>CM076575.1:1794027812-1796717834 GCA_034641835.2 Pinus albicaulis
ATGTGCATGCGGGGCCACACTTGCATCTCCAAAATGGGTATCCAAATATGCTCTCAGATTTCACAACCGAAAAGTTCAGCCTCCGATATCCATGTCTTTTCATTTTTCACGGATCATCTGAATTGAGTCCCGAAGTCAATTCGTCACTTTTTTCATCTGGTTCGACGCTTGCATCTCCAAAATGGGTATCCAAATATGCTCTCAGATTTCAAAACCGAAAAGTTTAGCCCCCGATATGCGCGTTTGTTCGTTTTTCACGGATCATCCAAAATGATGCCCAAAATCAATTTGTCACTTTGTGCATCCGAGGCCACGCTTTCATCTCCAAAACGGGTATCCAAATATGCTCTCATATTTCAAAATCAAAAATTTCAGCCCCCGTTATCTGCGTCTATTCGTTTTTCACGGATCATCCGAAATGAGTCGCGAAATCAATTTGTCACTTTGTGCATGAGGGGCCACACTTGCATCTCCAAAATGGGTATCCAAATATGCTCTCGGATTTCAAAACCAAAAAGTTCCAACCCACGATATCCCGCGTCAGATTCGTTTTTCACGGATCGTCGAAATCGATCCTGAAACTTGTCACTTTGTGCATGCGGGGCCATGCTTTCATCTCCAAAATGGGTATCCAGATATGCTCTCGAATTTAAAAACCGAAAATTTCAACCCCCAATATCCGCATTTGTACATTTTTAAAGGATCATCCAAAACGAATCCCGAAATCAATTCGTCATTCTTTTCCTGCGAGGGCACACTTGCATCTCCAAAATGGGTATCCAAATATACTCTCAGATTTCAAAAACGAAAATTTTAGCCCCCGACATCCGCGTCCATTCGTTTTTTACGGATCATCCAAAATGAGTCCCTAAATCAATTCGTCACTTTGTGCATGTGAGGCCACGCTTGCATCTCCAAAATGGTTATCCAAATATGCTCTCGGATTTCAAAACTGAAAATTTTAGCCCCCGATATCCACGTATGTTTGTTTTTCACGGATCATCCGAAATGAGTCCTGAAATCAATTTGTCACTTTGTGCATGTGGGGAAACGCTTGCATCTTCAAAATGTGTATCCAAATATGCTCTCGGATTTCAAAACCGAAAAGTTCTGCCCCCGATATCCACGTCTTTTCATTTTTCACGGATAGTCCGAAATCAGTCCCGAAATAAATTCATCACTTTGTGCATGCGGGGCCACGCTTGCATCTCCAAAATGGGTATCTAAATATGCTCTCGAATTTCAAAACTGAAAAGTTCAACCCCCAATATCCGCTTTCGTTCAGTTTTCAAAGATCGTCCGAAATGAGTCCCAAAATCAATTCGTCACTTTGTTCATGCGGGGGCACACTTGCATCTCCAAAAGCGGTATCCAAATATGCTCTCGAATTTCAAAAATGAAAATTTCAACCCAGATATCTGCGTCTATTCGTTTTTTATGGATCGTTCGAAATGAGTCCCTAAATCAATTCATCACTTTGTGCATGTGGGGCCACGCTTGCATCTCCAAAATGGGTATCCAAATATGCTCTCGAATTTTTAAACCGAAAAGTTTAGCCCTCGATATTCGCATCCATTCGTTTTTCACAGATCATCCGAAATGAGGTCCGAACTCAATTCGTCACTTTGTGCATCTGGGGCCACGCTTGCATCTCCAAAATGGATATCCAAATATGCTCTTGGATATCAAAACCGAAAAGTTTAGCCTGCGTCTATTCTTTTTTAATGAACTATCTACGTTTAAAATGTTTTCAAACATTATAAAGCTCTTTAAAATATTTTAAAAACTTTGTAAAATATTTTAAAGGATTTTTATTACATTTCAAAATATTTTAAAATATTTCAAAATATTGTAAAACGCTTATCAAGTTAAGCTTATAAATATGACATTCAATAAATTTTGTAAATGGTTTAAAGCTTTTATAAAATATTCTAAATTTTTAGTAATATGTTTAAATCAAATATTTAAAGCGTTTAATCATTTTTAGTAAATGTTTTTAATGAAATCGTAAAAAAAATTGTTTTAAAAACATTATAAAAAACTTTTTAAGCTGTTATAGTATTACTTTTAAAAACATTTAAATGTTTTTAAGACATTATGAAACTCTTTTAAAATATTTTTAAAAAGTTGTAAAATGTTTTAAAGGATTTTTATAACATTTTAAAATATTGTAAAACACTATCAAGATATTTCAAGACACTTTTAAGATATTCTGAAACGCTTTTAAAATATTTTGAAATGCTTTTAAGATTTATTTTAAAATGTTTCAAAACACTTCTAAAATGTTTTAAATTTATTTTAAAATGTTTCAAAACACCTGCAGAATGTTTTAAAACGTTTTGAACCTCTTGAAGAACTGGCAGCATTTTTTAAAATGTTTTAAAAAGTGTTTTAAAATAGCTTTAAAATGTTTTTAAGCTTTTAGAATGTTTTAAAAATATTTCAAAACACTTTTAAAATTCTTTTAAAATATTTAAAAACATTTATTTCATTTTTAAAAATGTTTATAAATAACATTCTAATAAAAATTAAACTAATAAAGTTGACATTATAAGCATTTAATATTTTTATAAAGCTTTTATGAAATGTTCTAGATTCTGATAATATGCTTAAATCAAATATTTAAAAAGTTTAATCATTTTTGATAAAATCACAAAAAAAACGTTTTAAAAACATTATAAAACACTTTTTAAAATGTTTTTTTTTTTAAATCATTTGATTCTATTAAGCTTAAGTTATTTCAATTGAGAGCGCCTCGAAGTATTGAACCATTGAGTGGCTTTGGTGAACTCCAGGCCATTTATGATCTCAAAACGAAGCTGCCCGTAAAGGGAAACCAGCTCGAAAGAGTTTGTCACACCGCCCGTGGTATGGGAAACCGGTGGAATAGTTATGCTGTTTGTTATAAGTCTACAGGAAACAGTGACTATCAAAAGCAAAAAACTATCATTATCTGTTGCATAGTAGACCAGACCAACCACACTATGAACGAACACAAAAACAGAATTCTTACTAGTCCTGCGCATGGAAAATTCAGTTGGAGTGACCCGGAGAGGGATGCTCTTCCTCGATTGGGCACCCGAAATAAGTGTCGGGGTCGTCTTCAGCAGCGTCTGGAAGGGGAACATCAGTGCTCAAGGCACTATCTGCGCGCACCTGCAAGGGATGGAGGCCCGGGGAGTGAGGAAGATGGTCAGAGGGGTCGCTTGGTCCAGTTTGGGCCATGGCAACGGAGGAAGACCGGGGCGGGAGGGAAGAGGGGGAAGGGTCGTGGGGGGCAGAAGGGGAACCGGGCCAGAGACTGGAGCTGAGAGTGGCCTCCTCGCTCAAGGTGACGGTGATATAAGCCGTGATCGAGGGACGGTTGAAGACACTTTCAAAGTGCAATTCAGCTCTCTGCGTCGTATAACGGGTGAAGAGATTGCGAGGGGGCGGAGGGCCAGAGGTGGCAGGGTCAAGAGGAACGGCGTGCTAAGGGGAAGAGGGCCTCTGTCCATGACGAGCAGAGTAAAAATCCATGCCATGCCTGCTGGGGAAAGAGCGATCATCAGCGGACCGTCCACGGGAGCCTCCACGCCTAGCAGTCATACGCGGACGAAGACGAGGCATGACTGATGCCGAGTTGCAGATGTGCTGCGCCGACTGATAAACTGGAGCAGAACCAGAGCTTGATGAAGGCTGAACCCCGTGCGAATTCGTTTGATCAGGAACCTCCAGAGAGCTATGCGTGAACTGAGAGTTATTGAGCCTTCCAGGGCAAAAATTACTGTGAGAGAAATGCGCCTCCGGCTGAAATTCGATGCAGCTGTATAGCGAGCACCTCCTGCCAGTGTTCGTGCGAGCATTAGGCACCGCGCATTGAGCAGAGCACACACCGTCCAAAGGAGCTAACCAGTCGCGTGGAGAGTCTGCAGGCTCAGCGGAGAAGGGACCGATTTCCATACTGCAGGTGCCGGATCGAATCGAATTGTTGTATCGCTGTCGAGTGGGAGGGTGGTAATGGCGGTTATCCGCATTGAATGCCCGTGTAATGGCGCTGTGGTGAGCCATGTGGCCTCCACACGCCTCACACATCGGGAGGAGGGTGAGGCCAAGCGGCCCATTAACACTGCGTACCATCCGCATCCAGAGAAATTTGATCATTCTGCACCAAATTGATGCAATTCTGAAGAATGTCCCTGTCATTGATGATTTGGAGAGGGCCATGGTTGAGAGTGTTCGAGCTTTCAACTCCTAGATTCGCAAGGAGATCAGCTATCTTGTTACCTTCTCTTTTGGTGTGAGAGAAGGAAATCGCTTGATTTTTGTCCAACCAAGTGCTGAGCTTGTCAATTCGAGAGGCTAATCTCCAACTTTTGGCCGCTTTTGTGGTTCTGGTGCCGTGGAGAAGCTGATTAGCAATGTTGATAAGAATTTGCGAATCTCCTTCTACTATGATAGGCGAGAGATTATATTGTTGGGACAGAATCAGACCTTGCCAAAGCCCTTCCAGCTCCGCAGAGTTGTTCGTGTCCCAGCCTAGCGACCCGTAGTAGATGGCAAGAGTGTCTCCTTCAGTATTTCTGAAGATGCCTCCAAAGCCAGCGGGACCGGGATTTCCTTTGGAGGCTCCGTCAAAATTCAATTTGTATATGCCTGGAGGCGGAGGAGTCCAAGGGGTGTGCGTGCTAGAGGTCTTCTGCTTGGAAAGGCTTGGCGAGATTGCAATTCTCAACTGCCAGTTTTGCCATATAGCAGCTTCCTGTGGCTGTTTGGGAATGTCCTCCTCCTGCCAAGATCGAAGAGCGAGAGTCTCACGGAGGTGTTCATGGAAATTGTCCCAAATGATATCCAAAGGCAAAGCTTGATGTTTGAAAATTCTCCTGTTCCGTTCCTTCCACAGCGTCCAGAAGAGCATACCTGGGATAATTTGCCAGAGAAAGTTAAGAATGGGACTGTTGTAGGGTCTCTGGGGCCAGAGACGCATGATGCTGGTGAGATCTCCTTTAGGCTTGTGTCTCTGACACCTGAAGCATATTTTTTCCCAAAGTTTGTGAGCCAGGTTGCAAGTCAACATAAGGTGCTGTGATGTTTCAATATCCTGCTGGCAATTCGGACATTGTGAAGGGCCACAAAAGCCACGCTTTATCAAGTTGTCCCAAGTGAGGACTCTTTTGTGGCTGAGTAACCATAGAAAAGTGGAGATTTTGGGCCAAGTACCAGGTGCCCAGACCAGTTGCCAGAGCTTGTCTTTTGGTAGCTGGATGGGATGAAGAAGAGAGAAGGCTTCCTTAGTTGTGAACATACCTTTGGGCAGGTAGCCCCATCTAAGAATGTCCGCTTCCTCCGAGCATTTTATTTTCCTGCGGTGTAATTCCTCCTGAAGAGCTTCCTGTGTGCAGCTGGGAGAGTTAGGTAACAAGAGAGCTGGGGGTTTCCATTGCCTGAAGTCATTGCTAGCGGAATGAGTCCAGCTTTGGCTTACTTTGATTTCCTCTGGGGGATTGGTGCGCCCGTAATTGGAGAGCTTGAGAGTATCCAAGAGTTGCGGGTTCTGCTGCCAGGAGTCAGTCCAGAATCTGGCTGTGTGTCCGTTTCTTATTTCCCAGAAGCTGTGCTGCTGTATGAGGGCGTAATGCTGTTTGGCGGCATTCCATATGAGGGAGCCAGCTCTTTCAGGCAGGAGCCTGACAAGTTCTTCCGGCGGTCTGTTGTTGGCATACTTGGCTGTCCACATTTTAGCCCATGGTTTGAGAGGATTCGAGAGCCAATTCCACCAAAGTCGTGCTCCCATGATTTCGTTGCTGTGAATTGGATTTCTGAGTCCAAGATCACCAGCCGCCTTTGGGGTGCAAACAGTGTTCCAATTGACCAACGCCCATTTTATTTTCTGATCAGAGGATCCCCATAGGAATCTATGTTGCAGTTTCTTTATCTGATTGAGGACCCATTTAGGAGCAGCAAGGACCGAGAAGAGATAAAGAGGCATTTCTTGCAAGACTGATTTGATGAGGACGAGTCTGCTAGAAATGTTGAGAGCTCTGTAAGTCCAAGAGGAGAGACGGCTTTCCAGCTTTTCCAAGAGGTTGTCCCACGTGGAATGCTTGATGGCTGTGGCAATTAGGGGGGCTCCTAGATATTTGGATGGGAGCTGAGCAGTGGAGAAGCCAAGAATGCGAGTGATGTTGCGTTGGATTAGAGCAGGAGTGTTGAAGAAGAAAAGTTGGGATTTGGACTCATTGATAGACATTCCAGAGGCAGTGGAGAAGAGGTTGAGCATTCTTTTATAAGTTCTAGCTTCTTGGACTGAAGGGAACCCGAACAGCATGTTGTCATCCACAAATTGCTGGTGGGTGGTGCGAATATCATGAAGGGAGATACCACGCAAGTGGTTTGAGCGGACAGCATTGTGGATGAGTCTGCTGAGGCCTTCGGACATGAGGACGAAAAGGAAGGGCGAGAGGGGGTCGCCCTGTCTGACTCCTCTGGAAGGTTTGAACGGCTTAGAGGGAATGCCATTGACAAGAATGGAAAGCAGGGGTGAGGAAATAAGAGACATGACCCATCGAATCCACATTTGATCAAAACCAAAGGCTGTTAGGATGCTTTGAATATAACGCCAACTCAATTTGTCAAAGGCTTTAGATAAGTCGATTTTGAGGAGCATACCTGGCCGTTTAGAGCTTCTGAGGGAGTGTATAACTTCGTGCGTTAGGATGATGCCATCCATGATTTTCCTCCCTTCTACATATCCTGTTTGTTCCTGCGATATGAGAAGTGGAAGCAGAGGCTTTAATCTGTTGGAAATGACCTTGGAAATGACCTTGTATATCACATTGCAGAGTGCAATGGGTCTGAATTTCTCCGGCGTGCTTGGATGTTCTTCTTTCGGCACCAGGGCTATAAAGGTAGCGTTCAGGGAGGGGAGGAGCCAGTGGGCAACTCTGGATTCCTCCACTAATTCCCAGACCTCAGTTTTGACAAGATCCCAGAAATGGTGAAAAAAATTGGAGGTAAATCCATCTGGGCCATGCGCCTTTCCCTCTTTCATCTGTGCCATAGCAAGTTCGACTTATTGTAGGGAGACCTGTCGAAGGAGCATCGTGTTGTGCTCTGCAGTGACCTTTTTGGGGATCAGCTGGGATATTTGGTCGATAGCCGGCTGTCTGTCAACTGTGTGGTCCTCTTGTTGAATACTTTGGAAGTGGTCCAGAAGGACTTGTTCGATTTCCTCTTGTTGCTCCATCTGTGCCCCTTGCTGATTGGTGATGTGAGGAATGCGATTTTGCATTCGTCTTTGTATTGTTGACCTGTGGAAGAATTTAGTATTTCTCTCTCCCTCCTTTAGCTAGGTTACTCTGGATTTCTGCCGCCATAAGATTTCTTCTTGCTTGCGTCTTTCCTCTAATAGCTTATGGAGTTCTTGTTCCTGATCAGCCAATGCTTCAGTCCTGCCTTCAGTTATGATTTTTTGCTGAGTTTCCTCCATTTTCCTTTCGAGGCTTTTGATCTCCTGGAAGATATTTCCAAAAGCTGAGGTGTTCCATTTTTTTATGACTGCTTTGAGGTTTTTGAGCTTCTGTTGGAAATGATACATCTTCGAGCCTGGAGGTGGGGTGAAGCTCTTCCAAGCTTGAGTGACTATTTCGTTGAAGGAGGGGTGTGAGAGCCAGAATGCTTCAAATTTGAAGGGTTTTTTATATTGAAGACCCACATTGTGCCAATGTAGCAAGATAGGCCAGTGGTCCGACCCAGTTTGCGGTATAATTGATGCCGATAGGTCCCCCCCGATGTGTATGGCATTATCAGAAATGAGGAAGCGGTCTAACTTTGAGGCAATATGTTGGGCTCCCGTCCTTTTGTTGCTCCACGTAAAGGTGCCATTGGAAAAGGGGATGTACATGAGCTAGCTATTGGCTATGAATTCTCTGAAATGAGCACTTTCCGGATCTGCTCTAAATCGACCCCCTGTTTTTTCGTCCATTCTAGTTATCATGTTGAAATCCCCTGCTGCTATCCAGAGTGGAAAGGTTCTGCTTGCATTAAGAACCTCCATGGTTTGCAGAAGATCTATTTTCCTTGCCTGCTCCTGAGGGAAGTAGACGTTGGAAAGGTGCCCATGGATGTTAGATCCAATGGGATGGAAAGTGGATTGTATCAACTGCTGCGTAGCATGAAAGTTGGCAAGATCTACGGACAGGGCATCCCAGGCTATGGCAAGACCTCCCGAGGCACCTGAGGCATCCACTGCCACTGATCTGCAGTTAGGCCAAGCTTTGGACAGTATTGATCCTAGCATTTCGCTGTTGCATTTTGTTTCTTGTAGAAAGAGAATATGTGGTTTTTCTTTCTGTATCATAGCTTTGAGAATTTTGTGCTTTCCTGGGCTGTTTAGCCCTCTGACATTCCACGAGATCAGCTGCATGGGGAACTGTTTGGCAAGGGTTTGAAGAACCTGGTAAGCTTTGGATATCGACCGGAGTCAACCAATATTTGCCCTATGGTGATGGTTCGTTGCCAGTCCGGCTTTCGACCTCTTTTCTTTGGTTCCTTTGTTATTTTGAGACTGTCCCAGTGACTGCCAGGCTGAATCCCAAGTTTCTTTTGCTGGTGAGCTCGGGTGAAGACCTTCTCCAACTTGTCAAATCAAGGAGGATCGATGGTATCGAAGTTTTGGTTTATGCAGTTTTCCAGATCTTGGTCGTCGTTCTCCAAGATCAGCCTCAGAGTCCGCATCCATAAAGGTTTCTAGGCCCTTACCTATAAGGGTTTCGAAGAAGTGTGAGGATTGGCATTGGGTTTGTCAACGTCCATAGAGTATGGGGGTGGTGCCAAAAGCTAGAGTTTAATTTCCTTCCGAGGGCTTCGTAGGGTTTGTTCCCAGAAAGTCGCCGAGAGGTAGCAAAGAGGGTTGGAGCCTGGAAGAAGGCTTTGGAGCATCCAAGGTTTTTCGAGGGATCGTATGCCCAGAGGTGAGCTTCATCGTAGGCTAGACGTATCGAAGAACAGCAACCACATCGGTGGAAGGAGTAGCTAGAGAGAGGAGCGGATTTTCACTACCGTGGAGGTCTTTTGCCATGCCTTCGCCGAGGTGGGACCTCGTGAAACCGCCGCCCGAGTGGCTTCTCGCTTCTCGTATGGTCTTGTTTAGTGAGAGGGCGCTCGAATAGACGCCCATGAGCGTGGGTACCCCACATCCGAAGGGGACATGCTCATAGTCTAAAGGTCGGGATCCATTCGAAATCATCGTGATATATACCACCGCATCCGGGAGGGCCCCGTTTAAATGCATGTGTACGCGTATTCGAGCATAGGAAGTATAACCCGTGAAGCTTTGGTTTCCTCACAATCTTAATGAACTCACCAAGCCCTTTGGCCAGAATGCTTGGAGTGATTCTTCGTCCTAACACTTATGGGCAATGTAGCACACGCATCCAAATTAGGCCTGGGCCTAAATCTTCTCGTCGGGTTGAATCTTCGATCCGTTCGTAGGTATAGCCCACAGAAAGTTGAAGAAATAGGGGCCCTCCATCCATTACCTTGTTTCGATCCTCAATGCAAGCAAAGATCGCAAAGAAGTTAGGCCTTTCGGTCCCAACTCCGTAGCGTGATTCGCCCTTCGGTTTCCATTTGGAAGCAACCCACCGTAAAGGGCTTTTTCCGTTGGCCGAAGCCAATGAATTTTCCAATGAGAGCGTGGTCCCTCATGTACCGTATTCGCGTTTATTCGATGGCTCCAAGAAGCCGATTTGGGTCTTCGCCGCAATAGGTTTGCAGGGGAAGACGGGGGCCGCGTTCTCCCCGCCGAGATCAGGATGTTCTACAAGTGGAAAAAAGGGGTAGAAATGCTCCTCGACTCTTTGCTTGCCATTGCCGCACTGCGGCGAGCTTACGAAGGTGCCTTCCGTCGCGTGGGTGCTCTTCCCGAGCCGAGGCCATGGTTTGCTTCCTGCCGCAGAGGGAGTAAGGTTGCGCGCGAGCAAAGAAGGTAGATCAAGAGCGATCATCTAGGCTTTGGGCAGTATAGCGCTCACTCCAACTCGTCCCAACAATTGAAGATCTAACCAGAAGCCCACTATTGTTACTATCAGGTTTCACATTATTAATCGTTATGTAAGATCTAATTACTATGGTAATAATGTTAATTAAAACTTTTATTACAATTATTTTACATACTAACTTATATATATATAAATAATTTATTTTATGATGTTATGGTTAATGTTAAATTTTGTGAATAAATGTATACATTTTATATCAGGTCATGATTCTAAATTAAATTGTGAAAACATATAATATTGTAAGGTTTATTAAAGAAAATGATTAGCCAAATATAAAGAAAATCACTATGAAAATTAATGCATGAGGGTTACTTTGTTTTTTAACCTGCCATTTAAGTTGTAAAAGTTCCAAAAAGTAATGATAATTTTTTTTGGGAAAAGAAAATATTAATTATGGAAAAAATTTATAAATTTGGAAAACAAATCGATAATTAATTTATGAAGACACTTGGCATTAAAAGTTTTTTTTTCTTTATTTAAATTATTTTTAATTCGAATTTTTGATTTTAACCACATAAAATTAGTCATCCACTAATAAAAAATTAGAAACTCAAATTTTAAAACTAAAAATAAATTTTTCAATTTATAAAAGAATAAATTTAATATTTATTTTTTACCAAACTTTAATAAACTTTTGGAAAAAGTTTCTAAAGATTTACAAATTAATTAGAAATCAAAATTTTTAACTCAAACTAATTACAATATACTCAAATATAACAACATACTAAAACAACTCTCAATTATTATATAACTTCCACCTTTACCTTTATTTTTAGCCACAAATTTAGCTAATAAAATATTATTACTATATTTACTTAAAGACAATATAATATTGGGAAAAAATAATCCACATGGATTTGATTAAATTACCTATCAATTCATAACCTTAGTGCTATAATTTTTAAATAAAGTTCATTTTATTTTTATTTAACCACTTTAATTATTTTTATATAAATTATAGTTTTTAAACACTCATATTCTTTCTAATTTTGTTTTATTTTGCTTTCTACTTACTTTCATACTTTACTTACTTTCATACCTTAATTTACAAGCTTGTATAATTTTAATGTTACTAATTTTATTCACGATACTTGGTATACAGCTAACTGGATAAACAAAATAGTATTATATAAATAAAAAAGAAAATACAAAGAAATAACAAATAAATAAGTTTGGAATTGGTCATATGCATAATATGAAAACATTTTCAGAACTGGTTATTCATATTCAAATCATGTATGTAGTGATGGCTAGTCAAGAATTATCATCTCAGTTTTACAAGGACGTTGAGAGAAATTCGTGGAGTTGTCTATTTAAGCAAAAGAATAGCTTGTACAAAGGCTTTTTTGGGGCAACTTAAAATTCAAGAAATTAGGCAAGCAGGGGAGTGTTTGGAATCCATTTTTGATAGTGAGAATGGATTCAAGATTTATCAAAACTCTTTAAGGCACCTAAAATACTAAAGTTTAACAATTGTAAACAAGATTCTCATAAAATAAAATCTTTGCCAAATTTTTTAAAATCTTACCGTATCTCTAGACCAAAACGTTGCTCCTGACAGAATGGCGAGCCTTATTTTAGTCGCTATCGACCCATTAATGCCCCTACGTACTCAATGACCATGGCAACCCAACCCATGCCATGCACCCCATGTCGGTTGAAACCCCGTCTTATCATGTACTTGTCTTTATCGCATACGCATGGGTTCACAAGGTTTAATGGATACCATGCCCTCGCATTCGAACACGACGAGAAACCACGCATGGACATCCCATGAGGAATTTCTTGCGCCTCCGCATAGTTTCCACCGCATATAAATACATGGTATACACCACAATACAAAGCAGACGCAAAGCTTGAATTGGAATTTGAATAATAAAAAACCGCGAATAATTCACTATACTTATATTTACGCCGATAGCGTAACCTCCGTCTCAGAGGTGGGCTCTTCGCGGATTATGGTAATTAATCTTTTCAATCTCATGGTCTAGATTGAAAGATGCTGGCATATTCTGCCGTCGCTGAATCAATGATGAAATTCAAAAACGGTAACTTCTCGCATGTCTAAATCAGTGGGTTTAAACCATACTAAATTAATTCTTACAAACATGTTTAAAAATTTAATGCGTCTCTTTTATCGACCGCCACCTATCTAATTAAGAAATCCCTCCCATCCCCATAACCACCACGTTGACAGTATCTTCGACGTGTGGAGATTGGCACGTTGCTTGTCCTGGTTGTCTCCGTCACAGGTGCTCGGGAGACATGTGGCGATCGGGAATTTAACATGACACAGAGAAGCATCGTGTTGAGGGAGGAGAAGCGTTGAAGCGTTCCAACGTAGCAAGGAGGAGGACAAGAGAAGGCCATTGTACAAAATGGGAGACATTTACCGGTCTGCTGCTGAAGCGTTCCAACGTAGCAAGGAGGAGTGGGGACAAGAGAAGCGTTTCATCAGACAAATGCAGACATGTGGTCGGGTCTCGTTTATGGAAATTTAATGTAGTTGCCAATTTGTGAAATTTTGTACGGGTCCGCGAAGTCTTATATCTTTTAGCATTTGTGTCATTGTCGTTCGTTTCATTGGAGCGCGGTTGCAGAGTACCGTTGTGCAAGCGTTCGCAGTATTTGGAGCGCGGTTGCTGCAGTTCAAGCGATTGCTTGCTGCAGTTCAAGCGATTAAGGTGTTTGAAGGCCGCCAATGCGAAGTTTGTTTTATTTCGCCGTATAATTTATTTCTTCACTACAGATTCCCGGAACTGACTGAAGGCTGCCAATGCGTTAGCAGCTTTCTTCCTAACTTCTTTTTGCTTATCTTTGGTTCAAAAATCAGATGAGACCTTCTGTCGAACACCCACGTCGACCAAATCATTAGTGAATTAACAATTCAAATTATTTCTAACTTATGTTTTATGTAATTAGGCATTATTGGGATGGGAGACCGTGAATTAAGTTTCGATGGTATTCGTTGATTTATGTTCCTATAGAATCGATAAACGTATGATTTCAATTAACAAGGTTCGTATGCAACCCATCGATTTCCCATCTTTGGTATGAAATTTTGGATGCCCGAATCGAGTACAAGGGTGAAATTTCGTATTTAGTATAGTAAGAAGATTAGATATCAACCCATTTGCCATGTCAGAACTTTCCGTACCCTCCACTCCCCTCGTCCCCGCCACGTGATGCAAACACTGTGATGCGCCGTGCTCCCCGCGTTCCCAGGCCTTGAGTCCTGCTTTCGACGGCGGTGACCACTTTAAAGGCCTTGATTCTATTCCCCATGAATTCCTTCAGAAAATTAAAGGTAACCGAGGGCTTCATGTAAATAAGCTCGTATAAATTCCACGTTTCTGTACAACAATACCAACACATTTTTAACTATAATGTCAAATTAAAAGCGATGTTTTGCGCATTTTTTATGTTTTTGAATTTAATCAAAATGATCCGAACTTTTCAAACTCCGTATACATTTTGTATACATATCTTCTCGCGAATTTGCGCTTGTGTATTTCCAGCAAAATCATCTCTCCGTAGATATTTGTGGATATGACTGGCCGAAACATAGACATGTTTTTCTTATATCCAATTCTTTATCCTTCATTTTTTTTCGAACACATAAATCTCTACAAAGCATGGCGCTCTTTATGTTTTATTTCTCGTTATTTTATCTGTCGCAGAAGTGGAAGTCATATGAGATATGGAAAAATAGAATTGAATTTTTATATTTTTGGATATGTATTTTTGTTAAATTTATTTTTTTTGTAATTTATAAATTAAATAAATATCTTTAAATTGGATCATATTGAATAAATATTAAAATTAATGACGTATAGTGTGATAACTTTATTATTTCGTGTGAAGTTAGGAACCTATTGTTGATTATTAAAAATATCTACTATTAATGGATATGGAATTGGAATATTAACCTTTCCAAAACTATAGATACGACCGTGCAATATGTATATACTTACATGTCGTACATCTAGTTTACGAACTTTTCTCGAAACTTATGTTTCGTTTAGTCGACCATACCCGAGGAGGAAGTGTCATATCCCCGAAACTCTAATTTTGCGTGAAGGGGTTTTGACATTTATAAAACTAGAATAGTGCAATCGTAAAAGCCATTCAACATAATAATGTTTATCTTTGCCCGTGAACTAATTTAAATCAAATTATTTAGGAAACACCATTGCATGCTCTTTCCATAAGGTTACATATTACCTATATGGGATCCCATTGCTACATACGCACATTTATTGAAAAACAATTTTGTAGAGAACCAACTATCCTCTCGGAAAAATATTAATTATTTAACTTAAAGATGCAATGTCTTCGCCACTTAGGTTTTAAATACCAATTGTTAAGATTCCTAAGATTCCTGAAGTGATCAAGTTATCATTTGAAAATTAAATATGAACACCTAGCTTACCATTCACCACAACCAGGAGATATTTTATAAGATAGTCACAACCAAACACCTATTTACCAAAACAAAGAGGGTAGCCGTAACCCTTAACAGTAATGGTCACTATATGCCGAGGACACAAGTTAGGGTTAATCTTGCTGAGCCTTACATCAGAGATTCTTTCCTCCATCCAAAGCTCGATCACCACACCAAATATCACCGTGCCTTATATTTGTGAAGAAAACATGGTTAACAAAGGGTCATTAACTAGCAAGCGATGAAGTAAAATTATAAAATGAGTGTTTTAAATAGTTAGAAAGATGGTAAAATCGACGCTAGACACTTTATAACTTGAATGTTGATTCTTTTCGAACAAATCCATTATCTCACATGTGTCTTACATATCATTCCGATGGTATTCACTTAAAAATAAAAAAACTCGATTATCTACATATTTATACACATGCATACTTATTCTCATAATATTGATTATAATAAACTAAATCCTTCATCTTAAGATGTTTCATAACAAATCAATATTTTAAAAATACGAGACTATTTCTCATAATATTTCGATCGTTTTGTAGATTACCCATCCTCTTAGGCTAACAACAAATCCATAACTAAGAATTTTGCCACAATCAGACTTTCACTCAACCACACAACATCGTCTTTACAGACAACAGTTTGTCACATACCTAAAGAGTTATCACACAATATGCCCTCGTGATCTTGAGATAGAATTTCTTACCATAGATTTTCCATATCACCTTCACCAAGGAATGATATCAAGCCTGAAGCCCCAATCTGACACGCCAATCCCAAATAAATCTGCATTTGCAATCACGCCATCGGTATATCGACCTCAAAACATAGCATTCCTCTTTGTGCAAACATTCCACAAAATGGAAAATTTTTGTATCACGACATGGCCAAGTCGACTAACATATTGATAAAAATGATCGAGTCGAACAAATGTGTATGAGTATCACCACTAAATTATATGCATCAGTTCCGACATGGACTCAAAGATAGACCAAGCTTCCATGCAGAATAAACAATATTCATGCCAAGACCACAATCACATCCATGCAAAGCAGACCTCAATACAATGGTTTCAATCATGTCGTATGGCCAAATGTATCGAACACTCCACAAATAAACCTCAAACCACCGTAATTAAATATAATTTAAGATATCCGCAATATTTCTTCACACACTTGAATATGTAATACGCATACTCGCATGTAACTAATCGTATCACACCCTACTTATTAGATCATGACAATAAATAAACTAATGGCGTTACAGTCAAACGGTTATAGAAGAACAACAAATCTATCATATAATTCTTACTTGTAGGGTTGCAATGGAGCCTTACAGATTCAAAGGTCTTAATTAAATAAGAACCTCGATTTTTTTTTTTTTTTTTTTAATACGATATTTTTGAATTTGAACCGTAGTAAACAGTAGTAGATCATTTTTGAAAGCTAGAAAGGTAACAGATGCCTTTCAAAAGTAGTCTATATTCATCCATTATTTTTATGGCCAATTTAAGTCGCCATTTACCATTAAAATAAAGATAGGTTAATTATAAATTATGTGTAAAAATATTTATTATTAATCTTTTTAAAAAAGATTGGTCAACTAATAACATAAGAATCAATTTGATTTTTTTTAAATATATTATCAATATTTAAAATAAAATAAAAATATATATATATCAAAATAATTTTATGTTGCCCATAGAAATTCTATATAAATTTTCTCATGATATATTAAAAAATTGCACTATTCAATGTTATTCGCTTTTTAATTATTCGCACATAATTTTATGAAGTTTCGTAAACACACAATTATAATTTTGTTCGTATCTTTTACACCAAATTTCAACGCGTCATCAAACAATTTACTTGTATTATTTTAAAATTTAAAATTATCATCTTTTATGAGAATTTAGTAAAATTATTTTTTAAATTGAAAAATAACAAATATTTTTAATTTTCTAAGAAAAATATTTATTTTATATTTTATTAAAAACTTAATGTAAATTTGAAACTATTATCTTTCTATTCTAGTCAAAATAATATTGGAACTACTAATTTTTAACCTATGTACAGTAACTACTATTAAAGAAAAGTGTAAATGATTAAAATTGATAATCCACCATGTAAATCCTTGTAATGCTTTCATCTATTTTGAATTAAGTAATCTTTTTAATGCTTTACCTTCTATTTTGAATTAAGTTCTTGATTTTTATCAAAATGATAGACATTGTTTAGGAAATATTTAAATTATTTGAATTAAATTTATAAACTAAATAAATTGTGGTTAGTTTAATTTTTTTATTTAACTGACCCATAAAAAAATTTAAATTAAAATTGAATTTACACTAAAAAAAATCATTCCTTCTCATGATTTAAAATAAATCTAATTATTGATTTAAAAAAATTAATTGAAATTAAATTAAGAGAAAAAAAATATTTCTTTACCATCTTTTAAAATAAATTTAATTATTAAGTATTAATTAAAACTATTATAAAAATATTGATAATTTAAAAAATCTAACATATGAATGATAAATTATTATTAAAAACAAATGTAATTATTACTTAAAAAAAATTGATTGGAATTATATTTAGATAAAAATAAATATTTCTTTAGCTTTTTGTAAAATACCTTTAATTATTAATTACCAATTTAAATTATTAAAAAAAAAATTTCGTAATTTAAACAATCGAGAAAAACTTGTTGTTCTTGTGGGTCATATCGTTTTATACATCATGTATATGTGCATGTTACTATATTTGTAGATGAAAAATTGCTTTTCTATAGAAAATTGCTTTCTTTAACCAATAATTTATTAATAGAAAATTGAACTAAATTCCTCTTGCATTAACATATTTAACTATAATAAAAATATAAAACTATATATATATTGAGAATTCAATTTTATTATAATTAAAAGAGTTTAAAATACTTTATTGTAAAAGAGAATTAAAGTGCAAAGTTAGATTGGAACATGTGTAACATAGTCGAAACTTTGCTTCGAATTCAAATGTTTGTGCCTCCAAACAAGGTTGGATGCAACTAGTATTCCTTTATTTATGAGACTCTATATGGTTTACCATCAAACCATCTCTAGTAGGAGTTGCAAGAAATTTCTTTAACAATGTCAATGCATTTTAATTATTTACTTCTTTTAGGTAGATTTACAATGGGATAATGTAAATTTTTGGAATTTTTATTTTTATTTTTATTGAAATCTTTCATTTCTATAAAAAAGAAAAAGAAAAATAGGTAAGCATTGTTAAAGAAAAGTGTAAATGATTAAAATTTGATAATCCACCATGTAAATCCTTGTAATGCTTTCATCTATTTTGAATTAAGTAACCTTCTTAATGCTTTCATCTATTTTGAATTAAGTTCTTGATTTTTATCAAAATGATAGACATTGTTTAGGAAATATTTAAATTATTTGAATTAAATTTATAAACGAAATAAATTGTGGTTAATTTAAAGTTTTTTATTTAAATTGGACCCATAAGAAAATTTAATTAAAATTGAATTTACACTAAAAAAAAAAAAATCATTCCTTCTCATGATTTAAAATAAATCTAATTATTGATTTAAAAAAATTAATTGAAATTAAATTAAGAGAAAAAAAATATTTCTTTACCATCTTTTAAAATAAATTTAATTATTAAGTATTAATTAAAACTATTATAAAAAATTTGATAATTTAAAAATCTAACATATGAATGATAAATTATTATTAAAAACAAATGTAATTATTACTTTAAAAAAATTGATTGGAATTATATTTAGATAAAAATAAATATTTCTTTAGCTTTTTGTAAAATAACTTTAATTATTAATTACCAATTTAAATTATTAAAATAAAAAAAATTCGTAATTTAAGCAATCGAGAAAAACTTGTTGTTCTTGTGGGTCATATCATTTTATACATTATGTATATGTGCATGTTACTATATTTGTAGATGGAAAATTGCTTTTCTATATTGCTTATTCTATTCACCATTAATTGAAAGTTGTTTTGTTGATATCACGTCTGTTTTCTTTTATGTTAGGTGATTTCCTTGTTTTATCATGGATCTAGCTATTTGGAGTTGTATTCCATTTGAAATTCTTGAAATTGTCTTCCTTTGGCTCCCTTTATCGGTTGTGATAAAGTTTAGCACCGTTTGTCAACAATGGAAGACTGTTTTGCAAAATCCTTGTTTCTTATTACGTTGCAAGCATATCTGTACAAATGAATTTGGATTTATGGTTCCTTTCGTCAATGATGAAGACAATTATTTTGCTGCTGAATACCTTAATCAAAATGGGCGCATATCTCATTTTCATTTGCGATTCATAGATTCAAGATACAAGGTGGAGTCTACTATTGGACCAATGGTGGTTTTATCCTTACCAACAAAATTCTCCCATTCACGAAACTATTTTGTGATGAATCCATTTACAAAGGCCTTAAAAAACATTGGGCGAATACGAATTGGAGACTGGGGCTTCTTTTCGTTATTGGAGAATGTCAGCAGCAACAAATATGACTGGGTTGTTCTAAAACATATCTATGATAGAATTCAGTCTAAATTTTATGTTTACAATAGTCTTTATAGGGTTTGGCGAAGGGCTGATCTTCCATTTGGTGGCACCTCACCCCCTCAAAATGAAGTGTTTTATAGAAGTAAATTGTTTTGGCTTTACCTCGACACAGAGTATGAAGATTATCCTCAATATGGGTATACAATCTACTGGTTTGATGTGATAAAAAATGACTGGGGATTTTCATTTGTTCCAATCACTGACATTCGATGTATGTCATTGGCAGTATGCAAGAATGAGTTGATATGTCTTATCAATGATGGCTCCACTTCTGTATGGTCAATTGAAGAAATAGATAATTTTCAATTTGGTCACCCGTGTATTGAACGAAGAACTGATTACTTTGAGGATGATTGGGGCTTTAAATGGAAGTTTTTGGAAGAAATGTCTATAGATATAAATATGAAATGTCCTGGTTATCTTCCTTTTCGAACAGTCCAAGGTGTGGTTCTTATGTGCAAATGCAGTGAAGTTCCTTTCGTATTATATGACATGATGGCTGGCCTTTGCTTCCCAATAGATATTGATAATTCAACTAATCAACAAATGAATGGATTTTGGTCTCCAACGTTGCAGGATTGCAACGATTTGATCGAGTCTGGAAACGTATTTGCAATTGCTCCGCGTATGGATTCTATAGATGAGATTCCACCATTAGATGTGGACATGGAGTCTTAGGCTATTAGCCATTTTGTATTCTCTCTGTCGTCGTGGAAAATATTTCCTTTTTTTTTTTTTTACTTTGCATACTTTTGGGTATGTATGCTAAGACTATGGATATTTATATGGCTCCATTCTGAGGGGGTGTCTTCTATATGTGTATGTAGCGGATGCTGGATATTAAAATCCATTGCAATTTGCTCAAAAAATATTTATTTTTTTCTCCCATTTAGTCCTCTTAATTGCATTTGAATGTGTTTGGATGTTATCCATTTCTCTCTTTTTCTATAATTGTAATTACTGTGACTTATTCTATACATGGTGTTTCCATCAGTTCTTTGTCATTGATTCTCAAACAATGTTATATCTTTAGGTTTTTTTGATGGTATATATTTCCAAATATTTAGATATATTTCAAATTCATATAATTCTTTATAATTTTGTTCCATTTATATGGGTTTCCCATTACAGTTATAATATGATACAAGAAATTTAATCTTTTTTTGTTTTGGCCATTTGAAAAAAATCCATTTTTCTTTTCAGCCATTCCGGTGGAAAAAAAAATGTGTTCCTTTTTCATCCTTTTCTGTTAATTTATATTGGATATATTATATTTGTTCCATGTTTACTCTTCTATAACAAATATGTTATTTTTCGTTGTAGACATGTCATCTTAAGGTACAAGCAAACGTACAAGAAAAAGGAATAAGTCGCCTGCATCGCGTGACAAGTCTAATGAAAGTCGTCGTTTACGGTATCAACAAAATAAGGACACAATAAATGAGCATAGGAGAGCTAAATATTGTAGAAAAATGACTGAAACAACTCTTCAAAAGGATTTTATGGTTCCTCCTAGGTATCGTACTATGGATGATATCATGGAAAGAACATTTCCGCTTGGTAGTTCGCTGCCAGAATATGCTCCTCGTCAGCATAATTTTGTTTTTCAACGCTCTCCTGAAAATTATCAAAATATTGAGGAAACATCTCGCAATAGGGGGGAACATCATGTTCATAACGTGGATGCAAATGTTCACCCTAACCCTTTTGTCTCTGCAATTGCATCTTGTGAGAAAGACCAAAGGTTGCAAAATATCCATGGTGGAGGGAATGATGATATTGTATGTGATGCCTTGGATGATAGTTTGATTGGCCATTTGTTTGATAATTTGGATCCAGCTGGTCGAAACATCATCTCTTCCAATCTCCATTCTGAAAATAATGTTGTCCAACGAACAGAAACAATCATCCCTGATAGCAGTTCGCGTGGAACAATGGAGGTAATCCAATGATATCTTTACAGTTGATGCAATAGTGACCGTTTTATTACATTCTTCTATTTACATTTCTTTAGTGATATGGTATTTTATTCTCTTCGAGTAGGATACACCTCATTTTAATAGAGGTCTACAAATTTTCTCCATGTGTCTTCCATCTCTTTATATGAGATTTGAATATGAAGCACATCATAGCCTTCCACTACATTCTCCTCGAGAATCAAATCGACAAACTAATGTTAATGTTCAATGTGTTTGATTTCATTTTTCTTTATTTGAATTTTTGGTGCATATTTTGTTTTTCTTCAAACAGGACACAACTCATTTCAATAGAGGCATGCAAGTTAACTTCGTGGATGTTCCGTCTACTCATGTTATAATTGAAAAGGAACCATCACATAGCGTTCATCCAGATTGCCAAAAAAATGTAAATGTTGAATGCATTTGATATTTTCCTCATTTTTTTCATTTATTGTTAATTGTAAAATTAGAAATCTATCTTTTTTCGACATTTGTTTTTATAAAATATGTTAATTCGTTTTAACAGGAAAAAACTAACTTGAATGGAGGCGTCGAAACTAACTCGCCAAATGTTCAATCTACTGATGTTAGAAGTGAAGAGCAACCATCTCGTACACTTCATCGACATCGCCAAACAAATGTAAATATTGAATGAATTTATTTATTTTTTCCATTTTTCAATTCTAATTATTTGGACATTCAATTTTTAAAAAAAATTATGCTAAAGAAACCATTGCAAACTCTCAGGTTCCAGAAATGCAGACCTCGGATTTGGAAACCCCATGTCGTAGATTTGTTCCACATGTTTCAAATTTGGCGAGGGAGTCTCGTGGTGCTGAAAATCAAATAAATCTTAGAAGAAATTATACTCTTCCACATCATTCTCCACATTCTCCAACCAATACAAATCATATTTATTTTGATGAAAATATGATTGCAGTGCATAAAATATTTCGAGAAAGGCTAGATAGGTTGTCAGTTGTCCAAATGTGCCACATCTGCATGGAGTCATATTCTGGAATCCACGTTTTGAGAGATGCTGAAGGACCTGTTTGTAGACGATGTAAGAGTGAACGAGGTTCACATCGTTTTTGTGGCTATAACAACATGGATCCTGGCGAGCAACCTCATATTTTAAGAGTTCTTACTCAAGTTGAAGAAATGTTAATAGCACGTGTAAATCCTATTTTTCAAGTGACACATGCTCGAGGTGGGAAATATAAGTATAGCGGACACACAATTAGCTTTCCCCAAGATATTTCAACAATTGCACAAAGTATTCCACGCCGTGTTGAAGATCTTGTCTTTCTAATTGTGAGGAGACATGCTGCTCAGTCTAAATATTATGAATGTTATGTAAAAATATCCCGCGTTATGGATGCATTGCATTTCAAAATTGAACGTGATCAATATTATCAAGATGTTGTAATTGACTATGATTCAGTGAATGCTCTGCCCGAAAGAACAATAGATGTCTCCTCCAGGCTTAAATTTGTTGATTGTGACATTGCAGAATCTGAGTTCAGTGCAGCTAGTAATGAAGGGTTTCCTCTTAACCATTTTCCCTCTCATCCTTCATCTTTTATTGCTCGCCTACCCAATGAACGGAGAGAAGTGGAAGAAATTAGAGCATTTCTTGATAATGTTGATTCTTCAGATGTTGATGAAATGGATTGGCCCAGTATTGGAACGTCTCCAGTGAATGAATATAATACTGAGGGGTTATTGGATATGGCATTCCCCACATTGTTCCCCACTGGTGCTTCTGATTGGTTGCAACCACGCATCTGTACTGTTGAACTTCATGAGTATGCATTACATCTTCTTAGATACTATGATCAGAGGTTTGGAAGCCATCCTCGCTTCCGATATTTCCTGTTGAACATGATAATGAGGCATCGTAGCCAAGCAACTGCTTCAGTTTTTGTGAAGAAAAGTTTACATGATAACTCACCGACAACAATTGATGAGTTGCGTCAACAACTTTCTGATTTACCAAATAATAAGTTGGCTGAGCATCTTATGCGGTTTGGGTCTTGTCTAAGAGGTACAAGGGCATACTGGACTAAATGTCGAGCTGAATTGACTGACATGATTACTCAGTTGGGATGTCCATCTTTGTTCTTTACTTTGAGTGCAGCTGACACAAAGTGGCCAGAGCTGCATAGCCTCATGCCTGCACCGTCGCATTCTCATTCCTTAAATGAGCATCGTATGAAGGTTGAAAATGTTATCCAGTACCCTCATATTGTTGCCACATTTATGCACCATAGATTCAATATATTTCGAGAGGAAGTTATCCAAAAATATCTTAAAGCTAAAGACTTCTGGTACAGGTCTGTTTTCTTGAATTTATTTTCTATTCATTGTCAATTTCTTATTGATTTTCCATTCATATTTTTCATATTACCTCTGTGTTCATTTTTTCCAGATATGAGTGGAAACATAGAGGTTCAGCACATATCCATGGTTTCCTTTGGTTGCAAGGAGCTCCTGACATGGAAAGACTTGATTGGTCAAATGATTGTGATTTGCAACATGCAAAGAGATTCTTTGACAATTATGTAACTGCATGGAATCCACGTGAAATACATCATCGCAATATAATGGTTCCAAGAAGTCTCAATGATGACCCTTGCCTAGTGAATACTGACCAGATTTTCTCTTGCAATCCTCATAATGATTATGAAGAATTGTTGAACCATGTCCAAAGGCACACAAAGTGTAGTGTAGATTCTTGTTTGCGCAAAAAGGGCACTATTCTCGCTTGTCGGTACAATGCCCCATGGGATCTTTCTGAGGAATCAAGATTGTTCATAGATGATCAAGGAAGAAAAAAATATGACCCAGCAAGAAATGATGATAGGCTCAATGTACATAACATTGACCTTCTAACAATGTGGCATGCAAATGTTGATTGCCAACCAGTGCTTTCTCGGCATGCTGTCCTGAAATATATTGCTAAGTATGCATCAAAAGCAGAGAGAAGGTCTGAAAGCTATTAACTAGAATTTCAGATTCTTTTGCCTCTGAGGATCATGCTTTATGTGCTTACAAGAGGTTTCTTGCAGAAACAGTCGTTGAACGCGACATTGGAGCACAAGAAACATGTCATATGTTGCTTAAGCTGCCTCTTGTTGTGTGTAGTCGACAATTTGTTTCCTTAAATGTTGGGAGAAAGGTGTTCAGGAAAATTTCAAGGGATGGCCTGCACTGTTCATCTGAGAATACATTTGTTCAAAATTATCAGAAGAGACCTTCTTTCCTCGACCATCTATCTTTGATAGAAACAGCGAGATCTTGGACCTATGAGAGCAGCTGTAAAAAAGATCCATGGAGGCCAAGAGATGCTCATGCAATTGTTCGAGTGTGGCCACGGTTTTACTCTATTCCTGGTGAGGATTCAGAGGAATTTGAAACGTTTTGCTGGTCATAATTGCTCTTGTACAAGCCGTTTCATGACATTTCAACAGAGATTGGGCTTTCAACTGAAATTATTGTTGAAAACTGGAGGAATTTCCGATATCGAGCTTGGCATGTTGATTGAAATCCATCAATTGATGAAAATATTGAAGATGGAGAAGATGGTGATTTTGCTAACCAGGAAATGAATCTTGAAGATGATTTTCAAGAGTGGAAACTTTTCTCTCGCTTGGTTCCACCAAATACTGTCAATGTTTCTGATCTTCACACCCTTGGTCGAAGGGATTTTGATATATCCTTTGACTGGCAAGGTACAACTATTTCTGATGATGTGGCCGAAGAAGCTATTAATTTTATAAGAAATGCAATATCAAGGGGTGATGTTGGTGACCTTTCAAATATAACATTTGTCTCTCCGGATTCATTGGAAGAAAAACAACGACTTGCTTTTGAAATCGTTTTAAGGCATTCTGCTGAATATGAGATTCGTGAAGCTCTTCTTATGATTATTCAAGGCACTGCAGGCACTGGCAAGTCCTTCCTTATCCAGTGTATTTCTGAGGCTCTTTCTAATCTGTCAAGTAATGGGAAAATTCTTTTGCTTCTTCTTGCCCCAACAGGAATAGCTGCTTTCAATATACATGCAAAAACAATACACTCTGCTTTGAAAATCCCAATTAGAGATATGAAACCACTACAGGGTCAATCATTGGCACTATTCCAAGAGGAAATGAGGCACATTCGATATATATTGATTGATGAAATGAACTTTTTAGGATCAAGGTTGTTCATGCAAATAGATGCTCGATTACGAGAAGCATTTCCAGATAAAAAGAATTTTCCTTTTGGTGGTAGATCCATGATCCTTGTGGGTGACCTTGGCCAGCTACCTCCTGTGAGAGATAAGCCTTTGTATGTAGGTAATACAGCAGGGAAAGTCTTATGGAAAAAATTCAATACTGTTGTCACTCTTGACACAATATTTCGCCAACAAGGGAGCAATGAGAAACAATCTTGTTTTCGTCGAGTCCTCAATAACATAAGAAACACAGAACCTGTTCTTGATGATTGGGAGTTTCTTATGTCGCGGGCTGATATCAGGTTGCATCCTAGAGAAAGGGATTTATTTAATGCAGCAGTTCACATGTTTCCAACAAATAATTTGGTCTCCTTCCATAACATACATATGTTGAAATCATTAAATTCTCCAATTGCACGATGTATTGTTGTGACTTCAAGACGTTCAGAAATCAGTGTTGCCGATGATGATCAACTGGACCGTGAAGTTTTGTTGTGCCGTGGCCAGCGTGTTATGTTGACATGTAATTTGTGGGTTGAAGCTGGCTTGGTGAATGGTGCACTTGGGTATGTGAAGGAAATATTTTATATGCCCAACTCTAAGCCACCTGAGCTTCCAATGTTCACAACTGTTATTTTTGATAAGTATGTTGGTGTTCCGTTTGATGCAGGCAATCCAAACATTGTACCTATCACACCAGTGATAAGAGGAAATCGAAAACAAATTCCTTTAAAGATGGCATGGGCTCTTACAATTCACAAGTCACAAGGTTTGACTTTAGAGCGAGCATCAATTGATATCGGGAATAGAGAACAACAAGGGTTGACCTTCACAACCATATCAAGAGTGAAATCAATAGATGGTTTGCGCATTGCACCGCCTTTCTCTTATCAGCGGTATGCCAAGATGAATAATAGTGTGTATGTTACAATTAGGAAGAAAGAAGAGGAGAGATTGAAGTCCATATCACTATGATATGGAGCTATTTATATAATAATAATGCTTTTGATATATTAATGACATGTCTACATTCATCAAATTCATAGTAGTATTTTGGATTGTTGTTTACATCATTTTTCCTGTTCTTTAATTTTCTTGTTTTTATAATGTCGTTTTTTGTTATTTTTCTTACAATGAACCATTCACAGGTAGAAAATTAGTTACACGAGCCAGCCATTAAAAATCAATATGGAATTCCATATCACTGTCACATGTAGCTAATAGTGTTTTGACATATTTATATAATGTTTTATAATTGTTTTTATTATCGTCTCTTTTTTCATTTAGTATAGGAATTCTTTTGATGTATTAATTAAATGAATACATTCATGAGATGCAATATAGTAATATATGAGAAATTCCATACATCGTTCTTCGTGTTGTTCAATATACCTCCATTTTTTAGTTGCTATTGTTCTTTTGTTTATAGTAAACCATTCAGACATATATAGCCAGTTATATTAGCCAATCATTAAATTCAAGATTGAAGTCCATATCCCTATTACATGAAACTAAAAATATTTATCAATGTGGTTTGCTAAATGTGTTGTGGTTTGGTTCAATGAGAAGATGTTTATATTTGTTAATAATATTAGACTACAATTAATATATACATTGACATTAATTTAAATACAAATATTGAATTACTATCATTATTAATATTTCACTATAAACATTTAGTTTAGAATTTTTTGCTTTCTTGTTGATTATTGTAATATGGGTCATATCACACATTTATTTTTATCACTCTTTTCATGTGTGCAGTATGTATTTCTAATGAGGTTTATAGCATCACGTTTTTAAGATTCAGTTTTTTAAAAACAATATAAAAGGGGTGTTATATATATATATATATATATCTGCCTACATGTTTCTATCTCTTTCTGTATAAATTTTTATTTTGTCATTTTCCTTTCAAATGCAGGTATGGATAATAACGATGGGATCTATTATAATCAAGCGGTGGCGAATATTTCTAGACTCATCAGTCTTGTTTCTTACATTCGGAACAAGCTAGATAGAAAACATGGGTTCCATCCTACTTTTATTGATGAGCATCTTCGTGTGCTTGATGAAATGAAAATGAATGTGAAATACCTGTTGCATGTGCACATGAGGGAGGATGGGAGAAAAACAAGAAGGGATTGGTTGGAAAGCGTTAAGTATCGTGATCATTATCCTGTTGATTTGAATTGGTGTTCGTTTTGTGGTCGGTCTGGTTGTGTTCTTGAAGAGGCTATTTGATAAATGACATTTGATGGACTGTTTTGAGTCCATTTTTGTGGTGGGATTTCTTTATGTAAAGACAAAAAAAAACATATGTTAATTTCAGTGATTTTTTTTTATTTCACTGATGGCGAAATTGAGTAACATTTTAGTTTATTTATTTATTCAGTTTATTGATGTTCAATTTTTATAATATTAATGGTCCCTTTGCTTTATTGATGTTTTATGATTGTACTGTTAATATTTCACTGTATTTGTTGATCAATTGGGTTTATAACATTGATTCCTTGATTTTTCAGATTCTTTCGGTGTGTAATAACATTCTGTTCACATCATTAAATTCAAATATTGGGGTTTTTATATTAGTCCTGGAGTTTAATACTAATGCATTGTCCAATTTCACATTATCAAAAACACTCACTCAACTTAATATAAAGAGAATGGACTATTGGTATAACTTATGTTTTTAATAATGTTCCCTTGAGTTCATGAATTCCTTTGGTTTATAATATTAAAGCCTTGGGTTTATTATATATTTTTGTTTATATTATTAATAGTCCCTCCACTTTATTAATATCTTCATAAATATAATGTGGTTGTCATACTAATATTCGACTAAATTTTTGTTCCCTTCGCGTTATTGGTCCCTTGGGTTATTAATATTTTTCCCTTGGGTTCACCAGTTCCTTTGTTTTCTAATATTGGACCGTTGGGTTATTACTTCTTTTGGTTTATAATACTTTTTTAATCACTTAAGTTTGTTAATAATTTTTATTTCTATTACTCATTTGTTGGGTAATGTTTTTCCCTTGGTTCACCAATTCCTTTCGTTTATAATGTTAAACCCTTGGGTTTGTTAGTTCTTTTGGTTTATAATATGAATAATAGATTAATGTCATCCATGATCAAACGTCAGACTCTCACAAATATTGTCTCCATATGAAAATCACCCATGGCCAGCCATGGTCATAGTTGGTCCTTTGGTTTATAATTTTTTGGGTAATGGTTGTCTCTTGGGTTCACCAATTCCTTTATTTTATAATATTAAACCCTTGGGTTTATTAGTTTTTTTGGTTTATAATATGAATAATTGATCAATGTCATCCATGATCAAATGTCACATTCTGACAAATATTGTCTCAATATGAAAATCACCCATGGCCAACCATGGTCATAGTTGGTCCAACGTCGCATTGTGACAACAATTGTCTCCATGTTTAAATCAATTCCCTTGGGTTCACCAATTCCTTTGGTTTATAATTTTTTGGGTAATGGTTGTCTCAAGTTCACCAATTCCTTTGGTTTATAATATCAACCCTTAGGTTTGATCTGCTTTTTTGGTTTATAATATGAATAATCGATCTAATGTCATCCATGATCAAATGTCATTACTCCCTACAAACATTAATTACATAGGGACCACCATGGCTAAATCATGGTCATATTTCGTCTACGTTTCATTGGCGCTAATAATTGTCTCAATGTTTAAATCAATTCCCTTGGGTTCACCAATTCCTTTGGTTTATAATTTTTGGGAATTCCTTTTGGTTTATAATTTTTTGGGTAATGGTTGTCCCTTGGGTTCACCAATTCCTTTGGTTTATAATATTAAACCCTGGGGTTTATTAGTTTTTTTGGTTTATAATATGAATAATCGATCAATGTCATCCATGATCAAATGTCACATTCTGACAAACATTGTATCAATATGAAAATCACCCATGGCCAACCATGGTCATACTTGGCCCAACGTCGCATTGCGCCAACAATTGTCTCAATGTTTAAATCAATTCCCTTTGGGTTCACCAATTCCTTTGGTTTATAATTTTTTGGGTAAGGATTTTCCTTTGGGTTCACCACTTGCTTTGGTTTATAATATTAAACCCTTGGGTTTATTAGTTTTTTTGGTTTATAATATGAATAATCGATCAATTTCATCCATGATCAAATGACACATTATGAGAAAAATTGTCTCCATATGAAAATCATCCATCGCCATCCATGGTCATAGTTGGTCCAACGTTGCATTGTGACAACCATTGTCTCAATGTTTAAATCTATTCCCTTGGGCTCACCAATTCCTTTTGGTTTATAATTTGTTGGGTAATGGTTGTCCCTTGTGTTCACCAATTCCTTTGGTTTATAATATTAAACCCTTGGGTTTATTAGTTTTTCTGGTTTATAATATGAATAATCGATCAATGTCATCCATGATCAAATGTCACATTCTGACAAACATTGTATCAATATGAAAATCACCCATGGCCAACCATGGTCATACTTGGCCCAACGTCGCATTGCGACAACAATTGTCTCAATGTTTAAATCAATTCCCTTGGGTTCACCAATTCCTTTGGTTTATAATTTTTTGGGTAATGATTTTCCCTTGGGTTCACCACTTGCTTTGGTTTATAATATTAAACCCTTGGGTTTTTTAGTTTTTTTGGTTTATAATATGAATAATCGATTAATGTGATCCATGATCAAATGTCACATTTTGACAAACATTGTATCAATATGAAAATCACCCATGGCCAACCATGGTCATACTTGGCCCAACGTCGCATTGCGACAACAATTGTCTTAATGTTTAAATCAATTCCCTTGGGTTTATTAGTTTTTTTGGTTTATAATATGAATAATCGATCAATGTCATCCATGATCAAATGTCACATTCTGACAAACATTGTATCAATATGAAAATCACCCATGGCCAACCATGGTCATACTTGGCCCAACGTCGCATTGCGACACCAATTGTCTCGACGTTTAAATCAATTCCCTTCGGTTCACCAATTCCTTTGGTTTATAATTTTTTGGGTAATGATTTTCCCTTGGGTTCACCACTTGCTTTGGTTTATAATATTAAACCCTTGGGTTTTTTAGTTTTTTTGGTTTATAATATGAATAATCGATCAATGTCATCCATGATCAAATGTCACATTCTGACAAACATTGTATCAATATGAAAATCACCCATGGCCAACCATGGTCATACTTGGCCCAACGTCGCATTGCGACAACAATTGTCTCAATGTTTAAATCTATTCCATTGGGTTCACCAATTCCTTTTGGTTTATAATTTTTTGGGTAATGGTTGTCCCTTGGGTTCACCAATTCCTTTGGTTTATAATATTAAACCCTTGGGTTTGTTAGTTTTTTGGTTTATAATATGAATAATCGATCAATGTCATCCATGATCAAATGTCACATTTTGACAAACATTGTATCAATATGAAAATCACCCATGGCCAACCATGGTCATACTTGGCCCAACGTCACATTGCGACAACAATTGTCTCAATGTTTAAATCAATTCCTTTGGGTTCACCAATTCCTTTGGTTTATAATTTATTGGGTAATGATTTTCCCTTGGGTTTACCACTTGCTTTGGTTTATAATATTAAACCCTTGGGTTTATTAGTTTTTTTGGTTTATAATATGAATAATCGATCAATGTCATCCATGATCAAATGACACATTATGAGAAACATTGTCTCAATATGAAAATCACCCATGGCCAACCCTGGTCATAGTTGGTCCAACGTCCGATTGTGACAACCATTGTCTCAATGTTTAAATCTATTCCCTTGGGTTCACCAATTCCTTTGGTTTATAATATTAAACCCTTGGGTTTGTTAGTTTTTTTGGTTTATAATATGAATAATTGATCAATGTCATCCATGATCAAATGTCACATTCTGACAAACATTGTATCAATATCAAAATCACCCATGGCCAACCATGGTCATACTTGGCACAACGTTGCATTGCGACAACAATTGTCTCAATGTTTAAATCAATTCCTTTGGGGTTCACCAATTCCTTTGGTTTATAATTTATTGGGTAATGATTTTCCCTTGGGTTCACCACTTGCTTTGGTTTATAATATTAAACCCTTGGGTTTATTAGTTTTTTTGGTTTATAATATGAATAATCGATCAATGTCATCCATGATCAATTGACACATTATGAGAAACATTGTCTCAATATGAAAATCACCCATGGCCAACCATGGTCATATTTGGCCCAACGTCACATTGCGACAACAATTGTCTCAATGTTTAAATCAATTCCCTTGGGTTCACCAATTCCTTTGTTTTATAATTTGTTGGGTAATGATTTTCCCTTGGGTTCACCACTTGCTTTGGTTTATAATATTAAACCCTTGGGTTTATTAGTTTTTTTGGTTTATAATATGAATAATCGATCAATGTCATCCATGATCAAATGTCACATTCTGACAAACATTGTATCAATGTGAAAATCACCCATGGCCAACCATGGTCATACTTGGCCCAACATCGCATTGCGCCAACAATTGTCTCAATGTTTAAATCAATTCCCTTGGGTTCACCAATTCCTTTGGTTTATAATTTTTTGGGTAAGAATTTTCCCTTGGGTTCACCACTTGCTTTGGTTTATAATATTAAACCCTTGAGTTTATTAGTTTTTTTAGTTTATTAATAATATAACCATCTATGATATTAATATATAAATATTAAATATTATTTTTATTATTTTTATATTAATAAATATTATTAATATATATTATATATATTTCAGTATGTATATAGTTAATATTATTAATATATTAATAAATATTTTTAATATATATTATTAATACTTATTATAATATTAAAAATATATATAAAATATTTTTGTATATATTAATAATATTATAATATTACTAATATTCATTATAAATAAATATCCAAATATTTATTAATAATGATTATTTGTAATATTATAATATTATTAATATATATTATTAGTAATATATATTAATAATATTATAATATTTTAATATTTATTTAGTAATATTAATAATATTATAATATTACTAAAAATTATTATAAATAAATATTCAAATATTTATTAATAATGATTATTAGTAATATTATAATATTTTAATATTTATTTAGTAATTTAAATAATATTATAATATTACCAATAATATTTATTAATAAATATTAGATTATAATATTACTAATAATCATTAAAATATTAAATATTATTTTTATTATTTTTATATTAATAGATATTATTAATATATATTATATATATTTCAAGTTAATTTATAGTATGTATATAGTTAATATTTTTAATATATTAATAAATATTTTTTAATATATATTATTAATATTTTTATAATATTATTAATATATATAAAATATTTTTGTGATTTTAATCATAATTAATATATTTAATATATTAATATTCTTATTAATATATAATATATATTTTTCAAGTTAATATAATAAATTTATTATATATAATATTTATTTATTGATATATAAATTAATGTGATGGGTAGTGGATATAGGCCTATCGGCGTATATCAACCACATTGGTAAATGTGGTTGTAAATCTTTTTTTTTTACACCTATCGGCGTATATCAACCACATTAGTAAATATAATGTGGTTGTGCTAGTAATATATATATCCAAAAAAATTTAAACTGAGTACATGTCAAGCTCACACCTTTTTGAAAGCTATCTCTCCACATGTCTTCAACTCCCCTCCACATGTCTTCGCAGTGCGAATTTACCCTTTAGTCACTCTTATTCACAATCGATATTAAAATGTGATGTACATATTATATAATATGATCTTCCATAAACATGTTTTGAGTTTATTTCTTTGGCAGTTTACCCATGTTTGCTTCTTCATGCAACCTATGTTTGCTTGTTCATGCAAGCCAAAAAAATGCGATGAAGCAACTGCATTTCCAATGAAGCCAATATGTTTCTTTATACAAGTCCTCCTGCCAGATCTTTACCATATCATTTCTAAGGGATTTATTCGGGGTTTCGTGCAGCATTTGGTTTCCAAATCACCTCTCCACACCTTCACCGCCTTTTCCCAATAAGCCGTCTATTTTTTCTTTCCACTGGCATAATCAAATCAACAAATGAATCCAAGTAAATGAATGAGTTTTGGTTTCCAAATCACCTCTCCACACCTTCAACGCCTTTGCCCAATAAGCGGTCTATTTTTTCTTTCCACTGGCACAATCAAATCGAAAAATGAACAACCAAATCAACAAATGAATGCAAGAAAATGAATGAGTTATTTCCACTGCACAATAAAATCAATAAATAAATCCAAGTAAATGAATGAGTTTCGACAAAGATAGTGTTATTATGTACACAATTACTTATGTTCTATGCTTGAAACTAATTGAAATTTGATTCAATTACAGACAATAGATTCAATTCGACATAGTGGGTAGTGAAGAAACAAACCACAATGGAAATGGAGCACAAAAAAGCTCTAGTGTGGGAATTTGGTTGCAAAAGTGAGTTAATTTCTAAATTGTAGGCACTTGATTTGTTGTTGTTTATAAAGTAATTTCTAGTTTTGTTCTTGTTTATAAAGTAATGTCTACATGGTATGCACATGCTTTGTTGTCGTTTCTAGATAAATAATCCCAAAATATGTTTTTCCTATTAAATTCATTTATAAGGAGGCTTCTTAGTTCGCATGTTATTAAGCTAGTTATTTATATTCTTAACCCAATGCTTACTTCATGTTTTTTCATGTTTTTATTATACAGAGGTACTAAGGGCTTAAACGGACCTACCTCTCATAGTGTTGTGGTTGTGGACCGACCTCTCATAGTTTTGCCCTGTGTAGTTGTGGAACCTTTTCTCTTAGTAGTATCGTTCCATCTTTGTATGGTTGATCAGCTAGCACTATTGAATCCATAACAATATCCTCCTTTGATACTAGTGCCAACCCCTCTCAGTAGTGAAACCTCATGGTGCCATGATTATGGAACAATATACCAAAGAGAAGCGAGAGCTATAGCGGCTATGGGAGTTGGAAAATTCCAGAATCAACCAAACCATATTGCTATCGTGATAAGTGAACAAGGAACCAGTCACCTATTCTAATCCTCCTGACCTAACTAGGGGTAGATCGTTACTATTGAATCATCGTTATTACATATATAATAAACCTTATTGACCTTCTTTGTAGGAACAAACCGACCCAAGAAAATAATAAGTCTTCATTCACCAACATACACTAGTGTTAGCTTCTTTTGGATTGAAATCTCGCCGAAGAATCTAGTTTCCTACCTTTGCTACCCCAACCGCTGGATTACATGGTTGGAGAACGGATGATTTAGTAGCCCAGGACTTAGCGCAGAGTGAGTACTGCTAGTTCCTCGTACAATGTACATAATGCATCTCTACCTGATAGATGTTTATGAGAAGCTTTGATCAATAAGGATCATTGGGCGAGTTCCAGTAAGTAAATTGTCTATCCTAAGAATGTAGCCTACTTATTGCAAATTTTGGAAACCAATTTATTGCAAACTATGGCAGGGGAATGAAACTAGTTGCATGAAACCTGCCTGACACCTTGGATTTTATACAAGTAAGCATTGAACAAAGTTTGTTTTGATCCCGCTCAACCTAATTTAAATGACTTGAGATTCTGACTCCAAACACAAGTAAAATCCAGGTAAGCATTGAAAAAAGTGTGTTTTGATCCAGCTCAACCTAAATTAAATGACTCGAGATTCTAACTCCAAACACAAATTCTGACTCGAAACACACACGTTCATCTCATGTCTTGTATTAACAATCTTGTTACTATAATAATAAAATGTCTGAAGGCTAACTGTTGGTATTCTTTATCTTCAATTCTTTTTAAGAGAAAATGACAAGATATTATGATAGAGAAGCTACTAACCTTGCATAAATGAAATGTTCGTGTTAAGTAGGGTAATCCAAAATACAATAATAAATACCTAAGTTGCGTTGACATTGATGCCATTGATATCAAATATTATTGTTGGTGAAACTGGCCAAACTACAATTTCAAAAAAATGCAAAGCTCTCACGTAATTGGCATAATTAGAGCGATCCTATAGATTCAACTCAATGCACTGACATTGATGCCATTGTTTGTGAAACTGGTCAAACTACAGTTTCAGAAAAATGAAAATCTCTCACATAATTTTGTACTAAATGGTGGTTGAATGCCCAGTTCCTGGTAAGTAATAATTTTTTACTCAAATTAATTTCCCTGAGTTTCAAAACTAGATTTGGGACGTTGCTAACTTGCATCAACTTGAAACTCAGCTCGAGGACGTTTTTAAGTTGCATCAACCTGGATGAGATCCTAACATTTGTCTATACCCATGGGACAGGTGGCATGGATTATTAGCTACGCCCATCGACAAGCTTGACAAAACCTTGACATCTGTCTTTTTTTCTATTCCTTGTCTAAAGCATAAATGCTTTCTCGCTATTTGCAATATTTCCTTAAATAAAAATACATTGACCGATATTTATAATATTTCACAAAAAAAATACACATTGAGCAATGTTTATAACATAATTTATGACCAATAATTATTACAGTGATTTGTAACCAATTATTAGTCATTTATAAGTTGTTGTCCACTTATAAGTTCAATATTACACTTATTTTATATATTCAAATATATGTTTATGTTTAATTTTATAAAAAAAAATAATATTATAATATATATTTTTTCTTAATTTCAATTAAATTATAATATTTAGTTTTTCAATATCACCATGTTTATATCAAGTAAACATCACTTGAAATAATATCACATTGCCTATTTATTACACACTAGACTAGAAACATCCAAATATTATGATCCCATGGCTCACTGATAAAGAAATTACATGCCAGAATGCAATCACCCGTGGATAAAGAAATTATATGATGGAACGCAGTTGCCAAATTTAAAAACACAACGTATAACATAATGCAATGATTTTCTAGACACCATTGTTTCCAATGTTAAAAAAAACTGGTTTTAGAAGTTTAAAATAATTATAAAACAAATTATAGAATCACTTTACTAAAAATATATATTTTAAAATTAATGAATTCAAATATATATATAATAATTTGAGCAACCCACATAACATTACCCCTAGGTTAAATTTATCCACATTTCTAACTATTCTCTATTCCAAAAGCAGGCCACTAAAAGTTAAAAAAATATTGCAAGTGATCATTATTCACCTTTTCAAATATTGCTAAATATGGTTGTGTTAAAGCAGTTAATTGCTCTACATTCAAATTCAAGTCCCATCATGGAAATCGGAAATGAACAATATTTTTATATAACATTAATAAGGCATAAGAACAATCTTGTCATCTAAAATTAATAAGCTATAGGCATTAAAGATTAATAAGCTATAAGCATTAAAGATAGAGCTAAACGAAATTTAAACAACATCCCTGATAGGTCAGAGAGACCTGATGCTGATCTACAACCCAGTATGACTCGATGTTGGGTATGTCACGTTCTCAAAAAATAATAAATTTTACTTTTTCTAATGTCGGCCAAAGCATTAACCTAATCTTAAATTTTATATAACTTGAATATTTAGATTATATATAACTTTTTTTAACTTATTAATGGGCTGAGATTAACTATTAAAATACAACTATGTATTATTTATATAATTTGAATGGAAAGTAAATTATATAGGTGAATTTGAATGGATCATAAATTTACCTTTAACAAAAAAATTTACCACATTGAATTTCCAAATTAAGTAAAATTTTAAACATCTTTACTCTTTACTAAAGTTAATACCATTTCCTAAATCAAAGGAAAAGAGTTAATTCAAAATAAACAATCAAAATCCAAAATCTTTTAATATTTCTTTTAATTAAATATTTGTAAAATGAATCTTTAAAAAGAAAAGCCACATTCTATGGATAAATTAAAATATTTAAAGACATAAATATTTCCCCATAAAAGTTGCAATATTTTAAATTTTAAATAAATATAAATATAAATAAACATGAGGTATGGTAAATAAATAAAAATTCTTTTTATATTTACTTCATAAAGCTTTTTATATTTAAAAAAACTTCAAAAAAGGTTTAAAAAGAGGTTATATTTAGATGAAGCCTATGGGACGAATACCATGGGACAAATTAATATTGATACCATGGGCCAAATACCATATTTATAAAATAAGTATGGTAAATAAATAAATATAAAAGAGGTATGATAAATAAATAAATATAAAATAGGTATAAAGAGGTATGGTAAATAAATAAATATAAAAGAGGTATAAATAGGTAAGGTAATTAAATAACAATATATGAAATAGGATTATAAATAAAAATCTAATTATATAACAAGCCTATGGGCCAAATACCATAGTAAATAAAAGATATATGGTGAATAAATAAAAATATAAATAAACGAGAGGTATGGTAAGTAAATAAACTTTTTTTCATATTTACTCCATAATCTTCTTTATATTTATGAATGTTTATGTTCATTAGTTTACATAACTGAGAAGAGAGAGAGAGAGAGAGAGAGAGTGATAAGGGAGAGATGGGGAGAGAGTGTGTATGTTTAGGGGTGAGATAAAGAGACAAAGTAAGATGTATGGAAAGAAGGGGGGAGAGAAGAAGAGAGAAGGAGAGAGGGAGGGATATTGTAATGTAGTTGGAGAGAGAGAGGGGCAGAAAGGGAGATGGGGGAAGAGAGAGGATTAGAGAGAGAGAGAGAGAGAGAGAGAGAGATAGGGGAAGAGAGAGGATTGTAGGGAAAAAAGAGAGAGGGAGGTATGAGAGAAAGGGAGAGGGAGGAAGGATGAGAGTGATGGGGGAAGAGAGAGTATTGGAGGGAAGAGAGAGAGAGAGAGATTAGGCAAGAGAGAGGGAGTTAGGAGAGATAGAGAGAGAGAGAGAGAGAGGACTTGAAAGAGAGGAGGAGAGACGGATCGATAGAGAGATGGAGTTGGAAGGGGATAGATGTAGGAAATAAGAAATATAGATAGTGAGAAGTGGAGAAAGAGAAAGAGTGACAAAGGAGAGACAAAGAAAGAGCATGTATGTTTGGGGCTAAGATAAAGAGACAAATGAGGAGAAATGGAGATAAGGGGGGGGAGAAGGAGATATAAGGAGAGAGGGAGGGATATAGTAACATAGTTGGTGGGTGAAGAGAGAGAGGGAGGGAGAGAGAGATGGGAGAGGAAGGGAAAGACAGGAAGGAAGAGAGATGATGTGAGAGAGTGGAGAGAGGGAGGGAAAGGGAGATGGACTTGGAGGGGGATGTAGAGGGAGGTAAGAAGAAATACATAGAGAGAGAAAGGTGTAGAGAGAGAGAGAGAGAGAGAGAGAGAGAGAGTGATAAGGAATATGGAGAGAGAGAGAGAGAGAGAGAGGACAAAAGGAGGAAAGAGAGATATTAGTGGGGGAGAGGGAGAGAAGGGGAAGATAGACATATAGATGGAAGGTGAAGAGAGGGAAGAAGAGAGAGATGGAGAGAGGAGGGGATTGACAAAGAGATTGATATATATGGAGTGCAAGAGCATGTGTGTTTAGGGGGGTGAGATAGAGAGACAAAAAAGAAGAGATGGAGGGGGATATAGATATGGGTGGAGGGTGGAGAGAGGGAAGAATATTTCTCACACTAGATGGATTGATATAAGTGGAAATGGTGATTTATAATCCTATTTGATTATTTGCACTATATGCATCTATTTTAGTGTAAATATTTATTTCTAATGATATTTGATTACTTGCACTAGATGCATTGATTTCAGTGTAGTTGGTGATTTCTAATACAATTTGATTGCTTGCACTGAATTTGTTGATTTCAATTTAGATTTCGATTTATAATTAAATTTGATTACTTGCACTAGATGAATTGATTTCAATGTAGATGATTTCTAATCCTATTTGATTATTTGCACTAAATGCATTGATTTCAGTATAGATGGCGATTTATAATCCTATTTGATTTATTTGAGTAAATGCATTGATTTCAGTGTAGATGTTGGTTTCTAGAGAGAGAGAGAGCGAGTGATAAGGAAGATGGAGAGAGAGGGAGAGAGGAAAAAAGGAGGAAAGAAAGATATTAGTAGGGGATAGGGAAAGAAGGGGAAGATAGAGATATAGATGGAAGGTGAAGAGAGGGAAGAAGAGAGAGATGGGGAGAGGGGGTGATTGACAAAGAGATTGATATATATGGATTGTGAGAGCATGCGTGTTTAGGGGGGTGAGATAGAGAGACAAGAAAGAATAGATGGAGGGGGATATAGATATGGATGGAGGGTGGAGAGAGGGAGGAATATTTCTCGCACTAGATGGATTGATATAAGTGGAGATGGTGATTTCTAATCCTATTTGATTATTTGCACTAGATGCATCGATTTTAGTGTAGATATTTATTTCTAATGATATTTTATTACTTGCACTAGATGCACTGATTTCAGTGTAGGTGGTGATTTCTAATAAAATTTGATTCCTTGCACTGAATATGTTGATTTCGATTTAGATGTCGATTTATAATTATATTTGATTACTTGCACTAGATGAATTGATTTCAATGTAGATGATTTCTAATCCTATTTTATTGTTTGCACTAAATGCATTGATTTCAGTGTAGATGGTGATTTCTAATCATCTTTGATTTCTTTGAGTAAATGCATTGATTTCAGTCTAGATGTTGGTTTCTAGAGAGAGAGAGTGAGTGATAAGGAAGATGGAGAGAGAGGAAGAGAGGACAAAAGGAGGAAAGAGAGGTATTAGCAAGGGAGAGGGAGAGAAGGGGAAGATAGAGATATAGATGGAAGGTGAAGAGAGGGAAGAAGATAGAGATTGGGAGAAGGGGTGATTGACAAAGAGAATGATATATATGGAGTGCGAGAGCGTGTGTGTTTAGGGGGGTGAGATAGAGAGACAAAAAACAAGAGACGGAGGGGGATATAGATATGGATGGAGGGTGGAGAGAGGGAAGAATATTTCTTGCACTAAATGGATTGATTTAAGTGGAGACTGTGATTTATAATCCTATTTGATTATTTGCACTAGATGCATCGATTTTAGTGTAGATATTTATTTCTAATGATATTTGTTTACTTGCACCAAATGCATTGATTTCAGTGTAGGTGGTGGTTTCTAATACTATTTGATTGCTTGCACTGGATGTGTTGATTTCAATTTAGACGTCGATTTATAATTATATTTGATTGCTTGCACTAAATGTATTGATTTCAATGTAGATTATTTCTAATCCTATTTTATTGTTGGCACTAAATGCATTGATTTCAGTGTAGATGGCGATTTCTAATCTTATTTGATTTCTTTGATTAAATGCATTGATTTCAATGTAGATGTTGGTTTCTAATCTTATTTGATTGCTTGCATTAGGTGCATTGATTTTAATGTAGAATTTATTTTCTAATCTTATTTGATTTCTTGCATTAAATGCATTGATTTCAATGTATATGTTGATTTATGATTTGATGCAATTGGATATATGACTGTACATTAATTTTAAAGTGATTGGATTAACAATATGCATTGATTTTAGTGTAAGCACAAAACGTTATTGAGAATGTACATTGATTTTTGTGTTATAGTAATTTAACCTATTAATATTGGAGAGCAAGAGAGACAAGGTATCATGTTTACTACAATAGCTCGAGCTAAATATTTAAATGGTTTACGATTTAAATTTTCTTTTTCATATGATCGATATGAAAAGATAACAAAACTAACAAGGGTGGAGATAAGAATAGTAGAGGAAAATAGTTTGAGATTGATCACAATGAAGACTATTTGTAACATGAGTACATTCTTATTATTCACATTTTCTATCTTTCAACACTATTATTGTCACTTTGCATTCAAAAAAAATATTTCTATCATTTTCATCATTATAGTTATTAACAATATTGATCATCTCAACGAACTGAGGTAACTAAGAAAGTTTAAAATTAAAATGACCAAGTTAATCTCAGAAATATTTAGCATATTTAAAATGATTATATTAATATTTCATATATTTACATATTATTGATAAAATTAATCATATCTTCGATAGATTTTCCTTGGGAGCACAAGACTGAAACCAGCCTAGATCCATCTTAACTCCGGATCTATCAAGCGTCGAGAGGGATAAAATATCTCGAGGTGCAAACATTTCCTCAAGTTTTGCACTCAAAAAAGAGGTTTTCACCTCGAGATATTTGATCCCTCTTGGCGCTTGATAGATCCAGAGTTAAGATGAATCTAGGCTGGTTAATAATTTATAAAATTATATATTGAATTTATATTTTCATAAATCATTAACTAGTGAGTCAAATAGATAATAATTAGCGACAAAAATTAAAGTCACCATTTTTAATAAAGAAATAAGGTTATTAAAAATAATGATGGCATGTTATAAGGTTTAAAGGATTTTTATGTGTTTTTTTTTTTTATTGATTTACAGTATATAAAAGATTGTTATAATTACAAATTCGAGTAGTAAATTCTTCACAATTTAAATATAACCAATAATTTTATAAAATGCTAAAATCGTATTTAAATAAAAACCCAAACCCAACATGATTAATGATTTTGTAGAGATCATATATAAATAAAAAACCAAACCCAATATTTTTGCAAGTGCAAAGCACATATATAAATTAAAAACCAAATTCAAACCATCAAGATTTAGACGAAAAAAATTTGGCGAAAATCTCCAAAACTATATAATGTTTGGACAACGACCGTTCAAAATTTCACGGATAAGATCAGTCAACATTCCAAAGCATAAGTTGACTTCTTTATTTCTAGAATTATTCCGTCGTTTATTCAAATTGTTTAAATGATCTGGCCGCCCAAAACTTCTGCGGATACTGAAATATTTTCTTTGTGAAATCGTCATTTACGAACGCTTCGTGCGAAGTCATAATGTCACTCTGCTGAATTAAAAGCTTTGGTTACCATTGATACTCATTTGATGAAAGCAGTGCATCTGGCACTGTCATCAAAGGTAATTGCTCCACCAGGAGTGCTTAAGGCGCATCTCACCTTCAAAGGACTTTTAAGCAAATTTTCCGCTCTGGGTTGCCCATATGATTACGCATAGGACTTTTAATTTCTGTTGTTGCGTTGCGTGAATGGCGACTTTGAAGGTATCTAGGCGATTTGACGTGTCAAGATGCAACAGAGTACGGAAGAGTGATGGTGCATTGGGCCAATTTGAGTGTAACTTTCTGACAGTAAATTGATTTGAACGTCCATCTTGGAGCACCACATATATTCAATCCTAAGACTTGAAAGGTTGCCATCCGGATAGTGAAATATGACCAAAAAGTTGCATTACAAAAGGACAATGACAAAGCTTTTGGACGATGGTAATCCTGTGGGGCCATGAGCGAACAGTGCCAAAGCTTTTGGAAGATGGTAATCGAGCCAAAGCATGACGGTATCGAGGAGGAATATATAGATCACATTGGTTGAACATATAGAGTGATAGATCATAATGGCCTTAGTTTATTTTCATCATTATCAATTAAAAATAAAAATTCTTATGATCACATTTTAGAGATTGGTTGAACATATAGAGTGATAGATCATATTCGTCTTAGTTTATTTTCATCATTATCAATTAAAAAAAAATTATCTTATGATCACATTTTACAGATTTTCTCATTATTTTTTATCATTGTATTTTTTAGGTTTTATATCAACAATACTTAATTATTATAGTTTTGAAATAGTTTTTACTTATCACATTTATTCATTACATCAAGTGGATTACAAGTCTTTCTTTATCATAAAATGTATTTTTAGATTACCATAAACTATTCAATATGGACAAACTTACTTACATCCATCATCATTTGTCTCAAGTATATTTAGTTCATATAAAATTTCATTTGAAGCTAATCCAACCTCTTACATGAGCCCCAAGGAGCTTAATTCTCATGAAAATGTAAAGTAAATATGAGTACAAAATCACATGTTTTCTTACCCATGGTCATGTGTTGGTGGTGGTGAAATTCACTTAGGGGTTATAGTAGTACTAGTTGGAATCGAAGGATTGTCATGCTAGTACAAGAGTAACCCAACTATGCTAGTAAAACACTAGCCCAACTAATTCCTCTAAACATAAAATAATAAAATTAAAAATTAAATCCTTATTACATGGATATGACCATGACTATCTTCTTTTCACAACCAAAACCACTATCAAGGAGGATTATCAATCTTGATAGCAATTTTATTTTCACTTTAGTTTTGCATCTCAATTGTTGAACGCTTACCATGTTTTGCTTCCTTCTTACTCATTCATTTGCTTGCTTTATTATTCACTCTCAATACTATGTGTCATTCTCTTTATTGCGTCATCCTTATCCATCCTTGTAGGTTTTATCTTAAGTACGCCTTGCCTTTTGCTCCTTCTATTCATGTTTGAGTGTCCATTTTCTTTGACTTTCTTTCACCATCATTTTGTATCTTCTATCATTCTTTATCTTCTTCTTTTGATTCCTTTTGTCATATTTGGTGTTTACTTCTTATGTTGTCATTTTCTCTTGTACCTGTATGAAAATTATGTTTATTGTAAAAGGCACATCTCCATCTAGCAATACATATATGATCTTTGATTCGCAAACTTAATTGATGCACCATGGTTTTATTTACTCTCTCTATAATTTTACTAGGACCTTTTGACCGATCTTCTAACATCAATATATTTTCATAACTAGCAATTGCACCAAGAGGCACAAAGGAACGCCGGGGCGGTAGATATGTCGTATTCTGCCAAATCAACTCTGCAATTGCCTCGTCGCCTTTCCTCTGCGTTCCTAGGGCAGACCCTACAAAACACACCGTTAATACCTTGCAAAAGCGGGCTGGAGTTTCTTCGAAGTAGCCCAATGTGGACTGCGTCTACAATTTATCGCAGGAGGAGCTTTGCACAAAGATCTCGTTTTGCGACGCTCCTGCGGCAGGCTCAAGGTTGTCGGAAGAGTGGGTGTGGGTATAGACAATGTGGATCTGCAGGCAACCACTGAGTTTGGGTGCCTGGTCGTCAATGCTCCCATTGAAAATACCGGTGCAGAATCTAATTGGTTCCATGTGCGATAGGAAAATTGTTTCTCATTGGCTGGGGTGAACAGTGTTTTCTTACCCCAAGCCCGCAAAGAAAATGCCTCTGGCGTAAAAATGTGAGAGGTCATGATGACTTTATAAATCTTTATAAAGTGACATTACATAGTGACAATAAAAGTGATGAAAAACATTAGAAAAGCCAATGACAATACAAGTGATGAAAAACATTAGGAAAGCAAATCAAAATTAAAAGGAAAAGGGAATAAATTCAAATTGGAGAAAATGAGAGAAATTGGAAAAATGGAATTAACAGAGCAGAAATTGATGTCTCTCTCATTCTGCATTTTTTTCTATTTTTTTTCTCCGGATATTGGATTGGTCAACCTAATCAATAACTTTATAATATTCGTTTGTGACGATATGGAATATTGGATTTTATTTTTAATAAAAATAAACATGGAATATTGGATTTTATTTTTAATAAAAATAAACATTATTAATTTAATATTATTAAATTTTAATTTATTTACACAAGGGCAAAAAGGGCAACAATTATGAACCATTTAATACCATTGGGCACATCTAAAGATATTCCTTCATTAATAAAAATGACAGATAAAAACAGAAAAGATATAAGCAAACCACATGATTTTTACAAATATCAATCCAATCAATCATAAAGAGACATATTTACACAATTCATTTTTCATTTTTTTAGAGTGCATGGGGAGAGGAGAGGAGATTTTAAAGTAGTAGAAACTATTCTAAGATTCCAAACATGAGATATTGGACAGTTTATGATCCTTTTACTTATTCACTATAATTTATTATTCGCACTAGTACACTGACACAACACATCATCTGTGTACCACAACAGATCATTTTACAGAGGAGAGAAGGCCAAAAAATCATTTATATTCATCTTATAACTAATCAACTATTATTTCAATAAAAAATCCATTCCCATGTGGACAACCCATCACATGAATAGCCAATAACCCAAATACCCAAATTGATAAATATGGCATGTACCTTCCAAGCCACACTGAATTCTTTGATTCCTAATAAATATGGAATTATGTTCAAACCATGAGCGTCACTAGCTCCAAATCAAAAGATCTTGTTATGTATATCAAGATCAAAGACTCCAGTATGTACATAAAACTTGATACCTTGCCAACACCTGGAAAGCACGAGATTAACCCCCATGATTTGAGCCTTTGTCAACCTGAGAGAAACAATTAATTGATCTCAAATAGTCTATTACACTAGGGGCAACACAAAATAGCCAATTAGTAATTCTTAACAGGTTTTGCAAAAATGCAAATGTACATTAGCAAAATTGATCCAAACAGTAACCCAAATTAGTAACCCAAATTATTAACCAAGAAGGATTTAAATAGTTGTCTTTAATGAACATGTAAAAGCTGAGCCCACGTGGTGTAGAACAGTCGGTGATGGGGTGCACTGTTAAGGCACTCCGTCCTGTAAGGTCACCGGTTCGAAACCCGTGGGTGGCATGGGAGGAGAAAAAATGGAAAAATTAGGATTAGTCTAAACGAGAAAAAAAAAAACATGTAAAAGCTGAAACAAGAATACCAATAGCTGTCTTCATTCCAGGTAAGTTGCTACCCCGTAAATTAAATTAGCCTGAAATCAAATTAAATGATGGAACTTCCAATAGTAATGAATTGCATTTTCAGGTGGTTGTGTTCACATACACAAGTATTGAGAAAGCCATTGAATACAATGATTTCTGCCATAATCATAAATCGTCAATCGCATTTATCAAAGCTGATATTCAAAGGGTGTTTGGCAGTGTGTTGTGTGACTTCGGGCAGGAGTTTACTGTGTTTGATGTGAATGGGGAGGAAGCACAAACGGGTATCATTACTTCTATTAATAACGACAATCCTCCTCTGGTGTCCTGTGTGGATGATGAGAAGAGGCTCCAATTCGAGGATGGGGATCTTGTTGTTTTCTCTGAAGTTAAAGGTATGAGTGAGCTTAATGATGGCAAGCCAAGTAAAGTGGTGAATGTCAAACCATATTCTTTGCACCTATAGGAAGACAGAACCAACTTTGGACGCTATGAGATGGGTGGCATAGTCACTGAGGTTAACAAATCCAAGCTCCTAAACTTTAAGCCACTGAGCGAAGCGCTTGAAAATCCCGGCGAGTTTCTTCTCAGTGATTTTTCCAAATTTGACCGCCCTCTACTTTTACACTTGGCTTTACGTGCTCTAGATAATTTTTTTCATCAATTTGGGCGCTTCCCCTGTGCTACATCGGAGCAAGATGCTAGTAGATTCATCGATGTGGCAAAGGCGTTAAGTGACAGTGACAGCTTCCTGATTAAGTTGGATGCCAGTGTCATTGATGAAAATGTAAATTTAAAATATTTTGCAAGTGGTTCCCATGCAGTGTTGAATCCCATGGCAGCTATGTTTGGTGGAATCGTTGGGCAGGAAGTTGTGAAAGCCTGTTTTGCCAAGTTTGATCCACTTTTTCAAGTCTGCAGGGGATGCTCAGGCCCGGCAATTGCTGGAGTCTGTTGTTGATTGTTTGGTTTCACACAAATGTATAACATTTGAAGATTGCGTCTCTTGGGCTAGAATCCCCTCTTTTTCCTTTATCTTTTCTTTCTCTAATTTTATACTTTTCATTTCCATTTTGCATTCCAGCGAATCTTAGCACAGTTCACTATTTACAAAAAAAATTTGAATTTCAGTAAACTAGATTTGCAAATCATTGACTCATTTGAGGATCCAGGTTTGAGGATTATTTTCAAATCGTGTGAAGCAGCTTACTTTCAGCTTTCCTGAAAATGCAACTGCCAGACAAGGTGCACCATTCTGGTCTACTCCCAAGCGTTTCCCAAAGCCCCTAGACTTTTCTTCTCAGGATCCCAGTCACACGTCCCTAATTCTTGCAGCCTCAATTTTAAAAGCTAATACATATGGCATTCCCATTCCTGAATGGGCTTCAGATCCAAATTCAAGGAAATTGGCGCAGGTGGTTGACAAAGTGCATATTCCAGTTTTCAGGCCCAAAGAAGGGGTGAAGATTGTCACAGATGAGAAAGCTACAGATGTGAACCTTTCTTCTACATTGTATGATGTTGATGAGGCTGAACTGATTGACAAATTGATCACCACACTGCAACATGGTGTTCAAAATCTGCCTTCAGACTTTCGCATGAATCCTATTAAGTTTGAAAAGTTATCCTCTAACTTTGCTCATTAAAGATTTCTATTATGCTCTACTATTTATACAGGTATTCCTCTGTCAAATAAAAATATTATATTGAAAGGGTATTGATGTTCCAATTCAACACTATCCATGGGAAGAAAACTCAGTCTAAAAGTTTGGTTGCTTCCTTGCAATGCAGGATGATGATACAAATTATCACATGGATCTTATCGCTGGACTTGCTAATATGCGAGCAAGGAACTATAGCATACCTGAGGTGGATAAGCTCAAGGCCAAGTTCATAGCTGGCAGAATAATTCCTGCTATTGCAACTACCACTGCCATGGCCACTGGTCTAGTGTGTCTGGAACTTTACAAGGTTATATTAGGCCACAAGGTTGAAAAGTATCGCAACAGTTTTGCAAACTTGGCACTCCCCCTATTTTCTATGGCTGAACCTGCTTTCCGACAGGTAACTAAACATGGGAATTTGACCTGGTCTCAATGGGACCGACGGGTCATACATGGAAATCCAATCGTGCAAGACCTCTTGGATTGGTTCCAAGATAAAGGCTTGGATGCCTACAGTGTCTCATTCGGCAAGTCATTGATTTACAACAACGTATTTCCCAACCACAGAGAAAGAATGCATAAGAAAGTGATAGACCTGGTAAAAGACATGCCAAACATAGAGATATCTACAGATACTCAGCATTTCGACGTTGATGTGAATTGTGAAGATGAAGATGAAAATGACATTACTGTACCGAAATTATCCATATATCTTACATAAGTCCTAAATTAACCACAATATTGTGGGATTCTTTGTTGTATATGCATATTAGTAACATTGGCAGCATTTTAAATTACCTCAGACCATTTTGAATTTTGAAATATAAATTTCGGTTATTTATTGGTTCCTGCCGAATGCAAAGGATTGTGGAAATTGATTCATCATTGACGGTGTATCAGGAAGCAATTGATTACTTATGTGATGGATCTAGTAAAAGACATTGAAGCAATTGATTCATCATTGATTACTTATGTGATAGATCTAGTAAAAGACATTGCAAACATAGAAATATCTACACATACTCATCATTTCAACATTGATGCCTCTTATGAAGATGAAGATATTTTACAGATACTCATCATTTCAACATTGATGCCTATTAGTATTAGTTTTTTTAATGAGCAAACACTCATATAATAAAATTACATGTTATCCTTACTCTCAGTGCACAAGTTAAATTTTGAATCATGTTTTATTGGTAATTTAATGAAGATTTTATGATAGGAGGGAAACTTGTTATATTGTTCTATATTGTTATATTGACAACTTAACTTTTTAAAACTACAATCCGTTAGTTGCTGTGCTTGGTGACCTAGGTGGAAAAATTTGCATGATTAGAGACCTTTATGTGATCGTCTATAAAGTACTTCATTCCTGCTTAATGGACCTGATACCAAACTTTGCATGATCAGCAAAGTTTGTATGATCATATATATCTGAATAAATTATAACAACTATTTTCAGAATGATAGAATTATAATAGCAAATTGAAGTTCATTGCAGTTATTAAATTTTACGTCAGATGAAGAGCAAGGCATCAGCTATTTCAAGAAAAAAAATTGAATTTACATTTAGATGTCAATGTCAACTAGTGACAAGAAAAGTAAAACGACATAAGTGAACATCCAAGTGGTAAGAGCATCTCCGCTAAAACTACAAATGAAAAAAAGGTACAGTGATATAAGTGAACAGTAGTGTTACGACCCTCTTGACTACTGCAAAAATATAAGAAATAATATTGTCCATTGAAGTGCTAAATGTGTCTCCGAGAAAAGAAGCAGAAAGAGAGCATAAGGTGAAAAAGAGGTTCTACAAGAGAGACAATGAGGCAAAACAAAACCCAAAAGAAAAGATCAAAGAAATGTTTGCAATGCCTACGAAGAAATTTAGTTTCCCCATCTCAACAAGCAGTGACGTAAAGTAGGCCAAAGCGGCATGTAAACCAGAAAAATTTCATATAATGCAACCCTAAATTGATGCAACAATTACTACAACTAAATCACAATTTGTTTCGAGATATATAAAATCCCAATAGCAACTTTAAGTTTTATCACGAGTCGATCATCAACTAATTTTTCGATGCAGCCGATTAGCTATTTCAAGTAAAGGATAAAACAAACAACATAACCTCGAAGAAATTTAGTTTTCTGTGTCTCAATAAATTGATGATAGAGTATAGTACGAGTAGACACCTAAATCGGATGAATTTCATGTTGATTTAGTAAGGAATCTAAAACAACACTAATTTTATGTAAAAAATATTGTGGATCCGATGAGTGATAACTTGATTTGATGAATTAGTTGATGATGATCTGCAAAAGAACTTCATAAAAGAGGAAAAAGGTCACGAGAACGGCATAGCCGCTCGACAAATTAGGCTTTCCCTTTCTTGAAAGAACAACGTCAAAGGCAGACATCCGAATCACATCAATTTCATATTAATTTAGCAACCAGGATTAAGTAACCCTAAAGTTATGTTATGTTATATATTGATTTGGATCGAGATGTCATCACGAAAGTAGGCTTCCCAAATGGATTTAGCGGGAAGATCGGACTTTTAACAAATAGTATGGTAATTTTACCAAATTTTCAAACATAGAGAAGTAATGCAATGCAATGATGTGCACACAAAAAATGCTCGTAGTTAAACACTCGTCTATTCTATCGGAAAAATTATCAAAATTGCTAAAGCTGTCCCTAAAATAGAAAATAAATAAACTTACTCCACGGCAATCGCAACTCACGCAGCTACGGGGGAGAAGCGTGGCATAAGTTATCCACGCCTCTCGTTTGAAGGTCACCCCACGCCTCTCGTTTGAAGGTCACCGGGTAGGCAAAGAGTGCAGGTAAAGAAAGGCGTAGTAGCTCCCACGAAAGTGGTTAAAAGAAACCGCAGAAATCGGGATCGAATCGTGCCGCATCGGCGATAGTTTCAACCATGCGATTCCAACATAACTCAACAACGCACACACGGTCATGTGACACATTGCAAGAAATATGGGATACTTGAAACCGTAGTTGCTCGGCAAGTACTTATTCAACGATGAAAACCCCGATGTTCGAAAAAATACCATGACGATATCAATCCGAAGATAAAAAGCCTCCCCTTCATGGTCGGAAGCTTGATCCCATTGTGATTCACCCCTTTGGGGGCCTTGTCCAAATCTTCTCAAAATTTTTCCAGTGAATGACTCCATAAAAAACCAAAATGTTAGTCAATGATGTGTAGGCGTTTGAAAGCTACGCCATATATAATATTTACCTCAATCTCGGAATCAAAAAATGTTTGTCGAAAACATTTACACAAAATTAAATTTCTGCTTAGCATGCCTTTTCGTATCTTTATGCCAATTTACGAGCTTAATCCAATGGATGGGATCAAAATCCGCAATGATTTTCTGCATAACGTATCATTCTCCCCACCTTTCATGCAAATAATATTATGTTCTCTTACTTGAATTCTTCTCGATCGAAAGAAAGTCTTCTAAAACCCTATCGTCAATCCTCGTCGAGCCTACTTCACCCACTTGACCAAATCCTCTGCATCTCGGTTCACCTTTTTGTTCTTCCTTGAGAACTTTCTTGAGCTGCTTCCTCCGGCCTTTCAATGAAAAAGTACTCAAATCCGTCGAAAAACCCATCTTGAGACGGCTGAGTCCCTCTGCTCGACCTCGTCCCTATTCCTATTCCGAACCCTCATTTTCGACTTGTCGGAAACGACATAGTCGTGAGTTCATCTTCTTCGCAACATTCTTGGAAATGCCGTGGCAGTCCAGCGAGCGATGGCCGAGCTCTCGTAGGGCGTGAGCGAGGGATGAAAATGAGTATGGCAAGGCGGGGGCGGTGGTGGGCGGATCGACATCGTCGATGTCCCGTGTTTCGAATGGCACCCATCCACAGAGTGTCGAGGCTGGCTCCGGGACGACTATGGAGAGAAATGCGCCGAGCATCAAGGGATACCTCAAGATCAAAGAGCTGGGACGACATCCTACGCACGGTCAATGCCCACGCGATGCCTCCAACATCGCTCGGAAGACCATGAAGCAATGCCGTGACAAGGTCGAGAATCTTAAAGCGCCGTTACAAGCTAGAGAAGCGCCGCGCTGCAGCGGAGGACTCGGCTCTGTTCACTGGTCCTTTTTCACAAGCTTGGCGAGATCATGGCCATAGCCACGGCCACGGCCATGAGATCCGACGAGAGGACGAGTCATCTGCAGACGTGTCATTCGTCCTTCAAGCTCAACCATGGCGTCGACTACGCAGCTCTGGGAAGGGTGATGATTCGGTCCTCCGTAGCGAGAGGACTCAACTCGTTCACTAGTCCTTTTTTCACAAGCTTGACGAGATCATGGCCATAGCCACGGCCACGGCCACGGGATCCGACGGAGGGACGAGTCTTCACAGAAGCGTGTCGGTTGTCCTTCAAGATCAACTAGGGCGTCGGCGCGAGCTGCCGGAAGGGTGATGATTCGGTCCTCCCGGTACCCAGAGTGAGCATAAACCGCCTTGACACCCAGCGGGACGACCCTTATCGGCCCTCGGCGGTCTCCCACCCGCCTATCAAAACCACTGTCAGGGCTTCTCCGAGATCTTCAATGGCGGTCCCTCGACGTAAAAGTCGGGGGTTAGATAATATCTAAAAGTGGATCCCTACTCGCTTAGGAGCAAGCGGTGCGGCGGCGGTGCAATTGAACGAGAGCTCCCATAGAAAAATTTCGTCCTACCAAGAACACGGACGGAGCGGGATTGATGCAAAAAAAATGCAATAAGTGAAATCAAGGTGAACAGGGGAATGTTCGCTCTTCCTCGAATGGGCGCTCCGTGCCCTCTTCTCCCACGAGTTGTGCTTCGGAACCTTCTACGACTAGGGGGAGCCAAAGCGAGGATGCGTGTGGCTGTGAGGGAAAAAATCACGGTTCCTTACAAGGAGAGTGTGCCCAGACATCAAACGAGGGGCAGTTGGAGAGATAAGGCGGAGCGGAAGCGAACGAAGAGGAGCCAGGTGCGGTGGCGGCTGAGTTGAGCACGGACATTATACAAACACGTGTTTAATTTTTTTAATTCGTTCCATGCACGATAGAAAACGAGTGTTCATTGGCCGGGGTGAACAGTGTTTGCTCACCCCAAGCCCGCAAAGACACACTCCGAGGCGTAATTATTATTTACAATAGATTATAACTAGCATTTTGCAAATGAATTTGTAAAAGAAAATGCCGAAGGTCACATTAATTGCTTGACGGATGATTGGACAACTACGTGACACATCGTTGAGATTTGCCTGAGTTTTGTCGTTTTACGACGAATCTCTACGAGTGTCGTGAGCTAAAGCCTCACAATAGATAATGCCTTCGGCGTTAATTAAAAACTAATATAGATTTATATTAATTCTTGATTGATATATGTTAAATATAATTTCTAGTGTGATTGGATTGGAAGGGTTTCATTTTATAAGGTAAGTAATTTCTAGTGTGATTGGATTGGAAGGGTTTCATTTTATAAGGTAAGTTAGAAACTCGAGAGTAGTTGGGAGAGGGTACCAGCGAGATCTAGACATGTCAAGTGTGTGATCTGAGCTGATTTTGACAACTTAGATGTCCTTGGATTACATTTTCTTGGACCACAGTCTAATTTCACAAATCATAGACATGTTAGAAAATAAAAAAAAGATTTGTGTATGTGTGTGAAAAAATTAGTCCATTATAGTTTAATTCGATGGATGGATGAAGTGGATCATGCTATGTTGAACCCTAGCATTTAATACACTTTGTGTGATCTCCCTTATAGCTATAGTTGTTGGAGGAGTTGCACCTCCTTCTTGCACCCATCTCCCCCACCTCCCCCAAATATTGTTTCATTTAATGCGTTCATCCCCCGGATCTATGAAGTCTCATGGTTCATCAAAAAAAATTAGAAGAAATATTGAAGGTTCCCATCCATGTAGCCCAATCAAGATCTATAGGTATGCGACTTGCATAGTGAGGTTTGATTAGCCAACTTACTAGTGTTTGGCCTTCCTCCCCAGAACCCTAAATTTGTGTGTCAACAAAATTTGGCACCCCCAATCAAAGGGAAACTCTTTCTCTCCCCTTTTATGGTCAAGGTTTTTATGTCTTTCTATTTGAAGGAAAAGAGGACCATGATCTTCTAATCAGGAATGGCCAGTATTTCCTTAGCTCTCAAGGTTTGTATCTCAACTAATGGAATCATGACTTCATCTAAGAAAATGACATATTGTTAGCAACTCTAATATGAGTCAAGCTTGCTTACCTCCCCCTTCATTATTAGAATCAGGATACAATCTAAAACATTGGAAATGCCCTTGGAAAGTATATCAATCACATTGAGCCACTTGATTGGATGTTTATTGTGTTAGGATATTTATTGAGGTGGATCTTGAAAAGGGCTCATTGGAAGCTATTGAACTTTCTCTAGATAACTAGACCTTTATTCAGATATGACCAAATCCTATTCAAATGCAAAGTTTGTCATGAATATGACCACTTTACCAAGAATTTCCCCAAAGTAAGGTTGGACTCTAGACAAGAAAACCAAGGGGTGTAATGGAAAAAAGCTAAAAAGAAAAGAGTTACCACAAAGTATGAAGTTCCTCTTTGAATCCCCAATGCTATAGCAATAGCATCTTAAGATCCATCATCCTCAAAGCACACTTATGGAGCTCAATCCCATAGTAAGGTTAGTGAGAATAATCCCTCAAGAAAGTGGTATGTGATATTGGCACACATGGAAAATATAAAATAAAAAATAAAAATAAAAAATCGATCTCTAGTGGACATGTGGCAGATGAAGACAATTCTATGGAAATTCCACCATTAGAGGATGCTTTGATACATACACAAACGTTTGATGACTCATACCTAAGGAATAAGTGTATCACTCCCCAGGAAAGCTACATATTCCTCTACCCTCTCCTCTCTTGGTTTGGGATTAGTATATGACAAATCAAAAGAAGAAAATGATAAGGACTTTGTTGTTAACGTTTCAATCAATAAAGTAGAGAGAAAGCCTAACAAGGATCGACATGAAGATAAAGCAAACAAGGACAAAGAACTTGGGATCCATCCTATTATTGAAGGCATGTATAGTAGTGGTACAAGGACCACAAGGAATCAAAGTGGCATAGTTCCTCCACATGGAGGAAATCCTAAAAGCAACCCGCAGTCTGTATTAGGGGTCACTAGGCCCTAAACCAAGACATACTCTCCAATATTTACCGCAATCTCAAGTCCTAGATTCCTAGGCATGAAATGGAGAGCAAACCACCACCTCTCAGGATTTACCACAATCCAAACCCGGATTACTCGGCCCTAAACCGAGGCAACAATCGAACTGGTTCTATAATCATTTGGAGATCCACCTCACTCAGTTTCGAATCCATCTGGTAATCTAGTTAAACCAAAACACTAGAACACCACAACACAATGGCTATCCAGAAATGGCAAGGCTAGGTTGAATACACTATCACACCTGGAAAAAAATCATGCCAAGACAACAAAGAACCACATGCAATACCATACATGCCAAATCTAGCAAGGAAATCATACATGCAAATCAATACCTGCAAAGGATCCTGCTATAGTTGCTTGATTCCTGCTCCTCCTTGCTTGCTTCCTCCTTCTTCCCACTTTCTTGCCTTTTTTGCTCCAATACTAAAGTGCTCCAAAAACTATAGTTGTATTGATGAGAGAGCTCAAATTGAGCCGATATGGTGAAAAAGCTTTCCAACCAATTCTCAGAAGCCTTTTTATCAATGAGGCCTTTATTTTCTTCATTTTCCATTATATCCCTTCATTTTCCTCCTCACATGCAACCTATGACCTTTCATCTCCCTTTTCTTCTAATTTCCATTATTTTCATAAATAAATGTGTCAAATATGTCATTTTTCCTTTCCAAAGCCTTTGCCTTTGCCTTTTCCAATTTCCTTAGCCATTATAAACCAAATGAACACTTGCTAGGATGTTTTTCCCAACATTCAGCTTGGAATAAGTGTCCCATCAACTGTGGTCTTTATTTTTTTAACTTCTATTACATGGAACTTTCACAAGGACTATTACACATGGAACTGGGAAATTTCGGTTGTAGTCGCATGGAGGGAGGCATGTGCGTACATCTAGAGCTTTCCAACCATACTCACAGCGTGTTATGTGTGTGGTTGGGTTGTGAGCTCAGTTACAAGAAATTCTAGCCTAGGGTTTGATCACTAGTGGTTGTTGTCTGATACCTGAGTGATCCCGCATTCTTGAGAGGTTTCTGTATGTTTTTGGTTTGTAGACCCCGCTTCCATAATTAGAGCTTGGATGTTGGTTCATGTTATAGCAACTATCAGCTCATGGTTACCTTGGAGATCTTATAAAAGCAAGTAAATGTGGGATGGGATGGTTACAACAACTGTTTCAATTTTGACATCATTGCATAGAGCATCAGTGTCAGAGCACTAACCAATGCAATGGTCACTCACAATAATTGAAGTTTTGTGTATCCCCTCCCCCCCTCATATGCCTTATAGGAAGGGCCTACAACCACGTCAATTATGGCAACATTGGGTAGAGTAATAACATAACAATGTCATTGTCAAAGCATTGTCACAACACTAACCAACGGAATGATCACTCACAAAATTAGTTTTTTTTTTTTTTTTTGTCAGGCACTCACAAATACCAAAAATACATTTCCCTCCACCGGGGGAATGATGTCCCATTAGATCTCCCTCAGCCAATCGAAAATTATAAATAAGATTTCCTGAAAATTAGAAAATTATTTTTGAATTTATAAAAAATAGAAATATTAAATATCTTCTTGAAACTTTGGTTAAACTTGCAAAAGCAGAGTGAAATAATATAGACTCAACGCACTTTGATTGAAGGGAAAATGCTATAGTCCCTAACAAGACAGGGACTAATAAATATTTATATTTTCCCTTAAAAATACATATACATTTGTAATAAATATTTATCCATATTTTTAATTATAAATTGTTTTATTTTGAAATTATTTAATTTTTAATTTTGTATATATATATATATATTAATGAATTTATTTATTTTTTATAATACGAGTTGTTTTATTTAAAAATTATCTTTTAATAAATATATAAAATAATTTGAAATAGGCATATCCATTTCAAATAAATATTTATCAATATTTTAAAATATCAATGGTTTTATTTTGAAATTATTTATTTTTAATAATATAAATTGTTTTATTTAAAAATATATATATTTTTATAAATATATAAAATAATTTGAATTCTTTTGTCAAATGTTTTACAAATTTTAAAATTTGTGAATGATATTTATAAATGAGAGGCTTAAATGAAAGTAATATAAGTTAATTCAGTGTTGTATTAATATAATGGTTCAAATTCAAAATTCTTTGAGTGAGTGAAGATAAGGTTAGGACAAGTTTGTCAATTGGGTTTATCTTACATGGTTGAGAGGAATGATTGAAATTTTCTACACTCAAGGTTAGAACAAGTTTTAAGTGATTTTCATAATATAGAAGTAATTTTATTGTTTAATAAAAAAAATAATAAGTTTTTTCAAAACATATTTTTTTAAATAGAGAGGGGGAGAGAAATTTCCCTAATCTGAAATATTTTGATGTAGGAATTCAACCACTTATCATAATAACATTTGGTAAAATTTTGTAATCAATAGTATCACTATCAAGAACACATCATGGACAATTAGTTCAACTAATTGAGTTAACCATATAAAATCCTTTTTTTTAAAAATATTTTGATGTATGAATTCAACCACTTATCATAATAGCAATTGGTAAAATTTTATAATCAATAGTATCACTATCAAAAACACATCATGAACAATTAGTTCAACTAATTGAGTTAACCATATAAAATTCTTTTTTTCTTTTTCTTTGAAACACTTAAAAAAGGAACTTTCAACTAATTTAGTTAACCATATAAAATCCTTTTTTTTAAATATTTTGATGTATGAATTCAACCACTTATCATAATAGCAATTGGTAAAATTTTATAATCAATAGTATCACTATCAAAAACACATCATGAACAATTAGTTCAACTAATTGAGTTAACCATATAAAATCCTTTTTTTCTTTCTTTGAAACACTTAAAATAGTATCATTATCAAAAACAAATCATGAACAATTAGTTCAACTAACTGAATTAACCATATAAAATCCTTTTTTTTTCTTTGAAACACTTAAAAAAGAAACTTACCCTAGAGTGTTATTTTCAACAATATACCTTAATTAAATAATTCAACCAATTTATTAAAAAAAATGCAACTTACCCTAGAGTGTTATTTTCAACAATATACCTTCACTAAATAATTCAACCAATTTATTAATAAAAATGCAAAACATCCGTTTAGTTAAACTTCCACATGACAGCTGTGTGATTTGAACCCACGCCTTTTCGGACCAGAGCCTAAATTTAGCACCTTAAACCACTCGCCCAAAATATCAACTAGCAATTGCACCGGGGGTGCAAGGGAATGCCGGAAGGAGCAGACATGAATCATTTTGTGGTACATGTTAGGGAACATGATGAATGTGAATTTATGAGGGGTAAAATATGTCATTGATTGATTACATGAATTTTTAGATTTAAAACTATGAAAATTAAATATGTTGTTTGCTCAACTTGAAGGAGGAAAGAAGGTAGGTAATTTCATCTCCGTGACTTTAATTATATAACTTTGTGGTTATTATCTTAAATCATTATGTCTTAATAATAGTAGAAGTAATTTACTCAAATTTGCACGAATGTAATTTAAATTAGAAGCAAACTATTTGAAAATAAACAGTAGGTTCGCTTGTGAATCGATATATAATCGTATAAAATGAGAGCGTATAAAGGAAATAATTTGTGAGATTTAGATATGTAGACATAACTGATATGATGAAAATAGATAGCATACAATATAGTAGACCATAGATCTCTTGTGCATTGTATAGATCTTTGCCAAGGCATCATTGAATTGTATTGAAGTAATGTAATGCTAAAAAGGTTTTACATGTTATTAAAACTCGCAGTAGTAGAAAATTTTACATCATGGTACAAGCAAAAAGAGTAAGAGTGATATTGTTAAATACAGAAGAAAACCCATTTGGAACAAAAAGGAGGAACAAGTGATAGCATAGTAGACTGATCATGCATGCAAGGTGATCGGTTGCAAATAGGGGGTATTCCTAGTCGTAAATACAAGGGGTTGCCCGACAGCGACAGCACCAATTGATGTCCAAAGTTGGGACGCGACTATGATAGTATGCTCGAAGATGCCTGTGTGCATCTCTTTCATGTACATGAATGAGGAGACGCATGAATTTTTTGATCTTTTGGAGTAGTTGCAATGTTGGGTGCAAACGGTATAGTGGTAGAGTAGGTGGAACTAAGAAGTATTGCTATACAACGAGGAGTGCATTCTCCTGTTCAGTGATTTCTTCGTAGATGTTGTTGATTTGAGAAAGGTAGCTACGATCCATAGTTGCTGCAAGGAAAGGAAAAGCATGTAAGTGAACATGTAAAAATTTTACACTAATAACGGAAAGCATAATAAGAAAGAAATAGTAGGAACAAATATGAACTGAAATTATATTGGAAAGTGAAAATGTAAATGAAGCAAGAAATTTGCAAGGTCTTATTATGAGGAAGAAGATGAAAGAAGTAAAAGTGGAATGCAAGCGAAGGGAAGGTACCAATAGTAGGAGCTCTTCAAGGAGTGTGAGTAATAGATTTGGAGGCAAGGTATGCCTCTTCTTGTTTCTTGCACATGGTGAAAGGGTTCTCCTGCATTCGTGAATAGCGTGAGAAGGAGAAGGCAGGGGAGATGCAGAGATCATTCAGCGAGCGAACTCTTGAAATAGATGTGAAAGTGAGCTCTTGGTGGTCAACGTTGCCGATGTCGATTGTTGCCTTATCTAGTGTCATGCCTTGCGATTTATGGATTGTTAAGCCCCATGCCATGCCGAGAGGCATCTGTGTGCGTGAACCCCTTGTGATGGGGGGGATTGGCACAAATGTAGGATTCGAAGGATCCCATGGTGGACCGTTGTAGTGAGGGAAGGAAACTACAACAAAGGATGGTAGTTTTGGTGGTGTACAACCTGGTGCATATACGATTGCGCGAACGGTGCCTAGCGAACCATTAACTAGACCAGCGCCAACCCACAAATTGCTTTTGAGAATAACACGTTGGTCAATGCAGAGGAGTATTTTCTTTGATATTGATCATCTTTTGGTTGCCTATTTTCGAGTTGCCTCTTTTCGGCAGCAAAACAACGTGCAATTGGCTGATTTACTAATTTTAACATCGATTTATTGTGCAAGTCAACATCCTCATTTGTTGAATAAAGATGCATTGATTTGGAGAATGACTAGACTTCGACTTCAGGAAGATTTGTTTTTGAACGTGTCATAAGAATATTCCAATCAGTAACAGTGGGGGTTGCATTGCGAAGGTTGGAGAGGATTTCGCGAAAGGAAATCTGTGCAGGACTTGTTCCTTGTTGCCGAAACACTGTTGCAAGCGTAACCACAGTATTGAAGCTTTTCCAAAGTGCAGTGCCACGAGAAGTTCCTACATACATTGGTGTGTCTTTTACAGGTGGTAGTTGGCCAAGGTCACCCATAAGGATTATAGAACGCCCACCAAATGGGTTGTTTCTATTTGATGGGAATGCCTCGCGCAAGCGATCATCAATTTGAGAAAGCAATTTAGGACCAATGAAGCTCATTTCGTCAATTAGAATGTAATTAATATGCTGAAGTTGTTCTTGAAGGTTTAGGAGGGATTGACCCTCTAAAGGCTCCATAGAGGATATAGGGATGCGAAGAGCAGAGTGGATCGTCAAAGCATTAATGTGGAATGCTGCAACACCGGTAGGAGCAAGTAGTAGCAGGGGGCATTTTTGCATGGTGGAGCTTTCAAGGAATGCATTTTTTAAGAACTCAATTAGGAACGACTTGCCGGTACCAGCAGTGCCTTGGATTATCATTTGTAGTGTTTTTTTGGCAATGTTGTTGCGGAAGTGCGAGAAGATGATATTGAATGCAATGGTTTGGCTTGGGGACAAGGAGGAAAGGGAATGTGCACATGGAGTTAGGAGTTGGTGGGATCTTATGGAGGAGCGGGTGGAGTTGATGAAGCGGATCGTTGTTTCTTGTAAGTGTGGAGGGATTGTAGAGTGGCCCCAATTATGGTTTGTGTCAAACTCACGATGGCCAAGCATTTCAAGCTCATCAAGGAGGAGGTTGTTACCTGGGTGGAGTTGAGAGAGAAATTGCCATTCATGCATGTCAAGTGTGGGGTCATGGGGAGGGTTGTTTGGGGATGAACAGATAGAGTTGGAAAGGTCCGGGGTGGATGGTTTGCGATAAACATGCCAAGGTTGATATGTGTGTCTAATTTCTTCCCAGTGTGCAACAATTCTTGCATCGGATATGCCAATATCATTAGGGAGGCTACGGAAAGGGAAGTATAGAAGGAGTTCGCTCCAGCAGAAGTCTACATAGGATGGTGATTATTTCAATGGAATGGAGGTGTAACGAGGAAGAACGCGGACAACCATGGGAGGGAATATTTGTTTCCATGGTGATGTTTTTCGGCGGGTGGAGAAGGACCAGGAGCATGAAACTTCAATAAGAGACAAACTTTCAAGTGCAGCTGGTCTTTGCATGTAGGAGGCAATGAAAGGTGTTGATGGAGGATGACCATCTAAATCATGCAATACATGTTTGAAGACTTTTTTTTTTACATTGAGGGAGACAAAAGAACGACTACATTTTGTTAGTGGGAGTTTTTGTAGCATGTGGCATGTTTCTTGTGCACCAATGTCTCGATCAGCAACAATTTCAGTGAGGACTTTGCGGACGATAGTGATAGTAGGAGCATCTGGGGGGGAGCATTGTGAGAGGCGTGAGAGCATTTGGTAGTAGCTTTCAGACTTTGCCTCTGATTTTGCTGCATACTTTGAAATGTAGTTCAACACAACATGGTGTGAGAGAACTGGTTGAAAATCAATGTTGGCCCTCCATATTGCAAGTAGTTGAGCATTTTGCACGTTGAGTTTGTCATCATTTCTAGCAGGGGAGTACACTTTTTTGCTAGAACCATCAATGTGAAGAGATGACGTGTTGCGAACCTCCCATGGGGCTCCATAGCGGCAAGTTGATGTGTTATTTATTTTGTGTAAACATGTAGAAGAGTGGCAATTTGTGTGTCTTTGAACGGAATTGAGGACTTTTTCATAGTCTTGTAACCGGTTGCCTGTAAATATTTCATGTGTGCTAAGGAGGCATGGATCTTGTCGAGATGAATGATTTATTCTAGGAGCGCGACTGTGAAGTGGGCGAGGATTCCAAGCAGTGCAATACTTATCAAAATATTCCGTAGCCGTGCGGACATTTATGGGGTTGGTCCAATTGAGATTGTCCATAGCAGGTGCATTTGGAAGCCACAAAAACCCATGGATATGTGTGGAGCTGCGATGTTGCCATTCATACCTTATAAAGGAAGGGGACAGATAGTAAGATTAGATGCGTGGAAGTGAAAGGAATGAAAGATAAGAGAAGGAAGGAATAGTATGCATACCTGCACTAGTAATCCTTTACAAGGAATCCTTTAAGTAGCAACTCTTCCAAGAATATTGTGAATCTGCAATGGATATATTGAGATGCACGATGCGGGTTTCTAACAATGTTTTGGATTCTCCATCGAGTGTGCTCATTTGAATTGGATGGAGGGTTGGAAGGCATAAAATTATGCAAGTCAGGCCATTTTGTATCAGCTGCAGTTAGTGTGAATAATATGGTAGGGGTACCAATTTGAGTTATCATGTCCGTAAGTTCCCCTCTAGCCCTGGTCCAAAAAAACGACTTCCATGCAAGGATGACCCGAAACGCATAATTTAGTCTAGAATGGTGCAAGGTGGCGTTTTCTGGAGTTGGTGGCGAAGGTCAGCGACTGTTGCTGGAAGGGTGTTTGAAAGGTCCCTTTTAATGAACACAGAGGCAGTTGCTTGGCTACGATGGCGCATGATAAGGTTATACAAGTAATATCGGAAGTGAGGATGCTGTGCAAAACGATTGTCATTGTAGCGCATTAGGTGCAAAGCGTATTCTTGCATATCCACTTTTTCAATTCTTGGTTGGTTAATCATGGGAGATCATGTGGGGAAGAGGGTGGGGAAGGCCATGGAGAATAGGCCCTCTGTGTTGTATTCATTGATTGGGGAGAGGCCAATGGTCGGCCATTGAAGTGAATGGGTGGTTGTTGAATTAGACGAATCTATGTAGGCAAGTATTTCATCAAGTTCAGAATGACAGTTTGGTAGAGTTGAAACAGAGGAGGATGGGTGGAGGTCAGACGGGCATGAGTGGGGAAGTTCAAAATAAGGAATTTCTGGAATGGCTTCATGGAGTGTGATGGAAGCTATGTTGATATGGTGTAGCATGTTGGAAATGTTGGTAGGTGAAATAGGCAAAGCAGAGAGGGAAAGTTGGTTAATATGGACATCTTTGTAGTATGGGTCGTTTTGTAGTTTGAATTGCAAAGCTGCATGGACATGTGATCGACTAACAAAAAATGCATAGTTTTTTTCATCATAGCTAGTTTTGTTTACAACAAGGATGTCTAGTTCTGACAACATGTGAGGAAGAGAGGTGACAATATCTGTGATATCTTTGTGGAAAGCTAATAGTATGACCGAAATATTTCAATTGGCCACCATGTGCATGGGTGACTTGAAGAACGGGATTGACACGAGCAATGAGCATCTCTTCAACTTGAGTTAGGAAGGATAGGACATGTGGTTGGATACCTGGGTCCATTTTATTTGTAGAGGAGAAACGATGCGTTGATCGTTCGGCAGCACAACGGGTACAACAAATTATTCCATGACTTGTTTTTGTTTTCATGGATGGGTAAGCTTCATGAAAAATTGAGCAAACTTGGATGGGAAAAAGTGCATCGAGCCTTTGACGAAAGCGGAAATGTGCATGTTGGAGAAGGATGAGGAGAAATTGCTGGGGAGGTGGAAAGGGAGGAACATGGGGTGGCATATGTAAAGGGTAGGCAAGATTTGAAGGAGTTGAAGTGTTTGGAAAGGGTCGGTTAGGAAGTGGAGATGGAAGGGGAAGTTGGAAAGTTTGGGTGGGATGTATGGGGAGGACGAAATTTTGTGAAGGAATGGGAGTATTGTTGGTTTGAGAGTGAAGGTTTGTTCGACGATTTGAATAGAGGAGGCGGCGACGTGAATTGATGATGTATTTATTAAGTGCGTAGTGGCGTCGTTGTTGTTCCCTTCCCACATTGTTTTCTGGTGGGGTTGGCATAGCTATTGCAAGTAAGGAAAGGTATGTCAAATGCATGAAGTATATTGCGAGTGATTATTAAAGCGGAAATGTATTGAGTATGGGTTGCTTAGAAATGTGTGTTGGATATTTCAAATTGAAAAACATTTATTTTGAAATAAACTACATGTTGCATGTATTGGCTAGAGTAAAGTGAAGACATATTTTGTATTTTACAAAAAGAGAAGAATCAATTTATGTATTATTTTTTATTGTAAGCATAGCATATTGATATGTATATTTAGAAAATGTGTGTGTTGTAAAGAAGATCAAACAATGAAGGAGGAAAGGCAAAACCATGTGACTAAATGTTCACATATTAGAAAGATCCATTAAAGCATAGTGGAATGACATATATACAAAACGCCATGAAGAAAGGAGTGGGCGCTCAAGCGTTTAGGAGGACTAGTAGGAAGTAGAAGGGGAATGAAAATATATAGTTACGATTACAAAAGATGTATGAAAAATGGATGAAGAATGGCAATCAAGGTTTAGGAAGACTGCAAGGGGAACGATGGGAAGGAATTCAAAATGTGTGGCGAAGGGTGGGCATTTTAGCAGGAAGCTGTTATGTGGAAAGTATGTATCGAATGAGAGGTGGGGGAGAGATGAGTGAGAGCAAGAAACAAACGGGTAGAGTTTGTGTTAGAATGGCTTGGGGGGGGGGGGAGGGGGGAGGGCCTGATTGCAGGGCCTATAGGAGGGTAGTTGATGCCTCATTGTACGCAAGTTCTTTTGCGTGCATAAGAGTTGGGTGTAGTCGTTCAACACCGTTGAATCGATCCCTCTTTAAAGATAGTGTGAAGAGGAAATGTTGCCCTTTGATTTTGTTGTATATGTCGAAAACACTTTCAGGATCGGTTGAGAGGAGGCAGAGGTCCTTTGCGGAGACGCCAAGAAGGGCATTTGCGGCTTTGTTGAAAGCGACAACATTTTCGAGGTGGCCAGTGTGGTCTTGCACATGGAGTCGAAGAATGTAGCGATAGTCACACTCATTGAACGAGCCTTCACATTTTGAGCATCGGTAGGTGTTGTCATCTTGTCGTAAAGCCTTTCTCATGCATTGGATCCCATCAATGATAAGGGGACATGCGAGGAAGTAGAAATCATCCATGTTAATAGAGGTAGCAGTAGCATGGAGCGAAATCCATGGGATATTTTCGTTAGGTTGCATTGACAAAATGTCGACAATTGTTTTTGTACTCAAAGGCCTCTTTCTTGTACTTGTGTATTTGCGGCTGAGCGACGGTGAGGGTGCTTTATTTCCTTCTCCGTCACACCATTCTTTCAGTTGTTGTGTTTTAGGGACATATGGATTTATAAGTAGCAAAGTGGTTGGGATTGTGCCGATAGTTTGGCCATTGAACTCGACGATCCTTCCCCCTTTAATTGCAAGCACAGAAATTTCACGAGCCATGCGCATTTCAGAGAGTGCACGACCTTCAGCATGGCAGTGTTCGCCCCACAAAGTGACATCAATGCTGCTCCCGGACATATCACGAAGAGTTATAGTTTTCTTGGGAGTCTCAGAGCCATCGCATTTGCGAATGATAGACGCAGGAGAGAGGGAGGCGGCAATACCTATGACATCAACAATTGAATTAGGAGGTGAATGTTTGAGGGAAATTATAGGCACAAATTGATAGGTATGGGAAGGAATTGTAAGGTCATCAGCGAAGATTTGTGACACTGTTGATGAAGAGAAGAGGAGGATTTCGAATGGCCATTTGAGATGGTTATATGAAGGGTTGGGGATCTTTATGGTCCCATTTGCAACATTGTAAATGTGGCCAATTTTAATGAGAGCATGTAGGGATTCTGCCAACTCATTGAAGGCAGAGACGTGGATTTGATCGCTGTCGCGATCGACAAGGTCAAACCCTAGTGATTTTTAGTGCCCCGTGCATTGCTAAATTCACGAAGGGGTGTCTTTGAAAGGACTCTGCCTTGGATGGACCAAGATTTTCGGGTAGGGGAGAGTGCTTTAAAAGGGAGAGTAGTTGTAGATGCTAGGGTGGAGTTTTCGGAGGATAAGGAGTGAATGTCAAGGGAGCGTGGCGGTGAAAAGGGAGAGGAAGAAGAGGAGGACGAGGTGGCTTGGATCATCTGTTCAGTGGAGAGAATAATAGGGGCTGGGTCACTAACCAATGGTGCAACACGCTGCAGTATGTCAAGATCGATGAGACAAAGTGACCTACAAGAATGAGATATTTATTAGCAAAGAGGGGAAGTAAAATGTTAGGAATGAGAATTGAGATAAAGAAGGGACATAAGAGGAGAATCAGTAAAGGGGAGGAAGCGGGGAGGTGGCATGTGCGTAGCTTACATGGAATGATATGCATACGTGCACAAGCTTCTTTTGAGGTGAATTATCGAGCCTATTTGCAACTCCTAATTTTGCGCAAACTCTGTATGTGAAGAAGGGAGTAGAACGATGTGCTTGTGAGCACCATCGGACAGTGATACACGGTAGCGAGGCGTTGTAGCTCGGGCATAATTTATCTGTCAAGTGCAATGATCTGTAGGGTTGGTTACAGGTCGATAGCACCAGCAAGGAGTGACGAGAGCCCATTGCGGGTCAAGGATGTTTCCATGGCGATGCAGCTGGTTTGTTAAAACAAGGTGCTGCTAGCGAATATAAATATGAAGGTAAAGAAACTGAAGAAGAGGATGTGTACATAAAGGAACGAAAACTTCTAAGTTTGCAATTTAAGAGAGCTGCAGGAAATAAACAAGAATTGACAATATTCATAAAAACATTCTATTAAATTTTTTAGGTGTTGACCTTAAAGCATAAATCCATTGTGCCTTGAATGCCCCAATATAATGAAAAATCTTATACAATGATAAATCCATACTCCCCGAAATTATTAAAATTTTTATGCCTTCTATAAATAACAAGAATTTAATACCTTTCATGCCTTAATGATCACAAATTTGATTTCTATAAAAGAAGAAAAGTTGTCTAAAATACAAATAATGCAAAATTCATGTTCAAAATTAGTGGTTGGTGGTTGAAATATAATATTTGTGTTTCTTAATTGAAATTTAACTAAATAGTTCAATGATATAGTTCAAGATAATAAATCATAGATTGTGGGGTCTAAATTTTCTAAGATGTATTGAAACTAATTATGTTAAATAAATTTGTACAACATTAACATTACTTTCAAATAATATTTATCAATAGAAATTGTGAATATATCTCCATTGTTAATAATTTAGTTTTATCAACTAATCATGTTGATTTTAGATAAATTTGCAATATTCCTCCATTGTTAATAATTTAATTTTTAATTTTCTGAAGGATTGATATTTTATAGATACAAATGTATCATTTATTTAGATGTCCTTTTCTATTATAACAAAATAGAAAAGAAAAAAATCATATTATTTTATTTTATACATTATTTTTTTTCAAATTATTTATTTAAAATTAATTTATGAATTTTCTCTAAATTTAAAATATTATTTCTTTAAAATTAAGTTAAACATTTATATTATTATTTTGTGTAAACCTTGTTATATTATCAAATTAAACATTAAATTAATATCTAAGAAATTAAGATTTTCTTTTGTGTGACTTTCTCTTCGTAATTATTTAACTACTAAAACATATTATATGATTGGATTGAGCAAAATAACTTTTATGATAAAAACACAATTGCAGATTCTTTTTTCTTAGGAATTTTTTTGATGTTATCATCACTTTGTGCAGACATTGTTATAATATATAAATAATAATTATTTTTTTCTTATTTTTTTTTAATGTTATCATTACTTTGTATAGACATTGTTATAATATATAAATAATAATTTAAGGTTAATTTTAAGGTAATATATAAATAATAATAATAATTTAAAGTTAATTTTAGGGTCAAATTACACATCAAATTGATATTTAAGACTGCTTTGTTTGTAATTCTCTTGTAATAGACTATTAAAATCTATTATATGATTGGAATGGCTCAAAAGGTTTTATAACAAAAATACAATTATATATATAGTTTTTTGAGATATCGATATGTGGGCAAATTAAAATTGGTGCCGTTTAATTAATTGAGATTTTTATTTATTTTTAGAATTTGATACAATTTTTTTGTGATATTGTGATGTTTAATTAATTAAAATATATTTTTAAATACATAAATAATTAAGTGTAAAAATCTTTGGAACATTGAAATTGCCCAAATCACAAAGTTTAAGTTCATTCCAAGAAAGTTTGGAAGCCCTAAAATTAAATAATGCAGATGGTTAAGTTTTAACTCGTTCCAAGAAATCTGTGTCAAATTTCAGCCAAAACCCACTTCTAGATGTTAAGCTGGGGTGACTTTGGGTTGGTCTATAAACTCAAACTGTACACAAAAGTCCATCGATGACCAAAAATTATTCAACGCTGATTGTGACAAATCAGAAGGGACGTGTCATTATACGTGGCAGTAAAGACAGTTATACCATTCCGGCCTTGTGGGAAACACCGGGCTCCCAGGGAGTTTCCGTTTTCGGTTTTACAAACTGGTATTGCCCTGCTCGTTAAAAAAAAAACCCAAAAATCTGGTATTGCCCAGCTGTTCAACGCATGTTGTCCACAATGTGCCTCATGGTTATCGCGAAATTCCAGAAGCCGGAGTTGACATTATCAATGGAGACGAAAAGGTGCATGGGAACTAACACTTTCCCCGCACGCAAGTTTTCCACGGTGCGGTTTACTTGAAATCCCACAGAACCCAGACAAATTTCAATGAATTTTTGGGTGCCGGATACAGATGGCTGAATTAAGGATCTATAAATTAAGCGAGAGGGTCGATCCCCAGAAGAAAAAAGGAATCACACATAACAGCTTTTGGCGTGGCCCCAAAACCTTTAACAAAGCTAGAAATTTGAATGATATAATTCATATGGAAATTTAAAATATTGACACCTAGAATACGGGAGACCCCCTTTGTTGGAGAATAATGTGGCCATGTGTTCTGCTGCATGAGATTCTATCTCTCTTTCACAGTATCTCGCCACCTAACTCAATTCTCTGCTTATCACCCGCGGTGCTGTAACTGTGTTGTTTTTTGTTTACCCGTTTCTTATTTTTTTTCCTCTCGTTTTGAGATTTACAGTGCCAGTGTGAGATGGAGACTGGTTCTAATCTGGCATTCTAGCTCTTACTGACTGTACCTTTAACCTTGCAGATAGCATAGTAGGAGGCTGGTGCTTTTCTAGGCAATGCTGATCAATTAGGTGCTCAATGTACTATTATTTCTCTTGGTAGCTGCAGTGGCTGCCACTGCTACCTTACCTCCTAAGCCGGTGGATGTTCCATTCCCAAAAAAAACTATGTATCCACTTGGGCTCTTGATCATATCAAGCACATTAATGGGGGGAACGAAGTGCAGCTTTCTCTTGACAAATGGACAGGTAATGCCTAGGTCTTTCGTTATTTATCCCTTCCTTCCACTTTATAGGTTTTACCAGTGATGCAGAAGCATTATATCTTTAGAAAATGATTTTTGTTTAGCTGACTCTGAGTTCATAAGCATTTTCAAGATTATTCTCAACATTCTACTTAATCAGTAACATGAAGTCTCAGTACAAGTTTAGAAGTTTAGAGGGATCAAATGTGATTTATGCATTGAGCATGAAGCCTCACTGCTATTTTCTCTAGTATTTGGCAGGTACTGGCTTCGAAACCAAGGGTAGCTACTTGTTTGGACATTTCAGTATGCAAATAAAAATGGTTCTTGGTGACTCTACAGGCGTTGTGACTTCCTTTTATGTAAGAAATATTATGTCCTTGTTAACTACTTATTTTGCTATTCAGGTGGCGTTTACTTTACAGGGGCTTCAGACTTCATCATGTGCATCTGATCCTCCTAAAGTTTTTAATTTATTTATTTATATTTTTCCATCTCCCTAATGCAAATAATGTATTACCTTTGTTTGAACAACTGTCCTCTCAGAACTCTGAACATGATGAAATAGACTTTGAGTTCTTGGGCAATAGGTTTGGACAACCTTACATTCTCCAAAATAATGTTTTCAGTGCAGGAAAGGGGGACAGAGATCAACGCACATATCTGATGTCCCTATCAGAGTTTTCAAGAAAATGGAGACTGGTATGGAGAAGTGTGTTCCATCCGGGGAGTAATATCAATACCAAGACAATTGGGTCTCAAAAATTTGACAAAGCAGACCCACAGAGCCCTACTGTTTATGATTGGTAATGGTTTTTTTTTTAATATTTTTTTCTAACTGAAAAAATCTCACTTGGAGCAATTCTAAGTTTATATAGTTTTGCTTTAGATTGAACCACAAAACTTTTTAAGTTTATATAGTTTTGCTCTCGATTGAACAACAAAACTTCTAAGTTTATATAGTTTTGCTCGAGATTAAAAAACAAAACTTCTAAAATTTAAATTAAATTTTTGTTTTTGGATAATATATTTAAAACTCGTAGTTGGACTTATATAATCTTGCCAAGAGATTGAACCAGAGAACCTGTAATAATTAAATTTAATCCTGATTTGTGTTTCTTTTTTTTGGGATGGTGATCAACAGGTTCTACAGTGGAGATACTAAATCCAAATGACGTTAAAGACCTGGTCCTGTCATCAGCATTTCCAGCTTCTTGAATCCATTCATGGAGATGAAGCCAGAAAAAATCAGCAAAGGGTAAGGGACTCTATAATCAATTTTTTAGTCCTGTTTCCCGTTCTAACAGGATACACAGTGACAGTACAATGACTTTTCTACTTCGTTTTTTAATCAAACAGTTTGTTCACAAACTTGTATTATTTTCAGTTTGACCTCATCTAATATTGTAACCATTTTCACTATGCGATGAAAACATTAAAAAACATCTCATTGATATTCTTCCTAAATTCGTAATGCACTGATATTCTTTCTAATTGAAGGTAATAGAAGCTTACCAGCAATTTCTAAATCCGAAATTCTTCAAGGTGGAACTCGGCTGCAACTGCAAGTTCTTCAGGCTGGAAACTGGAACTGGGGCTGCAAGCTGGAAGTTGACACTACTCTGTTTAGTCAGATCGAAGTCCATTTAAGCACATCGAAGTCAGCTGCAAGCTAGAAGTCGGCAATATTGTAGTCTTCAATGCATTAAATGGATTAAATGGTTGCATTTCTTGTTTTCTATGTATTAAATGGTTGGGAGTTGGAGTTGATAAACCATGATTCCAGGAATTAATATCAGATGCCATGAAAAGACACAAACAATTGCAGGGAGCAGAGGTGCGATCACTTCTTATCCACCAACTATCAAATATGGCAATCACATTCAATTTTAGATCTATGTAAATTTCAGTGATTGAAGAATTTCAAACGTAATAAATTTCAATCTGCCATGTAAATTTCAGTCATTCAGCAAAATCAAACTCTAGTGCCGTGTAAATTTCACTCATTGAATAAGAATTTCGAACGTAATAAATTTCAGATAAATCTACTGAGGAGTTGCCACATGTCAAGATTTCACTGGCTGCAAGGGCGATGAGAAGTGTTTCTCATTGGCTGGGGTGAACAGTGTTTGCTCACCCCAAGCCCACAAAGAAAACGCCTCCGGCGTAATTAATTAAGATAGAGTATAGTTAATAATATTTGTGTATGGTTGATTGTAATTGATTATGGTTTTTTATATTAGGTACACTACACTCAAAAGGTTGAGTTTGATATTATTATGGTTATTTATAATTAATTATAGTTGGCTACCATAAATATGGTTGAGTATAGTTGAGTGTGTCTGATACGTTCAACAATTTTGCCCATGTTTTAAGTTGGTAGAATATAATTAAATGGTGAAGTTATAGTTGGAATTGTTTAATTGTAGTTAATTATCACTCATAATGGATGACTATACAAACCATGATGAATTTTAGATTAATCATGTTTGACCTTGGTTGAAAATTGTAATATATGTTGACCATTGCTCATAAACAATATTGAGTGATGAATTTCAATATAGATGTTTTTATTGGAATATGGTGATTCTCAATAAAATTCCATTGTTTTATTCTTTAAATTGCATTTTTAAATATATAAATAGTTTTAACATCCTAAAAAACTTCTAAAATACTCACGTTATATAGTTTTTATAATATAAAACCATAATTTTTTCCATTTGTATTAAGATTTTTGCACAATTATGAAATTCTTGAAAAACTAAAAAATAATTTTCACCATTATATTAAAAAATAACATTATTTCGTGAAAAGCCTATAGGGAGTAGAACAAACAATGATAGGGTGTTCTATTAAGGCACTTCGTGGTGTAAAGATCATCAACTTGAAACTACATGGGCAAAAATCCTTCCATGCTAAGGGTTGGATTGACCCATGCAAATGTGATCACCGGGTGATTTAGACAACTTAGATACCCCTAGGTCCCAATTACTCAAGTCACAGGTTAATGACGTGGTTGGGGGTGAGGGGGGCAGGCGATATTAAAGCGAGAGGAAAAGATAAGATTAGATTGAAAAAGGAGAAGAAAAAACAAGGAAGAAAGAGAGAAGAGAATTAGGTGAATGGACAAGGGGGATAGTGAGGGTTCCTATCATTAAGGTTAGGGGAATTAGATCTATAAAACAGAAAATAGATAGCGGATTTCCAAGATTTTCTCAATTGATATACATCTTCACAGTTAAAGTTGTTAGGGTGCTTTTCAATTTCTAAAGCTTCCCTAATGACTCGTTCGAGTGGAAAGGGGCAGAGGTCGCTCCTCCTTCATTAAGGACTTTGTTGATTTCATTGAAAAAACCAAGTAAATCAAGCTTGATGAAAATGAAATCATGGTTAGCTATGATGTCGTTTCTGTTTTCACCAAAATACATGTCGTGGAATCCATTGACCTTATTTACAAACCTATTGACTCTTAAATCCTTAATCTTATCAAAAATTTCCTTACCACCTCATTCTTCACCTTCAATGGACTCTGCTACGAGTACACTGAGGGCACTACCATGGGTTCCTGCCTTTCCCCTGTTGTTGCCAATATTTTCATGGAGTACTTTCAAACCTTGTCTCTTGAAAGCTTCCACTTAAAACCTAAACTATGGAAGTTGATTGTCGTTGATAACATTATTATTTGGTCCAATGGTATAAAAAAAACTCCAAGCCTTCCTTACCCATCTTAATTGCATTTCTCCCCACATCTAATTTACTATGGAATTTGAATCTAACCAATCCCTCCCCTTCCTTGACATCCTTGTCTCCCGCCTCCCTAATGGCTCTCTTACCCTCCAAGTCTATCAAAAGAAGGCTCATACCAATATGTACCTCCATGCCAATTCTCATCATCATCCCTTTCAAAAATATGATATCCTTAAAGCCCTTGTTACTTGTGCCATTCACATTTCGTCTTATCAACCCTTTTCCATTGAAAAATCCCATGTCACTAAAGCCATTAAAGCTAATGATTACTCCTCATACTATTTCTCCTAAATTGTTTAGAGAACCATTTTTTCTAAATATTTGTTGTTTAATTAATTGATCCACTTGAAAATAACCTTGAAATCCATTTGATTAATTTCATGTTATTTTCATATTTACCCATTTTCCTAAGCACCCTAACAACTTTAAGAATTGTTGTTACTAAAAAAATGATCACCTAGCCATTTTCACTAGGATGATCAAAATATAGCTAGGCCTGTAGTATGGGTTTTACATACTAAAACCTACTTTTCCTAACATTTTTCTGTTTAATTAATTTACCCACTTGAAATAACTCAGAAATCCATTTAATTAATTTCATGTTATTTCAATATTTACCCATTTTGTAAAAATAATTAAAAATAATTTCAACCATCCATAGAAATAATTAAATAAATAAATAAATATTTATTATTCCTTAATCATATTACTTTCCTCCATTTAAATATTTATTAATCATTATTTCGTAATTATTTCAAACCTATTTTTACTTTATATCTTGAAATAATTAATAAATCATTTTCATTTATTAATTATTTCACCCACTTTTCTTAATTAAATCAATTAATAATTATTTTTTGAATTAGTTAAGTAAATAAATATTACAAACAATTTTTCTAATCTTTACATTTCCCAAAAATAATAAAATACTCACAATGGTGAGATCTTGGTTTTGTCCAAATATTATTTGACTTCAATCTAGCATTTTATTATCGTCATCATTCTGATCTTGCCACATTTTGAACTCTCCACTTTGAGTTCTACCATTTTCTCACATTGCCTATTTGCAAACACAGGAGAGAGAAGCAACCATTTTCAACATAGAGACATAAAATAACCCTCCCATGGATGAGGACTTTATAGACTCACGTCGGTAAATAATTCTCTACAGGTGTCATTTTTATTAATAAAAATAAAATCTTTGTATTTTCATTGGGCTCCATTTATGTAATATTTAGCATTTATTTTAGATTCCGTGAGTTTTTTTTTTTCAGGTTTTCCACTAACATTGTGTGCAGATCTAAAGATAGCTATTGAATATTCTAAGGTTTTGGAGTTTATTTTACATTTTCCTTTGTTGTTAAGTTGTTTTGTCATCAACAATAAAAAGATATTTTGGTACACTCATGTATAATTTTCCTCTTAACAAATGACAACTCCACTATGCTAAAAATTCAAATCACTGTTCACTTCGCTGCCTTTTCTGCATTTTTTCTCCTTTTTCATTTTCAAATTTTATTTTTCTAGTGGTTTTTTGCAAAATAATTTTGTTCTTTTTCTCTCTCCGATTCACAAGTTACATGTTCCAATTGCATAGAAGACGACAAGATCTAACCAAACCCTTTGAGTAGGATTCTTAAAAAAAATTATGGGGTTTATAAGTGGTGGCCCAACACAGGAAACATGCCACAACCTACACTATAACACAATAGGTCATTTTTTCACATTGTTTAGAAATTTGCTATTTTTTTCCAGTTTTTTTGCGAGTTTTAGTTTTGGGTGTTTGATCGGGGCATTTTTAATCATCCTTTCAGTAAACAGAAGGCCTCAATCTCTTTGGTTTATGCACCTTTAGGAGGAAGGAAAAAACCCTCTATGGTTTGAAGTACACCTCCACTAAGTTTAAAGGGGTTTTTTGATTTGGTACCTTATTGTTCAAAGTTTTATATCACGATTATTCCAACAAATTAAACCTTCAGTTTTAGCCTCTTTTTAGACTTTGAAACTTCAATTGTGCCCCATTTTGGCCTTTTCTTGCATTATCGTTCAAATTTATTCTTAGTTTCATATTCACAAGTTGGTTTGTTTGCTGCCAATTTAGCAAGGATTTCAAATTTTCTTTGTTGATTTTTCTACCTAAAGTAGGCATCTTGATCATAGATCCCAACCCCTTTCGATTATTGAGCTCTTCATCTCCATTTTTTTGCCTTATTTTTTCCATTTTTGTGTTGTTTTTATCCTCCTTGGGTGGGAAGTAGAGTGTTCTTAAATACATTTACTTTTTGTTCATTTTAGTTGAGTTCTCAGTTCCACAATTTATTTTTCAGTAGAAAATTTTACATTTTAAGCAAACTAGTGCCATTTCACATAATTTCACACATACTTCACACCTTAAGTGAATGTGAGCTTGGATATCACCTCCAGTCCAAGACCATAAAATTAACCACTTAATTTAACCAGTATAGATTTAAGCCACTTGAGCATCAGGAAAAAAAAAATCTAATAGTTAGATTAGGGTTGGTGGGGTAGGCATCCCAATAATGATCACAAATAAATTTACATTGAGACATAATGGTTGTATTACTAGGGTGCTTGAAATCCTCCACAATCCAATGGTACAAATCTGGTGCTGAGAATAAACCCATTAGAGGGGGTATGACCTAGGCCAAGGATAGTAGCAGTTCCCCTTGAAGCTCCCACTTCTTGGTCGGGATCAATCCAGGTCCACGAATGACACCAATAAGTTGAGATTTTCTTTCCCCCATTGGATGGAGGTAACCATAATTTCCATTCTTAGTATAAAACACCCTATAGGTGGTGGTTGTGGGAAGCAACAAAACCTTTAACTTACCTTTCTCTCAATGCACTGCTTGCGTTCATTAGACCCCACAAGTGAGAAATTGTTTGGAAGGCCATTAAAACATAGATTAAGATTTGTTTGAGGTGTAGTTAGCCTTTAGGATAAAAGTCATTTTTATTTTTAGAGTAGTTTACTTGAATTATAGTAGTAGTACATTGTAGTTAGCTTACATTCTGCACCACTGCATGTAGTGTTTTCTTACTCTTTGCTGTTCTTTTTCTTCATCCTTTTCCTCTAGCATTTAGTGTTATTTTTGTCTTGACATCCATTAACACATGTTAGACGAATTAGGGTCCCTCTCCCTAGTCCACCTTTAGACTCTAATACCCTTGATTCATCCAGTTCTCTCTTAGAGTGTGAGATTTATTAACCACGAGTCTCTACCATGTTTGGTGTCAAGGCTGGCGATAATACTAGTCCCAATGCGAGAAATAATAATAGAGGAAATATTGGCAAAAACATGAGTAATACTCACTGTCCCCCTCTTCGAGGTAACATTAGAACCTCACAAGGAATGACTGTTAATAAACCATTGCTTCCATATATGGCCAGTTTGAATATCCATTATTTGATCAAAATCATTAAAGACCCCCTCCAGCATGACCCCAATTGCCCACCCATGCCATCCAAGCTATTGTAAAAAATCCCAAAATTCGAAGGGAACTTTACACTAGTACATTTGGCGGAAATTCCGACACTTGGTTCCAACACTTTTGACCAAATGTCGGAAATTTCCCCAATTTTTTTCAATCCCGCTCGAAACCGTCGCTATACCGACGTCAAGAGAAATGTGTCGCAATACCGACACTTAGACAAAGTGTCGCAATTGCGACGTTTGAAGGAAGACGTCACAATTGCGACACTATGCCCCAAAGCGTCGCTATTGCGACGACTGCTTCCAAACGTCGCAATTGTGACACAATGTCTAAGTGTCGCAATTGCGACGTTTGGAGGCATCCGTCGCAATAGCGACGCTTTGTTTGCGACACAATGTCTAAGTGTCACAATTACGACGTTTAGAGGGATCCGTCAGCGACGCTGTGGCCGCCATCGGTATAACGACACTTATATGCAATAAACGACAGTTAGATGCCTTTGCAAAAATGGTCGGCTTACAGAGCAGTGCGAGGAGTAGTTAATGGAGGCACCTTTGCGATTGCACATAATTTGGAGAGAAAATAGTAATAATGAGAGAGGCTCCTTTAATTGCGTCTTTTATTTGTGAAGGTATGGATTGTCCAACCTGCAATTCTATGGGAAACATTGCTTGTATTATGTCACAAACCTGGTACAGTTCATTATTTGGAGGGGTTCCACCTTCCAACACTTTTTTTGGAGTGGCTAACTAACTAGGGGGAAGCCCTTCTGCTAATATCGTCACCTCTATGAGTCATCCTCCTTATGTCATTGCTACCGCTTAGGTCGGTCCATCCTTTCCTCTTGGCTACAACCCTGTTAGAAGCCATGCTTTCAGGGGTCCATTTCTTTTTGGGGTTACTTACCTTGGGAGGAAAAATCCTTTTACAAGTTATCCTCGCCCACATGATTTATATGATGGGGAAAATCCTTATAAGGGTCAACAACCACTACATCACAATCCTTATATGGGGGGACCTCAAGGTTGGTTTGGTAGTTCTCCTGGTTATGACCTGTTTAGTCAAATTCATTATCCATTTCTATCTTCTCTTGATTTATCGAATTTGGCTAAGTTTACCAACGACCCCATTAGACATGATCCTTGATGACCTCCTATTCTAACAAAATTACCTTCTAGCATACCCAATGTTGGGCCTTGAAATTTTCATTCACTTCCATTACATTTTCACTTACATTTCCATATTATCACCTTCACTCCACCTCCATTTCATTACATTTACCTTACCATTACCACTACTGGGTTACATTTATGTTTTTCCAAACTTTATTAACTCCTAGTATTTTTAAGTGAATTTGTGGTTAAAATTTAGAAAATAATATGCACATACTTATACCTAACAAGTGGAATGAGTTTGTTGCATGTGTAGGTCAAAATGAAGCTCCCAAAACACCCTTATGGGGCCTCCTAAGGCCAAATTCGAATTTGGATGGAGAAGATCATGGGAGCATAAGGATATGTGTCTCATTTCCTATTTTTATTGTAACTCTAAGAAGACATGTGCCTTATCACTTCATATTTGGATTGTAACTCTAGAGATATAGGGAGAGATTCATGGACTCTCATTAATGAGATAGCTTCTCATTTTTTGTATAAATATGGGAAGATTTAAACCATTGGCTCATATATAACATATGCGCAAATATTTCACTTTGGGCATTTGTAATGTGGGCCCCGAATAATTTAAATAGGTACATATACATTAGACAGTTTAAAAGTTTTGACCGGTGCAATTGTTTGTTTATAAGATTATATGATACATGTGAGATAAAGGTTTATTATTTATCATATATAAATAAATTTTATCAATATTGGAAATTTACACTTTTATGAGGTGATGTTATAAGTAAATTCATAAATATCTCTTTTTAATCCTCATTTTACTCCATGAATATGTTTGGAAATGAAATTTCAATAGATTAATTTTCTCCTAACCTATGTATCATCAATATTGTACATTTACATTCTTAATTACGAGGTGATGTTATAGGTAAATCCATGAATATCTCCTTTTAATCTTCATTTTACTCCATGAATATGTTTGGAAATGAAATTTCAATAGATTAATTTTCTTGCTATTATATGTTTTACGAAGATATGGTAAGGAATTCTCTCTTGTTCTTCTTAGAAATAATTATATATATATTCAAAATAGATTAAAAAATTATATGAGAAAAATTATTAATTCATCAATATGTGTGTGTGTGTGTTGTGAGAAATAATTTCATAGTTCAACTTAATGGTTCATTATATAATCATGTGATCATCACCAATGATATATCTTAAAAAGCAACTGGAAATCCATGTGTACAAAATCGATGTATACTCTAGAGAGTGGTTCTCATATCACTATGTAAATTGTTGTATGCTACTTCAAAAAAATTATAAGATAAACTGTAATACACATCATATATGCACCATAACAATTGGTACAGGGTAAAACCCACCTGCCACACCTTTGTACTCGATCCAATTTTCTCTGTCAACTCTTCTAGTTGTGGGAGTTTTCTCCAAGGATCATAATACCCCCAAGGCCTGTTATCACCCTAGTAATTCTCAGGTTGTGGGATAGGGATTTTTGTAGTTAAGAACACCAGGGGTAACCAAGAACCGCTTTGGGAATTCAAGATCTAGCCTTCTTGAACCCTAGAGAGGGATCTCTCCGTATGATTTAGCTTTGTTTTAGTAACATATATTAGGCTAGCTATGATTGTGTATTTGGGTTTGATTTAAAAAGATTGGTGGGAATAAAGAGATTTCAAGGTAAACCAGAAGGATCTACCAGAATATTGGGCAATGGAGTCAACTCTCTAGGCAAGCAGAACTAAGAAATAAGGCTCAAAGATGCAAATGTGCTAAGGGCAAGATAGGTGACCTTTTAAGGCTATGTATAGGCTTGATTTGATGGAGTGGATGGAATCTGAGCAAAAGGTCACTTAAGAATCCTTAAGCTACAGATAAGAAGATTGAAGAAGGGGATCTAACTGGGAACCGTAGAACTACCCATAAGGTTTTACGAACAGGCTATTACTGGCCTACCATCTTTAAGGATGCCAAAAAATTCGTGTAGGCCTGTGATAGCTGCCAAAGGGCAGGACGCCCTGGGCAGTCTGATGAAATGCCTTTGAACCCTCAACTAGTGATTGAACCATTTTAACGCTGGGCACTTGATTTTTTTGGCCCTATTAGTCCTCCCTCAAACCAAAAAACATACATCCTAGTTGCAACCGAATATGTCACTAAGTGGGTCGAAGCAGAGGCACTTTCAAAAGCTACAGAGGACTCTGTAGTACAGTTTCTTTTCCAAATCTTTGTGCGCTATGGTCTCCCAAGGGACATAATCGCAGATGGAGGACCACAATTTGTAGGTAATAAATTAGCTGAAACATTGCAAAACTACCACATTCAGCACAAGATTACAACTCCATATCACCCACAGGCCAATGGCCAAGTAGAGAGCACGAACAAAGTAGAAAACATTAAAATGCCAGGTAGAGAGCACGAACTATAGTTGTCTTGAGAAATTTTATTCACACTGAATACTTCGAATTGTGAAGTATTTATACAAAAAAATGTTTACAAAATATCTCAGGAATTGAGATAATGTTTTAATAAAAAATAGGAAAGAAAACTTAAAAAGAGGGACAACTGCAAAACAGTTTGCAAGCTGTTACCTTTTTACAAGAAAAAATAGAACTGATTATTCTAATTTGAACTGATTGTTGTTGTGCACTTTAACCCTGTATTTTTACCATTTGAGGTAACAATAAAAAATGAATTTCCAAGTGAATTTCCTAATTTTTATCCATTAAATTCACAGCAGATCTGTGAATTCTTGCCACTTTTCTGCAGAGGGGATCTTCATAGTCTTCAATTTTCTGTAACTTTCATCTGCCTCTGTATACTTGGAAAAGTTAGGCTTGATAGTGAACATATGCCCGATCTCATTATCTAAAAAGAACAGATTTTCAAAATACTGAAGAAGTATTCTGCCTGTTGGTGATCCTTGAGGCAGTTGTTGTCTGGCTTGCTCTTTTGCATGATTTCTAATTTTTAGATCATAATCTTTCTGAGGCATTAACTTGTCATTCAATGCGTGAATATCAGGCAAACCTGCTTCTGACATTTTTTTGTATTTGGCTAAAAATCTTGAGATGGATAAATTCATGTCTTTACACCGGTCCTCTAGATTACTCATTATGTTTCTTTTGTTCAGGACCTTTTTGATTTGAAGAATGGTTTTTGTTCTATCAACAATTTTCAATTCTTCCAACTCTTCCCTGGTTTTACTGTTTAAAAAAGCTATGAGTTGGATTGCTTGGGCTGGTTTATTGTCAATTTCCCTCTTAGTCTTGTCAATCTCTGCACTAGCAACTTGAAGTAACTCCCTCTGTTCATATATTATCCGAATTGAAGGCCATTGAGAATGAATGCCATCAATAATTTTGGTCCATAAATGATTTTTTATAAAGGCCACTTGATCTGTAAGATTTACTTGTGCTTGCAGAATCTTTACCTGTTCTTGTAGTCGATCAACCCTTTGCTCATGTCCTCTAGAAGTAGTCAAGGCATCATTTTTGGATTTTTCTAAATTTTTAATAGTGCCTCTCAAACTAAGAATCTCTTTATCTTGGTCTTGTGGTGTGCACCTCTATGAGGATGAAGAAGAAGAGGCAGAGATTAGAGAAGTAATTGGCACTGCAGTTGGCAGTACTCCGTTCGGTGCCAAGTGTTCTGCCAAAGTAGATGGTATAGCAGGGTTTACAGTGGGGATCACTGTAGGAATGACCATTGGTTGTGCTTTTCTTAGTTCTTCATTCTCTTTCATTAGAGCTTCTATTTGACTTTCCATTGTTTTTATCTGACCTGTCATTTGATGTACAAGCTGCTTTAAATCATCATTCTCTATTTTTTGCTGTAGAATTTCTTTTGCTTGAGAGTTTTCACTCTGAGGCAACTTCAATTGTTTTCTAAGAGCAACTATATCCTCATTTTTCTATTTAATTAAGACTTTTGCCCCTTCAATGTTGGCTGGGTCACCCCCTGCTTCAATCACTATATCTTCTAGTGCTTTTATTCTTAAATTATTAGCATATAGTGAGGCTTTGTCCAACCTCATTTGATTTTGGAGGTTGAGCACTGTTTTCTCAAGCCTAATTGATTTCATAGTTTTACTGACAATTTTGGAATATAGCATTTCATTATTTCTCCTATGAAATTCAATTTGATCTAATTCATGAATGGCATCTGCATCCAGTTCAAGATCTGTTTTGGAATAATCTGCCACTGATTTTGGCTCAGCCACTGTAGGCTTCAAGAATGACATTACCAATTTATTGGATGAATAATCAAATGCCGAAAGAAGCCTGTCTTTGTTTCCAGGCTTTTCCTTAAGCAACCTAGAATGAGCTTGATTCTTGAGCTCTTCATTCTTCTCTTTAATCTGTCTGAATCTGATCTGAATCTCTGACTCTGTATTGTCAGTTTCCTGAGAAGAAGGAGGCAAATCGACAGTAGCCTAGTTTTCGTTCATGACTGTATCTTTTTGTTGTGTTCCAATTTTTACATTTTGAAGCTCTTTTAATGTTTGAGTGACTATTCTTGTTGCTTCATCATTTATATCAATATTTACAGCCTTATCCTTTTCTTCTTCTGTTGACTTGCTTCTTTTAATATAAGGAGTTCTGAATTTTATGTCCTCAATAGTCTCAGCTATGAAACTATCTCCTTCTCTGTCTCTTTTATGTACATTATCAGTATCTTTGCTTGTAGAAGCCACCTGTACTGTCTATTCAATTTTTTTTCCTTTGCCACTGTCTACCTGTATTACCTGTACTGCTTGTGAATCATCATCAGATAGGGTGTTTGGCTCCCATTCAATTTTATTTACATATCTTTCAATATGGGGCTTAGGATCATGCAAGTAAACAGGCAACTTAGATTTTACCCTTATTGCACTCAAAATACCTTGTGGGTCATACTTCCATGTAAAACTACATGGGAACTTATACTCTTTAAGTTTGACATTTATCTCATTGGCAGCTTCTCTGTTATTCACAATGAATGGCCCAATTTGATTTTTCAGCTTAAATTAGGTCTTTTTCTTGAAAGCTATGAAGTGGATTTCATCTACATTCAATAGTTGTCTCAAATATTCTAAAGAAAATATTCTTGTAGTAACAAATCTGGGTAACTTATATGGGGCCAGGGATGAGCCATACACTCTGATTTCTGTATGATTTTTATATAAATACCAATCTCCAGTTTTGTAGCTCTCTGATAACTATAGAATTCTTCTTGTCTCATAATTGATCCTAGGGATCTCCTCTTTTTCCAAGAGATACATAGCAGGGGCTATAAATGAGTCATTGAAATATGTAAAACTATACTTTCTATTCCATTTCCTTAAAATAGATGACCAAAATACTACTGATAGAACTTTTCCTTCTGCATCCACTTTCTTACATTCAATTGGAAACTTATCTGTTTGATAATATAGGAAGAGGTGGAGTAGATAAGAGGAGTATCTGAAAACTCCTTCTTCTGATAATCTGGATAACTGATAATGCATACTTTCAACAATAAATCTAGCAAAATTGAACTGAATGGATGGTGATTGACCAGGGCTTAGAGTTGACAGAAAACCTAGGATAGCCACATCAGTGAATTCATCACTGGCGTATCCTAGTATGAAGGAGAGAATTGAGACAATCTGTCTAGTTTCATCTGGGAAATCAACGGTGTCGAAAGGAGGATTTAACTTAGGAATATCAACTTGATTTGGACAAAAATTCTGGTATATTTTGAATCTAGCATTGAAATCCAAGTCAAGATATAGTTGGGTTAAATCTTCTATTGATAGGGAAGCATAATTGGGGTCATGATTCATTTGCAGCATGGAATTTATCGACTCTTCAGTGATGTAAAACATGATCTCTTTTTCTTTGTTTACAATACATCTTTGTTCTGGCATATAATAGGCTTGGCATAATCTGATAAAGTCAGGAACATAATGAGTGAGAGGGACAATATATCTAGGCAGATTGGATTCCCAAATTGGAATATCTTTGTCACCCTTTTCCACTGATTTTCCATAGCACCAATTATAGACATCAAGCAGGTTAAATTCTACATTAGGGTCTAGTATTCTATAGTCCAGATCAACTAAAGGGCTGTTCTCTGGAGAAATAACTGGAGGTTGGACTGGTCTGACCACTTCTGTAGAATCAGCCATGAGTGCAGGGGTTGGTTTGTCGATTTTGAAGGACATAGGCCGAGGAATATTTGTAGAAGACTTCTTTTGAGATTTTGGGCCTCCATTCTTGGGGGTCACCTGTTTCTTGGTCATTTTTAATATGAACGAAGCAAGCTTAAATGGTTTGCTAAGTTCCTTTACGAGAAACAGGGGTTTCTTGGCGAATTTCTACTGAAAATGGGGTTTCTGAGCAGGGTTTTTAGGAAATGCAAGGAATTTAAAGCTCAGGACGTGTATTTAAAATCGATTTCAACAACAAAACGGACCAGGGTATGGAAAAAACTGCGAGAAAGGGCAATTAGGGATTCCAGGGATATTTTGACAGAGTTTTCCATGAAAAATGGACACTTTTTTGCAGTAAATTTGGTAATTATTTGAAATCGACAGGAATTTTGAAATCTCAGAGGGCAAATTCGAATAAAAGTACCTGGAGAACCAGCGGAATTCGGTTGAAGACGTTGCAGAGGTGCTCAGTCTTCAATTTTTTGAAAATGGCTTCGCAGAGGACAATGTAGTACTTTGTAATGGAAATTCAAGGCAATGGGCGTCGAAAAATGGTACTGGTAGGTTGAAAATGGCTCTGCAAAGTTTCTTAGGGTTCAAACGGCGTGATTTTGAGGAAAAACGGTTCTGCAATGTTTTTACAGGTTTAAAGCAAAAAGGTGAAAATTTGAATGAAAAATATAATTTTAATGTATTAAACGATGGTATAACCATAGTTAAATGACATTAAACTCGGGTTAAACGGGTGAGGTTTAGGGAATACCGCCAGTGGTATTCGCGAGGGTAAATGGTGGTAAGAGGAAACTAGCTTTTCGAACGCGATACAACGTGGTGGCGACACGTAAGCGCGGGTGGTTTGGAAAAACCACCCATTTCGCGTGGCTTTGCCAAAACATCAAACGATTACTTTATGAGCGCGGAAATGTATTAGCGCCGTCGGATCTGGATTCAACGAGCGAACGACCACGATCAAAAGGAAAGGTGCGGGGAAAAGGTAAGTTATCGGGTTCACTTTGGGCCATTGATCTTGGGAAATCGTTGCTATACCGACATTTAGAGAAAAGTGTCGCAATACTGACACTTAGAAAAAGTGTCATAATTGCAACACTATGCCCCAAAGCGCCGCTAGACGGCTGCCTCCAAACGTCGCTATTATATGTTTTACGAAGATATGGTAAGGAACTCTCTCTTGTTCTTCTTAGAAATAATTATATATAATTTTTTTTTTTTTCAAAATAGATTAAAAAAATTATATGAGAAAAATTATTAATTCATCAATATGTGTGTTGTGAGGAATAATTTCATAGTTCAACTTAATGGTTCATTATATAATCATGTGAGCATCACCAATGATATATCTTAAAAATCAACTGAAAAGCCATGTGTACAAAATCAATGTATACTCTAGAGAGTGGTTCTCATATCACTATGTAAATTGTTGTATGCTACTTCAACAAAATTATAAGATAAATTGTAATACACATCATATATGCACCATAACAATTGCCATACAACTAATTTGTTTTAGGATACATGTGGCATTCTAGGGGTAAATTCTATATGATGTGTATATCAATCTATTAGGTGCTGGTAAGTTGTGAGTATCTAAGAAATGATAAGGAATATCCATACATCATGATCTTGTAATGTGATTATAAATTGTGTCTATAATTTCCATAAAATATATAAATGATTTGTTTAAAAAAAATCAACACAATCAACCCTAAACAATGCTCATGATGTGGAATGTCATTGGCGAAACCAAAATGATGGTCACATGTCCCATTTCTATGGTAATGGTGATCATATATATGTTTTAGCGACACTTGATGAGTAATTAAATAAATCTCATAGTGTGACTCATTGTGCCATATTTTTTTAAAGCATGATTTGTTTTCCTAGTTTTTACTAATTTGTTAACATATTTTATTCATTTGGAAAGCTAATTAATGATGCTTTAAGTAATTAGGACCTAATGAGAGATCATATTCACATCTTCACCGAAATATATTTGGTAATCGTAGTCACTATATATATGAACCACACATGCATGCTAGTTAAGAAAAATTGAAATATAAACTATAATACACATCTTATATCTGCCATAACAATTGTCATACAACTTATTTACTTCTAGATACATATGAAATACTTCATGTAAATGCCATATTATGTGTATACCAATATAGTAGGTGTTGGTAAGTTATGAGGATCTAAGAAATGATAGGGTATCCACACATTAGTAGTGCCCTGGTGAATTTTTTGCATAATTTTCTTTTTGTTGTAATTTTGTTGCCTGGATTTGTTATAGATTTCAAATAATATATACAATTATCTACCAATTGTTCTTTATAAAGAATAAGTACAATAAGTAGTCACCTAAAAGTGAGCCATGTGAAAATATTGGTAACATGAGTAACCTGGTAAGCTATAAATGAAAAGTGAATAACCTCCACTCACCAACAGGTGGCAGGCAGGGTTGGAATTTGGATTTCTCTTTACCCGTCACACAATTCTTTTTGACGTTTTGGTCATTATTTTTCTAGTCAATAAACGTTACGTTTAAAATTTTGCACTTCATTAATGACGTTCTTGTAATAAATTAACCCTTCACCAATAAAAGTTTGATTAAAAAAATTGAACGCTCTTCCATTTTCTTTGGATTTTGGAGTGTGATATATCTGTGTCATGGAATTTTAATACCTAAAGTTTCAAGAGAAATAACCGATTCTTGTCAAACTAATATTTCCTCAATATATGCTATGATCTACTAAAAATTACTTCAAAAATCAAGTAACCTTCCAATATAAAGAAAAAAACATGAACGAGCTTTCCCTAAATTGCAACCAGCCTAGATCCATCTAACCTCTGGAGTAAGTATAAATTCATTTTACAAATATTTAATTAAAAGAAATATTAAAAGATTTTGGATTTTGATTGTTTGTGTTGAATTAAATCTTTTCCTTTGATTTAGGAAATGGTATTGACTTTAGTAAAGAGTAAAGATGTTTAAAATTTTACTTAATTTGGAAATTCAATGTGGTAATTTTTTTTGTTAAAGTTAAATTTATGATCCATTCAAATTCACGTATATAATTTACTATCCATTCAAATTATATAAATAATACATAATTGTATTAGAAATTGATATATGTTCTAGCACAATGCGATTTATTTATTTTAATTTAAAACTTAAGCCGACATTTTGTATGAGGACGTGACCCACCTGACATCGAGGTCATATTGCATAATCTGTCTTATAAAAATTGCATAATCGGACTAAGAACAAATCCTTAGTGCATTTTTTATTGTTGTTGTGATTAAAAAAATGAGCCAAAGAACACTAAGGCACTCAGAGAAATCAATCTATGTATTATTTCTCACAAAATCATGTTGAGTAGTGGAGACTAAGCGCTAGATCTTTTTCTGTCCTCAATCTCTATATTAATTATGTCTATGTAGTTATAAGAATAACAAGCCAAAGAAATCTCAGGCTTCCAGAGAAATTAGTCTCTGTGTGCAGAAATTGATGATTACTGTTGACTAAATGTTATACCATTTGAAATTGCTGAGCGAAATTAATCAGGCCATGATGTACCATTTGTCAGTATCTATTTTCTCATGTATGAAAGTTTTTTTTTTCCAAGTAAAAGTAATTCTATTAACAAAAGGAGTACAGTACAGCGGGCCGAAGCCTGATCATTGTCGAGTGCTGTGGCATTTGAAACAAAAAACCATAGTTTGAAGACTGCCCTGCAAGAGGGAAACCAGTCTGAAACAGTTCATTTGAAAAATCCCGCGCAGGGGAACCAGAGAATTGTAGTACTAGAGACCATATCGAAGCAAAAAAAACAGATGCATTTTCAGAAACAGCAGGAAACACATGAACAGGCCCGTGAGAATGGGCAGAAATAGAGCAAAAAACCAGAGTGAAGAGGAGGAACTATTCATCAGGATCAGGTTCGTAGACAACTCTGCACCAGAGTTCATCTGGTTCCCCGTCAGAATTATACAGGTCAGCAATAGAATGGATCACCTTCCCGGGAGGAGGAGGAGTAATCTGTGCCTCGCTCGCTTGCACTGCGTCCTGCCTCTCAGTAGGTTGACCCACCGCTTCCTTGTTCGCCTGGTCCTGCGTGGCCTTGCCCATCTGACCCTGCACGTTCGCACTATCAGGGTGCTTCAGCCCAACAAACTGCGCCGAATCCTGAGCCGCCGAGAGGCTGCATTCTGCCGGGCGAGAACTGGGAACAATTTCCTGAGACTCTTCACGAAAGACGACCGTAACTGAGGCAGTCACCCTGGGTTGATTGAGAGTGCTGTTAAAGGAAAAATGCGCGGTGTGGGTTTGAGCAGGAGGAGCGGAAGGAGTGGGGGAAGCAAGGCGACGGCCCGAGCGGAGAAGGCGCCCTCTAGGTTGACTGTCAGAGTGGGAGATAGACGCAGAGGAGGTTCCAGAGGTGGAGGGAGAGCGTCGAATTTGGCGCCTCGTGGAGCCTCTTCGGCAGCGCATTCTGTGCCTGAGGCGCGGCATAGTCGCACTCGAGACAGCAGGGCAGGGAGGCAAAAGATGGACAGAAGACTGAGGCGAGAGGGGCAACAGGGCGACAGAAGCAAGCTTGTAGGAACCAGCGTGGGAGAAGTGGAGATTTTCTCCAAAATCCAAACAACAATTGAGACAGCTCCTCTTACCAGTTACAGTGCGAACATTAGAAAGCCCTGCTCCTGGAGCGCACCATAGATTCACAGGCGGGGGAATTATGTTCAGACCAGAGGGACACTCCATAATAACAACCCAGTCTACCGTACAACTGTGAATCGACTGCAATAAACCACCATAAGTATGAACTGGAGGCTGAGCCATGTCGCAGCATGCGAATGTGTATCGAGGAGCACCAGGAGTAAATGGCATTAAACGCCGATCAGTCGACATTAAGAACTGAATGACAGCACTCTTGCGGGTGGGCGAGTTTAATAACTATATATATATATATATATATATATATATATTTTTTTTTTTAATTTAATGATTAATAATAATTAAATTAAAATTCTTAAAAGACAAAATAAAAGCTTAATAATCACGAACTATTATGATAATTTAAAAATATAGAACTCGGGCTGAACATAGTTACAAAGATACCAAGAAAAGAAGAGGGCATGTGCATGATAACCTATTTCTTGAAAACCTATGAATGCCATTCTCAATGAAGACTCAAGACTCAACTGGATTGGATTGTGTATCAAAACAGTAGGAATGAATCAAAGTTCAATGAATGAATAACTTGATCGAGAAAATTTATAGGGAAAGGTAACTTGACTATAAATCTACTAAACCTCACTTCCATGATTAAAAAAACACCCCCACCTTCTCAGTGGTCCCATCATGGTCATGAACCGAGAAATATCCTTCTAATAGATTCAACCATCTATCTACGACATTTGCATCTATTTGACCCTCAAATATGGGAATGTCAAAATTTACTTGTACCTTAAAAGGAGTCACACCTCCAGAGTGGATGCTGGATGCAGATGTTGTTAGGTCCCTATATTACTAGTATAGTCCCTTATTTTTGTTAGTGTAACCCCCTTATTGTTATTATTGTACCCTTGTAAACCCCATTTTGTTATTATTGTGCCCTTAAATTATTATTGTTAGGTCGGCTAGGATTACATTGTGGCCCACTAGGATTACATCATGGCCCCATGGACTCCTATATATAGAAAGGAGGTTTTGTAAATTGTATCATCCAAGAATTGTTCATTTATGTAATGTATTGGAGGTTTCCCCCTCGAAGTGGCTCATTTCTAAGGCGTTGATATCTATTTTCTTCTCTTTTTGGAGCTGGTTACACAACATTTGGTATGAGAGCTTTGGATTCTAGGGTTTCGCTGCTCCAAAAAGGTCATCATGGCATTTTCGCTATAACTTTTTTTCTACGAAGTTTCAGAAGCTGAAATTTTTAGGGTGCGAAGCCAAATTCCTGAGGAAGATTTTCTAAAACTTTCAGAGATTTTTTCACAACATTTTTTGAGATATCATCTATGGAAGTTAGGTCCTTTTTCAGGCTCCTAAACAGGTCATCGTGGCATTTGCGCTATAACTTTTTTTTCTACGAAGGTTCAGAATCTGAAATTCATATGGTGAAAAGCTGAAATCCTGAGGAAAATCTTCAAAAAATTTCAGAGCTTGGTTCGCAATATTTTGGGAGATATGATCTGTGGAAGGTAGTGCTTTTTTAGGCTCCTGAATTTCATCTCAAAGAGGTGATCGTGGGAAAAGTTCAATAACTCTCTCTCTGGGCATCGGATTGGAGTGCCGTAAAAAATGGTCGTAAGTACACAGAATGTAGTTTCTTGGCTATCAATTTTAGAGACAAAGGATGAAACAGTGACACATGGTAAGTCGTACAAGTTCGCTCTACTGAACCAGTCCAGAATTAGGTCATTGTGGGAGATTGGACACAAATTTGTCTTGGAGAATCCAAATTAGGTCAGACCTGTGGAATTCGAAAGATAATTCAGAGGGATACGTTGATACCGAAATTCAAATATTGAAGTGCTACAATCATAGAGATAATTCAATTTCAATATCGAGTTCCTCAAAAGCAAGAAAAAGGTGTGTATATTTTTTTTCTTTCCAAATTGCATGAGTCTTCTTGAAGAATCAATTTGAATTGATTCCAAGGGCATATTGTAGAATATATAGCAGTATTGGGTTCTAAAAGATGCCCCATAAAAATAATTCAACACCCATTAAGCCTTCATAAGGCTCTACTATGACTCATGAAGATGAAGAATTGCAACATGATCTATCAAAAGTACAAGAGCAAGTGCAACAAATTTCACTCTCGCAAAGAGCAACAAAAAATGAAATGGAAGTTTTGAAGAAAGGCGTGGAAGTGAAGATGGATGGTTTGAAGAAAGGCATGGAAGCTAAGATGGATGGCATGGAAGCTAAGATGGATGGCATGGAAGCGGACATGAAAGACAACATGGAAAACATGAAGAATGATCTCAAAATAGACATCGAAGGTTTGACAAAGTTGATACAAGAAATGTTTCCTAATGGTGAAAAGATAGTAGAAGAACCTCATGATGAGAACAAAATAAATGTTAATCGTGATTTCATAAACTCTAATGTTGGCGGGAAGAACCACCGTATTCCAAAAATGGATATGAGGAAGTTTGATGGAAAGGATCCTGTAACATGGATACTACAGATGGAGCAATATTTTGATCTCCATAACGTGCAAAACACACAAAAGGTATGTATTGCAACTTTACATTTAGAACAAAATACATTTGTATGGTATCGATGGCTTTGCTCCCGTAAAAAAATTGTCACTTGGTCAATTTTTACGGAGGAAATGATAGCACATTATGAGGATATAAAGAGCAACACCTTCTTTAGCCAATTGATAAATCTCAAACAAAAGGGTTTAGTGGGGCAACACATTGAGGACTTCCAAAAATTGAATATAAGGGTAACCGATATTCCAGAGGAACACAGGATTGATCTCTTCATAGGCACTTTAAAGGATAACATTCAACATGAAGTTCGCGTTCTGGAACCTGATTCATTGGAGAAGGCATTCAGGTTGGCAAGAAAAGTTGAATGTAAAAATATGGCGACAAGGAAGCCTACCACTCAATTCTATAAAGAAGGAAGTGTGGCTACGCCTAGATTTCCACAACCTACAAGGTTGACACCACAACAATTGGAAGAAAAAAGAGAAAAAGGGCTTTGCTACAGTTGTGATAGCAAATACACTAAAGGTCATAAGTGTGCTGAGAAGAAATTATTTTACATAGATTGTGAAGAGGAAGAAGAAATGAACAAGAAGAGGATATACACCAGGAACCAGCCCTAGAAGAGGAAGAAATGAATCCGACCATATCGTGTAATGCACTGGCAGGAATTACCACTCCTCAAACTCTCAAGATAGCAGGACAAATCAAGAAGAAAAGGTAATAGTGTTGATTGATTCAGGTAGCACCCATAATTTTATTCATTGTAAGGTAGCCAAGGAATTAAATTGTTTCCTATACCCAGCACCAGAATGTCAAGTGATGGTTGCAAATGGAGGAACTATAAATTGCTCTGGAAAATGCCATAATATCAAGATAACCATGGGGGAATATGTATTGACTAGTCCTATGCTTTCCATTCCTATGGGAGGTGCTGATGTTGTACTAGGAGTACAATGGTTACAATCTTTGGGGACGGTAGCTTTTAATTTTCAAGAACTTTTCTTGAAATTTTTTTCAGAAGGAAAGGAAGTCGAATTAAGGGGTATTGAAGGGAAGCCGAGAAGGATAATAAGCTCTAATGTCATGACAAAGCTTCTAAAGAAATAACAACGAGGCGTAATTGCACAATTATGCTCACTAGAAGTTCCGACATCAAAATCATCTATTTCTGCAGATCTCTAACAAGTCTTGGACAATCATTCCAAGGTGTTTGAAACTCCCAAAGGACTCCCACCTTTTCGTGATCATGATCATGCAAGGTGTTTGAAACTCCCAAAGGACTCCCACCTATTCGTGATCATGATCATGCTATTCATTTGATTCCAGGAAGTGTTCCTCCAAACATCAGGCCTTATAGATATCCTTATGTCCAAAAGAGCGAAATTGAACGTATGATTGCAGAAATGTTAGAAGCTGGTATAATTCAACCTAGTCAAAGTTCTTTCTCTGCTCCTGTAGTATTGGTACACAAGAAGGATGGATCATGGCACATGTGTCCGGATTATAGGGAGCTCAACAAGCTCACCATTAAAGATAAATTTCCCATTCCTGTGATTGATGAATTATTGGATGAATTACATGGAGAAATTTATTTTACCAAGTTGGATCTTCATTCAGGATATCATCAAATTAGAATGAAGACTAAAAATATTCCGAAAACAACATTTCGAACTCATGAGGGTCATTATGAATTTTTGGTCATGCCTTTGGCCTTACCAATGCACCTTCTACATTTCAAGGGTTGATGAATTCCATTTTCAAACCCTTCCTTAGAAAATTTGTGCTAGTATTTTTTGATGATATACTAATCTACAGCAGGTCTTGGAAGGATCATGTTGAACATGTCGACAGGGTGCTCAAACTATTGCAGGAGAAACAATTATATGCAAAAAAGTCCAAATGTTTCTTTGGAGTACAAGAGGTGGAATATCTGGGTCATATTGTATCTCACGAGGGGGTTAAAGTAGACCCTAACAAAATTAAAGCCATTAAGGAATGGAAAGTTCCCACAACCATAAAGCAGTTGCGAGGATTTCTCGGGTTAACAGGGTATTATCGCAAGTTTGTTAAGAATTATGGTAGAATAGTAGCACCTCTAACAACATTATTGAAGAAAGATGCATTTTCATGGACTCCTGAAGCAACTAAGGCCTTTGAACATATTAAAGAGGCAATGTGCCTAGCACCGGTCTTAGCTACACCAGACTTCACAAAAACCTTTATTGTGGAATGTGATGCCTCAGGAAATGGAATTGGTGCAGTTTTAATGCAGGAAGGAAGACCCATTGCTTTTGAAAGTCGTCCAATCAAAGGAAAGTATTTACAGAAACCTATTTATGAGAAGGAAATGTTAGCAATATTACATGCACTAAAGAAATGGTGAACTTACCTAATGGGAAGACACTTCAAGGTAAAAACTGATCATGATAGTCTTAAACACTTTTTGGAACAAAGACTATCGTCAGAAGAGCAGCAAAAATGGGTCACAAAGATGCTGGGTTATGACTTTGAAATAATCTACAAAAAAGGAAAGCTTAATGTTGTTGCAGATGCACTCTCAAGAAAGAATGAAGAGGTGGAAGCATTGCTTTGTGCCATTTCTATTATCCAACCAGATTGGATAACCAAAGCAAGAGATGAATGGAAGAAGGAAAAAGATGTATGGACACTCATTCAAAAGCTGCAGCAAGATCCTAGTACATCTGATACATTTAGTTGGAAAAATGATTCCTCATGGTACAAAGATCGCTTATATCTTTGTAAGAATTCCCAACTAAAACAAAAGATTCTTCTGGAATTGCACACTTCTCCTTTAGGAGGACACTCAGGATTTTTAAAAACTTACCACAGGTGAAGAAAGAATTTTTTTGGGATGGCCTTAAATCTGATATTCAAAAGTTTGTGGCGGAATGTTTGGTTTGCCAGCAGAATAAAGTGGAAACAATTAAGACCCCGGGACTTTTACAACCTTTATCCATTCCAAGTCAACGTTGGGAGGAGATTTCAATGGATTTTATCACAGGTTTACCTAAGTCCGAAGGAAAGAGTGTCATCATGGTGGTAGTTGATAGACTTACCAAGTATGCACACTTTTGTGCATTATCTCATCCATTTAAAGCAAGTACACTTGCTACTACATTTATGGACAGAATTCAAAAGCTACATGGAAGCCCAAGGGTTATTGTGAGCGACAGAGATCCCATTTTTACTGGAAATTTTTGGACGGAGTTATTTTCTTGTTTGGGCACTCAATTAGCTCATAGCTCATCTTATCATCCTCAATCTGATGGTCAAACTGAGATAGTAAATAAATGTTTGGAAGGATATCTTCGTTGTTTTGTATCTGATAAACAAACACAATGGGTCAAGTGGTTACCTCTCGCTGAATGGTGGTATAACACTTCCTTCTATACTGCAGCAAAAATGACCCCATTTATGGCACTTATGGATATCATCCACCATCGATCACATCATCTTTAAGGGAAAATTTGAAGGTTCAAGCAGTGGAAGATCACATCGAGCATCAGCAAGAAGTTCTCCAACTCTTAAAGGATAACCCGAATTTGGCACAAAATCGAATGAAACAACAGGCAGATCAACATCGCAGCGAGAGAAGTTTTGATGTAGGAGATTGGGTATTTTACGGCTACAACCATACAAACAAATGTCCCTCAAGCAAGCTAAGAAGGATAATAAATTATCGCCAAAGTACTATGGTCCTTACAAGGTGTTGCAAAAGATTGGTACTATGGCATGCAAATTGGAGCTTCCTGCTTCTTCGCGAGTACATCCAGTTTTCCATGTTTCATGCTTAAAGAAGGTTATAGGTGAAAATCTTCCAGTTCAAACAGTATTGCCAGAACTTGATGGGGAAGGGAAAATCATATTGGAACCTGAAGCAGTCATGGAAAAAAGAACTCGACAACCACGGAATCGATCAATTTCAGAGTATCTCATCAAGTGGAAGAACTTACCCACTGAAGATTCTACATGGGAGGATGAGAATTTTATACAGAAGCACCCAGAGCTACTCAAGTGTTGAGGACAACACTTTTTGAAGGAGAGGGGCATGTTAGGTCCCTATATTACTAGTATAGTCCCTTATTGTTGTTAGTGTAACCCCCTTATTGTTATTATTGTACCCTTGTAACCCCCATTTTGTTATTATTGTGCCCTTAAATTATTATTGTTACGTCGGCTAGGATTACATTATGGCCCCATGGACTCCTATATATAGAAAGGAGGTTTTGTGAATTGTATCATCCAAGAATTGTGCATTTATGTAATGTATTGGAGGTTGCCCCCTCGAATTGGCTTATTTCTAAGGCGTTTATATCTCTTTTCTTCTACTTTTGAAGCTGGTTACACAACATCTTTAGATCTAACTATTCAAGATGTAAATCTTCCGCTACTACAAGACATAAAATAGTTCTGATTTAAGTCATCTTAACAACAGGAGAAAATATTTCATCAAATTGAATACCTTTCTTTTGTGCAAACCCCTTTACCACAAGTCTAGCTTTGTACCTCTATTTTCCTCCATCTTCTTCTTTCAGCCTATAAACCCATTTATTCTACAATGTAATTTTACCTGTAGGCAACCTGACTAAGTCCCAAGTATGTTTATGCATTAAGGAGTCCATATCTTCTTCCATGGCTAGCTCCCACTTCTTCCTTCTTTCAACCTACATTTCTTCTTCATAACATTCAGGTTCACTAGAATCAGTCAACAATAAATAATATAATGAAGGAGAGTATCGTTCAAGGGATTTACTTATCCTGTTAGATCTTCTAAAGCAAATTTCGGGCATTTGAGGTTCTTGTTGCTGTTGTGGTGTTTTTTTTTGTTGTGGCTCTTGATTATTATTATTTTCAGGCACCTTTACCTTTTCTATGATCTCATCAAGGACTCTGTATTCTTTGTTTTCTTTTTCTTGTTTCTTTTCCTGCAACTGATTCTTATACAATAATTTTTCATTGAATATTACATCTTTGCCCCTAATGATTTTGTGATTTTAATAATCATATAAATTATAACCAAACTCATTAACATCATATCAAATAAAGGTACATTTCTTCAATTTTGCCTCAAGCTTTGTTCTATTTTCTTTATTAATATGGATAAAGGCCTCACAACCAAAAGGAATTAAAACAGAGTAGTTTACCTTTATACCTATCCATGCTTCCTCTAGAATACCACCATCCAAGGAACTTGAAGGCCCTTTGTTTATTAGATAAACAACAGTATCTACAACATCTACCCAAAATTGTAAAGGCAATCCTGCATGCAATCTCATGCACCTTGCACACTCCATGATTGTTCTGTTCATCCTTTCTGACACACCATTTTCTTTTGGTGTTCTAGGAACTATCTTCTCTCTATGAATTCCATGCTCTGAACAATACCTATCAAACTCTTTGCTACAATATTCACCTCCATTGTCTGATTTGAGACACTTCAACTTCTTTCCTGTCTCAATCTCAACCAAATATTTCCATTTCTTGAAAGTATCAAATACATCAGATTTATTCTAAATACAATAAATCCAATTTTTTCTAGTTACATCATCAATAAAAGTAACATAATAACGAGAGCCACTAGGAGATGATACCTGAGTAGGTCCGCATACATCTGTATGCACAAGCTATAATTTTTCTCTCTTCTTTTCTTTCCTAATTTTGAGAAATATGACTCTCTTCTGTTTTCGATAAATGAAATTCTCACAAAAATCCAAATCAACATTCTTCAAACGCGGCAAAAAATTTCTTGAGTGAAGAATCTTCATCTCCTTCTCACTGATGTGTCTGAGCCTATGATGCCATAATGTTGCATCTGCTCCTTTGGAAGTTAAATCATTAACAGAGTTATAAATACCATTGCATAAATACAATGTACAAACCTTTTCGTCTTTTTCTATTACCAACGCTCCTTTAGTGACCTTCCAAGTTTTATCTATGAAAGTTGTCACACAACCTTCACTGCCTAACTGCCCTATTGAAATCATATTTTTCTTCAAATATGGAACATGCCTTACCTCTTTTAGTAGCCATTGGTTTCCATTCTGTTGTTTTACAAGAACTTTACCCATTCCAACAATTTTACAGGGTTTATCATCACCAAAACAAACTTGTCCCAAATCTCCTTGAACATAGTCATGAAAATATTTCTTATCAGGTGTGGCATGGAATGAAGCCCCTAAAAATACAACCCAAGAATCAGTAACATTTTCAAAATAAATAATCAAATCATGTTGTAACACATCACCTGTCACATTTGCTTGATTATTTTCTTGCTTTGTGTCTCCTTCTTTTCCCTTCTGATATCTATAGTCTTTCTTTAGGTGTCCTTTCTTTTCGTATTTCTAGCACACTATCCCTGATCTAGACTTGGATCTGCCTTTCCTTGATTGACTACGATATCCTAATATCTTCCCTATTTCCATTTTTCTTCCCCTAGACTCTGCACTCAAAGCATTACCTGATGTCTCACCAGAGCTTTTCCGTTGCATGTCATTGCTAAGGATACCACCGAAAACAACATAAAACTTTAAAGTACTAGATCTAGAGACATAGTTACCAATGGCCATAGCTAAATAATTCTAGCTTTCCGGCAATGAGCACAAAAATAACAGAGCTCTAACTTCAACATCAAAGTTTACCCCTACAGAACTTAACTAACTGGTAACTGTATTAAAATCATTTAAATGGTCTGCAACAGATCCATATTCCAACATCTTCATATTAAATAAACATTTCATAGGAAACACCTTGTTTGAGGCTGAGGGTTTTTCATATAGTTTCACCAACGCTTTAATAAAACCCTCTGTTGTTGCTCCCTTCAAAATATTGAAGGCTACCGACACCGTGAGGCAAAACCGTACTGTTACGAGTGCCTTTATATCAAGAATATCCAATTATGCATCTGTCATAGTCATCAGCTTCTTTGTTTTTCCACTCAATGGTAGGTACATATCTTTCTGATACAGATAATATTCCATCTACATCTTCCATAGCGGGAAGTTTTGGCCGTTAAATTTATCGATGCTAAATTTACCATATTCCACCATTGCTCCCACTTGAACCAGGAACCCTTATTTCCTATGAGATTATCAGTCAAATAGACCTTCGTCTCTGATACCAGTTGTTAGAAAATTATATATATTACATAGAAATGAAACACATAAAATATGCGGAAAACAAAAGCACACAAAACACATAAAACCAGAGAGACAGATATACGTGGTTCACCCAGTTTGGGCTACATCCAACCCGAATAGCCAGTCCTTCATCTCTATTATCCAGCAAAATGAAGAGACACAACCTACAACAGATCTGCTGTAATATCCTTTGTTCTCTCTCACAGTCACCCTATTTGTTTCTTGCTCCGAGAATACACATACAATATACAACCAAATAAAATACCCTCATACAAGTGAGGGGTTGCCTTTTAGGGCAAAAAAACCCTAAAATAAACACAACTTCTACCTTCAGATCATTCGCCTAATGAACGACCCAGATTGACTAGAAATTACTATACTTTTACAAGGCAATTTTAAATCTATTTTTAGCAATTAGTTATAAAATGATCAAAAAGGTTCTTTATTTTAAACAATCCTTCACAATATTTAACTTTTTAAATATTATTTTTATGTAACCTTTTATGGTAGGCATTTTACATGATACATATTACAACAATATTAAATGAAGAGGAAAATCTTCAATAACTGGACAAAATGGTTTTGGAATATCGATGCATATTTATATTACTTCTTGTAAATGTTTTATTTGATATTTTAAAGTTATATTTATTTAGAGTTCCATATGTAGTAATTTCTACACCAAAAATAACAACAAATATAAATTGGTAATAGAGTGGAAAAATGTGAATTTAGGTGAGATTAGGTGTGAAATTATGTAACATATAAGCAAAATAAGTTTTTTTTACTTATAAAATAAACCAAGAGTTATTTGAATTTGAAAATAGAAGAGAAAAGAAACAAATGTGTTTACAATAGAGAATAATTTCCTGGGCTCACAACTAGGTGGAGCTAGCATTATTTAAAATTTCACTTTTTCAATTCCTTAGGTTCTTTCGCTTTTTTATATCCAACGTATTTTTTGTTTGAACAATTGTATATGGATTTATATGTACTCTTTTTACACCTTATGAATATAGTAATTTGAGTAAATTTTTTATAACATGCAATAGTCATTAAATCTTATAAACTATATCACATGCAACACACATTCTATTTTATGAACTTATTATTTTTTCCTTTTTTTCTCTCTTTTCCTATATTAATTGCATTTTATTTGCCCTAATAACCTGTTGAAGGCTTGAAATTCCCTTCCTACAACATTTTAACGGATACCACCTGTGTTAGAAAACTATATATAATAGAGCAATGAAACACCTAAAATATGCACAAAACACAAGCACACAAAGCACAAAAAAATAGACAGACACAAATATACGTGGTTCACCTAGTTTGGGCTATGTCCACCCCGAACAGCCAGTCCTTCCTTTCTATTATCCATCAAAATGAAGAGACACAACCTATAACAGATCCACTGTAGTATCCTCTGTTCTCTCTCACAGTCTCGCTATCTGTTTCTCCCTCCAAGAATACACATACAATCCACAACTGCAATACAATACCCTCATACAAGTGAGGGATTTCCTTCTATGGAAAAAAAACATAAACTAAACATAACTTCTACCGTTATATCATCCACCTAATGAACGACCCAGATTGAATAGAAATTACTATACTTTTACAAGGAAATTTTACATATGTTTTTAGCTTCGGGGGCACTACCCTCGAAACCCCCCAGTAGGGGCGCGGGGGGAGGGGCCTCCATAAAATTGTAGCTTCCCCCCCTCGAGACCCCCTAGGCAGCATTTATTACGAGCGAAGTTTCCACCCCCATTAAGGTACAAGGGTCCAACGTTGTGATACAAAATAAACAAGATGATAAAGCTCCACACCCAACAACCTGGTCTAGACCTTAAAGCTACTCCTTTTCCATTTGTAATGATGGTTCTGACTGGTTATACTAGGTCTTTTTACCTTCTCTCTATCTCCATTGGCTTAAAGTATAACGTTTAGCTACAAATAGGAAGAGCACTCTTATTGATCAGACAATAAAGTGATCCTTAATTTGATCTAGGGATAAAAAAAACCATAACTATTTTTTTCCCCTTTGATAAGAGGAATTATACAAATATGGAATTAAATCTAAATGCTAATTATCCGTATGATACAAACAAAAGGAAAGGTATCATAATCCTATCTCAATTAGGTAGATATCAATCTAACCCAACTGAGAGAAAAATATTTAAATTATTGGGATTTAAATATGTTTGGATTATAATGAATGTTAAGATAATGAAGTAGTTCAATTAAATGGAATTATTAATGCGAAAACACATTCTGTCTAGAGACCTCTTAAGTAAGATAATCAATCAACCACATGTATGAAATATTTCACAAAATGTTATTGATTGTTAAATCCGTACTTAGAATGATTTAAAAATAATATAAAGGAATAGTTCACTGAAAATTATTGTTTGTTAAGTTAGAATTAAAATAATGATTTATCATAAAATATTTTCTCAGAAATTAGAGTTCAACCCACAAGAGAAGAGATAAATATTAACATATTATTGACGAAAATTCCTCATATTGACAATAGTTCACAAATATGATTAAAATGACATATTTATTTCATAATAAAATCAAACCAATATTTCAAATCATAGTATTATAAATATCAATCTATTGAATCTATTTTTATGTCTCTCATCTCCAAGAGTCTCTTACAATTCTTTCAACTTCTATTATTAAAATAAGATCTAAAATAGTGCAAAATTTGTCCTCTTACATAACTCAGAATTGCAAAAGGAAAGTCCTCAATAATCTCTGAGATCTGATATTTTCTCTTCTCACACCTAAAAGTCTAAATCCTTCAATGCGATAGTTCTTTTTAGAAATACAAAATTGCAACAAAGTGAAGCCCTCGATACATTCCACAATGTGTTATTTTTAATTTTACAAAATAATTCTCAATAGGAAATTTCTTGAAGAGTAGTTATGTAAATGATTTTTCACTAGCCAAAAATCCCATACTTTTCTTGCTAGAGAATTCTCATTGATTGAAATGTTCTTCTCGTCATCTATTCAACTATTTATGTACAAAAAACCAATCAAAATTAAATTAAAATGAAAAATAAAATCAAAATTCCAAATCCGGAATTAAAACATATCCAATAAAAAAATATTTTTATAATTAAAATAAAAATAAATCTAAGTTTTATATTGATTCATGTGAAGGTATAAATTTTCAGGGATAACATAGACAAATGAATATGTTCTTAGTAGAAGCTTTGAGAAAATTAAATTGCAGAAAATTAAACTCATAAAATTAATTTTGTTTAAAAATTCAGAGCTTGATATTATACTAAATTTTATACCTATTAAAGTATTGAATCTAGTAATGAAAACACTTCATAATTTTTATCCATGATTTTATCTATCCAACAAGCCATCTTGGGCCTCATTTGGCAAAGTAAAACTCAACTTAGGAGGTTCTAAAGTTGAGGAGTCAAAATTGCCATAATTATGAACAATCTATTGCCTTGGCTAAAACTGGAATTTTTAAATTAAATAATAATCCTAAATTAAATTACAATGATCAATTAATTAATTGTAATTTAATTGTAATTAAAAACTTAAATTAATTAATTTGAAAATTTACTTATAAGTATAATTAAATTAATAAAATAATTTTAAAAATTAATTAAACAATAATTATATTTTATGAATATTATAATTAAATTATATTAAAACTATAATAAAACATAAAATTATAAAATAAGAAAATTATAGTATTATATATTATAACAAAACCAATCAAAAAATGAAAACCAAAACGTACGTGATATGTGATATGACTGTGATCTTCAATAGAGAGGTGAAGTTAATGAACGGTGATGTGGAGTGATAAGGGATGAGAGTGATGTCATGGTGATGCGGTCATGGGAGTCATAAGGAGGTCAACTGAAAAGTATATGTCAATTAAATTTATATGTTAAATACAAATAGTTGGCGCATAAAAATAAAATTGTGAATCACAAATTAAAAAAAAAAATGTATAGAGATTATGGGATTTGTGATAGTCAATATCATATGCAATATCACATCGCAACATCACATCACAAAATTTTAATTGTATCACAAATTTTTTTATATCACATTTTTTAAATTGGGATTTTGGAAGGAAGGAGGTGGTATGAAGTGTGGCTGATCTGGAATTAAAAATTCTATGAAATGAACTATAACCACTTTGCAATTTTGATATTTCAGGTTTAATAATTTGTTCTAAAATAATAAATTTGAATAAATTACCAAGATCCTGAAAACAAGTTTCTTAAATTTTCTACAAATTGGCTGAGTCATTTTGTACGATTGTTAGTGAAAAATGAAAAAAAGAGTAAAACTTGACTAAGAATTCATTTTTATAATTAATGAATATTTTAATTATAGATATTAAAACAATATACATTTTTTTACATTTCTTAACCATGGCAACAAAATGATAAAACTTAAATAGACTGTCATTTCGAAACTAGTTAACCAAATGAGGTGAAAGGAGTATCGATGGGAAGCTTGCTAAAATTAGAATTCAATGACATAATAAAAATAGAAAACTTACAAAATTTAAAAAGGGGAAAAATTGTAGGACAATTAACATAATGAAAATCATAAAAGGTTTTTGGTGAGAAATTAATAGAAAGGGTCCCCATTATTTGAATTAAATGAGTAAAAAATGGGTGGTGTTCATTTTCCCTACAACAATGGGGAAACACGAGAGAAGAACTAGTTATCTCTGATTGAATATAATGAACTTTAATTTACCCAAGGGTTAAAAATAATGGATATCACAAAAATATATAACAGTAAAACTTTTCCATAGGTCCCACATAAATAGATTAAGCAATATCAGTTTGTAAAGATAATCACTTAAAGCATGCTTGAGTAAAAGTCATGAATCCAAATCTGGGAAAAGTTTAGTTTAAAGTTACCTCATAAAAAAATAGAACAATGTACAAACATGATTTTTTTTGTAAAGCATATATCCATTTTTATGAACGGTCTTTGACATCGCTTGACTACCATCGAGCTTGAATAGTACCTCAACGGAGTTGTATTTTATGCAACACAAGCGTAGCCCTGCTTCCAGTAATCGTCCATAGCCCCAAAGAGTTTACTTGTATTTAGCGTGCTTCCTCTTTAATCACCCTTTTGATAAGAACATGTCCAAGATTTTAGTTTATAATGTATTCGAGTGAAATAGGTGCGATGGTAATAGAGACTTATGCTAATGTACATAATAATTTAATAATTTTTACTCCAAGTTATTTCCCTACAACTATCAATCAAATACTTTGAGAAAGAAAAGGGGTGGGAGGGATCCATTGTGATAAACCGAAATCAATTCTTTCCTTGAAAAGGTAAACTCAATTACTTAGAAAGGATGTGTGCTCCTCCATGAAAAATACTTAAAGCAAAGGGATTTATGGTTCCATAAGTATATTCCTTTAATGATAAATTAAATTCACTAAAATAGAGAGAGATAAAATATTTCCCATATATGCCAAATATTGTTGGGTGAGTAAAATGGCTTCCACATAAATCATGGCAGAGCCACCACAATCAAATCAAAATAGAAATAAAAATAACTTAAAAAACAAATAAAAAAAATTTCAAAAAATTAAAAATGATGAAAACAAAAGTTGAAAGAAAAAAAACCTAAAAGATAAATTTAAAATATAAACCCTAAGAATATTGTTTGTAAAAATTACTTGAAAAAGGAACTAGAGGAAGATTGTAATGTGAATGTTCATTCTTATGTTGAGATTTAGATAAATTTTATGTAACGGAGTTATAATCATTTAGGCTTATGATAGTAGTGAGGATAAGATTCAACCTTAATGAAAAAGTTAATGTTCGCTGTAAATTTTCTTGTTTAAAAGAAAAAACATACAGAAAACATCTTAACCATTTTATAATAAAAAAAAATCTTAAAGAAATAGACTAAAGGCTTAGAAACTTCCCAGTTTAGATGATTTAATGATGATAATTACTGCTTCTTTTGAAAACTTAAAGCGATCAAGGAAAAGGAGAATGAGCTTCAAATATGATCCGGTGGAGGTGTGAAAGGTTCATGAAGACCTGCAAAGACAAATTTTAAGATCAACAAAACTAAAATCAAAACTAAAACCAAAACAAAATAAATGAAAATGAATGAAAGTGGGCATATGAAACTTACCTTGGATAATTTCATTTATTCTTAACAGAGCGATATCATTTTCTCGAATACAAGGTAACTTCTTCTTTCTATTAAAATAAAAAGTATGTAGAAGTTGAATTGACTGAAATATTATTGACCCAAAATAATCACTTATTGAATCTATACTAAAGAATGCAGAAAAATAGAAGAAAGAAATGTTTCATGTTCAAAGAATTAGGAATAAAACAAATCCATAAAAAATGAGAATAAAAATATGTTTCTTAATGATTTTCAGTGATGAATATTATCTTTGTTACAAGTTTCATATCAACCCCATGACTTGAATAATTGGTCTATAATCAAGACAAAATCCAAGATAATGTAATACAGGTGTGGAGATGGAGAATTCTTGAGTTTCGTATGTTAAATATAGAATTATATATCAAAATTCAAACATAAGAGGTTAAAATCGTTAAACCATGTTCCAATATATTTACTTCCTCAAAATTCCTTATCAATTTTTTCATTACCAAGGTAGTTTCTCAAGAGTGCCTTCATATTAAATGAACATACTCACTAAAATATGATTGAGATAATAAGATATGCATCTGATAATTAGTCAAGGGGAAAATCTAAACAAACGACACGTGATGAAATTTATGATTAGCGAAACAGATTGTCGAGAAGAGAAAAAGAGGCCCATGTGCATACTCCATGAATAATGTATATCCCTATGGTCACACAATCATCCTAATGAATAAATACTTGAATTTGATGAAACTATGATTGAAAGACATCAAAGGTTTCGACCACAAAGGTAACTAAAGAAAACTTCATGTGAACCTAGTGAAAAATCAGAATGAATTGATCAGAGAACTATAAATTTTTTTAACCTGATATTATGATGTTCTAAGCTTACGAGAGAATCAAGGAGAAAAGTTAAGAGTTCAAGTCTTTTAAAAGTATCAATGATATTTTAAAAACACAACTTACAATATTGATGATGCCCGATAATAAATGCTTGTTAAATGTATAATGTAGGAACATTGTACTTCTAGTACAAGAAACATTGATGTATCGAGGTTAAAAAGTTTGCAAGATTTTATAAAGTAATTATTATGATTTTCATTCCAATAATTAGGTAATTCAAAGTTTTGTAAAAATGATTATGAGAGAATTTACATTTACCTGTAAAATAGCCTTCTTACGAGAGAAATTCAAGATTTAATAAATATGAGAATAAATCACATTCAAATATATCAAAAATATTTTATTAAGCCGAAATAAACGTACAAAACTCTGAGACCACAAAATTTCAGTGAAGACGAGGAAATAGGGGTCATTTCCTCTAATAAGTATAATGTACATAATATTAAAGAAAAAGGAAATGCGGATATTGGAGAGGTAAATGTCAAAATTTTCGTTGAATGCGTCTGATATAATACAAACCCAAAATCCAATAAGCCAACAACCTTTGAAATTTTGAGGGAAATCGCAAAAAATAAAGCGAAAAGAATTAGGATTCAAAATTTCATCAATTAGAGGCTCAAAGTCCGTTCGGAAGAAAGGAATATCACTATGCAACGGTTTTATATCAACTTGAAGAAAGGAACATTTGGAACAAGCATATATAAAATCATGGATAAAATTATTCACTACAAGCATTTCATGTGAGTTTTTCTTTTCTTATAGAAAAGTAGAGAAATAATGAGCATAAGAATTTCATTTTATCTGGACCGATGAGAGGGATAATACGATTATTTACTCATATAGCTAAGTAAAAAATATAAATTCCCGATATTCTACAGACATAGTAGTCATCAGAAAGAATATCCGAGAAATGTCATAGTTCTATAATTGAAACGTGTAATCTTATCACCTTACGATAGGATTTTTTTTGACTAAAAATACAAGAGGAAACGGATATCATGGGTCCTTTATCGGAGATTTAATATCGTGTGTGTGAAAGGGTAACAACGATGGGAAGTTGCTATATGAAATTTATGATATGAGTAGCCGAAAGTTTATCGGGGGTTGGAGGCTTGTGAGTATCTGTGATTGGTGATCGGAAGATTTGAAACGAGTATGGGATGTAAAATTTTTGATACATTGATGCGTGATATGGAATGGACCCGATAGTTTTATTATGTGGATTTAATTTCATATCAGATCTAAGACATAAAAACTTTTAGACACATGCTCCAACCAAAAATTTGATTTATGAATGCATGCGATATATTTTAAAAATGGATTTAAATGTTATATCCGTTTTGTGGGTTGTATGGAAATCACAATAGGCAAAGTCATTTATCGAAGAATGAGCAGGAATGGATATGGGTGACTGGTGAAATCAGGTTGATTTGAAAAGTACGATACTTGGAAGTTGCGATAATGTTATGTGGAAATTCTAAGGGGTCAAACCTTTTATTATTATGTTCACAAAGAAGCGCATAGCTTAAATTTAACATTTACAAAAACACCCTTTTAATAATTTAATTAACCATTGGATTATTTGATCAGAGAAATATGTTATTGCAAATTTCTTATGAGGAGAGTTGCGATGTTGTAATAATCTGATATAAAACTTCAACTAATGTATTAAATATATATTGGAGTTTCAATGAATAGAAGAAAAAATAAATAATTTCCAAATTTTGATGAAACAAAAAATAGTTCCCTAAACATGTTGAGATTTAGAAATGGTTGGCTGCTTGCTTCAAGTATCTAGAATAAAGCCAATGAAGACCTGCGAAAAGAAACAAAATAGAAACAAAGATAAACTATGAAAAAAAGCTAACAATAGATGAATATGAACATGTTAATGCATTCCTAAAATAATTTTGTCTGTAAATTTACCTCATGAATATTCAAGTTCTCCTAATCATTTCTCAAAAATTTGAAATGTTCAAGACCATCTATTTATTTGCTCTAAAATGCTAAGTAATGAACTTGTAGATTGCATCAACCTCAAATTTACATCGAAGGAAAAAAGTGGTGTCTATGAGTTTTTTAGAGGTACTTGTGAATAAAATATTTACAAGATATAGCAAATCCTTGGAATTTCTTCATTTATGATCAAGGTGATGATGTTCTACAAAAACAAGAAAATCAACAGGTTCATATGATTCTAATATGTTCTAAGTCACTTTTCCAGAAAATGAAGGGGAATGCCAAAAACATGGAATCATTACATTCTTATTAAAAATATGACATAATGAACTAAATGAAAGAAATGGAATCTAAATCTTAATTAATTTATCCCTAATTGCTAACTGAATGCAAGGAAACATGACTATGTATAGTCATACTTCCAACATAACTATTCTGTCTTTCTAATTCTTGCATGTATGTAAAGATCAAACATGAGTAACAAGGATATAGTTAAATTAATAAAACTAAATATGAATCTATTATGTACACTAATTTCTAATCTACCTTCATAAAGCAACCAATTTACAATTACCTTATACTGAAATGTCTCTAACAGATAAATTTCAATTGGATCAAAGAAATATGGATCGATTTCCATTAACGATTAGGATATGTTCAAAAGAGTGTATAACAAGCTAAATTATGAAAATGAATTTTTAGATACAACGGCTTGTAAAAATTTGTAAGTATTTTGTACATATGTTAAATTATTAATAATCTTTTGTGAAGGAAAATTTTCCAAATATCTTTCAAATGGGTCAGTGAAAAATGGATGGAAATCTTCTATATTCAATAGAAGATCGTTAATTGAATTATATTATTGGTCATATTGTGAAAATGCACTCCCTTGTTGTAAATTATTTTAATAATAAAGAGGCAATTGATAAGAGATGAACATCAATTGAAATTGGAAGAGAAATAGCTCTTGTTGTCATGATTTTGATTTGAAGCTTCATTTTTCCATTCGCGCAATGCATCAATTGACTGCTCAATAATGAACTATTAAATATGCCAGCATAAGGTATTTAAAAATAAAAAATGAAAACATAAAACAAATCTGAAAATTAAAAATAAATGAAGGAAAAAAAATAAAATAAAATCTTAATTGGTACAATTAACGTTACGCCACAATTGTGACTAATTTGAAATGATTTCCTTTTCATAAGGACTGTCTAGAATAATTCAATTAGAATGATTGCCAACACCAAATTGATAATTAGAGGGATGATCATGAGTATGAATAGGAGTGAAATTTTGATCATCATAAGAATCATAAATTGAGATTGATTCTTGAATGTTGAAATAAGGAAGATGATTTTTTTCTTGTGAATGAGAATTGACTAGAACAATTTATGAGTTATATCTCTCTTCATTTCGACATTTGATTTGAATCTTCTAATGAGGATTTAGATGAGAAGAATAGAAATCAACATCCCCAATGTCATAGTTATTATCATAAATTAATTTACAACATTCTATAAAATTCCCTTCAATCTCATCTAATGTATCAAAACAAGAAGGAATATGGAGCACATTTTCATTAATACTAGAAGAATGATCAATGATTGTGACTATATTTTGATAAAAACTATTTGGAGATTTAGTAGAAATTCTTTCGGTAATAATCACATGCAAAAGAACGAGGTCGACGCGTTTCGAACCAACCAGTGTGGTTCATCATCAGGACTATGTGAGAGATCAGATCCAGACAATAAGCATAGATAGATGTAGAAATGGCTCAACTAGCCGTTAGGATAACGGCTAGTTTGACTTAGAAAAAGTAAAAATTCCATTATTTATTTACTTAATTTATTAATTTATTAATTTATTTAAATTTTTAATTAATTTATTATTATTATTTTAATTTATTTATAAAACCCTCAATATATGTATACAACTAATTGATCAATTAATTAATAAAATGGTAAGTAATTTAACAAATCTTGGTGTATATATGTAAATTTTGATTAAATTATATAATAATCACTTATATAATTAATTCTTTATTCATGAAATCTAATTAAAAATAAACCATCTATCAAATAGTCAAACATAGTCAAAAAATAAATAAATAAAATAAATAAATAAATAAATAAAGTATAAATATAAATATAAAAAATAAAGAATAATTTTTTTTAAAATAAAAATAATAAAAATAAAGATAAAGATAAATAAAAATAAATAAATAAATAAATAAATAATAAAAATAAATAAATAAATAAATAAAAACAAAAATAAAATATAAATATAAATTAATAAATAATCAAAAATAAATAAAAATATTTTATTTTATTTTAATTAATTAATTAATTATTATTATTATTATTATTATTTATTTATTTATTATTATTATTATTATTATGATTATTTTTAACAAATAAATAAAAACTATAAATAAATAAAAATAAGTAAAAAAGTCAAGAATATAAGGCAGGAATCCAGCACCTGCTGATATTCCAACCGTCATCTCTATTGAGATTAACGAGCCTTTTTTCAATTTCAATAGCCTCTCTCAACTTACGATGATGGAAATGGTCGATTCTAGCAATGACCTTAGCATCTTCTATGCAAATATGATGGTTAGTCTTTTCTGCATGCTCAGCTAAGGCGGACGAGCGAGATCTTCTATGCTTGATATCAGCAGCATGCTCACATATCCTTTGATTAATTGACCGACCTGTCTCACCAATGTAAGGAGTCCCACAGGAACAGGGAATGATGTGGACACCTTTTCCATCCCTGGGGTCAATCGCATCTTTAACCGATTTTAGAGAATTACGAATAGTATTAAGGGGCTTGAAATAAGAGGATACCTTATGCTTTTTAAGGATTTTAGCAATTTTATCAGTGGTACCCTAGATGAACAGAAGGCTTACACTGCCATACCATTCACTAGGTTCTTTCTTATTTTTAATAGAAGGACCTTTCTCCGCTTTGAGGAAAGCTTTGAGGTCCTCCAAGGACATTATTAGGCAAGACTGTGCGATGATCTTAAGGAAAGCCAAACCCCCCAAAAGTAACCTAAGTAAGCTCGATTTTGAGGCTTTAAAATCTTTAAATAATAATAAGGATATTGTTGTTCTTAAAGCTGACAAAGGTGGTGAAGCTTTCATCCTTAATAGGGAGGATTATAGGAAGAAAATGTTAGATCACTTGGAGAATAGTGGGAGCTACAAGAAACTTGCCAAAAATCCCTTTAAAAAGGTCATAAAGGCAGTTGCTGATGCTATTAAATCTAACAACATGGTGAGCTCCCTAAGTAAGAAGTTGATTGAAAGCAACACCCTTACTCCAAGAATTTATGGTCTTCCAAAAATCCATAAGGATGGTGCTCCCCTTAGACCTATTGTTAATACAATTGGGGGTCCCACTTACCTTCTCGCCAAGTTTTTAGCCCTTAAGCTTAAGCCCCTCGTAGGTCGTACAAAATCCTTTGTTAAGGATTCCTACTCTTTTGTTAAGGATTTAAAGGAAGTTAAGTTGGATATTGATGATAGATTTGTTAGTTTTGATGTTGTTTCGCTTTACACCAATATCCCCATCAATGAGGCTGTTGACGTTATTAATCGCATTACTGATCTAGACACGGCCCATTTAGTAAATCTTCGTTTAACCTCTACTTTCTTTAGTTTTGAAGGTGAATTCTATGAGAAAATGTGTGGTGTTGCCATGGGTTCTCCTCTTTCCCCGATTGTTGTGAATCTGTTTATGGAGGACTTTGAATCTAGGGCTCTTTCCTCAACCCTTTTCCAGCCAAAGTTATGGAAAAGGTTTGTTGATGATACTTGTGTTGTCTGGCTTCATGGAAAAGATAAGTTAGATAAATTTCTCCTTCATCTTAATAGCCAATCTAGTTCCATAAAATTCACCATGGAACATGAGGTGGATGGTAGTCTTCCTTTCCTTGTTTTCCTTATCTCTAGAAATGATGATGGTTCTTTCTCCCATCAGGTTTTTCGAAAGAAAACCCATACTGAGCAATATCTTCATGCTAGCTCCCACCATTTCCCTGCTCAAAAATTAGGCGTCCTTAGAACCTTAGCCACGAGGGCGCTGAGAATCTCTGATGAGTCTCACATTGAGAGGGAAAAGACCCATCTGTTGAATGTCTTTTGTAATAATGGTTATAGTTTGTCGCAGGGCCTCAAAGCTTTCCTCAAAGCGGAGAAAGGTCCTTCTATTAAAAATAAGAAAGAACCTAGTGAATGGTATGGCAGTGTCAGCCTTCCGTTCATCCAGGGTACCACTGATAAAATTGCTAAAATCCTTAAAAAGCGTAAGGTATCCTCTTATTTCAAGCCCCTTAATACTATTCGTAATTCTCTAAAATCGGTTAAAGATCCGATTGACCCCAGGGATGGAAAAGGTGTCTACATCATTCCCTGTTCCTGTGGGATTCCTTACATTGGTGAGACGGGTCGGTCAATTTATCAAATGATATGTGAGCATGCTGCTGATATCAAGCATAGAAGATCTCGCTCGTCCGCCTTAGCTGAGCATGCAGAAAGGACTAACCATCATATTTGCATATAAGATGCTAAGGTCATTGCTAGAATAGACCATTTCCATCATCGTAAGTTGAGAGAGGCTATTGAAATTGAAAAAAGGCCCGTTAATCTCAATAGAGATGACGGTTGGAATATCAGCAGGTGCTGGATTCCTGCCTTATATTCTTGACTTTTGTACTTATTTTTATGTATTTATAGTTTTTATTTATTTGTTAATAATAATAATAATAATAATAATAATAATAATAAATAAATAATAATAATAATAATAATAATAATAATAATAATAATAATAATTAATTAATTAAAATAAAATAAAATATTTCTATTTATTTTTTATTATTTATTAATTTATATTTATATTTTATTTTTGTTTTTATTTATTTATTTATTTGTTTTTATTATTTATCTTTATCTTTATTTTTATTATTTTTATTTTTATTTTTATTTAAAAAAAAAAATATTCTTTATTTTTTATATTTATATTGATATTTTATTTATTTATTGCATGTTTGACTATTTGATAGATGGCTTATTTTTAATTAGATTTCATGAATAAAGAATTAATTATATAAGTGATTATTATATAATTTAATCAAAATTTACATATATACACCAAGATTTGTTAAATTACTTACCATTTCATTAATTAATTGATCAATTAGTTGTATAAATATATTGAGGGTTTTATAAATAAATTAAAATAATAATAATAAATTAATTACAAATTTAAATAAATAAATTAATTAATAAATTAAGTAAATAAATAATGGAATTTTTACTTTTTCTAAGTCAAACTAGCCGTTATCCTAACGGCTAGTTGAGCCATTTCTACATCTATTTATACTTATTGTCTGGATCTGATCTCTCATATAGTCCTGATGATGAACCACACTGGTTGGTTCGAAACGCGTCGACCTCGTTCTTTTGCATGTGATTATTACCGAAAGAATTTCTACTAATTTATATTATGGATCACAGAATCTTAGATTCCAAATATTTGGAGATTTATTTACATCAGCCTCTCTATTTTCTAGAATAACATTAATGTTGAGAGGGGATCAATTTCTATCAGCAAGAGTATTAGGATAGAGGTGGAGATGAGAATGAGAAAAAATAAATTTAAAAATATCTCAGTTTGTGAACTGTTGTACGTTTTCTTCATTGCAACTTTCATATTTATGTTCATTCATTTGTCTTATAATTCTTTCTTGAAGAATTTTTGGCTTACTTGAATTTGCATTTTTTCTCATCATGAGATAATTCAAAATTTGTACAACAGATCGTGTATTATTGGAAACTTGAATTTCTGCATGGAAACTTGAATTTCTGCATGTACTTGTTGATTTATTAACTGATTTTATGAATTTATTTTAGGATTATTTTCTGATTTCAAGGAAGTTGTTTCTCCAAGAATGTAATTGGTATATTCTTGCATTTTATTTGAAATTTTTTCCAAGACTTGTGATTGATATTCGCTGACATGTTAGAGTGCATTATGGACATAATTAATGATATATGATGTGTGCACTAAATTAATGTATTGATCATACATGGTAAAGGCCATTTCATCATGATTATATTTGCAACTCTATATCATAATTTTTGATAATATTACTAGGATTTGAAATAGAGTCATCAAAGCTTGAAATTGTTTCATATAGGATGGGTATATAATGAATATAACTAATATATTCAAACTAATCTATTATTTCAAATTTTGAAGGTTTGTCTGCAACATTGAATCCTAAACAATTTAAATGAAATCTGAAGGTAAAATGAATGAAAGATTCATCTTGAAACCTTCGTAAATCTTTGAATTCACCACATACTTTTTCATACTCATAGCCATGAAACTTACAAAGGGAAAATGTGATAAATTGATCCCAATTGTAAATAGAGGTAACTTGAAGATATATTGACACTAGATTCTATATTTTCCCGAGAATGTAAGAGTAGAAATTATGCATAAATTATCTTCATTAATTCCTTGAAACTAAGAATTTGAATACTTTTTAATGAATTTTAAAGCATGATTAATTCTAGAAAAAATCTTCTTACCATAAAAATTTACATTTGACAAGTGTCTTAGTATTTTTGGTGGAGTATGGAAGATCAAAATAGAGAGATACAACTCCATATTGGAAGTTTGAGAGGAGCCACTATGATACAACTAAAAATTTAAAGTACAACAACTCCTGTACAAAAAAATTCTTCACACCCTCCTTCTAGCACCAAAATTATTAAAGGGTTGAAATTCTCTTCCTACATTATAAGGGAGACTATTGATCAGCGATTGTCATTGATGTCAACCCAAGAAGGACCACAGGCTAACCCAATATTGCATAGGAATATTTACCTACCAAATTAATATATTATAGGTCAATAAGGATTTTTATGGTTTCTACTTATCGAGATGTTTCCGTTGATATATGGCACGCAATGTAATTCTTCACGGTTTGGGAGATATTCATGTTTGAAGTTTGTACCCCGAGTTAGTGGGCTAAAATCCCATGGGGTTGTGCCATGGGTCATTGAAAATTCATAATTAATATTTTTTAAGCTCCTAAAATCCCTCCCACGTTTACTTTTTGAAGCCATTGTCAACCTAAGCATTTATATAAATTGTGATCCTCATTTCCTTCTTATGCAAGGGATTTCGCCATCTGAAAGAGGTCATCCTGGAATTTTCACTCTAACTTGGTTTCTACGAAGGTTCAGAAGCTGAATTTTTATGAGGTGAAGATGAAATCATGAGGAAGCTGTTGTGAAAATTTCAGATCAAGGTGCGTAATATTTTCGAAGATATGATCTGTCGAAGTTAGTGTTTTTGCAGGCTCCTGAAATTCATCTCAAAGAAGTGACCTTGGTAAAATAGTCATAACTCTCTCTCTGAGTATCATATTGGAGTTTTGTAAAAAGTGGCAGATAGTGCACAGTCTGTAGTTTTCTCTCTATCAATATTAGAGCCAAATGAAGAAACAATGACACGTGACATGCCATACAAGTTTTCTCTTCTGAAACAGTCCATAATTAGGGCATTGTGAGAGATTGGGTGTAAACCTCTCTTGAAGAATCCAAATTGGGTCAAACTTGTGCCATTGGAAAGATGAGTCAGAGGACTACTACAGTAAATAAATAAGATATTGGGGATCTAAAATAACTAAGATACACGATATTAAATATCGAGCTCTTAGAAGGCAAAGAAAAAGCTGGATCATGTGTTGTCAAGGGCGACAAAGGACCAGACTTTATAGGGAAGCAAAGAAAAGAAAGGTGCAACAGAGGGTAGCATGACAAGTGCAGCAACCAAGGTACATAATAACAACAAGAAATTCATCACGTGAAGTCTTCAAGTGGGTAGCAGTACAGACAATCATTGTACTAAATCATTGTAAATACATTATTATACAAATTGTACTAGTGTCTATCTTCCAAGAGTTGAAGAAGCAGTGTCGGGTGGTCTAGGATCATCATTAGGTAGTTGTGTCATAGTTGGGGTTATGTTCTAGTGTGTCTTATTCTTCTACATCATTCTATACCATTGTAAAGTGGACCATCTTCCCTAGTATGGGAGTCCATTATTCTTTTATTCTTCTACAGGGTGGTAGGGTGGTGCTAGGGTGAGTTATAGCTCATTGGGTGTTGGGGCATCCTTTCAGTTGACTACTAAAGAATCTCAAGCATTGGAGCATTCATCCAGTGGGAGCTAGAGAAGAATGCTTTTCTAAATTCTAGGAAGTTGGAATTTTATTTTCAATTGGAGTTGAATATTAAAGAATTATTAAAAAATCATTAGGTGGTTTTTGTCCTGGAGTGGGTTTCCACCTTAAAAACTGTGTGCATTTGTGTTCCTCTTATTTTTTGCTATCATTTTACAAAAACTAATAATAATTTAAGATTAACTAATGCTCTAATCGAAAGGAATATTGATTCATCCTCCCTCTCAGTATTTCCAACAATTGGTATTAGAGCTTGGTTCCTCCAATAATAGTTTAACAAATAGAATGAGGTCATGGAGCATAGCAAGAATGGTGTACCTCTATTCAATGAAAATAATTATGCACTCTGGAAAGGAAGAATGGAGGTCTATCTCTTGGCACAAGGTTTTGAAGTATGGGACACTGTTCAAAATGGATTCACATCAACCACGTATGAACAAGGTAAGAAGAATTTGGTAAATGATGTAAAAGAAAAGAATATTATTATTAGTGGACTTATTGAATCTTCTTATCATAAGGTGTTGGTTGTAAAACCACCAAAAATGTATGGGACAAGCTTGAGAATATATATGCAGGTGACTCAAATGTCAAAGAAGCAAAGCTTCAAATCTATAGAGAAAAATTTGAGCAACTCAGAATGAGAGAAGATTGCAACATTGCTACATACTTCCAATACATTGATGAAATAACCAATACTCTGGAAGGATTGGGAGAACCAGCTGATGATATGACTATTATATGAAATATTCTTAGAACGTTACCAGGAAGATTCAACGCAAAGGTATCGGTCTTAGAATACAGCGAAAATATGGACAAACTCAGAAAAGAGGAATTTCCTGGGGTTATCATAGAATATGGAATGAGACTTGATGAAGAAGAGGGTACTTGACATCTAGAAAATGCGTTCGTTGCATCTAAGAAAACCAATAAGGATAAAAAACCTTCAATTGAAAAGACATGCACCTGCAAGTGTGAAGAAAATGGAGATGATGAAGAAGGTATTTTAGATGAATAATATGCTTATTTCACGAGAAAACTAAAATTTGGTAAGGGAAAATTCAAAGGTCAACTTCCATTGATATGCTTCGGCTGTGATGAGGTTCGGAATTTCGTAGCAAAATGTCCAAATAGAAGTGGTGGCAACTCAAAAGGAAAGAAAGGCTTTAAGAAATTCAACAAGCAAGGATCCAAAAGGAACTTTCTCTCTAAAGAAGATAGCTCATCATCTGATGAAGACAATGACAGTGAAGAAGAAGCCAATGAGAGATTATTTTTTATGGCCAAGCACAATAAATAAGAGGTATCAAACAACGACGAAGAAGGATTGACCATAGAAGAATTTTATAAGGAAGAAATCAAGCTTATAAAAGATCTCAAGGCAGAGAAGATCCGTTCCAATACTCTTGAAGAACAAGTTCAAGGTCTCAAAATTAAAGTTGAAGAACACAAATGCACTGAAGAGTCACTTCAAAAGAATTTGGAAGAAATCAACCAAGAAAGGGAATAATTGGAAGCCGAAGTAGTCTTGCTGCATGAGGAAGTGAATAAAGGATAAACTATCGAAAACTATGCCAACATCTCAAGGGAATTGGAAGAAATCATCAACAACCAACGATCTTACAACAACAGAACTGACATCGGTTAAAAGGAAGAAGAAGCAGGACCTTCTACAACAAAATATAATGAACCTATGAGATCTAACATGCATGTAGACTTCATTGGACAAGATTCAGACGAAAAACCTTTGAAGAAAATTCCTCAATGAAAATTTCCATCGAGGTACAAACATATTTTTATGGCTACTATTATTCATGTGGAAAATTTGGTCATAAAGCTGTAGAATACCCTGGGAACGAATACAGTTCTAGGAGATCTGTCAAATATGAACCTCCCAGGGCTCAGAGAAACATCAATAGATTTGAACATTTAAGAAATAATATTTAATGTTACAAATGTCGAAAACTTGGACACATAGGCAAAGACTGCATACTTCAAAATCCTCCAGAAGAATCTTCGAAGCCATAGAACGAATGGACATGGAAGAAGAAGATGACTGATAATTGTGTTCTCGCTTTCAAGGCTCAAAACAACAAAGATGTGTGGTATGTTGATAGTGGTTGCTCAATGCATATGACTGGAGATAGAAATAAATTTGTATCTCTGAAAGAGAAGAAGGATGGAACCATGTCCTTTCGAAATGATGGATCTTCAAATGTTATAGGATCAGGTATTATTACTCTCAGAAGAAAAGATGCTCTAGTAAAGAATGTTCTATTGGTTGAAAACATGAATCACAATCTGCTCAGTGTTGGAAAAATATGTGATCAAGGACACACAATACTATTCAACTCCAAAAAATGTGAAATCAGGAAAGGCATGCATGGTGAAATTGTGGCTACAACAAGTTGAGCTCCAAATGACATATATTTTCTGGATGAAGCAACTAAATCATGTCTAATAGCTAAAGAGGATGATATAATATTTGGTAGAAATGATGATTGACTAGGTAAGAAGTTTGCTACAAAGGTGCAAAGTGATTTCGAGATGTCTTTACTTGGTGAGCTCACATACTTCTTAGGGCTTCAAATATCTTAGCAAGAGAAATGAATATTTATATGTCAAGCCAAGTACATCAAGGAAATGCTCATGAAATTCAAAATGGAAGATTGCAAACCCATCCTTACTCCAATGGTAACAGGTTGCAAAATGAGCATAGACGACTCATCTAAGGATGTGGATCAAAGGTTGTACATATATATGATCGGTAGTCTTCTATATGTAACAGCCTTTCGACCGGATGTTATGTAAGAAGTTGTAAAAGTAGCAAGATTCGAAGCAGCATGAAAAGAATCACATATTATTGTCATCAAAAGAATTCTTTGATATCTAAAAGGAACAAAAAAATATGGCTTGTGGTATCCCAAGGGTAACAATCTCATTATTCATTCCTTTATATATGCATATTAGGCAGGAAGTGTTGGTTATCGTGATAGTACTCGTGAAGCATTGGATTTTTTTCGCCAGAAGCTTTGGATTCTTGCAAGTTCTCATTAGATTTTCCTTATTCAGAATATAAAGGGGGAGTGGAAGTGTGTACAGGTCCATAGGATGGTTGTGTTTCAGGAGGAGTTACCCTTTTCCATTGATGTCAAAGGGGCATAGAATGTTGTAGGAAGAGGTGTCATGATCGCAGGGGGAGTACTTGTGTTGCCATCAATGCCAAAGGGGGAGATTGTTGATCTGTGGTTGTCATTGATGTCAACCCAAGCAGCACCGAGGGCTAACCAAATATTTCATGCGAATTTTTACCTACCAAATTAATATATTCTAAGTCAATAAGGCTTTTTATGGTTTCTACTTGTCGAGATGTTTCCGTTGATATATGGCATGCCATGTAATTCTTCACGATTTGAGAGATATTCATGTTTTAAGTTTGTACCCCTAGTTAGTGGGATAAAACCCCATGCGGTTATGGCATGGGTCATTGAAAAGTCATAATTAATATTTTTTAAGCTCCTAAAATCCCTCCCATGTTTACTTGTTGAAGCCCCTCTCAACCAAAGCATTTATATAAATTGTGATCCTCATTTCCTCCTTATGCAAGGGATCTCGCCATCTGAAAGAGGTCATCGTGGAATTTTCGCTCTAAATTTGTTTCTACAAAGGTTCAAAAACTGAAATTTTTATGAGGCAGAGCTGAAATCCTGACAAAGCTGCTATGAAAATTTTAGATCAAGGTGCACAACATTTTCGGAGATATGATTTGTCAAAGTTAGTGTTTTTGCAAGCTCCGAAAATTCATCTCAAAGAAGTGACCTTGGTAAAATATTCATAACTCTCTCTCTGAGTATCAGATTAGAATTCTGTAAAATGTGGTAGATAGTGAACAGTTCATAAATTTTTCTTTATCAATTTCAGATCGAAATGAAGAAACAGTGACACATGGCATGCCGTACAAGTTCCCTCTGCTGAAATGGTCCATAATTAGGGCATTGTGAGAGATTGGGTATAACTCTACCTTGAAGAATCCAAATTAGGTCAGAACTATGGCATTGTAAAGAGGACTTAGAGTACTATTACAGTACCAAAAATCAGATATAGGGGATCTTATATAACAGAGATACACCGTATTAAATATCAAGCTCCTAGAAGGCAAAGAAAAAGCTAGATCATGTGTTTTCAAGGGCTGCAAAGGACCATACTTTCTATGGAAGAAAAGAAAAGCAAGGTGCAATAGAGGGTAGCATGACAAGAGTAGTAACCAAGGTACATAACAACAGCAAGAAGTTCATCACATGAAGTCTTCAAGTGGGTAGCACTACATACAATCATTGTAAAGGTATCATTGTACTAAGTCATTGTAAATACATTATTCTACAAATTGTACTAGTGTCTATCTGCCAAGAGTTGAAGAGGCAGTGTCAGGTGGTCTAGGATCATCATCAAGTAGTTGTGTCACAGTTGGGGTTATGTTCTAGTGTGTCTTCTTCTTCTACATCATTCTGTATCATTGTAAAGTGGACCATTTTCCTTGGTACGAGAGTTCATTCTTCTTTCATTCTTCTATAGGGTGGTACGATGGTGCTAGGGTGAGTTGTATCTCATTGGGTGTTGGGGCATCCATTCAGTTCACTACTGAAGAATCTCGGGCATTGGAGCATCCATCCAGTGGGAGCTGAAGAAGAATGCTTTTCTAGATTCTAGGAAGTTGGAGCTTTATTTTCAATTGGAGTTGAATATTAAATAATTATTAAAAAATCGTTAGGTGGTTTTTGTCCCAGAGTGGGTTTCCACCTTAACAACTGTGTGCATTTTTGTTCCTCTTGTTTTATGCTATCATTGTGTAAACACTGATAATAATTGATGATTAATTAATGCTCTAATTCAAAGGAATACTAATTCACCCCCCTTCTCAGTATTTCCAACAGAGACCACCTGGTCTGAACCTTAAAGCATCTCCTTTTCCTTTTGGAATAGTGATTTTGTCTTGTTAAACTAGGTAAGGATACTTTCTCTCTCTCTCTATTGGCTTAAAGTATAACTTTTAGCTACCAATAGAGAAGAGATATTAGATCAACCCTCTTGTTGGTCACACAATAAAGTGTTCCTTATGCTAATCTAGGGCTCAACCAGACCAAAACTAAGTTTTCTCTCTTTGATAAGAGGAATTATAAAAATATGGAATTAAATATAAATGCTAATTATCCCTAGAATACAAACCAAAGGAAAGGTACCATAATCCCATCTCAATTAGTAAAATATATATCTAACCCAACCGAGAAAAAAATATTTAAATTATTGATATCTAAATATGTGTCGCTTAAAATGAATATAAGGCTAAAAAAGTAATTCAATTAATTCACATTATGAATGCCAAAACACATTTTGTCTAGTTACCTCTTAAATGAGATAGTCAATCAACCACATATATGAAATAGTTCAGAAAGTTATATTAATTTTTAAATCAATAATTAGAATGATTAAACAATAATATAAGGGAACTGTTCACATAATATTATTGTTTGTTAAATTAGAATAAAAACACTAATTTATGAGAAAATAGTTACTCAAAAATCTGAGTTCAACCCATAAAATAAGGGATAAATAATAACATATTTTTGAGGAAAATTATTCATATTGCTAATAGTGCACAAATACGAGTAAAATGACACATCTTTTCCATGATAAAATGAAACCAGTATTGAAAAAAATTGTATTATATATACCAATTTATTGACTTTGTTTCTCTCACTCTGGTCTCCGACATTATCTTACAATGCTTTCAACTTCTGTTGTTAAAACAACAACTGCAATAGTGCAAGCTCTCCCCTCATACATAATTCGAATTGAAAACGAAAAATCCTCAAGAATCCCCGAGATATAAGATTTTCTCTCGTCACACCTACAACTATAAATCTTTCGTTACAATAGTGCTTTTTAGAAATCTATAATTCAAGAGAAGAAAAGTTCTTGAAACATTCTACAATCTTCTATTTACAATTTTACAATAGGAATTCTCTATAGTAAAATTGTTGAAGAGTAGTTATTCTCAATGATTTTTCATTGGAATAAAATCCCATTCTTCTCTTGTTGGATCATTCACATTGACTGAAATATTTTTCTCTTCATATCTTCAAGTTTTCCCCTGCAAAATACTAATCAAAATTAAATTAAAATGAAAAATAAAATCAAAATTCCATATCTGGAATTAAAACATATCCAATAGAAAATTAATTACATAATTAAAATAAAAATAAATATAATATTTATATTGATTCTTGTGAAGGCCTAACTGGTCGGGGAGAACAAATACAAATGCATCTCTTCTCAGTATAAGCTCTAAGCAAATGAAAAAGAAAACAATTAAACTCATAAAATTGGTTTTCTTTAAAAATCAAGAGATTGATCTTCTGTTGAATTTTATACCCATTAAGTGATTAAACTATGTAGTGAAACCCCTTAAAAAATATTTTCCATTAGTTTATCTGTCCAACAAGTCGTCTTGGGCCTCATTTGGCCAAGCAAAACTCAACTTATGATGTTCTAAAGTTCAGTCAAAACTACCATAATTATGAACAATCTCTTGCTAGGGCTAAATATGGAATTTTTAAATTAAGCTCTAATCCTAAATTAATTATAAACATAATCAAATTAATAAAATGATTTTAAAATTTAATTAAAATATAATTATATTATATTAATATTATAACTAAATTATATTAAAATTATAATATAATAAAAAAAAGTTATAATAAAAATATAATATTATATATTATAACCAAACTGGTCGAAAAGTTAAAACCAAAACCTATGTGATATGTGATACGAGTGTGAAATTAAATGGAGTGGTGGAGTTAATGAACGGTGAGGTGGAGTGATAAGGGATGAAGGTGAGGTGATGGTGATGCGGGCACGAGAGTCATAAAGAAGTCAACCTAAAACTAACTGTTACATAAAAATAGTTGTCACATAAAAATAAAATCATGAATTACAAATTTGAAAATGGGTGTATAAAGATTTTGTGATATCACATGATTTTATCACATCGCAAAATTTTTATCATATCGCAAATTATTTTTTATTACACAATTTCTATATCGCATTTTTTAAATTGGGATTTTGGAACGAAGGAGGTGATGTGGAGAGGGGTCCATGTGGAATTAAGAATTATACAAAATTAACTACAATCACTTTATAATTTTGAGATTTTAGGTTTGGCAATTTGTTTCGAAATAATAAACTAGAATAAATTACAAAGATCCCAAACAATTTGGAGTGTGATTCTATATGAACTTCAGTGAAACATGAAAAAAATAGTAAAAATTGAATTAGAATAAATTTTTACACTGAATGAATATTTTAATTGCAAAAAAAAATAATAATATACATTCTTTAACACTTGTGACAAAATGATAAAACTTCAAAGGAGGGCCATTTTCAAACTGGTTAACCAAATGAGGTGAAACAAGTATCGATGGAAAGCTTTCTAAGAGTTGAATTCAATTGAACAACGAAAATAGAAATCTGATAAAAATGAGAAAATGGAAAAATTATAGGACATATAACATAATGAAAATCATTGAAGGTGCTTAGCCATATATTAATAGAAAGGGTCTCTATTATTTGAAGTAAATTAATAAGAATTGGAGGGTGTTGGGTTTCCCTACAACATAACCTAAGTTGCATCCAAACAAAGAAACAATAAAATTTTCACATCTCATAATGTCGAAGTAAATAAATTGTATAAATATTTCTCTAATTCAAAATATGTTTACATAACACATCATTTATAAAATGTAACATCTCTGTTTCCACAATTTGTTTTTTCAATTTATAGAACACATACTATTCAATTAGCATAGACTTACTATATGTTGGGCCTTGAAATTGTCATTTAATTCCGTTACATTTTCACTTATATTTCCATATTATCACCTTCACTCCATCTCCATTTTGTTACATTTACCTTACAATTACCATTACCATTATTGGGTTACATTTATGTTTTTCCAAAATTTATTAATTCCTAGTATTTTTAAGCCACTTTGTGGTTAAAAATTAGAAAATAATATGCACATACTTATACCTAACAAGTGGAATGAGTTTTTTTCCACGTGTAGTTCAAAAAGAAGCTTCCAGAAGACCCTTATGTGGCCTCCTAAGGCCAAATTCGAATTTGGATGGAGAAGCTCATGGGATCGTAAGGATATGTCTCTCATTTCCTATTTGTATTGTAACTCTAAGAAGACATGTGCCTTATCACTTCCTATTTGGATTGTAACTCTAGAGATATAGGGAGAAATTCATGAAATCTGATTAATGAGATAGATTATCATATTTTGTATAAATAGGGAAAGCTTTCTCATATCAAATTATGTGTAAAATTGGAGTTATGCTCAAGATTTGAATAGAGAATTAGATTGTGGAACCTTACTCATGAATGCTCCTTAATTTTAATTAGGTTTTGCTTACATATGGAGCATATTGATTTACCATCTCTCGTACTTTTAGATCACCTGCCTAAAATGTGTAAGATTTACTTGCTTTTATAGATTAAAGATTATTTTATTTCTTAGTATTAGTTTTAGAATGATTGCGTAATATTTACTTTTATAAAAACATTTCAATAGGAAATATTTATCTATTTTCCAATTGAATTAATTTTGAGGAAATAGAGCTCACAGTTATTTAGTTTCCTTTAATGTTATGTTATTTACCTTCTTAGATCAAACTATCATTTCATTGTATAATTGAATAAAAGATGAAACCAAGAAGTTGAATTGTCATTCTTCCAAACTGGATGATTGAATGTTCAACCTACGCAATCATTGAGCTTTACTTTTATGTCCTATTATTTATTTTCCTTCATGTTTTGTTACTTTCTTACATCAAAATTTCAATTCATTTTATAATTGAATAAAAGATCAAGCCAAGAAGGTGACTTGTCATACTTCCAAATTGGGTGATTGAATGTTCAACCTATGCAATCATTTGAGATTTACTTTTACATGCTTTTACATTATTTTTTTAGATCCTCATTAAATTTTTATAATTGGGTGTTCTTATATAAGGCGATTTTATTGTATTTCTAAACTGAAGACTTGAATACCCGAGTTATGCAATTATTGAGTTTTCGTTTTACATGCTTTAATTGATTTCCTAGATTTAAAGAATAAAGTATAATCGATTTCTTATCATATCAAGAGGGTGATTCTATCATACTTCCATATTGGATTTTGGAGTGATGGAACATACCTTAGTTGTTTTTCTTTTCATGCTTTTCATGCTTTCTTAGATTAAAATTTAAATTCCTACAAGTGTGATTGTGCGCTATATTTTCTTTTGAATTTGTCTTCTTTCTTTTCGTTACTTGATTTCATAGGCTAATTTAATTTAATTTTCATTATTTGATTTCATAGATTATATGATTTGGTTTTCATTATTAGGTAGTTAGATTGATATAAACTGAAAGATAATTTATAGCACACACAATGCATGCATGCTTCACAAGCTTATGAAACCCCTGGGTTGACAAATTAAATGATAGGAAATTATTTTGCCCCAACATTTTGGGGCCATTATCGGGGAAGTGTGCATAGGAAATAGCTTTCAGTCTAGAGTTTATTTTATTTTTAATTTTTACTAACCATTTATGGACAAAGGATCTAGAATGCAACCCAAAGACTAAATTGAGGAATGGTATCAAAACGTGATTACTCCACAACATTCATAAATTCTTCAAGAGATCCTTGCAGAAAATCGAAAGATCAAGTCGATTTCGCATATCTTTACAAACAATGAGGTACATTTTTCAAGTTGGGATATGTGCATTTCAAAAATTCTAATCCATAAATGGCTTCATTAGAAGCAAGAATATACTTAAAAATAAAATACTAATATAGTCTTTTTTTTTCTAAGTGAGACTAATTCTATTAAGAAAAAAACATATGGTACAATTAGAGCTTTACAAAAGCAGAGTATAGTATCAGGGTGCCGGAAATGATGAAATATCAACCTCGGTCCCATAAAGCAAACTTGGAATTAACAGAAGATAACAAGGATAACAAAAAGAGAGAATGAGACAAGGGGATCTACCCAGAGTAGGTAGAAACTTCCAAATGACATTTTTTTACTTTCTTCTTATTGACTTTGACCCAGACATTTGACTTGGCTGGATAGTAACTAGTTGCAGATTTTTCTGTGCTGAAGGAGGAGGCTCCTTATTTGAATCCGAGGAAGAGGTCTCGTTCGAGTGTTTCTGCGATATCGGAGGTGCAGATGAATCCTCAGGGCTGGCCATTGGGGAGTCGTTCGCATTCTCAACATTTTCTTATTCTGCTTCTATTTCCTCCTCATCCAAGCGGGAGGAGTCAAGATCATGCATGGGGGGTCGATCACAAGGTTTCTAGTTCTTCTATTTGGATTTAACTTTGTTGTTCTTCTTTTTTCTGAGGAACGTGGCACACGAGTTCTGGAGGTTCCTCGTCTGATGGCAATGGAGACATTGGAAGGTAGTATTCTCATAGTCCAAGGGTTGGGTCCAATGGAAGTCCCCAACTTTTAGATTTATCTAATCGGGTAGCCCTTTGCTGATGTCTATTTCCGTGCATATTCTGCCAAAGGTTTATAATCCTTTCTCCCCCCTTGAGGTATCCTCCAGGAAACGCCCTAAGGTATCCCCAATCCCTTGGAAAACTGAGAAGTGCCAGAGATGTGCAGGGAGGTTTGGAAGTGTGACCCAAATGGGAAGCTTGGCGATGAAAACCGTAGAGGGGTCGAAGTCTGGAAACCATGGAGTAATAAAAAGCCTCTCCGATCCCCAAAACCAGGGTCCTTCTTGTAAGGCTTTCTGATAGTCTTTGTTGAATGAAAATTCCACAATGAAGAAGCCTTTTGAGCAGAAGAAGACCTTGCAGTTGTTGGTCCAGTTGGAATGGATTTACTGGTATAGATCTGCCATTCGAGGCCATAGTCTGTTAAACCTGCATATGTTGGTTGTTTCTGTGAATGCTTGGGATTGGTCATCCAACATTGGATGGGAGATTTCAATGGAAGGTGTTTCCTCCATTTTGTCCACCAGAAAAGGCTTGGGAGCCTCAGGTGGTTGAGCAGCTTTCTTGGTTGTTTGTGCATGAACTACATCCTTATAGGAGAAGGCAGGAGCCAAGGAGGTTTTCCCAGATGCCCCGCCTCTCAAGCGTAGGGATAGCACAACTGAAGCATCTTTCTCAATATTGTAGTAAGACAGGGGCAAATGGTTGTCAAGTTTTTTACCTTCGTAAAGAAATCTCAAGAGTTTTGAGGGGATCCCCATTCTGAGGTCTAGTTCTCGTAGAAGGTCCTGCACCAGATCTATTGCATGCACCCATAGCGGCTTCGTTCCACCAAAAGGGAGAGAGATTTGGATCTGGTATTGTGTCCCCAGATTTGGAAGGCCTTTGGCTATGAGAGAAACTGGCTGAAGATCGAAACCCGCCTGAAGCAACCTCCTTTTCGGTTTTCCCTACTTCTCCGAGAGGCTGAGACTAAGCCTTTACAGGGGCTCTGCATTGGTTGAGGCTGCAACATTGCTGGAGCCTACAACCGTGTTATGGCCATCGTTGACGTCCACTCCTGTACCTTATTCTTGGTGTAAGGAGGCAGCAGAAACTAGTAAGCACTTATAGAAATGACTTGCATGATCTGTGTGAGCTCTCCCAAGAGATCTATGACCTGGGCGAAGAATACCACCAGATGTACCCACGGTGTAGGGCGCAAAGCATGCAATGGAGTTAGCGGCTACAAGATTTTTGCAGGTGCTCTCGGAAAGTCTGCAACTTGGGTAATGTTGACTGCTTCGAGTAGTGGTTGTGGGAGGCGCAGAGCCTACTATGAGGTCAATGGCTATGATAGAGCCAAACAAGGAAGGGGCAGGGGCAGAGTCTTTGTTGGTGGCGGCCAGGCCTAAAACCCTAGCAGAAGCCATCTTTTCTTTGTTATGAAAAGTATTGTATAGATAGGAAAAATAAAAATAAAAAGTTTTAATTTTATAATTTTTATTATTTTGTTTTCAAAAAAATCATAATCAACATTGATTATTTCATTTTGAATAAATTTCAGTGACACAGTAAGAATCACTTCAGTTTTTTTATCACCATCAGAAATAAAATTTGTGTGTGAAAATATGAATTGATTTGACGACGCTGAATAGTATGTTATCTTCTCGCACCTCGTTATGACCTGGAAGATCATAAAATCAAATCAGTCAATTTAAAAATTAAAATTCAAAAATTCATTAAAAAAAATTCTGGAAATCGAATTACTATTCTATTGAAAATCGTTGTTTGAGTCATGATCCTTTTTTTATTGGTTCTGCAAATTTTAATGTTTTGCATCGTCTCAATATTTTTCTGATATATTGAATTGCATGTGCAGGCCTTCAATCCACACAAAGATGCATTCACTACAATAATAAAAGAAAAGAACCTTCTCTTTTCCATATTTGATCTTCCTCAAGTAGCAGTTATTAGAAATCAATTTTAAAAGTTGCAGAGACAGAAAATGAAGTTGTATCGGATGACGAAAATGTTGATGCGGAGAATATTGTGAATTGATGGTGAAGAGAGTATTACAGATTCAATTGCAGAGACAGACAATGAAAGTGTAACACATGAAGAAATTGTTGATGAAGAGAATATTGCAGATTGCTGATGAAGAGAAGATTGCAGATTCCATTGCACGTAATTGGAATGAGGGAGATTGATCTAAACTTCTCTATGAGAGACAAGGTATTACACATAAAAACCTGAAAATAAAAAAATCAAACCGCATTAATTTTATTTTGTTGTAGAAGTAATTGCCAGAAAATGGAACTGTCAGAAATGTGTAACTGTTAAAAACACATGATTTTAAAATGCATTTTTCGAGAAAAACAAGGTGAATCAAGAAAAAATAAAACATCAGTTTTTTCGGGAACCGGGGAAATTAGGTAAATCGCGAGTGATTTGCCGTATTTCACAATAATTTGGGTGAAATTTAGGGATCTTCGGAGCTCGGTTTTGCATATTGCGTGAGGAAAATGCCGTTTTAATGCACAAAAAAAAAATTACTTGAGAGAGTTCTAGCAAATTTCACATGCTCAGTTCCACTTGGAATTTTTCCAACGTAATAGATCATCCATCAATTACATCATTTATTTTTTAGATTTAATTGGGATCCTAAAATCTCCAGAAACATTATCCATTCACCACAAAAAAAAAAATAATGAGAAGGTTCTATCAAAATTAAAATATGTTCATATAAATGTTGGTTTCCAATTCTAGATTAGACTCCTCAATGAATGCAATAATTCTCTTTGCAAAGTAGTTTTAATAATGAATTTATGAACAAATATAAGATTGATTTTTTTATTATTATTTATTTTTTTAAATAAAATAATAATAATAATAATAAAATATAAAAAAATATAAAAAATATAAAAAATATTTGCAACACAGATATTTAATAATGACTTGTTGAACAATTGGAAGATTATTTAGATAATTTTTGAATATTTGGCATTAGATTATAATATTATTGTTGTGTATTTTTCTATGAAGCTTTAACTTGCAGGGCACAACGAATCTTTGTGATGCAAATCATATTACTGAACACATTGCATGAAGTCATCTGAAAACATGGATTTGATTTATTTTTCATGGTTATTTATTAGAAATGGATTGTTATAAATATCATGAATTGCACTAAATATAACACTTTTGATTTTCCTTAATTTGTTTCATTTGATGCTCAATTGTTTTGCAAAAGAATCAAAAAGGAATTGGCCATTTCTTGTTGAACACACTTATGTTCTTTATGTCAAGTTTTTTTTTGTAGGCTTCATATGATCGAATGACCATTGAAGAAAAGCAATTGTGTACAACTGGTATTCAAAGGACTTATTTCATGAGAAAAATAAGAACATTTCCATGTTCTATCCATCAATACCATTACCTTTCCTCCATTTTGAATTATAAATCCAACCAAGAAATTCAAAGCAAGTCATAGTTATTTTCCCAGAAAGAGTCATTTGTTCATTTTTCTTTATTCACATACACTTTCCATTACTTTTTGTCTACTCTTAACCCACAAATAAAAGCAAGAAGCTGACCTACATGCTTATTTCCCATGGTCATTTTCCATTTTCATCTTCGATTTCCATTTTCCTTCTCCTATCCTTTTCATTTCACAACTAAAACTTGCTTCAATTCAAATTATTGAGTCCATAGTCCTTTGAGTCTAAAATCCTTGAAAAAACACCATGAGGCCTGCATGCCTTAATGGCAAGTCTTCTTGCTAACGAACATGGGAATACATTAATGTCCCTTGTTCATCAGATCTTCTAGGTACTCAACAACAACAAAATTATTCATACATAGCAAGATGTGTTTGGGCATCTTGACCCTAATTGTCACCAATGGTGAGAGTTCTCGTGTTGATTAGTGGCATCCTAGTGGCATCCATTAATGGCCACTGTTGGCTGATAAAAGGTGCCTTTTAGAACTCCTAATTATCCCACATTAATCATCAATCTGGGCAAGTCCTCTTATTTCAAGAGTGTACACAGTATGTGGCTACTATTAATTCAGAGAGTAATGTTTCCTAAATTGTAGTATGGATCTTGACATAGGAATAAATGGAAGCATATACTAAACTCCAATTTCAATTATTAAAAGGAATATAAAAGCTCAATCTTCTACTAAAATCAAACCTTACAACAATTCAAGCAAAAACATCATCAACCAAGAGCACAGTAACATTACTCACCTCTACTTAGTTGATTCAATCTAAACTACATGAAATCTCTATCAAACAACAAAAATAGGAATGATATCACTTCTGAGAGTCTAATAGCAATAATAAAACTCTTGCAAATGATTAAATCAGTACAATGCACTGTCTAGATGATTTGCGTTGTAATAAAAAAAACTTAGATCGAATGATAACGATGTAAATCATAACAAAACATATATTATCTGGATATAATAAAGTAATGAACAACTAATAAAATAAACTCACGGAACAAGGAATTATCAACCAAACCAAACTCTAACAGATTTGGAAATATAACACAAGGAAGTAGTTAACTTCACCAGAGGCTAGGCCCTTAGCCGCCAATGAGCACTGCTAAATTAATTCAGATAATGAGAGAGAACATAAACTTCAATTATATATTAATCATCGAAATTGAATAGCATTATAATATAATCGTGTTCTTGAATGACGTAGGTTTGTCACTAAACATACAACTTGAAAAATAACATATATTCTTCCCCTTTTCTTCCTACAATTGCTTTCTTTTATAATCAAAAGGGTAAAGAGTAAATAGGAAATGTGATCCCTCAGGATCTCCTGATCTTGAGGGATTCGCAACTGATTTCTAGCTTAAGACATTTTTTCTATTCCGCGTTGATTGCAATGATTTGTTCTTGGCCTTGTCCACAACCGACACGTTCCTTCCTTTTCTTGTCAGATTCTGCTATCCCAACATTAGGGAACATGAATTGTTCCTTTTGTCTCTTTCCTGCATAAAGAAGGGTAATAGTTATCTAAATCGTAACTGCAAACAATTCCTTCATTTCTTACCATAATTCCTTAATATATTAACACGTTAAGATATGAAAAAGATAAGAATTAAGGAAAAATATGATGAACTTAATAGTAAATATATACAAATTTCGTAACTCAACATACTCCCCTGCTTACCCTGTTTCATGTCCTCGTGAAAGGAAATTAATCCTGATGGAGTGCAGTTAAAGAGTACGGTGGAGAAGGGGCATCAAAAATTGGTCTGAAATCATGATGTTGAGGTATGAGTGCAAAATCAGACCCTTCCTTTCCTTTAGGCAATTCATAGATGGCCCTGCATCCTTCAGGAGGATACCAAATGATGGGGCTACAAAACCGACATCCTAATCAATAGGAACCTTCTCTTAAAATGAGGTTACCATATGTGAAAAAATGGGGGGCAACTACTTTAAAATTTCTGTAATTAAATGGTTCCCTGTCCCACACACTATTGGTAGAGACCATCCACCTAAGCTTGGACGTAGTGAGAGAGCTTTCTCGAATGGATTAAAAATATGATACTCTGTTTTGTAAAATCTCTCTATGAATAGGCCCTAATATTTTAATCACCTCTTCCATTTTCATCAGTCTCTTGTGGTTGGAAAGCATTTGTAAAGGGTGCTTGGGCTCACTTCTTATCCAAAGATTTAATGCATGCTCTTGTCTTTGGAAGGCGTTATGATCTTTAAACCATTTAAGTTGATTAACTGCGAATGAGATAAAGGCCTCAAATTGAACGTCTCCCACAAAACGGTTAGGGTTCTTTTCCACCTCATCCTCTAATACAAAATTATGTAAGTAGAATTCAAAAAGCAACATTTGCACCTTCACACCATGTTGTTTGCAGCCATTTATAAAATCCTCGACTTTTTTTAATTCAATTGGTTTTCCAGCTCTCACAACTTTAATTTTTAACAGCAAGTATCACTCTAACAAAAACAAGGTGTAGTTAGTGACGGGAGCCATGCATGCCAAGACATCTGTATATAATGAAAAGATGGTGTCTGTCCGAGCTATGACCCTTTCTAATATGAGCTTGATTCTCTCTATTTTCTCTTCTGCTTTTATGTATCTATCGAAGGTCTCACTCTCTGTCACATTCATTTCCTGAAGCTGCCTCTGCAATGCTTGATATATTTTCTAGGGAACAATTTCTTGTTCAAGTCGTTCTAATGCGAGTCGAGCCTGTGCTAATTATTTCTATAGATTCAGAATAATGGGGTCATTGTCTGTCATGATGTATTAAGCTTTTATGCTTGCCTAAGTCTCTTTATCATGGGAGGTCCAAGCCTCTGTCTGAGTAGCTGTGCTATGAGAGGGTACATCCTCTGTCTGGGTAGCTATATCTACAAGAATTACATGCTGTTCTTCTTTAATGATGACTGGTTAAGTGGGTATGGGCTTGTTTTGAGTCCCTATAGCCCTCCCTTCATGTCATTCTATTTGTACAACTACGTTTGTTGTCTCTAGGGTTTTGTCTGGGACCTTTCTTGTTATGATTTCCTTTATTCTTTTTTTGAGCCTTTTTAATGTTTTTCACATCTTCTGTTGTTATCTCCTAAGCTTTTTCACTTTGGCTCTATATTTTTTCGAAGGAGAAACTATTCTTCTGAAATTATCATTAATAGTTTTTGCCTCTAAAGAGCCTGGTTGCTCATCCTGGCTCTGTTCTAAGAGGACCATGTCTCCTGATTTAATATTGGCTTCCCGAAGCATCTCTATCTCTACTTCTTCTCCTTGGCTTATGTTTTCTTCACTTAGGCCTACCTGGCTATTTTCTACTAGAAGCATGTCACCGGATTGGTGCACTTATTCTCAAACGGCCTCTACATCGATTTCTACTTCATGGCTTGCATCTTTTAAGGGAGATAGAATATTGGAATCACCCGAATTTTTAGGATATTAGGTTGCTCCTAAGTTAGAATTGAGCGGGATTTTAGGCTGCATGCAATCGTTCATGTTAGCCAGGACCTGGGCCAATTCGAAATCATGCAACAAATCACCTTGGGGACTCATGCTTGGTATTGATTCATTTCTTTTTTCATCTCCAGAATGCCCTCTTTCTTCCTCATGGTCTGATTTAGGGGTATCCTAGCCTTCTGACTCTCACTATAAGTTTTGTTTTCTTACTGGGCTAGATAATTCTCGAGGTTGACTGGTATTGTTTTCAGGATTTTCGGCCACTCTTAATCTTGAACTTAACCTTGTAGATTTTTTGTGCTTTTGAGGTATGTTTCTTGAAATGGTAGTCCTCTTCCTTTTCTGAAATGGGTTAGGTGCAGGCAGGTCTGAACCGCCCTCCAGAGCTACTATTAGGTCACCCTAGCTTGATTGTTGTCGGGCGAAGTTATAGCTCACTATTAACTTGATCAGAAAGTGGTGGCTCACTACAAATTCTATGTGCTGGGACCATCTTAGCATCTCAACAATGTTATGCAGTAAAGAGTTCAATAGTGCAAGTAAATTAACAAAGCATTTTCGTTTTAGAACTGCTAAGAGTTTAAGTTGACGCGGCCTTACCACATCTTTTCAATTGTCACATGTAATGTAGTTCTGGATGATTCTTGCTAGTTCTCCCCATGGCTCTCTAAGAGAAGATGACTAAATGACTTTTCCCTTTTTGACCAGCTCATGTCCTTCATCTCTAAAAGCCTCTATAGTGTCCTGCAGGTTCAACCACTTATCAGCCCCCATAGGTCCTCCTGCTGGTAACTCGGATACTTCTACTATCACTATGTATGATACAATGATTTTCCTACCCCTTGCCATAGATTGTCCATTCTATAGATTTGGTAAGAACTAGATGGAAATTTCCTTGTTGGGTGTTTGAAATATTGTAAAGTATGTTATCCACCCGGCTTGAGCTAAAATTTCCCTAGCTACATCAGAAACAACCAGTATTAGCGGTTCTCTACGTATTGCTCTTCCTCCCATAGTGCTGGAATTCTGAAAATGATGGTGTAGCAGGAAAAACACAGTGACGAATAGAGTTGAGTGATGGAACAACAAATAAATATAAATACCATTATTGAGGGTTGTTATCATACCACATGCTCTACAATCATGGAATGTCGTATCATTCTACAAAATCCAATGAGAAAATGACAACGCATTCATAAGTACACTAGAGGTCCCTGCCCCCCTTCGAATTGATAGGTTGCCTACAACCAAATAAATGAAAGGGTAAGGCGCTCGAGGCGAAGTACAGGGTTAATGGATTGGAAAGGTACGCTTATTAATGACATGATCATAAAGGATACGGGAGTGGTGAAATCAAGGCTTGTACCAAGAATTATGAATAAATTATAGGCTGTCGTGATGTGATATGATAAAGAAAAAGGGAAAACATGCACAATAACACTTTAGTGCCTTTATTCCACTTAAACTGTTGTGATTGATTAAAAAAAATATTCATGCATAAAGGTTCAAGGTATGTTAGGACCATAATCTCTCCATAGGAAAGTTTATAAGAAGAAGGTATTATAATAGTTATTGATGTAAAATAAAGATTCAATACCATCAGCAGAGCTTCTGTTGCCCACAGGCGTCCATAGCCTCGACAGAGTTGGTTTTTAACTCTTGGGAACCATGATCCTCTATGTATAATTGGGGAAGTGTCTTATGATGTCCATAGTAGAGACCAATGTGCTGGCTTGGTGACCAGATGAACACATCGCCATTCACTGGGAAGTAGCAAAAGTGGTCAGGCTAGCTCATGATGAGACCCCCTATCCTCCATCTAAGAAAAAAATCATAAAATTATTAGCGAATATATATATATATATATATATATATATATATATATATATATATATATATATATATATGTATATATATAGATATATATATATATATATACATATATATGTATATATATGTATATATATATATATATATATATACATATATATATATATATATACACATATATATACATATATATATATACATATATATACATATATATATATATATATATATATACATATATATATATATATATACATATATATATATATATATAGATATATATATATATAGATATATATATATATATATATATATATATATATATATATATATATATATATATATATATATATATATATATATATATATATATATATATATATATATATATATATATATATATATATTTAGTCTCTTTTTTCTTTTAGTCCCCATTTTATACATAGAGGGTGGCTCATCACTCCTTAAGAGTAGGGATGATGGAATAAGTTTGACATATCAAAATATAAAAATATAACCACAATATTATTGATAATATGTAGAGAGAGTTATACAAGCAAGGGGGAACTAGCATGGTATAGATACTCAATCAGTTTGATTTATAGTGGAAATAAGGATAGTAAAGTGAGATAGATAATTGTGTCCTTTTTTTTTGGGATCATCACAAAGAAATCTTGTTAAAGATGATAATATTCACAGTATTTGCCTGTTCCACTAGACCTCCCTATTTTTTGTTTTTAAATATATATTATACCTTCCATGCCATTAAGAAAATTATAAAGAGTGAAACTGGGGTGGTCTAGCGATGATTATGCAAGGAAGAGAAAGAGGATGTTCTCAAAAAAATTCACAAAGTGTTGTTCTTTGAAATAAATAGCAAAATAAAAATCCACAAAAAAAGTGTTGTTCCTGAAAGGGAACAGCAGCTGTTCCCTATAGGGAACAAAAAAAGAAAATACACAAAGAAATGTGTTGTTCCTTAGAGGGAGCAACAAGAAAAAAAACACACACAGAAATTTTTTTTCCTTATAGGGAACAATAGTGGTTCCCTGTAATGAACAACAAAGCAAGCTGCACACATAAATTGATGGTCCCTGTAGGGAACAACAAGAAGAAAAAAAATACATGCCAAAATTTCTATTACATAGAGGGAACAACAGTTGTCCCCTGTAAGGAATAGCAAAACAAAATTCACAGAAAATTTGTTTTTCCCTGTAGGGAACAACAAAGCGAAATACAGACAAGAAATTGTTGTTCCATGTAAGGAACAACACTTGTTCCTTGTAGGGAAAAACGAAGCAAAATACACGCAGAAATTTCTATTCCATTTAGGGAACATAATTTGTTCCCTATAAGGAATAGAAAAGGAGAATACACTCAATCATTTTTGTTCCTTAGAGGGAACAGAAGTTGTTCCCTAAAGGGAACAACAAAGGAAAAATAGAAAAAAAATTAATATACAATATATTTTTAAGAAAATCCAATCAAGCAGAAAGGAAAATTTATGTACAGGTTTCTGGAAAAAGTACATGTTTTCACTAGATTGGCGTTGTGGAAGGGTTGCCCTCCTCAGCAAGAATTTGTATTATGGAATTTTCTCGTAGCTATTGGTAAAAGGATTCCCTTGTAAGCGGATTTTGATATAGGCGTAATCGATGTCCGTTTGCTTTAAAAGAGTAGCCTGACCCATAAATGGTGGCTAATGTAAGGGTGTCATTATCACGCACCTCTTGTATCTCATAGGGGCCTAACCATCTGGTCTGGAGTTTGCCCGAGAAATCCTGGAACCTAGAATCATACAAAATTTCCCAATCACCTTCATGGAAGATCTTCTTCTTGATGAGGGCGTCATGCCATTTTGCTCTTTGTTGTTGGATTAGTGTTGTATGCTGAAGAGATGATAGCCAAATTTCATCCAATTTATGTATTTGACGTAACCTGTTGATCTGTGCTTCATTCAAGTCCAAGCCTACTTCTTGAGCTATCATCAATGTCTGAATTTCAAATTATATTAGGAAGATAGGTTATTTTCCAAACACTAGCTGGTATGGGGAGTATCTTGTGGTATTTCTCCATGTTGTGCGGTATCCCCATAGGACTTCTTGCAATTGGTTAGCCTAGTCACGTTTATGAGATGCAACTGTATTTTTTAGTACTGTCTCAATTACTTTATTGGTACTTTCTACCTGGCTGTTTGCATGCGAGTTGTATGGAGATGTGATTCTGTGCATGATATGATATTTTTCTAATGTTGCCGCAATCTTATGGACTACAAATTGTGGCCCTCCATCCGTGATTAATTCTCTGGGCAAGTCATACCGCACAAAAATTTGGAAGATAAATTGGATTACTGAGTCTTCTGTTGCCCTTGGTAATGCTTCTGCCTCCACCCATTTAGTCACATATTCTGTTGCAACCAGTATATATGTATTTTGATTAGATGATGGGTTTATTGGGCCAATGAAATCTAACGCCCATCATTCAAAAGGTTCAATGACTAACTGTGGATGCAGGGGCATCTCATCAGACTGTCCAGGGCAGCCCATTCTTTGGAAGCTATCACATGCTTGGACAAACTTCTTGGCGTCCTTAAAAATGGTGGGCCAATAATAGCCCATCTGTAAGACTTTATGTCCATTCCTGCGATCTGCAAAATGTCCACCGCAAGGCCCATCGTGGCAAGATTTTAAGATGTCAAAGATTTCATCTTCCCTGACACACCTTCGAATATGCATATCAATTCCTATATGAAAGAGATGTCCTCCAATCTAGGAGAACCGAGTGCTACATTCTACTATTAGTTTTCTTTCACTGGGCATCAGTTGCTTGGGTAATTTTCCCACTGCTAGGTAGTTCGCGACATTTGCATACCACGGTGTTTTTATGGTTACAGAAAATAATTGCTCATCAGGGAACTGGTCTTCTACTGCTGCTGAGTCGTCTGTCTTTGGCACACGTGAGAGGAAGTCTGCTACTGGATTGTCCTTTCTTGGCCGATCTTTGATTGTTATGTCAAATTCCTGCAAAAGGATCAACCATCGTGTCACTCTTCCATTCGTAACAGGTTTATTAGCTAAATATTTAATAGCGGAGTGATTAGTATACAAAACCACAGGGTATCCTGTTATATAATGTTTGAATTTGTTAATAGCATAAATAACAGCTAAAAACTCCTTCTCTGTTATTGTGTAATTCAATTCAGCGGGGGATAAGTTTTTTCTAATGTAATATATAGCATAGGGTTTCTTTTCTTCTTCTTGGCCAAGAACTGCTCCAATGGTTGTGTATGATGAATCTGATGAAATCTAGAATGGTATATCCCAGTTTGGTTCTCGTAGAAATGGTGATGTTGATACTAGTTGTTTTAGATCTGTAAAGGTAGTGTCACATTTGTCAGTCCATATGAAATCATTTTTTCTTGTTAAGGCATATAATGGTGCAGCAATTTGTGAAAAATTATTGATAAATCTACGATAATATCCAGCAAATCCCTAAAAACTACGTACCTCTGTTTGAGTGTAGGGAGTAGCTAGTAAGAGAATTACCTGTATTTTTGTCGGATCTACCTGAATTCCAACTGCTGAAATGTAATGACCCAGGATCAGACATTCTGTCATCATCATATGGCACTTTTCATGACTTAAACATAGGCTGGTAGCAATACACCGTTCCAGAAATTTTTCCAATTTATGTAATGCTTACTCAAAGTCATCTCCATAGGGTGTGAAATCATCCATGTATACTTCCAATCCTTCATTTATCAAGTCTGCGAAAATACCGAGTATGGCTCGTTGGAATGTGGCAGGTGCGTTACACAATCCAAAAGGTAATACCCTGTAGGCAAATGTTCCCCATGGACAGGTAAAGGTAGTCTTATCCTGGTCTTCAGGGGCAATTTGAATTTGGTTATAGCCACTGAAGCCATCTAGGAAAGAGAAATTTTTTTTCCCTGCCAGTGTATCTAAGACCTGATCAATAAATGGAAGGGGAAAGTGTTCTTTTTTCGTTGCCTTGTTGAGTTTTCTATAGTCAACGCATATTCGCCATTTCCCATTCTTTTTGAGAACCACGACTAATGGAGAAACCCATTTACTATCAAATATAGGATAGATAAAATTGACATCTAACAGTTTTTGAATTTTTTCTTTAACGATGTCTTTTAGGTGAGGGTTTAATCTACGCTGAGGTTTTCAAATGGTTTTTGCATCCTTTTTAGTGTAGATGTGATGCATGCATAGCTGAGGGCTGATCCCTTTCATATCTGAGTATTCCCAAGCAAAAGCCTCTTTATTTTTCCTAAGAACTTGAGTAAGTTTTTGTTATTGGTCATCACTCAGATTACTGTTAATGTTCAGGATTTTCCCTGGCTCGATTTCAATAGGTTTGCTATTATAAACCGTGGTTGTAGGGATTGTTTGGTCATTTATTTCTCTCAGGGGATCTTCTTCGATTTCATTGTCAAGGGATTCTTTGATCATGTGGCATTTCAAACTAGATACTGTGGCAGGATGATTGATAAAAGTATTAATAATATCGTCTTTAGTTTGGTTTTTGAGTTCAAGGGCATCTCCCACAGTTAATGGTGACCGAATATTTTCCGTGAAGTATGTTGCAGGTTGTTTCCTGGTTTTTATAATAGTCAAGCTTGGCTGAGCAGGGGGGTATAAAGCTAAATTTTTCACATCATTCCCCTTAGTTATAGTCATACTTCCTGTTCGACAGCTGATATAAGCATCAAAAGTTGCTAGAGAAGGCCTTCCTAATATTAAAGGATGTCCATCTAGCCAGTTTTTAAGATTGATGATCAAGAAATCTGCTGGGTATTCCCAAAAATCTACCAACACCATTACATCCTATAATTTCCCTTCTAGTTTGAAAACCGATCGCTCAACCAATTCCAGGAAGGTCATGGTTGGATCCAAGGTTGTAATGCCAAGTTTTTGACAGGTTGTTGTTGTGAGAATACTAGTGGCTGCTCCTAATTCAACTAATGTATTGGGGAAGAAACATCCATTTATTTGTACCATGACTATAGGGTTTCCTGGGTCCTCATATTTCACCGGTGTTTCTCTGCCTGATAATAAATCAGACAAAGTTCCGATGATGTGGACAATTGGGGTTGTTTTTATTTTCCTCTTTGGCTTTTTCATACACAATTCCTTAATAGTTTTTGCATAAATTGGAATGTCTTGAATAGCTTGGAGGAGAGGTATTTTCACGCACATATTTTTCAATTCTCCTAGAAGATCAAAATCTCGATATTCTATTGAGTGAGGTATAATCAATCTCTCTGGGAATGGTGGAGAAGAGGTAATAGTTTTATCGTGGCTTTTCTCTTGAACTATATTCTACACTTGAGGTGTTTTCTCTACAGGTAACAGATCTTCTAATTGTATATTTTTATCCTTCTCTGATTCAATTATCTATCCAAATCTTAATTTTAATTCATCAAACTCCCTCAACTCAGTTTCTGGCTCCAGTCCCTCCATAATTTGTATGGATTGGACTGGTCTATTGTTGGGATTCAGGTTGGGTTGGGTTAGGAGTTGTGGTCGTAGATTGGATTTTGGGTTCTGCTGCAATGTTTAAGGTTATGGTCAAGTTGGTTGAGGCAGAGGGACTGTTCCCATAGGTTGGTTTGTAGCTCTTTTCCAATTTGATTTCTAGTTCTGATTTTGTGAAGTGGAAGGCAACCATTTGGAAGAATAAGGGTTATTTTTCCACCACCACCATTTGGAAGAATAAGGGTTATTTTTTCCAAAATGGTGGTGGGTAAGGAAAATTTATTCAACTATTGTTATTTGGATTTGATCGATTGGGCCATGGTGGCATAAAAAATTCTTGAGGTGGGAAAAACGATGGATTATTCTGCCATGCTACACCTGAATATTGCTGAGAATTATATTGCGAGGAAGGAAAAAATGAAGACGGTTCGGTAGGCATACCTATCTTACATGCTTGCCATTCGCGATGTTGGTTCAACAGATACGCTGGTTCTACCTCTTCTTCTACTTCCTTGAAGACTTATTTTAATTCTGGGAGTGATGGGAAACTTTTCGTGGCGTGCTGTTTAGTGCATATAGCGCATGTTCATATTTCATCTAGAGGGAATTCTTTATGACTGTGCTTTTGTCTGCAACAAGGCAGAAAATAGCCAATTTTTGTTCTGCTATAGCCTGCTTTTTCTTAGCTTGCATGACATCGAATTGTGTTGTCAGGGTCCCCAGGATATCAGTCTTGAAATCCTCTAACAAATTTCTAATTTCACTTCATGTAACACTTTCTACTGAAGCTTTTCTATCTCTGAGGTTTGCATCACGTCTAACTGGTTTTAGCCTTGAACTGCCCCTAGAACACTTGATGCAAAAATTTACAATATCGTTATAATTTTCTTGATTAATATCACCTTTACCCATTATATTTAGTGTTTGTACCCATTGGTCTTTCATACCTCTAATCAACGTGGTTTTTAGAACATTATCAAACAGATTTGTATAAGGAGATATTTATAGATTATATTGAAAATGTTCTACATATTCCTCCAAAGTATCACTAGGCTTGGATACCATTCGAAATATTTCATCTTTTAGTTCTCTAGTTTGGAAATAATATTGGTATTTTTTAAGGAAAGATGTTTTCATTTGGTCCTAATCATTGATGGTGCCTCCACCAAGTCCCATAAACCAACACAGAGCTGCTCCCTTCAAAGTAGAGGGAAATAGCTTCAGTTTTTGGGGGTCGGTAGTGTAATCATAACCCCTGCATAAGACATCAAATTCAAAAATAAATGCATTGGGATCTTCTGAAGTTAGCCCATGAAAGGTAGGAATGTTTTGTAATGGGATAGCCTTCATGGGAGCATTGAAATTTGTGTCAACGATAGGGTATTGCAATGTAGAAGTTTGAGTTTGCTGGTTATGGGCCATTTGGTAAAAAATATGCCAATATCCTTCAGGGATCTCCGAAGCTAGAAATTTTTTCCTAGGATGCCTACCGGAAGCTGGAAAAGTTTTAACAACACTACCTTGATTTGGAAGACTGGGTATCCTTTTCCCAGGCACAATTTTAGGAGATCTAGGTTCTAATAATTCAATTTCAGGCTTACTTGTTTCTCCTTCTCCTTCACGAAGGTTGCAAGAATTTCCTTCTTGTGGAGGGAAGTCTTGTACATTATCAGTATCTTGAAAACTCTGCTCAGCCCTTTTGGTTTGACTATGAATCTCAGCGTTAGCTACATATGGTGATTCTGCAGTTTGAAGGAATTCAATAGAACATTTGGCAGCAATAATTCAGGGTCCTATTGAGGACTGAGACTCAGCTTTTCTTAAGATTTCGTTAATAAAATTTGATCGTCCAAGGGTCACCAGTCCCTTATATTTTTCAGTTTTAGGAGGAATAATTTTTCCCTTATCAAGTTTCTTAGTCGTTTATGGAAAAAAATCAAATGTTTATTTCTACCTTAAGTTCCTAACAATTCTGCTAGAAAGCATGCAGGCAGCAGGAATTTTACTTGATTTGTACAGAAGTTCTTACCTTCCTTTTTTAATACCCGGTTCTCTCTCAATTGACAAGCATCAAAAACCTACTTCACTTTTCTGTAATTGTGCTAAAAAGCAGGCGGAGGAGCAAGCACTTTACTTGCTCGTTACATAGGTTCTTACCTTCCATTTTCAATACCCAGTTCTTCCTCAACAACAATTATCAGTTATATATCACTCTTTTTAGATGGCTATACTCTCCACGGCCATGGTGACAAAATTTTGGCTAATATGGTAATTCGATTTCAAGCTTACCTATTTCTCTTTCTCCTTCACAGAGGTTGCAAGAATTTCCTTCTTGTCGAGGGCAGGCTTGTACGTTCTCAATATCTTGAAAACTCTGCTCAGACCTTTTGGTTTCTCTATGAATCTCAGCGTTGGCTACAGATGGTGATTCTGCAGTTTGAAGGAAGTCAATAGAACATTTGGCAGCAATAATTTAGCGTCCTATCGAGGACTGAGACTCAGCTTTTCTTAAGATTTCGTCAATAAAAGTTGATCCTCCAAGGGTCACCGGTCCCTTAGATTTTTCATGTTTAGGAGGAAGAATTTTTCCCTTGTTAGGTTTCTTAGTCATTCATGCAAAAAATTCAAATTTTTATTTCTACCTTAAGTTCCTAACAATTCTGTTGGAAAGCAGGCGGGGGAGCAGGCATTTTACTTGATCTGTATGCAAGATCTTACCTTTCTTTTTTAATACCCAGTTCTCTCTCAGCTGACAAGCATCAAACACCTACTTCACTTTTCTATAATTTTTCTCAAAATTGGGTAGAGGAGCAAGCACTTTACTCGCTCATTACATAGGTTCTTACCTTCCGTTTTCAATACCCAGTTCTTCCTCTACAAACATTATTAGGTATATATCACTCTTTGTAAATGGCTACAATCTCCCTGGAAATGGTGCCAAAATGTTGGCTGATAAAAGATGCCTTTTAAAACTCCTAATTATCCCACATTAATCATCAATCCGGGCAAGTCCTCTTATTTCAAGAGTGGACACAGTATGTGGCTGCTATTAATTCAGAGAGCAATGTTTCCTAAATTGTAGCATAGATCTTGACAAAAGAATAAATGGAAGCATCTAATAAACTCCAATTGCAATTATTAAAAGGAATATCAAAGCTCAATCTTCTAGTAAAATGAAACCTTACAACAATTCAAGCAATAACATCATCAGTCGAGAGCACAGTAACAGTAACTCACCTCTACTTAGCTGATTCACTGTAAACTACACGAAATCTCTATAAAGCAACCAAAATAGGAATGATACCACTTCTGAGAGCCTAATAGCAATACTCAAACTCTTGCATATGATTAAATCAATACAATGCACTGTCTAGATGATTTGCGCTGTAATGAAAAAAAATTAGATCAAATGATAACAATGTAAATCATAACAGAACATATATTATCTCTATATAAGAATGTAATGAACAGCTAATAAAATAAACTCACATAAACAAGGAATTATCAACCAAACCAAACTATAACAGAGTTTGAAATATAACACAATGAAGCAGTTAACTTCACTAGAGGTCGGGCCCTTAGCCGCCAATGAGCACTGCTAAATTACTTCAGATAATGCGAGAGAACAAAAATTTCAATTATATATTAATCATTGAACTTGAGTAGCATTATAGTATAATCACGTTCTTCAACAAAACAGGTCTGTAATTAAAATTACAACTTGAAAAATAACAGTGATTCCTCCCCTTTTCTTCCTACAATCACTTTCATTTATAATCAAAAGGGTAAAATGTAAATAGTAAATGTGATCCCTCAAGATCTCCCGCTCCTAAGGGATTCGCAACCAATTTCTAACTTAAGACATCTTTCCTATTCTGGGCGGATCACTCTGATTTGTTCTCAGCCTTGTCTCCAACCGACGCGTTCCTTCCTTTTCTTGTCAGATTCTGCTGTCCCAACGTCATGGAACAACAACTGTTCCTTTTTTCACTTTCCTGCATAAAGAAGGGTAAAGGTTAGCTAAATCGTAACTGCAAACAATACCTTCATTTCTTACCATAATTCCTCAATATATTAACACATCAAGATATGAAAAAGATAAGAATTAAGGAAAAATATGATGAACTTAATAGTAAATACATACCCATTTCATACCTCAACAGCCACTAAGTCCAAAAATTTTTGCTATGTTCGACATCAAAAAATCTATTCACATAGCAGGAATTATGCCAATGAGTGAAGACATGAAGACTATCATTTTGAAGCAAATGAAGAAGATATGGAACCACAACAAATCAATACCATTCTACAACTACAGAACCAGAGGATAGTTGTAGAATCAACATTATTTCGTAACAAATTCAACAGTTTTAGTAGAAGCAATAAAAAGTCATCTTAACTCTTCTATCGATAACTTGTACAACCACTTGAAGAAGATTATGATTAGAATTTTGTAACCACCACACATGCAGCTCATCCATTTTCAAAGGATAAGTTAATGTATGGAATTTTCTAAATTTTTACCATGGAATTCCTTGAAAGGCTAGAATTATATTTTTTGGAAAAAAAACTTTTTTTCCTCATTTCATAAAATTTCCAATACCATCAATTGGGGGGCTGGGAGGGGGGATACATTCATATTCACATTTTTTGACATTCATATAACATTCAAAAGGCCACATAATTTCAAAAGATATTAACTATTACATTATTATTATGAGCATACAATGGCTTTTCAAAAGTACTTAAAATATAATTGGATTAAAACACAATCATGGTTGTCACACAAGAACGAAACATGATGCAATCCAATAGAAATATACTTTGCAACAGATTATTATCATGCAAAGTTCAAGGATAAAATTGAATGAAACAACAAAATATGGTTTAAACATAAGAACCAACCATGTTGCAATTCCACTAAAAGACTTTGCAAAAGTATGAAGTTATAACATCATATCATGAAAATTTAAGCCAAAGCTCAAAGGATAAAAAAGAATTAATGTAATAGATTGCATGAGGACATGTAATAGCTTCAGTTGGGGGGTATGTTGTGCCTTGAAATTGTCATTTACTTCCATTAAATTTTCACTTATATTTCCATATTATCACCTTCACTCATCTCCATTTCATTACATTTACCTTACCATTACCATTATTGGGCTACATTTATGTTTTTCCAAACTTTATTAATTCCTATAATTTTTAAGTGAATTTGTCGTTAAAAATTAGAAAATAATATCCACATACTTATACCTAAGAAGTGGAATGAGTTGTTTTCCATGTATAGGTCAAAAATAAGCTTCTAGAAGACCCTTATATGGCCTCCTAAGACCAAATTTGAATTTGGATGGAGAAGATCATGGGATCATAAGGAAATGTGTCCTGTTTCCTATTTGTATTGTAACTCTAAGAAGACATGTGACTTATCACTTCCTATTTGGATTGTAACTCTAGATATATAGGGAGAGATTCATGGACTCTCATTAATCAGATAACTTCTCATATTTTGTATAAATAGGGGAAGATTTCTCCTATAAAATCATGTGTAAATTGGAGTTATGCTCAATATTTGAATACAAAATTAGATTGTGGTACCTTACTCATGGATGTTCCTTCATTTTGATTTGGTTTTTCTTACATATGGATCATCTTGATTTACAATCTCTCATACTTTTAGATCAGCTGCCTAAAATTTGTGGCAATAGAGCTCACAGTTATTTAGTTTCCTTTCATGTTCTGTTATTTACTTTCTTAGATCAAACTATCAATTCATTATATAATTGAATAAAAGATCAAGCCAAGAAGGTGACTTGTCATACTTCCAAATTGGGTGATTGATTGTTCAACCTATGCAAACATTGAGCTTTACTTTTCTATTCTGTTATTTAGTTTCCTTTCATGTTTTGTTATTTACTTGCTTAGATAAAACTATCAATTCATTGTATAATTGAATAAAAGATCAAGCCAAGAAGGTGACTTGTCATATTTCCAAATTGGGTGATTAAATGTTCAACCTATGTAATCATTTGAGCTCTACTTCTTCATGATTTTACATTATTTTTTTAGATCCTCATTCAATTGTATAATTGGGTATCCTTAAACAAGGTGATTTTATTATATATCTAAACTGAATACTTAAATACCTCACTTATGAAATTATTGAGTTTTCCTTTTGCATACTTTAATTTCTTTCCTAGATTTAAAGACTAAAGTATAATCGACTGCTTATCATCTCAAGAGGGTGATTCTATCATACTTCCATATTGGATGTTGGATTGATTGAACATACCTTAGTTGTTTTTCTTTAAATCCTTTGAAATGTTTTCTTAGATTAAAATCTCAATTCCTGCAAGTGTAATTGCACACTATATTTTCTTTGGAATTTGTTTTCTCTCTGTTCATTACCTGATTTCATACCTTAGTTGGATGTCATTTTAATTATTTTATTTCATATATTAGGTGATTTTTTTTTCGTTATTCTGTAGTTAGATTGATCTAAAGTGAAAAATAATTTCTAGCAAATAGAATGCACACATGCTTCAGAAGCTTATGAAACCCCCAGGTTGATAAATTAAATGATAGGAAATTATTTTTCCCCGACACTATAGTTCATCACATTTTGACGAATGTTATCTACCAACCTTTTTAGTTGTTGTACTTCTAATCAATCTAGTTGTCAATTTCTCTTTCAGAAATTATTACTATTTAATTTTATTCTAACCTTAATTTATATCCTGATGCCTTGTTCATGACTAGAACATACAATATTCGGGACTATACTTCCCATTCAATAATTCCAATGTGACTCTATGTTTATGTACTAATATCATTTTATTTGACATGGGAATGGGTAGGTTAATAGTTAAATTCCAACTTTAACTATTACTAACCCACTTATGGTTCCACTTTAACCATCTTTAATTCATCTAAGCCTATACCCCACCCATATAAATACTCTACTAGTAAGTTATAAATTATATCTAACCTTTTGAAAACATAACAATATACATCACATAAGTTACCTTTATACAAAACCGTTACTAATAATTCACATTGTCTTTCTATGGGTTTGCATGCACATTTTAGTATAGCCCATAGTCAAATATGTATATTACCCTTTTATCGAAATTATATTCATATTACGTCTCAAATGAAATTCTATTTACTTACATCACATTAACAACTAGATTTCGTGAAGTTTGGCTTTATACCTGTCACCATTTAACACACGATATTTATCAAACTCTCACTTTGCATTCACATATGATAATTCAGGTTATGTATAATCCACATCACCAGATTCAAACATGTCTGTTGTTTTGTATTTACTCTCGCTTAATGTGATTTCTTCTCCGTATTCAAATACACCAAACTTGCGCGTGAAATATTCCTTGGGATCAATATTCATTTAATTTACGGTAATTTGTTCACATCGCTCGTCCTTGGTTTGACAAAACCCTTCAATTTGCAGGAATTTCTCTAGATTTCCTACACCTAGATGGTGAGGATCTTCTCTAAAATAGGTTTAGGGTTTTCATTTAATCATTCAAGTTAATGTATTCATCCTTTCGACCCTTCTGTCTATGCTATGCATTTTGGTTTGCATGTCTGTTATTCTCTTTGCTTGTAGGCTCTATCACGATTTCTTTTCACTACTTGGTGAGGTGAGAGTCCCATCTATTATACATAGAGTAACCTAGTTAGTCCTGTCAACAACCTTGGTAAAAATATTGTATTAATGTTGTTTAATTTTCACATTGTTTTCAGCTTGTAGAGTCTGTTTTATGTGTTTTCGTTTCAATGATGAGGTGAATATTCAATCTTTCTCCAATTCCGAGAATGAGTTGGGAAACTTCTTCTCACTTCTCAGGTAAAACATTTCTATTTTTTTTGTACTTCATAAGTTATTTAACAGTCTATGTTTTGCTCTTTTATAGTACTTTTTAGAGATTCATGGTTTTATTTTTCTCAGGATTTCTTAGAGGCACGCACTTTAAAAGTACTCATGTTTTTTTTTTCTTTTTTCTTTTTTCTGTAACACAGTTTTCAAAGTCCACTTGAAATTTACCTTGTCAATTTTGTGAGTTAACATAAATCTTATAACTTCATATTAGTTCACCATTTCGGTCTTGGATATATTGACTACTCTTATTAGTGTATGGTTCTAGGCCAACCAGTTTGGAATTTTTATCAAAGCATCTTCCTACTTACATTCTAGAATAGGGATAGTATCCAAAATTTATTTCTGATACTTATGTTTCGTTATCACTTAAAAAAAAATTCCTACTTGAAAATCTACTACTCTTTTCCCATACAAGGCCAAAAAATGTTCTGATTTAAACCTTGAATTCAAGTTTAGTCATAAGTATGCCCTGTCTAAGGAAGTTTATGATATTTTTCTAAATTTTTTGTTTTACTAAGATCACATCATTAATGTACAATATGTTTTTTCAATTATCAGTCCCTCATGATTTGGAATATATACCAATATCTCAGTATTTTGTAGTTTTTCTTAGATTTTTTCCTATTTATTGCGAAACTCATTTCTTCTTGTATCAGTCCTTCAAAGTCAGAGTTTTCATTACTCCAATATTCTTCAAAATCTGAGGAACATTCCCCTTCACAACATCTAAAATATTATTTTCTTTTCTTTTTTCATGTTTTATTTTTATTTCAAACTCATTAAGGAAAGACAAACACCTAGTTTTATTAGCATTTGTCATGCTATTGAAAAATTTATATTTCAAACTTATGTGTTCTGGGATCAAAACCCCTTCTTACCCCACAAATAATGTCTCCACTTCTTGGAGCATATATTTCAGGAACAACTCTAAGGCATACTTAGTGTAATTATTTTCAATTATCTGAATTCTTCTGACTCGTATGCTATGATTGAGTAACAATACTACCTCTAATCCTTCTTCCCAAGCCTCTGTACCACTACAATTTCTTGGATTGGGTCAGAATCTTAAAAACTAGTTGTTAGTTTAAGTTTTTAGCTGTTCAATCTATATTGACCTTTTTTGGTCCATTCTTTCTTCTCTCCTTTCTTTTGTGGAGAGGAATTAGTATAGGCTAAGACTAAAAATATATCTACCAATCTACTCTAGTATTTGTCAATACTGATGGCTGATCTTATGGCTGAAACATCAATAAATACTGATCAATTCATGCTAACATGTGTCTTTTCTTAGTCCACTACTTATCCTTTTTTCTGAATTTACACGACTCAAGCGCTGAATTTTATCCTTATAAAATTCCTTCTTTGCTACGTCTATCATGAAAATGATGTTCTTTAAATATTTTTAGAATCATAGAATAATTCTGAGTTTTTATTTATGTTATGTTTCATTTGACACATAAAGGAGCAAGACCTTAATCAACACAACATGTATAATTTCCAATTCATAGATTTTGTACCTTGGTCTACATGCAACTCTTCTTTAATTATTATTTGATGATAACTTATTCATCAATTAAATCATCTATCCAGAGTAGAGGATATGCAATATTGATCCTCAGTTTATTCAGTTGTCGATAGTCTATACCCATTCTGAATGTTCCAACTTTCTTTTTGAAAAACAGTATTGGTTCTCCCCATGGAGATACACTTAGTCTTATATAGCATCTATCCAATAACTCTTGTAGTTGTAGTTCTAAATCTTAAAATTTTGGGGTACTCATTCTGTAGGGTTATAGAGACTAGTGTAGCTCCTGGTATTAAATAAATTGAGAAATCAGTTTCTTTTTTAGGGGCGCACATGCGGAATTTCACCTGGAACTATATCCTTAACTCTCGGATGACTGGTAAGTTTTTGAATGTTCTTTTTCAGTTTGTTGTCCTAATTTTTCGACATTTACAACATACACTTGGAAACCTTTTCTTGCTTTCATTTTTAACTGAAGTGCTGAAATTTGCCTCATTGATATTGGGTTGGGTTGTCCCTTTCACTATCACTGGTTTTCCCTCACAATATATACAGTGTATTGTTTTATCTAAACAATTTAGTATGTATTTCTCCTTTTCTAACCCATCCATTCCTAGCAACACCGCAAAGGAATCAAAAGGTAAAACATTTAAATTTAACTCATGTTATTTATACCCATTTAGTTTACAGCAATCTTGGGTAACCTATGTGTCACTTCTCTTTTAGTAACTAGTTAAACAATTCTAGCTTGCTGAATTTTTTCTTTCTTATGTTAATTTTCACCTAAATTCATCAAACATAACATGTTTTTTAGTAATCGTACCTTTGATTTTTTTTATCAAATGTCTCTAGCCTCATTTTTTTCTACAAACAGATTTTATAATTCTACCAATAGAATTTCTACAATTTTCAATATATTTAGTATTCCACTACTTTTTTCTGCAGCTGCAAGATGTCCTTGCCTATCTTATTTTCCATGGTTACTATTCCAACCATGGTTGTCTACATTTTTTTTTATTTTTTTTTCAATAATTTATAAGTCTCTTGATCAAATTTTGTTTCTAGAAGTATTTAATCAACGATAATTGGTTCAGCATCCCTACCTTCCATTCTATTATCAATACTTTTATCCTTCAAGTATATACTTGAACTTTGAGGGAGTCTTCTCAATTAGTGGTACTTTCACTCCACACATTTATCACTCTTCTTTATAACTAATATACTTACCTTTATCCCACAATTCGTAGATTTCAACATATTATTTACCTAAAATAAGGAGCCAAAAATTCTTCATCCTTCTCCTTATAGATAGTAGGTAGGCAGTTTAAAAATCATCGTACATTTGTTTTCTCTTCTATTATATAATGTACCTAGTGAAGCAGGTTGGTGAATTTGGTAACAACTCAGCAATGGTAAGTTGTTCCAACCTAAGCTCATGAAAATATTTGGCTCTGTCATCCTAGTACCATTTAATTAGATATCTAGGTTTAAATTTGATTTGGAAATATTCCTGAAATGACAGTATTCTCATCTATCACATGCACCATTTTAGTTCCCTCCCACCACAAGGTAGCTATTTCTTGTAATTAGTAGATAGATAGTCTAGCTTTCAATTTACTCCTATACTCACAAACATGGAATTACTTTACCATGTTTAAAAGCCAAGCCTTTGAATCTTCCCCCTTCTCTCCACCATAAGAGGGAGATTTTATTTTTTTGCGGAATTCCCCTTGCAATTCCTTCTTCCTTCTAGATTGTTGTCTAAAGTCTTCATCCTTCTCAGACTCTTCTGAGTGATTTTTAGTTCCCCCTCTCTTTTTCCCAGAACCTTCACCTTCGTGACTATTCCTGGAGGTCAATTCTTTGATTAACATTTCTTTGTCTTTGTTGGCTGGTGATATTCTATCATTTTGGTGTTTCAATTGCATCATTTCTCTTTGCATCTGATGTATCATGGCCGACAATGGAGCATTAGGATCTGGTGGATTTTTTCCACCACTTGGATCCAGATACAACTCATTCCCTTCACTCATGGTTTCCGCTGTATGGTTCTGCACTAATTCATTGTACACATAAATAAACATTAGTGAAAAATTGTTTTAAACCAGCAATATACATCAACATAATTTTTCTCTTGTGTGAGCACACATTTTGGCCCATTGTTTTAACATGGGCTCTGATACCATTTGTAACGTCTTTGTTTCCACAATTATGTTTTTCAATTTATAGAACGCATATTATTCAATCAGCGTAGAATTACTATATTTCGTCGCATTTTGACGAATGGTGTCTACCAAAATTTTTTGTTGTTGTACTTATAATCTATTTATTTGTCAATTTCTCTTTTAGAAATTATTACTAAATTTTATTGTGACCAAAATTTATATCTTGATGCCTTGTTCATGACTGAAACATATAATCTTTGGGACTAGAATTATGATTCAATAACTCCAATGTGACTCCATGTTTATTTATTAATATAATTTTATTTTACATGGGAATTGGTAGGTTAATAGTGAAATTCCAACTTTAACTATTACTAACCCACTTATGGTTCCACTTTAACCATCTCTAATTCATCTAAGTCTATACCCCACCCATATATATACTTTATTTGTAAGTTATAAATTATATCTAACCTTTTGAAAACATAACAATATACATCACAAAAATTACTTTTATTATGGCCTCGTTCTAGGCAACCATTCCACATAATTCGAACTTTATACATAACCCTTACTAATAATTCACATCATATTTCTACGGGTTTTCATTCACAATTCATTGTAACCCATAGTCAAAGATGTATATTACCCTTTTATAGAAATTATATTCATATTAGGTCTCACACGAAATTCTATTTACTTACATCACATTACCAACTACATTTCATGAAGTTTGACTTTATACCTATCACCATTTAACACATATGATATTTATCGAACTGTCACTTTGCATTCACATATTATAATTCAGCTTATATATAATCCACATAACTAGATTCAAACATGTATGGTGTTTTGTATTTACTGTGGTTTAATGTGATTTACTCTCCGTATTCAAATACACCAAACTCTTGTATGCAATATTCCTCAGGATCGATATTCATTTAATTGACGGTAATTCGTTTACTTGGATCATCCTTGGTTTGATTGAACCCTTCAATCCGCGAGAATTTCTCTAGATTCCCTACACCTGGACGGTGAGGATATTCTTGGAAATAGGTTTAGGCTTTTTATTTAATAGTTCAAGTTAATGTATTCATCCTTTTGACCCTTCCGTCTCTGCTATGCTTTTTTGTTTTCCTCTTTGTCATTCTCTTTGCTTCTTAGCTCTGTCACAATTTATTTTTCACTAATTGGCGAGGTGAGAGTCCTGTCTATTGTATAGAGAGTAAGCTGGTTAGTCACGTCAACAAACCATGAAAAAATATTTTATCAGTGTTGGTTAATTTTCGCATCATTTTGAGCTCTCAGAGTCTCTGTTGTATGTGTTTTTGTTTCAATGATGAGGTGAATATTCGATCTTTCTCCAATGTTGAGAATGAGCTGGGAAACATCTTCTTGCTTGTCAAGTAAAAAATTTCTATTTTAGTTTGTAGTTCATAACTTATTTACAACTCTGATTTTTTCTATGTTGTAGTTCTTTTTAGATATTCATGGCTTTATTTTTCTCGGGTTTTCTGAGAGGCATGCACCTCAACCAATAGTTTCCTACTGACATCATTTAATTTCCCTTGGAAGTTTCGTGGAGAGGAGTTCCTCTCTTCACTAACCGCATTCCTCGCTTCGAGGTTTTGGTTCTAGACTGATTATCCAATTTCAGTTTCGACCTATAGCTTCTTTGCAGCCATTACACATTTACACACTTCTATATATATTCAATTCCCTAATATGTTTATTCCTTTCTCTTTTTAATTACAAATAACTCTTTTAAATGATGGTTAGTTTGATTACAGTAAAACCATTTCAATTTTTGTTTTCATCATGTAGGTTTTTAATACTATTTCTGTATGATGTGCAAGGAATGGAATCCTTGACTTCTTCAAGCTTTCTCTATCATCTCAAATGGTTTTTTTCCTTATGGATTCACCATTTACAATAGGTAATATCCATGTAATTTTCCTGCTCTCTTTCCTTTACAATTTATGCGTTTATGTTCTTTCCGTACTCCCTCGGTTCGGATTTTCTGAGACCTCCACGGGTTTAAGAACTTGTTTATTTACCTTTAACAATTTCTGTGTCAACTTTTTCTTTTAAACATTATTTGGGAATGTATTCCCATTTTTCTAGAATACGAGATTTGGTATTATGTTGCTTTGAGAATTTTTTATTTCTCTTCCAACATCCTCTTAGGGGTATGTTGCCTCATTTACTTCATAATAGTATAACCCTGGTAATTATACAAATTTTATATTTTAATTCCTACTAATTTCCTTTCTTAGGTAGGTATTGTTATTGATTATATTTGAATTTATTTCATTGACATACTTAATACCTTTATTTCTTGGTAAATTGTTTAGAAGCCCTCATTCCCTGTAGTAATTAATTTTCTCTTGTTATTACAAGTCATATTTTCCATCCTCTATACATAAGGTAATTCCTTATCCCTTTGATTTTAAAATCAATTATTTCCTTTTTATGTTTATCTTCATGCGCCAAAACTAATTCATTTTTTTATGTTCTGTGCAAGTATTCTCTACCTCTTACTTGGTGTGAATACTTCTGATACCAGTGTCCTATCCACTCTTAATTGTGGACTTCTCTTTACCAAGTTGATCCAGTAACCCATTTGGGAATTTCTGATATGTTGTGTCTACATGATTTCCAATGAGAATTTTAGTTCTATTATATATGAGATAGAGTTTCCCAATTTGTATAATTTAATTATACCAAGCTTGAATTGGACTGTGTACTATATGGATTTATATCCTTAAATTTTGAGACTCTGTAATATATTGAACAAAATATTTCTCCTTTAATGAATTTATGTTGGTAATTTAGATGTAATAATTTTCTTAAATTTTGTGTTTCAATTTTAGTAATAATTTATGAGTTCCTCCTTGAAAGTTATTACTGTCACTGTATATCTTGTCTGAGTTCTAGTATTACATTCTTCAGTTGTAGTACAACATAAAATTTACTTTAATGTTCTAATTTCATACGAACTGTCATGCCTATTCATTTTCATTATAAATAAGTCTATTCATAGAATTTCCTGATTTTAAAATAATTCTAAGACAATCATGACATTAAATAATAAATTCGGAGAGTTCACCTAACCTCAGATTTAAACCTTCATCAAGGTTTAGAAATTTTTAGAGTTATCACTCTTCACGCTATCATCTGTACAACCATACAGAGACATGCTATATTTATTATAGACTACACTGTTAAATGTATAGACATACCAGTTCACTACAACTTAGTATTTTTAACATTTCTTTCATATAAAACATCTACTCTTGAACATATTTAGTCAGGTCCCTCACTACTAATTTACTTCACCATAATAAGAATAAAAATAAAATTCTAAGTTAAAATGAATTAACTGGGGCATACTAATTAAGGTGGACTAGTTTCAACTCAACCTATGAGCTCTTTCTCCACAGCTCCCCTCCAACAGAGATAAATTATTCTAGCAGTAGACAACCCCTTTTCTACCAAAAATTTTCTTAGTTAAGCTTGCTTTCCCATAAGATTTTTTCCATAACTATGTCCAGTTAATCAGGATGTTGTTTTCATTTTTACCTAGGCTTTCCTTTTGTTTCTTCAACAAAATTACTTTAAAACTAGATTTTCCTCTTTCTAGTTTTATTCCACCTCTTCCCACTAACTTTCCTCTTTACTGGGGTAATATTTTAGTTTTTTATCTCCAATATAAAATTCAATATTTAATTTATTTTCTCCAAGTATTTTTGGAAAATTGGGAAATTTTTCTGAACCTTATCCATCCTCATGAATTTGGATTCCTGATCTCTAATCATTATCTAGTATTTTCACCATTAATTCCATTTTCATTTTATTAATTTAAATTAATAAAATATATTCACTATAAGTGTTTTCCCTTGCGTCCACTTGACCCTTAGAGAAATTTACTCCCTAAAATAAAAGAAGAAAATTAGGGTCATTATAGATTCCCCCTCTAAAACAAAACACCGTCCTCGGTGTTACCAATTATTATGTTGATTTCTCAATTCTGGATGAACATTCCTCCTTCATCTCATCTTCTTGCTCCCAGCAATTTCTTTAGAGTACAAGTGCATTCACCATACCTTTATTCCTCTTGATTCTATACTTTATAGTTTCATTTCTTCCTGATTGAATATAAGAAGTATATTTGGAAGAATTTTTTATTCCTGCTTCCACCTGTCCACAATTCATACCAATTCATATAAGTAGTATCACATATATATATTGATAAGAATTAATCATGATAATACTCTGAACCTTAATAGTGCTCAATAGAGTCACTTGGTAGCAAAACTCTTTATGGTTCATAGTAGTATAGTGCTAATTTAGCAGAGCTACTCTCATTCAATGTACTTTGGCGAGGCTTCCTCCTCAAGTACACATGGCGTTCTTTTGAAATTATTTGTGAGTTATTTTCTCCTCTATACATCTTCTCACATAGACTCCATTTTATCGGAGTTTAGCAATTCCTGTTACACTTAGCTTCATAAAACAAACGCCTCTTCATTAGAAGCTTATTCATTTCTATTAAAACAAACTTTGTCATATGCAATGGTCCCACTTAAGGTTCTATCCCTTTGTCCAGTTCATACATGCACTATATTTATTTAATATTTGATTGATTCTCTCAATCTGTTTAGATGGTGACAAACAGTACTCACGTGCAACTTGATATTTGCTATTATTTTTTGTTTTCTTTTCTACTTTTTTTTCTTTTTTCTGTAACATAGTTTTCAAGGTCCACTTGGAATTTACCTTGTCAATTATGTTAGCTAACATAAATCTTGGAACTTCATATTAGTTCACCATTTTGGTATTCGATACGTTGACTACTCTTATTAGTGTTTGGTTCTAGGCTAGCCAGTTTCTAATTTTTATCAAAACATCTTCCTACTTCTGTTATGGAATAGGGATAGTATCCAAATTTCTGTCGGATACTTATGTTTCATTATCACTTAGTAACATTTTTCGACTAGAAAATCTACTACTCATTTCCCATACCAAGCCAAAAAATGCTCTAATTTAAACATTGAATTCATGTTTAGTCACAAGTATGTCCTGTCTAAGGACGTTTATGATATTTTTCTAAATTTTTTGTTTTACTGAGATCACATAGTTAATGTAAAATCTGTTTTTACAATTATCAGTCCCTCCTGATTTGGAATATATACCAATATCTGAGTATTTTGTAGTTTTTCTTGGAGATTTTCCTATTTACAGTTGAAATCATTTCTTCTTGTATCAATCCTTAAAAGACATATTTTTCATTACTCCAATATTCTTCAAAATTTGAGGAAGATTCTCCTTTACAACATCTAAAATCTTATTTTCTTTTCATTTTTCATGTTTGATTTTTATTTCAAACTCATTAAGGAAAGACAAACACCTAGTTTTCTTAGCATTTTTCATGTTGTTGAAAAATTTATATTTCAAACTTATGTGTTCTAGGACCAAAACCCCTTCTTACTCCACAAATAATTTCTCCACTTCCTGAAGCATATATTTCAGTACCAACTCTAAGGCATACTCAATGTAATTATGTTTAATTTTCTGAATTTTTTAGACTCATATGGTAGGACTGAGTAACAATACTACTTCTAATCATTCTACCCAAACCTCTGTACCACTACAATTTCTTATATTGGGTCTGAATGTTAAAAATAGGAGTAGTTTTAAGTTTAAGTTTTTAACTATTCAGTCTATATTCACCTTTTTCAGTCCATTCATTTTTCTCACTTTCCTTCTGTAGAGAGGAATTAGTATAGGCTAAGACTAAAAATATTTCTACCAATCTCCTCTAGTATTTCCCAATACCCATGGCTGATAGTATGGCTGAAAAATCAGTAAATAGTGATTAATTCATGCCAACGTGTGTCTTTTCTCAGTCCACTACTCATCCTTTTTCTGAATTCACATGACTCAAGCCACTAAATTTTATCTTTATAAAATTCCTTTTTTCTATGTCTATCATGAAATTTATGTTCTCTAAATGGTTGCAGAATTGTAGAACAAGTTTTAGTTCTTCTTTATGTTCTCTTTCATTTGAAACATAAAGGAGAAAGACCTTAATCTACCCAACATGTAGAATTTCCAATTCATAGATTCTATATATTTCTCTACATACAACTCTTCTTAAATTCTCAGTTGTTTATAACTTATTGATCAATTAAATAATCTATCTGGAGTAGAGTATATTTAATCTTGATCCTCATTTTATTCAGTTTTGGGTAGTATATACCCATTCTAAATGTTCCAACTTTCTTTCTGACAAATAATACCAGTGCTCCCCATGGAGATATACTTGGTCTTATATAGCCTCTATCAAGTAACTCTTGTAGCTGCAGTTTTAACTCTTACAATTATGGGGTACTCATTGTGTACGGTTGTAGAGATTAGTGTAGCTCCTACTATTAACTCAATTGACAATAATTTTATCTTTTTGGGGGGGTACATGTGGAATTTCATTTGGAACTACATCCTTAACTCTCAGATGACTGGTAAGTTTTCAACAATTCTTTTTCAGTATGTTGTCCTAATTGTTCCACATTTACAACATACACTTGCAGCCTTTTCTTGTTGTCCTTTTCAACTGAAGTGTTGAAATTTGTGTCATTGATATTGGGTTGGGTTTTCCCTTCCACTATCACTGGTTTTTCCTTACCATATGTACAGTGTATTGTTTTATCCAAACAATTTAGTATGTCTTTATGTTTTTCTAGCCCGTCCATTCCTACCAACACCACATAGGAATCAAAAGGTGAAACATTTAACTTTAGCCCATGCTATTTATACCCATTTAATTTACAACAATATTGGGTAACCTATGTGTCACTTATCTTTTAGTACAAGTTAAACAATTCCAACTTGCTTAAAATTTTCTTTCGTATGTTAATTTTCACAAAAATTCATCAACCATAATAGGTTGTTTAGAAATCATACCTTTGATTTTTTTTTTCAAATGTCTCTGGCCTCTTTTTTTTCTACAAATAGATTTTATACTTCTACTGATGGAATGTCTACAATTTTCAATATGTTCATTATTCCGCTATTTTTTTCCACAGTTGCAAGATGTCCTTTCCTATATTCTTTTCCATGGTTACTATTCCAGCTATGGTTGTCTACATTTTTGTTGAAATTTATTTTTTCAATCATTTATAACTCTCTTGGTAAAATTCTATTTCTAGATGTATTTAATCAAGGATAATTTGTTCAGCATCCCTACCTTCCATTTTATTATCGTTACTTATATGCTTCAAGTATATAATTGAACTTTGAGGGAGAGTCTTCTCAATTAGTGGTACTTTCAGTCTATACTCTTATCAATCTTGTTTCTACCTAATACAGTTACCTTTATCTTGCAATTAGTATGTTTCAGCTTATTATTTTCCTAAATTCAAGAGCCATAATTCCTCATCCTTCTCCTAATATATAGCAGGTAGGAAATTTAAAAATCACCGTACTTTTGCCTTCTCTTATATTATATAAGGTACCTAGCAAAGCAAGTTGGTGAACTTGGTAATAGCTAAGAAATGGTAATTTGTCCCAACCTAAGCTCATGAAACTCTTTAGCTTTCTCATTCTAGTATCATTTATTCAGATATCTAGATTTAAATTTAATTTGGAAATATTCCCCAAGCGACAGTTTTCTCATCTATCACCTACACCATTTTAGTTTCCTCCCGACACACGGTAGATTTTTCCTTGTAATTGGTAGATAGCCAACTTTGGATTTTAGTTTCCTCCCATATTCATAAAATTGGAAGTAATTTATCATGTTTAGGAGCCAATATGCTACCTATTCCTCCTGTCCATCATAAAATGGAGGTTTGATTTTTTTTTGAATTCCCCTTGCAATTCCTTGTTCGTTCTAGACTGCTGTCTAAAGGCTTCATCTGCCTTACACTCTTCTGAGTGTTTTTCAACTCCCCTTATCTTTTTCCAAGAACCTTTACCTTTGTGACTTTTCCTGGAGGTCAAATCTCTGATTAACCTTTCTTTCTCTTTACTGCCTAGCGATAGTCTATCATTGTTGTGTTTCAGTTGCATCATTTCTCTTTGCATCTAATGTATCATGGCAAGCGATGGCGCATTAGGATCTGGTGGATTTTTTACACCACCCAGATCCACATACAAATCATTCCATTCACGCATGGTTGCTGCTATATGGTTTTGCATTAATTCACTATACACAGAAGTAAACATTAATGAAAAATTATTTTAAACCAACAATATACAACAACATAATTTTTCTGCGATGTGAGCACACGTTTTGGCCCAATGTTTTAACATGGGCTTTGATACCATTTGTAACATCTCATTTTCTAGAATTTTGTTTTTTTCTATTTATAGAATGTATACTATCCCATTATCATAGAATTATTATAGTTTGTCGCATTTTGATCAATGTTATCTGCCAACATTTTTGTTGTAATTCTAATCAATTTAGTTGTCAATTTTTCTTTCAGAAATTATTACTACTTAATTTTATTCTAACCATAATTTATATCATGATGCCTTGTTAATGAATAAAACATATAATCTTTGGGATTAGAATTCCCATTCAATAATTCCAATGTGACTCTATGTTTATGTACTAATCTCATTTTACTTTACATGGGAATTGGTAGGTTAATAGTTAAATTCCAACTTTAACTATTACTGACCCACTTATGGTTCCACTTTAACCATCTCTAATTCATCTAAGTCTATACCCCACACATATAGATACTTTATTAGTAAGTTACAAATTATATCTAACCTTTTGAAAACAAAACAATCTACATCACAAAAATTACCTTTATTATAGCCTTGTTCTAGAAAGTCATTCCACATAATTCGAACTTTATACATAACCCTTACTAATAATTCACATTGTATTTCTACAGGTTTGCATTCACATTTCATTGTGACCCATAGTTGGAGATGTATATTACCCTCTTAGCAAAATTGTATTCATATTATGTCTCACATGAAATTCTATTTACTTACATCACATTACCAACTATGTTTCATGATGTTTGACTTTATAGTTGTCACCATTTAACACATATGGTATTTATCGAACTCTCACTTTGTATTCACATATGATAATTTGGGTTAGGTATAATCCACATCACAAGATTCAAACAAATCTATTTTTTTGTATTTACTGTGGTTTAATGTGATTTATTCTCTGTAATCAAATAAAACAAACTCTTGTATGCAATATTCCTTGGGATCGATATTCATTTAATTGAAGGTACTTTGTCCACATGGCTCGTCCTTGGTTCATTTGAACCCTTCAATCCGTGGCGATTTCTCCAGATTTCCTATACCTGGACGGTGAGGATCTTCTTGGAAACATGCTTAGGGTTTTCATTTAATCGTCCAAGTTAATGTATTCATCCTTTCGACCCTTCCATCTCTGCTATGCATTTGGGATTTCTCGTCTGTCATTCTCTTTGCTTCTTGGATTTGTCACGATTTTTTTTTCGGTAATTGGTGAGGTGAGAGTGCCTTATATTCTACAGAGAGTAAGCTAGTATGTCCCATCAACAACCCAGGTAAAAATATTGTATCAGTGCTGCTTAATTTGAACATCATTTTCAGCTCTCAAAGTCTTTGTTATATGTGTTTTCATTTGAATGATGAGGTTAATATTCAATATTTCTCTAACGCTGAAAATGAGTTATGAAACCTCTTCTCCCTTCTTAGGTAGAACATTTCTATTTTTTTTTGTACTTCATAACTTATTTACAACTCTTAATTTTTCTTTGTTCTATTTCTTTTTAGAGATTCATGGTTTTATTTTTCTTAGGTTTTTTGAGAAGCATGCACCTCAACCCATGGTTTCCTACTGACATTGTTTACTTAACCTTGGTAGTGCTGCAAAGAGGAGGTCCTCTCTTCACTAACCACATTCACCACTTCGAGGTTCTAGTTATATATTGATTCTTAAATTTAAATTTCGACCGATAGCTTCTTTGCAGTCATTACACATTTACACACTTCTATATATAATCAATTTCATAATACATTTACTCGTTCTCTTGTTCTTTACAAATAAATTTTAAATTCGGGTTAGTTTGATTACTATTTGACCATTCCAATTGTTGTTTTCATCAAATAGGTTTCTAATACTATTTCTGTATGATGTGCAGGGAATGGAATGATTGACTTATTCAAGCTTTATGTATCTGCTCAAATGGTTTTTTCCTTACAGATTCACTGTTTACTACAAGTAGCATCCATGTCATTTTCCTGCTCTCTTTCCTTTACAATTTGTGTTCTTATGTTCTCGCCATACTCCCTCAGTTCAGCTTTCCTGAGACCTCCACGAGTTTAAGAACCTGTTTATTTACCTTTAACAATTTATGTGTTAACATTTTCTTTTAAACACTATTTGGGAACATATTCCTATTTTTCCATAATACAAGATTTGGTATTATGTTACCTTGAGAATTTTTTATTTATCTTCCAACATCCTCTTAGGGGTATGTTGCCTCCTTTAGTTCATAATAGTATAACACTTGTAATTATACAAATTTTATATTCTAACTCCTACTAATTAAATCCTTTCTTACGTCGGTATTTTTATTGATTATATTTGAATTATTTCCATGACATACTTAATACCTTTTTTTCTTGGTAAATTGTACAGGAGTCATCATTCATTGTAATAATTAATTTTCTCTTGTCATGACAATTTGGATTTTCCATTCTCTGTACATAAGGTAATTCCTTATCCCTTTGAGTTTAAAATATATTATTTCCTTTTTATTTTTATCTTCATGCACCAAAAGTAATTCATTGTTTTATGTCATGTGTAGGTATTCTCTACCTCTTACTTGGTGTGAATACTTCTGATACCATCTTCTATCCACTCATAACTATGGACTTTTCCTTTTCAGGTTGGTCGTGTAACCCATTTGGGGATTTCTGATAAGCTATCTCTGCATGATTTCCAGTGAGATTTTTCATTCTATTATATATGGGACATTTTTTCCCAATTTGTATGATTTAACTAGACTAAGGTTGAATTGGATTGTGTACTATATGAATTTATATCCTTATAATTTCAGACTCTATAATATATTGAACAAACTCTTTTCTCCTTTAATGAATTTATGTTAGTAATTCATATGTAATACTTTTCCTAAATTTTGTGTTTCAGTTTTAGCAATAATTTATGAGGTCCTCCTTCAAAGTTATCACTGTCACTTTCTATCTTGTCTCAGTTCTAGTATTACATTATTCACTTATTTTACAACATAGAATTTACTTGAATGTTCTAATTTCATATGAACTGTCATGCATATTCATTTTCATTCTTTAGTACTATATTCATATAATTTCTTGATTTTAAAATAATGCTAAGACCATCATGGCATTCAATAATAAATTCTAAGAGTTCACCTAACCTCATAATTAAAACTTCATCAAGGTTTAGACATTATGAGATTTGGTACTCTTTAGACTATTGATACTCTTTAGTATTTTTAACATTTATTTGATATACAACGTCTACTCTCGAACATATTTAATTAAGTAAATCACTTCTAATTTACTTCACCATAATAAGAATAACATTAAATATGTTCAAATGAATTAATTGGTTCATACGGATTAAGGTAGACTAGTTTTTACCCAACCTATGAGTTCTTTCTCCACAGCTCCCCCCAAGCAGAGATCAATTCTTCGAGAAGTAGACAACCTCTTTTATACCTATAATTTTCTTATTTAAGCCTTCTTTCCCATCAACTTTTTTCCATAACTACGTAAAGTTAATCAAGATGTCATTTTCCTTTTTTCCTAGGCTTTCCTTTTGTTCCTTCTACAAAATTACTTTAAAATTAGATTTTCCTCTTTCAAGTTTTATTCCACCTCTTCCCACTACATTTCCTCTTTACTGGGGTAGTTTTTTATATTTTTATCTCCAATCTAAAATTCAATATTCAATTTACTTTCTACAAGGATTTTTGGAGAACTTGAAAAGTCTTATGAACTTTATCCATCCTCATGGATTTGGATTCCTAATCTCTAATCATCATCTAGTCTTTGAACCATTAATTCCATTTTCATTTTATTAATTTAGATTAATAAAACAGATTCACCATAAGAGTTTTCACTTGGGTCCACTTGACCCTTAGAGCCCCTGACTACCTAAAATAAAAGTAGAAAAGTAGGGACATTACATAAAATTTGTAGAGATTTAAATCTCAAATATCAACAAACGATGCTCAAAGAGTTTGTCAAGGAACTAGAATTAATACGGAAGAGAAACATGGACAAAAATCCATAAATCCTACACAATAATCTCAAACTTCCACACCAAGTACTGGTGCAACCTCATCCTTGAGTTTAGGAAGGAGAGAAGTTATTGGTGTTGGAAAATTTTTCCATGGTGAGCTATGAGGTTTGTAAATATGAGAATATTCACATGTAATTTCCTGAAAAAATGCATAGAGTTCAAACATCAAGTCCAAAAGAGTCGTAAATAGAGAAATAATTCAACGAGCTATAAATGTGGAAAATGAAAACAATGTACCACCTAAATGAGTTACTACTTATTCATAAGAGAATCAAAAGATAGTGAACTTAATTTAAAAATATGACATTATTTTCAATCAACATCCTCTGACATATTAAAATGAAAAATATGACAAATCCACCAAAAAATGAGATGTAAATAGGTCAAAGTTGAAAATTAAAATATTTGCATTGGAGCAAAAGTGGATATTTATTTCTTTGGCATTGACACACAGGTACTCATGGTATTGCATTACTATACCACTTATACTATTTCTCAGTCAATTACCAAAGTGTTTGCATAAAATCTCAGACTTAAAAGGAGATTAAAACAACTAGAAGACATCATAAATCCAATTCCTCTATTAATGAATCCACTAGAAATACGGTCACCTTCATTGTCATTTTTTGCTACTCCAAAACCACAAAAATCTAGCAAGGTTTTCAATATTCTTAATGTGGCGACATCACATATCATAGATATCATATCCCAAACATTACAAATTATTGGTGATGCATGGAAATAAGTTTTTGATTTAAGGAGTTTGCAACAATAAATAGTGCAATTCATGAATTTGGTTAATATTAAGCTTGAGGAAGTGTAATATCCCAAGCATAAGCCACCATAAAAATTCTCATAAAATGAGGGTTGTTAAATAATTAAATATCATTAATTATTATATTGATATTACATGAAGAATATTCTTTTAATTCTTAATTATAAGAATATTGGAAGAATTATTTCTTAATTATTTTATTTAGAAGAATTCATATTCTTCTATACAAATAAATTATATTTCCAAGTTGGTATCTTTTATGAGTTTTAGAAATAATGAGTAATAGTTTTGGAAAAACTATGGAAACTATGGATAAGTGATATTTTGCTCATAAGGAAAAATAAAATCTAGCTTTAAAAGAAAAGTATCAGAGATTTATGGAGAGCTTTTCTGAATTAGGAAAATCAGATTTATGGATATTTGTGGAATACATTTAGAAAAGCTAGGATGCTTTTATGATTTAGAAAAGCTATTCCATTTTATTAATTCTATTTATTATAAGCCTACGAGAAAAATAGGAGGAGGAATGAGATAATACATGGAGAATGGAGTCAAGAAAGACGAAGAAGGGATTCCAAGCATACATCAAAAGATAAGTAACTTTTTTCTTTGAAAGTTCTTTCATTTGCATATAGGGCATGATGGTATAATAATTGAATTTAATTGCAAGGAAAAGTTCATATGATGAAGAATCAAGATTATTTCTTGAGAAAAACTCTATATATTTTTTTGGATAGAGGAATAAGTGTTTTATTCTTTGAATTCTTAGAAGAATTCATGTGTTGTGAATTCATAAAAAACATTTATGGCTAAATAATTATGTGAATTGCATGAGTTATTGGAAAATAGGGTCTAAATATGACTTTGAATCTCTCCAACCGAAATAGATATGAAAAAATTGAAAGAGGGTTTTGTAAAAGAGGATGTTATGACCAAAAGCCTATTTTAAATTTTAACATTATTTTTTCATGTCGCGAAAGCTCTGTCCATAATTGATGACAAGAATAGGGGATTATTTAATATTTAATTCTGGAAAAATGAGCTCCAAATATTTGTTCGAATCTTCCAAATCGTAACACCTGTGTAAAAAATGAGCGATGTTATTTTTAATGCCCCTGTTAGCAATAAAAAACTCTTTGGATTTTCCAAAAATCATTTCTATTTGGTTGGAAACTATGTCCAAGTTTAATGAAAAAAATATGAAATTATTTAATATTCTAATCTCGAAAAATGGGTTGCAATGATTCATTCGAATCTTCAAAACCGTGACACCTGTGAAAAAAATGAGAGAGGTTATTTTTAAAAAGTCTATTCCAAAGAAAAATATCCTTTGGTTTTCTGAAATTCATTTCCATATGTTCGTAATACGCGTCCAAAGTTGATGGATAAAACAAAAACAAAAAAGAGTAAAATAGAGTGCTTCTATTTTATATTTCAACTAGATAAATTTTTTTATATATATACATATAGACATAATAATTATGTTTATATTTCTTTAAAAAGAATCAAGTTATTTATTTTAAGAGATTACCAAGTATGTTCTCATGATGCATATGCATTAAAATTTAAAGAGAAATATTGGACTCTTGAAAAGAGTATGTGCTTAGGTGCACATGAATAATTATCTAGTATATTTGATCTACTAGAAATTATTATGTGATTCTACATGCATGAGGAGTTTTAGTCATATAAAAAGATATAAATAACTTATGTGAGGGGTAGCTCACATAAAACCTTTGTGTAAAAGGAAATTTTTTGTATTATTTGAGAAGGATTTGTTATTCATGTTATTTCCTGAGGAAATATTACAAATCTCTCTAATATGTGAAATGATACAAAAATATTTTGTAGTTCATGCATAATAGCTAGTTAGTTAGCTATATTTTGGAAAAATAATAATTACGGTGTAAATTTCCTGCTCTAAGCCTGTTAACAGTAAATATATATATATATATATATATATATATATATATATATATATATATATATATATATATATATATATATATATATATATATATACTTGTATGCAAAAGGAAGAAATTATTATGTTAGAACTCTTCAAAAATAATTGAAGTGAAAAATATATCCTTGTGTGTGTTATTGGAATAGATTCTTTGAGAGGAAAAGTAGTAATCACATGCTTTATTGTGTAATATTATTTAGAGAAACATATATTCTTACATGCATGGGAAAGTAAAGTTTTTGGTATTAAATTTCTAGAGAAAAGGAATATGCAATCACATAATATTTATTGTGTTAGCCTTCTTTTGGGAAAAATGATATGTATTTTGCAAACCTAAAGGGATTAGCTACGATATTAGCTTTATTTTGGGAATATTATGCATAGTTATTGGGTTATATCTTTTGTATGAGATTGAAATGTCCTTTTCATGCGTGAAAGAATAAGTGGTATGCTTTTGACCCATTGGAAAAGAAATGTGTTTATTTTTCCATGAAATATTTATTTAGTTACTTTTGGAAAGAAATATATGTTTTACATGCAAGAAGAAAAAGCTATGATATTGCATGCACAAAATTATAAAAAGTATTTTAAATTTGTTAGAAATCGAGCTGGCATGGTTATACATAATAACCATTATGAATAGCTCTTGGGTGTAAAATATGTTTTTGTAAAAGAACATGCATTCACATGCATAAGGATAGAATCTATTGCATTAATCCCTTCGGAAAATAAAACATAAGAGTAGGAAAAAAAAATTTCTTGTTGGGATAGTTATCTTCAAAGCTTGTTATGCATTTGCATGCACAATATTTTTCTATAGTATGTTAGCTTTCCTTTGGAAATAATACGAAAGTGCATGCAAGATTTTGTTAGTGTTTGTTGGGAAGATGACGTTTGATAGTGATTTATTTTTTACTAATGCATGTGATACGATTTTAAAGAATGAATTTCATGTCAATATGGTTATGCTTTAGAAATGCAGAAAAATAGTGTTGAAGTGTCACAAATAAATATTTATTATTGTATTATTAATAATTGGTCTAATCATGATATCAAGTGTTCTGATGACAACAATGACAGGAAAATATGCTGACTTGAGAAAAGGATTTTTCAAGTTTAAGATTGTGGAAGATAAATATTTGTTAGTCCATGCAAGTTTACTAGTTCCAACTGTAGGATGACCAACTGAAGGAAACAACTCGACTACAAAGACTGAGACTGAGGATATGTGGGTAAATAGTATCATGATGATTGTAATATCTTATAGCTAGTTATGTTTCATTTAAGATTATTTTTATATGTAATTTTTATGACAATGGTCAAGGGATGGACTCCCTTATAACCATTGAGTGAGAGGTGACAACCCTCATGAGCATTTAAATGTTATCTGGTTTTCACCCTATGGGGTTTCCATGGTAAATCGGTGTCTAATGATGTGATTGTTCATTTTGTTATTTTTATGATGTTAATTTATTTCCTCATGTGATTTTTATATTATCAATTATGGGATTTACTAATTAAGTTAAAATGATAATGGGATCGATGCATATTTATAGCAGGAAATTTAAGTTAATATGCTACAGCAAGGACAATTAATGGTAGTGTAACACACTATGCTTTTTAATAAATATCTCTCTAGGTGATTATGATGTTTATTGTAATGGTTAATGAGAGAATATAGAAAGTAATTTAGAAAGTTACACATTGGTAAATGTTGAAAAAAATTCATAACTCCATGCATTTTCCTGCGAGGTTACCGGGGTATGTTACAAATGGTATCAGAGAAAAAAGGTTGCAACTATGGTCCCTTTTGGGAATCATTATGAAAATAAGAAGTAAAGATATGATGCTAGTGGGCATCATCTCAGGTATGATTTTAATTAAATTTGTAGTATACTACAATTAACATGAGATGCAGGATTCATGATTAATGACTGCATGAAAGAGTAGAAAGTTACAATTTTTCTTTAAAATTTGTGGTCATGACATTTGAATATGGGTTGATATAAAAGACAATAAAACCTCTATTGTACCTATGAACCATCCTGAGAATTCACTGGTTATAGTGAATATTAATTACCAACCTATGCATGCATAATATTAGAACAATGATTATAGTGCATAAGAAAAAAAAGTGGAAAAAATGGTTAAAGTTACCATGAATTTATTATAAAGAATGAATGCATATATGGTTGGTGTGATAAATATATAATTTAGAGGTTTGGGTTGATTCTGAAGAGGACAATGGAATGTTGTGAAAATAATAATAATAATAATAACAAGCCTCTTTAGTTGTTAAAAATAACAAATGAGTGAAGTGGATCAACTCACATACTGAACTTAAAGTCAATGAAATACTCGTAGTAGCATAATTGTGGGTTCTCTTTATTCATTTAGAGTTGTAGAGGAAAGTTTGCATTCCATGTGTTCGAAATAAATAAGATCCAAAGTTTTGTTGTTTTAAATAATTGCATCCCTAGAAGTTTTGAATGTGATTCATATTAACATTAAGGGGTATTCATACCCTGATTTCATGTAACCCCCATGTTGATTCCAAGAAAAAGTTATTTTTAGACTTCGATCCATAATTTGGTCGAATTTTCTGATTAGACACTCCTGTAGGGATTGTTCGTTGTGTTGTTGGCAGAAATTTTACCATTGATGGTATGAATATGATTCATGTTATTCTATAAATTATAGTTTTACTGTCTCTCTAAAATTTTAAAAATATTTATGGAAATTTATTTCATGTCTGCTAACTAGTCCCTCAATGGTGATAGATTGTATGCTTGCCAAATATTTGGTAGAATGTCTCATTGACCATAGATTACATGCTTGCAAATTGTTCTTAAAATTCCTCAATGGATGTAGATTTCATGCTTGAAAACTGTTTGTTGGAATGTCAAATTAGTTGTAGCTTGCATTCTTGCACATATTTAATAAAAGTCTACTGTGGTTGTATATTTCATGATTGCTAATTATTTTCCCAAAATTCCTCAATGGTTGTCACTTATATGCCTGCAAGCTAATGGTCAGGGAAGAAAAAAAATTACAATTTTTGTCCTGGTGTTCAATGGGACTGTTAGTTCTCTACAATATTGATGATTACTAAGGTGAGACCATAAATAAAGTATAATGCTATGGTATGCAACATATGTTAATTTCTTTCTCCTAAGCTACATGATTATTATTATGTGGAAATTTGGAATGTATACCACCTATATTACATGTGATGAATTGTTGTCAATGTACTTTGAAAAATTGTGGGACCAATGTTGAGGGTCAAGTATAGATGCGTGGTCTATATAAATATTTCTTTGATTTAATAGTAATATGAAAATGGACAATTATGTAGATTACAATGGATTTGTAGACAATGAATATTTTTAGATAGTGAATTTTTATTGGATTCAATGGTTATGGAAGCCATGATGGGACTGATGTAATGAGGTAATATTTTATTTTATTATTGAGTTAATGAATACATTGGTTGGGGTATTTAGGAAACAACTCTAGTGTTTTAGAAGACTTCTTTCCCACTTATGAAAAGCTATTGGTGGTTAAGTTCAACACGGACCTTCCCTAAAAGTCTCCTAAAAAACCCTAGGAGAAAATAATAGAGAGGAAAATATTAACATAATGGGAGAGAAATATTATGTTAACGAATTAGTTGGAGATAAATACTAAGTGGGGTAAAATAAAGCAGAGAAGGAGAGAAAGGTATGCTTTAAAGAAAAATAAGTATCTTTTTCAAAAAATATAAAACAAAAAGGCCTAGGTAAAAAGGTTAGAAAACCTTAAAGCAGGACATTGCTATAAATTTGCTAGGAAGAAATCACCAAGGAATCTATGAGGTTGTTGATTCTAGTGGAAAGTAGATCTTAGCTCGATGGGTAACTATTGGAGATAGTTCACGGTTGGGTGGAATATGCTCGGTTCCTCAATAATTCCCAGAAATTAACTATGGTTAGATGAAATTATGTCTATGTTTTGTTACTAATTTTAAAATTTTTGGATGTTAAAATATGCCTTAATGTTGTTGCATGTGTTATAGTTTTGCATGGATGACAGATAAAACTATATTAGCAACAATTTCTATGAAATAGGTCGTATTTCTATGAGAAAATGAACATGTTAGAAATAACTTATCTATATTCATGGATAGAGGAAATAAATTGAAATATATAGCCGATTGAAATAACTCATGTTAGATAAAATAATGAGTTATTTAATTGTGAATTCCTGACAGACTAGAGGAAAATGGCTAGAGATAAATTCCATGAGTTTGAACTTGATTGCAACTATTGTGGGAGAGAAAGACATGAATTTTCAAACAACATTAGCGGGAGAGAAATACTAGTGTAACTCCTAAATAAAATAAAACATGCACTTGATAGAGTTTTTCTTATCATTTTGATTATTACAGAGCTAGCTCTCCTTGAGTTTTTGTAGAAGTATTATGATTGAAGTATTCTTTTAAATTGCCTAAATAATTGGTAATTGAAAGTAAAGGTTAATGTTCCAACGAGAGAAGAACATCGAGAACAACGTTCCCTTTAAGGGGCGGAGTATGTAATATCTTAGGTGTAAGCCACTGTAAAAACTCTCAGAAAATGAGAGTTGTTAAATAATTACATATTATTAATTATTATATTGATATTACATGAAGAATATTCTTGTAATTCTCAATTATATGAATATTGAAAGAATTATTTCTTAATTATTTTATTTAGAAGAATTTATATTCTTTAATAGAAATAAATTATATTTCCAAGTTGGTATCTTTTATGAGTTTTAGAAATAATGAGTAATAGTTTTGGAAAAACTATGGATAAGTGATATTTTGTTCATAAGGAAAAAGAAAATCTAGCTTTAAAAGAAAAGCATGAGATATTTATGGAGTGCTTTTTTTATTTAGTAAAAATTAGATTTATGGCTACTTTATGGAATAGTTTAGAAAAGCTGGAATGCTTTTATGATTTAGAAAATCTATTCCATTTTATTAATTCTATTTATTATAAGCCCATAAGAAAAATAGGAGGAGGAATGAGAGAATACATGGAGAATGGAGACAAGGAAGAGGAAGAAGGGATTTCAAGCATACATCAAAAGATAACTAAATTTGTTCTTTGAAATATCTTTCGTTTGCATATGGGGCATGATGATATAATAATTGAATTTAATTGCTAGGAAAAGTTCATATGATGAAGAATCAAGATTATTTCTTGAGAAAAAATCTATATAGTTTTGTGGATAGAGGAATAAGTGTTTTATTCATTGAATTCTTAGAAGATTTCATGTGTTTTGAATTCATAAAATTTTTTCATGGCTAAATAATTATGTGAATTGCATGAGTTATTGGAAAATAGGGTGTAAATATGAATTTGTATCTCTCCAACCGAAAAATATATGAAAAAAGTGAAAGAGGTTTTTTTAAAAGACGATGTTATGACCAAAATCCTCTTTCATATTTTAACAATTAGTTTCTCATGTCTCAAAAACCGCGTCCATAATTGATGACAAAAACAGGGGATTATTTAATATTTAATTCTAGAAACATGAGCTCCAAATATTTGTTCAAATCTTTCAAACCGTAATACCTGTGTAAAAATTGAGAGAGGTTATTTTTAATGCGCCCGTTAGAAACAAAAAACTCTTTGTGTTTTCCAAAAATCATTTCCATTTGTTTGGAAACCATGTTAAAATTTGATGACAAAAACATGAAATTATTTAATATTTAAATTCTGAAAAATGGGTTGCAATGATTCATTCGAATCTTCAAAACCATGACACCTGTGAAAAAAATGAGAGGTTATTTTTAAAAAGTTCATTCTAAACAAAAATATTGATCCAAGTGGATATTGGTGGTCACTCACCTATTCCACTTGGGGCCCCACCATTGTCTCTTTCAGTCTCTCAGTTTCAGCACAACTTACTATTTTTAGCAGCTTTTCAGGTCTTGAACTTTCGGAGCCGTTTTGAAGCCCTAAACGATTTTTTTTGGGAAAACGGGGAGCAAAAACCATGGGGAGAAACAAGGGTTGTTGCACCCTGTTTTCCCAAAAAATGTTGTTTAGGGCCTCAAAACGGCTCCAGAAGTTCAGGACCCAAAAAACTGCTAAAAATAGTAAGTTGTGCCGAAACTGAGAGACTGAAAGAGACAATGGTGGGGCCCCAAGTGGAATAGGCGGGTGACCACCAATATCCACTTGGATCAAATCTCCTTCTTTTTTCTGAAATTTGTTTTGATATGTACGTAATACGCGTCCAAAGTTGATGGATAAAACATAAACAAAACAAAGTAAAATAGAGTGCCTCTATTTGATATTTCAACCAGATAAAAACAATTGTTTATGTACATATAGACATAATAATTATGTTGATAATTATTTTAAAAGAATTAAGTTATTTATTTTAAGAGATTACCAAGTATGTTCTCATGACGCATATGTTTTAAAAGTTAAAAGAGAAATATTGGACCCTTGAAAGGAGTATGTGCTTAAGTGCACATGAATAATTATCTACTATATTTGATCTACTAGAAATTATTATGTGATTTTACATGCATGAGGAGTTTTGGTCATGTAAAAGGATATAAATAAATTATGTGAGGGGTAGCTCACATAAAAACTTAGTGTAAAAGGAAATTGGTTGTATTATTTGAGAATGATTTGTTATTCATGTTATTTCTTGAGGAAATATTATAAATCTCTCTAATATGTGAAATGATACCAAAATATTTTATAGTTCATGCATAATAGCCAGTTAGTTAGCTATATTTTGGAAAATTAATAATTTGGGTGTAAAAATCCTTGGAATATATATATATATATATATATATATATATATATATATATATATATATATTTGTATGCAAGGAAGTAATTATAATGTTAGAACTCTTCAAAAAGAATTGAAGAGAAAAATATATCCTTGTTCGTGTTATTGGAATAGAGTACTTGAGAGGAAAAGTAGTAATCACATGCTTTATTACGTAATATTATTTAGAGAAATATATATGCTTACATGCATGGGAAAAGTATAGTTTTTGGTATTAGATTTATAGAGAAAAGGAAGATGCAGTCTCATAATATTTATTGTGTTAGCCTTCTTTTGGGAAAAATAATATGTATTTTGCAAACCTAAAGGGATTAGCTATGACATTAGCTTTATTTTGATTATATTATGCATAGTTATTGGGTTATATATTTTGTATGAGATTGAAATGTCTCTTTTCATGCAAGAAAGAATAAGTGGTATGCGTTTGACCCATTGGAAAATAAATGTGTTTATTTTTCCATGAAATATTTATTTAGTTTCTTTTGGAAAGAAATATATGTTTTACATGAAAGAAGAAAAAACTATGTTATTGCATGAACAAAATTATAACTAGTGTTTTAACTTTGTTAGAAATCAAGCTCGCATGGTTATACATAATAGCCATTATGAATAGCTCTTGGGTGGAAAAGATGTTTTTAGAAAAGATCATGCATTCACATGCATAAGTATAGCATATATTGCATTAATCCCTTTGAAAAAAAAAACATAAGAGTAGGAAAAAAAAGAAATTTCTTATTGGGATAGTTATCTTGAAAGTTTGTTATGTGTTTTCATGAACAATATTATTCTATAGTATGTTAGCTTTCCTTTGTAAATAATATGAAATTACATGCAACTTTTTGTTAGTGTTTGTTGGAAATATGACGCTTGATAGTGATTTATTTGTTACTAATACAGGTGATATGAGTTTAAAGAATGAATTTCATGTCAATATTGTTATGTTTTAGACATGCAAACAAATAGTGTTGAAGTGTCACAAATAAAGATTGATTATTGGATTATTAATAATTTGTCTAATCATGATATCAAGTGTTATAACGACAACAATGACAAGAAAATATGGTGACTTGAGAAAAGGATTTTTTATGTTTAATATTGCGGAACATAAATATTTGTTAGTCCATGCAGGTTTAGCAATTCCAACTGTAGGGTTAACAACTGAAGGAAACAACCTGACTACAAAGACTGAGACTGAGGATCCGTGAGTAAATGGTATCATGATGATTGTAATAGCTTATAGCTAGTTATGTTCATTGAAGGTTACTTTTATATGTAATTTTTATGACAATGGTCAAGGGATGGACTCCCTTGTAACCATTGAGTGAGGGGTGACAACCCTCATGAGCGTTTAATAATAAAACTAAAAATTTGTTGGTTTTCACCCTATGGGGTTTCTAGGGTATATTGATGTCTAATGATGTGATTGTTCATTGTGTTATTTTCATGATGTTAATTTATTTCCTTATGTGATGTTTATATTCTCAATTCTGTGATTTACTAATTAAGTTAAAATGATCATGGGATTGATGCATATTTATAGTAGGAAGTTTAAGTTAATATGCTACAACAAGGAAAAATTAATGGTTGTGTAACTCACTATGTTTTTTAATAAATATCTCCCTAGGCGATGATGATTTTTGTTCTAACGGTTAATGAGGAAATACAGAAATTAATTTAGAAAGTAAAAAATTGGTAAATGTTGAAAAAATCTCCTAATTCCATGCATTTTCCTGCGAGGTTACCAGGGTATGTTACATGAAGAAAACAAATTCACTTACAAAAATTTAGTTAATTTTATCCATATCCTTGGAATAGTCTCTGATATCGCCAAGAAAAACCAATAGCTTCCAAATCCTAATAGAATAAATAAATCTGAGGCTAGATGGTCAAAAGGGATCAATACATGTGAGGATATAATTTATAATTGTAGTATTCTAAGAAAGAGTATAAGTGATGGCTATTTTATGGAAATAGGAATTATAAAATTCTTAGATGGTATGCGCATTTGGCGCAATTCTGAATTAATTTCATGTGACAAATTAAAACTTAATTGGAAAAGAAAATATAGTTAACATAAACATATTTTGATAGCATCATTGATTTTACTACATAACACATTAAAACATGACTACTTTTTTTTCTTCTAAATTCATTAAGAATAAGTTAGAGTCAGCTTCCAAGGTGCAATAATAAGTTAGGAAAATTGAAAAAAAAAATTCACTAAGAAGTGAAAATGGAAATTAGAATTTCTCCAGATAGGGATTACATTAAAAATATGGTGAATGGATTTGTTCAATGAGTCATCGACTTGTAATACATCTAACATAACCATAGTCACAAAAAATGATGTTCTCTCATGTAAATGTTTTCAAATTATTTTATGTTTTATTTTTTGTGATCTAATAAAAGACAATTTAGCTTTCTTGATTATCTTATGGTGATATTTTCTAATTATTATAAAAATTATTATTTTTTGGTTGGAGATTTATTTTTAGTGTCACAATTTACACAAGCACAACCCAAGTTTTCGATAGAACAAATGGGTTTACTTTATAGTTTTCATTGCATAATTCTGACTCTTTTCAGTCACTTTGCCTTTTATGACTATGTTTTGAATAAGATGTTGTTGGAAACATAATCCTCTATGCGTAGGTGTGGAAGGTGAACAATCACAAAGGAGTCCAAGTGACCTTGGAAGATGAATCCAAGGGTCACACCAATTTAACATAAATAGACATCTATGGTGAATAATATGAATAACTAATTCTTATATTTCCATGTGTGTGTTTATCTTCTCCTCCACCATGTGTATGTTTAACATGGTATCAAAGCCATGATGAGTGGCCTTCCTTTGTGCATTTATGTGTTCCATTGATAGTGTTGGTGTTAGCATAAAATTCTGGCAAAGAATGTGGACCTCTGCACACTTCCCATTGCACAGTCCACATTGTACGCTCCACTATGTCATAATGCGCTAGTCTTTGACATAAAGTTGCACTCTATCATAATGCGTGACATGCGTTTCTGAAACTCCAATTAATATTCTAGAGAAATCTAAAGGATGTCAAAGAATCCAAAAGCTAACCAATTTTTTGATCATTTGTGCTCTTTTTCTGATTTTCACCCACAATATCATAGCTGAAATTTTTTTTACAGTATAGTGTCTAGCCCAAATAATGTGAGTATTTGCGAATCCAAAGAGAGCATTGGAGGGCAGTAGGTCTGAAACGGTTATAAAAAAACAGAGCCATCCAAACTAATAATTTTCTCTGAAAAGAACATTGGTGTTTAAGCTCTTCTTCTTCTTGATTGAAAATGGGTTATTGGCAATCCCTGATGAACCTGTGAATTAGTGCCAAGGCCTTTATAGCCACCATACAGTTATTGGTTCTTCTCAAACTATGCTTACTCCTACGCAAATCCTCCTGCAACCAACACACCGTCTTTATTATGGCTCCATGCGGACAACCCACCCCTCCCCTCTCATCACCTCAGCCTTCCCCTCCCTCATAGCACACATCCTCACCTGCGGCCTTCCCTCAGGCCCTCGCACAGTCTGCACTCCCCTTTCCTACTCCCGCGGCCTGGTGTTGCTCGCTCCTCTTCCCAACCTCCTTCCTTGTCGCCCTTCCACCCACGTGAGCTCCCCTCGGCCCTCGACCTTCCCACACACCCCCTCACCTCCCTCCCCGATGGAGTTTCCTTTCCCATCCCCTCACCTCCCTCCCCTGTCCACCTCTCTCCTACCTCCCTCACCCTCCCCTGCCCTCATGCTCCTCGTGCCAACTCCTCCTCACAGTAGACCTCATCGACCCCCTGCTCCATACTCCCACCTACCTCACTTATTTTCTTTTCCTCTCGTCCATCCCACTGCCTCGCAGCCTCTCACTCCCACCTCTCAGCCCCTTTACCCTACCTTCCGCCAACTCTCTTTGCCACTCCAACCTCCCTCCTGCCTACTCGACCTTACTTTCCATTCCCACAGTGCACCCTTCAGCCTTTTCCCTTCACCGCTCCGTGGCTCCCTTGAGTGCATGTTCGCATCCCTCAGGTTCAACTTTCCCACTGCACAGAGTTAAAAAAATTTGGAGGAAGACGAGAAGCGGAAGAGAAGTGAAATCATAGAGGGAAGAGTGTTGGTGTTTGTCTCTCTCTGCTGGCGCATTTCCAAGTTGGCATAGGTCGACTCCCATAACTGAATTTTACCATCATTCTTAGAGCCTTTTGTGAGATGCATGTACATCGGAGGACCGAGTGCATCAACCCGTATCCGCCTGACCTCCAGAAACTCTTGCTACTGTGCTCTTTCCCTATCTCCACAACAAGATTTATTCCAGTTCAAAGTTGCAACCAAAATAAACAAAATCTCAGTCCTTAACATGCCGCCTAACATAATATTTGAAAAAGAAAGCTTTGAGACACTATCAAATAGTTCATGATGAGGTTAATGTTCAGTAAAATCCTCTTGATTTAATATTGCAAAGGTACATGGGGAGAGTGCTACATATCATAAAAATTCATGCCATAATGATTTTCCTTTTTATGTACATATTACACACCTATCACTTTCTGCATAATCTTATGAGTGCACACATAAATATGCTAAAGAATTTTCGGCTCCTTCAAGATAATGGGCTATACTACAAGATAAATACCAACAAGCTTCCTTGCCATTTACTCCTTGCTAATGACCATTGCATAAGTATGTATGGTTATTGAAAATAATGTTTTTAAATGAGCATATATATGCATTGAGTTTTTATGGGCCTTAAGATATATACTGATATATGGTGAAAGTTTATACTGATATATGTTGATATGGATTTTCTCCTTCCCATGATGAATTGAAATCTTGTCGAGCCTATAGAAACAAAAGCACCGAAGAATAGCCTCATAGTAGTGCAGAGAGCAGAGAGAGACTCACGCAGGATGAAGAGATTTGCATGAAGGCATTGGGAGAGATACCTACAATGGTGGGGATATTTACATATATGATAAACGAGCATTGAAAATCCAGAAAAATGCCTCTATATCAATGATTCTTTGTTGTTGAAGTTTTATTTCAAATATTTCTACAATGCACTTAAGATTTATTACTGGTGCCACTATAAAGGTCACCACCAAAGTTTACATAAGTATAGGTGTCAAAGTGTACAACAACTTCATTGTAAGTCACTTCTAGAGTACCTGGAAGGGCATTTGTGTAGGGTTCTATATTGTCTATATCTTTTCTTCTTGTTGTATTATCAAGATCTATAATTTTTATTTTCTTTGTGATCATCACTCTTTTCTTTTTCGAAGTTGGAATAAATTATTCAAAGTTAAAGTTACAAGAAAATTTGACTATTTTAAAATGAGAGCAATAGCGATAGTATTAGAGTTATTGAATACTCTTATACTTTGTGGTACTAATGAGACAGTCCAAATCTACAAGGGAACTCTCTCAGAAATTCAAATATGTCTGCAACATGAAAAGGAAAAGATTGATTTTTTGCATCTTGAATCTCAATTCTAGCAAAAAGAATTACAACAAAAGAGTCATCATTCTAAAACTGTTTCTATTCAAAAAATTGAGAGGGACTCCCATTAGCAGCAAGAATATAAATTTGTAGTTGATTCACATTCAGTTCCTTGTACAAGGGTAGATTTACATGCAGATGCAGCAGCTCACTCTCCACTTCCCAAGCCCATCATGAGACCTTGGGAAGAGCTTGTCGACAACAAGTAGAGAAACGGTCTTGGATATAAAAAGGAGTTGTCCTTTCATATTCTGGACTACTCCAAGCCCATAAAATTATAGAGTGCCAAATTTTTGTATGAAATTTAACGTTCAGCTCTTCCAGATCCTGCTTCTCTTCCATAACAGCAACAACAAAAAATTGAAAATCGCCAACACTGTGATCGAGATGGCCATATGAAAGATCATTGTTTTTATCTTCGCCCATGCAATCACTATAGTCAGCACAACCATTCTTCACACATATGCTTCAGAAAGAAGCCTCTTGCAAGAACAAAGATTCATCTTGGATGGATTGCTTCTTGGCAATGGGAATCAACAACCAAGAAGATGTTTAAGTCACATGTCAGAACTTGTTCTAGAATATTGAACAAAATTGTAGTTTATTTTTGGCCATCATCTCACCTTGTACGCAACGGGGGGGAAATGGTGGTCATATACAAGCTTTGAAGCCACATCAAGCGAGCCTAAGCCACAATCTCTCATTCCAGATTTAGAGTTGTATCTAAAGACATAACAGTTCAAGCGAGACTGAGCCACAATTCCTCATTCCAGATTCAGAGTTGTAGGCAGAGACACGGATGGCCATAAGAATACCTTTGGTTGGTGGAAAAACTTAAATCATCTACGCGAGGTTTATATTCTTTCTCTTCAAATAATTCAGAGCACTTCCTCTAGTAGGAGACTTCAAATTCTTGGTAGCTTTGGTAGAGTTCCAGGAAATGCATCAAGCATTCCAGTGTTGGTGGTCATCCTTAAACCATCACAGTTTGTATAACTCCCTAATTTTATGTTGAAGGTCTCCCTCCTCAAATATGAGGGACACTTCCTCTAGTAGAAGCCCTCAGCTTCTTGCTAGTTTTGGAAGAGTTCCGAGAACTGTAATAAGTGTTGAGTTCTAGTGTTGGTGGTCATCCTTAGACCACCTCTTTATGCCAACATTTCAGAGATATGATTTAGCCTAAGTGCTTTCATGCATATTTTGCATATTTGTATTACAACTCTCTTCTTGGACTCACACATACCCCTTCGGATTAAGGGGGTAATGTTGGACACCTAATCCTCTATGTGTAGGTGTGGAAGGTGAACAGTCACAAAGGAGTCCAAGTGAACTTGGAAGATGAATCCAAGGGTCACACCAATGTAATATAAATAGACATCTATGGTGAATAATATAAATAACTAATGCTTATAGTTTTATGTGTGTTTTTATCTTATCGTCCACCATGTGTGTGTTTAACAGATCTCATACATACCTAAATGATAGTTACAGTCATTGAGAATTCATTTTGAATACATTTTTGTCAAATTAACTTTGTACTAATGGTATGATAATTTTTTCTATAAATTGGTGTTGGCAATATGATGCAGAGTGTTGTCCTTGATGGCAACCTACTTGATAAAGTTGATGGCAACCTATTTGATGAAGTTTTTCTCGATGAAAACCTATTGATCTTGATGGAAACCTACTTGATGAGTTAAGGGGGAGATTTTTGGCAATGTGATACAATGTATTGACTTTGATGGAACCTGCTTGATGAAGTTGTCTTTGATGGAAATGATGTAAATCTGATGTATCTACAAATCCGTTCAGAAGTAGCAGAAGAAATGAATTCAGAAAGTGCAAGAATAATGGTGAACAAGGTATGCACAAGGCATACACGATTTTGTTAAGGAGAAGTAACGTATGCACGCGGAAAAGTACGTGCCAAGTCGCGTATGCAAATTTGCGCTCTATTTTTATAAAACCAGGGGGCATTACCATGGTATTGGCCCAAAGTATTGAGTGCTTGATTATCTATTTGATCCCGTCCAGGAATACCATCAGTGGTTGAGTGGTTTTGACTCATGGTATTGATAAAGGCCAAATCTATTTAAGGAGAAGAAAATCATAGTGCAAGGGGTGTGCAAGTGTCTGGGCATTAATGAATACTTCACTCTAAAGTATATCTGCATGGTTGAAATCTGTTCTTAATTGATAGATCTGAATCTATGATGCACCTATGAATATGATGAAGGTTCAAGATCTCTAGATCTAGAAATGATGAATCTCTAAGATGATCTGAGAAGAAGTGATGAAGACCTGGCACAAATCTGATGAAGAAATTGAAGAAATATGGGTAATTTTATAGATCTGATCTGTTCTGCAAAGTTTATCTTTTATAGATTTATACGCGGGTTTTTTTTATGAAAAGCGCATGTATATGCGGATCTGATTCAATAAAAGCACATATGGGTAGTTAGGGTTTTCTGAAAATGCACAGATGTATGCGCGAGTTCGTTTTATGAAAATCACGTGTATACGTGGGTCTGATTAAATAAAAGTGCGTATGGTATCTGAACTAATGATTGCTCAAGGTTGAATGTGTTTATGAATATCTATTTTGAAGTCTGGGTTATCTCTAATATTCTAGTTACAGTGGTTTCACTGTTCTGTTTGAAGCATTGGGCGAAGTATATTTGTTGATAAGTGAAGGGTTGTGTTGAAGCTGTTTGATCCAGTTTGAAAATTGATGAAAAGTGGTCGACAGTAGTGCTGAGGTTTGAAGCCTTTAGTAAGGGGGTAGTAGCTCCCTTCCAGGAGAGGCTAGTAAACGAGAGCAGGGGGTTGTAGCTCCCTTCCAGGAGAGGCTGGTAAACGAGAGAAGGTTGTAACCTTCTATAGGTGGGTGCCTGCATGCTGGTATGAGTCTGCGCCAGTACATGATTGTAAGAAGTTTTATTTATATAATAAATATTGAAGACTAAGACAATGATAGCGGTGTTTTTCTCCCGAATTGGGTTTCCACCTTAAATCCTAGTGTTCGTGTGTGTTGCTTATGTGTGGTGATTTATTCTGTTCTTACTACACCTGTTTACTGCTTACTAAACATCTGATGAATGAATGATGCAATGATCTAAGTTAAGAATTAAATGCATATTTAGATCTCTGAGCATACACGAGTTTACTTAAGGATATCCGCATGTATACACGAGTTGTGTTCATTAAAGTAGTGTATGGGTTTAAAAGCAAGAAAAAGTTAAAAAAAATTCAGTCAGCACTAAATATTTATTCACCCCCCCCCCCCTCCTCTTAGTATTTTTCCCAACAATTGGAATCATAGCAGGTCCTTCTAAAAAAGCTTAGCCGCTAGAAGGAAGATCAAGCAAGATGAGAAATCAAGAAGGAATAGCATCTATCAAGCCTCCGCTCTTCAATGGAAGCAATTTAATCTTCTGGAAAATGAGGATGAGATCCTTTCTTCAGTCTATGGGAGCATATGTATGGGCCATTGTTGAACAAGGATATCAATATCCAGCTGCTACACCAACAGATCCAACTGAAAGGAAGAATTATGAATCAAATGCAAAAGCGGTCAATGCTATAACAGGAAGTCTAACAGAATCAGAATTTGTCAAAGTCATGGCAGCTAAATACAGCAAAGGAAATATGGGACAAAATCATTCTAAGTTATGAAGGTGATGCAAAGGTAAAAAGTGCTAAACTCCAAACCCTCAGAATTCAATATGAGAATCTAAAAATGGATAATGAGGAGAGCATTGCCAATTTATTTTTACGTCTTGATGATATTGTAAATCGTATGAGAAATATGGGAGAAACAATAACCGAATCTACTTTGGTTGAGAAAATTTTAAGATCACTAACGGAAAAATTTGAGTCAAAAGTTTCTGCTCTTGAAGAAAAGCAGGATCTTCAAAATCTTACTATGGTGCAACTTCATGGCATACTAACTGCATATGAAATGAGAAGAGGAGTGTCAACACTAAGCCAAGAAGCACAAGGATCAGATAGATTCAAGAACATGAGGTAAATTTGAAAAGAAAATTCAACTTTGGCACCAGAAGGTTCGAGGTAAGCCTTTTTAAATGTTTCGATTGTGGAAGAGTTGGTTATTATAGTCGCTATGTCCTATAAAGAGACACCTAAAAGTGAAGGAAGTAGCAAGAAGGAATAAGAATCGCTTAACACAGAAAAGTTACTATACTCATGAAGGCAGTGATGGGTTATCTGATAGTGAAGAAGAATATGGACAAGATTTTAGACTTCTCATGGCATTTGAATCTAGAGAAGAAAATGATACTTTTATGGATGCTCTAGAGGACAATGATTTTCTTGAAGAGAACAATCAACTCAAAATACACTTAGAAGAAAGTAAAATACTCTTAGAAGAAAGGAAAATAACCATAGAAACTATGGAAAAGCAGTTTGAAGAAGCAAAGAAACACATCGAGAAATTAGAATGTGAAGTGGTAAGTCTAAGAAAATATTTTGAGAAAGTAAAGACTCTGAATCTTAGATTTGCTAAAGGATCTGAAACCTTAGATGAAATTATCAAGGTACAACATTCTCCTTATACTACGTCTTGGATATACCTGAGAGAAGATCAAGCTCGAAGACCAAATTAGGTTCTAAAAAAGGCCACAGCAAGAGAGTTTGGCTGCACTCGCCACTCAGCAAGGGAATAAAGAATCATTACAGGTAAAGCATGTTCATGTCAAATCAAAGAACACTAATAGAAATATCTCTCAAAGAAACACCAATCAACAGGTAAATTCAAGTAGAAGATTTCATGATCGCAGAAATTTCTTCTTTAATGGACAATGTTTCTCATGTCACAATTTTGGTCATAAAGCTGTTCAATGTGTTGCATATAAAACCATCATGACTAGAGAAGCAAGAAAGAAAAGGATTGAATTTGAGAAGAATACCTATAACAACTTTTCTCCTCTTCTAAATGAAGTTGAATGTGCTTATTGCAATAACTTTGGGCATGAAGAATCTGAATGCAGGAGAAAAGCTCAGCCAAAAGAGCATTTTCCTTCAAGTTCCAAAGTATGGAAAAAGAAGGAATTACAAGTTGAAAATTGTAGCATAGCATTATTTGCAGAAGATGAAGAAAATCAATGGTACATTGATAGTGGATGCTCAAGACACATGACAGGTGACAAAAAAAAACTTCTTTCATATAGTGCTCTAGAAAAGGAAAAGAAAGTTACATTTGGAAATGATACTCCTGCTGTAATTAAAGGAAAAGGGTCTGTGTTTCTAAAAGAAAAGGTGAAAGCTAACGATGTCATGTATGTGGATGGATTAAGGCATAAATTGTTAAGTGTAAGTCAAATGTGTGATCAAGGAACTGAAGTTGTCTTTAGTTCAAAAGAATGTGTGGTACGTGATCTTGATATAGGTAAAACAATTATAAAAGGAAAAAGAACTCCAGGTAACCTGTATGTATTGAAGAACTGCAAAGAACAATGTTACTTGAGTAAATATTCAGAAAATTGGCTATGGCATAGAAGGTTGGGGCATCTGAGCTTCTCTCGAATCAACAAATCAAGAAGACTTAAAGTTGTCCGTGATCTTCCCAATATTACTCTACCTGAAAATAGCACATGCAAGTCTTTCCAATTTGGTAAATAGACTAGAGTACAGTTTAATGCCAAGGAAGGATCATCAAATAAGCCTTTTAAACTCATTCCTACTGACATATGTGGACCTATGAGGAAAAAGTCACCACGTGGTGAACAATACTATATCTTGTTTATTGATGATTTCTCTAGAATGTGTTGGATCGGGTTGCTTAAACACAAAGATGAAGCATTTGAGAAATTTTAGAATTTCAAAGCTCTGGTTGAAAATGAATAAGATCTAAAAATCAAGTGTCTTAGATCTGATCGAGGAGGAGAATATACTTCATATGAATTCCTTGAATTTTGTGTACAACATGGCATAAAAAGACAATTTACTGTACCCAACACTCCACAACAAAATGGCATAGCAGAAAGAATGAATAGAACAGTTCAAAAAATGGCTAGAGCTATGCTTGATGATTCCGGAACACCTGACACATTTTGGGGAGAAGCAGCACATACAACGGTAAATATTCATAACAACGCACATGTTTGTGTAAATAGTGACAAAACTCCATATGAACTCTGGTATGGTAATCCTCCCACTGTGAAGCATTTTAGAATATTTGGAGGCAGATGCTTTATCAAAAATAATGATGAAAAACTTGGCAAGCTTGAACCCAGAGCAGATGAAGGAATACTTCTTGGTTACTCCTCTAGGAGTAGAGCATAGAAATGTTACAATAACAGACTTCGGAAGATTTTTGAATATATTGATGTTGTTATTGATGAGTCTCTTGTAGCCCCAAAAGAAGAAAAACAAACAACAAATGAAGATGATAATGGCATATGTCCTTATACGTCAAATAGCAATGATATAGACAGTGAACCCAATGAAGAACCTGAAGATGATTTATCTGGAAAAGCTCCATCCAGATATGTTCAAAAGAATCATCCAGAATCTCAAATTTTGGGAGATAAGGGATCAGGTGTACAAACAAGAAGGACTCTTGTGGGATCTTCTAGCTATCTGGCATTTCTATCCACTATTGAGCCACACAATGTCAATCAAGCTAGCAAAGATGAATGTTGGATTCAAGCCATGAATGAAGATCTTGATCAAATTGAAAAGAATCACACTTGGGAATTAGTACCAAGACCTTGTGACAAAAGTGTCATTGGAACTAAGTGGATATTCAAAAACAAGTTAAATGAGAATGGGGAGGTTATAAGAAATAAATCTAGACTTGTTTGCAAGGGGTATGCTCAACAAGAAGGTATAGACTTTGAAGAAAAATTTTCTCCTATAGCTAGACTTGAAGCCATAAGAATGTTTCTTGCTTTTTCAAGCTTCCAACATAGCAAAGTTTATCAAATGGATGTTAAATCTTCATTTCTCAGTGGTGATCTAGAAGAAGAAGTTTATATAGAACAACTAGAAGGATTCATTTTGGGAAATGATGAAAAAATTGTTTGTAGACTTAAAAAGGCTCTATATGGTCTCAAACAAGCTCCAAGGGCATGGTATTATCATCTTGACAAATATCTTCATCAACAAGGATTTTCAAAGGGGTTTGCTGATAGCAATTTATACACAAAAACTGAAAATGATAAACTATTGATTGTGGTTGTATATGTTGATGATATCATTTTTGGAAGTAATGAAGAATCTATGAGTCAGAAATTTGCTTCTGCTATGCAGCAAGAATTTGAAATGTCTTTACTTGGGGAACTAACATTCTTTCTTGGCTTGCAAGTGCATCAAACTACAAAAGGCATATTCTTATCACAAGGAAAATACCTTAAGCAAATTTTGAAGAAGTATGGCACGGAAGAGTGCAAACCTGTAAGTACACCAATGATAATCGGATGTAATCTCAGTTCTCATGATGATTCTCCCACGGTGAATCAACCAGAATACAGATCTATGATAGGAAGTCTACTTTATCTCACTGGGACTAGACTAGACATTATGCATGTAGTTGGGATTGTTGGACGATTCCAAGCCAATCCAAAAGTGTCTCACCTTCAGGTTGTCAAAAGAATATTCAAATATCTACAAGGAACTCAAGACTTTGGACTATGGTATTCAAAGAATGTTGATCTCACTCTTCATGCTTACACTGATGCAGATTGGGCTGGAAATGTTGATGATCAGAAAAGCACTAGTGGTGGTGCATTCTATATGGGGCCCCGGTTAGTATCTTGATTCAGAAAGAAGAAAAACTCTATTGCCTTGTCTACAGCAGAAGCAGAATATGTGGCTGCCACATCATGTTGCACTCAGCTTCTTTGGATGATGCAAACCTTACAAGACTTTCAAATAAAATGTTCACCTCCTATCTCCATTATGTGTGATAATACAAGTGCCATCAATATCTCAAATAATCCTGTTATACATTCCAAGACCAAGCACATTCCCATCAAGTATCACTTCTTACATGAACAAGTGCTTGAACAAAAGGTGAAGTTGGAGTATGTTCCCTCCAATGAACAAGTTGTTGATATACTGACCAAACCTCTGTCGAGGGAAGCGTTTGAATATCTCATACAGAAGCTGGGAGTAGTCTCTCCCATGCAGAAAATCAGAATTTCTTAAATTCAGAAGAATAATTGGATACACGGGTTTCCTGAAATACAGTCGCGTATATATGCAAGTTTTTGCAAAGAAAACCACGTATGGTTAGTTGCTGACAAATTTTACTTGGGGTCAGCATTCTTCAGCACAGCTGTAGTTCTGTTTGGTATCTCTGATGCTGTATTGTATCTCTGATGATGTTTCAGCTCTTATATTTCTGTTTCATTCTCTAATATTGGGTAAATATGCCTTGATGATTGGTTGTTGAAAGTGTTCAGGTTGCAGAAGCTAAGGAGGAGTTTTGGTCATATGGAAAGGATGCATTAGAAGCATAGTTTCAGGGGGAGCATTAGCCTTGCTGAATGTAATGCATTGTTAGCATTATGGTGATTCTGAATTATGATCTCTCTTGATGTCTTTTTGATATTGGTTATAAAAAGTCATATGTGTAATTTGATGAAAAGGTTATGACCTATGCTGTAAATTGTAATATTCAGTCATGTCAAAGGCTCGGTGAAATTTGTAAACCCACTTGGTTGGGTAGTTGAGTCAAACTGTGTAAACCCACTAGGTTGGGTACATGAGTCATATATGTAAATCCACTTGGTTGGATCTTTGATGTAAGTATGAGTCCTTGGTTATAGAGTCATGTACTTCATCGAAAAATACATTTTAAAATTCAGCATGAACTAAGGGGGAGCAAGGTAACTTCAGTGCACAATCAGATCTACAGAGCTCTTCTTTCTACATGAGAAGAAAAACCTTGTTTTTGTTTTGATCTGCCCTTTGCCCTTGATGTCAAAGGGGGAGAGTAGTATCATGGTGTTTGAATATGGGGAGAATATCATGGTGCTTGCATAATGATTATAATCAATGTATCTATTTGTTGCGATGATCAAACACCATCATGGTTGCCATCAAGTCCAAAGGGGGAGATTGTTGGCAATATGATGCAGAGTGTTGTCCTTGATGGCAACCTAATTGATAAAGTTGATGGCAACCTATTTGATGAAGTTGTTCTTGATGAAAACCTATTGATCTTGATGGAAACCTACTTGATGAGTTAAGGGGGAGATTCTTGGCAATGTGATACAATGTATTGACTTTGATGGAACCTGCTTGATAAAGTTGTCTTTGATGGAAATGATGTAAATTTGATGTATCTACAGATCCATTCAGAAGTAGCAGAAGAAAGGAATTCAGAAAGTGCCAGAATAATGTTGAACAAGGTATGTCAAAAGGCATACGTGGTTTTGTTAAGGAGAAGTAGCGTATGCACGCGGAAAAGTACGTGCCAAGTCGCGTATGCAAATTTGGGCTCTATTTTTATAAAACCAGGGAGCATTACAATGGTATTGGCCCAAATTATTGAGCGCTTGATTATCTATTTGATCCCATCCAGGAATACCATCAGTGGTTGAGTGGTTTTGACTCATGGTATTGATAAAGGCCAAATCTATTTAAGGAGAAGAAAATCATAGTGTAAGGGGTGTGCAAGTGTCTGGGCATTAATGAATACTTCACTCTGAAGTATATCTGCATGGTTGAACTCTGTTCTTAATTGATAGATCTGAATCTATGATGCACCTATGAATATTATGAAGGTTCAAGATCTCTAGATCTAGAAATGATGAATCTCTAGGATGATCAGAAAAGAAGTGATGAAGACCTGGCACAAATCTGATGAAGAAATTGAAGAAATCTGGGTAAGTTCATAGATCTGATCTGTTCTACAAAGTTTATCTTTTACAGATTTATACGCAGGTTCGTTTTATGAAAAGAACGTGTATACGCGGATCTGATTCAATAAAAGCACGTATGGGCAGTTAGGTTTTTCTGAAAATGCACAGATGTATACGCAGGTCTGATTAAATAAAAGCACGTATGGTATCTGAACTAATGATTGCTCAAGGTTGAATGCGTTTATGCATATCTATTCTGAAGTCTGGGTTATCTCTGATATTCTGGTTACAGTGGTTTCACTGTTTTGTTTGAAGCATTGGGCGAAGTATATTTGTTGATAAGTGAAGGGTTGTGTTGAATCTGTTTAATCCAGTTTGAAAATTGATGAAAATTGGTTGGCCGTAGTGCTGAGGGTTGAAGCCTTCAGTAAGGGGGTAGTATCTCCCTTCCAGTGGTAGCTGGTAAACAAGAACAGGGGGTAGTAGCTCCCTTCCAGGAGAGGCTGGTAAACAAGAGGAGGGGGTTGTAGCTCCCTTCCAGGAGAGGATGGTAAATGAGAGAAGGTTGTAGCCTTCTGCAGGTGGGTGCCTACGTGCTGGTATGAGTCTGCGCCAGTACATGATTGTAAGAAGTTTTCTTTATATAATAAATATTGAAGACTGAGACAACGACAGTGATGGTTTTCTCCCAAATTGGTTTTCCACCTTAAATCCTGGTGTTCGTGTGTGTTTCTTATGTGTGGTGATTTATTCTGTTCTTACTGCACCTGTTTACTGCTTACTAAACATTTGATGAATGAATGATGCAATGATCTAAGTTAAGAATTAAATGCATATTTAGATCTCTGAGCATACGCGAGTTTACTTAAGGATATATGCATGTATACACGAGTTGTGTTCATTAAAGTAGCGTATGGGTTTAAAAGCAAGAAAAAGTTAAAATGTTTTCAGTCAGCACTAAATACTGATTCACCCCCCCTTCCTCCCCCCTCCCCCTCTCAGTATTTTTCCCAACAATTGGTGAAGATATTATTTTAGTGATTAGAGGAAATTTCATTATAAAAGTGGCCTCCTAAGGAAAAACAATAAAAAAATATTTAAAATAGTAAAATAAAAGTTATGAATTTTGGAGGGAAAAAAAGATTTTTTATTTTTTTTATTTTAGACTTATCTCGTTCTAGGTTTACTCAAATCTCATGTGTAGAGAATCATTAAATGCATAATTAAATTCCACATCCAATCAGTACTAATTATGCATAATTTTTAGAGGACCCACATTGATAAAAATTATAGATACATTAAAAAACATGTTGAAACACATTTTTTCTAATGTATCTGCAATTCTCGTCAACGTGGTTCTTCTCAAAAGTATGCATGATGGGTACTCTTTGGATGTGGAATTTAATTTTTCATCCAATGAGTGTCTATGGTTGAAATTTGAGTAAACTTATAAGGATATAAGTAAAAAATACAATTAAAAAAAGTAGTTTTTTTATTTTCCCTTCAAAATATGCACATGGAATTCTTTTTAAATTTAAATAATTTTGATAAATTGACATATTACGACATGGAAATTACATGAAAAATTCATAGACATATTTAGGCTGAAATTTCCTTTAATATTTTCTACTATATTAAGTATTGTGTTGTTGCTTCAAAAGAAATTGAAGATTTGACAATAGTTTTGGATCTTAGACATATATCTCTCAATGATAGAATACTAGAAAAATTTCTTCAAAATTTCACAGAGTTCATTATGCAGAATACAAAGATATGGAAAAATGTTTCATTATAGTTGATCTACACTACTCTATTTCACACAATAAATTCACACCTTAGTTGTGTCTATGCTTGTTAATTAATTAATTTTGTTTCTCAACCACCATTTCTAAGTCCATCGAGTCTGTATTATATGAGTGTGACAAAAAATTTAATAAGTTAAATAGACTTTTAAGTATTCACGATTTATAGGTTGAACTACAATAACTATTTTCGATTTAAAACTATCTGACTCTATCGATATTATGATAATGACTTTTATTTATTTTCAGACATATGCTTTGAGCCTTTGTCTTAATATTTTATGTTTCGTTATTGATTAAAAGCAACCTAGATCGACCTTAAGTCTGGATATATCAAGTGTTAAGAGGGTTCAAATATCTCATGATACAAACCTCGTTCCTTTGTTCAAAACTTAAGAAATGTTTTCACCTCAATATATTTGATCTTTCTTGGAGCTTGATAGATTTAGAGTTAAGATGGATCTAGGTTGTTTTAGCTATTATTTTTTTTCATTTATTTTTTATTTTAATGGAATCTCACTATGTCTACATGTTTCAGTTAATAATTTACTTTTTATTTTCATTTTTTTTCATGTAACTAGACTGGGTCAAAATGTTTAGATAACATCTCTTCCATACTCGGGTGAAGAGTGTCTCTAATCCCAAAAATGTAATAGAATTATATATATATATATATATATATATATATATATATATATAATTTGGATTGTGAAATGAGAGGTTGTTTTTCAGCATGTGGTGTTGATGGGCCATGGGCTCAATCGATGGTATGGTATGGTTATGGTTAATATTATCCATGGTAAATTTGGGTGAGTATGCATGGTTAAAATTTTTGTTATATTGTAAGTATTAGTTTGATTGAGAAATAAGGGATGATTTTGGGGCATGTGGTATTGCTGAGTCATCGGCCACTGTATGGTATGGTTAATAATATCCATGGTAAAGTGGTGGTGAATATCCATGGTTAAAAATATTCTTATATTTTAAATATTAAGTTTTTATATTCTTATTAATGAAATTTAAATATGGTTACAACATTATTATTTTAATTTATATGGTAAAATGGATATGAATTTATAGCCGCTATTCATATCTTACATATTTTAATGTGATATATATATATATATATATATATATGGAAAGTAATTATAATATTTCAGATTTTATAGTTAATAAAAAAATGTGTTATAAAATTAAATTTAAATAAAATATTTCTAAATTATTTTGATTATAAAATGAGATATGGTTTATGAGTATGTTTTATTCTTGAGCCATGGTATTAGCCCATGATATTGTTACAAAGCCTATTTACAAGTTAGTAATATCTATGACAAAGTGAACTTGAATATACATGGTTAAACATATTGTGATATTGAAAGTTTATTGTAGATATTAAATTTAAATATGGTTATGAAATTATTATTCTATTTTATAAGGAACAAGGGATCTTAAGTTATTTTTCTCTATTTATAAGTTATATTTTAATTTAATATGTATATTATGATTTTCTTTAATGTAAAAATATATTGGTAATTTTATTAACAAAAAAAAAAATTATAACTAAGCAAATTGAATTTTATTATTTTTATTACTTTTAACTTTTTACATACACTACAACATCTCTCCCATATTGTGCTCTATATTACTTTTAATAGACATATAAAAAAAATGAAAAACTTTTTTACATTAAACATCATTCTTATACTGGACTCCTATACTTTGTTGTAAAATGCCTCCTCACCCAATGAAAATCAACATTTGCCCCTAGCTTTAGATTTTACACATAGATATCTTAAGAATACATTTTCTAATTGCAATTCATATTTGAGTAAATATCATTATATTTGAGTAAATATCATTAAAGAGAATACAAAAAAAACCGAACAAATATTTTATTGTGTTAGATGTACCAAAAATGCATACAACCTTTAAGCACTTCAGATAATGTAATATCGGAAGGGATCATTTGGAAAGATTCCTTGTCCACGGTTGTCATTGCCTGGAGCTTACAATGAATTTTTTTTACTCTGCACACCAAAAGCTCAGCACACGTGAATCCCCACTTTAAAAAAATATAAACCTAAAACAATTATCTATAAATTAACTTCATTTAATTTTATAACCAAATAAAAATTATTTAATAATATTTGTTTCCCTCCATTCTATACAACTACAATTCCGCACATCTATTAAAAAAGGCTGGTGGAGAGAATTTGATATAATATGGGTATTGTTTGTGTTCCATAAGCTTCAACCGCTTCCACATTTGCTAATAAAAATTGCGAATTATGGCTCTAATCCGAGACTCTGTACTTTCAAAGTCACTTCCGAAATTAAAATATACTATCTATCTAACTTTGCTCGATTTGAAGCCTTTGTCATAGGGCTGCACGAAGGAACTTTGCTCTATTATACTACGAAAAAATCACTCTCTCTAAGAGATGCTCACTGCCACTCGTGCTTGTGTGGACAATTTTTTTCTGAATATAATTCACTAGGTCTTTGAGAAGTGTTAATATTATGTACGCACAATGAACTTCTATACGTTCTCGCGCACAAAATAAGGGATACTATATTTTTATTTTCATTTAACACTATCGTTGAAGATTCTTGCGGATGGTATTTTTAGCGATCATTCTTAGTGGAATTGCATAACTACGTGAGTGTAGAGGCTTCTGTTCCTGGCTCTAAATACCATCATTGCGCACATAGTGGGAAGTATTATGTTGTTATTTTTAAGCAAGACAACCCACTTTAGACACAATTGTAATAATGAGTATTTAATAATGTTAGATTTATTGATTTTAATATATAGCACAAATTTTATTAAAATAATAAATATACAAATATGTCTTTTAAAGTGTTATTTCGAAATGTATTCCGCAAGCAATGCTTCCTCCCGTATCCATATCAATTAGTAACTGAGGACGCTATCGAGAGGTGGCTCTCCGTAGGCTATTGTGTGTAGAGAACAATTTTTTGTGCCGAGTCATTTGTGTTTTTGTTTTGAGTCTGAGTCTGAGCTCCCTACTCTGCATCTGCGAGAAGTTTCTCGATCTGCTTGCATCACGGTGCTAAGTCTCAAAGTCTATAGGTGATCTGAGAAGCTTGCATGTCTATGTGCTCCGCATAGGCAAGAACCTAAAGTGGTCAGATCGATAGATCGAGTCTTTTCACTTTGTGTGTTTGTTGCGCTCTGAGACTGAGTCTGCAACTGGCCAGGTAGCCTCTAGTATTGCTCGCTCATTCATTGAGTAGCAACTTCTAGTAAATGCCATTGCAGTCAATCTCTGGAAAGAGATCTAACTAAGTCTTGTAATCTGATCTCTGATGTAATATCATTTTTGAATCAATAAAAAGAGAAAGTTTTGTTCCGTATTTTAAGAACTGTAACTCTGAGCTTTATGAATGACCACTGAGGTACAATTGTCTTCTTAAAAGTTCGTCGAAAGTTCGCCAGAGGTTCGCCAAATCTCGAAGGGACGTGGAGTAGGCTGTTAAAAAAGGAAGGGAAGCCGCAGAAAAGGCCGAAAGAGGCGTGAAAGAGAAAGTAGGTTCGTGGATGGGTTCACATAGGGAACTCTAAGAAAAAAGAAGATACTCAGTGAGCCAATCAGCCTGTTGAGCTATTTGCAGTGCAAACCTGTGACAGAGGTCCCTGTAGTAAAATTGGTATCAGAGCCAGAAGTCGAGTCTGGTTCGTGAAAAAAGGTCAGTTCTTAAATCATACTCTCTTTATTTCCTAAAAGTAAAATGGACTCATTCAGAAAGTCAGTTTTGTTCAGAGAACTAGAAGAAAATGAAAAAGCTGAACAAAATCCCCTCAGAGATATGTTTGCTAGTAGTAGTAGTTGTGTGGTAAATGAGTCAGAATTATTGTATGAATTAGTCGAGCCACAAGCTCGTTGGGCTCTACCAAAGATATCTGTATGAGAGTTTTATGCAGATCTGGGAGTGTGGCATCTCAAAGCTGCCACTAGAATAACTATTAAAGAATCCATAAGCTCTATTAAAGAGAATTTTGACTGTGTATAGACCATTCCCCTGTTAGATCCTAAAAAGCTCCAAGCAGAAGCACAGCAGCTAGGAACCAAGTTCCTACATCTTGGATGTATTCGGGTAGGAATCCATGCCTTGACCCACCAGGGTCTTCACACTTATGTGTTAGCCATTGTTCAAGATCTAACACACAATAAATACACTGATTTCTTAATTGGAGGTATTGTTGCACCCCTGTCAAATGGACCAATCTAGTTTGATTGTTATCCAAACTTCTCTATGTCTGTATATGATGAAACATTGGTTGATATCCTACAGTTGCAAATCCAAACTAGTGGATTTGATATGAGGCGAAAAAAAAATAATATCACCATACAGACTACAGGTTGTTTTCGTCATACAAGTACTTTGTTTCCTATAGTTCTCCGTGCCCCCAATAGAGATTCAAAAACAAGTGTCATAGTTATGATAGATCCAAACAACCAGAAAGTTGAGCATAAAGCCATCAAATGGGAAGAGCTCACTTTTCCTGAACATTGGGTCGTGTCAAACCCAAAGCCCATCTCTGCCAAAAACATCACTTCCGCAAATATTGTTGAAAATCAATCGTCAACAGTCTTTTCATTCCCCGGAAGGTCTACCATAGATAGACGCAGGATTGAAGCAGAATGCAAAAATTCACCACTATATATACCACCTAAAGTTTCAGATACTAGTTGTTCTAGTCTTGTAAATTCTTTTTGTCAGCATAAAACATTATTTGAATGTGCTCAAATAATAAATTTTCAGCCACTTAAAGTCGACTGTCCTCAATTCCATCAGTCTGTCAATCTTAAACATCTTGCAGAAATGGTCATTAGAGATCAGAACCATAATCCTAGGATGGGTGAAGCTCCTTCTTCTACATCAGTCACCCCTTGTCCAAATCAAAAATGTTCTGACATACCTTTCCCTCATGAAGATGAACATGTCCTCATGATGCATCTAGTGCCATCCTTGCAAGATGAATATCCCAAACTTACAGAGATCTTTATGAATATGCAATCTCCAAGAGATAAGCATGGCCATGGATTTTACAGTAAAAAATATAAATTGATTCTAGCATGCAGATTCAAAGATTTGCCTTCAGATATAAAGAAACCATCTGTTCGAGAAATTCAGAAATTTTATACTTTGATGGATGGTTGTCAAAAACATCAGATCCCTGAAAATTGGATGAAACAAATGTTGAATTGGGATGTTCCACACATCCAAAAGCTGATGCTTTTGGATCTTCACGTTCTTTAGAGGAGAAGAAAGATTTAGCCTCACAATGGAAGGATTATATGAATCAAAGAAATATTTGGATTTCTTTTTATTCTTGGCTAAATAATAAAAACTCAGATGATGTTTTGATGACTGACTCAGCATCCTCCTCTAGTCATTCATGGACAACTGTTGATAGTAGTAAGATAGAAACTTCTACTAGTTTTCCTCCTTTCAAGGGAATTGTCCTAGGAGAAGGGAAAAATTCAGCAAATGCCTATCCCCTTGTGCAGAAAGAAAATATTTTAGGAATTGAAAGGAGAGTCCAGACAACTAGTGAGCAGATAAACTGGACCAATACTACTATTACTAGTCTGGAAAATAATATGGCTAAAGATGTCTCAGTAAAGGAACAAATAGACAGAGTGCAAGTGTCTATCAATGATGTAAATATTGCTTTAAATTATGTACAGTATAATGCTTCAGTTTCAAAAGATTTTTGTTTACAATCTTTGAAAAAGATTGATGAAGTAGAGACTTGTATCATAGAAAATTTTGTCTCTACACGACAATTAATTTCAAATTTGTCTCAGAAAATTGAGAAGTCAAAAAAGAAGAAAACAGATAAGCCTGTCCCTTCTTCTTTCCTCCACAAAGGAAAAGCAATGCCTGTCCAGAAGTATGTTTATAGATTTCCAAAGCTTTTCCCAAAAGAGTCTGCTCCTGAGTCTCCTACTTATAAAGTTATTGTTGCCTCTTTATATGAAGAACCAGAGCCTGAAAGTCATGTTCTCCCAGTATATGAACCATTGGAAGCTCAGTACACCAGATATTCCCCTCCTGATCTTGATGGCCTTGGAAAGATAAATCCAAGAGAGACATTCTTTGAGCAGAGTCACAAAGAATGGAACATTGATAATCTAACATCAGCCCAGATCAGACAAACTCTGGATCAAATGATCACATCATATAAGCTGATGTGCATAGAAGGAAAATCAGAGGTTGAGGTATGTAACACTCTGATTCCATGCTTCACAGGAACTCTAGCCAGATGGTGGGAACTAGAGTCCTCTCCAGCATTGATAAAGAAGATGGAAGAAGAGGTTGTTAAAGATGAAAATGGAAACATAGAATTCCATCCAGATGGCAGACCCATCAACAATATGATTGGTGCTCTCACAGCACTGATCCAACATAATTTCTATGGAGAAGAATCAGTCATTTCAGATCAGAATGAGTTGATTTTCATGAATCTGAAATGTCGCAATATAAACCAATATGAATATTTCCATAGGGATTGGATTCAAATAATTTTCCTGGTAAAGGACCCTAAAAATCTGCTATGGAAGTAGGTTTACCTTGCAACTTTTCCTTCGAAGCTTGTTAATATTCTAAAGTTGAAGGAATCATTCCAGTTTCCACTAGAAACATATTTATGGGGTCAAATGTATAGTATTATTACCAAAGTTCTGATTACTCTCTGTACCAGTTCAAAGATTAATAAGTCCATTGACAAGCCTAATAGACTGCCTGCTACGAAATCATTTTGCAACAAGAGTGGCATAACAGTTGATGATCCCTTGGTGAAAAAAAGAAAGTCCAAGAAAAAGGCTAAAAAGACTTACAAAAGAAGTCAGCCTTACACTTACCACATGAGCACTAAGAATATTTATGAGCTCAAAACTCATAAATCTAGAAGAAAGCCATACAAAAGGCCATCCAGAAAGAGATATTATAAGTATGTCCCAAAATCTCATTGTTATGATGTTGCTGACATTCATCCTAAAGAGTGCAAGCTAGAAAGGATGAAAGGAATAACGTGTTGGATCTGTGGAAAACCTAGACATACTTCTAACCTATGTCCTGAGGCCAAAGAATCCAGAAAAAATCTGGGTAAGAAATCTCCGCAGAAATATAAAGGCCAAACATCCACAGTCAAATCAGATACTCAATGTGATACCTGTGGTTCTGCATTTCACACAACAAAAGACTGTAAAAGGTTGTTTATCCAGCAAGCTCAAGAAGCTTCCTCTTCTGTTTCTGATAATGAATCTTCCTCTTTTCAGTCTGATATTGAAGAAGTTCATGCTTATTGTCAATGTAGTGCTTCTAAAACTTGTAAATGTGATTGTACTTCTTCAGAATTAGGTTTTTCCTCTGACAGTAATCTTGAAGAAGAATTTTCAAGAAAGTTGAAAGTTCTCATGGCTCAAACTGATGAATATGAACTCAAAGTTTTTGCACAGATAAGATCCATGGAAGATGGATTTTTAAAGACCAGACTCCTTGATGCCTATATGCAGTCTTCTAGTTCATCCTCCAATTCTAAATCAGGTAGGAAGCCATTGTTTGTTTATGCTTCTTACAAACGCAACACACACAATTATCTCCGCCAACAACAGGATTGCAAAGTTCGAGCACTCACTTTTGGGGGAGGTGAGTAAGGAGATACACTGCATGAAATCAGAAATCTCTGCCCTAAAACAAAGAATTTCAGAACTTGAAAAAGGTAAACAGAGTTTAGCCTCTCTAGTTGCCTCTCCAGTCTATTCAGGCAGAAAGATAAATTGTACTTTGCAAAATGCTCCTAAATACACAAAAGAAGTTGGGATTGCAGAAGGTCATCCTGATCCTCATGTTGGTTTTAGAGAAATGAAATTTCTTGCTATTCAATACCAACAACATCATATTAAAATCAATGTTTGAATAAAAGGTAATATGTTCAAATTAGTAGCATTGCTTGATTCAGGATCAGACGTAAATATGTTTTCTAAAAAGGCTGTTCCAACTCAGTATTGGGTTACTTCTACCTGCAAACTGACAGTGTTAGGAAGAATAACCATTGAGTATGAAGAACCCAAAGCTGCAGTTTGTTTTGATACACATTGTGTCAAGCTGAAATTTGCAGTTCGTGATATACCAGTTGACTGTATTCTTGGCAACGTGTTTTTAGCTACAGATGAGCTCCATGGTTCAATGAGATTTCCTAATAAAAAGGTTGGATACTTCATCACAATGTCTACATCAGATGGAATGGGTAAAAGAATAAATTTTCCCTCTGTTGCTAATACCCGTGTTTCCACCATGGTGCAGTCTATGCAAGAAGATTTGCAAAAGGCAGAAAAGAGTTTGTCAGAACTCAAAGAATATAAGAGCATTCTTAGCATTGAACAACAATTGAGTTCTCGTATAGTTCAGAAACAAATTTCTGAACTACAAAAACAATTTGAAGATCAGTGTTGTTCTGAGGAACCAAATGCATTCTGGCACAGAAAGCAGCACTGTGTTGAGCTACCCTACAAGGAATATTATGTGGGTAAGCCTTGCAAGTCTAGAGCCATACCTATGAATAGATAATATCGAAGGCTCTGCGAAAAAGAGATAAATAAGCTCCTTGACAGAAAGCTGATACAAGAGTCTAGCAGCCCTTGGAACTACTATGGCTTCTATGTTAATAAAATAAGTGAATAAATTCGAGGTATACTGAGACTGGTTATAAACTATAAACCTCTTAATATTGTTTTGGATGACGATACCTACCCCATTCCTCACAAAGAAGATCTGCTCAGTAGGATCGCCGGAGCCAAAGTATTTTCCAAGTTTGACCTCAAATCAGGATTCTGGAAAGTGGACATTGTAGAGAAAGACAAGTTCAAAACAGCTTTCAGTGTCCCTGTAGGTCATTACGAATGGAACGTAATGCATTTCTGCCTCAAGCATGCACCTTCCAAGTTTCAGAAGGTAATGGATTCTGTTTTTAAGCCATATGCCGAATGGTTGTTAGCATACATAGATGATATCCTGATTTTCGCTAAAAATATTCAAGAACATTTTAGACATTTAAAGATTTTTATGAGACTAGTCAAGAAGAATGGTCTGGTTCTAAGTAAAAATAAAATGAAACTCTGCCAAACCAAAATTAAATTCCTTGGGCACACCATTGAAAATGGACAAATTTCTCTTCAGTCTCATGCCTTAGAATTTGCAGATAAATTTCCTGATGAAATTATTGACAAGACACACCTGCAAAGGTTCTTAGGATGTCTCAATTATGTAAGAAATTTTTATCCTACATGTGCCATTGATAGATCTTCGCTTAATCATAGATTAAGAAAGAACCCACAGCCTTGGATAGAAGAACACTCAGAAGTAGTCCGACAGATCGAGGCTAAGGTTTGAAATCTCCCTATTCTCTATGTTGCAGAGGATACTTCTTTCAATATTTTTGAAACTGACGCTAGCAACATTGGTTGGGGAGGTGTATTGAAGCAAAGACCAAGTGAAAAGAGTAGCAAGAAGGAAGAACAAGTTGTACAATACGCCTCAGGAGTTTGGAGTAAGGCTGAAAAGAATTAATCCACAATTGAACAAGAGGTAAAGGCAGCTTGGAACTGTATCTATAAGTTCTCAACTCATTTGGTTAAGAAATTTTTTCTACTAAGAACAGATGCGCAAGCATTGGCAAAAGTCTTAACTAAGACTATTAAAAATCTTGAAGACGCCATGTTTACAAGATGACAGGCCTTATTCACCAACTTTGACTTCAAAGGTTAGCATATCAAAGGTATTCATAATCGTTTTCCTGATTTTCTTAATAGAGAATTTATCCAACAGCAAGAACATCATGATAACCCAAAAGAAGAAGAAGTAGCACATGTGATGATGAATCATGGGTAGTCTACAGAGAAAAATGGAGACCTACGTGGCAACTCCGAAATACTCAAATACTAGATGCAGACTTGCAGAGTCATTCAGATATCCAACATCTCGTACCAGAGAGAAGAGTACATCCAAAAGGGAGCAGGTGGATCCATGACATGATGTACTCCACTAGCATGATAGCTTCACATGAAGCTGAAAGATCTTTATCTGAAGATTTTTGAGATCTCACTATTATCTGTACTGGCGACAATGATAGAACAAGAATCTACTACAAATCTTATACAATCAATAGAACACGGTGTCCTGGCTGGAATAATATAGAAATATTCCTGACATGGCCAGGTAATAACCCTGACCTTATATTTCCTGACACTGTGTACAATTTTGCAAGTTACAAAAAGCATTGGTGGAATTTGTTGAACAAGGATGGACGTGATGAAACACGCTACACCAATCTAAAATTCAGGCCAACTTGGATAAATCGTGCAGGCCAAAGTCCTCCATGGCTAAGTGATTGGTGGTACATGTACGACTTGAGCACTTATAGTATGGATCCATACTTCTGTGAGTGCTATTTTCAAAGTCGCTGTACAAATATTCTGGAAAGCAGAATAGGAGAATGTTTTCATACTCCTTGTCAAACTGTCAGGGATATGGGCCAGCTAGAATATAAACTGATTAATTCAGTGTTTGAATTTCAAAAGAGCATGCATCTTCAGTGGCTCGTATTAATCAAAATAAAACACCAGATAATTTTAAACAAGCCTATGATAGTCCGCCGGATAGACAGAAAAGCTTGGGATGATCATATATACCCAAATCTTAGATTTCCGGACATCAAAATCCTTGAAGATCCTGTAGAGGCCAGTACAAGTGGTTCACATGGGCTCCGCTAAAACAAAAGTATCCATTGTGTAGTTACACCTAGTCATGGGTCTACAGTGATAGGTATTTTCTCGAGGGATTTTTACTTTTTCAAAAAATCATCCTCCGTGTGGTGACTAATTGTTGTTTCCTCGTGGGCCTTGTACATAATAGGTATCCAAAGTGTAAAGCATGAACCTTCACATGCGTTATTTAGAAGGACGGAATCTATGCGCGGATGTCACTTTGGTGTTAGCCGAAAGCAATGATTCCCCTTCTACGTGTCAATAATCCGACAAACCGATTGAAATGTTTGTCCCCCCTCATTTCCTATAGAAAGAGGGTAAGGTTCATTTCTCGGGCATTCGGATTCGGAGAGTCTTGAGTCATTTGTGCTTTTGTTTTGAGTCTAAGTTTGAGCTCCCTGCTCTACATCTGCGAGAAGTTTCTCGATCTGCTTGCATCATGGTGCTAAGTCTCAAAGTCTATAGGTGATCTGAGAAGTCTACGTGTCTATGTGCTCGGCATAGGCAAGAACCTAAAGTGGCCAGATCGATAGATCGAGTATTTTCACTTTGTGTGTTTATTGAGCTCTGGGATAGAGTCTGCAATTGGCCAGGTAGCCTCCAGTATCGCTCGCTCATTCATTGAGTAGAAACTTCTGGTAAATGCCATTGCAGGCAACCTCTAGAAAGAGATCTAACTGAGTTCTGTAATCTGATCTCTGATGTAATATCATTTTTGAATCAATAAAAAGAGAAAGTTTTGTTCCGAATTTTAAGAACTGTAACTCTGAGCTTTATGAATGACCACTGAGGTAGTATTGTCTTCTTAAAAGTTTGACGAAATTTCGCCATAGGTTCGCCAAATCTTTCCCTGCATTAAAATTGGTATCAGAGCCAAAATTTGAGTCTCATTCGTGAAAAAAGGTCAGTTCTTAAATCATACTCTCTTTATTTCCTGAAATTAAAATGGACTCATTAAGAAATTCTGTTTCGTTCAGAGAACTAGAAGAAAGTGAAAAATCTGAACAAAATCCCCTTAGAGATATGTTTGCTAGTAGTAGTAGTCGTGTGGTCAACGAGTCAGAATTATTATATGAAGAAGTCGAGCCACAAGCTCGTTGGGTTATACGAATGATATATGCATAAGAGGTTTATGCAGATCTGGGAGTGTTGCATCTCAAAGCTGCCACCAGAATAACTATTAAAGAATCCATAAGCTCTATTGAAGAGAGTTCTGACTGTGTACAGACCATTCCCCTGTTAGATCCTAAAAAGCTACAAGCAGAAGCACAGAAGCTAAGAACCAAGTTCCTACATCTTGGATGTATTTGGGTAGGAATCCATGCTTTGACCCACCAGGGTCTTGATACTTATGTGTTAGCCACTGTTCGAGATCTAACACATAATAAATACATTGATTCCTTAATTAGAGGTATTGTTGCACCCCTTGTCAAATGGACCAATCTGGTTTGATTGTTATCCAAACTTCTCAGTGTCTGTATATGATGAAACATTGGTTGATATCCTACAATTGCAAATCCAAACTAGTGGATTTGTTATTAGGCGAAAAAGAAATAATATCGCCATACAGACTAGAGGTTGTTTTTGTCATACCAGTACTTTGTTTCCTGCAGCTCTCCATGCCCCCAGTAGAGATTCAAAAACAAGTGTCATAGTTATGACAGATCCAAAGAACCAGAAAGTTGAGCATAAAGCCATCAAATTGGAAGAGCTCACTTTTCCTGAACATTGGGTCATGTCAATCCCAAAGCCTATCTCTGCCAAAAACATCACTTCTGCAAATATTGATGAAAATCAATCCTCAGCAGTCTTTTCATTCCCCAAAATTTCTACCATAGATAGACGGAGGATTGAAGCAAAATGCAAAAAGTCACCAGTGTATATACCACCTGAAGTTTCAGATACTAGTTGTTCTAGTCTTGTAAATTCTTTTTGTCAGCATACAACATTATTTGAATTTTCTCAAATAATAAATTTTCAGCCACTTAAAGTCGACTATCCTCAATTCCATCAGTATGTCAATCTTAAACATCTTGTAGAAATGGTCATTATACATCAGAACCATAATCCTAGGACGGGTGAAGCTCCTCCTTCTACACCAGTCAGCCCTTGTCCAAATCCAAAATGTTCTGACATACCTTTCCCTCATGAAGACGAACATGTCCTGATGATGCATCTAGTTCCATCCTTGCAAGATGAAGATCCCAGACTTATAGAGATGTTTATGAATATGCAATCTCCAAGAGATAAGCGTGGCCTTGGATTAAACAGCCAAAAAGATCAATTGATTCCAGCATGCAGATTCAAAGATCTGCCTTTAGATATAAAGAAACCATCTGTTCCATAAATTCAGAAATTTTATACTTTGATGGATGGTTGTCAAAAACATCAGAACCCTAAAAAATGGATGAGACAAATGTTGAATTGGGATCTTTTCACACATCCAGAAGCTGATGGTTTTGGATCTTCACGTTGTTTAGAGGAGAAGAAAGATTTAGCCTCACAATGAAAGGATTATATGAATCAAAGAAATATTTGGATTTCTTTTTATTCTTGGCTAAATAATAAAAAGTCAGATGTTGTTTTGATGACTGACTCAACATCCTTCTCTAGTCATTCATGGACAGCTGTTGATAGTAGTATGATAGAAACTTCTACTTGTTTTCATCCTTTCAAGGGAATTGTCCAAGGAGAAGGGAAAAATTCAGCAAATGCTTATCCCCTTGTGCAAAAAGAAAATATTGTAGGAATTGAAAGGAGAGTCCAGACAACTAGTGAGTAGATAAACTAGACCATTACTTCTATTACTGGTGTGGAAAATAATATGGGTAAAGCTGTCTCAGTAGAGGAACAAATAGACAGAGTGCAAGTGTCTATCAATGATGTAAATAGTGCTTTAAATTCTGTACAGTATAATGCTTCAGTTTGAAATAATTTTTGTTTACAATCTTTGAAAAAGATTGATGAAGTAGAGACTTGTATCATAGAAAATTCTGTCTCTACATGGAAATTAATTTCAAATTTGTCTGAGAAAATTGAGAAGACAGAAAAGAAGAAAATAGATAAGCCTGTCCCTTCTTCTTTCCTCCACAAAGGAAAAGCAGTGCCTATCCAGAAGTCTGTTGATAGATTTCCGAAGCTTTTCCCAAAAGAGTCTGCTCCTGAGTCTCCTACTTATAAAGTTATTGTTGCCTCTTTATATGAAGAACCTGAGCTTGAAAGTCATTTTCTCCCAGTCTATGAACCATTGGAAGTTTAGTACACCAGATATTCCCCTCCTGATCTTAATGGCCTTGGAAAGATAAATCCAAGAGAGACATTCTTGGAGTAGAGTCATAAAGAATGGAACGTTGATAATCTAACATCAGCCCAAATCAGACAAACTCTGGATCAAATGATCACATCATATAAGATGATGTGCATATAAGGAAAATCAGAGGTTGAGGCATGTAAGACTCTGATTCCATGCTTCATAGGAACTCTAGCCAGATGGTGGGAACTAGAGTCCTCTCTAGCATTGATAAAGAAGATGGAAGAAGAGGTTCTTAAAGATGAAAATGGAGACATAGAATTCCATCCAGATGGCAGACCCATCAACAATCTGATTGGTGCTCTCACAACACTGATCCAACAAAATTTCTGTGGAGAAGAACCAGTCATTTCAGATCAGAATGAGTTGATTTTTATGAATCTGAAATGTCACAATATAAACCAATATGAATATTTCCATAGGGATTGGATTCAAAGAATTTTCCTGGTAAAGGACCCTAAAAATCTACTATGGAGCAGGTTTACCTTGCAGCTTTGCCTTCAAAGCTTGTTGATATTCTAAATTTGCAGGAAGCATTCCACTTGCCACTGGAAACATATTTATGGGGTCAAACGTATAGTATTATTACCAAAGTTTTGATTACTCTCTGTACCAGTTCAAAGATTAATAAGTCCATTGACAAGCTTAATAGACTGCCTGGTACGAAATCATTTTGCAGCAAGTGTGGTATAACATTTGATGATCCCTTGGTGAAAAGAGGAAAGTCCAAGAAAAAGGATAAAAATACTTACAGAAGAAGTCAGCCTTACACTTACCACATGAGCACCAAGAATATTTCTGAGCTCAAATCTCATAAATCTAGAAGAAAGCCATACAAAAGGCCATCCAGAAAGGGATATTATAAGTATGTCCCAAATTATCATTATTATGATGCTACTGACATTCATTCTAAAGATCGCAAGCTAGAAAGGATGAAAGGAATAACATGTTGGATCTGTGGAAAACCTGGACATACTTCTAACCTATGTCCCGAGGCCAAAGAATCCAGAAAAAATCTGGGTAAGAAATCTCAACAGAAATATAAAGGCCAAACATCCAAAGTCAAATCAGAACCTCAATGTGATACCTGTGGTTCTGCATTTCACAAAATAGAAGACTGTAAAAGGTTGTTTATCCAGCACGCTCAAGAAGCTTCCTCTTCTGTTTCTGATACTGAATCTTCTTCTTCTGAGTTTGAGACTGTGACTGAACTTCTTAAGAATCAGGTTTTTCCTCTGACAATAATCTTGAAGAAGAATTTTCAGGAAAGTTGAAAGTTCTCATGGCTCAAACTGATGAAGATGAACTCAATGTTTTTGCATAGATAAGAGCCATGGAAGATGGAGATTTAAAGACCAGACTGCTTGTTGCCTGTATGCAGTCTTCTAGTTCATCCTCCAATTCTAAATCAGGTAAGAGGCCATTGTTTGTTGATGCTTCTTATGAACGCAACACAAGCAGTTATCTCCGCCAACAACATGATTGCAAAGTTCACGCACTCACTTTGGGGGAGGTGAGTAAGGAGATACACTGCATGAAATGAGAAATATCTGCCCTGAAACAAAGAATTTCAGAACTTGAAAAAGGTAAACAGAGTTTAGCCTCTCCTGTTGCCTCTCCAGTCTATTCAGGCAGAAAGATAAATTATACTCTACATGATGCTCCTAAATACACAGAAGAAGTTGGGATTGCAGAAGGTCATCCTGATCCTCATGTTCATTTCAGAGAAATGTAATTTTTTGCTATTCAATACCAACAACATCATATTAAAATCAATTTTTGCATAAAAGGTAAGATGTTCAAATTAGTAGCATTTCTTGATTCAGGATCAGACGTAAATATGTTTTCTAAAGAGGCTCTTCCAGCCTAGTATTGGGTTACTGCTACCTGTAAACTGACAGGGTTAGGAAAAATAACCCTTGAGTATGAAGTACCCAAAGCTGCAGTTTGTTTTGATACACATTTTGTCAAGCAGAAATTTGCAGTTGGTGATATACGAGTTGACTGTATTCTTGGAAACGTGTTTTTAGCTGCAGTTGAGCCCCATGGTTCAATGAGATTTCCTAATAAAAAGGCTGGATACTTCATCACAGTAAAAGGATGGGTAAAAGAATAAATTTTCCCTATGTTTCTAATAGTCCTGTTTCCACCATGGTGCAGGTTATGCAAGAAGATTTGAAAAAAGAAGAAATTTTTTTGTCAGAACTCGAAGAATATAAGAGCATTATTAGCATTGAACAACAGTTGAGTTCTCCTATAGTTCAGAAACAAATTTTTGAACTACAAAAACAGTTTGAAGACCAGTGTTGTTCTGAGAAACCAAATGCATTCTGGCGTAGAAAGAAGCACTGTGTTGAGCTACCCTACAAGGAATATTATGTGGGTAAGCCTTGCAATTCCAGAGCCATACCTTTGAACAGAGAATATCGAAAGCTCTATGAAAAAGAGATAAATCAACTCCTTGACAGAAAGCTAATACAGGAGTCTAGCAGCCCTTGGAACTCCTATGGCTTCTACGTTAATAAAAGAAGTGAACAAATTCGAGGTATACCGAGACTGGTTATAAACTATAAACCTCTAAATATTTTTTTGGCTGAAGATACCTACCCCATTCCTCACAAAGGAGATCTGCTCAGTAGAATTGCGGGAGCCAAAGTATTTTCGAAGTTTGACCTCAAATGAGGATTCTGGCAAGTGGCCATTGTAGAGAAAGACAAGTTCAAAACAACTTTCAATGTCCCTGTAGGTCATTACGAATGGGATGTAATGCCTTTCAGCCTCAAGCATGCACCTTCCAAGTTTCAGAAGGTAATGGATCCGGTTTTTAAGTCGTATGTTGAATGGTTGTTAGCATACATAGATGATATCCTGATTTTCTCTAAAAATCTTCAAGAACATTTCAGAAATTTAAAGATTTTTATGAGACTGGTCAGGAAGAATGGTCTAGTTCTAAGTAAAAATAAAATGGAACTCTGCCAAACCAAAATTAAATTCCTTGGGAACACCATTGAAAATGGACAAACTGCTCTTCAGTCTCATGCCTTAGAATTTGCAGATAAATGTCCTGATGAAATTATTTACAAGACACAGCTAGAAAGGTTCTTAGGATGTCTCAATTATGTAACAAATTTTTATCCTGCATGTGCCATTGATATATATCTGCTTAATTAGAGATTAAGAAATAACCCACAGCCTTGGATAGAAGAACACTCAGAAGCAGTCCGATAGATCAAGGCTAATGTTCGAAATCTCCCTATTCTCTATGTTGCAGAGGATACTTATTTCAATATTGTTGAAACTGACGCCAGAAACATCAGTTGGGGAGGTTTATTGAAGCAAATACCAAGTGAAAAGAGTAGCAAGAAGGAAGAACAAGTTGTACAATACGCCTCAGGATTTTGGAGTAAGGCTGAAAAGAATTACTCCACAATTGAACAAGAGGTAAAAGTAGCTTGTAACTATATCTGTAAGTTCTCAATTCATTTGGTTAACAAGTTTTTTCTGCTAAGAACAGATGTGCAAGCATTGGAAAAAGTCTTAACTAAGACTATTAAAAATCCTGAAGACGCCAATTTTACAAGATGGCAGGCCTTATTCACCAACATTGACTTCAAAGTTGAGCATATCAAAGGTATTCATAACTGTCTACCTGATTCTCTTAGTAGAGAATTTATACAGCAGCAATAACATCATGATGACCCAGAAGAAGAAGAAGTAGCACATGTGATGGTAATCATTACAGAATGGGACCATTCCCATCAAAGAGAGACACTCAGATCCATATCTGATGATGAATCATGGGAAATCTACAGAGAAAAATGGAGACCTACGTGGCAACTCTGGAATACTCAAATACTAGATGCAGACTTGCAGAGTCATTCAGATATCCAACATCTAGTACCAGAGATAAGAGTACATCCAAAAGGGAGCAGGTGGATCCATGACATGATGTACTCCACTAGCATGACAGCTTCACATGAAGCTAAAAGATCTTTATCTGAAGATTTTTGTGATCTCGTTATTATCTGTACTGGCGGCAGCGATAGAATAAGAATCTACTACAAATCTTATACAATAAATAGAACACGGTGTCTTAGCCGGAATAATATAGAAATATTCTTGACATGGCCAGGTAATAACCCTGACCTTATATTTCCTGACACTGTGTACAATTTTGCAGGTTACAAAAAGCATTGGTGGAAGCTGTTGAACAAAGATGGATGTGATGAAACACACTACACCAAGCTAAAATTTGGGCCAACCTGGATAAATCATGCGGGCCAAAGTCCTCCATGGCTAAGTGATTGGTGGTACATGTACGGCTTTAGTGCTTAAATTATGGATCCATACTTTTATGAGTCCTATCTTCAAAGTTGCTGTACAAATTGTCTAGAAAGTAGAATAGGAGAATGTTTTCATACTCCTTGTCAAACTGTCAGGGATATGGGCCAGCTAGAATATAGACTGATTAATTCAGTCTTTGAATTTCAAAAGAGCATGCATCTTCAATGGCTCGTATTAACTAAAATAAAACACCAGATAATTTTAAGCAATCCCATGATAGTCCGCTAGATATACACAAAGGCTTGGGATGATCATATATACCCAAATCTTACAGTATGGATCCATACTTCTATGAGTCCTATTTTCAAAGTCGCTATACAAATTGTCTAGAAAGCATAATAGGAGAATGTTTTCATACTCCTTATCAAACTGTCAGGGATATGGGCCAACTAGAATATAGACTGACTAATTCAGTCTTTGAATTTCAAAAGAGCATGCATCTTCAGTGGCTTGTATTAACTAAAATAAAACACCAGATAATTTTAAACAAGCGTATGATAGTCCGCCGGATATACACAAAAGCTTGGGATGATCATATATACCCAACTCTTAGATTTCCGGACATTAAAATCCTTGAAGATCCTGCAAAGGCCAGTAGAAGCAGTTCACAGGGGCTCCGCTAAAACAAAAGTATCCATTGTGTAGTTACACCCAGTCATGGGTCTACAGTGACAAGTCTTTTCCTGAGGGCTTTTTACCTTTTCAAAAAAGCATCCTCTGTGTGGTGAATAATTGTTGTTTCCTCGTGGGCCTTGTATATAATAGGTATGCATAGTGCAAAGCACACACCTTCACATGCTTCTATCAGAAGGATAGAATCTCTGCATGGATGTCACTTTGGTGTTACCTGAAAGCAATGATTCCCATTCTACGTGTAAATAATCCGAAGAACCGATTGAAATGTTTGTCACCCATCATTTCCTTTATAAAGAGGGTAAGGTTCATTTCTCGGGCATTCAGATTCGGAGAGTCTTGAGTCAATTGTGTTTTTGTTTTGAGTCTGCGTCTGAGCTCCCTGCTCTGCATCTGCGAGAAGTTTCTCGATCTGCTTGCGTCACGGTGCTAAGTCTCAATGTCTATAGGTGATCTAAGAAGCATGCATGTCTATGTGCTTGGAATAGGAAAGAACCTAAAGTGGCCAGATCGATAGATCAAGTCTTTTCACTTTGTGTGTTTGTTGAGCTCTGAGACAGAGTCTGCAACTGGCCAGGGAGCCTCCAGTATCGCTCGCTCATTCATTGAGTAGCAACTTCTGGTAAATGCCATTGCAGTCAATCTCTGGAAAGAGATCTAACTGAGTCCTCTAATCTAATCTGTGATGTCATATCATTTTTGAATCAATAAAAAGAGAAAGTTATGTTCTGCATTTTAAGAACTGTAACTCTGAGCTTTATGAATGACCACTGAGGTAGTATTGTCTTCTTAAAAGTTCGCTAAATTTTTTCCAGACGTTCGCCAAATATCAAAGGGACGTGGGGTAGGCCGTTAAAAGGTGAAGTGAAGCCGTAGAAAAGGTCGAAAGAGGTGTGAAAGAGAAAGTCGGTTCATGTATGGGTTCACATAGGGAACTCTAAGAAACAAGAAGATACTCAGTGAGCCACTCAGCCTGTTGAGCAGTTTGCAGTGCAAACCTGTGACAGAGGTCCCTGCAATAAAATTGGTATCCAAACTTCTCTGTGTCTGTATACGATGAAACATTGGTTGATATCCTACAGTTGCAAATCCGAACTAGTGGATTTGATATGAGGCGAAAATGAAATAATATCGCCATACAGACTAGAGGTTGTTTTCTTCATACCAGTACTTTGTTTCCTGCAGTTCTCGATGCCCCCAGTAGAGATTCAAAAACAAGTGTCATAGTTATGATAGATCCAAAGAACCAGAAAGTTGAGCATAAAGCCATCAAATGGGAAGAGCTCACTTTTCCTGAACATTGGGTCGTGTCAAACCCAAAGCCCATCTCTGCCAAAAACATCATTTCTGCAAATATTGTTGAAAATCAATCCTGAGCAGTCTTGTCATTCCCCAAAAGCTCTACCATAGATAGACGTATGATTGAAGCAGAATGCAAAAATTCACCATTGTATATACCACCTGATGTTTCAGATACTAGTTTTTCTAGTCTTGTAAATTCTTTTTGTCAGCATACAACATTATTTGAATTTTCTCAAATAATAAATTTTCAGCCACTTAAAGTCGACTTTCCTCAATGCCATCAGTCTGTCAATCTTAAACATCTTGCAGAAATGGTCATTAGACACTAGAACCATAATCCTAGGATGGGTGAAGATCCCCCTTCTACATCAGTCACCCCTTGTCCAAATCCAAAATGTTCTGACATACATTTCCCTCATGAAGACGAATATGTCCTCATGATGCATCTAGTGCCATCCTTGCAAGATGAAGATCCCAGACTTACAGAGATGTTTATGAATATGCAATCTCCAAGAGGTAAGCATGGCCTTGGATTTTACAGTCAAAAATATAAATTGATTCTAGCATGCAGATTCAAAGATCTGCCTTCAGATATAAAGAAACCATCTGTTCCAGAAATTAAAAAAATTTATACTTTGATGGATGGTTGTTAAAAACATTAGATCCCTAAAAAATGGATGAAACAAATGTTGAATTGGGATCTTTTCACACATTCAGAAGCTGATGATTTTAGATCTTCACGTTCTTTAGAGGAGAAGAAATATTTAGTCTCACAATGGAAGGATTATATGAATCAAAGAAATATTTGGATTTCTTTTTATTCTTGGCTAAATAATAAAAATTCAGATGTTGTTTTGATGACTAACTTAGCATCCTCCTCTAGTCATTCACGGACAGTTGTTGATAGTAGTAAGATAGAAACTTCTACTATTTTTCCTCCTTTCAATGGAATTGTCCTAGGAGAAGGGAAAAATTCAGCAAATGCCTATCCCCTTGTGCAGAAAGAAAATCTTGTAGGAATTGAAAGGATAGTCCAGACAACTAGTGAGCAGATAAACTAGACCAATACTGCTATTACTGGTCTGGAAAAGAATACGACTAAATCTATCTCAGTAAAGGAATAGATAGAAAGAGTGCAAGTTTCTATCAACTATGTAAATATTGCTTTAAATTCTGTACAGTATAATGCTTCAGTTTCAAAAGGTTTTTGTTTACAATCTTTAAAAAATATTGATGAAGTAGAGACTTGTATCATAGAAAATTATGTCTCTACATGGAAATTAATTTCAAATTTGTCTAAGAAAATTGAGAAGTTAGAAAAGAAGAAAACAGATAAGCCTGTCCCTTCTTCTTTCCTCCATAAAGGAAAATCAGTGCCTGTCCAGAAGTCTATTGATAGATTTCCAAAGCTTTCCCCAAAAGAGTCGCTCCTATGTCTCCTACTTATAAAGTTACTGTTGCCTCTTTATATGAAGAACTCGAGCCTGAAAGTCATGTTCTCCCAGTCTATGAACCATTGGAAGCTCAGTACACCAGATATTCCCCTCCTCATCTTAATGGCCTTGGAAAGATAAATCCAAGAGAGACATTATTTGAGCAGAGTCACAAAGAATGGAACATTGATAATCTAACATCAGCCCAGATCAGACAAACTCTGGATCAAATGATCACATCATATAAGATGATGTATAGAAGGAAAATCAGAGGTTGAGGCATGTAAAACTCTGATTCCATGCTTCACAGGAACTCTAGCCAGATGGTGGGAACTAGAGTCCTCTCCAGCATTGATAAAGAAGATGGAAGAAGAGGTTGTTAGAGATGAAAATGGAGACATAGAATTCCATCTAGATGGAAAACCCATCAAAAATATGATTGGTGCTCTCACATCATTGATCCAACAAAATTTCTTTGGAGAAGAAACAGTCATTTCAGATCAGAATGAGTTGATTTTGATGAATCTAAAATGTCACAATATAAACCAATATGAATATTTCCATAGGGATTGCATTCAAAGAATTTTCCTGGTAAAGGACACTAAAAATCTGCTATGGAAGCATGTTTACCTTGCAGCTTTGCCTTCGAAGCTTGTTGATATTCTAACGTTGCGAGAAGCATTCTAGTTGCCATTGGAAACATATTTATGGGGTCAAATGTATAGTATTATTACCAAAGTTTTGATTAATCTCTGTACCAGTTCAAAGATTAATAATTCCATTGACAGGCTTAATAGACTGCCTGGTATGAAATCATTTTGCAGCAAGTATGGCATAATAGTTGATGATCCCTTGGTGAAAAGAAGAAATTCTGAGAAAAAGGCTAAAAATACTTACAGAAGAAGTCATCCTTACACTTACCACATGAGCACCAAGAAGATTTATGAGCTCAAATCTCATAAAGCTAGAAGAAATCCATACAAAAGGCCATCCAGAAATGGATATTATAAGTATTTCCCAAAATCCCATTATTATGATGCTGCTGAAATTCATCCTAAAGAGCGCAAGCTAGAAAGGATGAAATGAATAATGTGTTAGATCTTTGGAAAACCTGGACATACTTCTAACCTATGTCTTGAGGCCAAAGAATCGAGAAAAAATATGGGTAAGAAATCTCAACAGAAATATAAAGGCCAAACATCCACAGTCAAATCAGAACCTCAATGTGATACGTGTGGTTCTGCGTTTCACAAAACAGAAGACTGTAAAAGGTTGTTTATCTAGCAAGCTCAAGAAGCTTCCTCTTCTATTTCAAATACTGAATCTTCTTCTTTTGAGTCTGATATTGAAGAAGTTCATGCTTATTTTCAATGTAGTGCTTCTGAATCTTGTAAATGTGACTGTACTTCTTTAGAATCATGTTTTTCCTCTAACAATAATCTTGAAGAAGAATTTTCAGGAAAGTTGAAAGTTCTCATGGCTCAAACTGATGAAGATGAACTAAAATTTTTTGCACATATAAGAGCCATGGAAGATGGAGATTTAAAGACTAGACTGCTTGATGCCTATATGTAGTCTTCTAGTTCATCCTCCAATTGTAAATCAGATAAGAAGCCATTGTTTGTTAATTCTTCTTATGAACGCAACACACGCAGTTATCTCTGCCAACAACAGGATTGCAAAGTTCTCACACTCACTTTGGGGGAGGTGAGCAAGGAGATACACTGCATGAAATTAGAAATCTCTGCCCTGAAAGAAATGATTTTTGAACTTGAAAAAGGTAAACAGAGTTCAGCCTCTCCTGTTGCCTCTCTAGTCTATTCAGGCAGAAAGATAAATTATACTCTGCATAATGCTCCTAAATACACAGAATAAGTTGAGATTGCAGAAGGTCATCCTGATCCTCATGTTGGTTTCAGAGAAATGCAATTGATTGCTATTCAATACCAACAACATAATATTAAAATCAATGTTTGCATAAAAGGTAAGATGTTCAAATTAGTAGCATTGCTTGATTTAGGATCAGACGTAAATATGTTTTCTAAAAAGGTTGTTCTAGCTCAGTATTGGATTACTGCAACCCGCAAACTGACAGGGTTAGGAAAAATAACCCTTGAGTATGAAGTACCTAAAGCTACAGTTTGTTTTGATACACATTGTGTCAAGCTGAAATTTGTAGTTGGTGATATACCAGTTGAATGTATTCTTGGCAACGTGTTTTTAGCTGCAGTTGAGCCCTATGGTTCAATGAGATTTTCTAATAAAAAGGCTAGACTGTTCATCACAGTGTCTGCATCAGATGGAATGGGTAAAAGAATAAATTTGTCCTATGTTTCTAATACCTATGTTTCCACCATGGTGCAGGCTATGCAAGAAGATTTTCAAAAATCAGAAAACAGTTTGTCAAAACTCAAAGAATATAAGAGCATTCTCAGCATTGAACAACAGTTGAGTTCTCCTACAGTTCAGAAACAAATTTCTGAACTACAAAAATAGTTTGAAGACCAGTGTTGTTATGAGGAACCAAATTCATTCTGGCACAGAAAGTAGAACTGTGTTGAGCTACCCTACAAGGAAGATTATGTGGGTAAGCCTTGCATGTCCAGAGCCATATCTATGAATAGATAATATCGAAGGCTCTATGAAAAAGAGATAAATCAACTCCTTGACAGAAAGCTGATACGAGAGTCTAGCAGCCCTTGGAACTGCTATGGCTTCTATGTTAATAAAATAAGTGAACAAATTCGAGGTATACCGAGACTGGTTATAAACTATAAACCTGTGAATACTATTTTGGTTGACGATACCTACCCCATTCCTCCCAAAGGAAATCTACTCAGTAGGATCACTAGAGCCAAAGTATTTTCCAAGTTTGACCTCAAATCAAGATTCTGGCAAGTGGCCATTCCAGAGAAAGACAAGTTCAAAACAACTTTCAGTGCCGCTGCAGGTCATTACGAATGGAACGTAATGCCTTTTGGCCTCAAGCATGCACCTTCCAAGTTTCAGAAGGTAATGGATTCTGTTTTTAAGCTGTATGCTGAATGGTTGTTAGCATACATAGATGATATCCTAATTTTCTCTAAAAATCTTCAAGAACATTTCAGACATTTAAAGATTTTTATGAGACTGGTAAAGAAGAATGCTCTGGTTCTAAGTAAAAGGAAAATGGAACTCTACCAAAACAAAATTAAATTCCTTGGGCACACCATTGAAAATGGAGAAATTGCTCTTTAGTCTCATGCCTTAGAATTTGCAGATAAATTTCCTAATGAAATTATTGACAAGACACAGCTGCAAAGGTTCTTAGGATGTCTCAATTATGTAAGAAATTTGTATCGTGCATGTGCCATTGATAGATCTCTGCTTAATTAGAGATTAAGAAAGAACCCACATCCTTGGATAGAAGAACACTCAGAAGTAGTCCGACAGATCAAGGCTAAGGTTCGAAATCTCCCTACTCTCTATGTTGCAGAGGATACTTATTTCAATATTTTTGAAACTGACGCTAGCAACATCGGTTGGGGAGGTGTATTGAAGCAAAGACCAAGTGAAAAGAGCAGCAAGAAGGAAGAAAAATTTGTACAATACGCCTCAGGAGTTTGGAGTAAGGCTGAAAAGAATTACTCCACAATTGAACAAGAGGTAAAAGCAGCTTGGAACTGTATCTGTAAGTTGTCAATTCATTTGGTTAACAAGTTTTTTCTGCTAAGAACAGATGCGCAAGCATTGGAAAAAGTCTTAACTATGACTATTAAAAATCATGAAGACGCCAAGTTTGCAAGATGGCAGGCCTTATTCACCAACTTTGACTTCCAAGTTGAGCATATCAAAGGTATTCATAACTGTCTGCCTGATTTTCTTAGTAGATAATTTATCTAGCAAGAAGAACATCATGATGACCTAGAAGAAGAAGAAGTAGCACATGTGATGGTCATCATTACAAAATTTGACCATGCCCATCAAAGAGAGACACTCAGATCCATATCTGATGATGAATCATGGGCATTCTACAGAGAAAAATGGATACCTACGTGGCAACTCCGAAATACTCAAATACTAGATGCAGACTTGCAGAGTCATTCAGATATCCAACATCTAGTACCAGAGAGAAGAGTACATCCAAATGGGAGCAGGTGGATCCACGACATGATGTACTCCACTAGCATGACAGCTTAACATGAAGCTGAAAGATCTTTATTTGAAGATTTTTTTGATCTCACTGTTATCTGTACTGGCGGCAGCGATAGAAAAAGAATCTACTACAAATATTATACAATCAATAGAACACGGTGTCCTAGCTGGAATAATACAGAAATATTCCTGACATGGCCAGGTAATAACCCTGACCGTATATTTCCTGACACTGTGTACAATTTTGCAGGTTACAAAAAGAATTGGTGGAATCTGTTGAACAAAGATGGATATAATGAAACACACTACACCAAGCTAAAATTTGGGCCAACCTGGATAAATCATGTGGGTCAAAGTCCTCCATGGCTAAGTGATTGGTGGTACATGTACGGCTTTAGTGCTTACATTATGGATCCATACTTTTATGAGTCCTATCTTCAAAGTCGCTGTACAAATTGTCTAGAAAGAAGAATAGGAGAATGTTTTCATACTCCTTCTCAAACTGTCAGGGATATGGGCCGGCTAGAATATAGACTGATTAATTCAGTCTTTGAATTTCAAAAGAGCATGCATCTTCAATGGCTCGTATTAACTAAAATAAAACACCAGATAATTTTAAGCAATCCTATGATATTCCGCTAGATATACACAAAGGCTTGGGATGATCATATATACCCAAATCTTACATTTCCGGACATCAAAATCCTTGAAGATCCTGCAAAGGCTAGTACAAAAGGTTCACATGGGCTCCGCTAAAACAAAAGTATCCATTGTGTACTTACACCCATTCATGGGTCTACAGTGATAGGACTTTTCTCGAGGGCTTTTTACCTGTTCAAAAAAGCATCCTCCATGTGGTGAATAATTGTTGTTTCCTCATGGGCCTTGTACATAATAGGTATCCACAAGGTAAAGCACAAACCTTCACATGCGTTTGTTAGAAGGATGGAATCTCTGCGCAGATGTCACTTCGTTACCCGAAAGCAATGATTCCCCTTCTACGTGTCAATAATCCGACGAACCGATTGAAATGTTTGTCCCCCCTCATTTCCTTTATAAAGAGGGTAAGGTTCATTTCTCGGGCATTCGTATTCAAAGAGTCTTGAGTCATTTGTGTTTTTGTTTTGCATCTGAGTCTGAGCTCCCTTCTCTGCGTCTGCGAGAAGTTTCTCGATCTGCTTGCATCACGGTGCTAGGTCCCAAAGTCTATAGGTGATCTAAGAAGCCTACTTGTCTATGTGCTCGGCATAGGCAAGAACCTAAAGTGGCTAGATCGATAGATTGAGTCTTTTAACTTTGTGTGTTTGTTGATCTTTGAGACAGAGTCTACAACTAGCCAGGTAGCCTCCAGTATCGCTTGCTCATTCATTAAGTAGCAACTTCTAGTAAATGCCATTGCAGTAAATCTCTGGAAAGAGATATAAGTAGGTCCTGTAATCTGATCTCTGATGTAATATATTTGAATCAATAGAAAGAGAAAGTTTTGTTCTGCATTTTAAGAACTGTAACTGTGAGCTTTATGAATGACCACTGAGGTAGTATTGTCTTCTTAAAAATTCGCCGAAAGTTCGCCAGAGGTTCACCAAATCTCGAAGGGACATGGAGTAGGCCGTTAAAAGGAGAAGGGAAGCCGCAGAAAAGGCCGAGAGAGGCGTGAAAGAAAAAGTAGGTTCGTGTATGGGTTCACATAGGGAACTCTAAGAAACAAGAAGATACTCAGTGAGCCAGTTAGCCTGTTGAGCTGTTTGCAGTGCGAACCTGTGACAGAGGTCCCTGCAGTAAAAAATATTTGTGTAGGGAAAATCAATTAATTAGTAAAGGCAAGGACACTTCTACACGTGTCGCACTACTATGAAGCGTTTGTACAATGCATCCAATAAGTAATTGGAAAATTGATATATGTTGATCGGGTTTACATGTGGACTGCTTGTTTCTAACAATAATGTGAAAGCTAGCACAAATCTTGAGATATGTTACGGGAAAAAGGAAATGAAAGGCTTTGGACTGGTCGCTAAAAAAAAAATACGTTCTCAAACAATTAATGCTAAGTGTCTAGTACACATTTGACAATGGGGTGAGAAATGTTGTTATTATAGTGGGGAAATGCAATGGTGTGGATGAATTGAGCTCCACAAAATGAAATTATATTCGTTCTCCCACAAACACTAAGGGCTAGTATAGATTTTTTTTCATTCAACACTATTTTTCAAGCTTGTTTGGATGGTAGTTTTCGCAATCATGCCTCATCGAATTGCAGAGGTGTGCAAGTGTGGATGTTTATGTTCCTTTCTTAAAGCGTTATTTTTTCATTTATAATCAAGATAACCCACCTTTAACCCAATTGTACCAACTATTATCTAATAATGTTAAATCAAATCGATATTATATATACTATGTTTTTTTATTAAAATAATAAATATACAAATATTTTTCTAATTATTATTCAGGAATGTATTTCGGAAAAAAAGATTTGTCTTCATGAGATTTAAGGGCATATTAATTAATAGCTGAGGAATTTGTACAATTGTTTTTCTCTGCAGGATATTGTGCATAGACAATGTGTGTGAAGAAAAAACTCTTGTGGAGAGAGCTTTGACTATGGGAAAAGCTTTATCGAGGAGAATCAATCAATTGGCAACAAATGAAGGGACATTTATGCACATGTGTCGCACTCTTTTGTACTGCTTAGACAATGTCTCCAATAAGTAATTAAAAATGTTAGATACATCAATCGGGCTTACACGTGGAGTGGTTGTCTCCAATAATAATAATTTCATAGCTAGCATGAACATCGAGATGTGCTATGAGAAAGGGAACCTGCAATGCTTTAGACTAGCCACTTAGACATAGTATGTTTCAAATAAGTAATTTGAATTGTCCAATCCACATTTGAAAACATGGTGGGAACCACGATCATTCTAGTGGGGAAATACAATTGTGTAGAAAATTTTATCTCCACACACAATCCAATGGTTAATTATGCTAATAGGCTTTATTGTTGGAATTATACTCCCAACCACTGCCATGAATAAGTAGTGGTAGTAGCCCACACTTAATCCATTTTGTGCAGGGAAGGACAAGCACCAAGATTTCAAGAATCAGAGGCATTTTCACTTAAACATAGAAAATCAAGTACCAGGCCATCCTCTGATTTTATTTATTTGAACCACCACATTTAAATTTAGCTTTTTTTCCACAGGCGCAACCCACAACCTTTTTTTTTAAACCTTAGGCCATTTTCACCACAATGTTATTATACCGCTGATGCGATATCCACCGAAACCCACTATACACCTCAACCATATTTCAAAATCGTGAAATCCCTTTGTATTTATGCAAAACCTTTGTATTTCCACTACTGCACTTAGTAATGTTTACCACCTGTAGAGCACACTTCATAGGTCTTAAGACAGACCTTTCTGCCACTTCCCAAGCTATGTCATTTGCATTAAGATGCAATTGTGCGACCACACATCACAATCCCAACATTCTAAGTTTACCTTCCGTCACTTGAAACGTATGTTATTTGTCCTGCGATGCGATCGCGCTATCACACATCGCGCCTACAAATTTTTATGTTTAATTTTAAAGTTCCACAGGGTATGTTATTTGCATTGCAATGCGATCACAATTGCACATCGCAAGGTTTAGTGTTTACCTGTGTTTGTGCATATGTTAATTGTTAAGATCGCCAATCTGCGATCTGCGATGGAGTGCCAGATGCAATGAGGTTTCAGAGAAAAAACCCATTTTATTTTAGATCCGCCCTTTCGTTCTTTGAACACGTTTTTATATTTTTTCGTCTATAAGTTGAAATACAGTTTGTGCACCATTTTAATGAAGAAATGGGTCTTTTGATAGTCGAAGGACATTTGGTTGTTGAATGTCCATTCAAAATTGAACAACATTGCATGGGATTAGGTTTTCAGGCTTCTCCCATTTGTGTTAAAATAAATTTAATTACGTTTTGTTAGTGTGATGGAATAAAAGTAGAATTTTCTTTCTCTCCTATATTATTACAATGTCTATGTATGATTATTTATTTCCACAATTATTTGCATTCTCTGTGTTGTGGGGGAAGCATCCCTCTGTGTTATTTATTTTTTTCTATATTTCCAACATGGTATCATAGTAGGTCTAGGATATTATTGAAAGAACAAAATATCTTTACTCAAGAAGCTATAAGATTGGTTTGAGAAGAGAATTTCTCCAGCAGTGAAAAAGATTTTGTTTTACACAGTCAAGTTCATTTTTTGTTTACACAGTAAGAATGGTAGTAGCACGCACAATATTGACAAATGCACAATTACTACTATTTCATGGTAAAAATATGATTACTCAGCCATTACAATGAGGGCCCCGTTCTCTTCACAATATATATGGGAGCTGGTGGAAAATGGCTTTCTAGAACTAGCAGATGCAACAACACTTATTGCTTTAACAACAAAATAAATAGACTTGTTGAAAGATAATAGGAAGAATGACTCCAAAGCCCTCTTCTATATCTTTCAACCAGTTAATGAGAGTATTTTCCCAAGGATTGCAACATCAAAAAATTCTAAGGAGGCATGGGATATTATCAAGACAACCTATCAAGTCATTAAGAAGGTAAAGACAAAAAAATTACAAATGCTAAGGAGAGAGTTTCAAACTCTCCATATGAAAGAGTCTAATAACATAGACTCATTCTTCACACATTTGAATGGGTTGGTCACTTAGATGAGGTCTCAAGGAGAGAAATTTGGGGAAATAAGAATAGTGGAGAAAATCCTAAGAAGCCTACAAACAAGATTTGATACCATTGTAGTTTCCATAGAAGAGACAAAGGATCTCTCACAATTTTCAGTCGATGAGCTTCATGCATCACTGATGTCTCATGAACATAGAATGAAAAAAACAAATAAATCCTCATTCGAGCTTGCATTCAAGAGACATATGTCTTTTGGTTGAGATAGAGGTCGACGAATATCAAACTACCGAGGAAGAGAAAGAAGCCCACACAAACGCAGAAGAAGCAGCCCTGAAATCACAAGTGGAAGGGGCAGAAACCAGAATCAAAGTGAAGGGTCAAGTCAAAATCAAGCACAAGGACAAAGGTCTGATAAATCCCAAGTGAAATGTCATTATTGTAAAAATTATGGGAATTATGCCAATTAATGTATAAAGAAACAAAATGACATTAGTAATAGAAAAAATGTAAATTTTGCAAGATAAAATCAGAATGAGAGTAATGTGATTTTAACTTGTAATGTATCACAAGAAGAACAAGAAGATGTACCGTCCTTAGACTCATGTTCTAGTAACCACATGATTGGAAACATATCAATGTTTTCCAATCAGGATGAGAGTGAAAAATATGAAGTGACAACAGGGACTGATAGTAAAGTCTTTGTCATGGGTAAACGAAGAGTTTCAATACTGCCAAGGAAGGGAGAGAATAATTTTGTGCTAGATTTCTATTATGTACCTAGCCTAAAATGTAACCTTCTAAGCATTGGACAACTCGTGAATAAGGCCTACAATGTGTGTTTTAGGAATGATGTGTGTACAAACATGGACATATCTCCAAGTAAAAGGATCATTGCAGAGGAGCATATGAAAAATAATAGGACGTTTCCTGTGAATATTAGAATAGACTTAAAGGAATGAAGTGTTGTAGTAGCTGTCACACAAGATGTCTTTCACGAAGAAGTGAAAGACGAAAATTGGTTATGGCATTTGAGATTTGGACATCTAAATTTCGGAGGTTTGAAACTCTTGGATAGAAAGGGGATGGTAAAAGGATTACCACTCATAGAGAACCCAGGAAACCTATGTGAAGGTTGCATCTTCGGGAAAAAACACAGAGAATCCTTTCCAGCAGGAAAGAGTATAGGGGCAAAGGCACCTTTAGAGATATTCCACTCATATTTCTATGGACCAACGTAAATGCCATCATTAGTTGGCAGTCACTATGTCTTGACATTTATAAATGGCTATACGAGAAATACATGGGTTCATTTTCTAAAACTAAAAAGTGAAGTGTTTTAAAAGTTTTACCACTTCAAAGCTGTTATTGAGAAGAAAAGTGGGCACTACATAAAAGTGTTGAGAGTTGATAGAGGAGGAGATTATATCTCCAAATACTTCCTACATTTCTGCAGGGAGCATGACATACACAAGTAGTTCACCACAAGGTACACACCATAGCAAAACGGTGTTATAGAAAGAAAGAATACGACCATAATGGACATGGTCAGAAGTATGTTGAAGGAAAAGCATTTTTCAAATGATTATTGGGTAGAAGTTGTCAATTGTGCAGCTTATATATTAAATAGATGTTCGACCAAAGCTGTTATGAACAGAGTTCTAAAAGAAGCATGGAGTGGAACAAAGAAGTTTGTCACTCAGATGAGATTATTTGGATGTGTGGCATATGCACATGTCCCAGATCAACTATCAAAGAAGTTGGACAACAAGGGGGAGAAGTGTATCTTATTTGGATACGGTGATGAATCCAAGGCCTACATACTCTATAATCCATCAACCAAGAAAGTTATAATCAGCAGAGTTGTGCATTTAATTGAAAAAGAAGCTTGGGATGGAAGTTTAGAGAAGATGATAAATGTTAAGACATGTATTTCACATGAAGATAAAGAGGAATTTATTACAGAAAATAATTCCTCCACAGTTTCTCCTTCTCCACCTACACAAGCTCAGCAGAGCATAACACAAGAAAGAAATAAAGGAGCAGTGCAAAATCGAGAAGTGATTCTCCAAGCACACCACAGGGATATGAAACTCCATCAAGTTCAAGTGGAACTCCAAGCACACCAAGAAGACCAAGATTTATAAATTTGAGTGAAATTTATGAGTAAGGAGAAGTAAATATTAATAATGGTCTGAATTATTTATTTGATTTTTTTTGTCATGTTGATGACCCAGTCCATTTTGAAGATGCAGTAAAAGAAGAAAAATGGAAAAAATGTAGAAGAAGCAATACTTGTTGTGAAAGGCTACAAGCAACAACAAGGAAGAGATTATGAGGAAACCTTTGCACTATTTTCAAGGATGGAGACAGTGAGGATAGTGTTGTCCATAACAACACAATAAAAGTGGAAAGTCTACCAAATGGATATAAAATTAGCATTTCTAAATGGAGTGTTGAAAGAGGAGGTATATGTTGAACAAATTCTTGGCTATGAGATTGAAGACCAAGAGCACAAAGTATGCAAGTTGAAGAAAGCTCTTTATGGGTTGAAGCAAGCACCAAAAGCATGGTACAACAGGAATGATGCTTACCTAATGGATAATGCGTTTGAAAAATGTGATGGTGAACCCACACTCTACATAAACTAAAATGATGGTAAGATCCTTATTGTTGTTTTATATGTAGATGATTTAATTTTCACAAGAAATTAAGTTTCTCTCATTGCTGACTGTAAAACATTCATAAAAAGTGAATTTGAAGTGAATGATTTGGGTTTATTGAGATATTTTTTGGGCATTGAAAATAAAGAAAAATTAAAAAGGGAATTTTTATTTCCCAAGAAAAATATGTTCAAGAAGTTTTAAAGAGATTTAACTTGCAGAAAAATAAAGAAGTTGTAAGTCCAACCGTCATAGGGTTAGAATCAAGCAAAGAATATTGCAGCAAGAATGTTGATCTGACATTGTACAAAAGCATAGTTGGCAGTCTAATGTGTTTGACTACAAATTAGCCTAATATTATGTATGATGTAAGTTTAATTTCCAGATTCATGGAGACACCAAAGGAGATGCATTGGCAAGCAGCCAAGATAATATTAAGGTATGTGAATGGAACAAGGGAGTATGGTGTTCTATGCTTCTCAACTGATAATTTTAAATTTATTGGTTACACTGACAATGATTGGGCTGGAAGTGTAGATGATAGAAAGAGCACATATGGGTATTTGTTTCATTTCGGATCGGGAGCCATTTCATGGGCTTCCAAGAAGCAACCAATAGTTTCATTATCAACAATAGAAGCAGAATATGTTGCAGCAACAACAGCATCATGCCAATTAGTATGGATGAGAGGGATGCTAAGAGATTTATGTCATGAGCAAGACAAAGGAACCACAATTTATTGTGATAATAGCTCAGCAATAGCATTATAAAAGAATTATGTTTTCCACAAGAGAAAAAAACATATAGATGAAAACTATCATTCTATGAGAGAATTGGTTAACAATGGTGAGATTGTTTTGGAGCATTGCACGATAGAGGAACAATTTGCTGATATCCTCACAATGCTAGTCGGACAAAAGAGTTTTATTTGTTTCATGAAGTGTCTCGGAATGATTGATGGTGGTAGTTTTTACTAAGGGGGAGCATTCGAATTATACTCCCAACCATCACCATGGATAAGAAGTGGAAGTAGCCCACACTTCATCAATTTTTTTTAGGGAAGGACAAGCAATAGGATTTCAGGAATTGGAGGTGGTTTCATGCAACCACAACAAACAGAGTAGCAGGCCATCCTCTACTTCTATTTCTTTGAACCACCACATTTAAACTTACCCTTTTGCCCATAGGCGTAGCCCACAACCTTTTCGTTTTAACCTTAAGCCTTTCTTTCCACAATTTTATTCTTCGGCCTTTGCGATATCCAACGGAACCCACCGTACACCTCAAACGAATTTCAAAACCATGAAATTCCTTTGTATTTTTTCAAAACCTTTGTATTTCCATTACTGCACTTACCAATGTTTACCTTCTATAGAGCGCAATTCGAAGATATTAAGACTTACCTTTCTGCCACTTCGCAAGCTATTTTATCTGCATTGCAATGCGACAGTGCTACCACACATCGCAATCACAACATTATAAGTTTACCTTCCGCTACCTGAAGCGTAATTTATTTGTTCTACGACACGATTGTGCTATCGCACATTGCACTCACAAAGTTTTATGTTTAGCGTTAAAGTTCTGTGGGGTATGTTATTTGTATTGCGATGGGATCGCAATCACACATAGAAAGGTTTAGTGTTTACCCATGTTCGCACATATGTTAATTGTTAAGATCGTCGATTTACGATCTACGATGGAGCATCGTATGCAATGAGGTTTCAGAGGCAGAACCAATATTATTTGAGATTCACCCTTTTGTGTTTTGAACGCATTTTTACATGTTTTTGTGAATAAACTGAAATACAGTTTGTGCATCGTTATAATTAAGAAATCGGTCTTTTGATAGCCAAAGGACGTTTGGTTGTTCAACATCCGTTCAACATTGAACAACATTGAATGGGATTAGGTTTTCAGGCTTTGGCCATTTGTATTAACATAAATGTAATTTCATTTTGTTAGTGTGATGGAATAAAAATAGAATTTTGTTCCTCTCTTGTATTATTACCTTGTCTGTGTATGACTATTTATTTTCGCAATAATTTTCTTTCTCAGTGTTGTGGGGAAAGAGTCCCTTTGTGTTATTGATTTTTTTCTATATTTCCAACAATTATATTGTAGAGTTCTTTGTGGTGACATTGTTGATATTCATCATCCTCAACAACTGGCGTGAATCTCAACAGTATCCCCACCGCTGACCAATATCAATATCCGTACACTAATGCACCTTGCATGTATTGTGCAGAATACAACTTCTTGCAGGTTCTATTTTCTTGGATTGTTTCTTCAGTGCTGGAATATACTTTTGCGCAAGACTTTTCTGCATAGATCGCTTGCTTCTTTTATGGTGGGTAGAAAATGGACTGGAGGACAGGTTACAAGGAAGAATCTCAACAAAGGCTTCTCATAAATTTTCTCGACGACAGGAGGTGTCAAGGTGCCTTGTAGATATTGGCTTAGAACAGTTGCTCTTCCAGAAATTCGTAAGTATCAGAAGAGTACAAAGTTTCTAATTTGAAAGTTTTCATTTCAAAGACTTGTGAGAGAAATTTCTCAGGACATCAAGATAGATCGATGATTCCAAAGTCATGCAGTCTTGATAGTTTAGGTAGCTGCAAAGGCCTATCTCCCATATCAGTATCAATGGCTTGTGTAGAAGAAGAAATCCATTGCAGGCTACAGGCCTTAAGGACTGCATACAACATGATGCCCCAACATCTAAATAAATTTCCTTAGTCGAACTCCCGCAGCTGATGGAGACTACAAAATGTCTCTTGAAAGGGTAGTGGATCTGAATCTTCGACCTGACATCACTTTTTAGCCTCGACTGTTAACTCTATTACTGGTGGATATTGTATTAGTGGTTCTTCATCAACTGAATCCACTACTTCCTTTGTTCATTCAAATGAATATGCAACAGAGAATATATCCATGTGTCGTTAGTGTGAGTGTGAGTGTACATATTAATTCATTAGGTAGGAGAGAATGTGTCATAGATGTTATTGTGGGTGTTAGTTTATGGTTCAAGAGCTCCCAGCCCTATTAAATTCGCTTTCCACAGCCTTGTATGTTCGACGATACTAACTTTTGTGCCATTCATGCGAAGAGGTTTACCATCATCCCTAAGGATTTTCAGCTTGCAAGGCGTATCTGTGGGGAAGTTCTTAGGTCTGGTTTCATGTTGATAATTTGTAATGGGGAGGGTTTTGTTGTGGATTTATAGAGCTTATATATATATATATATATATATATATATATATATATATATATATATATATATATATATATTTATATATATATATATATATATATATGATAAAATAACAGTTTTGCAGAAGCACATTGTACACTACTAGATTTTTTAATTTAATATAATGAATGTTTAATTTGACTCCCAAATATTGTTTATCTGGATTAATGTGACTTCTCATTAAATTGATCGATTCCAACTAATTGTGGCCACTTATGATTATCTTAATTTTTTCAAATTATGTTATTTTTTTCAAAGTTTTGATATAGTGAAAGACTATTCTACCTTTCCTTTTTCCTCGAGGAAACCTTATTCTATGTCATGGTTTTTGAATTATACTGCATGATGGTGCCTGTTATGGGATTTATGGTATAATTATTTTTTAGGAGCACTTATTGTATGTCACATTAAATGATTGGAATTTTATACCTATTTGATTGACAATGGCATCTATTAGAGTTGAGTTACGATAATAAGTGGCCAGTAGCCATAATACACGGGAATTGGCTTGCGATGGTTGAGCTATTTAAAAATTCGTCATCAATAATATGCTCTTTATTAATTTGTTCATAGCTTATGTGAATGAAAGATTGATTTTAATCGAATATTCAAAAGTTTAAGTATTATAATCATAAATATTCAAAACATTATTTAGAATTTATTTAGAAGTTTTTTGAAACGATCTGTCTTGTAATTCATCAATGTATATAAATTTATATGAATTATATATAAATATGGAAAAAAATTAAAAATAATTTGATTAAAATAATAAAATATAGGAAATAGTTGTTATCTTCTCTAACTAGGTTCAATGCTTAGTTAGTAACATGATGAATTATAATGTCTTGAATATTGTTATATTAGATTTGAACTTTGTGAATTCTTGAGTATATATGTGGGTAGGCTTGGTACCCAAAAATCATTTTAGATAGACTTTAATTTCTTTCCTCCCTCAAAAATTGAAAATGAAAAAGAGTAAATTTTTAAATATACATATATATATATATATATATATATATATATATATATATATATATATATATATATATTTTAATTCTTTATTATGTATTGATTTCTTTATAGTAAAAAAATTAGGTGTTAACAAATTTAACACTTTTCTATGCTTGATAAATCCACATTTAAAATAAATTTACATATATTTATTTATTTTATATTTAATTGTCACATACATAAATATCTAATTATTTAATTTCTATTTAATTTTATTTAAGTTTATTTAATATGGAGGTGAATTATAATAATGAAATAGATTTCACCATATCATTTTTGTTTTTTCTTGAAATTCTAATAGGCATCAAGTTTTCAAAATTTCTATATTTTTTTTAAAACAAATTGTTGTCTTTTTCAACCTATCTAGTTGTCTTTTTCAATGTATCTAGTCCTCCAGGCTTCATTTTCTAAACCTTGGAACAAGAATGGGAGCAAGTAATCCACTTGTTGCACATCCAAAATCACAAGATGAGAAAAATACTTGGGGATTCCTTCAGTTGCAGAAGAGAAGGACAAATGTGTGTTTCTCAATTATTATTTTTTCTCGAGGACGTTGTTCAAAGAAAATGGTAGAATATCACAATCATGTATCCTCGAAGATTGATTCTAGTTTAGTTATGAGTTTGGTGATATAAATTTGATATATTGCAGATTCCATAATGCACTTTTACCAACTTGGAAAACTCTACCTTACCAATATTTTAGCCTCTTCATTCCTCATGTCGTTCAAGTCCACCATAATGCACTTTTACCAACTTGGAAAACTCTACCTTACCAATATTTTAGCCTCTTCATTCCTCATGTCGTTCAAGTCCACATCCTTATCTCGGTATCACTCTACATTCATCTACACTTTCTGGTGCACTTCTATCCTCCTGTATCACTCTACATTCACCTAAACTTCTATCAGACATATTTTTACACCCTTTTGATGCAAATGCTAATATATTATCCTTTTCATTCAACGGTATTATTAAATCATGTGCAGATGGTATTTTTATTGATCATGCCTCGTGGAAGTGAAAACATGTGGGTGGATGTTTATTTTCTTTGCTCCCCACATCATTCCTTCGAACATCTTCTTTATTAACATATTTAAAAGTGTTATGAACCTATTTAAAAGTGTTACGTTGTCATTTCGAGGAAATGTAAGTCATCCCGACCAAATTTTATCATTGATTAATAAATATATAAATATATTCCTAAATATTATTTAGGAACATATTTCGTAAGTGATGCTTCTTCCTAACAACATTTGGGACCCACATCCATTAATAACTGTGGAAGTTGTCTCGAGTTTGTTCTCCGAAGAATATTGTGCAGAGGGAATATGTGTGCAGAACAAATGCTTATGTAGTACTAAAAGCTTTTCACAGGAAAAATCAATTTATTAGCGGTAGAGGTAGGGACACTTCCATACATGTGCCATACATGTGTCACAGTCTTATGAACCGTTTATATCAGGTCTCCAATAAATAATTCCAAAAGTTAGATACGTCGATCTGGACTAGTTGTATGAATAGTAATGTGAAAGCTAGTGCATACATTGAGATGTGTTATACGAAAGAGAAAATTCCAGGCATTGGATTGCCCACTTAGACATAGGATGTGTCAAACAAGTAATGCCAAGTGTCCAATACACCTTTGAAAATGGGTTTAGAACCACAGTCATTCTAGCGGGAAACTGCAACGTTGTGGATCAATTTACCTTAGCACAATGAACTTTTATTTTTTCTCCCATAGAAACTAAAGGCTGATGTATTTCCTTTTCATTCAACACTATCGTTCAAGCTTGTTTGCATGTTAGTTTTAGCGATTGTTCCTAGTCGAAGTGTGGAGATGTGTGAGCGCAGAGGTTTATGATTCTTACTCCACATACTCTCCTTCGTGGAGCCATCCTTCCACATATATTTGAAACCTTAATGTTGTCATTTCGAAACAAGAAAACCCACGTCCAACCCAATTTTAATCATCATTATTTAATAGTGTTAAATCTAATAAATGTTATGCATATCATGCTTTTATTCAAATAATAAATATACAATTTTTTTTCAATTGTTATTTAGGAACCTATTTTACAAGCAATGCTTCTTCGCATGACATGTGCGATCTACATGAATTAATAATTGATTGATCGAAAGACTTTATTGAATGGTGATGTAGTTGTGTGGAGGAAGCTTTGTTGGGGTGGTTCTCGAGAGAACGTTGTGCGGACGAAGTGTCTCCAGACAAAAATGCATATGGAACTTTTCAGTATACAAAAAGTTTTATGCGAGAAGAATCAATTATTAGCAATATCGTAACTATTATTCTTGTTTTAATGTGAACTCATTGTTTTCCCTATATGGCTAAACCTGACATTTTTTTTGTTTTTTCTCAACACTATGGGTTGAAATGCACGTAAATTTATTTATATATTCAAAGTAATATTTTAAATAATTAAAACGTATTTCAATGTACGTCTTTCTCAGCACATATAAATCTCTTTATATATTCAAAGTAATATTTTAAATAATTAAAATTTACAAGAGTGAAACTACAATTTATATTGAAAACTGTTTTTTCTCATAAAAGAAAGCTCTGCATCCTAAATTGAAATATACTCTCGTGCAGCTTCGTGTGCGCTACATTCTTGGTTGTGATTATTTGATATCATGGATGACTGATTTCAATCAGAGTGACAGAGATATATCGGGTTGGCTTGCTGCTTATGGGTATATACCTTTTCGAAGCATTCTTTTCTCTTAGGGGACAGCTTTTCAGAGTAAATAGAAACACAAGTACTCTAGTGCAGCTTGTTGGCTTCATGTGTGCTATTTTTTTGGTTGTGATTATTTCATATCTCTTGATGGATCACTGATTTCAGAGCAGACCGATTGGGAATCATCCGGCTTGCTTGCTGGTTATGGTTGTGTACGTTGTCGAAACTGTTTTTTCTCCTACAAGGTCAAGGTCGTTGGCTTCATGTGTTCTAATTTCTTGGTTGTGGTTATTCGGTATCTACTGATGGATTATTCATTTCCTTCAGAGTGATAGGCATACATGGGGTTTGCTCGCTATGTTTGTATACTTTTCAGAAATTGTTTTTCATTTAGAAGAAATCAACAATTATAAATCGAAATTCAAGTACTCGGCTGCAGCTGGTTGGCTTCATGCCTGCTATTTTCTTGGTTGTGATTATTTGATATCTTGTGATGGATGGTTGATTTCAATCAGAGTGACAGCCAAATATCGGACTTGCTTGCTGCTTGTTTACTGGTTATGGTTGGATACTTTTTCTAAACTGCTTTTTGCAGAGCTCTCTGGTATAAATAGAAAATCAAAATCAAGTGATCTGGTGCAGTTTGTTGGCTTTATGTATGATATTTTCTTGGTTGTGATTATTTGATATGTAGTTTTGGATACTTGATTTGAATTAGAGTGATAGGAAAATATCCTGCTTGCTTGCTGGTTTTCGTCGTATCTCCGACACCTATACGACAATACAGAGAGAGGACAAACTCTTCATTATTAAAATCCTTCTTTGCAGTGTCAGAGGGGCAGAATATTTTCGGGACAGGATATGCAAATGATAAAAATGATTTTAATAAAAATACTTTTTATAATTGAATTTATTTTTATTTTTCTACATGGTTGTTTTAAAAATCAGAAACTTTTAAGGTTAATCAAAAGGAACCATGTGGTTACCATATTACCACAGTCTTGAACTTATGCTTATTCCAAATTCTGAAAATATCCGGAATTTCACGGCAGAGATCAAGTGTTTGACCTCTCTGCTGACCATATGGTGAATGTCACATCATGTTGTTTTAGCCAGCCACGAACAGATCAATCCCATAAGAATCACCAAAATGATTAAAGTGAAACAACTGGCATTCTATTATTCAATATTGTGATAAGTGGTTATCAGAAAATTGCATAATACATTTCTGTTATGACTGTTGATATGTGGTGACGGATGATTGATTTCAATAAAATTGATAGGAAAACATCCGGCCTGCAAATTATCCTTGTGTACTTTTTCGAAACTGTTTTCTCTCCTACAATAAAGCTCTCCATTATAAAAGGAAATTCAAGTACTCAAGTACTCTGCTGCAGTTTCTTGGCTTCAAGTTGTATTTTCTTGGTTGCGATTATTTGATATCTCGTGATGGATGACTGATTTCAATAAGAGTGATAGGAAAATATTCGGTATGGTTGTATCTCTGACACGTTTAGCACGAGAGAGAGAGGGGGGACGAGCTATTCATTATTAAAATCCTTCGGTGCAATCACAGATGGGCAGAGTATTTTCCGTAGAGGATATGTAAATAACTAAATGATTTTAGTAAATAAATAAAAAAACCATTTAATGTTATCGGATTTTGACGTCAATACAATTTGGAAAATATAAGAGTTTTAAGTCGAACGCAATCAAATAAATCTATATTATTAGACCTACTAAGTAGTATCTCAAAGCATGCTGTTGCTTCATGGAATCATGAACTGTTGAATGACATAAGCATCAATTAAAGTGAACGTTTTCTAAAAAGAATGACGAGATGTGAATAGGTATGCATTCTACTTCTCACTGATTTATAAGTGGATAATTAAATTTGGTAAATGTGAAACATAAACATATATTTAAACACAAAAAGTAGTTAATATTTTAAATAGTTAATATTTTAAATTTTATGAATTGATATAAAGAGATGAACAAGATATGTTATCATATTTCATTTAATATTATAACATATAAAAAAAAAAGTCAAGAAAAACTCCCCCAACATAAATATCTATTTTATATTCATGTACTTCATTTTCCTTTCCCTTTGTCTATTTTTGAGATTCCCCTTTTGCATACTCTATTACAAACCATAGATGATTTAAGGAGTTACACGCATTTTTATTCATGAAATAATATATGTAATTATATGAATGATTTTTCAAGATAGCTAAATTATTTTGATCTCACAATCAAATCAATATAGTTTATATAGAAATATAGGTGGCTAGAGAATATCATAAATTCAACTAAAGAATATCATAAATTCATTTTCGTAAAAAAACATCACACATAATATAAGTAGAAATTATAACTATAACACATAAATTTTAAGATTATTGGCTTTCATTATTCATTGTCATCCTTATTTATTGGTCCGTGTGAATGTGAGACAAGAAGGTAAGACAATAGCAATAGACTAGTATGTTGATGATTAATAGTTTAGCATTGATCATGACAATTTCTAATGTTTAATTTTATAAATCATTAAAATAAAAGTTTGTGTGTCTTATTTCAACTTTCTTGATATCTCTCAAATATTGTCCATGAAATTTCTTTACTATGAGAATTTGTAATCAAAATAAAAATAAAACTAAAACTATATTTAAGTAAATTATAATCATATTAACTGAATTTAAACAATTCTAATAATAAAACTAAACTAAAAGAAAAGAAAATAATCAATCAATCAATCTAAAATATAAGCTAAAATGTAATAATATAAAAATGTATTAATTAAAAATTAAAATAAAATTATCAAGTTAAATTAAACTAAATTAAACTAAAAATTACAAGTAATTGAAATAAAACTTAGGTAATAAGTAAACCACATTTAAAATTAAACTAAAATTATATTTCATAATTTTTGTTGCAATACTGATCTTTCTATTTTTTTAAGATGTCAAAATTATAGTGAGCTCGGGAGGCTTCTCTCCAAGATTTTTGAGCATAGGAATAAAATCTTAAATCAAACTAAATAACTCTTTTCTTTAGGTCCGATAGACCAAATATTGGTCTCAGTGGACTTTAACCACCACTACCATCATCATCATCATCTAAAACTAAATAAAATTAATAATACAATCAAACAAAAAAAAAAAAAAAAATTAATAATTCAAACTAAACTACAAACTTAAAAAGTAATAATATAAACCTATATTAACTAAGAATCAAAATGAAGTTAAACTAAACTAAATTGTTATAAAAATTAAAGTAACAAAACTAAAACTAAAGTAATAACTAAACCACATTTATAAGTAAACTAAAATAGCTTAAAGTCTAAATTATAGTTATATTAACTAATATACAATGAAATTAATAATATAACCAATCTATAAATAAAATAAAAAAATTCAATCATTCAAACTAAATTAAAAACTAAAAAGTAATAATATAAAAGTATATTAATAATATAACTAAAGTATAAAATGGAAAAAAAAAATTATAATTAAAACTAAAAAAAATTATAATTAAAAGTAAACTACAAGTTAAAAAGTAATTATATAGAAATATATTAATTAAGAATAGAAATAAAATTATCAATTTAAATTAAACTAAATTATTATAAAAAATCAAATTGCAAAACTAAACTAGAAATTAGAGGTAATTAAAATAAAAGTAAAATAATAGAATCACATTTACCACTAAACTAAAATGAATAAAAATCTAAACTATAATCATATTAATAAAAAATTGAATGAAATTAATAATAAAACCAAATTCAAAAATAGAAAAAACAATATTTCAAACAAAATTACGAACTAAAATGTAATGATACAAAAGTTTAATATAAAATACAAACTAAAATGTAATTATATACAAGTTTAATATAAAAATATATTAATTAAGAATCTAAATAAAATATAAGATTAAACTAAATAAATTATTATAAAAATTAACCTATTTCAAGTATGAGGAAAATTCAGAAATCAAGTTTGCGTTTTTATTAAATTTCTAAACCTATTTTTTTAGGTACATAAATGGATTCAAAATTGCGCAAAATAACTCTGCAAGGCTTACATCGCAGACCTATAAATATTTGTAAATATAAAAATTCGTTTTTACTGGTTATGAGTATATTGAACCTATGACTTTTTATACATTTGAAAATTAGCCAGTTTCCTAAACTTTTGGGTACAAGGCTAGTGATCTTAAGTTTTTTTTAAAGTATTCTAATTGTTACTTTTAAAGAGGCTAGTGATCTTAATTTTATTTTTTTTAAGTATTATATTTGTTACTTTTGCAAGCATTATTCTTTTTACTTGAGTCTTTTTTTTTTTTTTCTTTTATATGGTATACGATTCGGAATATATAGTTTGTGACATATTTCAAATTTTAAGATATTCGTTTGTATATTGGGTATCAATTTGATGTAAAATTAGTCTTGTTATAGTGTCAAAAAAATCATATTTACTAGAAATATAATTATACATATAATTTGATTTTTGCATATATTCATCAATAATTATCAACATAATTATATGATAATTATCAACATAATTATATGATAAAGTTATGGATATTACTGTCTTGCATTTATATTTGGATTAATATAAAAGATTTATAACTTTTTAGATATTTTTAAAACAAATTTTAATTTTATTTATACAAACAATGCAAATAATTAATGTATAATATCAATTTTATTTCTTTTTTATATAAATTATTTTATATATAATAATGTTAAAATATTTTACTTCTAGTGATTTGGTAAATAATTTTTTTTGGATGTAGGTTGAAGTTTTAAAAACATGCTCCAACTTCTCTTTTCTTATATTTACAAAATAGTATTATTTAATGTAATAATAGTAACCAATATTTTATTATTTTTCATATTTATAAAAATGATGAAGACAATGGAAAAAAGAAAATGAGTTTTATTTAATTATCACATTAAATACTAGTTCTATTAGTTTCATTATTTTAAATATTTTGCAATCTATAAATAAATCTATTTCCAAATTAATTTTTTGTAAACTTATATTAATTTTAGTGATATTTTACTTGAAAATAAAACATAATATTACCAAATCTAATCATGAAAAATATAATATATACATTTCTCCCACAAATATTTGGACTCCTATATTATAAGTCACTCATGAATACGAATATCAAACAAAAATATTAAGTTCCAAAAATTTAAACTTTCAAACTTTCATTCTTAAATGCATCAACATGGTGACCCGTTTTATATAGCTACAATTGATACGACCTTGGGTATAAATTTTGTTTTTCTATTTTTTTATTATATTCTATGCTTACTAGAATTGATATTTTTCAACGCTCACTAGAATTGATATTTTTCTTTTCACTCAAATTTTTATGGAGAAAAATATATACAATAATTTCTGTTTCGAATTTCTAATCATTATTTTTTTTATTTCGAATAATATGTAAATTAGGTTTTCTATATTTAGAATAATATGTAAATTAGGTTTTCTAATAAAAATTGAATACTTAAAAGTAAAGTATAGTTTTCAATATTTAACTAGGTTGGATTATTAGTGTTTAAATTTTTTAAATTATTTATTATTTTGAATCTCTAAAAATTATCCTTTTTATTTGGGATAATATATAAAATAAGGTTTTTAATAAAAATGGAATACTTAAAGCAGATTATAGTTTTCAATATTTAAATAGGTTAGATTATTAGTGTTTAAATTTTAAATTTTTTTTTTTTTCTATATATATTAAATTAGGGTATTTAAAAATTTTGTTTTTTATATACAAAATATGGAAAAAAATTAGAGAAATCTATTTACAATTTAAATTCATTCTTTTGGAACTAGTGTTTTCAATAATTTTTTACAAACTAAATGTATATCTAGTTTTTAATATAAACATTTCATATAGTGTTTTCAATAATTTTTTACAAAATAAATGTATATCTAGTTTTTAATATAAACATTTGATAGTGATAAATATTTATTTGGTTCTTTCCTATTATTTTTCCTCATTGCAGTTGCCTTTTTAACAGGTGGTAAACATGACTGCCAGAAGAAAAATGATGAAAAAAAGTATAAAAAAGAGTACTTTAGTTACAATAACTCATAAAGGTTTCAATCTATCTTTACATTACATCAGAAATGCATTATTGATATCTAATCCCCCTGAATTCACAAATAATATTATTGAATAGGAAAATGTAACTACTGGTTTAAACATTGACCATCGGTTAAGTGAATTGTTAAGACTTTTAAAAATTTACTGTTAATATTTTTTAAAAATATTATGAACATAAATATAATTAAATTGATTATGGAGTTGGTTCCATAAGGTGAAAGATTGGTGTTAAGATAATTCAAGATTATGATTTAGTTGAATAGAATCAGTCCAAACAGTTACCTCACCTCTAGGGATAAAGGGTGATCCCAGTGAGGTAGGGGGTTCTATTGGGTAACTGAGAGGAAAAATTCTGGAGAAAATTCCTAATCTGGGATAACCAGTGGAACACTTCAAACTTCCGACACTGCTGGAACTGGAGATTGGACCAGATTGTGCCGAGGTCTCTTCTAGAGTTATTTCAACGGTAATGTTCAGACTTAGAGCTCGGGGGAGAGTTGGAGGATGTAATACCCTCAATCGTGGAAGGGAAGAAAAATTATCAGTCAGATTAAAAAAAATCAGATAAGTATTTTGAATTAATTCTATGGTTTAATTGGGAAATGTGCTACAGAAATATATTTTGAATTAATTTTGTGGTTTAATTTGAAAAAGATGCTACATAAAAGTATTTTGATTAATCTTGTGGTCTAAATTGAATTATGTTACAGAAAAATCTATACGGGTGTTAGGAAGGTAGGATTCTGTAATGTTAATTTTCTGTCACAAGAAATAACAAACATATGAAGAATATAGTACCGTTGTTGAATCGATAGACTGAGGACCATTAACCCAGTATCCTTAACCAAGGTTCTGGGTTGGTTGTCCATGTTGTCTATGATAATTCATGGATACTTGTGGTCCAATCACATAACTATGTTATTTACAGAAATAGAATGAAATTAAGTTGAATCTTTACGCAGGGTATTCTTCTGGGAAAAATCATCCAATATATATGACAAGATATTGATAAGGGTGAATGCAAATTATCTGAGTCAAAATAAGTCTAAAAAAAAACAAACAAAACATCTGTATTTTACAGCAAAAATATTTTCATGAGTTATAGCATGTGAAATAAATACCATAAAGTTGCATTTCATCATTATTTTGTTTATAGGAAGTAATACAATTCATCACAAGCGGAAACAGTGAATATGATAAAAAATTACAATGAAACTTCATAGATGCACAACAAGCATTATTATTGGGAAGGAAAAAAAACTGTGATAGACTATATATATATATTACCGTTACGACGATAACCCAATTTAAACAAGGGTATATCATGGAAATAAATTAAAAAAAAATACTGAAAATAGTTCTCATGAAGGATATGGAGATTAGAATTTATTAAGTTTGACATCGCTTGAATTTTCAATATAATCAGTTCTAACACACAAAATAATAGCACCAAAATTAAGCTAGCATGAGGAATTTCATTAAAAAAAAATAGGATTGAGCAGTAAGCGAAGTGCTAGTCTGCTGGGTTTACACGACAAAGAAATGTATTTAGAAAATAGAAAGAAATATTTTTTGTTCGGAAGAAATAATGATAAAGCATTAAATATCTAGAACAATTTCTAATAATGCTGGTGGAAATCGAAAATCCTTTCTTCTTGAAACCTTAGGAATCACAGTCTTGGTACATGTGAGATTTGAGGATGTTAATAAAACTGCTAGGTAAGTGGTTTGAAGATTCTCACTTGCCAATAAAAGAACAAAAATAGAGTCACTTGTAAACAAAAATAAAAGGGTATTAGTAGTATGTTCAAAGATAGCCTGAGGAAATGAAAGGCATTAAAAAGAGGAGCTTATATTATAGAATAATGATTGAAAATTTAACTGTGTTGTCAATATTGAAATATCAGGGTGTTTCCTGGAAGAAAATACTGGTTAGTGAGTTATCTTGTGGAAAAAACTAATGATTGTTGAGCATCTCAATATGGAAAACAACTTATTATGCTAAGGTGAGCTAGGAGAATATCTTACAAAGGTTGCGTCGTGAAAGAGAGAATTCTCAAGCTCTGAAGCTGAGACATCTCTCCAGCACAATTCATACCAAAATTCATAGCATTGACGAAGAAATAGTCCTAATAACAACATGTGAAAATTACCAAAATAACCAGAGTATAAATTAAAAGAGAACAGGCAGTAAAACAAAAGAAGATTTGTAGAGAACTGTAAGTCAAGCATATTTTCATAAGTACATAATTATAAAATAAAAATGAGTGTGAACCCAATAAAACTAGATTTAATCCTACAACGATTGATATGGAAGCTTAACGGAAGGGTTGTGGTTGGTCAAGTAGCTATACTGAGAAGGAGACCTATTTTTTGAGTGCAGAGGCATTAAGCTCTCACCGCAAGAAAAAAGAGCGAAAATGAGAAAATTTGATACCAGACGGTCATACAAGGGGAAGACACTCCAAACCCTAAGTCAAGACATATCGTCGGATCTCGAGAAGATAAAAAGGGCGGAGAAAAGCCCAGTTGTTCTCCATGTTGCACACATCTCAAATAGCATTGAATGGGACATAATGGAAAACCCAAAAATGAGGAGTGACAGCTAGTTGAGATAATTATTTATTATATACATCAGTTGTAGAGATTACGGTTAAAAACATAAGGTTTGGGAATAAAATGCTTATAATATCAAAGTATCGACTGGTGTAAGATAGATCATTGATAAAAATTTTAATCACAAAGTACAAGTATATTTCTGGATATAGATGAATTAATTTGATATACAGTGAGCAATGTTCTATTTATGTAAGCATTGTAAAATCTTACAATAATTAAATGTGAACTTCTGAAAAGTGATGCGATGTTGTTATATAAGAGAAGATTTTATATGTGTCTTTTCACATTTTTAACTGTAGTGTAGCTCAGGTAGAGTAAAAATGTATATAGTTAAATAAAATTTAAAATACGATTTTCTTTATGTACGTTACAAGTGATATCAGAGTAGCATTTGTACGCTGGGACCCTATGGGTCAACTAACATTTAAATTTGTGTATTAATGATGCACACATAAAGAAAGAAAGAGGTTCACTGGATATAATGAGGAGGGTGCCAATACAACAACCACCTCTGAATGTTGGGGAACCTCAGCCCTGGCTAGAAATCAACCTAGAAATGTGGGTACAGAAGGGTGTAGAACAACACCAGGAAACTAGCAGACTATTGAAGGAACAACAACACCAAACCAGCATTCTCTTAAACACTATGCAAAAGATACAAGAGGAAATGGAGAGGCTGTGAGATGATAATGGACGGTTGATGCAGCAGCAGTAGAGGATATTAAAAATCCTCTTTGACAAAAAAAATAAAGGAAATGAGAAGCCAATTACTGATAGAGAGTTTCAAGAAAGAAATGAACAAAAAACAAGAGACCATGATACTAATAGAATGGAAATAAGTCAGTCTGAGCATAGTAATAGAAATAAGAACTATAATGAAGTAGAATCCGATAATGTAATAGATCAGAAAGAAGTGAAGAGATAGAAAATAGAGTTGCAAGGTGAATTTTGGAAAATAAAGCATCCTGCATTTGACAGGGTAGAGGAGGAAGTAGTTGAGCCATGGCTGATAAACATGAATAAATATTTCCAAGTGTATGAATACAACAGTAATCTTAAAGCCAGGTTGGCTATTTATCAGCTTAGTGAAAGAGCCACCTTATGGTGGGAGGAAGTGAAGAATGTCTGCAATATAGATCATCAAGATGTATCTCGGGATGCATTTCAATAGCATTTTAAGGATAAGTACCTAAGAAAACTCTTCTATGATGAAAAATCCTAAGACTTCCAAGATGTGAAGCTGGGGAAAATGACAATGGATGAGTACATCACTAAAGTTACTTCCTTACTACGTTATGTTCCCTGTTTAAGAGATGAAAAAGCTAAAGTGCAAAGGTTACTAAGCAGTTTTCTGATTCATACGAAAGAACGTATTGAGTTCGTAAATCCTAAGAATATGGATGAGGCCATCAGAAAAGCCAGAATGTGTTACCAGCAAGCTAAAGCAAAAGGTGAACAAGGTAAAAGCTGGCAGGCAAAGAAAGAGCATAAGGGCAACTATGGTTTAAAAAGAAACAGAACCAACAATTTTAAATGTACTGCTAGAAGCTTAGTTAGCGAAAAATTTGGTAAGAATCATCAAAGTATAAGGTGGCCTACAGAAGATAAACCCACAAAAGTCTCCAGCAAACCGGAACAAATTTGGAACCAGAAGCCACCCTTACAATGTTTGGGGTGTGGTGAGGCACACTATTATAGAAACTGTCCACGGTGAGGGAGAACTGAGGCAGTTACCAATTTACAGGAGGCCTCAATAGTGCGTGATGTTGCCAGAAACATACCCAGAATTAATACAGCATTGGAGGACCGGTAAATAGACTACCAGCCAACAATGATTGAACTGGAAGGTAAATTTCTATCTCAACCTGTTTCTATTTTGGTAGACCTAGGTGCAGGTTTCATCTATTTAAGTGCCAAAGTAGTAGAAAACTATCAATTACAAAGTAAAAACTTTAGAAAATCATGGCTAGTACAGTTAGCTACTGGATCTACGAGGAAATCTAGTGCAAAAATACCGAATTGTGCTCTAAAAATTAGTGAACAACAGCTAACTATGGATTTGAATATATTACCTCTGGGTTCTTATGATGTTCTACTTGGCATGGACTAGTTGGAGAAGCATTATACACTGGTATATTGCAAATAAAAGGTTATCTACTACATAAAGCAAGATGGCACTCGCTAGGAAATTCAAGGGATAAATAAACCTTTAGAGCTGCGTCCAATCGCAACATCCCAAATGGGCAAATGCATGAGGAAAGGATGCCAGCTATATGCCATTCAACTAGACTTTACTAATTCTAAATAGAAGATGCTTATGCTGGAAAATATTCCAATGTTACAGGAGTTCAAGGATGTATTTTCAGAGGAAATACCAAGCTTGCCACCTAGAAGGGACATAGATTTTACAATTGAATTTCTACTGGGAGCATCGCCAATTTCAAGGGCACCCTATCGGATGAGTGTAACTGAATTAAATGAGTTAAAAATGTAGTTACAAGAACTATTAGATAAGGGATCTATATGACCAAGTGTATCTCCTTGGTGAGCACCAGTATTGTTTGTAAAGAAGAAGGATGGAACCATGTGAATGTGCATGGATTACCATCAACTGAATAAACCAACTGTCAAGAACAGATATCCTCTACCATGAATTGATGATCTATTTGATCAAGTGAAGGGAGAAAAAGTGTTTTCAAAAATAGATCTAAGATCAGGATACCATCAGATCTGGGTAAAGGACGAAGACATTCATAAAACTGCCTTTCATAGAAGGTACATGCACTAGGAATTTGTGGTGCTACCTTTTGGGTTGACCAACGTACCAGCAACATTTATGAGGTTGATGCATGGTATATTCCACCCTTATCTAGATAAATTTGTGTTAATATTTATTGATGACATTGTAGTTTATTCTAAGGATGCAGAGGAACACAAAGAACATTTGCAGTTAGTGTTGAAAATGTTAACAAAGCATCAATTGTACACAAAGTTCAGCAAATGTGATTTCTTTAGGGAAGAAATGAAATACCTTGGACACGTTATTTCCACTAAATTTATTGCAGTAGACCCTCAAAAAATCAAAATGATTATGGAATGGAAGGTACCTTAGAACGTAGAAGAAATACAATCGTTTATGGGGCTGGCTAGTTATTATCAGTACTTTATTCAGGGTTTTTCAAGAATTTCTTTTCCCATTACTTCCCTATAAAGGAAAGGAAAACTATTAAAATGGACAAAGGAATGTCAGGACAGCTTTGAGAAAATGAAATAGTTATTGACTATAGCTCTGGTGTTAAGAGTAGCTGATCCTAATAAATAATTCGATGTCTGCACAGATGCATGAAAATAAAGTGTTGGAGCGATTTTGCCACAAGAAGGTAAAGTGATTTCTTATGAGTCTTGGAAATTAAAGGAGCATGAGCAACGGTACTCAACTTATGATTTGGAGCTGACCACAGTAGTACATGCACTCTGGGTATGGAGGCATTACTTACTTGGGAAAATATTTCTGTTTAAAATTGGTCACATCAGCTTAACTAGCTATTTTAAACAAGATGATCTTAATTCTTGCCAGGAAAGGTGGAATTCCTTCCTGAGGGAATTTGATATTGATATGCAACATGTTAAAGGTAAGGAGAACAGAGTAGTTAATGCATTAAGCATAAAATTGCATAGTTTTTATGAACTATATTGTAATGAGATTGAGTGCAAATTTCTAGAGAAAATAAAAGTAGAAGCAGATAAAGATCCTGAATATAAGTTTATGTGGCAGAAAACAAAAGAATTCAAAGATCAAGGAAAATTTGCAGACTATCAATTTGATAAGGATGGGTTGCTGATATGTATGTCATGCAATAGCCAACTAGGTGGGAATAATATCTACACCTAGTGGAGTTTGCATATAACAACGGTTATCAAGAATCTCTTAGGATGAGTCCATTCGAAGCCTTATACGGGCGACCGTGTAGAAATCCTATAAACTAGAGTAGTCCAGAAAAAAAGTTGATGCTTGGACCGAATATGCTAGCTGGAATGGATATAGAGGTAAAGAAGATCTGACAAAATTTGAAGGCGGCTGAAGATAGACAAAAAGTTTATGAAGATAAAAAAAGAACTTATCGTGAATTTTAAGTGGGGCACCATGTGTACATAAGAATCAAGCCTAAGAAAATTACCTTGAGATGGGCATCTTGTGCCAAGTTAGCTCCCAGGTTTTGTGGGCCTTTCCAAATATTGGAAAGGGTAGGACCTGTGTCTTACCGGTTGGATTTTCCTAGTCATATACGAATGCACAATGTCTTTCACGTATCATTATTGAAGCGATACATTCATGATCCAAATCATATCATCCTCTGGCAGAATATTCAGCTAGAATATAAATACCATATTTATTAAAAATGATAAGATTTATGAGTAAAACTAATTTTAAAACTCATTGTTTGCAGGTTGAGTCAGACGAAGAATTTCTGGTTGAACCGCTCAATATAATCGATCGAAGGGAAATCATTCTTTGGAAATGAGCCACCACCCAGATTAAAGTGCAATGGAAGCCCTTTGGCTCGGAGGAAGGTTTTGTTCGGGAAGTATATCCTGAACTTTTTCCTGGATCAGAATGAGACCACTGAGTACAATGTTCACTTCTAGGGGGGATTTTGTAACTACTAGTTTCAACATTAACCATTGGTTAAGTGAATTTCTGGCAGGCAAAGAAAGAGCATAAGGGAAACTATGGTTTTAAAATAAACATAGCCAACAATTTTAAAGGTACTCCTAGAAGCTCAGTTAGCAAACAATTTGGTAAGAATCATCAAAGAATAAGGTGGTTTGCAGAAGATAAACCCACAGAAGTCTCCAGCAAACTGGAACAAACTCAGAACCAAAAGCCACCCTTACAATGTTGGGGGTGTGATGAGACACACTATTATAGAAACTATCCACAGCAAGGGATAATTGACGCAATTACCAATTTACAAGAGGCCTCAACAGTGGGTGATGTTGCTAGAAACATACCCAGAATTAATGCAGCATGGGAGGACCAGCAGGTGGAGTACCACCCGAAAATGATTGAACTGGAAGGTAAATTTCTATCTCAACCTGTTTCTATTTTGGTAGACCCAAGTGAAATTTTAAGCTATATAAGTCCCAAAGTAGTAGAAAACTGTAAATCAAAAAGTCAAAAATTTAGAAAATCTTTGGTAGTACAGTTAGCTACTGGAGCAAAGAGGAAATTTAGTGCCAAAATACCGAATTTTGCACTAAACATTAGTGAACAACAACTAATTATGGATTTGAATGTATTACCTCTGGGTTATTATGATGTGCTACTTGGCATGGACTAGTTGGAGAAGCATTGGACAATGATAAATTGCAAAGAAAAGGTTATCTACTATAGAAAGAAAGATGGCACTCGCCAGAAAATTCAAGGGATAAAGAAACCTTTACAGTTGTGTCCAATCACAACATCCTAAATGGGCAAGGGCATGAGGAAGGGATTCCATTTGTATGCCATTTAAGTGGGCTTTATTAATTCTAAAGAAAATATGCCTATGTTGGAAAATATACCAATAGTACTAGAGTTCAAGGATGTATTTCCACAGGAAATACCAAGCTTGCCACCTACAAGGGACATAGATTTTACAATTGAATTGGTATCGAGAGTGTCGCAAATTTCAAGGGCACCCTATCGGATGAGTGTACTTGAATTATCTGAGTTAAAAATGTAGCTACATGAATTATTAGATAAGGGATATATACAACCAAGTGTATCTCCTTGGGGAGCACCGGTACTGTTTGTAAAGAAGAAGGATGGAACCATGTGAATGTGCATGGATTGCCGTTAGCTAAATAAACTAATTGCTAAGAAAAGATATCCTCTACCGCAAATTCATGATCTATTTGATCAAGTGAAGGGAGTAACAATGTTTTAAAAAACAGATCTAATATCGGGATAACATCAGATCTGGGTAAAGGATGAACAAATTCATAAAAATGCCTTTCGTACAAGGTACAGGAACTACGAATTTGTGGTGCTACCTTTTGGGTTGACCAATGCACCACCCACATTTATGAGGTTGATGCGTGGTATATTACACCCTTATCTGGATAATTTTCTGTTAACATTTATTGATGGCATTCTAGTTTATTCTAAGGATGCAGAGGAACACAAAGAACATTCGTGGTTAGTGCTCGAAATGTTAAGAAAGCATCAGTTGTATGCAAATTTCATTAAATGTGATTTCTTTAGGGAAGAAATACAATACCTTGGACATGTTATTTCCGCTAAAGGTATTGCAATAGACCTTGAGAGAATTAGAACGATTATGGAATGGAAGGTACCTCAGAACGTGGCAGACATATGATTGTTTACAGGGCTGGCTTGTTATTGAGGGTTTTTGAAGAATTTATTTTCCCATTACTTCCCTACAAAATAAAGGAAAAATATTCAAATGGACAAAGGAATGTCAGGACAATTTTGAGAAACTGAAATAGTAATTGACTACAGCTTTGGTGGTAAGAGTAGATGATCCTAATAAGGTATTCAAAGTCTGCACAGATGCATGCAAAGAAGGTGTTAGAGACATTTTGTCACAAGAAGGTAAAGTGGTTGCTTATGAGTCCCGAAAATTAAAGGAACATGAGCAGTGGCACTAATCTTATGAGTTGGAGCTGACCATGGTAGTAGATGCGCTCCAGGTATGGAGGCATTACTTGGGAAAATATTTGTGCTTAAAACTTATCACAGTAGCTTAACCAACTATTTTAAACTAGCTGATCTTAATTCTTTCCAGGCACGGTGGAATCCCTTCCTGAGTGAATTTGATATTGATATGCAATCTGTAAAAGGTAAGGAGAACAGAGTAATTGATGGATTAATAAAAAAAATTCACAGTGTCTATGAACTGTATTGTAATGAGATTAAGTGCAGATTTCTAGAGCAAATAAAAGCAGAAGCAGATAAAGATCCTGAGTATAATTTTATGTGGCAGCAAACAAAAGAGTTCAAAGATCAACGAAAATTTTGCAGACTATGAATTTGATAAGGATGGGTTGTTGATTTTCAAAAAGAAAATTGTAATTCGAAATAGAATGGATTTGAAGGAGCTCATTTTGAATGAATACCATCGAAGTAATTACTCTGGATATCCTGGATAACAAAATATGCTAACAACAATAAGGAATAATTATTTCTGGTCCGGCATGAGAAGAGATATTGAAAAACATCTAAACAAGTGTATAGAGTACCAGCAAGTAAAAGTAGAGCACTAGCACCCAGCTGAGCTAATGCAGCCTATACCAATACCTAAGTGGAAGTGAGAGGTGATATCGTTAGATTTTATCACTGGAATACCAAGATCAAAGAGGCATAATGACTCAATTATGGTAGTAGTGGATCGGTTAAGAAAACCAACACATTTTATACATGTGCAGTCTACTTACAAAACAATGCAGATAGCGGACATTTTTATGTGCAAAAATTTTAGGTTGCATGGTATTGTAGACTTTTATATATGAAAGGGATGTGAAGTTTACATCAGCATTTTGGAAGATGTTGTTCATGGTATTGGGGACTCAAGTTAACTTCAGCACCACTTACCATCCACAGATGGACCGGCAAATGGAGCAAGTAAATCAGGTTCTTGAAGATATGCTACATCTGTATGTCATGTAACAGCCAACTAGGTGGGAAGAATATCTACACCTAGTGGAGTTTGCGTATAACAATGGTTCTCAAGAATCTCTTCGGATGAGTCCATTCAAAGCCTTATATTGCCGACCATGCAGAACACCTATAAACTGGAGAATTCCAGAAAACAAGTTGATGCTTGGATCGGATATGCTAGCTGAAATGGAGATAGAGGTAACGAAGATCTGACAAAATTTGAAGGTGGATCAAGATAGAAAAAAAGTTTATACATATAAAAAAAGAACTTATCATAAATTTTAAGTGGGGGACCATGTGTACATAAGAATCAAGCCTAATAAAAGTACCTTGAGATGGAAATCTTGTGCCAAGTTAGCTCCTAGTTTTTGTGGGCCTTTCCAAGTATTTGAAAGGGTAGGACCTGTGACCTACTGGATGGCTTTGCCTAGTCATATATGAGTGCAGAATGTCTTTCACGTATCGCTATTGCAGCGATACATTCATGATCCAAAGCATATAATTCTCTGGCAAAATATTTAGGTAGAATATAAATACCAGATTTATTAAAAATGATAAGATTTATGAGTAAAAATAATTTTAAAATTCATTGTTTGTAGGTTGAGCCAGACAGAGAATTTCTAGTCTAGCCTCACGGTATAATCCATCGGAGGGAAGTCATGCTTTAGAAACGAGCCATCACCCAGGTTAAAGTGCAATGGAAGCACTTTGGCCTGGAGGAAGCTACCTGGGAGGATGAGGGTTTTGTTCGGGCAGCCTATCCTAAAAATTTTGCTGGATTAGAATGAGAACACTGAGGAAAGTGTTAACTTCTAAGAGGGGAGTTGTAAGTACTAATTTAAACATTAATCATTGGTTAAGTGAATTGCTAAGAATTTTAAACATTTATTGGTAATAATTTTCAAAAATATTATGAACATAAATTTAATTAAATTGATTATGAAGTTGGTTCCATAAGGTGAAAGACTGATGTTAAGATAATTCAATATTATGAGTTAGTTGAAAAGAATAAATTCAAACAGTTACCTCACCTCTAGGGATAAAGGGTGACCCCAGTGAGGTAGGGGGCTTCTGTTGGGTAACTGAGAGGAAGAATTATGGAGAAAATTCCTGATCTGGGATAACGAGTGGAACACTTCAAACTTCTAACATTGTTGGAATTGGAGACTGGACCGGATTGTACCGAGGTCTCTTCCAGAGCTTTTTCAATAGTAAGGCTCAGACCTGGAGCTCGGGGGAGAGTTGGAGGATGTAATATACTCACTCGTGGATGGGAGGAAAAATTATCAGTCACATAAAGAAATTTCAGATAAGTATTTTGAATTAATTTTATGGTTTAATTTTGAAAACATGCTACAAAAATATATTTTGAATTAATTATGTGCCTATGATAATTCACTAACCGTTGTGGTTTTGTCACATAACTATGTTATCTACAGAAATAGAATGAAATTAAGTTTAATCTTTACACAGGGTATTCTTTTGGGAAAAATCATCCAAGATATATAACAAGATATTGATAAGGGTGAATGCGAATTATCTGAGTCAAAAGAAGTCTGAAATAAAAAAAAACAAAACAATTGTATTTTACAGAAAAAACATTTTCATGAGTTATTGCATGCGAAATAAATACCATAAATTTGCATTACATCATTATTTTGTTTATAGGAAGTAATACAATGCAACACAAGTGGAAACAATGAACATGATAAAAAATTACAATGAAACCTCATAGATGTACAACAAGAATTATTATTGAAAAAGAAAAAAAATCGTTATAGATTATATATATATATATATATATATATATATATATATATATATATATATATATATAGATATATTACTGTTACAATGATAACCCAATTTAAACAAGGGTATAACATGGAAATAAAAAAAAAAAATTACCGAAAACAATTCTCATGAAGGATATTAAGATTATAATTGATTAAGTTTGACATCACTTGAATTGTCAATAAAACCAGTTCTAACGCACAAAAGAGTAGCACCAGAATTTAGCTAGCATGAAGACTTTCATTAAAAAAAAAAAATACTGAGCAATAAGCGAAGTGCTAGTCTGCTAGGTTTATACAACAGAGAAATACCTTTGGAAAACAACAAGAAATATTCGTTGTTCGGTAGAAATAATGATAAAGCATTAAATATCTAGAAAATTTTTTAATAATGCTGGTGGAAATTGAAAACCATTTATTTTGGAAACCTCAGGAATCATAGTCTCAGTACCTGTGAGATTTGAGGGTGTTAATAAAACTGCTAGGTAAGCTGCCGGAAGATCACTTTCCAATAAAAGATAAAAAAAAAGACTCGCCTGTAAAAAAAAATAAAAGGGTATTTGTAGTATGTTCGAACATAGCCTGAGGAAATGAAAGGCATTAAAAAGAAGAGCTTATATTATAGAATAACAAGTGAAAATTTACCTATATTTTCAATATTGAAATACCAGGGTGTTAACTGCAAGCAAATGCTCGTTAGTGAGTTATCTTGTGGAAAACCTAATGATTGTTGAGCATCTCAGTATAGACAATAGTTTATTATGCTAAGGTGAGCTGGGAGAATACCTTAGAGGGGTTGGGTCATGAAAGAGAGAATGCTCAAGCTCAGAAGCTAAGACATCTCTCCAGCACGAGTCATACCCAAATTCACATCATTGAGGAAGAAATAGTCCTAATAACAACATGTGAAAATTGCAAAAATAACCAGAGTATAAATTAAAATAGAATAGGCTGTAAAACAAAAGAAGATTTGAAGTGAACTGTAAGTCAATAATATTTTCATAAGTGTAGAAATATAAAAGAAAAATGAGCATGAACACATTAAAACTAGATTTAAACCTACAACGTTTGATATGGAATGTTACTGGTAGGGTTGTGGTTGGTCAAGTAAGCCATACCGAGAAGGAGGCCTATTGATGCAAAAGAATCTAGCTCAGCAATTTAATTTTAATTTAATAGATATAGGGGGTCTTGTATTTTATTAAATTGGATTAATTTGAGTGATTTTATCAGGATTAATTACATATTGAGAGAAATTTTGTAAATGTTCTTGAAAGAGAATATTAGAGATTTGAGAATTAATTGTATTTTCTAAATTACAATTAGTTTCATGAATCTGGGGATTTATGAGAGTCCTTAGGGATAATAGAGGATATTTAAGATTTGATTGAGGGTATAGTGGATTTGAACCAAAAATTCATTTTGGAACCCAATTGTATAAATTATAAGCCTCAAGGCATTTAAAAATATAGAAAGAAGGATTAGAGGAGTGATTCAAGTTTTAGATAGATAGGGTTTGTAAGCCTACGGGAAAATTAAGGGAAAGGCCATTTATCAGAAAATCAGGCTTGAGAGAAGAAGAAACCTATGTAATGTTAGTTTATATATAAAGAGATTGTTTTTTGATTTGTTAATTGTGTGTAGAGAAAGGAATTCATAATTTCATGTTATGAATCATAGTTTGGCACAATACATGTATGTACAGGTTTTAATAGACATAATCAAATGAGAGGATAGCAAGCAGAGAGTATGAAGTGTTGACAGTTCTACATATGAACTGACAATAAGCTCAGGAGAAATAGGCACATTAAAATACACAGAAAGCTCAGGAGGGAGTTATGCGGAAGAGTATCCAACACAGAGAAGTAGAGAACTACTAATCAGTGAAGAGAGGTGCAAAGGAATGAAGAGGTAAATTACATTCATTGGCCAGCGAGATCAATGAATGAGATTTAGGGAGATAGATGGCTAGGATTAAGTTGCGTAGATCAAAGTCAACAAAAGGACGAAACCAAGGAATGGGTTTGAAAACCAGCAAGTGGTTTTCGCGTCGAATAAACTTGGTAAGTGGTAAATCCTTGTGAGTGCGATAGCGCTTAGGAGGTGACACATCGTAGGCCAAAACCATTAATTTCACATAAGTTCAAAATTTTTAGCCATCGCGCTAGTTGGAGCGCCATATCGAGCGATGTCCATTAGATCTGGAGCAGTTAAATGGACGACGAAGATTGGATTGCAGAAATGGATGTGAGAGCGATGGATGTTAAGATCTTATCACATAAATGAAGTGGAAGATGGACGACCGGGAAGTCATATCGCAACTTGAGAAGTGCATTTGTTAAAGGAATTGAAATCCATGATGAGGAGGCACGTGTCGGCATAAAAGTTTAGCACACATCGCATTTGATGGGAAGAGCTTTGGCGATGTGATGTGAAATTGCGATAATGGAAGTTGTGATAATGCGATGCGATATCGCATATCACAATTGGGTAACAAAGCTTTGAAGTTTGTTAAGTTGCGATAATGCAATGCGATATATTATATCGCAGTCGGGTAATAAACCTTGAAGATTTGCGACTAGGTGGCAAGTTGCGATCCATGATAAGTTTGAAACAACGATGCGATGAGGACCGTCGGATCAAGAACGAGATCGATGGAAGTCATTCAATCAGATATGCAGTATCGAGAAATGCGATTGTCGTTGGATCAATGGATGCGTAGTGATCGACGAAAAAGTTGAAACCAATGCATTTTAAGAGATTGTGGGTCCTGATTTATTAAGGTGCATCGATATATGTGAAAAAAAAGGCGTAGTTTTAATTAAGCACGAAATCCGTTCAATAGAGATTGAATCGATGGTAGAGAAGGAAGGTCGAGTCAGCTTTGACAGTCAAACTAAAGGTAAAATTGTGTGCTGAATATATGTGTTGACACCTTGGGTTTTAACGAGAATAAATTCGTAAATATGAATTTAAATAAAGTGGAGTTTTATTATGTTTTGTTAATAATTGATATGGAAAGCTTAAAGAGCATCCGCATATGAGGTTACCTCAAACTGAGGTTTATCTTGGTTCATAAAGAGAAATGTATTTTATATGCAAATGGTGGGTAAACACAGCCAAGGCTAAGTCATTTTGGTATCAGAGCCGGAAACATTTTTTTTTTTAAGTTAAAGAATTTTTTAATTAAATCAGAATGCATGTGCGATGAGGGAAGAAAGAGGAGATCAGATATTAAATTTGAGAAGAAACAAATATACAGAATTGAAGTGAACATGCATTTTTAGAAATAAATGAAGAGAATCCAATCAAATTACAAGTGAATGAAGAGAACAAGATCGTGCAAATATCTTGAAGGTGAGATAATCTTAATCTGGTTTAAAATTTGAGATTGTAGAATTCTGGTTGCAGATAATATGAAGACAAAGTTTGGTTATGATGGAAATGAACTTAAATAATCCAGCTAAATGTTGGATAGGGAGAACAAATTAGGTGTTCTCAAGAGAAGGTGAGTTGAGGATATAAGCCTAGAGAGAGCAAAAGAGAGTGCTCAAGAGGTTCCAGAGATAGAGAACCACTGCTTGCCAAAAGACCAAGTCCAGAGAGGGGATTGGTGAGGTAAGTCGCATCAGGGAGAACTTGTTGTCGTAGAGGCTTAATGAAACTCATAGTGAGTGAGGAGTTCATCAAGAAGATGATCATGGAGGATTAGAAAAGAGGTTTTAAAGAATGCCACAGAGATAAGATGAATGATGACGGTAGAGAAAGATATATTGCAATGATAAAAGTACAACTGGAGGTACTAGAGGGATGGCTACAAGAAGAGGAAAACCAGAGAGGAGGATGGATCTTTCCACTGAAGGGAAAGAAGGTAATTTGGCACCCATTACAAATGAAGTGGAGGTAGAAGGAGATTGTCTTATGGAAGGAAGAACTCATATTTTTTGAGTCAAGGATAGAATTTGAGGATTCCACATGAAAATCTGTTCAAGGAGAAATGCTTGAATAAGCAGACGAGACTGAAAATTCTTGTGTTTTTTAAACTAATAATTTGTGTATTATTGCAGGTACATCACAAGATGATGAACAAGTTTTGAATTTTGTTAAGGAGAAGAAGATGAATCTGAATTCTGTTCAGAATGATGTTGAGATAACAAGATCTGAGAAACAAAAGGAGATAGAGGGGTCTCATGGGAATAAACAATAGAGTATTAAAGCAGAGGAAGAGGGGCCATCTGATGATTGGTCAACAAAAAGTGAAGGTATGGAAATTCATGTGAAGTTTCCAAATTCTACCCCAATTAAAATTGTTGAGTCATATAGAAATTTGTATCTTCAAAGAAGAGAGTTGGAAAAGGAGAGGATCTATACTCAGGATAAATTGCTAAATGTGAAAGACAAAGAAATTGTCATGAATGATAGTCAGGAAACAGAGGATAAGGATGTAAGAATGATTCAGCAATTGAAGAAGCTCATTATTGTGAATCAGAGCAGAGAGACATTCTTGAAACAGATGAAATGGAGGAGGGACTAGCTGACAGTCTCATAGAGAATTTAAATCATTGTACTAATGTGCTGGCAACGGATTTAGAAGAAAATTCAAAGCAACATAATGATATGTTTCCAGGGGAGGAAGAGGCATTGAGACCTTATATTTTTAATACTGATAATTCATGTGCTAATTATGCAGGCAAATAAGGACAACAAATGGAAAATTTCAGAGAATCTAGTGAAAAGGAAACTATGTTAGCTGAAAACATAGTAAAGGATAATCATTATATCATGGTGATTGGCACAATGGATATAACCCTGGAAGCCGGGAATAAATACAGTGGAGATTTTCTGAATCCTGAAAGAGACTTAGAACTGCAAAAATAATATTTGGTGACTGGATCATCAAATGAGACCATTGCGTCTTGTAAATTTGAAATTGATAATTTGACTATGTTTACAGGTGTTGCAGAAGACAATCCATCTCTTGGAATTGTCTTGAATAAAGATGAACTCTTGCAGAATAAGGAACTCATAAATTCCAAGGAAGGTGAGATAGTCATGTCTCGTATGAAGGAAATTGTTATTATTGATGACAAGGAGGAGTTGGCTTGTCTGATTATCCAAGACATGACTGTGGGGCAAACTTTTAGAACTGCCACAGTGGTTAAAAATCAGAATTCTATTCTGATAAAGGATGAAGATATAGAGTTTGAAGAAGTTGAATTGATTGCCAGAATCAATTAAGGATGTGAAAGACAATCACTGAAGGTTGTCAAGAAAGAAGAAGGATATACTGAAACTGAACTGCAACATATTGATGATGTGTTTGAGATGAGACAAGTACAAAAGGAATGGCTAAACTATTTGCTGTAAACATTTGAACAAGAGAAAGGAATTGCAGACACTAAAGTGAAAATGCCTGAAGTTGTGGAAGAGGTTGGAGAAAATGCTGGTTTGTAAAATTTTATCATAGTTACTAGTATACAAGGAACAATGAGTGATTATGTTGCTTTGGTTAAAGAATCAGAGGGTAGTTTTTTTTTTTTTTTGAAATAAATTTGTAGGTGGTAAGCAGAAGAGGAATGTTGCAGAGGGAGATATCTTAAGAGATATTCAGTAATCTTGGGAGGCAGCAACAAGAGAAACATGTATAGAAATATCTAAAGCAATAGTATTTTGAGAAAAAATTACAAGAATATTTGCAACATAAATTGGAATCAACAACAAAAGGTAGAGTAATTTCTAGACAGAAGATAAACAGGACATAGAGATTGAAAGTATAAGGAGGTTGATGATGAAGGTGTCTCAAAAAAAGACAGCAATAAGAAATCAAAGTAACAACAGCAAGGAAAAGACAAGAACGGATTGTGAAAACATAACTAGCAGGAAGATGCAGAATAAAATATGGAAACCCAGAAAAGAAGAACTAAAGAATGATGAAGATAATACAACTTATGGACAACATCAAAATAAAGTATGGGATCCAGGAGGCTAAAAATCCAAAGTACATGATCAGGAGATCATGATTAATTTCTACTTTGGGAGTCTGATGCAGGAGCATCTAGCTCAAGAATTTAATTTTAATTTAATAGATATAGGGGGTCTTGTATTTTATTAAATTGGAATGATTTGAGTGATTTTATTAGGATTAATTAAATATTAAGAAGATTTTTGTAAATGTTCTCGAAAGATAATATTAGAGATTTGAAAATTAATTGTATTTTCTAAATTAGAATTAGTTTCATGAATATGGGGATTTATGAGAGTCCTTACGGATAATAGAGGATATTTATGATTTGATTGAGGATATAGTGGATCTAAACCAAAAATTGGTTTTGGAACCCAATTGTATAAATTGTAAGCCTCAAGGAATTTAAAAATATAGAAGGAAGGATTAGAGGATTTATTCAGGTTTTAGACAGATAGGGTTTGTAAGCCTACGGGAAAATTAAATGAAAGGCCATTTATCAAAAACTCAGGCCTGAGAGAAGAAAAAATCTGTGGAATATTTGTTTATATATAAAGAGATTGTTTTCTGAGTTGTTAATTGTGTGTAGAGAAAGGAATTCATAATTTCATGTATGAATCAGAGTTTGGCACAGTACATGTATGTACAGGTTTTAATCGACAGAATCAAATCAGAGGACAAGAAGTAGAGAGTATGCAGTGTTGACAGTTCTACATATGAAATGATAATAAGCTCAGGAGAGATAGGCACATTAAACTACATAGAAAGCTCAGGAAGGAGTCATGTAGAAGACTATCCAACACATATAAGTAGAGAACTGTTAATCAGCGAAGAGAAGAGCAAAGGAATGAAGAGGTAAAGTATAGTCATTGGCCAGCGAGATCAACGAACGAGATTAAGGGAGACATACGGCTAGGATTAAGTCGCGTAGATCAAATTCAATGGAAGGGTGAAACCAAGGAATGGGTTTGAAAAGAAACAAGTGGTTTTCGCATCGAATAAAGATGGTAAGCAGTAAATCCTTGACTGAATGCGATAGCGCTTAGGAGGTGACACATCGCAGGCCAAAACCACTAATTTCGCATAAGTTCAAAAGTTTTAACCATCGTTCTAGTTGGACCACGATATCGAGTGATGTCCATCAGATTTGGAGGAGTTAAATGGACGACGGACATTGGATCGTAGAAATGGAGGTGAGAGCGATGGAGGTTAAGATGTTATCACATAAATGAAGTGGAAGATGGACGGTCGAGAAGTCATATCGCAACTCGAGAAGCAATTTTGTTAAAGGAATTGAAATCTGCGATGAGGAGCCACGTGTTGGCATAAGATTTCAGCACACATCGCATTTGGTGGGAAAAGCTTTGGTGATGTGATGCAAAATTGCGATATTGGAAGTTGCGATAATGCGATGTGATATTGCATATCGCAGTCGAGCAATAAAACTTGAATATTTGCGAGAAGGTGGCGAATTACAATCCACGATAAGTTTGAAACAACGATGTGATGAGGAGCGTCGGATCAAGAACGAGATAGACGGAAGTCATTCAATTGGATATGCAGTATCGAGAAATGTGATTGTCGTTGGATCAATGGATGCGCAGTGATCGATGGAAAACGTGAAACCGATGCATTTTAAGAGATTTTGGGTCCAGATTTATTAGGGTGCATCGATATATGTGAAAACAAAGGCCTGGTTTCGATTAAGCACAAGATCTGTTGGATAGAGATCGGATCGATAGTAGAGAAGGAAGGTCGACTTAGCTTTGACAGTCAAACTAAAGGTAAAACTATGAGCTGAATATATGTGTTAGACACTTTAGGTTTTAACCATAGTAAATTCGTAAATATGAATTTAAATAAAGTGGAGTTTTAGTATGGTTTGTTAATAATTGATATAGAAAGCTTAAATAGCTTCCACATATGAGGTTACCTCAAATTGAGGTTTATCTTGGTTCATAACGAGTAATGAATTTTATATGAAAATGGTGGGTAAACGCAGCCAAGGCTTCATCACCTGTTTGTTGAGTGCAGAGGCGTTAAGCTCTCACAGCAAGAACAAAGAATGGAAATGAGCAAATCTGAGACCAGATGGTTTTTCAAGAGGAAGACACTCCAAACCCTAAGTCCAGACATACCGTCAGATCTCGAGAAGATAAATCAAGGGAGGAGAAAAGCCCAATTGTTCTCTGTGTTGCACAGATCTAAAATAGCATTGAATGGGCCATAATGGGAAACTCAAAAATGAGGAGCTACAGCTAGTCGCAAATAATTATTTATTATATACATCAATTGTAGAGATTACGATTAAAAAGATAAGGTTTGGGAATAAAATGCTTATAATATCAAAGTATCGACTGACATAATACAGATCATTGATAACAATTGTAATGACAAAGTAGAAGTATATTTCCGGATGCAGATGAATTAATTTGATATACGGTGAGTAATGTTCGATTTATGTAAGCATTGTAAAGTCTTACAATAATTAAAGGTGCATGCCTGAAAAGTGATGCGATGTTGTTTTATAAGAGAAGATTTTATATGTGTCTTTTCACATTTTTAACTGTAGTGTAAGTTAGGTAGAGTAAAAATGTGTATAGTTAAATAAAATTTGAAATAGTAATTATTATATGTTTTATGGATATATAAAATAATGTTATGTGGAATCTAGAACAAAAATTATTTATACTTTTATTGGTTATTTTTATTTTATTTTTTAATGAATGAAATCATGTTAGTTAGAGTTGTCAATACTCCTTTCTTTCTAAAGTTCATGTTTTATTCTTTATAAAATGCATATTTTTATGTATATAATTTTTTATTTAAATGTATAATTAAATGAAAATTATTTATAGATTTCCTATTATTCGATGTGATACGCAACCATTTTTTTAACGTTTATTTCTGTAAATAGATTTTATTTGTATTCATTTATATTATTATAATTAAATTTGATAATATATATAATAAGTTAATGTTTTTGTTTCTAATTTGTATTTTAATACATTTATTTTTTTACTAAACACATTTTTTCAATCTTTCTAATCATATTTTATAATTATTTAACTATTTCTTTAACTCATATAATAAGTATATAAAATTGTTGTTACTATTTTTTTTCATTTACTATTTATAGAATAAATAACATTCTTTTAGGATTGTTTAGCTAGCTTTGCATCTGGAATAATAACCATATAAAATTGTTGTTGTTACTAAGAATAAAATATTACTATTATATGAATGATTATATTTTTATCACAAGTATCTTTAAGATTTGTTAATAACAAGACATCATTTATGTAAATTAACAATAATACATCATGACTCCTTAGATGCATTTTTTTTAATTCTTTATGATTCAATTTTATAACTAATTTATATATAAGTATCATAGAGGATACATTTTTTTTTTGATTTCTATTTTTAGTCATGGTTTTAACTAGCCCTTCTGATTTCACCATATGTTTAAATCCTCAATTTTAGTCATGGTTTTAACTAGCCCTTGTGATTTCACCATATGTTTAAATCCTCAATTTTATAATGAACTTTTCATATAATTAGAATTTATTTCTACTTTCTCCATTATGTTCCAAATTTATTAGACATAATTTGATGATTTTTAGAAAATCCATATAAGAAGTAATAAACATTGTTTATTTGTGCCTTCTTGAAAAATTCAGTGAAAAGTTACAAGACTATAAATGGTTTAATGCTTAGGCCAATAAGGAAAAACCCCTCACAATTCTCACATTATTAGTCTCCGAAAAACTCTAGCATCATGTTAAACGGCCTATCAAATTGACCAACACCATGAAACTGTGCATTGAACTGAATAATTTGTAATTCATAAATGTAGGAATGTTACATCCATTTAATTTTATATATACATAATATAAATATCATTTGAACAAATCTTACCAAAATCACTACTTCATAATGGAATTATTTTTTTCTTTGGTGAAAATATAACTTCTCAAGATTTATCATATAACTAGAAATACAATTAAGCTTTGTAAAATAATTTGATAAAATACTCATTTTCTTTTATCTTACCCATATGAAAGCTATATATTAATATTTTCCATATTATATTAATATTAATTTAATATTTTCCATATTATATTAATATTAATTTAAATATTTCATAACATACTTTATATGTATCATGTACCATTTTCTATATCGAAATTTTCTATGAAAATAATTATTAATTTCAATGGCATGGACTACTATACCCTGCGATATTCGTTTTATACCCTGCAACATTCGTTTTGTATAAGGAAACAAATCTATGTCTCACCGAGGAGATAAAAGTTGAATTGGGAATAAAAATATAAATTCGATAAATATAAACCACATAATAGAGAACCAGAAAGCTAAACACAGAATGGATTTAGTAATGTCTAATAGTATCCTTGAAGCTCAAAGGATCCAGAATTACATGATGTCCCGTTCTTCGTACAATGTAATACCTGTTGTGGCTAACAAAGTTCACAAATTTTAAATTATATTCTTTCATAGATAGAATGGAATTTTTTAGGCTGTGTGTTCCATACCTGCGGATCATCTTGATAGCTCGTGTTCAAGTTAAATAGTTTGTTATTGTTATTGTATTTCAACAAATTCTAATCGTTATTTAAAGTCTTTTCCTAATATATTTTACGCATACAAATTTATTTTTGTTTTGTGAAATATTCTTTGAATTAAATTATGTTTGGGTTAAAGAGTTTGTAATTGTTATTATCTTTTAGAAAATTCTAATGCATATCCAAATTCTTTTCAAAATAGATTTCATTGATATAATTAATTTTAACTTCATATAAATTTAATTTTAACTTCATTTCTTATGAGTGTTGAATACTAAATGTAATTTTAACTTCATGTCTTATGAGTGTTGAATACTAAATGTAGTTTTAACCAAAATGACTATTGATTCGAACGAGAATTTTTTTTAAAATAATTATTCAAATGCACAAATAAATTTTGCATAAAAATTTATTTTAAGACATTTTAATTTTTATGTATTATATGTATTATACAATTAAAATTTCCAATGTTATAGTATTTCTCTCAAATCATTTACAAATTTTATTACGAAAATTTTAGTCAAAAAATAAAAAATTCTAAAATTTAGGTATATATGTATCACATAATAAAATTTACAATCTCAAATCACAAGGAAAAATAAATAAATAAAAATTGTTTGGCCAATTATAACTATCATAATTTGAATCCCTAATATTTAAATAATAATTTTTTCTTATAAGATGGTGGAATTACAAGTGTTGCACAATATTTTACAGTGTCGTAGATAGTATACAATTTGTTGGAATTAGGAAATTGTAATCATCCATTTCAATGGATTTCCTTCTAATTTTGAGGACCTATATATTTTTTGCTACACATAATTTATTTTAGTAAATAAAGATGGTTTCATAATTACTATCATTATAAATGGGAAAATAAGGTACTCCCACAATTTTTACATATTGTATATTTGATTTATTAGAAGACTTCATTTTAATTTAAAATATGCGCTTAAAATTTTCAATTAATATTAAAATCTATAATAAATTTAAAATATGTGGTTACTTTAGAAAAAAAGAGTAAATTCAAAATAATTATAATATCTCCTATAAACAAAAAAAAAATCACTATGGCAACAATTATTGTTCTTTTTTTCAACTGAATTGGATTTGCACCCCATAGCAAAACACATTTGAAATGAAATTGAAACAATATTAAGATATTTTATTGGAAAAATGTTGACCCAAATTTAAACTCATTGAAACTCTCAATAATTTTGATAATGTATCTATGTAAAGAAATAATTTTCATATGTATAATGGGAAAGGATGCAGGAACATCTGGGCTTAATGAACAATGTGATTGTATGTTCATATGTTATGGCTAACATGAGGTGGATAAATATTGGTCATTAATATTTTACTTAGTTTTAAATTAGAGAAGTTAATATGTTTGGGTTTGCTAAATTAATTAGGAATGAAATAGAAATTGGCTTCTCCCTGATAGGATATCAAGCCAAGTAGGATAATAGCTTAGAAATAGGGTAGCATTTGTTTGTTAAGGGTGGTTTGAATAAAAAACTATTTATATGCGAGAAGGACAGCTTCAGTGTGATATATATGTATGGATAGGTGTGAAGAGCGTCAGTGTCTGAGAAAGAGTTAGACAAGTGTGAAATAGGTGTGCGAGACGAGAGAGTGGAGAGAGTAGAAATAGTTGTAATAATTAGTCGACCAAGGGCTTAGCTTCGGATTTCATTCTTATTGAAAGTCCAAGTGTTTTGTGATTAATCGGGCTCTCTGTTTGAAACTATTGGTTTAAAACCCTGTTTAAATCGTGTATATATTAGTCATATAGTAGAAAGAATAATCGGATTTATAGACGCAACAAGGACCATAGATCTGACACCGATCGACAAGAGAGATATCATCGCAGTTGGAGGACATTGCACATGTCATAGAATAATGTTTACAGTTAAGAGTTTCCCAAGTTAAATTGTTTAACTTGCGACAAGAAGTGAGTTGGAGGAGATATAACTTGGGTTGTCATATCCAGCGAAGGGTCAACGATGCAGATCACAATGCACGGGAAGCGACTTCGCAGTACACAAGGTTTAGAGGTTAAGAGTTAAGACGTCATAAGGTAAACTAAATAGGTTGTGACATGAAGTGGACAGGACATGCGTCGACAGAGCGCAACTTCACAAATTTTAGGAAATAAGTTGTAACGTTAAAGTTAAAGTGTAAATATGGCGAAGTGCGATCGGCGATGATTGGTTGGGAGTATTGTGGGACCGCCAGTAAGAAATTCCACGTATATGCATTTTTTTCGGTTCATGTTTGTTGGTTTAAGTTAGAATTGTTGCTCGCTTCACGTATGTATGCTTGTAAATATTCAAAGAGTGAAATCTGCAACGAATATTGAATTATATGGACCCATAAACAATATAGTTTGCGCATATCCTGAGAATTCTACAGCTATTCTGCATCATTTGGTATCAGAGCAAACTTGAGTTCTATTCTGGAAGGTTGAAGGAAAGATGCCACCCATGAGAGGAGCTGGCATAGGTTGGGGAAGGCCGAAAGAAAATGCAATTCTGCTAGATGAAATTCGACATCTTCGTACAAGAATGGAGACAATATATTTCTCTCAAAGGAGAGCACCTGGAGAACGAGATGTCAGCACAACAGAGGAAAATTATGAGGAGGAAGAAGTGGTAGAAGATGAGGAAGCTAAAGTTTTCAAGATATTGGGAAAGGTTAGTGGGAAACTGAGGATCGAGATTCTTTCATATGATGGGAACCTTAATGTGGACGAGTTGATGGATTGGATCATTTCAATGGGTAAGTATTTCTATTTGGAAGACATTGAAGATCAAAAGAAGGTCAAGCATGCATCTACCAAGTTGAAGGGCCATGCATATATATGGTGGGATAAATTATAGAAATCCAAAGTTAGAAAAGGGAAGCCTAAATTCATGTAGTGGGATAAAATTTTAATGAAGTTGAAGAATAATTTTATTCCAAAGGAATATCAATTGAATCTATTCAAAAAATTGCATAATTTGAAGCAGAAATGAATGACTGTCAAGGAGTATAGAGAGGAGTTTTACAAGTTGAGCATTAAAGAAGGAAATTTTGTAGATGATATGGAGAAGGCACCCATATACATAAATGGCTTAAGGTATGATATACAGGATGAAATATATTTTTTTGACTCTGAAGACATTTGAGGATTCCTATCAAGCAGCTTTCGAGGCGGAGGAGAAAATGTTGAGGAAGAAAAGCCAGAGGAATAGAGGTTAAATTCCAGCAAGAGGACGAGGAAATTTCAGAGCAAGATTTTAGCACTCTCAAAATGAAACATAAGGTTCAAGTAGAAGACCATCACCGAGAGGAGACTTTGGTAGAGGAATATTTTCACCTAGACACAGAGGCCAAGGAAGAGAGATTCGATGCTACACATGTGGAAAATGGGGACATGGATCATGGGATTTTACTCATAACAAATCATCAAATCAGCGGAATGTAAATGTCACTGAGGAAAAGGAAGAAAATCCTCAAGTCATGGGGAAATAAGAACCACCTGAGCTAGGAGAGTATTTATTACTCAAAATAGTATTTCTTAAAGAAGATAAGGAAGCGAATGAGCTAGCGTAGAGGAAAATTCTATTCAGGACTATATGCAAGCATAGAGAAAAGTGCTCCAAAGTTGTGATTAACAGTGAAAGCACTGATAACCTTGTTTCAAAAGACATGGTGGAGAAACTGGGGTTGAGTAAGGCGATACACCCTACTCCTTAAATAGTGTCAGGGCTATAAAAGGGACATCAGATTTTGGTGATAGAACAATGCAAATTAGAGATACATATTGGTACCTACAAGGATGTCATATTGTGTGATGTCATGTCGATGGACGTGTGCCATGTATTGTTGGGAAGACCTTGGTAATTTGACAGAAAAACTATTATTGATGGAAAAAGGAATGCCTACACCATAGAGAAGGATAGAAGGAAGCACACATTGCTACCTTTAAATGATGAAGCAGATAACGGAAAACTGAGAATAATGTTATGTTGATGAGTGGAAAGGAGTTGCTGCAGGAAGTTGACAAGGAGAAAGAAATGAATTTTGTTGTTGTGGGTAAAGCAAAGGTAATTATGACTTCTAATAATTTAGGAAATCTACCTCTGGGAATTAAATATCTGTTAAATGATTATGCTGATATAGCTGTTGATGAATTACCAAGAAAATTTCCACTAATCAGAAGTATCAATCATCACATAGATTTAATACCTGGTGCAAGTTTACCAAACAAAGAAGCATAAATAATGACTCCTCAGGAGAATGAAGAAGTTGGAAGTGAGATACAGGAGATGCTAGACAAAGGAATGATCAAATAAATTCTTAGTCCATGTGCAGTACCAGTCGTGCTTAGTCCAAATAAAGGAGGTGAGTGGTGCATGTGTATGGATTCCAGAGCCATAAACAAGATAATTATCAGGTATAGATTTCCATTTCCATGCATATATGATTTTATAGATTCTTTAAGTGGGTCAAAGTATTTTACTAAAATAGATTTGAAGAGTAGATACCAATGAATAAGCATTAGAGAAGGTGATGAATGGAAGATTTATTTTAAGACCAAAAATGGATTGTATAAATGATTAGTGATGCATTATAGGCTCACTAATGCACCAGTCACATTTATGAGACTAATGAATGAGGTTTTCAAAGAGTATGCAGGAAATTTTTTGATAGTCTATTTTGATGACATTCTGAATTTCAGCCAAAGTAAGGAGGAGCATTTGGAGCATGTCAAACTTGTGTTAGGTACTTTGCAAAAGCAGAAGTTGCTGATAAATTTAAAGAAGTGTAGTTTCATGCAGAAGGAGCTCATTTTCTTGGGATTTATAGTCTAAGAGGAAGGCTTGAAGATGGACCCAGAAAGGATTCATGTAATATAGGATTGGCCAACTCCGAGAATTATATTTGAGGTAAGGGGTTTTCATGGTCTTGAATTTTTTTATAGGAAGTTTATAAGAATTTTTAGTCAGATATGTACAACAATAATTGAAAATATAAAGGGGAGCAACCAACCATTTAAATGGATAGAAGAAACAAATCATAATTTCAAGTTGTTGAAGAAGAAGATCAATGAAATACCTGTTTTGGCTTTGTCAAATTTTGATAAAATATTCGAAGTTGAGATTGATGCTAGTGGGATAGAAATTGGAGCTGTCTTGTGTCATGTGTAGCGACAGATAGCTTATTTCAGTGAAAATTTGAATGAGGCTTAGAAAAAATATTTATCCTATGATATGGAGTTCTATGCAATTGTGCAGGCTTTAAAGAAAGGGAGGCATTAGTTGTTTCCAAAGGAATTTGTGTTGTATTCAAATAACCATGCATTGTTCTTCATAAACAATCAATCGAAGTGGGTGGATTTGTTACATAGTTTTACCTTTGTAATCAAACATAAAAGTGGTTAGTCAAACAAAGTTGTTGATGCTTTGAATAGAGTAAATTTGATTATGTAGGAATTGAAGAGTGGAATTTGGGGTTTGAATAAATGATTGACATGTATAAGGAACGCACAAAGTTCAAAGAAATATATGCAACTATTAAGAATCTAGAGGTTAGATTACTTGATCGAAGGAGGATTGATGTTTCATGAGGGAAAATATTATTAAGGAAAAACATAGTGGAGGACTCTCGGGACACTATAGACAATATAAAACAATTTCTCAAGTAAGTGCTTTTTAATATTGGCCAAAAATGAAAAATTATATCAAAAATTTTGTTGACAAGTGCAGGATTTTTCAACATGCCAAAGGAAGAAGCCAAAACACTGGGTTATATCAGCCATTGCTAATACCCAATAGACCTTGGGATGTTGTCAACATGGATTTTTTTTTAGGATTGCTGAAGACTCAAAGAGGGCATGATTCTATCTTTGTTGTTGTAGATATATTTTTTAAAATGGCACATTTCATTGCTTGTAAGAAAACTAGTGATGCAACTGACATTGCTAATTTGTTTTCATTTGAAGCTATAAGATTTCATGGATTTCTTGTGAGTATTTTTTCAGATAGGGATACAAAGTTCGTAGGACACTTCTAGAGGACTCTATAGTAGAAGCTAGGTACAAACCTCAGTTTCAGTTCAGCCTATCATCCTTAGACGGATGGAAAAATTGATGTAGTGAACAAGATTATGGGAAATATATTAAGGAGTTTGGTTTACCAAAATCCAAAGCAATGGGACTTGGCCCTTTCTCAAGCTGAATTTTCCTATAATGATATTCCTAATCGGATTATTGGAATGAGTCCATTTCAGATTGTTTTTGGGATGCATCCAAGAGGGGTGTATGAACTTAGATATTTGAGCAAACAAGAGGCAAAGAGTGCTAAAGCTAAATAATTTGCAGAACAAATACAAAATTTGCAGGAAGATGTCATGCAGAGCTTACAGAAGAACACTGAAAGGTATAAACAAAGAGTTGATATGAAGAGGACTGAAAGGTAGTTTGAAGTAGATGATTTAATAATGGTTTATCGAAGGAAGGAATGGTTTCCAGTCTATAATTATAAAAAAATAAAAATGGAAAAGATAGGATGATGTAGAATTTTGAGGAAATTTTCTTGAAATGCATTGGAGATTCAATTACCAATAGGAATTGGAATATCACCCATATTTAGTGTTTCATATTTGTACCTATACAGAGGAACAAAGGAAGAGATAAAAGAAGACTTTACAGAATAGGAAGACTAGACTTTGAATTGGAAGCAACAGATCCCAAAGACAAAAAATAAATAAGTGGAAGCCATTTTGGAGAAAATAACAACAAAGAAGATCACAGGATAAAACCTACTATCAATATCTAGTCAAATGGAAAGGACACCCCATGGAAGATGCCAATTGGATGACAACAACAGAGTTACAAAAGTTTAGTACAGATCCTGAAAAATTGATGGATTAATCTTTTCTTCCCTAGGAGTTTGATGCAGAAGAATTTGGACTTAGCCAGCAATGTGATTGTATGTTCACATGTTGTGGCTAACATGACGTGGATAAACATTGGTCATTAATATTTTACTTACTTTTAAAAGAGAGAAGTTAGTCTATTTGGGTTTGCTAAATTACTTAGGAATAAAATAGAAATTGGTTTTTCCCTCTGAGGAGATCAAGCCAAGTAGGATAAGAGCTTAAAAATAGGGTAGAATTTGTTTGTTAAGGGTGGCTCAAATAGAAATCTATTTAGAGGAAAGAAGGACCATTTTAGTGAGATATATATATGCATGAATAGGTGTGAAGAGCGGCAATATATAAGAAAGAGTGATATAAGTGTGAAATAGGTGTGCGAGAGGAGAGAGAAGAGAGAGCAGAAATGATTGTAATAACCAGCCGACTAAGAGCTTCGCTCTGTATTTTCATTCTTATTAAAAATCCAAGTGTTTTGTGATCAATCAGCCTCTATGTTTGAAACTATTGGTTTAAAACCCTGTTGAAATATCGTATATATTAGTCACACATTAGAAAGAATAATCGGATTGGCAGGCGCAACACAGACCAAAGATCTGACACCGATCAATGGGAGAGATCTCATCATAGTTGGAGGACTTTGCACATTGCATAAAATAATGTTTACAGTTAAGAGTTTCACAGGTTAAATTTTTTAACATGCGACATGAAGTGAGTTGGTAGTGATGTAACTTGGACCGTCGGATCTAGCGAAGGGTCAACGTTGGAGATTGCAGTGCACAGGAAGTGACTTTGCGGTTCACAACATTTAGAAGTTAAGAGTTAAGACGTCGCAAGGTAAACTAAATAGGTTGAGATGTGAAGTGGAGAGCAGATGCGTCGACGCAACGCAACTTCGCAAGTCAGAGTAAATAATTTGTAACGTTAAAGTTGAAGTGTAAATGTGGCGAAGTGCGACCGACGGTGATTGTTTGGGAGTCTTATGGGACTGCGTGTAATAAATTCAGTGTATATGCATTGTTTTGGGTTTATGTGTGCTAATTTAAGTTAGCGTTGTTGGTCGTTTCACGTATGTATGTTTGTAAATCTTTAATGAGTGAAATCCGCTGTGAATATTGAATTGTATGGACCCATAAAAAATATATTTCCACACATATTCTGAGAATTTTGCCGCTAGTCTGCATGAATTGCACTCTCTCTAATAGTAGTTTTTCTATGATTTCATTAGATATATTTCATAAACATGGGTGAGTAATCAATCCTAAAAATAAGTAATAAATGATTATTAAGTACAACTATTTACTCTTTAAAACCAACAAATATAAATTTAAAAATGAATATATTCTAAATGTTTAATCTGAAGAAAAAAAAAAGCATTTGAAGGATCCAATACTTTGTTTTCGTTTTTCTTCCGGATCCATGACATTAAATGAATTTTCTTATCACCGTTTAGAACCATCTAACGAAGTTCATTATCAAGTTAGAAAGGTGAGAGAAACTGATCTCACCATATGTGTATATAAATAAGGAGGCTTTAAGAGAAAAATTAGCTGACAAGATTAATGACTTGTTTTTTATTAATTTGAGATTTTTGTTATTTTAATAAAAATATTTTCAAATATTTAAAAAATTATTATCTAGGAATATATAAAATTCCCCTTAATCATATAAAGCGTTGATTACCATTATATCATTTTGTTGTTTAAAAATATTTTCATTTTTTTTTTTAAGGTTTAATAGATATTAGAGATTAAAGAGTGCATTGAATTTTTATTTTTATTTTTAATTTTTATTAATTATAGAATAATAAATGTAGATCGAAAATTAAAAGGTTAATTTACCTTTAATTTATTAATATTTTAATCGGAATATTTAATGATTTAATTTATTATTCACTTATTTATACCAAATTTTACATATTAGAATACTAATTATGGATTAGTAAATGTAGATTATCAATTAAAGGGTTAATTTAAATTTAGTTTATTTATAATAAATGTTTCCTAATGAGTTATTTTTACTAGATATTTCACATTAGAATACTAATGAGTTAATTTAATATTGAGTTATTTGTACTAGATATTTCATATTAGAATATTGATGAGTTGATTTAAGGGATTAAGGTTATGAGTTAATGCTAATTTACATAATTGTTATTATTTAATTTTAATTTATAAAAAAATTAATTGATAATTATTATTAGAAAGGAATGAAATGTGGCTTAATATTGTAGATTGAAATTATTTTAATTCAATGATAGACTTAAGATATTGATTAAAGGGATTAAGCTATTTTAAGGGAAAAAGAGGGGTTTAAAGTTAAAAAGGCCAAATTAGGTTGCAATAATGTCAGGATGAAAAAATTAAATATGAATAAAGGGAAATTACTAATTATAAAGCCATAAAAAAAATGAGAGTTGAGAGGGGTTTATCATTGAAGTTAATGGAATCCATTTCCCACTAATGTTCCAACCTTCATCTCTATTGAAGTTATTAGGATGTTTATTGATTTATAGGGTTTCTTTGAATTTTCTCTGATAATAATGGTCAATCTTGGCTAAGATGTGGGAGTTTTCAATGGATATGTGATGTTTGGTGTGGTTTGAATCATCAACTAAGGCAAAGGTTTTAACCCGATTATATTTTATGTCAATAGAGTCTTCTTGGATTTTGGTTTTTATGAAGCATGTAGTTTCCCTGATGTATGGCTTGCCACATGCGCAAGGGATGAGATAAACACCCTTTTGGAATTTAGCATCAAGAGGATCTTTAACCAAATTAAGGATGTTGTGGATGGTGTTTATGGTTTTGAAGTGGTGTCGATGTTTCTTTTCATTAAAATATTGGTAATTCTGTCAAATAACCCTAGGATGTAAGGTAAGTTAACCTTCCCAACAATGTTGTCATTGTTTTTATATTTATTGTTATTTTTTTCCTTCAAATTATTAGCATTGTAGAACACTTTGATAGATTGATGTTTATTATATCCATTCCTTAAAATACTACCATAAGATGGGATTTTTAAGATTGCAAGTGATCATTGATAAACATTATTATGGCTCTCGTAGCTAAGGTGTTTAAGACTCCAATTTTTTGGGTTTCATGGTGGTGAAAGGTGGCATGAAGATATTGATCAATGCAAATATTTTTTCCATAAACTTGGTGGGACAGGGATCCATCAGTGTTGAGAGAGAGGAGAATATATAAAAAAGGAAAGATGTCGTTAATCTCAGTTTCCATGGTAAACTTGATTGAGGTAGATATACTATTTAGGTGATGTTTAAAACTTTCTAAAGACTCTTTCCCATGGGGGAAAATTACCAAGGTGTCATCCAGAAGTCTCTGCCATTTAGGTTTAAGCGGGGCAGAATCGAGAGATTTTGTTTCAAAGTCTTCCATGAATAAGTTGGGAATGATGGGGGATAAAGGAGATACCATAGAAACACCACAAGCTTGTTTATAGATGTCATATTTAAAGCTGAAAAATGTGGATCTTAAGCATATTCAATGTGTTTGGAAGTGTCTGGATCAGTCATTTTACTCATTACTTACATTGATTCATTATCTTAGGCACATTTCAATGAGTTTGCATGTGTTTGGATCAGTTATTTTACTCGTGACTTCGATTTCCTCATTATATTAGGCATATTTAAATGAGTTTTCAAGAATCTCGGTCAGTTATTTTACTCATCACTTCCATTGCTTCATTATCTTAGGTATATTTCAATGAGTTTTCAAGTGTGTGGATCTCTTATTTTACTCATGAATTCCATTTCTTCATTATCTTAGGCATATTTCAATTAGTTTTAATGTTTCTGGATCAGTTATTTTACTCATGATCCAAGTGGATATCCATGGCCACCCACCTATTCCATTTGGAGCCAGCAAGTTATCGGGTCTTGCACTCTCCGAGCCATTTTGGGGCCCTATTGATGTAGGTGGATATTGGTGGCCGCCCACCTATTCCATTTGAAACACCACTATTAATTCTTTCAGTTTTCTAGTTTCCACACAACTTACCATTTTTGGCAGTTTTTCCAGTCGTGAACTTTCGGAGCTGTTTTGAGGCCCTAAATAATGTTTTTTGGGAACACTGGGAGAATCTTGGCTCCAAGGATTGATGTTTCTCACACAAAATGTTGTACTCCTCAGATATATATTTATAACGAGATATGGTGCACATCAAATGGAGATCGTATGCCAAATTTGTGTCCCCAGAAAGTTGAAACACCAATTTACCCAAACAGGGCCCATAGTTTTGGCACTTCATCTCCTAGGGTTAGGATTTTGGACGTTTAGATTTTTCCATTGTTTATAAAGAATAAATAGGCCACCGAGCCTCATTGTAACATAGTTCAGAGGCATGTAGACGCCACATCTCTTCTCAAAGATAAGATGCCAGTGCCCTCGCTATTTTATTTCCATTATGTCTTTAAGAATACTTATTTTATTTTATATTAATGAAATGAAGCATTATTTCCACCACATATCTTTGTTTATGTCTATTTCTGTATTTTATTGCATTCCTGCATAAATCCGGATCAATGGTATTAGAGTGGTCTACTCTTTCTCTGTTTTTATTTGCATGTCCCCAAGGCGGTTGGGGTAAAAGGAGTTAGGGCCCTATCTAATTGAACCATTCCAAGATTAGCCTCACAAATCATGACGACCTCCCATGGTGGAAGAAAATAAATATGAGGGAGCAATAGATCCTATCAAAATATTTCTCAAGGAGGCCCTCGAGAAACAAAGGAACGTGATAATGGATAACTTTGCTGAGATCCTTCAAAGACTTCCCACCTACGACGCATCTTCATCTAATAACCACTTTGGGGGCACCATAAGGTACAGGTAAACTTTGACATTCATGTACTTTAAGGCCAGATAGATGCAGACCTTGTACATAGATGGTTGAATTTGGTGGAGGGTATTTTTTGGTCCATGATTTCTCTAACCAAGAAAATATTATTTTTTGATTCCTCAAAGTCGCCCCCCACATCAATGACTGGTGGGAAACCTACTGTGACCAAAAGGATCGGATAAAACCATCTCTATTCTCATCTATACCCACTTTGAATTCATTATAAGATGGCATCAAGTAATAATATTACCTGGTGGGGAGCTATGAGGATAAGTACATCTAATGGACCATGTTGCGGCAGCAAAGGGATCAAGATGTGCACGAAATGGAGAACTTTTTCCATACCTTGCACAAAAATTTGCATATTAAATATTTAGAGAGACATTTGGTGCTCAAATACCGTAGTTGTCTACCGAGACACATTCAAGATTAAATGGACTTCCTCAAAATTACATTGCTTGGCACGACATATCACTATGCCGCCAAGATCGAGGAGAAAATTAAGCAAAAGAAGTGAGACTTTGGATCCGCGAATCCAAATCCAGGGAAAGGCTTCCCTGAACCGGGAAACAAGAGGGAATGAAAAAGTAGGGTGAGTCAGAAAAACACCACAAATCCAACAAAGGACACAGGGAAGTGGTGTGAATTTCATAACATCCCCACTCACAACACAAACGAGTGTCGGGCCAAACACTTGTTGGTTGGCGAAGTAAAGGCACCTGAATCAAATGCATGTTCTGATCTTGAGTCAGAACTAGAAAAAGGTAATGACAAAGGGAAGTATATCATTGATGCATATCGCAGTGCCATTGTTTCCACCACAAAGATATAAGGGGAGGATCCTGAGGATCCAAAGGAAGGGGAGTAACTCTTCCATTTGCAGATGTGGGTGATGATTTCTTCAATGTAATTCCTTATCGATAGCAGAAGCTAAAAGAACCTCATTTAAGCAGAGTTCGTGAATCGGCTCGTCCTACTGACTATAGCACACTTACAGCCGTATACCATCGGGTGGCTTCACCTAGGGAGATATCTCCGCATCTTCCAGTAGTATCGCCTTCCATATAGTATGAAGCCATTCATGGATGAGGTATTGTGTGATGTTTCTCCTCTTGATGTAGCTGATGTATTATTCGACCAACCATACTTGTGGAGGCGACATGTTGTGGATGAGTCTAGGCCTTGTGCTGTTATTATTACTTTGGGAAATAAATTGTATAACATACTGGAGCTGTCATTTCTTTGACTACTGCATACAAACACAGTAAGATTGCTTTCATAAGCAAGAAATTTATTTTCCTCAGAAATCTCTCACGGGGAAAGAAGAATATTTTGGCCACAACCTCGAAATAGGGTTCCCCTGCATGGTGGCAGCAGATGGACAATGTCATGGAGGAATAGCAGGGCATTTTCTCCTCACTCACAGAGGTTCCTCTACACTATCAAGACAAGAACTACATTGATCTGACCCCTAACGTACTGTTGCCTGACGTTGTCATACCCCATGCAAATACATAGACAGAATCCACACACGTATTTTCTCAGGCTATTAAAGAAACCAAAATTACTAAATTCATTTAGCATGTCTGCCCACAGGTCCATGACATCTTCGATAAATCTAATACCTATTGCAACAGAATTTGCCTCATCTCATGGAGGATCAAAACACAATGAGGAACATTGCTTCCTAAAGAGGCAGGAATGATCTAGGTGGATATAGGTGGCCACCAACCTATTCCATTTGGACCTACACCATCAATTCTTGCATCTTTTCACTTTTAGCACAACTTACTATTTTTTGCAGGCTTTCATGTCCTGCACTCCTAGAGCCGTTTTGGGGCCTTAATGATCCAAGTGGATATTTGTAGCCACCCACCTTTTCCATTTGAAATGCCACCATCAGTTCTTTGACTTTTTCAGTTTTAGCAGAAGTTACTATTTTTAGCAATTTTTTCAGGTCATGAACTTCCAGAGATGTTTTGAGGCCCCAAACGACGTGTTCTTGGAAATCTGGGAGTAACATGTGTCCATGGACAGATATTGGTCCCACAAAATGTTTACTCCTTCGATAGATCTTTCTAACGAGGTATGGTGCACATCAAATGGAGTTCGATGCCAAAGTTATGCCCCTCAGAAGTTGAAACACTGATTTACCCAAATGGGGCCCATATTTTTGGTGCTTGATCTCCTAGGGTTAGGTTTTTGGATGTTTATAGTTTTCCATAGTTTCTCAATAATAAATAAGCCCTCGAACCTCATTTTCACACAGTTCAGAGGCATGTAGTTGCAACACATCTTCTCAAAGATAAGCTACTAGCACCCTAGCTATTTTATTTCGGTTATGTATGTAAGAATATTTCTATTATTTGATATTAATGAAAAGAAGAATTATTTCCGCTGCATCTCTGGGTTTATGTCTATTTACATATTTTTTGCGTTCCTACATAAATTTGGATCAAATCATCGCCTCCATTTCTTCATTATATTATGCATATTTCAATGACTTTGCAAGTGTCTAGATCAATTATTTTACTCATGACTTCCATTGCTTCATTATCTTAGGCATATTTAAATGATTTTGCAAGTGTATGGATCAATTATTTTACTCATGACTTCCATTTCTTCATTATCTTAGGCATATTTCAATGAGTTTTAAAGTGTTTGGATACTTTAATTTACTGATGACTTCCATTTCTTCATTATCTTAGGCATATTTAAATGAGTTTCCAAGTCTCTGGATCAATTATTTTACTAATGATTTTCATTTCTTCATTATCTTAGGCATATTTTAATGAGTTTCCAAGTTTCTGGATCAGTTATTTTTCTCATGGCTTCCATTACTTCATTATCTTATGCATATTTAAATGAGATTTCAAGTGTCGAGATCAGTTATTTTATTCATGACTTCCATTGCTTCATTATCATAGGCATATTTCAATGAGTTTTCAAGTGTCTGGATCAATTATTTTACTCAATAATTCCATTGCTTCATTATCTTATCCATATTTAAATGGGTCTGCAAGTGCCTAAATCAGTTATATCCATTTCTTAAAAGTATTTTTAAGGAATGGGTATAACAAACAACAAGCCATCAAAGCTTTCTGCAATGCTAAAAATCCGAAGAGAAACAATAACAATAAATATAAAAACATTTAAAACATTGTCGGGAAGGTTAAATTACCTTACATCCTAGGCATCTCAGATAGAATTTCCAATATTTTAAGGAAAAAAAACATCTACGCTAGTTTCAAACACAAAAACACCATCTACAAGATCCTTAAGTTGGTTAAAGATGCTATTGACCCTAATGTCCAAAAGGGTGTTTATCTCATTCCTTGGTCATGTGTCAAGCCATACATTGGGGAAACTGGATGCTCCATCAAAACCAGAAACTAGGAACACTCCGTTGACATAAAACATAATCAGGTTAAAAGCTCTGCCCTATCTTATCATTCAAACCACACCAAACATCACTTCTCCATTGAAAACTCCCACATATTAGCGAGTATTGACCATTATTATGACATAAAATTCTGAGAATCTCTAGAAATCAATAAACATCCTAATAACCGCAATAGAGATGAAGGTTGGAACATTAGTGAAAGATGGATTCCATTAATTTCAATAATAAACCCGTCTCAAATCTATTTTTTTATGACTTAATAATTAATAATTTTCCTTCATTCATAATTAATTTTTTCATCCTTACATTATTGCAACCTAATTTCACCTTTTTAGCTTTGCACCCCATTTTTTTCCTTCAAAAATCCTAATCCCTTTCATCAATATTTTAACTCTATGATTTAATTAAAATAATTGCAATCTACCATATTAAAACACATTTCATTCCTTTCTAATAATAATTATCAATTGAGAATTTTACAAATTAGAATTGACTAAAAATAATTATATACATTAGTAGTAACTCATAACCTTAATCCCTTCATTGTTTAAATTATTCCTACAAATAATTACATTAATATTAAATCAACTCATGAATATTCTAATGTAAAACATTTTGTATAAATAACTCAATATTAAATTAACTCATTAATCCTGTAATAAGAAACATTTATTACAAATAAATTAAACTTAAATTAACCCTTTAATTCATAATCTATATTTATTAATCCATAATTAATATTTTAATGTGTAATGTGTAACATCTAGTATAAATAACTCAATAATTCCAATGGAAATATCAATAAATTTAATCCAAATTAACCGTTTAATTCACAATCTACATTTAGTAATTTATAATTAATAAAAATTATAAATAAAAATAAAAATACAAAGCAGTCTTTAATCTATAATATTTAAGATATATTAAACAGTAAAATATTTTTAAATAACAAAATAATATAGTGGTAATCCATTAGGGAATTTTCTATAATTTCTTTCCAGATAATATTTTTAGAAATATTGAAAATACTTTTAATAAAATAACAAAAATTTCAAATTTAATTATGTCGGGTCATTTTTCTCTTAACATCTCTTTATTTATATATTTCTCTTGAGATCAGTTTCTCCCAGTTTTCTATCTTGATAACGAATCTCGTTAGACTGTTTAAAAATTCCTTTAATGCAAGAGATACTGAAAAAAAACCAAAATAAAATATAGATCACAGAAATATGAAATTTGAAATAACCCAATACTATTAAAATAATGATCTTAAATACTCTAATATATATAAAACGCTAACTTGAGATATTATATTATGAATAAAAAGCTTCCACATTATAAATGACAAAATACTATAGTTAAATTTATGTAAAAAAATAATAAATAATTATTATATTAAAACAATATTACATAAATATATAATTTTTACTCGTATAATTTTCTATGTTTTTTCTATTTTTTTTAATACAAAATAATATTTTTCTTATTTTTATAAAAATAACTTTGGATGACATGCTCAATACCAGAAGTTCTTTCATTTTTTCATTACACAAGAATGTGCACTCATTGTTTATAAAAACGCACATGTGATTAAGGAATGTGTAAGCATTTATTTTTTCATAATTGCACATGTTTCTAAGGAATATGAAAACATGTTTTAAGGAGTGGATTTTTTTTACTACGCATTAATTTAGCTTCACCAATATATTATCAAATGTTTAACTTTTATATATATATAATTAAAAATTACAATTTATAATGATGCAATTGGACTATATTTTAAAGAGATTATTTCCAACTTCATAACACTTATATTGGAGGATAACGAAATAATCATTCTTTTAGCCAAATTCTATCTAACTACTAAAAACAATTGATGCAATTTTCTATCACGGGGCATAAGAACTTCATTGATGTCACTAATTTTCAGTTTTGGTTACTGTTACGGACTTCGATGGAAGAATGAATCGTTTACCGAATATTGGTTTGAATACGGTCATAGGTAGTTTTGATCTAAAGAAGGACTTCGAAGCAATTGGGTTTGCTTTCGTCTTTGTTTTTAGCATTGGAAAATGAGAATCTCTGAAGTTATTTATTGCCAACACACGCCTTTGGGATCGCGCTAAACTTTTCTTTTGGGTTAGATACAACTTTTTGGAATTTCCATTTTGCAAGCTCTGTAGCTTTGGTTGTTCGTCGTTATGCAAACCTCTACGAAAATGGAAAAGTTGTTTAATTATTGGGTTTATATAGTTTAGGTGGGTTTAATTTTGTTATGAAATTAAACCTGAGTTTCATTTTTTTTTAAATATTTACAAATTATATAACTAAATTCAACTCCAAATAATTTTTTTTTGAATTAAATTATATCATTTGATGACGTTCATATGCGTGACATCAATCAACCAAAAGATTTTTGGGATGGTGTTCATGAAAATGGGAAGCAACGGAAATTCAACTTCATTATTATAAGTCACTCTTAACATATTATAAGTCATTCTTAAAAATGGAAATTCAATAATAATAAGTTAGTTTCCTAAAATTTCAACTTTTAACCAAGAAACTTTTTTTTTTCAATACTATGTCTACTTTATATAACTTATAATTACAGATTTTATTTTTTTGGAAATAATTTTTTTTTTCAATACTATGTCTAATTTATATAGCTTATAATTATAGATTTGATTTTTTAAATACATTTTATGCTGGTTAGAATTGAGATTGTTTTTTTCAATCAGAAATTTGTATGGAGAAAAATTTAATTTTTGTTTTCAATCATTTTTTATATGGAATAATATTTGAATTGGTTATTTTTATAAATAGTTAAATATTTAAAAATAATAAAAAATAAGTATTTAAATATATTGTAGTTTTAACGTTTAAATATATATATATATATATATATATATATATATATATATATATATATATATATATAGTTTCAGTGGACCTTAACCACCATCATCATCATCATATATATAATTAAAAATTCCTGACTATCTTATATAAAGTAGAGAATTTTCTTCTTTATTATATATTAGTTTATTTATTTTCATGAGATAAAATATGATTTTTTATTTTTTTTAAATAAAAAGAATTAGTTATAATTTTTAGAAATAGATTAATAATTTTGAATCGTAATTTTATAAATATCATTTTTATGATGATCCTGTAACATGAGTTCTAGATATATTGCGGATATTACTAATGAAAATCAATAAAACCTCCTCACCTTATTGTCTCATTGAAACTTTAGTTGGGTTGGTTAATGTAATGATTTTATTGATGCTTTTAATTTATCATTTATTGAAATAGTCAATCTTAAAATGAACTTTTCATATAATTAGAAAGTAGTTCTTCTCCACTCTACTTCAATTTCTACTTTCTCCATTATTTTTCAATTTATTTGATATAATATGACAGTTTCACAAAAACCAAAGAAGCATTAATAAATATTATTTGATATTTGTTTCAATGAGAATTTGTAACATTTCAAATGGTTGAAAGCTTAGGCCAAAAGAATCTCCAGAAAAAATCCTCAGAAATTGCACATTATTAGTCTCTAAAAAACTCTGGCATTATATTAGGTGTCATGCCAAATTGACCAACACTATGTAATTGTGCATTGCACTACACAATTTGTAATTCAAATCTATATGAAAGTGACATTCATTTAGTTGAATATGCACATAATGTAAATCTAATTTCAAAAAATCTTACCATAGTTACAACTTCATAGTTGAATTACAAGATTTTTTTTTTTTGAAAACACAAATTGTCAAACTTTTTCATATAAATATAAATTCAATTGTGATTTGTTAAAAAAATCATAAAAAAATCATATATATATATATATCTTCTTCATACCTTAGTAATGTCATTTTAAATATTTCATTGTGTTCTTTATATGTATCATGCTACCAACTTTTATATGAAAATATTCTAGTAGAATAATTTTATTTTCAATCCCAAAGCCTATGACTCCCTAGAACAATGGTTCCAAATGTTATTTTGGATAGATAAACATAACCAATTGTTGATAGGGATCAAATGTCTCAATGTGCAAACTTTCTTCTTAGTGAAAGACTAAAGGAAATTTGACATCAATATATATAAGCATTCTCATTTTTTTACTTTACTACTTACAAGTTTTTATGCGATTAAATTGAAATTTGTTTGTAGAATAATAAAATAGATCTTCATTTGTATGTTATATATATTTTTCTGTGGTATGCACATGATGATTTTATTTAGTCAAATATTAAAAATTGAATTTTATTACTTCTATTACTTTGAACATTTTCTTGTTAATTGAGTCAACATCTAAATATTTACACTTATTTATGAACACTACAATATCTCTCACATACTAGACTGTGTGGTACTTTTAATATTTATTGTCTTTTAATTGAGGTGACACTTAAATGTTTATAAAAAATAATTTGAAAAATTTAAATATGGTGGGTGAAAAACTTGAGGGAAGGGTTTTACTTTTAGATATTTGATTTCTTTAATTTCTTTGTATATCCTTAATTAACATGAATCTATGCTGGTTTTTAAAATTTTTATTTACGTTATATAAATTTCACATCTCTATATATAAAGGTATTTTCATTTTTTATTTTACTAAAACCTTAATGTTATATCTATGGAATATCTATGGAATAATTTTATTGGTAGTGATGTTAGAGGGATTAGATATATTTCAAAAGTATTAAAAAAATGCTATAAAATTAAAATAAAATAAATTATTTTGATTGTGAAATGAGTTATGTTTTTAGGGCATGTGCCATTCAAAACCTTGAAATTGACATATGGTATGGAAATAGTTTTTATTTACAAGTTAATATTATCCATGTTAAAGTTGGGGTGAATATCCATGATCAAACATCTTGATACATTATATAGATTAATTTTTGTTTTTATTAATGAAATATAAATATGATTACAAAATAAAAACAAAAATACAATATATCAACTTGAATTTTAATACTCTTATTACTTGTAGCTTTTTTTATTCTTAATTAAAAACTATTTAATTATAACAATCTATTTTATTATATTTTAGCTTAGCCAGCATTTAAATATTTAAAAAATAAAAAATAAAATTAATAAATAATAATACACCTCCATATTGAGTTGTAAAATTCCTTTAGCCTAATTACTTTCAACACTTAATTCCTTTTAAGAAATTTAAATTTGAAAGGATACAATTTGTATGCGAAGGTAATTTAGGTTCTAGATTAGAAAAATGATAGTAACTATAAATGATGTAAAATATCTAAATTATGGATATGTTACGAATATATTATTGTAATTATTAATTTACTAATTAAAATTATAAAAACGATTTTTTTTGTCAATTATAAAATACAATATAGTTAAATTATAATGTTATATATATGTGACAAGTTTAAAAATAATGCGATATATGTTAGAAATACTTTTTGCACATGAGCAAGGGCGTGTTACAGTTCACCAGCTATGCTTTAATTCATTCCCATATGGAAGCTAAAGAAATAATTTTGTTGTTAGGGAAGAAACAATCCCCACAAGTATTTGTTATTGAACTGTACTGGAGGAAATGACTCATCCAATCCATCTATAACAAATGTTTGGAAGATTCACCATATCATGTACCATTGACTATGAAATGACTCCTTAGGAAAAATTAGGGTGATCTATATCATAAGCAGTATAAAACCCAATATGTGAATTAAATCCACGAGAAATTGCTAAATGGATTCAATATATGTAGTTATTGGGAATTTCATAGGGATTTGACTGGTTAAGAAAGCCTTGATCCACTGGACCAACACTAGATGGAATCCAAAATGCCACCTTGATTTTAATTTGGCTTGAAAAAGGATTTTTCCAAACATATTAAAAAATTCAAAACATAGAAATAGGTTATGTGAAATTGATGCACACGTTTCCAATTTAGTAAGCCTCCACCTCAAAATATGGATACAGAAAATTTTGGTCGATAAAAAATATTTTGCAACTAATTCAAGGTTATGTGAAAATGATGAACACGTTTCGAATTTAGTAAGCCTCCACCTATAAATCTGGATAGAGAAAATTGTGGTATGCAACTAATTCAATATTTATCCTTCTCTAACCATTTCGACATGAGTTATAAGATGAGGATCCCAATATTCCATAATGAAAAATAATTCAAGAAACTTCTCTTTAATTTCATGACAACTTCAGGCACACCAACTAATCATGATAATAACCATATTGTATTTTCAACACTTGTCTGCAAGCTGGTTTAACATCTAGAGAATCATTTCATATAAATACAGCTATATTCCATCCAAATATTTGTTTCCTCACTATTTTAAAGTACCCTCCATAACACCACAGAGGAGGAGTTTCTCCCTACGATGAATAACACACTGTCCCGTTATGCATTCCTTTCCCTCAACATTGTAGGATGACTTATTTTAGTAAATTACATTCTCTGGGCAATTCTCTTTATTTATTTGTCGAGCTAGCAACACCAAATATTATCCCAAATATTCATGTGGAATATGGAAGCCAATAGAGAGAAAAACACGACCATGTTTCCTATTAAAACCTATACCTCCCAAAAATACTGTGAGGACTATTTCTCCAAGATATTGAATCTCTCAACTCAATTCCAAGGGGAGAAGTTAGTGGAAATGGCTTCGGAAATGAAACAAAATATGGAGGGAAAAATATGGATTCATAATAGAAAATAAAAGAATTATTTTAATGGAACTCACCCTTACCTGAAACCTATATTGGAAAACAACTTGGAGTGAATTTAAGTTATCAACCATCAATGCTTTTAGGAGGTTCATAGTGGTCACTATAACTTATTTTGGGATGAAGTATTTTGGGAGTGCATTGACATTGATTATGTAAGGAAGTTTATGATTAACAACCATAAAAACTAAATTTAATTAAAGGGTGGTTTTATATTCCTATGTAAAGGATATAAATTGATTTTAATGTTTAGAAATTTTGGAAAATCTTACTAATTTTTAATATTTAATTGTAAATGTTTTGTATTATATTTTTAAAATTACTAAAATGTCTAATGATTTAGTTTATATTGTCTATAACAATTTATTTCTTTTTAACATAAAATAATTTTATACTATAAAATATGGAAGAATCATTTACAAGAAATGGAAATCGATGACCTTTTTTATTTTTAAGACCATCAAAATTAACCCACTTGAAAATATTATCCCATATAATTTCCATATTCCTAAACCAGATGGTTTCACATCCCATAAAAACTTGAATGAGAATATTTTCGTAAGAAATATCTAAGAAGTAAGATAATTTCAATGATATTCTAAAAATAAGTATTAAGGATATGCGATGGGAGGTTGCTATAACATCTAGGAATATTCTGATAACATTTGGGAATATTATGATTTAGTAGCTGACCACTACTAGATATCCTTGAAGGATTTGTGCATGAAAATTTGGAAATGAAATATTTGGTCCAAACTCATTTTTCCTATAGCCTGTAGCTCAATATAAAATTCCAAGCTGGAAAAAAATCACTGGTAGAGAATTCTTAGTGTTAATATTTTTTCCACTTTTCAAGAAGAAAGGGAAATTTCTAAGTGTCCATTTTTTTTCATTTGTATATTTCCTATGAGATTATTGGGCTTAAAATTTTAGATATACTAATTCAAATAGAATTAGTTTACTAGAGGTAGTTTATTATTAAAGAGAATACGATTTTATCAACCCTACTATGAACCACTCCTGCAATCTCTTCAAATGATAGCTGTACAATCTCCAAATATGAACATAATGATTCAATTCACAGCTGGAAGAAAATCATGTATGGCAGTCAAGAAACCATAATAGGTGCTCACTCGTGTGATCAATATTGAAACTCCAACAACAAGACTTATTTATGTATAATTATTCAATATTAAACTTGAAATTTTATTTAGATCGAAGACCTCTAAGATCATTAACAAGGTTTTCTATAAAAAAGTATTCTCCCCTTATTTGCTTCCTCAAGATCAACATTGATGAAGCCTATAATGGAAATCTTAAGGAAGTAGTATTCAAGAGAGATTTCAAAACTAATGAGGGAGTGTTACTAGATTCTATGAAATATCTCTAGGAATTGGGACGAACAATATATAATAAATGAAAACAATAGTGTTTGGCCTATACAAAAAAATCAAAGAAATTTATGCCAAGTAGAATATGAGGGTATTAACATATTACAATCCATATGTGGTAGCACATTAAAAAATATTGATCTCTTAGTAAAATTTCACGTGAATGGTGTAACAAACTCATCATTTTACACACATTTTCATATATTTGATCATAACCATCGAAGAAAGTGTGGAAGCCACAACTCGAAGGGATAAAATCCTATAAAAATATACGTATTATTTTTTTTTCTTGAGAATAATGGGAAGATAGAATGATGGCCGAAAGGGAGGAACATGAAGTTCCATGTTTGATGGAGAGCGGATATGTGGGACAAAGGAGAAGTATAAGATAATTACATCACCCTCGAATATCAGGGAAGTGGCATAAATAACCAAACCAGTTCCCCACAGATCGCAACAGGAATGATTGGAGGGGATAGGTGATGATGAAAGCATAAATTATTCACTATTAAAATGAAAAAGCGTGGCTAAGATATGCATTCTAGGAAATATGGAAAGAGGCACAATAATAAGAGATAATAGGAGAAAATCATTTGATTATTAGGGAGACATAAATAGAAGGACAATAATAGGAATAGAAAAATAACTTCCTTAGAAAATAGGCATGGAGAACATGGAGCAATGATAGAGATGAGAATGAGTGGTGTGCATTAAAATGTTGTTATCCCATGCATTGATGTTATTGAGGCTACTAGATTCTATATGCACATCTCTATGTTGTTAGTGGTAGGATTATTAGATGATGGAATCAATATGGTGCCAGTTGTATACGTGTTAACCACTTAAAAAGGGAAATTAGGGTCACTATGGTGCTTCTTGGATAGTTATTAACCATATGGAAAATGTATTGTATGGTGTTATGGAAATAAGTATGAGAGATCACCTAGATAGTTGATTCGACTTTATGGACTAAGAAATGACACCTATGTACCTTGGGTGATGCCCGCAATTAAGGTCAAAGGAGTGAGTGAGTCCCTATGGTGTTTGCCTCTATAGGGAATTCGAGGAACCACTTGTACATTGAGCTCCCTCTCTTTAGCTCCTACCAAGTTTTTGGTGTGCATTCCCTAGGGAGGGACCCCCTCGGAAATGGATATGGCTAGGGGTGGCCACTTATAAGAAAGTTTCAGTGTAGATGGATTCTGGTTGGGTGGAGAGTTGAATTCCCTTATTTAGTCACCAGTAAGATTAATAAAGTAAGAAAATTCTATTGTGGTTGCATCTTTGAGTTATAGAATGAGATGTTTCATGCATTTCAAATGGTTGGTATAAGATCTTGTATTTTATTGAAGTCTAAAGAATTCATAAATGGAAAAGCCAATCATTATTCTCATGATTTACATGATATATGGGATGTTCTAAATTCAATGAATGTTTAGATGTTGGCATTACGAAAAATTTGTTGTCCTTTATGGAAACCTGCTAGAAAATCATGTTCTTTTTTTCAACTTAATGTTTATATAAGTATTGTAGATGAAATGATTGATTCTACTTGTGCAATGGTACAGGAATTACAGAGGATATGAGAGAGAATTTGCATCTCACTAACAGAACGCTTGAAAAGTATCAAGTTTGATAAGTATACATAGTTAGTGTAAAGAAGAGGCGCATACATACACATGTTCTATAAACAAAATTCACGTACATTATCTGAACCATGGAAAACTGGATTCCATGGGTCATTACCATGGTAATTGCGCATAGTATTTTGTCAGCAATGTCTATTTGATCCCATCAAAAAATATTAACAACCTTACTAATGGATTTTCCTGTGGTATTGCAAAAAGTAAAAACTATATAAAGAGATGGATATCAAGCAGTTAAGTGTGCAATGGAATATATTATTCATGTGTGATATTCTTTGAAACATGTGTTCACCTAAGAGAAAGGAGAATACTCAGTTATGATAGACCTGAAAGTGTATTGAAGACTAACAGATATATGCTATCAATTGTCTTATGTATGTTACATCTATAGCTATGGTGATGGTTTAATCATGAATATAAGGTTGTTGAGATTTGCATTTTTTTATAGTATTTTCTCAAACATCTATGTTTGACAGGTGCTTTGCAGTTGAGTATTTCTTCATAAATTTAAGGATCTATATGTAATTTTGGTTGTATATAGTTTTGTACATACATGGATATCCTTGGTAGAGGTCTCATATATATTCTAAAATAATTTATTTTAGATTATTTTATGATTTGAGCTTTGGTTTTCATTACCTTGAAAGATATATATGGGTTTTATGGAAGATAAGAATATATATATATATATATATATATATATATATATATATATATATATATATATATATATATATATATATATATATATATATATATATATATATATATATATGCAGAACTTGTTAAATATAGCCATGTATAAATTCTAAGTGAAATTTGATTAGGGTTTGAATTTCTACTTGATGTTTACATTTGATGATGTATGTTTTACTTTTTTGGGGTATCAGTGATGTATTGATCATGATGATTTTTGTTTAGTAGTGTTGATTGGGTTGATTTGGTTGTGGATTGGAGTTGGTTAGTGATGATGCTATAAAGTGTTGATATATGATTAGTTTCTACTATGAATCGGTATGTCATTAACTCAATGGGTGATGTAGTGATTTAGTTTCAACATTCAACGAATTGAGATCTATATGCAGGTGTTAAAAATTGTAAGTGCATATATACGGGGGTATACTTAATAACAATTGTATATATATTCTGAAGTTAATATTGATTAGTGTTTGAAATGACTACTCATTGTCTCTATGATGACTATTTGGTATCTACCAGTGTGATTAAAAAGTGAATGGTTGAATGGTTTTCATGTGAAAACATTATTTCGTATTTCATTAATTTGATTTGATTGAATTGGTTGAGATTTAGTTAAATGATTGATTTTTTTTATTATTCAGTGGATTGATGTTTTAGTGACTCAATTTGTTTACAATTCTTTAGAGATTCTAATTTTTGGATTCAATATTTATGTTTGATATATTGGTTTGGGCTTACTATTGATATGGGTCGAGTGGTGAAAATGTAATGAATGTTGGAATGCATGTTTGGATGATTGATTGAAAAGTGTATCTAGTATGCAATGTTATAAAATATTATCCACAAGCTTTTTATAATTGTAACATTCATTGAGAGACACGATTTTCCTTCTAGTAAGAGTTGGTAAATAAGATTATGGGGTTGTAAATCCCTTCTAGTAGGTGTTGACAAATGAGTGGAGGATGTAGTCTCATGCAGGTGAGTGCCTCTATGTTGGTAAGATTCTGCATGAATATAAGATGTAATCAGGATTCTCTATATAATAAAAGAAGATGATGTAGACACCACCAAAGATCATTTTCTCCCACATTAAGTTTCAACCTAAAATATTACTGTCCATATGTGTTTATATGTTTCTTGTGTGTTTATAATTTGTCTTCTCTTTACTGATCATGGGTACTTCTTAACAAATGGATATTGAAATAATGATCCATTATTTAAAAATAAACATGTGATGGAAGATATACAAAATTAACTATCTGGATATACCCATTTTGTATTCACTAGAGTCATGTACACACATATGTTGCATGAAGAGAAGTAGCATAACAAATTATGAATGTTAAATTGAAAAAATTAAGTGAATTAAAAATATTCGTTACTCTAGTTCCCCCCCCCCCTCCCCGCCCAACCTTAGAATTTTTCCTAACAAATGGTATCGTAGAAGGTACCTCAGAATAACTTTTATGTTACCACGAAAAATCCTTCTTGTGGACAAGAGAGATGTCCCTAGTATCCCGAAGGATAACTAGAAATAAAGAGACATAAGAATATATCTTTCCCTAGGCTATTAACATTCATATTATAAAAACTAGAAAAGATAGGTTAATGATGTTACCTTTCAATGAGATATTTGTTGAAGAATTTTCCTTTTGTCCTGAAGAAGTATTTCAATACTAGTAATATACCTACAATCACAAACATGCAAAGAATCAAAAGCATCTGCAGTATGTAATAATCCAAATACTAGCTTAACTTAATGATCAAGGAGATTAATAACTTTAATTGTTTTAATGCATATGAAAACAACACAATGAGAAAAATTAGCCAAATGTATTATTCACGAATAAAAAGAGAAATATTACAGCCAAGCCTTGGTGTTGTACAGATTCCGCCTGTATGCCTTCCCAATATTCCTCCTTGCTTTAACAAGCTTTACACTCTAGAATGACTAGGATAATATTAGCAGAACTGAAGCCCCTAACCCTGAAGTTTATACTCAACTTATAGGATAAACTGAGGAGGTTTTAGATCCAGTAATAGAGGGGTGTGATCCACAAATGAAAGGATTAGGTTTCCTTGATACAAGGGGATAATCTTCATGATTGGAGGGATTTGGCTTGAACTTGCATTAGAGGCTTTTAGTTGGAAGAATATGCACTAAAATTTGATTCTAGAAGTTAATTTTTTCATTTACTTTACCTTAGGTGGGGTGTGAAGGTTTTAATAGGAAACATAGTGCATAATTCAGCATGGAAGCTTACTAATATCCGCCAATGAGCATGAAGTGATCGGAAAAAGTGCGCAAGAAATATTTAAGAGTATTTAAGAGTTATTTTCCCAATTTCTAAGACTTGGTTAAGTAATATAATTTTTTTACTTCTAAGGAAGCATGATTATGGATGGTGATATATCCATATTGAGAGTAAAATTTCATGGTGACAAAATGACATGTAAAAAATTGCCCCCTAATGTGTGAAATATGAGAAAATATTAAAAAAAGAGTGAAGTGATTTATCATACCAAGGATTTGATAGAAGACATCAGTTCAAAATCTGTAAGAAAAATTCAATGCAAATCTAAAATCATCACTCAGGTAGGCATCCCCATAACCAGAGAAAAATAAACTATATGTGCTGGTACAAAACTGACCTAGAATTAAATCAATAGTAGACACAATATGGATGTAGCCATATATTAAGAAATAGTCTACTCAAACATGAATACATAACTCCTCACAAACTATATGGTTGAAACGAGATCTATTGTCTTGATCTTTGTTTTTCGGACAAGTACGAATCTAACCATGTAATTGATTTTTTCAATGTAGAACATCGTAGAAACCACTTGATTGTCATTCAATGATGAAAACCATTAAGAACTGTGAGAGAAACTAGCAATAATGACAATGGCTCTCAAAGTACCTCGGTATAATCTATGAAATGTGACTGAATTATTTGCAGCTGAATACCCATAGATTCATTCAATTGAAGGCCAATAATGAAAACTTCTCATCGAAGGCGAGAAAACCTGAATTAAGGCATGTACATTTGAAGGTAATGATAACATTTCTGGATCTACTTCCTACATAATAATCTGAAGTCTATGAGAAGTAATTTTTCACATGAGGGTCTACGACATGAAACCATTATGTAAAGTTTTGAAGAAACATTTTGCAAGGATTAACTCAGGGATGGTCAACATGAATGGAGAAAAATATTTTAAATGAAAAATTAATTGAATTTGAACTTTCTCTTTAACACATAACGACACTGTAAATGACTTGGGAAAATTTTACTTAAAGATAATACGCAAAACGAGCTGATGAATTTAAATTAATTTTGATTAAATGTAAGACAAAAGGATTACCCAACCTAGAAACGAGTGTGGCAAAGTGTCCTGTTCAAGACTGAAATTCTGCTTCTAAAACAAGTATAAGAGATGGATTCTTTTTCGGAATTGCCCCCCGCCATTACTCGAAATTACCTTTTTATTGTTGTCAAGCTAGAGGAGGATAAAATCTTCTTGTTCTGTAATTTCATCCTTCGTATGATTCCATCTTAGTAACTTTAACAAACCCTAGGAAGGAGTGTTTCTGGCCCATCATGATCGACGGTCCTGTATTGTTTAATTTTAATGAGTTCAACATGGGATTAACTTAGTGTTTTTCATTTTTAGGGGGTAAAAAAAGAAGAAGTAAACTCCGTAGTCTTTTTTTTTCGTAAATTATGTCTCTAAAACCCGAAAAGAGGATAAAATAATGTAGGAGAGAACTGTATTAACCATACTAAGTTAACCTATATTTTTTTCATAATTATTCTAGTTCAGTCTAGAAAAGGGGTGAAATTATACTGAATAGACGATTTTTCATTTATTTTAACAAGTTCGAGTAGTCAAGTGCTTGGAAATATTTTCATGTTTAGAGAGTCTGAAAAGGCCTTAAAAGAGAACTCCATGGTTTCACTTTTTCATGTTTTTATAGAGTCGAAAAAAGTGATAAAAGTTTACTCCATCATCAAAATGATTTATTTTTAAACACAATATGTTCTCTGGACAAAAAAATCGAAAATTACAATAATATGTTCTCAATTATGGTAAAAATATTAAGAATTTTAAATTTTAAATGTCAAAATAATCAAATAATATTATTTTATTCATAAAAAACCTATAAAAGTTGAAAAGAACAAGTCATTCTCACTTTTTAATTTCCAGAGCAATAAAAGGGGGCTTCTACAATACAAATTTCAAAGCTAATATTTTTCGAACCGTTGCACCATTTCATTCACCATCATCTCTAGGTATTTAATCCCTCCATTATCTTGCATTATATCCATTTTATTTTTCATTTTAGTCTTAAAGATTATATTTTTGGAGAAAATACGTTTTTATAAATTTCCCTCGTTGGTGCGTAGGTTTTCCCTATCGGGCTTGCGTACCCCAATATTTTTTAACACAGAAAATTATCGTTTCGGTGAGGTTTTTATGTATAGAACATGCACAAAAATGTACTTTGTAAAAAGATAACCCACATAGGCACTGTGGGTTTTTTCAGAAACAATTTTATTTCCATCAAAACTTCTCTAAGTTCTTCCAAAATATTTCTAATTCTTTTAAATGATTACTTGCATGAAAATTGAAAAAACCATGCACAAGTGGAAAGAACACGAGCATGAAACACATGATAATGAGGAAATTGATAGCCCAACAATGATTCAAGATTTAAATAACTGTGGACTATACAAATTATGGTACATACAGGGAATGAAAACCTAAGTAGAGCTTATTACCTGGTTGGTAAATGCCTGGGATATCTAGGAAAATTTCTTTATCATTGGAGACCATAGGCTCATTATTGATGCAAAGGATATTTATTTCCTCAGTGGTTTGCATCGTAGGGGATGAGACATTTCTTTTTTTGGCACATGGACAAGAGGGAAACCTACTGCTTCCTGTATGGTGCAATATTTCTCTCAGGATTCTCAACTAAAAGGAGATCGAATCGATATAAAAACTATCGAACGAATTGATCTTAAGATTATTTATTTCATAGTTACTAGAATAGGTGCTATCATGGCTTTACATCTAGCCACCAGAGCATAGATGCAAAAAACTATTGAGTGTTCTGAGGTAACGATATTCAACTGGTGTGAAGGAGTAGTTGTCAACAATAAAGGACAACTCACTTGAGCAAAGAATGGTAAGTTGAAGAATTTTGTCAATGGTGCCATTCTTATATATTTTTATATAGAGAGGATTCCACTCCTCGTACCACAACAACAGTTAGTGGATTTTACAGGACCAATAGATCCTTGAATGTTGCTATGGGTTTCATTGGTGGCTCACCATGGCGGCGATGACGGTCCTATTTTCTGATATACACCTCATTTATTCATATTGTTGACAAGAAAAATTTTCTTGATCGAGGACTAACCCTATGAATTGGTGCATTTTAGAGGTGACCGTAATAAAACACTCCCACCTAGAGCATAGTTGAAGAGCTAGGTAAAAATTCACATTTTTGAATTTTTATGTTTTATAATTTTTATTTATTTTTTTATCATCCAGTACTAATAATCAAGGCTCGGTACAACCAGCACTACTTGATTGATTTGATAGAAGAGGAGCACAAATTATAGAAACAGTTGCACCGTAGACTGATGTAGCTGGGGTCCTCACAATGTTGGAACATACTATAGAGAGGCTGACCATAGATATCCGAGAGAATGGGACATATTTTTTGCCTCTCCAATACTAGAGGCATGTGACTGGGGTTCCTGGTCCATTCAGACGATACCTGCGCCGACTGACATGTTCTATAATATGCTATCCTGATCATTGTCATGGATAGTTGTTGTTCATTTTAGAGGGAACTTTATTTTTTATTTTTGTATCAATATATTTATACCATAAGGTGTTTGATACCTATGATCACATATGATGTGTATTTTTTTGACAAACTATGATAAAATTTTTTTTTACCTAATGATGATTACTAATTTTCATCTATAAGTGTCTTTTTCACTATGGATTGAATATTTTTTTGATTTAAATTCAATGTTGCAAATTTCTATTTGAAACTTAATTAGCTAATGCATCAGAAAACATGTTTAAATTTCTGAAAATGTGTTGATATTGAATGTAATAAAATTGTCTTTCCAAGAGACAAACCCTTAAAAAAATTCTTAACAATAATGGATTTCTGATTGCATAAACACCATTGAAATTTAATACAATGAGTTGTGAATCTAACCTAAAAATCAAACGTCGAATGCCAAATGAAATTTCATGAGATAATAGCTCAATGACTGTGCTATACTCTGCAATACTTTTCGTTGTTTGACTGAGGAAAACCCCATGAATATAAAATAATTCATCAGTGGGTGAATAGATAACCCAAGCAATGGAATATATGTTTTGTGTACTATGACAGGTGTCTTTATCAAAGCCAATGTAAGTATGCAAGAATGTCAACATGTGCAATATCAATATTTCTCAAGATAATCAGAAAAAGTAGTAGAAACTTGTAAAGAAAAATAACTAATATAAGGCACACTTTTCCTAAAAATGTAACTAATGTACAATGAATATCTCCAATAGATAAATAATGCATAATATCGCTTTAGGTAAAGACCATTTTTGGGCTTATGTAAAGAGACCCTGTCATAATCAACTAATTCATAGGCCCCTTTTGCAAGCACATGGTTAACAATGTAACGGCCATGCCACATTGGTTCAAATTTACTAGCTCATGCCTTATCGTGAGCTTGATCGTATACTAAGAATAGATCAAATTATTAATAAAAATGATGGTTAACGCTTTCATCATATTGTGTGTCAACACATATCTTATGATACTTAGTAGATAATGCAGTGGTGCAGTGCTTCTCATCTAATTGTATTGAGATTAATAAGCGCTCTTCCTCTTCAGAGGTAGATGGTAATAATTCAATGGCTAGTTCTAGCAACAGAATTTCACATTCAATGATTAAAAAACTTCCAAAATGTAAATTATTTGAAAAGGAGTAAACAATATAGATGTTTTTGCGGAGGTATGGTATGCCCATAATGCTCAGAAAATCATGTTGTGCCAATTTGATTTATGACTTCCTACAATATTTTTTGTTATAAAATTAAATATTATAGAGTAATGTAACACATAAAATATGTGGAAAATATTATGAAACCAACTCCAATAATAGAAGAAGAGAGAGCTCAACGCTTTAGAAACAAGCCACTTCGAGGGGGCAGGCTCCTTTACATGACATAAATGAACAATTCTTGGATGATACAAATTACAAAACCTCCTTTTATATATAGGAGTCCACGGGGTAACAATATAATCCTAGCCGACCTAACACTAATAATGTAAGGGCATAATAATAATAATATTGGGATTATAGGGGTACAACAATAACAATAAGGGGGCTACACTAACAAAAATAAGGTACTATACTAGTAATATTGGGACCTAATGGGCCCCTGTCCTTCAAAAAAAAGTGTTGTCCTGAATGCTTTAGTAGCTCTGGATGCTTTTGTATAAAATTCTCATCCTCCCATGTAGATTCTTGAGTGGGTAAGTTCTTTCCTCTTGATGAGAGACTCTGAAATTGATTAATTTCGTAGTTGTCGAGTTCTTGCTTCCATGAGTCCTTCAGGTTCCAATATGATTTTTCCTTCCTCATCAAGTTCTGAAAATATTGTCTATACTGGAAGTTTGTGACCTATAATCTTATTTATGCATGAAACAGGGAAACCTGGATGTACTTGCAAAGAATTAGGAAGCACCAATTTGTAAGCCATAGTACTAATATTTTGCAATAGCTTGTAAGGGCCATAGTACGTTGGGAATAATTTATTATCCTTCTTATCCTGCTTGAGGGACATTTTTTTATATGGTTTTAGCCATAAAAATACCTAGTCTCCTACCTCAAGACTTCTCTCGCTGCAATGTTGATATGCTTCTTGTTTCATTCAATTTTGTGCTAAATTTAGGTTATCCTTTAAGATCTGGAGAACTTTTTTTTGATGCTCGATGTGATATTCCACTACTTGAAACTTAGAATTTTCTCTTAAAGATGATATGATGGACGGTGGACCATATCCATAAAGTTCCATACATGGGGTTATTTTTGTTGTCGTATTGAAGGAAGTGGTATACCACCATTTAGCCAGAGGTAACCACTTGACCCATTGTGTTTATTTACCAGATACAAAACAAAGAATATATCCTTAAAAAAATTTGTTCACTATCTCAGTATTACCATCAGATTGAGGATGATAATATGAGCTATGAGCTAGTTCAGTACGCAAACAAGAAAATAATTCCATCCAATAATTTCCAATAAAATTTGGATCTCTGTCGCTTACACTAGTCTTTGGGTTTCCATGTAGCTTTTGAATTGTTTCCATAAATGACGTAGAAATTTTAATTTCTTTAAATGGATGAAATAATGCACAAGAGTGTGCATACTTGGTAATTCTATCAACTACCACCATGATGACACTCTTTCCTTCGAACTTAGGTAAACCTGTGATAAAATCCATTGAAATATCCTCCCAACGTTGACTTCAAATGGATAAAGGTTCTAGAAGACCTGCGATATTAATTGTCTCAACTTTATTTTGTTGTAAAACAAAACATTCTGCCACAAAATTTTAAATACAATATTTAAGGCCATCCCAAAAAAATTCTTTCTTCACCCTGTGGTAAGGTATTAAAAATATTGAGTGTCCTCCTAAAGGAGAATTGTGCAATTCGAAAAGAATATTTTGTTTTAGTTTGTAATTCTTACAAAGATATAAGAAATATTTGTACCTATTGAGGCCTTCAAATTCTATTGCCAAAACATGGGATGAATCCACTCGGTCCAGACCTTAAAGCAAATCCTTTCCCATTTGGTGTAGTCACCCCGAGTGGGGATAATTGGACCAGTTTCTCAATAACGATGATTTTGGGGTGTGTTTTGATTATAAAACATGCAATGTAAAGTGAATCTAATCTATAAAGTGCACCTATCGAGACTATCTATTTTATTATATACTTGAGGAGTTTCTTCCTTTATGTGATCTAAAGAGATATCTTTCAACTATTAGTAATGTAGATTATTTAACAGTCAAAAGAGATGAAAATTATGTAAGATTATTCTTCTAAGAAAATAGTTTGACAAGAAGAATTGTGAAAAAAATATGACATTCATATGTGTGATTATATACTCAATAAGAAATCAGTGAAAATATTACAACAAAAGTTCATGTAACATTCATATATAATAATTTTTCAAATATATAATGCAATAAAAAGATGGTTGTAAATCTATAAATCAAGATTTAATACAAGTGAATAGAAGTACCATATGTACGAAGTTATACTTATGTAAACTGACATTAATTGATATTATCCTCTTCATTTTCAATCAATTTAAAGAGTGCAATAGTGCAACATCAAATAAACAACTTAAATTGTCAAAATATGATGCACTTTGTTCCATTAATTCATCGAAGAATTCATAAACTTAGAATAGTGCATTCTTTGCAAATGTTTTTGAGATTTTTCTGGGCCCTTCTCTAAATGCATGACAGGGTTTTAAATACTAAACTAACTACGTTCTAAAATATATTTTAAAAAAAAAGAGGAGGTTTCAAACAACCATCCCCGTAAGACTAACTTTAACTACAATCTAGGAAAATAAAGTAACAATATTATTTAAGAGTTCTGATATTTCTTTTTGATTTCCCCCTGAAGTTGAAAAATATCTATCATGGGCTTTAGCTGAGCTGGTTGTGAAATCTGTGATATGACCTCTCCTTTGAATATCGCATTTGAGAGTGTTGGTTGTGATCTTCTTGTTGAATCTGTTAAACACTGCAAAGTCTAGTATTGATGATAAGGTTTGATCAGAAAATTCCAATAATTTTCTTGATCAAACTTATTTACTTTTTTAATTATTTCATCCTGTGTTTCTACCTCTCACTTCCATTGTGTTTCCAGTTGTTTGACTTCTAAGAGAACTTCAAGCGTGCACTCTTTAATAAGTTCTGCTTTCCTAAGTTGTTCACACACAAATTCAGTAATTTCCTTGGCCAAATTGAATGCATTCGTTGTTGCTTTCTCTGCCTTCTTTATCTGTGCTTCCCAATATTTGAATAATATTTCATTGTGGAACTTATCTACCTGGGTTAGATCAACTTCCTTTCGTGAGTCTGATGCTTTACACTGAATTTTTTCATTGATTTTCTTCTCAATATTCTGACATTCAATTTTTTGGATAGCTACTTACTCGATTAATACTTCACTTGAGTCACGATAAGAGCCAGTAATAGAAGCTTGTTGGAAAAATACTTTTTTTTTTTTTTTAACTTAGCATTTACATCCAATTCTTCCTTTATGAATTTCTCTAAATGTGGCTGGATTTGTAATATGGTCATTGCTACATCCATTTGTGTTTGATTCTCAGTGATTTTTGCGTGATGTTTCCAATTAATACTCTCAAAATATTTTTTAAATTGAGACATCTTCAATTTCATTTTCTCGCTGGAGTTAAACTTTTCTTGGTGTAACAACCTCTCTAATTCTTGTATTCTATATTGTTTCTGCATCAGTAAAGTTTTAACCTCATTCGGATTATGAACAGTGGCAGTAGCATATTCCCCCGCAAACTATGATAGTTTGGTTAAATCTTTAGTAAGATCAGCTAGAGAATCCTTCCATAAAATGTCTATTGATTCATTTGTAAGATCTGAGACTATCTCATCAATTCTTCTCCTTTTGCTTCCCTTGATTACATCCTTACGACTAGAACTGTAGAAGATATCCATTGAAGGGACTTCCTCAACCTGTAACAATATTTTCTCTGTAGGATAAGGCAGAATGATCTCTCGATCATGAGTTTCTGGAACCTGTTGTAGTGGTGTAAAATTTTCCACTAACTTTTGGGAATGTTCAGGTGTCTGAGAACTAGTAGCCTGATCAGTATTGGGATTTGTTTTAGGATTTTTTTATTTCTTTAGAAAACTCATGTCATTCACTATTCAAATTATTTGGTTGGGAATTTCCTGACTTATCAAGTGTATCTTGATTGTGCTGAACTTCTTGAGATGTTGACTTTGTTCCATTACTTCCCTTTTTCTCCTACATCTCATTCTCTTGGATTACTTGATCAATTATGTTTTCTAGGTTTTCCTTTCTATATTCAGATTCATTTTCAATATGGTCCAAATTGTCATATTGATGCTCTAATTTTGTTGACTCATCTTCAAACATGTATTCCACTTCATTATACAAGTTAATACTTGGAGTAGGTCAATTTATATCCTCAATAGTTAACAAATCTAGAGGAATATTTTACAATATCTTACTTCTATATGCTTGGAAGGCTTCCACGTAATCTTGATTGAGTTGATTGGATGTCAACTTGAGTATATCTGAAAACTTATCAATGCCCTGAAAGAAATCATCAAATCTATCTCTTTCTTTCACAAACAGTTTCATTTCGAGCTCTGTGATGTAGTTTTTAGTTACATCATTTGAATCATATGGTCATTTTGGAATTACTTCCAAAATCAATAGATTAATCTTTGAAACTTCCTTGTAGGCATGAAAAATATCAAAAATTGCAAAAGTACCGCATTGTAAAGCTAAATTAGGTCAAACGGCCTTGTTAGCATATGTAAGTTGTTTAGAAATACCTTGTACAATAAGTTTGTAGACTATCTCTCTTGCAAGTAACTTATCAGGAACATGATATGGTAGGACATGAGGAGAATCATGACTCCCAAATACTCTGATATATTTGAAACTTTCCTCTGTAAACCATCTAGCAACAGAAAGAATGTTTGTACTAGCCTCTTTCGAAACCCTAGGGGATTTGTCATTGAATATCATCTGGTGCATAGGTAACATGAATCTATGGAAAAATTTGTAAAAATGAAAATGGATGTTTGAATCCCAAAGGGCTCTATGGTAAATGTAGATTGGGGTAGGGTCTTGGGTCATCCATTTCCATCCCATGGTAGGAAAACTAGAAGAAAATAAAATTGCGTCCATGACATAGGCACTCATGTAAAAGGGAGGTATTTATCTAGATGAAACACTTCTTTTACTCCTGTAATCCATGATGTGTTTACCAAAATTATCAGATAGGATATTTTCCAAATTCAAAATTAAAGAATTGATGATTTCCTCAATTAATTGGACCCAATATACATAAAACCTAGTGATATCAGGTCTGGAATATAATCTGGACAATGCATCGGTAGCATAACAGTAAGGGGAAGGAATTTGGGAAATTGGGTACATACCAAGTTTATCACATTTAAGATTTCCTTGGTATTCTTTTCATTCCTTTATGAATTTTATCAGATTTGTATTTTTTGTTCTAAATCCCTAGACAAAAGCTTTGTCATATTTCTACTGCGGGGAGGGTAGATGGTACATTGCCTGTAAATATTCTTCCCTGAATGACCCAATATTCTCACCTTTTGAATCTCTGAATGTTCTGTATTCTATGCTTAAGTGGTTGATTACCCACTTAACCATGTCTATATAGGGAATAATATTTTTCCTGGCTGCTACTGTATGGATGAATGAACATGCAGTGTCAAAATAATTCTTGTTTGAAGTAATTGATGTGCCTGTTGTAGCGACTTTGGTTATTACCCTTGGATTTTATCCTTCAAATAACTGATACATTGCTTCCCATGATGAAATTCTGCAATCCTTGTTACATGTAGTGTCTGAGAACATGGAAGACATATCCGAGTCTTCAGTAGAAGATGCTTTGTCAATTTATTTTCCTTTCTTGTTCATTTAAATTTTCCTCACTCCGTTAAGTGGCCTCTTGATTTTAAGCAAACAAATCAAACATTAAAAGTATAGAGAACAGGGAGGAAAATAGAATTGAAACAAACGTGGCATTCAATCACTTCAACACATGCTCGAAGTAGATATGAATCTATCAAAACCTTGCTTCTATTAAATTTTATTAATCACAAATAATATTTCTAAATCAAATCTATTACACCTTCACGTGAAATGTCTATCGGTAAATTTAAAGAGTTCGATGTTGTATTTCTGTTTGATTTGACATGAGTCATTTCACATCACACATCGCAACTTATAACTATTTCCATTATGATTTTACCCATAATTTCTGTGAAAATTGATATGCGCAAATCGCACATCGCAACTTTTATGTGTTAAATGAATTCTCTTTTAGTTATATCCTGCAAAATATGAATTGCGCTTTTAAGAAATCATGTTGTTGTGTTCTATCAGATGTTGGAGCTTTATGTTCATTACTTTATTGGCTCATCGGGTCCGTATAATTGTAATTTTTACCGAATTGCATATAAGTTTGATTGTTTAAATAAGGCATGATGCGATTTTGGTTTATAACAGTGATTAGGTTGTTTGCAATAATATTTCAATATGGATTTGGAAATATCTTAGCGCATATTGCAGCCCACACGACTTAATGGATTTTAACTCGTGTAATTTTGTAAGCTATGCGAATTGCGATGCACACTAAGGAATAAAATCTAATAAGAAAAATGAAACTTTATTTCCTAAAATTTTTTGGACTTAAAGCTAAAAATAAATGAAAATGAATTTCTTAATTATTTCTAAAGGGTCCCCATTTAATAAAATAAATAAGCGTTCTTGTATATCACAACAATTGGCGATTCACTTGGGAGAACCAACTATCTCTGACTAACTCTTTGAAATTTCTAAAACTTTTTTGAAATAAAAATAGTTGCAGGAATGAATTTCAAAAAAAGAATATCTTAATAAGCAATGAAATTTATTTTAATTACAATTCATAGGAATACCTATTTTAAAGATATAAGTATGATAATATATATCAGTCTTTACTCAGTTCAAAAAGATAAAGTAGGTGGCTCTTACAGATCAACTTTATAAATATTTACTCTTTTATCATAGGTAGAGCCTCTGATCTAATAGGAAATTTAAGCTCTTGGCAGGGTTACCTTTTACCCAACAATGATTCATTGTCCCATCCTGTCTTTCTTAGAAGTTCCAAAAATAAATTCTAACTTTATACAATTGATATGTTTGAAACTTTTGTTTTTTGTATCATATTCTTATTTACTTAAAAGCCACTGTCTTGGCAAGGTAACTAAATGATTACAATGCCATTCACTAGTTGTAATTAAACTGATCAAGCTGTCTCTTGATGAGACCCCTTATCCTCTTTATATAATCTCAATTCATTACCCCGTTTCGGTACGCAGTATTGGTAATGTCATTTGAACTATTTCCCTATGAACATGGTAAACAAGCTCATGATGAGACTTATTATCTTTTAAGATTTTCTAGTATAATAATATTTTTTTTAATTTCTTTCAAAAAATTGGTAATTTCTCCCTAATGGGGTGAACCATTGATCCTTTTGAGGATTCTGGATGAGAATGTTGAGTTTTATATTACATTTCTGTAAAAAAGTCTTCACTATTTTAAGGATTTTTTTCTTGACTAATGACAAAATATTCATGCTATATAAAGATGATAGTTCATCAAAGACTAAATAACATCAGTGAAATTTAATCTTTCAGTGAAAAATAAAATATTTTTTCCTTTCAAATCTTTCGATTGTTTTCTTAAAACTTATTATTTCTATAACTGATAAATAAAAAAGGATCATCTAGGATATTTATTTTAAAAAGAAAAAAAAAGTATACCAAGAAAAATTTATTTTCCTAAGCGAAAAAAAAAGACACTAGTATACAGGAAATAGAAGGGTTTACCTACTATGAAAAGTATTTTTTCAAAATCTACCCGTTAACAGGAAAAGAATCTCTTTTTCCAGATAGATCTTGCAATAAGAATGTTGATGGACCTATTTCTTCAATTATTTGAATTGGACCTAGCGAGAGTTTTTTAAACTTCTTGTGTTTACTTTTTTCCTCGTGCGCTTTGTCACATTTCAATACCAGATCACCAATTTTAAATTTTTTTGGAGTAACAGAAGTTGAATCAAATGAGGCTTTTACTATCTATTTATCATGTGCATGATTATGCTTAGCTTCTTCTCTTTCTTTTTCTAAATTGAGAATTTGACATTGTCTAAGTTGTAAAGAAGAAGAAGTAGATTCGTCAATAAATTGTAGTAAGGAAAGAGAGGGAATAACTACATTGGTACGAAGCACAACTTCCTTTCCATAGACAAGCTTGAATGGATAAGTGCCAGTAGAAGCTTTCTGAGTTATTTTTTCTACCCAAAGATCGAATATTAATGATTTACGCCAATTTCGTTAGTTTTGATCAACAATTATTTTGATTATTCTAATGAAATTTTTTTTTTTGGACTCTGCTAAACCATTTCCTTGTGGGTAATAATTTACAGAATACTGAAGTTAAAACCTCTTTTGATTGCAAATTCCATCATAGCAGTTATGAAGAAGTAATATGTGTTATCAAACATTAAAGTAGTAGGTAAACCAAACATAGTTGTGATATATTGGTCGATGAAATCACTGATATTCTCATAGTTGGCTACCTTTAAGGGAATTTCTTCCACCCATTTAGTAAAGTAATATGTAGCTGTGATAATATATCTATGTTGTTTGGAATAGCTAGGAACAATCTCACCGACTATATGTAATCCCCATTGTTTAAATGGTTGTTCAATATGGACTGGCTATAATGGGAAGGTTGGCTTCCTTTGTCTTCCAGATACACTTTGACACACTTTTCATTTTCTTGCATATTCATGAGCATATTTGAAAACTGTAGGCCAATAGTAACTTGCATGTAGGATTTCTTCTAATGCCATATTTCCTCCAAAATGTCCTCCATCTAGTCCATTATGGAGTTCCGGAAATATTTTGTCTGATTTAGATTTTTCTAAGCATATTAGTAGTATAGAATCAAAATTTCTCCTAAAAAATACATAATTGATTAATACATATTTCTTGGCCATTAATATCAAATCCTGTTTTGTTTTGTAACTAAGTTGGGTCAGAGCATATCCATTCTTCAAATAGAATATGACATTGACGTATTGATATTGTGCATCGTTGAGGCTTACCTCTGATATTTGCACATTGTTACTCGAATCTTCTTTTGATGATAGATGGGATGCTCCTGTAAGAATTTTACAAAAACCTTGACCTCTAAGAATTTTAGAGGGTCTAATTTCTACATCATATTCTTGTAAAGCAGTAACCTAGTTAGCCATTTTCACTTCTAATTCTCTTTGCATTAATAGTTGTCTCACTGCACAGAATGGAACTATGATTTTGGTGTGTGTTTTTAGGAGAAATAGCCTGAAATTATTTATAGCCTTAAAGAAAACAAATGCTTGCTTTTCAACAAATGAATAGTTTAGTTCTGCACCTTTCAAATTGGAACTGAAAAATTATATTGGTGCTTCAATTTGTTGGTCATTAAGCCATGTTAAAACATCAAAAAATGATGCATCTGATGAAAAGTTATATAAAGTAAAAGGATTAAGAAAATTGTGGGGAGTCAGGAATGGAGAATTGACAATGCATTGTTTTGTAACACCCTTAGTTTTATGTTCCTGAAAGTTAGACATTTGATCTTTAATCCAAAGGGGAGTAGACCCCAATGGAAGTATTTTGTGGATGTAATTAAGTATTTAATTATGAGAATTAAATAAAATAATTTTGTGCAGATTGACCAAATGAGAATCATGAGATCACTTGCCAAATCCATGAGGATGTAAAGAGGCAATTACTTTCCCCAAAAATCTTTCAAAAATCCTTGAAAGAATTTATTTCCAAATTAGATTTTTGAGGGAAAATCTAGTTTTCCCCAATGAGGTGGAGAGTAGTTGGGAAGAGGTAAAAAGATGAGAAACGCATAAAGCAACTTTAAAAATCCCTAAATAAGGGAAGCTTAGGCAAGCAGGAAGAAAAGTATCCTGAAATTCTCGATGCAGAATTAGAAATAGGCTTTGCGGAGAAAAAGCTTAAATAAGCTACTCCTAAACAGATTAGAGGTTATTCTGTGGTGGAGGTGATCTCAGCTCGGGGGTGAGTTCTAGAGATAGAGGGACTCTAAGGTTGGGAGGACTGGTAAATTGCAGAAGTGGTATGGTCATAGTGTGTATGAATGAATGAATTGTTTCCAATGTTTTATTTCTTGTGTTCCATACATTTACAGAATTTTTAGAAGAAGTACATCCTCTCAAATCTGTATAGTTGTAGGAATAGTAATTATGGGAAATTATCAACGATAATCTCTAAACCAGAATATGGTTTAAATCTGGAGATATATTTACTATTCCCATAACCAAATTAACTATGGTAACTTAAATATACTGCTAGTATGAATAGTTACATGAACAGACACATATGTATCAATTTTAAATTTATAGTTAATATTTGAAATTAATGGATCTGGGTTGCTAAACTTGGTATAAACACACAATGAAAACAATATTACCAATAATAAGGAAGGAATAATATGTAGTAACTCATAAACTATATTTTAGAGTACCGTGAGATCATTATACTTGAAAAAGGAAAATAAATTCTACTGTACAACAATGACATCATTGTATTACAATTTAGAAGCAATTATAACCAGAACAAAATTCTATACTTCATGGAATGATTAAAAATTGTATGACAAAAAGATAGATGTCATTGATATATTATAGTAAATTAATCTTTCTATATTAATTTCCCAAAAAAAATTATAGTTATCTACTTTTGTGACTTACTGTGGTGATATAATAGCAATCTGATCTGAACTATTACACTGGAAGGAAAGTACATGCAGGATGGGTACAGATCTAAACAAAGGCACAGAAAGACTCTAATTATAGAATATGACTCTGGATAATACCCAATATGGAGGAAATATTATTTCTCATTATAGAAAATCAAAACTGTAGAAACTGATATAAATTTTATTAGACATTAATTGTCACAGAACTTTAACAAGTATTGAAAATCGAATTAAACTCGAAGTAGCAGAATGACTTACTTCTAATAAATAGAAGAGTGGGGTTTATCTGAACTGTTAAAAACCACAAGATATTATACAACAAAAATTTAATATTGATGGACGAAGACATATATGTGAATATTTAATTAACAAGAAAAGCATTACTTATCATGAACTATAGATATATATAGATGTTTAAAGCAGAGTTGAAACAAAATTAAATGAACAGAATTAAACCCAGTCTTATATATAGAACACCATTAAATATCCATAGAAGAACCATGGCATGGTAAATCCTGTTTGAAGAATGTTCGGAATTCACAATTATTACAAGGCCACGCAAATAGACCAATTGTTGTACTGACAGAAATATACATTGCTTTTCGGAAAAAAAACAAAAACAAACTTGTATTTCACAGTACGCTAAGATAATAAAATCCTATGGAAGAAGCTAGATGAATATGAGGACGACGGTTCCGAGAGTTTCCATACATTGACATACCAACATGAAACAATTCAAAATGAAAACAATTTACTATCGTTCTGAGCTCTCACGAATTGAATCGATTTCATAAACGTATGATGGGATGAACCGTATAAACCAAACAAGACATTTGTACCTGTAACAAGATAAGAGAGCCAATTCAATCTACTTAGGAGACAAGACCTGATTATATCCATAGAAAACCAAAATAAAATGAATCGAATGGTAAAAATAGGAGCCATCATACCTAGGGTATTTGAAAACCTCTCTTTAAACTTATATCCTGAAAGGAAACAAATGGAAGTGAAAATTTTATATATCATTTCTGACAAGCGAATGCCTTAGAGGCATCAATAATTTCATAAAAACATTAAGAATTGACACAACGAATTCAATACAAGTTACAACCTCACCATCGAAAGTGTTGGGAAATTTAAGTTATAGAAGTGAGTCTTTGAAGAAATCTTCGAGCTACTAGTACGAGGACGAAGGAGGGTTGTGAAATGTCCTTACAGAAGGAACAAGAAAATCGTATAAGAGGAGGTGAAAAAAAAATCAAAACGATTTCAACAATGCTCTATGCAAGAAAACGAGGATTTAAACCTCTGAGGTTCTAACTAGAAAAAAAAATTAACTCTCAGGGTTAGTAGTAAATCCTACCGAAAGGACAAATCAACTGGTAAATTTTACGAGTAAGAGAACTGTGTCTAAGAGAGACATACATGTAGGAAACCATAAGAACTTGCAGTGTAAATACCATTCGAACCATGGTTATCAACCTACAGAACGAATATTTGAACCAAACAACCAGTATAATAGAGAGCGTGGGAGAAATCTCAAAATACCTGGATCCTCAACTACTCTATGGGAAATTTTACGCCATGAGAAGAAAACGAACTCGCTCCACAGATAATGAGAACATGCCTCAGAAGAAAGATCCAGAACTCTCGAAGTTTGAAGTTGAAAATGAACTCACTCTTAGAAGAAATCAAACCATATATACCTCAGGAAAACTCTAATTTCCTATGAAGATCGACCATACACGTGTAGAGCTATAGAGCCTGCATCGTAAATGTGCACCAGGAATTATCGAACGCATAAACACAGTAAAAATAAAATAAGTCGATCAAATCTATACTCAGAGAGGAAATCACTGACATAAATACGAATTTACTAAGAAATCAGTTTCGGATGGTTACTAGAGAAAACATTTTATGAATAGAACTCCAAACCAATCACAACATTATGGCAAGTTGGCCATAAAATCCTCGAAACCAGAAACGAGGTGAATAAGGATTCAGAACAATAAATGATACCTAGAAAACCATCAATTCGCAGATACGATGTGAGGTTTTACAACTGGAGATGGGTACAAAATGATCGCATGCGATCATGACGTGTGGTACGTGAATAAAATTTAAATCCAACTCTGTGCAAGACGTTAAAGTCATGCCATGCTGAACTACAAAAACATACGTATAGTTATACGCTAACTTCATGGTAATACATAGAGTTTAGTTCGAATGATGATCTGGTACGGCTAAACAAAGTTACCAGGGTCGATGACTTTAGTTACAAAGATATGTGTAACAAAAAATAAAAATAAAAAAAATAAATGGTAGTCCGAGTATATATATATATATATATATATATATATATATATATATATATATATATATATATATATATATATATATATATATATATATATGTATGTATGTATAATTGAAATGCATATATATATAAGGAATATATTATAGTCTATCAAAGGAGACATATGTATAATTATACCCAAAGTATAATAAAGAGAAAGGCGTATGTATTCAAGTGTAAGATGTAAAGATAACAAATACAATTTTAGAGAAATTATATTTTTATTTAACTACAACAATAGATGAACAAGTAATGACATGAAGTATATTTAATAGAGGTATATTAAATCAAATTTTAATTCGGAATAATTATGAAGTAGTTAAATGAAAAAAAAATAAAAATTGTTGGGAAGTGGAGACATTACAAATTGTATTAGAGCTCATGTTAGATAAAATTGGGCTGTTTTTGTTGTGCTCACTGTATAAATTATGTCTTGTCAGAAAGATTTTTTTTTTTTTTACTGATATGTGTTGTTTAGTGTACAGTGGTGCTGAAACAGAAAAGTTGAATGGCTGAAGGTGAGGAAATTTATGTTGATCTACGTGATGACGATAATACACCAGATCCCAACGGTCTGGTGATGGCTATGTTGCATAGTTTGTAACAAGAGATGGCTGAGATAAGAAGCCAGAATGACATATTTTCATTAGCCAATGAGGAGGAGGAAAAGCTCATTAGAGAATTAACTTCGCGGAACATCCAAGAAGGTGAAGTTTCCAGAAAGAGGAAGAAGAGTAAGTTCTCTAATGATTCTGAGGAAGATGATGCTGCTAGGCATCAATATAAGAAACAAAAGGAATAACAGGGGGAATTCCGAAAGATCAAATCTCCCTCCTATGATGGGGAGAAGGAGGAAGATGTTGAAGCCTGGTTGTTGAACATGATTAAGTATTTCCAGGTCTATGACTATGAAATAAATCTAAAAGCCATATTAGCAGCCTACCAGCTACAAGGTAAGGCTACCTTGTGGTGGGAGGAGACGAAAATGATCCATGCCATTGATGAAAAAACAGTGACTTGGGAAGATTTCCAAGTCAAGTTTAAAAACCGCTATTTGAACGAATGTTATTATGATGATAAAGAAAAGGAATTCCATGAAATTAGACTGGGATAGCTCACTATTGTTGAGTTTTTCACCAAGTTTACAAATCTATTGAGATATGTCCCTTACATTCGAGAAGAGAAGGCAAAGGTGCAAAGGTTTTTGAACTGTTTGCCTGCTATGTAGAAAGAGAAGATCGAGTTTGATAACCCAAAAACTATGGACGAAGCAGTGAGGAAAGCTAGGTTATGCTACCAACAGTTTAAAGGAAAGGGTGAGCATGGAAAAGGCTGGATAAACAAGGGTTAAATCAAAGGAAAGAAATAGAAACCAACTTACTTAAATAATTTTGGTAGGGATCATCAGCGGAAAAAGTTTAATAAACCAAAAGAAAGCCAAACTGCTCAGTCTCAATTTGATTCCAAACAACTATATGGAGAAAATAAGAAGGAAGGCACAGTTAAAATGAGGGAGCCTTTGAAATTCTAGGGTTGCAGAGAACCTCATCTCTTGAGGGATTGTCCCCACCAAAATATTCAGATGATTATGAGGGATCGAGAAGCTACCATAGTAAATGATATAGCAAGAAATATACCCACCATTAGTGCAGCCTTGGAGAATCGACAAGCAGAACACCAAGCTACCATGGTTGAAATGGAAGGTAAGATTGCTGACCAATCTGTTACAGTTTTAATTGATCCAGGTGCTTCTTTGAGTTACATTAGTCCACAAGTGGTAGAAAAATGCAATCTCAAAACTGAAAAATTTCAGCAGTCTTGGTTGGTCCAGTTAGCCACTGGCACCAAGAGGAAAGTAACTCATAAGTTACCTCAAACAAAAAATAAATTAAATCAATTTCAGACAGAAGTGAATTTAAACATGTTGCCATTAGGCTCATATGACTTGCTGATAGGAATGGACTGGATGGAAAAGAGGAAGGCTATGATGAACTGTTGGGATAAGACTCTGCATTGCATAGATGAAGAAGGGAAACCTTTTATTCTCTAGGGAAAACCAAAACCCATCTCTGTAAGACAAATATCAGCACTGCAACTAAAAAGAACAGCTAGGAAAGGATACCAAGTATATGCAGTACATATTGAATAATTATAACAACAACCTGAAGCAAACCTGATGGATACTTTGCCAGTAGTGAGAGAGTTTAAGGAAGTTTTTCCAGATGAGATTCCTCATCTTCCCCCCAAAAGAGAGATTCAATTTTTAATCAATTTGGTGCTGAGAGAAACACCTGTTTCCCAAGCCCCTTATCGAATGAGTCCCCCTAAACTCATGGAACTGAAAATGCAATTGCAAGAATTGTTGGATAAGGGTTATATCCGACCGAGTGTGTCTCCTTGGGGAGCACTGGTGCTATTTTTGAAAAATAAGGATGGAACCTTTAGAATTTGCATTGATTATCGACAGATGAATAAGTTGACAATTAAAAATAGATACCCTTTGCCCCGAATTGATGATATTTTTATCAAGTAAGAGGGGCTTCAATATTTTCGAATATTTACTTAAGGACTGGTTATCACCAGCTCACAATTAAGGAGGAAGACATTAGCAAAACAACTTTTCGAACCAGGTATGGTCACTACCAATTTGTAGTCCTACCTTTCGGTTTGAAAAATGCCCCTGCCACCTTTATGTTCTTAATGAACAATGTTTTAAACAAGTACTTGGATAAATTCGTATTAGTGTTCATAGACAATATTTTAGTTTATTCAAAAAGTGAGGAGGAGCACAAAGAGCACTTGAGGATAGTGTTGCAAACTTTGAAAGAAAACCAGTTATATGCCAATTTTAGTAAATGTGAATTATATAAGGACAAGATACAATAATTGGGTCATATTATTTCTAAACAAGGGTTGGTTGTTGACCATGAAAAGATAAAGGCTATTAGAGAACGGCCGGTGCCAACTGATGTTTTAGCAGTAAGAGCATTCATGGGGATTGCAGGTTATTATCGGATATTTGTAGAAATATTTTCTGCCATAGCATATCCCATAACCTCACTACAAAGAAAGGGTGTCAAATTTGAGTGGACTGAAAAATGCCAAAACAGTTTTGAACAATTAAAATTAAAACTCACTACAGCCCCTATACTGAAGATTGTAGATCCTGATAAATAATTTGTGGTGTGTACGGATGCCTGTAGAGAGGGGTTGGGAGGAATATTGTTGCAAGAAAATTCAGTTATTGCATATGAGTCTTGGAAACTTAAAACACATGAACAGAACTATAGTGTATATGATTTGTAACTGGCTGCTGTAATTCATGCCTTGAAGATGTGGTGACACTATCTTCTTGGGAAAAAATTTACATTGATGACTGATCAGATTAGTCTTAAATATTTCTTTTCCCAAACTGATTTGAATGCTCGACAAGCCAAATGGTTGTCTTTTCTGAGTGAATTTGATATGGATATAAAACATATCAGAGGGAAAGAAAATAAAATTTTTTATACCCTGAGCAGAAATTCTTGCCAAAACATAAACAAAATTGGAAGTAGTGCTAATTTTGATTTAGAAGATCTAGTGAAAAAGGTAGCAAACCAGGATCTGAATTATGAGAATCTACAGGTGAAAATACTAAAGAAGGAGATGGTTGAATACACTAAAAAGAAAAAAGGGTTGATCTGCTACAAAAATAGATTGTATATCCCCAATGTGGAAACTTTGAAAAAGGAAATCCTAGATTAATATCAAAAACAGCCGTATGCGGGGCATCCGGGATATCATAAAATGCTAACAGCCTTGAAAAAGAAGTTGTTTTGGCCAGGAATGAAAATATATGTAGCAGAATATTTAGCTAGGTGCATGGAGTGTTAACTAGTTAAATTTGAACATCAGCATCCTGCTGGTCTTCTAAATCCTTTGTCGATGGAAGAATGGAAATGGGACACAGTTTCTATAGATTTCATAACAGGGCTACCCAAAACCAAATACCAACACGACTCAGTGATGGTAGTAGTAGACACTTTAACAAAAGTTGCACACTTCATACCTGTGAAATCTACTTTTGGGACAGCCCAAGTAGTGGATGTGTTCCTGAAAGAAGTAGTTAGGCTCCATGGTGTCCCAAAGATGATTGTTTCGGACAAAGATGCTAAGTTCACAACAGCCTTTTGGAAAGGTCTATTCGGGGGCATGGGAACTAAGCTGGATTTTAGCACTACCTATCACCCTCAGACAGACGGTGAGACAAAGAGAACAAATCATATTTTGGAGGATATGTTGAGAATGTATGTGATGGATAGGCCATAAAAATGGGAAGACTACTTGCATTTAGCTAAATTCGCCTATAATAATAACTATCAATCCTCCATCAAAATGAGTCTGTTTGAAGCACTCTATGGAAGGAAATATCGTACTCCTTTGAGCTAGAGCCAACCTGAGGATAAGCTAATGTTGGGACCAAATTATTTACAAGAGATGGAAAGAATTTTTAAACAAATACAAAGAAACATCAAGACAACACAAGATTGACAGAAAAACTATGCTGATAAGAAGAGGGTACATCGATACTTCAAAGTGGGGGAGCATGTGTATTTGCATATTAAACCCAAAAAGAGCACACTTTATTCTGGAAGTTGTGCAAAATTGGCTCCTAGATATTGTGGGCCTTCTGAAGTGTTATATAGGGTGGGACCAGTAGCTTATAAGCTGGCCTTACCGCCCCATGTTAAAGTTCATGATGTGTTTCATGTTTCATTATTAAAAAGATATGTACATGATGCTTCTCACATTATTGATTGGAATGTGATACAGGTGGAACCAGAAGTGGAGTTCCTTCCAGAGCCGCTTCAAATATTGGAGCGGGAAGAAATTGAATTGAGGAATATAACGGTAGCAAGAGTAAAGGTGCAGTGGAAGCACTTTACTGCTGAAGAAGCTACCTGGGAAAGAGAAGCTGAGATGATGGAAAAATATCCATCTTTGTTTGAAAAATAAACTCTAGTAGTTAGTTATCAACACCGAGGACGATGTTTGCTTTCAGAGGGGGAATATGTAACACCTAGTTTTATGTTCCTGCAAGTTAGACATTTGAAATTTAATCCAAAGGGGAGTGGACCCCAATGGATAAGTATTTTTTGGATGTAATTAATTATGTAATTATGAGAATTAAATAAAATAATTTTGTGCAGATTGACCAAATGAGAATCATGAGGTCACTTGCCAAATCCATGAGGATGGAAAGAGGAAATTACTTTCCCAAAAAATATTTCAAAAATCCTTGAAAGAATCTATTTCCAAAATATATTTTTGAGGAAAAATCTAGTTTTCTCCAATGAGGTGGAGAGTAGTTGGGAAGAGCTAGAAATCCGAGAAAAGCATAAAGAAGCTTTAAAAATCCCTAAATAAGGGAAGCCTAGGCAAGCAGGAAGAAAAGCATCCTGAAATTCTGGACGCAGAATTAGAAACAGGCTTTGGGGAGAAAAAGCTTAAATAAGCTACTTCTAAATAGATTAGAGGTTGGTCAGTGGTGGAGGTGATCTCAGCTTAGGGGTGAATTCTGGAGATAGAGGGACTCTAAGGTTGGGAGGAATAGTCAATTGCAGAAGTGGTATGCTCATAGTGTGTATGAATGAATGAATTACTTACAATGTTTTATTTCTTGTGTTCCATACATTTATAGAATTGTTAGAAGAAGTACATCCTCTCAAATATGTATAGTTGTAGGAACAATAATTATGGGAAATTATCATCTAGAATATCTAAACCAGAATATGGTTTAAATCTGGAGATATATTTACTATTCCCATAACCAAATTAACTATGGTAACTTAAATATACTGCTTGTATGAACAGTTACATGAACAAACACATATGTATCAATTCTAAATTTACAGTTAATATTTGAAATTAATGGATCTGGGTTGCTAAACCTGGTATAAACATGCAATGAAAACATTATTTCCAATTATAACGAAGGAATAATATGTAGTAACTCAGAAATTATATTCTAGAGTACTGTGAGATCATTATACTGGAAAAATGAAAATAAATTCTAATGTACAACAATGACATCATTGTATTACAATTTTGAAGAAATTATAACCAGAACCAAATTCTATACTTCATGGAATGATTAAAAATTGTATGACAAAAAGATAAATTTCATTGATATATTATAGTAAATTGGTCTATGTCTATATTAATTTCCCAAAAAAAATTTATAGCTATCTGCTTTTGTGAGTTACTGTGGTGATATAATAGCAATCTGATCTGAACTATTACAATGAAAGGAAAGTACATGCAGGATGCGTATATATGTAAACAAAGGTACAAAAAGAGTCTAATTATAGAATATGACTCTGGATAATACCCAATATGGAGGAAATATTATTACTCATTATAGAAAATCCAAACTGTAGAGATTGATATAAATTTTATTAGACATTAATTGTCACAGAACTTTAACTAGTATTGGAAATCGAATTAAACTCGAAGTAACAGAATGACTTACTGCTAGTAAATAGAAGAGTGCGGTTTATCTGAACTGTTAAAAACCACAAGATATTATACAACAGAAATTTAATATTAATGGACGAAGACATATATGTGAATATTTAATTCACAAGAAAATCATTACTTATCATGAACTATAGATATATATAGATGTTTAAATCACAGTTGAAGAAAAATTAAATGAATAGACTCAAACCCAGTCTTATATATAGAACACCATTAAATATCCATAGAAGAACTGTGACATGGTAAATCCTGTTTGAAGAATGTTCGGAATTCACAATTATTACAAGGCCACGCAAATAGACCAATGGTTGTACTGACAGAAATATACAATGCTTTTCAGAAAAATCCTATGGAAGAAGCTAGATGAAGATGAGGACGACGGTTCTGGGAGTTGCCAGACATTGACATACCAACCTGAAACAATTCAAAATGAAAACGATTTACTATCGTTCTGAGCTCTCATGAATTGAATCGATGTCATAAACTTATGATGGGATGAACCGTATAAACCAAACAAGACATTTGTACCTGTAACAAGATAGGAGAGCCAAGTCAATCTACTGAAGAGACGAGACCTAATTATATCCATATTAAACCAAAATAAAACAAATCGAATAGTAAAAATAGGAGCTATCGTACCTAGGGTATTTGAAAACCTCGCTTTAAACTTATATCCTAAAAGGAAACAAATGGAAGTGAAAATTTTATATATCATTTCCGATAAGAGAATGCCTTAGAGTCATCAATAATTTCATAAAAACATTAAAAATTGACACAACGAATTCAATACAAGTTACAGCCTCACCATCGAAAGGGTTGGGAAATTTAAGTTATAGAAGTGAGTCTTCGAAGAAATCTCCGAGCTACTAGTACGAGGACAAATGAGGGTTGTGAAATATCCTTACAGAAGGAACAAGAAAATTGTATAAGAGGAGGTGAAAAAAAAATCAAAACGATTTGAACAATACTCTATGCAATAAAACGAGGATTTAAAACTCTGAGGTTCTAACCAGAAAAAAAATTTAATTCTCAGGGTTAGTAGTAAATCCTACCGAAAGGACAAATCAACTGGTAAATTTAACGAGTAAGATAACTACGTCTAAGAGAGACATACACGTAGGAAACCATAATAACTTGCAGTGTAAATACCATTCAAACCGAGGTTAACAACCTACAAAACGAAGATTTGAACCAAACAACCAGTATAATAGAGAGCGTGGGAGAAATATCAAAATACCTGGATCCTCAACTACTCTGTGGAAAATTTTACGCCATGAGAAGAAAACAAACTCGCTCCACAGATAATGAGAACATGCCTCAGGAGAAATATCCTGACCTCTCGAATTTTGAAGTTGAAAATGAACCCACTCGTAGAAGAAATCGAACCATATATACCTCAGGAAAACCCTAATTTCATATGCAGATCGACCATACACGTGTAGAGCTATACAGCCTACATCGTAAATGTGCACCGGGAATTCTCAAATGCATAAACACAGTAAAAATAAAATAAGTCGATCAAATCTGTACTCAGAGAGGAAATCCCTGACATAAATACGAATGTACCAAGAAATTAGTTTCAGATGGTTACTAGAGAAAAAAATTTATGAATAGGACTCCAAACCAATCACAACTTTATGGAAACTTGGCCATAAAATTCTCGAAACCAGAAACAAGGTGAATAAGGAGTCAGAAAAATAAATAATACTTAGAAAACCATCAATTCGCAGAGACGATGTGAGATTTTACAACTGGAGACGGGTACCAAACGATCTCATGCGATCATAACGTGTGGTATGTAAATAAACTTTAAATACAACTTTGTGCAAGACGTTAAAGTCATGTGATGCTGAACTACAAACACATATGTATAGTTATATGCTAACTTCATGCTAAGACATAGATTTTAGTTCGAATGATGATCTGGTATGGCTAAACAAAGTTACCAGGGTCAATGACTTTAGTTACAAAGATATGCGTAACAAAAATAAATAAATAAATAAATGGTAGTCCGAGTATATATATATATATATATATATATATATATATATATATATATATATATATATATATATATATATGTATAATTGAAATGCATATATATATATATAAGGAATATATTATAGTCTATCAAAGGAGACATATGTATAATTATACCCAAAGTATAATAAAGAGAAAGGGGTATGTATTCAAGGGTAATATGTAAAGATAACAAATAAAATTTTAGAGAAATTATATTGTTATTTAATTGTAACAATAGACGAACAAGTAATGACATGAAGTATATCTAATAGAGGTATATTAAATAAAATTTTAATTCGGAATAATTATGAAGTAGTTAAATGAAAAAAAAAAAAATTGTTGGGAAATGGAGACATTACATGTTTAATCAAATCAAATGCTTCTCTTTCATTATGTTTACATTTAAATATTGATTTTTTCTTAAACATGTTTTGCAATGGTAAAAATATTGGTGAAAGGTCAGGGACAAACCTTTTAACAAAATTAATTTTCCAAAGAAATTATTGCATAGCTTTCTTGTTATGATGAAAAGGAATTATTTTAATCTCTTCAATTATTTCAGGATCAATATAGATACATCTTTTTGACACAATGAATCCTAAATTTTTTCTTTGGGTTTAATGAGATGCCATACCTTTTACATCTCTCAAAGACTTACTTTAGGTCCTTCACATGATTGGTTACTTTTTTATAAAAGACTGTAATGTCATCTAAATAAATAACCACTAATTTATTTATGAGCCCCCTAAAAGTTGTGTCCATAGTTGTGTGAAAAGTTGCACCTGCATTAATTAATCCAACGACATCTTTGGATAGGAATAATTTCCCCACTTAGTTCGGAATTTAGTCTTTAATCTGTCATCTATATGTATGAGAATTTGGTTATATCTCAAGAATCCATCTAGAAAGGAACAAACTGCTGTTTGCAGTACTTGTTCCATGGTTGGTAATAGAAAGTTGTCCTTTTGACATGCTTTGTTTAAATTCCTAAAATCAATACAAATTCTAATATCGCCATTCTTTTTCCTGACATGTACCAAGTTTGATACCCATTTAAAATGCGTGAATGGAAAGATGATTTCTACCTTGAGGAGTTTGTTAAGTTCTATTTTGATTTGATTTTCAAGATTTGGATGAATCTTCCTCAATTTTTGTTGTGTAGGTTTTCTTCTGAGATCATAGGAATGGTATGTTTAATAACAGAAGTATCATATGTCTTAAGATCAGTATAATCCAAAGAAAATACACTTTTGTATGTTCTAAATAACCTGATAAATGATAATGCTTCTTCAAAAGATAGACCAAGACCTAGATTGATCTTTTCAGGTTTTTCATTAGTTCCTGGATTTACTAACTTAAATCTTAAGGTAGAGATTTTATTTTTTGAGTTAGTAACTCTTTTAAACCTATATTTCAGATCATATAGGTCTTCTAACATGAAAACATACTTAGGAAGATGATTTTCATCTAGTTCTTCCTTAATTTGAATGTCATGTTCATTTTCATCCAAAATTTGACTATCATAAGATCCTTCACATGTTAAGAAATCTATGATATTTGAATCATCATTGAATACTCTTTAATTGGTAATATTCTCAGGAACAGATGGTCTAAAAATTAATTCAATGGAAAATCTATTGGGACCAAACTCTTGAGATGGAATTAACTTGTATGCTACATTGGGCAGTAGATGTACACTAGTATTTTTCATTCTAGGTAGAGAAGAAATATTAAAGGATAAGAAATGAATGGAAAATTATTGGACTAATTATTGGTTTTGATTTAAATGTCCGAAATTATAATGAATGGTATTTATTACCTATCTAACAATGATTTCTGAATCTCCTAGGACTTTCAGATATTTTATATTAACATCAATGACTTTGTACAAACCTTGGACTAATGCTTCGTATTCCGCTATATTGTTTGTACAATTGAAGTCTAGTCTGCAGGTTAGCATGTTTTTTTCTCCTTCTGGGCTTATTAAAATATAGCCAGCACCTGCACCATCTTCAAATTTAGAACCGTCAAAATAAAGAGTCCAAAATAAAAAATTAACTACTACTTTATCTACAAAATTTAAACATTTGGAACTATCTGTCTGGGAAAATTTCTCAATCTGAGGAAAAACTACATTATCAAAGAAAGGTGATGGTTGAGCATTGAAATTTCTTGAAAATGACTCTTGTGAGTAATTTCCAAAAAAATTATTATTGAATGCTAGTGACTCATTTACTCTTTCAATATCGATGACTGTATGTTTCATGAACTTTTGACAGTCTACTCATATTTTATTTTTCTTTCCGTTATATCGTAGCCACATATGCGACCAATATATTGCAAAATATCCATGGAGTTTTTCATACCAGTCTCGGCTTAAAACTAGGCCATAAAAATCAGGAATATCAGCCACCAGTATATCGATTATTTGAGTAACCTTGGGGTTTGATGATGATCTTATGGAAACATAATTTATTTCTCCTACCACCTCTATCAAGTTGTACTATATGAGCAGGGGAACTCTAAGGAGTTACAATAAACTTAACACAAATTTATTTTGGCATTATATTAGAGGAATCCCCTAAGTCTATTAAAAAATTATGAATGTTTTTATTATAGATCTCATAGGTTAAGATAAATGGAGGATTATGAGAGATGGATCGAGCACCTACCTTAATATAGTCTGTATCATATATTTTAGTTGAAGGAGAAAGTGGCTTACCCATTTCTTTAGCAGATTATACTATTACAGTAGTAGGTAAGGTTGAAGCAGGAGCCACATTTATGTCTCTAAGTAAGATTTTATGTTGCTTCTTTAATTTAGTAAGCTCATGAATTGAAATGTTGGCCCTGGTTTTCTTCACATCTTCAACTAAATTATACTCAATAGTTTCTGAGACTACCGTTGTCTTAGATGTAAGTGGAGTATCTGAAGTAAAGGGACTGGTTTGTATAGCCTTTGAAGTAGACTTTTTTCTTACTGATTTATCCTTAGCAAGAGTTGAAATTTGTTGTTGTTTATTTGGTTGCATTGCTACAGTAGTATTTTTTATCCTTTTACTCATAGGTAAAGCTTCATGTTATTCTTCATTTGGTAGGATGAAATCCCACATTCCATTTAGTTCAACTTCTTCTTCTTCATCGTCTTCTTTTTCCTCTATTTTCTCTTCCTCCATATCTTAATCAGACTTAATATTAGATATGATATTTCGATGTTGAGTATTAGAGGACTCACCTTTCTTGAAGTTTTTGGAAGTATTATTTGAGATAGAATTTTCAACGACTTGTTTCTTGATATCTACCTTCTCGTTTGTCATAGTCTTCAAAAAAATTTGAAGACCGTCTACATCAAAAGTGGCTTTTGGCAGCTTCTTTTTATAATCATATTTGAAAGATACCATTTTTTATTTTCGATCTTCTTGAGAATTATTTTTCTCAAGAGAAATTATGTGTTTCTCTACAGATAGAGATTCCTTCATGTTTTCTGCAAGTGTCAGTAGTTTTTCTCTATCAACAAAAATAGCTATATTGGATGGAACAGATGAAATATTCCACTCAATTTGAGCTTCTACACAAGGAACTGATTTAGTATGAACTTTATTGAGTAATTTATTAAATCTTGAATTAAAATATTTTATCTTCTCACCTGTTTTAGCTTTTATATTTGATAAATCATTGATGAGCATAGCAGTGGTCCTTTCATCCCCAAACATAGCTAGAAATTGTTCTAAAAAGATATTTGGCTAGTTATAGAGCATGCATGTAGTGAAAAATACCAGGATCCTGTGGATCCTATTAGAGTATAGAGAAATAATCTTACAACACAATCCTAATCAACTACTTCTTTTAGATTTATGGATAACATAAAATTATGAATGTGTTCTTTTTCCGGAAGACCATCATCACGAATAAATTTAGGTAACCACATTTCAAGATATTTTGGAAGAGCAGGAAGAGGAATGGGCATATTTACAACCCTTGGATTGTTCCATGGATGGCATGCAATTGGAGCTTGGGTGGATGTGATGGATTGAGTTTGAGTTGAAGAAGAGGCAGTTTGAGTGCTAGGACTAGTTAAAGGGATAATAGTTTGAGTACTGGAACTAGTTAAAGTAACACTGATTGTTGGAATGGAAGTTGTGGAAGTGAGAGGAGGTAATGATGATGAATGGGATAAGATCTCGCCAGTGATTGACTTTTATTTAGTCGTCTTTATTATTTTTCGGGTACTATCAATGGGAAATTAAAAAGGAAGAATTCATGTATTTTAACTTTTTGATCGAGTTAATAGTGTTGGAGGTTGTAAAGAAGACGAAATACTGATATCTGATATTTGATAAAATTCAGGATTTTTAGCAGAAATGGATATTATATCTAGATTTTCTATGAAAGGCTAAAATTATGGGGAATTTTGATGAGAATCAGGAGATAGTATGTGTTGATTATCACTAGGAGACTTAGGAGAAGGATGATCAACTTCATATTTTCAGGGTGATGATCTAGATAATTTTCTGGAAGTTGAAGGGGATCTAGAGGGAGAGACACTCTTAGATTGACCTTTAGATTGATCAGAAACTTTTTCCATTCATAAGGACCTCCTTCTAGTGCCATAATGTTGAGGCCTTATAATTATGCTATGAAAACATGGAGGAAAACCACTCAGTCCAGACCTTAAAGCAACTCGTTTTTCGTTTGGTGTAATGGCTTGGACTGGGGATAATGGGACTAGTTTCCCAATAAGGATGATTTTCGGGTGTGTTTTTATTATACAACATGAAATGGGAAATGATTCTAATATATCACATGCATCTATCTAAACTATCTATTTTATTATATAACCGAGGTGTTTCTTCCTTTGTGCGATCTAAAGAGATATCTTTCAACTATTAGTAATGTAGATTATTTAACAGTTGAAAGAGATGAAAATTATGTAAGATGATTCTTATAAAAAGATATTGTTTTTAGAAGAATCGTGAAAAACATATCACATTCATATGTGTGATTATATATTCAATAAGAAATCACAAGCAGATATTAGAACATAAGTGCATCTAACATTCACTTATAGTAACGTTTCAGATATATAATGCAATAAAAATATGACTATCAATCTATAAAGAAAGACTTAATACAAGTGAATAGAAGTACCATATGTACGCAGTTCTACTTATATAAACTGACATTAATTAGTCTTCTCCTCTTCACTTTGAATCAATTTAAAGAGTACAGTAGTGGAACATTAGTTAAACAACTTTAATAATTGTCAAAAGATAACAAATTATGTTACATTAATTCATCAAAGCATTCACAAACTTACAATAGTGAATTATTTAAAAATGTTTTTGAAATTTTTTTGGACCCTTTAAATACTAAAATAACCATGTTCTAAAATAGATTATTACAAAAAAATAGAGGAGGTTGCAAACAACCATCCTCGTAAGACTAAATTTAACTACAATCTAGGAAAATAAAGTAACAATATGACTTAAGAGTTCTTATCTTTCTTTTGGATTTCCCCCCGATGTTGACAAATATCTAGCATGGGATTGAGCTGAGCTGGCTATGAAACCTGTGATTTGACTTGTCCTTTGAATATCGCATTTGAGAGTGTTGGTTGCAATCTTCTTGTCGAATTTGTTAAAGACTGTAGGGTCTGGTATTGATGATAAGGTTTGATCATAAAATTCCAATAATTTTCTTGATCAAAATTATTTACTTTTTTAATTGTATCATCCTACATTTCTACCCTTTGTTTGCATTGTGTTTCCAGTTGTTTGACTTCTAAGATAACTTCAGACGTGCACTCTCTAATAAGTTCCGGTTTCACAAGCTGTTCACACACATTAGGGGAATTTTGAGGTCTAAAATGGGCCTCCTAAGAAAATGTACAATAAAAATTAATTTTATGAGAACCAATCACATTTTAGGGGATGACATCATCCCTAATGGTTGAGGTGGCATTGCTTGAGTTAAAGGTACTTACTTTTCACAGCCTCAATGGTGAATAAAAACTCATGGTTAACCAAGGTAGTGCTCTAAGTAATTTTAAAGTCAAAGTAAAGACTCATAATAAATGTCATTTCACACTTTTTGAATAAAAATATATTATTTTCATTTCATATTTCTTGAAAGAAACAATGCATATCCCTATACATTTATTATATTAGATTATATTATTTTTATATAGTATATTAGTTACATGTTATTATACAATTTAAATAATATAAATTTTAATTAATAGCATATAATATAATTAAGAATTTATAAATTTATATTTATATTTTATTTTAAGTTATTTAAGTACAAAGGAAAAATGCATTAGTTGTTCAATGATAATGACTTTTTCTTGAAAATCTCATTATTATTTATAGTCACATCAATATAATTTTTTTATTAATTTTATTTTAGTACAACTTTTCAATTGAATTTAACTATGGTTACATGGATTGTGGTGCAAAAAGTGAATTGAAAATTCATAAATATTATTTTATTGGCTTAGCTATTATTTTATTAATTCCTTAGGAGGCCCATTTTAGACCTCAAAATTCCCCTAATGTAAATTTAGTAATTTCCTTTCCCAACTTGAATTATTTCTTTGCTGCTTTCTCTGCCTGTTTTATCTGTGCTTCCCAATCTTTGAATAATATTACCTTGTGGAACTTATCTACACCGGGTAGATCAACTTCCTTTCTTGAGTCTGATGCTTTCCATTGAATGTATTCATTTAATTTATTCTCGATACTCTCATATTCAAGTTTTTAGATAGCTAATTGTTGGATTAATATTTCACTTGAGTCAGAATAAGATCAAGAAATAGAATATTGTTAGAAAAATACTTATTGTTGTTTCTTTAACTTAGCATTTACATACAATGCATCCTTTATGAATTTCTCTAACTCTGGCTGGCTTTGTAATCCAGTCATTGCTACTTCCAGTTGTGTTTGCTTCTTAGTGATTTCTGGTTGATGCTACAAATTAAGACTCTCAAAATCTTTTTGAAATTGGGTCATCTTCAATTTCATTTGATTGCTGGAGTTAGAATTTGGTTGGTGTAACAACCCCTCTAATTATTGTATTCTATCTTCTTTCTTCTTCTGTAACATTTTAACCTCAGTGGCCTTATCAATAGTGGAAATAGCATATGGTCCTAAAAACTGTGATAGTTTTGTTAAATGTTTGGTATGATCAGCTAGAGGATCCTTCCATAAAACGTCTACTGATTCATTTGTAAGATATGAGACTATCTCATCAATTTTTCTCCTTTTTCTTCTCTGGACTACAACCTTATGACTAGGACTGTAAAAGATATCTAGCGAAGGGATTTCCTCAACTTGTAACACTATCTCCTTTGTAGGATAAGGTAGAATGATCTCTCGATCATGAGTTTTTGGAACTTGTTGTAGTGGTGTAAAGTTTCCACTAACTTTTTGGAATGTTCAGGTGTCCGAGAACTAGTAGATTTATTAGTATTGGGATTTTTTTAGAATTTTTTATTTCTTTAGAAAAATCATCCCACTCACTATTCAAATTATTTGGTCACGACTTTCCTGACTGATCAAGTGTACCTTGATTGTGTTGAAGTTCTTGAGAATTTGACTTTGTTCCATTACTTCCGTTTTTGTCCTACATCTCAATCTCTTGGATTACTTGATCAATTATCTTTTTTGGTTTTTCTTTTCTATTCACGGATTCATTTTCAGAATGATCCAAATTGTGAGATTGATGCTAGCTCACCTTTAGACATTTCTTTCACTTCATTATCCAAGCTAATACTAGGATTAGGTCTGTTGACATATTCTGTATGCTTGGAAGGTTTCCAAGTCATCTTGATTGACTTGATGGGATGCAACCTTGAGTATATCTGAAAAAATTTCAATGCCTTGAAGGAAATCATCAAATCTATCTATTTCTTTCACAAACGGTTTCATTTTGAGCTCTGAAATGTAGTTTTTAATTACATCATTTCGATCGTATGGTCGTTTTGGCATTACTGCCAAATTCAATAGATTAATCTTTGAATATTCCTTGTAGTCATGACCAATATCAAAAACTGCAAAAGTACCACACTGTAAAGAGAAAGTTGGCCAAATAACCTTCTTAGCATCTTTAAGCTATATAGAAATACCATTTACAAGAAGCTGGTATGTTATCTCTCTTGCAAGTAACTTATCAGGAACATAATATTGTAGGACATGAGGAGAAGCATGACTCCCAAATACTCTGATATATGTGAAAAATTTCTATGCAAACCATCTAGCAATAGAAATAATGTTTGTACTAGCCTCTTTAGAAACCCTAGGGGCTTTCTCATTGAATATCATCTCCTGCATAGGTAACATGACTCTATGGAAAATTTTGTAAAAAATGTTAATGGAAGTCTGAATCCCAAAGGGCTCTGTGATAAATGTGGATTGGGGCAGGGTCTTGGGTCATCCATTTCCATCTCATGGTAGGAAAAATAGAAGAAAAGAAAATTTCTTCCATGAAATAGGCACTCATGTAAAAGGGAGGTAGTTATCTAGATGAAACACTTGTTTTACTCCTATACTCCATGATATGTTTAGCTAAATTATCAGATAAGATATTTTCCCAATTGAAAATTAAATAATTGATGATTGTGTCAATTAATGGGACCCAATCTATAGAAAACCTAAAGGTATTAGGTTCGACATATAGTCTGGAAAACATGCCGGCAGGATAATAGTAAGAGGAAGGAATTTGGGCAATTGGGTACATACCGAGTTTATCTCGCTTAAGTTTTGCTTGGTCTTATTTCCATTCCTTTATGACTTTCATAAGATCTGGATTTTTTTTCCTAAAGCTCTGAACAAAAGCTTTGTCATATTTCTCCCACGGGGAGGGTAGATAATACATTTCCTATAAATCTTCTGCCCTAAATGACCCAATATTATCGCCTTTTGAACCTTTGAATGTTCTGTCTTCTATGCTTAAGTGGTCGATTACCCACTTAACCATGTATGTATAGGGAAGAATATTTGGCCTTGCTGCTACCTTATGGATGAATGAACATGCAACATGGAAATAATTCACGTCTGAAGTAACTGACGTGCCCGTTGTAGTGACTTTGGTTATTACCCTTGGATTTTCTCCTTCAAATAACTGATACATCTCTTCCCGTGATTAAATGCCGCAATAATTTTTGCAGGTTGTGTCTGAGAACAGGAGAGACATATCTAAGTCTTTGGTAGATGATGCTTTGTCAATTTCTTTACCTTTCTTTCTGATTTCAATTTTCCTCACTCTGTTAAGTGGTCTCCTGATTTCAAGAAAATAGAGCAAACATTAAGAATATAGAGAACAAGGAGGAAAACATAATTTAAAAAAACATGACATTAAATCACTTCAACACATGCTCAAAGTAGATATCAATCTATCAAAACCTTACTTCTATTAAGTGTTATTAACCACCAATAATATTTTAAAATCAAATCTCTTACACCTTCACGTGAAATTTCTATCGATCAATTTAAAGAGTTGGATGTTGTATGTTGGTCTGATTTTACATGAGTCATTTTGCATCACACATCACAACTTATAACTATTTCCATTATGATTTTACCCATAAATTCTGTAAAATGCGATTTGTGCAAATCCCACATCGCAAATTTTATGCGTTAAATGAATTTTATTTTAGTTATATCTTGTGAAATGCGAAGTTCGCTTTTAACAAATCATGCCATTGCACTCTATCAGATGTTGGAGATTTATGTTCATTACTTTATTGGTTGTTCAGGTCTACGTAATCAATATTTTTACTGAATTTCATATAAGTTTGATTGTTTAAATGAGGCATGATGCAATTTAGGTTTATAATAGTGATAGGGTGTTTGCAATAAGATTTCGATATAGCTTTGGAAAGAGCTTAGCCAATATCACATCCCATAGGACTTAATGGATTTTAATTTATTTATGTTTGTAAGCTATATGAATTGCGATGCGTAGTAAGGAATAAAAGCAGATAAGCAAACATAAACTTTATTTCCTAACGTTTTTTGGACTTAAAGCTAAAAATAAATGAAAATGAATTTCTTAATAATTTCTAAAGGCTCCCCATTTATTAAAATAAATGGGGGTTGTTGCATTAAAAACCAATACCACAAGGAATCATTTTTCCAACTAAATTTATTAGATGTACTAGAATCTTGCTGCAACTTTTGAATGAGTTTCCACACTTCTTCATCCTTCTCCCATTCATCCCTTTATTCGGTTATGAAATTTGGTTGGGCAATAGAAATGACACAAAGAAATGCTTCCACCTCTTCACCCTTTCTTCATAGTGCATCTGCAACAACATTTGGCTTCCCTTTTTTGTAGATGATTTCAAAGTCATAACTTGATATCTTTGTGACCCATTTTTTCTAATCCTCTGAGGATAGTATTTGTTCCAAAAAGTGTTTAAGGCTATCATGATCATTTTTTACCTTAAATTATCTTCCCATTAGGTAAGTTTGACATTTATTTAGTGCATGTAGTATTGCCATCATTTCCTTATGATAAATAGCATTCTATAAATACTTTCCTTTGATTGGAAAAAATTGAAAATTAATGGGTCTTCCTTCTTACATTAAAACAACACAAATTACATTTCCCGAGGAATCAGATTCCACAATAAAGGCTTTTGGAAAGTCTGGTGTAGCTAAGACTAGTTCTATGCACATTGCCTCTTTAAGATTTTCAAAGGTCCTAGTTTCTTCATGAGTCCATGAAAATGCATCTTTCTTTAATAAGTTTGTTAGAGGTGTTGCTATTCTCCCACAATTCTTAAAAAACTTGCGATAATACCCTATTAAACTGAGAAATACTCGCAACTCCTTTGTGGTTGTGGGGACTTTCCATTCATTAATGGCTTTAATTTTGTTAGGTTCTACCTTCACAGCCTCATGAGATACAACATGACCGAGATATTCCACCTCTTGTACTCCAAAGAAAAATTTGAAGGTTTTCACATATAATATTTTCTCCTCCAATAGTTCAAGCACCCTGTCAACATCTTGAACATGATCCTTCCAAGACCTGTTGTAGATTACTATGTCATTAAAAAATAATAACAAAAATATTCTAAGGAATGGTTTGAAAATGGAATTCATCAACCCTTCAAATGTAGAAGGTGCATTGGTAAGGAAAAAAGGCATGACCAAACATTGATAATGACCCTCATGAGTTCAAAATATTTTTTTCAGAATATCTTCAGTCTTCATTCTAATTTGATGATATCCTGAACAAAGATCCAACTTGGTAAAATAAATTCCTCCATGTAATTCATCCAATAATTCATCAATCACAGGAATGGAAAATTCATATTTAATAGTGAGCTTATTGAGCTCCCTATAATCCTGACACATGCACCTAAACCATCCTTATTATGCACCCATACTATTGGAGTAGAGAAATAACTTTGACTAGGTTGAATTATACTAGCCTCAAACATTTCTTCAATCATACATTCAATTGCACTCTTTTGGACATAAGGATATATGTAAGGCCTTATGTTTGGAGGAACACTTCCTAGAATCAAATGAATAGTATGATCATGAACACGAATAGGTGGGAGTCCTTTGGGAGTTTCAGACACCTTAGAATTATTTTCAAAGACTTTTTGGAGATCTGGAGAAATAGATGATTTTTATGTTGGAACTTCTAGTGAGAATAATTGTGAAATTACGCCTCATTGTTATTTCTTCAAAAGCTTTGTCATGACATTAGAGCTTATTATCTTTCTAAACTTCCCTGTGACACCCCATAGTTTGACTTACTCTCCTTCCGAAATAAATTTCAAGAAAAGTTCTTAAAAATTAAAAGCTATCATCCCCAAAGATTGTAACCATTGTACTCCTAGTACAACATCAGCACCTCCCATTGGAATGGAAATCATTGGACTATTCAATACATATTTCCCTATGGGTAGCTTTATATTATGGTATTTTCCACAGCAATTTATAGTTCCTCCATTTGCAACCATAAATTGACATTTTCGTGGTGGGTATAGGAATAAATTCAATTCCTTGGCTACCATACAATGAATAAAATTATGGGTACTACCCGAATCAATCAGCACCATTATTTTTTTCTTCTTCATATGTCATTCTACCATGAGAGTTTGATGAGTGGTAATTCCTACCAACGCATTACATGATATGGTCAGACCCATTTCTTATTTTTCTAGGGTTTCTTCCTGGAGTATATCCTCTTCTTTTGAAGTTTCTTTTTCATTTTCTTCCTGCTCTTCACAATCTATGTAAAATAATTTCTTCTCAGCACACATATGACCTTTAGTGTATTTTTTGTCACAACTGTAGAAAAGCTCTTTTTCTCTTTTTTCTTCCAATTTTTGTGGTGTCAACCTTGTAGGTTGTGGAACTCTAGGAGTAGCAACACTTCCATATTTATATATGTCAGTGGTAGGATTCCTTGTCACCATAATTTTACATTCAAATTTTCTTTCCAACCTGAATGCCTTCTCCAATGAATCAGGTTCCCAAACTCGAACCTCATGTTCGATATTATCCCTTAAATTCTGTATGAAGACATCAATCCTGTGTTCCTCTGGAATATTAGCTATCCTTATATTTAATTTTTGGATTTCCTCAATGTTCTCCACCACTAAACCCGTTTGTTTGAGATTTATCAATTATCTAAATAAGGAGTTTCTATTTGTATCCTCATAATGTGCTATCATTTCCTTCGTAAAAATTGATCAAGTGACAATATTTTTACGATAGCAAAGCCATCAATACCATACAAATGTATTATTTTTCTAAATATAAAGTTGCAATGCATACCTTTTGTGTGTCTTACACATTGTTGGGATCAAAATTTTCTCCATTTGTAGTATCCATGTTACTAGATCATTGCCATCAAACTTCCTCATATCGATATTTGGAATATGTTGGGTCTTCAATCCAACATTAGAGCTTATGAAATCACGATTAAAATTTATTTTTTTCTCATCGTGAGTTTCCTCTACTATGTTTCCTCCATTAGGAATCATTTATTATATTAACCTTGTCATAAAAACTTCCATGTCTGATTTTAGATCATTCTTCATGTCTTCCATGTTGTCTCTCATTTTTTAATTGATCTTAGCTTCCATGTCATCCATCTTAGCTTCAATGTGAGCTTCCATGTCGTCCATATTAGCTTACATGCCATTATTCAAACCATTCATCTTAGTTTCCATGCCTTTCTTCAAACCATCCATCTTAGCTTCCACACCTTTCTTCAAAATTTCCATTTCATTTTTTGTTTCTCTTTGCAAGAGAAAAATTTGCTGCACTTGCTCTTGTAATTTTGATATGTCATGTTGTGGTTCTTCCTCTTCATGATTCATAGTAGAGCCTTATGAAGGCTTAATGGGTGTTGAATACCTTTTAGGTTTCATTTTAGAACCCAATACTGATATATATGAATCAATATGCCCCTGCAATCACTTCAAATTGATTTTTCAAACAAGACTTATGCAATTTGAAAACAAAATACACCCCTTTTTCTTGCTTTTGAGGAGCTCGATATTGAAACTGAATTATTTTTGTGATTTTGGATCTTTAATATTTGTAATTCGATCCTATAGTATCCCTATGAATCTTCTTTCCAATTCTAGAGGCCTAATCGAATTTGCATGATTCAAGACAAAGTTATTCCCAATCTCACACAATGACCTAATTATGGACTGGTTCAATAGAGCTAACTTCTATGATGTGCCACGTGACACTGTTTTATCCTTATCCTATGAATTTTATATAAATTAAAATAGATTCTATGTACTTCCAGCCACTTTTTACAGAATTTGAATCTAATGCTCAGAGAGAGAGTAATGATGATTTTCCCACAGCTAGCTCTTTGCAATTAAATTCAAGAGTGTAGTGTCCCTTCTTGGTGAGATAACGTTGATGACACATAGAGAGGGTGATTTTGATATAATGATATAATATTATGCATGATAGAATTATCGACATGATTATATGTTATAGACTTGGTTTGGGTCACCTAGTCGCTATATGGTTATGATAATATCTATGGTTTTGTGTATAAGAAGTGATTTTGGTTAAAATCATATTAGCTATGTTTTCTCTTTTTTTATCCTAGTTTTGACATAGGTGTATGACATGGATGGTGATCCAGGATTGGGACACATAGATCCATGGATGCTCATGGTTATGTGGAACATATGGCTAAATTATTATTTATGGATAATACATAACTTGTATGATTATATATATGTCTAATCTTGTACTGATCAGGATGTGGTAGGGGGCATGTTCCTTTTCCAGCAAGGATGTTCAATTATGAATGACTATGGGAGTGATTTCTTCAAAACCTAAATAATTGTGGAAGTCATGCACATTTCTTGGTAAAATGTGATTAAGTTAATTTCATTATGACATTCATATGATTCCTTTGATATATGATATTGTGATGTGTCAGGTCTTCAAACAAGGCCTTACCAATGAATCATCAAATGGGTAAAATCTCACAGTTAGTACCATAAGGAGAAACACGGAGTTTCAACGCATAGTAGATGAGAAAGAATGGAAATTAGGGTATGAAGTCCTAAATCCAAGAAATATAAAGACGTGGATTCTTGTATTTTAGGGCGTGAAGTTCTAAATATTTAAAAATATCAAGTTATGGAATCTTATACCTTTAGAGTAGATCAGGGCGTGGAGTCCTCAATCTACTAAGGCACGGAGATGCATGAAATCTGCATGTGGAATCCCTATTCTCCGGAAGGAAAATAATGCTCATGGATAAAATTCCTTAAATAAACTCTCAATCTGACAATTCCGGAATGACTTTCTAAAAATAGAAATTCATGTCTACCATGTCAAGCATGACTTTCCAAACATAGTAAATCTCCTTGCATAAATTGGCAATCAAGCATAGTTGAAGGAAATTAAATGAAGTTATCATTAATCAATCCTAATAGTTCAATATTGACTTAATCCTAAATATTATTAGTATTATCATTATATTATTTGAGACTATGATATTTTATTAAAAGGGAATTATAAATTAACTTCACCTATTCAATCAATTCACACCTCTCTCCTTCATGACTCCCATGGCTCTATGTAACTCTCTCTATTTTAAATATTACATTACACTCTCTTTTATGCACTCATCAAAGAAATACATATTCCTTTTACGCTCATTAAAGATATGTCACAAATTATTCCTCTTACACTCATTAAAGATATGTCATCAAATATTCCTCTTATAATCTCCTTAATGCATATGTTTCACTCTCCTTAAATAAGGCATGCATACCTCTCGTTAATGGCATAAGTTACACACCTCTAAAATGGAATACAATGCATTCATATTACTCCTCCTTTATGACAAGAATTTGTTGATCCTCCTATATATGAGTCTCATGTATTCACACATGAGGAGGGGAGGGTGATGCCAAGAGTGGAAGAGACTTGAGGAAGATTGTGAGAGGGATATATATGGAGAGTATTCAACTACTTCCAAGAAAAATCTGAATTCCTTACTAATCTACTAAGTACCTATTGAGGTTGAACATGAGTGGTATTAGAGGAAGTGAAAAATATCTTCTTTAGTTTTCCTTACTTCTCTCTCTATTGTTGTATTGTGGTATTGGTTGTGAGCTTTTGCAGCTTGGTGGTTCCAGGGGGAGAAGTTATTCCTGGATATGGTTGGGAGGAATATTGGGTGGTTCATGATGGGTTAGTAAGGATATTGGCGTTGGAGAAAACTCTTATTGGAGCTGGAGAATACATCCATCCTTTTGGAGTTGTACAAATTCACTGTCAGGTATGTGGATAAAATTATATTATGTATTTTTGTAGTTTATTTCATATTTTTTGCTTGTTTGGTTGTTTTTTCAAACTTACATGTATATGAAGTGTTGCACACCAAATGTGAGGAAATTGCGTAATGGTTATTGAAGTATTTTCTTGTACAGTGTTGAATCAATTAATTACAAGTGCTAATTGATGAAGCATGTAGGCTGCCATGAATTATATGGAAACATTTTAATGGCTTAAATTCTATTTTTCCTCCTCTTTTTATAGCTCTAGATAATCTTTCATACTATGTATTTGATAGAAGTCATAAATGACATTGTAGGATTTTTGGGTTGTTTTTGTTTTGAAGAATCGTATTTCTGGGCACCTCTATTCCGATTGAGCTCAATTTCAGGGGGTATTCGTGCCCAAAGGCAATTTCACCCTGACATTGATTTCAAAAAATCAAGTTTTCGAACACCGATTCCCAAATTTGCTCTTTTTTGCAGATTTGTTGTTGCATGTAGGAATCACCTGTTGTTTTGTTTTGTTGTTTGGTTCTTTTTATATTTGATCTGCCTGATAATTTATAATGATGAATCTAATATGGGATAACCACTTTGAAACTATGTCTAAAGTCTAAAATGGTTAAAACATTCAAAATTTAAATAACTTTATGGCAACTTGTTGTATGACTGCCAACTGTTTGTCAAAATTCCTTAATGGCTGTACCTTACAACTTGTGAGCTATGTGAAAAATTCCTAAATATTTATATTCATTTATTGGCATAGATTCAGCAATTAAGATGGACTGATTACTTATATCTTGAGTTCAATTATTGGCATTACTCACAAAAAAAAATGAAGTCATGTAATTTTGGATTCATGTGAGCTAATTGTTGTGAAAACACGATAAAGAGATAATGGTTGTAAGTGTTTGGAAAAATGCCTCAATGGATGTACATTTCATTATTCTAATTTTTTTTTCATAATGCTTCAATGGTCGCATCTAATTATGTTTAGGATTTGCAACCAAGCTATTTATAGCATAATAACTCCATTAAGTTATAGGGTCCTGTTGAAAAGTCACAATTACAGTAAGTAATTTATTGTAATATTACCTCACATATGAATTCCTAATTACTGGATACCAACCCTATATAAATTTAATTATTCTTTTAATAAAATAATTCATATGAGTGCTATTTAGAACAAAATCAAATTATTCACTCTTAAACACATTTAATTACAACAGAATTTACAATTAGCTTATTGTAAATTGTGGTTCATAAAGGTTGAAAATTATTCATCCCACTAAATACTTTATATTTTGAAGGTTATTTTAGTCTTGAAAATCAAGTATTATGGTTGTATGTTTTGGATATTGATAAAACTTGAACCTTGTAGCTTTGAGGATAAGTTAGTAGAATCTATGGTGTAGTGTAAAGGACACCAATAACTTTTATGTCCTACAAAAAAAATAAAAAATAAAAAAATTATCGCATTTTGATTCAATATTTATGTATAATAATTATGATAGGTAAGGTGGGACCTTACATATGGTATCAGAGCCAAGTTACAAAACTAGGGCCTAATGGTCCAACATGCTTACCTGTAGGTTGATGATGCATGAATGTTGATTTTGCATGCATGTTGAGTTGTTGTATATCTTGACTTGGAATCAGATTTGTTGCATAGAGGATATTATTATCATTATGTTATTTAGAAACTCATGCAAAAAAAAAAAACTTATATTCTGTTATATTCTTGTTAAGACATATTATTAGAAATATGTTAAAATGCTTAAAGACATGCTGGGAAAGGATGTGCTTCAGAAAGTTGGGGTTAAACCCAAGTATGTGAATGACTTGATTTTTAATTGATGATTGAGATAAGTGGAGTGCATGTGCATTCATGGTTTCATATATGTTTAAATTCATCATTTTCAATGTGATGTGTGTTTAGTAGCGATATTTACTAGCTGAAATCATATCTTCCAAGAAAATACTGGCTTAATCTGGACTATAATATGATGACCTTGGTGTGTATATTTTTGGAATGAGTAACAAGTATAATGTTGATATTCAATTAACGTGATGATTGAGTTCGTCATGTCAATTTTTAATATTTTCTTACCTACACTAATGGAAACTTAACAAAATCTACCTTGAAGGATGTCACTTCTAACTGTGAATGTAGATTCAAGAGTAATGTATGTGCATTAATTACATGTGTTCAAATATGATTTGTAAATAAATTCTTAATGAATCAGAATGAAATTACTCTTATTTATTTGACATGATTTTGTGTAGTTTGGGTTGAAATTATGCAACAAATAACTTGAAATGACTCAAATAGTAGGCAAAGGTATGAACTTCCTATAAACAAGAGGCTTAAATGACTATTGCATGAAGCATTGTGGAAGCCATTTTAAGTAACATTTGAAGGTTATTTTTTAATTAAGCTAATGTATGGGTGTGGAATCCATACTAGCATATATCTATGAGAAAATGTATGGGTCTGGAATCCATACTAACATATATCTATGAGCTAATATATGGGTGTGGAATACATACTAGCATATATCTAGGAGAAATTGTATGGGTGTGGAATCCATACTAGAATATATCTATGAGCTAATGTATGGGTGTGGAATCCATTCTAGAATATATGTAGGAGAAATTTTATGGGTGTGGAATCCATACTAGCATATATCTATGAGCTAATGTATGGGTGTGGAATCCATGATAGAAGATATCTAGGACAAATTGTATGGGTGTGGAATCCATACTAACATATATCTATGAGCTAATGTATGGGTGTGGAATCCATGCTAGCATATATCTATGAGAAATTGTATGGGTGTGGAATCCATACTAGCATATATCTATGAGCTAATGTATGGGTGTGAAATCCATGCTAGAAGATATCTAGGAGAAATTGTATGGGTGTGGAATCCATACTAGCATATATCTATGAGAAAATTTATGGGTGTGAAATCCATATTAACATATACCTATGAGCTAATGTATGGGTGTGGAATCCCTACTTGCATATATCTAGGAGAAAATATATGGGGGTGGAATCTATACTAGCATATATCTATGAACTAAGTAGTGAGATAAGGTATGGGTGTGGAATCCATACTAAAGTATATCTACGAGCTAAGTAATTCTAATGGTTAGAATATTTTGATGGAATCTCATCGACATGATTAAGGAGGAGTGATTATGAGTAATTAAATTTAAATGGATATAGATTCGTAACATGAATTTTCTTGAGATTTAAATCCATTATTTCATTTTTATTACAAATTAAGATACTAAGATTGCTATATTTAACAACATTATGTGGTTTAGAATGTTTAGAATAACTTATTTAAAATAGAATGTGTGAACTAGGTGTATATCCTTTAGTATTGTAATCCTTATGTATGTGTTGGATTTAGGTATAATTAAAATCATTTTCAAATGATTGAAATGTAGAAAAATATTATTGTAATATGTTGATGAAATAGATTTTCTATTGGATTAAAAAAATTAGGTCTAGGAAATCCATAATAATCTCTTTAATGATTTTGTCAGTTGAACATTGGTTGAATTCTATTTAACCAAATTAATTAGAGAAACTATGAGGATTGAACTCGTATACTGCTATAAAATATTGTAAGTTAGGAGATCGAGTCTAAATTCATATTGTTTATAGATTGTTAAGAGAATGACATGTTTATAAGGTAAATATTTATCTCGTGATAAATTTGATTTATTTTAACTTAAAGAAAAAGGAATGTGATTATGAAAGGCTTAGTTGAGTTGTTGTTTTACAAGAATATGTGCTTGTGATATTTTTTGAGGGATAAATTGAAAGAGTGAGATCACATTTTGATGAATTAGAATTTTTGGATGATTTAGAAGCCTAAGATGATTGTATTTTATTTGGAATGGAAGAGATTGTTGGATTTAGGAATTTTGTGTTGAGATGTATAGTTGTATGAGTATTTATTAGTCCTACAAAATGTTGTAATAATTTGAGAGGGTGCTAATTCTCAAGGGTTTAACTTTACGCTAAAAATTCCATTGTGATATTATAAATATTGTTTAGATTCAAGAAGATTCATCACATTTTGAGAAATGTGTTGTTTTTATATATTTTTGTTGCGCACATATTAATAGTAAGGAATAAGAGATAAAACCAAACAAATTTATTAATTATTGAATAGAAATCATGATTGATTTCATAGTTGGAAAACAAATTGACGTATAGTTATCAAGGTAGATTAAATAATGTAGATACTGTATTTTCATAATTGTGAGAGTTGTTCTTGATTACAAGACGCTTTCAAAACTATATCATTAATTTTCTTTTGGAATGAAGATCTTCTAACAGAGTAATTCATAATTGATTCTCAAGTTATAGAAGTGAATAATAATTTAGATTATGGAAACTGAAGGAATGATATATAATACATAAGTGGGTCAATGAAGACTGTATCAAACCTTCGCTTGTTGGTTTATTAAAAAAAAAAAAAATTGGTGCCTTGGACTTCAAATTGTGATTTTTCCTAAAGAATAAAATTTTAGTTAAAGAAAACAAAAACTAATGGTGGATCCTAGATATTTTGATTGCAAGGATGTCTTCTGGAATGAAAAGGGTAAACTTGGATTGAGAAGACACAAATCAGGTGGGATGTAAGAGTGGGTTCTATATATGAGATCATGTTTTGTTGCATAATTTCACCCACAGTTGTATCCGTATTATTTTATGGTTATTGTATGAAAATTTGATTGTGATAGGGGATGGACCATTATTGTTGTTTATACAACCAATGTCTGATCTATTTATATCTTGACAAGATCCTACAAAATCCAAAAGATAACACATGTAGGATTCATAAAGACTACGAGAAAGAAAAACATGTAGAACATCAAATTATTATAGATAACTTAAGTAGATGTCACATCAATTACATAAAATAGTATTTTGATACGGTAATATAAATTGTATGGTTGGTTTTGATATAGAAATATTTGGTATTTTATATATCAAAACATGCATAATATAGCACGGATATATTTTCTACTTGAATAAGAATGGTATCTTTCAGTTTTCATTAAGTTGCTTCCAATTTAAAAAACATTAAAATATGGATTGGAATCAAGAAAATATATCAAATACATATACATAATGTTAACAAATTATTGGCGGGAGAATAAAAAAGAACTAAGTATCTTATGACTGTAGGAAAAAACTTCGGGCCAAGTTTAAGCCAAAAGGGGGTAGTATGTAGTGTCCCTTCTTGGTGAGATAACGTCGATGACACTTAAAGAGGGTGATTTGATATAATGATATAATATTATGCATGACAGACTTATGGACATGATTATATGCTATAGACTTGGTTTGGGTCACTGGTTGCTGTATGGTAATGATAATATCTATGGTTTTGTGTATAAGAAGAAATTTTGGTTAAGAGCATATTAGCTATGTTTTCCCTTTTTGTATCCTAGTTTTGACATAGGTGTATGACATGGATGGTGATCCAGGATTGGGACACATAGATCCATGGATGGTCATGGTTATGAGGAACATATACTTAAAATATTATTTATTGATAATACATAACTTGCATTACTATATATATGTCTAAAATTGTAGTGAGCAGGATGTGGTAGGGGGCCTGGTCCTTTTCCAACAAGGATGTTCAATTATGAATGAATGTGGAATTTATTTCTTCAAAACCTAAATAACTGTGGAAGTCATGCACCATTCTTGGTAAAATGTGATTAAGTTAATTTCATTATGAAATTCATATGAGTCCTTTGATCTGTTAGCATTCGATTCTTCCACAGGCTGAAAAAGGAAAAACTCGAGGCAACATCAAACCAAGCTTAGCCTCGTAGCTAGCCCTACGAGGACAGGAGAGGGCTCTCTCCGGGTCAAACTCAGTGAAAGATGTCCAATAGGATCTGAGATGACCTAAATGTAACACTGATATTGATTTTAGGCTAGTAAATTGATATGGATGAGGTTTTTAATAAATGATGGGTTTTCTGGGCTCTGTGGGGCAAAGACAGCAAGAGCAGAGATTAAATGAAAAACGCAGATTATCTCTTGAGGAAAGATAAGCATGAAGTTTAACAATCAAATTGGAATTATATGGAATGAAAGACCGCTGAGAGGTTGACAAGGGCAATAGCTGAATCCTTATCAAATTGAAGAAAACATAGAAAATGAATACCTCCCAAGGCAGAGCAGTAAACTGGATTCTGCCTTTCTCACTTAAAAGTATTCAACAGAAAATGATTATGAAATGAAATGGAAAACATTACAAGCTACATATGAAACATAAGAAAAAACATATGTCAAATGTCATACCACAGGAATCTCAGGAACCAGAGCTGTATCTTTTCATTAAAATCTTTGTCAAGACTGTACAATAAAAGATCTGTTTTTCTCCTACACCAGCTTTCAGAACTCTCCTCCCCCTACCTCTTTCAAATGATTTTCCAATACATTATATAAGCCTAGAGGTGGGATAACAAATTGACCCAAATAAGGAATGGTTTAATTATCATTTAACAAACAAAACTGCAGAGCCAATCATCTGTTATGAAGGCAGAACAACGCTTCCCCTAAACTTCTCTGATGACCAATTTAAAAAAGAAAACAAATCTGGAGCGTAGACCCTTTGAATTGCAACTGAATGTCAAAATAGGCAATGTGTTCCTATTTTTCTGTTGTGGTCGATGTCATCGTTCTAATTTTGGCCTTTGATTTTGACTGCCCCTTTTTCTCTTTGAATGAAGAACAACCTTTAATAAAAATGGCTTCCATCATTGGATAATGTTTCGACCTGTTCAACAACTTTTCTAATTTTAACACATTACCATACTCTCGGATTCTCTCAGCAGCTTTCCCTACAACTAGCAACTTTCCTACCTTGAGCCTGACATGCCCTGTTTCTTCCATGGAACTGTTTAAAGTAATAGAGTTTCAAAAGGGAAATAAGGTCTTGGTTGCAAGAAGCCAAGGAAAGAATCAAAGCAGATAGCATGTATGACCTTACAGCCAAGTGAAAACATTTGCAGAAAGTCAGCAGTACATGTATATTTTCCAGCGCAATGTCTTTGAATGCCACTCGCTGTTCTACAAAATGATGCAAAATTCCATCCAACCTTCCTCTACATGTCTAAAGGGAGCCATCTGGTACCCTTCAGTTTCAACAGGCTTATTCATGTTACTTAAAATATCGAGCATACATCTAGTAATCGCCACAAGGAGTTGTAAGTGAGAATTTGACTGGTTCACGATTCCATCCATATACTCGAGGCATGGGGGGTGATTCATGGACTTTGAGCTTGAAAGAAACACTATATGTTGTTGCTCTCTCTATCTAGAACTTCTTGGTTCTACCGTCGATCCAATTGAGATGACAAAGGGCGAAATACAACTCTTTTTTGGAATTGATTTCCAAAGGCGAATCGAGCCGTGCAAGAAGATAGGGATATTGATTTGGAAGCATTTTTTCCCACACGGAGTCCGAATTTCCGGCCGACCTGAATGTCTGATTGACAGCGCTGAGCCTACAAGCATCATGGCACAGAAGAGTGAAGCGGAACTATCGCCAAAAGCGCCAAAATTATCACCATATGGATTGCCAAGCCGGTGATGCGAAGGATGGTCAACAAATACCCAATCAACGTCTGCCCTGTACTCATGAAAAATGTGACTTCATGTTCCCCACCAAAGCTCGTGATTTTGATGCGACACTGAACATCAAAAGGCCCACTGTTCTTCTTATCTGTCACACCATTCATATATCTCGGAGATATTACCATCATACGATGGCCTAGAGCAGTAAGGGCAATAGGTAAAGAACTACAGACATCTCCAAGACCTCCTGTTTTTTAGTATGGAGCAACTTCAGCTGCTACAAAAATAATATTGTGTGAAAGTTTGGTGCGTCGATTTCCTCCTTTAAAAACACCACAATCCTGTTAAAAAATCACTGAGCAACCATAAAAACCTGTTTGCAAGTTGCTGGAGTCGATCCAACACGAAACTGGGCACAAGAAAATGTTTTTTAAACTCTGTCTCTGTGTGGGTAGCGCGCCTGCCCAATGGGTAGCGCGCACCAAGTGGGTAGCGCCCGTCTTATTTTGCACTGGCTGTGGCGTTCAAGTGGGTAGCGCGCACCAAGTGGGTAGTGCGCACCTCAAGTGGGTAGCGCACACCTCCAAACGCTGTCCACAGTTATGAAAACTTGGTTTCGTCCTTCAAGAACTCGACTTCGACCTCTGCCTTGCGGATCTCTTGAAAATGAGATTGTTTGCCATGTTTATATATGAAGTAAATATCTCATCAAATCAGATTGTTTTTCAAATTTTTTTGATAACCCACTTTATAATGTTTTTGGCATTTTGACATTTTGGCTATTAATATAATGCTTTGCTTTGGCTTTTCTGAATTTTGGACTGAAAATGCTTGTTGTCTTTTCCAGGGATGCGGCACTCTGGCTTTGCGAAGGATAACCAAGGCTGCTTCTGAAATATTTCAAGGCAGGAGACTCTAAAATATAGATTTATTACAAACATTAAAATCTGAAAATTTCCTTTTCAAAACAAAGTTTTGAAAAAGAAATATCCTCGAACATGATGAAATTCCTAAAATGAAGCTTATTGGAAATCTTCCTCTGGCCTGCAGGTATTATGAAGCACCTTGAGAACAATAACTTGCACCTAGCCCTAAATACCAAATTAACTCCTTGCTGACCTAGACATCAAACAGGAATGTACATAACGAAAAATGAACTTTGATAATTTGACTCTGACAGCAGAATGCAAGACGGAGTCTAACATGATCTATGAGATTATGATGTGTCAGGCCTTCGAACAAGGCCTTACCAATGAACCATCAAATGGGTAAAAGCTCACAATCAGTACCATAAGGAGAAACACAGAGTTTCAAAAAACAGTAGATGAGAAAGCATGGAAATTAGGGCGTGGAGTCCTAAATCCAAGAAATATAAAGACGTTGAGTCTTTTAATATTAGGGCGTGGAGTTCTAAATATTTAAAAATATAAAGTTATGGAATCTTAGATCCTTGGACTAAATCAAGGTGTGGAGTCCTCAATCTACTAAGGCACGGAGATGCATGAAATAGGCATGCAAAATCTGTATTCTCCGAAAGAAAAATACCACTCATGGATAGACTTCCTTAGATAAAATCTCAATCTGAAAATTCTTGAATGACTTTCTAAGAATAGAAAGTCATGTCTACCATCTCAAGCATGACTTTCCAAAAATAGTAAATTTCCTTGCATAAATTGGTAATCAAGCATAGTTGAAGGAAATTAAATTAATTTATCATTAATCAATCCTAATAGTTCAATATTGATTTAATCCTCAATATTATTAGTATTATCATTATCTTTTATGAGACTATGATATCTGATTAAAAGGGAATTACAAATTAACTTCATTTATTCAATCAATTCATACCTCTACCCTTCATGACTCTCATGGCTCTATGTTACTCTCTCTATTTTAAATATTACATTACACTCTCTTTTATGCACTCATCAAATAATGGAATATTCCTCTTACACTCATTAAAGATATGTCATAAAGTATTCCTCTTACAATCTCTTTAATGCATATGTTACACTCTCCTTAAATAAGGCATGCATATCTCTCCTTAATGGCATAAGTTACACTCCTCTAAAATGGAATACAATGCATGCATATTACTCCTCCTTTATGACAAGAATTGTTTGCTCCTCCTATATATGAGTCTCATGTATTCTCACTTGAGGAGGGGAGGGTAATGCCAAGAGTGGAAGAGACTTGAGGAAGATTGTGAGAGGGAGAGATATGGAGAGTATCCAATTGCTTCCAAAACAAATCTGAACTCCTTACTAATCTACTAAGTATCTATTGAGATTGAACATGAGTGGTATCTAGAGGAAGTGAAAAATGTCTTCTTTAGTTTTCTTTTCATCTCTCTCTATTATTGTATTGTGGTATTGGTTGTGATATTTTGTAGATCGGGGGTTCCAGGGAGAGAATTTATTCCTGGATATGGTTGGGAGGAAAACCGAGTGGTACATGATGAGTTGGTAATGATATTGGCATTGGAGCAAACGCTCGTTGGAGCTGGAGAATAAATCCATCCTTTTGGAGTTGTACAAATTCACTATCAGGTATGTGGATCAAACTATATTATGTATTTTTGTAGTTTATTTCATATTTTTTTTTTGTTTGTTTTTTTTTTCAAATTTACATGTATATGAAGTGTTGCACACCAAATGTGAGGAAATTTCGTAATGGTTGTTGAAGTATTTTCTTGTATAGTGTTGAATCGATTAACTACAAGTACTAATGGATGAAGCATGTACGCTCCCATGAATTAGATGGAAACATATTAATGGCTTAAGTTATTTTTTTCCTCCTCTTTGTACAGCTTTAGATAAGTTTTCGTACTATGTATTTGATAGAATTCATAAATGAGATTGTAGGATTTTTGGGTTGTTGTTGTTGTTTTGAAGAATCATGTTCATGGGCACCCCTGTTGTGATTTAGATAAATTTTGGGGGATATCAGTGAAAATAGGCCATTTCACCCCAACTTGGATTTCAAAAATCAAATTTTCGGACACTGATTCCAAAATCTCCTCTGTTTTCTAGATTTGTTGTTGCATGTAGGAACCACATGTTGTTTTGTTTTGTTGTTTGGTTATTTTTATATCGGATTTTCCTGATAATTTATAATGATGAATCTAATATAGGCTAGCCACTTCGACATTGTGTTTAAAGTCTTAAATGGTTAAAACATTGAAAATTTAAATAAATTTATGGAAACTTGTTGTATGACTGCCAACTATTTGTCAAAATTCCTTAATGGCTGTACCTTACAACTTGTGATCTATGTGCAAAATTCCTAAATATTTATATTCATTTATTAGCATAGATTCATCAATTAATATGGATATTCTACATATACCTTGAGTTCAATTATTGTCATTACTCACAAAAAAATGAAGTCATGTAATTTTGGATTCATGTTACCTAATTGTTGTGAAAACACCTTAAAGAGATAATGGTTGTAAGTGTTTCACAAAATGCCTCAATGGTTGTACATTTCATGCTTGTAAATTGTTTTTCATAATGTTTCAATGGTTGCATCTAATTATGTTTATGAATTGTCCATAAAAATGGGCTTAATTTAATTTAGGATATGCAACCAAGGTGTTTCTATCGTAATAACTCCATTTAGTTATAGGGTCCTGCTGAAAAGTAAAAAATAGAGTAAGTAATTTATTGTAATATTATTTTTATAAGTAAGACTAATTATATTAATATAACATACGGTACAAGGAGCATATAGCCTTTGGAATCGCTAAAATAGCCAATTCCAGAGGCATTATAAGTCAAAAAATCAAAACAGTGACTGCCCCAGATGGGAAAACCAGTCAAACTAGTCTTATTGTTGCTATCCACATGGGGGAAACCAGCTTCATACAAAAAATAGTTGAGAATTATAAAAATATTCAAAAGAGACATAGTGACCTAGAAAATTAACCGAACTGATTAAAAAAACCTGTTCAAGCTAGGTGTCATTGTGCGCAAGCTGTGGTTCCTCCACAATGAGGTACCTATAATCATTGGAGGAGTCATCTGCATTCTTCATTTTTGGCGCTGCTGGTTCAGGAGTTATGGCAATGTGTGCACAACCCTTCCAAACCTCTTCTCCAGACCAATATGAGTTATCGCCACCACTGCTACCATTTCCGCCGTTGCATTTGCCATTTTTTCTGGAGGAGAGGGCACCCTAAATGACTGGCAGGGCTTCAAACTTTTGAGAGGGCGGAAGAGGGGCCAACACAATGGTGGATTTTATAAGCCTTTTTCTAGGGCTGTGGCTAGTAGCAAGGGAAGCTTCCTCCTTGAAGCTGATGGGGATGGTGGATGTGATGTGAGGCCGGTCCAGAGTGAAAGCCTAGTGGAATTAGGTAGAGTGCGCAATAGGCGGAAAGGGAAACGTCTCCAAATGAGGTAGAGGAGGGTAGGAGCGATTGGTAGGGAGGCGCAACGCCAAAATTCCAATCGGAGAGACAGAGCGAGACTGTCTTGACTCATGACCTCGGACTCTGCCACTACAAGCTGCAGGATAGTGGCCCAAAACCTCATTAGGAGATGGAGAGGAAGACTCAGAGCAGATGGAATGCGGAGGACGAGTCACCTGCCCATGCCCACTGCCTTGGTGGTAATGCATTCAGTGTCAACTGGGCATAATGGAGCTATTGGAGGCGTTGGAGATGCAGATGGGTAGAGATGGTTGAGCAGAGGGAGCAGAAGGCTTAGGAATCAAGGGCTCTACAACACAATTGAGGCTGCAATGGAGGCTATGGGAGAAGTGGTGACCAAGGGCGAGAAAAATGCAACAGTAGAGGTTGCATCGGCTCCCTGTGGGCATTTGAGAGGTCGGCTCTCAGACCAAAAAGGGGAAAATGCAGCTTGAAGGCGATGGAGGAATGTTGCAGTGCGGAGGAATTTTGAAAGGTTGGTGGCTGCATTGATGTTCAAGTGAGTTAATGTTGCAGTGTTGAGAGCAGTTGGAAGATATAAATTCCCATGGCTTGAGCCCATACGTGACCATGTGGCTGAGCCATGTGTCATGTGTTGGGCTCACCTTCCACCTGCCGTTAATGTTCACCCACATCCGGTAAAGTAATTTATCGTAATATTACCTCACATATGAATTACTAATTACTGGATACCAACCTTATATAGATTTAATTATTCTTTTAAGTAATTAATTCATATGAGTTTTATTTAGAACAAAATAAAATTAGTCACTCTTGAAATGATCCATATTTTATGCAGGAATGCAACAAAATACACATATAGCCATAGATACATAGATGCAGTAGAAATAATGCTTCATTTTATTAATAAAACAAATGACTGAAATAAACAAGATAGGGCACTGGTAGTGTATCTATGAGAACAGATGTGGCGGCTACAGGCCTTTGAACTGTGAAACAGAAATGAAATCTGTTTACATAAAAAATGGAAATAAACAATGAGGGTGTTGGTAGGCTTATCTCTGAGAAGCGATGTGGCGGCTACAGACCTATGAATTGTGTTACAAAACAACTAACTAAAACATGCTTATAGAAATAATGGAAATGGATGAACTATGGCATTGGTAGCGTATCCCTGAGAAGAGATGTGATGGATACCAGCCCCTGAACTGTCTTACAATGAGGCTTGAAGGCCTATTTATTGTTTAGAAACAATGTAAAACCTGAAACGTCCAAAAACCTAACCCTAGGATATGAAGCGCCAAAACTATGGGCCCCGTTTGGGTTAGTTGGTGTTTCAACTTCCCGGGGACGTAACTTTCGCATCTGATCTCCATTTGAAGCGCTCAATAGCTCATTAGAAATATCTACCCAAGGAATAAAAATTTTGAGTGTGAACCATCGATATGAAACCCATGTTGCTCCCTATTTTCCTAAAAGGTGTTGTTTAGGGCCTCAAAACGGCTTAAGAAGTTCAGGATCCGAAAAACTGCTATAAATAGTAAGTTGTGCTGAAACTTGAAAACTAAAATAACTGATGGTGGGGGTTCAAATGGACTTAGTGGGTGGCCACCAATATCCACCTGGATCATTAAGTCCCCAAAACGGCTCCGGGAGTGCAGGACCTAAAAACCTGCAAAAAATAGTAAGATGCGTTGAGGCTGAAAAACTGAAAGAATTGATGCTACAGATCCAAATGGAATAGGTGGGTGGCCACCGATATCCACATGGATAATTACTCCCTCCTTAGGAAGCAATGGTCTCCATTGCATTAATTTCCTCCATGGGGGGTGGGGGGGACTCTATTGAACTTGGTGTTGGATCTGTCTAGGATGTCGCGGACCTGTTGGCGGACGTGCTGGATGTAGATGTGCCTCTGATGGGAAACCATCAAAGCATCTAGGAAAATTTATCCATCATTGCGTTCCTCTATTTCTCTAGGGCCTCCTTGAGCAAGATTTTGATAGGATCTCCTAGTCCCTCGTCTTTCCTTCCTTCCGCCATGGGGGGTCGTTGGGGTTGCGAGGTTGAACTCCTTATACCTTGGCCACATTGGGGACATGAAAAGAAAAACAGATAAAAATTAGACCACTCTGATACCACTGATATGGATTTATGTAGGAACGAAACCAAATACACATATAGCCATATATACAGAGATGCAGTGGAAATAATTCTTCATTTTAATAATAAAACAAATGAATTAAATAAGCAAGCTAGGGTCCTGGTAGCTTATCTCTTAGAAGATATGCGGTGGCTACATGCCTTTGAACTGTGATACAAAAATGAAAGTCTTTTACAGACGGAATGGAAATAAATAGTGAGGGAACTGGTAGGCTTATCTTTAAGAAGATATGCGGTGGCTACAAGCCTATGAACTGTGCTACAAAACAACTGACTGAAACATGCTTATAGAATTAATGGAAATGGATGAGCTAGGGTACTCGTAGCGTATCCCTGAGAAGAGATGTGATGGATACCAGCCCGCGAACTATTTTATAATGAGGCTCGAATGCCTATTTATTGTTCAGAAACAATGTAGAACCCAAAACATCCAAAAGCCTAACCCTAGGAGATGAAGCGCCAAAACTGTGGGCCCCGTTTTTGTAAGTTGGTGTTTCAACTTCCCAGGGACGTAATTTTGGCATCTGATCTCTGTTTGACACACTCAATAGATCATTATAAATATATTTTCAAGGAATAAAACTTTTGAGTGAGGAACATCGGTCTAAAATACATGTTGCTCCCTGTTTTCCTAAAAATATTTGTTTAGGGCCTTGAAACGGCTCCAGAAGTTCAGGACTTGAAAAAATGTTATAAATAGTAAGTTGTGTTGAAGCTTGCAAACTGAAATAACTGATGGTGGGGGTTAAAATGGAGTCGGTGGGTGTCCACCAATATCCACCCAGATCATCAAGTCCCCAAGACATATCCAGGAGTGCAGGACCCGAAAACCTAGTAAAAATAGTTAAATGTGCTGAAGCTAAAAAACTAAAAGAATTGATACTGCGGGTTCAAATGGAATAGGTGGGTGGCCACTGATATCCACATGGATCATGAGCACATTTTATTACAACATAATTAAAAATTAGTTTATTGTAAATTTTGGTTCACAAAGGTTGACAATTATTCATCCCACTAAATAATTTATATTTTGAAGGTGATTTTAGTCTTGAAAGAAAGTATTATGGTTGTATGTTTTGGATCTTGATAAAAATTGAACCTTGTAGATTTGAGGATAATTTAGTATAATTTAGGGTGTAGTGTAAAGGACACCAATAAATTTTATGTCCTACAAAATTTTTTAACCCCCTCAATAATTTTTAAGACTAGAGTTGGCTCTATGGAATCTTCCAACTTATGCAAAGATTCAGATTTCTTGGGCTTGATTTGCATTCCCCAAGAAGTCTCAGAATGTCTCACATCAAATATTTTCACTAGTATCCTAGTGAACTTTGCATAAGAAGATATATTTACCCTTTTCAAGGAAGAAGACTCAAATAGCCACCAGGCATAAGCCTTTCCTTGAAGATTCAGCGCTGCTACTCTCAAGGCTTCTTCTTCTGAAACTTGATTCAGTTGGAAATATGTGTTAAGATTTCTTACCCAAGATTTGGTTGACTCCTTAGCTAATCCATCAAAATTAGGTAGAGATAATCTACCCAAAGTGTGTTGCATGCACACTCTTCTTCTACTGTAGCTGCTGGACTTTTCTTCTTTGAGTTGACAGAACTCTTGGAACCTGAGATGAACTTTGAATATCTTTGATTGAGACTCATATTATTGGAGATAATCACCAAGATATTCCTCCTTTGGTGTTCCTCATTTTCCTTCTTTCTTTGATAAGAAAGTAGGCATGCTCCAACGTTACAGATCAGGTTGTGTGGTAGAATGATCACACACATAGTAAGAAGTATTGGGGCTTTCTTGATGGAAAAATACTCTTGAGGGATCGACATTTCTTTCCCTCTTTATTCCCTGGATTTCTTCTTTCAGTTCATACATAGCTTGAGAAAGAGTTTTAGAGAACTCTTCTCCTTGCAATATTCCACTTAATGTGATCTTACCCTTTTGCTTCTGTGTCTTCAGTGTAATAATACTTCTTCATCATTATTTTATTTCCATGAAAATACATATTGGCTTCTGAAGAAAATAAAATCACAGCTTGTTCCAAGATGATTGCTATGATACCACTGTAATATCCCCAAATTGGGACTGTCAGCAATGCATGTCTGGAAAACTCATTTTTTAGACATGGATGCTACATAATTTGAAATCAGCCCTTGTATCCCTTATATATAATAATATAAGACCCAATTCGAAGAGGAGATCAAAAACAAATCAAACTAGGTGAGGTAAACAAACCTCGCACTCCTAGTATTGCTTGAAAAATTCCTAAGGGACTGCAGCAATATTTAACAACATTACTCAGAAAATAACGAAATTCAATAGAGTAAGAGAAGAGTAGGGGAAAAATATGGACGTTTATAAATATCTTATACATCAGCAAATCATATTTACAATGTGGCCCATACAATGTACAAGAGAAAGATAGAAGACTTCTGTGAAGAAAACCCTCTAAAAGAGGTGTTGTAACAATGTATTTCACTACAAAAGGCTTGACAACTTTATTTTTATGAGAATACAATAGTTGTAGGTTAAAAATCATATCTAGAGTAGATCTATGTACAAAATATTAGATCTATATCAGATCTTTATAGTAGATTGTCTCTATTTTACATACCCTTTCAGGTTTTCAGCAAAACATGAAGCATATGGAGTAGATCTGAGATGTCATGGAGCAGATCTGCAGATTTATTCAGAATTTCTAAAGAATATATAGGAGTATTCAAATCAGATCTGAATATGAAATGGAATATATCAGAAATCCATGTACCACCACAGTGAAGGGCAGATTCCGATCACTAGAGATCACTCCTCAATGTTTGCCAAAACTCCTTGCAACTTTCCTCTTGTAGATAACACAGTCCTGGAAGATAAACTATGTTGTAGAATTGATGGATAGTTTAGCCTTATGCCAAGGTATGGATATGGATCTCCAATGATCCAATACACTCTTTCCAGGGGTATAGAAGGATTTTGTGCTGAAAAGAGGCAAGAGGCATTAGAATGGCTTACATATGAATAGATCTAGCCTCCACTTGCTGCAGCTTACAAAGACAACCAATCCCTCAACAGGATCTGCATTGTAGTTGGAAGAAGAGCTTGGCCAAATTCCTAATAGTGGAAAATAAATTCAAGAATATTCCAAGAGACCTCTCAAGGAAAGAGGTGGGATTCTTGATCAGGAAAACCTAGTGCTAAACATCACTATTCTCTGCTAAAAATTCAAAAGAGTGAGAAATGTCTAAATAGACATGTTCTTCCAAAAAAAAAATTCAACAACCTTCTTCTGCTTTTCCTCTCTTTATTTTATAGGATAAAAAGTCTTGAAAAACCCTAAACCATCTCAAAGGTTTAGCTCCTTTCACATGTGTAGCCTCCAACTAGAACTGTGTTGTGCATCTAGGAGGTTCATTGTATCTAGACAACGCTATGGATTTGGTCCTGTTGACCCAGTCAATTGTCTCAATCCCTTTTAGACATAAGGGAATTTTATTAAGGCAGCCCAGATTTAGCATTTTTCACATGGTGCATTGATTTATTTTGTTGTTTTAGGAGTTTATTGATCCTCCTTTACAGTTTTATTCATGCAACAAAAGAATTGAAGCAAAAATTGTATATTCCCATTAACTTGGGCTAATGGGGAATATTACAGTCCTCCCCTCAAAAATGTTCCTTGTCCTCAAGAAACTGATAGAGTGAGTGTTAAAACTCCTTTCCTCTTCCATTGGTGACACCATCAAGTAATAAGATTCCTCCATGAGCTGAGTGTTCACCAAACCAACCTTCCATGAATTGTTTCTTCAATGTTTTTATGAGAGGTAAATGACCCATCCCATAAGGATTTAAGAACTCAAATGAAAAAATCATGGTTGAACCAAAAATATCCCTGAAACATGTAGCATATGGCACATAGAGAGTTTTCATCCCGTGTGGTACATACATGGCTCCTCCCTTGACTCCATACATCCCCATAAACAGTACAAGTGTATCATCAATAAATGGAAGTAAAACTACATATAAGAAAATATAAATTTGAGCATGAGGGAGTGGGTCATAATCCCACATATGGTACCAACGTAGTGCATCTCCTACCTGCCACAAATCAATACATGGTAAGTTGTTTTCCCACCACTTCCTTTTCACCCAATTCATCTCACTATGGCTAAAAGTGTGAGATATTTTTGGTGATTTTGGGAAGCACCCATCATGAAAGTAAATCTCTCGTTGCTCATCAAGGGAGTGGCCAAGTTTAGAAATTTTAGTGGCCCAATAGTTTCCATGAGATTTACATGATACATTAATCCTTTTAGGAGTTTTTGCCTACATAAAAATGGAAAAACAAAATATACAATCAGAAAATAAAACTTGTTTTACATCAACATATCCTTTACCAACAAGGTCTCTCATCTATATGGAGTTGTGCACACATCTTTGTCCTCTTTCCAAACAAGGAAGAGATGGCTGAAATGACTCTTTCATAGAGTCCCATGGCTTACCCAACTGCACATACCTCATGCATTCTTGGAAATGTTGATATAGTTCCTCTTTCAAGCCTTCCCAATCAAATATCCTCATGATGATGTTGTAGATCCTCGTGGAATACATGTGGCTGAAACATAAATCTTTATGTGATCCTTGTAGTATCTTATGCTTGAGCTTAGAAGCTCTAAACAAAAATATTCTACCAGGATGATAGATGACTCCTCCTTGGACTAAGTAGCCCTCTTCATGCCACTGGTCATCAAGTATCATACATGTGTGAAGATCTTTGGAATAATCCAATAGCAGTTGGGATTTCGAATACAAACCTACATTGCTCAACAATGACAGTGTTGATGATGCATCAACCAAAGTATCTGTCATTTTTCTAATCCTTCCATTGACATCTCTTATGCCAAAGGTGTGTGCTGGAAGGTTTTTCCTTCCCTTCTTCACCTCCCATGGCGCAAGATCAGAAAGGAGAGTGGGTGATGATGATAGGGGAAGAATATTTCCCTCCCCTTGAGCTTACCCAAGTCTCCCAGCACTACATCTTTTCCTTCAAGTGCTCCAATCCCTTCTGGATCTAATTTTCAAGCAACAAGTTGTGAGGGTTTCCCCACAAAATCTAAAGTAGGTGGCCTCCCAGGTGGTTTGCCACTAGATAATGAGGTTTCTGAGACCATCCTCATATGAAGAATAGATGGGATCCTCATGTCTCTTCTTCCACTGCACAATTTGAACTCTATTTCATGTGTGGAAGTCTCATGAAATTTGGAGACCCCTCTTAGTGGTGTAAGAGTGCCTCTGATTGGAGAATTGGCTCCACTCTCTTTTGATAGTGGATCGTCTTCTGCTATGTCAGATTTTTGATCCCTCCTTTGTTCTGTATAATTGTATTTTTCAATAGACACATGCTGCTCATGTCTGGCGTATGGAAGATCCTCAGGAACTCCTTGCAAAGATGCAAGAGCCCCTCTAGTGGAAACCATTTCTTAATCTCCATCTCTAAATGAAAATAGATTTCCTTCTGCTATCATAGTGTTGGAGTATCTTCTTTTCTCTTCCTCACCCTTCTACTCATAAATGGAGAATGGCTCATCATTAATAGACCCTTTTCCTTGATCTCTTATTGAAGAAGTAACCCTCATGTTTCCTCCTTGAGAAAAGAGACCTTGCTGTAGTGTGGATTTTTCTTGTGGAAAATTGTGCAGCAGATATTCAACCCCCTCAATAATGTTTAAGACTGGAGTTGGCTCTATGGAATATTCCAACTTATGAAAATATTCAGATTTCTTGGGCTTGATTTGCATTCCCCAAGAAGTCTCAAAATTTCTTACATAAAATATTTTCACTAATTTCCTAGTGAACTTTGCACAGGAATAGATATTTACCCTTTTCAAGGAATAAGACTCAAATAGCCACCAGGCATAAGCCTTTCCTTGAAGACGCAACGCTGCTACTCTCAAGGCTTATTCTTCTGAAACTTGATGCAGCTGAAATTATGTGTTAATTTTTCTTACCCAATACTTGGCTTAGTCATTAGGTGATCCATCAAAAGTAGGTAGAGAGAATCTACCCAAAGTGTGTTGCATGCACCCTCTTCTTCTACTGTAGCTACTGCATATTACTTCTTTGAGTTGATAGAAATTTGGGAAACTGAGATGCATTTTTAATCTCTCTGATTGAGACTCATATTCTTGGAGATAATCACCAAGATATTCCTCTGGTGTTCCTCCTTTTCCTTATTTCTTTGATAAGAAAGTAGGCATGCTCCAACGTTGGAGATCAGGTTGTGTGGTTGAATGATCACACACATATTAATAAAAATTGTGGATTTCTTGATGCAAAAATCCTCCTGAGGAATCTGCATGCCTTTCCCTCTTCATTCCCTGGATTTCTTCTTTAATTTCATACATATCTTGAGAAAGCATTTTAGAGAACTCTTCTACTTGCAATCTTCCAGTTAAAGGGATCTTACCCTTTTCATCTGTGTCTTCAGTGTAATAATAATTCTTCATCATTCTTTAATTTCCATAAAAATACATATTTTCTTCTCAAGAAAAGGAAATCACAGGTTGTGCTAAGATGATTGCTCTGATATGACTGTAATATCCCCAAATTGGGACTGTCAGCAATGCATGTCTGAAAAACGAATTTTCGAAAAATGGATGCCACATAATTTTAAATAATCCCTTGTATCCCTTATATTTGATAATATAAGACCCAATTCCAAGAGTATATCAAAAACAAATCAAACTAGGTGAGGTAAACAAACTTCCCACACCTAGTATGGCTTGAAAAATTGCTGACGGAAGGGACTGCAACAATATTTAACAACACTGCTAATAAAATAATGTAGTTCAATAGAGTAAGAACAGGAAACCAATATGGAGGTTCAGAAATAGCTTAAACATCAAAAAATCAAATTTACAATGTGGCCCATACAATGTATACGAGAAAGATAGAAGACTTTTGTGAAGAAAACCCTCTAAAAGAGGTGTTGCAACAATGTATTTCACTGAAAAAGGCTTGATAGCATTATTTTTATGAGAATACAGTAGATGTAGGTTACAACTCAGATCTAGAATAGATCCGTGTACAAAATATTAGATCTATATTATATCTGTACACTATATTGTCTCTATTTTACATACCCCTTAGGGTTTTTAGCAAAACATGAAGCATACGGAGAATATTTGAGCTCTCATGCAACAAATCTATATATTTCTTCAAAATTTCAGAAGAATAATAGCAGTATTCATAAGATATCTGAATATGACATGGAATAGATCAGAAATCCATGGATCACCACAGTGAAGGGTAGATTCCCATCACTAGATATCACTCCTCAAAGTTTGAAATAACTCCCTGCAACTTTCCTCTTGCAGATAACGCAGTCCTATATGGTAAACTGCATTTTAGACTTGATGAACAGTTTGGCTTGATGCCAAGGTATGGATCTGAAGCTCCAATGATCCAATAAATTCTTTCTAGGGGTATAGAAGGCTTTCCCACTGAAAAGAGGCACTAGAATGGCTTAGATTTGAATAGATATAGACTCCACTTGTTGTAGCTTACAAAGACAACCAAACCCTCAACAGGATTTGCATTGTAGTTGGAGGAAGATCTTGGCCAAATTCCTGAGAGTGGACAAGGAATGCAAGACTCTTCCAAGAGACCTCTTAGGGAAAGAGGTGGGATTCCTGATCAGGAACACCCAGTGCTAAAAAACACTATTCTCTGCTAAACAACCAAGAGAATGAGAAATTTCTAAATCCACATGTTCTTCCAAAACAATTTGTTCAACTACCTTCTTCTGTTGTTATCCTAATTCTTTTATAGGATAAAAATTCTTGCAAAACCCTAAACCATCTCAAAGGTTTAGCTCCTTTCACATGTGTAGCCTCCAACTAGAACTCCGTTGTGCATCTAGGAGGGTCATTGCATCTGGAAAACGCTGTGGATTTGGTCCTATTGACCCAGTCAATTTTCTTAATCCCTTTCACACATAAGGGATTTTTATTAAGGCAACCTAGATTTAGCCTTGTTCACATGGGGCATTGATTTATTTTTCTATTTTATGAGTTTATTGATCATCCTTTACAATTTTATTCATGCAACAAGAAAATTGAAGAAAAATTGTATATTCCCATTAGCTTGGCCTAATGGGGAATATTACAGAGAAACCTCCTTTACAGTACTTAAATTAAAAATTCTTGGATGATACAAATGAAAAAACCCCCCTCTATATATAGGAGTCCATGGGGTAACAATATAATCCTAGGAGACATAACAATAATAATGTAAGCCCACAATAATAACAATATTGGGGCTACATAGGTACAAAAATAACAATAAGGGGGTTAAACTAATAAAAATAAGGGACTATACTAGTAATATCGGGAAATAACATAAACACAAAAAAAAAACATATAAAACAAGAGAGGCACATATATACGTGGTTCACCCAATTTAGGCTACGTCCAGCGTGAATAGTCACTCCTTTTTTTATATTATCTTCTACTCTCTCTCACAGTCCCCCATTTTTTTTATCACTCATAATACATCCACCATACATAGTTGTGATATAATACACTCATAGATAATGAGTGGTTTCCTTATAGGGAAAAAAACCATAAATTAAACGTAACTTCTATCGTCATATCATCTACCTAATGAACGACCTAGATTGACTATGAAATTACAATATTTTATAAGGAAATTTTACATCTGTATTTAGCTTCGGGGGCACTACCCCTGAAACCCCTCGCAAGGGAGTGGGCTCCAAAAGGTGGCCACCCCCTCCCCCTCCCCCCCCTGGACCACCATGGAAACGATTAGACGACGAGCGGTGATGTCTCCCCATTAAGAACATGGGTCCAACATGGCGATACATCTAAATAAAGAAGATAATCAGGATCCACACCCAACACATTTAATGATATTGATTAAAAATTTATTTACAACCTCAACCTGATGATTGTCCTATGGATAATAAGGTGTTGATTTATCATGGCATAGCTCGATATGAGTGGAAATTTTGGTCCTCACTTTATTTTTAAAGTGGCTACACCAATTTGTAATGATGGGTAGAGGGACACCAAACCTAGAAATCACATGATTGAATATGAAAATAGTTTCAGTTTCACCATCATCGTTAAATGTAAGCATCACCTAGACCCATTTGGTAAAATAATCTTTAGGGATAATAATATACCAATTCCCCCTAGCCAAGTGAGGGTTACAAATAATGAAATCGACAACCCATTTTTTAAATTGATTGAAAATTATGATTCGCTGAATATGAGTGGGAGGTGCGTGCATATTACGATAAATGTTTTGACAATTGTGACATTTTATAACCACAATGATACAATCTTTGAAGAGTGGCGGCCAGAAATAGCAGAGGCACAATATATTTTTGGTGTTTTCAAAACCAGACATATGACCACCACGTTCTCTAGAATGGAAGTCATTTAAAACCATTTCGGCTTCTTCATAAGTTAAACAATGTCGAAAGAAAAAATTAGCACCATGATGGTAAAGAGTGTTTCCAGCATTGTTATATTGTTGATACTAGTACCAAATGCTATGTCAATAAAATCGTGAATTTTTAGGCCCAAAAGTTTGGGTTTGAATATATACAATGATATCTGCATCCCAAGGATCCAAAGTGTTGATTAGAAATAGAGATTCACCGGGAAGATGATCTTCTGCCACTGTTTCGTATTTAGTGTAGGGAAATTCATAGATAATCTTAACAAAGACTAGTGATTTCTTTGATTTGGATTTTTCAAATTCCAAATAGAAATATTGTAAGATAACTATGCAGTTCGATTATTTTCTCCCTTGTACTTTTTTAGTCAAAATCACGGGGTTTCAATTCTATATTACAACTGTTTTGCGTAACAATATGTAGTGAAAAAATACTTGGATAACTTGAACAACTGGCAAGGTCAATTTCTCCACATGCATATATTTGATCTCGCTCGGTGCAAGGTTTCGACTTAAGTAATAAATTACATGTTGATTGCAGGATTCATCCTCTTCAACTAATACCATTCTAATGGTGGAATCAGACACATCTAAATACAAAAAGTAATCTCGGTGATAATTAGGTTGATGCAACAATGGTGCATGCCTCAACAAGTGTTTCAATGCATTGACGACTTTATCAGCAACCTTGTACTATTTTAATAATTGAGTGAAACCTTTAGTTAACTCTGCATTGTTATGGATAAAATGACGTAAAAATTTTTCTTTCCCTTGGAAACTCTAGAGTTGGAAAACAGTAGGAGGAGGGAAATTGAGAATAGCCTAAACATTCAGACTGTCGACATGAATTCCTTCCTTAGAAACAATGAAACCCAAAATTCATCCTAATTGTACATAAAAAAACACATTTCTATCCATTCAAACGGATATTTTAATGCCTACATTGCATAAAAATGGCACGTAAATGTGTAGGATGACCTTGTCGGTGCATAGAATGAGCAGGTAAATCATCCAAGTATGGTTTTACAATTGTTTTATGTCATGAAACACATAATACATGGCCCTTTGAGAAGTGCCGCCAACGTTCTTCAATCCAAAAGGTAATTTACAATATGCAAATGTGCCCCATAAACAGATAAACATTATGTTGTTTTCAGTTGATCGATAGGGAGTATTTTTATTTAATTGTAACTGGAGAATCCATCCATGAATGAAAATATTTCATTTTCAGCATAGTCATCAACAATTTCATCGAAGTAAGGGGTGGGATAACTGTCTTTGTTACTAAGCTTTATTGATATCCCTATAATTGACACATACTCTGATAGTTCCTTACTTCTTGGTCACCAGAGATATGTTGGATACCCAATACATCAATGAAATTAGATAAATGAAACCTTCATGAATTATTTTTTGAACCTCAGCTTTAATAGCAGCAGATTTTCATGGATGTATTGTACGTAGTCTTTTTCTAATAGGTTTACTATCCGGGTATGTCTTAATTTTATGAATTACAATGCTAGGATAAATTCTTGGCACTTCTTCGTAAGACCACACAAATATTTCATAGAATTTTTGAAATAGGGTTTTGTACAAGTTAATTTTGTTAATTGAGCATGAAGCACCTATATGAATTTTTTTAGTTATTCCTGGTTTGATTGATATGTCAACTGGAGGTGTTGCCCAAATGTTTCCTAAATTCGTCTCAGAATATGAATGAAGGATTGACATTTGATTTTGAGGTTCTTTAACATATTTAGTCATAGATATTGTTGAAAAGTCATTTTAAACTCTATCGAGGTTTGCTAGAAAAGAGGAGCGATGGTGAAGATCATCCCAAGTTAATTCATCAAGTGACAAAATTTCCCGAATATTTTCATCACTTGAAAATATGTGTTGAAAAGGATCATAAAAAGATGTTGTGGCTAAACTGGTATTGAAGAAGATGCATTAATGATCACATTCACTTGTTCAGTATCATTTGATGAAAGGTTAGAAAGTGATTGAACCGCTACACATGCCAATTCATATGGACTCAAAGGCATTTCATTTCCGTAGTAGTCTAACTCATATTCTAAAGGCACAATCCATGGGTCATCAAATGGTATTGTGCTTGATGTAATCATGTTGATATTGGAAATATTACGAGGCACATTAGGAGGAGGTATTATAAAAGTCCCTATAATAGTAGAATCCTTATCCAACATCTTCATAATGGATAACCAACTTTTTGGCATATGGGATACTATCCGTAGAGGCAAGATCTGAAGTGTAGTAAGAGAACTGATAATTTTTTACAATATTTCCTTTATGAGGAAACAGTATTAATCAAAATACCGATGAGACTACATTTTTCATGGCATAAGAACCATTCCAAGCTAAAATAAAGTTATAATTAGGAAGGGAATCAACGACGTCCACCTCAAGTGTAATGATTTTTCCTTCTAGCTTTATGGGTAAATCCTAGAGAATTCCAAATGGATGAAAACCTCTTTCATTAAAGGTTTCAGAATGGTGGGTGATTGATTTATCATTGGAGAACCAATATTTTTCGAACAAGCCAATGATATAATTCACGTCAACACTCCCTCATCAATTACTTTGTGAAAAACTCACCTAGATTTGACTAAAACGGGTATTTGAAAATAAATTTGGTATGGGAATCTAGGTACAAAGTTATCAAGATCAAAATGATGATATTAGAGTCAAGGGTCAATCGGTTCAATAGCTACAATATTAGCATCCTCTGGGTTAGATAGGATTGCAACACTTCAAGGGCCGACATTGCTAAATCTGACATAGCTATATATTCAACAATATTTTAATTCTGAGTGGCTCTCTCATGTGGGTTGAAAGCTAACTTACGAAGTACACCTTTAGGACGTGGTTTAATTACTAAATCAGGAATAGCTTTGTCGATGTGTAATGTTTTAGAAATAGGATGAGTTGAGACTAGAGGTTGACTCAATGATCTTGTTTCGTTTCCCGTTATAGGACTCTTAGATCCATAATCGTGAGATCACTTTGGAACCATGACCCGGGAAGAGACCATCAGGATATTTGCCGATGAATTGGAATAAGATCCATTGTGGGAAATATTTTTTTTGTGTTTCGATGTAAAAGTATCCTTAAGAACACGGGTTTGGAAAAATTTAACAATTTTAGGTACCTCGCCCAGATGTAGCAATGCTTTTGTGTAGTCATCCTTGTCACAGATAAGACATGGATAATGAGGTTTCCTCTTTTCGTCATATGGTTCAATTTTATATCCCTTATATTTTGGAGAATTGTCTTTATTTTTTTACCCTTCCCTTTATTTTTACTCCCAGATGATTTAGTTTTGGCAGTAGATGATTCTATGACATGGATTTCGATAGAAGATTCTAGAGAAGATTCTAGTTTAAGTGAATCAGGTAAATTTGTGATTGGATCAGTAGACTTGGATTGTTTATTTTTACTATTTGATGTGTTAACTGCACCAATTACACCATATACGGCATGAGAACCAGAAGGAGTCATAGTAACTTGACCTAGGTGAGGTAAACCTGGAATATTTTCATACAAAGTACCAGACTTTCTATAAAAAAGTTCTAGATATTGGGCTTGAGCAATAAACCGATCTTCTATTACAACACCTCCTTTAGCTATATATTCAGTAATATTAGGGAGTAATGATTTGATAAACCGTTCAGTCAGAATTTGATCTGGGATGAAAATCATCACTAAACGACATCTACACCGCCATTCATGGATGTGATTTGAAATGTAAGTAGATGTAATTTATTTTAGTGAAGTCAAATTTCTTGTGCAATTATCATAATAGACTGGTAATTGAAAATTAGTAAGGAAAGTATTTGCTAAGGCATTAAAATCATTGAAAGAGCCTCGTGGTAACTCAATGTACCACTTTGCGGGTAAGTTGATCAAAGTTGTTCAAAAAATTATTAAATGAGTGGATTCATTGATTGAAGAGTTGGAAACACACCACATATGATAAGTCATAACATGGTTTTATGGGTTATCTCCTGGATTTCCTTCAAACTTTGGAATGTCACTACGCAACTTAGTAGCCATGGCTAGCCAAAATGGAAGATAGTAAATCAGGTTATTCGTTAGGTGAGACAAGTCTGGTAATTATAAGGTTGATATAAGGGGTAACCACCTATTAAGGTCTTGTTGAGTGAATTGATAACCCTAAGTGACAGCTCTAGTACCTGGAGGAGGGTATCCCAGAAAACCTACGATAGCTTGAGCAGTTGGAATTGGAAAACCTCCAGGATATCCAGGGTAGCCATACTGAATTGGGATTGATCTGGTATCTGACATGTATGACCAGGGTATGGTTGACTCTGGAAAGATTGATTTTGTCCCAATTTTCCATTTTGGAATTGGCACTGAAATGGTTGGCCTTGAACATATTGATCTTGAAGATGTTGACCTATGAGGGTTTTTCCCTAAAGAGGTTGACTTGCAAAGGGTTTCCCATAAAAAGCTTCACCTACCAAGGGTTTCCCTTGAATAGGTTGATAAACAAAAGGCTCACTTGTTTATATAGTTTTTATACCAAGTTGTCCCAAAGATGTTCGATGAATCGACTAGACTATAGGTCCGGTCTGATGGGTAGTAGTTTGAGGGATAGCCTGTGTAATAGTTGGCATTGAAATTTTAAGGGTCGCAGCAACAAAAACTTTAGAAACTGTTCTTATGGGTGTACCTGGTTGTTGAACATATGTTTGCATAGAAGATTGGATAGGAGTACTAGGAGTAATCGGACTAGCTTGCGAAATACTTGGCAGAAATGTCCTTGGGATAATTTGAAGTGTATTTTGAATAGGTTGTTGAAATTGGGAACAACCAAATTATCCAAGTGGCTGAGAAGGTTGATTATAAGGAATTTTTGGGGTAGGTTGCAAAGGTTGTTGAGTAAATGAGGGATTCCATATAGTTTTTTTGTGGTCAATTTAATGGCTTAAATTTCTTACATAAATTATCAACTGAGGTTTGTAAACTGATGAAGTGTGGTGCACTATATGTGCGTAGTTAACCTTATTTTTACTTTTTTGTATGTATTTTTATGTTTTATTGGCGGTTTTAATCTTTATGTCCAAATGTTAATCTAGAACTATGAAAGGAATCAAATGAATCCAGTGAAATTTAAATGTGTAAAAGTAATTTTAAAAGAAGGAAGGAAAGGAAGTGTTCTTAAGTTAAACTAATTAGCATAGAAATGAATCAAAATCTATTGAATGGTTAGAATATGATCTAAAAACAGAGTGTCTATTCTAATGACTTCTAATTTAACATTAGTCCTATTACATGGATATCAATTTTATAACTAAAATATGAAATTGTAATGATAATCTAGATAAAAACAATTTTAAAGGAAAGAAACTAATGTATGTTCAATCACTCCAGCATTCAATATGGAAGTATGATGGAATCTCCCTCTTGAAATGATGTAGAAGCAATCAATTATACTTTAGTTTTGAAAATTTAAGTCTAGGAAAGTAATTAAATAATGTAAAGGGAAAAAATCAATAATTACATAGGTTAGACATTCGAGCACCCAATTGTGAAGTATGACAAGTCACCTTCTTGGACTGATCTTTAGGAACACCCAATTATAAAATTGACTGAGGATCTTAATCTAGAAAACGATGTAAAAGTATAAAAACAAAATCTCAATGATTTCATATGTTAGACATTCGAGCACCCAATTGTGAAGTATGAAAAGTCAACACCTTGGCCTCATCTTTAAGAACATCCAATTATACAATAATCTGAGAATTTAATCTAGGAGAGTAAATGACAGAACATGAAAGGAACCTAAAAAAATTTGAGCTCTATTGCCTCAAACTTCATCTAATTTGAAAATAGATAAATCTACCTTCTTGAGATGTTTTAGCAAAGAAAAGATTACACAGTTATTATATCTTTGATGCTAAGAAAACATTCATAACTTAATTCTATGAGACTGAAAGAAAATTGCAACACAACATTATTCTACTCACAAAATTGACAAAATAGAGTAAAGAATTAAACTAAAACAATTAATGAAAAAAACCTCCTCCTATGCAAGGGCCCTCTACAATAGATTTGGTCATGATCCTATCTAATTATATACACATTAATCAAGTACTGGAACCGTAAACATGATCCTTGTATTATGAAAAATAATGGAGTTGAAAAATATACACAGTGTTTCAGAAATTACAATTGCCTTTAGGTTTCTGCAAAACCAGTATTTAAATAAGAAAAAACATAGCTGTGATGAGGTAATTTCACCTACAGGTGCTTATCTTAACCGAAAAATAGAATTAGATTTTAACTGGTCAAATCTTGATTTTCTACGTTAGAGAAAATCAAGATTTCTTGTGCTCTCCACTTACATCATTTGACCGGACTTTGACCACGATCTCAGGCATCATTTTTTGTCAATTTCAATTATATAGATTAAAAAAAAAATCCATGTGTGAATTATTCTGGAGATTCCCATGTGGCTCGTTTCTCTAATTGCTCCTTGGAACCCGTGAAACCATGAAAGTAGTTGCAGAACCAATGATTAGCTACAGAATAGGCTGCGTTCTATATCCAAATCACAAAAATTCATTTGAATAGCAAGAATACCATAATATTACATAGAAATCATTTAAATGCATTCCTTAAGATAAAACATGACATTTGTCATTGATTGGATTGTATGAAATTATGATAAAGTAAGGAAAAAGGGTGAGAAAGTATGTTAGAGAGAGGATAATTATGAGGTTCAACATACCCCCACTGAGAATTCATTGCATGTCCTTATTCAATTTACCAAAAATGTGAATTTTCCTCTCCTATTGCATTTGTTCAGACACTTCTGCTAACACATCCAGTTTCCTCCTTTTTATTTTCTTTGAAGTGATTTCCCTCTTGGGATTTCTCATAACGAGCTTGTATTTGAGATTAATGACTGCCTTGTTTAGTGATTTGTTCTTTCTTTTTAACTTCCTGTTATTTTTGTACAACAGTCCTAAGTGTAGAATGGTATTGTCACTAATTACTTTATCCAATTCGTTATGTTGCTTCAAGGATTAATTCCCCTGTTTAATATTCCTATTAAATATCTCTAGTTCATATATTTCATGTTTGAGAGTATCAACTAGAGGTTCTTGTGGATTTATAAGAGGTTATGGATTCATTGTTGAATTTCTCTTTTCCAGTGACTCTATGTAATCATATATTTCTTGTTGTACTTGGTCTATGTCTGGAGATATTGTGCTGGGACTCCCTTCAAAATTATGAATAGGGTAATTTTTAAGGCTATGCAGAGGAGAAATGTTAATGGAATATTGTAGGTTCTTTATCTCAACTTATAAATTGTCTCTTTTGGTAGTGTTTTCTTCACCGAACCTCAGAGTCTGGAGCTCCTTCTTAGCCGTGGAGGGTTTAAGTTTTCTCTAATTCTAACCTTTCTCCTCTTTTCTATTTTACCTCTTGTCTTAACTTTACATTTCTTTTTGTTCTTTGTCAGCTCTACAGAGATGATATTTTCATCATTTTTTCTGAAATGGAGATGCAGGTCTTTCTTCAATGTTTGTGCCAATCTTCTTCCTTCTGGTATTTCTAATATTTTCTTCTTTAGGCTGCTCTATTACTTCATGAAAATGATTTCTGATAAGAAAATTCTCCCAGGAATCTCGTATACTTTTTAAATGAAACTCAAGAGGTATTTTAATTGACCCATAATGGTGCATAGTGTTGTCTATAAACTGTATTCCCTTTTGCATGTTTGTAGACATTCTTTTTAGTCTATTTAGTAAAAACAAGGGAATATTTATTTCACCATCCTCTAAGAAATTCATCAAGAATCGAATATGATATACATAGATGTAGCCAAACCTGCCTTCACAGGTGATAAATGTTTGCAGAATTAAAAGCATGTTCCTCCATTTTTTCTTAAGTATAGAGCTAGCAATACCTTTTCTGAAAAATAGAAGTATCCATACCTAGATTTTTTAGGATAGCCTTCCATGACTCACTTTGAAATTCTTCATTTTTGAACCACCTTTCGCTAACCCTTGGGAATTTTGTGGCTTCAACAATGAATGGTTCAGTTACTAAAAACTTGATATCTCCTATTAGAGCTTTTGTCCCATCAAAATACCTCAAAAAGGACTTAGTGATCTCTTTGTGGAAGCCGTCAAAGTTTTCTATGAATTTGAGACATTTAGCCTTTTGCAATGTCTCTCTAATCTTAGGATATCCTTCCATATAATTTTTTCCACCGGTTCTGATCTGACTATCAGTTCCATGCCTTCTATTACGAAGAGTCTAACCTTCATAATTGTCCTTCTCTGTTATGAAGTGGATTGGATTACAGATATGATGAAGCACATCAAGGGTTTGTATAAATAAATGAGATGGATTGGGGTTTTGAAGAAAAGTAGATGGATATGTCACGTCAATAGGTCATGATCGTTAATCATGAATGGGGGAGTCTATTGTGGACCGTTATAAAACATAATGTGGACGATGTGGCTGATTTATGATATGATGGAACTCCCAATCGAATCAAATGATGACATGTCAAGGTGGCATATGATTATCAATATTATACATGTTAATGTTTTAACCTTTCTATTAAAATAAGTTTTTTGCAATTTTACCTTTAGAAATAACCTTTCTTTTCCATTTCTTTGGTATTGATTCTTCATGTACCTTTTAGCATGGTGGTATTCAAATGTATTCCTTCAATTTCCTGTATTCATAATTTTTTAGTAGGATGTACAAATGTGTTAGAGCTACAGAATGGGATGGAATGTGGCTGCAGAATATGGAATCAGTTGCATAATTTGAAATCAGCTGCAGAATGTGGAATCAACTACAGAATGGAATGTGGCTGTAAAATGGGATGTGGCTACAGAATATAGATTCTGTAGAATGAAATATAAGCTACAGAATGGAATATGACTATGGAATGGAATGAAACTATAGAATATTAGCTAAAAAAAGGAATGTGACCATGGAATGGAATGTAAATGTAGAATTGTATGTATTTCTGTACTACTACATATTGTAGAAAGTAAATGGAAAATATAGGATGTCAGAAATTTCTGATTTTCATCCTGTATTTTCTGTATAAGGATGCCAATCTTTGATTGGTTTTCATACTTATACAATTATATATATATATATATATATATATATATATATATATAGGAAAAATAAAATATAAGTTAGTGAACAAGAAGGATTCTTCTTCGCTAACTTCATATCAGTATTATCTTGGAAAATCTTGATAAAATCTTCTCTTCAAATTGGTTTATGATATACTTTCAACTAATTCCCATTCACAAGAAGAGGTACCTTTTCTTCATCAATTTTCCTTATTGTGACTACTCCATTTTCAAAGAATTTTTCAATCACAAAAGGCCCAAGCCAATGAGTCTGAAACATTCCCTTTTTGAATCGAACAAAAGTGCCCAATCCCCTGCTTGAAACTTCTTCTCCTTGATATATTTATCTTTTCATTTGGACCTTTGCTGTTGGACTATGCTGGTTCTTTGAACTTCATCTTGCCTAATTGCATAAAGCTCATTAATTTGCTCCAATCTATGCTTTTGCGCTTCTTATAAATCAAGTCCCAATTGGACTACCATCTTGAAGGTTTGAATCTAAAATGATTTAGGGAACATGACTTACTTGTCATAAATAAATTCATAGGGAGTATGTCCTATTGTATTCCTACATGTAGTTTTGTACGCCCATAAGGCTTCAAGAAGCCTTTCTGCCCAATCTCTTCTATGTAGATGTAGAGTCTTAGTGGGAATTCCTTCAAACACTTTATTGGTAGACTCTACTTGAACATTTTCTTGAGGATGATAAGGAGCAAATTTTCTGTGCCTCATCTAGTAGGTTTCCACAATATTTTCCACCAACTTTGATGTAAAATGAGATCCCTGATATGTCACAATTTCTCTTGAAACACCAAAACAAGTGAAGATATCCTGAAAAATAGATTTAACTACATAATGTTCATTAGCTAAAGGAAGTGATTTAGCTTCTACCCATTTGGTGACATAGTCAGTACATACTATAATATATTTCTTTTGATTAGATGGTGTCTTGATTGGTCCAAAAAAACACGAGGCCCATTTTTCAAATGGTTTGATGAGTACCTAAGGTTGTAATGGAATTTCATCTAAAGGAACAAGTTTCCTCATTATTTGACAGTTGTCACGACTTTTGACATATTATTTTGTATTTTTGAAGATGGATGGCCAATAATATCCTAAATAAAGGATTTTGTAGGTTGTCCTCTTATCAACAAAGTGTCCACCATAAGGTTCATCATGACATGCTTTAAGAATCTCATGCATTTCATCTTCTCGAACACATATTTTCATAATGATATCAGGACATGTTCTATACAGTTCATCATTAATCCATGAATAATTTTCACTTATTTGAATAATTCTTCTTTTCTCTCTAGGAAACAAGTGTGAAGGTAACTTTCCTTTGAATAACTAATTACTAATATCTAAAAACCAAGGAATTTTTATATTTATTGAAAAAACGTATTCATCAGGAAATTTATCCTCAATTTGAGTATCCTTTTTGACATTTTGAAATCTACACAAGAAATCAGCAACTGCGTTTTCTTTTCCAGGTCGGTCTAGAATGGTGATATTGAATTCTTGCAGAAGTAATAACCATCTTGTGACTCTTCCATTAGTAACAAATTATTCATTAAGTATCTAATTTCAGAGTGATATGTATGAAAAAAGGTTTCATAGCCTGTAATATGAAGTCGAAATTTGTTGATAGCACAAACAACAACTAAGAATTATTTTTCAGTTACAGTGTAATTTATTTTAGTGGGAGTCAAATTCTTGCTTTTGTAATAGATAGCATAGGGGATCAAAAATATTTGTCCTATTACAACTCCTAGAGATGTATCTAAACCATCTCTTGAAATATGAAAATGTAGTTTCCAGTTTGGACCTCTTAAGATGGGTGCTTCAAAAAGTTTCATTTTTAAAGTTTGAAATGCTAATTGGAAATCAATATTCCAACTGAATTCACAATCTTTGTTAATTAACTTGAAGAGTGGGGATGATATTTTAGTGAAATTTTCTATAAATATCCTAGAATATCCCGTGAATCCTAGAAAACTTCTAACATCCTTTTGACAACTTGGAATTGATAATTTGGGGATGAATTCAACTTTAGATGTGTCAAATTTAATTCCATCTCCTGAAATATGATGTCCTAGAAAAATTGCTTCAGTAAACATCATAAAGAATTTTTCATGACTTACTGAAATGTTTTCTGGCTTACATATTTTAAGAACCTTTTCCAAATTTTGTAAAGCTTGTTCGAATGAATTCCCATAAATTGTAAATTCATCCATATATACCTCTACACAATCATGTATTAGGTCAAAACCAATTCCCAGTACTTCCCTTTTCAATGTTGTAGGTGCATTTCACAATCCAAAAGGAAGTACTTGGTAGGCATAAGTCCCCCATGGATAGGTGAACATAGTATTTTCTTGGTCTTCAGGTGCTACCTGAATCTGATTGTAACCACTAAAACCATCCAAGAATGAGAAATACTTCTTACCTACTAATGTATCCAATACTTGATCTATAAAAGGTAAAGGAAAATGATCTTTTAGAGTAGCTTTATTCAACTCTTGATAGTCAATGCGTACCCTGCACTTATAATTCTCTTTGTGTACAAAAACTAAAGGAGAAACCCACTGACTGTCTGAAATTGGTTAAATGAAGGTCACATTCAGCAAATTTTTCAATTCTTCTTTCACAATTTCCTAAGATTTGGATTCATCCTTCTTTGAGGTTGTCTGATAGGTTTACCATTTTTATAAATGTATATGTGATGTATACAAGTCTTAGGACTAATTCATTTCATGTCAGTGTATTCCCATGCATATGCAGCAGAATGTTGTTGTAATATTTTGATTATCTTTTCCTGTTGTAATCTTTCCAAGTTTTTGTTTATGTTCTAAGTTTTTCCTGGAAAGATTTCAACTGTAGAGCTACAAAATTATTCCATAGAGTGAAGAGACATCAGATAGAATGAAGAGACATCAGCCTGGATGACAAATATTCAATATTGCATTGTTCTTGAAATTGCTCATGTTCATATTCTGAAGATGTTTAAAATTTTTCTATTGAATTTAGGATGTGACTATCTTCACTAGTGCTTGAAAGAGTAAAGAGAGCTTGTATATCATTGTCATCATCAATCCATTCCTTGTCTTATAATTCTATAATTTTTTTTTCTAGAGGATATAGAGTGAATTTATTTGTTGAGTTACCATCATAGATGTACATATCACTAAATCTACAGCTAATGAAAGCATCAACTGTGGCCAACCAAGTTCTTTATAATATTATTGGATTTCCTCCTCGATTGTTCTTAGGAGTTAAGATCATAAAATCGACAAGATACTCCCAAGAGTATAAGGATAATAAAATATATTCTAACACACCATCTGGCTTGATTACATATCTGTCTGCCAATTTTAGTAATGTAGGTGTATATATAAGGTTAGGAAGTTTGAGTTCTTCCATGGGTTATTTTTTGATGATGTTTATAGCTGGTCCTAAATCAATCAGTTTATTTGGAGTTTAACCACCATTGATATGTGTTTTTACAACTGGACTTCCAGGATCTAAATATTTTTGTATGGAAATTTTTCTCATCATTATGTCTGCAATTTTCCCTACTAGCTGAATTCTTTTTATTTCATTTTTTTCCTTCGTGGTTTCTTCATGCTCAACTATTTTATTGTTTTGGATAGAATTGGAATCACTTTAATGACCTTTAATAAAGGGATTTTGATATATAAATTTTTCAATTCATATACAAAATCATAATTGGGCAACATAATATGATTTTCTACCCCTCTATCAACTTGCAATATTTCAGGAAAAGGAGGTTTAGAGGTAAGTACTGATGGTTGCTATATGATAGGCGGTCATTTTATTTGTTCTTTTTGTTTTTAATTTTTAGAATTATGGTTTTTAAGGGATGTTCCTTCCTTAAAAAAAGTATTTCGCTATAGAGAATCTTCCTCCAAATTATCTTGTTCCTCAATAACTAAAAAAGGCTTTTTATTTTCTAGTATCCTACCAGATCTAAGTTGGACATCATTAAGATCTAGTGGAGTAATCATTTAGGTTGGAAATTTTTGTGCTTCCATCATGTAAATATTTTGAGGAATTTTATTATTGGGGTTTTGTAATGGTTGGGTAGGTAGTTGATTTGGTCTTTGTGGAAATGGCAATGGAAGTTGTGAATTTTGGTTTTGGAGTTGGGGTTATTGATTTTGTTGAGGAATTTGTTTGGGAGGATAGTTTGGATATGATGGAGGATATTGGTAGTATTGAGTGTATATACCATAGGGATTTTGAATTCCTTGTTCCCCAGGTTGAGATTGATATTGAGGCCAAGGTTGTTGCCAAGAATTCCAATTATTTGGTTGGGGATGATTGCACATTTGATTGTTAAAGCCTTGAGTTTGTGGCCTCTTCCATGGTCTTCTAGAGAAAAAGAAAATAGATTATGTTCGATTTGAAGTTGTTTCTTCTTCAAAAATAGCCTTAAGACCTGGAATTGAAGGGAAAATCTTAGTTTCATGATTTTATGAAAAAAACATATAGGTCTCTATGACTTTTGAATCAAGAGGACATTCTGTTAAAAAATGCATCTTTCTGCATTTAGGACAGAAAATAGCCAAAGAATCAGTCTCGAATTTCTTCTTGTTTTGTAATTTAAGGGTGTCTATATGTTCACTAATATTCCCTAAGATATTTGTTTTAAATTCATCAAGCATATTTCCAATTTCTACCCTACTTATTATTCCAGTTGCAGATCTATTCACTGTAGCAAGAGAAGGATCTCTTCGAATTTTCCCAATTTTTGCTTTACCCCTTGAGATATGAATACATAATTAAAAAATGTTAGGTAATGGGTGTTGAGAGATATCTCCTTTCCCTATCATGTTGAAGATATCTATCCATTCATCTCGAATGGATTTTAATAAAATAGCTTTTAAAGTATCTTCATTTAAATAATCCATTTTTTTTGTTTTTATGTTATAATGAATATTTCAATTAAATCCTCCATATTTTCATCCTCTTTTTGTGTCATTTTGATTAATGGGTATGCAATAATCCAAAGATCTTTCTAAAAATTCTTTCTTCATGTCATTCCATGTTCAGAAAGTTTGAGTGATTAAACCCATGAACTCTTTTAAAGCTACTCCTTTCAACATTGAAGGAAACAACTTAAGTTTTTGAGAGTCTTGTAAATAATTATAAGTTCTACACAGAACATCAAATTTAAACAAAAAGGTTTCAGGATATTCACTTTTTAATCCATGAAAATTTGGCAGGACAAAACGTGATATATTTTTCATGGTGGAATTTGTATCTCCATCAACTATAAGGAATCCAAAAGAACTATAACTTTCCCTATTTATTCTATTTTCTAAATTTCTTCTACCTCCTCATGCATTCCCTCTAACTCCTCCTCCAAATATTATATTTCCTCCATTTATAATTTCTCCTTCTCCTCCTTCTCCTCTTCCTGCCATTATAGATTCTTAAGAACTAATATAAGGTTCAATATGCAATTTTAATTTCTCTTCTTCTAGTTCTTCTATTAATGGAATGTTGAAGAAAGGTTTTTATTCTTCTTCTCCACTAGGAATTTCTAACTCTTCAACTAAAATATGTTCCCCTATAGAGGTGTAAAAGGTTACTCCTCCTGTTGGAGATATAGGATCTTCTTCCTCTAAGACTGACTCAGTGGATGAAGTAGGAGATCCTTCTAATTGGATTTCTGACCTTAGGACTTCAGGAAGTCTATTTCTAGTGAAGTATGGAATATGACTTTGAGATGGAGGTGTATCACTTCATGGTCTACGTGGATTGAGTTGTGTTGTAGGAATTAAACTCCTACCTCTAGCTATGAATTTACCCGTAGAATATATTTCCCTATGTATATCACTATTTTTAGATGTAAGAAATGAGGCTACCTAATTACACTTCCCCAGCAACAACGCAAAAAATTTTGGTCAATTTAATATCTTAAATTTATTACATAGATTATCAACCAAGGTTTGTAAACTAATGAAGTGTGCTGCACTATATGTGCTTAGTTAACCTTCTTCTTACTTCATTGTATGTATTTTTATGTTGTTTTTGGGGTTTTTTTTCTATATGTACAAATGTTAATCTAGAACTATGAAAGGAATCAAATGAATCTAGTGAAATTTAAATGTGTAAAAGTAATTTTAAAAGAAGGAAGGAAAGGAAGTGTTCTTTAGTTAAACTAATTTGTGTAGAAATGAATCAAAAGCTATTGATTGGCTAGAATCTAATCTGAAAACAGAGTCTCTATTCTAAATATTTCTAATTTAACATTATTCCTATTCCATGGATATCAACCTTATAACTGAAATTTTAAATTGTAACGCTACTATAGAAGAAAATAGATTTAAATGAAAACAACTATTGTATGTTCAATCACTCCAACATTGAATATTGAAGTATGATGGAATCACCCTCTTGAAATGATGTACAAGCAACCGATTATACTTTAGTTTTGAAAATATAAGTCTAGGAAATAAATTAAAGCATGTAAAGGGAAAAAGACAATAATTTCATAGGTTAGACATTCGAGCACCCAATTGTGAAGTATGCCAAGTCACCTTCTTGGCCAAATATTTAGGAACACCCAATTATACAATTGAATGAGATTGTTAATCTAGAAGAAAAATTTAAAAGCATAAAAGCAGAATTCGAACACCAAATTATGAAGTATGACAAGTTCCCTCCTTAGCCTGATCTTTAGGAGAATCCAATTATACAATAAACTGAGAATTTGATCTAGGAAAATAAATGACAGAACATGAAAGGAACCTAGACAACTGTGAGTTGTATTTTCTAAAACTTAACCCAATTGGAAAATAGATAAATCTACCTTCTTGATATGTTTTAGGAAAGCAAATATTACATAGTTATTGTATATTTGATGCTAAGAAAATTGTTAGGTACCTATATTACTAGTATAGTCCCTTATTGTTATTAGTGTAACCCCCTTATTGTTATTATTGTACCATTATAACCCCCATTTTTTTATTATTGTGCCCTTAAATTATTATTGTTAGGTCGGCTAGGATTACATTGTGGCCCACTAGGATTACATTATGGCCACATGGACTCCTATATATATAAAGGAGGTTTTGTAAATTGTATCATCCAAGAATCGTTCATTTATATAATGTATTGGAGGTTGCCCCCTCGAAGTGGCTTATTTCTAAGGCGTTGATATCTCTTTTCTTCTATTTTTGGAGTTGGTTACACAACATTTGGTATCAGAGCTTTGGATTCTAGGGTTTCGCCGCTCCAAACAGGTCATCGTGGAATTTTAGCTATAAATTTTCGTCTACGAAGTTTCAGACGCTGAAAATTTTAGGGTGCGAGCCTGAAATCCTGAGGAACATTTTCAAAAAATGTTAGAGCTTGGTTTTTAATATTTGTGGAGATATGATCTGTGGAATTTAGGTATTTTTCAGGCTTCTAAACAGGTCATCGTGGAATTTGCGCTATAATGTTTTTTATACGAAGTTTCAGAAGCTGAAATTTTTAGAGTGAGAAGCTGAAATCCTAAGGAAAATCATCAAAAAAATTTAGAGCTTGGTTCGTAACATTTTCGGAGATATGATTTGTGGAAGGTAGTGCTTTTTCAGGCTCCTGAATTTCATCTCAGAGAGGTGATCGTGGGAAAATATTCATAAATCTCTCTCTTAGCATCGAATTGGAGTGCTGTAAAAAGTGGTTGCAAATACACAAACTGTAGTTTCATGGCTATAAATTTCAGAGCTGAAGGATGAAACAGTGACACGTGGCAAGTCGTACAACTTAACTCTACTGAACCAGTCCATAATTAGGTCATTGTGGGAGATTGGACACAACTTTGTCTTGGAGAATCCAAATCAGGTCAAAACTGTGGCATTTGAAAGATAATTCAGAGGGCTATGTTGGTAAAAGAATTCAAATATTTAAGTGCTGCAATCACAGAGATAATCCAATTTCAATATCGAGCTCCTCAAAAGAAAAAAAAATGTGTGTATTTTTTTTTTCCAAATTGCATAAGTCTTGTTTGAAGAATCAATTTGAATTGATTCCAAGGGCATATTGTAGAATAGATATCAGTATTGGGTTCAAAAATATGCCCCATAGAAATAATTCAACACCCATTAGGCCTTCAGAAGGCTCTACTATGACTCATGAAGATGAATAATTGCAACATGAGCTATCAAAATTACAAGAGAAAGTGCAAAAAATTTCACTCTCGCAAAGAGAAAAAAAAAATGAAATGGAGGTTTTGAAGAAAGGCATGGAAGAGAAGATAGAAGGTTTGAAGAAATGCGTGGAAGCTAAGATGTATGGCATGGAAGCTGGCATGGAAGCTAATATGGATGACATGAAAGACAACATGGAAAACATGAAGAATGACCTAAAAGGAGACATGGAAGGTTTGAAAAAGTTGATACAAGAAATTTTTCCCAATGGTCAAAAGATAGTAGAAGAACCTCATGATGAGAACAAAATAAATGTTAATCGTGATTTCATAAACTCTAATGTTTGCGGGAAGAACCACCATATTCCAAAAATTGATATGAGGAAGTTTGATGGAAAGGATCCTGTAACATGGATACTACAGATGGAGCAATATTTTTATCTCCATAATGTGTAAAACACACAAAAGGTACGCATTGCAACTTTACATTTAGAAAAAAATACATTTGTATGGTATCGATGGCTGTGCTCCCGTAAAAATATTGTCACTTGGTCAATTTTTACGGAGGAAATGATAGCACATTATGAGGATACAAAGAGCAACACCTTCTTTAGCCAATGGATAAATCTCAAACAAAAGGATTTAGTGGGGCAGAACATTGAGGACTTCCAAAAATTGAATATAAGGGTAACTGATATTCCAGAGGAACACATGATTGATCTCTTCATAGGCACTTTAAAAGATAACATCCAACATGAAGTTCGCGTTTTGGAACCTGATTCATTGGAGAAGGCATTCAGGTTGGCAAGAAAAGTTGAATGTAAAATTATGGCGACAAGGAAGCCTACCACTCAATTCTATAAAGAAGGAAGTGCTGCTACGCCTAGATTTCCACAACCTACAAGGTTGACACCACAACAATTGGAAGAAAAAAGAGCAAAAGGGCTTTGCTACAGTTGTGATAGAAAATATACTAAAGGTCATAAGTGTGCTGAGAAGAAATTATTTTACATAGATTGTGAAGAGGAAGAAGAAAATGAACAAGAAGAGGATATACACTAGGAACCAGCCCTAGAAGAGGAAGAAATGAATCCGACCATATCGTGCAATGCACTAGTAGGAATTACCACTCCTCAAACTCTCAATATAGAAGGACATGTCAAGAAGAAAAAGGTAATAGTGTTGATTGATTCAGGTAGCACCCATAATTTTATTCATTGTAAGGTAGCCAAGGAATTAAATTGTTTCCTATACCCAGCACCAGAATGTCAGGTGATGGTTGCAAATGGAGGAATTATAAATTTCTCTGGAAAATTCCATAATATCAAGCTAACCATGGGGGAATATGTATTGACTAGACCAATGCTTTCCATTCCTATGGGAGGTGCTGATGTTGTACTAGGAGTACAATGGTTACAATCTTTGGGGATGGTAGCTTTTAATTTTCAAGAACTTTTCTTGAATTTTTTTCAAAAGGAAAGGAAGTCAAATTATGGGGTATTGCGGGGAAGCTGGGAAAGATAATAAGCTCTAATGTCATGAAAAAGCTTCTAAAGAAAGAACAATGAGGTGTAATTTCACAATTATGCTCACTATAAGTTCCAACATCAAAATCATCTATTTCTGTAGATCTCCAACAAGTCTTGGATAATCATTCCAAGATGTTTGAAAATCCCAAAGGAATCCCACCTATTCGTGATCATGATCATGCTATTCATTTGATTCCGGGAAGTCTTCCTCCAAACATCAAGCCTTATAGATATCCTTATGTCTAAAAGAGCGAAATTTAATGTATGATTGCAGAAATGTTAGAGGCGGGTATAATTCAACCTAGTCAAAGTTCTTTCTCTGCTCCTGTAGTATTAGTACACAAGAAGGATGGATCATGGCGAATGTGTCCGGATTATAGGGAGCTCAATAAGCTCACCATTAAAGATAACTTTCCCATTCCTGCGATTGATGAATTATTGGATGAATTACATGGAGCAATTTATTTTACCAAGTTGGATCTTCGTTCAGGATATCATCAAATTAGAATGAAGACTGAAGATATTCCAAAAACAATATTTCGAACTCATGAGGGTCATTATGAATTTTTGGTCATGCCTTTTGGCCTTACCAATGCACCTTCTATATTTCAGGGGTTGATGAATTCAATTTTCAAACCCTTCCTTAGAAAATTTGTGCTAGTATTTTTTGATGATATACTAATATATAGTAGGTCTTGGAAGGATCATGTTTAACATGTTGACAGGGTGCTCAAACTATTGCAGGAGAAACAATTATATGCAAACCCATCCAAATGTTTCTTTGGTGTACAAGAGGTGGAATATCTGGGTCATATTGTATCTCACGAGGGTGTTAAATTAGACCCTAACAAAATTAAATCCATTAAGGAATGGAAAGTCCCCACAACCATAAATCAGTTGTGAGGATTTCTCGGGTTAAGAGGGTATTATCGCAAGTTTTTTAAGAATAATGGGAGAATAGCAGCACCTCTAACAACATTATTTAAGAAAGATGAATTTTCATGGACTCCTAAACCAACTAAGGCCTTTGAACATTTTAAAGAGGCAATGTGCCTAGCACCGGTCTTAGCTGCACCAGACTTCACAAAAACCTTTATTGTGGAATGTGATGCCTCAAGAAATGGAATTGGTGCCGTCTTAATGCAGGAAGGAATACCCATTTCTTTTGAAAGTTGTCCTATCAAAGGAAAGTATTTATTTAAACCTATTTATGAGAAGGAAATGTTACCAATACTGCATGCACTAAAGAAATGGAGAACTTACCTAATGGGAAGACACTTCAAGGTAAAAACTGGTCATGATAGTCTTAAACACTTTTTGGAACAAATACTGTCTTCAGAAGAGCACCAAAAATGGGTCACAAAGATGTTGGGTTATGAATTTGAAATAATCTACAAAAAAGGAAAGCTTAATGTTGTTGCAGATGCACTCTAAGGAAATAATGAAGAGGTGGAAGCATTGCTTTGTGCCATTTCTATTATCCAATCAGATTGGATAATCGAAGCAAGAGATGAATGGAAGAAGGACAAAGATGTATGGACACTCATTCAAAATTTGCAGCAAGATCCTAGTACATCTGATACATTTAGTTGGAAAAATGATTCCTTATGGTATAAAAATCACTTATATCTTTGTAAGAATTCCCAAATAAAACAAAATATTCTTCTGGAATTGCACACTTCTCCTTTAGGAGGACACTCAGGATTTTTAAAAAATTACCATAGGGTGAAGAAAGAATTTTTTTGGGATGGCCTTAAATCTGATATTCAAAATTTTGTGGCGGAATGTTTGGTTTGCCAGCAGAATAAAGTTGAGACAATTAAGGCCCTGGGACTTCTACAACCTTTATCCATTCCAAGTCAACGTTGGGAGGAGATTTCAATGAATTTTATCACAGGTTTACCTAAGTCCGAAGGAAAGAGTGTCATCATGGTGGTAGTTGATAGAATTACCAAGTATGCACACTTTTGTGCATTATCTCATCCATTTAAAGCAAGTACAGTTGCTACTACATTTATGGACACAATTCAAAAGCTACATGGAAACCCGAGGGTTATTGTGAGAGACAGAGATCCCATTTTTACTGGAAATTTTTGGACGGAGTTATTTTCTTGTTTGGGTACTCAATTAGCTTATAGCTCATCTTATCATCCTCAATCTGATGGTCAAACTGAGATAGTAAATAAATTTTTGGAAGGATATCTTCGTTGTTTTGTATCTGATAAACAAACACAATGGGTCAAGTGGTTACCTCTCGTTGAATGGTGGTATAACACTTCCTTCCATACCGCAGCAAAAATGACCCCATTTATGGCACTTTCTGGATATCATCCACCATCGATCACATCATCTTTAAGGGAAAATTCGAAGGTTCAAGCAGTGGAAGATCACATCGAGCATCAGCAAGAAGTTCTCCAACTCTTAAAGGATAACCCGAATTTGGCACAAAATCGAATGAAACAACAGGCAGATCAACATCGCAGCGAGAGAAATTTTGATGTAGGAGATTGGGTATTTTTACGGCTACAACCATACAAGCAAATGTCCCTCAAGCAAGCTAAGAAGGATAATAAATTATCGCCAAAGTACTATGGTCCTTACAAGGTGTTGCAAAAGATTGGTACTATGGCATACAAATTGGAGCTTCCTGCTTCTTCGGGAGTACATCTATTTTTCCATGTTTCATGCTTAAAGAAGGTTATAGGTGAAAATCTTCCAGTTCAAACAATATTGCCAGAACTTGATGAGGAAGGAAAAATCATATTGAAACCGGAAGCGGTCACGGAAACAAGAACTCGACAACTACGGAATCGATCAATTTCAGAGTATCTCATCAAGTGGAAGAACTTACCCACTGAAGATTCTACATGGGAGGATGAGAATTTTATACAGAAGCACCCAGAGCTACTCAAGCATTGAGGACAACACCTTTTTGAAGGAGAGGGGCATGTTAGGTCCCTATATTACTATTATAGTCCCTTATTGTTATTAGTGTAACCCCCTTATTGTTATTATTGTACCGTTTTAACCCCCATTTTGTTATTATTGTGCCCTTAAATTATTATTGTTAGGTTAGCTAGGATTACATTGTGGCCCATTAGGATTACATTATGGCCACATGGACTCCTATATATAGAAAGGAGGTTTTGTAAATTGTATCATTCAAGAATTGTTCATTTATGTAATGTATTGGAGGTTTCCCACTCGAAGTGGCTTATTTCTAAGGTGTTGATATCTCTTTTCTTCTATTTTTGGAGTTGGTTACACAAAAAAAACATTCATAAATTAATTCTATGACACTGAAAGAAAACTGCAACAGAACATTAATCTACTTAGGAAATTGACAAAACAGAGTAAAGAATAAAACTAAAACAATTAACGAAAAAAACCTCTTCCTATGCAAAGGCCCTCTGGAACACATTTGGTTGAGATTGTAGCTGATTATATACGCATTAAGTAGGTACTAGAACCATAAAAACGATCCTTGTATCATGAAAAATAACGAAGTTTAAATCAATATATAGTGTTTCATAAATTAGAACTGTCTTTCAGTTTCTACCTAACTAGTATTTTAATAAGACAAAACATAATTTTGATGAGCTAATGTCACCTAGAGGTGGCTATCTTAACTGAAACATAGAATTAGATTTTAAGCGGTTAACTCTATATTTTCTACGTTAGAGAAAATCAGGAGTTGTTCTACTCTTGGCTTACATTATTTGAACAGACTTTGACCACGATCTGAGGCATCCTTTTCTGTTAATTTTGATCAAGTAGATAGGAAAAAATCCATGTGTGAATTATTCTAGAGATGCCCATGTGGCTCGTTTCTATAATTTCTCCTTGGAACCTTTCAAACTATGAAAGTAGCTATGGAAACCAATGATTAGCTGTAGAATAGACTGCATTCTATAGCCAAATTAAAAAAAATCATTTGAATAGTAAGAACACTAGAATATAACATAGAAATAATTCAAATGCATTCCTTTATATAAAACATGACATCTATCATTGATTTGAGTGTTCGAAGTTATGATAAAGTAACAAAAAATGGTGAGAAAAGATGTCAGAGAGAGGATAATTTTGAAGTTCAGTAGTGTTCATCCCTGGATAAGGATTTCCCATTGAGGGTTTTGATGCATAGGGTTAACCATAACAAGTTTTAGGCATCGGACCAGAAGTTTGATAATTACTGTGAATAAGCCTCCCTCTAGTCGTAGGATAAGTTCTAGTGAAAGGTTTTCCTCCTCGAAAACGATGTTTCCCTTGAAGAGATTGTTTCACTCCAAGGGGAATGTAGCCACTTGATGATCTAGCTTGAGGGTTATTCCCAAAAAACATATAAATATTCTCCATAGTCAATGTTGTGAAACCAGCTCCAAAAAGAGAAGAAAAGAGAGATCAATGCCTTAGAAATAAACCACTTCGAGGGGGAAACCTCCAATAAATTACATGAATGAACAATTCTTGAATGATTCAAATTACAAAACCTCCTTTCTATATATAGGAGTCCATGGGGCCACAATGTAATCCGAGTGGGGCCACAATGTAATCCTAGCCGACCTAACAATAATAATTTAAGGGCACAATAATAACAATATGGGGGTTAAAAGGGTACAATAATAACAATAAGGGGGTCACACTAACAACAATAAGGGACTATACTAGTAATATAGGGACCTAACATGCCCCTCTCCTTCAAAAAAGTGTTTTCCTCAACGCTTGAGTAGCTCTGGGTGCTTCTGTATAAAATTCTCATCCTCCCATGTATAATATTTAGTGGGTAAGTTCTTCCACTTGATGAGATACTCTGAAATTGATCGATTCTGTAGCTGTCGAGTTCTTGTTTCCATGACCGCTTCAGGTTCCAATATGATTTTTCCTTCCTCATCAAATTTTGGCAATATTGTTCGAACTGGAATATTTTCGCCTATAACCTTCTTTAAGCATGAAACATGGAAAATTGGATGCACTCATGAAGAATCAGGAAGCTCCAATTTGTATGCCATAGTACCAATATTTTGCAACACCTTGTAAGGACCATAGTAATTGGGCGATAATTTATTATCCTTCTTAGCTTGCTTGAGGGACATTTGTTTGTATGGTTTTAGCCGTAAAAATACCCAGTCTCCTACATCAAAACTTCTCTCACTGCGATGTTGATCTTCCTGTTGCTTCATTCAATTTTGTGCCAAATTCAGGTTGTCCTTTAAGAGTTGGAGAACTTCTTGTTGATGCTCGATGTGATCTTCCACTGCTTAAAACTTCAAATTTTATCTTAAATATGATGTGATGGATGGTGGATGATATCCATAAAGTGCCATAAATGGGGTCATTTTTGTTGCACTATGGAAGGAAGTGTTATACCACCATTCAGCTATAGGTAACCACTTGACCCATTGTGTTTGTTTATCAGATACAAAACAATGAATATATCCTTCAAAACATTTATTTACTATCTCAGTTTTACCATCGAATTGAGGATGATAATATGAGATATGATCTAATTGAGTACCCAAACAAGAAAATAGCTCCGTCCAAAAATTTATAGTAAAAATGGGATCTTCGTCGCTCACAATAACCCTTGGGTTTCCATGTAGCTCTTGAATTGTGTCCATAAATGTAGTAGCAATTATACTTGATTTAAATGGATGAGATAATGCACAAAAGTGTGCATACTTGGTAATTATATCAACTACCACCATGATGACACTATTTCCTTCGGACTTAGGTGAACCTATGATAAAATCCATTGAAATATCCTCCTAACATTGACTTGTATAGGCTAAAGGTTGTAGAAGACCTGGGGTCTTAATTGTCTCAACCTTATTCTGCTGGCAAACCAAACATTCTACCACAAAATTTTGAATATCATATTTAAGGCCATCCCAAAAAAATTCTTTCTTCACCTTGTGGTAAGTTTTTAAAAATCCTGAGTGTTCTCCTAAAGGAGAAGTGTGCAATTCCAAAAGAATGTTTTGTTTTAGTTGGGAATTCTTACAAAGATATAAGCGATCTTTGTACCATAAGGAATCATTTTTCCAACTAAATTTATCAGATGTACTAGGATCTTGCTGCAACTATTGAATGAGCGTCCACACTTCTTCGTCCTTCTCCCATTCATCTCTTGCTTCAGTTATCCAATCTGGTTGGATAATAGAAATGGCACAAAAAAATGTTTCTACCTCTTCATTCTTTCTTGAGAGTGCATCTGCAACAACATTTAGCTTCCCTTTTTTGTATATTATTTCAAAGTCATAACCCAACATCTTTGTGACCCATTTTTGCTATTCTTCTAAAGATAGTCTTTGTTCAAAAAAGTGTTTAAGACTATCATGATCAATTTTTACCTTGAAATTTCTTCCCATTAGGTAAGTTTCCATTTATTTAGTGCATGAAGTATTGCTAACATTTCCTTCTCATAAATAGGTTTTTGTAAATAATTTTCTTTGATTGGATGACTTTCAAAAGTAATGTCTCTTCCTTCTTGCATTAAAACAACACCAATTCCATTTCCTGAGGCATCACATTCCATAATAAAGGTTTTTGTGAAGTCTAGCGTAACTAAGACTGGTGCTAGGCACATTGCCTCTTTAAGATGTTCAAAGGCCTTAGTTGCATCAGGAATCCATGAAAATGCATATTTCTTCAATAATGTTGTTAGAGGTGCTGCTATTCTCCCATAATTCTTAACAAAATTTCGATAATACCCTGTTAACCCGAGAAATCCTCGCAACTTCTTTATGGTTGTGGGGAATTTCCATTCCTTAATGGCTTTAATTTTTTTAAGGTCTACCTTAACACCCTCGTGAGATACAATATGACCATATATTCCACCTCCTGTACTCCAAAGAAACATTTTTATTTTTTTTCATATAAGAGAAGAAAAGATATATCAACGCCTTAGAAATAAGCCACTTCCAGAAGGAAACCTCCAATACATTACATGAATGAACAATTCTTGGATGATTGAAATTAAAAAACCTCCTTTCTATATATAGGGGTTCATGGGGCCACAATGTAATCCTATCTGACCTAACAATAATAATTTAAGGGCACAATAATAACAATATGGGGATTACAAGGGTACAATAATAATAATAAGGGGGTTACACTAACAACAATAAGGGACTATACTAGTAATATAGGGACCTAATAGTCAAAGTTTGGGTGGTAGAATAGAATAATCCAGTTGATATAGTAGAAGCTTTCAGAGGAAGGATATGTCCCTAAAAAAGTTCCATAAAGAGACTATTACCAAGTAGGAACATAATGAACACCATACAAAATGATTTCTAGAGAAGATGAAAACATGGATGCATCAGTAGACATGCTTTCAGAAACCATGTTAAACTTATTATACCTGGGAAAAGTGTAAAATGGAATTAAATTTTAGGGATGTATGTAAACAAAATAATGTAAAAGGTCGGTAATTTAAAGATACCAAGGATCTAGTCGAAAAGGAGTTAAAGGAAAATCTAAAGAAACTTGACGATAGGGTATTTCAACTTCTTCTTCTTCATCAGTGATTTCTTAAATGTTAATAAGGTAAGGAGGAAGATTCTCAGTGATAAGAATATTTACTCGATGTGAACAAGGACGATGAGGAGTAGGGGCTATAACATTCGAAGGTGACTGAGATGAAGTGGAATCAGACTCAGGATCAAATATTTCTTGTTCAACAAGATGTGTATCTGAAAACTCACCAGTGACAGATTCGACTATGACTACTTCAGAAATTTTTGGTTCATCTTCTCTTTTTTCAAATATTAGAGGTCAAATACCTTTGAAATCGAGATGTATTATGATAGATGATTCTCCTTGTTAAGAATAATCTTCTCCTAATGATTGAAACCTTTCAATGTTTATATTTTTAAATTGGTTGGGTGTATATTCATAGGGTTTCCCCTGCATTATTTACCAATGTGTCAGTAATTCATCCACGATTAATTTCTTTAACACAAAAAAACAACAAATGTCAAAAAATCACACCTAAGTCCTCTAAAAGTAATCAGACAAATGAACACGTGGTAGAAAATCTAGGAAGAAATTGACACACAAAAAATATGCTTCCACAATAAAATCACTATTTGGTGATGAAATCCAACCACGTAAATATAAATGTTGAACACTGGCGGTCATAATAGTTACCATGACAATTTTCTTAATGAAACAATTTGGTTCAAGTAACTCCACTATTCCATATTGAAGTGAAGGCTACCCTCTGAAAATTCCAAGTGAGTCTAGTCAACATCTGCTCCATGTACACTAGGACCTTGCCACTAACGTCATTAAGGTTACCAACTGAGATAATTCAACCTGGGGGAACAGTCTCTGGTCTGATATAAGCGCAAGTAAATAATACCAAAGCTCAATCACCTTCAAATTTCCTCGACATAGTAAATATGACATTTGCTAACAAGTGATCATATGATCCTCTAAAATGGTTAATCTGAGGTTTGTCATTTATAATACACACACATCTTCTATATTTACCAATGAAGTAGGTACAGTTACTCCACTGGGTTCAACATGACCTCGTGCTTGACTCTTTTAAGAAGATATTTTGCAATTAAAACTGCAACAATTTGTTTTTTCCCTACTACAAGGTGTTATTTGTTTGTTTTAGTTTCTTCAAAAGTTGATTAGTCCCTGTTCCAAAGCACTAATATTGAACTATATTGGTGGAAAGAGCCCTAGAAAATGTAAAAATATCTAGATGAATTTTATTAAGCACTGTATTAATTTGTCTATTGTTTATGCAGAGGGATATGGAAATGAAACTCAATGATGTTGTGACCAACTCAAAAATTTACTTTGAATGCATCAACAATGACTTCAATTAATTCCTATTTAAGGGAAAGTGGAAGGATTTTTCAAGCTCAAAGAAGTACAAATTCCATAAAAAATCCCATAACATTCATTTTTCATTAATAAATCAACTTTTTAAAGCATAACTAGTATTACTTTGTAACAAAAAATTTCATTGATTTAAAGCCAAAATATACAATTTCATGAGCAAACAATCTTTCAATTCTTCAAAATAAAAAAATAACTATAAAAACCTTAAAAATTATAAATAAATTTAAAAAATGAAAGCTCTTAACTAATGATACCTATATGTGCACTTTCATGATTTCTTCTAGCTAAAAGAAAAATAACTGATTTTCTCACTTTAACAAGCTAAAGCAATTTCATAAAAACTACTTTTCTGAGACAAATCATAATTCACTTATCTAGTGGTTTTCCTTTACAAATAAGTGAAAAAAATCACTAAAACAAGAATATATAACATGAACCTGGTAGCTCGAGAGGGAAATGATAAAAAAATAGTGATATAAGTAGTGAATCTATTTTTCCAAATAGAGAAATTCAGCAAATCTGGGCAAACCCTACCCGAAAATGCGAAAGGGATGATTTCTCAAAATGACACTAAGGTAATTAAGATGAGTTCACAAACATATTCTGAGGGTTTTTATAATTTAGGTTGAACCTATATAAATTTATGATAAGTATCTTGGAGAAATAAATTTCATTTAAAAAAAAAGTCTCACGGGGTGCGTAGGTAGTCAATGAAAACTAGTGTGCATGTGCATTGTATTAAAATGATAACTTGCTCAAACCTGTGATCTGTTTATTAAGAAAAAATGTGCAGGGGAGAGAAAATTCAAAGAAATAAACAAAAGGCATTCTAATTCAGAGGATATAAAAATTCATAAACCCAACGACACTTAGACATAGTCAAAACTAGAAAAATCGGAGAGCTAAACCAAAAAGAACCAATAAAAACTAAGTTGTTTCTCAGAAAAGTCACCAATTTTTTACAAAAATAAATCCATCTTGTGGATAATATTTATCTCCCTACTATCCCAACATATAACTAGAAATAAACATACATAACAATATCTCTTTCCCTAAGATATTAGCATTCAGATTATCAAAACTAGAAAAGAGAGGATAATGCTCTTACCTTTCAACAAGATATTTATTGAAGAATTTTCCTTTTATCCCAAAGAAATATTTCAATATTGAGAAGAAAAATGCAATCACAAACACACAAGTAACCAAAATCATCTGTAGTATGTAATAATCCAAATACTAGCCTAACTTAATGTTAAAGGATATTAATAATTGTAATTGTTTTAATGAAGGTCCCTATTTTACGGGGTCGTAATAAAATCCTAGATGACCTAACAATAATAATGTAAGAGCACAAAAATAATAATAGTGGGCTTTAATGGGGCACAATAATAACTATATGGGGACAACAGGGGTAAAAAAATAACAATAAGGGGGCTACACTAGAAACAATAAGAGAATACACTAGTAAAATAGGGACCTAGCATGCCCCTCTCCTTCAAAAAATTGTTTTCCTCAACGCTTGAGTAGTTTTGGATGCTTCTGTATAAAATTCTCATCCTCCCATATGGAATATTCAATAGGTAAGTTCTTCCACTTGATGAGATACTCTTGAATTGATAAATTTCATAGCTGTCGAGTTGATGACTAGTTCACGTTCCAATATTATTTTTCCTTCCTCATAAATTTATGGAAATATTGTTTGAACTAGAATTTTGTCACCTATAACCTTATTTAAGCATGAAACTTGGAAAACTGGGTGCACTTGGGAATAAAAAGGAATCTCCAATTTGTATTCCATAGTACCAATCTTTTGGAACACCTTGTAAGGACCATAACACTTTGCATATTTTATTATCCTTCTTATATTACTAGAGGGAAATTTATTTGTATCGTTGTAGCCATAAAAATACCGAGTCTCCTACATCAAAATTTCTCTCACTGTGATGCTAATATGCCTATTGTTTCATTCGATTTTGTGTCAAATTTAGGTTATGCTTTAAGAGTTGGAGAACTTATTGTTGAATGTGAACTTTCACTTCTTGAACCATAAGTGTCCACACATCTTGAACCTTTAAGTGTCCACACTTCTTCGTCATTATTTTGTTCCTCCCTTGATTTGGTTATCCAATCTAGTTGGATAATAGAAATTTCACAAAGAAATGCTTCCACCTCCTCATATATTTTTGAGAGTACATCTGCAACAACATCTAGCTTCCATTTTCTTAGATGATTTCAAAGACATAACTATACATCTTTTTGACCGATTTTTTCTTCTCTTGTGAATATGGTCTGTGTTCCAAAAATAATTTAAGAATATCATGATCATTTTTTACATTGCAGTGTCTTCCCATTAGGTAAGCTCTCCATTTCTTAGTGCATGTACAATTTCCAACATTTCCTTCTCATAAATAGCTTTCTATAAATACTTTCCTTTGATTGGATGACTTTCAAAAGTAATGGGTCTTCCTTCTTGCATGAAAAAACCACAAATTCCATTTCCTAAGGCATCAAATTCCACAATAAAGGTTATTTTGAAGTCTAGCATAGCTAAGACATGTGCTTGGCACATTGCCTCTTTAATATGTTAAAATGCCTTAGTTGTTTCAAGAATCCATGGAAATGAATCTTTGTTCAATATTGTTTCTATAGGTGCTATTATTCTCCCATAATTCTAAACACGGCTTGCTATAATTCTTTGTTAACCCAAGAAATCCTCGAAATTGCTTTATGGTTTTGGGGAATTTCCATTCCTTAATGGCTTTGATTTTGTTAGGGTCTACCTTAGCACCCTACTAAGATACAATATGACCCATATATTCCACCTCATATAATCCAAATAACATTTGGAGTTTTTTGCATATAATTGTTTCTCCTCCAATTGTTTGAGCACCCTGTCAACATGTTGAACATGATCCTTCCAAGACCTGTTGTCGATTAGTATATCATCAAAAAGTAATAACACAAAATTTCTAAGGAAGAGTTTGATAAGGCCAAAAGGCATGACCAAAAATTCATAATGACCCTCATGAGTTTGAAATTTTGTATTTGAAATATCTTCCATCTTCATTCTAATTTGATGATATCAAAGATCCAACATGGTCAAATAAATTGCTCCATGCAATTCATCCAATAATTCATCAATCACAATAATGGGAAATTTACATTTAATAGTGAGATTATCGAGCTCCCTATAAACGGGACACATGTTCCATGGTCCATCCTTATTTTTCACCAATAATACTAGGGAAAAGAAAGAACTTTGAGTAGGTTAAATTATACCAACTTCTAACTTTTTTGCAATCATATGTTCAATTTTTCTCTTTTGGACAAAAAGAATATCTTTAAGGCCTGATGTTTGCAGGAACACTTCCTGGAATCAAATGAAGACAATGACCATGGTCACGAATAGATGGGAGTCCTTTGGGAGTTTCAAAAACTTTGGAATGATTTTCCAAGACTTCTTGGCGATCTTGAAAAATAGATGATTTTGATGTTGGAAGTTCTAGTGAGCATAATTGTGCAATTACGCCTCATTTTTATTTCTTCAAAATATTCTTCATGACATTAGAGATTATTATCTTTCTTGGAATCCCTGCGATACCCCGTAATTCAGTTTTGTGTCCTTACAAGAAAAAATTCCAGAAACGTTCTTGAAATTTAAAAGCTATTGTCCCCAATATTATAACCATTGTACTCCTAGTAAAACATCAACACCTCCCATTGGAATGGAAATAATTGGACTAATCAATACATATTCCCGAATGGTTAGCTTGATATTATGGCACTTTCCATAGAAATTTATAGTTCCTCCATTTGAAACCATCACTTGACACATTGGAGTTGGGTATAGGAAGAAATTCAAATCCTTGGATACCTTGCAATGAATAAAATTATGGGCACTACCCAAATCAATCATTACTATTACATTTTTATTCTTGATATATCCTTCTATCCTATGAGATTAAGCATTGGTATTTCCTTCCAATTCATTACAAAATATGGTGAGACTCATTTCTTCTTTCTCTAGGGTTGGTTCCTCGTGAATATCCTCCTTTTTTGAAGTTTCTTTTTCATATTCTTCCTCCCCTTCACAATATATGTAAAATAATTTATTCTCAGCACACTTATGACCTTCAGTGTATTTTATATCATAACTGTAGAAAATCCCTTTTTCTCTTTTTTCTTCCAATTGTTGTGGTGCCAACTTTGTAGGTTCTAGAAGTCTATGAGTAGCAACACTTCCTTCTTTAGAGATGTGAGTAGTAGACTTCGTTGTCGCCATCATTATACTTTCAATTTTTCATGCCAACCTAAATGCCTTCTCCAGTGAATCAGGTTCCCAATGGTAAACATCATGTTGGATGTTATCCTTTAAAGTCCCTCTTAGGAAATCAATCATGTGTTCGTCTGGAATATCAGGTACCCTTATATTCAATTTATGGAAGTCCTCAATGTGCTCCACCATTGAACCCTTTTGTTTTAGATTTATCAATTTGCTAAATAACGTGTTTATCCTCGTAATGTGCTATCATTTCCTCCATAAGAATTGACCAAGTGAATTTTTTTTTAAAAGAACAAATCCATGGATACCATACAACTGTATTATGTTCTAAATATAAAGTTGTAATGCATAACTTTTTTATTTTTTTCACATTATGGAGATCAAAATATTCCTCCAGCTGTAGTATCCATGTTACAAGATCCTTTCCATCAAACCTCCTCATATCGATCTTTGGAATATGGTGGGTCTTAAATTCAACATTAGAATCTATGAAATAATGATTAACATTTATTTTGTTCTCATCATGAGTTTTCTCTATGAAATTTTTTTCCATTAGGAAGATTTTCTTGTAGAAACTTTGCTAAACCTTCCTTCAAACCATCCATGTATTTCTTCAAATATTCCATGTTGCCTTCTATACCATCGATCTTAGCTTCCATGACATCCATCTTAGTTTCCAAACCATCCATCTTGGTTTCCATGAAAGCCATCTTAGCTTCCATACCATTCTTCATACCATCCATCTTAGCTTCCATGACTTTATTCAAACCATCCACCTTAGCTTCCATTCCTTCCTTGAAACTATCCATATTAGCTTCCATTTCATTTTTTGTTGCTGTTTGCAAGAGCGAAATTTGTTGCACTTGGTCTTGTAATTTTGATATATCATGTTGCATTTATTCCTTTTCATGAGTTAGAGTAGAGCCTTCTAAGGGCTTAATGGGCGTTTAATTATTTTTAGGGAGCATTTTAGAACCCAATAATGAGATATATGCTTCAATATGGCCTTGGAATCCCTTACAACTATTTTTTCAAACAAGACTTATGAAATTTTAAAAATAAATGGATATATTTTTCTTTCTTTTTAGGAGATTGATATTGAAACCGATGTATCTTTGTAATTTCAGTTCTCAAATATTATATCTTAGGTCCTTTAGTAGCCCTGTGAATATTCTTTCCAATTCCATAGGTCCGACCTGATTTAGATTCTTCAAGACAAAGTTATGCCCAATCTCCCACAATGACCTTCTGCCTCATATCAGAAGGTTTTAAGTTTCAATTTTCCTTCGCATGAATGTATGATAACGTGATTATTCTCTAACTTACTTTAATTGGTTTTAAGTCGATCAAATTTTTTGTGTACAATAAAGCACTTTAAATCAAGACTTTGTGGATTATATATGTTGTCGGTCATAAGGGCAGGTCTTAGTTTATCACAAAACCTTTTATTTTAATCCTGGTTAATTTTATTTCCAAGTTTTGGCATATACGTATTACGTTGTTCAATACCTTGATTCCTTTGGTGCATAGAGGATACGATAAGATGGAGTTTGGATAGCTCGACATCTAGTGCCCTAGCTAAACTCCTTACCCTTACCCACTCAATTCTAGCACCTCTAGAAGGTAATTTTTGTTTCTTTCCCTTCTTCTTTCTTTTCCTTTACTCCTATTTTTGTCTGGTCAATTTTTATGAGGAGTTATAGCCGGAATATCATAGTAAATTTTATCATTGGCTCTTCTTGTGCAGGAATTCACAAGCATTTTAGGGATGATAACTCACTAGCTACATGTATGAGTTTATTTTTTTCTTTTCTAAATTTATATATGATTCCAATCATGTTTGGAGCTTGTTTCCCTTTCTAAACCCTAACTAGGAAGCCCCAATTTCCATACTGGTATTGTTGAAGGACTATATACACTATAGAGGTTTTTTATAAAGCTTAAAATTTGGAGTTTTAGAACATTGAATTTAGTCTCTTCTTATAGGTAGACACACATTTCTCATTCCATTTGGATGAACTCACAAGGAATAGGCCTGAAGACTATTTATCACCTAGCTTATTATTTTTTCATTAATATAATAATAAATTTGTATCTCTATGTGTAATTAGAAAACCTTGGCTGTATCATTTCCCATCCCCTTAACTATTTCCACTAGTTACTATATTATAAATCATTGAATTAACATTTTTTTTTCATTGTAGTTTCTTAAGCTAATGTTTTAATCACTATTATAGTTAAGTATTCATACTTTTCACTATAATCATATTTTCCTACAAATCTGATATTCATATTTTATTTTGGCTCATTTGGTATTTGTAAATCATCAAAGTGATTTTGTTGGAGTATTATTACAAGAACATGTAATTTTTTAGGTTTTGTATCTTAGCACAGTCATCGCGTATATTTTATTAACTAAAATTCTATTATATGTATACATTAGACCTTCAACCTTCCTTTCCACTTTTCCCATTATAGCTCATATGATGTACTTAATTTAATGGTGTAATTTTAGGTCCCTATATTACTAGTATAGTCCCTTATTATTATTTTTGCACCCCTGTAACTGCCATATTGTTATTTTTGTACCCCTGTGACCGTGATATTGTTAATAGTGTGCCCTTACATTATTATTGTTAGGTCAGATATGATTCCATTATGGCCCCATGGACTCCTATATATAGAAAGCAGGTTTTGTCATTTGTATCATCCAAGAATTGTTAATTTATCTAATATATTGGAGGTTTCCCCCTCAAAGTGGTTGATATTTAAGGAGTTTATCTCTCTTTTATTTTATTTTTGGAGCTTTTTTCATAACATTTGGTATTAGAGCTTTGGATTCTAGGGTTTCACTGCTCAAAATAGGTCATCGTGGAATTTTCGCTATAAATTATTTTCTAAGAAGGCTCAGAAGCTGAAATTTTGAAAGAGCGAAGATGAAATTCAAAGGAACGTTGTGTAAAAATTTCAGATCTTGTTTCACAATATTTCCGGAGATATGATATGTGGAAGTTAGGGTTTTTTTAGGCTCCCTAATTTCACATAAAACAAGTCATCATGGAATTTGCGCTATAAATTTGTTTCTACGAAGGTGCAGAAGCTAAAACTTTTACAGAGCGAAGCTTAAATCTAGTGGAACTTCTTGTACAAATTTTAGGTCTTGGTTCGAAATATTTTTGGATATATGATCTGTCGAAGTTAGGGTTTTTTCACACTGCTGAATTTCATCTCAAAGAGGTGACTGTGGGAAAATCTCCATAAATATCTCTTTGAGAGTCAGATTGAAATTATGTAAAAAGTGGCTGCAATTAAAATGAATTTAGTTTCATTGTATCAATTTTAGAGCTCAAGGAGGAAACAGTGACATGTGGCACATCGTACGAGTTTTATCTACTTAACTAGTCTATAATTAGGTTATTGTGGGAGATTGGGCATAAATTTTCCTTGAATAATCAAAATGAGGTTAGAATTGTGGCATTCGAAAGAAGATTCAGAGTGCTACGATAGGGCCAAATTTCAAATATTGAAGATCTGAAATCACAGAGATAATTCCATTTGAATATAGAGATCCTCAAAATCAAGAAAAAGGTGTGTATAGTTTTTTTGAATTGCATAAGTCTTGTTTGAAGAATCAATTTGAATTGATTCCAAGGGCATATTGTAGAACATATATTAGTATTGGGTTCTAAAATTCCTCCTAAAAATAATTCAACACCCATTAAGCCTTGAGAAGTCTCTACTCTGGCTCATGAATATGAAAAAATGCAACATGAGATATCAAAATTACAAGAGTAAGTGCACCAAATTTCTCTCTCGCAAAGAGCAACAAAAAATGAAATGGATGTTTTGAAGAAAATCATGGAAGCTAAGATGGATGGCATGGATGCTATGATGGATGTTTTGAAGAATGGTATCAAATAAAAAATGGAAGGTTTGAAGGAAGACATGGAAGGTTTGAAGGAAGGGTTGTCAAAGTTGATACACGAAATGATTCCTAATGGCGAAAAGATAGAATATGAAATTCATGATGAGAACAAAATAATTGTTAATCATCATTTCATAAACTCTAATGTGGGATTGAACAACTACCATATTCCAAATATGGATATGAGGAATTTTGATGGCAAGGATCCCGTAACACGGATACTACAGATGGAGAAATATTTTGATCTCAATAATGTGCAAAACACACAAAAGGTATGCATTGAAACTTTGCAATTGAAAAAAATACATTTATATGGTTTCTATGGTTTTTCTCCCGTAAAAAATATTTCACTTTGTCAATTTTTACGAAGGAAATGATAGCACATTATGAGGATACAAAGAGCAACACCTTCTTTATCCAATTGATAAATCTCAAACAAAAGGGTTTAGTGGTGGAGCACATTGAGGACTTCAAAAAATTGAATATAAGGGTAGCTGATATTCCGAAGGAACATAGGATTGATGTCTTCATAGGGAATTTCAAGGATAACATCCAACATGAAGTTAGCGTTTGAGAACCTGATTGATTGGAGAACGCATTCAGGTTGGAAGGAAAAATTGAATGTAAAATTATGGCGACAAGGAAGCCTGCCACTGACATGTATAAAGATGGAAGTGTTGCTACTCCAAGACTTCCACAACCTACATGGTCGACACCAGCACAATTGGAATAAAAAAGAGAAAATGGGCTTTTCTACAGTCACGATAGTAAATAAACTAAAGGTCATAAGTGTGCTAAGAAGAAATTATTTTACATAGATTATGAAGAGGAGGAAGAAAATGAACAAGAAAATTCAAAAGAAGAGGACATACACCAGGAACCAACCCTAGAAGAATAAGAAATGAGTCCGACCATATCGTGTAATGCATTGGAAGGAACTACCACTCCTCAAGCTCTCTATATAGCAGGACATATCAAGAAGAAAAATTTAATATTGTTGATTGATTCGGGTAGTACCCATAATTTTATTCATTTTAAGGTAGCCATGGAATTGAATTGTTTCCTATACCCAGCACCAGAATGTCAAGTGATGGTTGCAAATGGAGGAACTATAAATTGCTCTAGAAAATGGCATAATATCAAGCTAGCCATGGGGTAATATGTATTGAATATTCCAATGCTTTCCATCCAAATGGGAGGTGTTGATGTTGTACTAGGAGTACAATGGTTACAATCTTTGGGGATGGTAGCTTTTAATTTTCAAGAACTTTTCTTGAAATTTTTATTGGAAGGAAAGGAAATCGAATTACGTGGTATCGCAAGGAAGCCATAAAATATAATAAGCTCTAATTTCATGAAAAATGTTCTGAAGAAATAAAAACGAGGCGTTATTGACAATTATGGTCACTATAAGTTCCAACATCAAAATGACCTATTTCTCTAGATGTCCAAAAATTCTTATACAATGATTCGAAGGTGTTTGAAACTCCCAAAAGACTCCCACCTATTCGTAATCATGATCATGATATTCATTTCATTCCAGGAATTGTTCCTCGAAACATCAGGCCTTACAGATATCCTTATGTCGAAAAGAGAGAAATTGAACGTATGATTGCGAAAATGTTAGGGGCTGGTATAAGTCAACCTAGTCAAAGTTTTTTCTCTACTCCATTAGTATCGGTGCACAAGAAATATGGATCATGGTACATGTTTCCAAATTACAGGGAGCTAAATAAGCTCACTATTAAAGATAAATTTCCCATTCCCTTGATTAATGAATTATTGGATGAATTACATGGAGAAATTTATTTTACCAAGTTGGATCTTCGTTCAGGATATCATCAAATTACAATGAAGACTGAAGATATTATGAAAACAACATTTCGAACTCGTGAGGGTCATTATGAATTTTTTTTCATGACCTTTTTCCTTACCAATGCACCTTCTACATTTCAAGGGTTGATGAATTCCATTTTCAAACCCTTCCTTAGAAAAATTGTGCTAGTATTTTTTTGATGATATACTAATCTACAACAGTTATTGGAAGAATCATGTTCAACATGTCGACAGGGTGCTCAAACTATTGGAGGAGAAACAATTATATGAAAAATCATCCAAATGTTTCTTTGGAGTAGAAGAGGTGGAATATCTGGGTCATATTGTATCTCACAAGGGTGTTACAGTAGACCCTATCAGAATGAAATCCATTAAGGAATGGAAATTTCCCACAACCATAAATAAGTTACATGGATTTCTCGAGTTAATAGGGTATTATTGGAGGTTTGTTAATAATTATCAGGGAAGAGCAACACCGAGAATAACATTAGTGAAGAAAGATGAATTTTCATGCACTCTTGAAGCAACTAATGCCTTTGAACATCTTAAAGAGGCAATTTTCCTAGCACCAGTGTTAGCTATGCTAGACTTCACAAAAACCTTTATTGTGGAGTGTGATGCCTCGGGAAATGGAACTGGTGCTATTTTAATGAAAGAAGGAAGACCAATTTCTTTTTAAAGTCATCTAATCAAAGGAAAGTATTTAAAAAAGGCTATTTATGAGAAGGAAATGTTGGAAGTACTACATGCACTAAAGAAATGGTGACCTTACCTAATGGGAAGACACTTAAAGGTAAAAATTGATCATGATAGTCTTAAACACTTTTTGGAAAAAAATATATCTTCAGAAGAGGAGCAAAAATGGGTCACAAAGATGTTGGGTTATGACTTTGAAATCATCTACAAAAAAGGGAAGCTAAATGTTGTTACAGATGCAGTCTTAAGAAAGGATGAAGATGTGGAAGCATTGCTTTGTGCCATTTCTATTATCCAACTAGATTGGATAACAGAAGCAAGGGATGAATGGAATAAGGACAAATAAGTGTGGACACTCATTCAAAAGTTGCGACAATATCCTAGTACATCTGATACATTTAGTTGGCAAAATGTTTCTTTATGGTACAAATATCGCTTATATATTTGCAAGAATTCCCAACTAAAAAAAAATATTATTTTGGAATTTCATGCTTCTCCTGTAGGAGGACACTCGGGATTTTTAAAAACTTACCACAAGGTGAAGAAATAATTTTTTTGAGATGGCCTTAAACGTGATATTCAAAAGTTTCTGGTGGAATGTTCGGTTTTCCAGCAAAATAAAGTTGAGACAATTAAGACCCCAGGTCTTCTACAACCTTTATCAATTCCAATTCAATGTTGGGATAAGATTTCAATGGATTTTATCATGGGTTTACCTAAGTCCGAAGGAAAGAGTGTCATCATGGTGGTAGTTGATAGACTTACCAAGTATGCACACTTTTTTTCATTATCTTATCCATTTAAAGAAAGTACATTGCTACTACATTTATGGAAAAAATTCAAAATCTACATGGAAACCCAAAGGTTATTGTAAGCGATAAAGATCCCATTTTTATAGGAAATTTTTGGATGGAATTATTTTCTTGTGTGGCTACTCAACTAGCTCATAGCTCATCTTATCATCCTTAATCCGATGGTCAAACTGAGAAAGTGAATAAATTTTTCGAAGGATATCTTCATTGTATTTTATCTGATAATTAAGCACAACGAGTCAAGTGATTACCCATCGCTGAATGGTGCTATAACACTTCCTTCCATATTGTAGCAAAAATTACCCCTTTATGTCACTTTATGGATATAATCCACTGTCCATCACATCTTCTTTAAGGGAAAATTCTATAGTTCAATGAGTGGAAGATCACATCGAGCATCAACAAGAAGTTCTCCAACTCCTAAAAGATAACCTAAATTTGGCACAAAATTGAATGAAACAACAGGAAGATCAACATTGCAGTGAGGTAATTTTTGATGTAGGAGATTGAGTATTTTTATGGCTACAACCATACAAACAAATTTCCCTCAATCAAGCTAAAAAGGATAATAAATTATCGCCAAAGTACTATAGTCCTTATGAGGTGTTGCAAAATATTGGTACTATCGCATACAAATTGGAGCTTCCTACTTCTTTACGAGTGCATCGAGTTTTCTATGTTTCATGCTTAAAGAAGGTTATAGGGGACAAAATTCCAGTTCAAAAAATATTGCCATAGCTTGATGAGGAAGGAAAAACCATATTGGAACCTGAAGCTACGAAATCGATCAATTCCAGACTATCTCATCAAATGGAAAAACTTACCCACTGAATATTTTACATGGGAGGATGAGAATTTTATACAAAAGCACCAGAGCTACTCAAGTGTTCAGGAAATTTTTTTTTTGAAGGAGAAGAGCATTTTAGGTCCCTATATTACTAATATATTCCCTTATTCTTGTTAGTGTAACCCCGTTATTTTTATTGTTGTATCACTCTAACCCCCATACTGTTATTATTGTGCCCTTACATTATTATTGTTAGTTTTGCTAGGATTACATTGTGGCCCCATGGAATCCTATATAAAGAAAGGAGTTTTTATCATTTGTATCATCCAATAATTGTTCATTTATGTAATGTATTGAGGTTTCCCCCTCAAAGTGGTTGATTTCTAAGGCATTGATCTCTCTTTTCTTCTATTTTTGGAGTTGGTTTCATAACATGTAACTACATAGTTTATACATCAAACTAGAAGAGAGTCATTATTAAAGGTGTTCTCATATGACTTACCTCATTCTGATATAAGTATATTTTTCTCGCTTCTCTATTAGATCTGTGCATTTATATAAACATTTGTTTTATTTTTAAAATAATTTTAGATGTTAAATACACAATCTAAGTTTCTCATCTAAGGGTAAGGTAATTGTAGTGTACCATTATTATGGAGTTATCTCACTTAATGTATTGGTTATTTGGAATGTTGGGTGCACCTGGAACTATCCTTATTTACTACATATCTTCACTATTTGGAGAATTACAACTCAAAACCTAATTCACTTAGTGCTCCAAGGAATAAGTCAGTTTTGTTTTTGTCCAGAGGGTTGAATTCTTAGTATATCAGTAATCACTATTCTGACATGTAAATTGATCATATGGTGGAATTGAATCCTTAATGTCAATAATGTCATATTCTAAAGGTCGAAAAAGAGCTATTTCTGTTGACTTATGCTTTTCGAGCTAGGTTGTATGTCGCGGTTTATTTTTCTTATTTGAGCTAGGTTGTATGTTGCAGTTCATTTTTCTTATTTGAAGTGTTTCAAAATATTCTAGATATAACTAATGAGTAACATGAAAAATCTCAGTTTCTTTTGATACCTTTTATCGATCTACAAATTATTCATTTAAAATCCTTACATAAGTCACACCATTCAATTATTGGAGAAAATATCTTAAATATTCTGTTTAACAATAGAAAGAAGTAAAATAATATTATATTCCTTAATATAAAGATATTTAATATTCTTCTGCAATTAATTACCAACATTCCTTAGTTAACTAGATTTTTTCTTCTAGCGTTAGATGAAATGAATGTGACATGTGTGTAATCTATACTTTTTTTTTATCCAATTACTTTTTTTATATAGTCTAAGTCCATAATGTCTACTATATTCACATAGAATAATATTTTATATAGGTTCACAAATATATGTTGTGAGTATTGGCTTATTTCCTCGCAATTCCTAATGAATGAGCTATATCATCAAACATATATACTTGCATGCATAAATAAATTAATATATGGTCACTGAATTCTATAGTTTGTTTCCACGCATGTATAACAAAGCACATACATGTATTTACAACATGTATTTATTTGATTAATATACATCTTCATATTAGTTATCATTCAATAGTGACAATAAAATATAACAATGAATACATATTATTTATCATTCAACATCAATAAAATAACATAACTAAAATTCCAAGCCTAACTATTGCTTAGGAAAATAGTTAGGAACTAAGGACGTTCCTCCTAAACATTAATGTTCTTTGCGAGTTCCCCCCATACTATTTCTCTCAGAATCAAAAACCGCTTTCATTCATAGGTATTTCTATTTTATAACTTTACTCCAAAAAAAAAATTTAGCAGTGTCATGTGTTATGGTGTACCAACCTTTTTTCCTAGGACTTTTTTTGGGTTTTTTCAAAAATTCTTCTTTATTTTTTATTTAAAGCCCACCAGATTTTTTTTGGTTTTTTTTCAAAAATTATTATTTATTTTTTCTTTATAGCCCACCTTTTTATCCCATAGTTCGTTATTCCACCATACTTAGTATTTTTCTCCAACTAAGTCAATTAACATAGTTTTTGTCTCATGTCACGTTAAATTAATTCTTTTCTAATTGTTTTTCTCCTAGGTATTTTTAGGATATTTTTAAGGAATATAAGCTATGTGGTGTTGACAACCAATGACATTTTCAAATATGGAAATAATTATTCTATACTCTAGTTCTCTTTTGTGAGTTTTCCAAAAAAAATATTTATTATTCCAACAATAATAAAATAATCACATCATCACAAAACTATAAACATGGCTTCCATTAGGCATTTAATCTAGTAATAGTTCCACATATAAAAATATTCAATATTTATTAAACCGAAATATAGGGGTGTTACATCCCCCCGGATGGTACCGGGTTGGGAATACTCATTTATTTCATCCATGCTTCATCATATTTGGTTGTGAGAAAAAACCTTTTCTTGAGTTAAACACCATATGTGGTGTTTTCCCTTTGACTCTTTTCTTTTCGAACAAGAATCGAAATGCTTCTTGAATATTTCCCTCCATCTCCTAGGTGGCCTCATCTGGGGTAAAGTACTTCCATTTCACTTTAGCATGCATGATGGCTCTATTCCAAAGAAATATTTCTCTTTGATCTAATATTTGATGTGGTTCTACGTATAAATATCTTTTTGGTTACACCTATACCAAATTCCAATCAATCATGTGAGATTTATCATGAGCATATTTCTTTAAGGAATATACATGTTAAACATTGTGTACTTTTATATGGTTCAGAAACCTGTGTTGGTATGTTATGGGGTCGACTGTCTCTAGGAACTAAAAAGGACCACAAAAAAATGGTGCTAATTTAGAACAAATTCCTAGTCTGAGAGTGCTCATTCTTCATTTAAATTTTACATACACATGTTCCCCTACATTGAATTCCTTTTGTGTTCTCCATTGAATATAATAACTCTTTTATATATCTTAATAACGTTTTAGATTCTATCTGATATTTTTCACTACTTGTTCCATTTCTTATAGATCATTTGGTCCTAGTATCAACCTTTCTTCTTGGTCACTACAACTAAGAGGTGTATCGAATTTTATCCCACCTAAGACTTTGAAAGGGCTCAATTTTATAATTTTTTTTGATAAATGTAGGAAATATTCCGATGAGGGAAAATTTAAGGCTGTAAAACTATCATTAAGTTTGAAATTTTTTGTGAATCTCACTAGTCCCTAATATGCAAACTATAAAACTTTTATTCATGTATTTGTAAAATTATTCAATTTTATAATGATTTTATATATACTCTATATACAATGTGGAATTTGTTAAGGTAAAATAATTTTATATGTAAAATTTGGGTTAATGAGTTTTATAAAAATGCAAATTGGAGAATATTTTTTTGGAAAAATCATAGAAAATTATCCCACCTACAAATATTAGCCCCTAAAATTTTCCATGCTTTAGACTTAGTTGGTCTTACCATGACATACATTCTTAAAATGTGTTCAAAAATATGAACATTTCTTTTTGTTTTTCTATCAATTTGGGAGTGATAAGCAGTACTTAAATTAGGTTGGGTCCCCATTCATCCAAATAATGTTTTCCAAAACATGAAGGTTACAATCTCTATCACATATTACCATTTTGACTAGAACATGTGACAATAAAATTTCCCACATAAATATGTCTGCAATTTTTGTTGTTTGCAGTGTAGACTGTACTGGTATAAAATGTGATGCCTTACTTATCTTGTATACTACAACCATAATGGACTCGTGTAGCCTTCTTGTTCCTGGAATTCCAATAATAAAGTCTATCTAAATAACTTCCCATTTCAATTCTGAAATGGGTAATGTGTTTACCAATCTAGTTGGATGTTGGTGTTCTATCTTCACATGTTGACATTCTAGACAGTCAGCCAAATATTTTACCATATCTTTCTTCATAGTAGGCAAAAAAATAATTGCGAAATAATTTTCTAGTACACTCGATGTATCACAAAAGGTTTCTTGTGATTCTCATTTAAGACAAGATATTTTAAAGAATTTGCAACTGGGATGTATATTATATCTTTGTACATCAATAATTTTTATGAATTGTTTGCATAATAAGGGTAGTTTATTTGTTGCAACTTTTGTTCAATTTTCTCCTAGATTGCATCTTCTTGTGATAAATTTATGATGTGCTCAACAAAATATGTTTTAGCACTACTAATATAAATTTCCATTTGTGAATTTGCATGTCTACTTAAAGCATCTCCTCATTTATTTTGTTTACCCTTAATACACCATATATGGGATTCAGATTCACTTAGAAATTCCATTCCCCTAGCTTGTCTAGCATTTAGATATAATTGGCTAAAAATATATTTCAGACTAATATGGTAAGTAACAAGTGTGAACTTATTTCCCAACAAATAGTGTGTACGCAATTTTAAAGTATATATAATAGAAACTAACTCCAATTCATACATTTATAGTTTCTTTGATGTTATTTCAATTTTCTCAAGTCATAGGCCACTAAATAATTATATTTCATTAGGATACCACCTTATCCTTCCAAAAATGCATACGTACATACTAAAATCTCTTTTATTGTTCTGCAAATTTCAAAATATGTGATACTGTTAATAGTTGTTTTACCTTGTCAAAAATTCACTAACACTTAGTTTTCCACTCAAATTTTACTCTCATGTTATTTAAGGAAGTAATGGGATATGCTTGATTTGAAAAACCTATAATGAATCATATCTATTATCGAGTAATTCCCATGAATATTATGACATCTAACACATCCTTAGGTATGGGCCCATTTAAATGACCTTAAAATGTGTAGCATCAATGTATTGTCCTTCCTTTGAAATGACATGACCCAAAAATTGTATTATCCCTATATTTTTGTTTATAGTTAATTTGTTGAATTTTTTGTAATCTATGCACATTCTAAATGTACCATATTTCATGTTTCACAAAAATATTGGGGCTCCAAAAGGTGAAATGTTGCGCCTAATGTAACCTTTATTGAATAATTCTTGTAACTATAATTTTATCTTTAATAATTCTCAAATACTCATTTGGTAAGGTGTTATAGACAATGGGTTAGGTCATGCTACTAAATAAATAGAGAAATATATGTCCTTGGGGGGAGGTATTCATGGAACTTCTTTCAAGTATACGTCTTTAAACTCCCCGGTAATTGGTTTTTAATTTTTCTCATCTGATTATTTTCTTCAATCTAGAGAGAAAAGAACTGACAACCTTTTATGACACTTATTTTCAGTTGCAATGCTAAATTTTTTCTAAACAATATAGGTTTTGGTATACTTTTTAGCAGTTGTGACATTCACTCCTCGTTGATACCACGCATTTCCTTTTCAAAAATAATACTATAGTTCTACGTTTTTCTATGCAATCCATTCTTGTCAAAAGATCAAGTGAACCTAAATGAATTATATTTTAATTTAACTCAGTTCAAAAACCATTTAAATTTATAGGAAATTGTGTTACATCATTGCTTACCTTTCTCTTTGTGCATGTAACTAAGTGTACTAACCGATCATTCTTAAATATTTTAGGGTTTAATTTACACCTTTCCACTATATGTGTTCTAATATAGCTAAGGGAAGATCCTGAATCAATTTTTAAAGACAAAGGATGGTTCAATATATTACCTTAAATCTCTACCATGGTGCAATGATGCTCTTATTATATATATTCTTATGTTCCACTTATATTTGGAATTTTTCTTACACTATCATTTATTATTGTCGCTTCATGAACCACTTCTATGTTCTCAAATATCTCAGGTTGTGTGGGAAATATCTCAAGAGGAGGGGTTATTCACATCCCTATTAATTGAAAGTTTATTTATCCTTTACCAAACCTACCCTTTTATTATTCAGTTCCATTGGTTTTTACCTGGTTTGAGATTGGGTAGCTTGGGTGGATTTCTTCTTCTAAATTTTTTCTGCTACTGGTCCCTTGAAAAATTTATCATATATGCAGGTTTTTCTATTTTAATCGCACTTGCGGATTTATTTTTGTCCTTACCTTGACAAGATTTGAAACCTTATCCTATATTTGAAACTATTATTACCATAGCCTTTCCTTTCTCGCCTATTCATCCATTATCTCAATATTATCGAATTCAAACATCTCTCTGTAACAGACTCACAAGTTGTTTAAAAAAAATTGTAGTTTAATTTTCTGTTCCTTTATGCAACGGACATAACGTAATAAATTGGTGAATTTGGAAAAAAATTCATCCATAGTTGATTGTCCAAACCTTATGGAACTATTTTTCTAGATATTATAGTACCACCCATTTATGTATTCATGTTTAAATTATTTATGGAACTTCTCCCACGAAATTTTCTTCTCTTCCAGACTATGCACTATTTTTACCTCCTCCCACCACACAACAAATTTTTATTGTAACAAATAAAGTGGTACCGTGGCCTTAAAATTACAATCATACTCATATACATGGAAATAATTTGTGATATTGAGACACCATGCTTGTTCGTCCTCCCCCCTTTGGCCATCAAATGCAGGGGGTTTTATTTTCTTAAATTACCCATGTAACTCCATTTTATTTTTATTTTTTATTTTTGTGCCTTTGGATATGTTTTATTAGATTCATTTAAAATTTTGATATTTCTATTTCTATCTCAATTCTTTTCCTCTTCAAGGAGTCTACCTTATCTCCATCCCCCTTTGCCTCCATATGTTCATAAATTAACTTTCATGTAAAGTCTCTAATCAACATTTCTTGATCCTCATTGGCCTTTAGCAATCGTTCCTGACTAGTTATGATACTCGCCAACTCTTGACGTAATATTATCACAATCTCCAATAATTAAGTTGTTGGAGTATTTTCTCCTCCTAATTGAAAAAAAATTCCTTCTCCTTCTACAAGAGGTGGATTTGAAGCTTCTACCATTCCATATTATAATGTTGATTTACTTTTTGAGATTTATTTCCAAAAGAACACATATTAGTTTTCATTCACATCACATAAAAATATATAAATTCCTATACATTCTATTCTCTTGTGGTGGTTTCACATAGACCCAGTTAGGAAGCTACAACTCTTATACCATATCTAGCATACCTTTTTTCCACCTCATTATTTTTTCCTGTATCCACTTATGGTATTAGTGGAAATATAGGTCTTACTATTTTTCGATATTATTATTAATATCCTATGTTGACTAGGCAAGCATGAATTGTTACAGACTTGTATTTTTAAATATTTACTTCTTGTCTTATGTTTGTTTTCTAAATTTTCCATTCTATAATTGGTATGTATGATTTGACCCTCAAAATTTAACTTCATATTGTCTCTAGGTGCTAATTTCATTTGTATAATAAGGAAAATACCCTCATGGCTTAATTATGCAGTGTTTATATCATGCTTAATAAATTTTCACTACTCTACATGAATTTCCAGTGTCAGGAAAATACTCTCATGGCTTAATTATGCAATTTTTATATCATGCTTGATAAATTTTCACTACTCTACATGAATTTCCAGTGTCAGCAACTACCAGGCCAAGGAATAACATACTATGAACTTCTCTTAGTTGTTTCTCTTGCTTCTCTTCCATTTATTATATGGAATATATATATAATAATGATATCAATGTGGGATGGTATGTGGTTAACTAGGCACTCCATTCTCTTGAGCTAACTAGTCAAATGAGCGTTAGCCAAACAACCGTACCCATGTGAACTTCACATGCCAATTGCACTAATGGTTGGGAATGATGATAATTAAATATTCGTCATCGTGTTGAAGAATGTAACTAGTATCAGTCTGCATAATTGTACTTGTCAAAATAAATTTTATTATTAAAAAAAATGACTTATTAGCTAATGTGTCTCATGCTTGGGTCATCATTTTCTAGGCAAAAACATCCATTGAAGGATTTTTTGTTTTATATTGAGTCAATAGAGTTATTTTCATCTTAATTATAACTTATTTGGCTTTTGTATCATGTAAAAAAATATATTTTTGTGTCAAAAATGTTATTTGACATCTCCACACCACATCGTCAATGTCCCAATGAAGTCACCCTACATTAGGTTAGTTATACCCACCAGAAAGCCTATATATAGATATGCTACCCTACTTACTTGGATCTTTCACTAAACATGTTTTACATTCAAGGAAGAGAGGAAGAAAAGAAGAGAAAAGTAGCTAGAAAAAGACAAAATTTCTCAAGAAGAAATAATTCAAGCTTCTAGGCTATCTATGTCTCACATGTACGAAGTTTTTGGGTAGATGATGGGCATGAAATATTTTTTCTACCTCAGATCCGAACTTCTATTGTTGGGATCCAATTTCTGCTGCTAGGGTGATGAAATTATGGAATAAAGTTGTTTTTGTGAAGTTGTCACTTGGATACTTTGATAGTAATCATCTATTGAAGGAAATGGCTTAATTTATAGTTGGAGGAGGTCATTATATAGTTCTACAAGGTCTACAAATGTCTCATATTGACTTAAAAATACTAAAGGAAGAGTTTGACTATGTTTTCCACTTATAGTATAGTTTCCTTGGCTAAGCGCCTACATCTTATGTCTATTTTTCTTGTGATGTTTTTAGACATATAATTTGGAATTTTCCTTGATGAAATATGAACTAGTAAAGAGCTAAGTCAATCCAACATAAATCACAAGTAATTATTAATAAATAAAAATCAAACCCTAATTCCTATAATAATTTATTTATCAACACAGGAATAGAGCTAAGGCAAAAGAACGTTGAAGAACACTTTGTTGGATTTGAATAAAATGCTACTCCCTCTATGGAAAGTTCCTTGAAGATGTGAAATATTGTAAGAACTACAGGAAGCTGGATGGGAAGAATCATCTACAATCTATCTAGGAGATTCAAGAGTTAAGGATTATTGGTTTCACTGACAGGCACTCTTGATGATGACAACACATGGATCATTGATAATGGAGCATCAAGGAACATTATAGGATAAAGTGGAAAAATTCATATTTTATGAGAGGAACCATCATGACATGCATTGGAACTAAGAGAAAACAATAGTTATGAATCCAAGGGACTCCTATCTAAAACACTAAAGTTAGAAAGTGGAGCAAAGCTACACCTCAACAACACGCTCTATGATCCATGTTTGAAAAATAATTTACTTTCCATTTCTTATTTATAAGATAAAGGAGAAAAGGTTAATTTTTTTATGGTAATTTTTTGGTTTTGGGAAAGTATTCAAGTATTGAAAATGAAAAATTAATTGGATTTCATGAAGGAAGGCCATAGAGAGTCATAACACAATATGCCCAAGACCTAGTTCACATGTAGATAAATCCTATCAAACTATGGCATCGAATATATGGGTATATTCATTACAAGACAATACCCTCAATTATTCAAATGGTAAAGGGCATCAAAAACATCGAGGAAGATCATGAAGGTGTATGTAAGGGATATGAATTAGGAAAGAATGCAAGGAAACCTTTTACAAGTAGTGATACAAGGTATAAGTAGATATTATACCTCATTAATTTTGATGAGTGTGGGACAATATATAGAAAATATCTTGGAGGCCATATTTATTATGTGAAATTCATTGATGATAACTCTATAAATACATCTTTCTATATTCTCAACACAAATAACAAAGTATTTGAAAATTTAAGGAATTTAGATCCAGAGAGATGCCTTAACTGAAAGAAATATAAAAGCTTTGATATCTGATAATGGTGGGGAATACACTTCAAAATAACTAATTATGTTCTGTAATAAAGTGGGTATTAAGAGTTAGCTCATTTTTTCCTACAACTCCGAGTAGAATGGAGTTACATAAAGGAAAGATATAGCAACTAAAGAATGTATATGAACTATTATATTTGATCAACATATATGACTGTTTCTATGGGGATAAACAAAAATGATAAAAATATATATATAAAATACAAGTCCTCATATAATTCTTCATAATATGACACTAAAAGAAGAATTTTTAGGGAAGAAGCCATGTTTATACAATCTCTGAATCTTTAGGTGTCCCTCATACATGCATGTTCCAAAAGACAAGAAAAATAAATTGGATTCTATAATAATAAAATGGATCTTTGTTGGCTACAATGTTTCTTAAAAGGCATATGGAATATACATCAAAGGATGAAGACAGATTGAAATTAGTAGGGATGTTATATTTGATGAAAATCATGCCTACAAGAGATCCAAGGATATACCAATTGAATCTAATGATGAAGATGCACCACTATTTGAAGAAGAAGAGAATCCTAACAAGACAACTACAAACCAAAAATAATAAGAAGAAGGACCAAATGAGCCTATTCAACCTGTAATCATTCTGAAAACATAGAAGAGCAAAAATTAGTTAAAAGCCACACTTGAAGATGATGAGGGACATGGAGCTAGTAAAATAAATTTTAGAGAAAGAAAAATACCAGAGAAATATTCAGGATATGAAACATAGATGACCAACTTGATAGAATTTGAATGAAAAAAATTTGAAAAAGTCACTCATAAAGAAGAATGGAAGAAGGTGATGCACAAGGAATATCAATCCATCATGAAGAATGGGATCTGGGAAATTGTTCCTATACCAAGTTACAAATCATTTGTCACCTCAAAATGGATTGATAAAATCGAACATCCATTCGTAGAAGCATATATAAATAAAAATATAAACTCATTACAAAGGTTTTCTCGCAAAATACTGAAAGAATAGACTATGAAGAGACATTTTCTTTGAGTTATAGGTATACTACTATAAGATCTTTGGTCTTGCTAGTAGCTATGATTGGATGGAATATCCATCAAATGGATGTAAAAATAAAGGTTCTAAATAACATTGATAAATAATAATACATTCAACAACTACAAGTCTTTGAAATCATTTTCATAGATACACAAGTTTTCAGACACAAGAAATACCTATATTGCTTGAACCAAGCTACTAGCACATTGTATGGAAGGATGGATGCATATCTCTTAAGAATTGGATTCTTCAAAATGTCTGTTGATGCAAACCTATATATTACGGTGGTAAATAATGAACCAGTAATTATATTGCTATTTTTGGATGACTTTTATTTTATTTTAGGTGTGGATCATAAAATACTACAATTAAAGAAAATGCTATCATTTGAATTCGAGATGAAATAAATGGGACTCATGCACTATTACCTAGGCTTAGATGTATGGTAGAGACCCAGTGAGATTTATCTAGGTCAAGGAAACTACACAATAAATATGTTACTAAAATTTGGTATCATGGATTCCCAGCCTATCACTACTCCCATGATCACCAATCTCAAGATATTGAGAAGATTTGAGTCTAGTCTCATCGATCCTACTAGTTATCATAAGTTGGTGGGTTCTATGATGTACATGGTAAATATGATACCTCTATATGTTTTTTTGTAAATTTTCTTAGTCAATCTCAGTTGGAGCCTCATCATGATCATTGTATCGCTGCCGAGAATATTTTAGATACCTATGTGGCAGAATAAATAACTTTCTGATGTATTATGGAAAGGTAGTTGATCTAATAGGTTTTATTGATTCTGAATGTGTTGGGAGTGGGATTCATGGAAGAAGAACTATCTATGAATATTTTAGTTTTGGATCTACAATGATTTCATGGATGATTAGAAAAAAATATCATGTTTTCTTAAGGAGTGTTGAAACAAAATATGTTTATCCATGTGAAGTAAGAAGAAAATGTCTTTTCTTAAGATAAATTTTGTCATATTTTCTTGGAAATATTGTGGATCCTAGAGTGATAAATTATAATAATCAAAGAAACACAAATACGTATTAAGACCCTATATTACATCAAAGGACAAAGCATATCAATCACAAGTCCCACTACATTAGGAGCTTAATACAATATTAGGTCGTGAAGCTACAATATATCCCAACAGATGAATAGGTAGCTCATGTGCTGACAAAATATATTCTGGATACGATGTTTGAATATTTTAAAAGAATGGTGTGGGTGGTTGATGCTACAAATTTAGTTGAGAGGGAAATATGAAGCATATATTAACAAGTTGATTGGGAGGAAATTTTGTTTTCCTATGCGTTTATGTCTACATCATGAAGAGGGAGGGAGGAAAAGTTTTTGGGATGGAATTTTACCTTAAATTTTAGAAACCTTGGCGAATATAACTAGTCCCTAATATAAAAACTGTAAAATGTTTCGTGATATATTTGTATAAATATTTATATTTAAAATGATTTAGTATTAGTCTATATAAAATTTTAAAGCTTGTTAGGGTAAAATAATTTTGTATTGTAAAATTTTGGCAAATCATTTTTAGGAAAAAAAATGAAATTGACGAATATTTATTTTCGAAAAAGCATTGAAAATTAGCCCAACTATGAATATTAGCCCCTAAAATTTTCCCCAATGGAGGATGGCATTGGTCATGCAGATTTAAGCTTCAATAATCACTTAGATCCCTCGCTTGGTGGTAGAGCTTACAAGTCTGGTGGTAACTAGAATTGCTAAAGCTTGAGCCCCCTTAGTCTCACCTAGATAGAATACCCTGGTCATGTATCTATTCTTCAGCCCTGAGTGTTCTAAAACTCTTTTTAGTTCATATAATTTTGATACCTCCATGTAGATGAATATGTATGTATTTATGGATAATTGCGTAGAGAAAACAAAGTGTTAAAAAATGTAACTAGTATCAGTATTCATAATTGTACTTTCCAAAAGAACTTTTATTATTAAATAATAGACCTTATCAAAAAATGGGTTTAATGCATGAGCCATCATTTCATAGGTCAAATTATCCATTAGAGGCTTCTAGGTTTTACATTGAGTGAATATAGTCATTGTTATTTTTATTACACCCTTATTGGACTTTTGTATAATTGAAAAACAACTATTTTTAAGTTCAAAAGGTTATTTGAAACCTCCACATCAAGTTGGCCATTAACCCATGAAATTGGTATACGCTATGGAAATTCAACCCAATAGAAAGTTTATATATAGGGAGGAAATTAGAGCGACTTGCAACATTCACTTAACAAGTTCGATATACAACTAAGAGAGGTAGAAAAGAAGAGTGTAGTAACTTGAGAAGGAAAATATTTTTTGGCAAGACCTAATTAAATATTTTGGGCTATCTATCAATCACATGTGCGAAATTTCTTGGTAGTTATTGGGGCTAAAATATCGTGTCTACTTCAAAAAAAAAAAAATCTTGCTAGGATCAATGTTCTTCCTCTTAAGGGCACAAATTCTAGACTGGATTTGTTGTTGGGAAGCTCTTACTTGGAGACTTTGACAAGGATCATCTATTTAATGGAAGGTTTAAGTTGGTGTTTGGAGGATGTCATTATCTAAGTCTAAGAATCCTGGAAGTTTCTCATCTTGATTTGAATCTAATAAATGAATATTATGACTTGGTTTTCCCCTTATAGGGGTTTCTCCATCGCTAAGTGCATGCATATTATGTCTACTGTTCTTGTGATCTTCATAGACATATAATTTTTTAATTTCTACATGAAATATAAAATAGTAAAGAAGTAAAAGAATCCATCATAATTCAGAAATAATTATCAATAAAGAGGAATCAAACCCTAAATCCTATAAGAATTTATTTATCCAAACATCAGATAGTGTCAATCACACATAAATTAAATGTAATGTTTTTTCCCTACACCATCTTGGAATTTTGGTTTCATTTGACTTTTATGAAGGTCGTTACATGTATCTCTACAAATTAGGGGGGAAATCCTGCCTCATTTTAACTTTTTCCTCTCGTTTTTCATTGCGAGAAGTTATTTGTTACACCTTTATCGACTCATGTAAAATTGGAAGAGAATTTTTCTTCTCCACTTTATGGTATTTTTCAGTCACATTTCATAGGGATTTTAATTTCCCATTTGTTCCATATGCACACACAACATAATCATTATTCCCTAACTTAATTTCGTTAGTTGCAGTTTTGTCACCTTCTTTGTGAACAAGCAAGTACTTTAAGTCGAGTCTCCATGGATTCTAGATATGGTCGGCTCTAAGGGTAGGTCTGAATTTACCTCAGCATATTTTTTTTCCCAGTTATTTTTCTTTCAAGTGTTTGGCATCTATTTATAGTCTTAACACCTTAATTCCTTTGATGCGCAGATGGTACGGTAGGATGGATGGGATTTCTCTACGTCTAGTGCCTTGGGTAAACTTCTTATCTTAGCCACTCAATGTTGGCTCCTATAGAAGATAATTTTGGTTATTTTCCCATTATTTTTATTTTTCCCCTTTTTCCTTACTACTATTTTTGTTCTGTCAATTTTTACGAACAATTTCCAGCCGCAATATCGAAGTAAATTTTACCCTTTTCTGTTCTTTTCCAAGTGAGTCAAAGGGTTTTAGTGATGGTGACTGACTACATACATCTAAGAGTTATTTTTTTTCTTTTTTAAATTTCTATATGATTATAGTCATGTTTGGAGCTTGTTTCACTTTCTAAACCCTAACTGGGTCGCCCTAGTTTCCCTACAAGTATTGCGGAAGGAATAAATACCCTATAGAGGATCTTTATGAATCTTAAAATTTTAATTTTCAACAGTTTATCTCCAGTTTCTTTTTACAGGTCGACACTCATTTATACTTTCATTTGGATGAAATTGCAAGGAACAAGCATGATGATTGTCTCCCTTTAGCAATTTTTATCATTTACTAACTTCTATGTGCATCCTTCAGTTTGAAGGAACCACTATAAACTTGTGTTTGTTAGATTGGGGTTGTTTTTAGCCTTTATAACCACTCAAAAACTGATCGGATTTACCTTGTACATATAATGTCACAATTTTAATTTTATAGTCTATAATTTACCGAGTTTCGTGTAAGGATTGATTTTATGTAATATCCTTAGTTTTCTATGCTTTTGTTAGAAATTTGAACAAGTCAAAAAGGGTACATCGGACCCCAATGGAAAACATTTCTGTGGATTTATTTTATTATTTTAATTTAGTTGAATAAAATGGAAATTAATGTGCAATGACTAGATAATGATTAGAGATCTGGAAACTAAATCCATGAGGATGGATAAGGTTGTAAGACTTTCCTAGACTTCCAGAAATCTTTGGAAGGAATAAAGTAAATAATAAAATTAGATTGGAGATAAATATCTAAATACTCGAGTAAAGAGGAAATTATTATAAAGATGTGGAATAAATCTAGAAAGTAGAAAAGATAACTTTAAAAGTACCTTTGTGGAAGAAACATAGGGAAAGCCTAGGAAAATAGGAATACAACGTCCTGAATTAACTAAACGTATTTAATGGAAACAGGATGGGGAAATAAAGCTTAAATAACTAGTTTCAGGATAGACAAAGGGTTTTGTGTTGCTGGAGGAAAAGGTCTCTACTTGGGGCTGAGATGTGGAGAAGGAGCTCTAAGGTTGGGAGGAAAATAGTCAAACCTAAGTTGTATGCACATTTAATTTGGAATGGCCTTTGATTTAAATTTTAATGCTATGAGAAAATACTGGAAATGATAATGTGGTTATGGTAATATGAAAATGCTAAATTTAAATATGTGATTACGAAATGGAAAAATTATGGGTTCCAATTATCTTATGTTAGTCTGCACATTTAACATAATTCAGTATAGAAGAAATAGTAAAATTTGTATTGTTGTACAGACATCCTTTGTAGATGACCAACTCTCAGAATGTCTAAAAACAAAAATGGGTTTAGATCTAAGGTTAGGTATCTCACAGGAAACTGACAATTCTGACAATTAGTTTTTTTATTATTCTGTTAGAAAACTACATAGTTTATTTAAAAAGATAAACTCTGAAAAGAAAATGATATGAAAAAATAAAATATATGTATATTTATATTTAAAGGTATATTGTACTATACAATTAAATATTTATGTGCCAGCTAGATAAAAATAAAATCGGAACTGAAATTACTAGGGACTTAATTATATATGAATCTATATTATTATGTTAAAACCATAAATCGAAGTATTCTTGGAAAGAGAAGACATTCTCATATAGTAAATAAACAGAAATATTGATACATGACTGAAAAATAGGTATATAGAATAGTGAAGAAAAATTATATGTTGTAGTGTATGCGAATTAGATAAATTATTATCTAAGAAGTACTAGATAAGAATGGATATATGTAAAAGTTCAGGATGCATGCTGAGAATTGTACTGTAGTTATGATAACTTATATAAAGAAAATATGACATAGAAATTATAAAATACTATGATGCAAGTAATGTATATAAGTTCCATTGAGGATATAAAAACTCTTATTTTAAACAGTTCAGTTCAACAACATTATAGTGATACAATTTTTGTTATGAAAAATATAGAGATATATGTCACAGTAAAGTAGATGTTGTGGACTGTCATACAGAAGTTTCATATTATGATACAACAACTTCCTTTGAATATTGCATTTAATTTATAAAAGAAATTATTTTTAGTTACATGTAACTATACATGAAATATGGAAGCAAATTTCATCAGAAAGAACTATAAGCATTAAAATGAAAGAAATAATTTCCCTATTAAACTAATTGAATAATTATATAAGCTCATTCCATAGATTATAAACCCGTAAATATTCCTTCTGTATAAAAATACAAAATACGAGAAAATAGTCCTAGAAACGGTGACACAAAGGACACTTTGTTTTTCTATAAGAAACTGTAAAGGTTATCTGAAAAATTGATGCAAGTTCTGCATAGTAGAATAAGGAAAGGAGCTGGCCCAACCTGTATAACAAGAATTCCAGTACTAAGACCCAGTGGTGAGGATAATGAAGGTCAACCCATTTCAAAAAAAAATAAAAATATAGTGTAGCAGAGCCATACCTAAAAGGAAACAAGAGATTAAGTTATGAGATTGTATAACTCAAATAAATCCTATGAATATAATTGAGAATTTAAATGCAAGAAAATTAAATTGAATACCTCGACATGTCTCGGTTATATGTTTTATCTGCATAGAAAATGGAGATATATTTAAAGACATATACAGTGACTATAAAACGTAATAAGTATCATTGAAATTATTATGAAAAAGTATGGAAGGGATTATTAACTTGTCATTTAGACAAGAAGTCACTAGTTATTATTAGAACAAAATCTCATTACATTAAGAAATGAAATAGAATTGTGAGGTGATGTTAAAATCTCAGAAAAATTAAGTCCATATATGGTTTTAGAGTCATCAGGGTTTTATGAAGATACCTATGTTGCGGATGATCCTTTGAATGATGTCTAAGGGAAACACTGGAAGTGCCACCATTGGAGGCCTACGTTTTCATAAACGCAGTCCGAGAGTAAGTGGGTTAACGAGATTTAAACACCAAAGATGAAACTAGAATAAAATTCAAGTAATGAATAATAAAATAGTAAATATACTTTTCCATTTCACAGTATATGCATAAATAAGGCTTATTATCCCTGTTTATGCACTGGAATTAGTTCTCACAGATTCGAAAATGAAAAGAAATTCACGAAGGAAACAAAAGAGATACATATAATGCTCATCCATTGAGAATAATGATGCATTCTTTGACTATTAAGACTTCAACCATATTGATTAACCATTCAAATTTCATAGTAATCAACGAGGAAGGGATTGGAAATAAAATTTCATACTCAAATAAGAAACCCCATAACGCTACATCAAGACGTGATGAGTCCAAATTCTTTTCTAATCATGGACGGAAACCAAATCATAGAAAATAAAAACCAAACGAGAAAGTGCCAAATGGAATTCATATCTATCTTTAAACAAAGAGTAATTTCCACAGAGATAGTGTATGCATTACATGTAAATGTGTGAAGGAATTATTCTCATGCTCCACTCTATTCCTTCTCAGCATCCTCAATTGGAGTTGTTATTTAGAAAAGAGGTAAATTGTAGAAATAGGAACCTACATTCTGGTAGGAGACCAAAATGAAAATGATACAAAACCAAAATTTGAGATTATTTATGTAAAGTGAAAACCCTAAAAATTTAATTAATCCCTATTGTCCACGCGTCGAAGGATCATAGCTGGCCTTTAGATAGATGTGTTGGAAACTGTGTATTGAAAACTATGTGATTTGGTACGTATTGATTAATGATAATAAATACCAAGGAACACCAAAACTCCTCGGATCAACGAAATAGGTACATGCCCATATGGGGCAGTACTTCAACATTTAATTCGCTGAAAATTTAAGTTGTGGTCATATATATATCTCGTATCCCAGTTGATACGAATAGGACAGTTGAGAGTGATGCATGTGAATATCGAAACGTAAAGTTGAAAATAAGTCTTAATTGTTGATGATTTCATTTAAGACCAGAGCCACTCAGATTTAAAGAAAACCTCGAGTTGAACATTAGTGTTGTCACTTATCCACGTTGTCAAGGAAAATGTTCATAACTGCGACGAGATTATAAATTTGAATTAGTGTTAATTAAATCCTTATTCAAAACGTCAAGTGAATGAACCATGAGATTAAAGTGGTAGCAGACCCATTATATGTATTTTGGGTAATAAAAATATAACGACAAGAGATATGTTAGGATATCACCATGAGTTAAAAAGACAGGGGTTTGATAATAATACCTTAACCAGTTATATATATATATATATATATATATATATATATATATATAAGTAAAAAGGTACACATGAACATGTGACGGAAATGTTGAGTGTCTCTTTATAATCCAAAAGTATCTTACAACTAAATTATGGTGGAGATATCCTTTCTTAAAGGTATCTGAGTATAAATAATTAAATGTGAGGCAATACATAGGTAGAGAAAGGTATAGTAATGTTTCCATTATTTTAGTATTAGTGTTAAAATGCTAAATGAACATTAGATTCATATGTGGAAAAGAGAAGATATGGGTAATAAATATGCTTACATAATAATTAAGAATAGAGTATCTTATCCTAATGGAAATTGGAAATCGACCTATGTAAAATTAGAATACTGTCGTAAACAGTCACTGAGTAAACTGAGATATATTGTGGCAAGAAAATTATTGGGGACAGAAATACGTCGGAGTGCAACGAATGGTCATATAAAAATATTAATAAGTTATAAATAGCACTATAATTAAAAAAAAAATCAAAATGGAAGTGTTACAAATGGCTTTAGAGCCAAGTTAAAACACTGGGAAAAGATATGTGCTGACACCAGCAAAATTATGTTGCTGTAAATTTTTATTAAATTTGGATTTCACTAATGTTTAATTTTATGTACAATGAAACGGTGCTGAAGGATACAACCGTGAACCATGAGTGAAGGGGAAGAGATGTATGTGGATCTAGGTGGTGCAGAAAATACACCAGATCTAAATGCTCCATTGATGGCTATGTTGCATCAAATGCAAAGAGAAATTATGCAACTTAAAAACTACAATGAAAGGCTATCTTTAGCTAGTGAAGAGAAAGATATATTAATAAAAGAATTCAACTCCTGGAATCACGAAAGTGAAGATTCTGAAAGAAAAATAAAGGGAAAGCTAAATCACTCAGAAGATTTTGAGAAAGAGGATTCCTTTAGACAGCATTCTAGGAGGAACAAGGAATTGAAGGGTTAATTTCGAAAAATCAAACCTCCCTCTTATGATCGAGAGAAGGAGGAAGATGTTGTAGCATGGCTTCTAAACATGATAAAGTACTTTCCGGTTTATGCATATTAAAGTAACTAGACAGCCAGGCTGGCTATCTATTAGTTGCAAGGCAAGGCTACCTTGTGGTGGGAAGAAACCAAGATGGTTCATGTCATAGATGAGAAAATGGTTACTTGGGAGGATTTCGAAGTGAAATTAAAAAATATATACCTGAATGAACGTTATTATGATGATAAGGCAAAAGAGTTTCATGAACCTATATTGGGACAATTTACTATTGATGAATTTGTAACCAAATTCACCAATCTGTTACGCTATGTACCTTATACAAGGGAGGAGAAGGAAAAGGTACATCATTTCTTAAACTATCTACCTACCATATACAAGGAGAAGATAGAATTACATAATCCAAAAACCATGGATGAGGTAGTGTGCAAGGCAAGGCTGTGTTACCAACAATTCAAAGGAAAAAATGAACAAGCAAAAAATTGGCAAAACAAAGAGAAGGGTGACTCCAACGAAAAGAAAACAAAACTAGAATATCTGAAGAAATTTGGGAGAAATCACCAAAGAAATAAGTTCACCAAGACCGGAGAAAATCAAACCTCTCAATCACAAACAGTGTCCAAGAAAATTAATGGAAACAATAAAAGAGAAGGAACTGTTAAAATGAGGGAACCTCTAAATTATTGAGGTTGTGGAGAACTGCATTTACTGAGGGACTGCCCACACAGAAATATTTAGAGTATACAAGTACTGAGAGAAGCAACGACTGTAAATGATATAGTAAGAAACACCCCCAAAATTAGTGCTGCTCTAGAAGATCATCAAGCAGAACAACAGTCAACTATGGTTGAAGTAGAAGGTATGATTTCTAACCAAACTGTTTCTGTTTTAATAGATCTTGGTGCATCTTTAAGTTATATTAGTCCTAAAATGGTAGAAAAATGAAAATTAAAGTCAGAAAATTTTCAGCAATCATGGTTAGCTCAGTTGGCCACTGGTACAAAAAGGAAAGTGACTGATAAGTGACCCCAAACATCGATAAACCTGAATGGATAGAAAACCAAACTGAATCTAAACAATATGCCTTTAGTGTCCTATGATGTACTAGTAGGATTGGATTGGTTAGAGAAATAGAAAGCGATGTTAAAATAATTAGAAAAAAACAATACAGTACATAAATGAGGAGGGAAAACCTGTCATAGTAAAAGGAAAACCCAAGCCCATATCTGTGAGACAAATTTTAGCACTTCAATTGAAGAGAATTTCTAGGAAGGGTTGCCAAGTGTATTTTGTGCATGTAGAAGAATTGGAATAGCAAGCAGAAGAAAATCCTTTATAAACATTATCTATTATCAGAGAGTTTAAGGATGTGTTTCCAAATGAAATTCCTCATTTCCCCCCTAGGAGAGAAATTGATTTCTCAATTGACTTAGTATCACGAGCAACACCACTTTCTAGAGCGCTATATCGAATGGGTACTCCAAAACTAATGGAGTTGAAAATGCAGGTACAGGAGTTGTTGGATAGAGGTTACATCAGACCAAGTGTATCCCCATGGGGAGCATCGATGCTATTTGTGAAAAAGAAAGACGATACTTTCAGAATGTGTATAGTCTATCGGCAATTGAACAAGCTGAAAATCAAGAACATATATCCTTTACCTAGGATAGATGATCTCTTTGACCAAGTTAGAGGAGCAATGTTATTTTCAAAAATTTATTTAAGGACGGGCTGCCATCAATTAAGAATTAAATATGAATATATAAGTAAAACTGCATTTAGAACCAGGTATGGACACTATGATTTTGTGGTCCTACCATTTGGGTTGGCTAATACACCTGCTACTTTTATGTGCTTGATGAATAGTGTCTTAAGTAAACACTTGGAAAAATTTTTATTAGTATTTATTGATGACATTACCATTTATTCTAAGAATGAAGCTAAGCATAAGGAACATCTTAGATTTTTTTTATAAACACTCATGGGAAATAAATTGTATGCTAAGTTTAGCAAATGTGATTTTTTCAAAGATGAAATTAAATATTTGGGTCATATAATTTGAGAGAGGGGATTGGCAGTAGAGCTAGAAAAGATAAAAGAAATAAAAGAGTGGCCTATACCTATAGATGTGTCTTCTGTAAGATCCTTCATGGGAATTGCAGGATACTATAGGAGGTTTATGGAGAGATTTTCAGCCTTAGCTTACCCTATTACATCTCTAAAAGGGAAAGGAGTTAAGTTTGAATGGATTGAAAAATTTCAAAACAGCTTTGATCAGCTAAAACTAAAACTTACAATAGTACCTATTTTAAAAATTGTTGATTCAGATCAGGAATTTGTAGTGTGCACACATGCTTGTGGAGAAGGATTAAGAGGAGTGCTACTACAAGAAAATTCTGTTATAGCCTCTGAATCCATAAAATGCAAGAAACATGAACATAATTATAGTTTTTATGATTTAGAATTGTCTATTGTAATAAAGGCTCTAAATATGTGGAGAAATTAGCTTTTAGGGAAAAAAATTGTGTTGATGACAGATCACATCAACCTAAAGTATTTCTTCACCCAAACATATTTGAAAGCTAGGAAAGCTAGGTGGTTGTCCCTCCTTAGTGAGTTTGACATGGAAATCAAACATATTAAGGGGAAGGAAAACAAGACTGTAGATGCATTAAGCAGAAATGCTTGGAAAAGTGTGAGTAATGTTGGTAGTAGCACCAACTTTGACATAGAAGGATTGATAAATGAAGTGGTGAGACATGACCAAAACTAGGAAAAACATCAATCCCAAATGCTGAAAAAAGAGATGAAAGGGTATACACAGAACCAAAGAGGATTAATTTTTAATAAAGACAGATTATACATTCCTGAAGTAGACTCCCAAAGAAAGATATTTTGGATGAGTACCATAAAATACCCTATCTTGGACATCCAAGATACCAAAAATTACTTTCAGCTTTATGAAAGAACCTGTTCTGGCCTGATATGAAAAAGGATGTGGAAAATGACTCGGCTAGATGTATAGAATTTCAACAAGTAAAGGTTGAACATCAACATCCAGCTTGGTTGCTGAATCCTTTACCTATCCCAAAATGGAAGCGGGAGACTGTTTCCATGGATTTTATTACTGGTTTACCAAGGACCAAATACCAACATGAATCTGTCATGGTTGTGGTGGATACTTGGACTAAAGTTTCTCACTTTATACCTGTATAGTCTACCTTTGGTACAAATCAAGCAGCAAATGTATTTATGAAGGAGATTGTAAACTTGCATGGTATTCCTAAGATGATCATTTCAGATAGAGATGCAAAGTTCATTGTAGATTTTTGGAGGAGTTTGTTTAGAGGCATGGGTACCAAAATAAATTTTAGTACTGCCTATCATCCCTAAACTGATGGCCAAACAGAAAGAAAAAACCATATTTTAGAGGACATGTTAAGGATCTATGTCATGGATATGGAAACAAAGTGGGAGGACTTTCTACACTTAGTAGAATTTTCCTACAACAATAGCTACCAATGTTCCATACAAATGAGTCCTTTTTAAGCACTTTATGGCAGAAAGTGCCATACCCCTCTAAGTTGGAGTCACCCTAAATATAAAATAATACTTGGACCAGAAGCCTTGCAGGAAATGGAATGAATTGTGAAGAAAATTCAGAAAAACATCAAAATAGCACAAGGCAGGTAGAAACTTTATGCATACAAAAAGAGAATTTGTAGAGAATTCAGTGTGGGTGATCATGTTTACATAAGTATTAAGCCTAAGAAGAGTAATTTTCACACTGGTACCTATGAAAAACTAGATCCACATTACTCTGGACCTTTTGAAGTGCTGGAAATAATTTGACCAGTTGCATATAAACTAGCTTTGCTTAGTCACATAAAGGTTCACGATGTATTAATGTTTCCTTATGAAAAAAATATGTGCGTGCCCGTACTCATGTTATTTATTGGAATGTGATATAGATGGAACACGAAGGGGAATTCCTTCCAGAGGCACTTCAAATATTGGCACGGGAATAAATTGAGCTTCGAAACAGGAGAATTGCAAGGGTGAAAGTGCAGTGGAAGCACTTTGCACCCGAAGAGGCTACTTGGGAGCGAGAGAAAGATATGATGGAACAATATCCATCACTGTTTAAACAGTGCTTTTGTTATTTTTTTTTTACAACACCGAGGAAGGTGTTTTTTTTTAGAGGGGGAATATGTAATATCCCCAATTTTCTATGCTTTTTTTAGATATTTGAAGAAGTCTAAAAGGGTACAACAAACCTCAATAGAAAACATTTATGTGGATTTATTTTATTATTTTAATTTAATCAAATAAAATGGAAATTAATGTGCAATGAATAGATAGTTATTAGAGATCTGGAAACTGAATCCATGAGGATGGATAACATTGTAAGACTTTCCCAGACATCTAGAAATGCTTGGAAGGAATAAAGTAGATACTAGAATTAGATTGGAGATAAATATCTAAATACCCCAGGAAAGAGGAAATTATTGGGAAGAGGTGGAATAAAGTTGGAAAGCAGATAAGCTAGCTTTAAAAGTACCTTTGTTTAAGAAATAGAGGGAAATCCTAGGCAAACAGGAATACAACCTCTTGAATTAACTGGACACAGTTAAGGGAAATGGGCTCGGGAAAGAATGCTTGAATAAGTTGTTTCAGTATAGACAAAGAGTTGTCTATCAGTGAAGGAAGAGGTTTATGCTCGAGGGTGAGCTATGGAAAAAGAGCTCTAAGGTTGGGAGGCAACTGGTAAAGCCCAAGTGGTATTCACATTTAATTTGAAATGGTATTTGATTTAAATTTTAATGTTGTGAGAAACTACTAGAAATGAAAAAGTGGTTATGTTAATATGAAATGCTAAATTTAAATAAGTGATTAGAAAATGGAAAAATTATGAGTTCCATTTATATTTTTCCGATTTGTACATTTAAAAGAATCCACTATAGAAGAAATAGTAAAAATTTTATTCTTTTACAAACATCCTCTGTAGAGGACCAACTCTCAGAATGTCTAAAACCCAAAAATGGCTCTAGATCTAAAGTTAGGTACCTCACAAGAAACTGACAATTCTGAAAATTAGTTGTTTTATTATTCTGTTAGTAAACTGCACAGTTTATTTAAAAAGATAAACTCTAAACATAAAATTATACGCAAAAATGAAATATATAGATATTTGTATCTAAAGGTATATTGTACTGTACAATTAAATATTTCTGTGCTAGCTAGAGAAAAATAAAATTAGAACTGAAATTACTAGGGACTTGATTATATCTGAATTTGTATTATTATGCTAAAAGTAAAAATTGAAGTATCATTGGAAAGAGAAGACATTCTCATATTGTATATAAACATAAATATAGATACATGACTAAAATATAGATATATAGCATAGTGAAGAAAATTTATATGCTTGTAGTGCATGTGAATTAGATAAATTATTATCTAAGAAGTACTAGATAAGAATGGATATATGTAAAACTTCAGGATACATGCTGAGAATTATACTATAGTTAAGATAATTTCTATAAAGAAAACCTGAAATAAAAATTATAAAATACTATTATGCGATTCAAGTAGGTAAGTTCCATTGAGGATATAAAAACTCTTATTTTAAACAGCTCAGTTCAAGAACATTATAGTGATACAATTTTTGTTATGACAAATACAAAGATATACGTCACAATAAAGTAGATGTTATGGACTGTCATGCAGAATTTTCATATTATGATACAGAAGCGTCCTTTGACTATTGCATTTAATTTATAAAATAAATTAATTCTATTTACATGTAACTATGCATGAAATATGGAAGAAAATTTCATTGGAACGAAGTATAAGCATTAAAATGAATGAAATAATTTCCATATTAAGTAATTGAATAATTATATAAGTTCAGTCCATAGATTACAAACCCATAAACATTCCTTTTGTATAACAATACAAAATACGAGAAACTAGTCCTAGAAACAATGACATGGAGGACATTTTGTTTCGCTATAAGAAATTGTAAAGGTTATCTAAAACACTCATGGAAGGTCTGCATAGTAGAATAATCACAAGGAGCTGGACCAACATGTATAACAAAATTCCAAAATTAAGAAACAATAGCAAGGACAATGAAGGTCAACCAATTTCCAAAAAAAAAAGACAGTGTAGCTGAGCCATACCTACAAGTAAATAAGAGATTAAGTTATGATATCGTATAACTGAAATAAATCCTATGAATTGAATTGAGAATTTAATGCGAGAAAACTAAATTGAATACCTCGACATGTCACGGTTATATGTTATATCAACATAGAAAATGGATACAGAGTTAAAGACATATACAGTGACTAGAAAACGTAAAAATTGTCATTGAAATTATTATGACAAAGTCTGGAATGGATTATTAACTTGTCATTTAGACAAGAAGTCACTATTTATTATTAGAATGAAATTTCATTACAGTAACAAATGAAATAGAATTGTGAGGCTACGTTAAAATCTCAGAACAATTAAGTCCAGATATGGCTTTAGGGTCGTTAGGGTTCTATGAAGATACATATGTCGCGGATGATCCTTTGGAAGATGTACAAGGGAAACACTGGAGGTGCCACAATTGGAGGCTTGTGTTTTCATAAACGAAGTCCGAGAGTAAGTGGGTTCACATGATTTAAACACCAAAGTTGAAACTAGTATAAAATTTGAGTAATGAATAATAAACCAGTAAATAGAATTTTCCATTTCACAGTATATGCATAAATAAGGTCTATTATCCCTGTGTATCTGGTGGAATTAGTTCTCACAGTTCCAAAAAAAAAAAAAAATTGATGAAGGAAACAAAATAAATACATATAATGCTCAGCCATTGAGAATAATGATGCATTCTTTGGCTATTAATATTTCAACCATATTGATTAACCATTCGAATTTCAGAGTAATCAACGAGGAAGGGATTTGACAGAAAATTTCATACTTCAAATAAGAAACCTCGTAATGCTACATCAAGATGTGATGAGTCTAACGTCTTTGCTAAGCATGGATGGAAACCAAATCATAGAAAATAAAAACCCAAACGATAAAGTGCGAAAGGGAATTCATATCTATCTTTAAACAAAGAGTAATTTCCATAGAGACAGTGTATGCATTAGTTGTAAATGGGTGAAGGCATTCTTCACATGCTCCACTCTATTCCTTATCAGCATCCTCAATTGGAGTTGTTATTTATAACAGAGGTAAATTGCAGAAACAAGAAGCTACATTCTAGCAAGAGACAAAAATGAAAATGATACAAAACCAAAATTCGAGATTATTTATGTCAAGTGAAAACCCTAACTAGTCAATTAATCGTGATCGTCCACCCGTCGGAGGATCATAGCTAGCCCTCAGATAGATGTGTTGGAAACTGGGTATTGAAAACCATGTGATTTGGTACATATTGATTAATGATTAAAAATCCTGAGGAACACCAAAATTCCTCGGATCGAAGAAATAGGTACAAGCCCATATGGGGCAGTGATTCAACATTTAATTTGCTCAAAATTCAAGTTGTGGTCGTATATTTGTCTCGTATGCAATTTTATACAAATAGGATAGTTGAGAATGATGGATGTGAATATTGAAATGTAAAGTTGAAAAAAAATCTTAAATGCTGACAATTTCATTTATGACAAGAGCCACTCAGATTTAAGGAAAACCTCAAGTTGAACATTAGTGTTGTCAGTTATCCACATTGTCAAGGAAAATGTTCATAACTCTGACGAGATTATAAAGTTGAATTACTATTAATTAAAACCTTAGTGAAATGTCAAGTGAATGAACCATGAGATTAAAGTGGTAGTAGACTCATTATATGTATAATGGGTAATAAAACTATAATGAAAAGAGATACGTTAGGATATCAACATGAGTTATAAAGATAGGGGTTTGAGAATAATACCTTAACTAGATAGATATATATATATATATATATATATATATATATATATATATATATATATATATATATAAGTAAAAAGGTATACATGAACATGTGATGGAAATGTTGAGTGTCTCTTTATAATCCCAAAATATCTTAAAATTAAATTATGGTCGAGATATCCTTTCTTAAAGGTCTCTGAGTATAAATAATTAAATGTGAGGCAATAGATAGGTAGAGAAAGGTATAGTAATGTTTCCACTATTTTAGTATTAGTGTTAAAATGCTAAATGAACATTAGATTCATATGTGGAAAATAGAAGATATGGGTAATAAATATACTTACATAATAATTAAGAATAGAGTATCTTATCCTAATGGAAATTGGAAATTGACCTCTATAAAATTAGAATAATGTTGTAAATATTCAATTAGTAAACTGAGATATACAGTGGCAAGAAAATTATTGGGGAAAAAAATACATCAGAGTTCAACGAATGGTCCTCTAACAATAATAATAAGTTAGAAATAGTACTATAATTAAAACAAAAATATAAATCTAAATGGAGGTGTTACATTTTAGAGTTATTGTAATTCCCTTAGGATTTTATGTTTGAAGTTACTTTGTTAAGTGTCACCTAGCACAGTATTTTGTAACTAATAGAATAAAAACAATGTATCTGTATGTGCATATAGTAACCCTTGTCCCTGGTATTTCCTAGTTACTTTATTATAATTCATTGAATTAATTTTGTTAGTTCATTCTAGTTCATTGAGTTAAGATTGTAATCAATATCTCAGCTAATTGTTCATACTCTACATAGTAGTCAGGTTTTTCTATAGATCTAATTATCATTTTTTGTTTTGGGTCATCTAGTATTTTTAAATTGTTAGAGTTATTTGGTTGGAGTATTTTTATGAGAACATATAATTTTGTGATGTTTCTTATCTTACCATAGTCATCATGTCTCTTTTATTAAATTATGTTTGATTATATGCATATGTTAGACCTTCAACCTGACTTTTCAATTTTCCCATTATAGTTGATAGGATGTAGTTAATTTAGTGATGTAACTACAAATTCTATATCATCCAACTCGAATATCATCATTCTTAAAGTTTTTACTATTCGACATATTTTATTTTGAAATAAGTATATTGTTCTACCTTGTCTATTAGGTTCACATGTTTATATAAACATGTATTTTGTTTTTAAAAGCATGCTAGATGTTAACTACAAAATTTGACTTTCTCATCTGAGGGTAAGGTTATCTTGTTATACCATCCGTACAAGGTTAACCTACTTAATGTATTATTTAATTGGATTTTTGGTAACACACTAAACCCTCTTTATTCACTACATATCTCCACTATATAGAGTGTTGCAACTCAAACCCAAACTCCATGGAATAAACCAACTTTTATTTTTCCTCAAGGGCTGGATTCTAGGTATATCAACCAGTGATCTGTTGATATTTAAATTGATTACAAGTAGGAATTGTTGAAAATTAAACAAGATGATGGAGCTTAGTGAAATGAAGTCGCCTTCACTAAGTGGGCCTGCAGGCTATTTTTGGTGCAAAGTCTATTTTTAGACTATGTCTATTTTTAGACATATGGAGCATGGTCTGGGAGTTGCAGTATTCTATTCTTGGAGGATTGGTCATGTTGGTAAAAATAGATGGACCTCTATTTTTAGACATTTAGGTCGAAGTCTATTTTTAGACTGCCTAGCTAAAAATAGAAAAGTCAAATATTATTTACCCTTAATAATATTTGGACTATAAACTTCAGTTTATCCTCTTGCAGCACTTCAGTTTGACTCACGGATGTGGGGCATGCAGCTGAAAAAGGAATTACGCTATTCCTAGGGGTTTGGTTGAGCTCATGCATGATAGACTTCAGTTAGACTCATGTGGAAGAGTTTTGGTGGAGTTGATTGAGGAGTTGATGGAGATGGTGTTCCGGTTAACTAGTTGAACTAGTTGTAATTAGTTTAACTTCTATTACACTAGAGATGAGTGGTGTGAATTAAATATTATTTAATTCACTAATTATTAACTCATTATTCAACTAAAGAACACATCATTTAACTCAGTCCATGTACAGTTCAGTGAAGACCAGTGGAAGAGGTAGATGAAAGGGTGAGTTTGCTATTAGTTGAGACATAAGTTGTGCATGAAATTTGCACAAGCATTGGAGGAGATTGCCCATGAGGATTGCACAGTTGGATCCAGTTATATTCAAACTTGGATCTATCATTACACCAGCTTGGATTGCGCAATAGAGGTAGGCAAATAGTGGATGAGTTTTGAACCCTTGACTTGTTCAAAACTGAGCTAGTTTGTGTGTAAGTTTTGGAGACAATAATGAGTACTTGTGAGGAGTATTGTACTGAGATTGTTACATGTTATCTTCCATATTAATATACAAAATAGCTGTGGGTTTTCAGGTATAAGCTTTCCCCATACATACTGTTTAATATGTGTGATGTTTTGATGATCTTTTGATTGCATACCGCTTGTTTTATTTCTGCATGTGTGATGATCTGAGTAGAAGAGATTATGTGTTGCATATGAATTCGAATTAGTGTGTGACCAGGATAATATCGGTGGATAAATCTTCATTATTCAGAAAATTTCTACATGGTATCGGAGCAAAGATTGATCATCACAGTGATTACAAACTTATTTCGGTAGACAGAGTCTGCATGCGGGCCAGGTAGCCTCTGGATCCATCCTTTCCTTTGAAAGGTGATATATCCAGTAAATTCCCCTGCAGTCGATCTCTGTGCTAAAAATAATTTGTTCTCACAGATCAGGAACGGTTGAGTTTTAATCTGGTGAAATTCGAATTTGCAGAAATTGTCTTCTTGGTGTTGTAGCTGAAAATGTCTTTCAACGGATTGCGACTCGAGTATGCCCTTGAAGGCAGTTCGAATTATGTTGCATGGAAATATCGGATGGAGGAGGTATTAGAAGATAATGGGCTGAAGGAGTTCATAGATATGGATGTCCAAAAGCCTACTGATCCTACTGAAGTTGAGGCTTGGCAAAAGAAGATAGCGAAATGTCGAAGGATTTTGTTGGAGGGCGTGAAGGATCACATTGTATCCAGCCTGCATGGAAAAGCTTCTCCATATTTGATGTGGAAAGCATTGACAGATCTATTCCAGAGTAAGAGTGACCAAAGGAAGCTGGCGCTCAAGGATAAACTCAGAAACATTAAGATGGAGAAAGGCGACAGTATCGCCAAGTACCTCACGAAGTTCACTCAATGCAGAGATGAGCTCGGAAGTGTGGGGGTGACTGTCGATGAAGAGGACTTGGTAGACCTGGCTCTCCTTGGTCTTCCGAAGAGTTGGCATTCCTATCAGGACGTTGTCAATGGTCGGGAGAAGTTTCCTGGATGGGAGCGACTTTGGGCGGATCTCATGCAAGAGGAGATAAGGCGGACTACCAGGGACAGATCTTCATCAAAGGCATCTGATGAAGAAAATTGCGCTTTGGCTGCCAAATAAAAGAAGGAGAAGAGCAAGAAAGCTTCTCAGTCTGGTGTGAAAGGCAAGAAGCAAGACATGTCCAAGGTGAAGTGTTTTCACTGTCACCAGCATGGACACTATGCCACAAATTGTCCAAAGAAGAAGAAAAATAAGAAGGCTGTTGGATCTGTAGTGGGAGAGGCATTGGCCTCCCAGTTTGAACTGGATTTTTCACTGATCTAATGCTTGGTCTAAAGTGTGATGGGATCAGTATGGTTCTTGGACAGTGGTGTGTCATTTCACATGAGAGGAGATCGAGATCTGTTTTCAGATCTAGAGGAAAACGATCTTGGAGTGCACATCGAGATGGGCGATGATGGTAGATACAGTGCGACCAGTATCGGTACCATTTCCTTTGAGAGGGAGTTTGGTAAACCCTTCGTATTGAAGCAAGTATTGCATGTTCCAGGATTGATGAAGAATCTGATCTCTGTGGCGATGTTGGAAGACAAGGGGTATGATGTGGTCTTTAGCGAAGGAAAAGCTTTCCTGCGCAGTAAGACAACTGGAGAGACCCGGAAGATAGGGGTTTGAGTCAAGAACCTTTATCAGTTGCAAGTAGATGGCTACGCAGCAATGGCATGCAAGGCTGGAGAAGTGGTGAGCCGGGATGATGATGGCGAGCTGTGGCACCGGAGATTGGGCCACCTTCACCATGGAGCCTTGAAGATACTGCAGCAGATTTCTACTGGGCTTCCTAAGGGCACTCTTGCGCAGTCAGATCAGTGCAAGGGGTGTATCTTGGGAAAATATGTGAAAGCCACCTTTCACGAGAAGGATAGTCGCGCCACGACGATCCTTGAGAGATTTCACACAGACGTGTGTGGTCCTTTCTCAGTAGCTTCGACAGCAAAGCACAAGTACTATGTGATCTTTTTTGATGATTTCTCTCAGAAGTGCTGGATATTCTTCATGCAGAAGAAGAGTGAGACATACTCTAAGTTTTGTGAGTTAAAAGCACTGGTCAAGAAGGAATCGGGGAAGAAGGTGAAGGCTCTTAGGAGTGACAATGGTGGTGAATTCATCTCTGCTGAATTCGAGGATTTTTGTAGCGCAGAAGGGATTCGAAGAGAGCTCATCGCACCCCATAGCCCACAGCAGAACGGGGTTGCTGAGCAGAAGAACAGAACGATCATGGGTGCTGCATGGGCGATGTTGCATGATCAGGGCCTACCCCTTCACTTGTGGGCTGAGGCATGCAATAATACAGTATATGTGCAGAACCGTTGTCCTCACAAGATACTTGGCATGAGTACACCAGAGGAGGCATTTTCTGGTAAGAGACCTGATATTTCCCATTTGAGGATTTTTTGGTTCACTTGTCTACATGCATGTGACGAAGGATGCCAGAAAGAAGCTGGATCTGAACGCAGAGGTCGGGATATTTGTGGGGTACACTGATACGCCCCACAACTATCGAGTGTATTTGCCAGACAGTCGTAACACTGTTGTGCGACAGGATATAAAATTTCAAGAGGAGAAAGCCATGCAGTGTTCGCTTGAGAGGGAGCCACACTTGCATGCAGAAGAGGAGCTATTAGTTCCTAAAGAGGAGCTTCCAGATGTGGATCAGCCACAAGAAGAAGTTCATGGAATGGAAGAAACCACTCATGCAGCGCCAACCATCAGAGGGCGCAAGCGCACTACAGAAGCTGAGCGACTAGCTCAAGATGCAGAGAGGGTTGTAGGACCACCTATAGCACAGCGCAGACAGAGACAGTCACCGGACCGGTACACTGGATACATGGATCTTGTGAGAAAATGTGTCGTGACAGAGCCATCCTCTTTCAAGGAAGCTGTGGAGGACCCCGCATGGGTAGATGCCATGGTGGAAGAGTATGATTCGATTATCAGAAACAATGCATGGGAGATTGTCCCGCGACCGGAAGGGAAATCAGTGGTGGGTTCGCGATGGATCTACAAAGTGAAGCAGGCGGCTGACGGGAGTGTGGAGAAGTACAAGGCAAGATTTGTTGACCATGGCTTCTCACAGATCGAGGGGATCGATTATGAGGAGACCTTTGCACCTGTCACAAGGTGCTCTTCCATACGGACGATCCTAGCTCTCTCAGCACAGATGGGGTGGCACATCCATCAGATGGATGTGAAGACTGCGTTCCTCAACGAAGTCATTGAGGAGGAGGTGTACATAGAGCAGCCCAAAGGTTTCGAGATCTTCAGCAGTGATTCGCATGTGTGCAGACTCAAGAGAGCATTGTACGGGTTGAAGCAAGCACCTCGTGCTTGGTACACACAGATAGACAATTATTTCACCGGACTTGGATTCTCCAAGAGTGAGGTGGATCCTAACCTGTACCAGATTGTGGTGGAGGGGAAGTTGCTGATCATTGTACTGTATGTAGATGATCTGATTTTGACGAGTGATGAGCTGTTGATACTTTCATGCAAGGAGGATCTTGCTAGAGAGTTTGAGATGAAGGACTTGGGCCTCCTTCATTATTTCCTGGGATTGGAAATCTGGCAGCGCAGTGGTGGACTGTTTGTTTCTCAGGGTAAGTATGCCCAGGAGATTTAGAGGTTCAGCATGCCTTGTTGCAAGCTGGTGTCCTCTGCTGGTGGTTGGAGGAAGGAGGGATGCTCACCCGGCGGAGGTAGTGAGATGCTTGTCTATCGGCAGTTGGTGGGTCGCTTATGTATCTGGTCAATACACGACCCGATATATGCTATGCTGTTAACCAGCTTTCGCAAGCTATGGTTAAGCCTACCAAGCTCTTCTGGAAGGCAAGAAAGCATATATTGCGTTATCTTAGTGGCACATCGGGATATGGTCTGTGGTACAGACAGGAGGATGAGGTGAGGCTTTCTTGCTTCACGGATGCAGATTGGGCAGGGAGCCCAACGGACAAAAAGAGCACATCTGGAGGAATCTTCAGTATCGGGTCGACAGCATTTTCCTGGTACAGCAGGAAGCAGAGATCCGTGGCACTCAGTTCAGCAGAGGCCGATTACATGGCAGCTAGCTTGGCTTCATGTGAGGCTATTTGGATGAGTAAGATCCTCGTCGGATGGTTCGGGTCGCACTTGGAGCCTACTATGATTTATTGTGATAACCAAAGCTGCATCAAGCTCTCGGTTAATCCAGTATTTCATGATAGATCCAAACACATCGACATCAGGTACCATCGTATCAGATACTGTGTTCAGCGTAGGATTATGTTACTTTCATATATTCCCACGGAGGATCAGGATGATGATATCTTGACGAAGGCGCTCACCAGGAGAAAATTCGAATTCCACAGAGGCAGGGTAGGGGTTGTAGATAATCCATATCTTGTTGATAGGGAGTGTTGAAAATGCAACAAGATGATGGAGCTTAGTGAAATGAAGTCGCCTTCACTAAGTGGGCCCGCAGGCTATTTTTGGCGCAAAGTCTATTTTTAGACTGTCTATTTTTAGACATATGGAGCATGGTCTAGGAGTTGCAGTATGCTATTCTTGGATGATTTTTCATGTTGGTAAAAATAGATGGACCTCTATTTTTAGAAATTTAGGTCGAAGTCTATTTTTAGACTGCCTAGTTAAAAATATAAAAGTCAAATATTATTTACCCTTAATAATATTTGGACTATAAAATTCAGTTTATCCTCTTGCAGCACTTCAGTTTGACTCATGGATGTGGGGAATGCAGCTGACAAAGGAATTACACTATTCCTAGGGGTTTGGTTGAGCTCATTCATGATAGACTTCAGTTAGACTCATGTGGCAGAGTTTTGGTGGAGTTGATTGAGGAGTTGATGGAGATGGTGTTCCGGTTAACTAGTTGAACTAGTTGTAATTAGTTTAACTACTATTACACTAGATATGAGTGGTGTGAATTAAATATTATTTAATTCAATAATTATTAACTCATTATTCAACTAAAGAACACATTAGTTAACTCAGTGCATGTACAGTTCAGTGAAGACCAGTGGAAGAGGTAGATGAAAGGGTGAGTTTGCTATTAGTTGCAACATCAGTTGTGCATGATATTTGCACAAGCATTGGAGGATATTTCCCATGATGATTGCGCAGTTGGAGCCAATGATATTCAAACATGGATCTCTCATTACACCAGCTTTGATTGCGCAATAGAGGCAGAAAAATAGTGGATAAGTTTTGAACCCTTGACTTGTTCAAAACTGAGCTAGTTTGTGTGTAACTTTTGGAGAGAGTACTGAGTACTTGTGAGGAGTATTGTACTGATATTGTTACATGTTCTCTTCCATATTAATATAAAAAATAGTTGGGGGTTTTCAGCTATAAGATTTCCCCATACATATTGTGTAATATGTGTGATGTTTTGATGATATTTTGATCGCATACCACTTGTTTTATTTCTGCATGTGTGATGATCTGAGTAGAAGAGATTATGTGTTGCATATGAATTCGAATTAGTGTGTGACCAGGATAATCTCGGTGGATAAATCTTCATTATTCAGCAAATTTCTACAGGAATTCAAACCTTAAAGTCAATAATGTCAAATTTTAGAGGTTAATTGTAACATTTCATGGTAAAACTACATGGAGTTAGGAAATTTTTACAGCATTTTCGAATATGTAATTTTCTAATTTACTTTCCATATTCCTTCATTTACCATTAGATAAAAAATCATCATTACATAGAGTAATATTTAGTAAAATAATAGTGAGTTACATAACCATTAACGTTCATTTTTGTAGCATATTAACTTAGACTCCCTCATGTAACCTTCTATTAATTGGAAGATTATTTTACCTCAGTTAGTTAATTAAATTCTTGATAATATAAACGTCACATCATGCAAGAAATAAAAATCATAAAAATGGCACAACAACCAATGACATCATTAAACACTAATATACCATGGAAACCCCATAGGCTAAAAATAAAAAAATGTTTAATTTTATTATTAAAATTTTATGACAGCGTTCATCCCTCACTCAATGGCTTCTAAGGGAGTCCATGCCTTGGCCATTGTCATAAAATATTACAAATAATTATCATCTAAAATTCCATATAACTAGCTATAATATATTAAAATAATCATGATATGATTTACCCAGAAAGACATGAACATTAATTATCTACAACTTGGTTCTTTGAATTAGTGGAGTATCCTGTAGCTGGAATTCCCTCAACCTTCATAGACCACTAGTTTATTTCCTAGGACAATGTTAATTATAATCCATCTTTCACATATGTCACATTTTTTTTGTAGCTGCTACTACCTGCAGACTTTGATATCAGGATTAGTTCAAATAATAATGAATCCAATAATAATTATTTATCAGTGATTCTTCATCATATATTCTTGTTCATACATAGAACATAACATAATACCATGACATGCCTTCTTTAACATCATTTCACACACATTAATAAAACACATATAGATATTAAACACCACATTAATTTTTATTCCCATCACCCATAATTCCACATTATTTACTAAATAACTACAAATATTCTTATTCCTTGAAAGGAAACTATAAAATTATCTATGGTTTTTCATGTGAATACATAATATTTTCACAATGGTTTTTTTTACCCTAGGAAAAATCATAACTTTGATTATATTTAATATTGAAAACTACATGTTGTAGATGCTTCAATGAGAATATCTCAAAAAAGGTTATCATGGTTGACCACGTTAACAATATATATATCCAATAAGACATTATCTATCAAGGACCAAGTCCATGAGAATATCAACAAAAATAGACATATGTTATATTCCTATCATTCTATTAGTAGATAATAATAATAATAAAGTATTTTTCTGAATTTGAATATGAGAGGTCATGTACATGTTGAATCCTATGATTAGTGCTTAGAAATATTTTTATGATAATACTGATAGATATCCACACTGTTATTCTATGTGATCATCCAAGTACCAAATACCTATTGTGTTGCTTCCTTGGATAGACAATGAAAAGGTTGATTCCTTTGCCTATAAATGTGATGACAATAAACATAATCAAAATCATATTTTAATAAAATAACTTCATCCATATGATTTATGAGTGTGTGCATGTGACACTCTAACTATTGATTGAATAAAATTTATGATAATTCTAGAGTCACCAAAAATCTATAATTGCCAACACCATTTTTCAATGATAAAGAGGAGGACAACTGTAAGACTCTTTAGTTATTCATAGTTGTTTTTTCCTCTTCCTAATCGCATTTTCATTTTCAAAATATGGTTATAGCAGTGTAATATTCCTAATTATCTCTTGGATATTTGGAATATTAAATTTTATTTTTTTTAATAAAATAGATGAATAAGAGTGTAGGGGGACCCATAAATCTCCTTGGCATGAATAAAACCACTTCTAGTGTGAAAGTGGGCTAGTGTATCTAGTTCAATAAATCACTCCTTGGTGTGAATGTGTGTCAATGCATGTGGATAGGGTCAATATTGACCAAATCAACAATACATTCATAGAGGTAGTGGAGAGATATTGGAGGACAACGTAGTCATAATGGGAGGGAGTCTCCATGAGAGTAGCATATTTAATGAATGGGACCTCAGGGGAGGATGCTTACAAAGAATATAATGAAGGGGATGGAATCCATAGAGGGTATTCTGAATATTATTTATGTCTGGCCTTTTATGACTTTTTGCACGCTTCAGCTGTTTAGCAGAGTTTGTTGTGTTGTTTAGCACAAGAGTGTTTCCAAGTGGAAATCCTGCCCTCATCCTTGATGAAATTTGAATTCCCACTCAAGAGAGGTTCCTTTGAGCTTCATTCAATCACCAATTTTATGCCAATCTTTCGCCACCTTCAACAGTGTATTCTCCTTCAGGAATTGCGCAATTCAGGAGGGCAGTTGTAGTTGAGGGTTGAGAACCCAAGTTCTTGATCTCATTTACCAATGATGGGAGAAACCCTTCATCTGGAAATTGAGTGGGGAGGAGTATCAAATATTTTCTTATCAGATCATCCACCTCACAACATTTACTCAATTGTAGAGTGTAATCAGCCCTATGACTAAATTTTTTGTCTTGAGTATTTCATGAAACCCTTTCTGGGTTGTCTTGGAATTATGCTAGAGCCTAGACCTTTGATGCTAACATTTTATGAGCACTATATCAACATATCCATATATTCTTAGTTTCCAACAATATTTATTCTCAATATTAGTGCACAATCATAACATTCTGGCATTTTTTTGTAACAGTAATATTTGATGTGTTGGTGTATTGGGTAATTTGAGGGTTGTTTTTCCTATCTTGAGTGTCTTTTTACTAAATTTATTGTACTCATTTATGCTATTATATATAATTAAATGGATCAATTATCTTCTCATGTTTTGATGTATTCATATTTACTGCAATTTCCAATTTTATGTTCCATATTCCCGTGTTTCCTAATTTGGAATATTACAGTGGTATCAGAGCATAATCTTGGCTCAACCTGTGAGGCATCAAATCTATGTCATCAGAAGAATAATTACCTCTCACAAAAAGGGGGGAGCAGTATATTAGTAGAGGTTGAAGGTTTATTTATAAAAACAACAAAGAAGATGAAGGAAATACTCCAATATCAGGAGAAATGGATGAAAAAGAGTTTCTAATGCTTCTTCTCCAAACCATGGAACATATTTGCAAATAAATCAAGCAGATGAGGATGGAAAGGCATAAGGACACCCCAAGAGTGTTTCTACATGGATAAATATCCATCATTTCACATCTTTGGTGTAAGCAACCAGTAGTGCCGCAAGTTTCACAATTCTCCACCATGCCTACATTCCTAGAAATGGGAAATGGGGTTTGAGGACCCCAACAACATGATGATCTTGGAGATTAATTTCTAGAGTATCAATCTCAATCTCAAAAGTTCAAAGTGAATCTAAACTTCTAGGAGTTCTGTCAGATCATGTATAATAGGAGACCCCGTAATAAAAATAGAAGTGGACGATACATGCAAAACAATGACCTGCAGCATATTATGGGTAGATTATTTTTGCCTAATTTTGATGGGTCATCCAAGTGCACAGCCAAGGCTTGGGTAGAAAAATTAGATATCTAGTTTTGTTTGAACTAAGTACGAGATATTTAGGCTATTAAGATAGCAGCGTTGTACCTAGAAGGTGAAGCACGTGAATGGTGATTTCATTTTCTATCTAGATTGGGGCACGCAAATGTGACTCAAAATGCATCATTCACCTAAAGGTTGGTAGAAATATTTTACCGAAGTGATCCAAGGAACCCTTTGTTGACCTACCCAAGCTCAAGTATTCAGGAAATCCAGACACCTATATCTCTGAATTTTTGAAACTATCTGTCATGGTTCCGGATTTTTCTGGAGCTAGGAGAGTATATATGCTCACTAGTGGGCTAACATAGCCTCTACATGGGCTGGTAAATTCCATTAGACCAACTATGCTCCAAGATTCCATTGAGAGGGCTAGGGAATTATAGGATTCTTTTCCAAGGAAAATATCTCCATTTCAGCAAACACCCTCTTTTCAGTCAAAGGGGAAATGTAATATCCCAAAATGGGGAAGTAGCAATATATGAACAAAAAGTTAGAAATAATAGTGTAAATCAACTCATTAACATTGGAGACCAATATGGATACATATCATGATGTATTATATCAGAAAATAAATAAAAAATAGTGAGGCCTGAATCCTATACAATGAGGAAACAAGCCTCCCATAAGAAATCACTCATAAAACTGAACTGTTTCTACAATACAAAATTCCAGAAGGCTACTACAGCATGGTTATAAACACATTTCTATAAAAAAATAATGTACAAAATATTTAGGTCTGTTATATGCATCAAAATATATGCCAAATACAGATCTAGGCTTAATAAAAACTCCTACAAAGAACCCAAAAAGGGTTTTCAGAAATACACCCTATACAAGATGGGATCTAAAGCCCTAGCGCTGAATATTCACTAAAAAATGAAGCACATGAGTGTAGAAGGAATAAATATAGTATATTTTATGTAAATCCCCTCAAAGGTCTCCTCCCATGAAAGGTTGAACCCTTCAATGACAAGAAAACTCTCTAAAGGAGCCACAAGCTCTGTCACTGAAAAATTCCCTCAAATAACACAATTCCTAGCTGGAACAACGTTGGAAATGATGGAAAATAGTTGGCCTGGTGAAAAATATCTGAAATGAGTCCAAGATTGATCCAAAATGATGTTGAGTTAATCCTTCCTCCAATGAGAAACTAGCTCAAAAAGTGGGTTTCTAAACCCTCCACTGCAACACCCTTCAACACAGCACAATAACCTCTAGAAACTGTTTTGATGAAGAAATATGTAGCTTGGCCTGAAAATCTGAATGTGGAAATGAATGTAATGCTCTTCCAAGAGGCCCCTTAAGGAAAGAGGTGGCATTCCCACTTGGGAACACCCAGTGCTAAACAACACAACAACCCTACTAAGCAGTAAGAGGATGCAAAGTCTAAGCAGACCATAAGAAAATAATAAACCAAAAACATAACCTTATATGGCTGCCATCCCATTCCTTATATATAATATGAGCTTCCTTTTCCTTGGCCCCACTCAATTAGGTCATTTCTTTCATGAGATCAACTACCCTCCAAAACTGCATTATTCCTTAATTAATCTCCACTCCTCCATAACAACATTGTTGACATGGTCAAAGTTGACTGAATCAACATGATCCAACCCATGTTCACACTTGGAGGAGCTTTATTTACCTGTTTAAAAGGTCTCCTTTCACAATTGAAGTTTTTTTATTGCTGCTTAGGAGACTTATGGGCCTCCCCACCCACTTATTCACATACCTAGTGATTAAAAAAACTATAATATTCCATTTAGCTGAAGGCTAAATTTTTGGAATATTATATTCCTCCCCTCCAAAATGTTGTTATTCCTAAAGAAAATATATAGTGACAGAAATGTTCCTCCCCTCCTTTTGCGGCCTCCTCATTAATAGTCCCCACCACTGCTCAATATAATCTGCAATAAATCTTCCCTCCAATGATTCCTCACAAGCATGCAAAACCCAATGGTTCACATCATGAAACGGTGGAAGGCGTAAGTGGAAACCTTCTTGTTGTCCAATGGCCTCCTCAAGGTATGAGTGATGAAAAACATGGGGAACCTTACTCCCAATGAGAAAATCCCACACCCATGCTATCATCCAAATGAAATGAGCCATCCTAGGTAGCTCATCAAAGAAATCCTCAACCCCCAGTTTGTGCAATGTATTGGGGCTGCATGGCGAGAAGATATTTTTCGACCCAAATTGTTTCTTTCTCCATTTATGGTAATTATGGGGATGTTTCTGATCTTGGACTGAAATTTCATGGCCTCCAAGAATGGCCCAATTTACTGCACGAAACAAAACATCCATGAAGTGCCCCTACAAGAACTCAATTTCTCCAAATGGCTCCTCCCACATGAAGAAAAGACATGTAGTATGGAAATCATGGTTTTTCCATTGTTTCTCATAAAACATGAGAAATTTAAAGTAGGGAGAATCATACTCCCCATGGGAACCTTCAACTTTTGTGCCACTCTCACAACAAAGCTTCCCATAAACATAAGAACATCACCAAAATATGGAAGAAAAAAACCAATGAAAAAAAGTTTTCATATGACAACTGGGAGGTGGATCATACTTACACATATGGAACTAGCAAATTTCATCCCCTTACTACCTCAAATCAATGAATAACAAGTGCCCTTCCAACCACTTTTTTGTTGCCAAAATCATCTTACAAGATAGGATCATAAAAATAAAATGTGGTGCCAATGGAGCACACTGAGAATCATGTGGCCTCCCCCACAAACCACCAATAGAATGGCCAACATCATTGTTTAAAATGGCCTCAAATACATCAAAATACAGTATAAAAGAAGGGATAATCCTCCTTGGTACAAAATGTTGCTCATATAAAGTAAAGAAGTGCAAATCATAATGCAAAAATGTACGTTCTCTACTATGTACTTTAGTCATTGAGCTGAAATGGCTCAACTGAAAGATCTCCCTCACTATCAATGAGTAGGGAAGTGGTTTTGATAACCTCTCCATCACCATCCATGCTATAAATCTCTCCATATGCTAATATATATCCTGATGGATGCCCTCCCAAGTGAGCTCCTCCATCAAATTGCATGGAAAGAAAGTCCACATGTGCTGCATGTAGTAGCTTCCTCTTGAGCTCAGAAACTCCAGTCAAGTAGACTCTGCCATAATAATATATGACCTCATCAACCATTATGTATCTATCATCTCCCTCTGGGTCATCAAAAATCATGCAAGCACCAAGATCCTTGGAGTACTCTACCAAAAGTTGAGACCTCCAATATGGATCAACCCTCCTCAGGGACAATGCTGTAGATATGAAATGTGAAGCTCCCCACATGCTATTCTCTTTTCCTTTGACATCCCCCATGCCAAATTCATCCTCCAAATTACTTCCATGCCCATCATGTAGCTACTCATGCTCAAGTAGAAGTGGTGGCCTTTGTAAGTTGGCCTCCCATGAGAAGCTACCCTCCAAAAAGAACCTCTTGATCTTGGCCAATATAAGCATGAGTGGCCTCCATATACTCCAATTTATGGAGGATTCCTTACACAAAGGAAGTACCTTATGTTTCTCCAAATCAATGGAGCATCTCTCTTGCACCATGGTGGTGCCATCCTCCATTAATGTAGGAACTTTTGTCAGTGCGGAATATGTAGTGAGAGTGGGTAATGCTGAAAATGGGAGAATGTCTCTCTCCTTCTTAAGTCTACCCTAGACTCTCTACGATGTAATATACCCCTCCAAAGCATCCACCCCTCTGGAATCTAAGAGTGGTGAAACCCCATGTGAAGCATCTCTCATCATCTCCTGATCTGGTGGTCTCCCTGGTGGAATGCCTCCATGCAGTGAGACATCAATGTCAAGAGTAAACTTCTCATATCAATGGAAACATTTGTCCTTTCCCTCATTGCAAAAATAATTCTACCTCTTCTGTGCATCATACCTTCGAAATATATAGGGGTCTATGCTCCTCATCATGTGATGCTAACCTTCCTCTCTACCTTCTGCTTCCATCTGCAAGGTTTCAAAATCTATCAACAGTGGCATGTGTTGTTCATTGTTTGTGCCTTGACCTCCACATATGAGATCCTTGGGAACTTCTTGAAATGATACAAGAATACCTCTTGTTGGAGAAAGTGCTCCATATTCCTCTACATGAGGTGCTAGATATTCTTTAGATATGACAGTGATGTTTCCCCCAGTCTTTTCTTTTTCTTCAATGTGAATGGGAGTCACTTTCTCAATAAGAGGATCCTCTTTTGAAAAAGGGGTCTTCATGCCCTCTTGTCCAAGAATATGAGACAGATATCTTGCCTCTAGCAAAGTATTATACAATATGTGAGCCTCTTTAATAGTTTTATAAAACGGATTTGAGTTCATAGGTCCTTCCAACCCATGTAAAAGTTTGGTTTGTTTTGGTTAATTTAGCTCCGTCAAAGTTGTTTCAGAATGCTTTCCATAAAAAATTTCCACTAATATCCTAGTGAACTTTTCATAAGAAGAATTATTTTCATTTTTTAATGAAAAGGACTCAAATATCCACTAGGCATAGGCCTTACCCTCAAAATGCAGCGCTGCAACTTTGATGGCTTCATTCCCTGAGACTTGGTGTTGCTACAAATAGGTGTCTAGCTCCTCCACCCAAGCTCTTGCTGAAAATGTCGGTGAACCATCAAAAGTTGATAGAAGACATATACCCATATCATTGTGCTTGCTCCTCTCCATCTGGATCTTGGAAAAATCTTGGAAGGTGATATGATCTCTAAACCTCTTAGTTTGAGATTCATATTCCTGCAAATAATCACTAAAAGTTTCCCTCCTATGCATTTCTTCTTCTACCATCTCTCTCATAGTATATCTAGGCATTTGACTGCACTCTGAATCATAGTTTGTGGTTTCATGATGACACTCATTAGGTGAAAATATAGATTTTTCTTTAGATCCAAACTCCTTTGGAGATTCTCTTTCCCTTCTCATATTCTTGAGATCTACTTTAATGCTCTGCATAGTTTGAAAGATAAGCTTTGAGAGCTTCTCTTCCTCTCCCCCTCCAAATAATGGAGTCTTCATTTTTTTTTTCCTATACATCTCTTCTTATTCTTATTATCCTAATAGCATAATGGCTAAGATCCATAAGCTGAGCCAAGATTATGCTCTGATACCACTGTAATATCCCAAAATGGGGAAGCAGCAATATATGAACACAAAACTGGAAATAGCAGTGTAAATCAACTCATTAAAATTCAATACCAATATGGAGACATATCATGATGTATTATATCGTAAAATCAATACAAAATAGTGAGGCATGAATCATATACAATGAGGGAACAAGACTCCCATAAGCAATCACTCCTAAAACTGAACTACTGCTACAATAAAAAAATCTAGAAGACTGCTACAGTGCAATTATAAACACACTGCTACAGAAAAAGAATGTGAAAAATATGTAAGGCTATTATATGCCTCAAAAGATATGCACAATACAGATCTAGGATTAATACAAACTCCTACAAAGGACTCGAAAAGGGTTTTTAGAAATACACCCTATACAAGATGGGATCTAAAGCGCTATCGCTGAAGATTCACTAAAAAATGAAGCACATGAGAGAAGAAGGCTGAAATATAGCAGATCGGATATAGGTCCCCTCAAAGGTGTCCTCCCATGAAAGACATAACCCTTCAATCACAAAAAAACTCTCTAAAAGAGCCACAAGATCACTCACTGAAAAATTCCCTCAAAATAACACAATTCCTAGCTGGAACAGCACTGGAAATGATGGGAAATAGCTGACCTAGTGCCAAAGATCTAAAATGAGTACAAGAGCCCTCCAAACTGATCTCCCAAGAGAGGGAATCCTCCCTCCAATGAGAAACCAGCTCAGAAAGTGGGTTTATAAACCCTCCACTGCAACACCCTGGAACACAGCACAATAACCTGTAGAAACTGTGATGATGAAGAAATATGTAGTTTGGTCTCAAAAACTGAATGTGGAAATGAATTTAATTCTCTTCCAAGGGGTCCCTCAAGGAAAGAGGTGGGTTTCCCTCTCAGGAACACCCGGTGCTAAACAACACAGCAACCCTACTAAACAATAAGAGGATGCAAAGTATAAACATACTATAAGAAAATAAAAATCCAAAAAAATAACCTCATATGGCTTCCATCCCCTTCCTTATATAGAATATGAGATTCCTTGCCCTTGGTCCCACTCAATTAGGTCATTTCCTTCATGAAATAAACCTCCCTCCAAAACTGCATTATTCCTCAATTAATCTTCACTCCTCCATAACAGCGTTGTTGACTTGGTCAAATTTGACTGAATCAACATGATCCAACCCTGGTTCACACTTGGAGGAGCTTTATTTAGCTACTAAAAAGGTCTCCTTTCACTCTTGAAGTGTTTTTATTGCTTCTTGGGAGACTTATGGGCCTGCCCACCCACTTATTCACCTACCTAGTGATAAAAAAAACTATGTTATTCCATTTAGCTAAAGGCTAAATTTTTGGATTATTATAGAAAAGATCTGAAGGATCCTTGCTAAAAGGAGAAATAGAACAAAGAAGCTCTTAATGATGACGTCTGAAGAGATCTAAGAAGGAGGAATATTTTCTTCACTTCCCAAGAACCTTGGGCACCAAGGCATCGTTGTGTTGCAGAGAAGGCACACTATATTGAGGTATTCTATGGTAGTGAAGAGGAGGAAGAGGAGGATCAAGAAGAAAACATCAAAAATTTGGAACCAGGAGAGGATCCACCACCACCGGTTGGGGGAAATGGGGAATTTTCTCTAATTGGAGGAGCCCTTGCATCTTTGAGGGGAGTACCCAAGTATCTGAGCTTTAGAGTTCGAGGCAGAGTTCAGGGGAAACAAATGTCAGCATGGATAGATAGCAGGGCTACCCACAATTTTATTGATGCTCAGCTAGTGCAGAAAATAACCACACCTATAGATTTTTTTCGAAGGATTCTCAATTTCGGTTTGAGGATCTAGAACCATTGAATGTATGAAGTATGTTCCGACATTGTATGTAACCTTGGGGGTATACAATTTGACTGATCACCTCTTTTTTCTCGATCTTCCTGACACCAATGTTATATTGGGTGTGTAGCGCTTGATTACGCTGGCGAAGATCACCACATATCGGGAGACCTTATAGATGGAATGGACAGATAAGAAGAGTGGTAAGCATAAAATTATCAATGGCATGCAGAATTGTCCCCCTCGAGAAGTATCTTCACATAATATGGAGAGTATTTTGCACAGAGGAGGCAAGGAAAAATCAGTCTACTCAGACATGTAGTCTACTCTAGGCCATGATATCACAGTATTTTGAGGCATCCCACCTACAAGGACCCCAGACCGGAAGCTGGCTAAATATTTCTCACAACTAGTGGCACCACTCACATATCGGGCTAAGAGGGAAGCCTTTTATGGGACAAAAAATGTGCAAGGGTCCTTTGGTAGGCTCAAGGAGAAGATTAATATCGGTCATGTCTTAGTATGTCTAGATCTCACCCAAGATTTTGCGCTTGAATATGATGCTTTACAAGTAGGTGATGGTACACATATGGTGCAAGGAGGCTCTTACATAGCCTTTGAGAGTCAGAATATACTTCCACATAGGAAGGTGTATTATATGAGAAGCAGTTGTTGGCCATCATGTATGCATTGGCCAAACTCAAGCAATATTGGATGGAAAAAAACTTCCAGGTGAAGATTGACTATCACAATCTTCAATATTTTCTTGAGCAAAAGTGGCTAGAAGGGAGGTAGCAAAAGGGGGTTAGCTAAATTCCATCTTATGACTATGACATTGAATATGTCAAAGGGAGAAGCACTGAGGTAACACATTCCTTATGACAAAAACCAATAACACTCTCATTGAAGGGTATGGATTCAGATTGGGAGTCCCAGTTGTTGATGGCGTATTCCAAGAACCACTTCACATGTGAGGTACTTGATGGGAAGGTGACCGATGAGAGGTATAGAGTGATGGATGGAATCATCGATTACCACGATCAAATCTTCTTGACTAGATATTCTGAGCTTAAGGATAAAATTCTACATGCAACACATGATTCACCCCTTTCCGGACACCAATGTTTCATTAAGGCATATCAAGGCATTATGGAGATATTATCATGGGAGGATCTCAAGGAGGATGTGCTCCATAATATTTGTAAGTGCATAGTTTTCCCAAAGAATAAAGAAGAAATAAACCATCCTGCAAGGTTGTTACGGTCACTTCATTTTCTGGGAGGGAGATGGGAGAGCCCTTCTATGGATTTGATCACAGTTTTGCTAATAGTACATGGTAAGGATTGTATGTTTATAATCACGGGTCAACTAAAAAATTATTTACATTCCTTTTCCATTTACTTATAGTGCACGAATCCACAATAGGGTAAGCTTCTCCTTGGACTTCATGGTCTTCCTAAGACCATAGTCAGTGATAGAGATAACCAATTCCTGGATGGATTTATGCAGGGGTTGTTCTGTTTGGGGTGTACTGAGTTGACACCAAGAATGAGTTATGACCCATAGAAATATGGGAAGATAGAGGCAGTAAACAAGTGTCTTGGAGGCTACTTTCCAAACTATGCTTCATGGCAACAAGGAGGAGATATGTGATGGTTCCACTTAGCTGCCTATTATTACCATATGACATTCTATATGGAATTCAGTGTGCCTCCATTTTTCGATTCCATATGGTGATGATTCTCTATCAGTTATCGATAGGATGGTTGGGGCAATCAAGACTCTTAGAATCCAATATTGGATCCAAGAGAGCCAGGATATATTCTTCACTCTTAAGGAAAACATTGCTACGACCCAAGGTTAGCAAAAGTTATATACAGATCATGGGTCAGTAGAGAGGCATATTATAGTGGAAAATTCATTCTATCTCCATTTTCATCCATACATGTCATCTACATTGAAGAAGAAGGGGAATGAGAAGCTTTTCTCTGGTCCAAACATGATGATATATCATGTTGGGGAGGTAGCATAGGGGTTGGAGCTCCCCATTTGGAGTAATGTCCCCAACATTTTTCATATTTCATGCCTTAAAAATGCTATTGGACAACATGTATTTTCGACCATGGAAGTCCCACCTCTTTATGATGTGAGCCATTTGGTTTTATTACGAAAGGCTAACTTGGATCCCTGAGAGGGGAAGCTATAGAATAGGTTGATTGGAGAATTTTTGATTCAGTGAAGGAATCTACCATATGAGGATGCTACATGGGGAGGAGAGAAGGTTTTGCAGCATCCATCCTTCTAGTTGCTTGAGGATAAGCAACATTTTGGAGGGGAGGATTTTAATATTCCTAATTAGCTCTTAGTTAATTGGAATATCAAATTTTATTTTTGTTAATAAAATAGATGAATAAGAGGGTAAGGGGGCCCATAAATATCCTTAGTAGGAATAAAACCACTTCTAGTGTGAAATTGGGTCAGCGTATCTAGTTGAATAAAGCTCTCCTTGGTGTAAATGGGTGTCAATGCATGTGGATAGGGTCCAAATTGACAAAATCAACAACGCAGTTATGGAGGTAGTGGAGGGATATTGGAGGAAAATGCATTCATAATGGGAGGGGGCCTCCATGAGAGTAGCATCATTAATGAGTGGGACCCAATCTAAGGAGGCTCACAAAGCATATAAGGAATGGGATGGAAGCCATATGGGGTATTTTAAATATTTTTTATGTTTGGTCTTTTATGACTTTCTGCACTCTTCAATTTTTTAGTGGAGTCTACTATGATTTTTAGCACAAGGGTGTTTTCAGGCGGAAATCCCACCCTCATCCTCAGGGGAATTTGAGTGCCTACTCATGAGAGGTTCCTTTAAGCTTCATTCCATCATCCAGAATTAGGCCAATATTCAGCCACCTTTAGTAGCACAATCTTCTTCAGGAATTGCGCAATTTAGGAGGTAAGTTATAGTGGAGGGTTGAGAACCCAAGTTCTTGAGCTTGTTTTCCCCTGAGTAGAGCATCCCTTCATCTGAAAATTTAGTGGGGAGGAATATTGTTGAGCCCTGGTAGTACGCCAAGAGTGTTGAAACTTCTAGTGGGAACCCTACTTTACTCTATCAACCCAGGGTTCCTACAAACTTGGAGGTGACAGTGTTATATACACAGAAGATGCATTTTGTTTATGTAATCCTCTTCTGCTTTATGAAAGGGTGTTATTTCTAATACTATGATAAGAAATCATCAGTAAATTGCTGGAAGAAATGAAAGAAAGGAAAAAAAAACTGAATTTCTAAAAAGAAATAACAACAATGAAATAATTTAATTTGTAGGAAAGAAATGACAGAAAGGAAACTAATTTGACTTGCAGAAAATAAATGGCAGAAAGGAAACTAACTCTAAACCACACCTTACTTGTCCAAATGGCTAAATTCACTCTATTTTTCCTATGGTCTATCTACCATTTTTATATCCATGCAACTAAGATATCCATGAATTACTTCTTATTGAAAAGGTGTTGATTTGGAACTTGGAGGAAAGAAAAGGGGCTAAAGTGGCTAATGGAGGGCTTAAGACATGAGACAAGGCTTGGAAGTGGAAAGAGTGAGCTTAAACCTTATAAAACCCTATTATAGCACATAAATGGATTTGGATGGGAATGAATTGAAAAGCGCAACGGCGAAGATGTAATGTAGGAAAATGCTACGATATGCGATATCACAATCACAATATCTCGAAATTAAAGGGATAGCGAAAGTGTTGATCGTGAGCAGGAGCGATGTGTGAAATGCGATGAGGTAAAAGTTGCAATATTGTGATTTCAAGATATTTCAATCGGAGAAAGCGAGCGATAAGTGTTTAAAAGAAAATGGAAAGAATTGCAGTTTTAGATTGCAATGCATGATGTGGTGGGAGGACCAACGAGGTAGTGTGATAACAATATCACAATCGACAGGAAAAAAGTGGTAAGTATTAATGAAACCCAACTAAACAATGAAAAGTGAAAAATATGATGGCGATAAAATGGAAAATTGAATTTTCGATAGGGATGAAATGGTGGTAGGACCGGTGGTGGAGCACGATCGCAATATCGCAATTGGCAGATCGAAGTGGTAAGTCTTAACGAAAGAGGGAAAATATTGCGAATTGAAATAAAGTGATGGGATTTTCAGAAAAAGGTGGAGTAAGGTTCTTTCAAAAAATTTTGACATAGAAATGAGGAGTAAAGGAGAAATTATGGAAAAAGGAATATCGCAATCAGGGTCTGGAAGTGGAAGCTCTTAACAAGGATCACATGGGAAATGCGATTGCGAAAAGGAGCGATTGTAAGTCCAATGGGAAAAAATGTGGTTTGTAATTTTTTTATTGTATTTAATAAAGGAGAAGCAAAGGGAAGTAGAAAGGGATATCACAACCAGGTTTGGAATGAGACAGCATTAACAAATATCACAAGCGATTTGCGATTTGTGATGGAGCAAGGTACGACGAGCAGGAGTTTTTAGGAGAAAGGGTGCAAGTATGATTCCAATGCTTTTCAAGCATTTTGGGGATGAAAATGGGTGATGGATTCAAATAAGAGAAAAATGAGGGAAATGGAGGCACAATAGCGATTCTCAGGTTGTGAATAAAGTGATGGAAAGTGAAGCGGGGAAGCAGCAAGGAGCTCTGGGGTTTTAACAATAAGTCCTGCAATCAACCTGCTAACTTATGCCCAAAGAAACTTGAAAATGCATAAAAATATGGTGCAAAGGAAGACTGGAAAATTGTAATGAAACTCTACTTTTAATATTAGAAATATTAAACAGAAATTGGTTTTTGGGCCTATGGGAAGTTTTGGCATCCTCGAGCTGTATTGACAGAGATGAAAAAGGGGTCCTAATCCACAAATTTTCTTGGTTTTTTCTCCTCTATTCTATGACTCACAAGAAAATGAAAAACTACAACAACACACTAAAATAAAAAATAAGAAGCAGTGAAACTATTAGAAGAAGAACTAATTGAATGATAGAAAGAAAACTACCTTAATGGCAGAAAGGAACATATGGTAACATCAGAGAAGCTGAGGCACATGGATTAGGCCCTAACCCATGAGCCTAGCTCTTTAAAACATAAATAAGTCTAATTAAATCAGTGTTATCACTCATTTCATAAAAGAATAACTTCATACATCTCTGAAATTTTGATCACTGAGTAAAATAACAAAAATCTTAACAGCTTGCAACAAAGTTTCAACTATAATCAATTGGAATTGACTAACTCTTCCTAGCTATAGCTCTGCTTTATTTATTCTACAAGGTAGCTACCAAAAACTCCCTAGAAAATAGTGATTGAGTCCTCTTGACTCCCAGTAAACAAATATTCAGTGCACTTCTCTTTAAGTTGCTTGGCTACCTCTGAAATTCGAATTGTTGGAGATAATCCTTGGGATCCTTGGCTGTGTTTGGAGTTTGAATTTCTGGAGAGAATATTTTGGGTCCTTTGGCTGCCTCTTAGAGTTAAGGACGGTGGATAATCCTCCAATAATTTCTCCTTTATTTCTCCTATAAGACTTTATGATAAAATCCTTTATAAAAATGCATAATAATTCATGATTTTCTACACTCAACCTCATATTAGGCACTGAGAGTATGTTAGCCTGAATCACCACCTATACTAGCATCATAAAATAAAATAATAATAAAAATGCAAGAAAAATATGTCTAAGAAGGAAAAAGGGTGACCACTAACCCCTCCAAATATGTCTAATTATGGACCTCATCATCACCCCCCTACTGAATGGTTTCTAATCCTTTGAGGAACTAATCCTCCTCTTGCGTTTACTTCAAGGCTTTTATAGCCTCCCCGATTTCCTGAAAAAGAAGTGTGGGATTTTTCCCAAGGGGGTAAAAATCATTATTCTTTTCTGCATTCTCCCATTCTCTATCTCACGCATCTATGTACTTTTCGTCATTCAGCCCCAACAGCATAGGTCGGTTGAGCTTTAGTCCTAACCATTGGATATTTTTTGGCCTACATGGACCTCTTGTATAATGGTGCTCTTTCAAATGCACCCATCAGTCTTTCTGGAGTGTGGTACTCCCTGTTCTTGAGGCTGTGAGGGAGGCTTCTCCATATCCTCTAGTTGGCCATAATGCACTCATCTTCTATCTTCCTAGAAACTTCATCAAAGTGCGCTATCACCTGGGTTTGAGTCTGAAGATAGCTTTCAACTAGTGCATGGTCACTTTCAATCTCTCGACGATTAAGGATGAATGCTCTTGGGCTGAGAAATTATGGTTTGATATATAAGGTTTCAGTATTACTTCTTCCCATGATGATCGATATTTATTTTTCTCTAGTGTCCTCATTCTCCATCCAAGATACTAGACCCATCAAGTGCATATCACCCATTATAGGATTGGGGTCCCAAATATCCAAATTTGTTAACAGAAGGTTATGCACATAAAACTATGCCATCTTTGTGTGATCATCCATTTTACCTTGCTTGTACAAATTCATGAATTTCCTACAACCTTGGAAAGGTACTGATCCATGGGAGGCTAGATTTTTTATTTGAGATAGAAGCCATTACTCCTTGAGGTACACAACATATGAGTTAGAAGGGAATCTGTGCTTAAGGGCGTCTATGTATAAGTATGCCATGGTGGCTACTTGCTCTCCTTTTTGCTGCAATTTCTCCTTCACTGCTACATTATCTTCATGTGGATTCTGCAGTTGCCCCTTCATAGCTATTTCTTCGATTCTTTCCTCCTGACTTGGTGATTCTTCAATTATAATCGGGATTGTGGGAGGAGTTTTTGGCTCTCTCTAACTCTTGTCATCTCTAAAATACATAATGGTCTGCCTTTTTCTCTTTCCGCTCAGAGGAGCTATGGTGGAAACTACCTCTTTGTATTGAGGGGATGTGGTGTTGTGTTTTGAGCCTATTTCTTTCCCATTTTCAGCCATCTCTATGAATTTTATGGCCATCTCTTCTATTTTTCCTTGGACATTTATCTCTTCCTCTTCTTCTTCTTGTTCCTTTTCTGGTTCTTCTTCTGGCTCTTCTTCTTCTTCTGGTTCTTCCTATTATCCAAGGCTAGGAGTGGAATCCTACCTTGTTTGGGTTGCTCTAAAAGCTTTCCTACTCATATTTTTGAGAGAGGACCAGGCCATGGGTAGGGTGACATTGTTCTGTTGTTGTTGTTGTGTGTTATTTAAATGCACAACCCACTCTCCATACAGCTGTTGAAGTGAACAAATTTCCTTCTCAAGCTAAAATACTCCAGAACACTTGGAATACAAAGATATCCACGAGGATACAAATATTATATTATAAAATATATGAGATAGATGATTGAATGTTAAAAATTAGGCCTGCTTATATACCTACACAAGTGCCTCTTCACGAAAGGTCATGTCTTATCAGACATGGCCTTTCAACCTAATTACTAATTAACTAAGTAATCACTGTTTACATTATTTTATTTATGAAATTTCCTTCCCCTAAAAAATATTTTTCCTCAAAGCTTGTCGATCAAAATCCTTGATTTATTTTCCTGCTACGAACATCTTCTTATCTCGGGGATGTTATCCTTGTCGATACAAGTTGATATGATCCTCTAAGTGACAAACAAAACTGTTGCACTGAGAATGGATTGGATCAACCTAAATCAATCTACTGTGGAATCTTATGATGACTAGAAGCTTCTAATGATTCATTAGTATTCTTCGAAATATCAGCTTGTTTCCGTTTTGAATACATAGCTTGGTTGAGTTTTCTACTCCCATGATTTGGATGTCAATAGGTAAATTTTTTGTTTTGGATTTGATTTTCTTTTGGTGAGGATGTTATTGAATAGGTTACATAACCTTCACTTAGAATGTTCCTCATTTGTCTGGCATCTAAGCTTGTTTCTTCTACAACTTGCTTGTCACCCTCTTCAGCTGAGACATTTACTGAATCAACGTTCGATTTTTCTTCAACTTGAACTTCAACATTTGTCGGTTTCAATGATTCTTTTTCGACAAGTTGTTGCACCTTGTTTTCCAACGACTTCTTGTCTTTCTTTAAATTCTGAATTTGAATTAGTAATTTATTGTTCTGATCCTTGAGGCAAGCAACCTCTTCATTCTTATTAGTGGTGATTTTTTCAATTTCCTTTTGCATAATTTGTATCACCTTTGTACCTTCTTGAGAAATTACTTTTGAAATTTCTTGAATGTCTTCAGGTGTCACTGAATTTTCTTTTAAGTTAACGTCCTGTAGCGTTATTTTCTTATTTTTGTAGGAGAATGTTAAGAAATTATTTCTTGTATTAAGGATGAATTACCGTAGTGATTCCATCCAGAGCGAAACCAAAACTATATCACTATTATTGGAAAATAAAGTTTTAACGGTGAATTGCGAGACAAGGGAATACTCCCCAATACCTAGGTGTAAATTTTGTATGTTGTATTGTTTTTCATTTGCGTTAAATGAATTTTCTTCCTTTATATTTGATTCAGGGATTACTGATTGCTTAGCACATTCGATGCTAACATAATTATTCTTTTGAGTAAAATCGATAGATATGAGAACCTCTTTCCTCGCAAGTGACCCTTTTATTTCAATTAACGCATCGAAACATATACAATAATTTTTAGGAAATATTCCCTCTTTCATTTCTGATATAGTCTCCATTTTGTATTTATTGAGATGAGATTAGGGTTTTATAAGGTAGAATAATAGTTCTTTTGTATATAAACCTTTTTTTTTTAAAGTCACCCCTTCTTTAATTATAATGCTTTTTTATATATTTCAAACCTTTTCCTTTCTCTATGCATGGATTTTTATCTTCACATATTTTTCTTTATGGAATTAGGAATAAAATAAAGAAGTGGCCCCTTATAACCTTGTATTGAGACTTAAATTTTTCTATCACTTATACTTATGAAAGACACTTGTTCAATAACTCTTTGTTTTTTTAGACTATATAAATAGATAAGTGGCCCCTTTACAAAGTATAATTTATATATTTTAATTTATTATTATTATTATTTACTTTTAATTCCTTCGTATAAGGGTTTCAATAAGGGTAAATCAATATTAAGAAAAGTCGTGATTTTTAACTCAAGCCTTATGCCTCTTCCGAGTTCATGGATGGTTAATAAATTTCAATAATTTACCTGCAAGATATTTATCAATTGGTTCCTTATTTTCTAATGATAAAAGTCGGTGGTAGAAATTTTAAATTCGTGTATGCTTTTTTTTTTATTGTGTGGGTGAAGGGCGGAATAACAATGCACAACGCGAGGGTCCAGTGTGGGAAGCTATGGACAACAGCAGTGGAAGTGTTGGTACGGTGGCTTGCGATTGTAGAGCACATAGCGTATTTGGGAAAAAACAGAGAGGACTGATTCGATGGCGACCGAGGGTTGCAGGGGGGGTGTTGAGATGGGTCGACGGTGAACAAATGGTAGTGAGGGATGCGTTGATGGGTGCATAGTAGTGGCTGGATCGGTGGTCTTTTGATGGTAATGACAATGCTATCATCCATAATTTTGTCGAAATATGACAGAGTGTTGCTACTACGTGGTCTACGTGGTGTTCTGGCCGGTCGGTCCGTAGTTTTTGACAACCCTTTTAATTTTTAATTTTTATTTTTTTTAATAAAATTTTTGTAAGTTTAAATATTTAAAAAAAATTTTAAGTGGGATATTGATGGTTTCAGACCGGAGCAATGGTGCAGCGATGCGGATGTGCTCGGATGGCGGCCAGGTCAAAGTGGTCAATTTCGATGACAATGGAGGAATCTCGGTGAAAAACACAGTGTATGGAACAACTATGGAGATTCTCGGGTTGTGCGGTGGCTATTGGAGAATCTCAGCAGCGTCGATAGTCGAATGGCTATAGATACCATCATCAAATGGCTGCAGAATTTTTTGTATTTTCTTTTGTCTTTATATTTATTTATTTTTAATAGTTTTCTTTTATGGTTTTCAATATACTTTTTAATTTTTTAAAATATATATTCTATCTCTTTTTATTTTATGTATACACCTTTTTTTCTCTCTTTCTCTATGTTTTGCCTTTTTTTCTTTATTCTTCCTCTTTTTTCACCTTTTTTTTTTATTCTTTAAAAATGGCCAAGGGCCTCTAACAAAATCAACAAACATAGATACTCCAAAAGTGTAGCGAAATGCTTCGACGGCAACGACGTTGACGATTTTGATGGTCAAGGACCTGGATCAGAGAGCGTGACTCTATGCAGTAGTGAGCGGCCAAAAGATCGAACTTCTCTTATACCAAATGAGACGAACAAAGTTCCTTCTCAAGATAAAATACTCCAGAACACTTGAAATACAAATATATCCATGAGGATACAAATATTATATTATAAAATATCTGAGATAGATGATTGGATGTTACAAATGAGGCTTGCTTATATACCTACATAGGTGCCTCTTCATGAAAGGTCATGTCTTATCAGACATGGCCTTTCAACCTAATTAATAATTAACTAATTAATCACTATTTACATTATTTTATTTATGATAGTTGTGATGCGGCTCCCTTCGGTCTCTTTCCCTCAGAAATTCTCAATTTACTGGTTTGGATGAGACAGGATCTCCTTTTATTAGATTTTGCAGCTAATTTTGGAGTGCTTATGTAACTCGACTCAACTTTAGTTTCTGTTGTAGATAGTTGTTCCCTTCTCCATGTTAATCCGTGATGGACTCCTTGTTTCCTCCACTCATTCTCATTTACTCCACTTCATTTAAATTATTTTCTTTTTTCATGACCAGGTGGCATGAATTTGCAATTCACCCTAGTCACATTTCATGTTGGTGGCCGAGATAACTAACCACCTTTCTTCCCCTTAAACTCTAATTCTACTTCATTAATTATTTTTGGCTATTATGGATGCATAGCGAGGGGTGAGAAGCTATACTTGAGTTTACCTATCCTTTCCAAGGCATTTGCAGGAGCTGGATTGAGGAGACAAGCCTTTTAGATGCTACTTTCTACACTGTTTTGTTTTCTCTGAGTGAGCATCTTGCTGAATGAGTAGCTCTCTGGGTGAGTTACTGATATTTCAGTGATGTTCCTTCCCATTGTAGATGTTGTGTGGGGGGTCCTCAATATGCCATGGGTGGCACTCTTTTCTTTCTTGGGCTCTGCTTCATGAGATCCTCCCTTGTTTTCTTGATGTTCAAGAACATATGTCTGAGCTGTAGGAATTCCCTCATGTCTGTACCAGTCTGTGTCTTGCTTTCCTTGGTAAATTAGGCTTAGGAATGGAGAAATGTGGTGTATGGAGGTGATGGAGGAAGTTATTAAAATGAATGGAGTGAATGATGGGATGGATGGTAAAATAGAAGAAGGGAAAGGAAGATGAATGCTACCTTGTCTTTCCAAAAAACATTAATGACCTGCAAAAAAACAAACACGGAAAACATAGAGATATAGATGTAATTTATTTGCTTTTGTTTTTGTTTTTTTTATTTATTTATTTAGTTTTTATTTATTTTCTATTTTTCTGAAAGAAAGTGGGCTCCCTCCATCGAGGTTTTCAACCCACATACTTACCTTGGGCGCCTTAGAGAGGTTTTCACCCATGGATATTTATTCTCTTTTTTTCTTTTTGGTGCAAGTGAGCTACCTCCATCTAGATTTTCAATCCACAAGCTTGCCTTTGGTGCCTCAAATAGGTTTTCACCCATGGATATTATTATTTTTTTATTTTTTTGCAGGAGGTGTGGGAAACTATGGAGTTTCCCATCACATACACCTCTCTTCGTATTGAATTTATGAACTCTGCCATTGGAAAAGGCTTCTTGAAAATGTTAATTCTGTGACCATTAAAAATCAAGGGGATTCCTTCCTCATCTATGGTTCTGAATTGAACTATGCAATTATCAAAAACAATTTCCACTGTGTAAGGTCCCAACCATGTTGCATCAGCTTGCCTTTAAAAAATTTAAACCTCGAATCATACAATAGTGCCCAATCTCCTTCTTGGAAGGTCTTTTCATTGATGTTATTGTCATGTGAGGCCTCCCTTTACAGTTGAAATACCTTTATGTGAAGAGGTGTTTGCATTATGTAATATCCCCAAATTGGGACTGTTAGTAATGCATGTCTGAAAAACGCATTTTTCCGAAATGGATGCTACAAAAATCAAAATGAACCCTTGGATCCCTTAGATCTGACAATATAAGTCCTAAATACAATAAGAGATCAAAAAAATATCATCCTAGGTGAGGTAAACAGGTCTCCCACACCTAATATGTTGGTAAAATACCCTAGAATGGAACTGCAGCACATATACAAGAAATAGTGCGTTAAAATAATGCAGTTCCTCTTAAGAAAGGGCAGGAGGTTAATGAAATGTTCTTCAATAGTATTTACAACTGTAATATAGATGTTTAGTGAGGCCCATAAGATGCATAGCTAGAAATACAAGACATAAACTCAATAAATTACCTCAAAAGAGGTGTTGCAACCACATGAATGGACTGAAGCTGCCTTCACAACATTATTTTATTAGGCTACAATTTTTTTTTATTACAAGTCAGATCTAGAGTAGACCTGTGCATAAAAAATCAGATCCATATCATATCCATGCACTAGAAAGGCTCCTCTTTCATATCCCCTTGGAATTTTGGGATTCACACCAAGCATAAACAATAGATCTGAGATCTAAGAATGTAGATCTTCATAAATATTCAGAGATTCAGAAGTATTTAGAAACATGTAGATCAGATCTAAAATATACAATATGTGGATCTCCTCCAATGGATCTTAAAGTGAAGGGAATATCCCTAACACTCAGTTTCCAACTCTCCAAATGGTGCACCCAAACTCCCTGCAGCAACTCCTACAAGAATAACATAGATCTAGAATAGAAACTGCACTGTAGGGTATAGATAAAAGTTGGCCACTTGCCAATATCAAGAAATGAAGCTCAATCACTCCAATACACTTCCTCTAATAGATTAGAAGGTTCCTCCACTAAAAAAGGTCTCTCAAATGTCTCAGATCTGAATAGATCTAATCTCCACTTGGTGCAATTTACTGAAACATGAAAAACCTCAACAGGATCCACATTTTCAAAGGGAGATGAAGCTTGGCCTCAAACCTAATAGTGGACGATAATTACAAGTCTCTTCCAAGAGCTCCTCAAGGAAAGAGAAGGATTCCTAAACAGGAGATCCTTGTGCTAAACAACACTATTCTCTGCTAAATATCCAAGAGAATGAGAAATGTCTAAACAGACAAATTATTTAGAAATAATATGGTCATCAACAACCTTCTTCTACTATCCTCCTCTTCCTTTAATAAGATGAAAGTCTTGCAAAACCCTAAACCATCTCAATGATTTAGCTCCTTTCACATGTGTAGCCTCCTTCTAAAACTACGCCGTGCATCTAGGAGGTTCACTGCATCTAGACAATGTTGTTGATTTTGGCATGGTTGAACCAGTCAAACAACTCAATCCCTTCCAAGCATGAGGGAGTTTGATTATAATAGCACATATTTAAACTTGTTCACATTGGTCATTGATTTATTCATTATTTTTAGGAGTTTTTATTGTCCTCCTTTACACATTTATTCTTGCAATAAGAAAATGAAACAAAATTGTATATTCCCATTAGCTTCGGCTAATTGGGAATATTATAGTCCTCCCCTCCAAAATGTTGCTTGTCCTCAAGAAACTGATAAGGCGAGTACTGTAAATCCTTTCCTCTCCCATTGGTGACACAATCAAGTGATAAGCTTCTTCCATGAGCTGAATGTTCACCAAATCAAACTTCCATCAATTGATTCTCCAATGTTCTTATGAGAGGTAAATGACCCATCCCATAAGGAGTTAAGAACTCAAATGACACAAACATGGATGAACCAATAGTATCTATAAAACATGTAGCATATGGTACATAGAGAGTCTCCATCCCTTGTAGTACATACATATCTTCCACCCCTACTCCATACATCCCCTCAAGAAGTACAAGTATATCATCCATGTATGGAAGAAAAACTATGTACATACAAACATAAAATTGAGCATGAGGAGGTGGGGCATAGTCCCACATATGATACCAATGCCGTGCATCTCTTACCTGCCTCAAATCAAGACATGGTAAGTGGTTTTACCACCACTTACTTGCTGCCCAAGTCATCTCACTATTGCTAAATGTGAGAGATATGTTTGGTGCCTTGGGTAAGAACCCATCGTGATGAAAAATATTCCTTTTCTTATCAAGGTAGTGGCCAAATTCAGAAATTGTAGTGGCCCAATAGTTGCCATGAGATTTACATGATACATTTCTCATTTTAGGAGTCATGGCCTACATAAAATTTGTAAAATAACATGTACAATCACAAAAAAAAATTTCTTTACATGAGCAGATTCTTTACCAACAAGGCCTCTCATACATATGGATTTGTGCATGGATCTTTATCCTCTTTCCAAAGAAGGAAGAGATGGCTGAAATGATTCCTGCATGGATTCCCACGGCTGCCCCAACTCCACATAGCTCATGCATTCTTGAAAATTCTGATATAGTTCCTCTTTCAAGTGTTCCCAGTTGAAGCTCCTCGTGATGATGTTCTATATCCTCATGGAATATAGGTGGCTAAAAAATAACTCTTTGTATGATCCTTGTAGTATCTTATGCTTGAGCTTAGAAGCTCTGGACAAAAATATTCTACCATGATGATAGATGACTCCTCCTTGGACTAAGTAGCCCTATTCATGTAGTCGGTCATCATGTATCATACATGTGTGAAGATATTTGGAATAATCCACTGGAATTTGGGGTTTCCAATACATATCTACACTACTCAGCAATGATAACGCTAATGATGCATCAAAAAAAGCGTCTGTCATGTTTCTGATCCTCTCCTTGACATCTCCTATGCCAAAGGTGTGTGTTCGAAGGTTGTTCCTTCCATTCTTTGCCTCCCACAGTGCAGGATCAAAAAATAGAGTGGGTGATAATGATAGGTGAAGAATATTTCCCTCCTTCTTGAGCTTACCCAAGTCTCCCAGCGCTGTAGCTTTTTCTTCAAGTGCTCCAAACCCTCCCAGATATAAGTTTGGAGTAGAACTTTGTGAGGTATTCCCCACAAAATCTAAATCAAGTAGCCTCCCAGGTGGTTTTCCACTAGATAAAGAGGTTTTAGGGACCATCCTCATATGCATAATAGATGGTATCCTCATGTCCATGCTTCCACCACGCAATTTCAACTATGTTTCATGTGTGGAAGTTTCTTTAAATTTGGAGACCCCTCCTAGTGGTGCAAGAGTGCCTATGATTAGAGCATTTTCTCCATTCTCTTCTCCTTTCAATAGTCGATCATCTCCTTCTGTGACAAATTTTTGATCCCTCCTTTGTTCTGTCTCATTGTCTCTTAGCATAGACACATGCTGCTCATGTCCTCCATATGGAAGATCCTTATGAAATCCTTGCAAAGATGCAAGAGCCCCTCTAGTGGAAGCAATTGCTTCATCTCCATCTCCCAATGAGAATAGATCTCCTCCTACTGTCACGGCACTGGAGGATATTCTCTGCTCTCTTTCTCCCTTCTCCTCATCAATGGAGAATGCCTCATCATTAAGAGACCCTTTTCCTTTGTCTCTTTTTGAAGAAGGAACCCTCATGTCGCCTCTTGGAGAAGAGAGACTTTGTTGTAGTGGGGCTTTGGCCTTTGACTAATCATGCAACAGATCTTATACCCCCTCAACAATGTCTGGAAATGGATTTGGCTTTATGGATTCTTCCCACCGATGCAAAGATTCAAATTTCTTGGGCTTGATTTTTTCTCCCCAAGAGTTTTCAGAATGTCTTACATCAAATGTTTTCACTAGTCTCCTACTGAAATTTTCATAAGAAGAGATATTTACACTTTTCAAGGAAGAAGACTCAAATAGCCACCAGGCATAAGCCTTACCTTAAATATGTAGTGCTGCTACTCTCAATGATTATTCTTCTAAAACTTGATGTAGATGGAAATATGTGTCAATCTTCCTTACCCAAGACTTGGCTAAGTTCTTAGGTGATCCATAAAAATTAGGTAGAGAGAATCTACCCAAAGTGTGTTGCATGCACGCTCTTCTTCTACTGCAATTACTGGATCTTTCTTCTTTAAGTTGACAGAACTCTGGGAAATTGAGATTCTCTTTGAATCTCTCTGATTGAGACTCATATTCTTAGAGATAATCACCAAGAGCTTCCTCCTTTGGTGTTCCTCCTTTCCCTTATTCCTTTTTCAAGAAAGTGGGCATGCTCCAACATTGTAGATCAGGTTGTGTGGCTGAATGCTCACACACATAGTAAGAAGTACTTGGCTTCCTTGATATAATAATATTTTTGATGGATCTTCATGTATTTCCCTCCTCATTCCCCGGATTTCCCTTTTCAACTCATACATATCTTGAGAAAGAGTTTTAGCGAACTCTTCTCCTTTCAATATTCTAGATAAAGGGGTCTTACCCTTATCTTCTGTGTCTTCAATGTAATCATAATTATTATTCAATATTTTATTTTCATGAAAATACATATTGGCCCCTTATAATTCACAGGCTATGTCAATATGATGCTCTGGTACCACTGTAATATCCCCAAATTGGGACTGTCAGCAATGCATGTCTGGAAAATTCATTTTTCAGAAATGGATGCTACGGAAATCCAACTCAACGCTTGGATCCCTTAGATCTAAAATTCCAAGTCCTAAATCCAAGAGGATATTAGAAAAAAATCATCCTAGGTGAGGTAAACAGGTCTCCCACACCTAGTATGTTTGAAAATTTCCCTAGAATGGGACTGCAACACATATACAAGCAATACTACATTAATATAACACAGTTCCTCTAAAGAAAGAGCAGGAGGAGAATGAAATTTTCTTCAATAGTATTGACATATGTAAAATAGATGTTTAATGAGGCCCATAAGATTCATAGCTGGAAATACAAGACATAAACAGAAGAAATCCCCTCAAAAGAGGTGTTTCAACCACATGAATGGACTCAAGATGCCTTGAAAGCGTTATTTTATTACGTTGCAAACTGATATTGATTACAAGTTAGATATAAAGAATATCTGTGCATAAAAATCATATCCATGAACTATAAAGGCTCCTCTTTTAGATCCCCTTGGAATTTTGTGATTCACACCAAGCATAAGCAGTAGATCTGAGATATAAGAATGCAGATCTGTAGAAATATTCAGAGATTCAGAATTATTTAGAAACATGCAGATCATATCTAAAATATAAAATATTTATATCTCCTCCAATGGATCTCAAAGTGAAGGGTGGATCCCCAACACTCAGAAACCAGATCTCCAAATGGTGCACCCAAACTCCCTGCAACAACTTCTACAAGAATAACATAGATCTAGAATAGAAACTACGTTGTAGGGTACACATAATAGTTGGGCACATTCCAATATCATGAAATTAAGCTAAATCACTCCAGTACACTTCCTCCAAAGAGCAGAAGGCTCCTCCACTGAAAAAGGGCACTAAAATGTCTTAGATCTGAATAGATCTAATATCCACTTGCTACAACTTACTGAAACATGAAAATCCTCAATAGGATCTGTGTTGTCAAAGGAATATGAAGCTTCGCCTCAAGCATAATAGTGGACAAGAATTACAAGTCTCTTCCAAGAGCTCCTCAAGGAAAGGGAAGGATTCCTAAACAGGAGATCCTTGTGCTAAACAACACTATTCTTTGCTAAACAACCAAGAGAATGAGAAATGTATAAACAGAAAAATTCTTTAGAAATAATATGGTCATCAACAACCTTCTTTTTCTTTCCTCCTCTTCCTTTTATAATATGAAAGTCTTGAAAAGCCCTAAACCATCTCAATGATTTAGCTCCTTTCAAATTTGTAGCCTCCTTCTAAAACTGCGTTGTGCATCTAGGAGGTTCACTGAATCTAAACGACACTATTGATTTGGTCATGGTTGACCCTATCAAACAACTCAATCCCTTCCACACATGAGGGTGTTTTATTAGAATAGCCCAGATTTAACCTTGCTCACATTGGGCATTGATTTCTTCATTGTTTTTAGGAGTTTTTATTGTCCTCCTTTACACATTTGTTATTGCAATAATAAAATGAAAAAAAATTGTATATTCCCATTATCTTGGGCTAATTGGGAATATTACACATTCTGAACTCATCCAATCCATTTAGTTGCAATAACCTCTCCTTTTTTTCATTTGATAGATCTATATCTAATTCAACTTCAATTCTTAAAGTATTGAATTCAAACTCGAATGAAAGTAGTGCTTTCTTACCATAGATTATTTCATAGAGAGTGAATCCTATTTCATAATGACATGCAGAGAGGATATCAAAAAAATCTTCCTCCCGTACACATCTTCTTAGGATTTTATCAAGGCCTGGCTTGAAAAGGTTTCCCCAATCCATGTGAAAGGGGAACTTTTTCCGACGATTCTACTCCCCTCCCTAAATTAAATATTAGGATGGAGTCTCCCAGCAATGAAGTAGTTAGTTATATCAAAAAACCATGGTGATAGTGCTGATATAGAAAAAAAATTCTTATCTGGCATCGGGTCATCCACCATTCCTTCTTCACCTGTAGGGAGAGCTACCCTAGACAAAAATCTACAACAACATTCTCCTTTCCAATTTTATCAACAATAGTCAAATCAAATTGCTACAAAAGTAACAAAAATCTAATTATTATAGCATTAACATCTAGTTTGTTCATTAAATACTTGATGCTTACATGGTCAGTGTGAACAAAGGTATGATACCTAGTTACATAATGCCTGATTTTTTTCAGGGCATGGACAATGGTTAACATATCCTTCTCAGTAACAGTATAATTCAGCTCAGCCTTAGACAATTTCTTGCTGATGAAATAGATAGCATAAGGGATTTCCTCCTCTAATTGTCATAATGTTTCCCCTACAAATTTTTTGGATTCATCACTATGGATTTGCAAAGGTAGAGTCCAATTTGGACCTCGGAGTATGGGGGTAGTAGTCAGCTTTCTCTTAATGAGCTAGAAAGCCTCTTGACAAGGGCAAGACCAAATAAACTCAGAATATTTGGCCAATAACCCAAATAATGGCACAACCATCTTGCTAAAATATTTCATGAGCGTTCTATAGTAACCAGCTGAGCATAAGAAACTCCTAACATGTTTTTTCTTTTTAGGAGTAGGTACCCTTATTATGATACTGATTTTATTCAGGTCTACCAATATTTCTTCTTGTGATATGGAGTGTCCTAATACAGCCCATGCTTTCTTTAGGAATTCACACTTTTCTGAGATCAAGGAGAGATGCATCTCAATGCACCTTCTTAGTAATTTACTCAAATTGGAGAGAGATTCCTGGAATTCAACCCCATATGGTATGAAATCATCCATATAGATTTTGACAGAGTCATGGATTAACTCAGAAAATATTCTCATGATAGCTCTTTGGAAGGTAGTTGGTGTTAGTATGAATCTTAATCGCAAGCGTACAAAAAAAAACCACTTTAGTTGTGCATAAAAAATAGCCCTAACAACAAATATGGCTGCCATTATCTTTAGATCTGCAATTATTTGATCAAGATAAATGCTGCAAAAATATAGATCTATGCATCAAAAGACATTAAGAAGTAGATAAAAATGAGATTTACTCCATTCATCCAATAGACAAGACAAGAATATGTTGAATGAATTTTATATTAAGGGCACCTGCGAGGAAAAGATAAAAGGATATTACCAATTCTCCTCAATGGGATGGGTTCTTGTAAGTCCTCAACACTTCAGATCTAAAATTCCTCTCTCTTGATGGTGTAGAAAACCCAGTCAAAAATGGAACTCAAAGGGAGCTCACAAGCAAAAAGATAGAAAAATATGACAATGATGGTGGATCAAAGTTAGACCAAAATTATAGATCCAGAGTGATCTTTAGGGAAAAAAAGGTGGTGAGTAAATGGAAAAACCTTTCTATTTATAACAAAATGTTGAGTTAGTCTAGATATTGGTGCATAATTAAAATATTATTAACCAAATCAAGATCCAAATTTTATGGAATATTTTATTATTTTTGTTGAAGGGAAAAATAATTTGACTTGGGTCAAATCCCTTTATTTGTAAATAATAAATAAATAAATGATTTATTTATCATTTTAAGGATGTGGTTGAGTAATAACCAAATAAATAATTATTTATTTAATTTTTAAGACTGATTTAGTCAAGTTTAACAAGGAATATTATTTAAATAAGGCTTAAATAATTATTCCTAAAAAATAATAAGATAAATAATGATTTATCTAATTAATTTTCCTGTTTTGGAATAAATATGACTAGGAATATTAATTAAATTGATGTTTAACTAAATATTCTTTGAGGAAAATCAGAAGAATGTAGATTTATTTAATATTTCCTCATGAGGTTTCCTGTTTAGACCATAAAAAACTTAGTAAAGGTGGTTTACCAAGTTATTTTTCCTAGTGAAAGTAATTTTACTTAGGGTAAAATTGGTCTTACATGGTGTACTTATGTCCATCTAATAGTAACAAGTTAGATGACCAAAAAATGGTGTAATATATGGGGCATTTCAAAACCTAAATGGTAGGACTCTAAGAAAAGGTACCCCAAGGGCAGCTAAAAGTAGTCTTACGCCGGTCTTCGGGGCTGATTTGAATCTGATTGTATCCACTGAACCCATTCAAGAAGGAAAATAATTTCTTCCCTACATGGATATCCAACACTTGGTCTATAAAGGGAAATTGGAAATGGTATTTATTTGTGGCTTTGTTAAGTTCTTGATACTTGACTCAAATTATCCACTTCCCATTCTTATTTGGGACTAGGATGAGAGGGGATACCCACTCACTGTTGGATATAGGATATATGAACTCTGCATCAAATAGTATATGGAACTCTTCTTTGACTATGTCTTTTAGAGCCAGGTTCATCCTTATTTATGGTTGTCTCATAGGCTTGCATCCTTATTTGATGTAAATGTGATGTCTGCATAATGAAGGATGCACCCATTTCATGTCCTTGTAATCCCAAGCAAATTCTTCAAGATTTTCTTTCAAAAGCTAGCATAGCTACTTCTCTTGTTCATTAGAGAGGTTTGGGTTGATTTTCAGAGATCTGGATGGGCCAAAATCAATAGCCTTGGTGGTTTCATAGGTTGACTCAATTGAGTTCACTTCCATCCAAGAGTGGCTTTCAGACTCTTTGACTAAGGTTTCGAGAGGAATGTTAGTGGAGGACTGGTTTTGAATGGCATGGTAGATGATTTTATCTTCATCAAGTTGTCCCCTCTAATAATAGCATATATGGTACACATAGGGGAAGTATTATCTAACTCATCATATTCATCCTCCGACCATATAGGGATATCATGATCAATGGAAGACTAGGCTGGAGGATATAACACTAGATGTTTAGGCAAAGGCCCATTTTTGATAGTCATGTTTTCGGTCTGACAACTAATATAAGAATTTGTAGTGGCTAACCAAGGTCTCCCTAAGATGAGGGGATAACCATTAAAGTTGGTTTTTGATTGCAGGACTAGGAAATATGTAGGATTCTCCCAAGATTTAATGGTAACCATAACATCCTAAACAATTCCTTCTAGAGTCACTGTGGATTGATATGAAAGTAGCAAAAATATTGTGGTTTTCCTAAAAGTCTCTTGGACATTAAGTTTTAACATATTTTCCTTGGTTGTGATATTGATGATAGCCCCCATATCAATCATAGTGTTGGGGACTATGATACCATTTATATGCACATCAACTACTGGACTACCAAGGTCCAAGTACTTTGGAAATATCACCTTCCCCATCATCAGGTCAGAGAGTTGTCCTACCACATTGATCATGGGAGTATCTCTCTTCCTTCTCCCAGGTTTATTGAAGCACTTTTCTTTGATGATCCTATTGTAGATAGGCGTAGCCTTAATGGCCTAGAGAAGTGGTATCTTTACACACAAATTTTCCAATTATCCTAGGAGTTCAGTCTCCTCTGGGGTGTGCTAACTAGGGTGGATTAAGAACTCAGGAAAGGAGGTTGTTATATCTAATTGTTACCTTCTTCCTTTTCCTCCTCAAAATCTATCGGTGGAGATGGAGGATGGTTGTGTGTGAGTAATATTACCAACTTGAGATTAACCTCATGTATCTCCACAACATAGGCTAGATGGGATGTTTCTCCACTAGGAGCCTATTCCATATTTCTATTGTTTGGGTTTGGATTGGGTTGTACTGGTATAGGTAGCCTATATGGAGCAACATGAGGAAGTCGAGGTTGATGTTCGAGTGGATGCATTAGAGCAGGTGGTTGATTTTTTTGAGTCCTCCACCATTGGGATGGATTGTTCCACTGAGGTTTTTGTGGAGAATAGTAATGAAATGATTATTTTACTGACTGAGCATGATATGAAGGGTTCTAAGGCCAAGTAGAAGGTGTAGACGAGGATGGAGGAGTGGGGGTGTACCAAGGTTGCACGGGTGCGCTCTGATTGTTTTCATAGTAAGATTAAGGTGCACCTTGTATACCTTATTGATACAACTGAGGGCCTTGAGGCCTTATCTGGTTGATGAAATAGATTTGCTCTAACATTTCTTCCCCACCTTGATATACAACTTTAAGTCCAGGTTAGGAGGGACACTTTTCTGTGGCATGATTCTCCTCATAGACTAACCAAACCTCTATGACATTCAATGGATATTCATTTCTTGGGTGCTTCCTTGTACATCTAGGAACAAATATGGCCAGGGCTCTCTCTGCTTCCTCTTTCTTCCTTTTTACCTGCGTTGTGTCCATTTTCTAAGAAAAGGTGTGCAACATGTCAGTCTTGAAGTCCTCTAGCATGTTTCCAATCTCATGTTTTATGAAGGTGGAAGAGGAAGGGGTATTGGATGTACGTTAGATAGCTCTTCTCTTCTTCCTAAATGCCCTATAACGGTTTTGGAAGATATTTTTGATTCGTTCATATATTTTTTGGTAGATATCTCCTCCTATTAACATATTCAACGTTTCTGTCATCTCTTTACTAATCCCTTGAAGAAGTACAAGTTTAATTGATTCGGGATCACAAGTAAAGTTGGCTCTATTATAGCTCAATTGAAACCTCTCTTCAAAGTCCTCTAAGGATTCATCTAGCCCTTGAGTCATCCTAAATGTATCTTTATTAGTTTACTTCGACCTACAATATTATTTGTATTTGTTGAGGAACATATCTTGTGTCTATGCCCAAGTAGTGAAGCTATCCACAAGCAAACGCATGAACCAACACAAGGCTACATCCTTAAGGGTGGATGGGAAAAGCTTCAACTTTTGATCATAAGAGGTGTATTCATAAGTGCTACAAACAACAATAAATCCAAACATGAGTGTGTTAGGGTCCTCATAGGTAAGTCCATGAAAGTGTGGAAGAGGTGAGGGGATAATTTTCTTCATATTAGTTTCTCCATCTACCTCTCTTACGGGAAAGGATCTGTGGATCCCAGCCATGGTTAAGATAGGTGAAGAAGGTCCCTCAGTTGAAAAAAGGTCTTCTTCTTCTTCCCGAATAGCATCATCAAAATATCGAGAAGGCTCTCCTGGAGGGGCTCTCACTACCACTGAAGAAGAGTGAAGGGTGGCCAGGAGGTGATGTGGGGGTTTTAGGTAAGGTTTGCTTTTGAGTATTCCTAGTCCTACGAGCCATTAAAATCAAATATTTTTGTATTTTTTCAATATTTCTGAAATGACATGAAAATAAAGGAAAGTAAAAAAGAATGATAAAAACAAAATAAAGGGATCTATTAGACACCTCCCTGGCAACGACGCCAAAAAGTGGTAAGCCTTGATATTTCACAAAGAGTGTTGCAACTCCCACGTAATTCCCTACTTGACTTTATCAACCTGGGGTTCATTCAAAATTGGAGGTAACAGTGCTATACACACAAGATATCCATTCTGTTTATGTCATCCTCTTTTGATTTACGAAAGGGTGCTATTTCTTGGAATATGATAAGAAATCAGAAGTAAATTTTTGGAAGGAAATGACACAAAGGAAAAATAAAATAAAATTTTGAAAATAAATTATAGGAATGAAACTTATTTAATTTGTAGGAAAGAAATCACAATAAGGAAATTAATTTAACTTGTTGAAAGTAAATGGCAGAAAGGAAACTAATTGTAAACCACACCTAGCTAGGACAAACGGATAAATACGCTCTATTTATCCTATGGTCTATCGACTATGATTCTATCAATTAAAATAATCTATCCATGAATTACTTCTAATTTAGAAGGTTTTGATTTGCAGCTTGGAGGAAATAAAAGGACTAAAGTGGTTAATGGAGGGCTTAACGAATGAGACAAGGTTTGGAAGTGGAAAGAGTGGGGTTAAACCTTATAAGACCTTATTATAGGGAAAAAATTGATTTGGATTAGGATGAATTGAAAATTGTAATGGCAGAGATGTGATGGAGGCAAAAATTGTGATATGTGATATCGCAATCATAATATCGCAAAATTAAAGGGATAGAAGAAGTGTTTTTTTAGATCGGGAGTGAAGTGTGTAATGCGATGTGGTAAAAGATGCGATGTTGAGATTTTGCAATATCACAATCAGAAAAAGTGAGTGGTAAGTGTTTAAAAGAAAAGGGAAATAATTGCGGTTTGTGATTGCGATGTGTGACGTGGTGGGAGGACCGGCGGTGGAGTGTGATAACAATATCGCAATCTGTAGGAAAAGAGTGTTAAGTATTAACAAAACCCAAATAAACAATGCGAAGTGTGAAATGGGATGGGGATAAAATGATGAAATGAAATTTTTGATAGCGATGACATAGTGGTGGGACCGGTGGTGAAGCGCGATGGTAATATTGCGATCGGCGGATCGGAGCGGTAAGTGTTAACAAAAAAGGCTATATTTTGTGAACTGAAATAAAGTGATGGGATTTTCAGAAAAAGGTGAAGTAAGGTTCTTTCAATGGTTTTTGACATAGAAATGATGAGCGAAGGAGAAAGGAGGGAAAAAGGAATATCGCAATCGGGATCTAGGAGCGGAAGTTGTTAACAAGGATGACATGGGAAATGCGATTCCAAAAAGGATCCATGGTAATTCCAAAGGGAAAAATGTGGTTTCTAATTTTTTTGAATGGTTTTAATAAAAGAGAATCAAAGGGAAGTAGAAGTACATATCGCATTCAGGATTGAAATGAGAGAGCGTTAATAAATATCACAATTTATTTGTGATTTGTGTTGGAGTGAGGTACGACGAGCGGGACTTTCGAGGAGAAAGGTTGGAGGTATAATTCTAATGATTTTCAATAATTTTGGGGATGAAAAGGGGAAATGGATGCAAATAGTAGAAAAAGTATGGAAATGGAGGCACAAAAGTGATGCTCAGGTTCTGAATACAGGGATGGAAAATGAAGCAAGGAAGCACCACAGAGCTCTGGGGTGTTAACAATAAGTCCTGTAATGAACCTGCTAACTTTGTGCAAAGAAACATGCAAATGCGTAAAAATACAGTGCATAGGAAGAATGAAAAATGGTAATGCAACTCTAATTTTAATCTTAGAAATAGTGAGAAAAAATCATTTTTTGGGCTTGTGGGAAGGTTTTCCCTCCTCAAGCTCTATTGATAGAGATGATAAGGGAGTCTTGATCCACAAATTTTCTTGGTTTTTTCTCCTCTATTCTATCACTCACAAGAAAATCAAAAACTACAGTAGCAACAGTGAAACTATCAGAAGTAGAACTAATTGAATGACAGAAAAAAAACTAGCTTAATGGTAGAAAGGAAAGGATTGTAACAACAGAGAAGTTGAGGCGCATGGATTGGGCCCTAAACCATGAGCCTATCCCTCTAAAACTTAAATCGCTCAAATGAAATCATCCTGCTCATTTCATAAAATAATAACCTCATACATCTCTAAAAGTTTTATCACTTAGTAAAATAATAAAAAGCTGAATAGCTTGCAACAAAGTTTCAACTAGAATCGATTGGAATTAAGTAACTCTTCCTATCTCTAGCTCTATTCTATCTATTATATAGGGAAGCTACCAACAACTCCCTAGAAAATAGTGATTGAGTCCTCTTGACTCCTAGTAAACAAAGATTGAGTCCACTCCTCTTTGAGTTGCTTGGTTTCCTCTGGAATTTGAATTACTGGAGAAAATCCTTGCGATCCTTTGGCTGCCTTAGGAGTTCAAATTTCTGGAGCGAATCTTTGGGATCCTTCGGTTGCCTTTGATAGTTAAGGAGGGTGGACAATCCTCCAATACTTTCTCCTTGTTGTCTCCTCCACGACTTTATGATAAAATCCTTTATAAAAATTCTTAATAATTCATGATTTTGTACACTCAAACTCATATTAGGCACTTAGAGTATGTTAGCCTTAATCAACACCTATAGTAGCATCATAAAACCAAATAATAATAAAAATGAAATAAAAAGAGATCTAAGAAGGAAAAATATGACTGCTAAACACTCCAAATATGTCTAATGATGGAGCACATCAAGTATCAACTATTTTATTATCAAGTCGACAACCTCCTAGTAGTTACTCAGTTGTAGAGCGTAATTCAACCGTAGGGATTCATTTTTCATCTTGAGTATTTCAAGAAAATCTTTCTGGGTTATCTTGGAATTGTGCTAGAGAGCTTAGATATTTGATCATGGAATTTTCTGAGAATTATGTTAGTATATCCATGTATTCATAGTTTCCAGCTAAAGTTATTCTCAATAGGACTATGCAATCATAGCCTTCCAAAATTTTGTATAAGAGAAATATTTGATGTCTTTGTGTATTGGGTCATTTGAGGCTTTTTTTCTTGGCTTGAGTGTTTTTTTTCTCAAGGTATTGTACTCATTTCTGATATTATATATAATTAAATGGTTTAATTATTTTCTCATATTTTGACGTATTTATATTTACTGCAATTTCTTGTTTTATGTTCCATATTCCTAGTTTTCGTAATTTGGAATATTACAATGAAGGGATAGATAAGTTGGTCAACTTACCATTGCTAAGTACTTCACCAGTTGGGAGGACAAGATGTAAAATATCCTTGACTCCCTTTGGGTTAGGCCCTTCTTGTTCTGTTTACGGGTAGATTTACCTATATTTTTTTTTGGATGTAGCTGACACCCAATCTACATGAACCACCTCCAAAAAAAGAATATCCCATTTTCATTTTCAAAAAATGGTTATCATTTAAGTATCACAACACCACCACATCTTCCTTGTTATGATGATCCATCAAAATATTCCCATGGAAATGTATTCTCAATGGACTCATCAATTACATTTCTTGTATTATGATGTTGGTCATCATCAAGAATCAAATTGTAAATAACACTTATTTTTGCACCGATAAGATCCCATTGCCTGAAAGAAACTTGGACATTTTTCTGATTCGTACTTATCCAGGTGCCCCAACAAACCAGCAGAGGAATATTTATAAGTTTTAAAGCCTGAGCCACATCCCACCATGTCATCCAAGCTTCAATGACTATGTGTCCCTACCATATTATACTAATTTCTAGTGAATGATATAATAGATTCCATATTTGTGCGGATAAAGGACAATGTAAAATTAAATGGTATACTCTCTCCTCATTGTTCTATCACACCGCAAACCTAGATGGACCCTGAAAGGATTTGTGCATCAAATTGTCCCCAATTTCAACCTTATTTTCCAATAAAAACCACATAAATAGTTTATATTTTGTCGGGATTTTTAATTTCCATAATTTTCTTCACCACTAGGAAAAAAATTCAGGTTCATGATATGCATATATAAATTGGTAACCTTATTTTGGAGTATATATCAGGGAAAATTTTAAGAACCCCCTAAATTTATATATATATAAAATAGGCGAATCCCCATGATACATAGGAAAAATGGAAGGCGATTTTATTAATAATATAATATGTATATATAATTTTTTGGCGAATCTCTCACGAGATTATATTATCCTGTAAAATCATGGCGAATCAACAGTACAAATGGAGAATCACTACTACAAAATGGTGAATCGTTGTCTAGTGGAGTTCAGAGTGTTGGTTCCAATGAAGATATGGTAATTGAACCAGGAGTAGAAGGAAGAGAACCACCGAGACCAAGCATGGCACATGGTGACTCGTGAGGGAAGTAGTTCTCATGTAGTTTGGAAAACACGTTCTTCTAGTTCTGCTAAGCGTAGTGTTGTTTGTCATGCTACTACTAGCACTGATATTGAGGTTGGAGAGGAGTTTGAGGAAGCATGGAAGGTAGCAGTGGTGGAGAATTACAAAGAGTACCCCATGATGGGCTCCATTTTTCCCTTTGGTATTTATGCCTGCAAGACCTTCTGTCCATTAAACTAACAATTAGTCGTTCAACCAACAAACAACTTGACTGAGTTGATTAGGTATGAGTCAACTTAGACTAAGCTTCAAAACTATGCTTTGCACTATCCCATATTTATCACACTAATGCTACACAACATTGTGCATTTGTACCTAACTCTCAATAATTCTTTTCCAAGAAAAATCTATAATAAGAAAAATATTTTACTATATTCTAAAAGGTGAAGATGTCGAAATCATGCCACAAAGTGAAAGGAAATAAAATATCTTTCCTCAAACCACCAAATATAAAGAAAACAATAATGATTATAATAATAGAACTAGATCTATCGATCTATCAATATATGCATGATATGAGAACCATAAGCATTCAAGAGACTAATTTCAAACTCAACAAAATCCTCTAAACAAGCAACAAACAAACCACTAAAATTTTCAAAGATATCAAGGCTAGACATTAACACAATTTCATGTACTTGAATAAGCCCATTGTTGCTTAGCGTTAGACTTCTTAAATTAGTTCTTTATCATTTAATACTATGACATTATCTATGTGAAAAGAAATAGGTCCCAACTTCATCAAATCCGACTTCATTTCCAATCAAAGATCAAAACTAGATTCGTTTCCAATACCAATATAAAATCACACATTTTCCAAATATCAATAATTATTTTCCAAGAAAATATAAAACTTGAAACTCAGCAAAATTCCCCAAACACAAGCAACATATATACCATTAAAATTTTCCAAGATGTAAAAGCTAGACATCAAGGTAGTTTCATGTACTTGAATGAGCCCATTGATGCTTTGCATTGGTATTGTTAAATTAGTTATTTATCATTTAATACTAGTCAAATGATATCTATGTGAAAATAGGTCCCAAAATCATCAAATCCAACTTCATTTCCTGTCACAAATAAGAAACAAACAATGTAAGGATTAAATATGAAATATCAATCTTAAAATAACACACATGAAAGAAATTTAGCTGCAATGTTACAATGAAAAATACAAAATATAGAACCCATTTTTACCTGAATTTGACATGTAGTAATCTTGCATGATCAACAGAACATGTATACCAAAATAAGAGTCCTAGGGTATTTCAATTTCCCAATTCTCATCTTGGTCATCATTTTCTACATTGTGAACATGATATTCTCCAGATGTACTGTCATTATGAGCCTCCAAAACATTATGTTCTGTATCAAGTTCATTAGATAAATTTGTTATATTGTTTTCTCCCCTTCTATCACAATCTGATCGCCAAAGCGCTAGTGCTCTTTCATATGGAAAATTGTCAACGTCATACTTTGTTAAATATAATCTTAAACATGTATCCACATGTTTATCAAGCTTGTTCCTCAACTTTGAATTCAAAAATGATAGTGCAATAAACATTCTCTCATCCTCCACTGATCCCAAAATCATGGTTTGACACAAATCTGCTAATTTAAAATATTCTGATATGTTTTCTTGCAGGTATTGGCTAGCACTTAAAGTATTCCATAATCTTGTTATAGCACCGTTTTCATTAGGATTCTCCAAAAAAAGGATATTGCTTCCACATTGTTTCAGCAAAGCGTCCACCTTGTTGATACAATTTTGATGAATCTAAAATACCTTCAATCTGTTCTCCATGTATCGAGACTTTCTTGCAAAAGTGGTCTACTAAACATTTTAATCTCTTTTTAAAATCGGCTTTTAAATTTCTTGAACATTGACAATTGTTCCAATATTGAGGGTATACCACACACATGGCCTCCAACAATTCATCTCGAGGAAATCGTTCTCTTATCTCTGATGATAGTGATCTTGCAATTTCTATCAAATTTTGTCTCACCGAGATCACAATATTATCAAATTGGTCTCTTGACACGGGGCAATCTTTGGTGATTCGTCCCGTCTTACTAATATAATGAAAGGGGACCATATACCCATGCACTGTGATACATAGTATCCCTTTTTCATCAAACGTCAAAAAATTTTCAGTATTTTCTATATTGATGATCTTAGTCCAACTTGTAAACTCTGGACCAGTAAAACAGTCCGGCATCATATACAAATTATCCAATGCAAGGCATGTTGACTTTCTCGCATTTGTGTATTCGGCAATATACATTGTGCGATTCTGAGACATTTTCACGAGGACATTCATTTCATGTAGCATAGGAAGAATTCCAGCCAATGTCAATAATGTTTCTATATCAGTTAGTCGAAAAAGAAGATCTTGAGCTTTGTCTACATTGTAGCGATTTTCATACATCAACCCTACCAAATATTTGAAATCACTAAATAGTCTTTGAGCTGGTCCATTTAATGAGATCCATCTTGTATCAACATCTTTCAGTAGTTTTTTTCCATCCGTAACACCATATGCAAATTGTTGAAACTCTAAATATCATTTGGGACTACGAGAAAAGTATGCATGAGTCTCACGTACAAGATCTTCAACTTCTGAAACTAATGAAAAGTTGCTTACTATTTTAAATGCAAGATTCATCCTATGAGCCATACAATGAATATTAATCATATATGGCGAAGCTGATAGTTGTAGTCTAACACAAAGACCATTCCTTTTTCCTTGCATTACCGATGCTCCATCTGCTCCAACACATACCAACTTTTTTGCAATCATTAAATGATCATACCACTTTCCTTCAAAGTATTAAGAACAAGTTCATAAATATTTTCAGCTGTAGAAGTCTCTCTCATCTTTTTAATCCCAAGTAGATAGGAATGCCTAATATGGTCATTAACCATATAAATTCTCATGCAAATCCATGAAGTATTATCAATAGCTGTAACCTCATCCAAAGACAATGCCAAAAACCTAGCATTTACAATCTCCTATTTCAAATCATCAATTTCTACTTGAGCTAGATATCTTGCCCATTCCCAACCACTAGTTACGGACCAATGAGAAGATGGAAAGTTTGGCACGTCAAGAAAAGATAGAAATTTTATATGATCTGGATAATCTGTCATAGGACGACCTTTACATATGATGTGAAATACAGTGCTCAATTGTATCGTCTTGGATAACAAACTTCTTTCCATCATCTTTTCAAATTGAGATATGATAGTTCCTCCACTTGCCTCAAGTTTCTTCTTATTTATTAAATATTTTTTGTATTCTTCCACACATTGGCTATGTCGGCATTCCTCCAAATATTTCCATCTGACAATAGATTTCTCTTTACCATTTACAATTTTCCTTTCGTAAACCTTTCCTGCATGCTTTTGTACTGTATCTAGCTTCATCTGAAATTTCACTACCTTGCAACTTTTCCAACTACACGCAAGACATTTAACTTCTCGTAAATCCTCATTTGTAGAAGGTATTTCTTCAATAAATGGAAAACTTGAGAGCCAATCATCTTGGAATTTTCTCCCTATGGTCCACTAGCCTTTTTTCCTTTTCCGTGAATGGTTTGTGTCACCTTCCAAGGAAATATATTTAACATTTTCATCATTAATTTCTGTTGAAACTGCATTTATCTCACCCTGATCACTTGAGGAACCTATTATTTCATCCATCATATGGATATCAGATGCATTTTCACAAGAGTTAACATCTCTCTCAGTAATATATTGTTCAAAGGAGCTTGAAGCATGAAGAGAATGTGTATTCTTGGATTGAGACTTTTTAAAGTATGATAATACATCAATTTGCCTTGATAGTTTCTTCCCAGGATTAGATTTTGACATCTCACTGAATATTCCAGAAGTAAAATTTCAAATCGATCTAGAAACTTGCATCATTAGTTTCCAAGAGTTGAGAATTACTATATTTGTAAGTAGCTTTCAAAGTAAAATAAGTGTAATGTTCACAAAACCCATTATGCAATTTTTTATTAAAATGTTGTGCCAAGGCCCAAGCCCAAAAGAAAAAATAAATCATTATACACAAAAAAATAACATCATGAGTCATCATCTATAAAACAATGAACATCATTCAAATATAAAATATAAAAAAATTTCCACTAAATTAAATCATATCTCCAAATCACCTAATGAACACTTGAAAGCTTTAAAAAAAACAACAAAATATTACAATAACTTTAATCATCCTTTCCAAAACACCTCTCCCTTAAGTTGTAAAGAATTTGTTATAAGAAGTTGAAACATATCCTCTATCATTTTCCATGATAAAAGTGAGGAAGGAAACTAGTCAGTTACTAGTGATTCTTTTACTTATCAATGGAAAGAAATCCCTTAAGACATTGTCCTCATGTTGACCATAGTTTCCTTTCCATAGTGAAACACGTCCAGTATGGCCATGAAATAACCTAAAAAGACTCAAATTTTTTCCATGATTTGTAAACACACGGGTGCCATGTAAAGTTTCAGGCCCAAAAAAGCACATTTGGGATCCTATAAAGAAAAATTAGTTATTGTATCAAACATTTAAAACTCCTAATTAGCACTTAGTGTTTGTTATTTAACCAAGTTCCATTGAAATAATAGTCATGGGATGTTACCAAAGAGTTAACCAATAGATAAATGCACACCACAAATCATACATTCATTGGAACTTCCCCTCCCATGAATGACCATCTAAGGGAAAGGGGCAAAAAAGAAGAAAAGAAGTCAACGAATCACCACAGTCAACCAATGATTCTTAGTGTCAAATCATTGGAAACTGCAAATCAAGTGTAAATTTAACCCATGCATCCATGGGTTGACAAAAAGAGTTTATAGCAGCCACAAGCTAATCATTCTACGAGTCTACCCAAATCTGACACAAACTCCTAAAACTTGTTGATTAGAAATTCCCCAAGAAATTTCACTTGGTTCATGAGAGAATGAAAGACAAGTGAAAATAAAATTCCATGAAAGACGAGTGCAAATATCCTTCCATGAATGGATATCACTCTCCAAAATCATTTTGGGCATATTCCAATATGTAGGAGCCAGGGAAACATGGTGCATAACAGCAGTCTATTGTCCTTGAATTTAAACCGCATCAAGGGAACATTTGCACTCTTCACACATTGAACATTGAAGACAATTAATTAATGGCTGACACGACCATAGCAACAAAAGCATCAAGCAGAGGCTATAACAATATTATGTGAAAGTGAGAAAGAACACCCATCATGAAGCATCAAGTAATATCATCCACAACATCAACATCACTATTGGGCAGATTTTGATCGCCTTCGCCTACTAGAAGTAACTTCTAGTGGTAAAGGTGGTTTTAAAGCTAATCTACGCGAACAAAGGGGGGTAGGATTATGTTCTTCCACGATTGCTGATTAATTTTAACCAAAAATAAATAAACAGAAAGAGGGTAATGCTAGGCAAAAGGGTTTACCAGTAAACTGTGAACTGCAGAATACCTCCTGGCAAGCCAAGAATTACGGGCAGGAAATCTCCCCGAATGTTGTGTTTGGTGTATCACAATTTAAAGGCGGCCGACTCGGTTCACAATGGATGGATAGCACCTAAAATTTTTCCTCCCAAATATACCCGAAGGTACGTGGAGGCCCAAGTCCGTATTAGCGCTGTCTAATGCGAAACCGCACAATGAGAGCACCACCTATATACTTATCGTACTATAACACCGCCCCAAGGGACGTGCTACGATATACTTACGTACGTGGGGTGAGATATCACACTCGGAATGTATCGCAGACAAGTTAACGACAGCTGCTATGTTTTACGACGCCGGAACACGTCTCTAGCCTAGACCTTCTAAATGTTATTGTTATGGTTCCAATGCATTTTTAGATAAATTGAGATTAATTTTATGTTGATCTTTCTTAACAATTTGCCTTTCAATGGTACCGCGATGATGTATGTAGAAATTCCTAAATGCAAACTAAGAATGATAAGCAAACTTTTCACTTTTAGTTTTTCAATGAAAGACCTAGCTACAAAGGGAAGAGAGAAAATAATTTTGTGAGCAAGAAAATCAATGAACAAAAGAAAACATTGAGCACAAAACTAAATGCAGATTTCCTAATGTTCCTTTTTTGCAAAAAAACACAATCCTACATGCAAATGCAAGTTTTTCTTTTCAGTTCCTTTAATGTTATGAATGCAGAAAAGAAACTAAGTGCATCAAACAAATGCTTTTTACTTTTCGAGAAATGAAGAATATGAATGACAATTGTATAACTGCCATCATTGCCAGCGTATACATGCCATTTACAAAATGTCAAGGAACTAGATTAAGAAGAGATATCTCAAAGATCGAATTAAAAAGGAAAACAAAACAATCATCATGATACAAGAAACAAAAATATCAGATGTCTTAAATATCATATTTTCTCTAACTGACAACAATTTTCTTTCTGTCTGCTCAATATTAGTTCTTATTTTTTTGTTATCCATTCTCATTTATTTAAGATTCTCATAAAATTTACATAAAAGGTCCTTCAATTCCCTAATTTATTCTTCATTTTGAGGTTTTATTTGAATTCATCACATTTACTTTTCATTTATAAGGTCTACTTCCTTTTCTTCGTAATTGAATATTTCTCTGAGGAACATGTCCAAAGAAATTATAGCTTATTTTTCCAACGAATTTCCATAATCAGAATCAAGCTTAAAAAAACATCTATGAACCAGGTTCACTTATGAGAATTAACTACATTCTATTTTTTAATAAGAAAAAGGAGGCTTGTATCAAGATAAGACAGTCTGTCCATGCAAGGAACAATTTCCAAAGTATAATATTGAATGAATTCCTCAATGTAAGCTATTAACTTCTCTATGGTAGTATCAAACTGGTGTTTCAAGTTAGGATGAAATCATGAGGAGGATTTCATTGATATTTACTTTTCTGAAAGATATTTTCTAAAGGAATCTACCTCCAAATGTAAGGAATCTTTGTCATTTTCATTTTGAGCGGCTTCAAAATCCATTTCATGTGGCCCAACATATCCTACCACCTGGAATCCATAATGTTTTACCTACCACTCAACATCTAGATCCCAATTTTTTCTCTATCCACTTAACACCAACATTTCAAATGTCACGCACTCTTGAAATATGAAATATACATACTGTGTTATTTGCACTATCATAATGATATCCAAAATCCGTACCTTTCTTTAAAATCCAAATATTCAAATATCTAGATTTTAAAGAAAGACCCAGATTCAAATTTTCTAAGTTATGAGTTTTCCTTGCTATAATGTTTTGCCTTAATTATTGGGATATCTGAATCATTCTGCTCAGTTCCAACTCACCCACTTGTCCACTTGCATCTGACATCACATGTGGCCTATGATATTTCTAACATATCACTTGGGTTATCATAATTTTTGTATGTTAGGTTATGTGGCATCACAAATGTGAAATTATGTTGTGTTAGATGTATCATCATTAATAATGTGTTATCTAACATGAGTCATCCTATATGGAACCCAAATCTGGGATATCTAGATTCAGTGTTCCTCTACTCATATTATATATCATAGATATTAGCATCCTATCTCTAAGCCATCCATATATCCAAAATTTCTCTCACCTGACTACTCTTCACTTACATGGTATATGACTTAACATCCAACATCTCATTCTTTATGACATGTGACGTGTCATTCAGATCTATGTATCTATCTCTTCACTTTAATCTTTATGATATTCATTTCTTCTGGATTACAGAATGTCCATCCATCCAAATTTCACTCTAGGAATGATTTTTACCATTCAAATCCTTTTTTCCTCGAATAAAAAACATACAACCTTCCAAATTTTCCTAGAGGAATGATTTTAACCATTTAAATATCTAGAAATGTGGCTATTTGGCTTCCTTAGTAATTTAGTGGTTTCATTTTTTGGTGTTCTCTGTTATGTCCATTCTGCTATTGGTCATAGGTTTTGTCCATTTTTATTTTGGAGATATGGGTTAGTGGTTTTAATTATTTTGGAAGTTGGATTTTTTGTAGCTCATTTTGACTTAGTTTTTTGGAGACTCATAGGGGCATGAAAATCTACCAAAGTTCTAATATGTACATTAAATAAGGTTGTCTGATAATGCAATATATCTACCATGTTTCACAGTGACACTTCCTCTGCGTTCCCAGCCTTCCTAGGGACTTAAGTGGACTTCAATGATAAGTAAATCTTCAATCATTCATTTAATATGACAACTTTGGACATTTTCCACTGGCGGAAAAAAGATTTAAAAGACTTATATCGCAAGCATGAATACTCATATTTGAATTAAAAAAAATGGGTGTTGTCAGTTGGGGGTCTGCTTCTTATCCGAATCTACTCTATAATATGCTGGAAGATACTAACATGTAATGACATTACAATGCTACAAAATTATTTTGTTTCTCAGCTTAGAGTTTTGTATTTCTTCCCCCACGTTCCTTGCAACCATTCCTGCATATATTCATGTTCAGTCGTATACATCGCATCTTCCAAAGAGTGACAACTAAAACAATCAGTTAGGTTTATCTGAGAATTGATTAAAAATGTTTTTGTTTCTCTTTGGTATATTTTCTGGTTAATTTTATCTAAAATACCTCAGAAAATTCTTGGAATCATAAGGCTTACGTGTCTAATTTACAAAATTTGAGTGCTTCAAGAATTATTCGCTTGTAAATTCATTTATGTGTTCAAAATCATATTTTAAACAACTAAAATTCATAATCTTATCAAAAATTGTATTGTTGAATTCCAACAATGAAACAAAAATATCTAGTTACACTACACCATAGAAAAAATTCATATTTGGACAACTCAAAGGCTTATTCATTGCAACAAATTGCAGATACATCAATGACCGAAAGCTGGTCATTAACATCGCACATACTAGAAATATCATCAGTGGCTAGGCCACCAAAAGCCACACATGTCATCCACCACACAAGGGGGAGCAAGCAAGAGGAACTTTGAACCTAGGTCATTCCCACTGTAGCCACTCCAAATTGTCGTTAGACCACAATACAATAGACACATATATGTTACTCATTAGTCATAAAAGCCTAGTTTCTTGCAGGCAATACCATTTACTTATACAAGCACCATCTTACATTGGCTAGGAATAGAGAACAAAAAAACATTCCAAAAACAGTTTCCAACATCCAAAGGTATCTCAAATATAGAAATAGTTTCCAAGTTATACTGGTCAAAAGACAGGTCAAAAATACTAAAAATCTCACTTAATGTAAATCACACCTCTTTTAAAGTATATCAGTGTCCATGGGATCTCAAAATGAACACAAATGGATAACTAACCAGCACTGTATACTCTACTTGTTAATAATCTTGCCACTATTAAAGGGTTGCCTTATTAAAAAGAGACATGGACCTAAAGTACTACCAAATTATGTCTATTGCAGTTTGAATTTTGAAACCAGTACTTAGACCAAATCCAATTTCCGCTAACGGACTTGTTCTTAAACATACCCACCTTTCATATACATATTATTGAAGCATATGGAGGCAAGCAGCGTAGAAGTGAAAAATATTAGAATGGTCTAAAATTGTAGTTAGCAATGTGAATAAGAAATTACTATTGGTAGGCTTGCACAGAATTTTACCGTACATTAAGCAATAGGGGAGTAATTTTACTTGTAAAGGACCATCGGTTCAACTTCATCAATTACTCAACCAAGGTTTATTTATGGGTATTATGGAATTCATTTATCTTTTGGCCTCAAGCCTTCTAGACTCGGTCATGACCGCAGGATAAGGCTATTGGAACCATCACATATTCAAAGGATAAAGCTAATTTACATTGTTGGATGTTGCATTGGACAATTCATCTTTTGACAGATTCAGTAAAATTTTCTCTTCCAATGCTAATTATACCATTCTAAGCATACTGGATAGTTTAATTTTTTTATGCGAAACAATAATTTTGATGCACTATCTACATTGCTAAGCTCATATTCTGTTAGTATGGGGAATTTTAAATTTTGATTACATAATGAACTTCTTAGCATATTTATATTAAAAATCTAATTCATATATCTAAAATGGCTTTCAGGCTCTATACCATTGCAAGATCTGAAATCCTAGAGTCTTGCAAGACCACCTTACTCCATTAAAGTTAAGTATGCAGAAAACTAGCTCTTTTTTCAGTCTCAGCCAGCATTTTTGGTCTCAGAGTAGGATTGATTTTTTCTTCATGAGAGAAGAACAAGCTAGAGTTCAGAGCAGGGCCAAAGCAAATTCATTTACTTAAAATGAATCAAAGAATGACCTTAATAATGTACTAAGAATAAGTCAGGGTTGTGAACGGTCAAGTTATAGGCTTATGACTCTGATAAGTATAGTTGCAAGATAAGTATCACAATCAAATGGAATATTACATGGTGGTGACAATCTCTAATAAGACGTGTTTAGTTTCCCTCATGTGCAAATCTCCCTCGAAAAGGCAAGAACACACACATGGTGTTTACAACGAACTTCAGAAATGAAAAGGCAAGAATGCGAGGATACGAGGCATGGAAGGCCAAGAGTCGTGAGGGCTAAGGTGGAAAACCGATGGTCAACCTGTAAGGGGGATGACTATTGTGTACAAAGGGAGGATGAGTTCCATATCTCTAGATGAGAAAGGTTGCGTGAAAAGGTTGCATACTTTAAACAAAACGAGTTGGAGCCAAGAATGACATGCGCTACTTGCAAACAACACCATAAGAGGAATAGTGTTGTTTGTACCCGTGTATTATGAACCCGCAATTCATTTCTCTCTCTCTCTCTCTCTCTCTCTCTCTCTCTCTCTCTCTCTCTCTCATGTAAACCAATCAGATTGGGATTTTACAGGGCTCTCTCAGTTGAAAACATACTTCACTGAGGGTTTTGCAAAATATTATTAAACAACACTTTTTTAAATCTGCGCAGATGTGAAAATTAATCGCGATGGAGTTTTTAAATTTTTGTACATCACACACAAGCTTTAACTTTTACCAACCTTCTGTGTGAGAGAGTTTAAATTTTGTTCAGCGTTTTGTGCGAGACTCAACAACAAATAGATTCAGTGTTATAACCAAAGAACTGACTTAATAATTGGATAGCCTTAATTTATCTCCTAATTTTAGTTTATGCTAGTATTAGTTTAGTTTGTAACGATGAATTAATAAAAAATAAAAATCGATATTCATTGTAGCAAATTGAGATCATGATATAGTTTTCGTGAATAGCCAAAATCAAATCATGATATACTCTTCACAAATAGTTAATATAGATGCCTCAGTGGAATAATTGTTCAACATCAATAATAAATTTGTTTTATGTTAACTTGGTAGTAAACTCATTATGCCTTCTCAAAGACAACTAAACACATTATATTGTATCATAATCAACAATTACAACATGATCAATAGGTACAATATGGTTAACACCACGGGTGATTAAATATTGAAAGGCCAACATAACATGTAGGTTTTTTATTAAATTTGACTAAGTTAAAGCACATATAGGTGAATTTGACTTCAAGAAGGAATGGGTAAGCAATGATCTCCATTGATTATGTCCAACACCATTAAACATCACATTGAAGGATTTTGATAGTGTAATATTTTCCTTTATAATAATATGTAAATTTCTATGTTATGATAACATCCACCAAAATTTTAAGATAACATGGAAAAGGAAAAAGATTAAAAATAAATAAAAATCCTTGGTGATTCTTTCCCATATAATTAAATTTAATTACTTATTTTGATATGATATATATATAATCTTTTTAATTTTAGATAATATTATATTATTTAGTTAATTTTATTTATATATAATAAACAATATAGTTTGTATTTGTATTTTATGGAGAATTTTAATTATAACCAACCTATATCTAGGTCAACTCTAGGGAGAGGGTTAAAATCTAGTGAAATGCAAACCTCTTTTAGAGTGAAAAGAGGTTTGATTGGTGGGATCAGAAGTTAATATGGATCTAGGGTGGTGTAAAGAGAGTGAAAATGGTGAGAATATTGAATATATAAGTTTGATGTTAAATTTAAATTGTAAGTGGTATTGGAAGGAATAGAAATGATTTATACCACATCCACGAATAAGTGGGATAGAGGAGAGGGAGAGTAGTAGAAAAATGACAGAAAGAGAAGGGGAAAAGCATACCTTTCTCGTCCTTTTGGCTAAGATGAAGTGTAGTATCTATGTGGTTCATAGAGCCACATGATATTAAATGTATTTTTCTAGGGGGAGGACCCACTTAAATGTATTTTTCTCGGGGGAGGGCCCACTTACAATAGCTTGCTATTGGGGCTCTCGGGCGTCGCTTGTGCGTTGCACTACAGCACCAGCCTGGCGCACCCCACAAAGATAAAAATAAATAAATTGGTGAAGTTTTTGAAGTTGAAATAAGGGTTTGTTGGACTGAACTTGAAATAAAACTAGTGAAGGGTTTGTTGGATTGAAGTTTTACTATGAAGGAAAATGAAATTTCACCCCGCATTCATGTTCTAAATTCATTTTATTAGCCACGCATCTTCTAAATTTTGTTGATCAGATATCATGTCTAAATTTGTTTGATTAGCTACGCATCTTCTAAATTTTGTTGATCTATTCTGTTTGTTTACCACGCAAGGACAACCCTATATTGTTGATCATTTTCGATATTTTCCAATTCCTAGACAATCCTATAATTCGTTTTTGGCATTTTCGGTATTTTCCAATTCTTGGACAATCCTATAATTCATTTTCGGCATTTTCAGTATTTTCCAATTCCTGGACAATCCTATAATTGAGCTCATTTTCGTGTTTTTCCAATTCCTTCCCAGTTTGCAGCTTTTCTAACTTCACCATCACGTTCTGATGTCAACCCAACCCAGCAACACTCTGTAGAGCCTTTGATGGCCATCCAACTATCTCAATTTCATAGTGCTCAATCATAAATCCAAAATGATTCCATAGTGCCCAATCATACATATGGTCTAGCTATCTTAATTCCATAGTTCTCAATCATATGGTCCAGATATCTCAATTTCATACTGCTCAATCATAAATCCAAAATGATCCACAGGCTCAGTTGTTCATTGAATGCATCAAAAATCTTTGATGGTGGACTAATAAGAGTTTTATTAACTCCCTCATCTTATCATTCACACACTTTCTCAATTTTGTGCCCTGAATTCTCTATTAAGCATTGAGGCAAAGCAAAATTTTAGCCTCATATTCAGCAAAATGTTAGCCTCATATTCAGTTCTTCAAAGCATCCATAAACTCAAGAACCTTTAACAAGCATGTTGTATTTGACTCACACAAATGCAAGACAGTCCATCGTAAAAGAATATTTACCATTTCTGTCATCTCTTTTATATGACAAGGTAAGGTATTACTTTCTGCAACAAGTCCAAACCATAAACACGCCTCTTGAAGTCTGAACTCCATAAGTGACAATGTAAATCTTCCCGAAAATGCTTCATGACATCATTCTCTAGCTATTGAATCATCAGATTATGGGAATTGGTCCATGTTCACACAAATTTAATCCAGAAGATATATATATATATATATATATATATATATATATATATATATATATGTACACATCGTGATGCAGGGATGCATGTGTATTTCAAACGAATTTGAGCAATGCAGGAATAGATGTGTATGTCAAATGTATTTTTCTCTAGTTGTTTTTCGATCTGACAAGGCTTTATCAATTACTCAACTAAGGCTTATTTATGGGTATTATGGAATTCATTTATATTTTTGCCTCAAGCCTTCTAGACTCAGTCATGACCGCAGGATAAGGCTATTGGAACCAGCACATATTCAAAGGATAAAGCTAATTTACATTGTTAGATGTTGCATTGGACAATTCATCTTTTGACAGATTCAATAAACTTTTCTAAGCATACTGGATAGTTTAATTTTCTTATGCGAAACAATAATTTTGATGCACTATCTACATTGCCGAGCTCATATTCTGTTAGTATGGGGAATTTTAAATTTTGATTACATAATGAACTTCTTAGCATATTTATATTAAAAATCTAATTCATATGTCTAAAATGGCTTTCAGGCTCTATACCATTGCAAGATCTGAAATCCTAGAGTCTTGCAAGCCCTTCTTACTCCATTAAAGTTAAGTATGCAGAAAACTAGCTTTTTTTTCAGTCTCAGCCAGCATTTTTGGTCTCAGAGTAGGATTGATTTTTTCTTCATGACAAAAGAACAAGCTAGAGTTCAGAGCAGGGCCAAGGAAAATGCATTTACTTAAAAGAAATCAAAGAATGACCTTAATAATGTACTAAGAATAAGTCAGGGTTGTGAACGGTCAAGTTATAGGCTTATGACTCTGATAAGTATAGTTGCAAGATTTGAGATATTTACGAGCTAGTTCGAGAATTGTCAGCAGTTGTTAGTACATTTTTATTCCAAGGAAGTGTTGAAAAAGCCTAGTCTCAAATGTACTAATATCATAAAGATGACTGAACATTTGTTTCATCAGAATTGTCAGCAACTGTTTCAACAGTCTCAACTAGGTTTTTTTCATGTTTTAAAACAATAGAATCAATTTGTTTCACACCTGAAGAGATCTTACTTATCACCTTTGCATCCCTGTTCTCTTTATTAAAAATGTCACTCTTGACATTTCTTGCATTTTGCATGGCAGGAGTTTGTTTCTTCAGAATGTCACCGAGACCAGGCATACCATCATCTTCTTTACAAGATTTTACAGAGGTTCTTCGTGTTTCATATTCATTAGAATTTTCTACTGCTGCCAAATTCTCTCTTTCCAATCTTGAAACACGTTTAATGAGGACTTGATCAAGACTTTTAGCTCTCTCCTCCAATTCCCTAGGGTGTTTGTCATGCTCCTTTAATTTAACTGACATCTTGGCTTCTTGTAATTCTTTCTCCAACCTTGATGTGCGCTTCACAAGAACACTCCCTAATCAGAATTAAAAGCAGCAACCTTTTCTGCCTCCAAGCGTGAAACAGGTTTAACTAATACATCTGCAAGACTACTACCATTGATGTTGGAATTTCCTCCACATTCTGTTCATTTTCCTCCAGATTTGATCTTTCATGTACATATTATTGAAGTGTATGGAGGCAAGCAGCGTAGAAGTGAAAAATATTAGAATGGTCTAAAATTGTAGTTAGCAATGCGATTAAGAAATTAGTATTGGTAGGCTTGAAACCGAGACCAGGCATACCATCGTCTTCTTTACAAGATTTTACAGAGGTTCTCTGTGTTTCATATTCATTAGCATTTGCTGCTGCTACCAACTTCTCTCTTTCCAACCTTGAAACACGTTTAATGAGGACTTGATCGAGACTTTCAGCTCTCTCCTCCAATTCCCTAGGGTGTTTGTCATGCTCCTTTAATTTAACTGACATCTTGGCTTCTTGTAATTCTTTCTCCAACCTTGATGTGCGCTTCACAAGAACACTCCCTAAATCAGAATTAAAAGGAGCAACCTTTTCTGCCTCCAAGCGTGAAACAGGTTTAACTAATACATCTGCAAGACTATTACCATTGATGTTGGCATTTTCCTCCACATTCTGTTCTTTGAGTAGAGCACTCAAACCATGGGTAGAAACTATTTGTTCCAGGGAAGTAAGTTCCTTGGTGCTTAGGAATTTCATCCTCTCCAGCATTAACTGAACGAGATCTTCAGAAACATCCCGAGGTGATGGAAGTTATTTTGATATTTTGTTGTTTAATGTTGCCTTAAAGGCTTCAGATTTGATCTTTATGGAATCAGAAGTATCTTCCTCACTGTCCAATTTACAACCACGATGAGTTTTGGCTTCAGAGGAGCAGGTCCACTTATCTAAACCCTTGGGAATTTCAATGTCATCAGTACATGGCCCACCTGCTATATCTTGACTCTTGACCCTACATTTGACCTCAACCTCACTTGCTGCATCTATGAGTGTGGTATTTGGGAGATCAGCCAACCTGCCAAATGCAAATTTAACAGCGGCTGCAACCTCTTTCTCTACTTCGAATGCAGTTTCAAAAGATGCAATGACAGGGAAAATTTTAGGGGCGAATTTTAGTAGATATTTCTATATTTAGTTAGTACATTTGTATTCCAAGGAAGTGTTGAAAAAGCCTAGTCTCAAATGTACTAATATCATAAATATGACTGAACATTTGTTTCATCAGAATTGTCAGCAACTGTTTCAACAGTCTCAACTAGGCTTTTTTCATGTTTTAAAGCACTAGAATCAATTTGTTTCACACCTGAAGAGATCTTACTTATCACCTTTGCATCCCTGTTCTCTTTATTAAAAATGTCACTCTTGACATTTCTTGCATTTTGCATGGCAGGAGTTTGTTTCTTCAGAATGTCACTGAGACCAGGCATACCATCGTCTTCTTTACAAGATTTTACAGAGGTTCTCCATGTTTCATATTCATTAGCATTTGCTATTGCTACCAACTTCTCTCTTTCCAACCTTGAAACACGTTTAACTAGAGCATGATAGTAGCTACACACATGAAAATTTAACAATTCCTCTGATTGAGTTATGCATCTCCACAACACCAAGCCTCTCTCAGAACATCTTGAAATTCCCTCTTTGCCAGTTTGATCAAGATACTTGCAACTTGATGATCTGTAGGAATATATTGAAGAGTTAGTGCTCCCTTTTGAAATCGGTGTCTAATGAAATGGTACATGATCCCCTTGAAATCCCCTTGTTGTGTAGGGTTTTTTTCATTCACAATGCAATGCCCCAATCTCTGATCAAGAAAGACAAGTTTATCACAATTGTATCCTCAAGAGCATAGTCACCCTAACTCATCACAACCATTGGTGCATTCTGTTCATGTACTTGAAGATCCACAAATAGAATTGTGGATTTCATGGATAAATGAGCCAAGTGAAGTGCACCTCCATCAGAGATGATTTGAGGCATGCAAGCATGCATCTTCCTAGAGATCCACATGCATGAGCACCTTGCTTAACTAGGACTCTGCCCTCCATTTCACTGTGCATGCAACTACTACATACAAAAAAACTTAGATTTAGAACTGAACCACTAAATAAGGAAAAACATGCATGTATGTAAGGAACTGAACTGGAGTTGAATTAAGGATGGCTAATGCATGCATGAACACCTTGCTTAACAAGGACTTTTCAAATACAACAAAAACATAGATTTTGGAACTAAACCACTAAATAAGGAAAACCACCTAAACTGGACTTGGGTTTTTCACATGCATGTAGTACCCCCCACCTCTTTGTCCTCCATAAATTCTCTTGCACCCTCATTCCTATTGTATGGCCCTGTTAAAGGAGGTCCATTGCAGCGTTCTCTATTTTTTTGGAAGAATAAAGGTGTTATAACTAGAGCATGATAGTAGCTACACACAAAAAAATTTAACAATTCCTCTCATTGAGTTATGCATCTCCACAACACCAAGCCGCTGTCAGAACATCTTGAAATTCCCTCTTTTCCAGTTTGATCAAGATAATTGCAACTTGATGATCTGTAGGAATATATTGAAGAGGTAGTGCTCCCTTTTGAAATCGGTGTCTTATGAAATGGTACATGATCCCCTTGATATCCCCTTGTTGTGTAGGGTTTTTTTTCATTCACAATGCAATGCCCCAATCTCTGATCAAGAAAGACGAGTTTATCACAATTGTATCCTCAAGAGCATAGTCACCCTAACTCATCACAACCATTGGTGCATTCTGTTCATGTACTTGAAGATCCACGAATAGAATTGTGGATGGATCGATTTATTGGGACATTTTGAAAACACATGACCAGATGTTCTTGCTGTAAAATCAGATTGACACAATTTTGGGTAGATTCTTGTAGCTCATTTTGACTGTGCAAGAAACCAGTGAGCCAATGCAACCATGTAATGATTTTTGGCACAATGAAACTGTCTATGTACTGTCTGTGTTTGATCATGATAAAATAGGGACACATCGAAAGTGTAACATATAACCAGTCTCAACCTTACAAGGTAAGGGAGAACAAAAAACCATTAAAAGATTGTACAATGTGATATTTTCGTAAAGAGATGCAAAATTTTGAATGTAAAGCTGCAAGTCAGTTAACAATCGGAGTTTATTTCAGAAGCATGAAATTCCATGTAACTGCATCTAGTTCAGATTACCAAAAAAACCACCTAATTTTGATTACATTCGAAAAAGTCACTGAAGTTTGAACTAAATTTGAAAATCATAGGTCAGCATTCCTCAAACACTAATATCACGAAAGTAATTATACACTTTCGCACTGACATGTTATGACTCGTTCTTCACTCTAGTTGAATATAAGAGTGACACAACTCATTGGAATCTTCAATGTTGTAGTATTTCCATTTATTACAATTATGGCTAACAAAATCCTATCCTCCAAGATTTTAAGCCATGCAAATTTTTTTTTTGAACTAACGCTGCATCGATATCTCGTGAAACTCGGTTAATGCCCCAATCTCTTATCAAGAAAGACAATTTTATCACAATTGTATCCTCAAGAGCATAGTCACCCTAACTCTCCAGCTAAGGAAAAAACCAAACCAAGTTATCCGCCGCAAACTGTCCAACAAAGCTAGTAGTTTATTTCTTCTTCTCAGTAGCTCCAGCAGCCCTCATATTTCTGAGGACATTGGACATCTCCTCTCGCTTCTTCTTGGCCCTCTTGTGGGTTCCCAGCTTCTTCTTTGCCACTTTCAAAGCATGCTTATCCTTCCCCACTTTCAGCAGCTCGGTGATCCGATTCTCATACGGGGAAAAACCTGCCACTTCCCTTATCAACTTCCTCAAAAAATCTCTTCGTTTCTCCTCTTCCATTTGTTCGCAGAGGGGCGAGGAGCGAGCTCGCGCTTGGTAACTATATGCCCTCTGTTCAGGCCTACGAAAATCCCTGATTTCGGCTGTGCAGGCGCCATGGTTGCATCCCTTTCTTGTGACAAAAAGAGTCACCCTAACTCATCACAACCATTGGTGCTTTATATTCATGTACTTGAAGATCCACAAATAGAATTGTGGATGGATCGATTTATTGGGACATTCTGAAAACACATGACCAAATGTTCTTGCTGTAAAATCAGATTGACACAGTTTTGGGTAGATGCTTGTAGCTCATTTTGACTGTGCAAGAAACCAGTGAGCCAATGCAACCATGTAATGATTGTCGGCACAAAAATTGCATTCACATGCTGTCATATTGTACAGAGGACATCATAATTTTGAAATATATTTTGCTGAAATTTTCAGAAATACTTACCAACACATCAAAATCATCTTGAAACACTCTACAAAGATCTTGAAATCAAGAAATCATCTTGAAACAGTCTACAGAGTTCTTGAAATCGAGAAAGGGAATCGAGAAATCATCTTGAAACAGTCTACAGAGATCTTGAAATTGAGAAATCATCTTGAAATAGTCTACAGAGATATTGAAATCGAGAAAGGGAAGGTGGATACCGTTTAGACTCCAACGAGATTTTGGAACTGAACAGGTCGATTAGTCGATGTTGGAGACTAAAAGCGAGGTTTTACATGCGCAGGCCGAGCATGTAGGCTCTGGCGATCTCCCACATCACCATCTCTTTCTCTTTTGAAGTGTATCTAGATTCTCTGCTTTATACGAACTATGGAAGGCCCTAATGGACCAGAGAGGGTCAGCCTCGCTCAGCCAGCGAGAACAACTCTCAGCCAGCAAGAACAGCTAGAAGATCGGTGTGCACAAACTTCAAAGCCCAACCACCTCTCCAAACTAGTGAAAAAATGGGGCGAATCACTCTAACCCCTTCCTCCGATCCTGTAAATCCAGGCGAATGCCATGGAAATCTGGAAAATCTGGGGCGAATTTCATGTTTCCAGATTTGTGTGCCCTTTTTTTGGTCGGCTAATAGTTAATAATTAATTATTTTTAAAATATTTATTGGGCTAACTTTATTAAACTATAAAAAGTGGGTTTTATATAAAAAATTCGCCCTAATAAAATTTAAAATCCCTTAAAATTCACCTTTGGGTTAAAATTCGCCCCTAAAATTTTCCCTGGTATATATTTCGCAGGGAGAATGGGTCTAGATGAGTTCATTCTCACAATTAGGAATTCTAATAGGAGAAGAAGATAGGGAATTTGTGTAAATGGAGGCATACCTGATGCCATTGAACAAGAATATGTAACTCTTGTACTGATAGTCATTATTTCCCGAATATGGTAGAATTATCCCTATGAGCAACGTTGTCTAATGTATTTCTCCTCGATTCCACTAGTATTTTAATTAATTTTAATGTAAGAATGTGAGCAGTGCCAGTTTGGACCCATCGGCCTGTTCCAAATTGAACCCTCACTCTAGATGCCACACATCAGGCCAAACCATAACTGATGAGGAAAAATCATTTTTTCACTACCCTCCATATTATAGAGATGTTTGATTTATACCTATTTGGTAGCCTAATCCAATATTGTAAGGAGATAAGGTATATATAATTTCTTTTTAAAACTTTATTCGATAGCCTATCCTAGGATATTAGGTTCCATCCTAATTTTTTGGTGAGGCCTTGTAAAACATACAATATATTTTTCATCCGACATCCTCCCCATTTCTCTAGAAGAGAGATTCGATGCCATTTTACTCAGCTTTTTTCTTTTTCTTCCTTCTTTCCTTTCCAATTAAAACCACAACAAATTTGTTGGACTTTTTAAAGGATACCCTTTAGCATCCATGATAATGACATCTAGTAAACACGAATGGCCTCCAAAACAAATTTTATAAGTACTAATATTTCCACCCGTGATAACCAACAATGATACCCTATATGTATCTGACTCTCAATTTTTTTTAAGAGCCACACCCATTCTTCTACTTTTTATTCATTTATCTTTAGTTTGAATATAAAGTATTTCAATACTACTTCAATTTCCAAAAGGTGATATGGAAAATGAACCTGATAATAAACCACTTCATCTTGTGAGCCACATATATATGTTGGTGTGGATTTCTCATGATTTGTTACCATGCTTGTAGATTTAATAAATAATTTTAGTATGATATCAAAATTATTTTAGTCATTATTGGACTGATTCAAGAATATTAGAACATCATCGAAGAATAAAATGTGATTCAAAACCATGTTTTCAGCAATAGGAACTCTTTTAACCACCTTAACTCCTTCCTTCGGATATAGTTATGCTAATGCCTTCCATAAGTAATAAAATTAAAAGTGGTAGTAAGAGACATCCCTGTCGAAGGCCTTGCTCAGCATGAAAAGATTGGTATCAAAACCATTTATGAGCACACTAAAAGAAATCAATGTAATACAACACATAATGAAATTTATGGATTATTTTGAAAGCCCAAATGAGTAAATAACACTCAAAGGTATATCCAACTAGTCCTATCATATGCATTCGATAAATTTATCTTAAGAATCATACCTTTCAGTTTCTTCACTTTTAATAATTGGAGCTGCTCTTGGGAAGTACTATGGCTTCATGGATTTGTCGATTCTCAAGAAAGGAGAATTGTTCCTTCGAGATGTGTTGTAATAATATATTCTTAATACGATTGGAAATTATATTCGCAATAATTTCATATATTAAATTACACAATGATATAGGGAGGAAGACATTAAAACTCCTAGGATTATCTGATTTAGGAAAGAGTGCAATGAAGGTCACATTGAATGCCTCATTCATTATACTTGTCATTCAGAATTCTTCGACTACTTTTAGAAGATCCTAACCCATGTGATCATAAATGCAATAAAAAACATGATTGGCCACCCATCCGCGCTGGGACTCTTTCCCCTTTTAAACAACTTTAGAACTGCTTCAATTTCTCCCATAGAGACCATCATATATAGTTAATGATTTTCTTCATATTCCCCAAAATGAGGGAGTAGTCTAGAAACCCTTGTAATCTCATCCATGGAAACTTATCCTTTTGCCCTAAAAGGAGTCCCAAAGTGCAAAGTACCCATGTCGGAAAAATCCTTGAAAGTATGTGATCTATTTCTTGACATAATTTCCAGGGACCATATAGTGTTTATTTCTTTTTATCCCCTAGAAAAATGTTGAAATAATTTTTACTTTCCATATCCTCGCTATAGCCATATAGCCTGATTTTTTAAGCACCAAGTTTCCTCCTTTTATTCCAACAACCTACTCTTCTCTACCTCCATCTGAATGATGTGGATTTTTTATTTTGGAGTATCATATCCACCACCGTTGGGCTCTTCTAATCGTGTCAATTCCTCCTCAATTCATATAAGTGACTTCTCATCCTTCCTCCTTTTCTATTTTATTGATTCAATGGTATTTTTCTTCAAATTTATATGGTTACAATCAAGAACCTTAGATAGAAAGAGATCATATTTAAGAGTACAAAGTTTCCACATTTCCTTAACAATCACTTGGAATTCCTCATTTTTCATCCACGTAGGATTAAATATAAAGGGTTCTCAAGGTTTAGGGAACATTCTAACTACCATTAAGAAAATCAGGGATTGATCAAATCTAGCACCCAACCCTACCCACTGTGCGATAGGAGATATATTTCCCATCATCATTTCACGAATAAAAAATCTATCCAATATTCTAGCTATCATAGCTTTTCCTGTCCTTTGATTCCTCCATGATTTTAAATGAAGCACCACTTCAATATCAATGAGTCTGTGAGACTCCATCAAATGTTCAAAAAAATCACAAGGAGAATCCACATGAGCTTGTTCACCCCATATATCATAAATACCCATGGAAAACTTAATATCACTTCCCATGATCATATTGTTTTCTTACATAAAAGAAATATTTCCTGATTTATTCCCAAAAATATATGTGGTTCTCTCATTGTCCATAAATATTTGGAATCTGAAACCCCAGACCTAGCTCCCCCGAGACTGTATTATTTACAGGTAATCCTTCTCTTCCCATATGTCCAGTAGGAATATCATCCTGCAATTGATACCTAATGCCATTCCCCCAAATATTCCTCTCGCATATACTGTATAAAAATACTAGTCCTCAATAATAGCTTCCGTAAATTATACTACCACCTTACTATTACCTAGCATTTTTGGTAGAAAAATGACATCCAACTTTTCTGATTCAATAATTTTCTTTAGGGCTATTTTTTAGCGGGGACAACCATTCCATGAAAATTGAACAACATCCACTTCATCGAGGGGTGTGGATAGGGGATTTTTTTTCTCTAATAACCCCTTCTAAAGATAACTTCCTACCTTCAATGATATCTGAACTCGCTTTCTAAAAATATGTTGAAATATGAGATTTTCTTCCTCGAGGGTTTTTAGGAAATTCAGAGGGTGATAGATGACCCAATCCCCCAACCAAATCTGCGAGTAATTTGATTAATGAATTTAGGTTGTATATATTCCCCTTGTATGAACCATACGAGTCATCCTTGGATGAGGCTTCATAGGTTAGTGATGCGGAAGGAGTAAAAGGGGAGGGCTTCATAAAACATACATGTACCAAAATAGGAGGACAAGAGATACCATTAAATTTTCATAAATATACCATAAACCCATTACTAATATATGGCAATGAAAAGGAGCATACATAGAGGGTACTACAATACAATAAGTTTCAATAGATGAGAAGGAAAGAGGGATACTCAAGTGGGGAATTAATGAAGGATAATTTGAACAAATACGAGTGGATTTGACAGGTTTTGTAGTGATGTGCGCCTCCCTCCAGATTTTCTCACTTCCTTCACTCCAATATATCAATCTAACATTTGTTGAGGGATAGTCATGGAGGATCTGACTATAACATTTTCATCATGTTCGTGAGCAACCCCTTCTGCCACTCCTACTCTAGTTTTGTCCTTCAATGCCATGGTATAATCCTTAAAGATATTACCCACCTCATGACATAACCGACATCAAAATGGAACACGTTCATATTCCAACTACTAAAACATGTAATAACCTCGCCATTGAAGCATCAAAATTTCTATTAATACATTCCTAGTATCAAGATGCACCAATATTTGTGCTTATGCCATTTTTCTAGACTCCTTGTAAGAATTTTCAAAATCTAGGAAATTCCCTAAATCATCCCCAATGCTTATGAATATATCCTTCGGAAACAATTGTAGGGGTAATCTCGGTAGTCGAACCCATATCGGTCTTGTCCTAATTTTTCCCATTCTGGATCGAAAAGGGGTGACCATATTTTTAAAAATATGGGTTCCATTTCTATATTCTAGTATCTGGATAGAATCAAAGTCACATGCTTGACCCTATTAAAAAAAAAAAGCAATCCATCCTCTGGTCATCGTAAATATTGAAGGAATTTAATCTAAAACTTATCCCCAAACCTCCTGAATCCACTTCTTAAGGAAAACATATGAATAACTACATATGTGGGCTCTACCAATTAGTATTGTATATGTTGTGTCAATAATTTCATCAAATTTGATGCCCTCACTGAGGACGAGAAAATGACCCGTATATTTAACCTTGGTACTATTCTACTTATCTTCTTATTTTTTTTGAGTTCCTTCTTCTGCATGTATAGGGGAGGATGGTGGATGGGTTTCCTCACTATTAGGGTCCTATAATTTATAGGATCTCAAGGTGATTGGATATTTTATCTCATTTGTATAATGTTGTAAATAATATTTCAATTTTCAAATGATTTCCAAAAAGATATATAAAAGAAAATGAAAAGTGAGTATTTAAAAAAAAAGAATAAAGAGACAAAAAAAAAATACAGTGAAAAAGAATAAAAAAATAAATATGAGAACCCCACAAAAGAAAAACAAATAGGAATAATATTGAAAGTGTTGTAAATCAAAATTCCACTACTTATATATAGTTTCACTATGTTAAATCAAACAAAGGTTGTGTGAATATTGTTAAAAATGTCACAATCATTAGTAATTTGTTTGATCATACATCTTAATCATGATTAGAAAAGTTTAAAATTTTGTTAATTATATTAGAGAATAACATCATCCAAACTGTTTAATCTCGGCTAATGTTAGTTAGGTAGAAAAATGATATTGATTCAATTTTTTAAGTTGAATGAATGGAGAAATAAGGGGATAGGATAGAATCGGTTTCACTTTTCATAGGAAGTAAAATGGGGGTTTTTAAATCTAAATCCACCCTTAAGAATGAATAAAATGGTTAGTTTTAGGGCTAGGTAAAAAATTGAAGTTAAAAGGGTAGAGGGGGTAGTTTCATTTCAAAGGACATTATTAAAATTTTATCATAAGTTTCAAAAAAATTATGTAGTATGCGCTTAAGGCTAATATTTCAATGAATTAATGCTTTAATTCAAAAGGATTTTCAATCAAATGAAGGTATCTAGACAACAAACACATTTTTTGGGTTTTGATTAAATCGGGCCCAACTTTCAACCATCTGATAAAAAAAAAAGATAGATCAAGGACCCATATACCTTTTCTCCCCCGCCCCCCCCTTCCCATCCTATTTTTACTGTCGGGGGAGGGGGGCTCTGAAAAGGAATTTTTCTCCCACTAGGCTTATTGAAATGTGGAGCACCCTCAACACTTTGCATCACCCCCCACGCCGATAGCTTACCACTTACCACTCTCAACCCACTTCAAAAACCATCAAGGAACTTTTCCATTTCTACCATCCCTATCCATGCACCTCTTACCACTTATTCCCTACCGTGTGAGAGTATTTGTTGACCAGTAAATGTTCTTCCTGGGAGATACCGTTAATTCATTCTTTTTTCCTCGGTAACCATTTCAAAACCCAATGCACCTGTGCCTGTAATGAAAAATTCCCAAAACCATAAATTTTTGAATGCATCACCATTTTTTTCTTTCCACTGCAAACTTTATCAATTCATTTTCATTTTTTTTGGTTTTCACGTGCCACATATATTATTCCAAGTGATCAAACATCGGATCAAGCACCAAATTCTCAATTACACTTCTGATCTACAACGAACCTTCAACATCCCCGATAATCATTCATTATCCCCACCTGTGATTCTGTAAATTATCCATTAATAATATGCCCCTCAAGAAGAAAATCCAGGATGATTCTGTCAACCCCCTCATCCATCCCCTTGTAGACCTCGACCACATTCCCTTGGAAAACCGAAATTACAAAATCTCTGAGACACAGTTTGAGTTATATATCTTCGAACTCTACAATTGGCTTGAAGATAAATTCGTTGACAAGACTGATGAAATTGGACTCTAGGAGTTGAATCTTCCCATTACATATTTCCACAAACTTTCCTCTCTCCTGAATTTGCAAGAAAATGCCAAGCATGTTATATCCTATACCAGAGAGAAACCAAAGCCCCTAGTGGTGAAATTCTCTTCACCATTACTACTAAAAACATAGATCAAATTATGCAGGTCCTCTTTGTAGAGACTAGTACCGCATTTTCAGTAGAAGCCTTATTTGAATTATATCAAAAGCTAGATTTCGCTAAAAGATTCAGGATTTTTGACCTCTTCTTTCCCGAAAACACCTAATTACCAAGAAATAATCCACCTTATCTTTCCTATATTCTCCCATATCATGACAAGAAAATTATATCTTTGTTATCCTACATTTCAGGCTATTATTCTAATCAATAGGTAGACGAACCCATTCTAGGTTTCCTGTCAATATTTTCTATAGATAATAAGCCTTCCCTCATTTTCAATTTTAGTCAATTTATGGATGATAGTATTCATGGGAAATTCCTGAAGCTACGAACTGAGAGAGTTTTCAAGTATACTTAAATTTTGGTTTACATGTTGATTATTATCCAGACGGGTTCAAGTTTTATATGCAGAAGTTAGATGAGGAGGGGAATCAATAGCCTGTGATATTTTGGACTTATGTAGTAATGAAAGAGAAATAAGAATTCACTTTCAAGTAGTACATTGAGAAATTCATACATCAAAAAATGAGTACGTTAAATAGTTCAACTGAGCAGAGGATCAATGATGAGATAAAGAGAATTTTACATTTGACAGAGCAAGAAGAGACTGGATACTAGTACCTGTACCAGAACTGCAGTGAAATCAGAGTGTATGGGTGTGATTTTGCACAATAAAAATTTCCAAAATACCTCCCCATGAGGATATTTTCATTATAATATATAAGAAAAATGATTGATTCAGATTAAATACACTTTTTTTCAGCAAGGAAGAAATTACAATTCATAATTAAGACACGCATTGGCTCTTTTGTGTGTAATAGCATGACTAGAGGAGAATAAGCATATAAGCTTCAGTAAGAGATGAATTTTAGGTTAAATTTCACATGGTCCTACGATCCTCTAGTTTTAATTTATAAGATTATGGTGGAGCACAAAACAACTCGTTATAATCGTACCTAGAGGCCAGAAATTGAAACATATGTGAACAAGATGACTTGTATAGAAAATACCTTTCAATAATTTGAACAGAAGTTTGTTTCCACTTCAAATTCACAAATTCATGTTCCCCATGAGAAAGAGGGAAAGAGACAGAGAGAATAAGAGTCACATTTAGTGATAGATAGTGGAGGGAAGGCATTCAAGATTATGTACAGAAAGAGGACAAAATTAAATCTTAAAGTAGATTTAGAGAAGAATCTAGAACAAGAAGTTGCCAGGATAGTCAAGTAAACACCCTCTTCATATCAGGAAGGCAGAAAATTTGTTTCATCTACAACATTATCATCAGTATCAAAAGGTAAGAAAGGCACAGTCCAGACTTCAAATGTTGTTCAAGGAGAGAAAGTAAAGAACATTTTTTATAGATATGGAGAAATGAAGCTTAAGAATGAAATTCTTAAGAGCAACACTTAGACTCAGTTTTGGAAGTAGAGTTCTAGATCATAGAGTAGAATCCTTTTAGCTTTTGATTCATAGAAAGGGGAGATGCAGATGGCCTTCCTTGTTGCTCAAATGTCACAGCCAAAATAAGCAGCAGAATATAAGAAGACATAATTTGAGTTTGAAACAAAAAATATCCATCCCATTGACCAAATGGAGATTCACAAACAAACTAGTGAGATTACTTTTTCTACTCTAACCAATACTAGTATATATGTCTCTAAATTGCAAGTTTCACTTTCCAACATTTAGTCTTAGCTCAAAATGGAGAAGATTTCCTCTCTAGAAAAGGATACTAGGATCAAATATTTGGAGGATTTGGTTGTGAATATGGGATATGATCCAAAAAAATGTAAATCCATAGAGGAGTTCATTAATAAGAAGAATGTTGACATTGCAGCATTGATAAAACAACTAAAGTTTCCAACAGCTAAAGATCCTCTCACTAAAGACATTGAAGAATTTGAGACTCAGAAGGGAGACATGATGAAATTAGTCATGGAAAAAAATTCTCATATTAGATAGATGGAGACAGATATGGAAAAAATGATCCAGTAGAAATAGAAGAGTTTAAAGGTAACCATGGTTCCTCTGGATGTTGTACCTCTCACAACAATCCACACTATAGGAATTATAACATCAACTACACTTGCCCAATCTACATATGTTGCTAAAAAATTGACAAAATTTGTTGAGAAATTGTCAATTCAGACTGAGGATATAAAGAAATTGCAGGGATAAGTCAAAGCTCTGCAAGATCCGAAAAGTAGGATTGAAGCTTCACATTTTCCTGAAGCTCAGAAATCCTAGAGGTTGATAGAAAGGTTAAAAAAATGAGAGAGAGAGTCAGCTATTGGATAGGCCTTTTCCCAAGCCAAGGAAATCATATGGATGGATAATCTGAATTCTATGAATGAAATTTGGCCATGTATCTAGATCGTTTTTTAGCAGAATGACCTGATAAAGAAAGCAACAAAAGCCATTACAGAAATTAGAGAACATATGGGTGACATGCCTAGGAAAGCTACCAACATGATCAAATTCCTAAATTCAAAGAATAAGTATGAGATGGATGACTTAGGAATTGATGCCAGGATTGAAACCATTTTGGAATTCAAGAAGTTTCTGACAAAAATTTTTTTTATTGCTCAGCTCGAGGAAAAGTGTCAAGGTCTAGAAACATAAATAAGGATGTTTTTTAGAATAATATAAGTATTGAATCACAAAGGGTTATCCAATGTATTTTTAATTAATGATAAATTAATTACTCAAGAATATGATGTCAAAAAGTTGAAGGAAGTGGAAAAATATAGTTCCAAATTTTCTAGTATCAAATGTTGTATGAGAGGAAGAGCGTTCCTGGAAGAAATGGAAAATTATTTTCATATTATGCATGAGGTAAATCACATCTTTGTGGTAAGACAAAAATTTTCAAATTACGCTAAGGTAGATGATATTTACAGGAAGGTAACCAAATTGACCATTCTGGTTGAAGATAGATGGGAAAAATTATGTGACTTACTAGATTAAATGGTAATTCAGATACAGTTACGGGATCAACCAACACAAAAAACAACACAGCAACAACAACATGCAAACTCACCAATAAATTCATCCAAACCAGAGCCACCTCTCCACTAATTTTTCCACCTAGCCTATTTCTCTATAGAAATAGATAATTTTTTAGATTAGTGATAAGTATACATTGTATGTTGAGACAAGAATTTTGTAATTATTGTATAAATAATTCACACTTAGAAGTATTCCATGTTGATTGTTGAATATAACTTTCTCCAAGCTATTTTAATTTTCTGGTTGATGGACTGATCAATAATACAAGGGAATTATTCACATGATTCATGTGGTGTATGAATTGGTGATTTTTTTCTCTCATTCATGTGTTAATTATTTGTTTCTTTGGCAATTTATTTCTTGAAAAAGCTTAATTACATTACACAGATGGTGATAAATAGGATTTGTTAAAATATGCACCCTATTGTAGATGTAAGCAATTTTTATGTTTTCTTTTGAAGTCAAATTAAGGAATTATTAATTTCTCCTTAGTTTCTACTTAACCTTTCATTTCTTCTATTCCATATAATTTAAATTCGAAAATCTCCAACTAGTGCAACCTAGATTTCCCTATGAATATCCTTTAAATTATGATGTAGATTCAATAAGTTTTTAGACTCGATAGCTCAATGGAATTATAAGAATTCAATTAAAAAAAAACAATCCAATCATTCACAAACAAACAAACAACTCCACTGTCATAACTACCATAAAATTTACATAAAGAAAACCTAAATTATACAGAGAGATCCCTCTCTGAAGCTGGTAGGGCCAGATCCTACCTTGCAAAGAGGTTTTTATGTTGTCTTCTATGTTTACTCTCACAATCTCAAAAATTGCAGAACGATAACACTCACTACTATGCTTATTTTCCTCCATGCTTTATGGAAAATTTGTTGTTGATCTTCCTTCAAAACAACCATAACATGGAATAGTGACCTTACCACTATTACTTTTTCTCAAATTACCTAAAAACCTAGTGTCGTCACCTGATCCATCACCTCAAGCCTAACCTCCTTAACTGACCATAATTTTATCTGCGGATGTATCTTGTCCATAGAATGGACTAGAAGACCCATCCACTACAATCCCGGTAGGTGTGCCAATATCTATACTAGGAGAATAACTAGGGTTTATACATTTATCAACTAAATGATGAGCCACAGGGGAAGACAATGCTATACTATTCAGGAATGATTGCAAGAAATATGTTGTCTTTATTTATGAAATACCATACAGTTGAAACCCTAGGAATTTTTACACCTCTAGTGAAAATAATTTTGATGATACTAATACCTATATGGGGAGTTCACCAAGCACTTCCATCCTAGTTGACATCGGGGAGCAAACATCCTACTCCGGTCATTCATCTTGCATCGGTTTCTCCATTTCTAGTTGCTTATGTGGAGGCTCCTTCCAAATAAGAAAAAAATCGAACAGGTTGGAAGAATAATCAACTAGATGTTCATCCATATCAGTAGATCCTTAACCAACAGTTGATGTGAATGTAGACTTCACAATAAGGTCTGAAAAATAACTACTCCGTAAATCGTTGAATGCTAACACCTATTTACCTTGGAACACTTTTAAGTATGGTTAGTCAAATAGTTTAATTCCATGCATTAACACCCATCATACACTACTCATCTACAGATGTAGTAAGTGTGTTCTCCTTCAGGAAAATAAAATTACCCTAACCTCCCTGGTTTCACAAACCAAAGATATGTCTATCTCCAAAATGTAGAACCATTTTTCCTTCAAGGTATCTCATTATTATTCTTCATGTTGCAAAAAAGATCAAATTTTTTATTTTCACAATATTTCTTATTCTTGGATTTAGATATATAATATTTTCTCAAAAGGAGGATAACTTCCTCTTTCATGCAAATGCACAATATTTATAGAAAAATGCTAACATAATATTATATTTACATGACAAATATTTCGAGACACTACAAGGAAAAGACCCTGTAGTGGATGTTTTTGAGGAACCCCTTATAAAACTACCCCAGACATCTGTTTCTAGCAAGGGTTACTAGAGGAATTTGGTGGCTGGAGGTTTTGGTTGATGTTTTTCATTCGATGCGCTTATCATCCTAAACTGCATGAGTGCATTCAACAAGAGAAAGCACTGGTGCACACAAAACATTGGCACACTAGACATTGTGCGCTCTATACAAACCCTCTCGATGCGTCTTATTACTGTAGCACATTGGTGCTTTACAAATTTTCCACACCGGTGTGTCCTAAAAACCCCGCGCCAAAACAAAAACAACTCGGTGCAGTCCTAGGAAACCACATCGGTTTGCCTATAAAACCCCGCACACCGGAACATGGTTAAATAAAAATAAATTATGGCCAGAAAACCACATTTCTCAATTTTCTCAATGCTCAGGAATTCCAAATTACTGGTGCAATTTATACTTGTTTGAGTCATCCTGACATTAGTGCTTCCATTGCATCCATTACACGCACCGTTGCTGTGCATTGCCCACCAATATCCATTTTTAATTTTGCAAAATGGTGGGAAAATTGACTTTTCCAAATTCTACATTCAATATGTGTCCTCGATGGCCAAATGTACAAGTATCTTAAAATTAAAAAAAGGTGTGGTGTGGTTAGTTACCTAGCCGCACCATTGACCTTGTGGAATAGTGACAATGTGGTGCATTCACTTAAATATCCACTCCGGGGTGGGTATTTTTGTCAATGCACTATATTCTAGAATTTTTACATGGCCAACAGTGCAGCCTAGTAAAACACCACATCGTTGACTATGTAATGATGTTTGGAGGTCAGTAAACTGACCGAACTATACCCCCCGCGGCATAGAGTTTGTTTAGTGCACCGCCCTCCCAACATGGTCCATAGTCAACGGTGTGGTCTATTATACCACCGCATTGTTGATTTAAGAAGAATACCAGGAGCGTGGTGTGCTCAAAATTTTCAAGTGCACCTTCTCTAGTGCACTAAATATATTCTAGTGCACCGTTGCCGATGCGTGACAAAATAAGATGCACCGGTACTTGTGCATGCTTTTTTTTAGTGGTGCACCGACTTTTTTTTGTTTTTTTCCAAAAAAAAATTGTATATGTATATTCCTAAATACATGTCTCATTTAATAAAAAAATTGTATTTAATATGTCAATCATTCAGAGAGGTGAAAGGAGAGTAGAGAGGGAACAACAACAACAACAATAGACAAGTATAACATTTTTCACTTGTGGGAGGCATGAGAGAGGGGGAGAGATGGGCACGATCCCCCTATTATAGAAGCTACCCAGGGGCTCCTAAGGTAGGTAGGCCTCCTCAAGTTCTATGAGGAGGCTACCTTCCTAAAGGGCCACGGTTTGTTTTTGAGAAATCTTATCTGTAAGTGGAATGCCGACCGAAAAGATTTCTAGGTTGTTCCTAACAAGTGGTATAGACCCACTGAGGAGGACATATATTTCATTACAGGGCTATCGAGGAGAGGGGTGGATTTTCCATCGTTCCCATATGTTCCAGTTGGCTATGCAACAAGGAATGAATTGGTGTACTCCCACAGAGACATTAGCGCAGATAGACTATCTCATTCATATTTTCAAGTCTCTGGAGGTCAGTTACATATTGCTACATTTGGTAGTGAGAAGGTGAGGTTCCTCTCACTTCAGATTTCGACCATTTTACGCAACACCAAAAACGATAAATGCATTAGTTTCCTGCCTATATATTATGTTGATTCTTTAGTACAAGAGCCATGACTTGTTAGGTGGTCTGTCATGTTTTTGCGGTAGTTATTTACTATCTTAGGTAGATGTTTTTCTCATGCAGAACGAAGGGTCAACTTCCCTTTTTCTTTGGAGCTTTTATTTTTTATTTTTTTAGAGGCTTCCAGAGATGAGGCCTAATTTTTTTTGGAAGCCTCGTAGGCCGATGTTGGAGGCGTAGATGCACATGTGGGGACAGATGATACCCAAGAGGGGCAAGACTGAGTTTTCTGTGAGGATATCACATGATGCATTGGAGTTACTAGCCAGTGTTGATGAGCACCCCTTCGTTATGGTCCCCTATCCTTATGCTAGTTTGGATTGGCGAGAGTGTGCCAACATCCTTTTCACAGATGATGAGCCGCTTGATGATAGAGGTAATATCACTGTTTTATTTAAATTTATTCTAACATGTTCTTTAACTTTTTTTTATTAAATTGTGTGATGAAATTGTCTAATGATTGTTGTGTACTTGTACATATTTTGAATACATTGGGTCTTTTGATGGAGAGGACATGCCAAAACCACCATATGGTCTAGGTGTGGATCTTGATGACAATCAAGATATGCCAGAGGTCGAGGATCATCAGGATGTTGGTGTAGAGAGACCTAGTCCTGCTAGTGTGTTAGTACTGCCATTTTCTAGGCACAGTAGGCTTAATAACAGATTGAACATGGAGTTGGGTGACCAACTCTGTGAATTGGTTATTGAGGCGGGAGTCAGGACCGCTACTATGAGAGACATACAGGCCGATGGTAGGCTGGTACATATGTGGAGAGGCATGACATGTGACATGTACAGCCTGACGCAACATTTCATAGGAGATATGACCTTATTTATGTGGCTGAGGAGGACCTTTTCATGTTATAGGTGTGGTTGACATGCAAAATGTGATCGATAGTCTGCGAAAAAACTGATGTATCATCTGATGATCATGATTAGGGGAGTGATCATCGTTCACCTCGTGTGATTCCAGATGAGAAAATTCCACTAGCATCGAGCAACAGTCATCATGAAGAGTAGGATGGACCATCGACCACGTCAAGTCAGCTGCCTGCAGCATCTAGTAGTACTCATAATCATGATCAAGTTGGACCATCTACCATTTTGATTCACCACGATGAGCAGCCGACAATTGATCGTGATCAGACTGAGGCACCAATACTAGATCGAGAGATAGGTGATGATCAACATGTATTTGAGCTTGTCAAGGCTGCACGGTTGACTGAGAAGGCCTCAACTAGAACTACTATTGATGATGTACCACGAGCCGATATATGACATTTATATTATAGTTGTATATTTTTGACATTATTTAGTTATATATATATATATATATATATGGTCTATGTATCTTATGTTGATGTTGCAGTTGCACTTAATTTACATGTTGGTAATCATCATGAAGTGTATGTTGTTAGGTCATGTTAAATATGTTCATTTAATGTACAACTTGGAGATAGATGTGTATGTGAGAGTAGTTATTTCACATGAAATGTATATTTGATGTTTGTGTTGTGATGATGTTATACAATGCTAATTGTGTTTTGTTAGATGATAATGATCACGATGATGTTAGCGAATTTGAATGTGTCTTTTAATGAAATATAACGTTGGTACGATGGTTATCATGATCGTCATGTTTATTCATTAATTTAATATTAACTGATCATGATATTGTAAAAATGTAATATTTGTAATTCTAATTGTATGTAAAATTCTAAAATTGTAATTGTAATTGTATATATGTAAATTTCTAAAATCGTAATTGTAATTGTAAATTCTAAATTTATAAAATTGTAATTGTATATATGTAAAATTCTATAATTGTAATTGTAATTCTATGTGAAATTGTAAAATGGTAATTGTAATCGTAATTGTAATTTTAATTGTAATTGTATGTAAAATATTTGTAAAATTTTAATTGTATTAATGTGAAATGATTTTATTAAAATTTTTAAATTTGTAAACTTTTAATCGAATAATATGAATTTTTGTAACATAATAAAGTTTATAAACTTATGCAAATAAATTCATGTACTTTAGAATTATTATTATTTTATTATGATATTACATACAAAAAAAAGAATTTTCTACAGTACGACATTTTTTTTGAGATCAACATAATTGCAAATTATCAAGTGAAATATTGATTTTAACCTTAACACAATGAAAATTACAAATTAATTCAGAATACATATTATAATGTTTCGAAAAACCCATCTTAAAATCTATAAATATTGATCAAATAACACACGTACCATAAGACTATTGTTCTCAAAAATATGTTTTGTTCTAGGTTCATGTCTCAATACGAACCACCAATCCCTATCCAACACATATGGGTAAAAATATAGCTGGTTTCATTGTTTGGGGAAAACGTAGGGATCCTTAGCTCCTTCCCACATCTTTCTAGAGTTTATACATATCATCCTACTCTCGTGATGTTCCTTTACATTATTCCGGTAAAAGGTGTCCCACCACTTGTACCTAAAAATAAAGCAATGGAAAGAAGAGATATTCACTCCAATGATCTCTTTTATCTTTTCAACATAACCTAATGTCCCACGTACTAGGTTTTGATCACGGTGGCTAGATCGACTAGATTGATAGAACTTGACTTCCACTCCACAGTCTTGTGTGATGTTTCTAGCATTAGCATTTTCTGTCTAACATTTTGTCCATATGTCCACATAGATGGGAAAAAATGCACCTATTATAAAAAAGTTAAGAAAAACATAGTGTCATGTGTCTTATAATAACCCAATAGTTAAAATATGAAATATAAATGTAATCACATTTGAAAGATACATTATTAAGTTTCAAATGTACATAAAAATTAAATATATTATTACCGAGTTGATGCACCAAATCCTTACATTTACCACATCCTCTTCAGCACGAGGGTAACAACCAGTTGCACCGTATTTCTCTCTGACTTGGTCTGCAACCCAACAGCTGGGACATATTTTTGGCATATTTTCTTTTAAATAATCGGTATAAGGCATATTTCTACCATTTAACCATCTAAATTCGTTCCTATTACTATCCAATTTCATCCTCGTTTGTTCGTACAATGTGACCCATGGTTGTGTCGCTTCAGAATTGTAAAGAACGAATTTATTGATTTCTTTAATTTATGCATTCACTGATGAAATCAAACCGACATTATATAGTACATAGAGATGAAAATATACATTATATCAAAGTTCAACATGAATATTTTTTTTCTGTAAATTTGAAAAATTATAAGTCTCTTACTCTTTATCAAGCATTTTTTCCCACTTGTTTGGAGCAACTCCCCTCCTCTTTTGTCTTCATCCCTTTCATCGTCCCAAATCACTGCACCTGGTCTATTATCAATTTTATTTATGTACTCACTGGCATAATAGAAAGACTCATAAGATATGTACCCTTCTACCATAGACCCCTTAGTTTTTTCCTTTTGTCGAACAAAACCTTTCAATTTCTTCATGTACGTCTCTAAGAAGAACATCCAACGACAAAAAATTTCCCCAACTAATTCAACCTTATCTACTAGGTGGATTAGAATATGAACCTCCAAGTCCATCAAACTCGTCGGCAGTTCCTTCTCAAACATACAAACAATCTCAACTATCTCTTGATGCCACCATGGAATGCTAGCCACACGAATTCCCTTAGATGTGATCCAACGTAAAAATGTAGATAATTTAGATATGGCATGTCCTAGGTCTTGAGGGAATTCATGTTTCACATGCCCATGCAAGAACAAATGATAACATCGATGAAAAGCTATAAACACATACAATAATATACAAAATTAGTTATTTTTTATGATCCCTGCATTGTTGGAATATTGTCATTGATGGCAAAGGAATTGGAAAAGGCATGGGAAACAAATAAGAACAACAAAGTTGCAGAAAACAACGATCAGCAGCAAAGAACAAAGGAAGAATGCATTTACAGAGATAAGCAGGGAATTGAAGCAGAGTTGTCCAAAGACAGAGGCAAATTGAGAAGAATGAGTGAAACTCTTATTCATTCGTATATGGTGATGAGGGATTGGTTCTAAACTCTCTATGACTTATATATTCAGTAGAATATTTGAGTCTCTGTGGACATTGGTGAAATCATGTGTTATTGACAGTTGGGCTTATGCTCGTATAGACAGCTTGAATTGTGAAAAGCATGAGAGTGATGCTCAGACCATCTCGCTTTTGTGGAAGAAGGAGATTCGTGAAGTTGTATACAATATCACGTTGCTAAGGTCACGACACAGTGAAGTAAATCTGCATAATGGAGGGATTAATGGTGCTCTGGTTCTGTAAGTTGTTCGAGGAACCAATACGATCGACAGTGGAATTATACGCCTCGGCCTCTGTGTAGGTATGGAAGGTCTACGAGTCTTTGCGTTGTCTATGTAATAGAACCTGGAGCATGAATAAATTGATTATATAAAGAAAACTCTGAAGTGGGGTTTTTAATCGTTTAAAGAATAAGTTTGATGGAACCATGTGCTTAGACGGAACAGTGACTGAGAGGAACAATGACGGCGGGTTGGAGCGAAACCGTGGGTTATTTCGCACCACCTTTTGTCGATACGTGGTATTTCGTGGATTGGCAGCGATTCCATACAGATGTTGACACGCGTCTCTGCAAAACCGCCAAGCGCACGATAATTATAGTCCTTCGCATGTTAAAAATCGACCCAGGATGGCCAGTGAAATTGCTTGTGCGTCGTCGATCTGAAAGGGGGTCATCGAACGGTCATTATTTGTGGAAGATGCACGAAGGTTAAAAAAAATGTGTGTGAATATTAACACAGTACGACGTGCCATCGCGCGTTATTGCCCGTGCAAATTACCCAAGCGAAATCCGTCGATCTTGGAGGCTCGCGATCCGATGGTGATCGGGCAATGGACCTGCATGAAGTTTAGTTTGGTACGGAGGGGCGCATATGTGGGCCAGGGGTCAAAGTTTTATTAATATTAAACTATTCGAAAGCATTGGATTTATATATAAAGCCCTGATTAAAATTTCATTGAATTTTTAATTAAAAATAATATTACGGGGGCAGTATAAAGATTTAAAAATTCAGAAGGGGTACCCCCGTAGTTGAACAAGCAATCAAGCGTTGACCAGAAATCGACGGTGGAGATTAAGTACGAGGGCACCAGCCAAAAATTTTCTTCCGTACCACAAGAACCCCCGTAGTGACGTAATGATGACATATGCAGCGAAATTTGATTGGTCTTCTGACTATAATTGTGGGCCCTGGGGGTCAAAGGTTAATTTTTTTGAAAGCATTGGATGTTTTATAAAGTCCAAAGGGTTAAAACTTTATAAATATATTTATTTATCAATTTCTTTAAATTGATAAATAAATTAAAAGAAATCATAAAGGTACGTAAGGGTAATACCATCCAGGAATACCATTAGTTTTGACCCATGGTTTTTAATAAGGACGAAAACTGTATAAAGGAATGAGAATTATGAAGAAAGTGTGTGCGTGAAAGGATTGATAAGAAAACTAATCTCCTTTGGAGATATCTATATGAATAAACCCCTGATATATCTGAATCAAGGGTGCACCTGTAAATATGATGATCAGATCGAATAACATGTGCATGCATAAGGGTGATGAATGAATGAAGCTCTTGAAGGAATTTATGGATGGGCGAAATCTGTTCTTAACTGAAAAAACTAAATGAACCTCTCGTCGTGAACGACGGACGAAGAAACAATGAAGAGCTAGCGCATGACTGCTGAAGAAAACATATGAATCCGGTGAGTCTGAGGGTTGAAGCCTTCATTTTGGAAGTAGAAGTTTTCTGCCAGTAGAAACTGGTGTTACGTTCAGGGGGTTGAAGCTCCCTTCCAGGAAAGGCTGGTAAACGAGAGAAGGTTGTAGCCTTCTGCAGGTGGGTGCCTGCGTGCTGGTATGAGTCTGCACAAACATATATTGTAAAATTTTTTCTCTATAATAAAATATTGAAGAGTGAGATTACAGCAGCGGTGGTTTTCTCCCGAATTGGGTTTCCACCTTAAATCCTGGTGTCCATATGTGTTATTCACGGTTAATGGTTTTTTCTGATTTCTGTTCATGCTTAATGCTTATCTGATGCAATTCTCTAAGTAAAGACATAATAAGATATCTGGACATACGTGTTGAATGCATTACTGTAACATATTTTTTTAAGAGAAAGGAAAGAAAAAATTTTCAGCCTTAAATACTGATTCACCCCCCCCTCTCAGTATTTTTCCCAACAATTGGTATCAGAGGAGGTCCTTCTGATAAAGCTTAGCCGCTAGAAGGAAGATTATTCAAGATGAGCAATCAAGATGGAACAACAACTATCAGGCCTCCACTCTTCAACGGAAAGAACTTAATCTTTTGGAAAACAACGATGAGATCCTATCTTCAGTCTCTGGGAGCAGATGTATGGGCTATTGTTGAAGGAGGATATCAATATCCAGCCTCAGTACCAACAGATCCAACGGAAAGAAAGAATTATGAAACAAATGCAAAGGCAGTCAATGCTCTATTAGGAAGTCTAACTGAATCATAATTTGTCAAAGTCATGCAGCTGAATACAGCAAAGGCAATATGGGACAAAATCATTCTAAGCTATGAAGGTGATGCAAAGGTAAAAAGTGCTAAACTTCAAACTCTCAGAATCCAATATGAGAATCTTAAAATGCTTAATGAAGAAAGCATTGCAAATTTATTTCTACATCTTGATGATATTGTAAATCGCATGAGAAGTCTAGGAGAAACAATTACTGAATCCACTTTGGTTGAGAAAATTTTAAGATCTCTAACAGCAAAATTTGAGTCAAAAGTTTCAGCTCTTGAAGAAAAGCAGGATCTTCAAAATCTTAATGTGGTACAACTTCATGGCATACTAACTACATATTAAATGAGAAGAGGAGGACCATCTCAAGTCAAAGAAGCAGTCTTTAGAACTTCTACAAAAGGAAAAGAAGTACAAATAATAGAAGGATCAGGATATATCTCAGAAGAAGATGAGATAAACTTCGTAAAGAAACTTCAACTTGGCACAGGACGATTCAGAGGTAAGCTTCCTTTCAAATGTTTTGATTGTGGAAGAGTTGGTCATTATGCTGCCAAGTGTCCTTATAAAGAAACACATAAAAAGGGGAAGGAAGTAGCAAGAAGGAATAAGAATCATTTTAGCTCTAAAAAGAGTTACTATACTCATGAAGATAGTGATGGGTCATCTGATAGTGAGGAAGAATGTGAACAAGATCTGAGACTTCTCATGGCATTTGAAAAAGGATCTAGAGAAGAAGAGGATACTTTTTTGGACGCTCTAGAAGACACTGATTTTCTTAATGAAAACAATAAACTCAAAATTTGCTTAGAAGAGAGAAAAATAATCATAGAAACTCTGAAAAATCAGCTTGAAGATAAAGAGAAACACAATGAGAAATTAGAATGTGAAGTAGTAGATCTAAGAAAAGAACTTGGGAAAGTAAAGACTCTGAATCTTAGATTTGCTAAAGGGTCTGAAACCTTAGATGAGATTATCAAGGTACAACGTTCTCCTCTCATAAAGACAGGTCTTGGATGTATTGGAGAATCTTCTCAAGCATCAGCACCAAATTATCTAAAAGCAGTTACAGCTGGTTTACAACATGCTGCCACTCAGCAAGGGAACAAAGAATCTTTACAGGTAAAGCATGATCATTTCAATTCAAGAAACACTAACAGGAATGTCTTTTGAAGAAACACCAATCAACAAATAAATTCATATAGAAGATCTTATGATCGCAGAAATTTCTTCTTCATTGGACAATGTTTCTCATGTCACAATTTTGGTCATAAATCTATTCAATGTGTAGCATATAAAACTTTTATGACAAGAGAAGCAAGAAAGAAAAGGACTAATATTGAAGCAAAGAAGAATACTTATAACAACTTTTCTCCCCTTCAAAATGAAGTTGAATGCACTTATTGCAATAACTTTGGCCGTGAAGAATCTGAATGCAGGAGCAAATTTCAGCCAAAAGAACATGTTCCTTCAAGATCCAAAGTATGGAAAAATAAGGAGTTACAGGTTGAAAATTGTGGCATAGCGTTATTTGCATAACATGAAGAGAACCAATGGTACATTGATAGTGGATTCTCAAGACACATGACAGGTGATAAAGACAAACTTCTTGCATATAGTGCTCTAGAAAAGGAGAAGAATGTTACATTTGGAAATGATACTCCTGCGGTAATTAAAGGTAAAGGGTCTGTTTTCCTAAAGGATAAGGTGAAAGCTAATGAAGTCATGTATGTGGATGGATTAAAGCATAACTTGTTAAGTGTAAGTCAAATGTGTGATCAAGGAACTAAAGTTGTCTTTAGTTCAAAATAATGTGTGGTACGTGATCTTGATACAGGTAAAGCAATTATAAAAGGAAAAAGAACTCCAAACAACCTGTATATATTGAAGAACCCCAGAGAACAATGTTATTTGAGTAAATCTTCAGAAAATTTGCTATGGCATAGAAGGTTGGGGCATCTGAGCTTCTCTCAAATCAACAAATCAAGTAGACTTAAAGCTGTTCATGATCTTCCCAATATTACTCTACCTGAAAATATCATATGCAAATCTTGCCAATTTGGTAAGCAAACCAGGGTACAATTTAATGCCAAGGAAGGATCATCAAGTAAGCCTCTTCAACTCATTCATACTGACATATGTGGACCTATGAGGAAAAATTCACCCCTTGGTGAAGAATACTATATCTTATTCATTGATGATTTCTCTAGAATGTGTTGGATTGGGCTGCTTAAACACAAAGATGACGCATTTGAGAAATTTCAGATTTTCAAAGCACTAGTGGAGAATGAATTAGAATTAAAAATCAAGTGTCTTAGATCTGATCAAGGAGGAGAATATACATCCAAATAATTTCTTGAATTCTGTGAACAACACGGCATAAAAAGACAGTTCTTTGTAGCTGGCACTCCACAACAGAATGGTGTTGCAAAGAGAATGAATAGAACAATTCAACAAATGGCTAGAGCTATGCTTGATGATTCCGGAACACCTGACACATTTTGGGGAGAAGCAGCACATACAGAAGCAAACATTCTCAACAAAGCACATGTTCGTGTAAATAATGATAAAACTCCATATGAACTCGGGTATGGTAATCCTCCCACTATAAAGCATTTTAGAATTTTTGGGAGCAAATGCTTTATCAAAAATAATGATGAAAAACTTGGCAAGTTTGAACCCAGAGCTGATGAGGGAATACTTCTTGGTTACTCCTCTAGGAGTAAGGCATATAAATGTTACAATAAAAGACTTCGAAAGATTGTTGAATGTATTGATGTTGTTATTGATGACTCTACTGTAGCCCCAAAAGAAGAAAAGAAAACAACAGATGAAGATGATGAGGACACATATCCTTCTACATCAAACAGTAATGATACAAACAGTACACCCAGTGAAGAACCTGAAGAAGAGTTGTCTGAAAAGGCTCCATCTAGATATGTTCAAAAGAATCATCCAAAATCTCAAATTTTGGGAGAAAAGGAATCAGATGTACAAAAAAGAAGGACTCTTGTGGGATCTTCTAGCAATCTGGCATTTCTGTCCATGGTTGAACCTCACAGTGTCAGTAAAGCTAGCAAAGATGAATGTTGGATTCAAGCCATGAATGAAGAGCTTGATCAAATTGAAAAGAATCACACTTGGGAGTTAGTACCAAGGACTCATGACAAAAATGTCATTGGAACTAAATGGATATTCAAAAACAAGTTAAATGAGAATGGGGATGTTATAAGAAATAAAGCTAGACTTGTGTGCAAAGGGTACGCTCAACAAGAAGGTATAGACTTTGAAGAAACCTTTGCTCCTGTAGCCAGACTTGAAGCCATAAGAATGTTTCTTGCGTTTTCAAGCTTCCAACAAATCAAAGTTTATCAAATGGATGTTAAATATGCTTTTCTCAATAGTGATCTAGAAGAAGAAGTTTATATAGAACAACCAGAAGGATTCATTTTGGGAAATGATGAAAAACTTGTTTGTAGATTGAAAAAGGCTCTATATGGTCTCAAACAAGCTCCAAGTGCATGGTACTATCGTCTTGACAAATATCTTCATCAACAAGGATTTTCAAAGGGGTCTGCTGATAGCAACTTATACACAAAAACTGAAAATGACAAATTATTGATTGTGGTTGTATATGTTGATGATATCATTTTTGGAAGTAATGGAGAGTCTATGAGTCAAAAAATTTCTTCTGATATGCAGCAAGAATTTGAAATGTCATTACTTGGGGAACTAACATTCTTTCTTGGCTTGCAATTGCAACAAGCAACAGATGGCATATTCTTATCACAAGCTAAATACCTCAAGAAAATCCTGAAGAAGTATGGCATGGAATATTGTAAACTTGTAAGTACACCAATGATAACTGGATGTAATCTCAGCTCTAATGATGATTCCCCCACCGTGAATCAACCAGAATACAGATCTATGATAGGAAGTCTTCTTTATCTCACTGGGACAAGACCAGACATCATGCATGCAATTGGGATTGTTGGACGATTCCAAGCTAATCCAAAAGAGTCTCATCTTCAGGCTGTGAAAAGAATATTCAAATATCTACAAGGAACTCAAGACTTTGGACTATGGTATCCAAAGAAGGCTGATCTTACTCTTCATGCATACACTGATGCAGATTGGGCTGGAAGTGTTGATGATCGGAAAAGCACTAGTGGTGGTGCATTCTTTATGGGACCCCGGTTAGTATCTTGGTTTAGCAAGAAGCAGAGCTCCATTTCCTTATCTACAGCAGAAGCAGAATATGTGGCTACAGCATCATGTTGCACTCAACTTCTCTGGATGATGCAAACCCTACAAGACTTTCAAATCAAATGTTCACCTCCTATCTCCATTATGTGTGATAATACAAGTGCCATCAGTATCTCAAAGAATCCTGTTATGCATTCCAAGACCAAGCACATTCCCATCAAGTATCACTTCTTACGAGAACAATTGCTTGAGAAAAAGGTGAAATTAGAATATATTTCCTCCAAAGAACAAGTTGCTGATATATTTACCAAACCTCTACCCAGGGAAGCATTCGAATATCTCAAAAAGAAATTGGGAGTAGTCTCTGTCATGCAGAGGATCCGGTCGACTTAATTACAGATGACTAAATTGGTTGTGAGGAGCTGTTGGGCATCTCTGAATGCACAGGCTCAGGGGGAGCATTGGTCATGTGAAAATGATGAATTGTTGGTCATATTATGTTTTAAGATGCAGCATGATCTCAGGGGGAGCATGGGACTGTCGTTTCAACGATTCTTGATCAAACTCTTTGCCATTGATGTCAAAGGGGGAGGAAACACAACAAAGGGTGTCTATCAGGTCATCAAAGGAATAGTATTGCCATCAATGCCAAAGGGGGAGATTGTTGGAATATTGTCATTGATGGCAAAGGAATTGGAAAAGGCATGGGCAACAAAGAAGAACAGCAAAGTTGCAGAAAACAACGATCAACAGCAAAGAACAAAGGAAGAATGCATTTACAGAGATAAGCAGGGAATTGAAGCAGATTTGTCCAGAGACAGAGGCAAATTGAGAAGAATGAGTGAAACTCTTATTCAATTCGTATATGGTGATGAGGGATTGGTTCTAAACTCTCCATGACTTATATATTCAGTAGAATATTTGAGTCATTATGGACATTGGTGAAATCATGTGTTATTGACAGTTGGGATTATGCCCGTATAGACAGCTTGAATTGTGAAAAGCATGAGAGTGATGCTCAGACCATCTCGCTTCTGTGGAAGAAGGAGATTCATGAAGTTGTATACGATATCAAGTTGCTAAGGTCATGGCACAGTGAAGTAAATTTTCATAATGGAGGGATTAATGGTGCTCTGGTTCTGTAGGTTTTTCAAGGAACCAATACGATCGAAAATGGAATTATACGCCTTTGCCTCTGTGTAGGTATGGAAGGTCTACGAGTCTCGGCGTTGTCTATGTAATAGAACCTGGAGCATGAATAAATCGATTATATAAAGAAAACACTGAAGCGGGGTTTTTAATCGTTTAAACAATAAGTTTGACGGAACCATGTGCTTAGACGGAACTGTGACCGAGAGGAATAGTGATGGCGGGTTGGAGCGAAACCGTGGGTTATTTTGCACCACCTTTTGTCGATACGTGGTATTTCGTGGATTGGCAGCAATTCCATACAGATGTTGATACGCGTCTCTGCAAAACCGCCAAGCGCACGATAATGATAGTCCTTCGCACGTTAACAATCGACCCAGGACGGCCAGCGAAATTTCTTGTGCGTCGTCGATCTGAAAGGGGGTCATCGGACGGTCATTATTTGTGGAAGATGCGCGAAGGTTAAAAAAATGTGTGCGAAGATTAACACAGTACGATGTGCCATCGCGCGTTATTTCCCGTGCAAATTGCCCAAGTGAAATCCATCGATATTGGAGGCTCGCGATCCAACGGTGATCGGGCAATGGACCTACACGAAGTTTAGTTTGGTACGGAGCGGCGCATATGTTGGCCAGGGGTCAAATTTTTATTAATATTAAACTATTCGAAAGCATTGGATTTATATATAAAGCCTGGATTAAAAGTTCATTGAATTTTTAATTAAAAATAATATTACGGGGGCAATATAAAGATTTAAAAATTCAGAAGGGGTACCCCCGTAGTTGAACAAGAAATCAAGCGCTGACCGGAAATCGACGGTGGAGATTAAGTATGGGGGCACCAGCCAAAAATTTTCTTCCGTACCACAAGAACCCCCGTAGTGACGTAATGATGACATACGCAGCGGAATTTGATTGGTCTTCTGACTATAATTGGTGGCCCTGGGGGTCAAAGGTTAATTTGTTTGAAAGCATTGGATGTTTTATAATGTCCGAAGGGTTAAAACTTTATAAATATATTTATTTATCAATTTCTTTAAATTGATAAATAAATTAAAAGAAATCATAGAGGTACGTAAGGGTAATACCGTCCAGGAATACCATTAGTTTTGACCCATGGTTTTTAATAAGGACGAAAACTATATAAAGGAATGAGAATTATGAAGAAAGTGTGTGCGTGAAAGGATTGATAAGAAAACGAATCTCCTTTGGAGATATATATATGAATAAACCCCTGATATATCTGAATCAAGGGTGCACCTGTAAATATGATGATCAGATCGACTAACATGTGCATGCATAAGGGTGATGAATGAATGAAGCTCTTGAAGGAATTTCTGGATGGGCGAAATCTGTTCTTAACTGAAAAATCTAAATGAACCTCTGGTCGTGAACGACGGACTAAGAAACAATGAAGAACTAGCGCATGACTGCTGAAGAAAACATATGAGTCCGGTGAGTCTGAGGGTTGAAGCCTTCATTTTGGAAGTAGAAGTTTTCTACCAGTAGAAACTGGTGTTACATTCAGGGGATTGAAGCTCCCTTCCAGGAAAGGCTGGTAAACGAGAGAAGGTTGTAGCCTTCTGCAGGTGGGTGCCTGCGTGCTGGTATGATTCTGCACCAGCATATATTGTAAAAGGTTATCTCTATAATAAAATATTGAAGAGTGAGATTACAGCAGCGGTGGTTTTCTCCTGAATTGGGTTTCCACCTTAAATCCTGGTGTCGATATGTGTTATTCATGGTTAATGGTTTGTTCTGATTTCTGTTCATTCTTAATGCTTATCTGATGCAATTCTCTAAGTAAAGACATAATAAGATATCTGGACATACATGTTGAATGCAGTACTGTAACATATTTTTTTAAGAGAAAGGAAAGAAAAATTGTTCAGCCTTAAATACTGATTCACCCCCCCCTCTCAGTATTTTTCCCAACATGCATGGGATAAAATTTATTAATATAAAAAATAATAAAATCATGCTTTTAACATTATATGTACTCTTAGAATATTAAGATGGTCATGCGATTTCAACCCCGACAAATGGTCATCCACGGTGAAGTAGCGTCGTAGTGAAGAACCGTATGAATATGGCACCTTCACACCCATAATGACTTCCTTTGCCAAAGAAAGATCCTATTTTCTTAAAATCCATGGGACATAAAATTCTTTAAAATACCATGAAATAGAGGGACCAAGGCTTACCTCTGATCCTATACTTTCTAATCATCTTGGCCAATGTTTCTTTTTATTTTTTTAAGTAATAATATCTTTCCTAACAGCCAATGTGTCACTTTGTTTCGATGATATGTTCCTCCATAAAGAAGATGAAACATTTTTAAATATATGCATGGGATATAATAAGTGGGTAATCTTAATATGTTCCCAATATGACAGGTTATAAGTATAACATAGGTGTTGAAGTATTCTGGATCATTGAACATAGGCTCCCCATTTTAATTGAACATTTCTATGAACTCCTTCTCCTTCTCTCTCTCATATGCTCTAATCCATTTAGTTGGTTTCGTTATTGGAGGCCTTTAGGTTCTCTCTCTTTTAGCATTGAAAGTGGATGTTGCTCTTCTGTAAGGGTGTTATTCTGGGAGGAATACCCTGGAGCAATCATACATTGGCTTTCGTAGGTCCTTGGACCATCTAGCTTTTAGAGAAGGTCCACAACATTTACATCGAAAATACCCTTTTTTTACAAGACCTGTGAGAGTATTGTATACAATTAATATGCATGGCACATTAAAGAATATCATGAATATCATAACAATTACAATGAATTAAATAACTAATATGTGAAATAATACTGTTACATATATAAACAAATCAATAATTTAAACATCTAATTTACCAGAGAAAATTCCTAAGCCTGAATAATCATGTGTCATGTAAGCACATACATCATACAATGGAAAAATCCTCTATACTGGGATGGGTATTGATACATCATATACATTTATCCCATCCAATAATTCCTTCAATTCATCTACCAGTGGTTGTAAGTAGACATCCATATTCTTCACTTGTCTTCTACCAGGGACTATGAGAGCGAACATAAGATGTTCATTATTCACAGAAAACCATGGGGGGATATTTTTATTGGTCACTACTACAGGCCAAATAGAATATTTGGTGTTCTGGAGGGAATATGGGTTAACGCCATCCATGGCTATGATGAGTCATAGACTTCGTACTTCAACCTTGAATTTTTCGGGCCATGTATCCTCTATATGCTTCATGCCTATTGAATCAGTTGGGATTCGCATAGCTCACAATTCACTACTATATGAGGCATGCCATTGCTACAACACAGCTAATTCTTTGCAATGATAGAGCCTTTCAATCCTTGGGATTATAGAGATGTGCATCAATATCTTAAAGGAGGACCAATACATGATTTACCCTTCTTTTTTTATTTATCCTACCTGTCATGCCCACAATTCAGACATATCTCTTTGTATGCACTTTTTCCTCTATATATAATACAACCATTTGGACATGCATGATATGATATGTACTCAACACCAAAAATTTTCGACAATTTATTTGCCTCTTCGTAGCTACCGAGCAAGACATTGTCACTCGAAAGAACCTTATATTTGAATAAATTGTAGTTGGTGTTCATGGAAAAACATATTAATAAATGTACATTAATGCCGATATAATTATTAAATTTTATAAAATTTACTATTTGTAATGCTCATTGTGTATTGATTATATTTCTCAAATTTATATAAGGGAGGACATTATGGCAACTTACCTCAAAATTTCCGAGAAACATGAATTCAATAAGCCAAAATTTTCTTTCAAGTTGTACAATAACATGCTTTTCCCCAACTAGGTAGAATTTGACTGACCACCATGTCTAAAGAGAGCAGTGGTGGAAGAAAATTTAAGGCTTTTGAAAAAGGTGTCAGCGATATGAGAATCATCCCCTAGCTGATCATCATTTTGAAATGCATCTAACAAAATTATCTCCATGGTAGTTATATCCCTTAAGTAATCATCCATACCAACCTCTATTTGATTACCTCCATTGCCAACTTGTGAAGAACTACTATTGTTGTAGTCATTCCCAATTGGTGAATCTGGACGTAATGGGAATTGAATCGGTGGTTGATTCAACCATTCCTGGTATCATTCCTCTCTGATTTTTTCTCTTGATTCAGTCTTATCTTGATTTGACATTGTCATGGGGTGCAATGGGATGGGAGGTAGGTCACTCATCATCACTAGAATCCTAATAATTTTTAAAAAAATATTTGAACATGATTAGTACAAAATATATGATATCAATTAGTAAGCACATTGACAATATTGCATGATTAATTATTTTGACGTTGAAATAATTACGTTAATCAATATACCAAAAAATTATAATTATTACCGTCGTTGTCCGAGGATTGTGGCTAGAAGATGCAATACTATTACAATTGCTAGGGTGAAGTGGCTATCCATTTTCATCTACCGAATGTGCCTTGTGGTATGCTGCTCCTGATAAGATCTTTCGTCCTTTTGGAGATTTTTTAATATTTTGTGAATCTCAACTCGATTCTGAATTTGCATGGACCTGCAAATTTGTATAAATTATAAATTTAACTAATCTTTGCATGATTGACATGGATAAAAATTGTAAATTCAATTAGATAATGAAAATATAAATAGAATATGAAGTAAATATTACGTCTCGATATGGATAGGGATAAATCCATGATGAATTTTGAGAAATATTATGGAATGAGCTGGATTTTGAAGAATTTTCCATTCCATATAACTATGATATTTTCTCCCTACATTTGAGCAAAATAAACAATAAATTCTGGTGTAAACACATAAAAGTAATTTTTGTGCCTTAAAAATGAACTTGTTGTAATCGTTGCTAATGTACCGATAAACACACAGGTACATTTTAGTTATAGCACAATGGTGCCATGTTATAAATGGATGCACCAGTGTGGTGCTATTAAGTGATGCACCAGTGATGAATAGCCGCAAGTAAAAAAATCGCAACTCTATTTTCTTTAAGTGAAAAAAAGAAGCGGTAAACTTAAAAATGGGCAGAAAAATATTTTCAAAGATACAATCTCATAAAAAAATTCTTTAAATATTAAACACCTTTCATTATTTCACTATTTTTTCAAAAAAATTCAGCCAGAGATTTGTAGGAGACGTACCTGGAGCAAGAGAGAATGAGTGCAATATGGAGCAGCGAAATACGTTCAAACATAAGTATTCAAATAATTAAAATTCCAAACCTCTAGTGATTTAAACCCGATTGCATAGAATTTCAAACAATATTGTGATTAAATTTTATTGTTTTTTCTACATTTTTCTGCAGTTTTTTTTACGAAGTAAGAGAAAAATTTCAATTTTCTTTTAATTTTAAGAAAAAAAAAAAGTCACTTTTACCATAAACTCTTCATTATTTTTTTTTCTTCCCTTTATTCTTCCTATTTCTGTGATTTTAGAATTAGGGCTTTTCATTTTAGAGTTATAGGCTTTTTATTGCTATATATAGGCCTATGACATCCAACCCATTAGACAAATTTCCCAGCGTAACCTAGGGCACGGATGCGCTGGATTATTTGAGTGCACAACGAAAGTACTACGTGATAAAATATTATTATTATTATTTTTTAATTTGTGCGTCATATGTAAAATAGGGCACCGGTGCGCTATTTCATTATGGAACACCACACATGCGCTGTTTCAGAAAAAAATGTTTTATTGTGTTAATTGGTGCACCATGTAACATATAATGCACCACACCAGGTCTCCTAGTTGACAGAGAGCACTATATGGTGGTCCCTTGTTTGCGCGTGGCGTTTATACAACAAAAACTAATAGTGGATGATTTTTATTATTTTTCTATGTTAATCGGTGCGGTGGTTAACATGTAATGCATCAGTGCTCCTTGTTGACATAGAGAACCGTACAGTTTATTATACTATTTTTGCGGTGCGTTTATAAGACCCCCACACACTGACGTCGGTGTGTACACCATGAATGGTGCATCGGTTTCTTGAGATTTTTTTTTTAGCTGAAAATTTGACAATTTATTTATAAAATATATTAATGAATGATATGGTACAAGTTTCATATCGATAAATAAATGGATTACAAGAGATCAAGTAACAAAAATACTGATAACACATCTAGAAAAGAAAAAAGGGCAAGTTGTTTGTAAATTCTTTATAACAAATATTTTTTTTTTTAACTATATGTAAGTTTAATTAATATATATTGTTTACTATGTATCATGCAGAGCCATGAAATGATGAATCTCGATAATATTATTTCTAATATAGGACCGAAAGAGTGTAAAATATTGATGGAAAAATTGAAAAATCATGAATCAGGTAAATGAAAAAATGTTGGTGATCCAATATCAATTTATTTTTTTAACTTTAATTAATAATATACTTAAAATTATTAGATAACATGTGTCAAATAATCTATTAATTCACATATGTTTAATGTTCTATAGGGACCAACAACTCAGAAAAAGAATAATGTTCTAAGAAAAGAAAAAAAGATAACATGCAAATGAAAACGAATTTCTCCTTAGCTCATCTGGAGTGTTTTTGGAGGTTAAAAAAAGGGAGGAAAACTTCTACAAAATTTTGAAGGGTCTAGTGGAACAAATGTATAGATGTTCTTTCCACTTACAATACAAAAATCAATCCAATGATTCCAAGAACCAGATTTTATCTAAACTACAGGAAGAGTTTCCAGAGAATTTGTGAATGAGACATGCCAGACTTTTAATAGAAAAAACGTACAACCACAAAAGAGAAAGAATGAAAAAGTAATATTCCTTTAAATGTTTGTCTAGAATTATTTATAAATATCATTAATAAATATCACTTTTGTTATATTTACTTTTCATAAATCAATATAAAAATTAAATATTTTATTTTCATGTTACATTTTCAGGAAGATGATGAAAATATCCAAAGATAAGAGATGATATTAGAAATATGTCAGTAGGAATGTACAAAAAGGTGTACAAGGATATGGTCAAATAAATGGACAAAATTTTATTGCAGGAGGAGCCATATCAACAAAAATGTGCTTCAAATGTAATATGTAATCATTCGATTTTTCTACCATTAGGTACAATAAATAAACAAATTAGCATTAAATATTTATTTTCAAGTATTTTCTTGCAGAAAAGAAAAGAAAATGGGACCCATTTAGCACATAAAACAAGAAGATAAGGAAGAAAAGGGTTGATATCTAAGTTTGTGAGTAATTTTTACTTATAACAACTTAACTAGATTTTATTTTTTTATTTTTTAAGTTTTTTTACAAAATTCATCATTGAATGTGTTCAAACTGGTGCTAACATACAACGAAGAACTATCAGAAAAATTGATTGAGATTGGATAAAATATGAGTTGTGAGTATATGTTGGCATATCAGAAATTAATTGTGGAATTTGTAAGCATCTATCGATCTTGTTTTACTTAGCTCTGTCTATAATTATTAGAACAAAAAATTATTTTATATTAAATATATGAATTGTTATAAGGTATAAAACTTGCAGGAAACAAAGTATGGAACTGTGCCAATAGATTAAATCTTGAAAGATATCATACTACATGGTTTTGAAAGAATGTGTATAGTTCATGAGTCAATTTATGCTATGGTGCCTCATTTATTTTTGATTTACATTGATGTATATTATTTAATGTTGAAATTTTCATTATTCTCACCAATGTATATAAACTCATTACATTTTATCTTTATGCTTGTAGATGGAAGGTGAAGAAGAAGAAAACAACCAACACCGTGAAAAAAACATTCCTAAAAGTAACCGAAGTCATGGAAGTAGTTCTAGCAGTGACAACAGTTCAAGCGAAGAATGATGATCACTACGTTTGGATATCAAAGCAAGGTGTTGTATTTTTTGAAATATTTGTCTTTGAAATCAGACATTTTGTTTAATCTAATGGACATAGTGTCCTAATTGAAGGACAAAGGGATACCAATAACTGTCCCATTTTGTATGACAAAGACTGTCCTATTCATATATAATAATAATAATAATAAAATACGTTTTAATTTATTCTATTGCATTCTCCATGGTCGATGTGAAATGTAACACCATTGACTAAATTTATGGATGATTAAATATTATAATGAAGAGATTTGAAATATGATGATATGATATAAAAAATTATTCCAAATGTCACATTCAAATGCATTAATAAAAATTTAATTAATATGAATATTGTTATAATATGTGTCAACTTTTGATGAATAATAAATTTTTAAAAATCACAATAATTTCATTATTACAGGTCGATGTTTCAAAAAAATACGAAATTAACACTAGTGAGTGTGAGTTACTATACACTGGTTTGTTTTTATGATACAACGCACTGGTGTATTTCTACGACCTATGGGAACCATAAAAATACCAATAGCAATTATAAATCTCGGTGCATTTTTTGCGATACTGTGCACTCGTGCATTAATGTCAAACTATGCATTGATGCATTTGTAGGACCTATCGGCACCACACAAATACCAATAGGAATTAGAACAATCAGTGTCTTTGTCTGATATTGCACACTGGTGCGTGGAGACGACCTATGGGAACCGCAAAAATCCCAAGACTAATTAGAATGGCCTGGTGCATTGTATCACCAACAATGTGCCCGATGCGGTTTTATACCTTTATGACCCGGTGCATGCACCTTCGATGGCCCTAGCCCACCTTCTAGATTACACGCACCAGTGCGTTGCTACCTTAGTAGCGCACAATTTTGGTTGTGTTGAATTTCCATTAAAAGCTCTGCCAAAACCTCCATAACCATAAATAGATGTTGTAGAATTTTTTTTTTGGACAATCTTGGCCAATTTTATAACACTAAAAACCTCCTTTAAAACCTCCGCTAGAGGGTGTCTTCCTTGTAGTAAGAAGATAACTAACATTATCTTGCATGAAAAATAATAATATTTCCAAAGGAAAGCTACCATAATATAGTTAGTTATTGTGCATGCAAATATATATTTTTCTAGCACAATAGTTATGATCTTTATGCATGCAATTACATAAAATTTATCAATATATTTAGCCCCCTTATATATTACTTTTGGTGCATGAGAATACATAAAAGGATGTTGACATATAGGAAAATAATCCTATGCATGCAACTGAATGTTATTTCTAATGACATATTTTTCAAATGAGAGTTATTCATAATAAATATTGTAAATGAAAGTACATGCTCAATTCCAAGTAAAGTTAAGAGGATACTTATTATTTTTTCCACAAAATCTATCATAATGAATTATTATTTTCACGCAAGATCAATATAAATAAATGAGAAAAAAACAACATATTATTTTCCAAGAACACTAACAAATTATATATCTCTATATCTACATAAACAAGTATTTTTATTGTACTTATAAATCATATTGAAGCACTCTCTTTTACTCAGTTTTACTTTTTTTAGTAATCTAATTTGTGAGCATTTTTTTAACATATGGAAATGAATTTTATATATATAAAAAGAGTGCCTTGTTGTGAAAGGGCTCATTTAAAAATACATCTCTCAATTTTTACACAGATATCAGGGTTTGGAATATTCAAATGAATCTTTGCAGCCCATTTTTCCATATTTAAATATTAAATAATTTATTTTTTTAGTCAGCAAATGTAGGCGTAGTTTTTAATAATTTGAAACTTAATTTTCCAAATATTAAAGAGGATTTTGTCTATAATGGACTCATATAAAACGACCTATTTCCATTTTTACATATATATCACGGTTTGGGAAATACGAAGTCATATTTGGACCACATTTTTCAATAACTCATCTGAATATTTTCTAATAATAGTGTCATTAGATTATCTTTGTTTTTAAATATTTCATTCAATATTTTCAATAAATAAAGTTTATAGATATGTGATAACTATTTTAGTATGCAAACATATACTTATTTTCACAATAGATATTTTCCTGCATACACACTTTTACTTCTTTTCTAAAATAAATATAGCACAATATATATTAATCTCATGCATATGCAATTTCTTTTCTAAGATAAATCTAATATAATAGATATTGATATCACACATATGAAAATGCATGTTAATATATTGATGCATAGATAATTATATTTTAATTCTTGGAATCCTTCATCCAAAGGAGACTCCTGATTAAGTATTCTATGTCGAATCAATAATTTCTTCCCCCCTATTTTAGTTGATGGTGGCCTAGTAAGGGATGAATTAATCCTGCGTTGATCTATCCAGAGGAAAAAAAATTATTCAACAAACTTTGTACATATAATTGCTAAAAAATACTCAATCCTTTATTTTGGCTTGATTATACATACATGAAACCAATGGTTCTCATTTCCCATAGACATACAATAAGTAGACTTAAAAAAATGCAATCATTCCATAAATCAACCATAAATAACTCTATCAATTGTATTTTTATAAACTCTAAACTCACTCCATAAAGCATCCATAAATCACTCCATCAATAATATGTTTTCTAAATTCTAAAGTCACTCCATAAAGCATCCATAAATCTCTCATGATTTTTCAATGTAGAATAGATTTTTCCTTATGGAAAAAATATCACCTATCCATATATTTTCTAAAACTATGACATATTAGTTCTAAAACTCATAAAATATACGAACTTGGAAAATATAATGTTTTGTATAAAAGAATACAAATTATTGTCAATATAAGAATTAAGAATTAATTCTTGTAATATTCTTGTAATTAATAATTAGAGGAATATTCTTATTATGATATAAATATAAGAATTAATAATATTTATTTATTCAACAACGCTAATTTTACGAATTTTTTTACTATAGCTTACGTCAGGGATATTACATACTCACCCCCCCCCCCCCTCCCGCCTTTAAAGAATCCTTTCCCTTCAGAATGAATGATTTTTTTATGTTTAATAAATAAATTTAATATTTCTTACCACTAATCATAATCATTTATAGCTACAAAAATAAGTAATTTATAGTTTCCTTCACTTAGCCAGTATTGAATTTTTTGATATGAAAACAAACTGTCTATGCCGACTTATCATTACTTACCAATTATTCTTGGAATTCCTGGTCACTTTATGTAAAAATTTTAACTATAGCTGGTTCCACAACCTCCATGAAAAGTACCTTGTAAGGTCTAATCAAAAAATTGAATCACTTTAATCACACCATTTTCAATCAAATGAAAATATTTTAACTATGAATCACTTATTCAATTCCAAGTGATATTTTAATAAGAGTACTTATATAAGTAATTAGAGAGCACGTAACTCTCTAATAATAAAATTGATAACTCATTGCACCAAGTGAACATTGTATTAGCGCTCGCTAAACACATCCGCCTGGTACTTTTATAAGTACTTGGAGAGAATCTGTATCTTCACTCTTCAAAATGATTAATAATTGCATCAAGTGCATGATGTCTTAACCTCTTCTAAAGACATTCACAATATTGGTAATACAATTGAGGAACTTACATTTCTAGTAATTAATTTTTTAGCATTAGGCTCCTTTATTGTAAATATGTACATAAAATTCTTACATGCATATATAGAAAATTAATATTTAAAACTCCATTTATATGATTATTTAACTTTCTCTACTATGAGAACAACACCAGGAAAAATATTGAGGAACCAATCACGTTCCTCTCAACCACGAACTGCCTCTCCAGATTCCCTCGAAATAAGATGTACTTCCCACTAGAATCAACAACCTTGTTGATTCCTTGGTCATTTATTTTATAGGTTTCCTTCCCAATATATTTTAGCAGTGTCCTGATTTTGATCCTTCCAACCCTTTTCCCTAGGCAGTTTTTTTTTTCTTCGAAAAAGCTTCTTTCCTTTTTCTTTAACACCTGGTTTTTTGTCCCGCAATGCTTTATTTCACTGGGAATTGGTATATTTCTCCAAATAAGTTATTTAGTGTTATATTTCTCTCCCATTGTTTTAAATCCATTTTTTTCTATTCATTTTCTCTGAGGTATTTATTGGAGATTTTAGGGAAGGACCATCTTGGACTTGAACATCAATACTTGGTTCGAAAATGACATGAAATATTCTAACTTAGTTCTCTTTCCTGAGTAATTGTCCAAGATTTTTTATTTATTAATAATAATTAATCGATGATATCACAATAATTAAATTGATTACATCATCACAATATTTTAAACATGGGTCCCAAAATTTCTAAATGTAAATTAAAAGGAAATAATCACATGTCATACAAGTGGTATACATCCCAAATTTCCACGCAATAAAACTTATTAAACTTAGAAAAAAAACATTAGCTTATCTTACATACGATAACATTATAGTTTCTCACTCTTGGTGGCAATTCATATTGCAACATTTTACCTTTCATAGGTTATTATATTTCTAGTAAGACACCCTTTCTAAATAACATCAACAATATTAGTCACAATTTTTTTTTAGTACAACCATACCTTCTATCAAAATACCAGTACACATGAGACATTCATCAGATACACTCAACATTCATTTCACTTTCACATGGATCTGCTCTTTCAATATTTCAACAAGTAGAAAGGTGTTGATCATGTTACTTCCATATGAAACATTAAATAGTATAACTTTATAACAACATTTTGTAACATTCTTCTATACATTTAAATTAATATAACAAGGAAGGATACATCCTCCAATGTTAAAAAAATGTTTGCACGATTTTTTTTTTACAAAAAATAGCTAAGGGAAGAATACCTTAATCATTTTCATTCACATAATTTCTGACTCATGCAACATGTCATTTTATTTACCAATATGAATCTAATGAAAAACCAGTAAGAAGAACTACTATATTCAATTCATTCACATAATTTTCTCTTTGTTAACCAAAGTAGTAATGCCACTAGATTGAAACACCATCCAAATTTCCCTGTTTTTCCAATGACAGCTGAAAACACTATGTTTCCACAACATGATGGAATTTTTTGATTATATTTAATTATTTTTTCATTGCATTATTTACATGCAATGGATGGATTTCAAAAATTTTTAATTAACATATTTATTAGACATAAGATGTCACACAACTAACATCATCATATAATAATCAATTCATAAAGTTGTGAGGTTTAAACCAACAAGGTCATCAACATCATTTGATTACTACTATTTATAACATTAATCTAGTAGAACTATAAAATCAATATTTTTTACAACACTATTGTATCATGATCCAAATTATTTTTCACCTTCAAGGAATTGCAATTATAGGTATGTATGGTTAAACCAATATTCACTCATGCAATCAATGTAGTTTTCTTGCATGTGCATAAAATACTAAACATGATTTTAATCATTAAAATACTTTGATTTATCATCAATGTGTAAGTATCATTAACAATCATGGTAAAAATATAAGCATACCTAATTCCATAATGTATTGTTACCAACATACCCACAATATAAACTAAACTACCACAATCACGTGTTTAAAACTTAAAATAAGATTTAATTTTTAATTTTTTATTTTTAAAATTTAAAGGGGTTCTTTAAACATCCTTTAACATTATATTGTCCTATTCCAGCATAACTCCCCCCGTATTTCTACATTAATTTATTTCATACATAATCACTATATGGGTTCATTTATTATAAGAAGTGCATTGTAGCATAATGAGTTTCCTTTAAAGGAACCATTAAAATTATTATAATAGTATGCATGAAAAAGGTTGGTAGTTACTCTTCACTATCAATAGTGAGTTCCTGGTTTGTTCATACTTGTAATATATATTTTACTATCTTTTATCTACATCAATATTCAAAAGTGACATGCATAATTTTAAGGTAGACATTATAACTTACTATTGTTTAATGTGGTCATTAATCATGCATAATGATTCTCATGTAAAATGTAGTTGACTACAATTTCCGTCAGAATCATACCTAATATGATCCCACTATAATCATACATATATTTCTTTTCCTTTTACTGATTCCCAAAAGGCATCAATGTTGTCACCTTTTACTCTGATACCACTTTTAACATCTCCCAGTAACCTCATAGGAAAATGCATGGAGCTAGGAACTTTTTACAACATTTACCAATGTATAACTTTCTAATTTACTTTCCATATTCCTTCATTGACCAAACCACCATCATTACATAGAGTAATATTTAGTAACGGAATAATGAGTTACATAACCATTAACTTTCACTTTTGTATCATATTAACTTAAAATTGTTGTGTAACCTTGAGTTTATTCCATGAATATTTTACCTATGTTAGTTAATCATGTTCTTGATAATATAAAAATCACATAATGCAATAAATAAGAATTATAAAAATGGCATAAAAATATTTCACATCATTAGACACTGATATAACTTGGAAACTTTGTACGGTGAAAACCAACAAACGGTTAATTTTATTATTAAATGATCATGAGGGTGCTCACCACCCACTCAATGGATTTTAAGGGAGCTCATACTAACCATTGTCATAAAACCTTACAAATAATTATGATATTAAATCGACCATAACTATTCATAATCTATTACGCTCATCATGATATCATTTACCCATAAAGCCATGAACATTAGGTCTTTGCAACTTCATTCTTCCCATCAGTGGATTATCCTGAATCTGACATTCCTTCAACCTTAATAGGCCACTAGTTTTTCTCCTACCATAGTGTTAAGTACAATCCATATTTCACATATATAACTTTTTTTCTTCAACTACTACTCTATGTAAACATTGATATCACCATTAGATCAAACAATAACCAAGACAATAATAATTCCTTATTAATGGTGCTTCAACATCTATTCGTGTGGATACATAAAATATAACATAATAGCATGTATTTCCTTCTCTAAAATCATTGCACACGTATTAATAACAATCATATACCTATTAAAAACCATATTAATTTGTGTTTCCTTCAGCCATAAGCCCACATTATTATCAAGAGAACTACAAATTTACTTATACCTTTAAAAGAAACTAGAACTTTAAAAGAAACTAGAACATTAGATATGGTTTTTTATGGGAATACATAAAATCTTTACAATAAATGTTATTCGTGCATGCCAATATATAATATTTTCTCAAAAGGAGGCTAACATGCTCCTCCATACAAATGCATAGTTTTTCCAAAAGAGTGCTAAAATAACCTTATATGTGGATGCATAATATCTCTAGAGGATATCTAACAATATCTTACATGAAAATTCATAATCTTTCCAAAGGAATGCCACCATAATAGTTATTTTTACTATTCATGGATATATATATTTTCCTAGCTCAATAGTTATGATATTTAGGCATGCAATTACATAAACATTATCAATAGAATTAGTCCCCTTAGGTCGTAATTTTGGTGCATGAAATTAATTAAAAGGATGGTAACACTATGGACAATGTTCATATGCATGCAAATGCATGCTCTATTTTAAGTAAAGCTAACATAATAATTATCATTTCATACGTGTAGATATATGTACTCATCGAAAGATAAGATGAGATATTTATTTTATGCATCCACATATTTTTTTCAAAAACCCTCACAAAATAATTATATTATCATCAATATATATATATATATATATATATATATATATATATATATATATATATTAATAAATATATATATATATATATATATATATATATATATATATATATATATATCATTTTCAATTATTCTTTTCATGCAAGATCAATATAAATAATTGAACATAAAACAACACTTTATTTGCCAATAACACTAACACATTACATATCTGTATATGTACATAAAAAACTATTCTTTGTTTTACTCATTTTATTTTTTTAAGTCACCAAATTTTGGTGTGTTTTTTTAACATCTCGAAAGGAAATTTTGAAAAAAAGAGAGGTTGTTATTATGAATGGGTTCATTTGAAAAACCATCTCTCAGTTTGTACATAGGTGTGATGGTTTAGAAAATTCGAATGAATCTTGGTAGCCCATTTTTCTAGATTCAATTTAATTTATAGGTGACTATTTTATTTGAATTCAATAGTGGCTATAGAACTTCAAAACAATTAAAAACCTCAATTCTAGTGATATGCTTATAATAATAAAAATTCCAATTTTAATGAAATATGTTTACATAATTTCCTCTTTTAGTCAACAAATTTAGGTTCCACTTTTCATAAGTTGAAAATGAATTTTCCAAATCTGAAAGAGGCTTTTGTCTAGAATTGCTTATCTAAAAAAATCTATTTTAATGTTTACCTAAATAACATCGATTGGGAGATACAAGGCATATTAGGACCCTATTTTTCAATAATTCATGTAAATATTTTCCAAGATTAGTCTCATTGAATAATATTTGTTTTTCAATAATTCATGTGATATTTTCAATAAATCAAACTTCTAAATATGTGGCAGTTATTTTAACACAAAAACATATACTTCTTTACATGATAGTTACTTTTCTGCATGCAAAAGTTTACATATTGTCTAAAATAAATCTAGCATAATATATATTAATCACAGGCATATAATTTGAAATCTTATATAATAGACATTTATCCCACACGTACATAAATTCTTTTAAGGGATGTATGAATAGATAACTTATCTTTTAATGCTTGGAATCCCTCATCGCAAATCGATAATTTTTGCCACACTACTATAGTCAATAGTGGCCCGGTAAGAGATGAAGAAATCATGCGCTAAGTTCTCCGTAGGACTAAATTTTATTCTTCAAATTTTGTATATACAATTATTCAAAACCACTAATTACATTACGTTGGCTTGATTCTACATGTATTCAACCATTAGTTCTCATTTCTTATAGGATTATAATAAGTAGAATTAATAAAATGGAATAGTTTCTCCATATCTTAAAATTATTCCATAAATCACTCATAAATTACTTCATAAATCATATTTTTCTAGATTCTAAAATCACTCCAGAAATCATCCATAAATCACTCCATAAATAGCATTTTTTCTAAATTCTAAAATCACTCCAAAAATAATCCATAAATCTCTCATGCTTTTTCAAAGTATTTTTTATTTTTCCTTATGAACAAAATATCACCTATCCATATATTTTTTAAAACTATAACTTATTAGTTATAAAAATTATAAAATATACCAAGTTCGATAATACAATTTTCTTTACATAGAAAAACATAAACTATTATGAAAATGAAAATTAAGAATTAATTCATTTAATATTATTTTAATTAATAATTACAAACATATTCTTCTCGTAATATAAATATAAGAATAAATAATATTTCATTATTCGACAACGCTCATTTTACGAGAGTTTTTACAATAGCTTATGTATTACATTAAAAAAGAGTTATTTCTCTGAACTTATACTTTTCCAGCTAGGATATATGCTCCAGTCCATTTTTCCTATTTGAAGAGTTTCGTGATATGCAATATTTAACTAATGATTAATACAAATAGTATCGTTTTCTTTGGATACCTTCTATAAATATAGAAATTATTGACTTAAAATCCTTACACTTATTGGAGAAAATCAGTTAAATGTTTCATTTAAAAATAGAAAGAATGAACAAAATCTTATAATTTTTAATATCAAGTTCTTTAATACTTTTCTCCAACTAATTAGAAACAATCCTCACTTAACTATATTTTTTCATTTCTCATTAGATGAAATGAACATGACATGTAAGTACTGTATACTTTTCTTTTTTTATTCTTATACTCATCTGTACAGTATATGTCCATGAGGTTTACTATATGCACATGGAATAAAGTATACGTTGTCAGTATTGACTTATTTCCTCCAAATTCTTAAGGAAATAGGTCTATCATCAAACATATATGCTTGCATGTATAAAGAAATTCATATATGGTCATTGAATTATATAGTCTATTTCCATGCATGTATAATCAATCACATATCCATATATACGACATGTATTTATTTCATTATTCTACATCTACATCTCAGCTTCATTCAATAGTGAAAATAAAACATAACCATGAACATATATTAGTTATCATTTAAAATTAATAAAACAGCATAACCAAAAACATAACCAAAAAAATAACCGCAGTTCCTTCTTAGGAAAATACTTAGGAATTGAGCACGTTTCTCTTGACCTTGAACTTCCTTTAATAGTTCCCCTCCAGCTAAGATCTTCTTTCCCTGGGAATAAACAACCACTTGTATTCATAGGTTTTTTTCTTTTATAAATTTCTTTCAAACAAATTCCTAGAAGTATGTTCCATGGTGTTTCCTTTATCTTTAAATCTACCCTTTTCCTCCCACAATGATTTATTCCATTGTACTTTGTATTTTCCTCCGGCTAAGTGATTAAACATAATATTTCTATCCTCTCATATTCAATCAATTATTTTCTCATTGTTTTTCTCCTAGGGATTTTTAGCGAAGGTTCACCACGTGTAATTCACCACCAATGATTTTCTCTAAGCTAACAAGAAATATTCTAGAGTCTAGGGCTATTTCATGAACTTTCCAAACAATTTATTTACTATTCCAGCAATAATAAAAATTATTTTTAAAAATTATTGATTATTAATATTAAATTATATTCAAATATAATCAAATAAAAATAATTTTAAACTATTTTAAAAAAATTATTAATATTAAATTATATTCAAATATAATTAAATAAAAAATATTTGAGAACTATAAATAAATATTAATAAAATTTGACAAAATATTTTATTCAAGTCAAACTAGCGGTTTTTTCAACGGCTAGGTGGAGCTGTCCCTTTATATTTAAAGAGATTTGTTCATCATATTTATCATCTTCTCCTGAGGATGAACCACACTGGCTAGTTTGAAACGCGTCGACAAAAATTTCTTATATGTGATTTTCACCGAAAATTTCCTATACACAATAATAAAATTATTACATAATCACAAAATTATAAAAAATACCTCCATTAGCCATTCAATCCAATAATAGTTCCATGTCTATCAATAGTCAATATCTGAAAAGCAGAAATATCACGGTGCTACATTCTCCTTATCGGACTGCAACATTAAGTTCACATAGTTAATTATTCAATATATATATATAATCCTTATCGTTCACTCAATATTGAATTTACTCTAATACATACAAGTTCACATAGTTAATTATTCAATATATATATATAATCCTTATCATTCACTCAATATTGAATTTACTCTAATACATACAGGTGATCTACTATTTTAGATGATATATCAGTACACTAATCCATCATTAGTATCAAATTTCACACATATGTTGAAACTCTTCGAATCGTAGATTATCTATAGGCTAGAATTTTTCTTTTGATCACACACATATGTAATTGACGTTAGCATTGGTCTTTGAATTCTCCTAAAGTATACCAATTTATTGCATTATTTGTAAGTTCCAATGGATAATAAACCCTTGAGGGAAGAGAAGAAAACAACACCCTCCAAGGTGGCCATGGTACCTTGCATTTGATGAGGAATTGTAATGTCAATATCAATGAAATTACCCACAAGACCATCATAAGATGATATATCCCATCTTTGCATTTCTAATCATAGGTTCCATGCCACATAAATCGTCATGCTTGAGGATTTATGATCTTTCAAAGATCCTACCCTGAAAGTGTAATATTGAGGCCCAAATGAATGCTATAAGGAAACTTTATTGTTGGTCAAAATTTGTGCATTAATATTTAATAATTTATTGAAGATATTATAACACCCCACCCCACATTTACCCACTTTTTCAAGTTCTCTAGGATAAAAATCATATGAGAGTTACTATGAATGACCCAACAGCTAGGTTCCAATAATAAAAGTGGGCTATAACTTACTAAAGGACACTCCAAATTCCCAGGGTCACCAGAACACCCAGATACCAAAAAACATTGAGTGATGATATTACCGTAAGTTGGAACATTATTTTCATATAACCTCACAACCGAGAAACATGCATGTCAATTTGTGCATGCAACTGGAAGACCCTAGCCACATGCATAGGCCTTCCTCCATGTGCCTGCTGTTAATATTTCTCCATTAAGATACCGTGATTGTGGAATCAATGTCACAATTTCAGGACTAGCCTACAGGAAACTAGGCAAACTTTACTATATTCAAGTCCAAGAAAACCATAAGTATTCATAACCTATACTTAGGCTCAGATATTTTCCAACCATGCTAGTCACATGATAAGACTTAGACAAACATATCGCAAACATAGTAGTTACATTTTATGAATGCATATTTGTAAATTATCTCCTTAGTTTCTTCGTAGAGACATGAAGAAGTATAATTTCCCTCTCAAGCTAGTTGGAGCAACACTTCTTAGCTTATACAGTAATATAAACATTCAATAAATTATCGTATTACCAACAATATCCATAAAAATACCACATCATGGCTTAATAATTTATCATGCCTGTAACCAACATTTAACAAGCATGAATCCATGAAAAACCAGTCATAAAATAAATGCAATAATCAATACATGTGCTCATTGATCTCAATAAGTAATACCACATAATAACATATGTATAAATCTAACCAAGTCGAGGACTTCCACCTACCACCCAACCATATATTGGGATGAACCAAATATTTCTTTCATCCAATCACCCTCATGCCATATTCCAAGCATGAATGTGGGATCACATTGGATAAACCAAAAAAAAAGCATCCAGATATTCGAAAGGCTAACCGACCTCAACCCTCAACCACATTTATTTCACATAATTGGTATGAAAATGACCAAAACCAAACAATAATAGACGCCTCGTACATTCTTCACCATACCCTGAGGAATTTTCCTCTCTCCACCGACCTATAAAGAGTTCTAGGAGAAAATCATATCCACCCTCAACCCTTGGGAATTTTCCTTAGACCATCGTAGCCAAGATCTAAAATCTACAAGAGGTCGAAAGCATAACCAAAACATGGAACTGACTACATCATGGCTATCTAGGAATTGGCAAAGGAAAGGTTGTAAACCACTGTCAATCGAGAAAAATGTCATGCCAATGATATAAAACATAAACAATAAACCAATTCTTATAAAATGCATCAAATCTGATGATGTTGAATCACACATGCAAATAGTTACCTGCAAATCCACAGTTATTTTCTACCCTTACTTGATATTATCCAAAAATATTCTTGTGTTCCCTTTATTTCCTTACTTTCTTTCTACCTTTTTTATTCTCTCTCTTGGAGTTTGATTTCCTCCTTGGAAAAATATAAGTAATCGAAACTTGAGAAAAGGTTATCAACTCATTCTCAATTACCTTTTTATCGTTGATCTCTGGTGTCTCTTCCTTTTATTTTATGCTTTTCTTTCATCTTCCTTTATTTTCCCTTTAATTTCCCTTCCATGCATATTTGTGTCTCTTCATCTTTATTTTCTCCTATTTTTCTTTTTTCTTTGAATTAATTTCCATTTATTCCACTTTTCCTTTTCCCAACTCCAAAGGAAATTTCCATACCCATTAATTAACAACAAGTGATACACACATTAATTTTTTCCCCCTCATTCAACTTGAATTACATGTCCCATGACCTTGGTTTATTTTTTTTTCTTTTTACAAGGAAATATAACTAGGTGTTTTTGCAAACCCTTCCCCCTTAGGGCACACTGTCATATTTGTTCTGTAACATTTATAACCAGAAAAAACCATGGAAAAACATGATAACTTACTACATATGGAGCTTTATAAACATAGCTCGATGCAATATTTACAATGACATAAACACATGAAGATTTTCTTCAACCAACATCAAAACATACTATTTATGGAAATTTAAAAACATGGCTTGATATGGTATTTACAATTATATACAAATGTATGCATATGAAAAATATATTCAACCAAAAAATAAAATGATACAATGTCCGCATCAGCAACAAGGAGATTCCTAGGCTCACACCTCCACCCAAAAAAATTAGTACCAAGGTTTCCCCTCCTTCCCAAAAACACTGAAATCCATTGCTAAAATACAGGTCTGGATCAATGTAGAACACTAGAAATATTTTTCCTTTGATCTCTCAATAAACAGTTACCAAATCATCATTTATAGGTACACTCCCAATGTACTTCTAATTCCAACCAAGAATTCTATAACTAAGACAAATTTAATCCCCAACCTTCCCTTTTCTTCTTCCTAGTCCCTCAAGCAATCTGATCACTCCCTTGTTTGTAGTCACTCACCTTCCATGTTTAGGAATCCCCTTCTCTACCTCCTATTCCATTAGACAATCCATTCCTTTCATCATTTCCTCACATCATAAAGTCTTAAAAACCAAGGCCTACCCCTTCCCTAGAACCATCAAACCAACCATAGCATGTTTATCAGAGACAATGAACACTATTGGGTACCAATTCCCCACAATGTCCTTTCTCCTAAAGTCCTTTACTAGCATATTGTTATGTGTTCCAATTCCTTTTGTTCTTTATGCTAACTTTATGGTAGCCAGTTTCAACAACCCAAGCTAAGCATTTTCCACTCATTCCTATATCATCCACACAATATCCATTAGAATCAATTTATGGAATTGTAATAAATCTAAATCATACCTCATTGGTAGCTTATCAATAAGGTGAAAATTGTAATTCTATTTAATTCATGTCACAACATGTCAAATTAACTCCTTGATAAAATCATAATGTATAAACATATCACATATGGTCAACTAAGATCTCAATCATCACAAAAAAAAATCATAGATTATGTTCATAATTTTAAAATTAAAATTTGAGGAAATATTGATACTTATCATTCAAATTGTACTTTTCTTCTTCCTTTGTTTTTTTTCCTTTCTGTACACACATTGAATCAGTTCCTAAATCTGGAAAGCACTCAATTCCTTCTCTCCTCTTGATGACATACACACATTGGATAAATTTCCAAATGAGACAAGCACCCAATGTCTTCTCTTCTCTTCTAAAGAAATGAGTGAATCCAATCCATATACTACACCACCTCATCCCTCAATATACACAATAAGGGCATTTAAAGAATATATCATGTCTATCCTTAATATCGGAATAAGGGAATTTGAAGACTATACTACCTCCTCCCTTAATATCCACAACAAGGGCATACATAGATTATACTTCCTCTACCCTCAGTATCAACAACAAGTGCATCCCAAGACTATACATCATCTACCATGAATAATAGAAATAAGGGAACCCAAAGACAATATCGTCTTTACCCTAAATATCAACATCAACGACATCGAGAGACTATACCACCTGTACCCTCAATATCAGCAACAAGGGCATACAAAAAATCCCATACATTTGTATCCCAACACATTATACAACACAGACACCTAGACATGGTGTGCCAAAACAAGTTCACATATACACATGATCCAAGAAAACACTTACACATGCATGGAAAAATACAACACATACACAACAGAACATGTAGAACGTGTACACAACATAAAATGTAAAACATGTACACAACAATAGTACTACACATCCAGAGACCACATCGTCTTTAGTAGACACTGTTGCATATATTTTGTTATCCACGGCTTACTATGTGTGTCTACAATCCAAATCTAATATATGTGGTGTTTTTAATTATCCATGATTTTCCCAAAATTCCACATATCACACTCCTTTCACTATGTTGATGTATCTTTGAGAATTCCCTATTCATATCATAAACATAGGAATAATTATAAGAACATAATATCAAAATCAAATCCACTTGATACTAAAATAATTTATCTTCTAGGGATACTCTACCCACTTGATTCCCTCATAAACCATGTTAGGTCCCTCTATTACTAGTTTAGTCCCTTATTGTTATTAGTGTAGCCCCCTTATTTTTATCGTTGTACCCCTATAACCCCAATATTGTTATTATTGTGCCCTTACATTATTATTCTTAGGTCAGCTAGGATTATATTGTGGCCCCATGGACTCCTATATATAGAAGGAGGTTTTGGTCATTTGTATCATCCAATAATTGTTCATTTATGTAATATATTGGAGGTTTCCCCCTTGAAGTGGCTTATTTCTAAGGCGTTGATCATTCTTTTCTTCTTCTTTTGGAGTTGGTTTCATAAAGTTTGGTATCAGATATTTCGATTCTAGGGTTTTGCTGCTCCAAACAGGTCATTGTGGAATCTTTAGTATAAATTTTTTTCTATGAAGGTTCAAAAGCTGAAAGTTATATATATGGAAGCCAAAATTTTAAGGAACATCGTGGAAACATTTTAGCTCTTGGTTCGAAAAATTTTCAGAGATATGATCTGTGCAAGTTAGGGATTTTTTCAGGATCCTGAATTTAACCTAAACAGGTCATCGTGGCATTTTTGCTATAACGTTTTTTCTATGAGGGATCAGAAGATTAAATATTTACAGAGAAAAGCCGCAATCCTGAGGAACATCATGGAAAATTTTTAGTGTTTGATTCGCAATATTGTTGACGATAGGGTCTATCGAAGTTATAGATTTTTCAAGCTCCCGAAATTCATCTCAAAGAGGTGACCATGGGAAAATCACCACAACTCTGTCTCTAAGTGTTGGATTGGAATTTTCTAAAAAGTGACCGCAAGTAGATAGACTGTAGTTTCTTGTGTACAAATTTCAGAGACAAAGGAGGAACAGTAACACATGGCACATCGTACAAATTTTCTCTACTGAACTAGTCCATAATTAGGTCATTGTCAGAGATTGGGCATAAATTTTCCTTGAAGAGTACAAATTAGGTCAGACCTGTGGCATTCGAAAGAAGATATAGAGTGCTACTACAGGGCCAAATTTAAGATATTGAAGATCTGAAATCATAGAGATAATTCAATTTCAATATCGAGCTCCTCAAAAGAAAGAAAAATGTGTGTATTTTTTTTTGAATTACATAAGTCTTGTTCGAAGAATCAATTTCAATTGATTCCAAGTGCATATTGTAGAAGAGATATCAGTATTGGGTTCTAAAATTCCTCCTAAAAATAATTCAACACCCATTAAGCCTCCAAAAGGCTCTACTATGGCTCATGAAGATGAAGAAATGCAACATGACATATCAAAATTACAAGAGCAAGTGCACCAAATTTCGCTCTCATAAAGAGCAACAAAAAATGAAATGGATGTTTTGAAGAAAAGAATGGAAGCTATGATGGATGGTTTGAAGAATGGTATGGAAGAAAAAATCAATGGTATGGAAGAAAAAATGGAAGGTTTGAAGGAAGGTTTGTCAAATTTTATACAAGAAATGATTCCTAATGGCGAAAAGATAGTAGAGGAAACTCATGATGAGAAAAAAAAAAATTTAATCATGATTTCATAAACTCTAATGTTGGATTGAAGAACCAACATATTCTAATCATGGAAATGAAGAAGTTTGATGTCAAGGATCCCGTAACATGGATACTACAAATGGAGCAATATTTTGATCTCAATAATGTGAAAACCACATAAAAGGTACGCATTGCAACTTTACATTTAGAAAAAAATACATTTGTATGGTATCGATGGCTTTGCTCCCATAAAAAAATTGTCAGTTGGTCAATTTTTATGGAGGAAATGATAGCACATTATGAGGATACAAAGAACAACACCTTATTTAGCCAATTCATAAATCTCAAACAAAATGTTTCAATGGTGGAGCACATTGAGGACTTCCAAAAATTGAATATAAGGGTAGTTGATATTCTGGAGGAGCACAATATTGATGTCTTCATACAGAATTTAAAGGATAACATCCAACATGAAGTTTGAGTCTGGGAACCTGATTCATTAGAGAAGGCATTCAAGTTGGCAAGAAAAAATTAATGTAAAGTTATGGCAACAAGGAAGCCAACCACTCATAGTTATAAATATGGAAGTGTTTCTACTCCTAGACTTCCACAACCTACAAGGTTGACACAACAATAATTGGAATAAAAAAGAGAAAAATGGCTTTGCTACAATTGTGATATAAAATACACTAAAGGTCATAAGTGTGCTGAGAAGAAATTATTTTACATAGATTGTGAAGAGGAAGAAGAAAATGAACAAGAATATTCAAAAGAATAGGATATACACTAGGAACCAACCCTATAAGAGGAAGAAATGAGTCTGACCATATCATGTAATGCATTGGCAGGAATTACCACTCCTCAAACTCTCAATATAGAAGGACAAATCAAGAAGAAAAATGTAATAGTGTTGATTGATTCAGGTAGTACCCATAATTTTATTCATTTTAAGGTAGCCAAGGAATTGAATTGTTTCCTATACCCAGCACTAGAATGTCAAGTGATGGTTGCAAACGGAGGAAGTATAAATTTCTCTGGAAAATGCCATAATATCAAGCTAGCCATGGGGGAATATGTATTTAATAGTACAATTCTTTCCATTCCAATGGGAGGTGCTGATATTGTACTAGGAGTACAATGGTTACAATATTTGGGGACGATAGATTTTAATTTTCAGGAACTTTTCTTGTATAATATTCCAAAAATTTAGCCTCCAAGCTAAATGGAATATTATAGTTGTTTTATCATGAGGTCAGTAAATAAATGGGTGGCGAGGCCCATAAGTCTCTTGAGTAGCAATTAAAACACTCATAATGTGAAAGGAGGAAGAATAAGTAGCTAGATTAAGCACCATTGGGTGTGAACAGGGGTTGTATCAAGTTGATTCAGTCAACTTTGACCAAGTCAACAACGTTGTCTAGATACATTGAATCTCCTTCATCAACATCCCAGGTTTAGTTGAGGACAACTTGTGTGAGCCTGGTGGAAAATATGGATGGGACCCAATGTGGAGAGGCTCTCATGCTATGTATGGAGAGGATAGAAACCATTGTTATTCATGTTTTTATTATCATTGCTATTATTATTTTTAGATTTTTCTTCCTCTTTCTGTTTAGCAGGGTTGCAGTGTTGTTTAGCACAAGGGTGTTCTTGGTCGAGAATCCCTACCTCATCCTCCGGGAAGGAGATGTTCTTTGGGCTACATTTCCTCATTCCAGAATTTTTGCCAAGCTACCTCCTTTAGCTACAAGGAATTTTCTGTTTAGAGCTGGGTTGTGTTGTAGGGTGCAACAAGGGAGGATATCTTAGAGTCATTTCTGGGCTTGTTCTTTAGTGGAGAGGTTGTATATTCATTGTAGGATCAGAAGCAAGGACTCTCGGGCATATTTTGACATATTTGGCATCAGGCTAACCATCTTCTATTCCTCACAATTTAGTTTCTATCCTAAACTGCGCTAGTTCTGGAGGCATTTGCTGGGAGGGTTCATTAAGCTCATCAGGAGGATCTATTTATGAGTAGAGGGATAAAACTTCTAGTTATAAATACCATTGGAGGAGGACATTATTATTTTGGATATATCATAGCCTCATTTCGTATCAGTTCTACTTTGTAGTGGCATATTAACCCTAGGGTTATTTGTCACATTGTATGTTTCTTGGTATTTCTAGCAATCCTTTCCGGGTTGGCTAGAAATATTGTAATGGAGCCCACATCTTCATTGTTGGGCCTTTATTTTGTTTCTATCATCCACATTATATTTATACATGTATTAAAAAATAGCTACACTATTATAAATAACGTTGTCACTGCTCTCCGACATTCTATACAGCTGCAGCAGCTCATGTGCTGATTTTTTTTTCATTGGAGACTTGTTCCCATTGCTTTAGTGGCTTGTCCCTCATGATCTTGTTGTATGTTTCTACTGATATATTAATAATATGATGGTTGTACATTGATACCTCCTATTTCATGTTCATATTTGCAGAGTTTTACATTTTTATGTTCATGTATTGCTGCAATCCCATTTTGGGATATTACAGTGGTATTGGAGCATAATCTTGGCTTAGCCTGTGCATCCAAAACATTATGTCATTTGAAGGAGAATATTCTTCTCACAAAAAAGAGAATATTCACAGAAGAAACAAAGGCATGACTCCATTATTTGGAGAAATGAAGGAAGAGAGGGTCTCCCTGCTTCTTTTCCAAGCTATGAAAAATATCAAAGAAGATCTCAAGGAGATGAAAGGGGAGAAGTGTGGGAAATTCCTGAGAGGGTTTGGAAATGAAGCAAGCCCTAGCTATTCACATGATAGGTGTGGCCCTTCAGCCACACATGCCGATCCATTTAGGTCCATATATTACTAGTATAGTCCCTTATTTTTGTTAGTGTAACCCCCTTATTATTATTATTGTGCCCTTAAATTATTATTGTTAGGTCGGCTAGGATTAAATTATGGCCCCACTGGGATTACATTGTGGCCCCATGGACTCCTATATATAGAAATGAGGTTTTTTAATCTGTATCATCCAAGAATTTTTCATTCATGTAATGTACTAGAGTTTTCCCCCTCGAAGTGGCTTATTTCTAAGGTGTTGATATTTCTTTTCTTTTATTTTTGGAGCTAGTTTCACAAAATTTGGTATCAGAGCTTTGGATTCTAGGGTTTCGCCGCTCCAAAAAATTCATCATCGAATTTTCACTATAAATTTGTTTCTACGAAGGTTCAGAAGCTAAAATTGGTAGAATGTGAAGCCAAAATCCTACGAAACATGTTTGCAAAATTTCAGAGCTTGGTTCACAAGATTTTTGGAGATATGATCTGTGGAAGTTAGGGCATTTTGAAGGCTCCTAAATTTCACTTAAAAATGTCATCGTGGAAGTTTTTCTATAATGTTTATTATACGAAGTTTCAGAAGTTGAAATTTTTAAAGCATGAAGTTGAACGCCTGAGGAACATCATCAGAAACTTTTAGAACATGGTTTGCAATAATTTTGGAGATATGATCTGCGGAACTTAGGTCTGTTTCAAGCTATCAAATTGCATCTCAAAGAGGTGATTGTGGGAAAATATTCATAACTCTCTCTCTGAGCATCGGATTGGAATTCGGTAAAACGTGACTGGAAGCACACGGAATTTAGTTTCATTTCTATAAATTTTAGAGCCAAAGGAGCAAACAGTGACACGTGGCAAGTCGTAGAAGTTTTTTCTACTAAGCCATTCCATAACTAGGTCATTGTGGGAGATTTGACATAACGTTGTCTTGAAGAATCCAAATCAAGTCAAACCTATGCCATTTGAAAGACTCTTTAGAGGACTACTATAGGGCCAAATTGCAGATATTGAGGATCTGCAAGTATAGAGATAAGTCAATTTCAATATTGAGCTCCACAAAAGCAAATAAAAGATGTGTATTTTTTATTTTTTTCTAAATTTCATAAGCCTTGTTTGAAGAATCAAGTTGAATTGATTCCAAGCGCATATTGTAGAATATATATCATTATTGGATTCTCAAATGGCCCTTAAAAATAATTCAACACCCATTAAGCCATTAGAAGGCTCTACTATGACTGATGAAGACGAAGAATGGCAACATGACATATGAAAATTACAAGAACAAGTGCAACAAATTTCTCTCTTGCAAATAGCAACAAAAAATGACATGGAAGTTTTGAAGAAAGGCATGGAAACTAAGATGGATGGTTTGAAGAAAGGTGTGGAATCTAAGATGGATGGTTTGAATAATTGCATGAGAGTTAATATGGATGGCATGGAAGCTGGCATGAAATCTAAGATGGATGACATGGAAGCTAAGATGGAAAACATGAAGAATGATCTAAAAGAAGACATGGAAGGTTTGACAAATTTGATACAAGAAATGTTTCCCAATGGTGAAAATACAGTAGAGGAAACTCATGATGAAAACAAAATAAATGTTAATCATGATTTTGTAAAATCTAATGTTGGATGAAAGAACCACCATATTCCAAAAATGGATATGAGGAAGTTTGATGGAAAGGATATTGTAACATTGATACTACAGATGGAGCAATATTTTGATCTCAATAATGTGAAAACCACACAAAAGGTACGCATTGCAACTTTACATTTAGAACAAATACATTTTTATGGTATTGAAGGATTTTCTCCCATAAAAAAATGGTCACTTGGTCAATTTTTATGGAGGAAATGATAGCACATTATGATGATACAAAGAGAAACACTTTCTTTAGCCAATTGATAAATCTCAACCAGAAGTGTTCAATGGGGGAGCACATTGAGGACTTCCAAAAATTGAATATAAGGGTAACTGATATTCCAGAGGAACACAGGATTGATATTTTCATGGTTACTTTAAAGGATAACATCCAACATGAAGTTTGCATCTTGGAACCTGATTCATTGGAGAAGGCATTCAGGTTGTCAAGAAAATTCGAATGTAAAATTATAGAGACAAGGAAGCCTACCACTCACTTCTATAAAGATGGAAGTGTTGCTACTCCTAGATTTCCACAACCTACAAGGTTGACACCACAACAATTGGAAGAAAAAAAAGAAAAATGGATTTGCTATAGTTGTGATAGCAAATACACAAAAGGTCATAAGTGTGCTGAGAAGAAATTATTTTACATATATTGTGAAGAGGAAGAAGAAAATGAACAAGAAGAGGATATACACCACGAACTAGCCCTAGAAGAGGAATAAATGAGTCTAACCATATCATGTAATGCATTGCTAGGAATTACCACTCCTCAAACCCTCAAGATAAAAGGAAATATCAAGAAGAAAAATTTAATAGTGTTGATTGATTCAGGTAGCACCCATAATTTTATTCATTCTAAGGTAGCCAAGGACTTGAACTTTTTCCTATATCTGGCACCAGAATATCAAGTGATGGTTGCAAATGGAGGAAATATAATTTTTTCTAGGAAATTCCATAATATCAAGTTAACCATGGGGGAATATGTATTGAATAGTCCAATGCTTTCCATTCCTATGGGAGGTGCTGATGTTGTACTAGGAGTACAATGGTTACAATCTTTGGGGATGGTAGTTTTTAATTTTCAAGAAATTTTCTTGAATTTTTTTTCAAAAGAAAAGGAAGTCTAATTACGAGGTATTGCAGGGAATCTGAGAAAGATAATAAGTTCTAATTTCATGAAATTCTAAATAAATAACAATGAGGCGTAATTGCACAATTATGCTCACTAGAAGTTCCAACATCAAAATCATCTATTTCTGCAGATCTCCAAAAATTCTTGGACAAACATTCCAAGGTGTTTGAAACTCCCAAAGGACTCCCACCTATTCATGATCATGATCATGCTATTCATTTGATTCCAGGAAGTGTTCCTCCAAACATCAGGCCTTATAGATATCCTTATGTCCAAAAGAGCGAAATTGAACGTATGATTGAAAAAATGTAGTATTGGCACACAAGAAGGATGGATCATGGCACATGTGTCTAGATTATAGGGAGCTCAATAAGCTCACCATTAAATATAAATCTCCCATTCTTGTGATTGATGAATTATTGGATGAATTACATGGAGAAATTTATTTTACCAAGTTGGATCTTCATTCAAGATATCATCAAATTAGAATGAAGACTCAAGATATTTTGAAAACAGCATTTCGAACTCATGACGGTCATTATGAAATTTTGGTCATGCCTTTTGGCCTTACCAATGCACCTTCTACATTTCAGGGATTGATGAATTTGATTTTCAAACACTTCCTTAGAAAATTTGTGCTAGTATTTTTTGATGATATATTAATCTATAGCAGGTCTTGGAAGGATCATATTCAACATGTTGACAGGGTGCTCAAACTGTTGCAGGAGAAACAATTATATGCAAAAAAATCCAAATGTTTCTTTGGAGTACAAGAGGTGGAATATCTGGGTCATATTGTATCTCACGAGGGTGTTAAGGTAGACCCTAACAAAATTAAATCCATTAAGGAATGGAAACTCCCCACAACCATAAAGTAGTTGCGAGGATTTCTCAGGTTAACAGGTTATTATCGCAATTTTGTTAAGAGTTATGGGAAAATAGCAGCACCTCTAACAACATTATTGAAGAAATATGCATTTTCATGGACTCCTGAAGCAACTAAGGACTTTGAACATCTTAAAGAGGCAATGTTCCTAGCACTGGTCTTAGCTACACCAGAATTCACAAAAACCTTTATTGTGGAATGTGATGGATTAGGAAATGGAATTGGTGTTATTTTAATGGAAGAAGGAAGACCCATTGCTTTTGAAAGTCATCCAATAAAAGTAAAGTATTTAAAAAAACCTATTTATGAGAAGGAAGTTTTACCAATAGTACATGAACTAAATAAATGGCTAACTTACCTAATGGGAAGACACTTCAATGTAAAAACTGATCATGATAGTCTTAAACACTTTTTGGAACAAAGACTATCTTTAGAAGAGTAGAAAAAATGGGTCACAAAGATGTTGGGTTATGACTTTGAAATAATCTACAAAAAAGGGAAGCTAAATGTTGTTGCAGATGCACTCTCAAGAAATAATGAAGAGGTGGAAGCATTTATTTGTGCCATTTATATTATCCAACCAGATTGGATAACCGAAGCAAGAGATGAATGGAAGAAGGATGAAGAAGTGTGGACACTCATTCAAATGTTGCAGCAAGATCCTAGTACATCTGATACATTTATTTGGAAAAATGATTCCTTATGGTACAAAGATCGCTTATATCTTTGTAAGAATTCCCAACTAAAACAAAATATTCTTTTGGAATTGCACACTTCTCCTTTAGGAGGACACTCAGGATTTTTAAAAATTACCACAGGGTGAAGAAAGAGTTTTTTTGGGATGGCCTTAAATCTGATATTCAAAATTTTGTGGCAGAATGTTTGGTTTTCGAACAAAATAAAGTTCAGACAATTAAGACCCCGGGTTTTCTACAACCTTTATCCATTCCAAGTCAATGTTGGGAGGAGATTTCAATGGATTTTATCTCAGGTTTACCTAAGTCTGAAGGAAAGAGTGTCATCATGGTGGTAGTTGATAGACTTAGAAAGTATGCACAGTTTTGTACATTATCTCATCCATTTAAATCAAGTATAGTTGCTACTACATTTATGGACACAATTCAAAAGCTACATGGAAACCCAAGGGTTATTGTGAGCGACAGAGATCCCATTTTTACTGGTAATTTTTGGACAGAGTTATTTTCTTGTTTGGGTACTCAATTAGCTCATAGCTCATCTTATCATCCTGAATCTGATGGTCAAACTATGATAGTAAATGAATGTTTGGAAGGATATCTTCATTTTTTTGTATCTAATAAACAAACACAATGGGTCAAGTGGTTACCTCTCATTGAATGGTGATATAACACTTCCTTTCATACTGCAGCAAAAATTACCCCATTTATGGCACTTTATGGATATCATCCACCATCCATCACATCATCTTTAAGAGAAAATTCAAAGGTTCAAGAAGGAATATCACACCGAGCATCAACAAGAACTTCTCCAACTCTTAAAGGATAACCTAATTTTGGCACAAAATTGAATGAAACAACAGGTAGATCAACATCGCAGCAAGAGAAGTTTTGATGTAGGAGACTGGGTATTTTTATGGCTAAAACCATACAAAAAAATGTCCCTCAAGGAAGCTAAGAAGGATAATAAATTATCGCTAAAGTACTATGGTCCTTACAAGATGTTGCAAAAGATTGGTACTATGCCATACAAATTGGAGCTTCCTGCTTCGTCACAAGTGCATCGAGTTTTCCATGTTTCATGCTTAAATAAGGTTATAGGTGAAAATATTACCGTTCAAACAATATTGAAAGAACTTGATGACGAAGGAAAAATCATATTGGAACCTGAAACGGTCATGGAAACAAGAACTCGGCAGCTACGGAATCGATCAATTTCAGAGTATCTCATCAAGTGGAAGAACTTACCCAATGAAGATTCTACATGGGAGGATGAGAGTTTTATACAGAAGCACCCAGAGCTACTCAAGCGTTGAGGAAAACACTTTTTTGAAGGAGAGGGGCATGTTAAGTCCCTATATTACTAGTATAGTCCCTTATTATTGTTAGTGTAACCCCCTTATTTTTATTATTGTACCCCTGTAACCCCCATATTGTTATTATCATGTCTTCAGATTATTATTGTTAGGCTCATGATTACATTGTGGCCCTCATGGACTTTGTAGCATAGAAGAGGTTTTGGGACGAATATCCAGAATTACATCCATGTAATGTATTGGAGGTTTCCCCTTGAACTGGCTTATTTCTAAGGCGTTGATATCTCTTTTCTTCTATTTTTGGAGTTGGTTTCACAATAGATCCACAATGCACTCTATTTCCCACCTTCACTGAAAGAAGGACGGAGGAAGGAGATACACCAAGGGTGGAGACCTTGAGTATCTATCTTCAGGAGTATCAGTCTCAATCATGGAGATTCAAAGAGCACTTGGACTTCCAAGGTTTTTTCCAGCTAAAGGAAGATAGAAGATCCAACAACCATGATAGAAGAAAGAGGGATAAAATATTTCTATCTAACTTTGATAGATTAGCAGAGTGCATAGCAAAAGCTTGGGCGGAGGAGCTAGATTCATATTTTCATCTACACCAAGTTTCAGAAAGGGAGGCCATTAGAGTAGCAACGCTACACCACAAAGGTATGTCCCATAACTAGTGGTTTAATAGTTCCTCTTCATTTTATCATGAAAATAAAAACACTTATGCTAGGTTCACTAAGGAATTTGTGAAAATATTTGACACTGAATATTTTAAAACATCTCTTGCGCAACCCAAAAACTTAGAACCTTTGCATGAATTGGAGAGATCTATCTTGCAAACTCGACTCCATATTTCAGACGAAGCGGATAAAAACATATATGGTACTTTTCCAAGGGAAAGATCCCCTCCTTTTGAAGAATACATGGAGATACCTCCTTCAATTGAAGACCAAGATCAAGGGTCTATCATTTATGATGAGGAAATATCACATATTGATGAAGAGGATAAGCAGAGAAGATCTAACAACGTTGTACCATTGGGAGAAGATCCATCACCACATGGAAATTGGAAGGGAGCCATTGCTTCTATTGGAGGATCCCTTGTGTCCTTGAAAGGAGTTCCAAATGATACAACATGTGTGAAACAAACCACAATTCCGGAGTAGCATGTATCAGTTATTTTGGGTTGTGAATCTTCCGAGATGGAAGGCAAAGAAATGAAGGATCAGCATCAAGGGATGATGAGCATTCACCCTTATCTATTCCGGGAGGTTTCTATAGAGAATAAGGTGACTATATTTTACAATGAAGAGGGGGAAAAATCATTCCATGCATGTATACAGTCCACTTCATATTTTTATGTCTCACTACATGGGGGCATTTCACCTAGGAGACCACAAAATGTAGAGTTGGTGAGAGACATTTTGTCACCTAGTTCAGCACTCTTAGATTCCAGAGAGGTGAATACTTTTGAGGAATCTAGTGCAACGCAGAGAGTTTGGGATAGACTCAAGGAGGAGAGAGGTACTCTTTAATTTTCTGCAGTACCCTCTCTGACTACATATACTGCGCTAACAAAATTTGTTGCAATGATGGAGGATGGTACCTTCATGGTGCAAGGAAGCTGCTTGATGGATTTGGAAAAATAGAGGGTACTTCCTTTGAGGGAGGAATCCTCCATACATTGGAGCAGATGGAGGCCACTCATGCTTGCATTGGCCAATATTGGGAGATTCTTCTTGGATGGGAGCTTCTCATGGGAGGCCAACTTCCAAAGATCCCTAATAATTTTTTAGCATGAGGAGCTGCATGATGGGAATGACATAATTTTAGAGGAAGACTTTGGCATGAGGGATGTCAAAGGAGAAGACAAAAGTAGTTGGGGGGCTTCACATTTCAGATCATTAGCACTGTCTCTTAGGAGGATTGATCCATATTGGAGGTCTCAACTTTTGGTAGAGTAATCCAAGGATCTTGGTGCTTGCATGATACCTGATGACCCGAATGGAGATGATAGATACATGGTGTTTGGTGAGGTCATCTATTATTATGGGAGAGTCTTCTTGAATAGATTTTATGAGCTCAAGAGGAAGCTACTTCATGCAGCACATGTGGACTTTCCTTCCATGCACCTTGATGAATTTCATTCATTGATGGAGGAGCTCACTTGGGAGGAAATATAGCATGATATAAATTATCATATGGATAGATTCATAGCTCGGATGGTGGTGGAGAGGTTGGCACAACCACTTCCCTACTCATTGAGAGTGAGCGAGAATTTCCAGTTGATTCATTTCAGCTCAAGGACCAAAGTACATAGTAGAGGATGTACACTTATGCACCCTTATTTCCATTCATTTATCTTTTGTGAGGAGAATATTGTACCAGGGAGGATATTTCCTTCTTGTATATTGTATTTTCATGTACTTGAGGCCATTTTCATCATTGATGTTGGATATTTTATCGGTGGTTTGTGGGGGAGGCCACATAATTCTTGGTGTGCACCATTGACACCACATTGTATATTTATGATTCCATCTTATGGGATGATTGTGGCCACAAAAAAGTGGCTAGGAAAGCACTTGTTAGTATTTTTTTTGAGGTAGGAAATATATTCCCTTCACTAGTTCCATGTGTGGAACCTTGATCCACTTTCTGGTTGTCATATGACAACTTTTTCTCATTGTTTTTTGCTTCCATGTATTGCTAATATTTTTATATTCATGGGGATATTTCTTTGGAGAGTGGAATATGAGCTGGAGATGCACATTGGGAGTATGATTCTCCCTCGTTTACATGTTTTATTTTTTAGGAGAAACAATGGGAAAACCATGATTTCCACATCACATCTTTTTTCTTCATGTAGGAGGAGCCATTTGAAGAAATTGAGTTAGTGGAGGTGGCACTTCATGGCTGAATTTTTGAGTGGGGTAACTTGGGATATTCTTGAAGGCCATGCCATTTCAGCCCAAAATTAGAAACAACCCCATACTTACCATAAATGGAGAGAGAAACCACTTGAATGGAAAAATATATTCTCTCCATACAACACCAACACATTGCATACACCGAGGGTTGAGGATTCTTTTGATGAGATACCTAGAATGGCTCATTTCATTTGGATGATAGCATGGATTTGGGAGGCTCTCATTGGTCATAATATCCCCTATTCTTGTCATAAATTCTATCTTGAGGAGGCCATTAGACAACAATAAGGTTTCCGCTTACACCTTCCACCTTTTCATGATGTGAGCCATTTGGTTTTGCATGCTTGGGAGGGAGTATTGAAGGACAGATTTATTGCAAATTGTTTTGAGAAGTGGTGGGAATTATTGATAAGGAGGAAAAAAGAGGAGGAGGGGAGGAATTTTTCTATCCTTATATATTTTCTTGAGGAAAAGCAACATTTTGTAGGGGAGGACTCTAATATTTCAAAAATTTAGCCTCCAAGCTAAATGGAATATTATTATTGTTTTATCACTATGTCGGTAAATAAGTGGGTGGGGAGGCCCATAAGTACCTTGAGTAGAAATAAAAACAATCCTAATGTGAAAGGAGGGAGAATAAGTAGCTGGATTAAGCACCTTTGGGTGTGAACAAGGGCTTGATCATGTTGATTCAATCAACTTTGACAAAGTCAACAACATTGTCTAGATACATTGAATCTCCTTGATGAACAACGCAGTTTTAGTTGAAGAAAACTTTCATGAGCTTGGTGGAAAATATGGATGGGACCAAATGTGGAGAGGCTCTCATGCTATATATGGAAATTATAGCAACCATTTTTATTCATGTTTTGATTATCATTGCTATTCATCTTTTTATAATTTGCTTCCTCTTGCTGTTTAGCAGGGTTATAGTGTTGTTTAGCATAAGGGTGTTGCTGGTCGCAAATCCCTACCTCATCCTCAGGGAAGGAGAGGTTATTTGGGCTAAATTTCCTCATTTTGGAATTTTGGCCAAGCTACCTCCTTTAGCTACAACGCAGTTTCTGTTTAGAGCTGGGTTGTGTTGTAGGGTGTAGAAAAGGAGGATCTCTTAGAGTCATTTCTGGGATTTTTCTTCAGTGGAGAGGTTGTCTATTCATTGGAGGATCAGAAAGGAGGAATCCCTGGCATATTTTGAGATATTTAAAATTAGGCCAACCATATTCTATCCCTCACAACGCAGTTTCCATCTTGAACTGTGTTATTTTTAGAGGCATTTGCTGGGACGGTTCATTGAGCTCATCAGGAGGGTCTATTTCTGAGTATAGGGATCAACCTTCTAGTTATAAATACCATTGCAGGAGGAAATTATTATTTCATATCTATCATAGCCTCATTTCATATCAGATCTATTTTTCAGTGGCATATTAATGCTAGGGTTATTTGTTACATTGTATGTTTCTTGTTCTTTCTAGAAATATTTTCTGAGTTGTCTAGAAACATTGTATTGGAGCCCACATCTTCATTGTTGGGCATTTATTTTTTTTCTATCAGCCACATTATATTTATATATGTATTCATAAGTAGCTACACTTTTATAAACAGTGTTTTCACTGCTCTCCAACATTCTATACAGTTGCAGCATCTCATGTGTTGATTGTTTTGTTTATTGGAAACTTGTTCACATTTCCTGAGTGGCTTGTCCCTCATGATATTGCTGTATATTTCTGGAAATATCTTAATAATATTATGGTTGTACATTTATCCCTCTTATTTCATGTTCAGATTTGCAGAGTTTTACATTTTCATGTTCATGTATTGCTGCAATCCCATTTTGGGATATTACATCTTCATAGTTTTTTCAGAAGGAAAAGAAGTCGAGTTACGGGGTATAATTGCATAATTATGCTCACTAGAAGTCCCAACATCAAAATCATCTATTTCTATAGATCTCCAAAAAGTCTTGGACAATCATTCCAAGGTGTTTAAAACTCCCAAGGGACTCCCACCTATTCTTGATCATGATTATTCTATTCATTTGATTCCAGGAATTGTTCCTCCAAACATTAGGCCTTATAGATATCCTTATGTCCAAAAGAGTGAAATTGAACGTATCATTGCAGAAATGTTAGAGGCTAGTATAATTCAAGCTAGTCAAAGTTCTTTCTGTGCTTGAGTATTATTGGTGCACAAGAAGGATGGATCATGGCACACATGTCTAGATTATAGGGAGCTTAGTAAGCTCACCATTAAAGATAAATTTCCCATTCCTGTGATTGATGGATTATTGGATGAATTACAAAGATAAATTTACTTTACCAGGTTGGATCTTCATTCAGGATATCATCAAATTAGGATGAAGACTAAATATATTCTGAAAACATCATTTTGAACTCAAAAGGGTCATTATGAATTATTGATCATGCCTTTTGGCCTTACTAATGCACCATATACTTTTCAAGGATTTATGAATTCCATTTTCAAACCATTCCTTAGAAAATTTGTGCTATTATTTTTTTATGATATACTAATCTTCAGCAAGTCTTGGAAGGATCATGTTCAACATGTTGACAGGGTGCTCAAACTATTGCAGGAGAAACAATTGTATTCAAAAACATCCAAATGTTTTTTTGGAGTACAAGAGGTGGAATATGTGGGTCATATTGTATCTCACGAGGGTGTTAGGGTATACCTTAACAAAACTAAAGCCATTAAGGAATGGAAAGTCCACACAAACATAAAGCAATTGTGAGGATTTCTTTAGTTAACAGGGTATTATCGCAAGTTTGTTAAGAATTATGGAAGAAAGGAAACGCGTCTAACAGCATTATTGAATAAAGATGCATTTATATGCACTCTGAAGGAAGTAAGCCCTTTTAACATCTTAAAGAGGCAATGTTATTAACACCAGTCTTAGCTACGCCAAACTCCAAAAAAACTTTTATTGTGGAATGTGATGCCTTAGGAAATGGAAATGGTGTTTTTTTAATGCAAGAAGGAAGACCCATTACTTTTGAAAGTCGTCCAATCAAATGAAAGTATTCACAGAAAGCTATTTATCAGAATGAAATGTTAGAAATACTACATGCACTAAATAAATGGCAACCTTACCTAATGGGAAGATACTTCAAGGTAAAAACTGATTGTGATAGTCTTAAACACTTGTCGGAAGAAATACTATCTTCAAAAGAGAAAAAAAATGGGTCACAAATATGTTGGGTTATGACTTTGAAATAATCTACAAAAAAGGGAAGCTAAATTTTGTTGCATATGCACTCTCAAGAAAGAATGAAGAGGTGGAAGCATTGCTTTGTGTCATTTCTATTATCCAACTATATTGGATAACCAAAGCAAGGGATGAATGGAAGAAGGACGAAGAAGTGTGGACACTCATTCAAAATTTGTAGCAAGATCCTAGTACATCTGCTACATTTAGTTGGAAAAGTTATTCCTTATGGTACAAATATCACTTATATCATTGTAAGAATTGCCAACTAAAACAAAATATTATTTTGGAATTGCACACTTCTCCTTTAGGAGGACACTCGTGATTTTTAAAAATTTACCTCAGGGTGAACATAGAATTTTTTTAGGATGGCCTTAAATCTAATATTCAAAATTTTTTGGCAGAATGTTTGGTTTTCCAGCAAAATAAAGCTGATACAATTAAGACCTCGGGTCTTCTACAACCTTTATACATTCCAAGTCAACGTTGGGAGGATATTTCAGTGGATTTTATCACAGGTTTACCTAAGTCCATAGAAAAGAGTGTCATCATGGTGGTAGTTGATAGACTTACCAAGTATGCACACTTTTTTGCATTATCTCATTCATTTAAAGAAAGTACAGTTGGTACTACATTTATGGACACAATTCAAAAGCAACATGGAAACCCAAATATTATTGTGAGCGACAGAGATCCCATTTTTACTGGAATTTTTTGGACAAAGTTATTTTCCTGTTTGGGTAACCAATTATCTCATAGATCATATTATCATCCTCAATATGATGGTCAAAATGAGATAGTGAATAAAATTTTGGAAGGATATATTCATTGTTTTGTATCTGATAAACAAACGCAACAGGTCAAGTGGTTACCTCTTGTTGAATGGTGGTAAAAAACTTCGTTCCATACTGCAGCAAAAATGACCACATTTACGGAACTTTATGGATATCATCCACCGTCCATAACATAATCTTTAAGAGAAAATTCTAAGGTTCAAGCAGTGGAAGATCACATCGAGCATCAACAAGAAGTTCTCCAACTCTTAAAGGATAACCTAAATTTGGCACAAATCGAATGAAACAACAGACAGATCAACATCACAGTGAGAGAAGGTTTGATGTAGGAGTCTCGGTATTTTTACGGCTAAAACCATACAAACAAACGTCCCTCAAGCAAGCTAAGAAGGATAATAAATTATTGCCAAAGTACTATGGTCCTTACAAGGTGTTGCAAAATATTTGTACTATGGCATACAAATTGGAGCTTCCTACTTCTTCGCGAGTTCATCTAGTTTTCCATGTTCCATGCTTAAAGAAGGTTATACGTGAAATATTTCAGTTCAAACAATATTTCCAGAACCTTATGAGGAAAGAAAAATCATATTGGAACCTGAAGCAGTCACGGAAAGTAGAACTCGACAGCTACACAATCAATCAATTTCAGAGAATCTCATCAAGTTGAAGAGCTTACCCACTGAAGATTCTACATGGGAGGATGAGAATTTTATACAGAAGCACTCAAAGCCACTCAAGCATTGAGGACAACACTTTTTTGAAGGAGAGGGACATGTTAGGTCCCTATATTACTAGTTTACTCCCTTATTGTTATTAGTGTAGCCCCCTTATTGTTATTTTTGTACCCCTATAACCCCAATATTGTTATTGTTGTGCCCTTACATTATTATTGTTAGCTCGGCTAGGATTATATTGTGGCCCCATCGACTCCTATATATAGAAGGAGGTTTAGGTCATTTGTATCATCCAATAATTGTTCATTTATGTAATGTATTTGAGGTTCCCCCTCGAAGTGGCTTATTTCTAAGGCATTGGTCTTTCTTTTCTCCTATTTACGGAGCTGGTTTCATAACAAACCATAAACCTTTTCAATCGATTAACTTACATAAAACAATCATTATTCCATAACAATGATCCCTGATGACCATTTCAGACAATGGAATTCATATATATATATATATATATATACATGAATTATCATAATCATGCTCACATTACAATTACATGTGCTCCTAAGGTCAAGGTTAAAGGATAACTTCCTTTATCCATGAAAAGCATGCAAAATGTTGAGAACAACAATTGCCAACTTGATCTAGGCATATGTTACATCATGCCCATGTACTTTACCTTTCTATATTACCTTTATCATGACTATCCTTCCACTATCCATTAGTCCCAATAGACCCAACCAGCATAACTAGTTGTGATATTCCTTTCTCCAACTTCCCTCTATTCATTCATCAATATTCATCCACGTCTTATTTCTCCTGTTGGATTCCACTTAACTCTCCTTGAGTTGCATTATATTTCCTTTTATCCACAAAAAAATTGCCAAGACCAACAAAACACAAAACAAAAGGCCAAGAAGACAACATGAAAAACATATAAATCCAAACAAGAATACAACACCACAAACAAAGTTGCATGGCAGTGCACTAGCCCCAATCAAAATAAAACAGAAAGAACAATCAAATAATTAAACAAGGAATGAAGAAAACTCTCAATAAACACCATGAACCAATCACCATGAGTTCCTAATTCTTCCAAGTGTTCATGAGTGAAATCTTAGCCCAAGCCTTCTTCAAGATTTCATGGAAGTATCTTTTTCCATGTGATTCCCTATGTCATACTTCCATAAACACACATGTGTTAGTGCATTAATAAAAATAAAAATATACCAGTTTCCTTACCTTATTGTACCCATCATACTACCCCACAAGTAGACACATGCATATATTATCTCTCAAGGGATTCCAATTCCCTTGATGAATTCAGCTACACTTTGAAACCATATATTACTCCTAAATATGATGAACCATCTCTCATGTTGCTTCCTTGACCCAAAATTTTCTTCCATTCACTGTAATTTCTGTACTAATAGATCCTCAAACATGAGCTTATTTCACTGCATGATGCCATGAGGCTCCACCTATAACTCTCGCTTTTTTTCCACCTTCTATCTTGATAATTGATGCCTAATCATCTTCTTGCCATTTATCCATTATTGCATAGATATGAGAAATTCTCTGACCTAAATCATCAACTTTCGATGACTCCTAAGAACTATAGATATTATATGGTCTTCCACCTTGATACGATCGAAAATTTGTCCTACAATGGTATCCACCATAGGTCCAACACTTTAATGGTTCTATATCATTTCCTTTATTTTGATACTTCAAAGGATGAGACCCGGGTTCTTTCTCAGCTACATTAAACTTCTTATTTGGAGGTACATTTTCGTTATCACTTGAATTCTTATATATTCCTCGATTCTAAGGCCATTTTCCTTTAGTATTCTCATTACACCTCTAGTCACACTTGAACTCAACCTTGTCCTTTGAATATTCATAAAAATTATTTATCTTTCTGATGGCTTCCTCGATATCAAACTCAATATGATACTTCAATGATGATTGAAATATCCTTATGAAAATTTGCATATTTTCTTTCTCATCCCTAAGGTATGGAGCAGACATAAACAATTCTAGAAATTTCTTTATGTACTCTTTATTTTTCATGTACCCCATATTGAGCTCACAGAATTCCTTGGCCTTTCTATCATAATACCTCTCAAAAAGGTACCTCTTCCTTAGGAGTATTTGAAACACATAACAATTCAACTCCTCTTCTCTGATTCCTTTGACACGCTTCACATCTTCCCATCAGATGTTTTATTTTCCCTTAATTCTGAAGGTGGCTATCTTGGATTTAATGTTATTTGAGTAATCACGTGACTTGGAAAATTTCCTTATCCCAAGAAACCATGCTTTTACAATTTGTTATTCAAACATAAAAATTAGGAGGCTTAGATTTCTTGAATTCCTTTGGAAATTAATCCCTCTGACTCTTTTTATAATGATGTTGGCAATGATAATGATGATGTCTCCCAAGAGAATAGCAATCATAAAATCCATGAGTACTAGCCATACTCTCAGGTGTATCCAAAAGTCTGTCAATCTCCATTGTATCATCCTTTTCTATCATGTACCTTTCTGAGACCTGCTTCCATCAGCACCATTATTCCTTGCTCCTTGTATGTCCCCATGACTGATCCATAATTTTCTTTTCTTCTTCAAATTTGAAAGGATTTGGCTGATGACTGCATTCACCTTAACTTTATTTCCTTGAGCTCTAGAAAGTGTTTCATGTTCTTTATTCAATCTCTCAATGTATTCATTGCAAATAGAAATTTCTTCCTCCGAAATTGTCAATGTGTATCCCAAACGAGCAGAATATTGCTCTCCCTTTTGCTCAATTCATCTCTCCGATCTTACTAATGTCTCCTCCTGCCTGTTTGGAAAGTCAGAAGAAATTTAATAGATTATTCTTCTCTTCATCTCTACGACTTCTATTTCCATCACTATTACATTTTCATCTTAGTAAAATCATAATCAAATTCATACCTCAAATATTTTCACGGGAGCTTATTGTATCTGCAAAGGCCAATCGAAATTGGCACAATAAAACATCACAATCATACAAGGTGGTACATGGATATCATAACCATATAAATAAATAGATAACATGTATGCATGATATAGAGATAAAAAAAAAACATACATGCATAAAAATTTGCATTTACCCTAAGGTTCAGTGTTGTAACCTCATTCTCATACAACCCTGTAACACCCCACTACAAAATTACACACCTTTTTAGGCACTTTGGGGTAAAAAATAGATGAGAGTTACTATGCAAATCCCTACAATATAGTTTGAGTTATGGAATTGGGGTCTGCCATACAAAAAATCACTGCAACTTTCTAGCGTGAACATACCACCCATATGTTAGACAACATCCACTGATGATGACTTGAGTTGGAACTATCTTTTCACCTAACCTCACAGTCTAGCCACATCCATGGCAAGGTGTGCATGTGGACATAAGGATTGAACCACACACAGAGGCATTCATTTATGTAACGACAATCGATATTTCTAAGTTAAGATATTGCGATTACAAAATTAGTGCCACATTTTCAAAGCTAGCCAAGAGGCCACTACCCAGAACTACCCATAAATATTTAAAAAAGTTTCTAAGATAAAAACAAGTATGAATGACCTATACTTATGCAAGTATATTATGCAACCATGATAGTCACATGATACACATTTAGACAAAAATATAAAAAACATAGTAGTTATAAGCCGTGAATGCATATTTGTACATTATTTCCTTACTTTCTTCAAATATTCATGAAGAAGGATCACTTCCCTATCAAGCTAATTGAAACAACACTTATTATCTCATACATGTATATAACCATTCAATAACTTATCAAATTATGAACTAGATCCATAACGATATCTCATCATAGCTTAAGAATGTATCATGCCTATAGCAAATTTTTAACCAGAGTGAATCCATGCCAAAACAATCACAAAATGAATGCAATAACCAATACATGTGCTCATTTATCTCAATAATAAATAACAAAAAATAACATATGCATAAATCCAACTAATTGGGACTTAAATGTACCACCTGACCATAGATTGGGCTAAATTGAATATTTCTTTCAGCCAATCAACCTGATGCCATATTACAAGCATGAATGTAATATCACATGGGATAGACAAAAATAGAACCAACTAGGGATCCTAGAGGCTAAACTACCTCAAACCTAAACCACAATTATTCGCCTAACTAGAGGAATTTTTTTGTCTCCACCCACCAATAAAGAGTTCCAGGAGAAAATAATATTCACCCTCAAACCTTGGGACTTTTCCTAAGACCACCTCAACCGTGATCCAAAGTGTACCATAAATCCAAAGCTTAAACAATTCGGGGGACCCACTATATCGTTGTTATCCAACAAATTTTGAAATAAATGTTGTAAACCAATGTCAATCTACAAAAATCACATGTCAATGTCAATATAAACAATCAACCAATGCATAGACCATGCATGAAATACTATCATGTAAAATCACACATGCACATTGTTATCGGTAAATCCACAACTATTTTATGCCCTTACTTTTTGTCCAAACTTCCTCTTGCGCTCCCTTTATTTCATTTCTTTCTTGCTTTCTCCCTTGCTTCTTCTCTCTCTTGGATTTTGATTTCTTCCTTGGAAATTAAAACTGATCAAAAGTTGATAAAAAACAGTCAATTAATTTTAGATACCTTTTTATCATTGATATCTAATTTCTCTTCCTTTTATTTTCTTCTTTTATTTCATTTTCCTTTATTTCTTTGAATTAATAGCCATTTATTCCGTTTTTCCTTCTTTGAATGCTAATGAAAATTTCCATAGCCTTTAATTAACGACAAGAGATACCCACTTTAATGTTTTTCCCTCTTATTCATCTTCGAGTATGTGTCCCATGACCCTGGTTGATTTTTTTCGTTTTTACATGAAAATATTATTTTAGGTTGTTACAAACTCCTCCCCCTTGGGGGAACATCACCTCGGTCTACTATGGCACTTATAACCAGACTAAATAGTATAAAATCATGACGTACCACTTAGAGCTTTATAAACAAAACCAGACGCAATATTTATAATGACATATAAACACGCACATCTGATTCAATGAGTAAGTAAACATATTTATTATTGAGATTTATAGAGATAACTCGATACACTATTTACAATGATATACACATATACATATGCACATTTATTTGAACTAGAAAATAAATGGATAGTATGGATGCATAAGCAACAACGGGATCGAAAGGCTCACACCTCCACCCACAAAATTAGTACCAAGTTTTCACCACCTTCCCAAGAAGTCCAGAATCCACTGCTAAAATCCAAGGCTTCCTCAATGTCCAGTGCCACAACTTTTCTGCCCTTGATCTCTTAGTGAACACTTGTTAGCTCATTGTTTCTATGGACACTTCTAATTTTCTTCTGATTCCAACCAAAAATCCTATGACAAAAAATATTTTATCACCCGACCTTGTCATCTCTACTTCCCAGTCCCTTTGGAAATTCGGTCATCCAATTCTATGGAGTCATTGACCTTCCAAGTTTAGGCATCACTGTATTTTCTTCACATTCCCTTGGTTGATCCATTCCTTAAAATTTTTCCGCATGTCAAAATTTATCAAAATCCAATGCATGCCATAGCCTTAAAGCCATTTTACAGGTCATAGCATGCTTATGAGAATCAATAGATAGTATTGGGTATCGGTGTCCCACAATGGCCCTGATCTTGAAGTCCATTACCATCATACTTTTTTCTTCACTTTTGGTTCACGAATCGAATGTGCCCACACACATATGTACCCACTACATCCATGGAAAAATATCGGTAGACGCTCCCGAGGGGATCTAACCATTAGCCTTACACACAAGACCTAACTCCAAGGGCGTCAAGGATATTTCAACCTGTGACCTCCCAATTGGAAAAGTACTTAGCAGTGGGGACTCAACTAGTTTACCTAAATCTTTGAGTTAACCTTCAACATCATACCATTACATGTCCCACTTCCTTTTTTCATTGTTGCTAACTTTCTTGTAGCCAGTTAAAGCCACCCAAACTAGACATTTTTTTATTTTTCCTGTATCATTAAGGTGACATTTATAATTTTGTTTAATTATTTTCACTACATGTCAAATTATCTCTTTTATCAAATCACCATGTATAAACATATCACATATGGTTAACTAAAAAATCAACCAACATAAATCACAATCATAGATTATGTTCATATTTTTCAAATTAAAAACTAAAATGAAATATTGATACTTATATTTTAGATGGTTCTTTTCTTTTTCCTTTGTTCTTTGGCCTTTCCATACAGACACTAAATTGGTTTCTAAACCAAGAAAGCACTCAATTATTTCTCTCCACTTGACCACATAGACACATTAGATCATTTTCCAAACCTGACAAGCACCCATTCGCTTATATACTATGTTATACTCTTCTGAAGAAAGGGAATCTTGATACTATATCTTATCTATGCTCAAAATCAGGAACAAGGGAACCCAATGAATACACTCCCTCCTCTCTAAATATCCAAAATAATGGAATCTAGAGACTGCATCGCCTCTACCCTAAATATCAACAAACAGGGAAATTGGAGACTACACAATATCCTCCCTCACTATCCATAACAAGGGCATTCAAAGACTATACTCCCTCTAACATTTATATAAACAATAAGGGAATCCAAAGACTATACTCCTCTACCCTGAATATCAGCAACACTAGCATTGAGAGACTATATGACTTCGACCCTCAATATCAGAAACAAGGGAATCCAAAGAATGCACCACCTCTACCATCAATATCAGCAACAAGGGCATCTATAAAGTGCCATACTTGCCTGTCCCAACACATTATAAAACATATACACCTACACACGGTGCCCCACAAAAATTTTAAATATACACATGATACAACACAACACATACATAGCACATGCCATGGCACAATACAACATGTACGAAATACACATGGCATAATACAACATTTACACAGCAGAAAAATACAACATCCACAAAACATTCGTAATGCACCTCTATATTCCACACCGTTTATATGAGGAATTCTTTCCTCTAGTGTCTTTCCCATGCCTTACTATGTGCATATGAAATCAAAATATAGAATATGTGGTGATTTTAACTATCCATGTGTTTCCGAACATGTCAAAGATCAAACTAATTTCATTTTGTTGATGTATATTTTAGAATTTAATTTTGATACCATAAACATAAGGATATTTATAAACACATGATATAAAATTCATATCCACATGATACGAAAATCATATATCTTAAACGACTACTCGTCCCACTTCATTCCTCATAAACCAAGAATTGTTTCATGCCATTCACCTCCACAAAGCTACCATTCTTCCACGAGAATGATCCATGATGACCATATGAGACAATGGAATTTATACATATATATACATATATGCATTAGCATAATCATTATCACAACACATTTACAATTATTCATAATGTAATAGTAAAGATAACTTTCTTTATCCATGCAAAGAATTAAAAACATTGACAACAACAATTCCCAACTTAGCCAAGGCATCTGTTAACTAAAGCCCATGAACTTTACATTTCCTTACTACCTTTCTCATGGATCTCATTCCATTGTCCATTTATCCCAATGCGTTCATTTTTTCAGCTAAGGTCAAATTCAACCATGGAAAGATCAGATGACATAGATGATGATTGAATTCAATTCCACTTTTCGACAGGACCAAAATCGGCCTAAATATCACCTCCTTTAGACAAGAAGGAGTTGGTTTTTTAGTTTATGAACCCTCTCATGTACATTGGATTAGCTCATCCCTACATACATGCATATTTTACCAAGTCAACCCTAAAGAAAAGTGGAGCCACCAGAAGGCTATAAATGTAAGTAACCTCTATCTCATTTGGACACAATTATGAAACACTTTTCTATCATGGTTTTTTGGCTTGCATAGGATCGAGGCTTGTCTGTAGAGGAATAGGTTTTCTTTGAGGTGAAATTTTAAGGCTCGAGGCTTGAATCTCTAATTTAGGGTCTTTTTCAACGGTAATAGGCACAAAAATAGAATATTTTCACCTTGGTCACTCATGTTGTACCTTGGAAGACAAGCTTTAGCTGAGGAGAGTTCAGTGCCCGAGAAATTTAAATAAAATGGGAAGAAAACCATCTGTCATCCCATTTTTAAAATATTAGAAATTTAACTATATGAAAAATTCTTCCAAGTATTCTTATGAGAAAAATAATCTTTCAAATTGGCCTTCTATTGTTGAGTATTACTTTAAATTCTAGTTCAGTGAGAAAAGGAAAATGGAAAGCTTTTTAAACAACGGGTTGTTTAATACATGATCTCTTGTTCTTAGATTTAAAAGAAAAATAAAATTATTGTGAGATGATGAAAAAAAAATAGGAGCACATCATTAAGGTTCCATTTTATTTTAACTCACAGAAATCAAAATTTGAAAATGTAAAGTTTAAAATGGCAACAACTTCATTGTTCCTTTGTGTTGATGAAAAACATTAAATAGAAAAAGAACATGAATACATATCATACTCAGCCATTGTATGGAATCACTCTGGAAAATTTAATCATATAACAAGAATATTTGAAAATATAAAGTACTTTCTTCTTCTGAAGTCCAAAATTCAAAACCTCCCTTTCTCTTTCAAAATTTCTTTGATACAAAATTACAAAAGGGGACAGTTATGAAACTGTCAACTATGAAAAATTGTCAATTAACCAAACTACTCTTAAAACTAATTTTCCTTACAAGGATTACATTAATTATGAAAAATAAAACCAAACTACATTTTTTACATCATTTTCAAAACATTTCTGAAAAGGCTACTGAAAAAAAGAGGCATCATTAAGTCACCGAGTGAGTTGGGACTCTGTTGCAGTTGATGGCCCATCTCCTTCACTTGTCACTATTGTGGACATCCATTCTCTGAATCTTTTTGATAGTCATATCTACTTTTTTCCTCTTCTCAAATCTAGTATGTTCCATCCTAAAATTTTTTATTATACTGTATGTTTGTTTCTTAACAAAAAATGTTCTCATCAGCCACAATAAGTAAAAATATCTATGAAAATAGTTTAAAATGGTTTCCACCTTCAACGTTATTGTATTCTCACGTGTGGAACCAATTATTCTCTTAGCCTCCACCAACAAGGTCTCATGTGTTTCCCATGATAATAATTTTCTATTTTGATCCTAGCAAAAAGGTAGACTCGGTCTGATCCTCTAATAAAAATCATTGTTGAATTTCATTACAACATCATTAACTTCAGACAATTTTGTTTCTATTGTTTTCATGAAAAAATTATTTTTAATCATTTTATTAATCTCTAGGATATATTATTTCATTTCTCCAACCTTAAATTCCCTCAACTGTTGTGATGATATTGAATTAATAAAGTCAATCATTTTTCTAGAAAAGTATTCACGATGTTGAATTTTCTACTTACTAGAAGTAATCAAACTTTACAGATCCCTCACTATGGATTTCTCATGTCCTACTATAGATAGGGAATCCCATATATTATTCATAGTATGAATTATTTCATTATATATTATGTTCATTTTCTCGATAAGGGACATATTTCCCTTCGCCTTCTCTTTCAACTCTTTCATTTCATGAAAGGCCATCTCAAAATAATTTCTATATTTTGTGATATTTTCTCAAGATAGGGCCAATTCCCTTTCCATTACATTTATTATTTTCAATGGATCATCATAAATGTTTTGAATTCTCTTCATTTCATTTTCAAAAACATGCAATTCAGTCATGACTCTGGTTAATTTGTCTATTTCATTTTCTGAGTCTGGTTGCACTAGAATAGTAAAGACATGAGATTCTATTTTCTATCTTAAAACATACATCATCTCCTTCAGCTTAGAATTTTCTTCATATGTTTGCAAACATTATCTAGTCATAATTTATTTTTCTTTATATAGTTGTGCTACTTCTGGGGCCACAACATGTTCCAAAATAGGAAACTGTAGCTTTTTCCTGAGAACTTGAACGTCTATTTCATCTCCCTGCGAAAATTTTTGGAAAACACTTTTGTCCTTGATGTTTAAACCAATTTTGACAATATGTTTCTTTTTTACTTCATTCTCTGTAATCAAATATATTTTTCTAATTTTATTTGATTGACTCTTTTCTCCAATAATCTGTTAGCTTCACTAGCAGCTATGGAAGTCTCATTCAAATCATTGTATATTAACTCCCCATTTTGTCTATGTAAATTGATTTTATCAGGTAATGGGATCTCTTTTGCATCGGCTGTCAAGTTGAGAGTATTGAAACTTGATGAAGATGAGACAGTCAAAGCATAAGGGTGATAGAAAGATAATTTGATTGGGTTTCCCTCAAGGGCCATAGCTGAAAGCAACATGGTTTGATGATCATAAATGGGTTGTGCCTACAATTGGGATTCCATGCTTCATTTTACTCTTTTGTTCCTTTCTACTATTTAGGAATACAACTTCATTATGACTAGGAAAAAAAATTTAGAGGCATCTTCTAGAACAGGGGAAGAAGGTGTTCAAATGATTCCCCCTAGCTGCAATTGGAAACCTCCTGCTACTAAAGTACTTCCCCCCTCATATAAATAAACCCTTTTTGAGCCTTTATATGCTACCTCTTCCACGTCAATAATCTCCTCAGTGTCTCTTTTCAAATTTTTCTCACTAGGATGAGGAGTCTCAACCTCCATCCTTCCTGATGTAGTAGTTTGTTATCCATTTTCAAATTTCTAAACATATGGTCAAGACTCATGGACTTAATGGGCATAATAATTCTCCACTCGTCTATTTGAGATGATATGGTGAGGGTCACTAGACCATATCTCAGCCAGCTCCAACTTCATACTTTCCAGTATCTTTTGTGCTTCTCCCATAGCCTACCTAATATTCACAATAAATCTCCCAATTGTTCTAGGAAATTTGAAAAAAATCCAATTATATGCTGGGACAAAATGTACTTGATGTACATTAAAACTATGCCTGCTAGAATCCAAATAAAATAGTCAGATTGGCACAAATTTAGGGAGTCTGTAGTGGGGGGAATTTTGCTGCATGTAATCTAATTTCTGTATATTTTTAAAATAAAAACCAATGACGCAATTTTCCATCCTTACTCAGCTGAAGAAGAGACTGATCCTTTGGTAAAATAGAGAGTGAAGGAGAGTTGTGGATAATTGAATAGGAAATTGACAAAAAAAAATTGGTGAAATACATTAATCCCTTATAGTTTGAATTTATTTTTATAACATTTGTTGAGAAAAACACTAACGATTTATTCTTATGAGCATCCATGATATTTAAACACGGATGCATAAACCTTTCAACAGGAGTATATAAAAAGAGGTATGTGATCAAAGAAGGAAATCTGAAGCATCCAGAGAGGGAAATATCTTTTAACTGTGAATTTATCAGCTTGTAGGATTTAACCCTGTAAAAAAATTATCTCCAAAAAATATCTTGAAACAGAAAATAAAAAAAATTGATAGCATAAAACATAGAACATATATACACATATATTTTCTACTACATCTGAAAACTCAGACTACCAACTAAATTTTTCATTGTGTTTCGTTCAATGTTACAATACACATATATACATGTCGAAGCATTCGTAGAACCAAATCCATTAACCATATAGTATAACATAGTTGCATTTTCCTTGACTGGATCTTCAAATGCCATGGAGAGAAAACCATCATGGCTAAATCCATGTGCTAAACCGATGCAGAAAAACATAATTAGGTTCGAACACCTATTATATGGTCCAAAATAATTTCTCATGGTGATGCCCCAAATCATGTCTATGGGGGCTACCAGAGCCCTACAAACACTCCAACAGGGGGGGGTTACACCTCCCCTATGACTCCCCTGTTGCGGTTGGCACAAAGAAGGGGGAGTGATCACCCCCTCTTCGGACCTGATGCAACTAAGGGGGAGCAACGTATGGGGATAGTCGCTAAAAGAAAATAACACATACCCAACATTCTCCCACTTCTTGTTTTCTTTCGACATCAGAGCTTAGTCATTGGTCTTGCACTGTAATGCCCATTGTTTCTCTACACAAAGAGAAGTTCTCAGTGCTCACAAACGTTTTCAATGCATCTTCAAAATTCTTGAAAGTGTCTACCTTTACGAGAAACACCTTTTTACCCTCAACCATATCTCTCATAAAGTTCTACTAAACATCAATGTGCTTTTTCTATGAATGAAAAGCAAGGTTCTTAGCCAATAAAATTGCACTATGGCTATAACAGTATATCTTTATAGCTCATTGCACCAACCCCATACTTTCACACAATCTCCAACCAAGCTACTTCCTTACTTGCATGAGTGGTTGTCAGGTATTCATCCTCTATAGTTGAAAGAGCCACTACAAATAGTCTTTTTCTCATCCAGCTGAATCCTCCAAATAGGTTAAACACATACCCACTTGTAGATATCATCTGATCTAGATCACCAACCCATTCTGCATCAACAAAGCCACATATGTCCAAAACTATGTCCAATATTGGTCTTAACTCATAGCAAAAAACATATTCACTAGTGCCGCACAAATACCTGAAAACCCACTTCACTATTGTCCCATTCTCCTTCTTTGGTTTTGACATAAACTTGCCCATTAATCCCACTGCATGTGAAATGTCTAGTCTAGTACATAATATTTCATACATCATGCTACCCACTTCACTTTCATATGGAACATAGGACATGTCCTCTTCTTCTTCTTGTGCCTTGGGACAATGTTCAGAAACTAACTTTACACCTACATGAATAGGAACCCTCACTAGTTTACGATCCTACATATTGAATCTCTGCAATATTTTCTCAACATAATTCCTTTGGTTTAACAAGAGGTCCCTCTTTTCCTGATCTCGTTTAATTTCCATACCCAAAATATAGTTTGTAGCACCAAGATCCTTCATGTCGAATTTGGAGAAAAATTGTGTCTTCAAATCCTAGATAATCTCTTTGTCATTTCAAACCAACAACATATCATCAGCATACAAGACCAAATAAATAAAATGGTCGCCAATTAATTTAAAATACACACTGTGACACTCTTCTTCTTCGGTGAATTCAAGTCGCCATATATATGTATCAAATTTCTAATATCACATCCTTTGTGATTATTTTCACTAATAGAGAGACTTTTTTATCTTACATACCAGCTCATTATTACCCTTCACCACAATGCCTTTAGGATTCTTCATGTAGATTTCCTCTTGCAGATCCCTGTAAATAAATTTGGTCTTCACATCCATCTATTCTACCTCAAACTCAAATGTATCCGCAATAGATAAAAGCAATCTAATATAAGTTACGTTGGCAACACGAGAACAAATATCACCAAAATTAATTCCCGACACCTATGAATAACCTTTTTCTACCAAAAAATATTTGTATATCTCCGTGTTTCCTTCTACATTCATCTTCTTCTTAAACACCCATTTTATTCCAATCTGTTTCCTTCTAGCTGACAATTCCACCAGATCCCATGCCTCATTTTTGTGAAAGGATGTCATTTCATCAATCATGGCCTCCTTCCACAGTTTTACTTCCTTTGAATCCACTACCTCCTGCATAGTTCTGGGATCATCGTTAGTGATAGATAAAGAAAAATTTGAAAAAAAGTAGATCGAATATACCTTTTCTAGTTTCCTTCTTTCTCGAACTGATATTCTTATACATGAATTTTGTGGCTCTTCCTCTTCTAAATATTGTTATGTTGTAGAGTATGATTCTTCCTCCTTTAACTCAAACTCTATCTTCTCAGTTTCCTTTGCTAGGACTTCATGTTTAATAACATCTTTCAGCTCTCTAAAGACTTTTTGTATTATTACAACAACCCCCCATTTTTCTATATAGATAGTATAGAAAGAACAATGGGGATCCTTTTAAAATAATTCTTAAGATTAAATCAATTTTAGAACTTAGAAATTTCAGCCTATTAGATTAAGTTTTGTTTTTTCATAAAAAACATAAGAAAATCATGAAAAAGTGCTCCAAGGAACCCATAAAGGACTAAGAGTACAAGGAACAGGAAAAAAATCACCGAAGTATGAATCTTTTTAATTATAAATCTTCCGGGAAATCACATAAGAAATTTTTGGAACCAAAAAGAAACTATAAGCGAAAATCCAAAATGCTGATATGTGAAATGTTGAAATGACGATGTACAAGGTTCCCAAATATGCCATATAATGGATAGAGATATTGAAAAATGTCATATGACATATTTGATATGACATTCCATCATTCAACAGGAAAAACCATCCCAATATCGCATTTTCACATATCACACATTGTTGCGAAAGGTCAAAAATTCGCTAATCATTAAAAGGCCGATTTACAGATCCCAATAAGATAACAACTGTAAAACTCACATGAAGCCCATACTATCAATTTAATGGTAATTTAGGTGTTTTATGATTTCAAGGTCTGTGAATGATTTTATAATTATTTCAGATCAATACCAAGCATTCCCATTATGCATAAGTTAAGGTGATACGACAGTTAATAGCATTTCATGTGATTTCAACGTACACACTCGAGTTTTTCTTTCAACAGGGTAATTTTGGAAAACTAGGCATAAAAGGATGTTGAGGCTACTTAAAGCATGAAGGAAGTCCACCATCCCGCCTCAGTTATTTATTCAGCAAGAAGAAGATCACGAAATGGATACTCTAGTCTTAGACACAACATGCAACCCAAAATTTAGTTCCTCAGGCTAGGAAGGGATTTATAAATTGTTTGAGAATGAGAATCCACAAGTATTTTTGAATAGGAATGTTGTAGCTGATGATCCTTCATCTTCAGATTCAGACTCATGGTCTGGAGTAGCTAACTCTTTTCTACATAGAATTGTTGCACGGCCTAAAATGTTGCCATACACTGACTTAGTAATATGGGTGTTAGATCATGTGGAAATTTGAGATAGACATTTTGTTACCAAAATCAGAACAATAATTTTTTCTCTCAGGCCTAGAGATTTGAAGGAAATGTACAAATTACCTGAACCCTAGAAAAGATATGACAATTATTTTGTCTGGGAATTTATGCTAGAGAATGAGCATCCTGTAAATGTGATTAAGAAGTGTAGAAATGATGCTAATTTACATAAACACGATGATAATGGTATCTACTCAGTCATTTTCTTAAAATCCCACTCTCACAAACTGTTGCAATGATATGTCGTCTTTCTGGGTCTTCAAATACAACCAAGTTTAAATAATATTGGACACCCCTGATAGAAGCAACCTCTGATGGCTATATTCTAGATTGGGAAAATATTTTGTCTAATGGTTTTATTATTTGTATCACTTTCTATAGAGAAAATCCTAATATTCCCCGCAATACATTCACTCCTTTTTATATGAGTTAATTTATCCTAGATGTTGTTTATTTTTCTATTGAATTTCCATTGTTAGGATGGAAATGGACCAAAAATGTTAAAACCCCCATATTTGTATAGTTATAATTCATGTGGGAATCAAAATACCACTCCCATATGTTTAAGGTATGCAATGATGTAATTCTCCCAGTTTTTCAAATGATTTTCGAAAGGAAAATCTCTAGAGTCACCCATGAAGGCAATAAAAATCTTAGGTTTATAGGAAGATAATTTGGTGATAATTTTTTCACATCTGAGTTTTCGAAGGTCATGCTTGCCCTAATTTTCTACCCTTCATATATACCAGATAAATTATTGGCCAAGGAGATTGCTTATCATACCGTAGGTAATGGGTTGACTAAATTTCTTAAAGAAGCCAAAAATACAATTTGGCGAACTTTTCCTATCACATGCGGGTCATATCATGTCGAAAATTTCAAGCATGCATGTCTTGGAATTGATCTATTAAAACCCTTCAATTTCCCAATTTTTCCTAACAAAATTTATGATGTATATGGTGTTTCCAAGGTAATAATAAATCAATTTAAGATGCAGGCATTTGCAAGGGAGCCTGATAAATTTGCCTATGTGTTTGAATCGATTCCAAAATTATCAAGGGTTTTGTAAATAGAAATTGTGATATTTAGTCTATAAGAACTGATACAATTCAAATAATATCGTGAAGAGAGGAATTCTCATTTTCCATATTACATGTTTGATAGGTCAATTCCAGAAAAAATTCCAATTCCTCAAGTTCAAATTCAATTGCCAGAAGCAAAACAAATTCAAATTCAAGTTCCTCAAGTTTAGATTCAAATGCCAGAAGCAGAACAAGTTCCAGTTATGATTCCTCCAATTCAAGTACAAGTATTAGTGGTAGAACTCAAAATCATAAATGTTCCACAAGAAGAGATATTGAATAAATATTGGGAAAGTTTTGAAAAATCATTATCTCATACTAATACTTTTGCTGATCAAAATACTATTTTGTTAGAAACTCTTCCCACTGAAGATTAACTAAGAACAATAATTCATATAGTGAATAAAGCATTCAATAAGTATCCTCTGGTTTAAATGGTTCTGAATATCAAAGAGAAATTTGAGAAATCTCATTCACTGCAGAGGTTTCCAAAATTGCTAGTCAGTAAAATCAGACACCAAGGACCAATGGAATAGAGGAGATACAAGAAGAAATAGTAGCAGAATACATGGATATTATCTCTGATTTTCCAATAGTAGAAATAATTCTAAATATTGAAGAAATACCTCCTCTGGATGCATTTTATAGTCCAAAGAATAATTTTTTTGTATCCATGTTAAAGAAGAAGCAAAAGATTGAAGATTCTCCATAAATACCGATGGACACCACATCAATGCAAGTTCTATGGAAAGGAACATAGTCAACTCCACGAAAAGAACTTAGCCGATTATCTCAATTTTCAGGTGCTCATTTAGATGCCACTATTCATAAGGCAGCAAATATCGAGTCATTAATCATGGAGAAAGATCAGAAAATGACTCAAACGGAGAAAAGTTTCTTCGATGAAAAACAAAGGATAGAGAAGGAGCTGAAATCAAATATTAATAATCTAAAAATAAAGTTTGAAGGTCTTAAATTCAAACTCGATAATGAAATTAAATAAAAGGATTTAATAATCTAGCAACTACAGTAAAACATTCAAAAGATCTAGGAGAATCCGGATCTTAATGAGGTAAAGAATGAATCAACCGAACTGGAAACATTGCTAGTAAACCAAGAGACAGTTTTATATCCAAAATATCAATAGATTCAAGAGACAATTAAGATAAGTGATCATTCAGTCACTCAAATTTCTGATTTGAGGATTTATTATGAAGAAACTGATGATAAAGTGTCTAAATATGTAGATTGGCAAGACACAGTGCAAGGGAGAGTGGTCGACCTTCCTTGCCTTGAAGAATGAATAAAGGATATAATATTAGGAGACTGTGACATTGAAATGAAAAGTTAAGAATCAGATATCATCAAAGCTAAAAACATGTCATTTAACATCTCTGAATATATTAAATATTTTCTTCTACAAGTTAATCTTATCAAGGAAATTCCAAAAGACTTTATACCCCAAGTCAGCCTTTTGAAACAATGTTGGCAAGAAACATCAAGTAGGAAATCTCTTGACATCAAAAGCTTGACAAAGATAAACATGGAAGTTTACTGGTATCTGTTGATCAAGCTACACAGTTAATTGGGAGTGATGAGGTGTATTTCCAATGTGGTAGTTCAACTTCTTCCAACACTCAATGATGCAATATTCACGGGCTAGATGAGAGTGCATCCAATGCATCCCCCCCAAATCGAATATATGATCAAATATTGGCATCTCAAAGAATAGTTAGAGAGTGGATCCGAGAAACAGTCTTGATATTGTTACACCTACTCCATTTTAATTTCCTAGTTTTTAGTTTATAGTTTATATTAGATTAAGAAGACTTATTTCACAACTCTTCTATTTTTTTAATATTAATTAGTATTTAAAACCATTTCATGAATTTAGAAAGGGGTCCAGATTTTTGAGAAGGTTCCTTTTGGAACTTGCATTATTGTTTGAATAGAAGAAACTAATTTAAAGTATGAGCCTAGAGGCTATCCTTTCATAACTAAGGTATGATGAAATAGGTACTATTATCTATATATTAATCGTTTTATGTTTCTAATATTATAGAAAACTTGTTGATATCTGTTTATCTCTTTATGATAAGCATTGAAATGATATATATTCTTCTTACTCTTGATAAAATGTATTGAATGATATTGTGTTAGACAAGTGACTTTGGAAGCTGTTATATGATTAATGTTCTTCATCAACTAAATCAATTACATTGATTTAGATTCTTTGATGTGATTATATTCATTTTAGTATGAAAATGATATATATTGTTTCAAACCTATGAAATATTACTCTATAATCATATAGATCGATCCATCCCAGGAAGTAGTTAAAATTAGTTTTATTTTTGTTATTACTAGAAGAGATCACTCCATTCGTGTTCATTTTATTCGATTGTTTAAAAAAAATCATTTTTATAAAGAAAAATGGTCCCTATATCCTGAGTCGGACCCACCATTTCAATAGAGAATGAGTAGCATGAAGTTGCACTAACCTCTCGACCGAGTGGAATCCCTAACGTTTAGGAAGTCACTCTCCAGCCTTCAACAAAACCATCTCATGATTGTACACAACCTTCCTTGTTTCTAGGTTCCAAAGCTTATAACCTTTTAAACCATCCTTATACCAGAAAAATATTCACCTTTCATATTTACTATCCAATTTGGTTCATTTATCCTTCGAAACATGTAGATATGTCATAGCTAAATACCCTCATATGTAAAAGAGTGTTTTTCTTACCAGTCCATACATCATGCAGATTCTTATCCTCCAATGCTGATGAACGTGATTTGTTAAATAGGTAGCATGCAGTCTCCAGTGCCTCAACTCAAAATTATTTTCCTAACCTAGTAGCATTGAGCATGCTTCTTTCCTTTTCCATCAACGTCCTGTTCATTATTTTTGCAACTTTGTTTTGTTGTGGTGCATATGGATTAGTGTTATGCTAGGTCCCTATAATACTAGTGTGCGCCCTTATTGTTATTGTTAGTATATCCCCCTTATTGTTATTGTTGTGCCCTTACCTTGTTATTATTATGTTGGCTAGGATTATATTGTGACCCATTGGACTCCTATATATAGAAAGGAGGTTTCTTCATTTGTATCATTGAAAATTTGTTCATTTGTGTAATTTAATGTAGGTTTCCCCCTCGAAAATGCTTATTTCCAAGTCTTTGATCTTTATTTTCTTCTATTTTGTAAGTTGGATTCATAACATTTTGTATCAGAGCTTTGGATTCTAGGGTTTTCATACTTCAAATAGGTCATCTTGTAATTTTTTATATAATGTTTTTTCTACAAAGTTTCAAAAACTAAAAACAAAATCCAATTGTGAAGAATTTCTGAGGAAATTCATGTAAAAATTTCAGATCTTGTTCACAATATTTACAAGGATATGAACCATTGAAGTTATGGTTTTTCATGCTCTCAAATTTCATCTCAAATAGGTGACCTTGAGAAACTTGTCATAAAACACTCTCTCAGCATCAGATAGGAATTCTGTAAGACATGGCCAAAATTACTTGAAATGTTTTTCCTATGTAGTGATTTAGAACCTAAGGAAGAAACAATGACACATCACATTCGGTACAAGTTCTCTCTATGGAACCGGTCCATAATTATGTCATTCTATGAGATTGGGCATAAATTTTCCTCGAAGAATCAAAATAAGGTTGGACCTATGGCATTGGAAATAAGATGTACAGGGCTACTAAAGGACTAAAGATAAAATATTGGGGATCCTAAATTACAAAGATACACCAGTTTCTATATCGAGCTCCTGAGAAGCTTGAAAAATGTGTGCATTTTTGTTTTAGAATTGCATATATATTGTTTGAAAAATCCATTTGAAGTGATTCCAAGGGAATATTGAAGCATAGACCTCAGTATTGGGTTCTAAAATGTTGTTGAACCTCAAAACTGTTCTTAATTTGATGCTTTTTTTTATCATTTCTCCTTCCTTTTTCACAAAATCATGACTTCAATCAGTGATAATTGACATATTCCACATCAGAGAAGGAATTTATATGATCTCTACTATATATGATGATGTTTCTTATTATTTATATGAACTTCTATTATTAGCTACAGAATGTGTGCAATTCTGTAGATATCCTTTGTTTTCGCAACCACCATTATTGTTTGATAGCTTTTGAGAAGCACATAAGGAAGCAAGTAATATGGGTATCTTTGGAATGATCCACACATGGATTGCATCCCACTTACGTGTTAAAATTCAAAGAGGAATCATGCCTATGCTTGCAGTCAAGATCAGTCAAAGAATGAGATCAGCGGATTAAAGACTCTCGATTTTCTTTGACATAGAAAATCGAGAGACATCTATGATTAATTTGATTCTATTTAGACTTCTAATTTAAGTTTTATTTGCTATATTTAGGAGGAAATTCCTCAAACAGTTAAATCCAAAACCTATATAAATACTGGCATGTTGAAACCAAGAAACAATCTAATATTTATGATAATTCGATATATTCTTTCCAACTCTGTTTTTCTAATACGAATACCAATTCCAGATATTTTGGTGCGCACATAGTCTAAGTATATGTTCGAATCATTCTGTTACGTAGGGCCACTGCACGGAAAGGAAGTTTTTCTTAATTGTTTTATAGTTTAATGTCTGTCATTTAAATTCATGTTGATTCATAGTTTTAATTTTTTCAATTCATAATTAAATTTGCATTATTTTTATAGTCAGATTCCTGTCAATTCATAGTTAAATTTTTATTATTTTTATAGTCAAATTCTTGTCAATTCATAGTTTAACCTAATTAATGTTTTATAGATTAGTTTCATGAATTCTTTCTGAAATTAGTTATTTTCATTTCTAGTTGACTATGTAACCTTCTGATCGCTAATTGATCTCAAGAAAGTGACTCTGTCATTTCCAATTGGATAAGATTTGGGCATTCGGTCATACAAAAATATTAGCTTTATTTTAAACATGATTTTCACTTGCCTTTGATTTCAATCAGCACTATCATTTAAACTTATCAGCAATAGAATTTATGCTTTTAGTCCATGGAATAGAAATATAATTGATTTTATCTTTCAAACATTCTTAGATTTAAATGTAGGACAGAGTTAGATTAGAATTGTATTTTAAACTAGATGAAATGCTATGTTTTCATAGAATTAAAGCTTTCAATGGATAAGACAGAAAATGATTTCATCTTTGTCATTTGAATGCAATTAGATTTAGAATAGTGCTCTGCCTTAAATCAAAATAGATAATTTTCATACATGTTTTCTTGGCTTAGATAAATCTAACATTTTAATTGTTCAAAGTTTGATTTATTTTTATGCAATTTAGATTAGTTAATTAACATTTCCTTTTCTTCCTTTAAGAATTAGTTTTCATCATTAAAATTCATTTAGATTCGGATTGTTCACTATTATTTAAATATTTCATCTAGAAGCATAGATTTCATTTCTTAGACAAGTTTCAATTCTTAAAACTTTAGGAATAAGATACAAAACCCCCAAAACAATAGAAAACATACACAAAGAAATAAGAAAAAGGGTTATCTAAGAATATATAGTGCACCACACTTCATCAAATTAATAACTTCGGTCGTCAATTTATGATAGAAATTTAAGACATTAAATTGATTAAACATTTTCGAATTTTTTGTAATATTCTGAATTAGCTTTCAGCTAGTTGGAATATTAAATTTTGTTTTTTCTTCTTAGTTAGAAGAATAAGAGAGTAGGGAGACCCATAAATGTCTTTATTAGAAATAAATTCACTCCTAATGTGAATAAGGAGCATAAAAGTGGCTCGATAAAGCACCCTTAGGTTTGAATAGGAGATGAAACATGTGGATGGGGTCAAGTTTGACCAAATCAACAACGTTGATTTGGAGGGAGTGGATAGTCAATGAGAGATAACGTAGTTTTCAAGGGAGAAACTTTGCATGGAAGTAGTGGCTTTAATGATTAGGGCCCAAGGTGAGAAGACTCACAATGCATATAAGGAAGGGGAAGCAGCCTTAAATCTTATGTTGATTATTATTATGTTTATCGTTTGAATGACTTTTTTCTCTCTTCAAATTTTTAACACAAGGGTGTTCCCGAGCGAGAATCCCACCCTCATCCTTGGGGACCATCAAGTGCCCACTCAAGAGAGGTGATTGTGTTGCATTTCCACATTATAGCATCAAGCCAAGATTCAAATTTCTTTTACAATGTAGTTTCTACCAGGGTTGTGTTGTGTTGCAGGATAGAAGCAATGGAGTGTTTGATAGGGCCCTTTCTGAGCTTGTTTTCAGTGGAGGAAGAATTATTTCCACCGAGATGCCAACAAGGGAGGTCCTTGGGAATTATATCAGTATTTTGCATTGGCTCAAGCTAACCCCATCCCATACAGAGAAACTTCAGTCATAAACTGCGTTATTTTAGGGAGCAGTTGCAGGGATGGTTTCAGTGCATCATTTGGGGAGTTAGGTCTTCAGTGAAGGGATCAAACCTTCACCTGGAGAATCCATTGGATGAGAGCCACACATTTCTACATCAGTTTCAACCATATCTTCCCAGTTATTCAGTTGTAGTTAATCTTCAACCCTAGGGTTGTAGTTCATCATTTTTGTATCTTGTATATTTCCAGAAACCCTTTCTGGGATGTCTTGGAAAGGTGTTTGGGAGAATAGATCTCCACCCTTAGTATTGTATGAGCATTATATTATAATATCCATATATTCATATTTTCCAGAAGAAGTGTTACTCACTAAAACTATGTTGTACTGTCTTTAGGCATTTTTTGTAGCAGCTACATCTCATGTTTCGGTGCCTTTTGGTATTGGAGGCTTCTCTTGCCTAGCTTGAGGGACTTGTTATCCAACATATTGTATTCATTGGTCACTGTTATACTTAATACCATAGATATATGTTTGTCTCTTGCTTTATGTATTGTTATTTAATTTTATCTTCCATTATTGTGTTCAATATTGTTTCTTTTCTTATTTTGGAATATTACAGTGGTATCAGACCATAATCTTGGCTCAGCCTGTGCATTTTAGCTAATATTTCATCAGAAGAGTGACATCATCTCACAAATAGAGATAATTCATATCTCCAAAAAAATGAAGATATGATTATACAGATGATAGAGAAGACAAGGTAAAAGCTCCCTTATGAGGAGGAGATGAGGAGAAGGAGTTCTGCAAGCTTCTTCTTCAAACTATGCAAGATATTGCAAGAGAAATAAAGGATATGAAGATGGATAGACACAAGGAATCCCCTAAAGGGGTTATACATGGAGAAGGCTCTGAAATTTCACATCACTGGCGAAAATCAACCAGTGAAGCAACATATTTCCCAACACTCCATGATGGATATATTCTTAGCAGTGGGAAATGGATGGTTTAAAGAAAAAAGAAACTCTTGAAGACTATTTTCTTGAGTATGAGTCTCAATCTCAGAGATTCGAGGATCATTTGAGCTTTCATGAGTTTTTTCAAATCAAGGAGAATAGGAGACCCCGACATCAGAATAGAGGCGGAGGATTCATACAAAAAAATGATCTGCATCAGAATATGGGTAGATTCTTCTTACCCACTTTTGATGGGTCATCCAAATGCACATCCAAATCTTGGGTAGAGAAGCTAGACATATACTTCCAGTTAAACCAAGTACCGAAGATGGAATCCATCAAAATAGCAGCACTGCACCTTTACGGTGAGGCACATGATTGGTGGGTTCATGGACTTTCCACATTGGGGCATGCCAATGCGATTACATATTCAGATTTTAGTAGGAGGTTGGTGGATATGTTTGATCGAAGAGACCCAGAGGCACATTTCATTGAGCTAGCTAAGCTCAAACAGTCAGGTAATCTAGAAACTTACATTTCTGAATTTCTAAAACTTTTTTTATGGTTCATGATTTATCTGCAACTAGGAGGGTCTATATTTTTATTAATGGGCTAGAATAGCCTATACATGGGTTGGTTAAGCTAACCAAACTAACTACCCTTCAAGATGATGTTGAAAGTGATAGATATCTACGTGATTCTTTGCTTAGGGAAAATGCACCGTTTCAGCAAAATCACACTTTTCCAGCAAAGGGAAAATATGTGAAGGCTCCTCCTTCAAAGGAGAGCAAAAAAAAAGTACCTCTTAGTGATGATGTTCAAAGAGACTTAAGGACAAGAAATATTTGCTTCACATTCTAAGAATCATGGGCACCCTGACATAAATGTGAAATAGAGAAGGTAGACTATATATAAGTATCTTATAATGATGAAGAGGAAGAAGAAGAGGAATCAGAAGGAGCTCATAGTGCTGGGATAGTAGGAGAGGATCCACCAGCACCAGGAGGTGGGAATGGAGCATTTTATCAAATTGGAGGGGACCTTGCATCTTTGAGGGGAGTACCCAAGTACCTAACCTTGAGAGTTCGAGGTTATATTCATGATCAGAGGGTATCAGTGTTGATTGATAGTGGGGCTACCCACAACTTTATTGATGCCCAATTTTTATAGAGGATGGAAATACCCACTGATGACTTTGATGGATTTTCAATTTTGGTCCCAGGAGCTAGAACCATGCAATGCATGCATTATGTTTCATCAATATCTGTCACCACGGGGACATATACCTTGACTGATCACTTATTCGTGGTTGACATGCTTGACACCAATCTGATATTGGGTGTTAAGTGGTTAATTACTTTTGGGAACATCACCACAGCTTGGGAGACTTTACAGATGGAGTGGAGAGATAAAAAGAGTGGTAAGCATCAGATGATTAGGGGCATGCACACTTATCCCTGTTAGGTAGCTTCCACAGAGAAAAAAGAACTAGATTTCCCTATTGGAAGCAGGGACCTAACAGTCTATTCAGTTGTGCAAATTAATTTGGCCCATGATACATATTTTTTAGAGGCATTCCACCAGGGCAGCCACTAGACCACGATTTGATGAGAGATGTCTCACAAGTTGTTGCACCACTCATAGATCTAGGAGGGGTGAGAACCTTGGGAGGACTTAGTACAACGTAGAGAGTCTTCCGTAGGCTCAAGGAGGAGGCATAAATTCTCCCAATATCACTGTTAGCCACTCTCACCAAACATGCTGCACTGAGAGAAGATGTTTTAGGGATGGAGGATGGCACCATCATGGTGCAAGGAGACAACTCCCTGGATTTGGAGAATCTCAAGATACTTCCACATATAGAGGAATATTCCACATATGGTAGGGGTTGGTGGTGACTCATGCATACATTGGCCAAACTCAGAAGGTTTTAGATGGGTTATAGCTTCAAATTGATGTTTAACCTCAAAAAAATGCAACCTTTACTTGAGCAGGAGCAGCTATAGGAGGATAAACAAAGGTAGGATAATAGCATCTTGGTATATGAATTTGGCATGGGAAATGTCAAAGAAGAGGATAGCCACATGACAGATTCTTTACATTGTAGATCAATAGCACTGTCATTATGGAGTATATATCCTTACTCAAGATCCCAACTGCTGGTGGAATACTCCAAGGATCTATTTTCATACATGATACTTGATGGTCAGTTATCAGATGGGAGATATGCAGTGAGAGATGGGGTGATTTATTATCATAGTAGGATCTTCTTGACTAGAGCCTCTAAGCTGAAGGAGAAGCTACTACATGAAGCATATGAGGATTTTCTCTCTAGCCACACTAATTTCATGAGAGCATATCGTACTATCATGGAGGGATTCACTTGGGAAGGCTTCAAAGAGGAGATGCACTATCATATCAGGAGATGCATGGTTTGTTTGGAGATTGAGGAGAGACATAACTCTTTGGTAGAGTTATCACAACCACTTCCTTTCTCATTGAGAATGAGAGGAGGTCCATCTATGAGCCACTTCACAAGCTTGCTCAAGGTACATGGTAAGGTTTATCTTTTTGTGCATAATGGTTCACTAACTTAGTGCATGTATTCATTTTCCATTCATGTACAATACATTTCTCCAAAAGGGGGCACTCTTTTGTTTAGACTGCATGATCTACTGGGAGCCATAAACAGTGATGAGGATGGCTGCTCCCTAGGAGATTTTTGGGAGATGATATCTTATTCAGCGTGTGCTCAATTGGTACCACACATCATTCACCTTCTCCAAGCATGTGAGAGGATTGGGGCAACAAGAAAGTGGTTGGGAAACCACTCATCATATCATATTCTAAGGCAGGTTGGATTAAAACTATGTTGGTACCACTTGTGGGATTGTGATCCTCCTCCGTTATTACACATGGAAGCTAGTATGACTTTGGTTGTGATCCCATATGTTGATGATTTTCTTATCATTGTTGTTGGCATGATTGGAGGGATGACACATGGAATGATATTCTCCACATTCCTTATAATTCATGCTTCTGGGAGAACATTCGAAAATACATGATTTCTACATTAGACCTCTTGTTTCCTTATGCGATGAGCCATTTGGTTAACTTGAGCACTTGGCAGATGCATCTCATGAGTGTGTGGGAGGAGCACTTCAAGGATGGATTGATTGGTGAACACTTGGATCATTAGGAGAACTTACCACATGGAGGTGTCACAAGGTAAGGATGAGATTTTTTGTAATACTAAAATTTAGAGTTGCTTGAGGAAAAGCAACATTTGGGAGGGGAGGATTGTAATATTCCCAATTATCTTTCAGCTAGTTGGAATATTAAATTTTTTTTTTTCTTATTAGTTAGAAGATAAGAGGGTAGGGAGACCCATAAATCTCCTTATTAGGAATAAAGTCACTCCTAATGTGAATAAGGATCATCAAAATGGATGGATAAAGCATCCTTAGGTGTGAATAGAATATGAGGCATGTGGATGGGGTCAAGTTTGACCAAATCAACAACGTTGGTATGGAGGAAGTGGATAATCAATGAGAGACAACACGTTTTTTAAGCAAGAATAATTTCATGGAATTAGTGGCTTTAATGAGTGGGGCCCAAGGTGAGAAGCCTCATAATGAATATAAGGAAGGGGAAGGCAACCTTATAACTTATGTTGATTATTATTATGTTTAAGGTCTGTGTTAGTGTCAGTCTAGTCATACTGCCATCAGTGATCAAAATTGCTCTTTGCATTTGCATATTAGGAGTCCCATAATAATCAATTTCACCATTCCGCTAGGTCATGGATTCATTGATGGTAGTGAGTCTTCATCATTTTGTTTCTCATGAGGTACTTGCTGCTTCTCCTCTCTATGGTCTTTGGTCATTAGTCACTTTCGTTCTCAAAATTGTATCATTAGGTCATAGGATGGGTCTCATTAGTCTCTAAGGTCTCACCATGGTCAAATTAATGAGTTAAGTGTCAATAAAAATCAGTAAGGTCATGAGGAAGTCAATAAATACAAAGTCACAGCACCAGGAAGATCAGAGATATTATTTGATGATTTTGATGCAAGCTTCACCTCAAAAACATGGTTTTGAGGTGAAAGCATGATACTTTGCCTTTCAGTCACAATTCAGAAGTTGTTATCTCCACAAAGTGATGTCCCTGCCTTCAGAGAATTTTTCCACAGCATGTTTAGCACCAGATCATCGTCAAAGTAGATCCCGGAAAGAGCTTTCCAACGGTATACTACACTCTCAAAACTGACCGCTGGATTGAATTTTATGCTTAAGTGAAGTAAAGGCCCTCTATTCCCTAAGCCCCCTCCCTATTTCCCATTTATCCTTTAAAATTCATGTTCAATTCCATTTTAAAAAAACCCCTTTTTCCCCTTCCCGATCAAAAACTCGCATTATGAATTACTTAAAACAAAAAATGCGATTTACATAACCACTTCCCCTCCATGCCTTAGAACTTTATAATAAAAAACTTTATATAAACCACTTCCCCCTTTTCCATCCCCGAAAACCTTATTATAAAGTTTGATATTATGCAAATCACAACGTTTATTCGTATGTCCTGATTAACCAATCGCAAATATCTCTGATGCGATTGATTGCATCGCAAGTCTTGCGACCTCCGATCGATCAATCGCACCCCTCCCTCCGATTGATCACATCGCATAATTCCCTGATCGCAAGTTCCCCTCCGATCTCCCGATCTGCTGCTTCCTATTATCCCTCAGCCATTGATCTCCCATTCCAATCGGACGGCCCATATCCAATCGCACCATCGCAATTGGCGCTTCCATAAATCCCCCTCCGATTGACCCCCTCCGATTGACATACTCCTGATTACACCAGAGCCGTCGATCTCATCATTTAATCTAACGGCCCTCCGCCAATCAGAACATTCCAATCGCATGGTTTTAAATCCCACCTCCGATTGACTCCCGCCGATGGCTCGCCCCCGATTAACCCACAACCGTCGATCTTCCCTGCCGATCGGACGGCCCACGTCTAATCGCTTGATCGTACACCCCTGCTTCCCGATTGCGATTACTCTCCCCTTCCTATTTGCGATTGCGATTGGTCCTTGGGTCCCACCATCAGTACATCCGCTCATTCATAAATAAAAGGCCTAGCCCTTTTTTAATTCAAAACTTTGGTTATATTTGTTTATTACAAAGGCCTTCCGCTCCATCGCATCGCATATTTGTAATATGTCAATCCGCCTGCCCCCGGCTCCATTCCGATTGCGATTATAATGCAGATCCCACCTCCTTTCCCTCCTCTATCTCATCTAAAATATGGTTTCCCTTCACAAAGCATATATTTTTATTGTGTTATCTTTCTGCAGTATTTTATTAAAAAGTCAGAGAATAAAGAAATAATGGAAAGCGAACAGTCAGGGGCCGAGAAATAAAATTGTAGCAGTCACATCTTCAGTTATGATTCAAAGGGATCCACACTTCAGGTTTCCGCCTTCCCATTCGTTAATAGAGAATTTCAAGTGGAACAAATTAACGCTGCTCTCCCTTTACTGAGAGACTATTGGCTCTTGGTGTTCCATCTTTAGTTGAAGTTTCTCCTCTTTCTAGCGTTCTATATTCCCACAAAATCTGTCTATTTATTGTAAATGATAATCATTTTTAAACCTCTGAAAGTCTGAGGTCTGAAAACTCAGAAGTAGGGGAATAGTGTGGCAGTGAGCTTTGTGGTCCTTTGTACAGTTTTGGCAGGGAATTAATAAAGTGATGCAGCTCTGATTTGTGGGATTCATGTGGTATGAGTTTTAGCATATGTCTTTCTTCTGTGTTCATATGTACATTGTTATGTTTGCAACATTCGTTCATAAACATTTCCAGTTGAATGTTTTCAAGTTGAAAAGGTAGAATCCATCTTATATGCTCTACCTTGGGGACTCATTCATACTCAGTGTGTTTTCTTCTGTTTGAAAAGGATCCATGTATTATGCCCTTTTTAGCTCCTCAACAGTCTTTCCATTTCACCTTATCTCAAATTTGATTGCTAAACCTCCTGCCTTCCTTGCCCCATGAAATATCCTGTGTCCTTGATTTAATTCTTCAGCTCATGCTGTCCTTTTGCCCCATACATCCCTGAAAATTTCAGTCATTTATTAAAACCCCTTTCATAGTCATATATCTAGCCTAAAATCGTTTATTATCGTGTTATTGAATATCTATTCTACGGAGAGAGCCCTCTCCTGTCCTTCTAGGGCTAGCTACAAGGCTGAGCGTGGTTTAGTTGATACCCTGATTTTCCTTTTTTAGCCTAAGGTTTAGATTGGGTGCTAACATCTCTGGTGACCATACTGGGGATGCAATTACAAAATTTTTGCATGGAAGATTTATCACCCCAGTAATATTTTTCTCCTAAAGTCTCGATGATGATATTTTAGAGCTTTCTAGGCTGATATAAATATTGTACAGTAGTAATTTTACGACACTGGCTTCAAGAAGTTATACAAGGGCTAAACCTGATCCAAATCCCCCCCCTATGTTTGAAAATCCAAATCTTATCCCAAGAATAGTCAGAAGACAAGAGGGATCGCTAAATCCTACACCTATTCTCAGGTCCCATACTTGGCCTAGTGAGCGGTTTTTTGTATAAGAGCTTTCTTTTGATGAGAATTTTGAGCTTTATTTGTTTAGAAATAAGTCTGAAACTGCACTTGAAGACACGGTTTTAGATCCGGAGTTTCTTGTAGATATTGAAGTTCAGAGAGAAAATTCTTCCTTTGATGACTACATTTTGAATTCACCTCAGTCCATCACTGCAACTTATATTCTTGAGCCTTCAGAATCATCAGGAGTAGCATTCCATCCTCCTGATTCATCAGCATTCCCATCAATCAATTCCCAGTTTTCATCTCCTCCATCAACACCTACCTCAAATTCCAGCACTACAAACGTTGTGGTAAATCCTCCCAGAATTATGGCTGCTCGGTATGCACCCTTGGTTTTACCTCAGGTTCTTAATGATATTCCTGCTGATTATCAGAGTAAAATTACTATCTTTGATGCCACTCAGGGCATTACAGCCCAGCAGCATGTTGACAAGATGAATGAATTTTTTGACTTGCATGAAGTGGAAGAGGAAAATGTAGCTACCAGGTTGTTTTTTCAAAGCTTCGGAGGTGAAGTGAGAAAGTGGTTCAGAGCTTTACCAGCATGCTCTATTCATAGGTGAAAAGGAATCCACAGAAAATTATGTCTGAATATGAGAATATTAAAAGAAATGCAGGTGAAACGGTGCAAGACTATTGTTTTAGATCCAATACGGTATACAATGCTATTCCGGCTAACCTCAAACCTCCCGCCGATTCAGCTATGCTGAGGTTTCCGGATGGTTTTGATGCCGATATGGCATATCAACTACGTGAAAGAGATCCACCGTCACTTGAATAAATGCAGAAGATGGCAGTAAGCGTAGAAGCAAATCTGCTGGCTAGAAGAGCTCGAGCCAGAGCTGAAAAGAAAGTCATGGTGAAAGAAGAATCCCCTTCGGACAGCAAAATGGACACACTAATTCGTACAATGGAAAATATGGTTGATCTTTTAACGATTTCAGACAGACCTGAACCCCAAATAAGAAATCCGAATTTTAGAGGACAATAGAAGCCGCAATTCAGGATTAGACAGAGAGAACAGAAGGCACAGGACCAAGCGGCACCACAGCAGCAGATTAGAACGCCATTACAGCAGAACTACATGCAAGGGACTGACTCAAATGATGATGGTCCCCTGTTTGAAACCAATCATTTTTTCACAGCGGATGGTGAGCCCATTTTCCTCACAGAAGACGAAGAATAAACAGTGGCGACTCCAGATATTCGATGGGGACAAAAATTTCATCTTGGAAAACGACGTAATATTAGAAGAAGAATCTGATGATTACCAGAGAGGGTATATGAACGCGCTGTCAGCCCAGCAAAGGCAGTATTCTCTAAGGAACAGAAACGTCGCAATCAACCCCATTCAAAAAAGAAAAGAACTACAAATTGAGGACGAGGCACAGAAGAAAGGAAAAGAGCCGGCCAACCCTTCATCCAGCAAAGCACCCATAGTTACTAAAACAGCTGAGAACGCTACAAAAGAGAAAAGAAAGCAGAACACAACGAAAGAGAAAACAAAGAAGAAAGACCCTCCTACTAAAGAGGTAGAAAAATCCCCCTCCTTTAATTTAGAAAGTGAAATTTCCAAGTTGAAAGTGTCCCTGCCTTTGACCGAGTTGGTAAAGAATAGTGTATATAAGAGTCAGGTATCTAAAGTCTTGCAAATAGACCCTCATTCTGATATGGTTAATGTGGAAGATGACTACCCTGAACTAATCTTTGGTCCAGCCACAGGAGAATCCAAAGAAAATGAAGTCCCTCCGTTTTACTTGAGTCTTAGGTTGCATGAGTTTGTCTTGCATAATGCCATGTTGGACTCTGGGGCCTCGCATAATTTGATGCCCAAATCTGTCATGGAGAAGTTAGGCCTTGATGTTACTAGAAAGTACCATGATTTGTATTCTTTTGACTCAAGTAGGGTCCATTGTATTGGTCTCATCAAAGATTTAGTAGTGTCTTTAGATCAAATCCCAGCCAAAAATGTCTTGATGGATGTAGTTGTTGTCGATGTCCCACCACGGTTTGGAATGCTTCTATCTAGGTCTTGGGGTGCAAAACTTAAAGGAACCATACATCTTGATTTTTCCTATGCCACAATCCCTGTATTTCGCCAATTGAGGAAGTTATATAGGGAGAAGAAAATGAAATATATGATCACCAGTAAATACAAGCCATTGAATCATCCCATCAATGCGGTCCACACCGATTTAGAATCGTTTGTCCTGTATTCAGAAGGTGGTCTAAATGATGAGGATGTTCAGTTGGTACAAGTGGAGGAAATACCTGAGATTTCAGAGAATTTCAAAGAGGTCCTCAAGCAGGAGAAGGACAAAGCAGCAAGTACTTCTGAGCCTCCTGACTGCGAGCAGCAAAGGAATAATGAAAAGCCAGAAATCAACCAAGGTGAAAAGAAGGAAGAAACTAAATTTCAGCATCTACAAGAAGAAGAAGAAGGCCTGTGGAGTATGGATTTTGATGGAGCTGTTGGTAAAGATGGAGAAGGAATTGGAATATGGGTAAGGAGTCCTATGTTTCAGCCTAAAAAGGTCCCTAGTAATGTCAGAGTATGTGCCTATAAGTTGGCCTTTGAATGCTTTAACAATGAAGCATAGTATGAAGCTCTGATTGCAGGCCTCAAAATCTTGAAAAAGTTGAAGGCAAAAAGGATTTCTGTGTATGGCGACTCTGATTTAATAATCAAGCAGGTGAAAGGAGAATACCAAGATAAACATCCAAGACTGAGGGCATACAGAAATGCAGTTCCGGACATTTTGAAGACATTCCTAGAATATACTTTGACAGCGGTACCCAGGATGCAGAATCTTATTGCTGATTCTCTTGCCACTACTGCAAGTAACCTGAAGATTCCGGTGAACTCCAGCAACAAATTCGAGATTCATGTCAAACATAGGCCTGTTGTTCCAGATAATTTAAGGTATTAGCAAGTATTTTGGGACGATAATGATATCAATGCATTTTTACAGGGTGATGGCAAATTCAAGGACACTCCCATAGAAGGTGAGTATATGGTTGATGATCAAGAATTGGGAACAAACCAGATGGACATATTGCATCTGAAACATAATGTAATTCCTAGAGGTCTCATACCTCTAGAGGAGTTGTTTGATCAGGACGATGTTGCAAAGAAGCCAAGCTTGGTGCCCACAGAAAAAGGAGTTGAAGATGTGAATCTTGGAACACCTGATCAGCCCAAGTTTGTGAAATTGTCAAAGACATTCTCCCCTAAAGCGAAGGAGAAGTATGTGAGGTTGCTTTCTGAATTTTCTGATGTTTTTGCATGGGATTATTCAGATTTGAAGGTGTATGATAAGAACATAATTCATCATACTATTCCTATCAAGCCGGATCAAAATCCATTCAGACAGAAGCTGAGAAGAATCAATCCAAAGATGCTGCCATCCATCGAGGAAGAGGTAAACAGATTGTACAAGGCTGGTATCATAGTCCCCATTAGATTTTCTGACTGGATTTCAAATTTGGTCCCAGTACGTAAGAAGACTGGAGAAATAAGGTTGTGCATATATTTTTGGAACTTGAATAAGGATTCCTTAAAGGATAATTATCCACTTCCGAAAATGGACCATATTCTGCAGAGAGTAGTTGGAGCATCCAAGATGTCACTAATTGATGGCTACTCAGGCTACAACCAGATCTTGGTGCATGAGAAGGACCAAGATAAAAATGCCTTCACAACACCCTGGGGAACCTTCCAGTACACCAAAATTCCTTTCAAACTGAAGAACGCAGGAGCTACTTTCCAGCGTGCCATGGACATTGCTTTTGCCAATGAAAAATATGTTTTTTTGGTTATTTATTTGGATGATTTGACATTGTTTTCAGGATCAGATGATGAGCATCTGTACCATTTGAGAGTTTTTTTTCGGCGATGCAGAAAGTTTGGAATTTCTCTCAATCCCTAAAAGTGTCTCTTTGCCATGGATGAAGGCAAGCTGCTGGGGCATATCATCTCCAAATATGGTATTCGCATCGATCCAGCTAGAGTGGAGGAAATTCAGCTTATAGACCTGCCACGAAACAAGAAGGAGATTCAGGATTTTAATGGTAAAATGAACTTCTTGTGACGATTCATTCCAAATCTGGCTGAACATTTGAGGGAAATGACTAATATGTTAAAAAAGGATAGCACTGTTAAATGGAGTGAGGAGGCTATCAAATCATTCAATCTGGTAAAGTTTGCTTTGTCCAATGCCCCAGTTTTAATCTGTCCCGACTACACGCAAGACTTTACCATATTTTCATTCGCATCGGAACATACTTTAGCGGCTATTTTAATGCAAAAGAGAAACGAGATCGAAAATCCAATTGCCTTTTTCAGTAGGACTATCAGAGATGCTGCTTTAAGATATAACATTATTGAAAAATAGGCATTGGCTCTTATCAAGGCATTGAAGGATTTCAGGGTCTATATTCTGCATTCACATACTATAGCTTATGTCCCTAACGCAACAGTGAAGGATGTGTTGATGAAAACTGATCCAGAAGGTCGTAGAAGCAAATGGATAGCAGCTATGCTGGAGTACGATATGGAGATCAAGCCCACGAAGTTGATCAAAGGACAAGGCTTGGCGAAATTGATGGCCCAATCAAATCTGCGTGCTTTAGATATAGACCTTGTAACAGTGGTGGCAAAAGATGAAGATGAATGTTTTCTGGTTCCAATTGCAGATATTTTTCTACAATCCCTATGGTATTCAGATATCGTCTATGTCCTTTAGCATTTGTCAACTCCTACGGGCATGTCCAAGAGTAAAGGTAGATCTCTGAAGCTAAAATCTGCAAAATACTGCATTTTATACAACGCTCTATATTGGAAAGATCCAGGAGGCATTCTGCTCAATTGTTTGGTTGAAGAAGAAGCGCAGAAAATAATGCACGAGTTTCATAAAGGCAACTGCGGCGGTCACCTGTTTTGGAAGACTACAACTAACAAGATATTGAGAGCTGGATATTATTGGCCCACATTATTTTTTGATTTATATAAGACCGTGATGAAATTTCATGAATGCCAAATCTTCCAAGGAAAGAAAAAATTGCTTCCACTCCCTTTGAAACCAGTTTCAGTGAACGCACCCTTTCAGTAGTGGGGGCTCGATTTCATTGGAGAAATTCATCCCGCATCCTCAGAACAGCACCGATGGATATTGACAGGGACAGATTAATTTACGAAATGGATCGAGGCCATCCCAGCCAGGCAAGCAACAGACACGATAATCATTCAATTCCTGGAATCGAATATTTTATCTCATTTTGGCTGCCCATGCAAAATCGTAACAGACAATGCAGCTGCATTCAAATCCAAGAAAATGATCGATTTTTGTGAAAAATACAACATCGTGCTAGGCCATTCGACAGCGTATTATCCACAAGGAAATGGCCTGGCTGAGTCCTCTAAAAAATCACTGGTGAATATAATTAAGAAAATGCTGGAGGCAAACAAAAGAAACTGGCACCGAAAGCTCATCAATGCACTGTGGGCAGATAGAGTTAGAAGTAAAAGATCAATAGGTATGTCACCATTTGAGATATTTTATGGTACTGATGCTGTCTTTCCTACATCTCTTACAGTCCCAGTTATGATATTATTGCAAGAAGTTGGCAGCGAGGACAATGAAAATCAGCGAAGGATCAATCAAATGATCCACCTTCAGCAAACCAGAGAGGAAGTGTCACAGAATGCTATTCAGTTGCAGGAGAAAATTAAAAAGATCTATGACAGGAAGGCAAAAGCAGAGAGGTTTTAGCTGGATGATATAGTTTTGAAATGGGATGCCATAAATGAAGAGAAAGGGAAGCATGGAAAGTTCGACAATCTGTGGAAAGGACCATACAGAATTTCAGCATACAGAGGAAAAAATGCCTTCTTGCTTTCAGAAATGGATGGCCAAGATTTCCCTGGAGGAGCAGTAAACGGTAGGATTTTGAAGCACTACCATTGTTAAAGACAAAGGATCAGAATATATGTCATCATCATTGTATATACCATGTTATGTTTATCAAAGTTCAGAGTAAAAAGTCATTGAAGTTTGGGGCCTGAGGTGAAGGCTATAAAACTTGAATGTTATGTGTATAGTTTGGTTTTATTTCAGCCTTTCATTCTTGAGTCAGTGTCAGTCTGCATTGTGTTAGTTTTTCAGTATTTTTGACTCCATGCCCAATGGATAAGGCTACCTGGTCTACGGTGTTCTTGGCACCTCCAAGGAGCTACCATCCCCATTGGAGCCAATGTTAGTGTCAGTCTAGTCATACTGCCATCAGTGATCAAAATTGCTCTTTGCATTTGCATATTAGGAGTCCCATAATAATCAATTTCACCATTCTGCTAGGTCATGGATTCATTGATGGTAGTGAGTTTTCATCAGTTTTTCCCTCATGAGGTACTTACTCCTTCTCCTCTCTATGGTATTTGGTCATTAGTCACTTTCATTCTCAAAATCGTATTAGTAGGTCATAGGATGGGTCTCATTAGTCTCTAAGGTCTCACCACGGTCAAATTAATGAGTTAAGTGTAAATAAAAATCAGCAAGGTCATGAGGAAGTCAATAAATACAAAGTCATAGCACCAGGAAGATCAGAGATATCATTTGATGAGTTTGATGCAAGACTCACCTCAAAAACATGGTTTTGAGGTGAAAGCATGATACTTTTCCTTTTAGTCACAATTCAGATGCTGTTATCTCCACAAAGTGATGTCCCTGCCTTCAGATAGTTTTTCCATAGCATGTTTGGCACCAGATCATCTTCAAAGCAGATCCATCAGAAAGAGCCCGGAAAGAGCTTTCCAACGGTATACTACACTCTCAAAACTGACCGCTGGATTGAATTTTATGCTTAAGTGAAGTAAAGGCCCTCTATTCCCTAAGCCCCCTCCCTATTTCCCATTTATCCTTTAAAATTTATGTTCAATTCCCTTTAAAAAAAAACCCCTTTTTCCCCTTCCCGATCACAAAATCGCATTATGAATTACTTAAAACAAAAAATACGATTTACATAACCACTTCCCCTCCATGCCTTAGAACTTTATAATAAAAAACTTTATATAAACCACTCCCCCTTTTCCATCCCCGAAAACCTTATTATAAAGTTTGATATTATGCAAATCACAACGTTTATTCGTATATCCCGATTAACCAATCGCAAATATCTTTGATGCGATTGATTGCATCGCAAGTCTTGCGACCTCCAATCGATCAATCGTACCCCTCCCTCCGATTGATCGCATCACATCATTCCCCGATCGCAAGTTCCCCTCCGATCTCCCGATCCGATGCTTCCTATTATCCCTCAGCCATTGATCTCCCAGTCCAATCGGACGGCCCACATCCAATCGCACCATCACAATCGGCGCTTCCATAAATCCCCCTCCGATTGACATACTCCCAATTACACCAGAGTCGTCGATCTCATCATTTAATCCAACGGCCTCCGCCAATCGGAACATTCCAATCGCATGGTTTTAAATCCCACCTCCGATTGACTCCCGCCGATGGCTCACCCCCGATTAACCCACAACCGTCAATATTCCCTGCCGATCATACGGCCCACGTCTAATCGCTTGATCGCACACCCCTGCTTCCCGATTGCGATTACTCTCCCCTTCCGATTTGTGATTGCGATTGGTCCTTGGGTCCCACCATCAGTACTTCCGCTCGTTCATAAATAAAAGGCCTAGCCCTTTGTTAATTCAAAACTTTGGTTATATTTGTTTATTACAAAGGCCTTCTACTCCATCGCATCGCATATTTGTAATATGTCAATCCGCCTGCCCCCGGCTCCATTCCGATTGCGATTATAATGCAGATCCCGCATCCTTTCCCTCCTCTATCCCATATAAAATATGGTTTCCCTTCACAAAGCATATATTTTTATTTTGTTATGTTTCTGCAGTATTTTATTAAAAATTCAGAGAATAAATAAATAATTGAAAGCGAACAGTCAGGGGCCGAGAAATAAAATTGTAACAGTCACATCTTCAGTTATGATTCAAAGGGATCCACACTACAGGTTTCCGCCTTCCCATTGGTTAATAGAGAATTTCAAGTGGAACAAAGTAACGTTGCTCTCCCTTTACCGAGAGACTATTGGCTCTTGGTGTTCCATCTTCAGTTGAAGTTTCTCCTCTTTCTATCGTTCTATATTCCCACAAAATCTGTCTATTTATTGTAAATGCTAATCATTTGTAAACCTCTGAAAGTCTGAGGTCTGAAAACTCAGAAGTAGGGGAATAGTGTGGCAGTGAGCTTTGTGCTCCTTTGTACAGTTTTGGCAGGGAATTAATAAAGTGATGCAGCTCTGATTTGTGGGATTCATGTGGTATGAGTTTTAGCATATGTCTTTCTTCTTTGTTCATATGTACATTGTTATGTTTGCAACATTCGTTCATAAACATTTCCAGTTGAATGTTTTCAAGTTAAAAAGGTAGAATCCATCTTATATGCTCTGCCTTGGGAACTCATTCATACTCAGTGTGTTTTCTTCTGTTTGAAAAGGATCCATGTATTATGCCCTTTTCAGCTCCTCAACAGTCTTTCCATTTCACCTTATTTCAAATTTGATTGCTAAACCTCCTTCCTACCTTGCCCCATGAAATATCCTGTGTCCTTGATTTAATTCTTCAGCTCATGCTGTCTTTTTGCCCCATACATCCCTGAAAATTTCAGTCATTTATTAAAACCCCTTTCATAGTCATATATCTAGCCTAAAATCGTTTATTATCGTGTTATTGAATATCTATTCTACGGAGAGAGCCCTCTCCTGTCCTTGTAGGGATAGCTACAGGGCTGAGCGTGGTTTAGTTGTTACCCTGATTTTCCTTTTTCAGCCTGAGGTTCAGATTGGGTGCTAACAGTCTGAATGAATTTTTTATCTGTTTAGTTGTTTAGCAGAGACTATTTTGTTGTTTAGCACAATGGTGTTCCTGAGCAGGAATCCCACCCTCATCCTCGTGGGACTTTGAGTGCCGACTCAGGAGAGGTTATTGAGCTACATGATCACATTCCAACATCATTCCAAGCTTCAAATTTCTTCTACAGTGTATTTTTTCGAGGGTTGTGCTATGTTGTAGGGTAGAAGCAATGGAGGGTTTGAGAGGGCCATTTTTGAGCTTGTTTTGAGTGGAGGAAGTATTATTTCCACCACGAGTATATCAAGGGATTTCCTTGGGAATTTTATTAGTATTTGGCATCAGGCCAACCAATCACCATCCCCTTCATTATAATTTTAGTCATAGCCAACATTATTTTATGGAGAAGTTGCAGGGGTGGTTTTAGTTCATCATTTGGGGAGTTAGATCTTCAGTGAAGGGATCATCCTTTCACCAGAAGAATCCATTGGAGTAGAGCCACACATTTCTACATCAGATTCAGCCATATATTCCTAGCTATTTAGTTGTAGTGAATCTTAAGCCCTAGGGTTGTAGTTCACCATTTTTGTATCTTGTATATTTTTGAAAACCCTTTCTGGGTGGTCTTGGAAAGGTGTTTGGGAGCATAGATCTCCATTCTCAGTATTGTATGAGAATTTTATTATTAGATGCATATATTCATATTTTACAGCAGTATTGTTACTCACTAAAACTACGTTGTATTGGCTTCAGGCATTTTATGTAGCAGGTACATCTCATGTTTTTGTGATTTTTGGTATTGGAGGCTTCTCTTGCCTAGCTTGAGGGACTTGTTCTCAATGATATTATATTCATTGGTTGTTGTTATAAATAATACCATGTATATATGTTTGGCTCATGCTTAATTTATTGTTAAATACTGCTATCTTCCATTATTGTGTTCAATATTGATGCTTTTCCTATTTTGGAATATTACATTGTTGTTGGGGAAGTGTAAAAAGGAAGCCTTATTTGTTACATCAAAAAACAAAATTACATGTAGAGAAAGAGACTCTAGGGTTATATTCATAGCTAGAGGTAGAATTTTTATTTTAACAACACCACTCACCCCACCAAGACCATGTAGTGCCACACTGCCATCCCAAAATTATATTCCATTTTTCACTTGAAGACATAGACTCCATGAAGTCTTAAGATCAGAAATCCAACCAGGATATTCTCCAACTTCATATACTGAGGTGATCTTAGAAGAATAATATCCTATATCTCCAACAAAAGGAGTAATATTTTTCACCTGTAGAGGAGAACATATTCTAGCTTAAGAGTTAGAAACCCCTAGTGAGGAATAAGAAGAAACTTTCTTCGATATCCCATTGATATTAGAACCAGAGGAAGAAAAAATAACTCTGTTGTTAGAACCTTACATTAGCTCTATGGAATATACAATGGTGGAATAACAAGGAGGAGGAGAATTTTTGAATGCAGATGCCTTAAGAGGTGGAGGAAGAGGTATAAGTTCCTTAATAGGAGGAGGAGATTCCTGAATTGAGAATTTCCCTCCCAATTTCCATTTATTGAGTGAAGATCCTGAAAATTTTTTATTTGAATTTGAGTTTTTATGTATATCTTATGACTACTTACAAGACTCTAAAAAATTGGAGCTATTTTTCTGCAACACTCAAGGGTGCAGCTTTAAAACTGTTCATGGGTTTGATAACACAATCGAGTAGAACATCGGATGAGATGAAAAGTGCATTTTTTAAAATATATCTATATTATTGCACACATATTAATAATAAGGATGAATTGTTTAAAATGATGCAAAGAGAGGATGAAAACTTGGAAGATTTAATTGAGAGATTCAATAAGAATATAAAAAGAGCTAAAATGGAACATCTAGATCAAGATAGTTTAAAACATCTCTTGTTGAAAGATATGAGAGATGAAGGTATAGATATTCTTAACCTGATGGGAAAGGGAGATATATTTCAACTACCATGACCTGTAATTGTTGAATTATGCATTCATCTCTCTAGAGGAAAATAAAAAACTGGGAAACACAGACGAGATACTATTCTCTCTAGAGTATATAAATCTACAACTGGAACATTGAGGAGGGAAAAATTTGGAAATATTCTTGATGAATTTAAAATAGATACCTTAGGGAGTCTTAGTCAAAAAATAGACACCTTAACATTACCAAACAAGCAGAAATTTGAAACCGATGCCTTAACTATTTTCTATCCTAAATATAGAAAGAAATATGCTTTAAGAGAATTTCCTCTTGATGTAAAAGTCATAGAGACCTGTGTTATTTATGCAGAAAATCATGAAACATAAAAATCTCCCTCTATACTAGGCCTTAAGGTTGTTTTTCAAGAAGAAGTAGCTCCACCTCCAATAGATCCTCTTTGTTTTATTTATGTAAGACCATGGAAGGGGCCACAAACTCAAGGTTTTAATAATAAAATGTATAATCAGCCACCACCAAATGATTAGAATTCATCATGAAATCAATCTTTTTCCTAGCCTCAACCTTCGACACAAGGGATGAAAAATCCTTATGTGAGATACTCTCAGTATCACCAGTATCCAAAATCCTATCCAAACTATCCTCCCCAACATTTTTCACAACAAAATCAACCACCCCAACTCCAAAATCATAACCCACAACTTTCATTACCATTTCCACAAATAAAAAATCAACTACCTTCCCAGCCATTACCAAACCCAAATAATAAAAATGCTCAAACTACTTATAACATAGAAGGAAAAAACTTCCCACCTTTCATGTTTACTGCACTAGATCTTAACAATGTCCAACTTAGATCTAGTAGAATATTAGACATGAAAATTCCTATTGTTTTTATTCAAGAAAAAGATGTTGTTGATGAATAAATTTCTCTACAAAAAAATAACAATTCTGGAGAAGGGAAATCCCTTCAGCAGGATCAAAATTCTGAAAATGAAAAACAAAAATATCCAACTCCTATCATAGAGAAACCTTCAGTATATGTTTGTAACACTCCTTTTCCTGAAAGATTAAAAATAGATAAAGGGATAGAAAAATATTTTTTTTTTCCTAATTATGATTTTCTAGATGAATTGAAAAATTCATGTATCAAATTCCCTCTGTTACAGGCCATTAAAGAGATTCCTATTCTAGCCAAAACAATAAGAGAGTTGAGCATGAAAAAATTAGGAATAAAAACAAAAGAATTAAAAAGGATTCAGTTGGTAGGAAAAAATGTTGACATTAAGATTGGAAAAATAGCCATACAAAAATATTTGGACCAGGGAAGTGCAATTGTAAAACCAAATATCAATGGTATTGAGATTCCAAATACATTAATTGAGTTAGGAGCAACCATCAACATCATGAGCAAGAAATCTATGGAACAACTTATGCTTCCAAATCTTCAGTACACACCAACATTACTGCAATTAGCAGACATATCAATAATCAAGTGAGATGGTGTATTAGAATACATATATGTATAGTTACATTCTTGGGAATATCTAGTTGACTTCATGATATTGACACCCAAGAAGAGCCTAGAGGGATGTCCATTAATTTTAAGAAGACCTCAGTTACATACAATTGACACTTTCATTAGTTGGAGATCCGGTGATATTTTTAATTCTGATGGTAACTCAACAAAGAAATTCACTATATATCCTCCAACGAAAAAATTCACAGGATTAGAAAATGAATAATGGATGGATGCTGACAATGATATACAACCTCTCTTTACTATTTCTCATATTAGTGAAGAAAATCAAATTTTAAATTCAATAGAAAACTTTGAAACATATTCACAATGTGAATGTGATTATAGTTTTCAAGAACAATGCAATATCGAATACTTGTCATCTAGACATATGTCTTTATATTCTATGGAATAATTTGGTAACTCTGTAGTTGAAATCTTTGTAGGAAAATATTTAAACATAAACAAAAAATTGGATAAAATCCAATAATAAGAATTAATCAAGACATTACAAAAACATTCTTCTACATATGCATGGGATTACACTGACATGAATGGAATTTTGCCTAAGACTTGTATACATCATATCTACATTGAGGAAAACTCTAGGTCTATCAGACAACCTCAAAGAAGGATAAATCCAAGTCTTAGGGAAATTGTGAAAGAAGAATTGCAAAAATTGCTAAATGTAAACTTCATTTATCCTATTTTAGACAGTCAGTTGGCTTCTCCCTTTGTGATTGTGCATAAAAAGAATTGTAAATGGAGGGTATGCATTGATTATCGAGAATTGAATAAGGCTACTCTAAAATATCATTTCGAATTGCCTTTCATAGCTCAAGTATTGGATACATTAGCAGGTAAGAATTATTTTTCATTCTTGGATGGTTTTAGTGGTTACAATCAAATTCAAGTAGCTCCTGAAGACCAAGACAAAACCACATTCACATGTCCATGGAGAACCTATGCTTATTGAGCACTTCCTTGTGGATTGTGCAATCAACTTGAAACATTCCAAAGGGTATTATTAGGAATTTTCTCTGATCTAATACCTGAATTGTGGAAGTATATATGGATGATTTTACAGTTTATAGAAATTAGTTTGAAGAGGCTCTTAAAAACTTGGAGAAGGTTCTTAAAAGATGCAAAGAACAAAATATTTCATTAAGTCATGAAAAATGCTTTATGATGTTTACTGAAGGCATTTTTTTAGGACATCACATTTTAGAGGATGGAATTAAAGTAGAGTCATCTAAAGTTGAAGTCATCTCCAAATTATCAATTCAAAGTTATCAAAACGATGTTAGAAGTTTTCTAAGTTTCACAAGGTATTATAGAATATTTATAGAAAAATTCACTAAAATTGCATCCCCACTCTTCAAACTACCTACCAAATATTGTGAATTTAGTTTGAATCCTAATTGCCATTTCCAATTTGAAAGTTGAAAAAAAAAAATATCTGATGCACCCATCTTAAGAGGACCAAATTGGAAAATATATTTTGACATTTCAACAGATGGTTTAGATACACCTCTGGGAGTTTTATCAGGAAAAAAATATTTGATCCCCTATTATGTCTATTACACAAGTAAAATGTTGACTCCTTCTGAGTTAAATTACATTGTAACTGAAAATTAATTTATAGTTGTTGTCCATGCTATTAAAAAATTTAGAACCTACATCATCAGCTATGAAACCTTTATTCACACAGACCATTCTAAAAATAGTTACTTAATGAATAAATATATCACTAATAGCATAATCACAAGATGGTTATTACTCCTACAAGAATTTAACATCACCATTCTAGACCAACCTGGAAAAAAGAACGTTGTTGTTGATTTCTTGACTAGAATTCAAAAAAAAAAAAATGATACTCCCGTAGAGGATAATTTTCCTAATGAAAATCTCTTTGCAATATCTATTAAATCCCCATGGCTTGCAGATATTACTAACTACTTAGCTACAAGAAAATTAACAACATAATTGTTTCCTAAAGAGAAAAGACAAATAATTCAAACAAGTGCGTTATACTCATGGGTTAATAATGAATTGTATAAAATAGGTCCATATATCTATTGATCAATGGTTGTCATTGATGTCAACCTAAGCAGCACCACGGGCTACCCAAATATTGCATGAGAATTTTGACCTACAAAATTACTATATTCTAGGTCAAGAATGCCTTTTATGGTTTCTACTTGTCAAGATGTTTCCATTGATATATGGCATGCCACGTAATTCTTCATGGTTTGAGATATATTCATGTTTGAAGTTTGTAACCCAGTTGGTGGGCTAAAACCCCATAGGGTTGTAGCATGGGTCATTGAAAAGTCAATAGTTAATAAATTTTAAGCTCCTAAAATTCCTCCCACGTTCACTTGTTGAATCCCCTCTCCACCTAACCATTTATATTAATTGTGATCCTCATATCCTCCTTATTAAGGTATTTCACTATCTGAAACAAGTCATCGTAGAATTGGCACTCTCATTTTTTTTCTAAAAAGGTTTAGAAGCTGAAATTTTGATGAGGTGAATTTCAAATCTTGAGGACGTGTCTGTAAAAATTTCAGATCAAGGTACACAACATTTGTGGAGATATTATCTGTGGAAGTCAGTGTTTTTTCAGGCTCCTGAAATTCATCTCAAAGAAGTGACCTTGGGAAAATCGTCATAATGATCTCTCTGACTAACGGATTGGAATTCTGTAAAAAGTGGTAGATATTTAGTGGAATATATTTTTTACGGTATCAATTTTAGATCCGAATGAAGAAACATTGACACTTGGCACACCGTACAAGTTCTCTCTACTGAAACAATCCATAATTAGGGCATTGTGGACGATTGGGCATAAATCTCCCTTGAAGAATCCAAATTGGGTAAAACCTGTGGAATTTTAAAGAAGAATCAGAGGACTAGTGCAGGGCTGAAAATCACATGTTGGGGATCTAAAATAAGAGAGATACAATAGATTCAATATTGATCTCCTAGAAGGCAAGAAAAAGCTAGATCATGTGTTGTCAAGGGCTACAAAGGACCAGAATTTCTATACCAGTGAATAAAACGAAGCTGACACAGAGGGTAGCATGGCAAGAGACACTGATTTGGCAGTATTTGAAATAAAGGGATATGAGGTCATGATGACATGGAAAAGAGCAGATGAGAGGTCAAAAGAGATTACCCAAACCCATGGAGGAAAAAATGACAAAATGAGATGTCCCCAACCCGACACGAATGCAGACAAGTGCCATGTTCAAGAGTGACATATTGCCAACATAGCTAAAAATTGGCTCCATTTTTCCCCACCATTTCTGATGAGTACCCCAATTATTTTTTAAAACAATATTGAAGGGGATAGCATATGCTTGCAATGTAAGTTTTTCCTTCGGAAAAACCCAACCTAGTACATTTTATGAGCCTAGGAAGGAGGAACTCGAGTAACGTCATAGTGATGAAGTCCGATGTCATCAAGATTTAATGAGTCTAAAAAAGGGAGAACTCGACATCTTTTCATGTTTAGAGAGTTTGAAAATAAGGAAAAAAAGAAAACTCCAGCATGGCCCTTTTCGTAAATATTCTCTCATATCCAAAAAGGTAGAAAATAATATCTGAAAGAACCTCTTATTCACGATAGGCTAAGGTATTCCTTTTTCGTAAATAATCCATCCCAACCCGAAAAAGGGATAAAATTATGCTGGGTAGATATTGATTCACAGCCATTTAACGAGTTTAAAACAACAAGAGTCTCAGCGATCTTTTCAATTTTTAGAGAGTCAGAAAAGAGCTGAAAGATGACTCCAATAGTGAATTTTTCATGTTTTTACCGAGTCCGAAAAAGTATAAATGTAACTTGTTACTTCATCACTATGACCTGACAACATGTCGTTGCACAAGAGATACGTGTAAAACCCATTTCTTGAAAATAATATAATAAAATAGTCGAAAAACATGTCTTAAAACCTAATTAGGGTTGTGAAAAATTATAAAATGCCAAAAATGGTAAAAATAATTACTTTTCACTTTTTACCTCTTGTGGAGAAATAGTTACCCATTTTAGCAACAATTCCAGACGATCTGGCTAACCAATCTCAAATCCGTTAGTTCCAGGTAAGAGTCGACATCCTTCCCTTCAATCTAAGTCTTCTTTTACTTCCTGCAATCCTCAATTTTGATTTATGGGGGAGGAAATGTAAACTTTAGGGAACAGCGGTTGGCGTGAGTTTTCAGAATGAACTCGCACCAATCGCCCATTTTTATGAACTAGGGCGTGCCCATTGGCACGACTATTTGAGAAACAGTTGCGCCAACTGCAAAGACAATTTTTGTTTAAAAAAATCAAGTTAAAGACCCATTTTTTTACAAATTCAAGTTTCAGAAATAGCTAATACTATCCATATGAACATGTTTGTAGGTAGAAAGCGGAAAAATGGTAATCAAATGGAAAGAACGGGAACACAACGAAGAGGATGAGATTGCCATGGAAAATGAAAGATGCATGGAAGCTCTCAGAGACTGTGGACTGAAGAAGTTCTTCTTGACACTGTGTCTTTGAGCTCAACCGGAGCTACTAAAGTATTTAATCAGCATATGGGATGAGAATTAGGAAAATTTCATTCTTCAAGATCAAGAACTTGAGATTGATGTTTATGATGTTTACTTCATAACAGGAATATCGTAGAGGGGAGAATCACCAATCCTAACCAGCACCCAGGCTTGCATGGAGATCCTGTCCATGGTAATTGATAGGGTATGTCTAGGGGCACGGAAGGGATCAGTAAGTGGGAAAGTCAATATCCAGACTATCCCAAACTTGGCACTAAAAGTAGTGCTACATACCATCACACAAGCTGCGGGATCACAAGCACCACACAAAGCAACAAAGACACAACTAATTCTTGTTGTTTACTTGCTGACACTAACCATCTACAAATAGGTAGAGGCCATGACAATAAATATGAAATGCCAATTAACAAAGTGCAAGAAGACAAAATTGAAGCAATTTGGTTATGTGTCTATCCTGGTATCGTTCTTCCTAGAATGACTACCAATCTTCTAGCGTTAGGAGGTCATAGTACCGACACCACTAGTGAGGGAACCACATATGGCCTGATGGGAAGCTTTGATGCCAAGGGAAAGGGACAGCCAAAAGCTGTCCTGGAGACTAGAGTTCTTAGATTGTCTCTGCTGACAGTTGATTGATGTGGAGAACTAGCCCTACGCTAGTACAGATTTTACTGGTGATCTGGACCTCCCACTCGCAGAGGGAGAGGATTGGGATGAAGATTTTGGTAAGAATAATTTTTAATTTTCATGAGTGTTATGATTTTCTTATTATGTATGTTATGACGTTAAATACATGCACTTGTAGATGTTGGCCTAGAGAGATCCACAGGCATGTCTCCGATAGCGAGGAAAATCCCTTGCAATTTTTACCCTCATGGCGAGGGAGGCGAGGAGGAGAAGATCATGCGCAACTTAGAGGGAATCACATGTGGAGTCCCGAACTATACATGATTCAACAATGTTCCTTGTGCCTACTAGAGACATACCATAGGGGTGTGAAGCAGCATTCACCACTTACTGAGGTGGCTCCTACAGGAAGTGACATGCTACCATGAGCATCACGCCGATTAGACACCTAGGTTTTATATCTGCATATTTTGAGAGACGTGGTGTCTCAGGATGTAGCAAAAACACACATGTTTTTTGAATCTATGATGCACACGGATTCAAACATCGGTATATATATATATATATATTCCTAGTTGATATGAGTCTTCCATGTGATGAGGATTTTACAGACTACAAAATTTCTAATATAATGTTAGCTAACGTATCATTTAAATAATCTACATAATAAGTAACGACCCAAAAGGAAGGAAAACATTCACAAAGCATACCAAACCAAAATATTTCATTTTTATGTAAGCTCGAAAACAAAAGTAAACTATGCTTGAGATCTATTTCATTTTTACACAAGCTTGAAACAAAAGTAAACTATGCTGGAAAGATGGGCACGGACATGCCCCCAACATGGAGACTCAAATCGAGATACATACCCCCCAAGTTTCAGTCCAAATACAATGAATAAAAAATAGATGGAGTGAAGGTTCAACTTACGAGATCAAAGAAAGAATCGACTAGGATCTTACGAGGTTGGATCAAAGACTCGAATTGAACAAAAATGTGTGTCATTGTTTTAACAAGTTTGACACATTAAAATAATTTTCCTCATTACCTAATTCATTTTTTAATGAGGTTGACATAGAAAACGAACCATCCTCGCAATTCCTTGTTTCATTTTTTAACCAGCTTGACACAAGAAGAAGGAACTTTGATCATGACCTTGTTTCATATTTTAAGGAGCTTGACACAAGAAAAGAAACTATGCCACTCTGAAAACTCATAATGAAGAATAAGAGGTCATGGCTTCCAAGAGGTTCTCATCTGATGGGAGAAAAACATCTCGGAAATCAGGATCAAATGCCCCCAGCACATGATGCACAACGACACTATCACTGAATGCAGGAATGGGACAGGTAGCCACATAATTATCCTGTGGCGGGGAAGATAGAACCGGTATATAAAGACCCGGAAGGGACGATGGTGGACCAAATTTCATGTCAGGATGAAAGAATGAAATTTGATCAATGGTCACGATTCGACCTCTCTGTGGAAAACAGATCACACAAAAGAGGGAAGAGACTACAACACACATGGCATAAGCATAGTCGTGGCCCAAGAGTAAATTAAAATTCAAGGGACCTTGGACCACCATCACGTCTATATAGATCGTTTTCCCTCCCAAAGTAATATCTAACTTCGGAAGGATCCCTAACGGTTGATTGGTTCCTATGTTAAAAGCCAATAGGTTTTGTGTAACAGGCACAAGCGGTGGAGAACCAAAAGCTTGCGAAGTAATGGAAGACATAATACTAATATACGCTCCTTCATCTATAATGGTGATGGGTACCGCACTGAAGGTTTGTACCATGATCTCAAAAGGCACATACGAACGAAGGTGGTATCCCGCAAATTGACTCCAATCAAAGGAAGCGACCAAAATACTTGGAGGGGGTACCATTGAACTGAGAGGGTCATCCCCTAGTGTTACTGAAGCAAGAAGATCATCCTCTTGGACCTCCATCATGGGAGTAGGAATAGAAACTTCTTGAGTCACAGGGACAAGAGGATCTTTCTCCAAGTCGGAGGAATCTGAAGAAATAAGAAGAACGTGGGGGGAATGAGATCCACTCTCGACGGAAAAGACCTGATGAACCACCAACGAGAGCAGATCAACTGATTCGATGACCAATGGTTGGTTAGGAACAAGTTCTTGAATATGAATTTCTGAAGGAATGGGATCGACCAAAATGACTCTTGACTGATGGTTGAATCAACTACGGAGGTTTTGAAGAAATATTCTTGTAACCAACTGGAAGGCAGGGTGCAGAAATAACAGGGTTCTCCAACACTCTCATGGCTTCATCCATGTATGAACAAAGGAGAATGGGATGATTCCCTTCACACAACTTACAGGGATTAGTGTTATCTTGAGGGGTCCTCACTCAGGTTCGGTGTGCAAGGTTTTCCAACAAACCCCTATACTACTAGCCCTTTCGGCAGTGACCTACTTTCGTAGGTCCCAGTCCCACCCGAAGTAGTATGGGTGGGTGATGGAACTAGGTTTCCGCACCCTAAGAAAGGATGGGTAAGGAAAGTAGGGCTGCGTCCTGTTTCTGTAATTCCCAGATTACCTTGTCCTGCGTAGGGTTAATTATGTTCCTATTTACATCCATGTGCACTAAATCCACAGTTATAGGCTTATTATATCATCAACATAGCAGTACATAAATATAAAATAACAGATCTAGATCCAATAGCTCAGTACACATACTTTTCGCAGCTTAAAGACAGAAAATACATAACACAAAAATTATCAATAATTCACATAACAGAACTCACAGATTCAAATCTCTAATAATCCTTCGCATGCATTCATTCAACAATATTTTCTTACAATTCCCTTCCCAACCTACGCACACAGTAGCAGGGTCCACACACAACTAGACTAGGATCGCCGTGCACACATCGAGCCAGAGTTCATTCCCCAAAACCCAAACAGACCACTTAAGCAATAGATCACATCAATATCTCATCTATTCCAATCCTTTTTGATACAAAATACATCTCTATTTATAACAATCTAGCTCCGACTTTCCTATGGTTTGAAATCCATGGTTTTCGGACCCCTAGTTTACCCTTTGACCCATTACAATGCGTTTGGGGCTTTGACCCACCCCAAAACCTCTGCGCTATACTAAATATAATCAAAAGTAATCAAAATGGACCAATTTTGCAGCTTGTTAGGAGGCCCCATTCCAATAGTTCCCCAAAACAATCTTGTGACTCATCCCGAGTCACTGCACTGGTGCGACCACATAGTCCGCAGCCTGGTATGGTTTGAGTCGACTACCGTTGACAAAGACAGGAATGAGGTCACTACATAGGGTAGCTAACTGGACAAATCCACCATTCGTAACCTCCTCAACTATGTAGGGACCAAGCCAGTGTTGCTGGAATTTTCTTGGATGTTTCGCAAACTGGCTATCGTATAAAAGGACGAGATCACCTTCGACGAATGTCTTCTAGCGAATGTGTTGATCATGCCATGCTTTATCTCAAGGCTTTTGAACCTGCTTGTGAAACTGAGCAATAAAACGATCTTCCACCAAAGCCACCAATTGTGCCAGGCGTTCTTCTATGATATCGGACTCGGCCATATTTGTGAGTGCTGCGATGCGTAGGCTAGCAATGTATTCTAAGGTTATGATTCCCTCCTTGCCATAGACCATTCAGAAGGGTGTCCTACCAGTTAGAATTTTGCAGGTCATTCGATATGCCCACAAAATCGAGGGGATGTGAACATCCCAGTCACTACGATTGGCATTACAAATCTTCATTAATGCCTGCTCTAAAATTTTGTTAAAAGCTTCAACCACCCCATTAGCCTGGGGATGATATGGTGTACTTTTGGCATGGTGGATTCAAAATTCTTCATTGAAAGCGTGAATCATTTTGTTAAAAAAATGCGTACATCTGTCGCTCATTAAGATATTTGGGCAGCTGAAACGGGTCCGAATCTGCTCAAAGATGAAGTGTGCAGTAGTATAAGCAGTACAATATTTTACTACTTGTTCCTCAGCCCATCGGGTGACCTAATCAATGGCAGTGATAATGTAGCGCACGCCTGTTTTCTTACCTGGTGGATTGACAGGTCCTATAAAGTCAATGACCCATTTATCAAAAGCTTCTAGGGCCATTTGAGGTTGTAATGGAATATCATCTAGTCGTGAGGGTTGGCTAGTTCACAGGCATGTATCATAAAATTTACAATAGGTGTAAGAATACTGATGCAGGGTAGGCCACAATAAGCCACCCCTCAAAATATTTTGTGCCGTAGCCCTGCCAGTGTAGTGACCACCTGTGACTCCATCATGCGCTTCTGTGAGGACGGTGGGTCGTTCATGTTCCAATACATATCTGCGGAGTATCTCATCAATGCCTAGCTTGTATAGTTATGCTATGATGATAGTAAAATCCGCAGCCCAGGTGACCAACTCCTTCTTCTGTTGTACCAAATATGTAGTAGGGGCCACGCCCGTAGTAAGGAACTCAATGATATCAGCAAAGTGAGCATCAACCATCTTAATGGTAAACAATTGTGCATCAGGTAATCCTTCTTCTAGGTTAGTAGGTTCTTCCCCTGTGTCTATATGAGATAGATGATCTGGGCCTGCATTCAACCTCCTAGGCTTAACGATGACCTCAAAATCATATTCCTGAAATAGCAACAGCCAACGGCAAATCTTCCCCCCCCCAACACAGGCTTGTTGACCAGGTATTTCAAAGCTGAATGGTGTGTGAACATATTAAAGTGTCCACCCAGCAGACAGTGTCGATATTTTTGTAGGGCGTACACCATAGCCAGTCCTTCACGTTCAATGGTATGGTAATTTCTTTCAGCGCTTGAAATTTTGCAGCTGGAAAAGGAAACCGGGTGATCAATATCTCCTTCACTAGGCTGCATGAGGACCACGCCTAGGGAAATACCTGATGCATTGACATGTACATGAGATTCCATGGACCAGTCAGGGAATATCAGTATGGACGCAAAAATCATCTTCTCTTTTAGCAACTTGAAGCTCCTCTGACATTCATCATTCCAGAAAAAGGAGACATATTTTTCTAGTAGCTGTTCCATGGGTGTTGTGAATAGAGCATATCCTTGAATGAATTTTTTGTAATAGCCTGTATGAATGAGAATGGAGTGCAGCTATTTCTCTGTGGTGGGGGTTTCCAGGTTGATAATCATGGATATCTTCACAGGATCAACCATTATTTCTTGTCGACAGACTGTGTCCAAACAAGATTTTGAAAGGTACACAGAAGATACACTTTTTGATATTCAAGGATATTTGGTGCTTTCGGCACACATCCAAAATTAAGCGTAGGTTCGAGACATGTTTTTTCACTAAGCCAAAAATTTTCCAGTCATCGAAGTAAACCTCCAGGAACTTATGAATAAATTCTTTGAACATAGCCACCGCGACCCTTGAAAAGATAGCAGGTGCGTTCTTAAGACAAAAGGGCATGCTCGTATACTAGAAGGGCCCCCATTCGCTGGAAAAGGTGGTCTTACTGTGATCCTCAGGTGCAATTCTGATCTGGTGGTATCCTGAGAATCCATTAGCGAATGAATAGGCCTCCTGGCCACCCATGCTATCAAGGATTTCATCGGAGAAGGGAGTAGGGAAAGGGTCATGAATGTAGGTTTCGTTCAGCTTTCGTAGGTCCACACAGATGTGCATTTTCCCCCTTTTTTTTTCTCCTGAACAACCATTGGGCTTACCCAATCTGACTGTTCCACTGGTTCAATGATACCTACATTCAGCATTTTTTCCAACTCTTATTTGACCTTTTGCTTATACTTAGGATTCAACAGGTAGGGCCGCTACTTGACGGGCTGTGCCTCTAGCTTTAGGGTGATGTGCATAATTCTGAGGTCCCCAGTAATTAATTTGAGCTCAGAAAACATTTTCGGGAATAAGTCTTGGTACTCCGTAATTAGTTTGGAAATTTTTCCCATGGTGCCTTCATCCCAATAGTCCCCAATTTTAGCCAGGTTAGGGAGTTCTTCTGTTCCAATATTAAATTCCCATAGTCGGAGAGGTTGCGTTACATCAACATCCTGGAGCGATGGTCTGATAATGGTATGTTCCCATTCAGATTCCAGAATAGAGATATTGCGCGGGTTATCCTCTTCTTCATTAATTGCCAAGCTTTGGAAGTAGACTATGTCTTGCATCTGGGCCTCCCATATCAGAATGGCTAGTGGGTTGTGTGGGTGAGGTCTCTTAAAGATGAATGTGTCAATGTCTTGCAGGGCTTCGTCAAGCATCTTTGTTCCCCCAATAAGTCCGAACGTTCAAATAAATTCCTCTTTTAATATTTCGCAGTGGCAGGTCCACTGATGTAATTCTGCATCTAAGTACCAAGTAGGAGGGATAGGGCCCATGGCATGTATAAATAGATGGATCCATTATTCCGGGGTTCGGTCGGCCCATTTGATTTTCCAAGTATATAGATGTGCACGGGGGTCCCCGGGTCCTAGGAATATCTTGTTGTGCATATCAGCGGGAGGCATGAACCGCAACATCATCCTATCTCAACACTTCTCCCAGTCTGGAAATGATTTGTTGTGGGTATCCCACCAGCGTACAGGTGTGCCACGCAGTTCTATATTGAGTGCCCAGAGCCTTCGATATTTTGGCACCCTATCCTCTAATTTTCTTAAGAAGTCTTGGACAGTACTAGACTCATCAAAGTGGGGAAGTTCCCTTACCTCAAAAGTAATGTAGTAGAGGGTCCTTGCAACTCGAGGGCATCGTAGTGCTGAGACATTATGTAGCCGGGTATGCCAACTCTCAAGTTCTTCATCCGGGTCAAAAAAGTACTCCCTATTTTTTTCCCAATCGAATTCTTTGCTTATTGTAGGGTCACCCTGGTCTTCATCCTATTCTGCCATCCTGTAGATGTGATCAAGCTCCTCCTCTTCATATGCTGGTTCCGTATAGCGCATTCCTTTAGCGGGATCTAGAGGTACTATTACACGTGTACCATTCTTCTTAAACACCATGCTACATTTTTTTAGATTAATGACACCCCCTATGTCGATAGCCCAGTCTAGTCTTAGGAGGGAAGGATAGGGACTCGTATCTTCCACAATTTATATGACCTCAAAGTCAGCGAGGGCCTTTACTCCTATGATATCGACCATGACGTTTGGCAATCTTCCCAGAGGGGTGATCTTCTGTTGATTCGCCATTCGTAGCTAGATGGTGGACCAGTCTGATTTAGGCTCCCCCATTCGTTGCCATGTCTATTTTGGTAAGACGTTTGCATAAGATCCAAGATCAAGAATAACCGAATCTATCTCATAGTCCCCAATCTAAGCAATCAATCGCATTTCCTTCCAAGTGCACCTTTTGTAGCTACGTAATTTGCATACTTCCTTAACCTCAGCTGCTATGCTGGGCTGGGTTGCGCAACCCTATAGTCATAATTGAAGATTCTCTCCAGACTGTGAGTTTCGTAGTATTTTTAAACATGCTCTTAATAAGGTTTCAACCTCCTCTTCTACCTGGAGGGGTGGTGGCGGCTGTGTAGGAGCTTCCAGCGACTCCTATTTTCTGGGATATTCACTCCTTAGCTTCGTTTTGACTCTCTGTAAATTTTGTGTGGGGGTATACTATCTGTCCTTAATTTTGGTTAACAAGATCAGGCAGTCTTTGATCTCATGGTCCAGTTGTCGGCAATATTTACAAGTTTGCCTAGTGGGATTTGGTCAGTCCCTGGTGAATTTCCCTACCTCTCCACAGTTGTAGCAGATTAGCTTGCCCCGTCCTCATCCTGCGCTCCCTCCCCATCCCCCTTGCCCCCCACAGGAGAGCCACCAAATATCGTGAGAGATCTCAGAGAGTTAGGATCAGATTGTACCCTATAGAGGTTTCTCCGATCTACCAACAAGTCATATGTTCTACAATTCTTCTCATCGTGCCCTACGGATCGATAGAACCTGCACCATTGTTGTTTCAATTCTCCCCTATTTATCCGAGGACACTGGACCATATCATGTAGTCTCGTTACTCGGCAATCTTCGCACCAGAGGTTTGTGCTGACTCCTTTTCCCCGTTCCATTCGTCATCTCTGTATTTCCAAGTGCATGGCTCCGAGCTGCTCCTAAATTAGCTGCACTCCCTCCCTTGTATCATCCTTAGGGGTAGCTTCAAGTTTCATGGCAGCTTCCAGGGATTTTTCCTACGATTTGAAGGTTTGGTGGCCCATGGGTATGTGTAAGTGAGGCAGCAGCATAGCGATGAACCATTCCGTGTGCTATTTGTCATCATATTTGAACTCACCCTCCATAATTTCTTTCTTTAACCATTTATCGGCCTCCCATATCAACTCAGACATTCCTTGCTTGAAGTCTTTTACTTTCGCTACCAGCTGAGAATAGGATTTCACTTTTCGGAATTGTTGTTTTAGGGCATCCTCAATATTCTCAAGCGTTGTGCCCCTATTTTGAGATATATACCGCATATACCAGTCCAGCGCCCTTTCTTCGAAAGCCAGGGATAGTTGTGCACTCTTCACAGTATCTCTTATCACCCCTTGTTCCGTCCATACTGAATCAACCAAAAACCAAAATCGTTCCATTTCCTCATCAGCTGTTCCCTTAAAGGTAGGTAACTTTAAGTGTGCCGCCATGTGCTCCTCTAGTTTATCTTCTTGGAGCCCTAACATTGGGGTAGCTAACGAACCTTGTGTAGGTTTCGGTAGAATATGAGAAGAGTGATCCTTCTCTTCGTTGTTTCGATAGTTCTTACTACTCTGCGTTGCGCTTCCACCTCAAATATCACTCATTCAACCTTACGTTAGATCTCTACTGCCATTACCCGATCCCACTTCTCAGACTCCTTCAGGTCCCAATAACTGAACCATTTGCTGGCTTGAGGGGTCCTGACCTAGGTTTGGTGTGGAAGGTTTGCCAAAAAACCCTATACTTCTAGCACTTTTAGCAGTGACCTGCTTTCGGAGGTCACAGTCTCACACGAAGTAGTATGGGTGGGTGTTGGAACGAGGTTTCCGCACCCTGAGAGAGGAAGGGTAAGGCAAGCAGGGCTGCATCCTGTTTCTCTAATTCCCAGATTACCTTTTCCTGTGCAGGGTTAATTATGTTCCTATTCACATCCATGTGCACTAGATCTACTATTATAGGCTTATTATATCATCAACACAACAATACATAAATAGAACATAACAGATCTAGATCCAATAGCACAGTACACAAACCTTTCGCAACTGAAAGATAGAAAATACATAACACAAAAATTATTAGCAATTCACATAACAGAACTCATAGATTCAGATCTCTAATAATCCTTCACATGCATTCATTCAACAATATTTCCTTAAAATTCCCTTCCCAACCTGCGCACACAATAGCAGGGTCTGCACACGGCTGGACTACGATCTCTGCACACACAGACAGTAGGATTCCATTCACAAAAACACAAATAGACCACTTAAGCAACATATCATATCAATATCTCATCCATTCCTATCCTTTTTGATACAAAATACATCTCTATTTATAAAAATCTAGCTCTGACTTTCCTATGGTCCGCACCCCATGGTTTTCGGACCCCTAGTTTACCCTTTGACCCATTACAATGCGTTCGGGGATTTGAACCGCCCCTAAACCCCTGCGCTATACTAAATATAATCATAAGTAGTCAAAATGGACTAGTTTCGCAGCTTGTTAGGAGACCCCGTTCCAAAAATTGGCAATCTTACCATGTTTCTTATCAGTCTTATCATTACTAGTCGAAGATATGCCACCAATATGACTTCCAAAAGCCAAAGGAAATGACAGAAAACCATCGAAACAGGATTCAAGTACCTTGGGAATGACAGGGCAGTCTCAAAGAAAATAGTCACCTTCGCAAAACATGAAAGGGAATTTCACTTTCCGTGGAAGGCTGGATGTTTATCAACAGAAGGCATCTGAGGTGCAATACCCACAGAGTTGGGCTCTCTCTTATCTTAATTCTTCTTCTTCATCTTCTTCTTCTTCCTATTAGCCACCTGTTTACTAGAATCCAGACTGTCACCGGGTGAAGTACAAGAGGATGACGAAGAAATAGGTGAAGAAGGGGAGAGGTCCAGCTTAGAATCAACATGATTTTTCTCAGGTGGAGGAGATGGTTGTATAGAGGGTGGAATACTTGAGACCACAGAGGTCAAAAATAACCAAATGATAAAACCAAAAATTAACCCAAGTAGGGACAATGTTGCCATATAAGGAGCACCAACATTTGAAAAAGCAGGAAAAGGACTGGGATTCCCTTAAGAGGGGATTCCTTGGTTGGTAAACTCTAGGAACGTTGCCATTGGAAACAACCCTAAAACAACACGCTAAGGAAGATAGCTTTGACCAGGAATATGTTGTGGGCAGTTAAATTTTTAAGACATTGAAACAAAACTCTATTGTTTCATATTCTAAGAGTCAAGAAATAGACAAAAGGTGACTCTATCACTTTCAAGTTGAACGATCATGAAAGGACAATGACTCAATGATCTCTTCTCTTTTTAAGGAGACACAAAAATATTAACATGACTACTCAGGTACTATAAGCAAGAGGGTGTACCAAGTTTCCACGAACTTCCATTTACAAATTGGTGATCAAATAAATGAGAAATGACCAAGGACTTGAAGTACGTGCAAGTAGTCTCCCCGAATACTATGTTTGGTGTATCACAGTTACAGGGTGGCAGAATCAAATTCCTATGGGTAAAAATATTTCAACCTAGATGGGTCTCCCTTTATATACTCAACGGTATGGGGAGCACAATTCCGTACTAGCGCTTTCTAAAGCCAAATGGTGAATGACAACTACTAGGTTTTAAGATGTTGGAACACGTCTCTAGCCTAGGCCACTAAAAATTTTGTGTTAGGTTTCAATGCTTCCTTAGGTTAATTGAATGAATTTTAAAGTTGATCTTGTATTACGTTTTAGTTATAGGGCCTTATCGAATTTGGATCTCAAATTTCCTAAATGCAAGCTATATGAAAAATAATACCATCTTCCATTCAATGAATGCTAATTACGAGAAGGATAGAGATCTTCCAAACAATAGCAAACAATTATAATATGAAAATAAATCCACTAATGCATCTAATGCAATCAAACGAAAAGGAAAAAACTCTTTCCTAAATTATCAAATGCTATTTATGCAAAATAACTTTTCACTTTCAATGAAAAAGAAAGAATGAAAAATGGTTTTTTTTTTTTTTCAATGAAAAGATTACACAATGCACTAATTACACGAAAATAAAAATAAACACTAGCTTGAGTATTGCGAATGTAAGAATTGAAATTGAATGACTCAATCAATGAAAAACAATCACAAGAAAGCACTCAAACTAATGTCGCAATCTTCCAAATCAAAAGAAAGTTTTCAAAACAACCCAAAACAAGCAATGTAATCTATGCTTAGAGCAACAAGGATTAGAATCAATCGAAAACTAAATGATCATTCAACCAAAGAAAATACCCAAAATTATCAAGAAAACTAAGCACAATCGACCCAAGAATGACACTGACAACAATTAATGAGAATTTATTTCCAAATAGAAGGCTCAGTGCACAAAGACACTTAGAACCCTAAGGCCTTAATCTAGACTAATAGGAAAATAGACAAATGACTCAGAAAAACAAGCCTACAGCAGTCAAAACAGTCCCAAAGGCTTAATTACACACAAAAAATAACCCAGAGTCAATCAAAAATAACCAAAAGACTCATCAAGGATGGAAAACCAAATGTTACAAGATACGGTACGACTATGAGGTGGTATTCAGCGCCAAACAGTGGTTGGCACAACTATACCAAAAGAAACTTGCGCCAATCGGTGCGACTGTTGAAACAAAAAGTGCGCCAAGCCGAATAAATATGGGAAAAGGGAAAACTCAATGAGAAGAGGTCAATCTTCACACTCTGGAGCTGAACAAGGGATGGAAAACAAGCAAGTAAACCAGAAAAAGACAAAAAATCAAGCCAACGACTGAAGTCGACCCAAACAAGCTAAAACGACAAACTCACATTGATTCCCCAATGGAGTCACCGATTTTTTAAGCAGCTAAATCCCCTCTATGCACAGAGGTGATCCCTCTTGCCCTAGAGTTGGTCTAGAAACAAAGAGACATGTTAGAGTGTTTATCCCTAATTACTGAATGAAAGGAGGACATGATAGATCAACCAACCTAGAATCCAATGTTGTCATCGTAGCTGTAGTGGTGGTGGCCTCTCACTCTCGCCTCGATAAGTCACAATCCTTCTACAATCATTCTAGGATTCCTGCACATAGATCAGCAAACAAGCACATCATACAACATAATAACTTCATTCATAACTACTAGCCAGTCAAAGAGGGCTAAGCATATTGCATTAAACAAATGACATAGCAAAAAATCGGAACCAAACAATAGTCACGTGTATGTATTGATAGAAGGAAGAGGTACAACCAAAGATTTTACGTCTTAGTCTCCTCCAATAAGCTTCATTGGAAGCGCATCTCAGGTACTCGTCAAGGGATTTAGACACGATGAAGGAATTGGCTTAAGCTCTCTCAACGAAGTTATTCCTTGTTCTATCTCTTTGACAATTTAGCTATAGTGTTCTTAGTTGTCCATGTTCAACTAGCTTATGCAAGGAGAGAGAGATTCCTTTTATAGAGGAAAAATAGGAGGTTAGGATCCCTACAAAAGTGGGAGGGAGGCCTATCCTTTAATAGGTTCCCATAAGAGGTGGAAACCATAAACTAAAGGAGGGAGTCCATGGTTATTCAGTCCAACCACTCCCAATGACTCATCCTCAAAGTTGTTGGAGTGGAATCTCCACCTCTATTTTTAAAAAACATTACATAAAAATCTCACCGTGGGTGGCTAACTGAGACAGAGCACCAATTGGCGTGGGGATCAATGTTAATCTTCCTCATTGGCGCAAGGGCGGAACTGACTACTCGTGGCAAGGCAAAAACAAGGGTTTTTGAATCTCTGCTTAGGGAATTGTTAACAAAAGGAATATTGCTCTCATGTAAGGGATGTAATGATGGTATTTGCAAGGAATGACACTGCTTATTGATCATAGAAAGGACCCTCCAATGGGAAATATGGGGATTGCAGGAATAGTGACAAAATGTTGTGTAACACTTGTTACAACAACAACCTAGTTTCCCAGAATGAAACCGTGAAAACGCCTAAAATGGCATTGGTACAAACAAGTTTGTTACGCTGTAAAAACAAATGAGGAAAATGATAGAGATGGGTTTTTCCTCGACTCACGGCCGCAACGCTCTTGTTTTAGCCAAATCTGTATAAATATCGGAGTTAATATGTAAAAAGGTAAAACCTCCATGACAAATACTTCATTAACCAAATATCCAAAGAAAGATAAGGAAAAGGGTTTTACCTCATGCGTTTAAGAATAGCAATGGTAGAAAGAGATAGAAAGATATGCTAAAATGGGAGAGGAAAGTATACAAATACGGTACCCAACATCTCCCTTCAACTGGTATATCTGCATGTTGTCATGTAGCTCGTCATCTCCTAAGATCTGGATTGGGCTGACTGTGATCGGCATGAAGCTGTGTGAGGTTATACTCTTCAGCCATTTTTTTCCCTGGTTGTTTATATCCCTCTGTCAAAAAAAAATCCTTCCACCAGTCTAGATCAACGTTGTATGTAGGAGTATACTGCTCAGCTGGCAACCAGATAAGAGGAAATTGAAACCTCAATCTTATCCATCTGACCCCATAGGTGTGAATGCATGCCATGAAATGTGGAATTCTCTCTAAAGCCCATGCAAAATTAGGTGCCCCAAATGGTTCTCATTCTCTGATGGCTGAGGATGACAAGATCCACCTTTTCCGACAACTGTCCAGTGCTTCCTTACGGAACATCATAATCTGGCTGACACATAGGTCAACACACCATTTCTGGGTTAACAACATGTGTTCTTTGTGGTCCTCAATCTATAAGAATGCATAATTCTTTTTATAAGTATTTGAGGACTAGCCATCATTAGGGGAATTTTGAGGTCTAAAATGGGCCTCCGAAGAAAAATGTACAACAAAAATAAACTTTATAACAACCAATATGATTCAAGATGATGATGTCAACCATGGGGGATGATTCACCATTTTTTAAATAAAAAGGCAAAAATATTAAAAAATAATAAAATAATAAAACTACTTTTTCAACTTGTATTTTCAACTTATCTCCCAAAGTTTTTACTCAAATTTTGAGCGGGAGTACTCGTTGGATGCGAAATTTAATTCGTCATCCAAGGAGTACCCATGTTGCATACTTTCGATGCGTCCTACTACACGAAAAATGAGAAATACATAAAAAAACATGATTACAATCACGTTTTTCATGTATTTCTCATTTTTCGTGTAGTAGGACCCATCGAAAGTATGCAACATGGGTACTCCTTGGATGAGGAATTAAATTTCGCATCCAACGAGTAATCCCGCTCGAAATTTGAGTAAAAAATTTGGGAGATAAGTTGAAAATATGAGTTGAAAAAGTAGGTTTTTCATTTTTCCCTCTAAAATTTGATGATGTCATCAAATCTTATTTGATTCATTCCACTATTATCATATAATTTCCTTAGGAGGCCCATTTTAGACCTCAAAAGTCCCCTAATGGCTCTTTCCTCATCATTAATGGCCTTCTAGCCTGGTTTTCTTCAAATGTATCCCAAGCCTTTTTCCACTTAATCTGATTGATGGTATAAGAGGTAAAAACTCTTAAATTGATGTCCCCCATGAATGGAACGGAGATAAAGGACTCATCATGCCTTAAGAAATACCCATGCATGTAGAGCTCACACATTAAATGCTATCCTATGATATCGTGAATTTTTAAAATACGGAGAAATTGAATGGGGTCCTCAATTTCATACCAAATCTCCTTATATATACTTTCAAGACAAAAGAAAAGAAATTTCTCATGAAGGAATAAGGCATAGCTATGTGCAGGAGGTCTGCAGGCCATTACCTGTTATTCCAGGGAGAACATATTCTCCTTATCTCTTTTTAGTAGTTCCACTTGTTCTTCCAGTTCTTCTATTCTGTCCTTTTGTTTAGCCTGCTTGAGTCGCACCTTATGTAACTGATCCATGTACCCTGTGACGACTCTGGCAGCCTTTTCTCGAATTCGAGCCGCACCCTTCTTATGATCACTCGCAACAGACTGCCACTTCTAGATCTCAGTGGCCAATACAAATTCTCGGCCTTCAAACAATTCTTCGATCAGGATGGTCTGGGTGGCTGCAAAGGAAACCTCAAATTTTGGCTTTATTGCCTTCCATTTGTATATTTTTACCTTCTTTTTCAGCTGGGAAACTTGCATTTTCAAATCTCGAACCTCCCTTTTTAGTCTCATGGTTTTGCTGAACTGCAACTGATACCTCTTTTTCAGAGGTAACCTTATTTTCTCACACTGTTCAACCCATTCTTGTTTAACAATAAATTCAGTATTTGGACATATGATAGGCTCAGGAGGTGGTGGAATGCTGTCAAATTTCTTAGTGGATTCTCTTGTTCAACCTTTCTGGCTGGCCTCCCTATCTTCAAGGGCTTCTTTATCTATATTCCCTTCAGGGATTCCTACCATCTGGACGAAATTTTCAATCACCACTCTGTGTTCCGACGTCTCTAGAGGAGTTCAATATTCTTCGTGAGCCTCTAAGTGCTCCAAAGAGGTTCAGTAGTGGCTGGGCCAATTTTGGCCATGTCAAAAAATTTAAGAACTGGTGGGACAACTAATTCCTCTATTAATAGTTTGGGCGAGTGGAATCCCCTTGCCCCTCTAGGCATCATGGAATGGAATGGAGAGTGGAGGATAGACTCATCATCCTCATTTCCATCTTGAACCATAACTTCATGCATTATTATCTCAACGGGGGTTGATGCTGGTTCTTCTGAGGCAACATCGATTTCGTAGCTTGTTTCCCTTCTTTCCTCTCGCTCTTTGTTCACCATTTCTTCTTGTAGCGTCAATACTAGTTCTTGTGGGACAATATCGACCTCCTGGTTCATTTCTTCTCTACCTTCTTGTTCCTCATGAATTTCATCTATTTCCATAGTTGGTACCACTTCTTGAGGAACAATGTCGATTTTGTAGGTTGACTCCTCCACTTCTAGCCAAATTGGGGGTGTTTCTTGTGTAACACCCCCACCTATATCAACATCCATACCTGTTTGGGCAAGTGATGCTATTTATTTCATAACAACGTCACTTTCCATTTCTCTTTCCGTTACTCCATTCCTTTGTTCTTCATTGAAAAAATTCAATGACTCTATAACAGTATCAGCTTCCTGCACAATGTCCATAATTTTTTCATTTGTGGGCTCTTCAAGTGAGTATGGTTCTTGTGTGGTAGCCTCAGTTGTGCCGCCAATTAATTCCTCTATTCTCATTTCTTCTTCAGTGGGATTTTCAAGCGAGGCTAGTTCTTGTGTGGCAGCCTGAGCTGTGTCGCCAATTACCTCCTCCATTCTCATCTCTTCAGGTTCCTCCTAATCAAAAATCATCTCTTCTTCCTTGGGTTCCTCCTGTTCAACTTCCATTTCCATTTCCTTGGGTTCCTCTTGATTAATTCCCTCCAAATGTTCTTCTTCTGCCAAAGCATCCAGAGAGACTAGTTCCTCTTCTCTAGCAAAAATAATGGCTGCCACCTCTTCTTCTGAGGACCCACAAAATTCCACCCAGGAGACCCGAAACCTGTTTATTACATGCATGACCAACAATCACACCAATCCGTGATTAGAAAGCACTGTCAGCATTTGGCGTGAATGCCGAGAAGCCTATGCCATATGCTTCAGCTATTTCAATAGGAAGAATGGCATGTTCAAGGCATGTACCTGAGCCTGTGGAAATTGAAGGTTCGTTAAAATTTTAAAATGATACTTGAACAGAGTTGTGGCTCAGCCCTCACAGGTTATATATTTTATTACATAACCTACAAATTCGTTCCAAGGATACGACACAGTTCAACACTTGTATACTCTTCCCATTTGAAAGACACTTTCTCCTACTTGTAAGAACAATTTGGGAAATTATAGGAGAGAAAATTTCGAAGGAAACCATTATTGGCCTTGTTGTCTCAGCTCGCTAACCTCCACAATTACCTCTTCTGTGATAGGAACTTCCAAACCTCTATCTTACGAGTAGTTCTCCTCTAAATTGAGTGTGAATTCCATTGTGATTCCTCCATCAAACCCTTACTATATGTCAAATTAGGTATACCACCCTGCATCGACAAAGATTTGCCATACCTCTGGACTGCTGCGGAATGAAGCCATGTTTTCAAGTTCATGCTGCACAGCCAGCCCACCCATACTTTGGAGACTTGTAGTAGCACTTTTTGTAATAGCAGACCATTGGGTGAGGTGGTGGATACCAAATTCAGAGAAAAAGCATGGTGAAAATGGAAAGTGATAAAGGTAAATACGGATGGTAATTCTCGGAGACCGAGAAAAATCATAAAATAATATGGTAAGTCTTGTGAATAAAAATAATAATTGTTTCGTATATAGTGGACTAGACATCTTACAGATCTCAATACGTATTAAATGATGATACCACATGTTGATGGGAATTGTAAGGTGTACCATGAATAGATTGTCATACTGATTTATGAGGCAATTATTACGCTGTTCTTGACTATGACGACACCCCCCCCCCCCCCCAGCCTAAATTTTTCGCATCCATGACATTAAAATCTGCACATAGGATATTTAATTAGATCGGTAAATTCACATGGAGGTGTTCCTGGCAGCCTACCTGGACAATGTGACGGTTGGTAGGATGACGATGCAATAATGATACAGATGGAGTAATAACAGTACGAGTAACAGCATCAGAGTATCAACAGTGTGAATAGCAGCATCAGAGTAACAACATTTCGAGTAGTAGCATCAGAGTAACATAAGTATGAGTAACAACATCCGGTGTAGCAGCATCGAGCAAGGAGTAACAAAACATAGTAGAATCATTAGAGTAACATCATCTGGTGTAGTGGCATCGAGCAAGGAGTAACAACATCGAGTAGCAGCATCTGGTGTAACAACATCATGTGTAGTAGCAACTGAGTAACAACATTATGAGTAGCAGCAACTGAGTAACAACATCATGTGTAGTAGCAACTCATACTTTGGAAAAAATTTCTTTGATTTTCTACTCCTTAGTAGTAACTCCTAGCAAAATACAATAAGATAAACAATATGATTATTTATTCTTTTATTATTATTATTACTATTTATTTTTTTTTATTTTTTATTTTTTTACAACAAGGCTGTAGAGGAAGGATTCTCTGGGTTGATGACCTTCAAACGATATTTCTCAAAGACTTTTTTAATAAAAGCATCCTTAGAGGCCAGGCAGTGGTATAATCTCAGGCGATGTCCATTGACTATAAATGAAACACGTCTATCATCAATTTTGACTAGCCTAATTGTTCCATTATCAAATACAGAGTCCACCTCGTAAGGTCCCATCTAACAAGTGCAAAGCTTCCCCTTAAAATCCTTAGAATGGGAGTCATAAAGTAATGCCAAATATCCACCTTGAAACACCTTATTTTTAATAAACTTATCGTGCCATTTCATTATCTGCTGCTGGATAGCAGTAGTCCGTTGGACAACCATTGAACGTATTTCATTGAGTTCATTGAGCTAAGCCAGTTGTTGTTTCTGAGCATCTGATAGATCTATACCAACTTCCAGAGCTGTTCTGAGCGTGCTGATTTCAAATTCTATTGGAAACAATGGGGATTTACCATAAACCAACTCGAACGGTGAAAACCTGGTTGTATTCTGCCATGTTTTTATGTACGCCCAGAGAGCTTCTAGGAGATTTTGAGCCCAATCCCAATGATGGCATGCCACAATTTTTGTCAAATTTTTTTCCAATGTCTTGTTTTTGCTTTCCACTTGTCCATTCACCTTGGGGTGGTATGGATATTTCAATATGTGCTTGACCCCATATTTTTGCATGAGCTTTGCTATCATGTGTGATGTGAATTTTTCTCCTCCATCTGAAACAATATCTCTTGGAGTACCATAAGGAGAAAAAATTTCTTCAAATAGAAAATCTGAGACCACCTCCTATGTTTCTTTGGCAGCATTTTTGGCATCCATCCACTTAGTCACGTAATCAGTACAGACCAAGATGTGCACTTTTTATTGGGAGGGTGGATTAAAGGGTCAAATGAAATCAATAGCCCATTTTTCAAAAGGCTTGAGGACTATCTATGCCTGCAAAGGCATTTCATCAGCTCGGCCAGGCTATCCCATACATTGGAAACTATCACACCTCCTAACATAATTTTGAGTGCCATGAAAGATATAAGGCCAATAATATCCCATTTGTAGCACCTTATGGCCTATTCTCTTCTCTACGAAATGCACTCCACAAGGGCCATCATGGGTAGCTTTCAATACCTCATAAATATCATCCTCAGACACACAACGTCGAATCTACTTATTTTCTCCTATATGAAAAAGGTATCCTACTATCCAAGAATATCAGGCACTGTGATGAATAATTTTCTGTTATTCCTTGTATGAAAAATAATGAGGCACTTTCCCTGTAGAAAGATAGTTATCAATATCTACATACCACAGAGGTTTAGTCGAAAATGAAAAAAGATGTTCATTGAGAAAAATATCTTCTACAAGTGTGCATTCATCATTGTTATCCATTCTAGATAGGAAATCAGCCACTACATTATATTTTCCTGGCTTGTCTATTATTGTAATATCAAATTCTTGATGCAATAGTAACCATCTTGTAATACCGCCAGGAGTAATAGGTTTATTCATCAAAAACCTGATTGGTGCGTGATCAGTATGGACAACAGTAGAATACCCAATTATGTAGTCCCGAAACTTAATGAAAACATAAATGACAGCCATGAATTCTTTTTCTGTTACCGTATAATTTCATTCAGCAGGAATTAAGTTATTTCTGACATAGTAAATTGCGTACGGTGTTTTGTCTACCTGCTGTCCTAAAACAACCCCTAATGCTGTCTGATAAGCATCAATATGTATGTGAAATAGTAATGCCCAATAAGGTCCTCGGAGGATTGGATCTGTGCACACCAACCCCATAATTTTCGTGAAAGTTGTCTCACAATCTTCACTCCAAAAAAAATTTGCATCTTTTGTTAGCAATTGAAATAGTGGATGTGCTATTCTAGCAAAATTTTCTATAAAGCATCTGTAATAACCAGCACAAGCAATAAAGCTACGTACCTATGTGGGTGTTTTGGGTACTGGGAAATGTAATATTACCTCTACTTTATCCAGATCAACTTGGATTATAGAAACTGAGAGAAAATGTCCCAATACTACTCCTTCATCCCTCATCATATGGAATTTGACTGTACTCATACATACATGGGTCTATTTACATCTTTTTATTACCTTCTCTAGATTTACCAATCCTTCCTCAAATGAGTTTCCATATGGAGTTAAATCATCCATATAGATTTCAGCACTATCAATGACGAAATCAGAAAATATTCCCAAGATTTCCCTCTCGAAGGTAGCAGGAGCATTACACAAGCCAAATGGGAGGACCCTGTATGCAAAGTTTCCCCAAGGGCATGTAGAATCTGTTTTATCCTAGTCTTTCAGGGCTATCTAGATCTAGTTGCATCCACTGAACTCGTCGAGGAAGGAAAATAACTTCTTCGTAGCCAAGGTATCCAGGATTTGGTAAATGAATGGCAAAGGAAAATGGTCTTTTCGCATTGCCTTATTTAGTTCGTTGTAATCTACACAGATCCACCATTTACCATTATTTTTCTCAACAATAACTAGCGAGGATACCCATTGGCTATCTGAGATGGGGTAAATGAATCCTACATCGAATAATCTTTGTAACTCTTCCCTGACAATTTTTTTGAGAGCAGGATTCATCCTCTGTTGAGGCTATCTTACAGGGCAACAATATTCTTTGATATAGATACGATGAGTGAATAAGTTAGCAGGGATACCCTTCATGTCAGTATAATCATAGGAAAAAGCTTCTTGATGATCTTGAAGGACTTTGAAAAGATGTTTTGTTTCAGTTTCAGACAAGTTTGGGTTGATATTAAGTGTTTTCCTTGGTTCAATCTCAATTGGAGTACTATCATGGGATGAGGTTACAAGAATGTCTTCGAAGTCATCTTTTGGTTCAATGTTTTCCCATGTCTCACAGCTCAAAGAAGATTTTAGAATATGTCGAATTGAATCTGAAACATAATTGGAATCATTAACTAAAGCATTAATGGCATCATCCTCGGTTTCTGCTTTGAATTGAAGGGCCTGCCCAATAGTGAGAACTAGTCTAACATCTTCATTTTTTGGTTCACGCTCTTCTACAGGTAGATACTTCTGACTGGGTAATGATTTTTCAGACGGTCTTGGTTCTGGAGGAGGATAAATCTTGACATTCTTTGTAACTGTCCCATTTGATATAATCATGTGCCTAGATTAGAACCCTATGTAGGCATCAACAGTTGCAAGCCAAGGTCTTCCTAGGATCAATGGCTGGGCACCTACTAATGATTGGGTCTGTAATATAAGGAGGTCTAAAGGGTAATGCCATGAGTATACTGAAATGACCACATCCTCTAATTTCCCCACTAGTTTAATTGTGGATTTATCTGCAAGTTCCAAGATAGCAGGGGTTCGTTTAATGTTTCCAAGTCCTAATCTATTCATTGTTTCAGCAGTGATAATTTTAATGGTTGTTCCAAAATCCACTAGTACGTTTTGGATTTCAACCCCATTAATCTATCTTGTTAGAATCAGGTTTCCAGGGTCCTCGTATTTTACAGGCATGATTTTTCCTAACATGATATCGGATTGTCTACCCACTACATGAATGGTTAATGGATCCTTAGGTTTTCTCCCTGGTTTCTTTGACCAGTTTTCTTTCAAATTTTTTACGTATATAGGTAGATTCCTCATAGCTAGTAGCAAGGGTATTTTAAGAAAGAGATTCTGCAGTTCTCGTAGGAAGTCAAATTCTTCTTGAGGGTTTGGTTTACTCAAGGTCAGTCTTTTAGCGTATGGAGGAGAAGTTAAATGACCTTGAATAGGAACAAATTGGGGAGGTGTTTGATTTATTATGTTTTGATATAAATTCTCCCTCACTATTCTATATTCTTGTTTTGTATATTCACTGTCAAATTGTTTTGTAATAATAGGTGAAGTAGGTGAATTTACTACCTGGCTAGATTGTAGACTTATTTCATTAAGTCCTGTGGTAGAAATGTTGTTAAATGGAAGGTTTAGAGTGTCTATTTGTTGGACCCCTTTATTCTTTGGATTTGGGTTAGGCTGGATAGGAAGCTAGGGACTGATGGCTGGGTTTCCTAGGGGTACATTGGAGTGCAACTAAAGTTTCTGTTGAGGCATATACTACGGAAACTATCCAGTAGGAGAGGCTCCACACCAGGTTTAATTCGATGAAGGATTCAGACTGGCTTAAGGAACCCATTGTTGCCAAGGGGGATACTGATATTGAGACCACATGGCTGAAAATGGTGTAGATTGGGGACCCATATTAGAATTTTTAAAGTACTGCGATGGGTTCTAAAACATACCTGGATTCATAGCTGGTGGTCGAGGTTTCCATGGCTTCTTCTTTCCCATTAAGTACAGTTGGTCTATCATGATTTCTTCACTTGCTGAGTCTATTCAGATATTGTGCAGGCTTCCACCATGTTCAACGGACATTCCTTCAAAGGTTGCTTCTTTCTACACTGTGGGAAGAATATGGCCATGGTTTTTTCCAACTCCATCTACTTCTATTTTTCCTGTAGAGTGTTCATCTGGGCTGATAGCATGCTTAGAATATTGGTCCTTAGATTTTCCATTAGATTTCCAATTACCACTTTTGTGACCCCTCCATCGGAAGTCTTTGATGACCGAATCTCTTGTCCACTCCTCGCAGCCCCCTTTGAACACATAATACAGTAATCACAGATAGTCTTGAAGTTCTCTTTCAAAATATCCCCTTTTCCTACTATATTCAAAAGTTGCAGAGAGTCTTCCCTAAGTGCTCAAAGAAGAATGATATTCAAAATTTCCTTGTCCAGGTCACTATGTCCTAACCTCTGCAATATGTATTTAAATCGCTCTACACATTCCTCCATATTTTCATCCTCTTTCTATGAAAATTTAATGTTTTCCTCCTTAATTTCATGGGACTTATAGTAATCTTGGTATTTATCCAAGAAATATTCTTTCATTCCTTCCCATGAGGTAATCGTGCTCCCTCGTAAACCCATGAACCATCTTTGGGTCGTCCCCTTTAGGGTGGCAGGAAATATCTTCAATTTATGGGAATCAACAATATGGTCATATTCGCAACAAACAATATCAAATTCAAAAAGGAACATGTCACGGTATTTAGAAGAAAGCCCATGGAAACTAGGCAAGACTGTTAAAGGGATGGGTCTCATTGGTGCATCACCTATAAAATTTCTGATGGAAAAATCAATAGAGGAACTTACAAGTGCCATAAGTACCCTCCAATACTCACTTGGAATTTCGACTGGTTCAACAGATAGTATTTGGAGTGAGTCAGTGTTAGAAGGTTGCATCACGCTCCCCTGGTCCTTCGATGACTCAAAATATTTCAAGAATTATTTCACCAAATAAGAATCGTTTGATTCAGTTGCAGGAATTTTTACAGTGCCGCCTTAGTCTCTTGGGGATGAAAACCATTTTAGAGTTTCTTCTTCCCAGTTAGAGTTGCTCAGTTCTTCTGATCCACTACTTGCTACTTCTTCCCCTTCTGTTGCTGATAAGGATACCTCATCCACTGATACCCTGTTTATTAATTCTTCTGTCGTCAAAAGAACACCTTCTGGTACTGTAGATGGCACTGGTTGCTCCACAGACCATTCTTTAGACTTCTTCTGAACTCTAGCCCTAACAACAGCACAGGATGATGCCTGAGATCTAGATTTTTCAATAATTTCTTGAATGTATGTCTTCCTTCCTAGATCATTTCCTTTCTTTTGGGGTCTTCCTCTGCCCCTCTTATTTGGATCCTTGTTCATACAAATTGTGAGGAGGGTTCATAAAAGTAACAACAATCGCTCAGGACCCAAAGCAGGACAGGTAAATTCCTCCCTAGGACGAGAGAATAGATTCAAACGAACAATAAAAAGAAAAAGGAAAATTGGAGTTCTCGACCTAAAGTAGGATAATATCATACCCTCCTCAGGACAAGAAATTGGGCCAAAGAAAAGAAAATGAAAATGAAAGACTAGGAACTATGCCTAGGACTTAGAGTAGGGTTTCAAAAAACCCTCCCTAAGACGAGGGGTTAATTTTTAATGAAAAAAGAAGAAGAAGAAAGAAGAAAGAAAAACAACATGCTATGCTCAGGATTTCGAGCAGGGTAATAACTACCCTACCCAAGACGAGAGATCAATTCTACAGAAAAACAAATAAAAATTAGGAAAGAAAAACACGAAGCACTTATGCTCAGAACTTGAAGCAGGGCAATAAATTCTCTTGCCAAGATGAGATATTTACCCTTAGATCTATTGCAGATCCTATTCTTGCACCTGTTAGCCTTCCCTGGCAACGATGCCAAAATTTTGGTGTTCAGATGTGAACAACGTTCAACCCTTTTTCCACATAAATTATCAACCCGAGGGCATTAGTTATTTCAAGACTAACAGAAAAGTATATGGAGGTACAAGCATGTGTTCTGGTGTAGATCACAGGTTTAAATCCATAATACACAAACCAATATAACATCAATTAAGTAAATTTAAAAATTAAAAGACATTCACAAAAATTAAATATTAATTGTGACAACAGTAATAAAATCACACTAAATCATAAAAACAATGCAAGAAAGGAAAATGCAGCACCTGATCAGAAGAGTGGTCCCAACTCTCTGATCAGGGATGTGGTAAACTCACGAATTACAAAAGAAACAAATTTTTTTTGTACATTTGATTAATGATAAAAGAGATTTATTACAAGATCTATATGTAAAAGGGCTTAACCCCAATTCACAACCCACACACCTCTTTATATAAATGTCCTGGAACCCTCAATTTCCCTCAGAAACCCCATAGTTACAAAAATACATCTTGTTACAACGACAACCTAGTTTCCCATAAGGAAACCATAAAAAGTCCTGAAATAGCATTGGTACAACACAAGTATGTTACGCTATAACAACAAATGAGGAAAATACTGGAGATGGGTTGTTCCTTGACTCACGACTGCAACGCTCTTGTTTTATCCAAATCTGTAGAAATATCAGATTTAATATGTAAAAAGGTAAAACCTCCATGACAAATACTTCATTAACTAAATATCCAATGAAATATAAGGAAAATGGTTTTACCTCATGCTTTTAAGAATAATAATGGTAGAAATAGATAGAAATATAGGGTAAAATGGGAGAGGAAAGTATACAATTATGGTACCCAACACAGGGTATTATCGCAAGTTTGTTAAGAATTATGGGAGAATAGCAGCACCTTTAAAAACATTATTGAATAAAGATGCATTTTCATGGACTCCTAAAGCAACTAAGGCCTTTGAACATATTAAAAAGGAAATGTGCCTAGCACCGGTCTAAGCTACACCAAACTTCACAAATTTTTTTATTGTGGAATGTGATGCCTCAGGAAATGGAATTAGTGTTGTTTTAATGCAAGAAGGAAGACCCATTTATTTTGAAAGTCATCCAATAAAAGGAAATTATTTACAGAAAACTATTTATGAGAAGGAAATTTTAGCGATACTACATGCACTAAATAAATGAAGACCTTACCTAATGTTAGGTAAACTTGACTCGGGATAGAGTCAAAGTTGACGAGGGTAAATAGTAGTGGTTTTGGGGCACATTCTTTTGTGCACCCATGGTTTTGGCTCATGGTATTGCATTTAATGGAACCTATAAAAAGGCTGGGAAGACTTCATTGTAATGCAAGGCCTCGAGGTGAGCGGTGATGGCTCACTTGGATGGATTGGTTAGGGTTTTGGCCAATGTTTAATGAAATTTCATTGGTTGGGTTTTTACCCGGATTTGGGGTTTTCCCGGTTAAACACTGTGTTTATGTTTATGTGATTTTTTGTTGGGTTTTTTATGTGTATTATTCTCTCGGTAATTATTTATGTTCTCCAGTAAATTCCTAACAATTGGTATTAGAGCCATGGTTCAGGTTTTGGCTTCAGATGGACGTTTTCTGTTGCCAAGGGTTTTATTGGCTTGTGAATAGAGATATGATCTGTTGTATTGATGCAGATCTGGATCTCAAACCGAAGGACGAGATCGATGCATAACCCATTGGAGGAGTTCTCTCATGAAAGTAACGTGGACGAGCACGTTGAGATAGAAATGTAGATTTTTTGTTGCATGGTGAAACCATTGATGCAAAGAAGCTGGATATTGTGTGAATTTGTTTAAATATTTTAGATCTGATGCCTGTGGAAGAATTTTTGATGCATTGGCGGCATTCGATGAAGCTTCTGAGTGTAGCAACTTCATGCCAAAATACTGGCATAGGGCCAAACAATTTTACATTTCCCTTTTGATTCAAGGCATGTGGCGAGCTATCTTTTTTTTCGAGAGGGGAAGAAGATTCATACCCATGTTGTCAAAAGTGGTTTTGAATCAGATACATTTGTGGGTAATTCATTGGTTACAATGTATTCCAAATGTGGGCATTTGGAGTTTTCACGTCAACTGTTTGACCAAATGCCTGAACGAGATGTCATTTCATGGGGTGCCTTGACTATTGATTATGCTTAGAGTGGAGAAGCGGATGAAGGCTTGAGGTTGTTTCATCAGATGATGCTGGAAGGAGTGATGCCTGATCTCGTTGTCATGGTTAGCGTGCTACTAGCGTGTGCGCACTCAGGGTTTCTACATCAAGGCGTGTGTCGACTTATTGGCTTGAATCAAAATTCAGGCAGTTCGTGAAGGTCAGCGGAGCATAGGAATCAAGTGGCATCTGTTGGTAATTCACTTAACGTGGTTGACTTCATGGTGAAAGGTGGTTGGCAGAGCTCTTATGCTGCTCCAAATGTCAGTGACACGGCCCGCGTGAAGGACACCCTCTGAATTTTCAACGCGTACTTCCTACAGTTTGTGAAGGAAGAGGAAGATCGATGCAAGAAGGTGGAGGCTGAGAATTAAGAAAAGGGGAGAAAATCCAAGCCAGGTTGTCAAAATTGGATTTGAGTCTGATGTCTTTGTGGGGAATTCCCTCCTGGAAATGTATGCGAAGTGCGGATGTTTTGAAGTTGCATGTCAATTATTTGAGAACTGTGATCTCGAGGACGACTATGATTGCAAGATATGTTCAGAATGGACCATGAAGCTAATAATTCTCAGTAGATTCAGAAAAAAGAAAAATATGTTGTTTCAACTGTAGCAACTGTGCTTTCTGATCTTTGTGGACCAGGTGAATGGATGCCAATGTCAAAAAAAATTCATTCTGATCTTCTTGAGCATTATAGTGGTGTTTCCTTAGAGAGGTATTGGTTTCTAAATATATAGAGTAAGAAACTATGAGGATTGGTTACATGCAAAGTGTTTGACAGAATGTGTCAATCAAATGTTTTGAATGAGAGAGGATATTTGCAGGTGATTAAATTAAAAAATTGATGAACCATGTATCTAAAGAGAATTCCTAAAAGACTGGCGGTTACAGAGGCTGGAGACCCATGTAATCCGGTAGATGGATTATTTTTATATGGACATTGATGTAAACTATGATGTCCTCTTTGGAGAGGACATCATGAATGAATGTAAAAGAATGGTTACACAAAGGACAACAACAATGAAACAAATATATATATATATATATATATATATATATATATATATATATATATATATATATATATATATATATATATATTAGTTGAAGTTGTGGCAAATGGGCTTTCTGCTTTTGTTCTGGTATGGCATGCGTAGCCCTGGGTAAATCACTGGTAAAGTCTGGGTTAGTCCTAGGTGATAGGGGGGATGTCAAGTTAACAATTACCCTAGGTAAAAATTTGAGGGGGGAAAAGCTAGAGTGAGCGGGGTTGTCTCATCTAGCAGGTTTGGCTGGATTTAATCAATAATCCCCAAGTCAAGTTTAAGGGGGGAATTGTTAGGTAAACTTGACTCGAGATAGAGTCAAAGTTGAATAGGGTAAATAGTAGTGGTTTTGGGGCACATGGTTTTGTGCACCCATGGTTTTGGCTCATGGTATTGCATGTAATGGAGCCTATAAAAAGGCTAGGAAGAATTCATTGTAATGCAAGGCCTGGAGGTGAGTGGTGACGGCTCACTTGGCCGGATTGGCCAGGGTTTTGGCCAATGTTTAATGAAATTTGATTGGTTGATTTTTTCCCCGATTTGGGGTTTTCCTGGTTAAACATTGTGTTTAATTTTATGTGATTTTTTGCTGGGCTTTGTATGTGTATTATTCTCTCGGTAATTATTTATGTTCTCCGGTAAATTCCTAACACCTAATGGGAAGACACTTCAAGGTAAAAACTGATCATGATAGCCTTAAAAACTTTTTAGAACAAAGAATATATTGAGAAGAGCAGCCAAAATGGCTCACAAAGATGTTCGGTTATGACTTTGAAATAATCTACAAAAAAGGGAAGCTAAATTTTGTTGCAGATGCACTCTTAATAAAGAATGAAGAGGTGGAAGCATTGCTTTGTGACATTTCTATTATCCAACAGGATTGGATAACCAAAGAAAGGGATGAATGGAAGAAGGAAAAATAAGTGTGGACACTCATTCGAAAGTTACAGCAAGATCCTAGTACATCTGATACATTTAGTTGGAAAAATGATTACTTATGGTACAAAGATCGCTTATATCTTTTTACGAATTCCCAACTAAAACAAAATATTCTTTTTGAATTGGACACTTATACTCCTTTAGGAGGACACTCGGGATTTTTAAAAACTTACCACAAGGCGAAGAAACAATTTTTTTGGAATGGCCTTAAATCTGATATTCAAAATTTTGTGGCAGAATGCTTGGTTTGCCGAAAAATAATGTTGATACAATTAAGACCCTGGGTCTTCTAAAACCTTTATCCATTCCAAGTCAATGTTGGGAGGATATTTCAATGGATTTTATCATAGGTTTTCCTAAGTCCAAAGGAAAGAGTGTCATCATGGTGGTTGTTTATAGACTTACCAAGTACGCACACTTTTGTGCATTATCTCATCCATTTAAAGCAAGTACAGTGGCTACTACATTTACGGACACAATTCAAAAGCTACATGGAAACCCAAAGATTACTGTGAGCGACAGAGATCACATTTTTACTGGAAATGTTTGGACGAAGTTGTTTTCTTGTTTAGGAACTCAATTAGCTCATAGCTCATCTTATCATCCTCAATTTTATGGTCAAACTGAGATAGTGAATAAATTTTTGGAAGGATATCTCTGTTTTTTTGTATCTGATAAACAAACGCGATGGGTCAAGTGGTTACCTCTCGCTGAATGCTGGTATAACACTTCCTTCCATACTGCAGCAGAAATGAACCCATTTATGGCACTTTATGGATATCATCCGTCATCCATCACCATATTTAAGAGAAAATTCTAAGGTTAAAGTAGTGGAAGATCACATAGAGCATCAACAAGAAGTTATCTAACTCTTAAAGGTTAACCTAAATTTTGCACAAAATATAATGAAACAACAGGCAGATCAACATTGCAGCAAGAGAATTTTTGATGTAGGAGACTATATATTTTTACGACTACAACCATACAAACAAATTTCCCTCAAGAAAGATAAGAAGGATAATAAATTATCTCCAAAGTATTACGGTCCTTACAATTTGTTGCAAAATATTAATACTATGGCATACAAATTGGATCTTCCTTCTTCTTTGCGAGTGCATCCAGTTTTCAATGTTTCATGCTTAAAGAGGGTTATAGGTGAAAATATTCTAGCTCAAACAATATTGCGAGAACTTGATGAGGAAGGAAAAATCATATTGGAACCTGAAGCAGTCATGGAAAGAAGAACTCGACAGCTACGAAATTGATCAATTTCAGAGTATCTCATCAAGTGGAAGAACTTACCCACTGAATATTCTACATGGGAGGAAGAGAATTTTATACAGAAGCACCCAGAGCTACTCAAGCATTGAGAACAAAACTTTTTTGAAGGAGAGGGGCATGTTAGGTCCCTATATTATTAGTTTAGTCCCTTATTGTTATTAGTGTAGCCCCCTTACTATTATTGTTGTACCCCTGTAACCCCAATATTGTTATTGTTGTTCCCTTGCATTATTATTGTTAGGTTGGCTAGGATTATATTGTCACCCCATGGAATCCTATATATAGAATGAGGTTTTGGTCATTTGATTCATTCAATAATTCCTCATTTATGTAATTTATTGGAGGTTTCCCCCTCGAAGTGGCTAATTTCTAAGGCGTTGATCTCCCTTTTCTTCTATTTTGGAGCTAGTTTCACAAAAGTGTCATAGATCTACAAGTGGCTCACAAGCCACTTTATCATCAAAATCACCCATCCAACCAATGGCGAGTGTCTAATGTCATGCTCCCAACGGTTATTCCTCCAATGGAGAATAACATCCTCCAAAAAAAAATCACTATCTCTACACTTCATGGGATGTTGAAGTGCAACCTCCTCGAGATTTCCATATGAATACCACTCATCAATGACCAAGTTTACCCCATAAGGATCCAAATATATTGAAGGAAAAATATTCTCATTGCATTGTGAAGTGATCATCTAGAAAGATCCATCATAATAATGGGAGATAAGATGTCTCTCATCAACCATGTGCCTCTCCCCTGCTACATATGTAGAATGGTCATTGAAATGATCCAATAAGGGTTGGGCCCCCAAACCATCACTTCTACTCAATGACAGCACTGCTAATCTCTATGACAGTGAATTGTTTGTCTCATGATCATGCTCAATGCTGAACATATAGTTTTGCATTGGATAATTTAGGACAATACTCATCCTATCCTTCAAAAATCTACACTCCAAACCCAAGAGTTGTGTGCAACTCAATACTAACCTACTAGGATGAATGTATATCTACTCCTTGATCCTATCAAGGGTCCTCTACACAGTGATAGCCCACTTCTCCAAATCAACAGTGTATCTTGACCCTAGGTCATGTAATGGCATATCCTCACAACCTTCATAAGATGTGCTGAAATAATAGAAAGTGGAGACATTTTCATACCTTGGTTTTGTTTGGGAAAATATTGTACTTCAACAAGGGTTCCTCCTATCGGTGTGATTACATCCCCAACTATAGATGATAATGGATGCTCCTCTATGGCTGCACCAGCACTGGTATAAGTCTCCTCCTCCTCATGCATATCCAAAAGAGTGCATGGGACTCTAAATGTCAAGAGATGAAGACCACTTTGCAAAGGTGCAAGTGTTATTTCTTCTGATGCAAGTGCTCCTTCAGTTTAATGCTCCCAATTTTTAGCCTCAAGCTAAAAGGAACATTATAGTTTTCATATTTTCATTTTGTTGAACAAAATGGGTAAGGAGACACCTTAACCCCTTTAGATGGATAAATGACACTCCTTGTGTGAAACATGTTGGAAATATGATGCAGAGTGTTGTCCTTGATGGCAACCCACTGAATGAAGATGAAGACATGCGACTGTTGACATGAGTTGTCCTTGATGGAAAACCACCTGATGAAGTTATTCGTGACTTGATGGAATTAGCAAATGATGTAATTCTGATATGAAATGATGTGATGCTAAGTGTTGTCCTTGAATGTTAACCCTCTTGATGAAGATGATGACAACTTACTTGGTGAAGTTGTGCTTGATAGAATACGGTTTGATGAACTAAATCTGATGTATCTACAGTGAGTACAGAAGGCAATGAAGAAAGGAATTCAGCATGTGCTAATTCTATGATGAAAAAGAGTATGTCTCTAGGCATACGTGGATTTGCCTAGGGGAAGTCATGTATGCACGCGGGAATAAACGTTCCAAGTTGTGTATGGGCAAAAGTGCTCTTAAAGTGCAAAACCAGGGGTAACCACCATGGTATTGACCCATTGTATTGGGTAATGATTCGCCTAATTAACCCTGTCCAGGAATACCATCGGAAGTAATGTGGTTTTGGCTCATGGTATTGAAAAAGGGTAAACCTATATAAGGAGAAGAAATTCATTGTGCAAATTATAAGTGTGGGTGCAAGATGTTTGAGCTTGAATGAATACTTCTCTCTGAAGTAGATCTGAATGGAAAGGGTTACACTTGAAGATAAATCTAAATGTATGATGCACCAATGATGAAGAAGGGGATCTAGATCTGAAATGTACTTGTATCTGCTAGATCTGCTTATGGAAGGCTTAGATCTGAAATGAGGCGAACATCTGTTTGAAGTAAAAAGGTAAATCTGAACTAAATATTTGATCTGAAGAAGTATGCTGCTCTATAATGATTGAAGATCTATACGCTACTTCTCCGCATAGGAAGCGCGTATATACGCGGCTTCTCTGAAGAGAAAGCGCGTATGCGCAATGAAATATGTACAGAGGTATACACTTTTTTGTGTGAACGGAAGTGCGTATATACGCGACATCAGTGAAGTGAAAGCGCGTATGAAAACTAGGGTTTGTTGAAGCATGGGGTATGAAACATCTGATCTGTTCTGCTGTATTACTGCTATCTGATCTGTGTTGTCTGAATTGGTAAGTATCTGTTGGTGATGTATGTTTGAGCTTAAAAGTATGGACTGGATCCAGTCTGAAAATATGATGAAACGTGGCCTGCAAGTGGTGTCCTAGTGGAAGCTTTGGATCCAGTGTGAAAATTGATGAAACGTGGTCCATAGGGGTGCTGAGGGTTGTAGCCTTCAGTGAGGGGGTCGTAGCCCCCTTCCAGGTGAGGCTGGTAAACGAGAGCAGGGGGTCGTAGCTCCCTTCTAGGTGAGGCTGGTAAACGAGAGCAGGGGGTCGTAGCTCCCTTCCAGGAGAGGCTGGTAAACGAGTCAGGGGGTTGGAGCTATCTTCCAGGAGAGGCTGGTAAATGAGCGCAGGTGGGTACCTGCGTGCTGGTAGAGTCTGCACCAGCACATATGTTGTAATATGTTTTCTCTATAATAAAATATTGAAGGCTGAGCAACTGCAGCGGTGGTTTTCTCCCGACTTGGGATTCCACCTAAAAATCCTGGTGTTCATGTGTGATGCTTTGTGTGATGGTTTATTCTGTTCTTACTGCACATGTTTACTGTTTATAGAACATCTAATAAATGAATGATGGAATGATATAAGTGAAGAACTAATGGCATAATTAGATCTCTGGGTATACACGAGTTTTATGAAGGATATCCGCGTGTATACGCTAGTTGGCTTCAACAAAGTAGCGTATGGGTTTTAGAGAGTGAAAAAGTAAAAAGTTTGAATATGCTGTAAATACTGATTCACCCCCCCCTCTCAGTATTTTTCCCAACAATTGGTATAAGAGCGAGGTTCTTCTGCAGAAGCTTTATCGCTTGAAGGAGATCCGTCGCAATGGGAAAGAAGCAAAAGAAGAAGGTTACTCAAGGAAAGAAGATGCCTCAGAAATCTTGTATAGCAGAAATTGAAGGAGATGAAACAGGTATTGATCGTTGTTCTTGTATTTTACTAAACTGTATATGCAAAGAGTATGATAGTGAAAGTGAAGATGAAGAAGATTCTGACCAAGCTCTACAAGTGCTCATGGCAAAGAAGCAAACGAAGAAGGCTACACAAAGTAAGGAGATCTCTCAGAAAACATGTATAGTATAAATTGACAAAGATGAATCTGATAGTGATTGGGGTCCTTGTGGTCTTATCTGTGCAAGAAATGATGTAGATAGTGAAAGTAATGTTGTGGATTTAAAAGAAGTTATCAAAGATCAACAAAGAATATTTAATGAGAAGGATTCTGCCTCCAAAGATTTGGTATTTAGACTGAAAAGGATGTTCGATGATGTATACAATCGAAGTAAAGGATATGAAGCTAGAATCATCTCTCTGCAAGCAGATCTTGAAGAATCAAATAGGAAGAATGAAGGACTTGAAGCAGAAAACGTTTCTCTAAAAACAAATCTGGAAAAATAAAAAAGGAAGAATGAAGGTCTTGAAGCTGGAATCATCTCTCTACAAGAAAAAATTGAAGCATCAAGTAAGAAGAATGAGGAACCTCTACAATCATTTGAAAAGGAAGGACTTGAAGCAGAGATCATTTCCCTCAAAGAAGACCTGGACAATTCAAATAAGAAGAATGCAAGACTTGAAGAAGAAATCATATCTCTGAAAGTAAATCTTGAAGCATCGAAGAAGAAGAATGAAGAACTTTTGCAAACATTTGAAGAACAAAGAAATGGGTTGAAAGAAGAGATTCTAAACCTGAATGATCAAGTAGAAGAAGGAAGAAGGAAAGAAGAAAGCATGACGAAGCAATGTCAAGCCTTGGAGGTTGAGGTAAACATTCTCAAAGGTAAATTAGAAGAAAAGTTTAAACTTTTGAGGTTTCAAGATAGTACTAATATTTTGGACAATATTCTGAGTAATCAAAGCTCTCCTGCTATCAAACTTGGTCTTGGTTTTCATGAAACTGTTAAAGGAGAATCTAGCTCACAAGGAAGTGCAAAAAACTCAGAGGATGTCAATGCAAAACCTGAAGTATTGAAAGAAACAAAAGAGCAACCAACAATCATGAATTCTCAAAGGAATTCATTCAAGAACATTGAATGTTTTAAATTTCATAATTATGGGCATGTTGCAGCATATTGCAGAAGCAGATCATTTCAGCCTCAAACAAACAGTTCCTACATAGAAAGGTACTCTGGTAATTTCAAGGGATATTGTTTCTCATGTAACATGTATGGACATAAACCAGTTGATTGTAAAAGGAGGAAGATTAGAAATACTCATTATGATTCTTTCTCTGGACACATGAGATGTTATTCTTGTAACAAGTATGGACATGTAGAAAAGGAATGCAGGTTGAACAGATCGGAGAAAGTGGACAATTTTCAGCACACTGTTAGGAAGTTCAAGCAAATTTGGAAAAAGAAGGAAGACCAATCAGAAACGTAGGGAATTCTGACCTACTGCAGTCATCCGCTTCTGAAGCTTACTTCTCTGATTGACTGCAGAAATGATGTGGGATACATTATGAGATTTAGTAATGTATCGTCACAGGGGGAGCAATGTATGATGACTCTCATGGTTGATTTGATTATTCTGGTTATGTTTACTTCTGACAGCGCATCTAATGTGGAAAAGACAGGTACAGGAGGTACAAGTTCAGGAGGAAATGAAGGAAGATGAAAAATTTCTATACTTCACTTTCCATACGCGGGTTCAATGAACAAAAGTCGCGTATACACGTGAGTTCCAGCAGACATAGTCGCGTATGCATTTTTGATAAGAGAATTTATATGATAGCTGAAGATATGGAGCAGAGGCTCAGGGGGAGTATCAGTCTGATTGTTAATGACTGTATTACTGACTCTGTATCAGCTTAGTTTCTCAGTTCTAAATAATGATGATATGATACATGGTTACTTATGTTGAAGATTATGGATGAGTCCTGTTTACTTGTTGATGAAGAGTATTCACTGTTGAGATGAAAGAGATAAGGGCAGCCCATGCAGAGATTGTTGCTGATGACTTGCCGATGAACGTTTTCAGGTTGCACAAGTTAAGAAGGAGGACTGGTTTAGGGGGAGCAGCAGGTTGAATACTAATGATTGCATTGTTGGCAATATGACTGCTTATTCTTGGTTATTGTGATACTCATGCTTAATTAATGTTGATGAGATTTTGAGCCTTGTTTGCTGAAAAGTACTTGTTGTGCTCACACATGGATGAGTTGGAAATATTGTATTGATGCTGCAAAGAATCTGAAGGCTTGGTTACTAATGAGCTTATGCTACAACCAGTGGATGATGCTTGAAGACACGAACTACACTGTTCTATCTATCTGTATTCCAGGGAAGCATTCAAATATCTCAGAAAGAAGATGAACACTGTATTTTTCTGACAGAGGATCAGATTTGGTTAAAATGTAGAAGGTGATATTGGATACGCGGGTTTCATGAAACACAGTCGCGTATATACGCGAGTTCATGCACAGAAAACCGCGTATGTCTGATTGTTGACAAATTTCTGCTTGGAGTCTGCTCTCTTCAGCACAGCTGCAGTGCTGTTTGGTATCTCTGATACTGTTTGGTATCTCTGGTGGTGTTCCAGTTCTCATAATTCTATTTTTAATGTTTTGATAAAAATGCCTTGATGATCTGTTGGTGAAAGTGTTCAGGATGCACAAACTAAGGGGGAGCCTTAGTCATATGAAAAGGATGTTCGGAAGCACATTTTCAGGGGGAGAATTAGCATTGCTGAGTATAATGCAATGTTGGCATTATGATGGTTCTGAAATATATTCTCTTTCTTGAGGTATTTTGGGTATTGAAAAGTCATATTTGTATTTTTGATGAAAAGGTCATGATGTAAAATTGTAATATTCAGTCATGTAAGGAATTGTCAAATTTGTAAACCTACTTGGTTGGGTAGCTGAGTCAAATTTTGTAAACCCACTTGGTTGGGTAGCTGAGTCAAATTTGTAAACCCACTTGGTTGGGTAGTTGAGTCTCATATGTAAATCCACTTGGATGGATAATTGATGTAAATATGAGTCTTTGGTGATAGGAAGTTCATAGAGTCATGTACTTCATTGAAAAATATGTTTGAAGATTCATCATGAACTCAGGGGGAGCTTGGCCACTTCAGTACATATTAGATCTGCATAACACTTCTTCCACATGAGGAGAAAAGGGGAAGACTATGTTGGTTTTTGATCTGCCCTTTGCCCTTGATGTCAAAGGGGGAGAGTGACATGGTGTTTGAATGAAGAGAAAGAATTTGAATGAAGATAACGGTGTAAAATATTTGGGAGAGTGTTAATGTATCTATCTGTTGTGGTAACCAAACAACATCGTGGTTGCCATCAAGTCCAAAGGGGGAGATTGTTGGAAATATGATGCAGAGTGTTGTCCTTGATGGCAACCCACTGAATGAAGATGAAGACATGCGACTATTGACATGTGTTGTCCTTGATGGCAAACCACCTGATGAAGTTATTCGTGACTTGATGGAATTAGAAAATGATGTAATTCTGATATGAAATGATGTGATGCTAAGTGTTGTCCTTGAATGGCAACCCTCTTGATGAAGATGATGACAACTTACTTGGTGAAGTTGTGCTTGATATAATATGGTTTGATGAACTAAATCTAATGTATCTACCGTGAGTACAGAAGGAAATGAAGAAAGGAATTCAGCATGTGCTAATTCTATGATGAAAAAGAGTATGTCTCTAGGCATATGCGGATTTTCCTAGGGGAAGTCGCGTATGCACGCGGGAATAAACGTTCCAAGTCGCGTATGGGCAAAAGCGCTCTTAAAGTGCAAAACCAGGGGTAACCACCATGGTATTGACCCATTGTATTGGGTAATGATTCGCCTAATTAACCCCATCCAGGAATACCATCGGAAGTAATGTGGTTTTGGCTCATGGTATTGAAAAAGGGTAAACCTATATAAGGAGAAGAAATTCATTGTGCAAATTATAAGTGTGGGTGCAAGATGTCTGAGCTTGAATGAATACTTCTCTCTGAAGTAGATCTGAATGGAAAGGGTTACACTTGAAGATAAATCTGAATGTATGATGCACCAATGATGAAGAAGGGGATCTAGATCTGAAATTGACTTGTATCTGCTAGATCTGCTTATGGAAGGCTTAGATCTGAAATGAGGCGAACATCTGTCTGAAGTAAAAAGGTAAATCTGAACTGAATATCTGATCTGAAGAAGTATGCTGCTCTATAATGATTGAAGATCTATACGCTACTTCTCCGCATAGGAAGCGCGTATATACGCGGCTTCTCTGAAGAGAAAGCGTGTATGCGCAATGAAATATGTACAGAGGTATACGTTGTTTTGTGAACGGAAGCGCGTATATACGCGACATCAGTGAAGTGAAAGCGCGTATGCAAACTAGGAGTTTCTTTGATGCATGGGGTATAGGGAAACACACGTATGATATATTTGTAATTCTTTATATACGATGCAGCTGTGTTGTACGAGATTAGTAGAGGTAATACGTTTGTTGGTGATGTATGTTTGAGCTTAAAAGTATGGACTGGGTCCAGTCTGAAAATATGATGAAACGTGGCCTGCAAGTGGTGTCCTAGTGGAATATTTGGATCCAGTGTGAAAATTGATGAAACGTGGTCCATAGGGGTGCTAAGGGTTGTAGCCTTGAGTCAGGGGGTCATAGCTCCCTTCCAGGTGAGGCTGGTAAACGAGAGCAGGGGGTCGTAGCTCCCTTCCAAGTGAGGCTGGTAAACGAGAGTAGGGGGTCGTAGCTCCCTTCCAGGAAAGGATGGTAAACGAGTCAGGGGGTTGGAGCTCCCTTCCAGGAGAGGCTGGCAAACAAGCGCAGGTGGGTGCATGTGTGCTGGTAGAGTCTGCACCAGCACATATGTTGTAAGATGTTTTCTCTATAATAAAATATTGAAGGCTGAGCAACTGCAGCGGTGGTTTTCTCCCGACTTGGGTTTCCACCTAAAAATCCTGGTGTTCATGTGTGATGCTTTGTGTGATGGTTTATTCTGTTCTTACTGCACATGTTTACTGTTTATAGAACATTTAATAAATGATTGATGGAATGATATAAGTGAAGAACTAATGGAATAATTAGATCTCTGGGTATACGCGAGTTTTATGAAGGATATCCGCGTGTATACGCTAGTTGGCTTCAGAAAAGTAGCGTATGGGTTTTAGAGAGTGAAAAAGTAAAAATTTTGAATATGTTGTAAATACTGATTCACCCCCCCCCCCCCCCTCTCAGTATTTTTCCCAACAAAACAAAGAATAATAAAGCAACTGATTTGAGCACCACATGGTGTGAACAGGATTGGATCATGCTTGATCTAGTCATTTTGACCAAGTCAACTAAAACTATCTAGATACATTGAACCTTCTTGGACAGTGCAGTTTTAGTGGAGGCTCCACTTGCATGCGTTAGATGGCGAGTGTGAATGGGACCCATGGTGAAAGGAGTTCATTTTCTTTATAAGGAGGAGATGGCAGCCCATTTTCATTTTGCATTAGCTTATTATTTTCGTTGGGTCTGCAAATACTTGCATGCCCAGGTTGTTTAGCAGGGTTTTAGTGTTCTTAAACCCAATGGTGTTCCTAGTCCAGAATCCCTACCTAATTCTCAAGGAAGGAGAGGTTTTGAGCTAAATTTCCTCATTCTGGCATTTTCCCAAGCTTACCTCTTCAGCTAAAACGTTATTCTGTTCAGCAGAAAACATTGTGTTGCTAGGAGCAACAGCAGAGGAACTCTCAGAGTCATTCTTGGCTTATTCTTCGGTGGATTTCTTGCATATTATTTGGAAGAGAAACAGAGGATAACCCTGAGCTTTATTTCAAATCTTTGGCACCAGGCCAATCATTCACCATCTCTCACAGTGCAATCTAGGGGAAAAACTGCGTTATTTATGTGGGCAGTTGTTGGGAGAGCCATTGGAGCTTATTAGGAGGAGTGTTTTTGAGTAAGAGGGATCAACCCTTTTCTTGAGAATATTATCAGAGGAGGGCATGATTATTTCATATCTTCCATAGCCTCATTCTTATTTTTATTCAGTTGATATGACAAGTTATTTGTCGCATTATACATTTTCTGGCATTTCTAGCAATCTCTCCTAGATTGGCTAGAGATCTTGTATTGGAGCCCATTCTTCTATTCTTGGGCATTTATTTTTATATTTCAGCCACATTTCATGTATTGACATCTACAGTAGTAGCTACTCTCCTAGAGACAGTGCAGTTACTGCTTTCGGACATTTTGTGCAGTTGCTGCATCTCTTGTATTTCATGTGTTAATCTTTGGAGAGTGATTCCCATTGCATGAGGGGCTTATTCCTCATGATATTTTTGTACATTTTTACTGATATTTTAATTAACATGATGGTTTTATTATATTTCATCTTATGTTTCATTCATATTTGCATATTTTAATGGTTATGTTCAAATATTGATGTAAGCTCTCTCTTTGAGCATTCTTTGAGGGATCTAGTTTGGGGAGATCTGAATAACCTAGCTAGAGTCATTTATTTGGGCTCAAATTCTGGAAGAGAAGTTTTCATTGTATTAAAAAAGGGATCCAAGACCCATTTTTTCTTGTTTTTACACTTCCTTCCTTATATAGCGTCCTTGAGGACCATATTGTAGAAATTCCTGAAAAAGGAACATTACAGTGGTATCGGAGCATCAATCTTGACTCAACCTGTGCAACCCAAGATAATATCCCTTTATAATGAGAAGCTCCTCATTTAGAAGAGAATATGTATAGAGAAAATAAGAAAAGAGGAATGATGGAAGAGGAGGTCTCCCTTCTTCTTTTCCAGACCATGGAGGGTATCATTGAAGACCTTGAGGAGAAAGAAAGGGAAAAGCAGAAAGATTTTCTGAGAGGGTTTTTGGATGAAGCAAGCCCTAGTTGTGACCACGTTGGGTGTGAGAATTCAGCCACATATGCAGATCTAGAGCGCAATCCATTTCCCACTTGTACTACCGGGAGGATGGAGGAAGGAGACAAGTCCATTATAGGAGCAGCGCTGCAACTAAAAGGTATGGCTCATGATTGTTGGTTTGAAAATTATATTTCATATTCTCATGCAAATGTATATGATAAATTCACTAAGGGTTTTGTGAAGAAGTTTGATGGAAGTCAGTGTGAATCATCTTGTATCATAACTTCAAACACTTTGCATGCATTGGGTGGAACCATAAAACTAACTCCATTCCTTACTTCCGAAGGGGATGAAAACATGTATGATGGCTTGCCAAGGGAAATATCCCTATTATATGAAGGGATCTCTTCCATTTGTGAATACATGGAGGTACTTCCTTCAAGATATGACCAAGATCTAGGGTCTCTCCTTGATGATGAGTTATTCTCATTGATGGGTGAAGTGAATTTGCATAGAATAACCCAGAACACTGTATCATTGGAGGAAGATCCATCACCACATGGAGATGATAAGGGAGCCATTTCTTCCATGGGAGGAGTCCTTGTTTCCATGCAAGGGATTCCAAGTATTTTAACATGTGTGAACCATGGCACAATTCTGGAGTCATATGTAGTAGTTATTGGGGATTGTGAGATGGAGGAAGGAGAGAAGGATCAACATCAACGGATGATACACCCTTATATTTTCCAGAAAATTTTTTCACAAGGGAAGGAGACTGTACAGTGCAGTGAAGAGAGGGGAAAATAAATCCACTCATACATACAGTCCACTGCTAAACTTGATGTCTCACTATATGGAAGAATTCCATCTGGAAGGCCACCTGACCGAGAGTTGATGAGGGGAATCTTGTCATTTGGTTCACCAATCTTGGATTATTGAGAGGTGAAGACATTGGAGGAGTCCAGCAAAGTGCAGATAGTTTGGGGTAAACCCAAGGAGAAGAGAGACATTCTCTCATTCTCAAATCACCCACTCTCATCATTTGTTCTGCGCTGACAGATTTTTCTGCAGGGATGGAGGATGGCATCTTCATGATGCAGGATGACTTCTTCACATATTTGGAGAGGAAGAGGACACTTCCTTTGAGAAAGGACTCTTTCACACATGGGAGTGGATGGAGGCCACTCATGCTTACTTTGACCCATCTTGGGAGATTCTTTGAGCATGAGCAGCTGCATGATGGGTATGGCATCATTTTGGAGGATTACGTTGACATGGGGGATGTCGAAGTAGCAGAAAGAAGTGTGCGGGGAGCATCACATTGTAGATTACCAACACTGTCTCTGAGGAGGATAGATTTGGGTTGGAGGTCTCAAATATTGGTAGAGTACGCCCAGGATCTACGTGCATGCATGATCTTGGATGACCCAAAGGGAGATGACAGATACATAGTGGATGATATGGTCATTGTTAAGCCGCACTTTTTCCCAAATTTTCACGATATTTATCACATCATTACATGCTTGTACCTGGTGTTTTTAATCGTTATTAATCCATTATGTTTTTAATTAGAGGAATTTAGAAACAATAGCTATTAAATTATAAATTCTTGTTTTTAGTTAATTAATGAGTGTTTTTAATAAATTACTTCTTGGTTGCAGGAAGGTTCGGTGCAGGAATGCATTCGAGTGCATGTTCACCAAATGCATAAAAGCAGCGACTGGGTAGTTGAATTGTTGTATGTGAAAATATCCAATTTGCGACCAAATGGAGAAGAATCACTAAATTCTAAGACATGCGTTGTGTTCAAAGCACCGTGTTTCTTATAACCCAGAAACCGTTTGGAAAAATTCGGCTTCGTGAAAGAGTTATCGTCAGGGGAATATTCCACTAAAAACCACTCCTGAACGTGAACGTATTGGTTCTCTATGAATTTTTCTACTGTGGTTATGTTTGGGGATAGTGGTTGATACTTCACTTAAAGAGATATTACCAGCTATGATTAGTTGGGGTGGAAATTTGGAGCATATTCTACGTGTCTTGCTTTCTCATCTTTTAGCATGTGCCCAGCGTTGCCCAATTCTTTCAGGGGTTGATGGCTCTATAGAAGCTCATCTTCAAGTACTGGGTAAAAAAAAAGAACGTTGGAACATTGATGTTTTGTTGCGCATGCTAACAAAATTACTTCATGTTTTGTGTCAGACATCAATTGAAACATATATGTTTCCTTCTCACCTTTCTGAGACATCAGATGCGGATGGATCATTCTTTTCTAAGTACTTGCTGGAAACATATGCAAGAGAAGAATTAGAGTGGCCAACCTTTGATTGGCTACATGTTGACAATTTTCTTGCATTGATCCAACTTACTTTTCTGTTGCCTTCTAGAGAGGACAGTCTTCAAACACGTATCACATAGCTCCTTTGGGGAAAATTATCTCATGGCTAGATTTTATAAAAGTTTGAGACATAGACATATTGTGGGATACATTGATATGGAAGAAGTCTCTATATTTTCATAGAATATGTTCCTAGTGGTTTGATTCGAAGAATTCTAGAAAGTTTTGGGCATTTCAGTGAGCCTATGGTTAAAGTTTATGCCAGACAACTTCTTCTAGGGCTTGGGTATTTGCATTCAAACAATATTGTACATCAGAGATTTAAGAGGAGGCAATGTTCTTGTTGACACTGATGGTATTGTTAAATTGGTATATTTTGGAGCCTCAAAGACTTTTCCAAGTGCGACAATTCACTCAAAAACAACATATTGTTGTAAGTCCATTCAAGGTTCTGTGTTTTGGATGTCACCTGAAGTAATCAAAGGCAATGGGTATGGATGGAAAGATGATATTTGGAGTGTGGGATGCACTGTTCTTGAAATGCTTACTGCTTCATACCCTTGGCCAGAAATGGATAATTCCTGGGTTGCCATCTTTCATCTTGTGTAGTCCAAGAGTGGTCCTCCCTTACCAGCTGACATACCTGATGCGGTTAAGAATTTTCGTGGAAAATGCTTTCAAGTCGATCCTAAAAGAGTGCCCAACTACTACTAAGCTGATCCAGGTGGATATCGGTGGCCTCCCACCTATTCCATTTGGACCCGCAGCATCAATTCTTTCGGTTTTTCAGCTTCAACACAACCTACTATTTATAGCAAGTTTTCGGGTCCTGCACACCCTGAGCCATTTTGGGGCATTAATAATCCAGGTGGATATTGGTGGCCACCCATTGAGTCCATTTGAACCCCCACCATCAGTTATTTCAGTTTGTAAGTTTCGGCACAACTTACTATTTTTAGCAGTTTTTCGGGTCTTAAACTTCCGGAGCCGTTTTGAGGCCCTAAACGACGTTTTTTGGGAAAACGGAGAGCAACATGGGTCCATGGACCGATGTTTCTCATTCAAAAGTTGTACTCCTCAGATGGATATTTCTAACGAGCTATTGAGCGCATCAAACAGAGATTGGATGCCAAATTTACGTCCACGGGAAGTTGAACCACCAATTTACCCAAACGGGGCCCACAGTTTTGGCGCTTCATCTCCTACGGTTAGGGTTTTGGATGTTTTGGATTCTACATTGTTTCTCAACAATAAATAGGCCCTCGAACCTCATTTTAAGACAGTTTTAGGGGGCTGGGAGCTGATACATCTCTTCTCAGAGATAAGCGCGACCAGTGCCCTAGCTCGCCACATCTCTATCATGTCTGCATTGTAACACAATTCAGGGGTTGGTAGCCGCCACATCTCTTCTCAAGGATATGCTGCCAGTACCCTAGCTCATTTCTTTCCATATGTCTGTAATAGGCTTGCGAGCCTCAATGTAACACAGTTCAAAGGCCTGCGTACGCCACATCTCTTCTCAGAGATACACTACCAGTGCCCTAGCTTGTTTCCATTATGTTTGTAAGCTTATTTCAGTCATTCATTTATTAATAAAATGAAGCATTATTTCCGCTGCATCTCTGTATCTATGGTTATATCTGTATTCTGTTGCGTTCTTGCATAAAATCTGGATCAGTGGTATCAGTGCGGGTCTGCTCTTTCTTTGTTTTTCTCTTCATGTCCCCAACGCGGCCAGGGTATAAGGAGTTCAACCTCGCAACCCCGACGACCCCCCATGGCGGAAGGAAAGAAAGATGAGGGAGCAGGAGATCCTATCAAAATCTTGCTCGAGGATGCCCTCAAGAAACAAAGGAACGCGATGATGGACAATTTTTTTTTTTTTCAGATCCTTCAATGGCTGCCCACCAGTGGCACATCTAAATCCAACACCAAGTTCAGCAAAATTTCCCCCCCATGGAGGAACTTAACGCAATGGAGACCATTGCTTCCTAAGGAGGGAGGAATGATCCAGGTGGATATCGGTGGCCTCCCACCTATTCCATTTGGACCCACAGCATCAATTCTTTCGGTTTTTTAGCTTCAACACAGCTTACTATTTATAGCAGGTTTTCGGGTCCTGCACACCCGGAGCCGTTTTGGGGCATTAATAATCCAAGTGGATATTGGTGGCCACCCATCGAGTCCATTTGAACCCCCACCATCAGTTATTTCAGTTTGTAAGTTTCGGCACAACTTACTATTTTTAGCAGTTTTTCGGGTCTTAAACTTCCGGAGCCGTTTTGAGGTCCTAAACGACGTTTTTGGGGAAAACGGAGAGCAACATGGGTCCATGGACCGATGTTGCTCATTCAAAAATTGTACTCCTCAGACGGATCTTTCTAACGAGCTATTGAGCGCATCAAACAGAGATTGGATGCCAAAGTTACGTCCCCGGGAAGTTGAACCACCAATTTACCCAAACGAGGCCCACAGTTTTGGCGCTTCATCTCCTACGGTTAGGGTTTTGGATGTTTTGGATTCTACATTGTTTCTCAACAATAAATAGGTCCTCGAGCCTCATTTTAAGACATTTTTAGGGGGCTGGGAGCCGATACATCTCTTCTCAGAGATAAGCGCGACCAGTGCCCTAGCTCGCCACATCTCTATCATGTCTGCATTGTAACACAGTTCAGGGGATGGTAGCCGCCACATCTCTTCTGAGGGATACGCTGCCAGTACCCTAGCTCATTTCTTTCCATATGTCTATAATAGGCCTGCGAGCCTCAATGTAACACAGTTCAAAGGCCTGCGTACGCCACATCACTTCTCAGAGATACACTACCAGTGCCCTAGCTTGTTTCCATTATGTTTGTAAGCTTATTGCAGTCATTCATTTATTAATGAAGCATTATTTCCACTGCATCTCTGTATCTATGGTTATATCTGTATTCTGTTGCGTTCCTACATAAAATGTAACACAGTTCAAAGGCCTGCATACGCCACATCTCTTCTCAGAGATACACTACCAATGCCCTAGCTTGTTTCCATTGTGTTTGTAAGCTTATTGCAGTCATTCATTTATTAATAAAATTAAGCATTATTTCTGCTGCATCTCTGTATCTATGGTTATATCTGTATTCTGTTGCGTTCCTGCATAAAATCCGGATCATAAGCTTCTGAGACACCCATTTCTATAGACGGGTACTGCATGAAATTTTAATCATCAATGAGAATAGCTATTAGATCTCGAGTATCTGAAAAGGGTTTCAATTATTTAATCTTGTAAACATAATTTTCCCTAGCAACATATGACATACGAATTTATTAATACAATTATCGATGATTTGTTCACATTTTTTTATCAAGATGCCAATATTGCACCACCTCTCAGCGATGGATATACCCAGTTTATAAGAAATGTGTGAATGAGTTTGGTTTCGAAGGGGAGGAGAAGAAGGATGTTTGGATGGATGGCTTAGTCGAGGATAACATCCCTTCCACAGATGAAAATGCCATGGAATACTGCGGGAAGGGTAGCTGCTAAGGTTGAAACTTCATATTCAAATATTGGTAACGATGGTGATAACAAAAAGAGCAAGTAAATTTTATTACACTGTGAGACAATCAAATGGGACTGGCATGTGTCCAACGTTATGCAATAAATGGATTTCAACAGTACAATATCAGCATGGAAATTTTATGGGTGGAAGACACGTACGAAATGGTTTTGCGGGAAATTTCTCTTCGATTCGGGATAAGCCAAGCTTAAATGGCATTTTGAGAGACGCAAAGGAAAATCGTAGCCTTCGTTGAGTGCTTTTCCATCCTTGATGAAAATCATTGTGGATGATGCTCCGGGTCAGTAGAGTGCAATAGCAGGCATTGAAAAACTTGCACCTGAATATGAGAAACTCGTAGCATGTTTCAAGAAGGTCAAATCTGTGTTGATAGCAAAGGTTGACTGTGACGAGCATAAAATCCTTTGCAGTAAATATGGTGTTTCCGGTTTTCCAACTCTCAAGTGGTTCCCTAGAGGATCATTAGAGCCAAAAGACTATAATGGTGGTCGCACTGCAGAAGACCTTACCGACTTTGTGAATACTGAAGGAGGAGCTCACGTGAAAGTGACTGTTCCTCCATCTGAGGTAGTGGTGTTAACATCAGAAAACTTTGATCCAGTGATTCTTGATGAATCAAAAGATGTTCTTGTTGAGTTTTATGCTCCATGGTGTGGTCACTACAAAAATCTGGCCCCTATATATGAACAGGTTGCAGCAGCTTTCAAATTAGCGAAAGATGTTGTGATTGCCAATATTGATGCTGATAAATACAGGAACCTTGGAGAAAAGTATGGTGTTCGTGGATTTCCCACTTTGAAGTTCTTTCCAAAGACGAATAAGGCTGGTAAATATTATGATGGTGGTCGTGATTTGAATGCCTTTGTTTCTTTTATTAATGAAAATACTGTCACAGGCCGTGATGGGCAGGGTCGTCTGACATCCCTTGCTGGAAAATACATCTTCAATAAAATGTCTTTTTGGACACAAGAAGCCCGTCCATTCGTTGTTCGGAGGAGGTAAATCTGGCAATGTAATACTATGGATGAACAAGAAAACTTCAGCAGGTGTTCTTGTCGATGCTAGCTGATGCTTCAAGGAGTCACTTATTGCATGCCATATTTCACCCAGGGAGTTCGAATTTCTTCTAGAAACCAAGAACGCACTTTCCAGCAACAATAACCCACAAAGCGAGGAACGATTTACCAATTTGGAATTCTGTTCAGAGCTCATTCCTATTCCAGAAGTATTGTTAAAACCAATTGTTCTATATTCTGATTAGCTTTTGAGATCCTCCAAGTTTGGTAATTAACAATGTATATATATATCAGCTGTGCAATATAATGAAGGGGTAGATCCATTAGAGATAGGTAGTTGTGCAATAGATAGAGTGCGCGTGTGTGAGGAAAAAACCAGAGAATGTGAATTAGAAATGAGATTGCAGAGGGGCAGTTAGCGAATTATTAGCCCATGCCATAGTTTGTGGATCTGAATTTTAAATTGTCTATTTATTTTCTGGGTGCAATTATATTGCTATGTACTGGATATGTGTGCAATGTGATGTAGCTAGAAAAGATCGAATTCAAATTTGATATGTGTTATTTACCAGCATAGAAGATCCCTGCAAGTCTATTCTAGCGTGAATTCAAGCGATCTAGAGCTGGGGTGATAGCGCAGATTTGATCTGCATTCAACTAGTACATTCAACAGTCCATCAACAGAGTTATGTCTACGTAGAATTGGGTTTTGGTATAAGTTAATTCCAGCAGGTGTTAAATTGCAGAGATAAGAGAGACAATGCAAGTTCAATCTACATCCAATGCTTGAAATTCAACACATTTATTCAACGTGATTTATTAGTAATAAAATGTAATGTTTTGAAACTTGAATGTATATTAGCCTTTCCATTTAAAATACTAAATCAACCTTTTGCATTATGTGTGTTTGCAGATTTGATGTTTATTTAATTTGTTTATTTAGTTGATTTAATGTTAATAATTAGATTTATTTTTTTATTCTTGTTCTATAGTATAATGATTTCTTTGTGAGAACAAGTGTGATTGCTGATTTGATTGTGTATGAAGTAGTGATTTACTCTTCGTTAATGATTTACATAAGTTTGATTTAGTTTTATTATGAGTTACATGATTTGATTTTGAAATAGGTTTGTTTTTATTTCATCTAGATTAGCATCTTTGAATTAAAGGTTTTCATTGATTATTTGTAATGAGATTTTTAATAAGATCTTTAAGTTTTATTTTATAAAAGTGAAGTGGCTTCTTCTAGCAATAGATAGGATTGTTCTTTGAATCTTGAATTATTATGAAGAGTATTTTGAGCTAGTTTAATGTGCGAGTTTTCATTAAAGAATAGGGTGTGTATCTTTTGTTTGTTTCAAGATTAATCTCAAGTGTTGGTGTCAAGTGAGTGAAAGGAGTTAATAGATTGGGATTTTCAAAGTTATCATAGGACATTTAAAAAGTAGAATGCGAATGAGAGAATGATTGAGGATTGTTTTGAATTTCATTATAGTTTAATTATAGTGTGGAGTTTGCAGTGAATGAAATTGGTTAAGTAGGTCTCCTTTCAATATTGTCTATTTACCAGCAAACATGTGTTTCATTTCAGCACCTAGTTTATCATCAATAAGGAAACTCATATACTCTGACCATTAAGCTGAGCCAATACACAGTACAAGTCGCATTTAAAACTACCGGATTGATAATTAATATTGAGAGGTTTAATCCGACGACTAAACCGACCAACAATCATCTTTCATTATGGCAGGATCTTCTTGACTAGGACTTCTAGTCTCAAGGATAAATTATTGCATGCAACACATGAGGACTTCCTAGCTATGCACTTGGATGCATACTTTTCTTTGCTAGAGGAATTCAATTGGGAGGTCATTCAACATGATCTATATCAGAATATGGATAGATGCATAGCTCAGATGATTTTGGAGAGGTTGGCACAACCATTTCCCTACTCATTGGAGGTAAGGGAGAGCATTCAAATGAGCCATTTTAGCAAAAGGACCGGAGTACATGGTAGAGGAGGTATATACTCTCATTTTGATTTACCTTTCTTTAATTTATGGGAGTAGCTTGATGAGCTAAGGATGATCACATATCCTTATGCTCCTTATTATGATGTACTTGTGGCCCATTGCAACGATGGGAGTGGCTATTTTCATGATGGTTTGTGGAGGAAGCTACATGCTTCTTGGTGTGCACCATTTGCACCAATTTGTACCTTCATGTTTTCACCTTATGAGATGTTTGTGGCAGCAAAAAAGTCACTGGGAAAGAAATTTTTGTTCTTATTATTGATGCAGGTAAGAGGTGCATTATGTTGGTCCCATGAGTGGAGCAGTGACCCACTCTCTAGTTGTCTTATGACAACTTGTTTTTATTGCATGTTCCCTCCTTGTATTGTTGATGTTTATACATTCACAAGGAGCACTATTGTGAGAGTGTTGTATATTTTGGGATATCCCATTGGGAGCATAACTCTCCCCATTGTACAAGCTTTATATTGCAGGAGACACCATGGGCAAACCATGGTTGCCACATTGCTACTTTTCTCTTCTTGTGGGAAAAACCACTTGGAGAACTTGAAGGCGAATCTCATGGGTGATTTTATTGATGGGGGAGCTTGGGACATTCTTGGAGGCCATAATATTTCAGCCCAAGGACAGAGGCAGCCCCATATGTACCACAAATGGAGGGAGAAACACCTTAGGAATAAAAATTTGAACTCTCCATTCAGCCCCAACACATTGCATATACCAGGAGTTGAGATTTCTATTTGGATGATAGCATGGATGAGAGGATCATCATTGGGGATACATTTTTCCCTTGCATGTCATCACTGCTACCTTGAGGAAGCCATAGCACAGCAAGGAGGTTTCCACCTACACCTTCTATCTTTCCATGATGTGCATCATTCTGGTTTGCATACCTGGGAGGAAGCATTGGAGGATAGATTTGTGACATGATATCTTGAGAAGTGGTGGAGATTGTTGATGAGGATGCCACAAGAGAAGAAGGGGGAGAAATTTTGTTCTCTCTATGCAGTTGCTTGAGGACAAGAAACATGTGGGAGGGGAGGACTGTAATGTTCCCAAAAAGGAACATTATTGTTTGCATATTTCCATTTTGTTGAATAAAATGGGTAAGGAGAAACCTTAACCCATTTAGATGGAGAAATAACACTCCTTGTGTGAAAGGAGGAATAATAACGTAGCTTATTTGAGCACCACATGGTGTGAACAGGATTGGATCATGCTTGATCTAGTTATTTTTACAAAGTCAACTAAAACTGTTTAGATACATTGAACCTTCTTGGACATCGCAGCTTTAGTGGAGGCTCCACTTGGATGAGTTAGGTGGCAAGCGTGAATGGGACCCATGGTGAGAGGAGTTAATTTGATTTATAAGGAAGAGATTACAACCCATTTTCGTTATGCATTAACTTATTATTTTCGTTGGGTCTGCAAGGACTTGCATCCCCAGGCTATTTAGCATGGTTGTAGTGTTCTTGAACCCAAGGGTGTTCCTAGTCGAGAATCCCTACCTCATCCTCAAGGAAAGAGAGGGTTTGAGCTAAATTTCCTCATTCTGGCATTTGGCCAAGCTTACCTCTTCAACTACAGCATTATTCTGTTGGGAAGAAAACATTGTGTTGCTGGGAGCAGTAACAAAGGAACTCTCAGAGTCATTCTTGTCTTGTTCTTCGGTGGAGTTCTTGCATATTCCTTGGAGGAGCAGAAGAGGAGACTCCTGGGCTTTATTTCACATCTTTGGGACCAGGCCAATCATTCACCATCTCTCACAGTGCATTCTAGGGCAGAAACTACGTTATTTATGAGGGCAATTGCTGGGAGAGCCATTGGAGCTTATCAGGAGTGTTTTTTAGTAAGAGGGATCGGACCTTTTCTTGAGAAAATTATCAGAGGATGGCATGATTATTTCAGATCTAACATAGAATCATTCTTGTTTCGATTCATTTGCCGTGACAACTTATTTGTCACATTGTACATTTTCCAGCATTTCTAGCAATCTCTCCTAGATTGGCTAGAAATCTTGTATTGGAGACCATTGTTCTATTCTTGGGAGTTTATTTGTATATTTCAGCCATATTTCATGTATTGACATCTACAGCAGCAGCTACTCTCCTAGAGACGGCGCAATTACTGCTTTTCGGCATTTTGTGCAGTTGTTGCATATCTTGTATTTCATGAGTTAATCTTTGGAGAGTGATTCCCATTGCATGAGGGGTTTATTCCTCATGATATTTCTGTACATTTTTTTTTATATTTTAATGAAAATGATGGTTGTATTATATTTCATCTTATGTTTCATTCATATTTGCAGATTTTTAATGGTTATGTTGATATATTGTTGTGAGCTCTCTCTTTGAGCATTCTTTGAGGGATCTACTTTGGGGAGATCTGAATAACCCAGCTAGGGTCATTTCTTTGGGCTGAAATTATGGAAGAGAAGTGTTTATTGTATTAAAAAAGGGATCCAAGACCCCTTTTTTCTTATTTTTACACTGCCTTCCTTATACAGCGTCCTTGAGGACCATATTGTAGAAATTCCCGAAAAAGGAACATTGCATTCAGTAAGTGGTGGTGGAAGTTTCTCCTCATCTGATTTCTTCTTGTAAAAATTTTTGACCAATATTTGAGTAAAATATGCATATTTAGTAACTTTTTCATGACTCAAATGGCTGAACCACCAATTTTTTGCTTCACCCTAAAGGTGCAGCGCTGCAACCTCAACAAATTCTCTTTCTAGTACTGCATGTAGAAGGAATAATGCATCCAAATCCATTCCCAAAGCCCTTGATATGCATGTGGATGACCCATAAAAGGTATAAAATAGAAATATATTTTTATTTCTCCTTCTATAACTACAAGGTCTCCTTTCTTCTTTGATTTGAATAAACTGCGGGAGAGTCATATTTTCCTTGAAAACCCTTGATTGAGACTTGTACTCTACAAGATAATCACTTAGAATCTCATGATCTAAGTTTCCTCCATCTCCATGCCTTTCATTTTATTCTTCTAAAGAAAATGTCATAGGGTATTTCTTTGGAGCTCTATGCAATACGAGTTCCTTCTTCTACTGATAGGAAGTTCATGGAGCTTCCTCATCATGAAACCCTCTAGAGGTCTCATTGCATCCCTCCTCTCGCATCTGCTTGAACTTTTTGGAGAGGTTATTCATAGATCAAAAATTATATGAGGCAAAGCTCATTTATTCCATCATTTTCTATCTCTATTTCTTCTTCTTATAGCATATTGGCTAAAACTCACAGGCTGAGCCAAGATTATGCTCTGATACCACTGTAATATTCCCAAATGGGAAAAGCAGGAATATAGTGCATAAACATATAAAATAGAAGTGAATAAATAAATACACCATTACATGATACAAATTTATAGCCATATTATTAAACATATCAGCAAATAATAGGCACAAGATCTTGAGGATCAAGTCTCTGAATCAATACAAAACTGGCCTCCAATAGGAAAATATGCTAATACATGAGAAATATTGCTATATAAATGCCATGAGCCATGATAGTGCAGTTTTAGGGAAAAAAATTCTACATGAATGATAAAAAAATGTATATCTTCTATTATATAGCTGAAATAATGTCTGGAGTGAAGATCTAGACTCCCAAACACTTTTCCAAAACAACCCAGAAAGGGTTTCCGGAAATACAAAAAACACAAAAATGTCGGAATGCAACCCTAGGGCTGAATTGCAGCTGCAATTGAATCATTGGATGGAGGTGGCTAAAGCTGATATCTAAATGAATATATCTCATCCAATATATCCTCTAAGTGAAAGGTTGATCCCTTCCTTGAATATCTCACCCTCCAAATGAAGCACTGAATCCTCCATTGTAGATGCTCACTAGAATAACGCAGTCAAAGAGAGAATATTCATTATAGATGATAGAAATAGGTTGGAATGGTGCCAAGATATGAGATAAATGTCAAGTAAATTCATTGATGATCTCCCAACAGGAGGAATGATTCATCCACTGAAAAACTAGCTCAGAAAGTGGGTTTCTCAACCCTACACTACAACACCCTGCAACACAACACAACTCTGAATAGAAACTGTGATGTAGCTGAAGACTGAAGCTTGGTCTGATCCCTGGATGTGGAATATGTAGCTCAATAATATCCCTTCTGAGTAGGAACTCAAAGTCCCCTGAGGATGAGTGTGGGATTCCCTCTCGGGAACACCCTTCTACTAAATTGTATAGCAGACCCTGCTAAACAGCAAAAGCATGCATAGAAATGTCACTTGAAAAATACAGATCTAAAAAGATCAAAATAAATAATCATCTAAAATTCCCTCTATGGCTTCCTTTCCCTTCCTTATGTGCATTGTGAGCCTTCTTACCTTGGGTCCCACTCATTAAATCCACATCTCTCATGGAGATTATCTCCGATTAACAATGTGTTGTTTCCCATTAATGGTCCACTCTCTCCATACCAACACTATTGATTTGGTCAATATTCACCTTGTCCACATGATTTTTCCATTGTTCACACATGGAGGTGCTTTATCCAGCTATCATGAGGATCCCTTTTCACATTAAGAGCGATTTTATTCCTACTAAAGAGATTTATGGGTCTCCATACCCACTTATTCATATATCTAAAAGACAAAAGAAAAAATTAATATTCAAATTAGAGGCATGCTAATTTAGGAATATTACAGGTCACTTGTCATGGTATGTTAACTGGTCAACGGTGATAATGCGATCCTTGTGGGGGAACATCATGATCCAAAAGACGGAGGATTCTATGGAAGACATGGCATACATATAACCCTGCCCAAGGAGTATATTGTACTGAAGCTGAGCGTCCAAGACCTAAATGTCTATAAGAACCATCTTTCTGGCCAAGAATACTGAGACATTTTGATAGAGACCGATGGGGGAAGAAGGGTGCATGTCGTATGCTCTAAGTGTGATGTTTAATGGCTTTAGTTCTGGGGATCCTAATTTCTTCCAAACGATTTTTAACATGATGCATGTGGATGCACCCTCTTCAATGAGACATTAGTGGATAGTGGTGTTTTTGATTGACATGAGTATCTGGGAGGAAACCAATGAAGGAAACATGGGGGTGGCTTTATCTAAGTAAAAATCCATTAGGCGCGAATCAACAAGGTTGATTCTTCCTAACACAGAAAGTAAGGATTTCCTTTTCTTTGGGAAATATTGCAAGACTTCTAAAGCTGACATGCAAGAACAAGATTGTGCTAAGTTGTCCATGATGTTATAATTATGGGTTGCTTTGGAGTGGTTTCATGCCCGCCTTGTTGGACCATTATCAATTTTTGGAAAAGGTTCAATAGGAATTTTTGATATACTGAATAGTGTTGCAGGTGCACTCATGCTAGCCCCTGACAAACTCGTGTCTGGTGGGGTATCATAACTTTTCTTCCGTGTCTAAAATAACATTTACTCACAAGTCATATATATTTCATGGTTTTTGTTTCCATAATTATCAAGGGGTGGTTATTTCTATTGGGTACTAACTGCCCCTTGGTGGGGGAAGGGATCTTGCATTAGAGTTTCTTGTTGTATAGGTCCCCATTGTCCCCGGTTACCTTCAATATTTTTTAGTTCGGTGACTTTGGGAAAGTGATGAGTGTAATGGCCATACTCACCACAAATAGCACAAAATTAGTTAGTTTTAATATTAGCTAGCATGTTCTGACCTTAGGAGTTATTTGGCTCCGAATTTTTATTTCTTTTGGGGTTTTCCCCAGCCTAAGATCACAGAGGGCACTGTTGGTTAATCCCCCCTATCCAAGATCTCCCTTTTTTCTTTTTTTTTTCTTTTTTTCCTTTCCATGTTAGTAGGATGACTATGATTCTCCTAGTTGTATTATTGACGCGGTTGAGCCTAGAAAGGTGGCTCAAAGTTCACCGGTGCACTGTTTTGGATCAGTGGGTTTTGTGCTGGGGAGTGGGAATATTGAGGTCCCTGTCCCTGGTTTGTATATAGCTGTTAGGGGGGAGTTCTTCCATCATCATTCCTAGTTGCGTATTGGGTACCTTGTGTGGGAGGTTATGAACCTCCTTGTTGATGATTGTATGACGACGCCCTAATTGTCATGTTATGTAGAGGTGCACGATGACTCTGATGATATCCTGGTTGCAGGATGTTTTTCTTATGATAAAATGTATAACTAAGGTATGAGATACTAATGCCTATGTTACTTTTAGTTAGTGACCCTATAAATCTATTTGCAGTTTTCGACGAGCCTGGAAATTATTTATAAGTTTGGAGGTGCGAGGAATTATGGAGGATGTTATAGATGTATCCTAATTGAGTGTATATCAACTCGAGTTGTTGGGCTTTGCTGATGACATCCTCTTCAAAATTAGGTCGTTTAGTTGCCACATCCTTTGAAACATATGTTGTGAGAGTTTTCAAGAATAGGTCCAGTAAAACTTGATCATCGAGTTTGGCTTTACAGAATATTTGACGTCGCCTCCATTCATGGAGATGGCCCAAGATATGTACGACTAGTGTTTTTCTAAAATGCGTCAGTAAGTCCATTCTTGAATCGGGCTGGAAGGGTAGCTAAAAATGAGTGAGGAATGAAGTATTGAGGGCACTAAAGGTTCCTTATGAAGCATAAGGCTGCTCCACATACCATTTCTCTATTCATCCGGTTAAGGTGCTTTGAAATAGTCTTAATCTAATAGTATCATCAATAATATTGTTCGATGAACACAATAGGTGGAAATTCATTAGATGGTTTCCAGGGTCTTCCGTTTGCTTCCCTTTGAAATTTGGAATGTATGAAATGGAGCTTCGTGGGCACGGGGGGCCAAATGCGTCTGTGTGCAATGGGGTCATTTGTTAAATTCGATAGATTAGGTACGTTTAAAGGTTCTAGAAATGGTAACTGAGTGTTGAGCACCATTGTAGACTGTGAAAACACAATATTCTGGTTGTGTATGGGGTTTTTTTGTGATGTACCCGGCTGTGTGCTCTGTTGGCTCCTCAAATGGGTAACACTTCTCTGCCCTCTAGGGGTTATGGGAGGAGTGGTGTGTGGTGACCCTAAGGGGGTTTCCATAGGTGTGGTATTGGGTGACCCTAGGGGTTCCCAAATAAATATGCCTTGATAAAGTATGAACCAATAAGGGTGGCCATGTGCCCTCTTTCAGGCCTCAATGGTGAAAGACCTCACACTCCTCCCTCTAATAGGGAGACATCCAAAAAACCTCTAGCTCGAGGAGGTCTCATTGGGTCCATTATGGTGTTGAATATGATTTATTTTGGGGATATTTTTTAGTTTTATGAGAGGAGAGATATTATATATCAAAGAAAAAAATGATTGCATACATAAACCAAAGTGAAAATAAAATTTTAATTTCCCTTTCGATTAATCTTATGTGATTAGTCAATAAAAAAAATGTGGTTTGATTGTTTCACATATGATACTAAAAAATCCTAGAAAACCTAATCATGCTCACACTTTGAATTGTAACTGGGCCTTACGAAGACATATTTTGCTGGGTACTGGAGCCAACGTCCTGAAAGAACTAGCGACTCTTTCCAGTAGCCAAATAATCGACCAAGGTAATGGGAATAGGATCTAGTTATGCCTGCACTGTCACCTATAGGTAAGGATGCCCTATATTTGGGCACTAAGTATTGTTGTCCCATGTGAGCATTCGAGTCTTGCACTTCTTGGTATTCAGCTACCAGTACCGAGCACTAGATAGGTCAGGTAGCCCCAAATAGTACTACACGCACTGGGCCTAAGCTTAACCCCCTCTGACTCAACTCTCTGTCGCACTCTTGAATTCTTTTCCATGGGCGGATAGACAAGTTCAAAGCTCCCTAAAAAATAAACTTCTATGTTTAAATAATGTAAACTCACCATGGTGGCTTATTGCATGGCTATCCCCAATGGTCCTAACCTGAAGTATTAATTATCTTGTGGCCCTTGTGGGGAGATTTAATGGGTTGAATTAATCGTTATTTTTAAGGAGTCTTACTTTTCTTATGGCGTGTGAATGTGTGTGATAAAGTGTACAATCACACGGTTTTTAGGATGCAAATATGCAATAATCCTTTACACTCCCTCCTAATTAAAATATGTTTTGATTATTCCTTTCAAAGAGTAAATAGTGCGTGGATAATGGGTCACTTGCAATTTTGCCTATTTAGAATAATTTTTCACTATAGGGAGATGGAAAAATATCAAAAGAGAGCATTAATATGCATGCCCAGGGTCACCAAGAGGTGCAAGGGAAGCAAATATTACTTTCATTCTTAGATAATTTGATCATAGTCCTGGATCCTAATGCAAAATTTAAACTAAACTTAATGGAAAATTATTGAAAATACGAAAACTAGCGAAGCATGCATGGATATGGGCAACTTACTCCTTGCTAATTAACTATGTGTTTGGTGTCTATTATCACCAATAAGTTCATTTAGATAGCATGGGTGGATTTTAGCCACTTACTTGCCTCCTAATTAAGCTATGTAAATATGTGATAATAAACTAAAAATTAGAATTGTGCAATAGCTAAGCTAAATTTCAGCTAAAAACTTGTCCTAGCAGTCAAGGGACACCATAACACAGTGATGGAAGATTTATTTTGGGTGGACAGTCACTTTAAACTTGCAAAAAAAGAAAAAAATTAGTGAAAAAATGGTTCACTGGTTTCCGCACAGATTATTTCTACACAGGCGCGCGACTTTGCACATCTATTTGAGTTGAACGTGCATGGATCGATGTGTTTTTCTGTCTTGAACATGCACAATTTTCCTGCACATCGAAATTATGTTTCTCCTAAACTGAATCTCTTAAGAGAGGGTCAATTAGAGAATCTGAGGAGGAGGAGCCCTGGTCTTGTAGCAATCTTAAACAAAAAGGAAGTTCTTCAAAACCACAACCACTTAGCTTAGGAGGAAAAATAAGTTAAGTCGCCAATATTGTGTTGGTTTTTTTAGTACAAAAGTGTACGAAAAAATTTGGTGCTTGATCGGAGTTATTTCTAGCTTACAAGCAATGTCACAAGGGAAAACTTAGTTGTTAGATGGTTAGTGAAGCATCATAAGATGTAGAAATACTAGTTATGGAACATAGCATACTACAAAAAGAGGAGGAAACGAGAAACAAAAAATACACATATACCAGAATATTACTCTAGAGTAAACAAAATAATAATAGCAATGAAGAAAGAATCCCATTTTAAGAGTCGTTTATGGTAAAAAAGAGGTAGAACGTTAAAACAGTCACAGTGAGTCCTTAGAGCTATGGAGCTCTAATACTCAAAGAAAGGAGGGCTCTCCCCTTAAGCTGTTTACATGCCTCTATCTTCTCCTCGAATGAGTGATCATATATCTAGACAATTGATGCAATTCTCCTTTGGGATGGACATGTTGGATGGCCAACAAATGAACCCCTTCACTCTATTGCTCCTTGGACAAGGCACTGATGGATTTCTCATGGGAAATTTTGTTCTAAATTTTTATTTTGATCGTGGTATTTTATAGGAAAAATTCAAACCTTCTTCCCTCTCTTGGTACAAATGTGGATAATGACCCAAGAGTGGTGGTTGATTCCATTGTGTTCTCACTTGAGGTCACAATGTGGCTGTAGGCGGTTGTCCTTGGGTGGAGAATCTTCTTCCTGAAGTGTGCAAATTGGTCCCAGATGGTGACCTTTCACCATACTCAAGACTGTGTGGCTTATTGAGGGGAAGACGTGCAAACCTATGCTATTATCGAAGAAAAGTACACATGGAGCACACTTTTCCAGTGTTTTCTATGTGCAATTTGATAGTTTTTCCTCTTCACCTTAGAGAAAGTTAAATTTTCCAGATTTTGTAATATTTTTCAACCCTGTAAATCCTTTTTCTTGACATTTCATGATGTCTTTTTCTTGTCCAATTTTCCAGTGATAACAACTGCGATGTTGATATGCTTGTTGGTTCATTTGATTCATTGCCAAATTTATGTTATCCTTTAAGGGTTCGAGAACTTGTTGTTGATGCTCGATGTGAACTTCTGCTGCTTGAACCTTAGAATTTTCTCTTAAAGATGATGTGATGGACTGTGGATTATATCCATAAAGTGCCATAAACAAGGTAATTTTTGCTGCAGTGTGGAAGGAAGTGTTATACCAACATTCTTGTGTGTCTTGCATATTGTTGAGCTCAAAGTATTGCTCCATTTGTAGTATCCAAGTTATCAGATCCTTTCCATCAAACTTTCTGATATCTATATTTGTAATATGGAGGGTCTTAAATCCAATGTTAGAGTCTATGAAATCATGATAAAAAATTATTTTTTCTTCTCATGAGCTTTCTCTACTACCTTTTCGCCATTAGGAAGCTTTTCTTGTATCAAATTTCCCTAATAATCCTTCAAAGCTACCATTTATTTCTTGAAATCTTCCATGTTGCCTTATATACCATCCATCTAAGCTTCCATTTCCATTCTTAAAACCATCCATCTTAGTTTCCATGCCTTTCTTTGAAACATCCATCTCAACTTCCACGAAATCCATCTTAGCTTCCACATCATCCATCTTAGCTTCCATGCCATTATTAGAAACATCCGTATTAGCTTCCATGTCTTTCTTAAAACCATCCATCTTAGCTTCAATACATTTCTTCAACGATCCATTTCTTTTTTTGTTACTCTTCATGAGAGTGAAATTTCGTGCACTTGGTTATTTTGATATATCATGTTGCACTTCTTCCTCTTAAAGAGTCATAGTAGAGCCTTCTGAGGGCTTAATGGGTGTCTAATTATTTTTAGGGGCCATTTTAGAACCCAATACTGATATCTATGCTTCAATATCCCATTGGAATCACTTCAAACTGATTTTTCAAGCAAGACTTATGCAATTTGAAAAAAAAATACACACCTTTTTCTTTCTTTTGAGGAGCTCGATTTTGAAACTGATGTATCTTTGTAATTTTGTATCCAAAATATTTTATAATCATTCCTTTAGTAACCCTCTCAGTCTTCTTTTCAATTCCATAGATCTTAACTGATTTGAATTCTTCAAGGAAACGTTTGGCCAATCTCCCGTAATGACCTAATTATGGACTAGTTCAATAGAGCGAGCTTGTACCTCATTAGGCTCTTAAATTGATACAAAGGAAACTACAATTTGTTTAATTTCAACCACTTTTTATAGAATTCCAATTTGATGCTCAGAGAGAGATTTATGGAGATTTTCCCAAGGTCACCTTTTTGAGATGAAATTGAGGAGCCTGCAAAAACCCTAACTTCCACAGATCATATCTCTAGAATGTTTCACACCAAGATATGACATTTTTACATGAATTTCCTCATGAGTTCTTCACAATTTTTTTTTAAGCTTTTGAAACTTCGTAGAAAAAAATGATAGCGAAAATTGCACAATGAGCTGTTTGAAGCAGCAAAACCCTAGAATCCACTGCTCTGATACCAAATGTTATGAAACCAGTTCCAAAAGTAGAAGAAAAGAGAGATCAATGCCTCAGAAATCAACCACTTCGAGGGGGAAGCCTTCTTTACATTACATAAATGAACCATTGTTGGATGACACCAATGAAAAAACCTCCTTTCTATATATAAGAGTCCATGGGGTCATAATATAATCGTAGGAGACATAAAAATAATAATGTATGAGAAAAATAATAAAAATATCGGGACTATAAAGGTACAACAATAAAAATAAGGCGGCTACACAAACAAAAATAAGGGAGAAGACTATTAATATATGGCCTTAATAGAGACTACCTAGTGAGCCCTGCCCTAGTTTGTATTCAAAGCAGAAGAAGGAGAAGAACCTACCTCTTCCGGATGCTATCACCCAGTCCTTTGATGAAGACCTTGATTGCACGATCCTTCAGGCTCGCTCCTCACTTTTTGTAGCATTCAAATACCTCTAATATATCAAGATAAAACAAAAAGAAACATGACAAGATACATATAACACATCAAATAGAAAACTACCAAACAAATCAAGGCAAATTGAGCTACTTCTGCAATATCCCCAAATGGGAAAATCAGCGATACTTGCATAGAAAACACATTTTTCAGAAATATGAGCATCAATAGAAAAATTAATCCCATGGATCCATTAGATCTGAAATTATTGCAACCAAATCCAAGAGTAAATGAGAAAAAAATCATCATATCCTAGTTAAATGGGCCACCCGTGCTCAAAACAGCTCAAAAACACTAAAACCCCAAGACTACTGCAACACAAAAATATTGCATAAAGTGAGAGTGTATTTTATTAAGGGTTTGCACTCAAAAATATGAGAGACAAATAAATCTGATTTATATTAATCAATGAGGCCCAAAAACAAAGATCTAGCCTCTTTTACATAAATCCAAGAGGACCCAGCAAGGGTTTCTTTATAAACATGAAATAAAAGAAGAAGATGCTACAGATATATGGCTGAATCATGTTGTATGGCTTAATATCTGCATAATAATGTCTGATGATGCAAATAAATGGTGGTAGCTCCTCCTACTAGATTTTTGGGAAGGAAAATGAACCTCCTTCAGGGAAACTAGCGCAAAATACAAGGGATTTAACCCCTCCACTACAATACCTTAAGAAATAACGTAGTTTATGAAAGGGATTGCATTTTTGTTGAAGGTAACTACTTGGCATAACACCAAATAGTGGAAAATTCAGCACAAAATGATCTCCTTAGATTTCTTAAACAAGATCTCCAAGCAAGAGTGGGGGATTCCTGCATGAGAAAACCCTTGCACTAAATAGTGCAAAAAACTTAGCTAAACAACCAAAGAATACAAGAAGTATAAAAATACCACATAAAATATAATCTTCAATGATTCCCCATATGGTTTACATTCCCTCCATTATATAGTTCATGAGCCTCCTCACCAAGGGTCCCACCCAATTATGAGGTTGCTTCCATGCAAAGATTCCTCAACCAAAATTACATTGTCTCCATTAGTCTTCCTCATATTTTTACAACGATGTTTGATTTATTCAATCTTGACTGGATCAACCTTGACTAGATCCTCATGCATTGCCTTTTTTCATACTCAAGGTGTCTTCATTTTGACTAGCTATATTGATCCTCATTCACATTGATCTGTCTTTATTTAGGATCCACTCCTCATATAATAATGTTGTTGAGTTGGTCAAACTTGAATTTTTCCACACATTTTAGACCCTGTTCACACATGAGGATGTTTGATCTAGTTATTATCATGATTCCTTTTCACATTATGAGGGATTTTATTCCTACTTAAGCAACTTGTGAGCCTCCTTGCCCATTTATTCATCTAACTAGATTTTAAAGGAAAAATTAATATTCCTATTAGCTGAATGCTAATTTAGGAATATTACAGTCTAATTGTCCTAAATGTTGCTTTTCCTTAAGCAAATGCAAGGGTGATGCAAAATCTCCCCTCCTCCTCTTGGGGCCTCCATATCAAATAGTCTCCACCATTGCTTCAGATAGTCTGCAACAATTCTGTCTCCCAATGGTTTCTCCCATGTCTGTAAGTTGGCCTTTGGTAGATCAACCAAATGGCTCTCATCATGAAAGAATGGAAGGTCTATATGGAAAACTTCTTGCTGATCCATGGCCTCCTCAAGATAGAAGTGATGACAATCATGGGGAATTCCATCGTCACTGAAAAGCTCCCACCTCCATGCTATCATCCAAATGAAATGAATCACCTCCCAAATTGGTAATTCATAGAAAAAATCCTCCCAAATGATCATGAGTGGCATATCCGAAGTGCTCCCAACAAACATATGGCCCACCTCATAAAGAAACAAGTGATCTACTATAGTGACCATATCATCTTCCATGTTCCCTTTGAAACATGTAGTGAAAAAAGTGTGGGAAATTTCTCTCCTCAAGTGTTAGTATGAATCTTAATTCCAAGCATACGAAAAAATACCACTTTACCTGTGCATAAAAAACAACCCTAACAACAAAAATGACTGCTACTATCTTCAGATCTACAGTTAGGTGATCAATATAAATGCTACAAAAATCTAGATCTATGCATTAGAAGACATTAAACAGTAGAAAAAACAATATTTACTCAATGCATCCAATAGGCAGGACAAGAATATATCGAATTAATTTTTTACTAATGGCACCTAGGAGGAAAACACAAGAGGGTGTTCATGGTTCTCCTCAATGGGATGGGTTCTTGTAAGTCCTCAGCACTTCAGATTTAGAATTCCTCTCCCTTGATGGTGTAGAAAACCCAAAAAAAAAATGGAAAAGTATGACTATGATGGTGGATCAATAGCCAGACCAAGAGTTGAGATCCAAAGTGATCTTTAGGCAACAAAAGGTGACAAATGAATGGGAAAACCCTTCTATTTATAAAAAAATAATGAGTTAGTCTAGATATTGGTGCATAGTTAAAATGTTATTAACCAAATCAAGATCCAAATTTTATGGAATATTTTATTATATTTGTTGGAGGGAAAAGGAATTTGACTTGAGTCAAATCCCCTTATTTGTAAATAATAAATAAATAAATGATTTATTTATCATTTTAAGGATGTGGTTAAGTAATAATAAATAAATAAATGATTTATTTATCATTTTAAGGATATGCTTGAGTAATAATCAAATAAATAATGATTTATTTAATTATTTAAGGGATATTTAGTCATATTTAACAAAGAATATTATTTAAGTAATGTTTAAATAATTATTCTTAGAAAATAATAAGATAAATAATGATTTATCTAATTAATTTCCTTGTTTTGGGTTAAATATAACTAGGAATATTAATTAAACTGTTGTTTAACTAATTATTCCTTGAGGAAAATCAAACAAATATGGATTTATTTAATATTTCCGCATGGGGTTTCCTGTTTAGACCATAAATAGCTTAATAAAGGTGGTTTTAATAAGTTATTTTGATAGTGAATGAAATTATACTTGGGGTAAAATTGGTCTTACAAGGTGTACTTGGGTTCATCTAATACCAATGGGTTAGATGACCAAAAAATGGTGTAATAGATTTCCCCCCCAGCGTGCAAGCGTTAGGAGCTAATCGTATGACCAAAGTACATTGTAAGAACTCAATTACTAGACATCGAAGGGTAATTCAAAGAAAGAGGATTATACGGTAGACCAAAGTGTTGAAAGAAATAGACCCTGAGGAGGTGAGACTTGCAGGTGAAACAAGTCTCTTTGATGAGTGAGTACCTACTATAGGCGGCGGGGGAAGCATAGTTATGCCCGCTGAGGCAATAGTACAAACAATGAGGCGTCCGGAAAACCACGGGACGAAATAATAAAGAATATATTGGCATGAACATGAGCCAGATGAATAATATAATAATGAATCCCACATAAATATTTTTCCTGGGATAACAATCAATACTTTGTGCAATAATATCTAAGTACATGAGATATGAAAACAACCTAGATGCCCCTGTAAACATGAAACAACCCTAAAAATCTGATGGATATATGCAATCAATAAGGTGCTGCAAGTGACTGCGGTCGATATCATCAAATCTATGGAGCTGCATCAAAGGCTGAAGTGAAGAAGTCATCCAAGTATGTGGGGGGCTACCTGTAGGGCCACCCCCTCATGAGGGTTGAGACATCTCACACACACCTGGGAATCATCTATATCAGCTGCTGCATCACTGAACCATCCAGTATACGGATCTCGATCATGATGAAGGGAGATGGAGCTGGAAACCAATCAATTCAAAGGGAAATAAGGAGTCCCTTTGCCTGATACAGGGCACCGAGTAAGAGAGGAAGCTGGAACCAAGGTACACTGCCCTCTAGACCTGTCTTTTAGAATGAATGAGTTGATGTCGACAGAAGGAGGTCCGCCATAGGTGAGGAAATAAGGGATCCTCAAATAAGGGATGAGAGACAATATTAGAGCGACTGACAGAATAAAAACAATGATGATGATGAAATGGGGGGGACTGAGTAGCGAACGGATGACTTCTCTTGTTAGAGCATAAAGGGTATGAATGACCTAGCAGCAACTGACACATCATCATGAGGGATAGGAGACAATGGGACTTAAGGCCATAATGTGAGACACGAGAGAGGGACAAAGAAATGAAGGATGGAGGACTATAGCGAGATGCAAAGGGAATCAGGATAGACTCCATGAAAACAATGATGACTCAAATCGGATGCTCTAAACAAGGGTGACTCGATGGTGCTGCCACATAGGAAAAGGGGCCAATGGGGGCCATAAAAGCATGAGTACAAGATGGTAACTCACGAAGAAATTAGACACGAGCATGGAAAAGTATGGAGGCAACAGGTTGCCCTCGATACGAGTGTTGCAACTGAAGAAATTTGATTTTGAGGAAGGGGGAAGTGGTGCTTATTGGAAAAAATGTGTCCTGGTGAAGTATCAAATCAAAAAAATATAATAGATACCCATTTGAGGGATTCATGAGATCTTTCCAATGGTATAGACGGTTCGTCAAACTGAGCTACGGTTTGGTCGCAGTAAGCGAAAGAAAAATCGGGGGTTTTCTTTTAATAAGGCATTTTCCTTCTGTATTCAATCATTTGCCGGTGGAGCTATGGTGAATGTCGTGAGGAGAGGAGGCCTTAAATCATGCGGTGGTTGTAGCAGATAAACCGACCGTTAGAATTTAAGATCCAACATTTGTAGGTAATATGCCTAATCCTACTCTTTCATTTTAGTCCATTGAAAGTTCAGCTTAGGTACCCAGAGCTCATGAACAGGTCAGGTCGCACTTTCTTGGGGTCTATTCTGCGACCTGGGTAGTAGGTGCTAGGTAGAAAACTGCTACCTGTCCCAGGGAATGACTTGGAAAGTGTGACCTTGTCAGAGAAAGGGGGTTTGAGTACTGTTATGGGCTGAGATCCATGACTTTGTGGTTGGGGGGCATGAGTGCCCCTAGGCATGTTATGTACATGCCAAAATGTATTTATAAAAAGGGAAATCTAAACACATTTTAATGATGTGGTGTGACAGTTGTTTTTGGTATGGTTATACAGTTTGAGAAAGGAAATTAATGATTACTAATCTATTTTGGTACTGCATATATAAATCAGATGGAATTTAAGTTTCTAGGTTGGCACACATGGTGTTACTATCCAAAATATAGGATTTGGGGATAATGAACTGATTTTCTCCCAGAAAAACCATAGGTTGGTCAACCACAATGTCTATGAGATTGGGTTGATGATGAAATATGAAGGAATGATGATGGGTATCATCCCTAGACTTATCTTGAAGTGATATGGGATTCTAGAGGTTCTTCTAAATGTGAAAGAATAATGGGACTAGAGTCGACAAGACTAGATTCAGTAGGAGAGCGGTGGAGAAATGTTTCTCCTGGTCTCTCAAATATGGGTGCCCCCTTACCCAAACATTGAGTGTCAATGTAATGGCCACAAGGTGCATGTGGTTCAAATGCATGAGTTTGATGTAAGGGGGGATAGATAAACTCAGCAGTGGTGGCTACTTCCATAATGTCATCATTGTAATAGAATATGGGGTGGCTGATGGAAGAAAGACCCCTTGACGTGGCAAAGCTACCTTACTCCTCATCATGAGAGGAGAGATTCGCATGTGCATCATCACAAGGGGTGACAGAAGAGTAAGCAGACAGAGGATCAACCGATGTTGAGACTAGGGAGGGTGCTGAAGGGAGGTCAGGTGAAACATCAAGGGAGGTCTCATCTAGGACTTCTGACCAAGGCCCTGTTATCTCAACATCATAAGGGGGAATGTTAATTGGAACATTTGTGTCCTTTGTCATTTCCGAAACAAGATGCGAAAATAAGGGAGTGGTTGACTCATTGTGCTCGGCCTCGAATTGGCATAAGGCTTCTAAAGAGGAGCGATAATCTTCGAGGTGAGGACAAAGGTGAGTGTAGTGGCCATGGAAATCACACAAAGCACAAGGGTGATTTGTGCGCAATGTTTTGAGTTTCGGGATTGAATCGGGTATAGTGACATATACCTCTGGTATATCAGATTTCGGAAATGTCTCATTGACCATGGAATTGAGGTGAGGCAACTCTGGACAAGTATGGGTGGCATGACCAACAACATCACACAAAGCACACTGGATGATATGCTTTGGAGGCCGAGAAGGGGCATGGTTTTTTAGGGTAGCCTTGTCCTTCGATGCCCCCATGCGAGCTTTACCCTTTTTATTCAAAGCGGTCACAACAGGAGGTGGTTCCTATTGAGGTGAATGAGGCATTGTTGCAGCAGGAGAAGTCATAGGGACCTGTTGAACCAGGGTCAAAGAAAAATAAGGTTTAGGTTGACCAAGAGGGGTAGCGGCTCGAGGGTTGAGGTACAAGACGGGAATCCCAAGGGTCAGGTTAGGAAGAGAGAGGATGGCCACAACAGGTACTGTGTACACTCCTGGTGGGGGAGTGAGGAACGGTATCTAACCAGAGGGGTAATGACTAGGCACTACGATTCCAAGATGGTTAAGGCTTGGAGGAACCGTTCCAAGAGGATAAAGGTGCTCATGAGTCCCAGCTAAAAGTAAAGGGCCAGGAGAATAAGGTTTAGATGGCTGATCATAGGACATCATGAAAATCTAGTAATCGGGGGAACCAGACGTAATATTTTGTGTGGCCACCTGTCCTTCGGGTGGTTGGGTAGCCACAAATCCCTATTGAGGCAAAGGATCAATAAGCACAGCCGGTTGAATAGGTGCAGGACTGGGAGTAACGGAAGGGATGACTTGTTGTCCTCTCAATGTTGCTTGAGATTCCCATAGCTATCCTATCTGTGGTAGAAGAGGACATTCATGCGTATAATGACCATAAACACCACAACAAGAACAAGGCTTGTTCGTAAAAAGAGGCCTATCCTACTTGGGTAGAGTGCCTTGTTGCTGGTTTGTAGTGTTAGGTGCATTACCTTGATTAGGTCCAGGATTACCAGGGAAACTTGATTTTGAGTGCTTTTTCTCTTCCTTTTTGAGGGATAAGGATTAGTCACGCCCTACTGTGCATACACTTGTCCCTAAGGGGGTGGTACTTGTTGTTGTGAGGGTTGAAAATGAAAGGGAGGAGGAAGTGCTAATGTTGGAGTAGCTGGAGGACTAAGCTGTGGATACTGATAAAAATAAGGTTGGGTAGAAGTGTGGTAAATAGGAGGTTGGGAAAAAAGAGGAGGCATGACGTATCCTGGATAGATGCTACCGGGAGGGGGAAAAGTTCCAGAGGTGCTAGCCTCGCCCTAAGAGAAACCATAGCCCATGGGAGGTTGAGAATATGGATTAAAGAGAGCTCTAATGATACCGTCGGCAGCATGAGATGCTCTAAGTGCGTTGGCACCACTGGGTTTGGGAAGATCAGGAAAAACGATATAAACATAACCCGACTAACCGTAGATCAGGTCATATTTTCATGAAATTTGGAGAGCAGCTTCTTCAGTTTGAGGAAAGTGCGATGTGACGTCTTTCCAGATAGGAGGCAAGAGAGTCCTGAGGAACCAGTCCATGTAGACATGGTCTTTGAAGGTAGGGGCTCGACATAGGCTCCTTCTTCTCCGCCATTCTTGAATGTGGTCGGATAGGCGAGTCGCAGAGGATTTACGGAAAGAGTTCAAGAGCTCAGTACTATTGTCGTAACGAAGGGGAAGCTGGAAATAAGACAAAAAGGCTCTGGAAAGGGCCGCAAAGGTGGTATGAGATGAAGGGGCCTGATCAACGTACCACTTAGAAGCTTCACCAATAAGTGTTCATTGGAACAACCGAAGACAGACAGAGTCATCGGTAATGAAATTAGACAAACACCAAATGGGGAAAGAACGAACATGAATTGAAGGATCTTTTCTAGCAATACCTTCAAACTTTTGGATGTCTAAAGGGAGCTTTGTTAGCATAGTAGGCCAACTAGCGTAATGGTGTATAGGGTCATTTACCAACTGGTCGAAGTTGGGGAGGCTGAAGCCTGCCATGAAAGGAAGTAAGGGTGCAGCCGGGGTAGTGTCTGTCACGGTCCCACTAGTGGTATTCCCGGTGGGAGGGTCAGGGTTACCACTAGCATTATTTCCTACACCAGACATAGTGAAGGTGTCAGGGGGAGAACTGAAAGTAGAATGAGAAGGAGATCCCAAAGGACTAGAAGAAGAGTCAGTGTGTGGAATTGGTGGAGGACTAACTCGAACCCTACGTGGAGAAGTGAGTTCTCCTACCGTAAACTGAGGATGAAGGCCGAGAAGTTTCCAGGATAAGCTCCTTGGTGGTGAAATGGTGTCGACAAAAACACAACACAAAGCAAAAAGAGATCGACAAGGGCAGGTAGGTGTAGGATCAACTGATTACAATGTCGAAACAAGGGCAGAGAGGTGCAAGATCAATTGATTTCAATGTTTTAGAGTCTTTTCTTGGCGGTGTTAACCAAGACCTTTTTCTCTTAGGGTGTGTGTGTAAAATTATGTAAGTTTTAATTTTTAAACCCAGAAATTTGTAGAGGAAAAGAAAGTGTTGTTTTATAGTTGTAAATAAACCTGCAAATGACAATATATAGGCCTGCAAAAAGAGAAAATAAATAGCTAATAATGTAATAATCTAAACCCAAGGAGGTGGGCCTCTCAACAACTAGTCTATAGGTGAGTGAAACAAATAATAAAAACACACTAAAATAGCCAATAGATCTAAGGTCAGAAGGGACAGGGATCTAAAGGACAAAATCTGCTGGAAAGTGGTGTAGAAAATAACAACAAATCAGAGGAAAAATTGCTGTAAAAGAGGTGGCGAAAGGCTATCTCCTGGAGGGAAAAAGAGTGAACCCTAGAGGAAAACCCAAAAAAAGCTAGATGAGGTGATTTGGATGGATAACAAGCTGATATGAAGAGGATATGAAGGTGAGGTATCAGATCTGAAAAAATGGCTGAAGACTCTAAAAATTCAGACAACCTACAACAACAAAAACTCTTCCACAAAAAGTGGAGGGTACTGAAGCCCTAGGCAGCTAGGTTCCCACTTAGTTGAGCGAAACATAACAAGTATAGGTCCAAAACGGGCGGAGAAGGAGGTTAGAAAACCCTGAACAGAGGCTCAGAAAAACCCATAAAAATTTCCAAAAAATCTCTGCAAAAAGTCCAGGTCGCAGTTTTGACATGTTTTCAATAGAGGTCGCACTTTTTGGGCTGTAAATTACGCCCTAGAGATCTAGGTCACAAGTTTTGGGCTGAAAAGTGCAACTTACACTTCTGGCACTCTCGGCGGTAGATTTTAGAAAAAATTGTCATCTCAGCTACGACTAATGTCTGTCACCTGCGCAAGAGGTCCGAAAACACACTAAAGACAAAATTTTATCGTTTTATGGTTTTATAGGTTAAAAACAACATCAAGAAAAAAAACAAGGGGCTGAAGAGAAATCCTAGGGTTTGAAGTAGTTCAACATGAAAGGATCAAAAAACGACAACAGTCATAATCGTACACCCGTGTGGAGTCTCTAGTTGTTAGAATGAATCTTAATTCCAAGTGTACAAAAAAATACCACTTTAGCTACGCATAGAAAACAACCCTAACAGTAGAAATGACTGATACTATATTCAGATCTGCAGTTAGGTGATCAAGATAAATGCTGCAAAAATCTAGATCTATGCATTAGAAGACATTAAACAGTAGAAAAAAAAAGATTTACTCCATGCATCGAATAGACAAGACAAGAATATATCAAATGAATTTTTTATTAGTGGAACCTCGGAGGAAAAAAAAAGATGGTGTTCCTGGTTCTCCTCAATGGGATGGGTTCTTGTAAGTCCTCAGTGCTTCATATTTATAATTATTCTCTCTTGATGGTGTAGAAAACCTAGACAAAAAAATGGAAAAGTATGGATATAATGGTGGATCAATAGCCAGACCAAGAGTTGAGATCCGGAGTGATCTTTAGGCAACAAAAGCTGACAAATGAATGGGAAAACCCTTCTATTTATAACAAAATATTAAGCTAGTCTAGATATTGGTGCGTGATTAAATTATTATTAACCATATCAATATCCAACTTTTTATGGAATATTTTATTATATTTATTAGAGGGAAAAGGGATTTAACTTGAGTCAAATCCCGTTATTTGTAAATAATAAATAAATAAATGATTTATTTATCATTTTAAGGATGTGCTTAAGTAATAATAAATAAATAAATGATTTATTTATCATTTTAAGGATGTGGTTGAGTAATAATCAAGTAAATAATGATTTATTTAATTATTTAAGGGAGATTTAGTCATATTTAACAAAGAATATTATTTATGTAATGTTTAAATAATTATTCTTAGAAAATAATGATATAGATAATGATTTATCTAATTAATTTCCTTGTTTTGGGTTAAATATAACCAAGAATATGAATTAAAATGTTGTTTAACTAATTATTCCTTGAGGAAAATCAAACAAATTATATGAATTTATTTAATGTTTCCCCATGGGGTTTCTTGTTTATACCATAAATAGCTTAATAAAGGTGGTTTTACTAAGTTATTTTCATAGTGAATGCAATTATACTTGGGGTAAAATTGGTCTTACACGGTGTACTTGGGTCCATCTAATACCAATGGGTTAGATGACCAAACAATGGTGTAACACCAAGGACACGTCCAACCAATGTGTCTTTCCTCCAACCATGTTCCCAATAGAAATAAGAACATCTTAAGCATATGGGATTATAATTACGGTCATGATAGCTTCCATATGCAATAAAGGAGAAGGACAATGGTCCCTCATGTGCAACCAGCACAATTTTACTCCTAACTGCCATAGGATATGATATAATAAGTGTTTCTCCCACCACTTGTTTGTTGTCCCATCCTGCTTGTATGCTTGGAGAAGGTGTATGATAGTTGGTGATGATGAAGCACACCACGAAGAATACAACATCTCCCCAAAATATTTTAGGGGATGGTCAACATCTCCATTGCTCATGGCCCCAAGTAACCTATGAAGCCCACAAGAAAAGGTGCCCCCTCTTGGAGCAAAGCCTTGTTCATGAGTGTTAGGAAAATATAAGCATATAGTAGATACATCATGATGTTCAGAAATACAAGTCTTACTATATACTTGATTTAAATCAGTGAGGTGGCTCATGGATGATGTATGCTCCTCATCATATGGTGCTTGTCCTCCCCTTTATCTTCTTCTATCTTCAAGATCTCACCATTTGATAAATATGGCACATGCTTCCAATGGATTGTGCCATGATCTCCATATGTGAGATTCTTTGGAACTCGTTGCAAGAGTGCAAGAGTTTCTCTCCTTAGAGAAAGTGTTGTACCTTCCTCTTCCTGAGGTACTGGATGTGCTCTTGATATGACCACACTTTTATCTCCAACCTTCTCTTCCTCCTCATCAATAGTTGAAAATGCCTCATCAACAAGAAGAGACCTTAGATCTTGGTCTTCCTTTGAAGGAGGAATCTCCATGTCTTTCTCTTGAGAAGAAAGCCCATCATGCAATGGGGATATTGCCTCTAAAAATGTACCATTCAAGTTTTCATCCCCTTCAATGGTTTTCTGAAATGGATTTGGATTTATATACCCTCTCAACCCATGTAAAATTTTTGTTTGATTTGGTTTGATAGACTCCATAGAAGGTGTTGCATAAAAATTTTCATCAAACCTTTCCACTATCCTTCTAATGAACTTTGCATAAGTAGATTTATTTGCATTCTTTAAGGAAAAAGATTCAAAAAATGACCAAGCATAAGCCTTACCCTCAAGGTGCAGCACTGCTACTTTGATGGTTTCCTTTTCTGAAATTTGGTGATGTTGCACATAGGTGTCTAGCTCCTTCACCCAAAACCTAGTTGGACATTTAGGTGATCCATCAAAAGTAGATAGAAAAAATATACCCACACCATGCTACTTGCTCCTTGTGCCTCTTTATTCTTTGATCTTGTAGAACGCTTGGAATTTCAAGTGATCTTTGAACCCCTTAGATTGAGCTTGATACTCTTGTAAATAATCACCAAGAGTCTCCTTCTTTGGCCTATCTCCTTTCTCAATCTTCTTTGACATGAACATATGGCTGGTAAAAATTTTTACATCTGATGGCATGGCTGAATTCTCATGCCGATAATATGAGGTACTATATATTTCCTCATGTACCTTTCTTGTTGAGGGACTTCCATGCTTTTCCCTCCTCATTTCCTTGATGTCTTTGTTTATACCCTGCAAAGTTTGACAAATAAGTTTTGAGAACCTCTTCCCTCTAGAAAATAAGGGTTTTATTTGATCTCTGTTGCAGATCTTCTCCTTCCCATGAGAATACTCCATAATGGTTGAAGAACACAGGTTAAGCCAATATTAAGGCTCTGATACCACTGTAATATCCCAAAATGGGAAAATCAGCAATACTTGCACAAAAAATGCATTTTCCAGAAATATGAGCATATACAGAAAAATGATGCCGATGTATCCATTATATATGAAATTATTGCAATCAAATCCAAGAGGAAATTAGAAACAAATCATCATATCCTAGTTAAACATGCCTCCCATGCTCAAAACAACTCAAAAACACTGAAACCCCAAAACTACTGCAACACAGAAATACTGCATAAAGTGATAGCGTATTTTATTAAGGGTTTTTACTAAGAAATATGAGAGACAAAATATATCTTCTTTATATAATCAATGAGTCCCAAAAATAGAGATCTAGCCTCTTTTACATAAATCCAAGAGGACCCACCAAGGGTTTCTTGATAAACATGAAATACAAGAACAAGATGTTGAAAATATATAGTTGAATCATGTTGTATGGCTAAAGCTATGCATAATAATGGCTGATCATGATAATAAATGGCTTTAGCTCCTCATACTAGCTTTCCGGGAAGGAAAATGAACCTCCTTCAGGGAAACTATATCAAAATACAAGGAATTTAACTACTACACTAAAATACCTTAAGAAATAACGTAGTTTCAAAAAGGGGCTGGGTTGTTGCTGAAGGGAACTGCTTGGCCTAACACCAAATACTGGAAAATGCAACAAAAAATTATTTCCTAGGATTTCTTAAACAAGATCTCCAAGAAAGATTGGGGGATTCCCCCATGAGAAAACCCTTGCTCTAAACAGTGCAACAAAATAAGCTAAATAACCAAATAATACAAGAATTATAAATAGACCACATAAAATATAGTCTTAAATGATTCCCCATATGGTTTCCATTCCCTCCATTATATAGTTGATGAGCCTCCTGACCAAGTGTCCCGCCCAATTATGAGGTTGCTTCCATGCAAAGATTCCTCAACCAAAATTATGCTGTCTCCATTAGTCTTCCTCATATTTTTACAGTGCTATTTCATTTGTTCAATCTTGACTGGATCAATCTTGACTAGATCAACCTTTACTAGATCTTCATGCATTGTATCTTTTCACACTCAAGGTGTCTTCATTTTGACTAGCTAGATTGATCTTCATTCACATTGACCTGTCTTTATTTAGAATCCACTCCTCATATAATAATGTAGTTGACTTGGTCAAACTTGACTTTCTCCACACATTTTAGACCTTTTTCACACATGAGGATGTTTGATCTAGTTATTATCATGATCCCTTTTCACATTATGAGGGATTTTATTGCTACTTAAGCAACTTATGAGCCTCCTTGCCCATTTATTCATCTAACTAGATTTTAAAGGAAAAATTAATATTCCTATTAGCTGCATGCTAATTTAGGAATATTACAACTTCCATATGTATCTATACAAATATGGAAAGCGAAACATTTTGTTTATTATTAATTATAGAAAGAGGAAGCATATAACCATGGCCTTCATTTTGGAGATCTCCCTTTGGTGATTTCCAAGTTCATACAGAGGCCCTTCAAGAAATATTTTTGGGTGTGGAGCCTGATTATCTTCTTTATTTATATGTATCATAGTGTTAAGCCCTTGTTCTTAATGAGTCGACAACTTTTCTCATCATTTAAACGCTGCCTGGGGGGTCTAGAGGGGGAGGCTACAACTTTCTGCAGCTGCCCCCCCTGGTGGGGGGTTGCGAGGGAAACGCCCCCCAAGCATAAAACATATATAAAATTGCCTTGTAAAAATATTTTAATTTCTAGTCAATACGGGCCGTTCATTAGGCGGATGATTTGACAGTAGAAGTTATATTTAATTTAAGGTTTCTTTCCCTGGAAGGAAACCCCTAATTTTTTATGAGGGAATTTTATTTCGGTTTTGTATTGCATGTGTATTCTCAGAGAGAGAAAAAGATAAGGAGACTATGATAGAGAACCAAGGATATTACAGTGGATCTTGCGTAGGTTGTGTCTCTTCATTTTACTGGATAATAGAAAGGAAGGACTGGATGTTCGGGGTAGATGTATCCCAAATTGGGTGAACCACTTATATCCGTGTCTCTATGGTTTTATATGTTTTCTGCATTTATGTTTACATATTTTTTATGTGTTGAATTTCTCTGTAATATATAATTTTCTAACAAATCCTTCTCCCAAGTGGCAGATTGAGGATATAAAATCGCAGTATAGGGATGAAAAGGATTAATGATCAAGTATGAACAACCATTAGTTGAAGGATGTGATTTAATTTATAGGTAGGGAGAGGGTGTTGGGGATCCATGAAATAAAGAGGAAGTCCCACTTCTGAAGGGAAAATTCCCCAATGATATTAGTAAGAGCTCCAAATGAGAGAGCTCGATCATATCTGCATCAGAATATATCTAACTCGCCATTATGGAAGCTTCTAGTGGATGAAGCTTCTTCTACATTTGAGGAAACACTTCCAGAAAGGGTTAAACTTATTTTTTCCCATCAAAATCATGTTAGCGATGCTAGGTCAAAGTGTTGTAACATGCCATCAGCATGGGAAGCCAACTGTTGAAGAGCACTAACCCAAAAATTTACGTTTTGAACTGAGCTTCCCTAGAAAATCTTCAAGGCATATTTATGTTAGTTTTTAGGGGATATATGGATGTATTTTCCATGGTGGATATACTCCATAGTAGTCACCTTAGGGAACTTCAGAATTAGGGACAGGAAGTAAGCAGGGTGAAATATTATTGTGTAACACTTGTGGGGGCACTTGTGCCAAGTTCATAGCTAAAAGGGCTATGAAGCAGGTCACTAGTATAACTATTTCACTATTGGATTCTTTGTATTATGTATGTATGTGCTATATTTTATGACTTTTATAGAGTGTGATGTTTGGTTAGAGTCCAAATTTTCACCTTATGGTTTTTGCACTAACTTAATTGTGTTTTATTTATTATCACCCTGGCTAAATTTCTTCATCGACACTCATGATGTATTGAAGGTTTACTTCCTAAACGAAGTGTACTTATTTCTCCTGCATGGAGAGTGCCTTTCGGTAGTCATGAATTAGACCATTACATAGTTTTGGAATTTGTGTCTAGCCCCACTGATAATGATCTAGTTTCTATTGAGACTTTGGCATATGAATCTGATGCTCCTTCCAATCCACCTTTGAATAATCCTTAAGGGCCTACCATACTCCAGATCAGTCTTGATGGTCCTACACCAGTTTAACTTATGTTCCTTTATCTACCATTTAATCTATGGTGGAATATGATACTTCATTTCCATCTACATCAGTAGTATCGACTGCCCTGAAAGCACTACCACCGTTTAGCATGGCTAGTCCTACTCCTTCATCCACGCATCTCACCTCTTCCTAGGGAATTCCACTAGTATCATCTATGGCTCCCACTAGTTTTGCAAAAAAAAATTTCCCACACTTTCCTATATTCCGACTACGGTACCCTAACCTAGTAGGTGCATGAATTTACACATTGTCATTTTCCCAACCAACTATTCTTGTTCCTCAATTAGGCATGGTAACTTCTCAGAATCCGTGAGGGGTATCTCCAGTTGTCCCTAGTCATCGTGGGGGAAATTTAGCTTCTAGTATGACACAAGCTTTGTATAGTTCACTCTTTGGAGGGATGCCACCTACTAGTACTTTTTCTAGAAGGGCTAGTTTACTTGGGGGAAACCCCACTTCCAGTACCGTGACTTACCTAGGTAATTCCACTTTTTTTCTATCCTACGATGTAGTCTGGTATTTATTTTCACCTTGAGTACAACCACATTAGCAATCATTCTTTTTCTGGTACATTTATATCTGGAGGTTTTTACTCTATGGGGTAGCATCCATCTACCAGTTACAGTATCTCACAACAACCATTTATTGGGGTTGTTAGTCTCCTGTATTCTACAGTATCACTAGATGACTATGGATTTTCTACAGTCTTCTGAAAATAACATTCCCTCACTATCATTTATTTTAAGAAATCTCATTTTCTTCATTATTTTCATTTAACCTATTGACTATCTCTCACTTTACATTTTCTACTCCTTTCATACCGTGAAATCTCATTTTTGACCCTAAATCCCTCATTTTAACCCCTTTTCTATGCTAAATCCACACCTCCATTTGCTAAAATCCTCTCCCCTTTCATTCATTTCCCTTCTTCCATTAAAAAAATGTAAAACCCCATTTTTAAATTGTTTTAAAAATAAATTTTATGCATTCGAGACCCACTCATATTAAATAAAACTATGTTTATTTAAAACTACCTGATCTTGTTACATTAACCCCCCACACCCCTTATACAATTAAACCCCTCGCTTTAAAACATTTACCCCTCGCTCATTTATCCCTAGCCCATTATATGTTAAGCACCTCCACTTTAATGTACCTCGGGCCCCAAATTATAAAGGACCCCGCTATATTTAAACCCACAAGCTCATTAAAATCTTGACCCCACCCTCTAAACCTACCCACAACCCACTCATCACCCGACCACCATTGGATGTCGTCCTCCCGATCCCACGGCCCACGCACCATATCGCAATACGAAAAGCTTGAGAGTTAAAAACATTTGAAGCATGAAAAATAGGTGGTATTCTCACCTTTCCTTTCCACCATGCATCGCCTTGACATTTTATTAACTGCCCTCCGACCAATATTGCTAACCGCATATGCCCCATGCGAAAACCACAAAACCTCGCTTATGCTATAACCCAAAACTGTTGACCTCGTTCAAACATGCTAAAGCCATGTCCTGTCACGATAAGCCCTGAGTCGCCATGTAAACCCTTACAAACATGGAAGGCCATAACCAATAAAGCCTCCATCACCAAGACTCGGGCCGCAGTTTCCCTTGCTACTTGGAAGCCATCATTGCTTGTCATCCCTACAGAGCTCAGGTGTTTATTAATAACTGTTTTTAATTTTGCAAGTGATCGATGTATCAGAAAACCCATAAACTTCATTTCTAAGGTCCAATAATTACTTAATCAGGGTTCTCTAGGTGACAATCTAGGATCTTTTTTCATTTAAGGAACAAAAGTGCAAGATTAATTAAAGGAAACAATAGATCATGATCAATAAATATCATACGATGATTACATAAGCAGCGAGTTTTTCATCAAAATAAAAAGTACAGTAAGAGGAGAAATTCACAATGACTGTGCACACAGAGATGAAGACAAATAAAAGCAGAGAGTTAAAGAACAGATAAAATACTAGTCAAAGGCGCAAGAAAATATTTAGAGACAGAGTAAAAAGAAAAAGGAAAGATAAGGAAGAAGATCAAATAGTGAGATAAAGGAAGCGATGAAAAAGGCATCTAAGGCATTAAAATGATTAAAGGATAAAAGATACAGATGAAGACCAAATCCGAGTTTAAAATAAAAATTAAAGGTTAAATGACAAATCAAAAGCAAATCAACAAAGAAGATAGATCTGAATGACGAGGCCAATCAACTTTTACTTTTTACAAACCTCATTTGGCCACCTATAGCCCAGTTTTGGTTTAATAAGCTACCTCAGTTAATTCTCTAGTCAGAGATATTTTAACAACTACTAAGAAGTTATTGTAAAAGTTAATGTTAAAGGAAAATAGTCAAAAATATCTTAAAGTTAGATAAGCAGTAAATTAGAAAGTTATTGGTCAATAGTCATGATATAGAGGAGAATGAGAGCGCTAGGGTTTCACGATTCAGCTCTCTACCGAAACCCTAACACACCTGGCTGCCTGTTCACGCTCTGACTGCGTCGTCCCTTCCTTGCAGTGTAGACCTGCTCTTCAGAATGGAGGTGGAGACGGGGGGAGGCAGCAGCCCTCCCCCTGCAAATGAAGACGGACAAGAGGTACGAACGAAAGACAACTCTGACAGCAAACCGGAGAATGAGACGACCCAGAAATCGACCTTTGATTCGAGAAGGGAGAAGAAGCAGGCCACTTCTACCACCTATAAGCCCATTGCACCAGATCGCCCCAAAATAGATCTGCCTATTCATCGCATCAATGCCAGGATTCATTACATGAGGGACCATACCCTTATTGGAAAATTTGTCGGGTTCTAGCCAACGGAAAAAGCCCTGCAGGGCTGGATAGCGTCCAAATGGAAGCCCAAGGGGGAAGTCACTCTGCAGTTGGGAGCGAAGGGCTTCTTCACAGCTATTTTCAACTGCCTTGAAGACAGAAACAAGGTAATGGATGAAGGCCCCTATTTTTTCAAATCAGCAGGGTTATACCTTAGAAACTGGGTGGAGAGATTCAACCCAGATCTTGAAATTTTCAATTGGGCACCAGTATGGATTCATCTTTAATCACTGCCGCTTGAGTATTGGGATGAGGAATCATTGTAGGCGATAGGAAAAGGACTAGGAGAATTCATAAAAATTTCAGAAGAAACTAAGCTTCGAAGGTACACCTCCTATGCCCGAATATGTGTCTATATGCATCTGGATAGTGCCCTACCTGATGTCGTAAGTATCTTTCATGATGATTTTGAATGGATTCAACCTTTGGACTATGAGCATGTCCCCTTTCGATGCAGAAGGTGTCATGCCCACGGACATCTTTTCAGAGACTGCCCTTTAACTGTTCACACTCGAAGCACAAAAGCGGAGGACAAAGTGGAAGAAGATGGTTTCACCAAAGTTACCCCCAGAAGAAGACATAGCAAAAAATCCTCCTCATCTGAAAATAAACCCAGTTCCTCTACCTCTGTCCCTTCCACTAGCAATAGCTTCACCTTACTTTCTCATTCTGATCCCAAGGATGACTCCATCCCAGCCACTTCAAGCCATGCTGGCCCTTCTGTTACCCCCCCAAATCTACCCAATCCCGCATTCTCTGCGCCTGACCTTCCTAAGTCGAGCTCTGCTGATAGGCCAGAACCCAACCCCTCCCACAATCAAAAATAGGTTACTTGGGACCCTAACCTTATGGATCTGGAGGGGCACACCCCTACTACTAATCGGGTTAACAATGATCTTCTGGAGAATGATCAGACAATCCAAATGGATGAAGACTCTGAAAACTTCGACCTTGGTGAACTGGACCTCATCGGTCTTGAAGATGCTTGCAGTAGGAAAGAATTCGACAAGATCAACCCTATGCAGATTGAATCTCTTGAGGCCGTGCTCACCAAAGTATAGCAGCACAAGAAATTGGGTATCCAACCAGGCAGTCGCTGGGATAGTCTGAAGGTGATGAAGGAAACCAATAAAAGAGGAAGAAAACCCGATTGGCAGCTCACCATTTCCCTCGGGGAGATACTGGTGGATTCAGGGCAATATCCCAAGCTAACTAGGTTCTTCAAACCCCTAGCAAATATTTCCCCATGAAATTAATCTCATGGAATGTAAGAGGACTCAATGGTCCAGGGAAATACAGAATGATAAAGAACATGATTCAGAAAGAGAAGCCCCACTTACTCTTTCTTCAGGAAACCAAGTGCAATAGTCAAACGCTGGGCTCAATCCTATCTAAAGCTTGGCCTAGCAGTAGATCAGTAGCTATGGATGCTTCTGGGTTTTCGAGCGGGCTTGCAATTGCCTGGGATACTCAGTCATTGCAAGTCAGTGACTTCCATGCTTCCCACAATCTCATCCAGGCTACCTTCCACCCGATAGGTACCAACATACATGGACATCTATCTAACGTTTATTTTCCTCAAGACCAGGCAAGCAAGGTGACGCTTTTAAACACTCTTTAGAATCTCAACTCCAACAGGTCCCATCCCCTTTGGATCTTAGGCGGTGATTTTAATATGATCACGCGGATGGCTGAAAAATATGGGGGCAGGTCTAGACTTGATCAGGACAGCTCACATTTCAAAGCTTTTATCAATAAAAACTGGCTCATTGATATACCTTTCTGCAACAGAATGTTCACCTGGAACAATCGTAGAATAGGAAGACAACAAATAGCCTCTAAGCTGGATCGATTCCTCTTGTCGGACAATTCCATTCATGTGGGGGGAGACATCACTGGGTCAATACTCCCTCTTTCGGGCTCTGACCACTGGCCCATCATGCTCCAATGGAAAAACATCAGATCTCATCCCAAAAGACCGTTTAGATTTTAAGCCTTTTGGCTTTCTCATCCTTCCTTCAAAGACTTGGTTCAGACTGTCTGGAAAAGCTACACTCCGCCTAAAGGGTCCAAAATGTTCCAGTTTCAGCAGAAGCTTAAGTTTCTCAAAGAACACATCAAAACTTGGAATCAAAACATCTTTGGAAACATATTTATGGAGAAACAGATCCTTGAGAAGAAGATGAAGGACGTGCAGCAAGAAATCATCACTTCGGGAAGATCCGAATCTCTCGCCTCCATGGAGCTTGACCTTCAGAGAAAACTGGAGGATAGATACAAACAAGAGGAAATCCTCTAGCGGCAGAAATATAGAGTTCGTTGGCTGAAGGAGGGTGAAAGAAACACCAAATTATTTCACAGCACGACCATTCAACGAAGAATGCAGAATAGAATAAGCCATCTCACTAATCAGCAAGGGGAGCGAATGGAGAGGCATGAGGACACGGAAAAAGAACTGGTTGACTACTTCAAGGGCATTCAGAAGGAGCAGCAGGTAAACCGACAGCCAGCTATTGATCAAATCAAGCATCTAATACCCAACTTGATCACAGCTAAGCATAACCAAATGCTTCTCCATCCAATCTCTCCACAAGAAGTGGACACCGCTATGGCACAGCTCAAGGATGGCAAGGCTCCAGTCCCAGACGGCTTCACTGCAAATTTCTTCCACCACTTCTGGGAGCTTATTAAAGACGAGGTATGGCAACTTGTAGAAGAATCATGAACAATGCATTGGATCTTGCCCTCCCTCAACACTACCTTCGTTGCGCTGGTGCCCAAAGAGGAGCAACCCAGCAAGCCCGAAAAATTCAGACCCATTGCCCTCTGCAATGTTATTTACAAAGTCATCTCCAAAGTCATTGCCAATAGGCTCAAACCGCTTCTCCCGCTTCTTATTTCGCCAGAACAAATAGGATATGTTGAGGGGCGGAAAATACTTGATGGTATAATTCTAACTCATGAAATTATACATTCTCTAAAAGTCTGCAAGAAGCCAGGTATGCTCCTTAAAATCGACCTTTCCAAAGCTTTTGATAAACTGAATTGGAGTTTTATTGAGCAAATTTTAAGTGCTTTCAGTTTTGATTGCATGTGGATCCGCTGGATTATGAGCCTCATCACCTCTTCCTCTCTTTCTATTCTTATCAATGGGATCCCTTCCCCTCTCATCCACCCTTCCCGAGGAATCAGGCAGGGGGACCCCCTCTCTCCCTTCCTTTTTTTTCTCATGGCCGAGGGTCTTGGCAGACTTATTCACAACGAAGTCTACAACAGTCGTTTGCGTGGTCTTTCTCTTCATGGTGCCCCTATCACGTCTTATCAACAATTTTTAGATGATAATATGCTCTTTGGCCATCCTTCTGTCCAAGAAGCCCGCTCGTTTAAAGCCATCCTCAACCTCTTCTCTCAAGCCTCTGGGTTAACCATTAATGACTGCAAATCTCAGATCTTTTTCTTCAACACTACCCCTCTGGCCCAAGCTAATATTGCTCGTATTCTAGGCTTCTCTGTGGCTTATATCCCAGACAAATATCTTGGGGCGCCTCTCATTGACTCTACTATCAGGAATTCCTCCTGGAATCAGCTCCTTGAAAAGTTGGAATCTAGATTATCTTCTTGGACCTTTAGAGCTCTTAATATGGTCAGGAGACTCACTCTTATTAAAGTTGTGTTATAATCTATGCCTCTTTATCTATTTTCTGTTCTTGCAGCCCCGAAATGGGTTCTCAAACAGATCAAAGCTCTTCAAAGTCGATTTCTCTCGGGCTCCTCTGGTCAAAATCGTAAATGGGCTTTGGTAAACTGGAACACAGTTTGTACCGCCAAAGAATCTAGCGGCCTTGGTTTAAGAAATCCCATGCACAGCAATGAGGTCATGGCAGCTCGTATTTGGTGGAAATGGATCTCTAATCCCTACAATCCTTGGGCTAAAATTTGGACTGCCAAATATGCCAAAAATAGATCTGCTGCAGACTTAATAAGACTGGCTCCCACACACTCTGGCTCTTTGGTGTGGAATTCTGCCAAGCAGAACTATGCGCTCATACAGCAACATAGTTTTTGGGAAATCCACAATGGAAAATCAGCGCGATTCTGGACAGACTCCTGGCAACAAGAATCCATTCTTCTGGAAAAGTACCTGTAAATCAACCTAGAAGATCCTAGAGAGGCTCTTGATGACAAAATTTGTAAGCATTGGATGGCCTCCGATAGCAATGGCTTCAGGCAGTGGAAGCCCTCTCATCTCATTAAGGCCCATGCTCAAAGCCCTGAAATGGAAGCCCTCGATAAGGAGCTGCAACAGAGGCAAATCAGAAGCTCTAATGACCCCGACATTCTCAGATGGGGTCACACTACTAAAGGAATGTTCTCAACAAAGGAAGCCTACTCTCTGATTTATCCCTCCCCTCTTCCTAGGGACTCTCTCTGGAAGATTATTTGGAACCCTATTACCTGGCCAAAGGTCTCTACTTTCCTATGGCTCCTAGGCCATAGACGCATCCTTACTTGGGATAACCTGGTCAAAAGAGGTTTCATTGGCCCTTCTCGCTGTCCTAACTGTGTTCAAAATGAGGAGACCATTCAACATCTCATGCTGCTCTACCCTCTTTCCAACTCCTTATGGGATAAGTGTAGTTTCCGTTGTCAGAAGAAAAAACCCTCCAGTGATATCTCTTCCATCTTGCACAACTGGCCCAAACGTCCTTACCTCTCTGCTCTCCTTAATGCTCTCTGGCAGCTCCTTCCTGGACTGATCTTCTGGACCCTATGGAAAGAATGAAACAAGCATATTTTCAAGAATCAAACCTCTACCCTGGACTCTTTATGGCATTCCTTTATCGAAAATCTTCAGGAAACTTTAGCTCTACACTCCTGGCAAGAAGAGGACTTTCCTAAACAACCAAGAGAAATATCTGTATGGAAAAACTGGAATCTCAACCTGGCGTTCACTCCAAAGATCAGAAACAAGGTGGCCTCGGACTCGCCTTTGCATTAGACTCCTCCCTCCCTCGGAGTTTTTAAATTAAATTTTGATGGGGCTTCCAGAGGAAATCCTGGACAAGCAGGTTTTGGTGGTATATTCAGAAACTCAAAGGGAGAAGTTCAGCGCCTCTATTATGGCTCCATTGGATGGGACACCAATAATTCTGCTGAGCTTGAAGGCCTCTGGCAAGGCCTATGTCTCACTCTTCAGCACAACTTCTTCCCTATTATCATAGAAGGAGATTCTCAAATTCTTATCAACATGGTTAATCAGCTTCTCTGGGGAGCCAATCCTAATAAAGTGGCTCACAGTTGGCGTTTGGCTGCTCGAATTGATAAGATTAGCAACTAGCTTCAAAAAAACAGGGTGGTTTCCTTCACCCATGTTAAACGTGAAGGTAATAAGGTTGTTGATCTCCTGGCCAATTTCGGAACTGAAAGCAATAGCATGCTCACTCATGCCCCCCTTTCTATTATCCATGACGGAGACATGCTTCAGAATTACACAATGTTGGTGCACAAGGATAGCCTTTCTCCGGATGCGGATGAGGTGGTGGATTGACAGGACCTGGGCCCCTGCGTAGCTCCCAACGGAGCTCGCATGGGAAGCCCACATGGCCTCACGCACCAGCCTTAAAGGCGATATTAATATGCCTCGGGTCGACTAGTCGGTGATTAATTGCACTTCGTCGCCTCTGTATATGGTGGTTCTTTGGATCTTGGCTCTCACTATGGATGGCGAGCATGACATGAGCAGCCATGGGAGAGCTCTGACTCCCCTTCGCGGTGAATTCCCTCCTGGCTTTGCCGATTCCAGTTTCAAAACTCAGACTGGGCATCATTGCTTTCTTTTGGCCTGCTTGGAGACGCTTCCAGGAATTCACTTCACCAACAGCCCCTTCTGTAGCGTCTCTTCTCCGCCTCGCGTCTCTATCGAGCTCCTTGTAGGCTCATTGATTCCTGCTAGTATTCATTTGCTTCCCCTTGGTCGTTGTCCCTCCGCTCACAGGGCCTCTGTCTCTTCCATTGTCTCGCCTTGCTCGCGCCACCTTGGTAGTCGTCCCTCCACTCACAGGGCCTCTGTCTCCTCCATTGTTTCGCCTTGCTCGCGCCACCTTCTCCTCTCCATGCCTCGCCTCAGAAAGCGGATGTGCTGTCGGTGCGGAATTAGTCGGGGTTAGGCCTCCGTTATTCCTCCCTCGTCCTCTTCTTCTTCTACAGGTGATGAGCCTGATCCTCCTCCTACTTCACGCAGAGGCAGGGGCAGAGGACGTAGGCGAGCTCGGGATCCCTGTCACGGTGGCCCTTCTGTTCCTTCTAGTCAGCCCAATCCACCTGGCAGAGTGCATTTGGGGCCCACCATAAGGCAAACTACTCAGAACGCTGAGCTTCGCTTTCACTGCACCTCTGTCGACTCCATTGTTACTGCCTTCATTACTGTCTCCCTCCGCGAAGAAATCCCTCACCCGGCCCCTAACCGCAGTACTTCTCCCTCTCCTCCCTGCGCCCGCTGCTCCACTCTCCCTCTTCATGCTGGGCTGAATTATGTCACTGAGGACCAGGACCTGAAGGATGGCAGTCAAGCTGGCAGGGTGGACAATAGCAATGATGACGAATATGGTTGCAGGATTGTTGAGGAGCCGATGTCTCTAGAGCATGACGGGTGAACTAAGGCACGCAATCAACATTCTCCCTAGGTTTCCTTGCTCAATTACTGTTGGAGCTTTTGTGTTTTTCAGTTTTAGAGCTCAGCCAGAATGGCTAATAGATGTCTTCAGATTATATGTTTCTGTCTCAATGTATTGCATAAACTTAAGGCCGGTTTCCCTATCATGGGCGGCCCAGACTATTATGTTTACTGGATCGGTTTCCCACTATGGGCAATCCAGGTCTTTTAAGAACAACATTCTTATCAACCCCAGCTATCTGGCTTTCATAGTAGAAGCTGTGGCAATTTTGTACTAGTACTTTTATACTTAATAGAATTAGTCTCACTTAGAAAAAAAAATAAAATTAGAAAGTTATTACTACAGTGAGTCAGTCAGAGATATTTTGGCATTGGGCCTTGCATGGTCTCAATTGTAAAACATCATTTACTCTGAATTTATTAAAATATGTCACCATAGATTAGGGAAACCTCCTCATTTTCATTTAAATATTGCATGTATTGTTCATTTTTATTGTTGGTTGGTTGTTGGGTTGACTACTAGGATGGATTTTGAGCTATGTTAATGGTGATGTTATCCCCTTTGTCATTATTTCTCCATTGTTTACCATATTGTACATCAATTTATCTGATAGTAGAACATAAATTTTAGATTGAGATATGCTATTTGGGCACCTTAACTCTATCTATTATTATTATCTTTATGCTTTCATTTTCAAAGTCTGATTAAAGAATTCAGGGGTGTCCTGCTCTTTAGCTTCACTTAGCTTGTTGCCTTGAGGTATACTTAGTAAATTTTAGCCAAAGAATTCAGGGGTTTTCTGGTATTTTATTTTTCTTAAAATGTTATCTTAAAGGCCTTATTTGAAGTTTATTTAAAGAATTCAGGGGTGTCCTGCTATTTGATTTCACCGAACTGTTATCTCGAATGTTTTCTTTGTTTGAAATTAATAGCTAAAGAATTCAAGGGTGTCCTGCTCTTTAGTTTCTCTTAAACAATTTATCTAAAAGATTTTCTTGTTGGAAGTATAGATAAAGTATTCTTAGTTTCCCTTCAAGTTTTGCTGAATTCAAAAACTTGTTGTCATTTGATATTCATCTTACCTAAGAAGATCCATTTGAAATAGTTAACTTTCCCTATGAAAATCCTTGAAGAGTTGATGTATAATTAAAATATTTTATGACTCCATAACCCAATGGATTAAGCTTCCCACATTCTATTTGTTCAACCTACAATAAATCAATCAATCAAACAAACAAACAAACAAAACAAAACAATCACAAAATTCATAAATAGCCTAAAATCATAAAAACATCAGCATAAAGACAAATCAATTAATTGTAAACATAGAGAGAGCACTCTCTGAGCCCAGGAATGCTACGTAATTTGACTTCAAAGTGGTTTTATGTGGTTCCATGCTACTTTTTCTTGCTAATATTTCAAATTACAGGGAGCCAACATAATGGCGACCATACTGGGGAACTAAGTTATTAAAAAGATTAATATTTCCTCAAGAACTTAGAAAACCGCTTTCAAATTTAGATGACTCAAGTGTCACCCAAGACTAGTATCTGGTTGCTAATAGTGGACAACATCCAGTCTCAAGAAAATTGAAAATCATCCACCTCGTGACTCCACAGCTCTCAGTAGGCCTAAAACACTCCACTGGTAGAAGAATACAGACTAGTTGTAAATATGTAGTGACTTTTTTATTATTGAAAATATGGCTGCAAGCATACAAATAACGTATGCTCTAATGAAATGAGATCACATTCCTGGATTCACACACAAAATTCCCTAAGTAAATTGGGACAGAAATCTTCCTGTTTTTTATGATAAGGAAAAAGATAATTCTTGGCTACATCTCATTAACTTTCATATAATGTAATGGAGGTTGAAGGTTGAATGGCATGAATATTTCCTCATGAATATGTTCATGCTAACATTAGAGGGAAAAGCAAGGGAATGGTATGAACGTCTGAAACTTGGTAATTTGTTTTCTTTGAAGGAGTTCCACAAGGTGTTTTACGAAAATTACAAAGAAAATTCTCCACATTTATCGTTAGCTGAAAATTCTTGTGATCAGTCTGAATATCTCATACAATACCTTATAAATAGTGATGAAGATTTGGGAAATTGGCATCCTGAGGATCTATTAGAGGCAACCCATCAATTTCATACTCAAGTCAACTATCATGACAATTAGGATAAGTTGGCTAAGGATGAAATCAATCAAGGAATGGAAGAAGATCCACGGGATATCTCTAAAGATAAAAATAAGGTTTCATTTTATATTTTTTGTAAAGCTCAAAAATACATTCAACCTTATGATCAGTCTTCACAAGAGAAACGGAGCAACTGGGGTTCTGTCCAATGAAAGTGAAAAATTCTTCATCCTTTAACTGAAGAAGAAATCAATCAGATCCTAAACATACATGCAACTTCCAAATTTTTATGTAAATAACATATTTCTATTTGTTATACTAGTGACTTATCCATTGAATAATTTTCTCATGCAAAAAATATAGAACATATTGATACTAATGTTGTACTACCTTCTCAAGAATACCTATTTCTAGAGAATGCCCCTATTAATGGTTTGCAGGAAGAATCCAACCCACTAAATCGAGGCATATCAGGATTAATTTAAAACAACATGGTAGTATATTACGAGGCTTCCAAGTTAGATGATCATGAAGAAGAGGTAGAGTTTCTTTCTCAAAATAATCTGGAGCACAACGAAGTGCAGCAAAGAATAGTCCTTGATGGAACTTACTATTTAAATCCTCAGGGCCAGATTCTATTGAAATATCCTTTTGCTGGTTTCTTAGAGACATCTAAATAGGGAGTAAAATATGCCAGTAATAGTTTGGTAAAAAGCTTAAATAAAATTTTGAGCACTACTATTTAGAATCAGGAAAAATGGGAGTGGCCTTTTCGTTTTTTTGGCACACTCAAAGAGCTAAAAAAAATCAATCATGTAGTCATTTACTTGATTGGTTGCATTGGAGAAGGGAGTTTACTTAGTGAAAATATGCTCCAAGTTAGATTAGGGTAGGTCGGTAGGCAAAGGAAGCTGATCTAAAAAGGAAAAAAAGACAAGAAACAAACAGAAGAAAAGAGGGCATAATTAAAAGAAAAAAGGTAAGCCCCATACTAAAAAATGAATATTTCTGAAAGTGTGCAAGTAAAAACTCCACTGCTTTTGAAAAGGAAAGTCTTGTTCAATCATACAACCTAAACATGATTGTACAAATTTTGAATTTTTGTTGATAAGTTAGAAATTAAGATTTTCCAAACTATTTAAACTTGTTTTATCAATAGATAGATAGAAAATGACATTGGCTCGAAAGTCTAAATCTGTAAACCAATAAGAAAATTGAGTTAGGTGATAAATGAAAAAATTCAAGATCGAAAGCCCTTAGTTTAGTTTTACATTTTGAAAAATAATATTGTATGCATCTTGTCCAAAATGTCACAATTCTTGATGATCAAACTACTTAATCTTGATTCATTCGTGCTTTAAATTTCATGTTGATAGATAGTGAACAAAAAATTTTCAAACTTTTTAATCTTGACAGATAAGTAGTTAAGTAGAGAATAAAAGATGGCATCAGTCTAATCTGAGCCTTTGGAAGTTATAATGGTAGATATAGATAGTTTTATTTCAAAAGAAAAATGATGTCAAGGGTTTTCAAGTCTAAAATGCACCGAAAAGAAATGAAGAAAAAATGTTAGACTAGGTGATGGGTAAGCAGAATTACTTTGCAGGAAGTATGGTTTTCCATTCTTGAAGGTCACAGTTACAAACAGCTTGCAGCAAATCAACAATTTTATAATGAAAATCAACCAAATGCAAACAGGATATTGATCTAAAAATGTTCTTGACACCTTCTAAAGGAGCTTCTCTCCCCAACTAGAGCCACTATTAGTCTTATGTATTCTAAAATATCACTAGATGACTACGGATTTTCTACAATCTAGTGAAAATAACATTCCCTGGCTGTCATTTATTTTCATAAATCTCACTGCCTTCACTATTTTCATTTAACCTATGCAATATCTCTAACTTTACCTTTTCTATTATTTTCATACCCTAAAATTTCATGTTTGACCCCAAATCCCTCATTTTAACCCCTTTTCTATGCTAAACCCCCACCACCATTTGCTAAAATCCTCTCCCCTTTCATTCATTTCCCTTCTTCCATTAAAACAATGTAAAAACCTATTTTTACATTGTTTAAACAATAAATTTTATGCATTCAGGACCCACACTTTTTAAATAAAACTTTTTTTATTTAGAACTACCCGACCCCGTTACGTTAACCCCCCGAAAACCCTTATAGGATTAAAGCCCCCCGCTTTAAAACCTTTACCCCCTGCTCATATAACCTTGGCCCATTATTTGTGAAGTGCCTCCACTTTAACGTACCCCGGGCCTCGAATTATAAAGGACCCTGCTATATTTAAACCTACCACCTCATTGAAATCCTGGCCCCACCCTCTAAAGCTACCCGTAGCCCACTCATCGCCCAACCACCATCAGATCTCGGCCTCCCAATCTGACGACCCATGCACCATATCACAATACCAAAAGCTCAAGCGTTAAAAACCTTTTAGGCTTCCAAAATAGGTGGTATTATCACCCATCCTTTCCTCCACGTTCCATCCCAATGTTTTATCCCATGCCCTCCGACCAATACCTCTAACCACCTATGCCCCATGAAAAAACCATAAAACCATCCTTGCGCCATAACCCAAAACCATTGACCCCGTCAAAACATGTTAAAGCCATGTCATTTCATGATAAGCCCCGAGGTGCCATGTAAACCCCTGCAAACCTAGAAGGCCATAAGCAAACCCAGAAAACCAATAAAGCTTCCATTACCCAAACTCTGTCTGCAATTTCCCTTACTTCCTGCAAGCCATCATTGCTTGCCATCCCTACGGAGCTCGGGAATTTATTAATAATTATTTTTATTTGTATTAGGAAATACATAAATTGTGTTTTCAAGGTCCAATAATTATTTAATCAGGGTTCTCTGTGTGACGAACCAGGAGCTTTGTTCATTTAAGGATCAGGAGCTCAAGATTAATTAAACGCAGCAGTAGATCATGGTTAATAAAGATCATATTATGATTACAAAGGAAACAAGTTTTTCATAAAAATACAAAGTATGGTAAGAGGATAAATTCATAATGACTGCGCACGCAGAGACGAAGACAAAATAAAAGCACAGAGTTAATGAACATATAAAATATCAGTGAAAGGTGAAAGAAAACGTTAAGAGAAAAATTCAAAAATAAAGGAATGATAAGGAAGAAGATAAAACAGTGGGATAAAGGAAGATATGACAAAGACAATGAAGGAAGTAAAAGGATTAAAGAATGAAATATACATATGAAGACAAAATTGGAGTTTAAAATAGAAATTTAAGGTTAAATGACAAATCATAAGCAAATCAACGAAGAAGAAAGATCTGAAAGACAACCTGCTAATCAGCGTTTACTTCTTCCAAAACTCATTTTTACACCTACAGGATAATTTTGGTTTAATGAGCTACCTAATTTAATGCTTCAGTCAAATATATTTTAACAGCTACGCAGAAGTTATTGTAAAAGTTAATGTTAAAGGAAAATAGTCAAAAATATCTTCAAGTTAGTTAAGCAGTAAATTAGAAATTTATTACTATAGTGAGTCAGTCAAAGATATTTTGGCATTGGGCCTTGCATGGTCTCAATTGACAAACATCATTTACTTTGTAGTTATTACAAATATGTCACCCTTGACTAGGGAAGCCTCCTCATCTGCTGTTAATATTGCATGTATTTTTCATTTTTATTGTTGGTCGGTTGTTGGGTTAATTGCTATGATGGATTTTGATCAGAAACTGAGTTGCAGAGACTATTGCACTGGAGTATTGTAACTATTTTTGAAATCAGTAATACAAGAATGTTCACAGGATTCTTGAGCTATGTTAATGGTGATATTATCCCATTTGTCATTTTTTCTCCTTTCTTTACCATATTGTACATCAATTTATTTGATAAGAGAAAAGAAATTTTAGATTGAGATATGTTGTTTGGGCACCCTAACTCTTTCTATTATTATTGTATGTATGTTTTCATCTCCAAAGTCTGAAAAGAATTCAGGGGTGTCCCACTCTTTCGTTTCACTTAGCTTGTTGCATTGAGGTTCACATAGTAGAGTTTAGACAAAGAATTCAGGGGTTTCCTACTCTTTGGTTTTGCTTAAACTGTTATATTAAAGGCCTTCTTTGAAGTTTAGTTAAAGAATTCAGGGGTGTCCTTCTCTTTAGGAGTACTGGATTGTTGTCCTAAGGTTTTCTTAGTAAAGTTTATCTAAATAACTCAGGGGTGTCCTTCTCTTTAGTTTCTCCTAAACAATTTATCTAAAGGATTTTCTTGTTAGAAGTATAGTTAAAGGATTCTTAGTTTCCCTTTAATTTTTACTCAATTCACAAACTTTTTGTCATTTCATATTCATCTTACCTAAGAAGATACATTTGATATAGTTAGCCTTCCCTATGAAAAACCTTGAAGATTTGATGTACAATTAAAATATTTTATGACTCCACAACCCAATGGATTAATATTCCAACATTCTATCTGTTAATCCTACAAAAAATAAATCAATCATACAAATCAAAACAATCCCAAAATTCATAACTAGCCAAAAATCAGAAAAACATAACCATAGATAACTCAGTTAATCATAAACATAGAGAGAGCCCTTTATGAGCCTAGGAAGTCTAGGTCCTTGGACTCCAAATTGGGTTTATGTGGTTCCCTGCTACCTGTTCTTTCCATTCTTGCAAATTACGGGGAGCCAACACGGGTGAACCCTTTTCACTACCAGAAAATGCATTCATCTAATACATTTATCGGGGAACTACAAGGTTGGTCAGGGGCTTCTCCTTCCTATGATCCATTTAGAAAAATTCACAATCTATTTCTATCCTCTCTTAATTTACCATATTTTTCTAAATTTACTAATGATCCCATTCATCATGATTGCTCATGGCTGCCTATGCATGCCAAATTACCATCCGATATTTCCATGTTCAAAGGGAAGCCTAGGAAGAGTCCTTCAACCCACAACACAACCTACCATTTATGGTGCTCATCTAATTCTCTAGTGTATGATTCTATTAAAATTCGCATGTTTTGAAGAACGTTAACTAGGGAGGCTACCAAGTGGTACATTGAGTTAGATAGTGCATCCTATGGTTATTTTTCCTCTCTAGGTTAAACTTTCCTAACACGTTTTTAGTTACCAAATCTGTATGATCTTGACTCTGAACTTTTGTCTAACGTCAGACAAGATGATGCCACACTCACTGTTAGCATAAATGCTTAGTGCAAGTGTAATAAACTAGCATACATTAGCTATGTGTGAAAAACAACCCTAACAACATAAATGGTTTCTTATCTCTTTAGATATGAAATCGATAGTTAGAAAAAAGTTGCAAAAACCTAGATATATCTAGTAAAATTAGTTAAAAAGTGAAAAGAAATAGTAATTTCTCCATGCATCCAATAGAAAAGACAAGATTTATAGAATGTTTTCATATATCATGACACTTGGTGAAGGGAAAAAATAGATGTTAATAATAACCTAAATTGGATGGGTTCTTGGTTGTCCTCAATGCTTCAGTTCTAGAAGTTTGTCTCTCAATGGTTCAGAAAACCCAAAATGTATGTTGAACTCATGTGGGATTTCAAGTAGAAAAATAAAATGGTAGTGACAATGAGAATGATCAAATTTTGACAATGAAAACGATCACAGTGAAGAATGAATGGAAACACCATTTTATTTATAAAAAAAATATTGAGTTATCCTTGATAGTAGTGAATAATATTTTTTTATTAACCAAGATCTAGATCTAACTGCTTGGAATATTTTATTATATATTTTTGGAGGGAAAAAAGTACTTAAATTGGATAAATACCTTTACTTAGAAATAGTCAATAAATAAATAATTTATTTATCATTTCAAGGATGTGGTTGAAGAATAATAAAAAAATAATGATTTGTTTAATTATTCCTAGATGATTTAGTCAAATTTAACAAGGAATAATAACTAAATAATGATTTAATTAATTATTCCTAGAGAAAAAATAAGATAAATAATGATTTATCTAAGTATTTCTCATAATTGGATTACATATGATGAGCAATATTATTTAGACAATGGTTTAATTAATTATCCCTAGAGTAAAATCAAATAAATAAGGATTTATTTAATTATTACAGATGGGGTTTCTCATTTAAGCAAGAAATAACTTAATAAAATGTATTTTATTAAATTGTTTCTTATAGTGAAAGAAATTTTACTATGGTAAAATTGGTCTTACATGGTGTACTTTGATCCATCCAACTATAAATGGTTAGATGAACAATTTTTGGTGATAACATATTCCCCCCCAACGTGCGAGCGTAAGGAGCTAATCATATGACCGATGTATTTTGTAAGAACATAATCACCATACACGGAAGGAGAGTGAGAGAGACATACAAAGAGAGAGAGAGAGAGAGAGATGAAGCGAAGCGAGACAGGACAATAACTTAGGGGGAGAGAACTACAAATTGATATAAGTATCCGTTTATGTTGGAGTACTTGTTAGGTACTAGATTTGTATACTTTCCACTCCCACTTTACCCTATATTTCTATCTCTTTATGCGATTATTACTCTTAAATGCATGAGGTAAAAACCTTTTCCTTATCGTTCATGGGATATTTGGTTAATGAATTATTTTTCATGGAGGTTTTACCTTTTTACATATTAACTCCAATATTTCTATAAATTTGGCTAAAACGGGAGCATTGTAGCTGTGAGTCGAGGAACAACCCATCATCTCCAGCATTTTCCTCATTTACTATTACAACATAACAGGCTTGTTTGTACCAGTGCCATCTGAGCTGCCATTTGAGGCATTTTCACGATTTCCTTCTAGCCAACGACGTTGTCATTGTAACAAGATGTATTTTGTAACTATGGGATTTCTGAGGGGAATCAAGGGTTCCAGGACATTTTTATAAAGAGGCTTGCAGGCTGTGAATCGGGGTTAATGCCTTGACATAAAAATATTGTAACAAATATCTTTTATCATTAATCGAATGTAAAACATCTTGTTGTTTCTTCTGTAGTTTATGAGTTTACCACAACCCTAATCAGAGAGTTGGGCCCAATATTCTGATCAGGTGTTGTTTTTTCCTTTCTTGCATTGTCTTTATGATTTACTGTGATTATATTACTGTTGTTATAGTTAATATTTAATTGTTGTGAAGGTCTTTCAATTATGCATTTTAGTTAATTGATGTTACAGTGGTCTGTGTGTTATGGATTTAAACTTGTGATCTATAGCAGGTCATGCGCTTGTGTCTGCATATACTTTGTCGTTAGTCTTGAAATAATTAACGCCCTCGGGTTGATAATCTATGTGGAAAAAGGGTTGAACATTATTCATATCCGGACACCAACATTTTTGCACCATTGCTGGGGAAGGCTAACCGTTGCAAGAAAATGATCTACAATAGATCTAAGGGTCAATCTCTCATCTTGGAGAGGGAATTTATTGCCCTTCTTCAATTCCTGATCATAAGTGCTTTTATATTTCGTTTTTTGTTTTTATTTTATTTTTTATTTTATTTATTTTATTTATTTTTCTGTATAATCGATTCCTCGTCTTGGGGAGGGCATTTATTACTCTGCTCCAAGTCCTGAGAATAACATGCTATTTTTTTCTTTCTGTTTGTTTTGATTTTATGTTAAAGTTAATCCCTCATCTTGGGGAGGGTATTTTTAAACCCTGCTCTAAGTCTTGGGCATAGTTCCCAATCTTTCGTTTTTCTTTTCTTTTCTTTGGACCAATTTCTCGTCCCGAGGAGGGTATGTGATTATCCTACTTTAAGTACTAAACTCTGATTTTCCTTTTTCTTTTTATTGTTTGTTTGAAACTATTCTCTCTTCCCAGGGAGGAAGTTATCTGTCCTACTCCAGGTCCTAAGAAATTGCTATTACTTTGATGAACCCTCCTCACAATTTGTATGCACAAAGATCCAAATAAGAGGGGCAAAGGAAGACCTACAAAGAAATGAAAGGATCTAGGAAGGAAGACATACATTCAGGAAAGTATTGAAGAATATAGATCTAAGGCATCATCTCGTGTTGCTGTTAGGCTTACATTTTAGAAGAATTCTGAAGGAAAATCTGTGGAACAACCAGTGCCATCCACTGTACAAGAAGGTGTTCTTTTGACGACTGAAGACTTAATAAACAGGGTATCAGTGGAGGATATTTCCTTATTAGCAGCAAAAGGGGAAGAAATAGCAAGAGCTGAGAAATTCTAACTTGGAAGGAGAACCTATAGATGGTTTTTCATCTCCACGAGATCAAGCCAGTGCTGTAAAAATTCCTATAGCTGAATGAAATGATTCTGATTTGGTGAAATAATTCTTGAAATATTTTGAGTCACCAAGGGAACAGGAGACCGAGGTGCAACCTCCTACCACTAAATCACTCCAAATACCAGCTAGAGAGCCAATCGAGATTCCAAGTGAGTATTGGAGGGTATTTATGGCACCTGTAAGTTCCTCTATTGATTTTCCCATTGGAAATGTTACAGGTGATGCACCAATGAGATCCATCCCTTAAACAACTTTGCTTAGTTTCCATGGCTTTTTTTCTAAATACCTTGGTATGTTCCTCTTTGAATTTGATATTGTTCGATGAGGATATGACTACATTGTTGATGCTCAGAAATTGAAGATATTTCCTGCTACCCTAAAGGGGACAGCTCTTAGATGGATCATGGGTTTAGGGGGAAGTACGATTACCTCATGGGAAGGGATGAAAGAAGATTTCTTGGGAAAATACAAAGATTATTGTAAGTCCCATGACATTAAGGATTAAATCTTTAAATTTTCACAAAAAGAGGATGAAAACATGGAGGACTGTGTAGAACGATTTAAATACATATTTTAGAGGTTAGGACATAGTGATCTGGACAAGGAAATTCTGAAAATCATTCTTCTACGAGCACTTAGGGAATACTCTCAGCAACTTCTGAATATAGTAGGCAAATGGGATATTTTGAAAGAACACTTCGATACTATCTGTGATTATTGTATTCAGTGTTCATGAGGGGCTGCAAGAAGTGGAAAAGGGATTTGGTCATCAAAGAATTCTGATAGAGGGGTTACAAAAGAAGAGATTGGAAATTTACTGGATGACCTAAGGATTGATATTCTCAGCACACTCTCAACCTAGATGGACACTTTGTAGGCAAAACAAAAGCAGATGGAATTTGAAAAACCCATGGCCATATTATGCCCACAGTGGAGAAAGAAGCATCCTTTGAAGGAATGCCCGTTAACCACCATTGGAAGCCTGCGCGATCTGTGAACAGACTCATGCAACCAGTTCGTGTCCTTCCTTTCCTGGGCTGAAAGCAGTTTTCCAAGGAGCAAGCGAAGAAAGTGTGGTAGACCAGCTATACTTCATGGGGTAGAAGAAGCTATGGCAACCTTGACCACCATCTATGAATCCAGGTATGTTTCAGGACCCATCTCAATACTTCAACTATTTCAATATGGGTCCCTAATTGCACCATTTCCAGTTATGTGGTCTCAATATCAGTATCCCCCTTGGAAACAATCGGTTCCCCAGGCCAGTCTGAATCCTTCATGGAATTAGACCTGGTGTGGACCCTCTCCTACTGGATAATTTCCATAGTCTATTCCTCAACAGAAAGTTCATTTTCACTCCAATTTACCCCAGGAAACCCAACCATTATACCCAAGCTACCTATCCAACCCAAATCGAATCTGAAAAATAAAGGGGTCCAAACAATAGACACTCTAAACCTTTTGTCTTACAGTGTCTTTACCACGGAACTCAATTAGATAAAACAATGGTCTAGCTAGGTAGTGAATGCACCTACTTCACCTATTATTACTCAACAATTTGACAATGAATATATTGAACCAGAATAGAGAACAACGAGGGAGAATTTATATCAAAACGAAATAAATTAGACACCTCCCCAAGCTGTTCCTAATCAAGGTCATTTAACTTCTACTCCATATCCTGAATGATTGACCTTGAGTAAACCAAACCCTCAAGTAGAATTTGACTTCCTAGGGGAATTACAGAATCTCTTTGTTAAAATACCCCTATTACAAGCTATTACGGATGTACCTATATACGCAAAAAATCCAAAGTAATACTGCTCTAATAAACTAGGGAGGAAACCTAAGGATCCACTAACCATTAATGTAGTGGGTAGACTATTCGATATCATGTTAGGAAAAATCATGCCTATAAAATATGGAGACCCTGGGAACCCGATTTAATAGTACAGATTAATGGGGTTGAAATCCCAAACCTATTGGTGGATTTTGGACTGGCCCTTAAAATTATCACTACTAAAACAATGAATACATTAGGACTTGGAAACATTAAACCAACCCCTACTATCCTGAAACTTGCAAACATATCCACAATTAAACCAGTGGGGAAATTATAGGATGTGATCATTTCAGTAGACTCATGGCATTACCCTGTGGACCTCCTTATATTACAGAATCATTCTTCAGTAGGTGGTCACCCATTGATTCTAAGAAAACACTAGCTTGCAACTGTAGATGCCTACATAGAGTGCCGATCTGGCCATATGGTTATATCAAATGGGACAATTACAAAGAATCTCAAGATTTATCCTCCTGCGGAACCAAGCCCATCTGAAAAAATCGTTACCCAATTAGAAATCTCTACCTGTAGAAGAGTCTGGAATCGAAAATGAAGATGTTAGACCAGTCCTCCCTATTGGGAAGTACCTTCAATTCAAAATAGAAACCGAGGATGATGCCATTAGTGCTTTCATTAATGATTCAAGTTTTGATTTTGATTCAACTCAAAATATTCTAAAATCTTCTATGAATTGTGAGGCACAAGAAAACATTGAACCAGAAGATGACATCGAAGACATTCCTGTGGCCTCATCCCATGATAGTACTCCAATTGAGATTGAACCAGGGAAAACACTTAATGTCAACCCAAACCTATCCAAATATATAAAAAAAATAGCTTTGGAAATTCCTTCAAGATCATCAGAAATATTTTTCCTGGGATTATACCTATATGAAGGGTATCCCTGCTAACTTATGCACTCATCATATCTATACTAAAGAATATTTCCGCCCTGTAAGATAGCCTCAATGGAGGATGAATCCTTCTCTCCAAAACATCGTCAAAGAAGAATTAAAAAAATTATTTGATGTAGGATTCATTTACCCCATCTCAGATAGCCAATGGGTATCCCAACTAGTTATTGTTTGCAAAAAGAATGGTAACTAGCGGATCTGTGTAGATTACAAGGAACTAAATAAGGCAACGCAAAAAGACCATCTTCCTTTGCCATTCATTGACCAAGTCCTAGATACGTTGGCTGGGAAGAAGTTATTTTCCTTCCTAGATAGATTAAGTGGATACGACCAGATCCAGATAGCCCCATAAGACCAGGATAAAACAACTTTTACATGCCCTTGGGGAACCTTTGCATACAGGTTTCTCCCGTTTGGCCTGTGTAATGCTCCTGCTAATTTCCAAAGGGAAATCTTGGGAATAGTTTCTGATTTGGTCGATGACAGTGTTGAAATATATATGGATGATTTTACTCCATATGGAAACTCATTTGAGGAAGGATTATCAAATCTAGAGAAGGTACTCAAAATATGTAAACAAACCCATGTATCTATGAGTACAGTCGAATTCCATATGATGAGGGAAGAAGGAGTATTATTGGGACATTTTCTCTCAGCTGTTGGAATTCAAGTTGATCCAGCTAAAGTAGAGGTAATATTACACTTCTTGGTACCCAAAACACCCACACAGGTACGTAGCTGATTGGTTGTGCTGGTTATTATAGAAAATTTATAGAAAATTTTGCTAAAATAGCACACCCACTGTTTCAATTGCTAACAAAAGATGCATAATTTTTGTGGACTGAAGATTGTGAGACAACTTTCATGAAAATTAAGGGGCCGGTGTGCACGGCTCCAATCCTCCAAGGATGTAATTGGGCATTACCGTTTCACATACATATCGATTCTTCTAAGACAACAATAGGGGCTAGTTTAGGAAAACAGGTAGACAAAACACTATATGTAATTTACTATGTCAGCAAGAACTTAATTCTTGCTTAGTTAAGTGACAGAAAAAAATTCCTGGCTGTCATTTATGCTATGAATAAGTTATGGCACTACATCACCAGGTATTCTACTATTGTCCATACTGGTCACACAACAATCAGGTATTTGATGAATAAACCTATTACTCCTGGCCATATTACAAGATGGTTATTATTTCTTCAAGACTTTGATATTACAATAGTATACAAGCCAGGAAAATATAATGTAGTGGCTGATTTCCTATATATTATGGATAATAATGATGAATGCACACCTATAGAAGACAGTTTTCCCAATGAAAATATTTTTTCAGTTTCTACTAAACCTTTGTGGTATGCAGATATTGCTAACTATCTTGCTACAGGGAAAGTGCCTCCTCATTTTTCATACAAGGAACAACGGAAAATCATTCATCACAGTGCCTGATATTCTTCGATGGCAGGGTACCTTTTTCATACAGGAGAAGATAAGCAGATCCGACACTGTGTATCTGAGAATGATATTTATGAGGTATTGAAAGCTGCCCATGATGGCTCTTGTGGAGGGAATTTTGCAGACAAGAGAACAATTCATAAGGTGCTACAAATGGGATATTACTGGCCTTCTATATTTCATGATGCTCATAATTATATTAGGAGGTGTGATAGTTTCCAATGTATGGGGTAGCTTGGTCGAGCTGATGAAATGCCTTTGCAGGCACAGGTATTCCTCAATATTTTGAAAATGGGCTATTGACTTCGTTGGACCCTTTAATCCACCCTCCCAACAAAAATTCCACATCTTGGTCTGTATTGATTATGTGAATAAGTTAGTGGAAACGAAAGATGTTGTGAAATAAACAGAGCAGGTTGTCTTATATTTTCTATTTAAAGAAATTTTTGCTCATTACGGTACTCCAAGAGAGATTGTTTCATATGGAGGAGCACAATTCACATCACACATGATAGCAAAGCTCATTCAAAAATATGGGGTCAAGCACAAAGTGACATCTCCATACCACCCCTAGGCTAATGGACAAGTGGAAAGAACAAACAAGACATTGGAAAACATTTTGACAAAAAATATGGCATACCATTGTTGGGATTGGGCTCGGAAGCTCCCAGAAGCTCTCTAGGCATAGAGAAAAACATGGCGGAATACAACTAGGTTTTCACCATTTGAGTTGGTTTATGGGAAATCCCTGTTGTTTCCAATATAATTTGAAATCAGTATGCTTAGAACAACTCTGGAAGTTGGTTTAGATCTATGAGATGCTCAGAAACACCAACTGGCTCAGCTCAATGAACTCGATGAAATCCGTTCAATGGTTGTCCAACGAACGACTGCTATCTAGCAGTAGATAATGAAATGCATGATAAGCTTATTAAAAATAAGTTGTTTCAAAGTGGAGATTGGGCACTACTTTATGACTCCCATTTTAAGGATTTTAAGGGGAAGCTTTCCACTCATTGGATGGGACCTTATGAGGTGGACGTTGTATTTAATAATGGAATAGTCAGTCTAGTCACAATTGATGATAAACGTGCTTCATTTATATTCAATGGAAATCGCCTCAGATTATACCACCACCCGGCCTCTAAGGATGCTTTTACTAAACAACTCTCAGAGAAATATGGTTTGAAGGTCATTAGCGCAGAGAATCCTTCCTCTGCACCCTTGTTGTATATATATATATATATATATATATATATATATATATATATATATATATATATATATATATATATATATATATATAATAAAATAATAAAGAATTATATTGTTTGTCTTATTGTATTTTTGCAGGAGTTACTACTAAGGAGTAAAAATCAAAGAATTTTTTTCCAAAGTATCAGTTGATGCTACACCAGATGTTGTTACATAGGATGTTATTACTCACATTACTGTTACTCCAGATGCTACTACTTTCATTTCTGTTACTCTAGATGGTGTCACACCAGATGTTGTTATTCTGATGCTGTTACTCGATGTTGCTACTCGATGTTGTTACTCCCAATGCTGTTACACCACATTGCGGTTACTCCCAATGCTCTTAAACTGGGTGATGTTACTCCGATGCTATTACTCGTACTATTGTTACTCCATCCACATCATTACTATGTCATCATCATATTAACCATCACTTCGTCCAGGTATGCCGTCGAGTATGCCTCCATGTGAATATTACCGATTTAATTAAATATCCCATGTGAATATCATAATGCCGCAGACAGAAAAAATTTAAGTTGGGGGGGTTGTCGTCATATTCAAGGACGACGTAATAATTGCCTCATAAATTAGTATGACAATCCTTTCATGGTACACGTTACGATTCCCATGAACATGTGGTATCATCATTTAATACTTATTGGGATCCATAATATGTCTTGTCCACTCTATATGAAACAATTATTATTTTTATTCACCACACTTACCATATTCTCTTATAAATTTTCTCATTTTTCGAGAGGTACCGTTCATATTTACCGTTACCACCTTTCCATTTTCACCATGTCGTTTCTCTAAGTTTGGTATGCACCACCTTGCCCAACGGTCTGTTATTACAGGCAGTGCTGCTACAAGTCTTCGCAGTATGGGTGGGTTGGCTGTGTGGCATGAACCTGAAAACACAGCTTCAGTCCGCAGCAATCCAGAGGTATGGAAAATTTTTGTTGACGCATGGTCGAATACCTACTTTGACATATTGCAGGGTTTTGATGGAGGAATCATAATATAATTCATACTCAATTTAGAGGAGAAATACTCGCAGGTTAGAGGTTTGAAAGTTCTTGTCACAGAAGAGGTAATTGCAGAGGTTAGTGGGCTAAGATAGCAGGGGCACCAATCGTTTGCTCGAAAATTTTCTCTCCCAGAATTTCTCGAATTGTTCTTACAGGCAAGAGAAAGTATCATTCAAATGGGCAGAGGATACAAGCATAGAACTGTGTCGTATCCTTGGGATGAATTTGCAAGTTTCGTAATAAAATACATAACCTATGAGGGTTGAGCCACAACTCTGTTTAAGTATCATTTTAAAATTATAATGCACCTTCGATTTCTACACGATCAGGTGCATGCCTTAAACATGCCCTTCTTCCTATTGAAATAGCTGTAGCACATGGCACAGTCTGCTTGGTTCTCTCACCAGATGTTGGCAGTGCTTTCTAGCCATGGACTGGTACAATTATTCGTCATGCATGCAGTAGGAAGTCTTCAGGTCTCCTGAGTGGAACTTTGTGGGTCCTCAGAAGAGGAGGTAGCAGCCATTATTACTACTAGAGAAGAGGAAGAAGCCTCTCCAACTGGACTATTAGAAGATGAACATTCAGAAGGAACTGATCAAAGAGGAACCCAAGGAAATGGAAATTGAAGTTGATCAAGAGGAACCTCAAGAGATGAGAATGGAGGAGGTAATTAGCAACACAGCCGATGGTGCAACACAAGAACCAGCCTTGCTTGAAAATCCCACAGAAGAACAAATGATAGTAGAGGATGTAATCGACGGCACAACTGAGGCTTCCACACAAGACCCAACCTCGCTTGAAGGGCCCACAAAGGAAGAAATTATGGACATCGTGCAGGAATTCGATACTGTTATACAGTCATCGACTTTTGTCAATGAAGAATAAAGGAATGAAATGGTGGATAGAGGAATGGCGAGTGATGTTTTTTTGCAAGAAACAACATCACCTGCCCAAACAGATATGGATGTTGTTACAAGTGGGGGTGTTACACAAGAACTACCCCAAATTCTACTAGAACAGGAGGGGTCAACCTACGAAATTGACGGTATTCCTCAAGAATTGGTACCAACTGTGCAGAAAGAGGAAATTCATGAGGAGCAAGAAGGTAGAGAAGAAATTAACTATTAATATAGGTGGATATTGGTGGTCACCCACCTATTCTACTTTAGGCCCCACCATTATCTCTTTTAGTTTTTCAGTTTCGGCGCAACTTACTATTTTTAGCAGTTTTTTGGGTCCTGAACTTCCGGAGCCGTTTTGAGGCCCTAAACGATGTTTTTTGGGAAAAATGGGACCAAAATGCATCCATGGACCAATGTTTCTCACTCAAAATTTTTATTCCTCGGATAGATATCTCTAATGAGGTATGGTTCATGTCAAACGGAGGTCGTATGCCAAAGTTACGGCCCCGGGAAGTTGAAACACCAATTTACCCAAACGGAGCCCATAGTTTTGGCACTTCATCTCCTAGGTTTATGGTTTTCCATTGTTTCTAAATAATAAATAGGCCCTCGAGCATCATTGTAACTCAGTTCAGAGGCTGGTAGCCGCCACATCTCTTCTCAGAGATAGATACTAATGCCCTAGCTAGTTTATTTCCATTCTGTCTATAAGAAAATTTCAGTTCTTTGATATTAATGAAATGAAGTGTTATTTCCACTGCATCTTTGTATTTATGGTTATATGTTTATTCTATTGTGTTCCTTCATAAATCTGGATCAGTGGTATCAGAGTGGTCTACTTTTTCTCGATCCTTCTTTGCATGTCCCCAACGAGGTCGAGGTATAAGGAGTTAGGACTCGATCTGGTGGAACCTTTACAAGATCAGCCTCGTAAACCCCGACAGATGACCATGGGGTACGAAAAGAAAGATGAGGGAGCAAGATATCCTATCAAAATATTGCTCGAGGCAGCCCTCGAAAAACAAAGGAATGCAATGATGAATAACTTTGCCCAGATCCTTCAACAACTGTCCACCGGCAGCGCATCAGCATCCAGCAGCCAGTCTAGAGGTGCAACTCCTTTTAGGGTACAAGTAAATTTTGACATTCCCATATTTGAGGCTCAAATAGATGCAGATGTCATAGATATATGGTTGAATCTATTAGAAGGATATTTCTCGGTTCATGAATTTTTCGATCGGGAGAAGATTATTTTTGCACTCCTCAAAGCTGGCCCCCATGTCAAGGACTCGTGGGAAACCCACTATGAGAAAAAGGAAGAGAAAAACCCCTCTCTGTTCTCGACCGTAACCACTTGGAATTCTTTTCGAGACACCATCAAGGAACAATAATATCCCGTGGGGATCTATGAGTAAAATTACATACAATGGACCACGCTGCGACAACAAAGGGACCAAGATGTGCATGAGCTGAAAAATATATTCCATACCCTGAATAGAAAGTTGGGTATCAAAGATTCAGAGAAAAATCTTGTGCTAAAGTATCGAATTTATCTACATAGATACATTCAGGAGGAAATGGAGTTCCTCGACATCTCCTCTCTTGGTATGACATACCGGTATGCTGCCAAGATTGGGAAAAAATTCAAACAAAAAAAGCGAGACTTTGGATCTGCAAATCAAAAGCAAGGGAAAGGTGCTCCCAAATTGCAGAACAAAGCACAGAGCCAAGGCATGGCGACTGAAGACAACCTGTCAAAGCCACAAACAAAGAACAACATCGCAAAGCCAAAGAAGGACATGGGAATAAGAGCTCCACTCACAACAAAAGTAAGTGTCGGGCCAAGCAGTCGCTGGTGGCCAAGATGAGGGCTTTTGAGTCAGATGCATTCTCTGAATCTGAATCAGAACCTGATAAGGGGAATGAAAAATGGAAACATATTATTGATGCAGAGCCCAAGGCCACTATTGCCACTACGAAGATCCAGAAGGAGGAACCACAAGATCCAGAGGAGAAGGAATGTCTCTTCCACTCCCAGATGTGGGTAAAGGGCTCCCCGGTACAGTTCACTGTCGACAATGGGAGCGAAAAGAACCTCATTTCAGTAGAAGTTGTGAAGCGGTTGGGCTTGCCAACCATAGCTCACCCACATCCATACACCATCGAGTGGCTTCCCCAGGGATGAGATATTTGTGTCAGCCAGCAGTGGCACCTTCCCTATAGCATCAAGCCCTTCACGGATGAGGTATTATGTGACATTGATCCTATTGATGTCTCTTATGTATTATTAGGAAAACCATACTTTTGGAAGTGTCACGCTGTGTATGAGTCTCAGCGTCGTGTTTTTATTGTTACTTTGGGAAATAATTTGTACAAGATACCTGAGGTACCACCTCCTGGCACTATCTCTTTGGTTACTACAAAACAATGCAGTAAGCACATTTCCAAAACTAGGAGATTTTTTTTCCTGATGATCTTCCCCCAGGGAAAGAATAAGACTATGGCCACGACCTCCAGACAGGGCTCCTCTGCATGATAACAACAAATGGATAAGGCTGTGGAGGAGTACGGGGATATCTTCACCTCACCCACACGGGTTCCTCTACACTGTTAAGTCAAGCACCCAATTGATCTGACCGTAGGTGCGCCACTACCCAATGGACCGATCTATCGGCGCTCTGTTCTAGAGAATGATGAAATCAAGAGGTAGATTTAGGAGCTACTGCAGAAAGGTCACATCTGACCAAGTTCATCTCCCTGTGCGAGCTCGATCGTGCTGGTACAGAAGAAGGATGGGACGTGGAGACTCTGTATTGACTATCGGGTGCTAAAAAAGATCACTGTCCAGAATAGGTACCCGATCCCATCGATTGATGACCTTATGGACCAACTCAAAGGTGCAAAATATTTCAGCAAGATTGACTTGAAGTCTGGGTATCACCAGGTACCAATTGAACCCTCCAATGTGTGGAAGACTTCCTTCAAAGCCAAGGAAGGCCTTTTCGAATGGCTGGTCATGCCTTTCGGGTTCATGAATGCTCTCGCAACCTTCAGGAGGTTGATGGAAGACATATTGCATCCATTCACCAACTCATTTGTAGTGGTGTACTTGGATGACATTCTGATCTTCAGCCAGACTTGGGAAGAGCACCGCCACCACATCCGACAAGTCCTCCAAACACTTGGGCAACACAATCTGTGTGCCAATTTGGAGAAGTGCACTTTTGGCATGACCCAAGTTCACTATCTGGGACACATTATTGATGGAACGGGGGTGAATGTGGATCCAACCAAGATCCAAGTCATTCGGAATTAGCTAGCCCTAACCCCTATAACAGAGCTTCACAACTTTCTAGGTCTTGCTAATTCCTACCGTAGGTTCGTGTTGGGATTCTCTCATATCACTTGGCCCTTTAGTCAAGTCACCAAGGGAGGAGCGAGAGAAAAAATATTTTGGTTTGAACCTCAACAAAAGGCATTCATAGAATTGAAAAATCGCCTCTATTCTGCCCCAGTGCTCATATTACCAGACTTGCAACAACCACTTGAGATCGAGAGGGATGCCTATGACTATGCTATTGGGGAAGTTATTACTCAACAAGGACATCCAGTGGCATATCACATTGAGACATTGTCTAACACAGTTCGCAAGTATCCCACTTATGACAAAGAAATGTATTCCATTGTGCAAGCTTGTCGACAATGGAAGCATTACATTTTGGGGAAGGAAACAATCATCCACATAGAACACCAGCCCCTGTTGTTCATATAGACACAACGGAAGTTGCAAAATGATCGCCATCAAAAGTGGTCCACATATCTGCAACAGTTTCATTTGAACATCAAGTACAAGAAGGGTAGCACCAATAATGTTGCAGATTGCCTCAGCCGACCACCGATCGTGGTGTTCACAACCGTTCTCAACTCTTATGGGCATGAGGCTTCTGATTGGTTTTTTCTCTATGAGAGTGACCTGGAATTTGGCCACAATTATAAGGCACTCTTGGGGGTACACAAGTTCCAAATTTTCACCTCCATGATGAAATTTTATGTTACCTGGGACACCTTTGTGTTCCTTCAAGTGAGCATGCCAATATGATATGGGAAGCACACTACAGTTGAGTCATTGGGAATTTCAGGGTCACGAAAACAATAGTAGCACTGCATAATTATTTCTATTGGCCAAACCTTCGAAAGGATGTCGAGAAGCACATCAGATCCTGCATTGCTTGTGCCATTGCCAAACTGACCATCAAGAAGAAAGACCTATATACTCCGCTACCTACCCATAGTTGACCTTGGGAGTCCATATCTATGGATTACATGTTGGGCTTGCCTTCTACTAAGTATGTAAATGACTGTGTTTTCGTGGTTGTTGACAGATTCTCGAAGATGGCCATTATGGTGGCCTGCAAGAAGAATATCACTATAGAAGACGCTACTAAACTCTTCTTTGAATGAGTGTGGGTGCACTTTGGGATCCCAAAGTCGATCATATCAGATCGGGATAGTAATTTCCTCACCACATTCTGGTCCAACCTCTGGTCAATGCTAGACACCAAGCTCACCAAGTCCACAACTTTCCATCCCCAAACAGATGGCCAGATAGAGGTCATCAACAGGATGATTGTACACATTCTGTGCATGTACAATTCAAAACATCCACGCACATGGGATGAGAGCATCCCCGATGTAAAACATATTTATAACCAGGCTCTCCATGGTTCAACCGACCATAGCCCCTTTCAGGTGGGCCTGGGATTCCAGCCACTATGTCCCACTGACGTAGCCATGCCATTTGCGGTTACTCAGGCCGATTCAGCTCATGTCCAGTCTGAAGTTGACAAAGAAAATAAATTCATCGATTGCATTCAACACATCCACCAACAGGTTCATGACATATTGGATAGAGCCAATGGTAAGTACAAGCAATGAAATGATCAACATCGGGTGCCGTACAACTTCCATGTGGGCGACAAAGTATGGCTACATTTGTAGAAGGAGTGCCTCACTGGACCCCACCACAAGCTTTACCCAGTCTGGTATGGGTCATACACCATCACCAAGGTTGTATGGAATAATTCCTTCCGGCTCAGTATTCCACCATTCCTTGGTCTACACCCAGTATTCAATGTTTACCACCTTCATCGTTACTTCCCACCTCTACTGGACACCTCTGACATTGCAGAACAACTCACACCAATAGAGTTAAACCTAGACTGCATGGAATAGGCCACCACAGATTGTATCATGGACATGTAAATCAAGAACACTCACCAACAGAAGATCCAATTGTATCGCGTTGTCAAAGCTGGCCAACTCCTACACCAGGGAAAGTTGTTCATTAGGGACCAAGTTCAGTAGAAATTTCATCATCTCGTGGAGTGACTTAACGCAATGGGTACCATTGCTTCCTAAGGGGGAGGAAAGATCCAAGTGGATATTGGTGGTCACCGGCCTACTCCATTTGGGGCCCCACCATTTTCTCTTTTAGATTTTCAGTTTCGGCACAACTTACTATTTTTAGCAGTTTTTCGGGTCCTAAACTTCCGGAGATGTTTTAAGGCCCTAAACGATGTTTTTTGGGAAAATCGGGAGTAACATTGGTCCATGGATCGATGTTGCTCACCAAAAATTTGTAGCCCTTGGATAGATATTTCTAACGAGGTATGGTTCATGTCAAACGGAGATCGTATGCCAAAGTTACGCCCTCAGGGATTTGAAACACCAATTTACCCAAATGGGGCCCATAGTTTTGGCGCTTCATCTCCTAGGGTTAGGGTTTTGGATGTTTAGGGTTTTCCATTGTTTCTAAATAATAAATAGGCCCTTGAACCTCATTTTAACTCACTTTAAAGGCCGGTAGCTGCCACATCTCTTCTCAGAGATAGCTACCAGCACCCTAGCTAGTTTATTTCCATTCTGTCTATAAGAAAATTTCAGTTCTTTGATACTAATGAAATGAAGTGTTATTTCCACTACATATTTGTATTTATGGTTATATGTTTATTCTTTTAAATTCCTACATAAATCCAGATCAACTAGGAGGTCGATATCATCCCACAAGAACCAATATAGACACTAGAAGAAGAAATGGTGAGCAAAGAGTGAGAGGAGAGAAGGGAAACAAGTTGTGGAATCGATGCTGCTCCACAAGAACTAACATCGACCCCATTGGAGGTAATAATGTGTGAATTTGTGGTTCAAGCTAGAAATGAGGATGATGAGTTTTTCCCCCACTCTCTGTTCCAGTCGATGATGCTTAGAGGGGTGAGGGGGTTTCGCTCGCCCAAATGATTAACAGAGGTAGTAGTTGTCCCACCAGTTCTTAAATTTGTTGACACGACCAAAATTGGCCTAGTCACTACCAAACCTCTGTTGGAGCACTTAAAGGCTCGTGAAGAAGATAGAACTCCTGTGGAGACATTGGAACACAGATTGGTCATTCAAAATGTCGACTAAACAGTAGGAGTCTTCGAAGGGAATATAGAGAAAGAAGCCCTTGAAGATAGGGAGCCCATCCAGAAAGGCTTAACGAGAGAATCCACTGATAATGTGAGCAACATTTCGCCACCTCTTGAGCCTGTCATAGGCCCAAAGACTTAATTTATTGTTAAACAATAATGGGTTGAACAATGTGAAAAAATAAGGTTACCTCCCAAAAAGAGGTATCAGCTGTAGTTTAGAGAAACGATGAGACTAAAAAGGGAGGTTCAGGATTTGAAAAGACAAGGTTCCTGGCTGAAAAGGAAGGTAAAAATCTACAAATGGAAGGAAATAAAGTCGAAAATTGAGGTCTCCTCTACAGCCACCTGGACCGGCTCCATCGAAGAATTGTTTGAAGGCCGGGAATTTGTATTGGCCACTAAGATCCAGAAGTGGTAGTCAGTTGCAAGTGATCATAAGAAGGAAAAAATTTGAGTTCGAGAATGGACTGCCAAAGTCATCACAGGGTACATGGATAAGTTGTATAAGGTGCGACTGACGCAGGCTAAATAGAAGGAAAGAATAGAAGAACTGGAAGAACAAGTGCAGTTGCTGCAAACATATAAGGAGAAGATGTTCTCCCTCGCACAGTAGGTAATGGTCTATAGACCTCCTGCACATAGCTATGCCTTATTCCTTCACGAGAAATTTCTTTTCTTTTGTCTTGAAATTATATATAAGGATATTTGGTATGAAATTGAGGACCCCATTCAATTTATTCATATTTTAAAAATTCACGATATCATAGGACAACAATTAATGTGTGAGCTCTACATGCATGAGTATTTTTAAGGCATGATCATTACTTTAACCCTGTTCCATTTGTGGGGGATATCCATTTAAGATATTTCACCTCTTATACAATCAATCAGATTAAGTGGAGAAAGGCTTGCGATACATTTGAAGAAAACCAAGATGGAAGGCCATTAATGATGACGAAAGAGCATGGCCAATCCTCAAATATTTATAACAAGCATTATGCATTCTTACAGATTGAGGGTTGTAGAGAACACATGTTGGCAACCTAGAAATGGTGTGCTGACCTATGTGTTGGGCAGATTATGATGTTCCATAAAGAAGTGTTGGACAGTTGTCAGAAAAGGTTGATGTTGTCATCATCAGCCGTCAGAGAACGAGAACCATTTGGGGCACCTAACTTTGCACGGGCTTTAGAAAGAATTCCACATTTCATACTTGTGGGGTCAGATGGATGGGATTGAGGTTTCAATTTCCCCTTCTCTGTTTTCCAACCAAGTGGTATAATAATGCATACAACGTTGATCCAGACTAGTGGAAGGATGTTGTTTTGACAAAGGGATATAAGCTACCAGGGATAGAAATGGCTGAAAGGTATGAGCTCACATAGCTTCATGCTGATCACAGTCGGTCCAATCCTGATATGAGGAGATGACGAGCTGCATGAGGACTTCTAGACAGACCAGTTGGGATAAGATGTTGGGTACCAAATTTGTATACTTTCCTCTCCCACTTTACCCTATCTTTTTATCTCTTTGTGCCATTATTACTCTTAAACGCATGAGGTAAAACCCTTTTCCTTATCTTTCATGGGATATTTGGTTAATGAAGTATCTATCATGGAGGTTTTACCTTTTTACATATTAACTCCAATATTTCTATAGATTTGGATAAAACAAGAGCATTGTAGCTGTGAGTCGAGGAACAACCCATCATATCCAACATTTTCCTCATTTGTCGTTATAGCATAATAGAATTGTTTGTACCAGTGCCATGTCAGGCCTTTTCACGGTTTCCTTCTGGGCAACTAGGTTTCTGTTGTAACAAGATGTATTTTTGTAACTATGGGGTTGCAGAGGGGAATTGAGGGTTCCATGAAATTTTTATAAGGAGGCTTGCAAGCTATGAATCAGGGTTAAGCCATTTTACATACAGATCTTGTAACAAATCTCTTTTATCATTAATCGAATGTACAACAGCTTGTTGTTTCTTATGTAGTTTGTGAGTTTACCACAAACCTGATCAAAGAGTTAGGCCCACTCTTCTGATCAGGTGCTACATTTTCCTTTCTTGCATTGTTTTTATGATTTAGTATGATTTTATTACTACTGTTACAGTTAATATTTAATTGTTGTGAATGTCTTTCAATTCTGCAGTTTACTTAACTGTTGTTATAGTGGTATGTGTGTTATGGATTTAAACTTCTGATCTACAACAAGTCATGTGCTTGTGTCTACATATACTTTGTCATTAGTCTTGAAATAGCAAATGCCCTTGGGTTGATAATTTATGTGGAAAAAGGGTTGAACATTTTTCATATCCGGACACCAACAGTACCTGTTCTTAATGAGGTAGGGGAGGCATACCTATTCCCACTGAGATTACAAAGTACAAATAACGATAATGGGCTCAACAATATGAAATTAAGCAATAAAGGACATGATAAATCGTACATGACATACTAACATAAATGGGCCAAAAAAAAAATATAATAGATATGACATACCTACTGTGCCTAGAGAAACATGAGCTAGGACTAGATACAATGATATATGAGTACATGAGACATAATAACAACTAAAGAAGCCCTGCTGAATAGGAAAGGGCTATGAAAATATGAAATGATCATCTGAATGGTGCACGCCTTCTATAGGTGCTCCAAGTGGCTGAAACTGAATCCATCAAATTTGTGGAGATGCATCTGAGGTTTTATCATAATATGAGGTCATCCACTCCTATGGGGGGTTGCTTAAACAACTAGTCCCTGATGAGGTCCGAAACATCTCACACGCACCCGACAATCATTGGAACAATCTCCTGGATCACTGGACCATTAAGTATATGAATCTCAATCATGCAGTAATGAGATGAGGCCGAGAGGATGAGAAACAACCAAGTCAAAGGGCAATGATGATTCCCTTTTCTTGATCTAAGGCACCGAACAAGAATGGAAGCTAGAACCAAGGTACACCACCCTCTAGACCAGTATTCTGGAATGAATGTACTGATGTGGAGAGAAGGTTGTCCGCCATAGGCGAGTAAGTGATGAATCCTTAACTAAGGTACGAGGGATTATAGTAAATTTATTGATGTAATAGCACTGTGGATGATAATGTAATAAGGGGATATTGAGTAGAAAACACACGACTTCCCTTGTCAAAGCATAAAAATCATGGATGACCAAGAAGTGACTGACTCAACTTCAGAGGGGATGAGGGAGAGTATGACTGGAGGCAAAAATGGTTGACACAAGGGTAATGCAAGGAAAAAATGGATGGAATAATGTAATAGGAGGAAAAGGGACTCGGGAGAGACTCCATGAATGCCATGATGACTCAACTCGGATGCTTTGAGAAAGGGTGACTCGATGATGCTGTCACATAGAATAGGTCAAATGGGGACCGTAAAGCATGAGAAAAAAATGGTTACTCATGAAGGAAATCAAGACATGAGCTGAAAAGTATGAAGGTGAGGTGGTGCCCCAAGTACAAGAAATGTATATAATGAAATTCGATTTTAGGAGTTGGTAAAGTGACCCTTCTTGGAAAAATGGCTTCCTAGTGATGTGTCAAATTACCAAAAACAAAAGAAGACCCATTATAGTGCTTAGTGAGAGGTTTCCAATGGTGCTGATGGTTTTTCAAACCGAGCTATGGTGTGGTCGCAATTGGTGAAGGAATATTTGAGGTTTTCCTTTAAAAGGGAGATTTCCCTCCAATTTAATTCATTTCCTAAGTGTGTTGTGGTGAATTTGGAGAGGAGGAGAAGGCACTAAATCTATTGGATATCGTAGCGAAAAAACCAACCATCAAAAATAGGGTCTGTAATTTTCAGGTAGGTGGCCTTGTTTTTTTAAGTATGACCTTAATGCTTCTTAGAAAAATGGTTCCTGATAAAGAATAAAGGTAAGAAAAGAATACAGGAATGAGCCACTAGAGAAGGTATATTATTATCCCCGCTCACCAAGTAAAACATGGGGAGAAAGCAGTAAGTGTGGTGTCACATAAAGTAGAATATTTGAAGATATGGTATCAAGAATCTACGATATATGGCTCTCTGGAGATGCCGATAGGATAAAATATCGAAGGAATGGGAAGATAATGGACCATACCTAGATCAGTGGGGTCTAGGCCGAGACTTATGTTAATCATGTCAAAAGGTAGCATGGGGAAATAATGCCCCCAAGCATGGGATACTACCCCCCAACATATGTGATGGAGGGCACTGATTTGGTATGCAAAGGTGCGAATGGTGCCCCTATCTAGAGGAATTTGTGGAGTTCCATGGTGTTTGATGTGCTGAAATAATCAATTCAATAATTCAGTCTCATAGGCACTAAATCCTCAAGAGGATGGTGAGAATTTATAGGCACATAGGTGCCCCCAAGCATGCTATGGAAATTCCAAATATAATTATAATAGTGGAATCTAAACAAATTTTGATGATGCGGTTCACCTTTGATTATCTTGTGGTTATCTTCTTATGGGAAGAATGGATAGGTATAATTGCAGAAATGAAATATTTGATTACCAATATCATTTGGCATTGCATATATGAATCAAATGGACTGAATTTTTGGGTTTTCATACATGGGGTCATTATACCAAAGAGTGGCTTCAGAGATAATGAATTGGTGCTCACTATTAAATCATAAAGTTTGGTAAAAAACAATGTCTAAGGGACTCGGTTGTTGATGTAAAATGAAGGAATAATTAAGTGGATCATCCCTAGAGTGGTCTAAAGTGATATGGGACTCTATAGTTTCTTCAAAATTGGAAAGAATAATGGGACTAGAGTCGACACTACCAGATAAACTAGGAGGGTCGGGGAGAGTTACTTCTCCTGGACTCCCAAATATGGTTGCCCCCATACCGAAACATTGGGTGTCAATGTAATGGCCACAAGGTGTATATGGTTCGAATGCATGGGTTTGAAGAAATAGTTTATTGAAACAATCGACTTCAATATGGATGAAGTCTCTGCACTCCACAACATACTAATCATGGGTTTCCTATAGAAGGACACTACGGTATCCTAAGGAAAATTATGCATGTTCATGGCTTCCATAATGTCTTCATTTGAATGGAATATGGGAAAACTAGAGGAAGGAAGACTACATGATGGGGTGGAACTACCTTATGCATTATCACGGAACCAAAAAATCCAACGAAAGTTAGTTTACATGAATCTGACTGAAAAAAGGTTTGAGGAGGGTCACTCGGGTCACTCGGCACCCCTGCATGCATTTTTTCACGCATGTCACAAACCTGTTCCACCCATCGCACTGTTCCACCGCTCCGCCCGTCTTCTCAGCTTCCGCCTGGCTTGACCTACTCAACACACTCTGGTCACATGTTGAACATGTTGTGTAAGGTCCCAGGTTACCCACCATCAATAATATAGAGAAATAGAGGTCACACAATCACTAATACTCATTAGCACAAAATATTGAATAATTATTCAATGTAAAATTGTTTCCAACAACAAGCCCTTTTTTATGAAAGGTTTAGATAATACAAGAAACAAATTTCTTATTCTCTATTAACACTTCAGAAAATTATTAAATTCATTTTCATACTCATACCAAAAACTTACAAACATAGGAAGCTACACCCATTAAATATTCAATTTATAATTTCTATTACATAAAACGACAGTCACTAAGACTTTTACACTAACAATTTACATGCACCAAAGCTACATACATTAAGGAACTTTTACAAACACTTTGCAAACATGAAATTTATAGTTATTGAGGCCTTACAAAAAACATTTTAGAAGCATGCAATCAAAATCCATTGAGGCATTTTGTCAAACACTCGGCAACAATGAATTTAAGATTCTTCTTCAACATATTTCTCTCCTAAAATTCATAAATTAAAACTTTAAATGTTGGCATCTTAAAACAAGGACTAAATAATCTTAGTCTTTCATCAAAGACTCAATAGCAGGTGCACATAAATCACAACAACGATCTGCAAAATTAGCTATATTTCCGATTTGGGTTCTGAAACGTATTCTGTTGAAATCAAATCAGGGGATACAAGTCCATTAGGCACATATAAGCCCTGATATTTCGCTGAATTGAATTCAAAATGCCCAGGAATGCGATTCTTAAAAAAATAAAAAAAATTATATCCTTGATGTTTCATTTATGACTTTTGTCAAACACATGGAATGAAAACATTCAACTACAACATGACATGAGGAAAACCAACCCAAATTTATGATACTAAGATATGCTCATTGAATTCACACATTTCTAAATACACCATATGAGTTCTTGAAAAATTTTACAACCCACAAGATATTTCATTTGACATGATTTGGCAAGCTTATTGCACCCATTGCTACAATTTGAAAAACACATGGAAACCCTGAATGCTACAGCCATTAGGGCTTTTGTCAAAATTATGAATGTACTATTACAACAACTTGAGTAACAAAACATTGAATTATTGATAAGAATATGAAAGATAAGCCATAACTGAAATTTATCTCAAAGTTGCCTCGAGCATTTCATCTTCCAAACCATATTTTAGTTGCCATTATTTTTGCATTTTCTTTTAAGGGATAATTTTGTAACTCCTTGGGGTATATTTTTGGTAGATGTCCATTTTCTTACTTCTGGTGTAAGTTGCAATTTATCACTTGTTCATACATAAATAAATTGTTTGGGTTACTCATTCACGGATTTTGTCAAACACTTTGCAAAATATCTCAAAACCCTTTCTAAAACATGCATCTAATTACTTGAAACAAAACCATAAATTGTGAAACACTTACCCAAGTCCTTTATAATTTATTTATTGCAATTACCTTCAACAATATTTGGCTTTCCTTTCTCAAATTCTGCAATACCAAAATTAATACCACAAACTACACCAATAATAACTCCAATAATGAGATCTAAACATCCATACATATAGATTGATCTAGTCTTCATTTTTAACTATCAATAATACTCTGGATAACATAAGCTTAAATCAAAATTAGATGCTTACAATAATTTAAATTTCTAAATTCATTTAATGCTAAAGTTATACTATAATTTTAGGACAATGGAAATTATACATGAAGAGATATTCCACTCCATTTGTTTAGAATATGATCCACCTTTGATCCCTTAACCAAGTCATTTGAACCATCTATTTTTCCACCCAACCATATCCAGGGATAACTCCCCCCCCCTGGAACCATTGAGCTGTAAAATCTCACAAAAAATACCATAATATAGCAGTAGAGAGAAATCCAAGGGAAGTTGAGTAATATAAGTTTCAATTCCTCCAAATAGCACTCAAGGATAGCTGCACCATGTATAGCTGTTAGTAATTTAGTGTTGTGATTTCAAATTCATTTCAAAAGGAATTGGCTGCTCTCCAAGTCCCTCCCTATCATAATTTTTGTTCAAATATCTCCAACTCTTGGTATCACCATGCACCACCCCCAAGTGAGAATACATGAGACACATATATAGGAGGAGAAACGAATTCTTGTCATAAAGGAGGAGTAATATGCATGCCTTGTATCCCATTTATATGAGTGCAAATCATGCCATTAAGGAGAGGTATGAATGCCTTAATTAACGAGAGTGTACAACATATGCATTAAAGAGAGTGTAAGAGGAATATGCCATTATTTTATGAGTGCATAAAAAAATGTAATGTATTATAAAAATAGAGAGAGGGAGAGTTAAATAGAGCCATGATAATCATCAAGGAGAGAGGTGTGAAGTGATTGAGGAGATATAATTCCCTTTTAATAATAATATCATAGTCTCATAAAATATAATAATAATATTAATAATATTAATAATATTGAGGATTAAGTCGATATTGAAATATTATGATTTATTAATCATAATTTAAGTGATTTTACTTCAATTATACTTGATTACCCATTGATTGGAGGTGAGTTACTATTTTTGGAAAGTCGTACTTGAAATGGTAAACATAAATTTCTATTTTGAGAAATTCACTCCAAAATTGTTAGGAATGAGATTTTATTAAGGAAATTCATCTATGAGCTACCCATGAGTGGTATTTTTCTTTTAGATAATAGGTATTCTGCACCCCTATTGTATGCATCTTTGTGCCTTAGTAGATTGAGAACTATGTGCCCTGATCTACTATAAAGATCCAAGATTCCACACCTTGATATTTTTAAATATTTAGGACTTCGTGCCCCAAAAATTTTGTTATAGATTCAAGACTCCATGTATTTATATTTCATGGATTTAGGACTGCACGCCCTAATCCTTTTATTATATATCCAAGAATCCATGTCTTTATATTTCATGGATTTAGGATATTGTGCCCTAATTTTCATGGATTCAGGATATTGCGCCCTAATTTTCATGGATTCTCATCTACTCTGCTTTGAAACTTCATGTTTCACCTTAAGGTATTTATTGCGATCTCATACCCATATGATGGTTTGTTGGTAAGGTCTTCTTCCAAGACATGCACATATCGCAATCTCATAGATCAAATAAATCAAAATAATTCATAATTAACTTATTCACATTTTACGAAATATAGTGCATGAATTCCACAGTCATTTTGGTTTTGGATAAATGACTTCCTAATCCATTTATAGCTTGAACATCCTTGTTGGCAATGACCATGTCCCCTGCCACATCATGCTTAATACAAGATTACGCACATATAATCATACAAATCATGTATCATCCATAAATCATAATTACCCATATGTTCCAAATCACCATGATCATCCATGGATCTATATCTCAATCTTGAATCACCATTCATGTCATACACCTATGTCCAAAATAGGATACCAAAAGAGAAAACATCGCTAATATGCGCTTAACCAAAATCAATTCTTATACACACAACCATAGATATTATCATAAGAACACAACAACCAAGTCACCCAAACCAGGTCTATAGCATATAAGCATGTACATAAGTCTGTCATACATAATATTATATAATTATAGCAAAATCACCATCTCTAAGTGTCACCAAAGCTATCTCACCAAGAAGGGACACTACATACTCCCCCTCTTAGGCTAAACATGGCATGAAGTTTTTCCTACGGTCATAAGATACTTAGTTCTTTTATATTCTCCTATCAATAAGTTGTTAACCTTATGTATATGTATTTCATATATTTTTTTCTTCATGCCAATCCATAGTTTAATGTCTTCTAAATTAGAAGCAAATCCATGAAAACTAAACATTCCATTCTTAATCAAGTAGAAAATATATCCATGCCATATTAGGCATGTTTTGATATAAAATACCAAATTTTATATATCAAAATCAGCCATACAATTTATACTACCATATAAAAAGACTATTGTATGTAATTGATATGATATCTACTTAGTTTATCTATAATAATTTGATATTCTACATGTGTTTCTTTCTCATAGTCTATACGAATCCTACATGTGTCATCTTCTTGGTTCTGTAGTATGTTGAGCTTGCCAAGCTATAAATAGAACACACATTGGTAGTATACACAACAATGGTGGTCCATCCCATATCACAATCAAATTTTCATACAATAAGCATAAAATAATCCACATACAATTTTTAGTGATATTACGCAACAAAACATGATGTTATATCTAAAACACACTCTTACATCCCACTTGATTTATGTATTCTCAATCCAATTTTCCTCTTTTCATTCCATAAGACATCCTTGCAATTGCAATATATAGGATCTATCTTTAGTGTTTACTAAACATTTACTCTTGAGGCAAAAATACAATTTGAGGTTCAAGGCACCATTTTTTTTTTTTGTTTTTTTAACTAACAAGATAAGGTTAAATACAGTCCTCATTGACCCACTAATGTATTATAGATCATTCCTTTAGTTTGCATAATCTTCATTATTATTCACTTCTCTAACTTGAGAATTAATTATGAATGACTCTGTTAGAAGTTCTTCATTCTGAAAGTATATTAATGATATATTTTTTAAAGTGGTTTGTAATCAAGAACAACTCTCACAATTATGAAAATATGGAATCTATATTATTTAACTTACCTTGATAACTTTAAGTCAATTTGATTTCCAACTATGAAATCAGTCATGATTTATATTCAGTAATTAATCAATTCATTTGATTTCATGTCATATTCCTTACTATTAATACAGACACAACAACAAGCTATGAAAACCATACATTTCTCAAAATGTGATGAATCTTGTTAAATTTAAATAAGATTTAGACTATCACAAGGGAATTTATAGCCTAAAGTTAAACCCTTTTTTTCTTAAAGAGAATTACCACCTTCTTAAATTATTACAACATTTTGTAGGAATAATAAATACTGATATAACTATACATCCCAACACAAAATTCCTAAATCCAAAAATCTCTTCCATTACACATACAATAAAATCATCTTAGGATTCTAAATCATGCACGAATTCCAATTCATAAAAATGTGACCTCACTCTCCTTCCATTTATCCCTCAAAAAATAGCACATGAATATATTCTTGTAAAACTAGAACTGCGCTAAACTTTTCATTAATTACATGCCTTTTTCTTCAAGTTAAACTAAAACAAGTTCTCACCACATAAAACGTTTACCTTCTAAACATGATATTTTCTTAAAAAATTATAAACAATATGAATTTTGACTCGATTTCCTAACTAACAATAGCTTAGAACAATGCATGAGTTCAATTCTCATAATTTCTCTAAGTAACTTGGTTAAATAGAATGCAACCAATATTCAACTGATAAAATCATTAAAGAGACTATTATGAATTTCCTAGACCTAATTTGTCTTAAGCCAATAGAAAGGTTATTTCATCAACTTATCATAATAATCTTTTTCTACATTTCAAGAACTTGAAATTCATTTTAAGTCTACCTAAATTCAACACATACAAAAGGATTATAATACTAAAGGATAAATATATAGTTCACAATTGACTCCATTTACAAAATCAATGATTCCAAACATTCTAAACCACCTAATGGTGTTCAGTATACCAATATTAGTATATTCATTTGTAATAAAAATAAAATAATGGATTTAAAGCTCAACCAAATTCCTGTTGCAAATATCTATCCATTTAACTATAATTACACATAATTACTCCTTAATCATGTCTATGAGATTTCATCAAAATATTGCAACCAGGAGAATTACTTAGCTCATAGATATATTTAGTATGTATTCCACACCCACACCTCACCTCTTTACTCAACTCATAGATATATACTAGCATGGATTCAACACCCAAACATTTTCTCATAGATATATGCTACTATGGTTTCCACACCCATAAATTAGATCATAGATATATTTTAGTATGGATTCCACACCCATACATTTTCTCATAGATATATTCTAGTATGGATTCCACACCCATAAATTAGCTTAAGGAAAACATAACCTTCAAGTGTTCCTTAAAATGAATTCCACAACCCTTCATGCACTGGTCACTTAAGCCTCTTGTTTATTAGGAAGGTCATACTTCAACCTAGTATTTGATTAATTTAAATTTTATTTGATACATAATGTCAACCCAAAATACACAAAATCATGTCAATGAAATCAAATAAATTTCATTGTTACTCATTAATAATTTATTCCCAAATCATATTTTAACACATCTAATTAAGGCACATACATTACTCTTGAATCTACATTCGCAATTAAAAGTGACATCCTTGAAGGTAGCTTTTAGTTAAGTTTCCTTTAGTTTAGGTACAAAAAGAGTCAAAATCAACTTGATGAAATGAATCATCCCATTAATGGAATCTCAACCTTACACTTGTTACTCATTCCCAAATCATACATACCGAGGTCATCATATTATAGCCCAGATTAAGCCAATATTTTTCTTAGTAGATACGTTTTCAGCTAGTAAAGATGGCTACTAAGCTCATATCACATTGAAAATGATGCATTAAACATATAAGAAACCATGCATGCAGTCCACCTATCTTAGTCATCGATTGGCAATCAATTCATTCACATACTTGGGTTTAACCCCGACTTTCTGAAACACATACTTTCCCAACACGTCCTTAAGAATTTTAACATATTGTGGATAATATGTCTTAAAAAATATAAAGGAATATAACTTGAAAGATTTATTTTTTATGAGTTTCTAAATGAGATAATAATACTAATATCCTCTATGCAACCAATATTATTCCATGTCAAGATATGCAACAACTCAACATGCATGAAAAATCAACATTCATACATCTCAACCTAGAAGTAAGCATGTTGGCCCATTAGGCCCAAGTGTTCTAACTTGTCTCTGATACCATATGTAAGGTCCCACCTTACCCACCATCAATAATATAGAGAAATATAGGTCACATAATTGGTAATACTCATTTTCAAAAAAATCTTAAATAATTAGTCACTATACAATTGTTTGCAACAATAAGCCCTTTTTTATGAAAGATTTAGATAATACAAGAAACAACTATCTTATTCTCTATTCACACTTCAAAAAATTATTAAATTAATTTTCATATTCATACCAGAAACTCACAGACATAGGAAGATACACCCATTAAATAGTCCATTGAAGCTACACCTATTAAATAGTCAATTTATATTTTCTAGCACATAAAAATGACAGTCACTAAGACTTTTACACTAACAATTTATATGCACCAAAGCTACAGAAATTAAGAAACTTTTACAAACAATTTGAAAACATGCAATCTACAGTTATTGAGGCCCTATGAAAAACACTTTACAAGCATGTAATCGAAAGCCATTGAGGCATTTTTTCAACACTTGCAACAATGAATTTAAGAATCTTCTTCAACATATTTATCTCCTAAAATTCATAAATTGAAAATTTAAATGTTTTCATCTTAAAACAGGGACTAAATATTCTTATTATTTCATCAAAGACTCAACAATAGGCACACATAACTCACGACACCGATCTGCAAAATCACCCATATTTCCAATCTTGGTTCTCAAACGTATTTTTTGGAATCAAATCAAGGGTTACAAGTCCATTAGGCACATATACCCCCTGATTTTGGGCTAAATTGAATTCAAAATGCCCAGGAATGTGATTCTTAAAACAACAAAGAAATGATATCCTTAATTTTTCATTTATGAATTTTGTCAAAAACATGGAATGAAAACTTTGAACTAGAGCACTACATGAGGAAAAACAACCCAGAGTTATGCTACTAAGATATGCTCATTGAATTAACCCGTTTCTAAATCCACCATATGAGTTCTTGAAACATTTTACAACCCACAGGCTAATTCATTTGACATGATTTGACAAGCTTATTGCACCCATTTCTACAATTTGAGAAACACATGGCAGCCCTGAATGCTACAATCATTAAGGCTTTCTGTCAAAATTCTGATTGTACTATTACAAAAAATTGAATAATTAAATATTGAATTATTGATAAGAATATGAAACATAATTCATAAATTAAATTTATCTCAAACATACCTCAAGCATTTGATCTTTCAAACCATATTTTAGTTTCCATTATTTTTTCATTTTCTTTTAAGGGTTGATTATGTAATTCCTCTAGGTATATTTTGGGTACATGTCCATTTTCTTACTTCCGATGTAAGCTAAAAGTTAGGACTTGTTCATGCATAAATAAAATTGATATCATTACTCATTCACGGATTTTGTCAAACACTTTGCAAAATATCCCAAAAACCTTTCTAAAAGATGCATCTAATTACTTGAAACAAAACCATAAATCGTGAAACACTTACCCAAGTCCTTTGTAATTTATTTATTGCAATTACCTTCAACAATATTTGGCTTTCCTTTCTCAAATTCTACAATACCAATATTAGTAGCACAAACTACACCAATAATAACTCCAATAGTGAGATCTAAACATCCATACATATAGACTGATCTAGTCTTCATTTTTAACTAATCAATAATATTCTAGATAACGTAAATTAAATCAAAACTAGATGCTTACAACAATTTAAATTTCTACTTTCATTTTGTGCTAAAGATATTCTATAATTTTAGGAGAATGGAAATTATACCTGAAGAGATATTCAACTCCAATTGTTGAGAATATTATCCACCTTTGATCCCTTAACCAACTCAATTGAACCATCCGATTTTCCACCCAACCATATCCAACAAGAACTCCTCCCCCTGGAACCCCCGAGCTATAAAAGCTCACAAACAATACCAGAATATAGCAGTAGAGAGAAATCCAAGGCAAGTTGAGGAAGATAAGTTTCAATTCCTCCAAATACCTCTCATGGCCAGATGCACCATTTATAGTTACTTAGTAATTTAGTTTAGGGATTTAAAATTAATTTCAAAAGAAATTGCCTACTCTCCAAGTCCCTCCCCCTCATAATTTTTGTTCAAATCTCTCCAACTCTTGGTATCACCACGCACCATGCCCAAGTGAGAATACATGAGAGACATATATATGAGGAGAAACAAATTCTTCTCATAAAGGAGGAGTAATATGCATGCCTTTCATTCCATTTAGATGAGTGTAACTCATGCCATTAAGGAGATGTATGAATGCCTTAATTAAGGAGAGTGTAACATATTCATTAAAGAGAGTGTAAGAGGAATCTTTTATGAGATGTATTTAATGAGTCTAAGAGAAATATGCCATTCTTTGATGAGTGCATAAAGCAATGTAATGTATTATTAAAAGAGAGAGAGAGAGAGAGTTACAAAGAGCCATGAGAATCATCAAGGAGAGAGGTGTGAAGTGATTGAGGAGATATAATTCCCTTTTAATAATAATATTATAGTCTCATAAAATATAACAATAATATTAATAATATTAAGGATTAAGTCAAGATTGAACTATTACGATTGACTAATGATAATTTAAGTGATTTTCCTTCAAGTATAATTGATTACCCATTGATTGGAGGTGATTTACTATTTTTCGAAAGTCACACTTGAAATGGTAAAGATGACTTTTTATTTTTATAAATTCAGTCCAAAATTTTTAGGAATGAGATTTTATTAAGGAAATTCATCTGTGAGCTTACCATGAGTGGTATTTTTCTTCTGGATAATAGGGATTCTGCACCCCTATGGTATGCATATTCGTCCCTTTTTAGATTGAAAAATCTGCGCCCTGATCTATTCTAAAGATCCAATATTCCACACCCTAATATTTTTAAATATTGAGGAATCCACGCCCCAAACATTTCATTATAGATTCAAGAATCCATGTCTTTATATTTCATGGATTTAGGACTCTATTCCCTAATCCTTTTATTATATATCTAAGACTCCACACCTTTATATTTCATGGATTTAGGACTTCACGCCATAATTTTCATATATTCTCATATACTCTGCTTTGAAACTCTGAATTTCACCTTAAGGTATTGATTGTGTGCTCATAAGCATCTAATGGCTCACTGGTAAGGTCTTCTTCCAAGACCTTCACACATCACAATCTCATATATCAAATAAATCAAATAGATTCATAATTAACTGATTCACATTTTACAAAAGATTGTGCATGATTTACACAGTAATTTTGGTTTTTGATAAATGAGTTCTGCATTCATTTATAACTTGATCATCCTTGTCGGAAATAACCAAGTCCCCTGCCACATCATGCTTAGTACAATATTACAGACATATAATCATACAAATTATGTATCATTCATAAATCATAATTAACAATATGTTCCACATAACTATGATCATCCATGGATCTGTGTCCCAATCCTGAATCACCATTCATGTCATGAACCTATGTCCAAAATATGATACCAAAAGAGAAAACATCACTAATATGCTCTTAAACAAAATCAATTCTTATACACACAACCATAGACATTATCATAAGCACACAACAACCAAGTGACCCAAACTAGGTCTATAGCATATAAGCATGTACATAAGTCTGTTATACATAATATTATATCATTATATCAAAATCACCATCTCTAAGTGTCATAAAATCTATCTCACCAAGAAGGGACAATACATGTTAGAAACCTGAATCGTCCCAAGAGGAACCTGACTGGCCCGGCTCCTCCAATAAGTTTTGGTTGTCATTGTTCTCAACTGGACTCGACCCGATGCACAATACATGATCTCTTCGGCCCTTGAATTTTATCCTCGCTGTCAATGGAATATCGCATCAAGAAGATGTTGATCCTTGATTGATCCTTTGATGCTTCCTCTTCAATGGTGATAGAATGATAGTTCAACTCGTACCATGTCCACCATATTAATATGTTTGGTTCATGTTGAACGTATGTGGGGGCTCGATCATGAGCCAACTAACCTTTCCCAAATTCATCACGTCAGCTTGCGCAAGTTATAACGTCAGCCTTATTTGTGTAACTTGACTGCTATACTTCCTCCACTACCATGTGACATTATACCAAATGTCACACCTCTATACCTATGGCAGTCTCCCAACCACTCTATAGACGGGTGTGGCACTACCTTGTTTTTATTTTTTCAAAGACTCGACAAGTAAAATATGCGTAACTCAACACTTATTTAATTAATCTTCAAAGTGTTCTTCAATGTGAAGAATTAACATAAAAATCAATATCAAAAAACATGAATGCCCATACGTTCAACGGAGGGGCAACTCGTGTTAATAAGTCTGCCTGATATTATGTTTCAATAAAATGTAAAATATGCAATAATTATACAACCAATACTACATAAATAATTTATTCTTCTTTCCAAATGTCCTTGTACGTTGGTCTAGCCTTAATAGCTTCCCAACAATGAAAACAATCCAAGGTAACCTCAAAATCGCCTTTAGAACATATTCCTAAAGTTTGCAAAAATTTCTTGTTCACATGGGTCACTCGGTCACAAAAACCCTTGGCACCCTGAATGTGTTTCTGTACGCGGGTCACCGAGGTCATCGTCTGCATTGGTTTCCTGAATGCGTCTAGGTCTTGTTCAACCCGACCCAACCCTGTTGAACGATTTTCGTGCCTTCAAACATTATTTCGCATGTCTTTCTGCACAAACCTGACTCAACCCTGAAACGTCTGCCACCCAACATCACTGTTATGCACTAGTTGTTGGGATGAACCCCGACTCTAAATTTCGAACTACCCGTGCCCTGCAGTTCAACCGACTTTATTTAAACACTAAATACGTTTCTTCCCGACTCAAACCTGCCCCATTTCTTCACTTTGTCTTCATTCGCTAAAGGTGGAAGCTCGCATCAATAAGCTTTTGATGGCTTGCCTGATGCTTGAACGCTTCTTTTGATTATTTCCTTTGCTTCCTTTCTTCAACTCCAACTCCCTCCACCATATATATATATTTTTTCATCTCGTTAAAGGTGTGTGGGGGCTTGTTCATGAGAAGACCCACCATCTCCCAATTCATCACGTCGGCATGCCAAGTTTGACACGTCATCTTGTTATTTCCATAATATGGCTGTGGCTACCAATTGAAATATAAACATCAGTCTGCAACAAACTTGTTTCCAAGACTTAGCCAATTATGTGCATGTTCTTGCTCGTGGCTCCTTTCATCGCACGGTTTCCAATCTTTCATCACATCATAGCTGAATGTTGTGTTTCGTCGTTTTTTTCCGTTGGTGCACCCATCCAACTACGCATATTATTTTTTGTCACTTCGTCTACCATTGTTAGCCACATTTCCATTGAAATATTTCCATGCCCTTGGTCATCATCCTTGACTTGTTGGCCTTAAATAGTCCCCCACTTAAAATAATACTATGGTCCATGATAGTGCTACCATCATCGTCGAAATATATTGGTGCAATGTATCATCACACAATATCATCACAACATATCGTCGCATAAAATATCAAGGTTCATTTATAACCTATCCATGGAAACATCTCCTCAATCCATAATCATTAACACATCCGTCGCAATCACCACACGTTATACCATCATGGGAAGTCAATATATCCATCATGACCACATGCTGCTGCAACATATATCGTGCCAACTGATCATATTTCATCAATACCATGTGAATATCTGCATCAAGTACTCCAACCAAGTCAATATACCAAAATCTATTATGTATCCACCATAACTCTACACACTACGCGCTCTCATGAATCGAACAAGTCAGGTGATCAATACAACTATGCATCCTCCTCATAATAATGTCCATCCTCATCCCATGTGTTATTTTTTCCTCTCACATCCTATCACATCCATAAAATCAATCAATAATCCCACCCATATGAGTATAAAGTAGGCCATTTTCAGGTCCATGAAGTGGTGTTCATCTCATCCGCAAAATGATTTCCTTAAAGCAAGCCATCTCTATCTGAAATGTGTTTCCCATGATGCTAATATCTGTGTGTTGTTAAAAATACAATCACAACTATCAAGCATCATCCATATTTCAAAGGTCCTCCACAAATCTAGTCAAGAACATCCTCTCAACAATGTTCCATATCTAGGTCCATGAAGCTATGTTCATCACATCTGCAATATGCGTCCAACATGTGTATTAAAGTTAAGTCAATAAGACTCAACCCATGCCTAAGTGTATACCACCAAGGAATCACATCGTTGCATCTCCATCAAGCTCAAAAGTTTCATGTCAATCTTCTCCATCAACTGGTTCCTCTCAAAAACATGCAATAAATGTGCTCAAAGGTATGCATCCCATGATTCATCATAATGAAGACGAATCTCAATCTCAGCTCCTTAATGAACTGGATACTTCAAGATAACTATAGTATGAAGTATCCAATGAATGAAACTCATCATGAAATCCCATGCATCATCATATCCAAAGCATTGGAAATCATACCTGTATTTGACAGGAGTTCAATCAAAAGTTATCCTACCTTGCAATTCACACGATTTCCTCTTAGGCTTCTCATCCAACCATTTTCTTCTTGCTCAAAGTGAAAAAAATCCATCAGTCTATCTATAAAAGATATTTATGTAGCACCAAAAATCAATCCTACTCAACATCCTTCTTGACACTCCTCCGTGACGTTCATACACGACACCTAGTAAGTTCACTTGCATCATGTCTCCACATAATGTCCCACCATGCCCTCATGTCAATGTCCATGACTTTGTCTGGACATGTGTCCATAAAATTAGACTCATCTCAACTCTATTCATCATCCATAAAGAATATATTATAAAGGTAAAATTCCCTTGGTCACTTCTACCCCAAATCACCATGAGTACTTCCTTCAAGGCTTCTCCCCTGCTAAAGGTGCACCAAGAGTTCCTTTTTGGTTGTAAGAACTGAATAATTCTACCCAAACAATGTGCCCTACCACCAAGGTAGTCCATGAATCATGTCAAGAAACTAGCCAATTTCAATGTGGCTAAGCGTGACCCTTCCATCACAAATATCGTCAAGTTACTCCCTTGTCCTAGGCATTTGAACCTATTAGAGTGAGGTCACAAATTTCCCTATCAAGGTTTGCAACATCGAAGGTTTCTTTTTTCTCTAATGTATAAGGTTCCATCATGGTAATCCAAGGAAAGGTCCTCCATGCTATTGGCAAAGAAGTCATCTTCTTTCTCATCCCTTCATATTTTCCATCTCCCAAATATTGAAGTGAAACAGAGGTCATATATCTATGAAGACTCTATAAGTCATTTTCCTCCATTTTCGTCAATGTCTTCAATGTGCTCAATACTAATAAAACCTGCTCATTAAGTTCCTCCTTCATCATAGTCACACTTGCATAATCTTCATGTGTTTCATCCACCAATTCCTACAATGTGTTCGGTCTCTATTCAAAATTCTCCACAACTTCTTCCTAGATCACTTTCGCATCATTAACGTCCTCATGAGAATCATTCATCACTGATTCTTGCAATGTGCTTGGCCCTGGTCCAACTTTTTCATCAAGTTCATCCTTGACATTTACCACATCTACAACATCATTCTAGGAATCATCCATGATCAATGCTTGTATTGTTCATGGTACTGGTCCAACTTGTTCATCAAGTCCTTCCTTGACTTCAATCACATCTACAACATATTTTGGTTCAGCCATAGTGGGATTTGTGGCACCATGTTTCATGTTTCCAAGGTCTCTAAGCTTGAGAATTTTATTATGTAACTTCCTTTGCTCTTCTTCCACCTTGTCCATTTCTGCTCGAAGAATTTTCACTTTCTTCATAAGTCGAAAGATTTCATATTTGTTCATGTCATATGTCCTCCTCTTTTAATATGTATCAATGGTATAAATCATCTCATGAAACTCCTTTTCCACTTCCTTTGAATTCTCTTTAATTTCTTTAAAGTTCATTTCCAATGAAACAAAATCGTCCATCAGGATTCAATACCACCTACAACACTGAAATTGTATCCCTACTCAATAATCAAAACCCTTGAGAAGGTAGCTCTGATACCACTTGATGTGCAAGAGCAAGTGAGTTCAGGCTTTCAATAATGCTAGCTCTGATACCAACTGCAGTTGCAAAGAAAGGTCTACCATGACAAGCACATTAAGGAGAATACCCTTCAAGGGGGAGATTTGGCCCTGCTGTATGATTGAAGGTTTAAGGATTTAAAATGAAAATTAATGAAAGGGTGGTTGGGACCCTATAAAGTTGAAAATGATATGATAATGATGTCGTTCAGATCAAGAGTGTAGATGAGGAGGGGATTCCCCTACTTTTCAATGGTCATAGGCTAAGCGTTTACAAAAAACCCTTATCTAGGGTTGATTTTAATGATTCCGCAAATAGGGAGGTGTATTTCATTAAAAACTTCATATTATATAGCACCTCCCCCTCCTAGGTGAAAAAAAGGAAAAAAATAAAGAGGTGTGGGTGAAAACCTCTCTAAGGTTACCAAGGCTAACTTCAAGGTTTAAAACCTCCATGAGGCAATCCTGGAGTAGAAAAAAAGGAAAAAAATAAAATAAAAGATCCTTGGCTGAAAACCTCTGTGGATTTTTCCCACCTACCTTAAAAAAAAAAAAAAAAAAAGAGAAAAAAATAAGAAATAATACCTATGCATTCATGTGTTTTTTGTTTTGCAGGTTGTTGATTAGACATGTTCTTAGACCTAAAGGAGAAGTTTTCTTCCTCTCTTATTTCTCTTCTCTTCTTACCCAGTACACGAAGAACTTTAGAATGCACACATTCACTCATTTCTCCTTTAAATTAGGCAAAAAACTCATATTTTTCTCGTGATTGTAATTGCCACAGGAAAGTTTGAGATACTACAGGTTTCCTGTAGTCCTACACAGAACCCTGTAACTCCTACAAGATATTTATTTGTGAGAAATTTAGCTATGTTAAGGGATTCTAAACTTCAAAAAGAGCATGATAATTTTTTTTTCATATAACTACCACTCCCAACCCTCACTTCACTCCAGGCACAAGGATTCATTTTCTAAACCATATGTTGCACTACTAGAAACTAGATCACCAATATCTTGGCATGGGATCTCTACGTTCGCCTCTCTATCACTCCAATCATTCCATTACTCCATCCTTAACCTCCATACACCATTTCCTATCATCTTTAAGAAATCTGGAGCCCCAAGAGGTAGAGAAGAGACTGCTATAGGAAGTTGAAAGCTTTCCTGTAGCAAGGTTGTACATGGGACAACAAGATCAAAATCCGAGGAAAATTTGATGGAAATGGATTCAAGGGACCACCAGTAGACTCCATGACAATGAACACACCAACCAAGGAACCTGAGGACCTCCATGAAACAACTGCAAGAATAAAAAACAAATAAAAAGGTTAAGGGATCCTCAATATTCCCTCCAACAGATTGAAATCAAAGGTATCCATGAAAGTGGGAGATCAAATGCACCAAATCTCAACTTATCCTACACTCAAAGGGGACACATAAACTACTTTTTAGGGATTTTTTGGTAGCTACCCTTTAGGTTAAATAGGGCATAGCAAGATCTCACTAGGATTCAAATTTTGGAGGAAGTTAGTAGACTCTTAGCTCTTATAATAGGTTTTTGAGACATTCATGACTATGTAATGAGACTATTTTCTAAAATAAGATGTTTATTCATATTTTCCTTCACCAATTTAGTTTTAGAGGGCTAGGATTTTTTGTTAGGGCCCAATCCATTAGCCTTTTTCTGTCCCGTGTATTCATGTTATTTTTTATGCCATTGTAGCTAGTTTCCTTTATGATTTTTAGATAGTTTGTTCACATTTCAATTTACTATTTTTAGTTTTATTTCATTTTATCTTTGTTGTATTTAGGCTTCCATATATTTTGGTAGAGTAACAAATAGAACTTAGAAATTTGTGTGTCAAATCCTCTCTCTCTCATCTCTTTCATTGGAGCTTGAGGAGGGTAGATATTCACCACAAGATTTTTTTTTTCTTTAGTTTATGATTTCTTGGAAAGAATAGATAGGATGTTGTATTGTCATGAACATGTTGAGAATATTGAGTTAGATTTTAGTTTGAATTCTTAAGTATGTTTTCTTGTCAAATTCAACTCAACTTTTCCATCTTCTTTCATCATTTATTTGCCAATTTTTATTGCATGAAAAGCTAATTTTCTTTCAGGTTCAAGTAGCATAGCAGAGGATAACTTCACCAACACCCATAGCTTAATTTCTCACCCTTCATTGGCCTTATTTCAGTCAAATCACCTTCAGCGTTGTTTTTGAGATTTTCACCTTCACACTATGAGCAGACCTAGAGGTACAAGGCAATATTTGCAAGAGGTTATGAGCTTGGAGAAGGGGTAGGACACCTTTCTTCCATCCAATTTCACCTTCATTCCACATCCCCTACAGTTTTTCCCACCATATTTATCCTCAGACTGCCCTAATCTTGTTTCCCGTAACAATTGAGGACTTTCCCATACCACTACACGAAACTTGTAGCATATACTCTAGTAGCACCATTTTGCCTCTCCTTCAGCCCATAAACCATCCTCCACCTCATATAGACCTGCCATATCCATCAAGGCACCTTCAGCCCTCCATACATGAGTCCAAGAACTTCCTAATCCACCTGAGCGCCTTCTCCCTTGGCTACAAAATAGAGTATTTACAAGAGTAGTTAGGTCATGAATACATGCATGATTAAAAGCATGATAGTTAGAAAATGATGTAGTTAGAGTGTGTTTAGGACTTTGGACCAAAAATTTGTGATTAGACTAGTCTTCTTTTTGCAATTTCAATTCCGCACTTTATTTCATGAATGTTGCCTAGTTTTATTCTATTTCTTGCCATAGAATACATTGTGTATTTATTTCTTTTAAAAATAGCTAGATGTATATTCTCAATTTATAATATTCCTCTGATTGTTGATAGACAAATTCTCTTGAATCTCTTATAGTTCTAGGTCTAATTCTGAAGCGTGACATACTTCACTCAGAAAACCTAGAAATAACACCCTTTTGTAGGACTCATAAGATGAGGATATGAGTAGAATGCATTTGTTGTGTATATAGCACTGTCACCTCCATGTTTGTATGAACCATGCATTGATAAATTAGAGTATAGTAGCCTCTAGGAGTTACAACACTCTTGGTGCAATACCATGGCTCAATAATTTTTGACGTCGTTACTGGGGAGGTTTCTAAGTAGATGCTTTGATTCTATTTTATCATCCTTTTATGCTTTTATTTTACATGCAGTTTCAAAAAAATTGAAAAAAATATATATATATATTTTCATGCCTCGTAGGAGTAGGGATAATTAAGAAATTTTTTTATAAAAAAACCCCACATGCCCACACAATCACCCTTCACTCTTCTTCAGTGACTATGAGGTTGGACACACCATAGCTGTGCCTTGTAAAAAATTTTAAAAACGTATTGGAGAAGAAGAAGAACTTGTTTCACCAGAGGAATCTGCTTCACCAATCCAAGCCATGGCTGAGACTGGAACCCAAGATTTTTTCCCCTTAGAGAAATATGTGGGAAAATTAAGATGAAAAACATCATCCCATCAACCCTTCCACATTTCCATGGGCTTACTCTCAGGACCCTTGTTATGAAACCAACTCACAAAATAGAAGAAAAGATAGATCAACACCTTAGAAATCAGCCTCTTCAAGGGGAGAACCTTTACATTACATAAATTAACAATTATTGGATGATAAAAATGACAAATTCTCATTTCTATATATAGCAGTGTGAGGGGTCACAATATATTCCTAGTTGACATAAGAATAACAATATAAGGGCACAACAATAGCAATAGTTGGCTTCTATGGGGCACAATAATAACAATAAGGGGACTACATGGGCACACCAATGATGATAAGGGGATACACTAGTCTGATAGGGACCTAACATGCCCCTCCCATTCAAAAAAGTGTTGTCCTCAGCTATTGAGTACTTATGGATGCTTCTGTATAAAATTCTCATCCTCCCATGTCAAATCTTCAGCTAGTAAGTTCTTCCACTTGATGAGATACTAAAAAATTGATCGATTTCATAGTTTCCAAGTTTTTTTTTTCTGTGACTGCTTTAGGTTTCAATATTATTTGTTCTTCCTCTCCAAGTTCTGGTAATATTGTTTGAATTGGGTTGCTCCATATAAAGTATCCATTTTATTAGATCCTTGCCATAAAAATTCATCATATCAGTATTTGGAATATGGTGGGTATTAAATACCACATTAGAGTCTATGAAATCATGATTATAATTTCTTGTATTCTCATCATCAGTTTAATATACTACTTTTTCGCCATTAGGAATCATTTCTTGTAGCAACTTTGTCAAACCTTCCTTTAAAAATTTGATATCATTCTTCATGTCTTCCATGTTTCCTTTCAATTTTTCTTCTATATCATTGATCTTAGCATCCATTCCATTCTTAAAACCATCCATCTTAGCTTCCACACCTCTATTTAATCAATACATGTCTTTCGTCAAACCATCCATCTTATCTTCCATTTCATTTTTTGTTACTCTTTGCGAGAGCCAAATTTGTTGCACTTGGTCTCATAATTTTGATATATCATGATGCACTTCTTCCTCTTCATGAGTCATAGTAGAGATTTATGAGGGTTTAATGGGTGTTAGATTATATTTATGGGGAGTTTTAGAACCAAATATTGATATATATGCTTAAATATTCCTTTGGAATACTTCAAAATGATTTTTCAAACAAGAGTTATGAAAATTAAAAAATATATACTCACATTTTTCTTTCCTTTGAGAAGCTCTATATTGGAACTGATGTATCACTATAATTTCAAATCCATAATATTTGATATTAGGTCTTGTAGTATCCCTCTGCGCATTCTTTCCAATTCGATAGGTCAGACCTAATTTGGATTCTTTAATACAAAGTTATGTCCAATCTCCCACAATCACCTAATTACGAACTGGTTCGGTAGGGAGAACTTGTACAACATGCCACATGTTACTATTTTGACCTTAGGCTCTGAAATCGATTCAAAAGAAGCTATAGTCTATGAAATTTTGGCCACTTTTTACAAAATTACAATCCGATATATCAAAATGATATTTATGACAATTTTCTCTTGGCCACCTGTTTGAGATGATATTCTGGAGCCTAGAAAAACCCTAACTTCCTCATATCATATCTATGAAAATGTAGCAAAGAAAGATATGAAATTTTTGCACAAAGTTCCTCAAGATTTATTTGCACATGGGATTTTTTTTTAGCTTTTGAACCTTCATAAAAGAAATGTTATAGAAAAAATTCCACAATGGCCTGTTTGAAGGAGCGAAACCATAGAATCCAAAGTTGTCATACCGAATGTTATGAAAACACCTCACGAAATAGAAGAAAAGATAGATCAACACCTTGGAAATCAACCTCTTCGATAGGGAAACCTCCTTTACATTACATAAATGAGCAATTCTTGTATGATAAAAAGGAAAAATCTCCTTTCTATATATAGGAGTCCAAGGGGTCACAATATAATCCTAGCCAACATAACAATAACAATATAAGGGAACAACAAAAAAAATAGTGGGCTTTTATGGGGCATAATAATAACAATATGGGGACTACATGGGCACACCAATAACAATAACGTCCTACACTAAAAATAAAAATAAGGGGATACACTAGTATTATAGGGACCTAACAACCCTGAAACCTTCATGTTTGAATTTTCTATTGTTTGTAGGACCTATGACTATGCCTTAGATGATCAAAAGCTAAGCCATTCCCATCTACCCCCAAGGATGAAACCTTGCGCTAGCTCATGGGTACACCTAGGAAAAACATCACTACCTCGGCACAGATGCAAGAGGCCTTAAACAACAAGTTTAAGGACTACTGTAGCTCCAAGGGAACTAAAGATGAAATATTTAAGATAAATATAGGGCCTGATGAATCCTTAGAAGATTATGAGGAACTATTCTAGTTAAATTACAAAAGAGGCAACTGAACCCTTGATCCCAGATCACTTAAACTTGTACTTCTTCGAGGGATGAGGGAGGAGGTGATGGAAACTCTCAATATGTTATCAGGAGGATATATCTACTAGCTACCTTATGAGGACATAAAAAGTGTCTTTGGGAACTATTATAGGGCAGCTAGAAACAAAGGCAGAGCTAGCCAAAATCTGACAAATACCCCTTCCTCTTCCACCTCCATCAAGCATGACATTGGAAATATGTTGGAGGAATTCAAGAGCGAGATGATGCACACATTTTTGTTGCAAATGGACACAATGTATATCAAGAGGAATCAAGAGGAAGGAGAAAGAGCCTTGGATATATTCTTCCCTAGACGTACTAGAAAACACCCTGAGAATGATTTTCTGTTGAATTACATAGAGGTTTGCTTAGTTCGTGAGGAGAATCATGCGAAAGATAAGTGTCCCTCCTTAACTGGACTCAAAGTTGTATATCAAGGCGGGGAAGTAGGACAGGAGAAACTCTATTTCATCAATCATATAAGGCCACAAGGCCCTCGATTGTATCAACAGGGTATGCAAGGAGCACCTTACTCCTATTATCATAACAATCATAATCCACTCATGCAGTATTGGTACACCTACACTCTTCCATCATGGCCTACACCTCCTACCTTGCCTTACAACCCCCCATATCATCCTTAGCCAATAAACTAACCATTTCCAGGGTATTTTACTCAACCACCTCATTTCAGAAACCCATCACAAGGGTGGAGGCCTCCAAATAATAAACCACCTACTCTACTACATACACCCAAACCTAAACCTAACATCACTCATTCTGCTCCACAAAATCTATCATATATTCCCACATAACCCAATTCGAACCCGAAAAAAAAGTAGGAACAATAGTTTTACAGCAGGGATACATCCTATCCAGCTTATGTTGTGGAGATACATGACATTAAGATCATTTCTAGAAGAGTAATCCTAGACAACCATATTCCATATCCACCTGCAGAGGTTGAGGAGGAAAATGAAGAAAATAACACTCAGATCCAACAAAATCCTTTGCCTGAGTTCTTGATCCACTCGAGTCATCACAACCCAGAGGAAACTAAACTTCTGAAGAAATAAAAAAAATTTGTGTAAAAATACCCCTTCTCTAGGCCATTAAGGATGTCCCTATTCAAAATATGCTCATGAAGGAAAAATTGTTTAAGAAACCTATGAGAAACAATAAATATACCCCACCATCAATGTAGTTGGGAAGTTGTCTAGCTTAATGTTGGGAAGGATGATCTTCCCAAAGTACCTCGACCCTGGTAGTCCAGTTGTAGATGTGAGCATAGATGGTGTCATAGTCTTGAATAATTTGATATAGCTTGGTTTTCAATCACTGTAATGACCAAAAAAACTATTCCTAAACCCAACCTCCAAGGGACTTTGAGGAAAAACACATTTCTTCTGCAACTTGCAGATCGTTCCATAGTAGCTATGGAAGGAATGGTGGAGGATGTTACGGTTTCAATTGACTCTTGGGATTACCCTACATATGTCGTGGTTCAATGGGTATCCTCTCATTTTAGAAACACCTTGGTTAGCCACTGCCAATGCTTATATTAGTTTTTATCTTGGAACCATGACTATCAAGAAACACTATTACCGATGAAATAGGTAACTACACTGGTACCTACATTTTGACGTAGCAAGAAAAACACCCAATTTTGAAAAGTGGTGATGCAGAATCATTTTTTTTTAGCATGTTTTTGGGACTTTAATTTTTTTTTTTTAATATGTGATGCTTTTTATGTCGATTTTGAATATTTGTGGTGTATCATCACCAACATTTTTTTAGAGGATTGATTTTGACACTACATTTTCTGATGTCTTCTTCTTCTGTGAGATGTTTATTTTTAAGTGCATTTATGTACTTCTGTTTTAAAAACAAAAAAATATTTTTTTTTTAAATAAAAATTTGTAATGATACCTTCACTTTTTCACATAGATAAAAATGAAAAAAGGGTCAATATTATAAATTTTATATTTTCTACAAGTTTATGTACTGCTAATTAATTTTTCGATGCACATCAAATAATTGACGGTAAAAAAACCAATGTTTTGAACGATATGGAAAAAAAATACAAATTTTCAATATAAATAGAATGCAAAATACACTTTTAGAGACTTTTTTTTTTAAAACATGTTAAATAAACTATTTTTTTGGGAAAATCTTAACAAAAAAGCTTAATAAAATAGCATTTTTATTGAATTTTATGTCAAAAAATAATAGTAATCACATGTTTTTTGCAAAAAATAAGGATTCTTCTCATAAAATATCCAAATATAAACATTACAAGTAAAAATGATTAATAGATCTCAAAAATGAGCTTTGTTTGCAAGAATAACTTAAATATCGTCAACAGTATCAACTAATACATGTTCAACATAATCTAGAACATCATTGATGGCTTGTTCCGAAAAATTTTCTACTTCATTCTGGTCATTGTCATCTTCTAATGGATGTTTCATGTCTGGAAATATTCCAAAATTTCCCCTTCCAATCATTCAATATAATGGTGGTTGAGGTTCCTTTGTTTTTTCTACAACACGTGATTCATTAAAATCCCCTTTCCTCAAACCAACTTCTTGCTTCGCATCTGGAATGAATTCGAAAGTGTTAATTCTTTGTTGAATAAATTTGCATTGCACTCGGTATTTCTCAATGGCAATGAAATTTATTCCTTTTGGTAGGCAACATGTTAGTGTTTTACCTAATCATCAAGAACAAAAGAAATAAGTAAGAAAATCAGTATAAAGACATAAAAAGTAAAAAATAAAATATTTAAATTTAAATTTGGATAATAAAACTTACCTGAACCTGAGAATAAATAAAAAACCCAATCTCCTTCATTTCAACATAGATCTATAATATAGTTACTCAATGCTTGCGGTTTTTGATAAATGTTAACTATATCTCCTTTTGCATCTTTATCCTCATATGTTAGTTTTCATACAACTGCATCATGAACCAATACTTGACTATGAATCTTCCCATCTACTCGATTAATAAGAATATGACTATAGCTATCCTCTTTTTTCCAACATTCAACATTAAAACTTTATATTATAACAATCTTAAAATTATATATTTAAAAAAAAAAAAATTTATTATAAAACATTATATTTATTTTAAAAATTTTAAAAATTTTATATTAAAATTAAAAAAAAAAACATTAATATTTTATATTTAAAACACAAATAAATAAATAAACAAAATTTATAAATTTGATTATATATATAAATTAAAAAAAAAAAAATTTCGCGCCCGCCTAAGGCCAAAGGCCGGCCGAGCAGCACCGTCGAGGGCTGCCCAGCCTGCCTCTATCCCTCGGATGGGCGAAGGGCGATTTCAAGAATCACCCTCTGCCCAGCTGGGGGCTGAAGGCTGGCTGTGCAGCCCTCGATGATGCCACCTGGCCTTGGGCTGGAGGTAAGTGGGGCAACATCGTCGAGGGCTTCCCAGCCTGTCGATCGAGCAGCGCTGTCGAGGGCTGCCCAGCCTGCCTCCAGCCCCCAGCTGGGAAAATGGAGATTCTCAGAATCACCCTGCGCCTACCCGAGGGCTGGAGACAGGATGGGCATCCCTTGACGGTGTCGCCTGGTCAGCCTCTGGCCCCTAGCTGGGCGAAGGGCGATAATGAATAGATATTTTTGGAATGATGGGAACATGTCTAATTAAAGGCATATGGAAAAAACTTGTTGGTCTCTCAAAGGTATCTCTCTCAAGGGGTAGGTAAACAATGGATGCTGGTAAGGTCTTTCTTGTAGGTGGTACCCTAACATGGGAAAGTGAAATCCATGCCTAATGTGGCAGTTGCATAACATCATGCCACCATGCAAAGGTTCTAGGGTTGCAGGCATAAAGAAAGAGAAGGGAGTGGTTCCTCCCATCAACCCGAGGCTAGCTTATAAGGTAACCCACTGATTTGTGACTACGTGTCTGATTGGGTCTCCTCTCCATCCATTCTAGCAGGTGGGTAGATTTTTTTAACACATTTGAGGTACTTGTCAGTGTGTTCCTAGCTTCTATTGATTACCTCTCCCCTATCCCCTAATAAGGTGCTAGTTATTGGGTCTTTCTAGTAGTGGCTCTAACAGGTAAATGAAACAGTAAACAGGGAAGACATCACTAAATAGGGCCTCCTATCCTCGGAATACTTAATGTTGTAGGGCTTCAATGTAGAATGTATGGTCGCAACGCTCGTGTTGTTGGCTGGCTGGTTCAGCCAATGAAGCAGTTGGTGGGAAACACCCCATCAATGCTCCTAGGGTTACAGTAGTAAAATCAATAAGAAGGGTAAGGCTTCTGATCCATCTCATCATCCCATCAACTCGGGGCTATGAAGTTCTGATCTGGGTTCCTATAATGGATAAAAGGTAACTAGGAAGACCTTAAGTTCTAGTGCAGCAACATAGAGTGCATTTCAGTAAGGTGAAAGACTAAAAAAAAAGTAGTAGTAAATATAGGCTATACCCTCTAGCAACTTTTGTATTCTTGGCTTCTAGTGATTCCCTATTCCCTAATAAGATGTTGGTTGTAGGGTAGTTGATAGTGGTGCGTCTAACTGTAAACTGTAAAGACCTCATGGTATAGAGTAGCTCCATAGAATGTCTTTCTGGCAGGTTCAAAAGGCTAGCTAAGAGTGTGTCTAAAAGTGAACAGGTAACTGGGAAGACTTCATGATATAGGAGGCTGGAACATAGAATCTATTTCAGGGAGGTGTATGAGTTTGCAAGGTAAGTATTTGATCACGGTACTAACTAGATTGAGATTCAATCTTGGGTGGATATGGGGCATAACTAAACTAAACCTTCCTAGGTTTATATAGATATATGGGGTGCCAATTCCCCAAGGTATAAGGACTACTCCATCAACGCATCTCAATGGCCATTCAATCCATGCAATTCAATCAGGTGCTGCCTTGTCCAAAAATGGTAAGTAAAGGTCAGTAATGTCTAAAGCTCCTAAATCAATAAGTTCATACGTTGTACCTATAACACTAGATAATGCATCCTAATGCCGTGTGTAAAGACTAAATGTCAAATTTTTTCATAGTTAAAGCTATACTGGCTACCTGAGTCTTTCCCAGTTTATGATAGGGTTGTTGTGACTCTATCTCTAGGATGTATAATGTGATTTTAGGAGCTACTAATATTCCTAGTTTCATGAATGGATTGGTAAGTAACTCACTCCATAATTGTAGGGAACCGACATGAGTGAAGGGTAAGGCGATGATCCATCCATCCACATGCCATCCTACGAGGACTTCTAAGGTATCTAGATTGTCGACTCACTGACAGCATGCATTCCAGGTATCTAGCTAGCTAGTTGTAGTAGGTAAAGAGAAAGGTGTATTAGCATGCCCCTAGCTGGCTCCTTTAGTGTTCCTGTGCTTTCCATATGCCTTAAATTAGACATGTTCCCTTCATGCAACCTAGTAAGTTAGAATCAACTTGTTGCTCTTAGCTAGTCTTCTTACTTGCTTAGATACATGTTACCCTAGGGAGAGATAAGAGAGACCGTCATTAGCTCTTTCATTACCCATTAGCTTTAGTTAATAAGAACCTTTTCTTTCTTTATTCCCGGAACCCTAGAACATGTGCACGGTGGGCGGTCCGACGTTATGGAGAAGCCCTAGCACTTTAGGAAAGTATGTTAGTTAGTTACATGTATACGAGGGAATGGTTTCATTCATTTCATAATAAAATTTCATGATGTTTGGAACAGATAGGTGATATGGACAAGCTAGGATTGCTAAGATTGTTGGTATGGGCAGGGAGAGGATCTCTCTCTTCCTTGTGTGCATGTTGACCCCCCGCAGCCTGGAGGAACGAATGAAGACGAATGAGCTACTGGCCAGGATCACTTGATATAGATAGTGTGTATGTGAAGGTAGATCTAGACAGGAGCAAGGCTTACAACAACCTTGTTATTGATGATTCAACTTGTTTCCTAGGTGCATCAATTTATTCAATTCACCCAGGACATGTTGGCAAGAGGATAGGTTCAAATACACATTTATGTTACCAACGAATGGACAGACGGACATAACACTACCCACCTTTACCCTTAAATTGAACAGTATAGAACACATATACTGCTACCTTCCCTCTTTCACTTGCTCGTATGGAAAACAAAGGAGGTACTTTTAAGCCAATAATTTTGGATAATTATCATATATAATTAAAACTTATCTCAAATTTTCATTGATGATGGCATACCCAGATCGAAATTGGAAAAGGTACCATTCTTGCTTCCAACAACATCGAAAATACATTCTCATTATATGGTGGTTTTTGCTAATACAAACAATATTTTGGGGTGGACTAGGCATAAAGTTATAGGGCATGAAAAATATTAATGAATTCCTAGTCAGACTCTTCAAAATAGATTGGGAATAAGAAAACCCAAGAATGATGACCCTTTCGGTGCTCTCCTTCGTTAGAAAGAGAGGAAGTTGTGTTATTTTGTTTTTATTTTTGTTTTTTTTCTTTGTCATTAGTAGGAAGCACGAAATTGGAACCATTTTCCTCTCTCTCTCGATCCACCTTTGTAGACACCAACTTTGGCGAAATCTATTGTCTAGCCAGCAACTAAAGACCCCTTGAAGTATAAAATAACCCAAGGCACCGAGTATATAAGCTCCTTTTATTCACTCCCTCAATAGCACGACCAAACACTTGATCTGTCCGTTGACCCATCGAACCTGACTGACAGTCTCTACTCCTTTTCATTCATCCAAATGATCCTCCCTTTGATAGGCCCTATTTGATAATCCCTATTTGTTTGTGAGGCTCCTTTGGAATTCTCCCTTATTGTAGGTCGAACCAAGGCTTTCCATGGTTAGGTAAAACCTCTGCCTCTTCATTTGGGTAGGTAGAAGAACTCATCAAGAATTCCTTCCTATTTCCCACCACCTACCTCAAACTCCCAAACTCATAATGGAATGAAGATCCATTTGAAAGATTGATATGGACTGGTATGTTTTGTATGGGATCCATAATGAATTGATATTGATCGAAGCCAGTATCTCTATCTATCTCAGCTCAATTTATGTCTACCAAAGTATAAAAGGTCACCCTTTTATGGAAACCAAAATGAGCGATCCCCTGGAATTGAATTTCCGCCATGCTATTAAGCGTATATTTAAGTATTGACTGTCATAGGTATATTTCCAAGTTTCAATCTTTCCATTGTAGTTGGATTTATGTAAGTTTCGTTTTTTCCTTCTAGGTTCAATGATTTTTTTCAATTTGGCTTATTCAGTTCCAATTCAAAGTGGGGTGAAGGGTTAACCCACGTGCAGATGTCTGGTGTAGGCCCTAATGGTAACTGACACAAACTTTTGTATTTTTGTACTATGTTTTTGAACTAACAAAATGTGTATGGTTTTGGTTGTTATATGCAAGGGGTAGTAAGGGAATATGTAGTTTGACAAGGTTTTTTAGAGGGTATTATTAGGTGAGTTCATAGATTCTTTGCTAATGAATAAACATAAACAACTTCTGAATTTATATTATATATGTGAAAATGTGAAAAGCTAATAACGCGCCCACCTGATCTCTTTTAGATAAACCACTCTGATTTATGTTTTAACATATATATAAATATATACTTCAAGCATGTGTAACCCTTTCTCTATTATTATGCCCCCTCTTAGATACAACAGAACCTTTGGTGAGTGCTCCCTATCAGCCACGTAATATTTCTCATCCCTTTCTTATTCTATTGATATTATGGATGGAAATATGGAGAATAATACTCGCATATTATATAATGGTATTGGGGTTATACCTACCACCTCAAATTGGATGTACCAACCTTCAGGATGGTCTCCAACCATGGATGTACCAACCTTCAGGATGTATCCACATCAAATTGGATGTACCACGTAGTAGTTATGTTAATACAAGTGATTATACAAAAAAAGTGACCCCTCCCCTCTGCCTAAAAGAATGAATTTGTGTTGTTATTGGCTCATGCACATATATAATGAATTAAGTCACTTGGTTGAATAGAAGAACTTTGCCTATATTTTCCTTCGGTCACTTATTAGGGTGGTGGGTGACGGTAAGTGTGAGGGGGAGGATGTGGTACTGGCCGGAGATAAGGTATTTTCTGAAAATTGGTTCTCCAAAAATGAGTAGTCTGGATAAGTGAAACTGTCCCATATAGGGCTGGTAGAAAACCCCCATGAAAGCACCTGCCTATGCCGGGTCCCTCGATCGGTATAGCATGGACCGAGAAGTATCGCTGAGCAAGCTAAGCTGAGAAATACCTACCCTTTCATGTAGTTTTCCAATATTGTGAGGTATGTCCAGGTAAGGTCAACTAGGTGCCCCATAAATAATCTCTCAGTAAGTACCTTCCTAAAATCACATGTGCTAAAGGGTTTTATCCATTTGAGTACCACCCACCAGCACAACATGTGATTTCCTAACCAGTGGATCTAGAGCCAGTAGCTCATCCCAGCCATTGATCCCATCCCATCCCATCCATCTTATCCAACCATATCATCAGTAATTTAAGGATTCTCTTTCCTAGCTACTTCATGCTTCTATTGTGCTCGTTATATTCCCAAGCTAGGATGTATGATGGACTTACTAACAAAGCTGCCACCACAAATATGGGGGCTACCAGTCTTGATCACAAGCTATATTGAATAGCTATGAACCTTACCTGATCTTGTTGTTGTTGGGATGGTATCACTACCTGTCTAATGAGTTATTTTACTAATCATCTAATCCTTACCTCGCCTACCTCTTCTATAGGTGAGAATCTAATTCTTTTTAGAGTGTTGATCATTCTATCATCTCATGCCTGACTTGACCAATATCATGTTGGTAGAGTGATAATTTCATGCTGGATACTTTCTCATTTTATAGCGAGCTCTTTCCCAATATTTTCCAATCCTTCCTTTCCTTCCTTACATGGGAGAATGCATGCTATGGTAGAATGAGTTTGTGGGTTGTATGTAACCATCTTTCCGGTGCAACCAATAAGGCTACTTTCCTGTCTTCTTCTTATTCTTCCTCAAGTGAGAATATAATTTTGTTTAACTGGTCCTATCTCATTGCCCATCCTCTAGAGGACCTTCTATCATATACACGAGAGATAGATCTTTCCTTAATGATCTAATCACAAGGAAGGCTCCTTGCCCTACTTACGCTTAAACTTGAGGTGGTCCTCCTATAAGGCTGGTAGTAACGATTAAGCTAGAAAACCTTCCTTCAGTAAAGAAAGATATAACCTCACCTAACTTATGAGTATCTATAATTCACACCCTTACCATTATATATTTAACCAAGATAAAGAAAGGATTTTTCTTTTTACCTTACCAAAGATAATTCTTGTAGTACCGCTTCAACTAGAAGTAGCACCTAATGGAAATAAGTCCTTTTTGTGGTTGGGCCCATCCTCCAATACAAGCACCAACTCAATGAATGGTGTCTAGCCCCCGGAGGTTCACTTCCTTGCCTTAAACCTTGTTTCTTCAGTAAATATAGATAGAACCCCACCTCAACCTTGAACCTTCCAACAAGGGTCATTTGTCTTTCACGAAGGGACTTCAGCCTTTAGTCCATCAACAGAAGGAAGCCAAGTGAAAAAAAAGAATTTTTCCAAGGCCACAAAGCCTCACCTAACGCAGGGAGGGGATTACCAAAAGTAGAAGCCTAACTTCAATGTATTTACTTACGTTGAATCACCGTTCGAGGAGAAGAAGAGGCCAATTGAGAGTGAGGTTGAGGAGCTGGATGAATTTGATTCTGCCCACGATGAGATGAGGAAGGAGTTTGATGGGGCAGGCAGGTTAGTAACCACTATAAAAATAGAGCCAATCTTCTGCGAGGGGTGGGAGGAGAGAGCCATTAAACCTAACCTTGCTAATCTAATATGTGCATATGCTTCAAAAACTGGTCGCTCTATTCATTCTTAGATATTTGTCTTCACTGTGTTCCTTACGGTAAGCTCAAGGTTCATATTGAAAGGTTCATAATGCCTACTGGTTCATGCAGATTGAAATAAAGCATATAGAAAGTGTCTTATTTAACCTCATGCTCTTCATAACATTAAGAAGAAATAGAAAGCATATAGAAGGCGTCCTGGGGATTCAGATGAATGTGGGAATGTCTTGAAAGGGTAATGGTTCATGATGTCTTGGGTTAATGCAATAATGTGCGGATTGGGTAATGCGAATGGAATGCATGGATCGATAAGAGTGTGGAATGATACTGGACAGGGGGACTTAAAGTGTAATATGTATTTGCGCCAATCAACATAAACATCGAACTGAACATGGATTGTGTAATCCCATTAGTAACCACCTCCATCGGTAAGAAAACCTAATCATAAACACCTACCTTTTCTTATTATTATTGGAAACCTCCCACCTACCGCTCTAGCCCTGCTAGTGCCATACATCTGGGCCGATCCACCCCCAAGGCCACAGGACCAAGATAATATCTATTGAACCCACCCAATCTTTAGCTATTCGCCCCCCTAAAAAAAAAGGTGATATTTATCCATTATGCGCTAACCATACCCAATTAGTTCGTTCCTCCACCTGCTTAGGTCAGGGGAGTAACTTAACGTACCTTGCTTTCGACATGGGCAGTCGGGTAATTTGCATTTGGTCTTGTTTTTGCTCTGCCGAACAAGAAATGACATGACTCGTGTAGATGAACCTCAATATATTGGGGTGATTTCCCCTAAAGTAAAGAAGTATAAGGAAAGACATGGTGGATCATCTCCATTTCTTTATAGCTCCCTTATACATAGAATTCATATGAAGGATGCACGAGATCCGTACGAATTGGGCATATAAAAAATTGTCGGATTTCTTTCCCGTAAATTGGTATGGTCATATCATGTATGTAATTTAATAATGGAATTGATGTATGACTCCGCAGACGTCAGGGCGACACTCACACAGATCATTAGTTCTAGCACAGGAGAATGAGCCTTCCCATCGTCACTTCCATCATAGCATGTGTGTAGCCAAGGAGTGGATTTGATTTCTTTATCCTCAGTCGCAGAACGAAATTTATAACTTAATTGAGGGTCGTCATTTAGGTAGTTATCTATATCTTCAGTTCAGTAGTAAGGAAAAATAAGGAGGTCGATAAGTGATCTACATGAATTACGCATCCTTTATATATGAAGGAAGTGGGGGCATCAACATAAATGCCCCAGATCGACATCAATTAACCAAGCTTTTCATCACCCTGTCTAAAGCCACAATGCCCAACACAACTGATACCTGTGTATGTAAGGTTCAGTACCCAATTCCTTGTATATTGATGCATGCAAAGAAATAATTGCTCATAAGTCCTCTTTCCACCACCTTTTCTCGCTTCCTTCTACACCGCTAATTGATATCCTATTATCTTTCCTTTTCCCTGAAAAGTCTCTTCGCCCACTACCAGCCAGCAGCTAAAGATACCCACATGAAGCTAACTCAAGAAGATGAAAATACACATTCGAATGACTCTTTATTCCCAGCATCTGATCTCCATATCAATCCCACCACCATTCAACTCCTCCAAGGAACCACCTGCTGATGCAAACTCATTAGAACTATACCACAACCTAACCTCACCAAAAATTAACAACCAACGATCACAAGACAACGAGGAAAGGAATGATAACAAGATCCATCCCTTTTCTACTTATTATTGCATTCGATGATGCCTTTTATTTTTCCCCTTTATTTCTCATTGATCTCATTGACAATTAGGGGTGGTTTATTCCATCCACTGCATTTTGAACTTTGCACGAGCCCTAACATACCTTTGTGCTAAGATAGCTTGGAATTCCAAAGAAGCGAGCATAAGCACCTTGATAGATGTCATTCACATTGATTTTCCATCCATATCCACATATTTCAGGAAGGTTTTCTTCTTGTTGGGGGTTTAGGTCCCTTTTATGCACCCTCGAATGAGCTTATTCATATGCATGCCTGCAAACCAACCTACTTGCAATAGACCAACTTACTCATGATGTATATATATGTGTTCAGGCACATAAATATCTCCATTCGTGGATACGTAAGAGCTGAAACTACTTTCGATCCTGCTGTAGAAGGAGATGAGATATGCCAGTAGTTATTTTGGGTCTTCGGTTCAAGGTGGCTAGGGAGAAAAGGTTGACTCGGTAGGAATATTGACCTAGGCAGGTTAGGCTGATATGATTACTTTTCTTTATATATGATTCAAAGGTATAGATATAGAGATATATAAAGAAGAACTAGTGCTCCAAGGATATAGAAAATGATCGAAGGATAAGAAAGAGTTGGACTAACTAGTTATCCAAGGAGATGATCCAAGGAAAGGACTGGTGATCCAACAAGTAGGATTCATCTCACCAAAGACCTCTTTAGGAATTCTTCAATAACTATGAACCACACTCTACAAAATACTTCAATTCCCTTTCCTAGCTAATGACTTCAATCACACAAACACTAACACTCAAAATATATCCAACCAATACAGCATCCTCTCCAACCAGACACGAACACTAACACTATTGAAAGATCTATACCAAACACTACCAATCTGTACCAAGTGGTATTCTCCTCATTATATATGATTCATATCCCCTCTATATCTACTCTTTTCCATGGCTTATCCATATTAGGTGATGGAATAGTTTCAAATTGGAACCAACCACATAAGAGCTATCGAAAAAGAGGTAGGTTTTCTTGCATATATGGTGTTGTCCCCACAAAAAATAAAATAAGGAGACAGCCAATATCATGCAAAGGTTTGGATTCAGTGTCTTCATTTAATAAGATAACTAAGAGACTACCTACGTATCGCTCGAAGCTCTGGTTTTGGTCATCCTTAATGAGTGTAAAATGATTAAGCCGATACCAATCTAGCAAATCTTATTTCGGTGTGTTTTCCTAATAGGATTGCTAATCAACTTACCCAGTTCAGTCTCTAAGTTTGGGTTTGGGGTGTTCCCATATATGTGTGTTCTTGCCTAACTCGGGGGTTATCCAGAAGGTCTGGGGTCGGGGTGTTCACCCAGTGAGTGTAAAGAGGGGTTGAGGTGTTGGCCATCGATCTTGTTCCGGAGTGTGAAGCTTACTACACTAGAAGAAGGATAGAGTTGTTTAGTGAGTGAACCTCACAGTAATGGCACCTCCCCTTTAGATCTACCGTAGGAATGTCGCATTCGCCAGCATTAGATATAGATATTCTCCCCCTTTGATGATTGCCCTTGGAATGTAACATTCACCAACACTAATGAATGAATCTTTAATGTTGCATTCATTGACACTAGATAAGGGGTTTCCCCTTATTATTCCCCCTGGATGATTTCTCCATAAATGTCCCATTCCAATAGAATGAATTGAGGTCTTTTACCACTCCTAATCTTCCTAGATTATTGCCTTATGAGCTACCCCATGAAATGGGCATATTTTTAGGATCTCTTCCCATACTTGGATGACTATTACGTATATTCCAAAAAATACTTCTAGGATTTGTTTCCATATTATAATTATGAGAGTGATTAATAATAACCTCACTTGATTTAAAATGCACAAGGGGTGGAAACTCTTTTGTGTTGGTTCTACTACTACTTTGTTGTACCATGTCTACTTTATCATCTTATTCTAGAACAAATAGTTTGAACAAATCCTCTCCCATTGGTCGAGCCATGCTTCACATCCTCGAGCACCTAATGATACTTGAACACTTTCTTCTCTCCCATCAAACATATTAGAAATTGATTCAGACATGACCTCCTATTGTACCATCTCTACTGGTTTGGACACATCTATGTACTCTCTAGACTCCTCTCATCCATATCTTCTTGTCAGAGCCTTTATATGTCTCATCTTCTTCATCCCCTCTCCTTGGGATTCCCTCCATAAGAAACCTTTCTTCTTTCAACCACTGGATGACCTCTTCTCCATGCTTATGCAACTTATCCAACTCCTTTCAACTTGACTCACTACTCCCTTTCTCGATGATATCTATTCTTAAAACTTCTATCCTCTCACGAGTCTCTTGCATCCGATCCAACCACCATTTATTAGTTATGGCTTCTCCTTTCATGGTTTGCTCAAATATTTATCAACATTTTTATTCCTCCATGGTATTCTACCACCATTAGATACTTATCCTTTCCAGCACCATGTCAGACCACCTAGGGCATAGGTTCCTACACTATCATGGTTGGTGGGTTTAAAGTCATAAGAGATTCCTTTACCAACAACACCATCAACTAGGTCAGGATCTCCTTGAGGTTCGCTTCATAAACTACTCTTAAACAAACAAGAAGGATTGATTTCACTCTATATAAAACTAAATAATATATCCCCATATTGTACCCCTGGTCCAAAAGAAACTACTCTTTCAACCTCACCATTGTGGAATTGCAAAGAAGTAAGGTTCTAGGTGTACCACGATGTTTATCCCTCCAATTCAAGGCTAGTCGTGAGTGTTGTCATAATATTTGTAGCCACCCATGATAATTTCCTATCTCTATTGATCTGATGTAGGGGTAATCGTGTACCTTAAAATAGTACCTTTTCAAAAAAATATTGAATATGATAGATGGGTGTCTCATGCTGGTGATAATTTTATTTCTTTGGTAAGCACATCCCTGGATAATGCCTTTCGTCTTCCTTAAAACCAATATGATTCCGCAAGTCTAGAGAGAACCCGTGGGATTTCCACCTTCCTTCACGAAACTGAAATACTGATGGGGGGAAACCAAACCCCCGTGCCGTGGAGCCACCAACATAGCCCAGCCTTTAATACCCCCCCCCCCCCCCCCCCGCTTCTTCATTGTCACAATCCGGTCATATGGAAAAAAAAATATAATAGTGGAACATCACTAGTAGGGCCTTATGCACATTGCTTCTTGGAACAATCAATAGGCCCATACAAGTCCTCCTTTGTTTGTTTCTATATTTATCCTTACACCTAGAAATTATTAGTTGGCCTCCTCAAAGGCCCTTACACATGTCACTGATTATCCCATTATAGATATACCATTAGAGTGGCTTAAATAGAGAGTGGATATAGTGTAGGTAAATGTGGTTTTCTAGTGCTAGGATGAGGCTAGATTAGTTAGAGTGAGCAAGACAGTGGCTATATAGAGGACAACAGTGACACAAGGCCTAAGGGTTCTTAGATATGTAGCTCAACAAGGTGGTAAGAGTGATGAGGAGGAGGAGATTGAGGTTTAGAGGCTAGATGAGTGACCATTAGATGATAGAGAGATCCCATCAGAGAGATAGATATCTCTAAGTATGAGCCAAAAGGCTTTTATTTCAATCAGGACCACAATAGTGGGGGACATTAAGATCTCCATTGATATATTTAGGCTAGTCTTAGTAGCAAATCGTAGTAGAGAGGATACAAATCCCACCACTCTTTAGGGTTGGAGGTTAATAAGGGGGGGATTTGAGTTATAACTTACATAACATAACTAATAGGTGGTGGTCAGAGATGAGAGTGTAGCCTAGATTGAGGAAAGTGTGATTGATATGAGAGATACAAATTTTCATGTTGTAAACTATGATAAACACCATGACCACTAAAATACATCAGGTAGTGCAAGTAGAAAAATATGCTATACAGGCCTAAGTGCAGGTTAAGAAAGAGAAGGCTCTACTGTAGGATATGCTAAGCAAGGTTGAAGAGGAAAGGGATGGCCTCAGGAGAGAATTGGATGTCATCAAGGCATGAGAGTCAGAGGTAGTGAATTAGTTGATGGTAGAAGTCAATGTAGAGGTGGACTCAAGTGTGGGTGTGGATATAAGTATGGGTTTGACAGTGATCCCTCTATAGGTAGATACTCCTGCAGTATATATAGATACCCCTATAGTATAATAGAAATCTCTTGCATAGGTTGATGTAGAGCTGTAAGGTGAATGTTGTCAATGTTAGAGCCATTAGTTGTATTGGTAAGTCACATGCTCCATAAATTATGCCTCTAAAGATGACCTTAAATTGAGAGGAAGACCTTATACCAGTAGATGTAGCACCTGAGGATGTGATAAATTCTTACAGGATGACTTTGGGAGTGTTAGGTCTTGTTCTTGCTCATAGAGATATTAAAATATATAGACTTCGGTCAGAGAGAGCCATGGTACCAATATAGCTTTAGGCTTTAATAGTGTCATGCACATATACTAGTCGTAGATTTCACGGGTCAATGTCAGTGTAGCAAAGTAAGAGTGTGAGACTTGTACGAGCTCAATCTACTACCTCACAGATGTTACCTCTAGGAGCTAAGTCAGAATTATAGGGATAATCAAAGCGAGAGGAACTATAACAGGCTTTGGTTATATATTTTGGTGAGTCTAAGAAGGATGGAGATAATTCTTAGGCTATAGGCCATGTTGGGTTTTATATATGGTAGTTTTATATCACTTCTAATGTATCATGATGAAGCATTATTATGTATATAATTTGTATTCTATTATTTTGTAAATACACAAAACTCTTATTGAGGCTAGCCCCTAGTATATATATATGGGTGATCATACTATGATTATATATGTATGGCTATTCTATATTGTTGCTAACATTTTCAAGGATTGATTTGACATATAATATCATATTTTTCACTTGTTGTGGCTGCAAGTACTTCAGGGATAAGATGCAACTAGAATGAGCTATATGATTGGTATGAATGTAGGTATGTTATGGGGTACTAATGGTAATAATTTAAGAGGACATCCGCAAAAAATATGAAAATACAGAGGTGTGGATACAATAGAGAGCACTCGCATGCACAATAAAATAAGACAATAAATCAAATGAAAAAAAAAATGGTGAAATCATATCGCCTCATGATATGAGAGTGTGCGATACAATGGGTAGGCTACTGGGTAGAATTGGCTCCACTATAGATGACTGAGTACTAATAAATACATTCCCCCATATGTGAGGGGTAGCGGGTAAGAAAACTAATACAATAGGATTATGAAAATGAGAGAGAACAATGTAATGGTAATAAGGCTTAATTGGACCTTTGGCTCCGTCGAATAAGGGACATATATGTCAGCGGTGATTTAGGTTTGATTTATAGGGTGATGGAAGATTAGGTAGGGTAACCATTGGCCCTAGTGTAATAGCTAATAAGACTAGATATGAACACTTGCAAGCATATCCTCTTTTGATATAGGAGAGAGAGCAGACTCCCAAATCTCCACTCTTCCTTGTAGCGATATCCAATCAGGAATAATGGGGAATATCTGCCCTATCTATGTAGTCTCTACTTAGTCCAAGTTGTTGAACCACATGGAGATGCCCTTGCCTAATAATTTGTAATCTATTCAATGAAATGGGAAGAATATAGGAGAAGACCTAGCTGGGAAACCTCTGCAGACCTTGTCATAGTAGCCGGACCTACTACAACCTATGAAAAGTTGTGAAACATGCAGGGATTCTGAAAATTGAACACCTTATGATTTAATAAATTGAGGCATTTCACCTTTCCATAGTGATGAGTGTCGAGGAGGTACCATTAGCAGCTGGTCAATGCTGATGGTTCCTTGGCAGAGTCCCCTAGTCTATTATACTTATATCTTCTACCTTTTGTATCTATATTCACTTTTTTCATTAATCTCTATGGTGTTAATGGCTATTATGTCTCCATCCAAGCTAGCCGGTTATCCAAAAGCTAGTGTATCATCACATTTTCATAAAAGCTATACTTCCTATCTATACTTCCGCATATAGTGAGACATAGAAGACGTGGTTGTTTCCCACTTGCTCTATAAGGGTCAGTGTGCACCAATAAAAAACTAGAATATGCATGTAGTAGATCATAAGTCATATGTTTCATAGTTCTATTTCTATGTTCTTGCTCTAACAACCCTCTTGAGGGGGAAGGGGGTTATAGAGTTATCATGACACCTAAATAAAAAAACCTTAGTCCAGTAAGTTCTATGTCAGCCCTACTAACTAAGGGGCGAAGGGGCTAAGGATATTTTTTTCCCCCATGCCCTACCTACCGTTCCGTCAATTTCAAACTTATGTCAGTTCTGTTGGTTTTGAACATCAATAAAAAAACCTTAGTTGCGTGTCTACTTCATCTATGATACATGCATATAGATGTTCTTTTATTTTTCATATGTGTTATCCTTATCACCTTATATAAAATACAAACCAAGGTGATGATAACTCAAACTTTGATGAACAAAGAAGAAGTAAACCTTCAATAAGTGCCACCAAGGTGAATAAGGAAAACTAGGAGGGAAGGGTGGTCAAACAGGCCGCCTAAAGGACTTCTATGGAAATTCGGTCTCCGGTGTAAGTAGACTACTAATAGGGCTAAAAGGCATGAAGCCTTATTAGAAAACTGAATCTAGCGTTATTACATATATAAAGAATGACTGGAATAACAAAGAAATTAAGTCAATTTATATCCTTACGGTTGAGCTTTCTTACGCATCCTCTCCCATTGGTCAAGCCTGTTTGTGCACCAAGAAAGTGTTTGATCAATTATTCGATTTCATAATTACATATATAATATTAGTGAATCACTAGAATAAATACCAAAGAATCATTCGAAAGGGAACATAGATGAAATAAATAATGAAACTATTCTTCTTGTTGATTGGAAAACAACCTCTATCACAGGGGATCATATTTCTTTCTCAGAAGGAAGGAAGGAAAGGTGTTGTGACTGGAGCCTACCACAGTTATAGCTTTCACTAGGTGGGAAGGCCGAAAATGAGGAGATTTTCCCTGTGGAAATGGTTGGAAAGAGCTCCCACTTAAATAAATACACCTTCCTTCAATTTCCCCATGAGTCGAGGGTCTTTACCAAATATATATCAATAGAAATGGTAAATACAAACCTTTCGGTCTCAATCCATAATTCGGAAAGATGATTATGGTCACTAGAGTTTGTGTCATTTTGTGTTCCTAGTGGGTGGCATTTAGTGTCTCCCTGAAATGGGGACATCGGCTTGTTAAGTGACCAATTTGGCGTAAGATGATGAAGGGGTAGTCCTAGAGGCGCAATCCAACCATCGATCAAGTAAGATATCGATGGCTTAACATTCCCATAGAACCACATCCCCCCCAAATATCCTTGTTCCTTCTTCATTCAGAGAAAAAGAGAGAATACTGAGTAAATAAGAGGGGAGACTATAGGTCCCCAGTTTACCTCCCTATCTCTCTCCTCACTTCTTTCGGGCTGAACCCATCTGGGAAAGCTCTCTATATTTCCTGGAATGACTGTCCTTCTTCACATTATTGGATGGGCTTCCAGGATATCACTTCATATTATTCACTAACAATAGCCTAACCTGGCTTAGCTTGGATCTTTCACTGCTTTCCTAGCTTAGGTAGCTACTATCCTTTATCTGTTGGTCTCTTTGGTTGATATGACATCGGTGGCTTGGTTTGATGTTGCGTATTATTGTTTGGCTTGCCTCGATTGACTGGTGGTAGTGGATTGGGCTTGTACGGCTTGTTCGCTAGCTTCTTCTATTCTGGCGGTTTGTCCAATGACTTGTATAGATGGTAATACAACTTCCACTATTAAAGCTATCAGTATTCATTTCATCAGTGGAGATGACAAGATGACTTTATTTCTCTTTCTCTAGATCGATTTAATTTCAAGTATCTTGATTTTTATTATTCTAATCTTGATTCTGATTCAGAGGAGGAGGTATATCTCGAAAGACAATTATTATTTTATTAACTCTAAATCTTCATCTTATTAATATTGGGGGATATTATGATCTCTTATTACTTATTGACATGATAGACCCCCTGCCCCCTTTACTAGTAGTGTCCATCATATGGGCTAGTATTAAAGAAAATTGACATGGAGCTACAATCTATTGGCTTTCACTATTATGGATTTCTTTATGCAAAGCAAGAGATGAATCTATAGTGTGAGGTGCACCAACCTTACAACTTTTCCATGTGTTATCTGGTGGTGCAACAAACAATCTCTAGAATTTTAGTTGGAACAGAATGAAAACCTCCTAATTTCACGATCCACACCACCCATTAAATGTGTTTATGTGAGATAAGTCCTTTCAATAAGCCAACATATACAATAGAGGTAGGTGTTGTAGTAGTCTTCCCATTTCCCTGCGTGAAAGACACTTATTAGATCAGCGGAATTCCAGTGGCTGGGACTACCCCTCCGACTATGATAAATTATATATTCCTTTTGGAATAGGGAGCTTTAATTCTTCTATAATCCCTAGGCTATTCCTTTGCTATACAATGTAATATGAAAACTTATTCCAATTCGAGTTGATGAACGAAAAACCTCTTAATGAAATAATAGGCATATAATTTTTTATCTCTAATAGGTATGCCCTTGCACCCTTCAAATCTGTGAAAAATACTAGAGTGAAAGCTTCCGTCTATAACTTCAAAGTAGTACTACTAACCCATAAAATTCCTAGCAGTTTTAGTCGCAGTAGGTCGTATTAATGCTTTAGTCCACATGCAGTAGGTACTATTAGCTATAATTAAGTACATGCACTTTCTACTTTCAAAGATGTAGGTAGTATTAAATTAATATTTGATAGAGCCTCCGAGTCAAGCCCATGCACACTAGATCTTCCCTAGGGTGCCCCACTTGTCCGAGTCGATTTATTTCTAACATTACCCACTTATCCCAATGGGGAATAAGCACCTCTCTTTTATTTATTACACATTTCCACCCTCCAGAAATTTCTTTTTCAATGGCCTCATCAGTAGGTTTAGCTGGGGGGCACGATGCCCATATACCAGGTTTTGAGACTTGCATGTAGTCCCTGTATTATGTGTATTCTACAACTTGCACAGATTCTCGGGAATAGATTGTGAAAACTTGCATAGGTTCCAGGGTGGAATTAAACCACTACTACTTGTAGCAGATATCATATTTGTCTCCAGTTTGTGCAATGTTAAGGAACTCCCATGCTGTTAGGAAGGAACCCAAGTAGTATAGAAGTGTACACCACTGGTTGTTTTATGTAAACATAAGGATATGAGGATCAACTGAATCCATCGAGTTCCATATATGATAGTCTAGTGACATTGGCTTTCGATTTATTCACCGTTTGAGTTAAATAAAATTTCATTTTTATGGGGCAGGATGGAATATCATCAGGGCACATAACTATAATTTCTCTATTATTAAATAGGACCTTTAAGATTGTTTCCATTTTTCCAAGTGCTAATTCACTATATCAGGTTACATATTCAGGTACTATCTGTCTGCTAGTAAATTTAGAATGGAAAGTTCAGGCCCACCATAGTGGCGAGAGGAAGGAGAATATGAAATTAAATTCCTTCATCTCTTCTACTCAAGTATGTTGGTTATAGCAAACCATCGTATCTATCCCCACTTGGTCTTCAAGTGAAAGGTTGAAAGATAATTTCAGGCTTATCCAATCTATGCCAAGACTAGCAGATTTATGATTAGAAATATAGAGAAAATATTCCATCCAATCGATTCATTCCAAGCCAAGAGAGAGGATAAGATAGGCAAGACACACCTTCCTTTTCTTGAGCTAGCTAATACATAGAGAAAATATTATTGGCCAAGAATACACTAATATTGTTATTCTGGGTATAACCCGGGATACAATATTGACAGAAAGGTATATTTCTTTTGAAATGGGTACAACCTCCTTTTGAAAAGATTGGACACTCTTCGCTAGAGCTCTTAGAAATTACCTCTGAAGATCTCTTTCAAGAAATTAAGAGAGACTAAGTAAAATGTAGAAATTTGGTATCCTTTAAGAGCAGCCTAGAAGTGCCCATCCCACTATGGAGGGGAGAATAAAAGAAATAATATTCTATCTCTATTGAAGTGTGCCTAGTATCTTAATGTAGGCGTTGAATTAGGTCTATGCAAGAGCTGAAGCAGAAAAGAGGAATAATTCTAAGCCTATTACAAACGAAGATCAGGATTACTCTACCCATCTCGGCTTACCCAATGGTCCCATCAAGCCCAGCTAGCTGTACTAGCCCGTCGACCAAAGGACGGTCATATCATTCATCCCCAAAAATCATAAATTAATGAGAATATAAATCAAGCCTCATAGCAGCAATAATATCTTGTTTCCATTAAGAAAATTAATGCATGCACTACGTTAGTGTAGGGATTTCACAAGGGCTTCCTCCTTCTTGTCCATTTTGGATATGTCTTTTCTTGTCTTTATGTGAACCAGTACATTCCCCACTGGTCACTACTAATAGAAGCCATAATAGATGCATAGTACACAAAGGAGTGGTCTTGGAAGTAGCACTCATTAGTGACTAATTGATTTAACACATATCCGTAGTGATAGAAAAATATAATCCACAAGACCTATAGGAGAAAGAATTATTTAGTTAGCTGCAATGTAGACCTAAAGAGTCATAATTGAATACACTGTAAATGATGGGTCACATGATAATGAGGCTTACACGTAGAGCTAAACAAAGTGTTACAGGGAGGGCCTAATCAAAGGAGCACAACTCCACAGGGAGAAAACAACGGGAAACATCGGCAGAGATGGGTGTATAACAGAAGGAGGGGGAATAGGCTTTTACACTTAGTTGCCTAAAATATGGTCCAAGTTTCAATGCACTTCCTAGGGTTTTTTCCAAGTGTCAATGCCAAGTGGCGGCAATGTCAGCAATTGACCTCGGCGTGTATCTATCATTCCCGATACCGAATACTAGTCAGACTGGAAGAAGAGATAGGGCAGCAACTATATGTAGTCCGATGTTAGAATAAATCCATCTCTAAAAACTCTAGTCTACTCTCAAAAATAAAATCATAAATATAGTTTCCATTCTTTTCAAAAGAGAAAAGAATGAAATCCAATTCTCCCAAAAGAATAAGGCGAAGACCTGGGGAACCTAACCAGCAACTTTTCCATAACAGCTAGACCTACAAAATTATTACTATACACAATATCATCATGGAAAAGTTTCACTTGTCCATATACATTACTTCCATGCACTTAGTTCCATTTCCGTTATAAATCCAGTGATGAAGGTCCAACAAATTGAGGAGTACCCTCTGCAGGATGGCGATTACCTCCTGAGGGGCATCTAAGACTTGAGAGCTGATCTAACTTGTATGGGGGTATGGGGAAATGTTGGTCGATTTAAAGTGATTGTCATTTATTGTTTGCATCACCATGGGTTTTTCACCCTACCCACCTAGTGGGTAGTGGACCACATTTAGTACACTGTGGGTGACCTTCCAGCTAATGGATTTACATGAGACATACCCTCAATTTGAGTGAATATAAAGGCTAACCCTAATGTGTGTGTACTTTTTTATGCGTGGAGGCCTAATATCAAAATGATGGGTGGAAGGCCTCAAATTATATTTCTTTTTACGCAAGCACATGACTCTCCAAATCAAGTTGAAAGTTTCATATGTATCGATTAATTACAAATGGAGATCACTTTAAAAATAATGGCATGGGAATAAATATCGCATGGATATCACTAAAAAATTGCATGGAGATAACTATGTCAAACATGTCATGGAAATCAGTATCGAAGTAACCTATGAAAATTTGAATTATGTGTCGCATCTTTACACATCCTATCTGGAAAAGATGGATGTGTATGGATGATCAAGTGAAGAACTCATAGGGAAACCTCGATTAGACGGTGCAGGATATTTATGTATGGGTTTGAGAATGAGAGTTAGTTGGATGGTCAAAGCAGTAGGGTCTATTATATCCTTGTTTCATCACGTTGATTGGAGTAGATTCTATGCTATTGAGAGTGAATTAGCTTATATACTACACTCCCTAAGACTTTTGATGACTTGGATATGCATTGAGATTAATATTGAACTTATATTTATTGAGATATAGATTTATATTGATTACCTTATCTTGACTTGAACTTCACTCACTCCCTGAAACAAATTCATAACCTATAATATACCCCAGTGGTAACCAGGAACACCAAGAGAAGAAGTAACAACAGAAACAACGGATATCTATTTATATATCTTTATTATATTCAATATAGAAATAAGTCCTTAGATAATAGATGGAATCTTCCTATATTTACAAGGAATAAAAACCACTCACTATAGGAGGTCATAAGGATCCTAAAACTATAAAAACTCAAGGAGTCAGTAAATAAAGACTTATCTATATGAAATCAGCTTGAAAAAGCATTAGGTTTTCTTTAAGAGTAGGAAGTAAGATTAGTATTAGTATAGTCTTATATTTTTATATGAAGGATTAGATAGATAGATATTGATTACTTGTATGTAGGCCCCACTATAACTCTTAGGAATATTTGAAGGCTTAGCTATTTCAATATCCTAGCCTTATTACTAAACAACTAGGAGAGAGAAAGGTAGGACATACAAAGGAGATAGTATATCAAGTAAAAAATATCTGATTATATTTCAGATCTTTATTCAATTTGTTTATGGTATTCTCCATGGACTGACCTTACCTTGCTCCTACATGCTGGAGAACCACACTCATAGGCATAGATATTCTAGTTGGTTTCTTTTGCTTCTATTCAAACTAGTTTCTTGCTATGCCTCCCAAGACCGCCTTGCAAGTTGTTATAGTACCAGTGTTTTAGAGCCTTACTTGCGGTGGTGGCCTATACTATTTTCCTTACTAGTCTAGATTATTGAAAGAAATTTCCTTACTTATATTAGAATGGTAGTCCTTTTTATATGCACCCTACTATGGGAGGAAGAGCTTACTTGCGATCATGGCCTATACTATTTGAGGAAAGCTACTAGAGATTGCCTACACTTATTTTTCTTTTAAAAGACCTCCCAACTTATTAAGGTGTATTACGGACCTTTCCCAACTGATTATTGACCTAAAATTTCTATTTCTCCCACCCATAATTTGATACCAATCAGCACGGTCCTCACTTTATGTAAATAACACCTGAATATTGATATGGATCCCAGTAAATGGGGGTCCACTAGTTATTTCCAAATAGAAGAGTGATGGCGCTATGAAAACTAGTTCATATCAGGTCTTGCCAGGCAAGGATAACTCATTAATAACGGTAAGGCCCGTCTAGGGCAAGGGGGTCTCCCCTATAATAGAATCCACCTTAGATCCTGATTAAGTGCCATGCTCGGGGATGATTGAGAGAGAAGGGGCCTTGAGTAGCTAAGGTATCTCAGATAGTCGTTTAAATAAGAAATAAAGAAATTAACACTATATAGCAGGAAGAGGAGAGATCAATGACAGAGCTACTATAGAAATATAGAACAGAGATCTACCTCTAGACCTATCGATATAGATAGATATATGTGATTCTGGTAAATCATCAGTACATGTAGGTATTGCAGAACTCGGTGACCAAAAATACTCCCATACATAATAGGCATATCTCTCTACAAGCTGGATGGTTCACTCTATTATCACGAGTAATAGAGAAATAAAGGGATTGGGTTGCATCCATTGCATTGAGAAATCAATCAAAAAGCTGAGCTGTTAGGTCCCTATATTACTAGTATAGTCCCTTATTGTTGTTAGTGTAACCCCCTTATTGTTATTATTGTACCCTTGTAACCCCCATTTTTTTATTATTGTGCCCTTAAATTATTATTGTTAGGTCGGCTAGGATTACATTGTGGCCCACTAGGATTACATTATGGCCCTATGGACTCCTATATATAGAAATGAGGTTTTGTAAATTGTATCATCCAAGAATTGTTCATTTATGTAATGTATTGGAGGTTTCCCCCTAGAAGTGGCTCATTTATAAGGCGTTGATATCTCTTTTCTTCTCTTTTTGGAGCGGGTTACACAACATTTCGTATCATAGGTTTGGATTTTAGGGTTTCGCTGCTCCAAACAGGTCATCGTGGAATTTTCGCTATAACGTTTTCTCTACGACATTTCAGAAGCTGAAATTTTTAGGGTGCGAATATGAAATCCTGAGGAAGATTTTCTGAAAATGTGAGAGCTTGGTTCACAACATTTTAGGAGATATGATCTATGAAACTTAGGTCTTTTTTCAGGCTCCCAAACAGGCCATCGTGGAATTTGCGCTATAATGTCTTTTCTACGAAGGTTCAGAATCTAAAATTCCTATGGTGCGAAGTTGAAATCCTGAAGAAATTCTTCAAAAAATTTCAGATCTTGGTTCGCAATATTTTTTGGAGATATGATCTGTGGAAGGTAGTGCTTTTTCAAGCTCCTGAATTTCATCTCAAAGAGGTGATCGTGAGAAAAGCTCAATAACTCTCTCTCTGGGCATCAGATTGGAGTGCTGTAAAAATTGATCACAGGTAAATGGACTGTAGTTTCTTTGCTATAAATTTCAGAGACGAAGGATGAAACAGTGACACGTGTCAAGTCGTACAAGTTCTCTCTACTGAACCAGTCCATAATTAGGTCATTGTGGGAGATTGGACACAACTTTGTCTTGGAGAACCCAAATCAGGTCAGACCTGTGGCATTCGAAAGATAATTCAGAGGGCTACGTTGGTACGGAAAATCAAATATTGAAGTACTGCAATCACAAATATAATCCAATTTCAATATCGAGCTCCTCAAAAGATAGAAAAAGGTGTGTATTTTTTTTTCGAATTGCATAAGTCTTGTTAGAAGAATCAATTTGAATTGATTCCAAGGGCATATTGTATAATAGATATTAGTATTGGGTTCTAAAATATGCCCCGTAAAAATAATTCAACACCCATTAAGCCTTCAGAAGGCTCTACTATGACTCATGAAGATGAAGAATTGCAACATGATCTATCAAAATTACAAGAGTAAGTGCAATAAATTTCACTCTCGCAAAGAGCAACAAAAAATGAAATGGAAGTTTTGAAGAAAGGAGTGGAAGTGAATATGGACGGTTTGAAGAAAGGCATGGAAGCTAAGATGGATGTCATGGAAGCTGGCATGGAAGCTAAGATGGATGACATGAAAGACAACATGGAAAACATGAAGAATGATCTCAAAGCAGACATCGAAGGTTTGACAAAGTTGATACAAGAAATGTTTCCTAATGGTGAAAAGATAGTAGAAGAACCTCATGATGAGAACAAAATCAATGTTAATCGTGATTTGATAAACTCTAATGTTGGCGGGAAGAACCACCATATTCCAAAAATGGATATGAGGAAGTTTGATGGAAATGATCTTGTAACATGGATACTACAGTTGGAGCAATATTTTGATCTCCATAACATGCAAAACACACAAACGGTACGCATTGCAACTTTACATTTAGAACAAAATACATTTGTATGGTATCAATGGCTTTGCTCCCGTAAAAAAATTGTCACTTGGTCAATTTTTACGGAGGAAATGATAGCACATTATGAGGATACAAAGAGCAACACCTTCTTTACCCAACTGATAAATCTCAAACAAAAGGGTTTAGTGGGGCAGCACATTGAGGACTTCCAAAAATTGAATATAAGGGTAACTGATCTTACAGAGGAACACAGGATTGATCTCTTCCTAGGCACTTTAAAGGATAACATCCAACATGAAGTTCGCGTTTTGGAACCTGATTCATTGGAGAAGGCATTCAAGTTGGCAAGAAAATTTGAATGTAAAATTATGGCGACAAGGAAGCCTACCACTCAATTCTATAAGGAAGGAAGTGTTGCTATGCCTAGATTTCCACAACCTACAAGGTTGACACCACAAAAATTGGAAGAAAAAAGAGCAAAAGGGCTTTGCTACAGTTGTGAGAGCAAATACACTAAAGGTCATAAGTGTGCTGAGAAGAAATTATTTTACGTAGATTGTGAAGAGGAAGAAGAAAATGAACAAGAAGAGGATATACACCAGGAACCAACCCTAGAAGAGGAAGAAATGAATCCGACCATATCGTGTAATGCACTGGCAGGAATTACCACTCCTCAAACTCTCAAGATACAAGGACAAATCAAGAAGAAAAGGTAATAGTGTTGATTGATTCAGGTAGCACCCATAATTTTATTCATTGTAAGGTAGCCAAGGAATTAAATTGTTTCCTATACCCAGCACCCGAATGTCAAGTGATGGTTGCAAATGGAGGAACTATAAATTTCTCTGGAAAATGCCATAATATCAAGCTAACCATGGGGGAATATGTATTGACTAGTCCAATGCTTTCCATTCCTATGGGAGGTGCCGATGTTATACTAGGAGTACAATGGTTACAATCTTTGGGGACGATAGCTTTTAATTTTCAAGAAATTTTCTTGAAATTTTGTTCAGAAGGAAAGGAAGTCGAATTACGGGGTATTGAAGGGAAGCTGGGAAGGATAATAAGCTATAATGTCATGACAAAGCTTCTAAAGAAATAAAAACGAGGCATAATTGCACAATTATGCTCACTAGAAGTTCCGACATCAAAATCATCTATTTCTGCAGATCTCCAAAGAGTCTTGGACAATCATTCCAAGGTGTTTGAAACTTCCAAAGGACTCCCACCTATTCGTGATCATGATCATGCTATTCATTTGATTCCAGGAAGTGTTCCTCCAAACATCAGGCCTTATATATATCCTTACTTCCAAAAGAGTGAAATTGAACGTATGATTGCAGAAATGTTAAAGGCGGGTATAATTCAACCTAGTCAAAGTTCTTTCTCTGCTCCCGTAGTATTGGTACACAAGAAGGATGGATCAAGGCCAATGTGTCCAGGTTATAGGGAGCTCAATAAGCTCACCATTAAAGATAAATTTCCCATTCCTGTGATTGATGAATTATTGGATGAATTACATGGAGCAATTTATTTTACCAAGTTGGATCTTCGTTCAGGATATCATCAAATTAGAATGAAGACCGAAGATATTCCAAAAACAACATTTCGAACTCATGAGGGTCATTATGAATTTTTGGTCATGCCTTTTGGCCTTACCAATGCACCTTCTACATTTCAAGGGTTGATGAATTCCATTTTCAAACCCTTCCTTAGAAAATTTCTACTAGTATTTTTTGATGATATACTAATCTAGAGCAGGTCTTGGAAGGATCATGTTGAACATGTTGACAGGGTACTCAAAGTATTGCAGGAGAAACAATTATATGCAAAAACATCCAAATGTTTCTTTGGAGTATAAGAGGTGTAATATTTGGGTCATATTATATCTCACGAGGGTGTTAAAGTAGACCCTAACAAAATTAAAGCCATTAAGGAATGTAAAGTCCCCACGACCATAAAGCAGTTGCAAGTATTTCTTGGGTTAATAGGGTATTATCGCAATTTTGTTAAGAATTATGGGAGAATAGCAGCACCTCTAACAACATTATTGAAGAAAGATGCATTTTCATGGACTCCTGAAGCAACTAAGGCCTTTGAACATCTTCAAGAGGCAATGTGCCTAGCACCGGTCTTAGCTATGCCAGACTTCACAAAAACCTTTATTGTGGAATGTGATGCCTCGGGAAATGGAATTGGTGCAATTTTAATGCAGGAAGGAAGACCCATTTCTTTTTAAAGTCGTTCAATCAAAGGAAAGTATTTACAGAAAACTATTTATGAGAAGGAAATGTTAGCAATACTGCATGCACTAAAGAAATGGCGAACTTACCTAATGAGAAGACACTTCAAGGTAAAAAATGATCATGATAGTCTTAAACACTTTTTGTAACAAAGAATATATTTATAAGAGCAGCAAAAATGGGTCACGAAGATGTTGGGTTATGACTTTGAAATAATCTACAAAAAAGGAAAGCTTAATGTTGTTGCAGATGCACTCTCAAGAAAGAATGAAGAGGTGGAAGCATTGCTTTGTGCCATTTCTATTATCCAACCAGATTGGATAACCAAAGCAAGAGATGAATGGAAGAAGGACAAAGATGTGTGGACACTCATTCAAAAGTTGCAGCAAGATCCTAGTACATCTGATACATTTAGTTGGAAAAATGATTCCTTATGGTACAAAGATCGCTAATATCTTTGTAAGAATTCCCAACTAAAACAAAAGATTCTTCTGGAATTGCACACTTCTCCTTTAGGAGGACACTCAGGATTTTTAAAAACTTACCACAGGGTGAAGAAAGATTTTTTTTGGGATGGCCTTAAATATGATATTCAAAAGTTTGTGGTGGAATTTTTGGTTTTCCAGCAGAATAAAGTGGAAACAATTAAGACCCCGGGACTTCTACAACCTTTATCCATTCCAAGTCAACGTTGGGAGGATATTTCAATGGATTTTATCACAGGTTTACCTAAGTCCGAAGGAAAGAGTGTCATCATGGTGGTAGTTGATAGAATTAACAAGTATGCACACTTTTGTGCATTATCTCATCCATTTAAATCAAGTACAGTTGCTACTACATTTATGGACAGAATTCAAAAGCTACATGGAAGCCCAAGGGTTATTGTGAGCGACAGAGATCCCATTTTACTGGAAATTTTTGGACGGAGTTATTTTCTTGTTTGGGTACTCAATGAGCTCATAGCTCATCTTATCATCCTCAATCTGATGGTCAAACTGAGATAGTAAATAAATGTTTGGAAGGATATCTTCGTTGTTTTGTATCTGATAAACAAACACAATGCGTCAAGTGGTTACCTCTCGTTGAATGGTGGTATAACACTTCCTTCCATACTGCAACAAAAATGACCCCATTTATGGCACTTTATGGATATAATCCACCATCGATCACATCATCTTTAAGGGAAAATTCCAATTTTCAAGCAGTGGAAGATCACATCGAGCATCAACAAGAAGTTCTCCAACTCTTAAAGGATAACCTGAATTTGGCACAAAACCGAATGAAACAATAGGCAGATCAACATTGTAGCGAGAGAAGTTTTGATGTAGGAGATTGGGTATTTTTACGGCTACAACCATACAAACAAATGTCCCTCAAGCAAGCTAAGAAGGATAATAAATTATCGCCAAAGTACTATGGTCCTTACAAGGTGTTTCAAAATATTGGTACTATGGCATACAAATTGGAGCTTCCTGCTTCTTCGCGAGTACATCCAGTTTTCCATGTTTCATGCTTAAAGAAGGTTATAGGTGAAAATCTTCCAGTTCAAACAATATTGCCAGAACTTGATGAGGAAGGAAAAATCATATTGGAACCTGAAGCGGGCATGGAAACAAGAACCCGACAACTACGGAATCGATCAATTTCAGAGTATCTCATCAAGTGGAAGAACTTACCCACCGAAGATTCTACATGGGAGGATGAGAATTTTATACAGAAGCACCCAGAGCTACTCAAGCATTGAGGACAACACTTTTTTGAAGGAGAGGGGCATGTTAGGTTCCTATATTACTATTATAGTCCCTTATTGTTGTTAGTGTAACCCCCTTATTGTTATTATTGTACCCTTGTAACCCCCATTTTGTTATTATTGTGCCCTTAAATTATTATTGTTAGGTCGGCTAGGATTACATTGTGGCCCACTAGGATTACATTATGGCCCCACGGACTCCTATATATAGAAAGGAGGTTTTGTAAATTGTATCATCCAAGAATTGTTCATTTATGTAATGTATTGGAGGTTGCCCCCTCAAAGTGGCTCATTTCTAAGGCGTTGATATCTCTTTTCTTCTCTTTTTGGAGCGGGTTACACAACATGAGAAAACTAAAATTTCTATTTAAAGGCACTCACAGTGAAGTGGGGGTTGTTCTTATCTCTCTTTAGTTCCCCAAAAACTTCTATTCCAATAAATAAGGGGAAAAGGTGAAGAATGTGTGGAGGGCATATGAGTGAGTAGCTTAGCAGATAGGATTTGGGAAATTCAATGTAGATCAGATCTATAGTGACAGAAAAAAGGTATAAAACCCGCTACTAGTTAGATATTAGCGATTAAGAAATTTCTGAGCTCTGCTTTGGTAAGGTCCAGCCCACCCAGTAAGGTGCTGATCAACCCAACCTACTAGTAAGGTATAAACCCTTCGAACGTTACGTCAACCCTACATATATGATCCTTAGAAACCCTTCTATAATGGAGCACCCTTGCTGAGAAATATGTTATCTATTTATTCTCTCTCTAGTTACCAATTAAGTAATGGCTCATATATAATAATGAAGGAAGGATTGCTCAAGTAGCTTGAATAGCCAGCCTACCTGGAACAATTTTTTTTATAGATTATAAAAATATACCACATATACTTCTAGCTTTGCTATTGTATACGCCTCTCGATCTGCTGGTTCTTACACTGGTGCTTCAATGTGTTCTTCAACTGGCTCTTATCTAGTTGTCTTTACTTATGATGCTACCTTAGCTGCTAGCTCTGATGCTACCGGTATTGCTACCAGTACTACTGGTGCTTCTGTGGAATAAACAACTAAATTGACTATGGAATCTTCTAGATCTTCAGCTTGCTTACGAAAGTAATAACTTGTATTTGGAGTTGGATGATATGGAACCGTACTAAGGTAAGTTGGGTCTTGATCTTGATCTCGATCTCTAAACTATAAAGCTGCGTAGGCAGACGTACCCCCAAGCACTTCTGAAAAGAAAGAGAAGAATCAACTACATAAGTTGTGAAGTCAACTAGATCTCGAATAACTGTGGCACGACCTTCAACAGTGACTGCTATCTTTGCAAGTTCTTATGAAATTGTGCGGGTGATGGGTCTTTAACGGATTATACTATTAGAGGTTGTATAACTTCAACCGAATCAACATGATATATTGTTGCTTCTTGTGCTTCTAGTTATCTAACTAGGTGTATATGCTTCTGGTCTTGGTCCTGCTATTGGTGATGGCTAAACTACTGCTGCTACTTATGGGTCTCGAACATCTGGATCTGCGTCTCGATCAATGACTGGAAATTAACAAAGGGTTGGATCTGGATCTTCACCTAGAACCAGAATGTTGCCTAAGGAGATAGAACTAATGCTAAGGGGATAGAGCTAATAAGGTAAGGGCGCTAGTCCTGGTGGTGGATCATTTGTTGTATTGACTGGATAATCAAACTCAGAAACGACTAGTTCATTGACTGAATCAAGGTCAACTAACTAGTCGCTCTGCTCTGGAACTACTACTTCTTCGGCTGGGACTTCATCTCAATCGCCAGAATCAATGTCTGGATCAACAGAATAGATAGAATAAGAAACCATATAATTGACAGAACCAACATAATTACTTGTTGGATTGACTACTGCTAGTGCATATACTGTCTCGCTCTACCACTGCTGCTGGATCAACAACTGCATCATATATAGCTTCATATACATAATTAAACTCAGAATCAACAGACCAGGTGGTTCTTGGTTCTGATTCATTCTCCTATTCGTGGGGAATGATCTGCCCTACTACCTTGACCCCTTCTTCCCTACTACTCTACCTACTTCTTAGAGAGACACAGTGCTTTGGTTGACGGAATGGAGGGAAGGAATGTGGTTGCTTGATTCACCTGTAGTAGGTTGATATCCTATAGATTCACATCAAGTAGTATATCCACCTCATATACGCAAATAAAAATAAAATATATGTTTTCAAATATAAACAAAAAAAAAATTAAAATTACAAATTACAGTTAAAAATAAGATTTAAAATTAAAAAAAAATAAAAATAAAATATAAAATATAAAATTTGTCAAATAAAAAACAAAAACAAAAAATTAAATAATGAAACCACCGATATATTTATAAAACACAAAAACAAATAGTTTTAATATAAACTAAAACTATCTATTGTCCTTTAAATAAAAAAATATAAAATATCTAATCATATTTCTAAAAATAAATTTTCATGTTTTAAAATTCTAAATTTTTGAACTAAAAACCCTAAAAAGGAAAAAAATTTCTAAATTTTTGTCCTAAAACCCTAACCATTTGAGTTTTTTTCCATTTTCTTCACTAAAAAAATATAAAATAATTATGGTTTTCGAATCTCAAAACCTTAAAAAATTAGTTTTTGAACACAAAAACCATAGAAAAAACAGATTTTCCCTAAAATTGTATTTAAATGGATGGAATAGAACGAAAAAGAGATAAATGTCAAGGGGAAGAAAGAGGTATGCGTTCAAAACATTGTTTTTTAAAATTGGATAGTTATCAACTATGAAAAGATATTTATTCATATGCTTCTTTTATTTTAGGTACATATTCTGTTGTCAAAGAACTTCAAGAGCATCGCAATCAGCAAACAAGTGAAAGGAAAAAGTTGTATAAACATCGAAAGAAGTGTTAGGATCATCCAAACAAATATATGGGTTTGATAATTGATGTTATGGACCAAAAGAAAACACTTCTTCAATATTTTTTCCGCATGCCAAAAAAATTATAGGAGGAAAATTTCATTTAGTTTCACTTGGTTGGTTGTATGGTATTTAATGAGAAGATGTTTCCAAGAGTTTTCTTCACAACTCCAGATATTCACAATGATGCAAATATGACCATAACTATAACCCATGATGTGGTTACTCATTTTTATGGTATTCTCCTTGAAGTTTTGTATTTACGATTAGACAACAGAAGTCGTGAAAACAAAAATCAAGTTCTTTTTGGGTATCTAAACATGCTCGTTGAATTGGGAATTTTTAAAAAGATAATGGTTGGTTTCCTTCTTGTTGGGCATACTCATGATCATATTGATCAACTGTTCAATCATTTTTCAGTAACATTGAGGAGGAAAGGTGTTGGGACTCTGCCATCATTAATTGAATGTATTAAGAAATTGTACATTATAGAGCTTATTTTTCATGTGTTGGAAGAAACTATTGGCATGCGAAGGTTTATTTTGGGATCGCATGGTGAGGAGAAATGCATTGAACAACTTAACGACATTAGCTTCCAACATCAATTTCGTATCAAAAAAATTAATGGGATAGAACTTATATGGGGCAAGGAGTATTTAACTATTCCAGAATGGGAGCCATCATCAGGTTTAGCATTTTTGAAGTTCATTCAAGAGCGTCCAATATTTTCATCAAATATATTGTTATTACAGTCAGTTGCTAAACTCCATAATGCATGAAGGAATAACAAAGACATAAATTATTCTGAATGTCTCGAGGAAATTAAAAGATGTATTAGAGATACATATGATTACTTTGATGTTACTAATTTAGTTTGGTGGGAGTCTTTTTTCTGTAATCAAAGTGATATGATTTCAAGATCAATAAATGTGGATACGCTTTTTAAGACTCGTTTTTTTGCCACAAAATATGCCAAATGAACATCAGGAAACAACATTTTTGAGCAACAACACTCTCAATCTATTATTAATTCTCCACAAGTAGAGGAAAGAGAAATCTATATTGGTTCTAGAAGATCACGTGCACAACGTGAAGCCATGGAAGACCTTTACAGGGGTTCTGTGCAGGATGTTAAGGAGGGTTGCATGATAGCAATCTTAGCAGATGAAGATCCACTTGGCTATCCATTCTAGATTTCGAAGGTTATAAAGGTAATTAATGAAAATGAAGGTATTACAACTGTTGATGTACATTGGTATGCCACAATTACCCACCCTTTCAATGGTATGTACAAGCCATAGATGGTAGTTGAAAAATAATTGGCAGAAAGAGAAAAAAAAAGGGCACAAATATAAATCGTCGCCACACAGATGTCTTAAAATTGGAGGATGTTGACATACTTGTGTATGACTTCAATTTGACAAAGAGAGGAACTCTTCAGTTGAAGACAATAAATATTTTGAAGAAATTGCTACCACAACAATTACTGTTGAGATGGGACTCTGCAAAGAGTATTTGTATATCTACAAGACATTTGAACTATGAAATGGTGGGCATGCATGTTGACTAATATGGAACAATAGTTGATGAAAGAGAAGAATATGGATCATCTTCATCTGCATCGAGTCATTCATCTGAAGATGTAGGTTCTGATGGTGTGCCAGAACCTATGGTTGATTTTGAATAATTGTGTAAGACACTTTTATGTAATTGATGCTTGCATGGTAACTTGAAATCAAAATTTTGACTTCCATTTGATTTTTCATGAAGTTATGAGGCATTTATATGTTTGTTGGATTATATGTTTTAATTATGAAGAATTCATATCTTTAGAATATCCACAACGCAACAATGAATTACAAAAATAATTTATGATATATTCAATGTACCAATGTTGTTATTTTGATTAAAATTAAAAAACAAAATAGACATTAATGTTGAAATTTTAGAGTATGCAGTGATATTACCATGATATTATGTATTGTAACCATTTGGTATAAGATACTTTTATTTTTATTTTAAATTATATGCCTCATTGAGAGGGGACACTTTGTTTTGATGCTTGAGTTTTAGGTTCTGGTTGGAATTAGATTTAAATTTTTCTTATGCTAAGATTTGAAAAGTGATATATTTTTCTCCTTTAAAATTAAAATTACTGTTGGAATAATAAATTTTTCATTTTCTTGTTCGTTTTTAAAAGTTGTTTAAGTCATATAATTTCTACATAATTTCATTGTTCAAGTATCTTGAAAACTTAAGATTTAAAAAATTGAGATTTAAAACTTGTCATTAAGGTTTTTATGCGCTATGAAATTTTCTCTTTAATTTTATGGTTGAAAGTATTTACAATTTTAAGATTGTTTAGAGTCGGGATATTTTATGTTTAACAACATAGATAAAAATTGTTCGAAATGATAAGCCCTTCAGACATTATTTTGTTAATATTTAACATGATCTATCAAAAAATTTAGAATTTTAGAATTTTTCAATGTCCTAATATGTTGTCTTTAATTTCGTTATTACAATGTGTCAAAAGTCTGACACAATGTTTTTTTTGTTATTCCAACGTCAACTTGTTTTGTTTTGAGGGTGTTTTTTCAATCCTTTTTTCAAGAAACAATTTTTTTTTTAGCATACTTTTATAAAATGTTGAAATTTAACCTTGAGAAAAAACCAAATGCGTTTTGGAAAACACACTTTTTGTTTTTGGGGTGTTTTTTCATGTTTTTTGAGTCTTTTTGGGCTAGAGTTCCCATTTTGAGGTAATAGTTCTCGTTTCATCGGTAACAATGTTCATAATGGTCGTTGTTTAAAAAAATAGTATTATATCCTCCAGCATAGCCTTCCATTGACCATGATCTATGTTTATCGTTGGATGATGAATAAGAAGAAGATTAACTATAAAACACTACAACATACCCCATTTGTACCATAGATACTATTCTTAGAGGGGGGAAACTTGATGAAGATGAATTCATCCGAAATCATTCAAAACCAGTCTCACACTGATAGTTGACTTGAAAATATAGTCAAAGAGTCTGAAATCCACCCTTGGATGGAACTACACTTAGTTTATTCAACCTATAAGACGATCAGGGTTGTGGAATTTGGCCCGTCAAAATCTATGAAAATTAACTCAAACCTCTCATATAGAGAAGAAGAGAAGTTATGTGATCTTTTGAAATAAAAACTAGATGCATTTTCTTGGGATTAGAAGGAAATGAAAGGGGTGCACCCCTCAGTGTGCACACATCATATCTACATTAAAGAAGGGAGGAATCCTATGCACCAACCCCAAAGAGGGTTGAAGCCAACTCTAGAGGACATAGTGAAGGAAGAAATATAGAAATTATTGGATGTAGGTTTCATTTACCCTAAATCAGATAGTGAGTGGGTATCTCTTCTTGTCCTACTCCTGAAGAAGAATGGAAAATGGTGAAGTTGTGTTGATTATCGGGAGCTCAACAAATCCACCGAGAAGGACCGTTTCCCTTTTCCCTTTATAGATGAAGCTGTGGATGGAATTTTATAGAAAATTTTATTTTCTTTCCTATATGGGTTCAGTGGGTACAACCTATTCCAAATTAGCCCTGAATATTAGGACAAGACCACTTTCACATGTCCTTATGGTACCTTTTCTTACAGATTCCTACCCTTTGGGTTGTGCAATGCCCCAACTACTTTCCAAATAACTGTCCTGAGAATTTACTCTGAGCTAGTACATGACTCCGTTGAAATCTACATGTATGATTTCACATCTTATGGTGGTCACATCCAAGAATCTCTCTACAATTTGGGAAAATTGCTAGGAAGTTGCATTGAGATGCATCTCTTCTTGAGCCCAGAAAATTTTTAATTCTTAAACAGAGAAGGAGTATTATTGGGCCACTCAATATCACAAGTAGGAATATAGGTGGACTTGAAAAAAATCACCATCATCAAAATAATGTATGCTCCTCAAAACCAGAGAAATGTCTGAAGTTTCTTAGGTTTGGCTAGTTACTACAGAGGGTTCACCAAAGGCTACAATAAATGGGCTTCACCATTATTTATTTTTTTGTCCAGACTCTAATTTTACCTTGTCCATTCTCTTTCAAGAAGATCTTCAACTGATTAAGGAAAAGTGGATGTTGGTTCAAAAATATGATTATTAAAGATAACCTTAATTCGTCACATTAATAATAAACCCAAGGCAAGTCTGCTTATTTCAATAGTGAAAGAAAAGTATAAGGAAGTGAAATCATAGGTCAACTACTCTAGAAGTTTGTGAGAAATATTATCTAATTGTCGAAGTTCAATCAATCAATTGAAAATTAAACTATGAAATACTTCACAACAATCAAAGGATGAAACTCTAGTTTAATCTAATGCAGAAAGTAAACACTTCAATGCTGAAATTAAAGACCTTTCGCAACTAAACAACAAGCTTAATGAATTGAAAAATAATAGAAAATGAGTACTTAATAAATTGAACACCAATCATCTATTAACATTTTTCAATGATATTCTCTATAATTCAATTAATAACAACCTTTCTGTTGTAGAGGTAAATCCCCTCTGTGGATAGAGGTGATCCCTACTAGCCCAGATCAGGTCTAGCAACAATCGTATCATGCTAAGGTGCAAGTTCCTAATTGAAATAGACCAACTTGCGATGAAGGCCTACCTCAAGTCCAACGTTGTTGTTCGTAGAGAAGATGGCACTCCTGTTTCCTTGCTCCAACAAATCACAATCCTCTCGCTCACCGCAATCGAACACCTACACACACAAGAAACACGACAAATACAAGCGTAAAACCTGATATATATGCAATTATGCATCAGTAAGAGAAGACACAACTCATGATCATAATGAACAATACGAGTGGAACCATCACCAATAGTCGCTTACCATTAATTCATACAAAGGAAAATACAACCTGGCGCTGACGCTGAACCTTCCTTCGGTGGGTCGTCAGCGGAATACGTCTCAGTAAAGCTTGTTGGGAATGGGGAAAAGCCTCTCTTTTCGATCGTCAATCTCCTTGCTATGGATTTGGCACTATGAGGACTATCAAAGCTCTTACAACATTCTTTAGGCTATGAAGGCTCTTGGAGATTAGCTTGCAAACGGAAATGGAAAGCTTATATAGATGGTGGAAGGAGATTTGGGATCCCTACAATCATGGGATTGGCCCTATCCTCAAGGAAACTTCCATGAGAGGTGGAAAACTAATTCCTCTACATGGAGAACCAGAGCCAAACGTCCCAACTATATTTAGAGTCCAGTTCAGGATTTTGTTGGAGTCAATCTTCCGCCATTTATTTTTAAAAAACACTCTTTGTTAAGATTGGCACGAGTGCAAATTTGAGACAGAGCGCCAATTGGCGCGCCCTCTTTGGAGGATTTCCCCCATTGGCGCGGGTATAACGCTGACTAGTCACGCCAAGGATAAAAAGGCTATTTTTAGGGTTTTTCACAAGGAGTTGTCTTCAGGGGAATGAAATTCCATGTATAGGGGAATGCCATGAAAGTGTTTTCAGATCATGTCACTGCTCACAGGTCACGGAATAAGCCCTCCAATGTGCGAGATGGGGAATTGCAGGGACGGTGACAAATTGTTGTGTAACACTTTCAAAATTGAATAACAAACCATACATTCACACTTGCAATGGAAAAAATAAAGAAATAAAAATGTGCAGAATTGAATAGTGACTGCTTAACCACGCTGAAATCAATATAATGAATGGAAAAAAATCACTCAGTAATAAAGGAACATTAATGATAAATTTAACCTAATTGAAAAGGAAATTGTAACATACCACACTTGAAATTACTGAATTGAATTTTAATTCTACAAAGTGTAAGAATAACTAAATTGCAAGAATCAGAAATAAATATATAACACAAAATATCAGGAGAACTCCCAGGGACCAGGCCCGTAGCCTCCAGAAGTCTTTTTCCAATAAATAATCAGAATCTTCTTATACTGAAAATTCTAAATCTCTCATTTATCAATAGAATAGGTACATTATCATGAGTTCACAAAACTCTGTCTAAATAAAATGTTTATTACAAAAAATTACGATACACGGAAAAGTCTCTCCTATTCTCTTTCACCTACAACCTTTTATAACTTAAGGAGAAACAAAACAAATAATAACGAATCCATAGGATTAGGAGATCTTAAGGCTTCGTAGTCATCAAGAAAATGCTTCAAAGATAGTGTGTCTTTCAATATCTTGCTAATTTTCAAGAACCAGACATGATTTCATTTTCTTTTCTTGACTGCTATTGTTTTGTCGTTTGATCAATAGTTGGTTTGTTTGGATTCTCTATCAATAAAGACAATAAAATTTAGTTTTTTTATTATTAAATACATTATTTATTAATAATTCAAATTACCCTACTTTTTTATTATTCTCCTTTGATTTATTTCTATAATGAAGGAAAACATATAAAAGAAAATAATAAATGAATGTAAAGATGGGGGTAAAATGTACCTTTTCCTTGGCTCAACTATTGGCTACTACCCCGATTCTGTGTATTCCAATTTGGGCTCTACCCTTCAATGTCCACACTGATGCATCAGAAAAATCTGTTGGGGAAGCCTTGGGGAAGTTAGAAGACAAATTACCTTATGCGATCTATTTCATTAGTAAGAACTTGTCCAAGGATTAAATCAATTATATTTTTAGATAAAATGAAATTTTAGCCATTGTCCATGATTTAAATAAATTTTTACATTATATCATTGGTTATTAGACATTTTTGCACACTAACCATGTGGCCATCAAATATTTAATGAATCAAACTAACATTGATGCTAGAATATTCACATGGTTGTTGTTATTACAACAGGTTTACCTAACCACTCTTGGTAAAACTGGGAAGGAGAATGTTGTTGCAGGTTTTGTTTATCCAGGTTAGCTCTACCTGCAGAGGAGGAAGGAATAGTGGATGTCTAACTTTCGGATGAACACCTATTTTCTATCTGAGCACTCTCTTTGTGGTTTTTTGACATAGCTAACTACTTGGTTCTTGATAATTTCCCTCCAAACATCTTAGCGAGGAAGAAGAGAAAGATCATTAGAAAAAGTGCCCCTTTCACCTGGATAGATGGAAAAATATTTAAGCTAGGCCTTGACCAAATTATCAGGAGATGTGTGAGGGAGGAAGAAATTTTTTACATCCTCTCTATTTTTCATGATAGTCCTTGTGGTGGCCACTTTGTTTCAAAAAGAACAACCTTCAAAGCTTTGCAGGTTGGCTACTATTGGCGTACCCTTCACCAAGATGCAAGGATATAGACTAGTAGGTATGACCAGTGCCAAAGGATGTGGAAATTATCATAGAGGGATGAGATACCTTTGCATCCTTAGATGGGTCTAGAGGTATTTCAAAAATGGCGCATGGAATTCAGTGGTCCCATTGATCCACCATCCAGGTAGAAAAAGTATATCGTAGTCTCCATTGACTACATAACAAAGTGGGATGAAACAAAGGTTGTTGTTAGGCCCCAAAATTACCATTTTTAAATCACATTCTCACCCTATTATTACTCATAGTTTTCAATATTATTATTATTATTTTATGTGATTATTGGGATATTATAGAGGAATTTGAAGGTAACTTGTTACTGTTATAATAATCCTCTTTGTTTTAATGATTTTAAGGGATTTAGTGTGAAAATATCACTAATAATAGATTATCCTTATGGCACGTGTAAAAATCTTGTTCTACTTGTTCAGTTCCTATTACATTAGTTTAGTTCTTGTTCACGTAGAAAAGATCCTACTCTCGTCTCCATGATTATCATAAATCTAGTTGTCATGATGGAAAATGAGTATATGGGTTTTCAAGAAAAAAATTCCAAGATGATGATGTGTTTCTGTAGTCAAACCAAGGTCTTGAAAGAAATACATAGAGCTAGGGTCGAAGTACATGGTTAAACCAATTCTAGAAGTTATAGAGGTTTTTAATAGTGTCTTATTCCCATGGAGATTAGGACAAATATTTCATGGATCGATACCAGTCAATGTGCTTCTATGGAACTCAAATCAATACAAATATAGTAAATAATCACATTTCTTATTTTTATACAGGGATCCATTTTAAACTCTAAACTTAAATGCGTTGTTAACCTTTGATCCAAATAGATAGGATACATTACTATTATAAATAGGGGAAACCATTCATTGTACTGGAAGGGATGATGGATCATGTTTAGGGGGATCTTACCCCCTTCCCTACGATCTGTTTGAGGTTGAATTTATGTTTTATGATGTATATCTTCTATTTTGAAGTTTAATATAAAGGATTACACCAGTTATGCATTTTTTTGTCTCAATATCTTTGTGATGTATCATTTGAGTACCTGAAAATCAAGATCTCGTAGCAAGGAAACGAGCTAGTTGGCTAGCGCCCAACCAAACCATCTTGTTCTCCCTTTATCACGAGTTGTGTTAAAATAATTTTTTATGCAAGGTTTGAAGTAGGTTATGTGTGGTTCTTTCATAGTTAAACATGCTTTAACTTCTTTACAAGTTGTGTGATTCAAATCCAAAGCATATGGGCTTGGTTATGTTATTTCCTATTTTCCATTCTTTCCTTTGATGCGTGTTACATTTCCTTTTTGGAAGAGGAGTTCATTTAGCTGCTTGCATCATTGCATTTCCATTTCTGCAAGTTAAATTTCCCTCGTTGATTTCTGCAATCCTTTTTCATTTCCTGCAGGTCATTTGTTTCCTTCTCAAAGTGGTGTTTTACTTCTGATTAAAATCATTCTCAGTATTTAAGTTCGGTTTAAGGGTTAACTTATATTGGCGATATTTTAATGAAACAATGTTGCATTATATAGATCTATGCCTGCACATATTTCCCTTCTTGAATAGACTTATCTGAATACTAAAATCATTAAAGGGAATTTTCAGTGAAGAATTTTATTCATAATAAAGTGGGGATATAATTCACATAACAAACAATCATCTGAGGAAGAAGCCTGTTGGTATTTGGATTAGACAGTTTCTTCTTTTTATATGCAAAAATTTTCCTGTTTTAGAAACAATTTCCATTTACTTTTAAATTTCCCCTCATCTCTAAATATATGATTAGTTAAAAGATTATTTATTCTTACAAAATTTTACTTCCCAGTTTTGTTTCACCTTGCAATTTAGTCCTTTAAGTTAACATGCTTTTCATTTTCTGCAAGTGATTTGGAAAATAAGGATAGGAACATTGGTTTTTTCGTACCAAAACCTTTCTTTTGGTACAAAAAATGATATCCTAGTACGAGAACAGAGTGCTCTGGTTCAAAGACTCAAACCTCCTATATGAGGGAAAAAATCTTTAGTGTAGTTACAATATATAGTTCCAGTGCAAGAAATTTGTTTCATTACAGGAACAACATTCCTGTATAGGAATGCTACTATATTGAAATCATGATAGTTCAGTGTAGGAAGGAAAATATTTTATGAAGGAAGATATCCCGAATAATTTAATTAATCCTTTGTCTTATTACCACACTCAATATAATCTCAAATATTTATTTTATTGATTAAGATTGTTCATGACAATTTGAAAGTTCCTTTTATTTCAATTTTTGAAAAGTAATTTCTTTTTTATTACAGTACTAGAATGGTGTGGTGTTATTCACCGAAAAAAATTTGCGGCAAGTATTTTTCTTGAGTGAATCTAGTTTTTAGAATGTTGTGGTGTCATTGTATTAACTAATGCAGGTTGCTGAATTCTTTCTCTGGAATTTGCAGTGCTACGCCTCTAAGTTTATCAAATCCTAGATTGACAATTAAATGTTATGTTATTTATTATGCCCAACATTCTGGCACCGTTGTCAGGGAGGTTCTTAGGGGATTGACCTTGGTAACCTACTATAATTTTGTTTTCTCTTTACCTAGTTTTTCTTGCAAATTTTATTTCCTTAGAATTGATTATTTGAATTTGTTTCTTTCCTGCATTATTTTTAAGGTTTTTCATTTATTGGAAGCTATAAGAACCCCCCTATCTATTCAACCATGTTCTAACAAGATAAACCAACTAGCTTGTTAAATATAGAGAACTAGTAAGTCAAGGAAATTTTCAATGCATTTGAGGCTAATATCAATCATCAAATTCAGCTATTTCACTAATCAATTGGATAGAAAATTTTAAGGAGTATTGAAATAGTACATGGAGAACCTATTTACATTTGGTAAGAAATGGCAAAAAATTTTAATTTTGAATTCCCTATCAAAGATCTATGAGTGGCAAAATTGTTACTACCAAAATTTCATGGTTTGGAAAATTAAGACCTAGATGCATTCTTGTTTGAATTTGAAGTAATTTGGAGAGGATATGGTTATTTTACTAACCATCAAATGTTTCAAGTTTTTCAGTTTACTCTAAAAGAAACAACTCTCTAATGGGTTCATAAGCCTTGGTGTAACTACATTCAAACATGGGAGGACCTGAAGAATATATTCTTGGAGAAGTATCAAGACAAATTCCAAGCTAGTGAAGATATTTTTGGAAAAACACAAGGGGAGAATGAAATTTTGGCAAAATATGCTGAGTGATTTCGATACAACCTTCAAAAATCAAAACATCAACATTTGGAAAAAAAGACCTTGAAAAGACTCCTACTCAAAGGAATGAAAGATGATTTCTTAGACCCTTTAAATATGACAGGAGAAAGTGATGTTTTTCATTTACCATATGATGAAATTTTTAAATTATGCATTAGGTATTCAAGAGGAATCTCAAAGATTGGTAAGGGTTCTCAGGAAATTTCTTCTCAATTTTTGGAATATACTACAAAAATAGGAGTTACAAAAGCTTCTCTAAATCTACAATTGGATGATTTGCATGAAGAATAGAAGTAGTGAAAGGAAGATAACTCAGTAAATTTCCCATCATTTATTACTTCAAATGATATTTATTTTCCTCAATGGGTTCCTCAATAGATATATAACCCTACAATTCCATGGAATACTTATAATCCTCCTCTAATTCAATACCCCATCTTATGGCCACATTGTGTTAGAAAATTATATATTACAGAGCAGTGCAACACATAAAATATGTGGAAACACAAACAAAAAAAACTTATAAAATAAGAGAGACACATATATACATGGTTCACCCAATTATGGCTACGTCAACCCCGAACAACCATTCCTTATATTATGTTATCGAGAAAAATGAAGAGACACAACCTACAATAGTTTCACTGGAATATCCTATGTGTTCTCTCAGAGTCTCCCTATCTATTTCTCGCTCCGAGAATACACATACAATACACAGCCGCAATACAACACCCTCTTAAAGAATGTGATGTTTCCTTCTAGGGAAAAAAAATCTAAATTAAACATAACTTCTACAGTCAAATCATCTGCCTAATGAACGACCCAGATTAACTAGAAATTAGAATACTTTTACAAGGAAATTTTACATCTTCTTTTAGCTTGAGGGTGCTACCCCTGAAAACCCCCGCTAGGAGGGCCCTCCATAAAATCGTAGCCACCCCCCGTGGACCCCCCAGGAAACGTTTATTTATGGGTGGCATTGCCACCGGTTAAGAACATGGGTTCAATTCTATGATACAAACTAAAGAAGATAATCAGGCTCCACACCCAACAATATCCCACTTGGAGACTGATTGTAGAAACTCCATTGCTACTTCATTTGCTAGAAAATTACCACACTCTGGACTTGGATATTTCTCATCTTCATCATCATACTTGAAGACCAATTGAAGATGAGCATAATCTATGTTTCTGCTTGGTTACAATTTGTGTTAGAATATATGTAGGATTCTGTCTAGTGCGTATCTTTTCCAACTTCAAATTTCCATCTTCCAACACTGACCATATGAAATGGCACTTGAGCCGTATGTGGTTATTACTAGAATGAAATGAAGACTTCTTTGCAAGATGAATGGAAATTTGGCTATCACTGTATAGCGTACCCATACCATGCTTCTTACCTAATTCATCCATAAACCTTTCTAACGAAATCATTTCTTGACTAGCCTATGTAGCAGCAACATACTTTTCTTATGTTGTCGAAAGTGTATTTCAACACTTTGGATTTTTGAAACCCAACTGACAGTTGTTACACCTACCATAAGTACATACAACTAGTATCAGAGCTGAAGTTTTTTTTGGCTGATAAAATCTCAGGAAAGAAGGGTTCCTGGTTTGAGTGGGAGAAATGGCAGAAGATGGAAAGTGTAGGTCAATAAATTTAATGGCCAAAACTTCTCTCTATGGAAGATGTAGATGGAAGATTATCCGTGTTAGAAAGATATGGACCTACCATTGAGCAGAAAAACAAATAATCTGACGACTATGACAGATGCAGAATGGGAGATTTTCCATAGAAAGGAACTTGGAACAATACGGTTGTGCCTCGCGATGTCGATAGCCTTCAATATTTCGAAGCAAAAAATGACAAAAGGTTTGATTAATACATTGGTGAAACAATATGAAAAACTATGGGCCTCAAAAAAGGTATTTATTATGAAACATTTATTTAATATGAAGATTTCAGAAGGTCGATCTGTTTCAAATCATTTAAATTATTTTAATACGGTTACTAGTCAGTTAAGTTCCATAGGGGTAAACTTTCATGATGAAGTTAGAGATCTGTTTTTTCTGTGCTCATTTCCAAAAAGATGGAATGTTTTGGTTATGGCCATTAGTAACTCTGTCTCTAATATAGTACTTTAAAGTTTGATGATGTTGTCGATGCTATCCTTAGTGAGGAAATGCGACGGAAAATCTCCAGTGAGACATCGGGTAATGCTTTCAGTGTCGAGACTAGGGGAAGAAAAATGGAAATAGGAAAGAGCTCCGCATATCACATTAATTCGAGGAAAGGCAGATCCAAGTTTAGATCCGGGATAGTGTGCTAGAAATGCGAAAATAAAGGACACCTAAAGAAAGATTACAGATCTCAGAAGGGAAAAGAAGGAGACACAGAACAAGAAAACAATAATGAAGAAAATGTTACAGGTGATGTGTTACAAGATTCTTTGATTACTTCTTTAGAAAATGTTACTGATTCCTGGGTGGTAGATTCAGGGGCCTCATTCCATGCCACACTTGAAAAGAAATATTTCCATGAATATGTTCAAGGAAATTTTGGAAAAGTTCGTTTGGGTGATGATAAAACTTGTAAAATTGTTGGAATTGGTAAAGTTGTTGTAAAACAATAAAATGGAAGCCAATGGCTATTAAAGGATGTAAGGCATGTTCCAGATCTGAAGAAAAATATGATTTCAACAGGCGAGTTAGGTGGTGAAGGTTGTGTGACAAAATTCACAGATAAAACTTGGAAGGTCACCAAAGGAGCCTTGTTAATAGAAAAAGGGAAAAAGGGTTGTACATTGTATTTGTTAAATTTTATTTCTGACATTGTCAATGTTTTAACTTCCAAAGGAGAAGATATAGCATTATGGAATCATAGGTTCAGAAACATGAGTGTGAAAGGGATGAAGATTATTCACTCAAGAAATTTGTTGTCGAGTTTGAAGAATATTGAGTTGGATTTCTCTAAGAATTGTATTTATGGAAAACATAAGAGAGTGAGATTTCTTAGAGTGGGAAATAAAAGAAAAGCGAAAAATTAGAGCTTGTGCATACAGAAGTATGGGGACCTAGTCAGGTATCATCTCTCGGTGGCTCTTGTTATTATGTTACTTTTATTGATGATCCAACTAGAAAAACTTGGATTTATTGTATTCAAAATAAATATGATGTTTTTGGTACTTTGAGGAAATGGAAATCTTTGGTGGAGATTGAGACAAGAAAAAAGTTGAAGTGTCCGAGATCAGACAATGGAGGTGAATATTGCAGCAAAGAGTTTGATAGGTATTGTTCAGAGCATGGAATTCGCAGAGAGAAGATAGTTTCAAGAACACCACAATAAAATGGTGTGTTAGAAATGATGAATAGAACAATCATGGAGTGTGCAAGGTGCATGATATTGCATGCAAAATTTCCTTTACAATTTTGGGTAGATGTTGTAGATACTGATGTTTCTCTAATAAATAGAGGGCCTTCAAGTTCCTTGGATGGTGGTATTCCAGAGGACGTATGGACAGGTAAAAAGGTAAAGTACCCTTTTTAAAGCCTTTTGGTTATGAGGCCTTTGTCCATATTAATAAAGAAAATATAACAAATATTGAGGCAAAATCAAAGAAATGTACCTTTATTGGATATGGCGTTAATTATTTTTGTTATCAATTATATGATTATGAAAATAAAAAAATCATTAGGAGCAGAGATGTAATATTCAATGAAAAGGCCTTGTATAAGAATCAGTTGCAAAAACAGAAACAACCCAAAGAAAAAAAAGAATACATATTTTTTGACGAGATCACAGAAAAAGTAAAGGGGTATACAAATAATAATAATCAATAAACACAACAACAACAACCACCACAAAAGAAACAGGCACCTCAATCACCTGAAAGTGGTGTTAGAAGATCTACCAGGATAAGTAGACCCCCTGAACGATACTATCCTTCATTATATTATTTATTGTTGACTGATTCTGGTGAACCCAAATGTTATGAAGAAAAAATGTAGGTTGAAACAAGGAAGAAGTGGGAGCTAACCATGAAATAAGAGATTGAATCCTTAATACATAACTAGACATGGAACTTAGCAAGGTTTCCTACAGGTAAAACAACATTGTAGAATAAATGGGTTTACAGGCTGAAGGAAGAAGATGGAGGAAAATAGAGGTTAAAACATAGACTTGTGGTGAAGGGGTTTGTGAAAAATAAAGGTATTTATTTTGATGAAATATTTTCTCCTGATGTTAAGATGACTTCAATCAGAACTATTTTTTCTTGTAGAAACAGAAGATTTTCATATTGAACAGTTAGATGTAAAGACAACATTTCTCGATGGAGATTTGGAGGAAGAGATCTATATGCAACAAACAGAAGGATATGAGGTCAAAGGGAAAGAAAAATTAGTGTGCAAGTTAAAGAAGAGATTGTATGGCTTAAAATAGTCTCCAAGGCAATGGTATCTAAAATTTGACTGGTTTATGTCTGAACAAGGTTATACTAGATGTCACTCTGATCATTGTGTCTATCTGAAAAAGAAAAAGGGTGGCACCTATATTAAATTGTTATTATATGTAGATGACATGCTTGTTGCAAGGTATAACATGCAGGAAATAAATGTGCTGAAAAGAAAATTGGCAAATTCATTTCCAATGAAAGATTGAGGAGCTGAAAAACAAATCCTTGGTATGAGAATAACTAGAGACAGGAGAAATCACAAATTAACATTGTCCCATAATGAGTACATACAAAAGGTATTGAAAATAGCTAATATGCATAATTAAAAACTAGTTAGTACGCCTTTTGCTATCCATTTCAAACTTAGTAAAGAGATGTGGCCCAAAACCCAAGAAGAAATTGATTATATGTCTAAAGTTGCATATGCATTAGCAGTTGGAAGCTTAATGTATGCGATGGTCTGCATAAGGCCCGATATTGCACATGCAGTGGAAGTTGTAAGAAGGTACATGAACAATATAGGAAAATAACATTGGGTGGCAGTGAAATGGATTCTCATATATTTGAGAGGTACCACAAATCAAGAATTATGTTGTGGTAGTTCAAACATGGCTCTACAGGGATATGTTGATGTAGATTTGGCCGGTGACAAAGATAACAGGAGGAGAACTACATGTTATGTATTTACAATAGGTGGAACAACTGTCAGTTGGGTTTCAAAAATACAAATTGTTGTTTCACTTTCAACAACAAAAGAAAAGTATGTTGCTGCTACAGAGGCAAGTAAAGAAATGATTTGGTTACAAAGGGTTATGGATGAATTGGGTAAGAAGCATGGTATGGGCATCTTATATAGTGATAGAAAAAGTTTCATTCATCTTGCCAAGAACTCTACATTTCATTCCAGGACTAAACACATACAACTCAAGTACCATTTCATATGATCAGTGTTGGAAAATCGATAGTTGAAGCTGGAAAAGATACGCACTAGCCAAAATCCTGCATATATGCTAACAAAAGTTTTAACCAGGGAGAAACTGAGATTATTCTAAGTTTCAATTAGTCGTCAAGTATAATGATGAGGATGAGAAACTTCCAAGTCCAAATTTGAGTCATTATCTAGCAAATGAAGCAGCAGTGGAGTTACTAGAATCAGGCTCCAAATGGGAGATTGTTGGGTGTGGAGCCTTATTATCTTCTTTATTTTGTATCATAGCATTGGAACCTTATTATTAATAGACAGTAACACTACCCATAATTAAACACTACCTGGGGGGTCCAGGGGGGCGACTACGAATTTATGGAACCCCACCATGGTAGGGGGGTTTCGAGGGCAGCACCCTCGAAGGTAAAAACATATGTGAAATTTCCTTGTAAAAGTATTGTAATTTCTAGTCAATCTGGGCTATTCGTTAGGTGGATGATTTGACGGTAGAAGTTATGTTTAATTTCGGGTTTTTTTCACTAGAAGGAAGCCTCCCATTTTTTATGAGGGTATTGTATTACGGCTGTGTATTTTATTTATATTCTTAGAGCGAGGAACATATAGGGAGAATGTGAGAGAGAACAAAGGATATTACAACAGATCTACTGCAGGTTGTGTATCTTCATTTTGCTCGATCATATAAAGGAAGGATTATATATTCAGGGTGGACATAGCCCATATTGGGTGAACCACGTATATCTATGTCTCCCATGTTTTCTATGTTTTGTGACTTTGTGTTTCCGCATATTTGATGTGTTGCATTTCTCTGTAATATATAACTTTCTGACACATTGGACCTCTCCCTCGAGCCAAATATTCCCACAACCACAAGGATGCTTTGGAGCCTCCTCTCTAGGTCAATTCCCCATGCAAACTCAATTACCTATGCCACTGATCCAGGTGGATATCTGTGGCCTCCCACCTATTCCATTTGGACCCGCAACATCAATTCTTTCAGTGTTTCAGCTTCATTACAACTTACTATTTTTAGCAAGTTTTTGGGTCCTGCATACCCGAAGCAGTTTTGGAGAATTAATGATCCAGGTGGATATTGGTGGCCACCCACCAGGTCCATTTGAACCCCCACCATCAGTTCTTTTATTTTGTAAGTTTCAGCAACAACTTACTATTTTTAGCATTTTTTCGGGTCCTAAACTTCTGAAGTCGTTTTGAGGTCCTAAACGACGTTTTTTGGGAAAATGGGGAGAAACATCTTTGTAGACTAATGTTTCTCAATCAAAAGTTTTATTCGTCAGATAGATATTTCTAATGAGATATTGAGCGCGTCAAACAATGATCGGATGCCAAAGTTACATCCCCAGGAAGTTGAAACATCAATTTACCCAAACGGGACCCACAGTTTTGGCGCTTCATCTCCTAGGGTTAGATTTTTTGACGTTTCAGATTTTACATTGTTTCTCAACAATAAATATGCCTTCGAGCCTCATTGTAACACAATTCAGGTGGCTGGGAGCCGACACATATCTTCTTAGAAATAAGCGCTACCAGTGCCCTAACTCGCTTGTTCGTATCATTTTAGTTCTGTAACACAGTTCAGGGGCTAGTAACCAACACATCTCTTCTTAGAGATAAGTGTTACCAATACCCTAGCTATTCATTTCCATTATGTCTCATTGTAACATAGTTCATAGGCCTATATCCACCACATCTATTCTCATAGATATGCTACCAGTGCCCTAGCTATGTTCATTTCAGTCATTTGATTTTAATAAAATGAAGCATTATTTTTGCTGCATCTCTGTATCTATGGCTATATGTGTATTCTGTTGCGTTCCTGCATAAATCTGGATCAGTGGTATCAGAGCAGTCTTCTCTTTCTATATTTTTCTTTTCATTTCCCCAACACAGCCAGGGTATAAGGAGTTCAACCTCGCAGCACCAACGACCCCTCATGGCGGAAGGAAAGAAAGACGAGAGAGCAGGAGATCCTATAAAAATCTTGCTCGAGGATGCCCTCAAGAAAAAAAGGAATGTGATGATGGATAACTTTGACCATATTCTTCAATGGCTGCCCACCAATGGAACATACACATCCAACACATCTGCCAACAGGTTTGTGACATCCTAGATAAATCTAATACCAAGTTCAGGAAAATCGCCCCCCCCCCCCCATGGAGGAACTTGACGCAATGGAGATCATTGCCTCCTAAGGAGGGAGGAATGATCCAGGTGGATATTGGTGGCCTACCACCTATTTCATTTGGACTTGCAACATCAATTCTTTCAGTTTTTCAGCTTCAACACAGCTTACTATTTTTAGCAGTTTTTCAGGTCCTACACACCTGGAGCCATTTTGGGGACTTAATGATCTAGGTGGATATTGGTGGCCACCCATAAATTCCATTTGAACCCCCACCATCAGTTCTTTCATTTTGTAAGTTTCATCACAACTTACTATTTTTAGCAGTTTTTCGGGTCCTGAACTTCCAAAGCCGTTTTGAGGCCCTAAACGATGATTTTTGGGAAAATAGGGAGCAACATCGGTTTCTCACTCAAAAGATGTATTCCTCGGATAGATATTTATAACAAGCTATTGAGCATGTCAAACAAAGATTGGATGCCAAGGTTACGTCCCTGGGAAGTTGAAACATCAATTTACCCAAACAGGACCCACAGTTTTGGCGCTTCATCTCCTAGGATTAGGTTTTTAGACGTTTTAGATTTTACATTGTTTCTCAACAATAAATAGGCCTTCGAGCCTCATTGTAACACAGTTCAGGCAGCTGGAAGCCAAAACATCTCTTCTCAGATATAAGCGCTACCAGTGCCCTAACTTGCTTGTTCCCATCATTTTAGTATTGTAAAACAGTTCAGGGGCTGGTAGCCGACACATCTCTTCTCAAGGATAAGTGTTGCCAGTACCCTAACTATTCATTTCCATTTGTCTCATTGTAACACATTTTAGAGGCCTGTAGCCACCACATCGCTTCTTAGAGATACGCTACCAACGCCCTAGCTATGTTCATTTCAGTCATTTGATTTTAATAAAATGAAGCATTATTTCCATTGCATCTCTGTCTCTATGGCTATATGTGTATTCTGTTGCATTCATGCATAAATTAAGATCAGTGGTATCAGAGTGGTCTGCTCTTTCTCTTTTTTTCTTTTCATGTCCCCAACGCGGCTAGGGTATAAGGAGTTCAACCTCACAACCCCGACGACCCCCCATGGTGGAAGGAAAGAAAGACAAGGGAGTAGGAGATCCTATCAAAATCTTGCTCGAGGATTCCCTCTATAAAAAAAGGAACACGATGATGGATAAATTTTACCAAATCCTTCAATGACTACCCACCGATGGCACATCTACATCCAACACATCCACCAACAGGTCCGCGACATCCTAGACAAGTCTAATACCAAGTTCAGCAAAATTCCCCCCCGTGGCGGAACTTAACGGAATGGAGACCATTGCTTCCTAAGGAGGGAGGAATGATCCAGGTGGATATCAGTGGCCTCCCACCTATTCCATTTGGACCCACAACATCAATTCTTTCAGTTTTCAGCTGCAGCACAACTTACTATTTTTAGCAGGTTTTCAGGTCCTGCACACCCGTAGCCGTTTTGGGGACTTAATGATCCATATGGATATTGGTGGCCACCCACTGAGTCCATTTGAAGCCCCACCATCAGTTCTTTTAGTTTGTAAGTTTCATCACAACTTACTATTTTTAGCATTTTTTTGGGTCCTAATCTTCCGAAGCTGTTTTGAGGCCCTAAACGACATTTTTTGGGAAAACAGGGAGCAACATGGGTTGTAGACCGATGTTACTCAATCAAAATTTGTAAATGGCGGATAGATATTTCTAACAAGCTATTGAACACATGAAATATAGATCGGATGCCAAAGTGATGTCCCTGGGAAGTTGAAACATCAATTTACGCAAATAGGACCCATAGTTTTGGCGCTTCATCTCATAGGGTTAGGTTTTTGGATGATTCAGATTTTACATTGTTTCTCAACAATAAGTATGCCTTTTAGCCTCATTGTAACATAGTTCAAGTGGCTGGGATCTGACACATATCTTCTTAGAGATAAGCGCTACCAGTGCCCTAACTCGCTTGTTCCCATCATTTAAGTTCTGTAACACAGTTTAGGGGTTGGTAGCCGATAAATCTCTTCTCAGGGATAAGTATTTATAGTACCCTAGCTGTTTTGTTCCATTATGTCTCATTGTAACACAATTCAGAGGCATGTAGCCACCACATATCTTCTCATAGATACGTTACTAGCGCCCTAGCTATGTTCATTTCAGTCATTTGATTTTAATAAAATGAAGCATTATTTCCGCTCCATCTCTATATCTATGGCTATATGTGTATTCTATTGCATTCTTGAATAAATCTGGATCAACCACAACAACTAAAATTTGTGTCCAATGCACCACCACCTTATCCTTCTCTATGGTCCCAATCATTTGTGCAACCGTATCCTAATTCTTATTATCAAGTTTCACATCAATTTAAAATACCTATTTTCCTACTCACTCCCCTACTTAATTTAATGCCATATAATTTAGAGAGGGGAGAGGAGTGAACTCATAAACCTCCCCTATTACAAAACAAAATTTACCTAAGGAATAAAATTCAATACATAAACCATTATAGGAGAAATATATGATTGGAACTTGTTCAAAAACTGTTGTTGAAGCTCACCAAGAAGAAAACCCTAGAATTTCCCTTAGCCATCCTTGTCAATTTGAAGAGAGCAAACATCAAGTGATGGAAGACTTGTAAAATTTGGAGAGCCTTGAGTATGTGGGTCCTATTGAATCCAATTCCAAATAATTGTTAGCGCACCCCATTCCCTCATTAATTACAAACTCTTGGTACCATATCAATTAAATAAGTTGGTTTCTCATACTCTAGTATACGTTGAAGTTTACATTTTGAACCCGAGTATGAGTATATTTATTATTTGTTTATACACATGGTTACATTGGAAGTACTCCTACACTCAAACGATATATTCCTCTCTTTAATTAGGGTAGATTAGTATGGAAGAAATGAACAAAAATGTCATTTAAAATAAAATTGTTACAAAAATATCCTTGAAACTAAAATTTCTAAGGCACAACTATTAAAATGTTTGTCATTAACCACTCTTATGGTAAGACTTATCAGAATAAATTAACTCTTACTACCTCATATTTTATAAAGTGACTTTGATCATCAGTCGATATTATTCATTGGGTAAGTTAGGGGTATTGTTATAGTTATGTTTAATACTCTCCATTCATAAGATTAAAAACCTCCTTCCATCCTATTAATTTTGACAGACTACCATCCAAGAAACCATTTCAAGTTTCTCTTCGAAGGTATTGATGAGGAGCCTCCTATGGAGGACCTCACCTATAAAATCCCATGAGACCCATAGAATGATCAAGTTAAGGAATCTTGCAATCATTATCCAAGATGTTTTCTTTAAAATGAGTCTTTAGGGTAGAAGTACCAATCCGTAGATATTAGTAATTAACAACTTATCATGCCATCTCATGCTCTTAAGGAGCATATTTTCCTCCACACTTATTAAGTAACCTATTTAAGATTAGTTATAATCAAAGTTTCTTTTAAAGTCATTAATTAAGGGATCAAAGGTCTCATTCCGAGCCTACCTACCATGATCATGGGTCCTAACGAGAATGACATTACCTCTACTAGTCACCAAGCCAAGATAATGGCTTTGAGTAGAAAATATAGAAGAAAAGAGGTCTCATCATGCGCTAGATTGTTCATTCTTGTTAATTATTATGAATGGAATTTTTGTTAGCTGGTTACAAATCTAGGATAGTGGCCTCCAATTAACTTCTAAAAAAATGTAAATTCTTTCAATTGAATCTGAATTTATATGTCATAGATGGGACACATGAATTTCCTGTGGTTAAAAGGCATCCCTGTCGAGGCTATAGACGCCTGCTAGAGACAGGGCCATGCTTGTGGTATTAAAATTAATTTTACACTATGATTCACTTGGATATTTTTGTCTTTCCATAAACTCATTATCATATCTCTCCAATAATGTTTTTAAGATCCTTTCAGTAATGTTATTTGAAGTTCTATCTTTCAGAAATATGAATGTTTTCATGGATGTAGGACCCTTAGTGTAGGTGATTCACTTTGCTTGAATAAGAGGAGCTCACTTCAAGGAAAAGACCCTCTAGTGGATGTTTTTGAGGAACGCCTTATAAAAATAACCCATATATCCATTTGTAGAGAAAATAACTAGAGGAGGTTGGTGGGTAGATATTTTTGCATATGTTTTTCGTTGTGTTTATAATCAGAACATGCACTAGTTTGCTTGATATATATGTGGCACATCAGTGCACAGTAGAGGCTAAAGAAGAATCAGATATTTATTTTTAAGTACTACGAAAACATCGGTGAACTTCACACATACAACACATCGGTGCATTTTATATAAAGCGCACCAATGCGTACTATCACATGGCACACCAAGGCACTCACTGTATAACCATTGTGGTGCTATACTCTAAAAATGATGCCTAGGTGCATTTATGATCATATGACACCCCGACATATGGTTTTTATTTAATGAAAATCTATCATGATTTTTATATAACATGCCAGATTTTGGTCGTATATTGGCAACCCGATGTGTTTTCATCATTTCTGTGCTATTTACTAATGATGATGACCCAGTGGTTTTTAGGTACAACGATGCACCAAAATAGGGTTTTTATTCAAAGGAAGCACTTCACGCTCTTTACAAAATGGCCTGGTGCATCACAGTAATTTAACGCACTGTAAACAAGTGTGGTGTGCCATCAATACAACTGCCAAGTGTGTTTCATTTTGGAACACACCGAAAAGCGTGAATTTAAACAAAAATTATTGGTCATAAATATTTATTTTTAGTTGTTCCAATGTTCTATAGCTCTCAAGAACCAGTGTGATCTTTGCTTCTATGAGGCGTCATGCCATTGATTCTCCCATTTCTCGCATTGCTTCTGTCCGTTGCTCAATGTGTGGACTTTAAATTTTGCAATATAGTGGAAAAAATTGGTTTTTAGTACTCCATTGAAAAAGATGCGTCCTCCACGTGAAAGTATGCATGTAATGTACTTATCTTCAAAAAATTAATATTTTAGCAGATTAAGTTTTAAAATTGACTCAAAATTTCTTATTTAAAAAAAAAAATTATCCTGCGCGGTGCACTCGAGCTATTCGGCTCGCACCGTTCGCGGTGCTCAAGTTAAATTTCAAGGCCACACTGTAAACGCTGTGAATAGAAACTAAACTGGGTGGTTAATGTGACAGCCCAATGTGCTATAGACAAAAATCGCACCACAATAACAATAAAATAGTGTGGTGCATGTTGATTTCCAGTTGCACGAACAATTTATAATATTTAAAAAATAACAATTTATTTTTTGCGGTGTGTTATTTTACCAAAACGCACCAGGAATTATTTAAAATAAAAAAATAATGTCCTGGTGCATCTATATTACGGGGACGTACTTGATGTGCAATGTGTCAGTCAAACACTACACTCGGGCATTTTGTGTTTGATACCACTCCACCCGTGATAAAATATTGCAAATAGCGACGCGTTGAGCTATTATAAATAGCCGAGGGAAAATATGTTTTGTCAATGCACAACATATAGTATTTATTTAAGTTATATTTTTTGTTGTTTCAGTGCATGTGTGTTTTTTATGTGCATCGTGGACTGATACGTGATATAAATGTATGCATAGTTGGCAGTGCATGACTATTTTTTGTGGTGCATCGAATGTTTTTTTTTTTCGAGAAAAGTTATATTTATATATTTCTAAATTAATTTTTCATTTATTAGAAAATTTATGCTTTATGTATGATGGAGGCTAATGTATTTAATATGTGAATCATTCAACAATGTTAATGCAAAGAGGAGATACAACAACAAGATTAGACGGATTACAATTATAACATAATACAACTGTGGGAGGCAAGGAAGACGCAGAGACTTTTGTACCCTCGCCCTATTATGCACCCACCGAGTTGCTCTTAAGGGAGGTAGGCCTCCTTAAGTTCTACGAGGTGGATACATCCCTAAAGGGGCACAACGGCTTATTAGTACAGATGATACATAGGTGGGATTCCCACCGATAGGTGTTATGTGTTGTCCCTCACCAGTGGTACGAACCCACTAAGGAAGATATTTATTTTATCACTCGCCTATCTAGGAGAGGGTAATATTTTCCCCAGTTCCCTGTGTTAGCCTCCTATATCAATAGGTTTCATCTTTCATGATTGTCTTGATGGAAGTGTGGAATATGTTCAAACCTTCTTACTTGAGCAAAGGTGTTCCATATTCTTAAAAAACCAAAAAAATTCAAAAAATTTAAAAAATGTAAAGAGGGTAAACCCTAAAAGAAAGATCAAAGGGTAAAAAGAATAAAATGGTCAAAAAAGAGAAAGAAATGAACCCCAAGCAAAAAATAGACCAAGGAAAGTGTGCAAATCCAAATGCCACTACTTTTTACTCTGTTGTAATAAATCAATTGTGTGCAACTTGTGAAACTTTTGCCACAATTTATGAATAAGTCAAACTGTTTAAACTTGGCTTAGTCATATTTCAATTTCATGTTATAGATTAGAGAATAAATATCTAGCCAAACAGTTTAATCTTGGCATATAAGTAGCTAGGTAGAGTTATTAAAAGGTGCTCAACAGTTTAATCTGAGCCCTTGGATGTAATAAGGGTAGAAATAGATAGATTCATCATGTAAAAAGAAAAGATTGATCAGGGTTTGCAAGTCTAAATGCACCCTAATAAAGAAGAGAAACTCGTAGTGTTAAGTAGATAGGGTAGGTAGATGGTGCTGCAAAGTGTTATCTGATGAATGATGCTGCTACATGTTTTTGATCCTTTACTTTCATCATAAGTACTGAAGCAGGAAATACAATGGAAAATCACAGCAAGAAAAGTCAAATTCATTAACCTCCCTCATCATTTTTTCCCCTCAAGAGTTTTACTAATTTCCCCAAAAGTACTAAGGTAATTGGAGATCAAAGGGGCTCAAGGCATTTCCTTGACTTTTGGAGGGACCGGACCCTCGGCCTAATGATCAAAAAGACCTAAGCACTTGAAATAATCCATCATTGTTATCTTCCATCTTTAACTTTTTCCTAAGTAAAATCCTATTTTACTTAGGAAACTGATGCAACATTCCATAAAATTCCTCAAAACAATTTGTTATTCTAAGTTAAGTGTTGAAGATAAAATGTTGTAATTTACTTCACAAAGTTATCACTTTCTTAGATGTACAAAGATGTTTTGATTTTCTTTGTCCTTTGCCATATTAACATTTAATTCTACTATATTAAATCCCTAGTGAAATCCCTTTTCCTAAGTATATAACTCCCTTTTCTAATAAATATCCCCAAAACCCTTTATTATAATGTTTTACCAAAGTATATATTCCCGCACATTGAAAATAAAACCCCACTTTATAAACCCTTTGGTGAAATATATCGTTATACCATTAATCCCCTCCCTATGGTGAATTAGTTATGTATTGATTAATTTACCATATAATAAAAATATATATAAAAAAGCTTTAGACATACGATAAGTATGTTTAATACCAAAACATATCAATAAACTTTGCGAAAGTCTACGCCACCGTGTTCCGTCCACGTGGCATTCCACCCGGCCAAGCTCCGCCGCAATCCATTTCATAATTTCATGGGGTTAATTAATCATTTGGACTAATTAACAACCATTTCCGCCTATAAAATTTTCCCCGGGGTGATTAGATCACGCATTAAAACCTTTTTAAAACCCCGACGGGCCCACCTTTGAAATCGCACAAGTTCCCCGTCCTTTCAGTCGTTGGATCGTCCGTTCGTTGATCAACAGTGATCATTAATCCCGCTGCCCATCCCTTGCCAGCATGTTAACCAGCGGGGGATGGGCGGTTTTTGAAAAGTCAGCATTCCACGTGGCAAGCGTCCTGTGGAATCGCTGCCATTGCGACTTTTACCGCCCTCGTCCATAAGCGGTGCGGGCTTACCGCTTACCGCTTACCGCATACCGCCGGTCCCACTTCCTTACGTCACCCCGTACGTCAATGACGTAATCACCTCGAAAAAAACAAAAACCCTTTTGACTTGTAAATAAGCCATTTTTCGTGTTTTTTCAGTTATTTTTAGTTTCTGAAAGCGACAGAGCTCCCGCTGCAATTTTAAAATTTCACTGCAAATACACCAATTTACTCCGAAATTCCGTTGCGCCCGTGTTGAAGAACGTCCCCGCCATTGCTCATTACCTGTTAAAGAACCAGTTTCCATCTAAAAATAGGTATTTATCATTTCGCGCCCCGACTGCAAGTCAAGCTTAGTTTCCTTTGTTTTTTCTCTGAAAAAATGGTTAAAAATCCTCTCTGAGTCCTCATTGAAGATTTAAAACCTGTGAATTTTCTTCCCAAACCTGCGAATTGTTCCAATTTCCTCTTTTGTCAGATATCCCGCCCGGTCTGCAAGAAAAAAACGAAAACCTCCATTTTGAATCCACAAGAACCAAAATGGAGGTCCCGACAGCTCTAAATATCACTCCATTGAATGCTCCTCACCGAGATTTGGACTATTTACCTCTGATAGATGAAGATTTCCAAATACGAGACCTGCATTTTGATGAAAGTCCCCGTTTGAGCTTCTGTCGCTGCAGAGACGAACACTCAAAGGGGCAAGATCTTATAGGGTTGTGGGAATCCAATCTCCCCAGGTATTTTATTCCTACAGTTCACGTTTTCCCTGAAATCATTCATTATTGTCATGCAAATTATGATCCTGCACAAAGAGCTGTATTAGCTCCTGATCAAAGTGGTCTGTTCCCTATCACACCTCAGGCTATCAATGCTATGTTACAATTTGAGCCAGAACAAGAATTAGCACCTCTATCCATGGAAGGGTTGATTGAGAAAACCAGGCAGTTAACCCCAGAGAAATTAAAAGCAATGTGTCAGTATTTCATGTTACCTGAGCATCAGCCAAAAGGGACTCCCCCCTATGGTTTTTACTTTTTCAATACATTGGGAAGGCTTATTGTGAATATAATATCCTTTGTTTTAGGATTCAATACCAGTGAGTATGTAGATGAGATAACTCTGGCTTTGTTATCCATCTTTACTCCTGGGCAGCCTCCTGAGATTAAGTATGATTATGCTTCCTTCATTGCCAACAAAATCCATGATCAATTTTTAAGGCTAGATACTGAAAAGGTTTTTAAGTACTCCTCAGTTATCTATCATCTCATGATTTTTTATCAGTCAGACAGATTCCCTTTTCCTGTTCAGAAACTTGATGCTAAAGGTAATCCCAGGTCTGTCATTTTTTGGTCCCCCATCATTCATTTTTCCTCTGATTCTCCCTACTCCTATTCAGAATTCATTGATCAGTTTGTACATCCTGCTACAACTTTGTTAACAGGAATTTCTCCCCCCAGACTCAGTACTAAAATTAGAAAGACCTTGCAATTGTCAAAGAGTTATAAAGTTGGGGATTGGTACTTGTACCAAAACCATACAGTCATCAGGATTTATGGATGTGAATTACATCCATTCAAGTTACCCAGATATGTACCAATGAGAATTTTTTCTTTGGAATACTTTAGACAGATGAATAACTCAGATGTAATCCATTTCTGCAATGTAAAGAAGAAAGCACAATTAAGGATCAAAAGCCAGTTAGGTCCTTTCATTTGCAATTCTAGAGAAGCTGAGAGAGATGCAGAACTTATATTAGAGAGAAAATTCCAGACATCTTTCCGTTGGGTCCCTTATGACCCCTTTGGTTTCAGTTGTGAAAGAAGGTTAAAAAATAAGTCATCTCCTTATATACATCACAGAATTCCTGACATAGAACAGTATGCAAATCAAGATGAATGGGTTAAAGGAACACTTGTCGAAGAGGGAAGTGGAGCTACCAAATTGAATAAACTTATGAAAGATGCTGAGAAGAAATTTGACCTAGAAACATATGATCAAATGCAGGTACCATACATTGGCACATCTTCAGCAGCTACTCTACAACAAGCTATACAGGAAGATAGTCCATCAGTAGCAGCAGAGCCCAAGGGTAAAGGAAAAGAACCTATAGTTCAGGTCATTGAAACCTTGGTAATGGCAGAAAAATCACAGAGTTCCAAAGCACCAGAACAATCTCAGGCTTCTCAAACACCAGCAAAGCAAATCCAAGTTCCAGAGATGCAAACTCCACTGAATGTGGAAATAGGGAAAAAGAGGCTAGCTCCAGATACCACACCTTCAAAAGGAGCCCCACAAGTTTATCAAGATAAAAAACACAAGTCTGATCCACCTCCAGATGTAGAAATAATAGATGAAGTATTTGATGATGGTAGAGAAGATAGTCAGCAAACAGGTACAACAAGTGAAACAAACATAAGCCAGAAAGGGATACAAAAGCAATTAAGCACTGAAGTATCTTCTTTCAGACCGCCAAAGACAGATACTGGAGACATTAAGAAAACCTTCATTAATATCAAAACAAAGAATGATCCATTGAAAATGAAGGTATACGATCAGTATATGAAGATGGCTCCTCATAATCAGCAAAGGCTGATGTCTGCATTTGATCTTTCACAAGGTAAAATGATAATGAGCCACTTTAAAGCAAAGGTGCCAAAGCCAACTTCAGCAACAGATTACATCAGAACAAATTTTGAAGTTTTAGCAAAAGATATCCATCCCCTGGATCAGATAGAGCTTCATAGGCAAACAGGGGAAATGGTTTATTCTACTCTCACAAACAAAGCCATGGCAGCTTTAACGCTGCAAGATTCCTTGAATAATACTACTGCACAATTGAAGATTGAGAGGGCCTCCTCACAGGCCAAGGACAATAGAATAAAATCTCTAGAAGAGATCATCATTGGTTTGGGTCACAATCCCAAAGACATTAAAGGTATTGAGGCATTGGTAAAAAGAAAGAGGATGATATAGCTGCACTCAGAAAACAGCTGAAATTACCAGCCTCGAGGCACCCTCAGACACAGGAAGTTATAAAAGGAAATTCACAAGAAGAAATGATGGAGTTGCTTTTGAATTTGACAGAGCGACTAAATGAAACAGAGAAGGAGTTGGAAAAAGCATTGCAGGAACAGGAAAATATCAAGCAGACTTCAACAACAGGTACTACAACTACAGGACAGCAGGAACAACCATCTCCGGTAAACATTTCTAATTTGAATTCTGAGGATTTAATTAAACAAATGGAGAGTTTGCAGCTAAAGGTCACAGAACTCCAAGAAACAAAATTACAATTAACAAAATTGGAGGGAAAATATGACACATCCAAAAAGACAGCTGCTGACAACCTCAGGGAAATAAAAAGATTGGAAAAATTGGCTGAGGCTTTGCAAAAAGATCTTTCACTGGAAAAGCCTCTGAACGAAATAAATGATATTCTTTGGTGCAACATCATTGAATTAATAAGAGGTATTTGGTCCTCCATTCAAGCTATTTTTGAGCAAAATGAGTTAGTCAAGATAGCACAAGAAGAAATAAATAAAACTAGACATGAATTAAGAGGCAAGCCGGAGCAGGCCCAGCAGATCATTCAATTTTTGAATTCCAGAACAAAACAACAACTTGCATTGTTAGGAATTGATGACAGAACAGGTGTAGTTTTGGAAGCAAAGAGAGTTTTCACCAAGAGGACTTTCATGCAAAATCTAGAAAGAAAGTGTACTGACATTTTGGTTGATATCAACGTTTTCAGAGAGAAGTTTCAAGCTTTGCTGGACAGTGAATTGCCAAGTCCCATGCTCACAGAGGATAAAATAGTAGACTTGGAAACCTATGAGAAAATAATAAAAGCTCATGCTAAAAATACAGCTATAGGTTCTACTAGCTCATCAGAACCTGCATTACCAACTGGGAAAAGTATTTATGAAAAAGTGAGAAATCTATTTCATCTGGAGCATGAAATAAAGTATCTATTTCCGAACGAGCCCACTTTTTATAAACTTACTGAAGCAGATGAAACTTTAAGGAAACTCAGAAGAACAATGATACCAGATGATCAGTGGTGGAGGAAATGCTGGAAGTTTTGTAAAAGTTGTTTTCAGGATGAGATTTTATCTTTACTATCAAGTAAATGGTAAAAACATAAAAGCAGATGAAAGAGTATCAGATGAAAGGTTAAAGAGTATCCGTAAGAAGAAAGAGTATTTGATAAGTCAAAGAAATACGCAAAGGACAGCACAGATTCCTATTTTAAGCACTTATCTTTAGCACGTCCATGAAGAAAGGAACAGCACATCAGCCGTTACCCATTATTCTATTTACGAGACCGTGTGTCTCTTGTTGTTTGTAAATATGCTTTAAGTCAGCCTGGATTATTGGCTAGGATAGCGTAAGATTGTTAGGATTATTTTGTGTATAAATAAACCCTCAAAGAGAGTGTTGAGGGTGGATTCTATTACTCTGCTGTAACATTGAGAGTTTCGGAATAAAAGCTTTTGGAGAAATTTACTTGTGGCTTGCTGGATGACGATTTAAAGCACTGGACTTGTTGCAGGATTCATGTGTTGGACTACAGCTCAATAAGTGTTTCTACCCTTTGTTTGAAATTTTATATTAGTTTATAATACCATCATATCCATTTCTGAATAATTTACATAAAGGATTGAAACAGAATTTGCTTAATTGTACTCTGTTTTCAAATGTGATTGTTCCTAAATGTTTTCTTCTAAATTAGCTATAAGCATGAATTCTTAAATGCTCATGCTTCGCTAATTTAAGCATTGTTTGATTACTATAACACATAATTCTTCATTGCTCTTTGTTTGTAGTCAATTCACTTCTTTCTGTTGAACATGGTGAAAGACTCTTAGTTGCCTTTCATCCCTTCAAGATCATCCCACCCACTTTAAATTTTAAGGATTGTTCTCTGTCTAGCTATCTTGCCCTGTAATACCATCTTGTGCGTAGAATAGAAGTCCAGTAAAGCCATCCTTTGACTCCATAGCCCAATGGACTGAAAGCTTTCAGCCTTGCCCTTAGTTTGCGGATTCCACCATTTTCCCAAAACAAACTTTGAATCTATAACTAGCCTAAAACCTTAAAAAAACAAAGATAAATCATAAAGAGAGAGCCCTCTCTGGATGCAGATTGGCTAGATTCTGCATCTAAAAGGTTGGTTTGTGGTTACCTCGGGTATACTTTCCTCTTACACAACTTCTGGGAAAACCTGAGTGATAACATAGTGGCGACCATACTGGGGACCTGAATCGATTTTACTTGTTAATATTGTTCAAATATAAGCTATAGACAGAGTCTGAAGATCAGCCAGGTAGCCTTTGAAATTGCTTTTGCTCTGCAAATGCAAAAGTAAATAAATGATGTTTCAGTCTATCTCTGATTTAGCTTATATGTTGAATCTTAGTTTCAAATTTTTTCAATCAGAGTCTCTAGTTTAAACAGATCTTTGAGGAAATCTTAATCACATATCATTATTTGTTAAAGAATTTGTAGAAGTTGTATTTATTTTTCAATTAAAACCCAAAATCCAAAAACACATATTCTAAGAAAACTGGCTTCAGAAAGGATTCGACATACTAGGTCAAACCCTGACCGCAATCCACCACCAATATTTGAAAATCCAAATCTGATCCCTAGGATTCTTAGAAGACAAGGAAGTCAAAAAAGTTCTGAAAGAGGAAGTCAGGAAAGTACAGGTAGTTCTAGACCACTCTCTAGATCTGCATCTTGTCCTGTGAAAATTATTTATATTGATGACATTCCTTTTGATGCACGATTTGAAACATCTTTGTTTGTGAATTTCTCTGAGACCGAATTATCTAGATTAATTCCAGATCCTTTGTTCTTTGAAGATTTGCAATACAGATTTGTTTCACATCATCTTGACAGAGAATTGCATAACTCCATTCAATCTGAGCAAGCCTTTGAAGAAAGCTCAAACATTTCTGTGATAACTGAAACCTCTCCTAGCTCAGTCACTTTCCAAACACCTGTTAGACCTCCATCTCCTCCCGTGAGACCACCTTCTCCTCCTACTAGACCGGTTACTCCTGTCACTTCACTTTATCTTCCAATGGCTAATCGATATGCCTCTTTACAGTTACCATCCAACCCTCCAGCTCTACCACAAGACTACCAAAGTAAGATCACACCTTTTGACGGATCAGGAACCTACACAGCTCAACAACACACCAAAAGAATGACAGATTACTTTTAGTTTTATGAGATTGATACTGATAATATCCGTATGAGAATTTTTGTACAGAGTCTTACTGGAGAAGTTAGAACTTGGTTTAGGGCTCTCGCCCCGAACAGTATTGCTGACCTAGAAGCTTTGTATAGGGCATTTCTGAACAGATGGGAGAAAAAGAAAGATCCTCTCCAGATCCTATCAGAATTTGAAAAATTAAGAAGAAGACCAAATGAAACCGTACAAGATTACATCATAAGATTCAATGAATCATATAATGCAGTTCCTATAAACCTAAGGCCCCCACCTAATAACGTGTTGGTCAAATTTCCAGATGGTTTTGACTCCGATATAGCTTATTCCCTTAGAGAAAGAGCTCCACAAACACTAGAGGAAATGCAAAGCATAGTGGTGAGTGTAGAAGCAAATCTGATAGAAAAACGAGCCAGAGCTAGGGCAGAGAGAAGAATGCCTATGAATGAAGAACCTTCAGCTTTTAAAAAGAAGCTGGATGTAATCATTAAAGGTATGGAAAGATTAGGTGACAGAGTGGAAACCATTGAAAGAAAGTCTTCTACTGATAACCAGAATGTTGCAAGAAACCCAAACTTTAGGAGGAATCTGAACCAAAATATTGGAAAGAATGTCCCTGATCAAAACATTAGAACACCTTTCCAAGAAAACTTTATTGAAGGTTCAACCTCAGAAGAACCTACTGAAGATGTAGAAATAAACAATGTCAATGAGGACAAAGAGGAACCAGAAGTCTTCCTATCCCAGGATGATCAAGAGAATCATATCCTTGAAACATTCCAAACTCATTCAGGTGAGACTTTTGATTTCAAAGACGGCTATGACACAGCAATCTACGAGGTTCATAAACAGTACAATTTGAGAAGTAGACGGATAGATGTACCAGAGAAAAATAAACAGAAAACCACAAAACAAAATGTCAAAGGTAAACAAAACATTCCCCCTGTACAAAATATTCCCCCTGTACAAAACATTCCCCAAATACAAATTTTGCCTAGGATAACTCCCAGTTTTTCAAATCCAATAATTGAAGATGTCTCTGATAACCAACCAAATAACAAACAACAATCCAATACATCTCCTCATGTAGGAACTGTAGAATAAACAGTAGAGGTTAGTCTTGAAACATCTTCAAAACAAAACTTCATTCATGAAAAAGAGAAAAATATTGAAGACCCAATAAACAGAGAAAACCCAACTGTGCAAAACACTAAAACTCAAACAGAAAAACCCTTTAATCTAGAGGCTGAAATAGGCAAACTCAAGATAGATGTTCCTTTATCAGAATTGGCTAAACATGATGTCTATAGGAGTCAGATTTCCAAATCTTTAAACATTAACATTACTGGATTGGATGATTCAGTAAACATTCTTGATGATCAACCCAAACTTCTTTTTGGCCCTGAGGTTAATGGCAAACTAGAAAGTGGAGGGACTCCTCCATTTTATGTAAGCCTGAATGTTCACGACAAGATACTCCATAATGCAATGCTTGATTCTGGAGCATCTCACAATTTGATGCCAAAAGCAATAATGGAAAGATTGAATCTAGATATTACCAGACCGTACAAAGATTTGTTTTCATTTGATTCCAGTCAGGTAAAATGTTTAGGTTTAATTAAGGATCTGTGTGTCACTTTGGTCCAATACCCTGCTAAGTCTGTTTTAATGGACATAGTAGTTGCTGATATTCCACCTAAATATGGTATGTTATTGTCTAGGTCCTAGGGTGCTAAACTTGGAGGATCTATTCAATTAGACATGTCTTATGCAACTATTTCAGTATTTGGTCAGCCTAAAAGATTATATAGAGAAACTTTGATGAAGTACTTAGTGAGTAGCCATGAGAAGCCTGAAAACTTCCCTGTTTATTCTGTACATTCTGACATGGATTCTTTTATTTTATACAATGCTGAGTCAGATCTTCCTACTGAAATAGAAGCTCCCGAAATGGAAATCATAAACAAAACCACGGTTAAAATTGAAGAAATCTCTGAAAACAATGAAACACCAGATGACCAAGAAATACCTAAAAAAACTAAACAACTAGCTCTTGTCAAAAAATACGTTAAAACAGTTGATAAAGATTATGAACATGAAATTCTATGGCATTTAGAGTTTGATGGCTCAGTGAACAGACTAGGTGCAGGAGCTGGGATTTGGTTACACAATGTGGAAAACAATCATGCAGAGGGTCATGCTTATAGGTTAAATTTCAAATGCACTAACAACATGGCAGAGTATGAAGCTCTTTTATTAGGGCTTAAACATGTCAAGAAGTTAGGAGGCATTAGGGTATCAATCATAGGTGACTCTGAACTAATCATCCAACAGATTAAAGGAGAATGTGCAACAAAGGACATGAGACTGAAACAATACTGAGAGACAGTTGTAGAGATTCTCAACACATTTCTACAAGCCCAACTTGCCAAAATTCCCAGGAAACAAAACTTGCATGCTCACAGTTTAGCAATGTTTGCTAGTACATGCAAGTTTCCTTTTGATCCTAATCATCAGTTTTCAGCTGAGATAAGGCACAGGCCTGCAATACCAGACAATCTTTTGAATTGGCAAGTATTTGTGAATAATAATCAAATCAATAATTTTTTGACACTTCAGAATGAGTTTTCTAACTGTAATATAGATGAAGACTTAACTGTTGATAAATTTGATCAAGAAAAAGAACAAAAAATAGAAATTTCAAGAGAAAATGCAATTCATATGCTGCATCCAACCACATTCACTGAAAAAGACATGCAAAATTTGAAACAAATGGAATTTGATGAGATCATAGATGAAACAGAAATCATCAATTTAAAAGATAATCAATTACCCAAAGGATTAACACCTTTGGAAGATCTATTCGACTCAAATGATATTCCATTCAGACCTAAAATGGAACCTGTTAAGGCTGATATGGAGGAATGCAACTTAGGAACACCAGAACATCCTAAAATTGTTAAGTTGTCCAAATCTCTCCCAAAAGAACAAAAGGTGAAATATGTTGAATTATTAAAAGAATTTCAAGATGTTTTTGCCTGGAGTTATGAAGACCTAAAATATTATGATACATCCATCATTCAACATACTATACCTTTGAAACCAGACCAGAAACCTTTTAAACAAAAGCTTAGGAGAATTAATCCTGTTTTATTACCCTCAATTGAAAAGGAAATCAAAAGAATGTTTGAAGCAGGGATTATAGCTCCTATCAGATTTTCAGAATGGGTTTCTAACCTGGTACCAACAAGAAAAAAGACAAGAGAAATCAGACTGTGTGTCGACTTAAGGAATTTGAATAAAGTTTCTTTAAAAGACAACTATCCTCTGCCGAAAATGGACCACATTCTGCAAAGGGTAGTGGGATCTTCGAGAATATCACTACTGGATGGATTTTCAGGGTACAACCAGATTCTGGTTCATCCTGATGATCAGGATAAAACAACATTTACCACACCATGGGGTACGTTTAAATATGTCAAAATTCCATTTGGGCTCAAAAATGCAGGAGCTACATTTCAAAGAGCGATGGACATTGCTTTTGCTAAAGAGATACATGATTTTCTGGTTATTTACTTAGATGATTTGACTATTTTTTCTAAAACAGATCAAGAACATTTAGATCACCTAAGGCGAGTATTTATAAAGTGCAGAAAATATGGAATTTCTTTAAACCCTAAGAATTCATTGTTTGGTTTGGAAGAAGGAAAACTTTTAGGGCATATCATTTCTAAAGATGGCATTAGGATTGATCCAGAAAGAATTCAAGCAATTTTGCAAATACCCCACCCCAGAAACATAAAAGAATTGCAAGCATTTATAGGAAAAATCAACTTCTTGAGAAGATTTATTTCTAGTCTAGCAGAGTTACTTAGATTACTAACTAACATGTTGAGGAAGGATTCAAGCATTGACTGGACTGTTGAAGCCAAACAATCATTCGAGGAAATTAAAATGGCTTTGACAAGGATGCCAGTTCTGACCAGTCCTAAATTTGATAGAGACTTTATTATTTTTTCATTTGCTTCTGAACATACTGTTGCAGCTGTTTTACTTCAAAAAGATGACCAAGGGTGTGAAAAGCCAATAGAATTTTTTAGTAAAGCACCGAGGGATGCATCTCTAAAATACAATATTATGGAAAAACAGGCTTTTGCATTGGTAAAAGCAATCAAAGATTTCAGAGTTTACATATTATATTCTCATGTGATAGCATATGTGCCTAATGCAATAGTTAAAGATATTTTGACTCAAGATGGCATTGAAGGTAAACGAGGTAAGTGGATAGCTACCATTTTGGAATATGATATTGAGATTAAGCCAACCAAACTGATAAAAGGCCAAGGTTTAGCACAACTTATGACAGAAACCAATTGCCAAGCCTTAGATATCAATGAACTGGATAACGAGCAGGAGATGGCGACTCCTCAGATCAGTCATGCTTTCTTAGATTCACCCTGGTATACTGATATAATTCATGTTTTATTAAACCTGCAAGCTCCTCCAGGGTTGTCCAGAACCAAGCAAAGATTTTTAAAAATGACATCTTTGAAATATTGTATTTTAGATAGCACTTTATTTTGGAAAAATCATGAAGGAATTTTGTTGAATTGTCTGTTAAAAGATGAAGCTGATAAAGTGCTTAATGAATTTCATGCAGGGGATTGTGGAGGACATCTCTACTGGAAATCCACTGCAGACAAGATCTTAAGGGCTGGCTTTTACTGGCCAACGTTATTTTCTGATGTAAAGAAATTTGTAACAAGTTGTCACAAATGTCAGATATTTGAGGGTAAAAGAAAGTTGTTAACTCTACCTTTAAAACCAGTTTCCACGGAAAGACCCTTTCAACAATGGGGATTAGATTTTATTGGAGAAATTCACCCCCCTTCTTCAGGGCAACATAGATGGATTTTAACTGCTACAGACTATTTCACCAAATGGATTGAAGCCATCCCATGTAGACAGTCTAATGATTCTGTAATCATAGGGTTTCTTGAAACCAACATACTTTCAAGATTTGGATGTCCAGAAAAGATTATAACAGACAATGCTGCCGCATTTAAATCAAAGAAAATGATTAGTTTCTGCCATAAATATCATATTACTTTAGGCCATTCAACAGGCTATTACCCCCAAGGTAATGGACTAGCAGAATCCTCCAATAAGAGTTTGATCAATATCATTAAGAAATTGTTGGAGGAGAATAAAAAGAACTGGCATAAGAAACTGACCTATGCATTATGGGCAGACAGACTTACAACCAAGAAATCCATTGGGACTAGTCCATATGAGTTAGTTTATGGTCTGGAAGCAAGATTCCCATCATCTTTAGGAATCCCTGTCATGAAATTACTTCAGGAGGCTCAAGTGGAGCAAAATGACATTCAAAGAAGAATTAATCAAACAATCCACCTGCAACAAACCAGAGAAGAGGTATACCAAAGATCACAAGTCTTACAGGAAAAGCTAAAGAAAATGTTTGATAAAAGGACTAAAGCAGAGGATTTTCAGTTAGGGGACAAGGTCCTAAGATGGGATTCTAGAAGAGAAGAAAAAGGAAAAGATGGAAAGTTTGACTTCTTGTGGAAAGGGCCTTATATCATTCATGCCTTTCAGGGAAACAACACTTACTTTTTGAAGGACTTGGACAATTCAGAAGTTGAAGAAGGACCAGTCAATGGTTGAATGCTTAAGCATTATTTTGATCCAATTTACTAGAATGTTTAAATGTTTCTAACTTGTACATAATATATTGTTTGCTTGTTTTATTTTTGTTACTGCAGTTTGGATTGGATGGTGACTTTTTGGAATTGAATCCCGAAGTGAAGGCCCTAATTTCCAAAAGCTTCACTATCATATGTAAAATAAAGCTATCAGAAGAAGGAAGATTTCATACTTTCAGTTTGAAGACATTCTGAGGCATCTGACCTGCTGTTCTTGACTTTCCACAAGGAAAAGCCATCCCCAAGTGGAGCCAGTGTTAGCTTCCTATATCAATAGGTTTCATCTTTCATGATTGTCTTGATGGAAGTGTGGAATATGTTCAAACCTTCTTACTTGAGCAAAGGTGTTCCATATTCTTGAAAACCAAAAAATCAAAAAATTTAAAAATGTAAAGAGGGTATACCCTAAAAGAAAAATCAAAGGGTAAAAAGAATAAAAATGGTCAAAAAAGAGAAAGAAAGGAACCCCAAGCAAAAAATAGACCAAGGAAAGTGTGCAAATCCAAATGCCACTACTTTTTCATCTGTTGTAATAAATCAATTGTGTGCAGCTTGTGAACTTTTGCCACAATTCATGAATAAGTCAAACCGTTTAAACTTGGCTTAGTCATATTTCAATTTCATGTTTTAGATTAGAGAATAAATATCTAGCCAAACAGTTTAATCTTGGCAGATAAGTAGCTAGGTAGAGTGAATAAAAGGTGCTCAACAGTTTAATCTGAGCCCTTGGATGTAATAAGGGTAGAAATAGATAGATTCATCATGTAAAAAGAAAAGATTGATCAGAGTTTGCAAGTCTAAATGCACCCTAATAAAGAAGAGAAACTCGTAGTGTTAAGTAGATAGGGTAGGTAGATGGTGCTGCAAAGTGTTATCTGATGAATGGTGCTGCTACATGTTTTTGATCCTTTACTTTCATCATAAGTACTGAAGCAGGAAATACAATGGAAAATCACAGCAAGCAAAGTCAAATTCATTAACCTCCTTCATCATTTTCCCCCCTCAAGAGTTTTACTAATTTCCCCAAAAGTACTAAGGTAATTTGAGATCAAAGGGGCTCAAGGCATTTCCTTGACTTCTGGAGGGACCGGACCCTCGGCCTAATGATCAAAAAGACCTAAGCACTTGAAATAATTCATCATTGTTATTTTCCATCTTTAATTTTTTTCCTAAGTAAAATCCTATTTTACTTAGGAAACTGATGCAACATTCCATAAAATTCCTCAAAACAACTTGTTATTCTAAGTTAAGTGTTGAAGATAAAATGTTGTAATTTACTTCACAAAGTTATCACTTTCTTAGATGTACAAAGATGTTTTGATTCTCTTTGTCCTTTGCCATATTAACATTTAATTCTACTATATTAAATCCCTAGTGAAATCCCTTTTCCTAAGTATATAACTCCCTTTTCTAATAAATATCCCCAAAATCCTTTATTATAATGTTTTACCAAAGTATATATTCCCGCACATTGAAAATAAAACCTCGCTTTATAAACCCTTTGGTGAAATATATCGTTATACCATTAATCCCCGCCCTATGGTGAATTAGTTATGTATTGATTAATTTACCATATAATAAAAATATATATAAAAAAACTTTAGACATACGATAAGTATGTTTAATACCAAAACATATCAATAAACTTTGCGAAAGTCTATGCCACCGTGTTCCGTCCATGTGGCATTCCACCTGGCCAAGCTCCGCCGCAATCCATTTCATAATTTCATGGGGTTAATTAATCATTTGGACTAATTAACAACCATTTCCGCCTATTAACGTTTCCCCAGGGTGATTAGATCACGCATTAAAACCTTTTTAAAACCCCGACGGGCCCACCTTTGAAATCGCACAAGTTCCCCGTCCGTTCAGCCGTTGGATCGTCCGTTCATTGATCAACGGTGATCATTAATCCCGCTGCCCATCCCTTGCCAGCATGTTAACCAGCGGGGGATGGGCGGTTTTTGAAAAGTCAGCATTCCACGTGGCGTTAAAACTATGGAATCGCTCCCCCCGCGACTTTTACCGCCCTCGTCTATAAGCGGTGCGGGCTCACCGCTTACCACTTACCGCATACCGCCGGCCCCACTTCCCTACGTCACCCCGTACGTCAATGACGTAATCACCTCGAAAAAAACAAAAACCCTTTTGACTTGTAAATAAGCCATTTTTCGTGTTTTTTCAGTTATTTTTAGTTTCTGAAAGCGACAGAGCTCCCGCTGCAATTTTAAAATTTCACTGCAAATACACCAATTTACTCCGAAATTCCGCTGCGCCCGTGTTGAAGAACGTCCCTGCCATTGCTCATTACCTGTTAAAGAAACAGTTTCCATCTAAAAACAGGTATTTATTATTTCGCGCCCCGACTGCAAGTCAAGCTTAGTTTCCTTTGCTTTTTCTCTGAAAAAGTGGTTAAAAATCCTCTCTGAGTCCTCATTGAAGATTTAAAACCTGTGAATTTACTTCCCAAACCTACGAATTGTTCCAATTTCCTCTTTTATCAGATATCCCGCCCGGTCTGCAAGAAAAAACGAAAACCTCCATTTTGAATCCACAAGAACCAAAATGGAGGTCCCGACAGCTCTAAATATTACTCCATTGAATGCTCCTCACCGAGATTTGGACCATTTACCTCTGATAGATGAAGATTTCCAAATACGAGACCTGCATTTTGATGAAAGTCCCCGTTTGAGCTTCTGTCGCTGCAGAGACGAACACTCAAAGGGGAAAGATCTTATAGGGTTGTGGGAATCCAATCTCCCAAGGTATTTTATTCCTACAGTCCACATTTTCCCCGAAATCATTCATTACTGTCATGCAAACTATGATCCCGCACAAAGAGCTGTATTAGCTCCTGATCGAAGTGTTCTGTTCCCTATCACACCTCAGGCTATCAATGCTATGTTACACTTTGAGCCAGAGCAAGAATTAGCACCTTTATCCATGGAAGGGTTGATTGAGAAAACCAGACAATTAACCCCAGAGAAATTAAAAGCAATGTGTCAGTATTTCATGTTACCGGAGCATCAGCCAAAAGGGACTCCCCCCTATGGTTTTTACTTTTTCAATACATTGGGAAGGCTTATTGTGAATGTAATATCTTTTGTTTTAGGATTCAATACCAGTGAGTATGTAGATGAGATAACTCTGGCTTTGCTATCCATCTTTACCCCTGGGCAGCCTCCTGAGATTAAGTATGATTATGCTTCCTTCATTGCCAAAAAAATCCATGATCAATTTTTAAGGCTAGATACTGAAAAGGTTTTTAAGTACTCCTCAGTTATCTATCATCTCATGATCTTTTATCAGTCAGACAGATTCCCTTTCCCTGTTCAGAAACTTGATGCTAAAGGTAATCCCAGGTCTGTCATTTTTTGGTCCCCCATCATTCATTTGTCCTCTGATTCTCCCTACTCTTATTCAGAATTCATTGATCAGTTTGTACATCCTGCTACAACTTTGTTAACAGGAGTTTCTCCTCCCAGGCTTAGTACCGAAATTAGAAAGACCTTGCAATTGTCAAAGAGTTATAAATTTGGGGATTGGTACTTATACCAAAACCATACAGTCATCAGGATTTATGGATGTGAATTACATCCATTCAAGTTACCCAGATATGTACCAATGAGACTTTTTGCTTTGGAATACTTTAGACAGATGAATAACTCAGATGTAATCCATTTCTGCAATGTAAAGAAGAAAGCACAGTTAAGGATCAAAAGCCAGTTAAGTCCTTTCATTTGCAATTCTAGAGAAGCTGAGAGAGATGCAGAACTTATATTAGAGAGAAAATTCCAGACATCTTTCCGTTGGGTCCCTTATGACCCCTTTGGTTTCATTTGTGAAAGAAGGTTAAAAAATAAGTCATCTCCTTATGTACATCACAGAATTCCTGACATAGAACAGTATGCAAATCAAGATGAATGGGTTAAAGGAACACTTGTTGAAGAGGGGAGTGGAGCTGACAAATTGAATAAACTTATGAAAGATGTTGAGAAGAAATTTGACCTAGAAACATATGATCAAATGCAGGTACCCTACATTGGCACATCTTCAGCAGCCACTCTGCAACAAGCTCTACAGGAAGATAGTCCATCAGTAGCAGCAGAACCCAAGGGTAAAGGAAAAGAACCTATAGTTCAGGTCATTGAAACCCTGGTCATGGCAGAAAAATCACAGAGTTCCAAAGCACCAGAACCATCTCAGGCTTCTCACACACTAGCAAAGCAAATCCAAGTTCCAGAGATGCAAACTCCACTGAATGTGGAAATAGGGAAAAAGAGGCTAGCTCCAGATACCACACCTTCAAAAGGAGCCCCACAAGTTTATCAAGCTAAAAAACACAAGTCTGATCCACCTCCAGATGTAGAAATTATAGATGAAGTATTTGATGATGGTAGAGAAGATAGTCAGCAAACAGGTACAGCAAGTGAAACAAACATAAGCCAGAAAGGGATACAAAAGAAATTAAGCACTGAGGTATCTTCTTTCAGACCGCCAAAGACAGATACTGGAGACATTAAGAAAACCTTCATTAATATCAAAACAAAGAATGATCCATTGAAAATGAAGGTATACGATCAGTATATGAAGATGGCTCCTCATAATCAGCAAAGGCTGATGTCCGCATTTGATCTTTCACAAGGTAAAATGCTAATGAGCCACTTTAAAGCAAAGGTGCCAAAGCCAACTTCAGCAACAGATTACATCAGAACAAATTTTGAAGTTTTAGCAAAAGATATCCATCCCCTGGATCAGATAGAGCTTCATAGACAAACAGGGGAACTGGTTTATTCTACTCTCACCAACAAAGCTATGGCAGCTTTAACGCTGCAAGATTCCTTGAATAATACTACTGCACAATTGAAGATTGAGAGGGCCTCCTCACAGGCCAAGGACAATAGAATAAAGTCGCTAGAAGAGATCATCATTGGTTTGGGTCACAATCCCAAAGACATTAAAGGTATTGAGGCATTGGTAAAAAAGAAAGAGGATGATATAGCTGCACTCGGAAAACAGCTGAAACTACCAGCCTCGAGGCACCCTCAGACACAGGAAGTTATAAAAGGAAATTCACAGGAAGAAATGATGGAGTTGCTCTTGAATTTGACAGAGCGACTAAATGAAACAGAAAAGGAGTTGGAAAAAGCATTGCAGGAACAGGAAATTATCAAGCAGACTTCAACAACAGGTACTACGACTACAGGACAGCAAGAACAACCATCTCAGGTAAACATTTCTAATTTGAATTCCGAGGATTTAATTAAACAGATGGAGAGTTTGCAGCTAAAGGTCACAGAACTCCAAGAAACAAAATTACAATTAACAAAATTGGAGGGAAAATATGACACATCCAAAAAGACAGTTGCTGACAACCTCAGAGAAATAAAAAGATTGGAAAAATTGGTTGAGGCTTTGCAAAAAGATCTTTCACTGGAAAAGCCTCTGAACGAAATAAATGATATTCTTTGGTGCAACATCATTGACTTAATAAGAGATATTTGGCCTTCCATTCAAGCTATTTTTGAGCAAAATGAGTTAGTCAAGATAGCACAAGAGGAAATAAACAAAACTAGACATGAATTAAGAGGTAAGCCGGAGCAGGCCCAGCAGCTCATTCAATTTTTGAATTCCAGAACAAAACAACAGCTTGCATTGTTAGGAATTGATGACAGAACAGGTGTAGTTTTGGAAGCAAAGAGAGTTTTCACCAAGAGGACTTTCATGCAAAATATAGAAAGAAAGTGTACTGACATTTTGGTTGATATCAACGTTTTCAGAGAAAAGTTTCAAGCTCTGCTGGACAGTGAATTGCCAAGTCCCATGCTCACAGAGGATCAAATAGTAGACTTGGAAACCTATGAGAAAAGAATAAAATCTCATGCTAAAAATACAGCTATAGGTTCTACTAGCTCATCAGAACCTGCATTACCAACTGGGAAAAGTATTTATGAAAAAGTGAGAAATCTATTTCATCTGGAGCATGAAATAAAGTATCTATTTCCGAACGAGCCCGATTTTTATAAACTTACTGAAGCAGATGAAAATTTAAGGAAACTCAGAAGAACAATGATACCAGATGATCAGTGGTGGAAGGAAATGCTGGAAGTTTTGTAAAAGTTGTTTTCAGGATGAGATTTTATCTTTACTATCAAGTAAATGGTAAAAACAGAAAAGCAGATAAAAGAGTATCAGATGAAAGGTTAAAGAGTATCCGTAAGAAGAAAGAGTATTCGATAAGTCAAAGAAATACGCAAAGGACAACACAGATTCCTATTTTAAGCACTTATCTTTAGCACGTCCATGAAGAAAGGAACAGCACATCAGCCGTTACCCATTATTCTATTTACGAGACCATGTGTCTCTTGTTGTTTGTAAATATGCTTTAAGTCAGCCTGGATTATTGGCTAGGATAGCGTAATATTGTTAGGATTATTTTGTGTATAAATAAACCCTCAAAAAGAGTGTTGAGGGTGGATTCTATTACTCTGCTGTAACACTGAGATTTTCGGAATAAAATCTTTTGGAGAAATTTACTTGTGGCTTACTGGATGACGATTTGAAGCACTGGACTTGTTGCAGGATTCATGTGTTGGACTACAGTTCAATAAGTGTTTCTACCCTTTGTTTGAAATTTTATATTAGTTTATAATACCATCATATCAATTTCTGAATAATTTACATAAAGGGTTGAAACAGAATTTGCTTAATTGTACTCTGTTTTCAAATGTGATTGTTCCTAAATTTTTTCTTCTAAATTAGCTATAAGCATGAATTCTTAAATGCTCATGCTTCGCTAATTTAAGCATTGTTTGATTACTATAACACAGAATTCTTCATTGCTCTTTGTTTGTAGTCAATTCACTTCTTTCTGTTGAACATGGTGAAAGATTCTTAGTTGCCTTTCATCCCTTCAAGATCATCCCACCCACTTTAAATTTTAAGGATTGTTCTCTGTCTAGCTATCTTGCCCTGTAATACCATCTTGTGCGTAGAATAGAAGTCCAATAAAGCCATCCTTTGACTCCATAGCCCAATGGACTGAAAGCTCTCAGCCTTGCCCTTAGTTTGCGGATTCCACCATTTTCCCAAAACAAACTTTGAATCTATAACTAGCCTAAAACCTTTCAAAAACAAAGATAAATCGTAAAGAGAGAGCCCTCTCTGGATGCAGATTGGCTAGATTCTGCATCTAAAAGGTTGGTTTGTGGTTACCTCGGGTATACTTTCCTCTTACACAACTTCTAGGAAAACCTGAGTGATAACACCCTGATGTCCCATTTGGTTACGTAGTAGGGAGTTAGTTGGTGTACTCTCAGAGGTACATAAGGGGTGACATACTTTCTCCAGCATATTTCTAGGTGTCTGGTGGACAACTACAATTATCTTCTTTTGGCCTAGAGGAGGTTAGGTGTCTCTCAATATTACTTACCACCATTTCACATTATACTAGTGAGGTAAGACACATTATTTGCCTTATTTTATTTATGTTGATTCGCTATTCCAGAGTCGATGACTTGTTAGATGGTCTGCAATATTTTTGCATCAATTTTGTATAGCCTTAGAAAAATTTCGTTCTCAGGCACGTGGGAAGTTAACGTTCCCTTTCTCTTCATAGTTGTTTTGAGAGGCTTCCCGAGATGAGGCCTAATATTGTCCATCGACCTTGTATGCCAATGATAGAGGTACAAATTCACATGTGGGTCAAGATGATTCCGAAGAGGGGCCTATCGAAGTATTCGACCAGGATTTCTACTGATGCACTAGAGCTACTAGCTAGTGAGGATGACCACATGTTTGTGATGGTGCCATGTCCTGATGCGGTGTTGGATTGGTGAGGGTGTAACAACATCCTCTTCACACAGGATGAGCCACCAGATGATAGAGGTAATATTATTTTTTTCATTAAATTGATATAGTTTCATTTTATTGTCTTAATTAACTAGAATAAAATTTATTCTAACACGTTCTTTAACTTGTTTTATTAAATTGTTTGCTGACATTGCCTAATTATTATTGTGTACTATATATTTTGTATATATTGGCACGTTAATTGGGGATATTCCTCCACCCCCACTGGATGATCCTGTAAATGACGTGGAGATGGCAGAGGCCTTAAAAGGTGAGAGACCTCCTCAGGTGTAGATACCCGCAGACATGCAATGTAGGGCTGACATTCGATTCAGGATGGAGTTGGGCGACCGACTATCTAGAGTCCTGGTTGATGAGATGGTCTATGTTGCAACAATCAAATACATCCAGGTAGATCATATTCTCACAGTGTTTTGGAAGGAAATGCCACATGATATGATGAGTCTTATGTTTCATATCATCGGAGGTTCTAGGCTACTAGAGGCTAGGAGGGATAGGTTCCATGGAGATGTGCTACATAGCAGCTCAAATGGTGATCATGAAGGTATTGATCATGTTGATATTGCAACAAGATGATGAGCTTAGTGAAAATATTTTCCTTCACTAAGTGGGCCCGCAGGCTATTTTTGGCGCAAGTCTATTTTTAGACTATGTCTATTTTTAGACATGTCGCTCATATTCTATGAGTTGCAGAATGCTATTTGTGGATGGTTGTTCAAGTTGTAAAAATATATGGACTTCTATTTTTAGACATATTGGGCGGAATATATTTTTATATTTCCAGTCTAAAAATAGATATGTCGAATATTATTAGCTCTTAATAATATTTTGACTATAAACATTATCTTATTCTCTTGGAGCACTTCAGTTAAGAGCACAAATGTGGCACAGGAGCTGACAGTAGGAATTATGCTATTCCTGAGGGTTAAGTGGAGCTATTGCAGGGAGAATTTAGCTAGAAATCATGTGACAGAGTTTGGTGGAGTTATTGAGGTAGTTGGTGGAGTTTTGTTCAGTTTAACTGAGTTAAACATAGTTAAGCTAGTTGTATCTAGTCTAACTGATTGATACACTAGTGAGAGTGGTCTGAATTAATTATTAACAAACTCATTAATTATTAACTCATTAATAAACTAAGGAATACATCAGTTATCTATAGTGCATGGACAGTTTCAGTGGAGACCAGTGAAGAGGTATGTGAAAGAGCAGTCTGACTATCAGTTGTGACTATAGTGTTGCATGATTTGCAACACACGGTGGATTGAGATGCCAATGAGGATTGCGTGAGAAATGTTGGACCAATTAAAGTTCATTCAGAGACATTATTCAATAGTGATTGTGCAGTAGAGGCAGGCTAGCAGGTGGTAGAGATTGGAGCATGAGATTTTCTAGATCAAACCTGCTTAGTGTGTAGCAATTGGAGATTGTACTGAGAGCTTGTGAGGAGATTTTTATGATGATTGTTACATGATATCTATGAAATATAATATACATATAGTTGGAGTTTTTCAGCTTTAATATTTCCCATAAAATAATGTGTTCATATGTGTGAATTTTTATGGTTTTAATGCGTGCATGAAATTGATTTTATTTCCGCAATTAATGATAAATTTTGGAAGATATTTAGTATTGTGCATGAAGTCAAATAGTGTGTGATAAGGAGAATATAATATGTATAAAGTATCAGTTATACAATTTCTACATGGTATCAGAGCGATATTGATCATTGGAGCAATTTCAAAACATTGAAGCGGTTGAGTTTTGTGCTGGTGTAATTCGAATTTGCAGCAGTGTTTTCTTGGTGTCAAAGTTGAGATGTCTTTCAATAGATTGCGATTGGAGTATGCCCTTGAGGGAAGCTCGAATTATTATGCATGGAAGGACAGGATGGAAACGGTGCTGGATGAAAATGGGTTTAAGGAGTTCATAGATGTAGAAATTCCAAAACCTACTTCTAGCGATGTTGCCGCACTTGACGCATGGAAAAATAAGATAGCAAAATGTCGAAGGATTATGTTGGAAGGTGTGAAGGATCACATAGTGTCCAGCGCTCATGGTAAAGCTTCTCCATTATTTATGTGGAAAAATTTGATAGATTTATTCCAAAGCAAGAGTGACCAGAGGAATTTGGCGCTCAAGGATAAAATCAGGAACATAAAAATGGAGAAAGACGATAGTATACCCAAGTACCTCACAAAGTTTGTCCAGTGCAGGGATGAGCTAGGAAGTGTGGGGGTTACTGTATATGACAAGGACTTGGTGAGCTTTTCTCTCCATGGGCTTCCGAAGACTTGGCATTCCTATCAGGACTCTGTCAATGGTCAGGAGAAATTGCCAGGATGGGAGTGACTTTGGTCAGATCTTGTGCAGGAGGAGATAAGGCGGAGTACGAGGGATGGATCTTCATCGAAGAGTGCAGATGAAAAAAATTTCACTTTGGCTGCCAAAGTAAGGAAGGGGAAGAGAAAGAATAATGCTTCTCAATCCGGTGAAAAAGGCAAGAAACAGGACATGTCCAAGGTGAAGTGCTTTCACTTTCACCAACATAGACATTACACCACTAATTGTCCACAGAAGAAGAAAAAAAAGTAGGTTTTTGGATCTGCAGCTGGAGAGGCCTTAGCCTCGGAGATTGAACTGGATTTTTCACTGATCGCATGCTTGGTCTCAAGTATGATGGGTTTAGTGTGGTTTCTTGACAGTGGTGCGTCTTTTCACATTAACAGAGACAAACATTTGTTTACTGATCTAGATGAAAAAGTTCTTGGAGTGCACATCGAGATGGGTGATGAGGTAGATACAGTGCGAGTGCGACCGGTATCGATACCATTTCCTTCGAGAGGGATTTAGGTAAACCCTTCGTATTGAAGGAAGTCATGCATGTTCTAGGATTGAAGAAGAATCTGATCTCTGTGGCTATGTTGGAAGACAAGGGATATGATGTTGTCTTTAGCGAGGGAAAGGCTTTCATGCACAGTAAGGAAACTGGTGAAACCCGGAGGATAGGGGTTCGAGTTAAGAACCTTTATCAATTGCAGGTAGATGGCTGTGCAACAATGGCAGGTAAGGAAGAAGGAGTGGTGAGTTGGGATGAGGGTGAGCTATGGCACAGGAGATTGGGCCATCTTCACCATGGTGCTTTGAAAATTTGGTAGCAGATTTCTACTGGGCTTCCCAAAGGTACACTTGCGAAGTCTTCTCAGTGCAAGGGTTGTACTTTGGGAAAATTTGTGAAATCCACCTTTCATGAGAAGGATAGTCACGCCACGACGATCCTTGAGAGAGTTCACACAAACTTGTGTGGAACTTTCTCAGTAGCTTAGAAAGCAAAGAACAAGTATTATGTGGTCTTTGTTGATGATTTTTCTCAGAGGTGTTGGATCTTCTTCATGCAGAATAAGAGAGAGACATACTCAAATTTTTGTGAGTTCAAGGCACTGGTGGAGAAAGAATCGGGGAATTAGGTGAAGGCTCTTAGGAGTGATAATGGTGGTGAATTCATCTCTGGTGAATTCAAGGACTTTTGTAGCGCAGAAGGAATTTGAAGAGAGCTCATAGCGCCTCATAACCCACAGCAAAATCGGGTCGCAGAGCAAAATAACAAAACGATCGTGGGTGTTGCATGGGCAATGTTGCATGATCACACCCTTCCCATACACTTATGGGCTCAGGCATGCAATACTGCGGTTTATGTGAAAAACCGTTGTCCTCACACAATACTTGGCATGAGTACACTTGAGGAGGCGTTTTCTAGTAAGAGGCCTGATATTTCTCATTTGAGGATTTTTAGTTCACCTTTTTACATTCATGTGACAAAGGATGCCATGAAGAATCTAGAGCTGATTGTAGAGGTTGGGATATTTTTGGGGTACACTGATACACCCCACAGCTATCCTATGTATTTTCCAGAGAATCGGAAGATTGTTGTGCGACGGGATATCAAATTTCATGAGGAGAAAGCCATGAAGTGTTCGTTTGAGAGGGAGCCACACTTGCATGCTAAAATAAGGAGCTATTAGTTCCTAAGGAGGAGCCTTAGGATGTGGATCAGCCACAAGAGGAGGTTCATGGAGTGGAAGAAACCACTCATGTAGTGCCAACCATTAGAGGGCGGAAGTGCACTACAGAATTTGAGTGACTGATTCAGGATGCAGAGAAGATTGTAGGAGCACCTAAATCACATCACAGACAGAAACAATCACCTGACTGGTATACTAGATACATGACTCTTTTAAGAAAGTGTATCTTGACAGAGCCATCCTCTTTCAAGGAAGCTGTGGAGGACCCCGCATAGGTAGATGCCATGGTGGAAGAGTATGATTCAATTGTCAGAAAGAGTGCATGGGAGATTGTCCCAAGGCCAGAAGGGAAATCAGTGGTAGGTTCGAGATGGATCTACAAAGTGAAGCAAGCAACTGACAAGAGTGTGGAGAAGTACAAGGCAAGATTTGTTGTCGGAGGCTTCTCACAGATTGAGGGGATCGACTATGAGGAAACCTTTGCACCTATCACAAGGTATTCTTCCATACGGATGATTCTTGCTCTCTTAGCGTAGATGGGGTGGCACATTCATCAGATGGATGTGAAGACTGTGTTCCTCAACGGAGTGATTGAGGATGAGCTGTACATAGAGCAGGCCAAAGGTTTTGAGATCTTCAGCAGCGAGTTGCATGTGTGCAGGCTCAAAAGAGCGATGTATGGGTTGAAACAAGAACCTCGTGCTTGGTACACACATATAGATAGTTATTTTAGCGGACTTATATTCTCCAAGAGTGAGGAGGATCCGAACCTATACCAGATTGTCGTGGAGGGTAAATTACTGATCATTGTAATTTATGTAGATGATTTGATTCTGACAGGTGATGAACTGTTGATACACTCATGGAAGGATGATCTTGTAAAGGAGTTTGAGATGAAGGACTTGGGCCTCCTTCATTATTTCTTGGGATTGGAAATTTGGCATCGCAGTGATGGATTGTTTGTGTCTCAAGGAAAGTATGCCCAGGAGATACTAGAGAAGTTAAACATGCATGGCTGCAAGCCTATCGACACTCTTCTTCCTGGTGGATGGAGGAAAGAGGATGCTACATCAGCAGAGGTAGTGGATGCCACTATTTACTGATAGTTGGTGGGGCCGCTTATGTATCTAGTCAATACACAACCTGACATATGCTATGCTGTTAACCAGCTTTCACAAGATATGGTTAAGCCTACCAAGCTCTTATGGAAGGCGTGGAAGCATGTATTGAGATATTTCAGAGGCACATCAGGATATGGATTATGGTACAGACAATCAGATGAGGTGAAGCTTTGTGGGTTCACAGATGCAGATTGGGCAGGGAGCCCAACAGACAGAAAAAGCACATCTGGAGGGATTTTCAGTATCAGGTCGACAACATTTTATTGGTACAGCAGGAAGTATATATCTGTGGCACTCAGTTCAGCAGAGTCTGAGTATATGGCCGTGAGTTTGGCTACATGTGAGGCTATATGGATGAGGAAGATCCTGGTCGGGTTGTTCGGTTCACACTTAGATCCTACTATGATATATTGTGATAATCAGAGTTGCATCAAAGTCTCGTTTAATCTAGTATTTCATGATATATCTAAACACATTGAAATCTGGTATCATCATATCATAGGTTGTGTGCAGTGGAATATCATGTTACTTTCATACATTCCCACGAAGGATCAGGATGCTGATATCTTGACGAAGGCGCTCACCAGGAGAAAATTCGAATACCATAGGGGCAGGATCGGGGTGGCAGATAATCCCTATATTTTTGAGAGGGAGCGTTGAGATTGCAACAATATGATGATATTAGTGAAAATATTCGCCTTCACAAAGTGGGCCCGTAGGCTATTTTTGGTGCAAGTCTATTTTTAGACTATGTCTATTTTTAGACATGTTGATCATATTCTAAGAGTTGCAGGATGCTATTTTTGGATGGTTAGTCAAGTTGGAAAAATAGATGGACTTATATTTTTATATTATTGGGCGGAATATATTTTTATATTGCCAGTCTAAAAATAGATATGTCGAATATTATTAGCTCTTAATAATATTTGGACTATAAACATTAGCTTATTCTCATGGAGCACTTCAGTTAAGTGCACAGATGTGGGATAGAAGCTTAAAAAAGGAATTACACTATTACTGTGGGTTAAGTGGAGATATTGCATGGAGACTTCAGTTAGAACTCATGTGATAGAGTTTCATGGAGTCATTGAGGTAGTTGGTCGAGTTGTGTTCAGTTTAACTGAGTTAAACATAGTTGAGCTAGTTGTATCTAGTCTAACTGATTGATACACTAGTGAGAGTGGTGTGAATTAATTATTAATTAATTCATTAATTATTAAATCATTAATAAAGTAAATAATACATCAGTTAACTATAGTTCATGGGAAGTTTCAGTGGAGACCAGTGAAGAGGTAGGTGAAAGAGCAGTGTGACTATCAATTGTGACTATAGTGTTGCATGATTTGCAACACACAATGGTTGGAGATGCCAATGAGGATTGCATGAGCAAGGCTGGACCAATTCGAGTTCATTCAGAGCCATTCTTAAGCATTGATTATGCAGTAGAGGCAGGCTAGCAGGTGGGAGATATTGGAGCATGAAATTTGCTAGTTCGGACCTGATTAGTGTGTAGGTTTGGAGATTGTACTGAGAGCTTGTGAGGAGCTTTGCATGATGATTTTTACATGATATCTATGACATATAATATATATATAGTTGGGGGTTTTTAGCTTTAATATTTCCCATAAAATACTGTGTTCATATGTGTGAATGTTTATGATTTTAATGTGTGCATGCAATTGATTTTATTTCCACAATTAATGATAAATTATAGAAGAGATTCTATATTGTGCATGAAGTCAAATAATTTGTGATCAGGAGAATATCAGATGTATAACATATTAGTTATATAATTTCTACAGATCATTCAATTACTCCACCTCCTCCTCCTTCACCTCAGGGATATGAGAAACTAGAATCTATTCCTAAGCATGCATCTCCGGAGCAGTAATCATTTAAGTAGGAATCTCCTAAGAAGGAAACATCTGAGTAGGCACCTCCTTAGTAGGCACATCCATCTGAGTAGGCACCATTGACTAAGTATACCTCGACTAGTTATAGTATTGATGTACCACTAGATATTTGACATTTATATGCAGTTCTATGACAATTCTATATTTTTTACATTATACAGTTATATATATATGGTGCATGTATTTTCTGTTCATGTTGGTGTACTTAATTTACATGTTTGTGTTCATCATGAAGTGTATATTGTTATGTCATGTTAGATATGTTCATTTAATGTTCTTGCACATAGATGTGTATGTTATAGAAGTTATCTTACATGAGATGTATATTTGATGTTTGTGTTGTGATGATGTTATACAATTCTTGTGTTTTGTTAGATGATCATGGTCATGATGATTAGATGATGTTTGTGAATTTGAATGTGTATTTTATAATATGATGTTTTTATGATGGTATCATGATTGTGATGTTTATTTTTAATATTAAATCATGATATTTATTTAATAATATGTATTGGTAATTGTAAAATTATAAAATTGTAATTGTAATTGTATGTATAGTGATTTTAATTGTATGTAAAATTGTAAAATTGTAATTGTAATTGTATATATTGTCACGATTCAATTTTATTAAAATTGTAAAATCTATAAATTTGTAAAATTGTAAATTAATTGTCAAATTTGAACCATAACTACTATAAAATTGAATGATCAGTTAATTGTAAAATATATATGGTACATATTGTTAAATTACCATAATTGTAAAACTGTAAATCTAGAATAATATAGATTTTTATAACATAATAAACTTTAGAAAATAATGCAAAAAAATTCATGTTTAGAATTATCATTATTTTATTATGATGTTATAGTAACAGTATATGGTAATATGTTTTTTTATTTTGAAGATATCATATATATATATATATTGTAACACCTGGTTTAGTTTCTTTATGCTATTTTAAAAATATAAATTTAACGCTTTAAGTAAAAAAATATTAACGAATATGTTAATTAGTTGATGAACAAGATTTATTTCATTGTTTTGAATAAAGAATTACTTTATGGTTTTATTTCCATAACTTATGGGTAAATTTTTCTAAGATTACACAGTAGTTATACTAAATTAGTTATTGATATTTACCTTCTCCTCTAAGGATAAAAGGAAAATACCAAAGAGGAGAAGGGGTTTTGTGAAATGAGAAGAGAACAACGAGTTGGTTGTACGATGAGAGTGGTCTAGAGCTGGTATGTAGGAGTTGAACTCTGCAACTTGACACTAGAGAACATGTTGGAAAGAGGTCTTGGGGTCCTTATCTAGTAGAACTGTTAATCAGCTCTGATCTATGGAGGAGAATGGGGGGAGATGAGGGCATAATTTCCTCTCTCATGGTTGGGAGGTTACCATGAGTTTTCGCTAACCAAAGACAAGTATTTTTATCTCAAATATAATAGAAAGAAAAGGTTTTATTGGTAATATTTTTTAGAAAATGTTTATATCGCTAATTCTATGGTTTTAGGCTACAATAAATGTATATTCAATAAGGATGTAAGTAGAACATGTACAAAAAGATAATAATTATATTTTTAGTAGGACTCTAATTGTATATCTTAATGAGATAATGTCTGTTCATTTACAGTGAGACTGTATTACTATGCCAGTGAATTTAAAACCATTAAATCTAGTAAGGCAATGATTATTTGATCCTATCATGACTAGTTTCCTAGCATAACCTGTTTGAATTGAAGTTCCATGAGAACCTAGATATTATTGTGAAATAATCAAAAACATCAAACTGAATGTGTTAAGAATTAGAGAATAGAGAGGAAAACCCTCTACCTAACCAATTGGAGAGAGGATTGGTAGAAGACAGATAGTCAATTGTGAGAAAAGTCCTAGAACCGACAGCCTATCATGAGAGTAAACAAAATTTTTTTCATGGACAAGGAAAAAAAATAACTATATGCTAATTCAGAGCATAGTCAGACTTTTTCCAATCATTCTAGCTTGGAAATTGTTTCATATTAGTTTCTAAGTTTGAAAATAAATAGACAAAATAATTGCATCAAGATAATAACACAATAGAAAACTCAAAATCATGAAAAATAACTCTATACAACAGAGGAGACAAAACATTAAAATATTTTAGCAGAGAAAGATGCAATGGATTTACATTAAAATTGGAAATGCATCACACAACTAGAATGAAAATGAAACCCCACTGGGTAATGAACAACCAGATGTTAAATTGAATATAACATCATATAAAAAGCCTAAATACGAACTCTATAAACATTAAGGTAAATAAACCCTAATAGAACTGAGACTACAGAGGATATATATATATATATATATATATATATATATATATATATATATATACACACACATATATATATGCACATTATATTTAGAAAAATGTATAAAATATTCTTTGAAGTTTGGAGGAGGAGCTAGAGGGAAATTATTAAAACAAACACGAAAAAATATCGTAATAATTATGTAGAATATTGTTCTCAAAAAAATTATACAAACCCTAAACATTAAGGTAAATAAACCCTAATATAACTGAGACTACAGGGGATATATTTATATATATATATATATATATATATATATATATATATATATATATATATATATATATATAGACACACATTATATTTAAAAAAATGTATAAAATCTTCTTTGAAGTTTGGAGGAGGAGCTAGAGGGAAATTATTAAAACAAACAGGAAAAAATATCGTAATAATTATGTAGAATATTTTTCTCAAAAAAATTATACAAACCCTGTTACAATCCTTTTAAATTAATTATACATATCATGAAAAACCATTCGAGGGTTAAGAAATTTCAACAGAAGGTCTAAAGCCATAATACCCTGGTAATATTTTAAGAGAAGGGCTATTAAAAATCTAAGAAATTTAAAACACATAGCGAGTAGTCAGAGTAAGGACTAAGATTAAAAAAAAACCAAAACATAATTTCCTCCGAGAAGTCCAATAGTACTTGGTAATGTTGCAAGCCAAGTCAGTAACTGAGATAGGGTTTTTAATAGTAGAATGTTCTTCTAGCAAGGGAATTTGTACACATACCTGCAACACAACAATGCAAGTTATAAAAAGGAGTAGAAAATTATATAAGAATTAATACACAAAAAAAAAGTTTAAAGAAAATTCTTACCTCACAAAGAATTTGAGGTCGACCATGAACCTATGAGACATGTTTCAAACGAAACAATGAAGGATTCAAACAAAGTAAGAGTTTCAAAAACCTTTGACAACATTAGCAAACCAAGAAAACACAATAAAAATTAGAGATTATCTGCTCTAGTCATGTCGTCATAGGAATGACTGCTTCCAGGGTGAGATAAGTGGAGTAAACTGGTAACGAAAACCCCCATATAACCTTGGAAATGTAAATCCATATGATAGAAAGAGAAAAACAAACAAGAAACGATTACTCATGTCATGAAAATTTCCACTCATTTTGTGATAGTTTATGAACTTCAGAGAACCGTAAATAATGCCTTGTCTGTTTTCAAAGAAACTAAATAAAACCTACCACCTGAAGGTCAAGAGAGGTATAATTGTGCAATCTTCACTCTTTAGGACGAATACCCAGAGTTACCATTGCGAACAGAGGAGTTGTAGAGCACTTGTGGAGTTGAAGTGGCAGCAAATGGAGATGGTAGTTAAGGTTCGGGGTTAAGGGTAATATCCTAATCATTCCAATCCGAAACCTCAACCATTTATCTATACCCAAGTGCATGGTGAAGATCATTCCAGGTGTCAAGCAAACAAATGACAGTATATTTGAGATCATGGTAAATACTTGTGTCATAAATACCATGTGAAATGACACATGGAGATTAATACAACCTAGTATTCTACAAGGTGTTGAACAAAACAATTAATACGAGATTCATTCTGAGTTTTATAAATGTTGAATTTTCCCTTGCTATAATTATATGAAACCATATTTCTAATGATCAATTCTGAGGAAAATTATAATGTGAAATCTAAAGGAGTAAAACAAAAGTAAACCATATTTTTTTATTATGGTAATGACATGTCGTAATTGATATATATATGTGTGTGTGTGTGTGTGTGTGTTATGTGTAATGTAAACATAGATAAGAACAATTTATGGTTAGACATTACAGGTGGTATCAGATCAACGTTTATAGGTTAGGAACCAAATGGGCCAACAAAATAATAATGGATGTGTGTAAAATTGTGCACAGAGACTGGAAGAAGAAATTGAAAGAACATGATGAGGAGGGGGTCTAGATATAAAGCTCTTCGAGCTATAGGGGAAGCTCACTCCAATCTAACCTAGATATGAACTTAGAAATTTGGGTGCAATTGATTGTGGATCAACATAAATGAACCAAAAGACTACTCGAGGAACAGCAACGTTAGACTAGTAGAATTTTGGATACGATGCACCAGTTATAGGAAGAAATGGTTCAATTAGGAACTGATAATGATAGGTTAATGCAAGAACAAGAGAGGATTCTTAAAACCCTCAGAGACAAGAAGAATCAATGTACATCACAACTGAGCTCGAAGAGGAACACCCGAGAAGAGGGTGAACAACGACAGAAAAATGATAAACTGGAAGGAAGCCATACCTTGTGAGGTAACACAAGCATAACTTATAATGAAGTAGAATCTGGAAATGTTTCCGATCAACATGAAATGAAAAAATAGAAAGTAGAGCTGCAAGGTGAATTCCAAAAATTAAACTTGCTACATTCGATGGAGAGGCTGAAGAAGTGGCAGAAGCATGGATAATTAACATGAACAAATATTTTTAATTTTATAAATATAGAATAAAACTCAAAGCTCACTTGGTTATTTACCAATTATGGGAAAAAACCACATTATGGTGGGAGGAAATTAAAAATGTGCGAGGAATTGAGGACTAGAATGTGACTTGGGATGAGTTCCAGCAACATTTGAAAGAAAAATACATAACATAGCACTTTTACGATGAAAAATCTTGCTAATTTGATGATTTGAGGTTTGGGAACCTATCTATGGACGAGTTCATAACTGAATTTACCTCCTTATTGAGGTATGTACTGTATATGAGAGATCTTAAGTACAATTATTCTTAAGTATCATATCTGCTCACATGAAGGAGAAGATCGAATTTATGAATCGAAAGACTATGGATGATGTGAATTGAAAAGCACTAATGTGCTATCAGCAGACGAAGGTAAAAGAATATAGTGGTAGGAGTTGGCCGCCAAAGAAAGGGTAGAAAGGTACTTCAAATTTTAAAGGTAGAAGACTAGGCAACTATAAAAATGCTGCAATAAACCCAAAAATTAGACAATATGGAAAAAAACAAGAAAAAACCCAAATGGCCAACAGAAGAACAACCTACGGAAGCATCTAGTAGACTACACCATGGTAATATCTAGAAACCATCGCTGTAATGCTGGGGATGCAGTGAGGCACATTACTATAAGAATTTTCTTGACTATGGGTTAAGAGAAATGAAATCTAATATGAAACAAGCATCCACAATGGGGGATGTTTCACAAAATATACCAAGGATCAACATGACACTACAAGATCGGCAAGCATGTTACTAGTCGACCATGATAGAACTGGAAGGTAAAATATACTCCCAAAATATTTATATTTTAGTTTATCTTGGTGGTATTTTAAGTTGCATAGATCCCTGGATAGTTGAAAAGTGTAACTTGCAAAGCCATAAATTTAAAAGTCTCTGGCTGGTACAATTGGCCACTCAGGAAAAGACAAGAAATAATGTTATAGATTCAAATCCTTCCCTACAAATAGGAAAATAAAATATAACAATTCATTTAAATATTTTAACCTTGGGTTTCTATGATATATTTCTAGGAATGGACTGATTATAAGGGAATTTGTGACTGGTAGATTGAGAAAATCATCTATTTTAATGCTGAAGGTGGAACTTGCTAGGAATTACAAGGAATTAAGAAACCACTTCAATTATAACCCATCACTACATCCCTACTAGGTAAATGCATTAGAAAATGTTGTCATATTTATGTTATTCAAGTAGGATTCACCAATTCTAAGGATAAGACCCTTACGTTATAAAATATACCACTAGTACAAGATTTTATGGATGTATTTCCATAAATCATACTCGGACTACCTCCAAAGCAAGATATTGATTTCACCATCAAATTAATTCCTAGGGAAGCACCAATGTCATGATAACCATACTAAATGAGTGTACCTAAGCTGATTGAGTTGAAAATTCAAGTACAAGAATTATTAGATAAGGGATAAATTCATCCTAGTGTGTCTCCATTAGGGGAACCATTAATGTTCATGAGAAAGAAGGATGGTATGATGAAAATGTGTATGCATTACATGCAACTAAAAAAATTGATTGTTAATAACAAGTACCCAATGCCACGGATAGATGATATTTTGGATCAAGTAAAGGGGGAAACTGTATTTTTGAAGATAGATCTAAGATCTTGATGTCACTAGATACGGATAAAATATGAGGATTTATATATATATATATATAACAACATTTTTTACCTAATATGGGCATTATGAGTTCATGGTTTCACTGTTTGGATTAACCAACACACCAAAAAAATTCATGAGTTTGATGGAGGGCATCCTTCATCCATTTTTGGATGAATTTTTTCTGATATTCATTAATGATATATTAATTTACTCAAAATCCATGGAAGAGCATAAGTAACATTTACGACTCGTACTAAAAATGTTAAGGGATCATCAAATTTATGCTAAATTTAGTAAGTGTCATTTTTACAAAGAATAGATCTTATATTTAGGCTGTGTAATATCTGTTTAAGGTGTATCGGTAGATCCTAAGAAAACAAAGACTATTATGGAATGGAGGGTACCCAAAAACATATTAGACATACGTTCTTTCATGGGAATCGCTGGCTATTATGGGAATTGTATGGAGGGTTTGTCTAAAAATTATTTTCTTATTACCTCCTTGTAGCGAAAAGGGAAGATGTTTAAGTGGACTAGTGAATTCAAAACTAGACTTGAATGATTAAAACAACTTTTGACTACAGCTCCTATATTGAAGGTATCTAATCCAAACAAGGAGCTTGAGGTCTACACTGATGCTTGCAAAGAAGGGGTGGGAGAAGTGTTGTCGCATGAAGGAAAAATCGTTGCATATGAATCTGGAAAGTTAAAAGATCATGAACAACGATATTCCACTTATGAAATAGATATGACTACAGTAATGAGCACACTAAAAGTATGGAGGAACTACTTGTTGGGAAAAAGGTTTGTGTTGAAAATAGAGCACAGCAGCCTAACTAGTTATTTTAAGAAGGCTGACTTGAATGCTTGCCAAGCAAGTTGGAATGCATTCCTTAGTGAATTTGATTTCGAAATTCAACATGTTAATGTTCAGGATCAGGGAAGAAAATCAGATTATAAGATAAATAATGAACAACTATTGTTTTTTTGAGGAAATATATATACATTCCTAATCAAATGAGCTTAAAAGAGATGATTTTGGGTGGGTATCACCGAATCTCTTATTCTGGACACCTTGGTTATTAGAAAATGTTGAGAACAATCAGAAAAGATTAATTTTGGCTTGGAATGTGTAAAAATATTTTCTAGTACTTGATCGGATGTATGGAATGTCAACTGGTCAAGGTGGAGCATCGACACCGACCAGGTTTGTTGCAACCTATTCCTATACCAGAATGGAAATGGGAAGTCATTTGACTTGATTTTATCACAGGCTTACCAAGATCAAAGAGACACAATGAATCTATAATGGTGGTAGTTGATCAGTTGAGAAAAGAAACTCAATTTATTCCAGTACATTCCAATTACAAAACATTGCAAATTATTGAGGTCTTCATGAGGGTGTTTTTTAGATTACATGGCATTCCAGAAATAGCCATCTCAGACCGAGATGTGAAGTTCACCTTAACCGTTTGGAAGGCACTGTTCACTATCCCCAGCACACAAATCCGATTGAGCACACCTTACCATCCGCAAACGGATGGGCAGACTCGGTGAGTGAATCAAGTCTTAGAAGACATGCTATATATGTATGTAATGCAACAACCAACAAAGTGGGCAGATTATTTTCATTTAGTAGAATTTTCTTACAACAATGGGTATTAGGAATACCTCAAGATGAGTCCCTTTGAGGCATTATACAGTAGGGAATTTTTGAAACCCATCAATTAGAGTAGCCCAAAAACCAAACTAATTCTTTGACTTGAAATGTTGGGTAAGATGGAGCATGAAGTAAAGAAGATCCAACAAAATCTAAAATCTTCCCAGGACAGGTAGAAAGTATATGCAGATCGAAAAAGGACATATCAAGAATTTGAAGTAGGTGATCATGTGTATGTGATAATAATACCCAAGAAGAGCACCTTATTATGGACTACCTGTGCCAAGTTGGCTCCCTAGTTCTCTGGACTTTTCTAGATTTTGGAAAGAGTGGGGTCGGTAGCCTATCGACTGGCTTTACCTAGTCACATACGGGTGCATAATGTGTTTCATGTAATTGATATTGAAACAATATGTGCATGATCCAAAGAATTTTATATATTGGAAAAACATACAGGTAGATTAAATTGGATACCGAGATCTTTAAAGCGAGGTAAATAATCAAATAATTAATTAAGAATATTTGTTTCTTGCAAGTTGAACCAGATGGAAAATTTCTGGTAGAGCCTCAATGTATTCTTGAGGAGAGATAAATAATGCTCCAGAGGCAAGCCATCAGCCAATTTAAATTGCATTGGAAGAACTATGGCCCGGAAGAGGCTACTTATGAAGATGAAGCCATTGTGGGAGAGGCTTATCAAGAATTATTTACCTAGATGGAGTAAAAAACAATGATGGTGTTTACCTCAAGTAGGAAAAGATGAAACAACCGATTTAATTTCTTTATGTGATTTTTAAAATATAAATTTGACTCTTTCAGTAAAAATAGATTAATGAGTATGTTAATCAATTGATGAACAAGATTTATTTCTTTCTTTTGAATAAATAATTACTTTACGGTTTCATTTCCATAACTGATGGATAAATTTTTCCAATATTCTAGAGTAGTTAGACTAAAGCAGTTATTGAAATTTACCTTCTCCTCTGATTATAAAATGGAAATCCCAGAGAGGACAAGGGGTTGTGTGAAATGAGATGAGAACAATAAGTTGGCTGCATACTGAGAGTGGTCTAGAGTTTTTTTATACCAATGGAACTCTACAACTTGAAACTAGAGAATAGGTTGGACAAAGGTGTTAATGTCCTTCTCAAGCAGAACTGCTAGTCAAATCTGCTCTGGTGAGGAGTATAGGGGGAGCTGAGGACTTAATTTCTTTTCTAATGGCTTGTAGGTTACCATATGTTTTTCTTAACCAAAAATAACTATTTTAATAACAAACAAAATAGAAATAAAAGTTTTTATTTGTAATATTTGTCAGGAAATGTTTATCTCGGTAATTTTGTGCCTATATGCTACAATAAATGTACATTCAATAAGACTGCAAGTTGAACATGTAGAACAAGATCAGAATTATCTTTTCAGTAGGAGTGTAATTTATATTTTAATGAGATAATTTCTATGCATTTACAGTGAAACATTATTACTATGCCTATGAATTTATAACCATTAAATCTAGTAAGGCATCAATTATTTGATTTTGTGATAACTAGTTACCTAGCATAACCTGTGTGAATTGAAGTTGTATGAGAACCTAGATATTAGTTTGAAATAATCAAGAACATAAAACTAACTCTGCTAAAAATTAGAGAACATAGAGGAAAACCCTCTACCTAACCAATGTGACAACGGAGTGGTAGAAGAAAGATAGTCAATTCAAAGAAATGTCCTAGACCCGACAGCATGTCATGAGAGTAAATAGAAATAATGTCACAGACAAGGAAAATAATTAAATATATACTAAATCAAAGTATGGTTCAACATTCTGCACACATTTTAGCCTGGAAATTGCGTCATCATAGTTTATAAGCTTGAAAATAAATAGAAAAAATAATATCATCAAGATGATAACATAGCAGAAAACTCAAAATCATGAGAGGGGGCGCTATATAATAGAAGAGACTAGACATGAAAATATATTAACAAAGAAATATGCACTGGATTTACATTAAAATTTGAAATGCATCATGCAAGTGAAGCAAAACTGAAACCCCACTCAGTAACGAACAACCAAACGTTAAACTGAATATAACATCATAGAAAGAGGGTGAATACCACATCGTATAAACATTAAGGAAAATAAACCCTAACAGAACCAAGAATGAAAGGGATATATGTGTGTGTGTGTGTGTGTGTGTGTGTGTGTGTGTGTGTGTGTGTGTATGTATGTTGAGCTTATGTATGTAATCGTATCTTGAAAAACCATTTAAAGCAATCAATTAGTTGTATTATTTTAGGAATTGGCATAAAAAAAGAACTTGATACAGTGCATTGCTTTCAAGATCAACATAATTGAAAATTATCAAGTGAAATGATTTTAACATTAAAAAAATGCAAAAAAACTAATTCAAAATACATATTATAATTTTTGGAAACAATATTCTTAGTTATAAGCTTAAGTCCTCTTCTTTATAAAAACCCATCTGAAATAGTATAAATTATGAAATAAGACATGTACCATATCACTCTTTGTTCTCATCATCTTCATTATCTTCCAAATCACATGGCATGATAACACTATTGTTCTAAAAAATATGTTTTGATCTAGGGTCGTGTCTCAATACAAACCACCAATCCCTATCTAACACATCTGGGTAAAAACAAACATGTTTTAAGTGTTTGGGGAAAACATAGGGCTCCTTAGCTCTATCCCACATCTTTCTAGAGTTGATACATATCAACATACTATCATGATATTCCTTTAAATTATTCCAATCAAAGGTATGTCGCCAATTGCACCTAAAAATAACACATTGGAAAGAAGAGAAATCCACTTCAATGATCTCTTTTATCTTTGCAATAGAAGCTAACATCCCTCGTACTATGTTTCGATCACAATTTTTATCTTGAATAGATTTATCGAACTCAAATTCCACTCCACATTCTTGTGTCATGTGTCCATCATCGACATTTTCTGTGTGAAAATGGTGTCCATATGCCCACATAGATGGGAAAAAATGCACCTATAAAAAAGTTAAAAAATCATAGTGTCATGTGCCTAATAACCCAACTGTTAAAATATAAAATATAGATATTAAGTTTCAAAGGTGCATTATTAAGCTTATAATTTACATAAATACATTATGACAGAGTTTATTCACCCAATCCCTATGTTTAGCGCATCCTCTTCAGCACGCAGGTAACGAATGGTTGCACCATATTTCTCTCTAACTTGGTTAGCAACCAAACTGTTGGGGCATATAATTGGCATATTATCTTTTGAATGATCAGGATAAGGCACGCTTCTACCGGTCAACCATTTTAATTCTTTCCTTTCACTATCTCATTTCATCCTCTTTTGTTTGTACAATGCGAGCCACAGTTGTGTCAGTTCATAATTGTAAAGAGAAAATTTATTGATTGCTTTAGTTTATGAATTCACTAATGAAATCAAGCCAACATATAGTAAATATGAGATAAAAATACACATTATATCGAAGTTCAATGTGAATATGTACTTTTTGTAAATTTGAAAAATTATAACTCACTTACTCTTTATCAAGCACATTTTTCCATTCGTTTGGAAAATCTCCCCTTATATTTTGTCTTCATCCCTATCATCATCCCAAATCACTGCACCTAGTTTGTTTTCAATATGCCTGATGTACTCACTGACATAATAGAAAGACTCATACGATATGTACCCATCCGCCATAGATCCCTTGGGTTTTTCCCTTCGCTGAACAAAACCTTTGAATTTCTTCATGTACCTCTCTAAGAAGAACATCCAATGATAAGAATCCGCCCCAACTAATTCAACCTTATCAACTAGGTGGATTAGAAGATGAACCTACAAGTCCATGAAACTCATCGGTAGTTCATTCTCAAACATACAAAAAAACTCAACTATATCTTGACACCACCGTGGAATGATAGCCAAACGACTCTCCTTCTAAGTGATCCAATGAAAAAATGTAGATAATTTAGATATGGCATGTCCTAGGTCTTAGGGGAAGTCATGTTTCACACACCCACACATGAAAAGAGGATAATGACACTCCAAATTTATAAACACATGCATACAAAATTAGTTATGTTTTATGGTCCCGTGGGATAAAAAATATTAATATGACAAATAATAAAATCATTATTTTTACATTATACGTACTCTTATAAGATTCAAATGGTCATGTGATTTCAACCGCGATAAATGGTCTTCCATGGTGAATCAGCGCCATAGTGAAGACCCATATGAAGATGCCACCCTCACACCCATTATAACTTCTTTTACAAAGAAAGGTCATTTTTTCCTAAAATCCATGGGGCATCACCTTATTTCAAATACCAATTAGAGGGACCAACCTCTCCCGTACTTTCTAATTGTCTTGGCCAATGTTTCTTTTTACTTTTTGAAGTAACAATATATTTCCTAGCAGCCAATGTCACAATTTTTTCGATGATATGTGCCTCCATAAAGAAGATGAAATATTTTTAAATATATTCATGGGATCTAGTAAGTGGGTAATCCTAAAATGCTCCCAATATGGGAGGTTATAAAAGATAGATTTCATTTTCATCCCAATGGGAAATTTCTCAATAATATGTCAAAGAATTATGAATCATCAAACATAGGCTCCCCATCTAAATAGAACATTTCTCTGAACTCCTTCTCCTTCCCTCTCTCATATGCTCCAATCGATTCATTTGGTGTCGTTTTTGCATGAGTTTGGGTTCTCTCTCATTTACCACTGAAAAGTGGATGTTTCTCTTATTTAAGGGTGTTATTTTGGGAGGAATACCCTGGAGTAGTCATACACTCGCTTTTGTAGGTCGTTGGACCATATTGCGTTCAGAGAAGGTCCAAAACATTTACATCCATAATATCCTTTTGTTACAAGACCTACGAAATTATTGTATACAATATGCATGGTACACTAAATAATATCACGAAGATCAGAAAAATTACAACGAATTAAATTAATATGTGAAGCAATATTTTATGTATATAAACAAATCAATAAAAATGCCATTTACTAGAGAAAACTCCTAAGCCTAGATAATCATGTGTCATCCAAGTACATATGTCATACAATGTAAAAATCCTCTTTGTTGCGATGGGACTTGATACATCGTATACATGTATCCCATCCCATAATTTCTTCAATTCATCTACAAGTGGTTGTAAGTAGACATCCATATTCTTCACTTGTATTCTACTAGGGGCTATGAGAGATAACATAAGATGTTCATTCTTCACGAACAACCATGGGGGGCTATTGTTATTGATCACTACTACAGACCAAAAAAAATAGTTGGTGTTCTCGAGGGAATATGGGTTGATGCCATCCGTGGCTATGCTGAGTTGTAGACTTCGCACTTCATCCTTGAATTTTTCGGGCCATGTATCCTCTATATCCTTCATGGCTATTAAATCTCTTTGGATTCACATAACTCCCAACTAACTTCTATGTGAGTCATGCCATCCCTGCAACATATCTAATTCTTTCCAACGGAAGAGCCTTTGAATCCTTGGGATTATAGGTACGTTCCTTAATATATTCAAAGGAGGACCACGTGATTTACCCTTATTTTTTCATTTATCATACATTTGATGCCCACATTTCACGCATATATCTTTGTCTACATATTATCCTCTATATAAAATACAATCATTTGGACATTCATGATATGATATGTACTAAACATACAACATTTTCAACAATTTTTTTGCCTCTTCACAACTACTAGGAAAGACATTATAACTCAAAAGAACCATATATTTCAATAAACATTAATTTGTGGAAAATATTAAATGTAAAATTCCAATAATTATTAACATTCATAAAATTACCCATTTGTAATGTTGATTGTGTGACACGATTTCTCAAAATGTAAGGGACTTGCTAGTTAATTCCCTCAAAATTTTTGAGAAACATGCATTTGACAAGCCAACATTTGATATCAACTTTCAAGTTGTACAATAACATCATTGTCCCCAAATGGGTAGAATTTTACTAATCTCCAGGTCCAAATAGAGGGGTGGTGGAAGAAAATTTAAAGCTTTCAAAAAATGTATCAACGATATGAGCATCATCCCTTAACCGATCATCATTATGGAATGCATATAACAACATTCTCTCCATGGCGCTCATATCCCTTAATTAATCATCCATACCAACCTCTATTTGATTACCTCCATTTCAAACCTATGAAGAACTACTATTTATGTAGTCATTTCTAATTGGTGAATATGGACATAGTGGGAATTGAATAGGTGGTTGATTCAACTATTCTTGGTATAATTCCTCTTTAATTTTTTCTATTAATTCAGCCTTATCTCGATTTTACATTGTTGTGCGGTCCAACGAAAGATGGTAGGTAGGTCACTCATCATCACTAGAATCATAATAATTTCAAAAATTATATTTGAACATGATTAGTACAATATCGATGATATCAATTAGTATGCCTGTCAATGCATGATTAATTGGTTCTACATTGAAATATTACATTATACCAAAATATTATTACCACCATTGTCCGAGGATTGTGCCTATAAGATGACATGTTACAATTATCAAGGTGAAGCGACTGTCCATGTTTGTCTACCAACCACGCCTTGTGGTATGCTGCTCCTGATAAGAGCTTCCAACATTTTCGAACTATTTGAATATTTTGTGCATCTGAACTAGATTCTAAATCTGCATGAGCCTGAAAATTTGTATACATTAATTTTATTCAACTGATTGACATGGATAAAAAAATAAATTCAATTAGATAATGAAAATATAAATAAAATATGAAGTAATTATGTTTGGAGATGGATAGGGAGAAATATGTGATGGACTTTAAGAAATATTATGGAATGAGTAGGATTTTGAATTTTTTTCTATTTCATATAATTATGAGATTTTCTCCCTACATTTGAGTAAAATGAACAATATTTTTTTGTGTACATATCTAAAAGTAATTTTAGTTCCTAAAAAAAATAGTTATTTTTATTGGTGCTAATGTACTATTAACCGTATCGGTGCGGTTTTATTATCGGATGCACCATTATGGTTAGTTGACAAACCCACCCAATATCGAGAAAAAAACAACTTTAATTTTTTGAAGTTAAAAAAAAAAAACGATAAACTGAAAAATGAACAAGAAATGATTTTCGGAAATATAGTTTCATAAAAAGTGCTTTAAATAGTAAAATTTATTCATTATTTCATTATTTTTGTAAATTTTTTCAAGGAGGGATTTACATGAGAAACATACATGGAGCAAGAGACAGCTGTGGAGTAGAAAAATATTTTCGAACAACAGCACTATTCAGAGAATCAAAATTTGAAACATTTGGTGATTCAGAAAAAAACCGTATATTATAGTAAAAATGTTAAATTTATTGTATTAAGTGTTTTTTTTTACAATTTCTGTTAGATTTATTACACACATATTAAAAAATTTAAATTTTAATGTGCATTTTACTAATAAAATCATTTAAAATGTCTACTCCTATTTATATTTAAAAAAATTCATAAATAAAAAACAAAAAAAATCCATTCTTACACTAAAACCTTGCCTCTTCTTGGCTATATGACTGCAAAAATTAAGAATTAGGGCTTCTAATTTTAGATCTATAGGGTTTTTATTACTACTTATATAGGTGTATGACATATAACCCGTAGAACCACTTACAGAGTCGGATGCCAATCCCTATATAGCCCTTACATGATTTTTTTAAAAACAGCTTTTGTTAATCAGTATGTCCTATTTAATATAGTGCACTGATGCACTCTTTTATTATAATGCACGACACACATATTGACAAAAAGCGTTGTTTTATAAAAACAATTTTCCATTCATTTATGTTTATGTTAATCAATGGTCCAGTATAAAAATAATGCTCTAGGTCTCCTATTGACAAAGAGCAATGTACAATGTTTCTACTGTAGTGGCACTGCGTTTATAATAGAAAATCACACCATAATCGTATAATTTTTTTTCCTCATTGTTGGTTCTTAAGTGGTGGAAGTCACACCGGTGTAGTTAAAAATACAAACGCACCGGACATTTAATTTAAATAGACACACCATTTTCTTGATTTTATTTTTTACTTGAAATGTATGTGATTTATTTATAAAATATATTAATGAAAGGTACATCTTTTATATTGATAAAAAAATGGATGGCAAGAGTTCAAGTAACAAAAATATTGATGGCACATCCAGAAAAGAAAAGAAAAACATAATTTCTTTGTAAATTATTTACAGAAACTATTATTTTTGAACTATATGTTCGTTTAACTAATATGTATTGTTTAGTGTGTATCATGGAGAGCCAAAAAATGATGAAGGTTGGTAATATTATTTCTGATCTAAGACCGGAAGAGCGTAAAATCTTGATGGGAAAATTGCAGAAGGATGAATCATGTGAATGAAAAAATATTATCGATCGAACATGAGTTTCAGGTGGAGGTTGGATTTATGGTTTATGATGTATATTTTCTATTTTGAAGTTTAATACAAGGTATTGCACCACTTATTCATATTCCTATCTCAATATCTTTGTGATGTATCATTTTAGTACCTAAAGTTCCAGATCTCATAGCAGGGAAACGAGCTAGTGGCTAGAGCCGAGTGAACCCAAATCATTATCCCTTTATTGTGAGGTGTGTTAAGCTCATTTTTTATGTAAGGCTTGAACCAGGTTACATGTGGTTCTTTCATAGTAAAAATGATTTAAATTCTTTATAAGTTGTGTGATTTTGATTCGAATTATGTGGGCCTAGTTATTTTTATCTCATATTTTCCATTATTTTCTTTGATGTGTGTTACATTTCCTTTCAAAAAGAGGTGTGCATTTAGCTTCTTGCACTGGTGTGTTTCAATTTCTACAAGTTAAAGTTCCTTGGTTGGTTTCTGCAAACCTTTTCCATTTCCTGAAAGTGATTTTTCTCTTTCTGCAAGTGGTTTTTTACTTCTGAGTAAAATAATTCTCAATAGTTAAGTTTAGTTTAAGGGTTAAATTATATTGAAGAGATTTTAATGAAACATTGTTGCATTATATAGATTTGTGCTTGAATTTATTTCCCTTGTGGAATAGACTTAACCAAATGCTAAAATAATTCAGGGACTTTCAAGTTAATATGTTTATTCATAATAAAGTGAAGATCTAATTCACATAACAAACATTAATCTTAGGAAGAATATTGGTTGTATTTTGATTAGGTAGTTTCTCTTTTTTTACATCCAAGATTTTTCCTTTCACTTTTAAATGGCCCCTCATATCTGTATATCGGATTAGTTAAAATAATATTTTTTCTAGTGAAATTTTATTTACCAGTTATGCTTCACCTTTAAATTAATCTTTTAAGTTAACACACTTTCCATTTTCTGCAAGTGATTGGAAACTAAGTATAGGAACATTGTTTTTCTGGTACAAAAACCTCTATTTTGGTATAGGAATCAATATATCATTACATGAACAAAGTGATATGGCACAAGGGCATAGAGATCCTGTATGACGAATAAAATATTCAATGAATGTACAATATATACTTCCACTGCAGGAACTTTGTTTCAGTATAGGAACACTACTACTGTGTAGGAATGATAATTTAGTGCAGGAAGTAAAATATTTAAGGAAGGCAGAAATCTCAAATAATTTAAGTATTCCTCTGTCTTATGACCACACTGAATATAATCTCAAATAGTTATTTTATTGATTAGGATTTTTCAGGACGATTCTAAAGATCCTTTTATTTGAATTTTTGCAAAGTACTTTCTTTTTTATTCTAGTACCAAAGTGGTGTGGTGTTATTTGGTTAAAAATGTTTGTGGCAAGTATTATTCTTGAGTGAATCTAGTTTCCAAAATGGTGTGGCTCATTGCATTAACTAATGTAATTTTTTGAAGTCATTCTCTAGCATTTCCACTATTGTGCGTCTAAGTTTATGAACTCCTAAATTGATAATTAAATGTTAGGTTGTTTAATATTCCCAATAGTTTTAAAGGTAGCAACTGAGGAGAAGGTACCATAATTTCTTAGAGAGAATGTATTCTACAAGTTTGGAAACCCTAGAGAGGTAGTCATTGATCAGGGGGCTCAATTCACATGTCATCACATTAAAAATATTTTGAGGAGGCATAATATAAATCATAATACTTCCACTGCCTACCATCCTCAAGAAAATGACCAAGTGGAAGTGACCAATAGAGCCTTGAAGAATATAATCACCAAGGTTTTGAGAAACAACAGAGAATATTGGGTGGAATGATTGGTAGAAGCCACTTCGGTCTACAATACCACTTCGAAGAAAAATACAGGATTCACTACTTATGATTTGGCCTATGGGAATAAATATCTTCTTTCAACTAATTTTGAGTTCAACATGCTCAGGACAACAATTGAGTTAGACATGGATATCACAAAGGCCCAACAAGAAAGGTTATTGCAATTAAATGGTGTGGATGATTTCAGGATGGAGGCCCTCCTTCACACAAAATTGATTCACCTACAAAGAAAGGTATGGCATGAGAAGAAAATTAAGGAGAAGACCTTTCAAGAGGGATATTAGGTGTTATTTCATGACTCAAGGTTAAATTATTTCAAAGGAAAATTAAGGATAAGATGGCTAGGACATTATAAAATGGAAAAATGCTATGATAATGGCATAACCCAAATCAAGACGATAGATGATTAGGGGATTCCCCCGCTCGTCAATGTATACAGGCTTGAAATTTACAAAAACATCTTGTCTAGGGATGAGTTTATGAATTCCATAAATAGGGAGATGTATGTCATTATAAAATACATAGTATCTAGCACCCCCCCTGCTAGAAAAATAAAAAATAAAAAAAATAAAGATTCATGGGTGAAAACCTCTCTGAGACATTCAAGGCCAACTTTATGGTTGAAAACCTCCATGAGGAAATCCCGGAGTAGAAAAAAAAAAGGAAAAGAATAAAAAATAAAATATCCTTTCAGGGTGAAAACCTCCTTGAGGCACCAAAGGTAGGCTTGTGGGTTGAAAACCTCTATCGAGGTAGCCCACATGGCTTGAAAAAAAGAAAAAGAAAAAAAAAAGTGAAAAAAATAATAATTGATACATATGCACTCATTTGTTTTCCGTTTTGTAGGTTTTTGATCAGAGGTGGTTTTAGACCCAAAGGAGAAATTTTCTTCCTCTCTTCCCTCTCTCCTTTTCTTACCCACTACACGAACAAATCCAACATGCACCCATTCACTCATTTCTCGTTTCAAGTAAGTAGAAAGGTCATTTTTTATTCCTGACTATAATTGCTACATGAAAGTCTGAGCTGCTATAGGTTTCTTGTAGTGTTACACGAAACCCTGTAACTGGTATAAGAAAATTATTTGCGAGAAAATAAGCTCTCTAAAGGGCTTATAAAATTAAAAAATAGCATGGTAACTAGTATTTTGCCTATACCTACCACTCCTAACCCTCACTTCACTCCAAGCACAAGGATTCATTCCCTAAATGCTACGTTCCACCACTAGCAACTAGATCACCTATAACTTTCCAAGGGACCTATCCCCTCATATCTCCATCACTCCACTCATTCTATAACTCCATCCCTAACCTCCATACATCATTTCCCATCATCTCTAAGTAATATAGAGAATCAATAAGTAAATATGAGGTTGCTACAGAAAGTTGAAAATTTTCCTGTAGTAAGCTTCTACATGGCACAACAAGATTATAATATGAGGAAAAGTTAATTGAAATGGATTGAAGGGGCCACCAATGAACTCTAGGAGTATTAACACATCATCCAAGGCACACGAGGACCTCCATGTAATACCTGTAAAAATAAAAATAAAAATAAAAAGGTTAAGAAGCTCACTTAAAAACAATTTGCTCACTCAGAAAATATAAAAAAATAAAAAAACAACAAGATAAAGATAGGAATTGTTGTCACCAAACTCGAGATCCGTGTGTTATCACTCTAATAATTCCCAAAGTTGTGAGATTTTGATTTTATAGTTTAAATAAAATTAGAGGGATCCACATACCTACTTTTAAGCTTTAGGATCTAGCCTTCCTAAGGCTCAGAGAGGGCTCTCTCTATAATATTTAACTTTGTTTTTATGTTTGATTTTAGGCTAGTTACATGGGAAAATTGGTTTTGGGGGTTTAATAGGGTTTGGTGGGAAAATCACTTAATGAGATGGATAACTATGAATTTGTGATCCATTCCGCAGATGGATTCAATGTGGCAAGAAGAAGAATCAGGATCAAGGTCTAAAGTCAAATGTTTAAAGGGAAATGTACTAAAGAAGGGAAATGTACTAAAGAAGGGAAATCTACTCATAAATCATTTGAATTGATGGAAAAGTACCATTAATTGAATTCATGATCTTGGAACATAGCTTATTTTCTATGTAGGACATGGGCTCTTTTAAGGTTAATTCTGTTTCTACCTTTTTATGCTGCTCACTTAACCTTTTGGCCTTTTGTTCCTCTGTTTTAGCATTTATTTGTGCTAATTTATTGGAACCCTCCAATTTATTCATTTTCTCTTTCAATCTATTGATCTCATTATTCTGTATTGACATATCTTCCATGGCCTTAATGAGTATACTAGACTCATATGACTATTGAACTGGTGAAGTAGATGATTTAGTGGCAGAAGTAGTGGAAAAAGTGACTGGCACTGTTGTGGAAAGTGGGAATTTTGGTGCTAATTATTCTGCTAGAGTTGAAGGGACTGTTGTTGCTACCATGGGAATGAGTGTAGGAAGAACACTTCGAGTTTTTTCAGCTTCTTTTTCTTGGAGAAGCTTGTCCATTTCAATCTCCATCTCCTTAATATGTGTTGTCATTTGTAGTATGAGACTCATCATCTCATATTTTTCATTTTCCTCTTGCACAATATCTTTAGCCTATGGATGTTCTGTTGGAGGTGGTTTCAGTTGCTTTCTAAGTGCTACAATATCAACATTTTTCTTTTTTACTAATTCCTCTGCTGCTTTCACATTTGAAGGGTCATACCCTACTTCAATCACTAGTTCTTCTAAAGACTTGACTCTAGTGTATTTAGCATAGGAAGAAGCTTTTTCAATCCTATGTTGATCTCTCATATTTGTCACAGTTTCCTGGAGCTTTTGGGCACCCAGTGCTTTTCTGGTCATGGTAGAATAAAGCATTTCTGAGCTTTTCTTTTGAAACGCAATCTGATCCAATGGATGAATGCCTTCTACTGGTACTTAAAAGTCAAATTTCTTACAATCTGTTGTTGTTTTAGGCATCTTAACTATTGGTTGAAGTATTGAAATTATTAATTTCTTATTTGTATAATCAAAGGTTGAGAATAGACTATTTTGATTTCCTGGAGTCTGCTTCAAGTACTGTGAATAAATTTTCTTTCATAGCCATGTCTTTATCTTCTACTTGTTGTGATGAAGATGATTCCATGCTTTGCTATTTTTCAATAATATGATGTTAGAAGTAGTAATTTCCTGCTCATTTTCAATTACTCTGTGAGTCACAGTGTCCTTCTCTGGATTTTCTTCATCTAAAACTTCAATTATTTCCTTCTCTTTATCTTTTGGATTGATCTTAGGTTTCTTATTCTATCTGACCTTGAATCTAGTTTTTGTTGATGTTTTAGCTCTATATGTGCCTTCTTCTCTGATTCTCTTTGTGGTTCTGTCCTCCTAAATAGCAGTTTACAAAGTGTGACTAGTATCACCTTGCTTTACAGATTCCATGAATGTATTTTCCAACAATTCACCTTGGTTGGCAAGCTTTTCAATTTTAGGATTTTTATCATGAATATATGGGGTCAATTTGCATTTCACCCTCACCTTACTGAGTATTCCATAAGGATCATAGTTCCACAATAAGCTTTCATCAAAATTATATTCTAGCAACTATTTTTCTACCTATATACCTGCTTCCCTGTGATTTCATATGAAAGGACCCACCTGGTTTTTCAATTTGAGCTGTCTTATTTTTAGCAGCTAAAAGGTTTATAGAATTTGAGTTTAGAATTTGTCTTATGTACTCTAAGGAAAACACTCTCATTGGCAAGTATTTTGATAATTTATAGGGCAATAGGTTCGACCCATAGACTCTAATCTCTATATGATTTTGGTAAAGTTACCAATCACCAGTTCTGCTCTGCTCTGGTAGCTGTAAAAATTTATTTATCTCATCACTTATCCTTGGTTTTACACTATTTCTAAGCATGTTTATCAATGGGTAAATAAAACAGTCTTTGAAATCGACATAAGTGAAATCAATTCACTCTTTTCTGATTAAAGAATTACATAAAATAACTGACAATGGATTACCTTCTACATCCAACTTCTAAAGGATCATTGGGAATTTATCTTCTTGGAAGTAAAGGAACATATGAAAGAGGAAGTAGGTATATATCAAAACACCTTCAGTGGGAAGTTTTACAAGCTGATCATGGATACTATCAGCTATATACTCACCATAGTTACAAATGATTTCGGGGGGTTTACCAGGCACAAAAGTGGATATAAAACCAAGTATAAACTCATCAGTGTGCTCATCAGAAAAGTAATCAAGGATAAAGGACAACATTGAAATAACATGTATTGATCCTTCAGGAAATGTGGAGGATGAAAATGGAGGTTTAATATTTGGGATTTCAACATATGAAGCCATGCATACTTGAAAGATTTGAAATCTTTTATGAAATTCTAACTCAAGATAGATATTTGTAAGATCTTCTATGGATAATGGGACTGCATTAGGATATGGTTTCAACTGAAGATTTGGTTTATGGATTCTGTAGAAATAGTGAATATTAATTCTTTCTCAGCGTTAACAATAGTTCTTAGGCCAGGGGAATAGTGACCTTGACACAGTCTAATGACCTATGGACACTAATGGGTATGGGGAACTACATATTTTGGCAAATTGAACTCCCAAATTTGAACTTCATCTCCTTAATCCAAATATTTTTCTAGACTCCAGTGGTGGAGATCAAGAACATTAAATTCAATTTCTCAATCAGTTATTTTATAATCAACATCAGCTAAAGGGGTATTCTCAACATCTACAATAGGAGGTTGTAGTGGATTTATGACAATGGTGCTTTTAGAAGCCATTTCTAGGTCTGTTCTTGAAAATTTAGACCTCTGGATCTTTAAAAACTCTGTGTTTAGGTTTCTTATAATCTTCTATAAGCTTAGATTGTTTACAGAAGTAATTTTAATAGGACAAAGGTTTCCTTTGGATTTTAATAGGTAAAATCTGGTTTTTTATGCTTCAAACCTTCAATTCTGCTCCAAAATCAATCTTTAGACTTTTTATAGACTCACAAAAGGTTTAATAGGGGTTTACTACTCTTTGTTGGATAAAAATGACCTAAAAAATTCTAATTCATGCGCAAAAGGGGTTCTAAGCACTTATAAAAAGGTTTGAATCATTCCAAGGGTTTTCTGAAGGTCTATAATGATTAAAACAATCAGATTTTGCTTAAAATTAGATGATAGTTTCAGAAACTGTGAATTTACCAGGGTTTTTGTAGAAAATACAAATTTTGAAGGAAAGAAAGGTGTTTCTGTAGGAAAACAGGCTCCAAAAGGCTTAAATTCAAAAGTATAGTTGTTTCAGACGTAAGATAGGTATTTTTCTTGAAAAATACCTGTTTTTGTAGGTATTTGACTTGAAAAGGGGTTTCTGGGACATCACAGAGCTTTGAGAAGCTTGGTTGAAGTTCTTTAAACATGATTTGGAAGGTCTGAGCAGTCACAATAATAAATTCTGACTGAATTCTAGTTGTCTGTGCATGAACCAGGGGCAGTGGCTTCTTTTCTTTAGTTGGAAAGGGTCATAAAATAGAAAACACAATAGAAATAGGTTTAAAATGCGTGAATCTGTAGTTTTATAGAAAATTTGGGTTAAACAGTGTCTGCATTCAATGCCAGTCATTTATGATGGGAACTAGATTAGCGCGGGGAAGATATTACCACCAAGCAGTTATCGCATGATCTAAGTGTGGTTTATGGTATTTCGCAAACAAATGTGATCTAGTAGAAAGACAACGCGTAGAGGAGAGAGGGGAGGGAAATACCACCCATATCTTAGATCCAAAATGGATTATCAATTGTGTTATTGAAAATGAGATATGGGTTATAGTTCATTGGATCGGGAGGAGGGAGTGCGAACGGTCGTTATTTATCGATGGAGTTAGGGGGCAGATGGGCGTGGGGCCTGGGATCTTTTGAGTGGCGGGTTTCAATTTATATGTTAAAATAAGCTTCTAACATATAGTTTAATTGTTTTAATGGGATAGGCACAATAAATGAATTACACAACATATAGGCTCTATACAAGTGTAAGTGGGTTAATATATATAATGAAAGTTTAAACCTATGGGGAGCAGAAATATTATCATGTGGGGTAATACACCATAGGATAAAAAATAAAATGTGGGTTATTTGATATAAAGGATTTAATATATTATGGGATGGGGGTATAGTGGAGTTAAATAAATAATTTAAATATTAATATGAAAGTGAATATGAGAAAAAAATAAATACATACACTAAGTAAAGTGCGTTTTAAGTGTTTTTTGGTGCAATTTGCATAATGGTGGTTCCATACTTAACTTTTTACACTTAATATTTAGGATAATGCATATTTTTGTGGGTTTTTTTAGTATTTTTCTATGAAATGAAATTAGTTAAGGGGTTTCTTACTTTTCTTAATCAAACAAGCTGTTTTAACTTAGGAAAAGTGATTTTATCTTTGGAAAAGGGTGATAACGTTGAGGGAAAAGGTTTTTATGAAGGGAATCCAATACTTAGTGCCAATCAGTCATTAAGCGTTGGGTCTAGTCCCAACAAAAGTTAGAGAAATGCTTTGAGCCTTTATAACTGAAAGTTTTGAATACTGGAATACTTTGAGGGAGGGAAATTAGTAATTTTCCAGATGATGTTTTATTCATGCCTTATGTAACTGCTTTCTACCTACCCATGATTTATTCTACCATTTTTTCATTTTTTGGCATGGGTGCATTTGAACTAGCAATCCTAAATCCATGTTTCTTTTAAAGCATAAACTATCTAATTCTAACCTTATTTCATCCGAGAGCTCACATTAAACTGTTGAGGTCCTCATTTATTATCTAACTATCTCCTGATTTGTTAAGTTTAAACTGTTTGACAGATCTTTATTCTCTATGTATAAACATGAAATTTAAAGCATGAAAAAGTCAAGATTAAACTATTTAACTCATCATCGATTATGGCATTTTGAACAAGCTGCACATAATCATTTACTTGCAGTGAAAGTAAACAGTAGTGGCATTTTGACTTACATCACTTTCATGTTTTATTCTTATCTCTTTTTTGTGTTTGGGGTCCATTTTTTCTATTCTTTTTTATATTTTTCTTTTCAAGTCCTTTGGTTTTTCTTTTAAGACTTTTTACCCTCTTTTAATTTTTTATTATTTTAAAATATGTGAAAAAAACTTGTAGAAATCAAGGTATGTACATATTTACAAGACTTATCAAATTCAATTAAAAAATTATGAACCCTATTATTATAGGGCCCTAACAGTGGCTCCACATGGGGATGACATTTCTTGGTGAAATGTCAAGAAGTTTGGGACTAGTAGCCTTTGAATTCTAACTGTGTTGAACTTGTAAATGTTGTCTGAGATCTGCAATTATTCATGATTATGATAATTAACCTTTCAAATCTTAGGGCCTTCTCTCCGGGCTTCAACTTTATTAGGAAAATATCCAATCCGATATAAAATATGCAATGTTATGTACAATGGATAAACTAAATAAAGTTCACTGTTGGTTATTTCTGAAGAGTAGTAATGCTTCAACATTCTACCATTTATAGGTCCACCTAGGAGATCTGATCCATCCATTTATTTATAAAATAAATCATTGTTACCTTTGTAACCATAAATGGCATAAGTTCCTTTCCATAGGAAATAAAATTTCCCATCTTTACCATTCTCTTCTCTCCTTGAATACCATTTTAGAACTTTGTCACCAATGTATAAATCATATTCTTTACTCTTTTTGTCAAACATTTTCTTAATCTCATCTTGGATAACTTGAGACTTAAGATAAACCTCTTCTCTTGTTTGTTGCAAGTGAATGGTTTGGTCAATCCTTCTTTGAATGTCATTGGTCTCAACTTGTAATTCTTGGATTATGTGCATTACTGGTACTCCTAAGGAAGATTGAAAAACAACATCCATTCCATAGACAAGATGGTAAGGGGATGTACCAATAGCTTTTATGGTGGTAAGTCTATCTGCCCATAAGGCATTAACTAACCTCTTGTTCCAAGTTTTCTTGTTATCTTCTAGTAATTTTTTTATGATGTTCACAAGGATTTTATTGGAAGATTTAGCAAGGGCATTACCTTGTGGGTTATATGCAGTGGAATGGCCAAGGGTAATGTGGTATTTATGGCATAAATAAATCAAATTTTTGGATTTGAATGCAGCTGCATTGTCAGTGATAATATTTTTGGGGGCATCCAGATCTTCAAAGTATGTTGTTTTCTAAAAATGAGATTATGAAAGTGTCAGTGGCTTTCCTGGAGGGTATGGATTTTATCCACTTAGTAAAATAGTCAGTGGTTGTTAGAATCCACTTATGTTGAGCTGCAAATGGAGGGTGAATTTCACCAATGAATTCAAGACCCCATTGTTGAAAAAAAAATTCTGTTGAGATTAGTATTTAGGGTAGGGCTAATAGATTTTTCTTTCCTTCAAATATTTGACACTTGTGATAGGAGGTCACATACTTTTTTATATCTGCAAATAAAGTAGGCGAGTAAAAACCAGCTCTCAGGATTTTGTCTTGCAGTAGTCCTCCACGGTCACTTGCATTAAATACTTCTAAAACTTTGTCAGCTTATTTTTTAAGCAAACAACTTAAAAAAATTCCACCATGATCATTCAAGAAGAGTAAAGTCTATGATACAAAATATTACTGCCTTCAATTTTAAGAATCTAGCTTTTGTTCTTGATAATCCAAGAGGAGCTTGTAAATTTAGTAATACAAATAAAATATCTACATACCATGGTGAGTCTGAAAAGGCTTCACTGATCTCTGGAGTCGCCATCTCTTCCTGGTCATCTACTTTGGCAATAAAATTAATATCTAAAGCATGATAATTTGATTCAACCATAAGTTTGGCTAAACCTTGACCTTTTATGAGTCTGATGGGTTTGATTTCTATGTCATATTCCAAAATTGTGGCAATCCACTTGCCTCTTTTACCATCAGAACCATTCTATGTTAGAATGTCTTTTACAACTGCATTTGGAACATAGGCAATTATATGTGAATAAAGAATGTACACTATAAATTCTTTAATGGCCTTTCCTAAAGCTAGGGCCTGTTTCTCCATTATGTTGTACTTTAAAGTGGAATATTTGAGTTATTTTATAAATAAAGAAATGGGATTCTCATAGCCCTTGTCATTTTTCTGCAGTAAAATTGCAGCAATAGCGTGTTCTGAAGCAAAGGAGAAAATAATGAAATCCTTCCTAAAGTCGGGACTTATAAGGACTGGTGTTTTTGTTAAAACTTGTTTAATTGATTCAAAATATTGATTGGCTTCAACATTCGATTTAAGTACTGAGTTTTTTTTAAGAATATTGTTAAGTTCTTTGATTATTTCAGCTAGATTTGAGTTGAATCTTCTAAGGAAGTTAATTTTACCTAGAAAAGCTTGTAACTCTTTAATGTTCCTAGGTGGACTAATGTTTAGAATTGCCTCTATTCTGGTTGGGTCTATCCTAATTCCCTCTTTACATATAATATGTTCTAGTAATTTACCTTCTTCCAATCTAAATAAAGTTTTCTTAGGGTTTAGAGAGATGCCAAATTTCCCGCATTTAAGAAATACTTGCATAGGATGATCTAAATGTTCATAATCAGTCTTTGAAAATACAATAATGTCATCTAAATAAATCACTAGGAATTCACGAATCTACTTTGCAAAGGCTATATCCATAGCTCTTTCAAAAGTGTCTCCTGCATTCATTAACCAAAAGGCATTTTTACATACATAAAAGTACCCAATGGAGTAGTAAAAGCTGTTTTGGCTTGGTCTTGTAGTTGGACTAGAATCTGGTTATATTCATAAAATCCATCTAACAATGAAATTATGGAAGAACCAACTACTCTTTGTAAAATGTGATCCATATTTGGTAAAAGGTAATTGTATTTTAAGGACAACTTATTTAAATTTCTGAAATCAAGACGTAATCTAATTTCTCCTGTCTTTTTCCTAGTGGGAACTAGATTAGAAACCCAATCAGAATATCTGATTGGTGCAATTATTTGAGCATCATATATTCTTTTTACCTCTTTCTCAATTAAAGGCACCCAATCATGATTGATCATTCTTAACTTTTGTTTAAAAGGTTTTTGGTCCTCTTTTATAGGTATTTTATGTTGTATTATTCTAATGTCATAGGATTTTAAGTCCTCATAACTCCAAGAAAAAACATCCTGAAATTCCTTAAAGAGAGCTATGTATTTTTCTTTTTCTTCATGAGGTAAATCTTTGGAAAGTTTAATCATCTTACGTTTCAACTCTGTACCAATATTATATTCCTTAATATCAGGTCTTAGTGGCTCCATTTTAGGTTTTCTTGCAACATCATTAGAGTAAAATAGATCTTCTAAAGGAATTAAGCCTTTTGGTAAAAAATTATCTTTGAGGTTCAAAATATTAGATTCATCATTTTCTAACTCTTCAATTTCTAATTTTTATAAATTATCTATATCTAATTGAATAAATTTAGTAGGTTTATCAAATATTAATTTATTTAGCTCTACATTATTTAAATCAATATCACTATCTAAGTTCTGATCTATGGTAAAATATGTATCTCTTTTACAATTCTAAAATTCTCCTTCATTGTTCATGAAATGATAAATATGTTCATCTTGTGAGAAGATTTTCCAATATTTAAGATTGTCAGGAATTATAGGTCTTTGTTTTACTTCTGCAATATATCTATGATTTGGCTTAAATGGATGATCACAAGTGCTAGCATAGGTTTCTAAGCAGTGAGCCTGTATGTTATGTTTTCTTGGTATTGCAGAAAAATCACATTCTAACAATTCTTTAATAAAATATAAAACAATTTCTCCATGTCAGCTTAATCTTGGAATATAAAAAAAATATTCTCCATTTATCTATTTCACAATTAACTCTAAGTCTCCCATAATTGATATTCTTTTACCTCCTAAATTCCTTACAACCTGCAGTCCTAAAATAAGATCTTCATATTCAACCATGTTGTTGGTACATTTAAAATTCAGTCTAAAAGCATGGCCTTCTGCATGATTTTTTTCCATATTAGTTATCCAATCTACTACTCTTGCTCCTAATTTATTGACCGAACCATCAAAATATAGGTTCCATAATGATTCATGAAAGATGTTTTCACTGTCTGATGTTTTGTTTTTATCTTTTAGTTCAGTTTTGATTTCAATATCAGTTTCAGAGTTGCATAAAATGAATGAATCCATGTCACTAGGTGTAGTGTAAATTGGATAATTTCTTTGTCTTTCTACACTGCTCACCATATATTTCATCAATGTTTCCCTATAACATTTCATTGGTTGGCCAAAAATTGATATTGTTGCATATCACATATCAAGTTGTAGAGATCCTTGTAATTTAGCTCCCCATAAGTGAGATAAGACAATTCCATACTTGGGAGGGATGTCAGCTGCTACAATGTCCATGAGTATGCTTTTACCATGATATTGAACTAATGTGACACACAAATATTTAATTCCAAAAGAAATAATGGAAACCCTAAATTTATATATCACTAGGCCTTACAAATATTTAATCAAACCTAAACATTTCACTTTTCTAGAATCAAATGAAAAAAGATTTTTGTAAGGCCTAGTGATATATAAATTTAGGGTTTCCATTATTTCTTTTGGAATTAAATTATGTGAAGCCCCTAAATCTAGCATTTCATTATGTAATATTTGATCATGACCAATTAAGATAATGTAAAATGGAGGAATTGCTCCATCTTGGTTTTTTCCGTTAACATCGGGACCAAAAGTTAATTCGTGTTGGTCATCACTTAGATTTACTGAATCTTCTCCATCATTCATGTTTAAGGTTTCAGTGATATTTTTTTTGTACAAATCATGTTTTTCCAATTCTATCAATGGAATTTGTATTTTTAATTTATAAATTTCAGCTTGAATATTAAATGGAGCTTGTGATTTACTTAGTTGAATTAAATTCTCTTTAGTAACTATAGTTTGAGCAAGTTTATATACATTTTCTACAGTTGTTTTCTCATTTTTAGTTTGAGTTTATACTGTCTTAACATTTTTAGTTTTCTTTTCAGGAGTATTTTGAGAAGCAGTACATTTTTTTTCATATTTTGAATTTTCATAAACTATTTTAGCAGTGGCAACTTTTGGATCAGCTGATTTTGGGTCAGTTGTGGGTGTTTTAGAGTTTAAAATTATTGTTTTCGTAGAATCAGTTGTCTTTATACCAGCAGATTTTTGTGAATCTATTGATTTTTGGACATCATCATTTGTTATATCAACAATTTTGGGACAAGGTGAAATTTTAGGGCTTGAAATTTTCTGGGATGAATTAGAGTTTTGCTTGTTTTCCCTAGGGAGAATTTGCAGAAATTTAGTAGTGGGAGCTTCTAATGCTTTGTTTGTTTATGTTTGAACATATTTCTTAGTATAAGGCTCTATGTTTTTCTTGCTCCTAATGTTATATTGCTTATGTACTTCATTGATAGAAAAATCATAACCTTGTTTGTAATCAAATGATTCAGTAGAATCTAATTTCATTTGTTGTAAATCATATAACTCTTGATATTATTGTGTAAGAAATATTGTGTTATCATCATTAATACCCATTAGATTTATGGTTTCTTCATTATCATATTTTTTATGAGAACTTTCAGCATAGTTCTCTTGGAAAGGTGGTCTTATTGTTTAGTCAGGTGTTGACTCTCTAGATTTTCCCGTGTTATTGTTTTTCCTGAAATTGGGATTCAAAATTTGTTGTTAGTTATCCCACTGTGGCCTCCTTTATGTATTATCTAATATTTCCATAACTCTCTCTAATTTTTTTTCTAATTGATCTATTTTTAAATATGAACTAGAAGTCTCTTCCTTTATTGTTACTCTCCTTTCATTCCTTAATCTAGATTTTCTAGCCAATAAATTTTCCTCTACACTAACAACATTACTTTACATCTACTCTAAAGTTTCAGGATTCCTCTCTATAAATTGATAGGCTATGTCTGTATCAAATCCATTAGGGAATTTGAGAAGAAAGGAATCTGGAGGAGGTTTAAGATTAGTAGGAATTGAATTATAGATGCTATTATATCTAGTGCAATAATCTTGGACTCTTTCATTGGGTGCTCTTTTTATGCTTTCAAATTCAGATAAAATTTATAGTGGATTTACCTTATTTTCCCATTTATTAATAAATAATCTATGAAAAATGGCTAAATTAGAAATAATACCAGGATTTAAGCCTTTAAATCACTTTTTTAGCTCCCTAGTTCATGTTTGACCAAACAGTCTAATTTGGACATCAGACTCATCTATTTCATGAAGTTCAAAATATTTTGTCATCTTATTTACATGATGTTGGACAGTGCATTGAGTAGTTCCATAAAATTGAGGTATTTTATTTTGAGAATTCTAGGGCATGTCATGTAATTGTGGTGGTAGGACGAAAGGAGCATATCTTGCAGCCATGGCTTGGATTCTAGCTTGGCTAGGTGGTAAATTGGTAGTACTTGGTGAAGAGCTAGAAGTAATTTTTGATGCAGTTAAAGAACATTTAGATGAGACTGGAATATAAGAGTATGTACTAGAAAATTTTGTTGAGAAACCAGAATATGAATTTGGGAAATATGAAGAAGTGTTAGGAGATGAGAATGATCTATTGGAAAATGCAGAAGGAAAACTAGTGGATGGAGATGAGGTGGTGGAGGATGGGAATAATACTCTAGGTTAGAGTGGTTGTTTAGGAATATATGGATCTATGGAATGAAATGTGGTGGAGACAATGGATGATGTGGTAATAAACAGAGATGAATCTTGGGACTCTAAAAGGCTGGTATCTAAATGAGTGGTAGAAGGCTTAGGGGTATAAGCTGATAAAGCAGTTAATTCAACTAAATGCTGAAAAATAGATTCATCTATTTCCTTAAGAATAGTAGCAAGTATTTCATAAATTTTATCATAAGCCTCAAAAATCTTTGATTCAAAATCTTCTGAAACAGTTTCCTATTTAATTTCAAGAGATGAAATAAAAATAGGATCTATAAAATTATTATTTAAATCACTTTATGTTTTGTTTATGAATAAAGAATGTTCAAAATTTTAGTCAAATTCAATGTCTTGTATATTTTCTAACTGTTTTGGAAGGGAATTTTCTCTAACCAAGGAAACTTTATTACCTAAATCCTCTACTTTTTTATTCTTTTTTCCAATTCTGTCAGGATTATCTACTATGACAGTAGGTTATGGATCTAGATTTGACCTGGTATAGTAGACTCTTATGGAAGCCAGAATTACAATCTTTAATGAAAATATACTCAAAACATTTTAAAACAGGATTAAGATGCAAAGTTAATAAAAACGTTTTCCTTTAAGACCTATTTAAAACTGAGGATTGGTTATCCCCAGTGGAGCAAAGTTGTGAGATTTTGATTTTATAGTTTAAAGAACATTAGAGGTAACCAAATACCTACTTTTAAGCTTTAGGATCTAGCCTTCCTAAGGCTCAGAGAGGGCTCTCTCTATAATATTTATGTTTGTTTTTACGTTTGATTTTAGGCTAGTTATATGGGAAAATTGGTTTTTGGGTTTTAATTGGTTTTCATGGAAAAATCACTTAATGAGATGCATAACTGTTAATTTGTAATCCATTGGGCAGATGGATTCAATGTGTCAAGAAAAAAAATGAGGATCAAGGTCTAAATTCAAATGTTTAAAGGGAAAGATAGTAGAGTCACTAAAGACCTTCAAAGGCTGATTGGTGAAGTGGATTTAATCAAGATAAAGAGCAACTAAGAATGTTTTGATCTGGATAATAAGTGATAAGGTAGGGGTCAATTGAAATTACGGATAAATTAAGGGTTCCCTAATATGTATATCAACATAAAACATTAAAATGAAAACTAGTCAATAATGGAGTGCTTTTAACAAATTATGATATAACATTTCCTCATTTCACATTAAAATTTAGAACACATTTGTGAATGGACGGAAAACATAAGAAAATAAGGAGATAATAGTAGAAAGTACTTCACTTTAGTAGCCTAACACATGAATCTAGTAATATCATGATTTATTCCTTGAAATGCAGTCCTCTAACTTGAAATTTCTTACAACAACCCTTCGGTTGAGAATATTCCAGCTATAGAAATATTCAGTAATTTAATCCACACTAATACTTCAAAGAGTGAATTATTTATACAAAAAATAATACAAAGTATCCTAGAACAATCATAGGAATTTTATATGGAAAATAAAATATATATTACAAAAAGATAGTGACAGCTACATAAAAAAATTGCAAGTTGTCCTATTTATTGAAAGAAAATATCTTCTCTATTTGATTTGGGCTGCAGCTGGTTGTTGTGATGTCTTTAACTCTGGAAATTGGTCTTCAATTTTTTTCAAATTTTTATCTCTCACATGATACTATTTAACTGATACACTTTACCTCTGATACTCTTTAACCTATTGTTTTGACTGTGTTATTGCTTCAAAAAATCTGTTTTTACTGTGTAAAACAACAACTATGTTTTTTCATCCTCTTTTAATACGGAATATCCTTTTACAATAAATCTGTGAGTTTCTGCCAAAACTTTTCATCAGGTAACTTAATCTTTGTAAGTTTTCTGAAATTCTCATCTGCCTCTGTGTATCTAACAAAGGTTGGCCTGACTACAAAGAGGGGTTTTATCTCATGCTCTAAATAAAACAAGTTTTCAACACTCTTATGCAACACTTTATCTATGGGAACGCCCTGCCAATGTGCCTTGTTCACTTGATCTCTAGCAAGGTCTCTTATCTTATTTTTGTAATCTTATTGCTTCATAAATTTATCATTGATAACAAAAATGTTTGGCAAGCCTTTTTGTCTTAATGTGTCAAACTTAACCATGAATCTAGTTATGGCCATGTCCATGTTTTGACACTTCTCTTCTAACTGTTTCATTAAATTTTTCTTTGAAAGTACCTTTCTTACTTCAAGAATTGTCTCTGTCCTATCAATAATTCCTGTCCCATCCAATTCTTGTTTTTTTAGTACTAAGAAACTTGATTATTTCTTATGTGTCTTTAGGCTTGGCACCTAGCTCTTCTTTAGTCTTAAATATTTCTTCTTTGGCTTCCTTATGCAAGTCTTTCTACTCATAAATCGCTTGAATGGATGGCCAAGTACCATTAATTAACTCAATGATCTTGGACCATAGCTGATTTTTTATGTAGGCCATGGGCTCTTTTAAGGTTAATTCTATTTCTACCTTTTCAAGCTACTCGCTTAACCTTTTGGCCTTTTTCTCCTCTGTTTTATCATTTATTTGTGCTAATTTCTTGGCATCCTCCAAGTTCTAGATTTTCTCCTTCAATTTATTGATCTCATTATTATGTATTGAAATATATTCCATGGCTTTAATGATTTTACTGGCCTCATCTTACCGTTGAACTGCTGAAGTAGATGATTCAGTGGAAAAGTAGTGGAAGAAGTGACTGGCTCTGTTGTGGCCAGTGGGACTTTTGGTGCTAATTATTCTACTAGATTTGAAGGGACTACTGTTGTTACCATAGGAATGAATGTAGGAGGAACAATTTGAGCTTTTGAAGCGTCTTTTTCTTGGAAAATATTGTCCATTTCAATCTCCATCTCCTTAATTTGTGCTGTCATTTGTAGTATGAGACTCATCATCCCATATTTTTTATCTGCCTCTTGCACAATCTCTTTAGCCTATGGATTTTTTGTTGGAGGTAGTTCCAGTTGCTTTCTAAGTGCTGCAATATCAACATTTTTCTATTGTACTAATTCCTCTGTTGTTTTCACATTTGAAGGGTCATACCCTACTTCAATCACTAGTTCTTCTAAATACTTGATTATAGTGTATTTACTATAGGAAGAAGATTTTTCAATCCTAAGACGATCTCTCATATTTTTCATAGTGTTATAGAGCTTTTGGGCATTCAATGTATTTTTGGTCATTGTAGAATAAAGAATTTATGAGATTTTCTTGTGAATCTCAATCTAATCCAATGGATGAATGTTTTTTATTGGTACTTCAAAGTCAACTTTTTTATAATTTGCTATAGTTTTAGGTACCTTAACTGTAGGTTGAATTATTGACATTATTAATTTATTCTTTGTATAATAAAAGGCTGAGAGCAACCTATTTTCATTCTGTGGAGTCTTTTTCAAGTACTATGAATAAATTTCATTCTCGATCTCTTCATTTTTGGCTTTGATCTATTTATAATTTTCTTTGATATCCATGTCTTTATCTTCTGCTTGCTGTGATGAAGATGCTTCCATGCTTTGCTGTTTTTCAATCATATGAGTGTTAGAAGTGGTAGTTTCCTTCTCATTTTCAATTACTGTGTGAGTCACAGTGTCCTTCTCTGGATTTTCTTCAGCTAAAACTTCAATTGTTTCCATCTCTTTCTCTGTTGGATTGGTCTTAGGTTTCTTATTGTATCTGATCTTGAATCTAGTCTATGTCGTTGTTTCAGTTGTATATGTTCCTTATTCTCTGATTCTCTTTGTGGATCTGTCCTCCTGAATAGGAGTCTACAAAGTGTGACTAGTATTACCTTGCTTGACAGATTCCGTCAATGTATTTTCCAACCATTTAGCTTGGTTGGAAAAAATTTCAATTTTGGGCTTTTTATCATGAATATATGGGGTTAATTTTCATTTCACCCTCATATTATTGAGTATTCCATAAGTATCATATTTCCACTAGAAGCTTTAATCAAACTTATATTCTAGCAACTGTTTTTCTGCCTCTATACCTCCTTCCTTGTGATCCCATATGAAAGGACCGACCTGGTTTTTCAATTTTAAACGAGTCTTATTTTTAGAAGTTAAAAATATTATAGAATTTGAGTTTAGAATTTGTCTTATGTACTCTAAGGTAAAAACTATCATTGGCAATTATTTTGGAAATTTATAGGGAAAGAGGTTCGACCTATAGACTCTAATGTCTATATGATTTTGGTAAAGGTACCAATAACTAGTTCTGCTTTTCTTTGATAGCTTTAAAAATTTCTTTATCTCATCACTTATCCTTGGTTGTACACTGTTTGTAAGCATATTTATCAATGGCTAAATAAATTAGTCTTTGAAATCCAGATAAGTGAACTCATTTGACTCTTTTCTGATTAAAGGAGTCCAGAAAATAACTGACAGTGGACTACCTTCTACATCCAAATTTTTAAAGGCCGTTTGGAATTCATCTTCTTGGAATTAGAGGAACATATGAAAGAGGGAGGAGGTATATCTGAAAACACCTTCAGTGGGAAGTTTTACAAGATGATCATGGATACTATTAGCTATATACTCACCATAGTTATAAATGACTGTGGGGGGTTCACCAGGCACAAAAGTGGATAGAAAACAAAGTATAGACTCATTAGTGTGCTCATCAATAAAGTAACCAAGGATAAAGGACAACATTGAAATAACATGTCTTCATCCTTCAAGAAATTTGGAGGATCAATATGGAGGGTTAATATTTGGGATTCCAACATATGAAGGGACGAATATTTGAAATATCTGAAATCTTTTAGGAAATTCTAACTCAAGATAAATATTTGTAAGAGCTTCTATGGATAATGGGACTACATTCGGATCTCCTTTCAACTAAAGCATTTGGTTTATGGATTCTGCAGTAATAGTGAATAATATTTCTTTCTCGGCATTAACAATAGCTCTTAGGTCAGGGGAATAGTGATATTGACTGAGTCTAATAACCTCTGGACACTCATGGGTATGGGGAACTATATATTTAGGCAAACTGGACTCCCAAATTTGAACTTCATCTCCCTGATCCAAAGATTTTTCTAGGCTCTAGTAGTGGAGATAAAGAAGATTGAATTAAATTATTGGATCAGTTATTTTATAATAAACATCATCTAAAGGGTTATGATCAACATATACAATAGGAGGTTGTAGTGGATTTATGACAATGGTGCTTTTAAAATCCATTTCGAGCTCTGTTCTTGACAATTTAGACCTATCGATCTTTAGAAACTTTGTTTTTAGGTTTTTTATAATTTTTTGTAAGATTACACTGTTTACAAAAGTTATTTTAATATGAAAGAGGTTTTCTTTGGATTTAATAGGTAAACACTGGATTTCTATGCTTCAAACCTTCAATTCTATTCCAAAATCAATCTTTAAACTTTTTACAGACTTTGGAAAGGTTTAATAAGGTTTTACTACTCTTTCTTGGATAAAATAGACCTAAAACATTCTAATTCTTTCAAAAAGGGGGGTCTAAGAGCTTATAAAAAGGTTCGAATCATTTGAAGGGTTTTCTGAAGGTCTATAATTATTAAAAAAATCAAATTCTGCTTAAAATTAGCTGACAGTTTTAGAAACTATGAATTTATTAGGTTTTTTGCAGCAAATACAATTTTTGAAGGCAATAAATTTATTTACGTAGGAAAACAGGATTCACGAGGCTTAAATTTAAAAGTATAGCTCTTTTAGATGTAGGATAGGTATTTTTCTTGAAAAATACCTGTTTTTGTAGGTATTTGACTTGAATAGGGGTTTCTGGGGTGTCAGGGAACTTTCAAAAGCCTGATTGAAGTCCTTTAAACATGATTTCGAAGGTCTGAGTAGTTGCATCAATAAATTCTGAGTGAATTTTGGTTTTTTGTGCATTACCCAGGGGAAATGGTGTCTTTTCTTCAGTCGGAAAGGGTTACCGAACAGAAAACACAACAGAAAAAGGTTTAAAATGCGTGAATATGTAGTTTTATAGAAAATTTGGGTTAGACATTGTCTGCATTCAATGCCGGTCATTTCAAAAGGGAAGTGGTTTGGTGTGGGGAAGATAATGCCGCCAAGCGGTTGTCGCATGATCTGAGGGTGGTTTATGGTATTTCACAGATGAATGTGATCCAGTGGAAAGACGACGCGTAGAGGGGGGAGGGGAGGGAAATACCGCCCATATCGCAAATATGAAATGGATTATCAGCTGTGTTATTGAAAATTCGATATGGGTTATATTTCGTTGGATCAGGAGGAGGGAGTGCAAACGGTCCTGATTTATTGGTGGAGTTAGGGGGAAGATGGGCGTGGGGCTCGAGATCTTTTGAGTGGCGGGTTTCAATTTATATGTTAAAATAAGGTTCTAAGATATAGTTTGGATGTTTTAATGGGATAGGGAGAATAATAGGATTACAAAACATATATGCTCTATACAAGTTTAAGTGGGTTAATATATGTAATGAAAGTTTAAACCTAAGGGGAGCGGAAATATTATCACGTGTGGTAATACACCATAGGATAAAAAATAAAATTTGGGTTACTTGATATAAAGGATTTAATATATTACGGGACGGGGGGTATAGTGGAGTTAAATAAATAAGTTAAATGTTAATATGAAAGTGAATACGAGTGGAAAAATACATACATACACTAATTAAAGTGTGTTTTAAGTGTTTTTTGGTGCAATTTTCATAATGGTGGTGCCATAACTTTTTACACTTAATACTTAGGATAATTCATATTTTTGTGGGTTTTTTGATTATTTTTGTATGAAATGAAATTAGTTAAGGGGGTTTTTACTTTTCTTAAGACCAAAAGGTGTTTTAACCTAGGAAAAGGGATTTTATCTTAGGAAAAGGGTGATAATGTTGAGAAAAAGGGTTTTTATGAAGGGAATCCAATACTTAGTGCCAATCAGTTACTAAGCCTTGGGTCTGATCCCAACAAAAGTGAGAGAAATTCTCTGAGCCTTTATAACTGAAGGTTTGGAATACTGGAATACTTTGAGGGAGGTAAATTAGTAATTTTTGAGATGATGCTTTATTCATGCCTTGTGTAACTGCTTTCTACATACCCATCATTTATTCTATCATTTTTTCCTTTATTCGAATGGGTGCATTTGAGCTTGCAACCATAAATCCATTTTTCTTTTAAAGCATAAACTATCTAATTCTAACCTTATTTCATCCAAGGGCTCACATTAAACTGTTGAGATCCTCATTTATTCTTTAACTATCTATTGGTTTGTCAATTTTAAACTATTTGAAAGATCTTTATTCTCTATCTATAAACATGAAATTTAAAGCATGAAAAAGTGAAGATTAAACTATTTAACTCACCATGGATTATGGAATTTTGAATGAGCTGCACATAATCAGTTATTTGCAGTAAAAGTAAAAAGTAGTGGCATTTTGAGTTGCATCACTTTCATGTTTTATTCTTATCTCTTTTTTGTGTTTCGGGTCCATTTTTTCTATTCTATTTTATCTTTTACTTTTCAAGTCCTTCAATTTTTCTGTTAGGATTTTTTACCCTCCTTTCATTTTTTATGATTTCAAATATGGGAAAATAACTTGCAGAAATAAAGGTATGTACATATTTACAAGACTTATCAAAGTCAATCAAAAAATTATGAAACCTATTGTTATAGGACCTTGACACTTTGCACCAAACAATGTCTAAAACACACCAGCAACAACTAGGCTTAGGTATGGCCCTCCACCTCTCTCTATGCACTCATATTTATCAAAATGATTTAATGTCTATAATTAGAGAATAAAAAGGCCAAAATTTCACCAATTAACTTAGCCACCCTCATAGAGTTAAAGTGGATGAAAATTAGAGTTTACATGCCACTTGGGAAAGTCAAATCACTCAAGGGTGATTTAACAAGGAAAAGGAGGTGATTCCCAGGAAGGAGCAATGATTAACTGGTGTTAGACCAACATTCCAAAAGAGGAAAACACGTTCCCAGTCCAATTCATTAGCCCGCTCCAAATTCAGTTAAGATTCGATAAAGGTAAGTTTTTTCTCATTATTCTCACTTAGTTTATCATTTCAAGAGTTGTGGGAGGAAGAAAAGTCATAGGATCTATCAAAGAGAAAGGTATTGAAGCCAATTTTTCATGCATACACTGAGCTACATGAAATAATGAAGTGGTACAGGAAACTTCACAGGAGATTCAACAGTGATTAAAAGAGCAAGGCAGAGAAACTTAGAGGTGATACTACATCCTAAGGCCACCATCTCTGAAACAGATACACCAAAAGCCAGCGTTAAGTGGTTTCCATCCTCCAGAATTGAAAATTTTCCATGAATTTTATACATAGACATTCATAAATTGGAAATTAAGTGGTGTTGGAACAAGGTCCTCCAAAGGCTGTGAATTGGGACAATTTTGAGTATTTTTATATATTTTTGGCATATTTTAGTCTAGCACAGGGGTTTTGGGGTGGTTCAAAACCCAAAAATCATTGTAATGGGTCAAAGGGTATACCTAGAGTCTGCAATCCACAGTTTGTGGACCACAGGAAATATTATGCTACATCGTTATAAATAGAAGGACATTTTGAGTCAATAGGAAAGGATGAATCAAGATTGATGCGAATTATGAATTAGTAGATCTGTTTGAGTTATTGGGGGAAAGGACTCCTGCTGGTTGTGTGTGTAGAGATCCTCAGTATTGCTGTGTGTGGACCCTGCTGCTGTGTGCGCAAGTTGGGTTTTTGGTATTGTAAAAGGATATGACGGATTGATGAAAGTGGAAGGTTGTTTGAATATCTGAATCTGTTAATGCGAATCTATGATATCTTCTATGTTATGTATGGTTCTATGTTAAGCTACAAAAGTAACTATTTTATTTTCTTATGCTACATTGACATATGATATGGATATGTCTGTTATACTTTATGCAAGAATATTTGTGATAGTTGCATCATTGTTTGTGAGTTTATGATCTGTTGATTACTATTATTATAATTGGTATTGCAAATATGGATGTGAAGGGATCTATAGATTTGGGTTCTGTGATATACGATTTGGTAATTGTGAAGTCGAACGCAACTCTGCTTGACATACCTACCCTCTCCAAGGGTGCAGAAACCTGGCTGCAGCACCCTCCCATACCGCTTTAGGTGAGACTTTGACCTGCACAACAAAGGTGACTGCCAAAAGGGCTAGTAGTATAGGGCTTGGTTGACAAGCCTTAACCTCTGAACTTGGGTCAGGACCCCTTGAGCCAACAAATGTTTCCGTTTCTAGGACCAGGAGCATTTTGAGAGAGGGATCGGGTAATGCTAAGGCCGTATTGGACACTTGAAAGAAAAGAAATTGATGAATGGTTTGAACACCAAGTTCAGGAATTCACAGTAAAACAAAACCGGAATAAGAGGTTTACCATTGAAGAGTGGAATAATAAGTATATTTTCATGAATATCTATGAGATATTCTTTGTAACAATTGCAATCGAGCTCCAGGAGTGGCTCACGAGGTTGGTCGAATTTGAGAAGTGTTGGAAGGATGAGCAGGTCACACAGTGGACCCTATAATTGATCCAGCAGATAGAGAAGACTGATAACACCATCACTCGCACAGTGGACCACTAGGTGGACAATGTTATAGGAGGGTTCATGACAAAATTTTCCATCAATCAGTTCATCTCGTACTCTGAAGCAGAGCAAAGATTCTTCAAGGGTTTACGAGGTAAGTTTCTGAAGACCTTACCATTGCTGATTAAGATATTACTATGTGAAAAGAGTATTCTGTGTAGACACACTAAATGAATAACCTCTGATCTAGACGGGAGTATGATTGAAGTGGAAAATACTATCAGACTAACCAAGAAGGAGATGGATCTGTCTACAGTCCTTTAAGAGAAGCAGCTACGCAGAGTCCTCCAGCCACACCACTTTCAAACCAGCATAGGGGTAAGAATTCACCTACACCTTCTCCACCACCAGAAGATGAAATGGTTGTGCACATGAAGTTTCCCACCTTTAAGGGTGTGGGAGATGAAGACATGGATCAGTTCTGGTTTGTCGCAGGATCAGTATGGACTGCATAGGACGTAGCTAGTGATACGGTGAAAATGGCACATCTGTCCCTTGCCTTTGAAGGAAGAGCTTTTGATTAGTACATGGGATACATCGGCCAACATGCGAATGCAACCATTGAAGAGATTAATAATTCCTTGAAACAATAGTTATAGAAGCCCAAGTCCTACTCTCAAATAGTGGTTGATCTAAAGTATTTCAAGAAACGGCCTTCTGAGTCTGTGTGGGAGGCCGATCAACGACTAAAGAAGGTGATCAGAGAAGGATGATTTCAGTATGATGATAGACAACACATAGAATGGTTCACTGCTATGTTGCTGCCTCACCTGTGCGTACATATGGGTCACCAAACTTTCGAATTGCAAGAAAAAAATTTGGAGGTCGCTATGATGTTATAAGTTGTGCCTACAGATGATAATTAGCTGGGAATCCAACAGATCCAAGGACAAATGGAGGCGATTCACATGGAAATCTAGTATCTGTGAAAGGAGCGACGAGGAGAGGCTATCCATAAAAGATGGTGAATATGATGTCGGACGAATGGTCACACCAAGGATAACTGCCCTCTGTTAGCATACTATATGCAGGCTGGGGGACATAGTCCATTCCGCCCTAGGGAAGTTGCAGGATCAAGTGGGCCAACACTATGGTGCAATTATTGTCACATTGCGGGGCTGCATGACACAAAACACTACCCCCGCCTTGCTACGTATGTCCCAGAAGTAAAGCAGCAATGGTGGAGGTTCTGCAGGTTGGTAGGACACGATGAATAGAACTGCTGGATGTATTATTTGATGATCGATCGAGGGAACCTCTATAGGGTATAGTCAGATCCATCCTCACCAAGATCCCTCTTGAGCACAGGTGGATCCCCAGCCAGGGCAGGGGAGGCGAAAGAGGTGGAAGCGCAGGTCAAGCACAAGGGCACCTAATCTGTTATACTGTGGAGAAGTAGGACAATTTTCCATGGATTTTCCAAACCCTACAAAGTAGTCTTGTCAGTATTGCAGACAACTGGACCATGCGATTGAAGACTGTCCAATATTGATAGTAAATATGCACTAAGAGAAGCACCCAACACCTACGTAGAATGCGAAGAGGGTTAAGGATGAACTATGACACAAATATCCAAGCGTGAATGTCGTAACATGCAGTGGGATGGACACCGGGGGGCCTAGGGAGAAGACTACGACCAAACCTCTGATCCAACAAGCATTTATCAACAAGGAAGGTTTGGATCTAAAAAAGAAAAAAGAAACATTTGTCGCAGCTCTCAAAGACTTTGTTGAGGCAGCGGCATCTATTTCACAGCCACTGGGAGACCTCACGGAAGATGAGGAGGTAAAACCATTTTTATAGGCATGTATTAAGATGCTACACAACCCAAAGGATGTGGAAAATCTCCAGGAATTAATAGATAACTGCGCAACACGACTTAGGCTCCCTCCAGAAATCAAGGACGTACAGAAACTATATAGATATAAGAAAAACATTGGTAGGGAGATGCGGTTCACTACAGAGATCGATGATTACGAGATGGATCAGGTTATTTTGGACCTAGGGTCAAATGTGAATGTATTAGCTAGATAGACTTGGAAACAAATGGGGGAACCTAGGTTGGAATGGTCCACTATCTAGCTGCATATGGCCAATAAACAAAAGGTCACACCCTTGGGGAGACTGTCGAAGATCGTGGTAGATATCGCAGGGGTCAAGGTCCAGGATAATTTTGAAGTAATTTAGATTATAGAAGATGCGGACCCTTACCCTGCGCTCCTAGGCTTGGATTGGGCCGTTGATATGGGAGGCATAATTAACCCGAAGAAGAGAAGCATGGTATTTGAAAATAGCAGTAAAAGGGTGATAGTACCATTACATCCTATGGAAGGCGAACAATATACAAAGCCGGTGTGCAACGAAGAGGATGTGGATCACATATATAAGTTGATTGTGCGAGATGAAGACTAGATCAACCCCACGACAGATGGTGCACTCCGCTGGGAAAAGGATAGTGAATGCTTCTCCAACTCCGATGAGGAGATAGAGAACTAGTAGAACTAGTTACATGATGTCTCTGCGCTGCGATGTCTTCAGGTCACAAAGAACTTCCACTGCATTTCCTTAGAGGTAAGAGATCTACCCTATTTTGATGGTTCTGGTAACATTAGGGACTTTTTGTGGGCATTTGAAGCTAAGGTTCCTAGAGAATGAAGCTTATGGGCCCTTAACCTAGCTATGCATGAAACCCCTGCAGGATGGTGGGATACGCATAAGGGAGCATTCCAGGAGTGGGAGGATTGTCAGGACATGATGCTCCTGCAATTTGAGACTCTGGTAGAGGTGCAGGTGTTGCACTAAAAAATGTCATCCTGACATTCTGCTATGTGTATGAGCTCATTATCACTCATACCTCCTCCTTTTGAAGTCTAACATATCATTTCTTCATTTCAAGCCTTGAAAATAAGAGAAAAGTTCTTAAAAATCTCCTTAACTGTGGTATCACACTTTCTCTTTATCTTGCCTATGGTCCCGCACCTAATGTTCATGACTCCTGCGTACGTGAACACACTTTATTTGTGTTATGGGTGTGGACCCCTGTAAAGATTAAAAATGCGCAAGTAAACTCAAAAATCTCACTTTTAGTAAATTCTAGAAGCCTCTAGAAATAATCTTGTTGTGGCAGAACCGCTCTTTTGAGGTTCATGTATCCCTTACCTTATGGAGCTAATCCCTTGATGTGAGGAGCTTATCCCTTTGAAGGAGGATTCTATCCCTTCATAGTTGGAACTGAAACCTCCTCTTTTCCACTATAAAAAGAGGCATTGGGTAGCCTCAAGGGGAGTTCAAGCTTTAGATTATTTGAGGTTAAGTGCTATTGGGATTCAGACTCATTTAAGTGAGATTTTTGTGAGGAGAGATCACATACCTCTATCTGTCTCGGTTGGAAGAGTGCAAGGCTTGTCAGAGTAGAGGAGATTCCTGCTTCAGACCCCGAGAAGGCCTGTTCAAGATCATGGTGAAGGTTGTAAGGTTTTCCTTCTTTCAAAGTTAATACAAATGAATTCATTTTTCTCAATAAGATGTTAATTAACTGTTTATTTCATGGATTCCTTGATCACCATGATAAGCATGATTTATGATGTTTACTATATATGTTTTATTTAATGTTTTCTTGTTTGTGACTGCAGGTTTATGAAGATAACTCCTTCAAGTGCACGAGGGACAACTACTTCGAACAAGCATTGGATCTACAATAAGTCCTTAACACCTTTATAGTATTCTTTTTCAAATCGCATATGTTTAGAGAAAGATAGGTTTATTTGGTTGTTTGTTGCTAGATTAATTTTTGGTAGTAGGGAGATCGATCTTGTTTGCTAGATTGATTAATCTGCCCAACGAATTGGTGACTTCGCTGGGGAGAGATTCTTGTTGTTTTTGGTTCTCCTTTATTTTGATTTGAGGAAAAGTTTTTCCTGGTTTTTGATTGATGGATATCTGCCTGGGTAGCTTAGGTTTTCTCTGTTTTTGAAAATTTTGAAGTCTTTTGAATTTTTCTCAAACTTTTCTAGGGACCACACTTTGTTTTCTTGCACAGTGTAGGCAATTTCATAATTTCCTTTAGTAAACAGTGCAGGATCGCACCTGTTACTACTAGGAGCCTGCGGACCCTGTTAAAATTTTTGAAAAATTCTAGATTTATTTTTCCAGTTTATCTTTAATTTGATTTATATTTTTTAGTATCTGCCCAAATTTTCATTGTTTCTGTCAAACGCCTTTTTTGAATGAGTTCCAGCAGTATTTATGATTTTGATGATTTTCTAGAAGTTTTTCAAGTTGGATTGCTTTTCGTTTGGTCTATGTAGTGACTCAAAGCATTGGAAGTTTGAAATACCTCAGATTACATTGGTATTTTCTTGCTAAGTCTCACCCGATTGTGAAATCCATCCTTTATTGAGAAATAGATCTAGTAGTTTCTTTGCAAATCTTTGAAAAAACTTTTTTATAGGTTTTGAATCTCATTTTTATAAAAGAAAACATATATGGATGTTTTTTGATTTTTTTTTTTATCCTGGAAAAATAGATCCTTAGTTTAATGAACAACTAAGTAAAACATTCCTCAAAAAATATTAAAGATTTTATTCAATTAGATTTTCAAAGTATGTAGATCTCAAGATTAGTTTTTGTAGTTTTGAGTGCTTTTAAAATTTGTAGATTTCTTTCGAAGGAAAGTTATTTTTGTAGTTTCAAGTTTTGAAAGTGAAAGGATTTTAGTGTGAGCATTTATTATTTATCTCGTTATGAGTTATTTTTGAAAAGACAAAAAGATTTTCTTCCAGTTATTCTTTATGTTCAAAGAAAGAATTGTCTCTTAAAAAGAATTGCATTCTCGAACTCTTTCTTTAGCTAGAATTTCACTGAAAGAAAACGAATTGATTATCATTTTTAGGTGCATTCTTAGTGTTTTTGGAAGTCGAGTCTTCACGCCATCAAAGTTTCATTTCCATACCTATTGACTTAAAGAACAACCCATAAAAGTAACGCTTAATTAAAATTCATCTAGTAATATTTTTATTTCTAGGGCTCTTATCACCAATTTAGCTTAGGCTAGTATCTTGGAATAGGGAGTAATTAACTCTCCAAGATAGTAAAAACAAACAACTAGATAAATCTTACGGTAGGAAATAAATCCAATTGTAATTGGTACAATCTGGGGCGCTTCTCTTAAAGGATTTAATCACGAGATCATGTCTGAACCTTTGAGACAATCAATTTTGTTTCATTGGGAAAGATAGAAGATTCTATGCGAATTACAAATGGTAAATCTCGAATTAACCATTGTTGAGGAGCCTGGGGTCACTTGTCGGTAAACCTCGGATTGACCATGTCGAGGAGCCTTTAAGGGGATTGAGCTTTGTTACTCTTCCCTTGCACGTGGGATCGGATTGTAGACTACTCCCCCAGTTGTATTTGTTACTATTGGTAACCTTAGTGTCCATAAGCTTAAGATTATTTCCTAAGGTGACGGTGAAGGAAATATCTCACTGTACCTGGAGCAGATGTCGACTAGACTCACTTGGACTCTCTGGGGGTTCTCTTCACACCAGATGGTTTTTTGAAAAAACTTGTGCCAATCTGTTTCATTAAGCAAGTTTTCGGGGTAACTGTTCCAACAACCCTTTCTGTATTAAATTTCTACTAAGTTGGATTTCATCACCAACTAGTGTTTTTTGTATGGGAAGTTATTGTTTGAGTGTGGTTTGAACTCTTAGATTTTTAGGCGTGTGATTCAACTGTTTGTTTCTTTAGAGACTTTAGGTGTTTTTATTGAGATTTTCTTTGTTTTCGTGTGATTGGTTAATATTTAATCGTGGCAGAATTACCGAGAAAATCCCGGAGACTTCAGGGGAATCCCCCTGAATATACACCAAGTCATATTGAAGGGTTGCATGCTCTAGTATCATCTAGTAGTGGTAGAATTAGATCAACAAAAATTGAAACTTCATCTATAGTTGTTCATCCTAATCATCAAATACCTACGAAAGAACACATTCAAGAACCGATTTCAGTTTTTGAAGTTACTGGTAGTATTTCCCCGTCTAGTGAACTAGCTAACGAACTTGAGATTTCCGAACCTGACATTGAACCTTCTGTTTTAGAAACATCCTCAAAATTTATTACACCAACTTCTAGCGATCCTGGATCACCTAGGGTAAGAAATATTTTTACTGAAGATCTTCCATCTGGCCTCATTTCTATTGAAGAACTTGCTAGTCCATACGAAGAGTTATCTCTTCCCGAATCCCCTCAGTATTTAAATCTTAGGGAGCGTGAATCTATTTTCTATAGCCCTATTCGAACTGACGCTTAGTATCTATCATTGAAAAACTTTTTAGAAAACCTGGGTCTTGCTTTTTCTCCACCTCGAATTCCATTTCATCCTATGCCTAGAGGTTACTATCCTTCATCCATTATGGCAGGAGTGTCATCTATGTTTTCCCAGACACCGGAAGCATTTTTACATGGTGGTCCTTCTGTTCCTTCAGGATATCAGGCTTTGTCTGGTACTTTCTCTGGAGTAGCTCCTCGACCAATTGAATAAGTATTATCATCTGGTCTTAATGGAATTAAAACTGAAACGTCGAATGTAGAGAAAATCTTTATGATGTCTGGTAATATTTCGAATCCTCAACCTCAAGGCAGTCAGTTACCATCCTGCAGACAATTTCAGGGAATTCAATTACCACCTATGGGGCAACCTCAAGGTAGTCAATTACCGCCTGGGGGACAACCTTCAGGCAGTCAGTCACCACCTGGGGGGCAACCTCAAGGTAAAGTTTTCCCAGGACAAACTGTGGCATCATATTATTTTGGAGAACAACCTCAGGGACAGTACATACCTCAATTTTATCAACCTTTAGGACAGTACATACCCCAAGGTCAACCCCAAACTCAATATGTTCCTCAAGGTCTTTATCAACACCAGCTTCAGTATGTGCCTCGGGGTTATCAACCTCAAGGTCAGTACCCAATTCAAGGTTTCCAACTGCCTTCTGGTCAATGATCTGTACAAGGAGCCAGAAATTTACCACTTACTTATCAACCCTACGTTCAACCAGGCTATGGTCCTTACGTTCAACCTTCTACGGGACAATACCCTGGAACAAACATGGCGTCGGATTCGTCCCAATTTCAACAGCCTATGCAACCTAATGTGCAGTTGTCTTCTCAACCTGGACAACCTTTGGTTTCTGGTCTAACCCAACAACTTGTTCAGTCTACTATTCAAACCCTTGCACCTGGTTCTATTCAGCAGTCTGGGCCTAGTACACCTAAGACTCCACCTCAAATTGTTGCAACTGCTGCAACATCTGTTCAACCTATAACACCTATTTCTAGAGTATCTGTAGCTCTGAGTTCCTCTATCCCTGTATCCATGCAAATCCGTCAAGTTTTTGTATCCAGTCAGGACCTTCATTTCGGACTTCACTCCAGATACCTGCGGGACAAGATGGTACAAGTATGATTGTCACAAGTCAACCACAATTCGTGTATCAACCATACCAGCGACAGCCTCAACTCGGTCCTCTTTCACAGAACCCAGCTTCTCAGTATCAACCATACCCTGGCTATACTTATCAACAGCCTCAAAAACCCCAGTTTGGTTGGGTTAATCTTGGTTTCCTGGGAGGTTACACAATTCCTAATGCAAATCCGATTCCCAGTTATCCTGGGTATCCTCCTCCTGGAACTGCTTTGGCTACTCAAGGTTTTTGCAACCCTAACCATCAGTTACCATTTATTGCAACTTTGGATTTACCTTATTTGACACACCTTACGAATGATCCAATTTTCTATTATCCGTACTGGCCGCCAATGCCGCATAAGTTGCCCAGTGATATACCAAAATTCGAGGGTAAGTCAGGAGAGGATCCATCAAATCATGTTATGACTTATCACCTTTGGTGTGCGTCTAATTCAATAATTGATGATTCAATTCGCTTACATATTTTCCAAGGAACTCTTATTGGTCTTGCCGCCAAATGGTACATTGAGTTACCACGAGGCTCTTTTAATAATTTCAGTCAGTTAGCAACTGCCTTCTTGACTCATTTTCAGTTACCTGTCAGATACGAAAATGGCACAGAACTATTAACTTCACTAAAGTAATCCACGTCCACATATATTTCTGATCATATTCATGAATGGCGACGTAGAAGCCATTTTGTGAAAGTTTACATTCCGGATCAAATTTTGGCGGAATGGTTTGTGAAATAATTCTTACCCAAAATCACTTAATATGTAGCTAAGTCTAGAGTTGTTACTGAGGAGCAAGTCATTTCTCAAGCTCAGTACCTCGACCTTGTCTATACGCAGTCAGGTACTTTACATGAAAAAATCCCTGATCTTCCAAAACAAGGTCAAATAACTGCATCTCCTTCAAGGTCTCATGCCGCTGATGGTCTGATTGGTACAGTTAATACTAAAAGCAAGAATAAATCTTCAAAGAATTCTTCTCCTATTATAACTTTACCTGATTCCCCGAAAGGAGAGTCTTCCCCCAAATTTTTTGCCGACAATCATGTCGTAGAGACATCTACGTCTAAATCTAAATCTGGCAGTAAAAAGAGAGGGAAGAATAAAAACGAAAACTGATAAAAATGAATCCAATGACGAAAAATGCAAGCCTCGTTATCCTTGTTACATTTGTGACAAGGATCATTTTACTGAAAAATGCCCACATCGAGTAGAGGTTTTGAAATTCATTAAAGGTTCACAACAACCTACTATCTTGAGGGATCCTTTTCCCACTCAAGATAGTAAGATTATTAGTTCTACCTCGAATGCCTTAGAAGAACCTATTCCGATGATGTCTCATGTCAGGATTGCGATGCGATCGCAAGATTATGGTAGTAAGAATCATGTTGATGGTAAAGAAGCAGAATATTCTAGTGCAAACACATCAAATACATTTCCTCCTATTTCTGTTCCGCTACAAATCGAGAAACCCAATCCAGACTTAGTAATCAAACCGCTTGCTAACGGTGTTGTTCGTAAATCAGCTTTCAATCCACATGCGAGAGATTCTCAGAATTACAACATTGTTGAGGACTTAGCTATTTCCCCTTCAACAATGTCAACTTTGGAAGTGCTGCAATCGTGCCCAGCACAACGTAAATTACTTTTATCTAGCATAGGATTTTTCGATATTTAAAACTCGAACCTAATAATCTTCGATTTAGAGAATAGTACACCATGCAAACCTCACCAAATGGCTTTCCAAATTCTAGTATTAGTAAAAAACAGACCAATCTTTCAGGCTGTGATTGATGAGGCAGCTTTAATGTGTATTATGTTGATCCAGTGTTGGAAATAGCTTGTTTCTCTTACACTCAATCAGTCTCCGAAAATTATAAAGTCTTTTGATGGCCGAGGTTTCCACGTTTTTGGTATTTTGCAGGATTTACCCATAGGGGTCGAAGGTAAAACCATAAATCTGGATGTGGAAGTGGTTGATGCCCCTCTAGATTACAACCTTCTCCTGGGTCGTAGTTCGTATTATGCTATGAATGCTGTTGTTTCATCGGTCTTCCGGCTTATCAAGTTTCCACATCAAGAAAATATCATTACAATATATCAGTTAAATTATTTTTCTTTCGATCCAGCCTCTACAGAAACAATCCAGTACGTCGGTAAAATGACTATCCCTTACAAGGATGTTGGACTAGGTTTGATTAAAGATTTTGGTTTACTAGGAACTTTTTCCTTTCCTCCTCCTAACGTATCGCCTTCTATCACAACTATTCATATGATTTCATCAAATACTATTATGTTTGATGATCCTTGGACCGTACCTTCCAAATCCGAGTTAGACTCATTTGATGGTGCGATGCCTTTGAGTCCATTTGAAATTGCATATCAAGCTGTACAGTCACTTTCCAATCCTTATTCAACCAAAATTGATCCAATGAATGGGATCCATGAGGAATCACTTTCTATATCTAGTTTAGCCGCAATTACATTTCCCGATCTTGTTCATACTGATGAGAAGATTTGTGAACTTTTGTTTGTTGACGATTTACCATGGGAAGATCTACATCACCGATCTTCATTTTTACTTGAGCTGGATAATTTTGAAGATGATTTCACTTCTATTTTTACTGTTGAATATGTCAAATAACCGCAGAATCCATTGCGAAATCCTGATTATGAGTTAAATTTGGAAAATATCTCTCGAACGACTCTAATTGACATTTCAGTAAAGCTAGGAATAATTGAAAACATTCATATAGGTGCTTGCTGTACGGAAGATGAAATTCAAACTTATAAAGTCCTATTTCAAGAATTTCGTGACGTGTTTGCCTAGTCATATGAAGAAATTCCGGGGATCCATCCATCAATTGTCGTACATGAAATCAAGACTTATCTGGATGCCAAACCTGTCCGTCAACGTTTACGTCAAATACATCCAAGAAAATCTCCTGCTATCAAAGCTGAAGTTGAGAAATTACTTCGTGCAGGTTTCATTTATCCAATTCCTTTAACCGATTGGGTATCAAATATTGTTCCTATTAACAAAAAACAAGGAACAGTAAGAGTATGTATCAATTATAGGGATATTAATCAAACTTGTCCTAAAGACAATTATCCAACCCCCTATATCGATCAAATTATTGATGATTGTGCCTACAATGAAATTTTTTCCCTTATGGATGGTTTTTCTGGTTACAATCAAATAAACATACTCCCTGCTAATCAGCCAAAAACAACTTTCATTTGTCCATGGGGGACGTTTTCTTATTTAAAACTACCTTTTGGATTAAATAACGCTGGGGAAACTTTTCAAAGGGCTATGTCTTACGCATTTCATGAAATTAAGCACATTGTGCAGCCTTATCTCGATGATCTACCTGCTCATTCATCGTGTAGGGTCAACCATCTCACTCATTTACGAGCAATATTTATGAGATGTAGGCATTATCGAATTCGGCTGAATCCACATAAATGTGTTTTTTGTGTAGAATCAGGTCGCTTACTGGGATTTATTGTTTCAAAAGAAGGCATTCGTGTTCATCCATCGAAGGTCTAAGCTATTGTTAATCTGCCTTCTCCTTCAACTTTGCGCCAACTCCAAATTTTGCAGGGGAAAGCAAACTTTTTACGTCGATTCATTCCTAACTATGCTAAGCTAACAAATGGTTTTACCAGGTTGTTAAAACAGAATGTTCCATTCTTTTGGGATGAGATCACTAATCGATCTTTTGATGCACTCAAACACGCGTTGACCCATGCACCGTTATTGCATCCTCCCAACTACAATCAGGATTATTTTTTGTACCTCGCTGCCTCTCATTCCACCATTGGGATGGTTTTAGTTCAGGAAGATGAATTCAACAATGAACATGTGATTTACTATCTTAGTTGAAATCTGCATCCGAATGAGATCGAATACATGCATGTGGAGAAATTGGCCTTGGCAGTTGTTCAAGCTGTCCAACGATTTTGACACTACATCTTATTACGCAAAACCACAGCAATTTCTGACTGTAACCCTATGATGTACATTTTGACCAAAAAATTTCCAGGGGGCAATTATTCCAAATGGATAGTTATCCTGCAGGAATTTGACTTGGAATTTGAAAAATTCAAGGCAAAGAAATCTTTGGTTTTTGCAGAACTGATGTGTGCTTTCCCCTCTACTGATACTGAAACTATGGCGGAGCAGCCCATTGTGGACGAATCCTTGTTTCTTATCAGTACTCTTGATCCATGGTATGGGGATATTATTTTTCATCTCCAAACCCAATATTTTCGGCTTGAAATTTCACGATATCAGTGACGGAAAATACGTTTCCAATCCCAACAATACAATATTATTGGTGATACACTCTATCGTCGTGGAGCAGATTCTATTTTCCAACGCTGTCTTACTCATGAAGAAGCTGAGAAGGTTTTAAATGACTACCATTATAGAGCATGTGGCGGTCATATTTCTGGGTATGCCACAGCCAAAAAGATATTGCGCGCCCGTTATTTCTGGTCGTCGTTATTCAAAGATTGTATTTGTTCAGTTCGGAAATGCCACAATTGTCAAGTCTTTGATCGTAAAATGTGTTCGCCACCTGCTCCTCTTCACCCTATAATTGCTGTCGGTCCTTTCGCAAAATGGGGTATTTAATTTATTACATATAACCCTCACTCGGTCGAGGGGCATGCATATATTATTTTAGCGATAGATTATTTTACTAAGTGGGCCAAGGCGATGCCTACATTTTTAGCAGATGGCAAGACTACTGCAAATTTCATATTCAATCATATAATTGCTATATTCAGTGTTCCTCAAGCCATTATTACTGATCATGGAAGTCATTTTCGAAATATCATGATGATTGAACTGATAGATCAACTTCGCCTGCGCCACGATAGTTCTACTCCATATTATCTGCAGGATAATGATATGATTGAATCTATCAATAAAGTTTTAGTCACTATGATTAAACGAATTATTGGTATTCATAAGTTGAATTGGCATTCCATGTTATTTTTAGCACTTTGGGCATATCAGACCTCAGTAAAAACATCAACTATTTTCACTCCCTTTCAACTAGTTTACGGTTGGGAAGCTGTGTTATCGATTGAATGCAAAATTCCATCATTGAAATTAGCCATAGAATTACTCCCATCTACGTCTGAAGAGGACAAATTTTTTTTGTACTTGGCTCAGCTAGATGAGAATAGACGAAAAGTTGCATTAGCAAACGAGGCTCATGTCAAATGGATAAAAGCTCAGTACGATAGAAGTATTACCCCTCTTAATTTTTCAGAAGGAGACATAGTCTTATTGTACGATCAAGCCAACGATAAGGTAGGAGCTGGAAAGTTTGTGCCCATGTGGCATGGTCCTTTCATTGTTAAGAAGAAGATGGCAAAAGGGGCCTATGTGCTGATAGATTTCGACAATGTCTCTTTAGATAAATCCATAAATGGGCTTTATCTGAAGAGATATTATGCTTAAATTTGGTGTGGATATTTTTTATTAGATTAGATTTCTTTGCTGCTGGTGTGTCTTAGATTAGAAAATCATGCCTTGTTTAGAGTGTGTTTTTATCACTATTCCTGCTTATCTGAGTTTTACTCTTGATATTGCAGATGTCGACATCTCTTCAAACCTACATTGGTTTTGCTGATGGTGCTTTTCATAGTACACGGAACATTTCTTCCGCAACTTGGGTTATCTATTCACCCTCTGACGAGTTAGTATCCATGCATAGGGTAAGCCTCAGTCAAACAACAAATAACATTGCAGAGTATAGTGCAGTGATTGAGTTATTATCTGAATCTATATCATTTGGAATTTGGAGTTTGATTGTTAGGTTGGATTCTGAACTTGTTGTATTACAGCTTAATAGGGTTTATGCCATTAGAAATCGAGTGTTATTACAGTTATTTTTAAGAGTTCATCTCTTGGAACGTAAATTTGATTACATTGAATATCAGCATATTCCAAGACATTTAAATACATTAGCATATGCAGTTGCTTCTAGTATGATAAATAGACATTTGCAATAATCAAAACAGTAAATTAAACAACATTCAATAACATTTACACAGATAGCCAGTAATAGTGATATATCGTAATATAGAAGTGTTTCAAAAAATATACATCGTCTTCGATCATAGGTTGGAAACACCTTATGATCGACAAAAATGATATACAAAAGATCAAAAATATGAGTCTACGACACGATCATCCTAGCACTGATGATGATCACAATAAGAGACCACTGCCCGGGCCACCCTACATAGGAACCTCCTAAAAGGTCCTGGGATACCAATCACATATCTCTGTAATCTGAGTGGAATATCATCTATGTTCGTCTCTAGAATGTCTAGAGTCAGGCGCTCTAGGTGATGCTCTAAATCAGACAAGATATCGGCTGATTGGCCCTCTCGGGTTGGTGCTGCAGTAGCTGGATGCCTCCTCTCATAAGGCTGGAGATGGGCTGGTAGCCGTGGGCCCACATCTGCATTTAAAACTTTTGATTATTAGTTTTGAGACGATTTAAAAAAAAATTAATTAATTATAACTTAGAAATTGTTGAAAAATGATTTTTACCTGATTCATCCCACTGTTCCCCTGCTGGGAGAGCCATCTCTCGGTCGTCACGGAAATATATCCCGGCGTATGGAAAGTCCTTTATAAAAAAAATTGGCGCTCTATCCAACAAAAATATGAAGGAGGAAATCGAACAATCTCGATGCCCTCAGCAGCATGACGGGCCATCAAAGCAACCTAACGAACCATCCTAGGTTCTCGAGGTCGACCAGCATCAACAAGATTGTTCTAAGGAGCTAACATGGGGATCCTCTCTAGAGAAAAGGTGACTACAATGGATCCATATTCAAAGTTATTTATCTTTCCGTTCTTTTCTCTGTTTAGTTGGCCTTTTACATTGGCCAACAAAGCTTCGCACCAGTTGAAAATGGTGCCTTGAAAACAGTCTACAACAATGCGCATCTCAGAACCGGTAGCCACATGAAACGTTGCACTCCCACACATTCTGGTGACATTAAATGCAATAAATTTAAGCTCAGGACAGATAATAGTTTTTATGTCAATCCGTTTGTCTCAGGGGTCTGCCTAATCATCACAGAACTCTAGTCGAAGACTAGCGACAGACTGGCCACCTGGCCTAGTCCCAAACATAGAAATTTTTTCACCCCTCTTGGACAAACCAGTCAAAAAATAGATATCCTCTAACTCAATTTTGAGCCGATGGCCGCCAATAATGAAACAATGGTCCTGTACATTCCATGTGTTCACCAGCCATGTCAGGAGGTCTACTTGTGCCCTCATGCCTAAATGGCCCAGAATTTATACAAACCACATGTTCTTAATGCCTGCATTGTAGGAAAATGATTCATTGCAGCATCATATATGTCTTCATGCTCGTTTTCTCTCCAAATAAGCATCTTGTATGTCCTACAATGCATAAAAAGACATATTATAACAAGATTTTTCGAAAAATTTTAGACAGGAATTGAGAAAATTTAGTTTGAAATTTCATTGCGCCGGGTCTGCACCTAAAGTTCATACACAATGCGTAGATACGCACAGGCTCTGTGGAACAGCTATGGACCCAAGACTTTTTCCAATGTAAAAAAAATTCGGGATCCACAGGGCCCGCGTGTTGCACCTACGGACCCCCGCGGGCGATTTTTTCAACATATTTTTTCTTAAAAAATGAAATCTAAAGCCTAAAAAAGAAATATAAATAGATGAAATACAAGATAAGGAGGTCATGGATAACTTGGAGCTGACGGTTCTCAATTTTATTGGATGGATTTTCCAGAATATTTGCATGAATGTTTTTACCTAAATCTCTTTACTTTTCACTCTGAACACAAATGGTAAAAATGAAGTTAGAAAAGTCCTTTTTATAACTTTTTTCAAATAAATGAATTTTTAATTTGTTTATTTTTCACTTTGAAAAGGTTATTTTTGAATGTATATTTATTTATCTTAAACAGGTATGTGTAATGTTTCGAGTTTTTGAGCAGAAATTGAATTTTTTAGGAAAATTGATCGTTTTCAACAAAGAGCATAGTTTTATCACTTTTTTTCGGACTCTTTCAAAAAATTTACGAAAAAGCGAAAACTTGGAGTCCTCTTTTAAGCTCTTTTCAGACTCTTGAAAATTGAAAATATTGCAGAGCACTTGATTATTTGTACTCGTTAAAATAAATGAATTATCGTCCTTTCAGTATAAGTTTACCTCTTTTATGGACTGAAATGGACTATTTACGAAAAACGTATACGTTGACTAAATACGGTCAATAGAGTTCTCTCTCACATTATTTTATCCTTTTTCGAGCCCGAGAGACTAAATTTACAAAAAATTACCCCCATGTAGTCTTCTTAATTTTTTTTCTTCTTACACCTTAAAATTGAAAAAACACTGAGTTTCTCCTATACTGGACTCGTTAAAATGTAACAGTAAAGGACCTATTCAATTTTAAACAGGAATGAACCACTCCTTCTTAGGGTTCGAATCTTAAACTAAGTTGGACTCATCCGAAGGATGAGCTTATAAAAAATAAAATGTTATCCTCCTCAAGCTTGTCAAAAATAAACAGGTACTTGCCAGAAATGGTGGTGGAAAGAGAGAAAAATGAACCTGTTTGTTGTATTTTGATTTTTCGAAAAGTCGTTAACCACTCTTGAACACGACACTTTTGTTAACCTAGGTTGGGAAAATCCTTTATCTAACAGTTAATCAAACCATATTGAAATTCTTCAGCCAGTTTCTAGGTATTAACTTTGGGTCAGTTGTGACCAAGCCATCTACAATGTCGTTATGTGTTCAAGAGGACAGTTCAAACAAACCATTCATCTACAAAATATCTGTCATCCATTTTTACCATCCCTGAGTCAGTCCTTGCCAATATGTTTCTGCAAAACTTGATCTATGATTTCGTGTTGTGAGCTTGCCTACGACGAATCACTTCCTATCGACGAAAGCTCATTATCTAGGAAGTTGATCTAGAAATCGTAAGTAAAGGTTGCATCATTGAACTTCGATTGAATGATTCCATGACATGTTCGACTTCATCTCATTCATTCAAATTTCATGGATTGTACTGAGTACTTTGAGAGCCATTAACATTACTGGTGGTTACTCTCACACTTGTTAATAGTTTAGATCATTGACTGGTAATCAAGTGGTTTCTACCATTTTCAACTTCAACGCATTCATTCACATGGATAGAATCGTACTAGTTCGAGAAGCAGAAATAAAGACCCTAGATCTAGTTTCTACCATCCAGGCTGCAAGGAATTTTGTTATCATTTACACATTGGAATATTCATAAAAAGATGGCTGCATCCATACTATGTCTACACATGTCTATACTGTTGATGTATTCAAAATTGTTCCTGTATCAGAATAGTTTAAAATTAGTTTCTAGTTAGTTTTGATCTGAGTATGGGAATTCCTACCTCAGCGATGATACATATACATATATATTTTGCATTGAATGTTTTTACAGGTTCCAACTGGGGTGTCCGTAGGATGATCCTTGAAATGATAAAGTACTGCACTCTTCATATATGACAGACTTCACCTTCATCTATTCCAAACTTTGCACTTTAGGGGGCAATCTGTTTCACTGAAAATTGTCATCCTGACATTATTCTATGTGTATGAGCTCATTATCACTCATACTTCCTCCTTTGCAAGTATAACATATCAGTTTTTCATGTCAAGCCTTGAAAATAATAGAAAATTTCTTAAAAATCTCCTTAACTCTGGTATCACACTTTCTTTGTATCTTGCCCGCGGTCCTGCACCTAATGTTCATGACTCCTGTGTACCTGAACGCACTTTCTCTGTGTTATGGGTGCAGACCCTTGTAAAGATTAAAAAGGCGCAAGGAAACTCAAAAATCTCACTTTTAGTAAATTCTAGAAGCCTCTAGAAAGAATCTTGCGGTGGCAGAACCGCTCTTTTGAGGTTCATGTATCCCTTACCTTATGGAGCTAACCCCTTGATGTGAGGAGCTTATCACTTTGAAGGAGGATTCTATCCCTTCATATTTGGAGCTGAAACCTCCTCTTTTCCACTATAAAAAGAGGCATTGGGTAGCCTCAAGGGGAATTCAAGCTTTAGATTATTTGAGGTTAAGTGCTGTTGGGATTCAGACTCATTTAACTCATATTTTTGTGAGGAGAGATAACATACCTCTATCTGTATCGGTTGGAAGAGCGCAAGGCTTGTCAGAGTAGAGGAAATTCCTACCTTAGACCTTGGGAAGGCTTATTCAACATCAAGGCTAAGGTTGTAAGGTTTTCCTTCTTTCAAAGTTAATACAAATGAATTCATTTTTCTCAATAAGTTGTTAATTAACTGTTTATTTCATGGATTCCTTGATCACCATGACAAGCATGATTTATGATGTTTACTATACAGGTGCTATTTAATGTTTTCTTGTTTGTTACTGTAGGTTTACGAAGATAACTCCTTCAAGTGCACGAGGGACAACTACTTTGAACAAGCATTGGATCTACAGTAAGTACTTAACACCTTTATAGTATTCTTTTGCAAATCACATATGTTTAGAGAAAGATAGGTTTATTTGGCTGTTTGTTGCTAGAATACCTTTTGGTACTAGGGAGATTGATCTTGTATGCAAGATTGATTAATCTGCCCAACAACGGGTCAAGATGTTCCTTGGTCCAGGGGATCCGCGTGAACATGTGGTTGGATGTATGGAACAGTGGTGCGACAGGACTACCAAAGAGTGGGTCCATATATTTCATCATGCCCTAAGACCACTTCCTACTAAATTTTATTTAAATGTGGAGCTCCATCAATGTACCCGCCATTGGGAAACATTGAAAGATGAATTTCTGGGGACATTTGGGTTAGTAGGTGGAACAGTGTAATATTCCTAATTAGCGACAACTAATTGGAATATTCGATTTTGTATATTTTTTCCATGTATGGTTTGTAAATAAATAAAAAGTGAGTAAAGAGGGTCTAAATCACTTAAGTAGAGTAAGACATCTGCCTAGTACCACAACATTGTGACTCAAGGGGAATCAAGGGGGCCAAACACCACGTAGAGGAGGGGGGCCTACGTACACTCTAGAAGCTTCTGCGCAGATAAGGATGAGTATGTGGAGGAGAGAGAGGCTATGTTGGGTTTTGGAGGGAAAAAAATGCTATAAATTATGGAGGAGCCTCCTCATTTGGATCATTCTTAAGTTGATGATTTTTTAGTGATACATTTGTCTTCTTGAGCACACTGGCTGTTTAGCCTATCTGCAACACTATTTAGTGCATTGAGTGTCTCCGGCCGGAGATCTCGCCCTTAGCCCTGGTGGACTTCGAGTGCCTGCTCGGGCAAGGTTAGTTCTTCAGTATTTTGTGAGTATTTTTGTTTTTTGGGTTTTTTGTGGAGCTGGAGCTTAGAGAGACTACGCAGTCACTGGGAGAGAGGATGCAGTCCATTGTCGAGGCGCTTCGGATTGGGGTTTCTGCAGGTGATTTCGCTGGGATTTTGAGCATGGGGTCAACCTTTGCCCCTAGGAGAATTTTGGTGAAGTTTGCGGCAGTATTTCAGCTATTTTCATCTATCCACTATGCAGAGCCTTGGAGGCCAGCATAATTCAATGGGGAGGCAGTTTCTGGTGATTTCCGGGGTTGGCCATTCTTGGAATGGTTTTTGGATTTTGTCTGGATTGTTGAGGAGAGGATTTTTGCTGATTTTTAGCTCATTTTTGCAAGGGTATCATCCCCTAATCTTTAGTCCATTCCTACAGTAGCAGCTACACGGCATTTTCCCAGCAGCTGGGACTCAGTTCATAGAGAAACCATTTCCTATCTTTTCTGAGAGTTTTTTCTTACTTGCTCTGGGAAAGATCGCTTCTTGTACTTCATTAAATTTCTCATATTAATAAAATGGCTCAATATTTCCTCCGTATGTTTTCTGGTTGATTTTTTGTAGTTTCTGTTGTTTCCGCAGTTGTTGTATTCTCTTTCTATTATATGTCTATTATTGTGTTTTGAGCGTTCTAGTTCTATACCACTTGGTGCGTTTATCTTTCACTCTTATATAGAGTCTGGAAAGGGCCAGGTAGCCTCCAGATCTCGTCCTCTTTTTAGAGGTGAAATATCTGGTAAATGCCCTCCCAGTCTATCTTTGGTTGGAGTTTTCCGTGTGTTAGAGATATCCCTAAAACGGGATATTACTGTAGTATCAGAGCATAGTTCTGGATCAGCCTGTGGGGCTATTTATCTATGACACCAGAAGAGAAACCGTGGGGACATTATCACAATGCCTACATTCTTACCTCTAGTACCGAGTGAGAAAGGGAGGCAGCATGATCATATACCCTTTGGAGACTATTTCCGTAAATGGAAGTCCATGGGGGAAGACTTCAGAGTAGCTTTTCCTTTCAAATATTACTGTCCGCTCAAGCAGAATGAAAGTGAATGGAACAATGGGGGATCTAGCACACATATTTCAAAGTTGCAGCATACCACTAGGAGGTCACCTTTTCCCATGTATGAGGGATCCATTGATCCCTATGAGTCTAAGCCCAAGAAGATCAGAACATTGAAAAATATGAGTTTATTCTAATTTATTTTCAGATCCATAGGAAATGCATCCACCTTTGAGGAGGTCAAGAAGATTGAAGAAAAAGAAGAGGAAGTACCATGCACTTCCTATTCTCATCAAGAAGAAGATATTGAGAATGGAAGATATTTGGATCATCAGATTCTTAGTGATTACCTTGTTGAGTATAGATCTCAACCTAGAGCCTTCAGGGAGACTCTAGATTTTCCTCATTTCATCCAGCTAAAGGAAGAGAAGAGGCCATGCAGTAGAAAAGAAATCAAAGGCAATAGTTTTTTTTTCTACCTTTGATGGGTCATCTAATGCAAGAACTTGGGTGAGAAAGTTGGAGGAATTTTTCCTACTACATCCTGTAGCAGGGAAAGAAGCTGTTGAAATCTCAGGGCTGCATTTGGAGGGTGAAGCCTATGATTGGTGGTGCATCCACTTGAGCCATGCAAGGGTGAAGACTTTTGTAGAGTTCACTCAAAGTTTGATCCAAACCTTTGATGGAGAAAGAGAAAAGAAAGAAGACATCACATCACCTCTTGAGGATGCTTGTGATAACGTTGTCCCACTCATGGAGGAGCAACCACATGCATCAACAGTTGGGCAGCCAACACTTTTGAGCAAGGGACTATTGTAGCCCTACAAGAAGTTCCAAATGCACATCAAGGTATGAAAATATTTCCACATTCCATCGTTGCAGCAAATTCTTTTGATTAATGTGGAGATTTAATTTTGCATGACCAACAGTCAAATATCATAGCTACTATAGAGCAGCTTGGTTGCACTGTGCTATGCAACATGGAAACACTCACAAAGGAATCAAACCATCATTCTCATGAGCCATTTTTGGATGGTACATCACATTGGAGTTTGGGTTTTTAAGCCTTGAAGATTGATGGTAGACATCTTGGATTAAGAAACCTTTTCTCCCTTCAAGATGAAACTTTCTCAATGAGCTCTTCTCAGCTCAAAGAGGAACTTCTACTTTCATATCCAAGATCTCATTGGTTTTGGAAGACTATGGATGAAAGGGAGGTCTCAAGGAGAGATCTCATTAGAGATGCACTTCGACACACCATGGAATGCAATGCTTTCCTTCCCTTCTCACAAGAGAAAATAGAAGATGGAGGACATCTTAGGATGGATAACATCTCTCATGCTTGTGTTAGACATTCCTTGAGCCATACACATCATGACGGGAAGTTTTTTCCTACCACCTATTTGATTCTTGATAGGGTCTCATTGATCCTTGAGAAGCTTACATTTCAAAATACCCTAAAGTGCAAAGACAAGAATTTGATTTGGGAGGATGGTAACCCTCATGGGAGGAGTACTAGGATGAGGAGAAGGAGGCATCCACAAGTGATTGAGTGGATGTGGTTGATGAGCAAGCAGCTAGGAATCTACCTGCAGATCTATGATACTGGGCAGCAGGAGGCTTGGCTGCACTGGTTACTCTTGAAAGAGTTTGGCCATCACTTGGATAACACTCTTCCTAAGAGTAGGAGGATGGAGAAAAGATTACAAGATACCTGCATCATTAAGCAGAATAAAGAATTGATGCATGATGATGATGTGTCGTCATCACATGAGTTGTATTATGGAAGTATGAGGAGGAAGAAAAATAATTTGTTGCTTTGCTTGGGGGAGCAAGGGCAGATTTGCTCTTACACTTTGTATGATGTTGCAGGACGAGGGGATGGCACTATATCCTTAGTATTTGATGATGATTGGGAAGCACTTCCATATTGGGAAGTATTCCACATTTGTTGCATCATTATTGGGAGAATATTTGACAAGGAGCATGTCAAAGAACAGAGTTGTGTATTTACATGGGCTTGTTTGTATAAGCTCACAGCGCTTTCACTTGGGAGCAGAGACTTATGGATGAAGTGTGCCCAGTGGAAATATGGTGGATCCATAACCCATAGGTCCCAGGATCACTTAATATTTTTTTCACTTCATGAACAAAGAGGAGGTAATGATGAAAGAGACATCTATCACTATGGCATATTCTTCTTAACTTGGGTTTTCAAGCATAAGGAGGATTATCTTTTTGCAGCACATAGTTCATTCTTGTTCATAGCATGCCAAAAAACTATGAAGGACTCATGTATGGACCCATGTAACATATTACTTATGGCATATGGTGAGAATCTTGTTTATACATTCATTGATTTGCACACTCTTACCATTCTTATGCAGTGCATTGCTTCACAAGAGGGCAAGCTCGTCAAATTGATCCATGAATTGTATTGGGCCAATCTACATGATGGAGGTAGCCATCTCTTTTGTGGCCTTGGGAAAATGTTTTAACACCACATGTATGTTCATTTGCTGACATGCATGATTAACCATGTAAAAATAAACATTTTTCCATGTACTTTTATCAAGAAGCAACTTGCAAAACTGTGTTGTCACTACTGGGAAAGTTGTTGGTACCTTCTTGCATCACTTCTAACCTTCAGCATTTTCTTCCTTTTGCTGCTGATCATGTCTCCATTTGCTGATATAGATAATATTTGTATGGGAGGCTTGATTATGAGGGAGACACATGAGTTGGATGTGTCCGTGAGTGGGAAAAAGTCTCACAATTTCTGCACTACATGTTCTAATGGGAGCATGAAAGGAGATATGGCCACCACAGCCAATTATTTGTTCTCTTTTGAGGTGGGCCATAAGATTGATATTCATCCATTTTAAAGCCATGGGAAAGTGCTTGATCATGTATTATTGTTGTTACATTCAACCATTTACTATCCTTTAGTAGATGTGATGAATCATGGACATTTCTTGCCATGTAATTTTTTGAAGTTGCAGTGGATGAGACTGCGTTGTATCCTTGTGAGAAATTGTTTGCATCATGTATCATCATGTAAAACCTTCAGAAAAACTCTCATTAGGATGTTCCATGATGACCATGTCCTATTCTTCATGGATGGATTATATTGGGCCAACTTGTTCCTCATTGTTGGAGGAGCCTTCTTTGGAGGATTGTTCTTCATTTTGCCATTGGAGGGCAATAATTTTGTAGCCCAGGATCAACATACACTCTATAATTGTCATGAGTGGAGAGAAGGACAACATGGAGTAAGCTATGATGCTTTCCAAGCTCATATTTTAATCCCACCTTCATTACCGGAGCTTGAGGTTGAAGGAGATTTTCAGGAGTTGCCTTATTGGGAGGTGGCCCATTTTGTTGGGATGATTGCTTGGCAATGGAGGATCCACATGAGGGAGATGTTCCTCATTATATTCCATACTCCATGCCTTGAGTGGAGATTCTTTAGATCCATCACTTCAGTTGCTTGAGGACAAGCAACATTTTTCTGGGGGGGACTGTAATATTCCTAATTAGTGATAGCTAATTGGAATATTCGATTTTGTATAGTTTTGTCGTCTATGGTTTTTAAATAAATAAAAAGTGAGTAAATAGGGTCTAACTCACTTAAGTAAAGTAAGAAATCCGCCTAGTAGCACAACGTTGTGACTCAAGGGGAATCAAGGGGGCCAAACACCACGTAGAGGAGGGGGGCCTACGTACACTCTAGAAGCTTTTGCGTAGATAAGGATGAGTATGTGGAGGAGAGAGAGAGGCTACGTTGGGTTTTGGAGGGAAACCAATGCTATAAAATATGGAGGAGCCTCCTCATTTGGATCATTCGTGAGTTGATGATTTTTGAGTGAGACATTTATCTTCTCAAGCACGCTGGATGTTTAGCATGTCTGCAGCACTGTTTAGTGCATTGAGTGTCTCCGGTCAGAGATCTCGCCCTTAGCCCCAGGGGACTTCGAGTGCATGCTCAGGCAAGGTTATTTCTTCAGTATTTTATTAGTATTTTTATTTTTTGGGTTTTTTGCATAGCTAGAGCTTAGAGAGATTGCGTAGTCATTGGGAGAGAGGACATAGTCCATTGTGGAGGAGCTTTGGATTGGGGTTTCTGCAGGTGATTTCACCGAGATTTTGAGCAAGGGGTCAGCCTTTTCCCCTAGGAGAATTTTGGCAGATTTTGCGGCAGTATTTCAGCTGTTTTCATCTAGCCATTGCGCAGAGCCTTGGAGGCCAGCGTAAGTCACTGGGGAGGCAGTTTCTGGTGATTTCTGGGGTTGGGAATTCTTGGAATGGTTTTTGTATTTTGTCTGGATTGTTGAGGAGAGGAGGTTTGCCGATTTTCAACTCATTTCAGCAAGGGGATGAGCCCCTAATCTTCAGTCCATTCCTACAGTAGCGGCTACATGAAATTTTCCCAGCAGTTGGGACTCAGTACATAGAGCAGCCATTTCCTATCTTTTATGAGTGTTTTCTTACTTCCTCTGGGCAAGATTGCTTCTTGTACTTCATTAAATTTCTCAGATTAATAAAATGGCTCAGTATTTCCTGTCTATGTTTTCTAGTTGGGTTTCCATAGTTTTTTTTGTTGTCGTAGTTGTTGTATTCTCTTTCTATTATATGTCTATTATTGTGTTTTGAGCGTTCTAGTTTTATACCGCTTGGTATGTTTATATTTCACTCTTAGACAAAGTCTGGAAAGGGACAGGTAGCCTCCGGATCTCATCCTCTTTTTAGAGGTGAAATATTCGGTAAATTCCCTCCCAGTCTATCTCTGGTTGGAGTTTGCCGTGTGTTAGAGATATCCTCGAAACAGGGTATTACAAACAAAGGCGCTTGATGAAGCTCTGAAAGACATTGACACTGTTGCATGGGGCGAATCAAACCTGTATGTCTCACCTGAAGCACGCATATGGAAAACACAGGTACCAAGTATGCTCAATTACTGCAACCTAGCCCCAAAAGAAGGTAAGAATGATCCACAAGCAGTTTCTGACTAAGAATTGGAAGGGATGTGCACCGTTACCAGACTACACAGGCTGCGAATGGGTAGTAGTGAGACACACCCTATGTTGGCCAAAATGGGGGATTTAGATATAGGAGGCAGAGTTATCATATATCTAGGAACTCCTACAACATGGTAACAACTGCATTCAATTCTTAGCCATGCAGGTTATTATAGAAATTTCGTTTGGGGGTATGCACTGATCACAGCACCTCTAAAAGAATTGCTTATGATAGACGTCTGATTATGTTGGGATGCACATGTCAGGAAAACATGTCTTCGGTTTTGAAGTACCTAGGGATCAAGCCTGTGTTGGGGGAATACGCGCAGGAGGCGCAGGTGTTTAACCCGAGCGTAGCAGGTATGTCGAGCGTAGAGGAGGTGCAAAAACTAGCCGTTAGCACAATAACATCTGGTAAAAAGAAAAATTTACCATTGAAAGGAGAGGCCCACTGGCATTTAATGGGGTGAATTTCGGGGATATTTTACCATTTACCTGATTGTAAGTTCCAGGCGAGATTTACCCTACCATTGGATGACCACGGGCACTATAAAAGGGTAGGATAGCTCAGACAAGGGTTCTGTCTCACTTGCATAGCTTGTACTTATCGTCTTTGTCTCAAACGAACTTGAGTTGTAATATTTTTCGGGTCTGCAGTCCCTTTCATGTATGATCAACCTACTCCTTCTAACACTCACCACCCAGAGTGGGGATTAATTTTCCATGCTAGGATGACGGCCACTAACCCTGCTGATCCCTCGACACCTATAGACCTAGAAATTGAGGAAGTAATGGAGATTGGGTCTAAGGATGTAGAAGTGCTCTATACTCCGGTCACAAGGAAGGGAAAAGAGAAAGCACAAGGCTCAGGAAAGCCCCCAAAAGTTGTGAAATGGGCTGCAGGGAAGCCCAGGACTTCCCCAAGGCATGCCCAATCCCAGCGAGCAATGCTTCAGGCTCAAGTTGCGCTAGAGGAAGCCCAGCCCGCTAATCAGATCAACTGGTTACCTCCCTTCATCCAACTATGAAAGCCCTCGACGTGCACACCAAAGAACCTCGATGGCCTGATTACCTATCTGCAGATGCCACTAACCCCAGGGGAGGTCCCTGTCCTTAGTGACCCTTGCAGAAGGCTCCATGAGGTCAAATTCAATGATCATGACATGGAGACTTATGAAGCCTTCCCTTAGCTAGCCCCCGCATTGTACTTTGACATGATTTATGGGAACGATGGGCTCACAATCATTCCTAAGTGCTGGGTATGTGGATTGGCTAGATCCGAGCTCTTGAACCCGCTGCAGATTCCCCAGTTTGGATACCACAATGTCACGAATCGGCTGGCCCAATAGTTGCTCACCTTAATTCACGATAGTCGCCTATCGATTTGGGACAGAGTCCCCATTGACGCTACGTTGTTTCACAGAATTACGGGCCTTCCCATCAATGGATGGCACCCTATGAAGCATGTGGGCAAGAAATATGAGGGGGAAACTGTTGAATATGTGCGTCAGACCTACGATGTGGAAAGGAATACGCGGGGATTCATCATCAAATCTATTACTGACCTTGCTACGCAGATGGGTACCGTGTTATTAGAATGCAAGCTAATGCGAAATTGTTAGGTCGCAACCATCCCTGCTTATTTCATTTGGTTAGCAGGTCAGTGTGGGAAGGGAGTTTGCCTCAATTGGGCCCAATACTTATGCGATGAGTTCTTGACCAACATCTGTGAATCTCAGGAGAAGGGAAAAGCCTTTCGCTATGCTTGGTTACTATTCCTTATAGCCCTAGTCACCTGAGAGGCCACTGCAAAGTCGGTCATCCCCGAGCTCACCCCAGATATGTGCAAAGGGGATTAGTAAGCCCATTTGTGGGATTCCAGGAACATGCAGTGCATAGAGGATAACCAAGTCTTCTAGGTCCTCTTCTAGAGTAGCGTGGTAGCATCCATAAATTCTTGACCTTGGCTATCCCCAATAGTATATGACAGATACAAAAGTATTGCAGCATTCCAAGTTACCATGCACAACATTCCGATCTACGGCCACAAGGATAAAACTTGAACGTCACTTCCTTATATGGTAGTATACGAGGAAATTGACAGTGTGATTGTGATATGGCCTCTTGCTTGGAAGATAGGCTTCAAAACTAGCACAAGGGGCACCACAGGTACTAGCACGATGCAAGTGTTCCCACCTGTTATCATCCAAGATACTAGAGGCCTGAGTAAGAGTACAAGGAAGGACTTATGCATAGCCGCGAAAAAGGATACACAGCCAAATAAAACCACCAAGAAGGATATCGAGGCTGAAACCCAGGTCGATTCATAGCCATATTTGGGCACGGAAGAAGTAAAGATCAGAGGTACCACCTCCCCCCATGGTAAAAGGTGAATAGGTGAGCCTGTCAAGGGGCCCCAAAAGAAGCAGTGCGCCCAGCGGAAGGAATGAGATTAGATGGTTAAGTTGACTGAGGGAGATATCAAAAAAATTGCAGATGCAATCACACTAGTCATAGAAGATCAATGGGTAGCTTAAGAGGAACAACATAAGGTTGTGATCAACACCATCTAGGCCAATATTCACACCCTGTAGTTAAAGACAGACACGCTATAGACTAGTGTGGTTCAGGGAAAGACTCCCTTGACATCTAACAGTACAATGCTAGTTACAAAGGAAAGCCGTTTATATTCCTTACCTAGTGCCGCCCTTCTGATTAGTCTGCCTAACCAGGGAATAGAAGTCCAAGCAGGTGAAGGGGTGAAGTTGAATCTAGCCAAGCTACCCCATGAAGAATTGTAGGGCCTCCACAGTGTTGCGTTTTAGGAGATTCACCGTCGGGACCAGCAAGTACACCAACAACTCGGTGTGGCCAAGTAGAACATTGCATAACATAACGCGGAAGTGCTCCTCGCTGCCACACAGCAAGAGGAACTCGAAACATTGATCCACCAGCTTTGTATAGAGATTATATAAGAGATCCCAATTGTAGCCACCCCCTAAGATAAAGTTGAAGGATTGGTCGCAGCATTGAAGGCTTCTGTAATGGAAATGTAGGTCATTAAGATGCAACTAGAGCAGCAATTCACTGACTTACAAGCCAAATTGCACCCTGAAACACCTCCAGAGGTACGCACCGAGTGCGATGCACTGGTGACCATGGCTAAAAACACCATTAGAGGGTAGATTTCTTAGGGCACCCAGTTACTAGAGACAACCATGTAGTTATGGACCAAGGTCCAGCACGATCCGATCCTCAGGGAAATGCATCAGGACTTGTGGCAGAAGGAGGAAGCTTTCGAGTAGATCGAGGCTACATTACCCGCCCATGTTCTTGCATAGCGTTTGGCACGATTGAGGACCAGAAACACCCTCCAAGATGAGATTGAAGAGCTCTAGAATAAGAAGCATGTCATTGGAGAACGCTTGAAGCCTTGGGCTGCCACAGCCCTCCAACTCTCACAGGATGTTGACGTTTTTGTTAAGCGACTAAATCAGACACTGGAGAGTGTCACCACTCTGAAAGAAGGACAGACGTCACAAAAGATCATGGATATTGCACAAAGCATTTCTTCTCAGAGTCAAGAAGTGTTACCGCCACTGATCATATCCATCAATGAACTATGTGTGCGGGTGGAGACCCCACCACCACAGTGACTCGAGACGAGTCACAAGATTGTGTTGGGGGACTGTTGGAGCAAGGTCCTCCAAAGGCTGCATATTGGGACATTTTTTAGTATTTTGTATATTTTTGGCATATTTTAGTCTAGCGCAAGGGTTTTTGGGGTGGGTCAAACCCTCGAAAGCATTGTAATGGGTCAAAGGGTAGATGTAGAGTCCACAAACCATGGTTGTGGACCACAAGAAATATTAGGCTAGATCGTTATAAATAGAAGGACATTTTGAGTTAATAGAAAACGATGAATCAAGATTAATGTGAATTATGAATTAGTAGATCTGTTTGGGTTATTGAGGGAAAGGAATCCTTCTCACTGTGTGTGTGGAGGTCCTCAGTCCTACTGTGTGTGGACCTTGCTTCTGTGTGTGTAGGTTGGGTTTTGGGTGTTGTAAAAGGATCTGAATGATTGATGAAAGCGGAAGGCCATTGGAATATCTGAAATGTGAATCTATGATATCAAATATGTTATGCATGGTTCTATGTCAAGCTACGAAAGTAATTGTGTTATTTTATTATGCTGCATTGAAATCTGATCTAGATCTGTCTGTTATACTTTATGGAAGAATATTTTTGATATTTTCATCATTGTTCTATGAATTTATGATATGTTGATTACTGTGATTATAATTGGTATTTTTCACGTGGATGCGAAGAGATCTATAGATCTAGGTTCTATGATATACGATCTGGTAATTGTGAAGTCAAATGCAGCTCTGCTTGAATTACCTACCATCTCCCAGGGTGTGGAAACCTGGTTCCAGCACCCTCCCATACTTCTTCGGGTGAGACTTTGGCCTGCGCAAGAAGGTCACTGGCGAAAGGGCCACTGGTATAGGTGTTTTTTGGCAAACCTTGACCTCCGAACCTAAGTCAAGACTCCTCGAGCCAAAAAGTGGTGAAATCAAGGTAGTTTGAGTTTGTTTGAAAGCATAATTTGCAAGGAACCACTTCACAAATAACTCTCAAACAAAAAAATTAAGCCACCTTCCTATCACAACCACAAAATAGGAGGAGGATTTAAAGGAAGGGAGCCCAATGACATCAAAAGAAGAAGATTACACCCTTGGGTAATCGAAAAATTTAGGAACCGAAAGTGGTTAGTTTTCTTCTAGCTACTAATGGATTTTTATGAGGAGATAGCTCGATAATTTGCAGTATCCCTACACCACACTTATATGAGAGAGCCACAACTATGGATAGAGACCTAGATATCACAATTTCACCTTTATTAATCAACATAATCATCATTTTTCCGATAGGATTCAAGTGGATTAGGGAATATACAGCTCCCAACACTGCAACCAAGACGATATTCTTTATGCTAGGAGAATAATTCATTGAATATAAAAATTGAGTGAGGAGAGGAAGCCTTCCCTACCCCTGGGATGAAGTAGTCTTCCACATTATGAAATTCATTTCCTGTGAGGGCATGCTTAATGTAGTCTATGGATACCAGTACAGGTTGCTAAATGAACTTAGATATCAAACATACCTCCAGAAAAAACATTGTTCATCCCTTATTTACTCTTGCACTCAATCACACTCATGAGAAAAAAGGTGAGGGAAAGGAAGTACCAGAATTTGGATCATCATGGCCTCATCAAGATGATAGTGAGTGATGATCTAGGCAGATTTAACCTCCCTATACATTGGTCCTCATGAATATACATGAATAGCGAAGCCCTCATGTCCACCAAAATAGGACAAGCCTCTACCTCTAGTCTTTGATACAGGGAAATAGAAGAAGAAGAAGAGGTGAAGGCTGAAGAGATAGAAGGGAAAGATGAGGAAAAAGAATAAGAGATGGAGGTTGAAACATAAAACATGGAAATATTAGAACCAAAGAAAGGGAAAGAAAAATAAAATTTGGGAGATGAAACAAAAGAATAATAAACTAGGGGGAAGAAGGAAGAGAAGACAGAGGAGGAGGAAATATTGGATCCTATTCTAGGCACAGATACCTCTCCTCAATGGACCAGCATATCACCTAAGATAACAAAGAAAGAAGTGGCTGCTACCCTAGCCACTTTGAGCACACCAATGAAAGCAAAGAGGAAGAGAGAAACACCCTTTTACTCCAAGACTAAGAAGAGTGCAAGGGTAAGGTAGTGGAAACCATAGACTCCAACCAAAAGCCCTACAATCATTGAGAAATAATACAATAATAATGATGAAGTAAGCTTAGAAGAAGGAAATGTTCAAGAGGTCACTTGACATGAAAGGACACCTTCAATGTACCAGAGAATATCTTTATGAAGGCTGGAATCCCCTACACATCTATCAACCCCAAAATACCCTCAAAAGCCAAAAATGTTGGAGAAACAAGCAAGGGGAAGGTTTTCTACAAGAAAAACAAATTTTTCTACACAAAACTCTGTCCTTTCTACAGGAAACTCTAGTAGTGCCAAAATTAGAGCAAGAAGCCTCGGGGGAGGGAGATAAGACACCCATCAGTGGGAAAGAGGCCAAAGAAGTTGAGAAAGAAGTATAGGATGAAGGGAAAGCTGGATAAGGGGAGGAAGAAAATGCGAAAAAGGAGGATCCTACCTCACCAAATCCTATCCCTAAAGACATATCAATAATGTCACACCCTATCCCTCAACGAAATCTTAGTTCTTACTATACATTTATTGAAGGGGGTGTTGGATTGTGTTATATTCTTTCCACGATTATTCGCACACACAAGGGGGGAAATATACCCCCCTATACATTGCACTTGGCATAACAGGGGGGGTTAGAGGGGGGGGGGGGTGATAGGCCCTGTTGTTCGGTGTCCGAGGCAGCACTCCGGGAAAAATATTTTGTACCCTATTTTTAGATGGGTAGACCCACCCATGGTTTTGTGCATCGGTTTGTAGATGGTTTTGGGGCATGATGGTTTTCAGCCCCTGGTGTTTTGTAGATTCGGTCATGGGAACTATGGTTATGTTCTAATACATGGTTCATGGATTGGGGTTTATGAATGATTCGACATGTATATATGTGTTGTAACACTAAAATAAAAATAATGAAAAATCAAGCTGGTAGTCCCGATTTGGTATCTAGGGGAAAATCTCTGTGTTAAAATTCGTTTTAAGATTCGTTTGCAGATAATTTTTGTACAAGGTTAAAATCTACATTTCGTATTAGAGATGTTTAGGCTTCAAGGGGATGCCTTTGCTGTTCAGGGGTTTTCTACTTAGCCTTGCGGTAGACCTTGTTTAGTGGGATATCTGCGGGATCGATTCTTGCAGTGAAAGAAGATGGCGAGCAGTTGAAAGATAAAGATCAAGAAATTTAATGGTCAGAGTTTTGAGTTCTGGAATCTCAAGATGGAGGATTTGCTAGTGGATAAAGATCACTGGATCACAGTAGATCTAGGTACTAAAACAATGATAATTTCATATGAAGACTGGAAGAATTAGGATCGAAAGGCAAAGAACACAATATGATTGTGTGTATTAGATTTAGTATTCTTGAATGTATCTGGGGAAGCTAAGACGAAGACTTTGTGGGACAAGATAGGGAATTTCTACCAATCAAAGTCTCTCGTGAATAAATTGTTCCTCTAGAAAAGGTTGTATAACCTAAGGATGAAGGACGGAGACTTAATGATAGAGCATCTAAACTCCTTCAATATTGTGATAAGTCAGCTATTATATGTTGATATTAAAATCTGAGATGAAGATGAGTGCATCAGTTTGTTGTGTTCTCTACTAGATTTGTGGGACAGTCTGGTTATTTTAATAGGTAGCAATACAACTACCTTGAATTTTGATGACATTTTCTCAGCCTTGCTATCAGAGGAAATGAAACAAACAAATATGGATGGCTAGAATGGAGATGCCTTATCTGTATGAGGAAGGTCCATAAATAAAAAAGAATAAGGTTTCGAGTGGGAGATCTAAATATAGAGGGAGATCTAAATCTCCAGGAAAGGTTATAAAGGTGTGCTAGAAATGCGGAAAGGAAGGGAACTATAAAAAGGACATTAGATCTAAAACTCCTAAGAAGCGAAAGGAATCCGATGGTACTCCTTTTGTAGAGGCGAAAACCACCTCGAATGAAGGTGGGGATGTTTCGTTGCCTTCTTCTTCAAATACACATGTAGATCATGAGGCATGGTTGATTAAATCAGGTACAACCTTTCACTTCACTCCCCATAGGGAGTGTTTCTGCAAGTATGAGAATTATGATGGTGGTGATGTATTCTTAGGGGATGATAGGAAGGAAAAAATCGTTGTTCGTGGAAATTTCAAGCTGAAGATGCAAGGTGGAAGGACTATAACAGTTCCTGGTGTTTTTCATATTCCTACATTGGCCATAAATTTGATTTCTGTAATCAAGATGTATGATGCAGGTGTAAAAACAATGTTTAAGAAAGATACCTGTAATATGGTTCGGGGAGCACTGGTATTAATGTGGGGAGTTCGGATTGGAACTCTGTACAAGCTTTAGTGTCAGACTATTATTGATGGGTGCAACAGTTTTGTGGTTCTTGAAAGTGGAGCGGAAAGCCTAGGGGTCTCGGGAGAAAAAACCATGCTATTGCATCAAAGGGTTAGACATATTGGAGAGAAGGGCCTTCGCGTACTGCATGGTAATGGTATGGTAGAAGGTATGTCCATTTCTCTCCGGATTTTTATTTCTGTGAACATTGTGTATATCGAAAGAAGAATCGGGTGAGTTTTCCTTCTGGTGCTAGGAGGGAGAACAAGATACTAGAGATTGTTCTTAGTGATGTGCTTGGATATGTGTCGGTTCCATAACTAGGTAAGTCTCGGTACTATGTTTCGTTCATAGATGACTTCTCAAGGAATACGTGAATATATTTCTTGAGGAATAAATCTGAAATATTTGACAGATTTAAAGAATTTAAGGCCCTGGTGGAAAAGCAGACAAAGAATAAGATAAAGGTGGTGATGACAGATAATGGTGGAGAGTTATGAAAGAAGGAATTTGAAGAGTTATATAGGAAGTGTCGTATATCATGATTGAAGACTACTCCATGCACACCTCAGTAAAATAGAGTTGAAGAAGGAATTTTTATAATGATGATGAAAAATGTAAGAAGCATGCTCAGTGGTACCGGGATAGGACAATAATTATGGGCAAAGGAAGTGGAGACTACATGTTACTTGGTTAACATATTACCTTCAACCGCGTTGGAGGATAAGACTCCACATGAGGTATGGACTGGTAAGAAAAACTCTCTTTCACATGTGAGGATATTTGGATGTGATGCATATGTACATGTTCCAAAGGAGAAAAGGTCCAAGTTGGATAATAAATCTGAAAGGTGCATATTTATTGGGTATAAGGATGGTTTAAAAGGTTACAAGCTTTGGAACCTAGAAACAAGGAATGTTCTTTACAACTAAGATGTGTTTTTTAGAGAGGTGAAAGATGTTGTTAAACATGAAGTCCTACTAGAGAAACCTGAGAAGATAGAGTTTGAGCTTAAGACTGATGAATCAGACTCTACAATAGAACAAAATTAAGAATAGGAAGATCCATAATCTCCAGCTCTGAGAATATCAGTTCAGGAAAGAAGACAGCCAGAAAGGTATAGTCCTTACACTTTTTGTTCAAATTTTTCTTTAACCATCAATAATGATTATCCTAGAACTATGTTCAGAGGATGGAAAACTCTAGAAGGAGGCCATGGTTGAGGAAATGACATCCTTGCACAAAAATGAGGCATGGGATTTGGTGCAGTTGTCGGCTGGAAGGAAGCCCATCGGGAGAAAATGGGTGTTTAAGAAGAAGATGAATGTAGAAGGCAATGTGGAGAAATAGAAATATCTATTGGTAGAAAAAGTTTATTCCCAAGTGCCGAGGATTGATTTTGGTGATATTTTTTCTCCTGCTGCCAAGGTTACTTCCATTATATTACTTTTATTTGTTCTTGTTGTGTTTTATTTTGAGGTAGAACAGGTGGATGTGAAGACAACATTTCTTCATGAGGTCTAGAAGAGGAGATCAACATGAAGCAACCTGAAGGCTTTATGGTGAAGGGTAAGAAATAACTGGTATGTAGGTTAAAAAAAGTCTATGTAGGGGTTAAAACAGTCACCAAGGATGTGGTATCGGAATTTTGATACCTATATACGGGGACTTGGCTTCACCAAAAGCCAATAGGATCACTGTGTATATTTGAAATTAATTGGTGACTATGTTATTTGTTTGGTCTTGTATGTTGATGATATGTTGCTGATTGGAAATGGAAAAAATATTATCCAGGATTTCAATACCCAATTGTTCTCCAAATTCAACAAGAAGGATCTTGGTGTAGAAAAATATATTTTGGGAATGGAAATTAAGAGAGATCAGGCAAAGAGGAAGCTCTGGTTAAACCAGAGCAAGTATGTCCAGACAATATTGCAAAGGTTCAATATGTAGATAGTAGACCAGTGAAGGTTCCTATTCCTGTAGGTGTAAATCTATATGTTGAACTTTGTCCCAAGAAACAAGAAGAAGAGGAGGATATGTCCCGTGATACATATGCGAGTGTAGTGGGTAGCCTGATGTATGGAATGTTCTGTACTAGAACAGACATTGCACATGCAGTGGGAGTATTGCGTAGGTTCATGTCAAAACCAGGGAAGGAGCATTGGACAATAGTGAAGCGGGTTTTCAGATATTTGAGTGGCACTAGTGATTATGATTTGTGCTACTAGGAAAGACCAGGATTGGATAGAGTTTTGGACATCAATGGTTTTGTTGATGTAGACTAGGCTATATATCTAGACCAAATAATATCTACAAGTGGGTATGTGTTTATCCTATTTGGAGGTGCAGTCATTTGGATGAGTAAAATATAGTCTCTAGTGGATCTTTCAACTATAGAGACAGAATAAATGGCAGTCATTCATGCAAGAAAGGAAGCAATTTGGTTGCAGATATTGTGTTCAAGTATGGGGTGGGTGCAGCGAGCTATAAGGATTGACTGTGATAGATAAAGTGAAATTTTCTTTGCTAAGAACCTTGCTTATCATTCAGAGACAAGGCACATTGATTTTCAATATCAATTTGTGAGAGATATTGTTGAGGATAAAAGGGTGTTGCTGGTAAAGGTGGAAAAATTGAAGAATGTTGCAGATGCATTGATGAAGTATGTGAGGACTCAGAAGTTCTCTTGGTGTAGCGAAAAAATGGGTGTTGTAGAGCTAGACTAATTAATAAGCTCTCTTGTGGCCCCCTACGGAAATAAAACAAGAAGTCATAGAATGTTGGGTATATGTTATATTATTTCCACGATTAGTCACATGCGCCCCCCCTATTTGGGGTCTTGGGCAGTGGCCCAGAAAAAAATAAAAATTGAACCCTATTTTTCGGTGGGCAGACTCGCACATGGTTTTGTGCATGGGTTTGTGTGTGGTTTTGGGACATGATGGTTTTAGAACCCTGACATTTTGTAGATCCGGTGAAGGGAACCCCGGTTACATTTTATTCAAGGGTTAATGGATTGGAATTTATGAATGCTTCGACATGTATATATGTGTTGTAACACTAAGATGAAAATAATGAAAAATGAAGGTGGTAGTCCAGATTTAGGATCTAGGGGAAAATATCTGTGTATATCTGTTTTATGTTTTATTTTCTCGCTATTGTTTATTTTCTATTTTTAAGATTCATTTACAAATAAATTATGTACAAGGTTAAAACCTACAGGGGGCAGATTGATTTCTCAAATATTTGCAGTCCCCTTATATTATCAGTTAGAAGAAGAAATAGAACACACCCATCATTGGATGAATTGCTACAACAAAAGGTGTGAATGACATAGGAATCATGGAGGAAAAGGTCACTAAGTGTTGGAAATACTGAGAGGGGGTGGGTGAATCAATATTCCTTTCAATTATTATTATTATTAATCTTTCATAGCATTAGATAATCTTCAATTATTATCAGTGTTTGTACAACGATAGAAGTAAAGAAAAGGAACACAAACGAACACATTTTTCAAGGTGGAAACCCTCTCCGGGACAAAATCCACCTAAATTCATTTCTAATAATTCTTTAATATTCAACTAAAATTGCAAATAAAGCTCCAACTTCCTATAATATCGAAAATCATTCTTCTCCAGATCCCACTAGATGGACACTCTAATGCCTAAGATTCTTTTGTAGTCAATTGAAAGGATGCCCCAAAACCCAATGAGCTACAACTCACCCTAGCACCACCCTACCATGCAGAATTTTTCACAGGCTTTAACCTATTGGTGACTTCATGCACCAGCCTAACACCACCCTACCACTCTATAGAAGAATAAAAAAAGAACGGACTCTCGTACCAGGGAAAATGGTCCACTTTACAATGATATAGAAGAAGAAGAAGACACACTAGACCATAACCCAAACTATGCCACAACCACCTAATGATGATCCTAGGCCTACCGACACTGCCTCTTCAACTCTTGGTATATAGACACTTGTACAATTTTTACAATGGTGCATTTATAATGACTTAGTACACTGATACCTTTACAATGACAGTATGTAGTGCTGCCCACTTGAAGACTTCATGTGGTGAAATTATTGCTGCTATTATGCATCATGATTTCTTCTCTTTTCATTCTACCCTATGTTGCACCTTTTTTTGCTTTGCTGCCCTAGAAAGTCTAGTCCTTTGCAGCCCTTGACAACACATGGTCTAGCTTTTTCTTGCCTTCTAGGAGCTCGATATTGAATCTAGTGTATCTCTGTTATTTCAGATTTCCAATATGTGATTTTTGGCCCTGTAATAGCCCTCTGAGTCTTATTTCTAATGCCATAGGTCTGACCCAATTTGGATTCTTCAAGAGAGACTTATGCCCAATATCTCACAATGCCCTAATTATGGACTGGTTTAGTAGAGCGAACTTGTATGGTGTGCCACATGTTACTTTTTATTTATTCGACTCTAAAATTGATACAGAGAAAGCTAAATTTTGTGCACTATTCACGTATTTTTACAGAATTCCAATCCGATACTCAGAGAAATAGTTATGATGATGTTCCTAAGGTCACTTCTTCGAGATGAAGTTCAAGAGCCCGCAGAAACACTGAATTCCATAGGTCGTATTTCTAAAAATGTTGTGCACCTTGATCTAAAAGTTTTACAAGAGCTTCCTCAGGATTTTGGCTTAACCTCATTAAAATTTCAGCTTTTGAACCTTTGTAGAAAAAAATTTATAGCAAAAATTCCATGATGACCTATTTCAGGTAGAGAAATCCCTAGATCAGGAGGATATGAGGAAGATAATTTATATAAATGCTTAGGTTGAGAGGGTCTTCAACAAGTGAACGAGGGAGGGATTTTAGGAGCTTAAAAATTATTAATTATTGAATTTAAAATGACCCATGCCACAACCCCATGGGTTTTTAGCCAACTAACAGGTGTTACAAATTTCAAACATGAATATCTCTCAAACCATGAATAATTACATGGCATGCCATATATCAATGAAAATATATCGACAAGTAGAAATCATAAATAGCATTCTTGACCCAAAATATAGTAATTTGGTAGGTGAAAATTACCATGAAATATCAAGGTAGCCCCTGGTGCTGCTTCGGTTGACATCAATAACAACCATTGATCAACAATCTCCCCATTTAGCATTGGTGGCAACACAAGTACTCCCCCTGTGATCATAACACCTCTTCCAACAAAATTCTCTCCCCTTTTAACATCAATGGAAAAGGGTAACTCCCCTTGACACATAACCATCCTGCAAGCCTGTACACACTTCCACTCCCACTTGATATTATGAATAAGGAAAATCTAATGTGAACCTGGGAGAATCCCGAGCTTCTAGCGAAGATATTCAAATTCTTCACGAGTACAATTACAATCATCAATGCTTCCTGCCCAATATACATCTATAAAGTATTGAATAATGAAATTGTTACCCTTGGGATACCACAAGCCATATTTTGTTGTTCTCTTTAGATATTGAAGAATTATTTTGATGGAAATAATATGTGATTCTTTTGGTGCTGCTTGGAATATTGCTACTTTTCCAAATGCTTGCATAACATCTGGTTAGGAGGCTGTTACATATAGAAGACTACTTATCATATATATGTACAAGCTCTGATCCTCATCCTTAGATGAGTCGTTTATGCTCAATTTGCAACCTGTTATCATCGGAGTAAGGATGGGTTTCCAATGTTCCATTTTTAATTTCTTGAGAATTTCCTTGATGTATGGCTTGACATATAAATATTCCTTTCTCTTGCTAAGATATTCGAAGCCCTAAGAAGCATGTCATATCACCAAGTAAAGACATCTTGAACTCACTTTGCATCTTTATAGAAAATTTATTACTTAGTAAATCATCATTGTTACCAAATATTATACCATCCTCTTTAGTTAGTAGATTTGCTTTAGTTGCTTCATCTAGAACATATATGTTGTTTGGAGCTTGACTTACTGTAGCCACAATTTCACCATACCTACCTTTCCTAATTTCACATTTTGTGGAGCTGAATAGTATGCTATGTCCTCGATCACACATTTGTCCAACACTAAGCAGATTGTGATTCATGTTTCCAACCAATAGAACATTCTTGGCTACAAAACCTTTGCTTCCGAGAGTGACAGTACCTGATCCTATAAAATTTGAAGATCCATCATTTCTGAAGGATAGGGTTCCATCCTTCTTCTCTTTCAGAGATAAAAATTTCTTTCTATCTCCAGTCATACATGTTGAGAAAATTCTATCAACATACCACACATATTTGTTGTTTTGAGCCTTGAGCGCGAGAGCACAATTATCCGTATTATATTTCTTCCATGTTCATTCGTGATATGGCTTCAAAGATTCCTCTCGAGGATTTTCAAGTCTGCAGTCTCTAGCTATGTGTCAAAAGTTTCAAAATTAGTAACATTCAATATTATTGGTTAAATGTTCAAATCTATTTATGTTTCGTTGAGACCTGGGAGGTTCATATTTGATATATCTCCTAGAATTGTATTGGTTCCTAGGGTATGTGCAACATTCTACAACTTTATGACCAAATTTTCCACATGAATAACAATAGCCATAAAACATATGTTCGTACCTAGATGGAAATATTCATTGAGGAATTGTCTTCCAAGGTTGTTCTTCTGAATATTTTCCAATGAAGTCTAAATGCATGTCAGATCTCACAGTTTCATTGTATTTTGTTGTAGAAGGTCGTGCTTTTTATTATTTCTAACCGAGGCTAGTTCTGTTATTGTAATATTTTTGATTATTGATGAGTTCTTCCAATGCCCTTGAGTTTTTGGCATATTTTGGACATATTTTCCCTTCTTCACTTCCTTATGCAACAAGACTACTTCGGCTTCTAATGCTTCCCTTTCTTGGTTTCTTTCTTCCAGGCTCTTTTGAAGTGATTCTTCAATACATTTGTGTTCTTCAACTTCAAATTTGAGACATTGAAATTGTTATTCAAGAGTATTGGAATAGATCTTCTCAGCCTTGACCTCTTTTATAAGCTTGATTGCCTCCTTAGAAAATTCTTCTATGGTCAATCCTTCTTTTTCATTGTTTGATACCTATTTTTTAATGTGTTTGGCCATAAAAAATACTCTCTCATTGTCTTCTTCTTTGCTTTCATTGTCTTCATCCAATGATGAGCTATTTTTTTTAGAGATAACGTTCCTTTTGAATCCTTTATTTTTTCTTTGCTTGTTGAATTTATTAAAGACTTTCTTTTTTTTTGAGTTTCCATCGCTTCTATTCAGACATTTCGCTGCGAAATTCCCAACCTCTCCACAGCCGAAACATAAAAATGGAATATTACCCTCGAATTTTCCATTTCCAATTTTTAGTTTTATCGTAAAGTAAGCATATTATCCATCTGAAAGACATTCTTCATCATCTTCCTTTTCTTCATAGTTGCAGGTGCAGGTTTCTGCCTTTGAATGTTGTTTCTCCTTATTTGGTTTCTTAGATGCAAAGAACGCAATTTCTAGATGCGAAGTACCCTCTTCGTCATCAAAACTCATTCAATACGCTATGAGAACTCCATCTAATTCCTCTTTGTTGAGTTTTTCCATATTTTCACTATATTCTAAGACCAATACATTTGGGTTGAATCTTCTTGGTAACGTTTAAAGAATATTTCCTATAATAGTCTTCTTTTAAACACACTCTCCCAATCCTTCTAGAGTGTTTGTTATTTCATCAACATGTTGGAAGTATGCAACATTGTTTTTATCTTTTTTCATTCTAAGTTTCTCAAAATTTTCTATGTAGATTTTAAGCTTTGCTTCTTTGACATTTCAGTCACCTGCATATATATTCTCAAGATTTTCCCATACATTTTTCATGGTTTTACAACCCAACACCTTATGATAAGCAAATTCAATAATTCCACTGATAATAATATTCTTTTACTTTCCATCATTTACCAAATTATTCTTACCTTGTACATCTAAGGTTGATGTAAATACATTTTGAATAGTTTCCCATAATCTGTAGCCTTGTGTCAAGAGTTAGACCTCCATCCTTCCTTTCCAGAGTGCATAATGATTTTCATTGAAAAAAGGTACACCATTCTTCGTATGCTCCATGACCTCCTTCCAGCTATTAAACTACTATTGAATGAACCAAGATCTGATACTAATTTTTGGAAATACTGAGAGGGGGGGGGGGTGAATTAGTATTCCTTTTAATTAGTATTATTATTAATCTTTCAGATAATTAGTTAATCTTTAATTATTATCAGTGTTTGTACAATGATAACAGTAAAGAAGAGGAACACAAATGCACAGAATTTTTAAGGTGGAAACCCTCTCTGGGAAAAAAACCACCTAAATGATTTTCTAATAATTATTTAATATTCAACTCCAATTGAAAATAAATCTCCATCTTCCTAGAATCTAGAAAATTATTCTTCTCCAGCTCCCACTGGATGGACGCTCTAATTCCTGAGATTCTTCAATAGTCAACTGAACGGATGCCCCAACACCCAATGAGCTACAAATCACCCTAGAACCACCCTACCACACTGAATTTTTTAGAGGCTTGAACCTGTTGGTGAATTAATGCACCAAACTAACACCACCCTACCACGCTATAGAAGAATAAAAGAAGAAGGGCCTCTCGTACCAGGGAAAATGGTCCACTTTACAATGATATAGAATGATGTAGAAGAAGAAGACACACTAGACCATAACCCCAACTATGACACAACCACCTAATGATGATCCTAGACCTCCTGACACTCCCTCTTCAACTCTTAGAGGATATACACTTGTACAATTTTTACAAGGATGCATCTACAATGAATTAGTACAATGATACCTTTACAATGACTGTATGTAGTGTTTCCCACTTGAAGACTTCATGTGATGAAATTATTGCTGATGTCCTGCATCTTCATTTATGCTATTGTCATGCTACCCTCTGCTACACCTTTATTTTCTTTTCTACCCTACAGATTCCAGTCCTTTAGAACCCTTGACAGCACATGATCTAGCTTTTTATTTCCTTGTAGGAGATCAATACGGAATCTACTGTATCTCTGTTATTTCAGATCCCCAATATGTGATCTTCAATCCTGTATTATTCCTCTGAGTCTTCTTTCCAATTCCACAGGTCTAACCCAATTTGGATTCTTCAAGGGATAGTTATGCCCAATCTCTCACAATGTCGTAATTATGGACTAGTTCAGTAGAGAAAACTTGTATGGTGTACCACGTGTCACTGTTTCTTCATTCGGATCTGAACATGATATAACAAAAACTACAGCCAGTGCACTATCTACCACTTTTTACAGAATTCCAATCTGATATGTAGAGCGATAGTTATGATGATTTTCCCATGGTCACTTCTCTGAGATGAAGTTTAGGATGTTGCAAAAACACTTACTTCCACAGATCATATATCCAAAAATATTGCGCACCTTGATCCCAAATTTTTATAGGAGCTTCCTCAAGATTTCGGCTTCACCTCATAAAACTATTAGCTTCTGAACCTTCATAGAAAAAAAATTATAGTGAAAATTCCATGATGACCTATTTTAGGTAGAGAAATCTGTACATGACGAGGATAGGAGGATCATAATTTATATAAATGCTTAGGTTGAGAGGGTCTTCAATAGCTAAATAAGGGATGTATTTTAGGAGCTTAAAAGTTATTAATTATTGATTTTTCAATGACCCATGCCACAAACCCATGGGGTTTTAGCCCACTAACTGGGGTTAAAAAATTCAAACATTAATATCTCTCAAACCATGAAGATTTACATGGTGTACCGCATATCAACAAAAACATATCGACAGGTAGAGACCATCAAAAATATTCTTGACCCAGAATATAGTAATTTGGTAGGTCAAAACCACCTTTCAAGATTGGGGTAGCCCCTAGTGCTGCTTGGGTTGACATCAATGACAACCACTGATAAACAATGAGTTGGGAAGGGATTTTTCTGATGTTAGCCTTAGATAATGCAAGATTGCAATGTCAACTTCAATAGAAAGACAAACAAATGGCCACCATCGAAAAAATTTTCATTGATTCCATTAAACACGGATACCGATCAGAACCATGTGTATTCTACCTCAAAGAAAAATTGCTCCAATTTCAAATAAATACGTTAGCCTCTAATGGGTCCTTACATTTTCAAAATTGTAGACAATTCATTGACTTCTGAAACTAGTCAAGCATGGAAGACATGTAAAAGATGGGAGAATTCTACATGCACAACCTTGTGTTAACATACTTGAACATTTGGGACCCTAACCCTAGAATGGGAGACATGAAGTTGATGGCATTAGCCTCTTGGATGGTTAATGAGGAAGCAAGAGCACAAGAAGTAAAGAGGGTAATGAGGAGATAAAATAGAGAGCCTCTACACATTAGGGAAAAACTATTAAGTCCTAGGGGAGTCATCAACAACCATCTCAAGATAGAAAATGATGCCACATTGGAAGATAAGTACTTCAACACACAAGCACAAGCAATCTCCCATTTTGATGGTGTTCCTAGGTTGTTGGGAGATGAATGTATAATGGTCAGTCATAGAAGATGGAATGGCCTCCCATTTAGTCTCAGAAACATGGAATAAAACACCCCAGAGAAACTGATGAGTGCTCTAGAAAGGGCATCACTATACAAAAGGGCTATGCAAGAAATGAAAACACAGTGGGTTGGATTGAAAATAAGTCCACCTTTGCTGCTAGGACTGGGTGATGCGAATGACCAAGAGTGGGAAAACATAAAATGGGAGGACTAGAAAAATAATGTTGGGTTTGACCCTCCCAAAGGAACTCCTTCACTTATTCCTTGGGAGGTGAGAGAGGCCACTAAAGAAATGAAATATATGGAGAAGGAGGACTAAGTTTCTGAAAGGATGGGAAAGCACTTGGTAGGGGGGTGATGATGAGATCCATCATTAGGTATAATTGGAGGGGTTAATTGTCACCTTTTTAGCTGTATTAGTCTCTTTTTCTCACATTTGATTATATTATGGTCATATTTTTCTAGTGTAGATGGTGATTAAGGATTGTAATAAATCGAATTCCTAAGATGATTTAAATGTAGGAAAATCATGAAGATATTCCAATTTTTTTGAATATTTTGCAATTAAAGGTCAGAGTAGAGAGAAAGGAGAGATTCTAGGAGGGTTTTTCACCTCCTTAAGTATAATATTCCAAAATGGAAAAATCAGGAATATAGAACATATGCAACATTCCAAATAAAGCAAAACAAGAATATAGCACTAAAATCTAGAAAATGTTGGAAATATGCTACAACTAAAATTTAAATCAAGACATTATAACTATGAGTAGAAAAAAATGAGTCATATAATTATAAACAACATCAAATAATAATGTAAAAAATTATCCAAAAGGAATGCACTCAAGCTAGAAGATGGCTGAAATACACTAAAGAAACTAAGCACTGGAAACGTTGTGTTGCTACTACTGCTCCTACTGGAAACTACTACTACTAAGGAGAAGAACCATGTGCCAAAGGATATTAGAGTGCTCAGAATAATACAGCATTTTAACCACAGATTCTACTAAAAACCAAATAAAAACCTAGAAATATTTTGGCCAGATCTTAAATGTGGATTTTCGGTCCTTTTTGGGTTGCCCACTAGAACAACTCACTAAAATAATGCAGTCATGGAATGGAACTACAATGTAGGGGAAAAAAAAATTATGGCCTGATTCCAAATGTATCAATGATGCTCCAGGGCCTTCTTTACTAGCCTCCAAAGAGAAATAAACCTCCCTCTAATGAGATCTAGCTCAGAAATCCCCCAAATCAAACCTCCACAACTTCTGCCCTGCAACACAACACAAAATCCTCAACAGGAACTACGTAGTACATTAAGACTGAAGCCTTGGCCAAATTCCTAGTAGTGGAATGTATTTTAAACTCTTCCAAGAGGCCTCTCAAGGAAGGAGGTGTGATTCCAAATCAGGAAGACCCTATGATAAACATCACTACAATCTTAGATAAATAGCTGAAGAACGATATATGTCTAAACAGACCATATATTCAGAAATATAAAAACATCAATATAATGAAATATGGCTGCCATCCTCTTCCTTATATAATTGATGATATTTCTAACCCTCAGCCCCATTCATTTATGACACTACTTCCATGAAAAGAGTCTCCATCTAAAACTACATTGTCCCTCATTGAATGCCACTACTCCATGATAGTGTTGTTGATTTTGTCAAAGTTGACCTAGTCAAGGTGTTCCAACCCCTTTTCACACCTAAGGGTGCTAAATTAAGCTGCCAAGATGTATTTATTTCACATTGGCATTGGTTTTATTCATATTAAGGAGATTTATGCATCTCTATATCATCTTATTCATCAAAAAGAAAGAAAAAAAAAAATTAATATTCCAACTAGCTCATGCCTAATTTTGGAATATTACAATCCTCCCCTCCCAGGTGTTGCTTGTCCCCAAGAAACTATAAGGAAAAAACTGAAAATGCGGGGAATCTTTATTCCCATATGGAGCTCCAATATCTAAGCTATCATCCATACAACATGAATCACCCTCCAGAGTTGTAATTCATAGAAAAACTCCTCCCATATGCTTATGAGAGGCACCTCCCAAGTGCTCAAGTTACCCAAATGGATTATCCCATAAAGGAACAAGAAACCCAATGTAGCAATCATGGATGGTCCAATTCTCTTCCAAAAATATGAGACATGAGAACCATGGAGAATCTCTCTCCCAGAGGGCACATGCAATCCTTCCATCCTCCCTCCACTCATTCCCATAAAAAGAATGAGGACATCATCAATATATTGGATCAAAACCAGTGATACATAAACAATAAAATGCAATAATGGAGGTGGATCATAGTCCCACATATGGAACCAGCACATTATATCTACTGACTGCATCAGATAATGATATGGTAAGTGGTTTCCCCTCCACTTACTTGCTACCATATCCTTCTCACATGTTTTGAAAATGTGAGAAATGTTTGGTGCCTTTGGAGTGCACCCTAAATGGTAAATCATCTCCCTATATCCTCTTAGGGAGTGGCCATGCCGAACATAGTTTAGCGCCCTAATTTGGCCATGAATTTTTTAAGGAAGAATGATCCTTCTTGGAGCAATGGCCTGCACATATATGGTTAAGGAATGCACATATTCATTATATAAATCATTATGAAACCAAACATGATCCTTACCATATGCTTTTCTCATACACATGGAGTGGCTCATAGATAAATCCCCTCTCATTCCCAAATAGGAAAGAGGTGGTTGTGATAACTCCCCCAAAGATTTAGGTATCTCCTCCATCTCAACATGAACCATGCATATCCTCAAATTCTAATATATATCCTCTTCAAAGCCTTCCCAAGTGTACCCCTCCATGATGGTGCAGTATGCTCTCATAGAATAAGTGTGGCTGAAGAGAAAATCTTCATGAGTTTCTTGTAGTAACATCTCCTTGAGCATGGAATATCTAGATAAGAAAATTCTACCATGAAAGTAGATGGCCTCATCTCTGACTAAATATCCCTCCTCATATAGCTGGTGATCAAGTATCATACAAGTAAAAATATCCTTAGAATAATCCACCAACAGCTTGGATTTCCAATATGGATCTATCCTCCACAGTGACAACGTTGATGATCTGTCATAGAAAGCATCTATCATATATATTTCCTCCTCTTTGACATCTCCCATGCAAAAGTGACATATTGGAAGGCTGCTATCCTCCCTCTGTTTCTCCTTTCTCATTGAAATATCTGAGATGAGAGTGGGTAATGATGATTTTTTGAGAATTTATCCCTCCTCTTTGAGTCTACCAGAGACTCTCAACGTTGTACCATGACCTCCCAATGGTCCCATTCCTTTTGGATCTATGAATGGTGCATCACGATGTGAGACATGCCTCATCATCTCCTCATCTGGTGGCCTCCCAGGTGGAATGCCTCCATGCAAAGAGACATCAATATAAAGAGTAGACTGCATATATGTGTGGACTACTTAGTCCTTTCTCTCATTGTGAAAATTACTCTGCCTCTTTTGTTCATCAACCTTCTGAAATAGATAGGTGTGTGTGCTCCTAATCATATGATGATGGCCATCCTCGCCATCTTCTCCTTTTGTCTGCAAGTTATCATAATCTATCAATGATGGCACATGTTGCTCATGGATTGTGCCCTGATATCCACATGTGAGATTTGTAGAAACTTCTTACATGTGTACATGAATTCCTCTCATTGGAGAAATTGCTCTATATTCCTCTTCACAAGGTACTAGATCTGCTCCTAATGTGACAATGTTGTTACCTCTTTCCTTATCTTCATCTTCAACATGAATGGAGGTTTCCTCATCATTATTAAGAGGCTCTTTTTTTAGATCCTCTTTTGAAAAAATATATCTCCATGTCTTCCTTTTGAGAAGAAAGCTCTTTCTAAACTAGGGATCTTGCCTCTAGCAAGGTATTCTGCAAGTTTTTAACCCCCTCAATAGCATTATGGAATGGATTTGGGTTTATAGATCCTTCCAACTCATGAAAATGTTTTGTTGGTTTAGACTTGGCTAACTCAAACAAGGATGTTTCATAATTTTCTACATCAAATCCTTTCACTAACCTCCTAGTGAAATTTGCATAAGTAGGTACATTTACATGATTAAAGAAATAAGTTTCATAAAACCACCGGGCATAAGCCTTACCTTCAAGATACATCACTGCTACTCTAATTTTTTCATCTTTTGAAACTTGGTTTTGCTACAAATAGGTGTCTAGCTCATTCACCCAAGCCTAGTTGTGCATCTAAGTGACCCATAAAAAGTATATAGAAAGAATCTACCCAAATCCTGTTGCTTGCACCTCTTGCTTCTATTGTGATTGCCAGGTCTTCTATTATCCTTGATCTTGAAAAAACCTAGGAAGTTTAGATGATCCTTGAACCTCTAAGATTGAGATTCATACTCTTGAACATAGTCACCAAGAGTCTCCTCCTTTGGTACATCTCCTTACTCCATCTCTCTTGTTATGAACATAGGCATGGTAGAGTGTTGTAGATCTGATTGTGTGGCTGAATGCTCACACCCATAATATGAAGAACTAGATATTTCTTCACATGTAAATATTATTAAAATATCTTCATGTCTTTCCCTCCTCATTCCCTTGATTTCTTTGTTAAGGTCATGCATATTTTGGAGAAAAAGTTTTGAAAACTTCTTTCCCTCCATTTCTCCAAATAATGGAGACTTTCCTTTGTCTCTTCTGTAAGCCTTCTCTTTTCTGTGAGGAGCTTCTTCTTCTTCTGATAACATAGATGCAATGTATTCACAGGCTGAGCCAAGCTAATGCTCTGATACCACTGTAATATTACAAAATGGAAAAGTCGGGAATATAGAACATATGCAACATTCCAAATAAATTAAAACAAGAATATAGCACTAAAATGTCGAAAATGCCGGAAATATGCTGCAACTAAAATTTACATCAAGACATTATAACAAACAAATGAGTCATATCATTATAAACAACATCAAATATGAATGTACACAGTGCTCCAAAAGGAATGCGCTCAACCCACAGTATGGATGAAATAGACTAAAGAAACTAAGAACTAGAAATGTTGTGTTGCTACTGTTGCTGCTACTGGAAACTGTTGCTACTAAGGAGAAAAAGCATGTGCGGAAGGTGGTTAGAGTTCTCAAAATAATAGGGGATTTCAAACATGAATTTTACTCAAGAAAATCAGAAAAAACCAAGAAATGGTTTGGCCAGATCTTAAATTTGGATTTTCAGCCCTTTTTGGATTTCCCGTTGCAACAACTCACTAAAATAACGCAATCATGGATTGAAACTGCACTGTAGCAGATAAAAACACTACGGCCTGATGAAAAATGTATGAATTATACTCTAGGGCCTTCTTTACTAGCCTCCAAAGAGAAATAAACCTCCCTCCAATGAGATCTAGCTGAGAAATCTCCCAAATGAAACCTCCACAACTTCTTCCCTGCAACACAACACAAAATCCTTAACAGGAACTCTGCTGTACATTAAGGCTGAAGCTTTGTCCAAATGAAGGATAGTGAAATTTTTTTCAAACTCTCCCAAGAGGCCTTTCAAGGAAATATGTGGGATTCCTGATTAGGAACACCTTGTGCTAAACATCATTGCAATCTTAGCTAAACAACTGAAGAAAGCTATATGTCTAAAAATACCATATATTTAGAAATATAATAACATCAACATAATGAAATATGGCTGCCATCATCTTCCTTATATAATTGACGAGCTTTCTAACCCTAAGCCACATTCATTTATGACACTACTTCCATGCAAAGAGTCACCATCTAAAACTGTATTGTCCCTCATAGAATGCCACTACTCCATGACAATGTTGTTGATTTGGTCAAAGTTGACCAAGTAAAGGTGTTCCAACTCCTTTTCACACCTAATGGTGCTCAATTAAGCTACCAAGATGTACTCCTTTCACATTGGAATTGATTTTATTCATATTAAGGAGATTTAAGGATCTCCATATCCTCTTATTCATCAACAAGAAATAAAAAACACAAATTAATATTCCAACTAGCTCATGGCTAATTTAGGAGTATTACATTAACTCCCAAAGGAAACCAAGGGATCCTCGAGATTCTCTCCAGCAACTCGAAATCAAAGGTACCCAAGAAAGTGGGAGATAAAGTGCACCAGCGCAACACTTCTCTTGCAGTCAAAGGGGAAACATCACCTACCTTTTAGGGAGTAGTTGGTAGCTACTCTTTAGGTTACACAGAGCAGAGCAAGAGATCATTATAATTCAAATTTTGGAGGAAGCTAGTAGACTCTTATCTCTTGTAATATGTTTTTGAGACTTTCATGACTATGTAATGATACTATTTTCTACAATAATATGAGTATTCATATTTTCCTTCACTGATTTAGTTTCACAGCACTAGGCTTGTGGTTTAGAGACAATTCATTGGCCTTAGCCTCTCTTGTGTATTCATGCTTATTTTTATGCCATTGTAGCTAGTTTGATTTATCAGTTTTAGTTAGTTCATTCACATTTGAATTTACTGTTTTTAGTTTTATTCCATTTTATCTTTTTTGTAGTTAGCCTTGCATAGATGTTGGTAGACTAAGATATAAAACTCAAGAAATTTGTGTGTCAAATCCTCCCTATCTCATCTCTTTCATTGGAGCTTGAGGAGGGCAGATATTCACCACAGGCCCAATTTTTTTTATTTAATTTATGATTTCTTGGAAATAATATATAGGTCGCGGTAGTTTCATGAACATGTTGAGAATATTGAGTAATATTTCTGCTTGAATGCTTAAGTAGGTTTTCTTGCCTCTCCTTTAGCCAAATAACCATCCTCCAACTCATCTAGACCTTTCATAACCATCAAGACACCTTCATTCCCGCATCCATGAGTCTAAGACCTTCCTAATCCACCTTAGAGCCTTCTCCTTTGGCTACAAAACAAAGTATTTATAGGCATAGTTAGGGCATGCGTAGATGCATGATTGAAAGCATGATAGTTAAAACATGAAGTAGTAAGAGTGTTTTTAGAAATTTTTCTGACAAATATGTGATTAGATTAATCTTATTTCTACAATTTCAATTCATCACTTTACTTAAAGAATGTTGCCTAGTTTGCTTCTATTTCTTGCCATAGCATACATTGTATATTTATTTCTTTGTAAAATAGATAGATGTATCTTCTTTCTTTCAAATAGTCCTTTGATTGCTGATAGTGTAGTTGTATTGAATCTGTCGTAGTTCTAGGGCTAATTCCGAATTGTGATAGACTTCACTCAGAAACCCTAGAAATAGCACCATCTCGTAGGACTGACAAGAGGATGGCAAGAGTAGAATGCATATTTTGTGTATATAGCACCGTCACCTCCAAGTTTGTATGCACCTAGGGTTGATAAAGTAAATTAGAGTAGCCTCTGGGAGTTGCAACAATCTTGGTGAAATACTAAGTCTCACTAAGCGGTTTTTTTGGTTATAGGTGTGGTTTAACACCAATGATGTTGTTCCCCTAAGGAGGAGGGGAAAGTAACAATGTTGGGATAAATTTTCATGTAGTAAAATTTAATAAACATAAAATAAGACGACGGTCAAGGGACACATATTCCAAGTTGAAATTTAGGAAAAACTATCCTAGTGGTGATCACTTGTTGTGATTTATGGCTAAGGGAAATTGGAAAAGGAAATGCCTAAGGCTTTGGAAAGGAAAAAAGGTATTTGTGGAGAAAATAATGGAAATTAGGATAAAATTAAGGTGAAGGCCATAGGTTGCATGTAAGAAGAAAAATGAAGAAAAATAACTAAAAATTGAAGAAATTAGAGGCCTCTTCCATAAATATACCTCAGAATATCAGTTGGTAGCTATTGAACCTCATAATTATCCTCTCTCTGACATCCTTTATTACATTTTTCCCTTAATTTCTCATAAGCTCATATACTCCAATCAATGATAATGTCATTTTTTTGTAAAGGAATGCATTTAAATGATTTCCATGTTATATTCTGATGTTCTTGATATTCGAAAGGATTTTTGTAATTTGGCTACTGAAGGCAGCCTATTCTGGATCAAATCATGTGTTTCGTAGCTACTTTCATTGTGTAATAGGTTTCAGGTATCAAATGGAGAAATGGGCCACATGGGCATTTCCAGAACAATCTACACATGGACTTAGTCCTATATACTTCATTGAGATCGATCGAAAAGGATGCCTGAGATATTGGTCAAAGTCTAGTCAAAGGAAATTAGCTGAGAAAAAAAGGACTCTTGAATTTCTCTATCGTAGCAAATAAAGAGTTAAACATCCAAATTGTAATTCTAAAGGTCGGTTAATATTAGCCACCGATAGGAAGAATTAGCTCATAAACAATTATGTTTTTTTTATTTCAATACCGGTTATACAGAGCCGAGATAAAGTTAAGTTTTTGCTAAACGCTGTGTATTGTTTTGAGACTTCTTTCTATTATAATACAAGGATCATGTTCATGGTATTAGTGACTTCTTAAGTGAATTTATAACTAGGTAGGATCTCAACTGAATCTGTTGCGGAGGCCCCCTGCACAGGAGGAGGTTTTTCGTTCATTTTTTTAGTTTAAATTCCTTACTCTATTTTTATCAATTCTATTTTCTGAGTAGATTAATGTTAGGTTTCAGTTTTGATCAGTAGCATAGAATTAAATCATAACTGTGTAATCATTTTTCTTCTAAAAAGTTTCGTGAGGATAGATTTATCTATTTTCAAATTGAATTAATTTTAAAGCAATAAGAATTCAGAGTTATGTAGTTTCCTTTACTATTTTGTTTTTTACTCCTAGATTAGAACTATTGATTAATTGTATCAATGGATGTTATCAAAGGTCATTTCAGGAAAATGATTCTAAGCTAAATGGTTGAATATCTAATTCATACAGTTATTGAGCTTTCCTCTACATACTTTACTTATTTTTTCTAGGACATTAGACACTAAGGTATAATTGGTTGCTTACACATCATCTCAAGAGGACAATAATTCATATTGAATGCTGGAGTAGTCAAACATACATTAGTTGTTTACAGTCAGTTGAGATTAAAATTTGCATGCTTTCAAATTTGCTTTTAGATCCTCATTTAATTGCATCACTGGATGTTCTTAATGGTCATTCCAAGAAGTTGATTTTATCACATTACTAAACTGAATGATCGAATATTTAATTCATGCAATTACTGAGTTTTCCTCTACACACTTTACTTGTTTTTTCTAGAACATTAGAAACTAAGGTATAAATGGTTACTTATACACAATCTCAAGAATGTGACACTTCATATTAAATGTTGGAGTAACTAAACATACATTATTTTTTTTATTTTGAATCTGCTTTCAGTTAGAGTAGCATTGCAATTTCAATTTCAGTTATAATATTTACATCCATGGAATAGGAATAATGTTAAATTAGAAGTCACTAGAATAGATATTTTTCTTTTCAGATCAATTTCTAACTAGCCAATAGACTTTGATTCATTTTTATGCAAATTATTTTAACTCGGGAACACTACCTTTTCTTCCTTCTTAAAAATCATTAAGATTCATTTTATTTCTTTCATAGTTTTAGATGAACATTATTAGATATAAATAAAAAAAACCCCAAAAACAACATGAAAATACATACAACGAAGTAAGAAGAAGTTTAACTAAGCACATATATTTCACCACACTTCATCAGTTTACAAACCTCGGTTGATAATTTATGCAAGAAATTTAAGACATTAAATTGAATAAACATTTTTGCGCCGTTGTTGGGGAAGTGTAATCAAATAGCCTTATTTCTTACATCTAAAAAAATACATGCGTAGGGAAAGAGATTGTAGGGGTAGATTCATAGCTAGAGGGAGGATTTTAATTCCTACAACACCACTCACTCTACCAAGACCACGAAGTGACACACCTCCATCTCAAACTCATATTTCATACTTCACTAGAAATAGACTTCCTAAATTCCTAAGGTCAAAAATCCAATTAGGAAGATCTCCTACTTCATCCACTGATGCAATCCTAGAGGAAGAATATCCTAGATGTCCAACAGAAGGAGTAATATTTTTCACCTTTACAGGGGAACATATTTTAGCTAAAGAGTTAGAAATTCCTAGTGGAGAGGAAGAGGAAGAACCGTTCTTGAACATACCATTGATAGAAGAACTAGAGGAAGAGCATTTAACCTTGCAGGTTGAATCTTATATTAGCTCTAAAGAATCTATAATGGTAGGAAGAGGATAAGGAGGAGAAGGAGAAGCATAAATTCTAAATGGAAAAATTTTAATATTTGGAGGAGGAAGAGGAAGAGGTAGAGGAAATGTAGGAGGAGACATAAGAAATATGGAAATTAATAGTTCTTTTGGATTCCATATAGTTTATGGAGAGACAAATGGCACAATGAAAATATCTCAACTTCTGTCCTCCCAAATTTTCATGGATTAAAAAGTCAATATCCTAAAACCTTCTTGTTTGAATTTGAAGTCTTCTACAGAACTTATGATTATTTAAAAGGCTCTCAAAAACTTAAGTTGTTTCCTTCAACATTGAAACGAGTAGCTTTAAAATGGTTTATGGGTTTAATAACTCATCCTATCAGAAAATGGAATGACATGAAGCAAGAATTTTTAGAAAGGTATTTGGATTATTTCATACCCATAAATCACAAGGGTGAAGTATTTAAAATGATGCAAAAAGAGGATGAGAATTTGGAGGATTTGATTGAAAGGTTCAATTATAACATAAAAAGAGAAAAAAAGGAAAATTTAGATCAAGATAATTTAAAATCTCTTTTATTAAAATCCATTAGAGATGAATGGATAGACATCCTCAACATGATGGGAAAGGGGGATATCTCTAAATTTCCATTATCTAACATTGGTGAATCATGTATTCATATCTCAAGGGGAAAAAAAAAACTGGGAAAAGTCCAAGAGATCCTTCTCTTTCTAGAGTAAATAAATCTGCAACTGGAATAGTAAGTAGGGAAGAAATTGGAATCATGCTTGCTAAATCTAAAATATATATCTTAGGGAGTATTAGTGAACAAATATACACCCCTAAATTACAAAATAAGCAGAAAGTCGAGACTGATGCTTTAGCTATTTTCTATCCTAAATGAAAAAATAAGCATGCTTTAAGAGAATGTCCTCTTGATGCAAAAGTCATAGAGACCTGTATTATTTGTTCAGAAAGTCATGAAACTAAGAGTTGTCCTTCAATTCCAGGTCTTAAGGCTCTTTTTCAGGAAGAAAAAACATCAAATCCAACATAATATATTTTCTTTGTCTTTATAAGACCATGACAGGGGCCACAAACTCAAGGCTTTAACAATAAAATGTATACTCAGCCCCCAGAAAATAATTGGAATTCTTGGAAACAACATTGGCCTTGATCTCAATCTTAATATCAATCTTGGGCACAAGGAATGAAAAATCCCTATGGAAGATTCTCTCAATACTATCAATATCCTTCAACATATCAAAAATATATTCCCGAACAGATTCCTCAACAAAATTGACAACCCCAACTCCAAAACTAAAATCCACTACTTTCATTACCATTTCCAGCAAGAAAAAATTAACTACTTGTCGAACCATTACCAAACCCCAATAATAAAAATCCTCAAAATAATTATATGATAGAAGGAGAGAAATTTCCAACCTACATGATTACTCCTATAGATCTCAATGATGTCCAACTTAGACCTGGCAAGATACTAGAAAAGAAAAATCCTTCTGTAGTTATTCAAGAATAAGATAATTTTGAGGAAGATTCTCTACATCCAAATAAAAGTTTTGAGGAAGGAACATCTCTTGAAAACTAGAATTCTGAAAACTAAAAGCAAAAAGAACTAGTAAACTCAACGCCTATCATAGAGAAACCATCAGTACTTACTTCTAAACCTCCTTTTCCTGAAATATTACAATTTGAAAAAGGGGTAGAAAAGAATATTATGTTCCCAATTATGATTTTCTAGATGAATTGAAATTTTTTTGCATCAAAATCCCATTTTACGGGCCATTAAAGAGATTCCAATTCTAGCCAAAATAATAAAAGAGTTCAGCAAGAAGAAACCAGGAAGAAAAACAAAAGAAATAAAAATAATTCAGCTAATAGGAAAAATTGCAGACATAATGATGGGAAAAATCATCATACAAAAATATTTAGGTCCAAGACATGCAATTGTAAAAATAGATATCAATGGTGTTGAAATTCCAAATACATTGATTGATTTAGGAGTAGAAATAAACATCAGGAGAAAACAAACCATAGAAAAGCTCAAACTTCCTAGTACTCTGCATAGACCTACATTATTGCAATTAGAAGATACATCTGTAATCAAGACATATGATGTTTTAGAAGATATTTCAGTATCCCTACACTCTTGGTATTATCTTGTTGATTTTATGATCTTAACTCCTAAGAACAATCTAGGAGGAAATCCACTTATATTAGCAAGACCTTGGTTTGCTACAACTGATGCTTTCATTAGTTGTAGATCTAGTGACATGTATATCTCTGATGGTAACTCAAAAAATAAATTCACTCTATATCCTCCAGTAAAATCAATTACAGAGTTAAATGAAAAATAATGGGTTGATGATGACAATGATATACAACCTCTCTTTACTATTTCAACCATTAGTGAATATAGTCAAATATTAAATACAATAGAAAACTTTGAATCATCCCTATAATATGAACATGATCAATTTTAAGAGAAATTCAATATTAAATATTTGTCATGCATGCAGATGTCTCTATATTCTATGGAAGAATTTGGTAGCTCTACAATTGAAATCTTTCCAGGAAAAAAGTTGAACATAAACAAAAAATTGGAGGGATTACAACGTGAAAAGTTAATCAAAATGTTACAACAACATTTTTCTGCATATGCATGGGAATACACTGAGATGAAAGGAATTATTCCTAAGAATTGTATACATCACATATATATTGAGGAAAAATGTAAACCTATCAGACAACCTCAAAGAAGGATAAATCCAAATCTTACGGAAATTGTGAAAGAAGAGTTACAAAAATTGTTGAATGTGAACTTCATTTACCCAATTTCAGATAGTCAGTGGGTTTCCCCTTTAGTGATTGTGCCAAAAAATAATGGTAAATGTAGGGTATGCATTGATGATCGAGAATTGAATAAAGCTACCCTAAAATATCATTTTCTTTTACCCTTTATAGATCCAGTATTGGATACATTAGCAGGTAAAAAGTATTTCTCATTCCTGGATGGTTTTAGTGGTTACAATCAGATTCAGGTAGCACCTGAAGATCAAGATAAGACCACATTCACCTGTCCATGGGGGACTTAAGCCTACCAAGTACTTCCTTTCGGATTGTGAAATGTGCTTGCAACATTCCAAAGGGCAGTACAAGGAACTATTTTTCATCTAATACATGATTTTGTAGAGGTGTACATGGATGACTTTACAGTTTATGGGAATTCATTTGAAGAAGCTTTCGAAAATTTGGAAAAGGTTCTTAAAATATGTAAGGAAGAAAACCTTTCACTAAGTCATGAAAATGTTTTACGATGTTTACAGAAGGGATTGTTTTAGGACACTACATTTCAGGAGATGGAATTAAAGTTGATACATCTAAAGTTGAAGTCATCTCCAAACTATCAATTCCATGTTGTCAAAAGGATGTTAGAATTTTTCTAGGATTCACCGGATATTATAGAAGATTTATAGAAAATTTAACTAAAATAACATCCCCACTCTTCAAGGTACTTACCAAAGATTGTGAATTCAGTTGGAATCGTGATTGCCAATTGGAATTTGAAACTTCAAAAACAAAATTTTTTGAAGCACCCATATTAAGGGGTCCAAATTGGAAATTAACTTTTCACATTTCAAAAAATGCTTCAGATACAGCTCTAGGAGCTATATTAGGAAAAAAATATTTGATCCCCTATGCCATCTATTACCCAAGCAAGAATTTGACTCTCTTTGAGTTAAATTACACTGTAATTGAAAAGGAATTCTTAGTTTTTGTTCATGCTATCAATAAATTCAAACATTATATTATAGGCTACGAAACCTTTGTTCATACAGATCACTCTCCAATTATATAATTAATGAATAAATATATTACTAATGGCAGAATTACAAGATGGTTATTACTCATGCAAGAATTCAACATCATCATTCTATCCCGACCTAGAAAAAAAAACACAGTTGTTGATTTCTTGTCTAGAATTCAGAATATCAAGGATGACACTCCAGTTGAGGATAAATTTGTTGATAAATATATTTTTTCAATAAATACTAACAGTCCTTGGTTTCAGAATATTTTTAATTACATAGTCGCAGGAAAATTACCTTCACATTTGTTTCCTAGGGAGAAAATAAAAATTATTCAAATAATTACAAGGTATTCTGGATTACTAATGAATTGTATAAAATAGGTCCAGATCTCATTAACAGAACATGTGTTCGGGAAGATGAAATGCCTGAAATTATTAAGGCGTGTCATGATGAACCTTCTGGTGGACACATTTTTGATAAGAGGACAGCCTATAAAATCCTTCATTTTGGATATTATTGGCCATCCATCTTTAGAGATACCAAAAAATATTTCAAAAGGTGTGACGACTACCAAGGGGTAGGGAAACCTGCTCCTTCATATGAAATGTAATTACAACCTCTATTACTCATTGAACCTTTTGAAAAATGGGCCCTGGATTTTTTTGGACCAATCAATCCACCATATAAACAAAAGAAATATATTTTAGTATGTACTGATTATGTCACTAAATGGGTAGAGGCTAAAGCACTATCTTTTTCTAAAGAAAATTCTGTAGTTACTTTTATTTTTCAGGATATCTTCACTCATTTCGGTGTTCCAAGAGAAATTGTGATAGATCAAGGATCCCATTTTACATCCAAGTTGGTGAAAAGGCTCGTGGAATATTACAATATCAAACATAGAAATTCTACTCCTTATCATTCATAAGAAAATGGTCAAGTATAATATACCAATAAATTGATTGAAGAAATTCTCACTAAGACTATACATCTACACAAAAGAGATTGGGCATAAAGGCTTCCTAAAGCCTTATGGGCCCACAGAACTACATGGATAAATACAACAGGACATAATCCCTATGAACTTGTTTATGGAAAGAAAGTCCTGTTCCCTATAGAGTTTCAGATTCAAACCTTCAAGATGGATATACAACTAGAACTTGATTTATCAGAAGCATAGAAACATACATTGGAGAAACTCAATGAGCTTGATGAAATCATGAAAGATGCAGTTCAAAGAACCAGTATATTCTAGTAGAAAAGAGATAAATGGAATGATAGATATATCAAGGAGAAGAAGTTTCAAGTAGGGGATTGGGCACTTTTGTTTGATTCAAAATTCAAATATTTTTAAGGAAAGTTTTAGACTCATTGGCTTGGGAAATATGAGATTGAAAAATCCTTTGACAATGGAGCAGTCAAGATAAGAACAATTGATGAAGAAAATATACCTCTTCTTGTGAATGATCATCAGTTGAAAGTATATCATAAGCCAATTTCAAGAGAGGAGTTTATCAATATTTTCCAAGATAATACTTATATGAAGTTAGTGAAGAAGAATTCTTCTTCTTCACTAACTAAGCTTTTATTTTTCCTATACAAAATAAAAAATAAATAAATAAATAAAAATAATATATATAAAAATAAATAAAATAAAGTTTATAAGTATGAAAACCAATCAATGATTAGCATCCTTATATAGAAAATACATGGTGAAAATCAGATATTTTTGACACCCTATATTTTCCATTTATTTTATGCAATATGTAGTAATACAAAGCTACATTCATATTCCACTTAAATTTCATTTCACATTCATATTCCACTTACACTGCATTTCAAGGTCATATTCCGCTTTCATTCCATTCCATAGTCATATTCCATTTCATAGTTACATTACATTTGGCAGCTGATTATATTCGGTAGTTGATTCCATTTTGCAACTGACTACATTCTGCAACAGATTCCATTCTGCAGCTGATCCCATTCTACAGCTGATTCCATTTTGTAGCCACATTCCATTTCTTTCATCATCTCTTACACATTTGTACAACCTACTAAAAATGATGAATACATGAAATTGAAGGAATACGTTTGAAGAACACCATGCTAAAAGGTACCTAAAGAATCAACACCAAAGAAATGATAATGAAAGATTAGTTCTAAGGTAAAGTTGCAAAAAACTATTTTAATAGCAAGGTCAAAATATTAGCATGTATAATATGGATGGTCATATGCTCCCTTGATTGATCATCATTCGATTTGATTGTGATTTCCATCATATCATAGATCGTCCACATCATCCGCATTATGTTTCATAACGGTCCACAATAGACTCCCCCATTTATGATTAATGGTCATGACCTGTTGATGTGACATATTCGTTTACATTTCTTCAAACCCCCAATCCATACCACTTACTTCTTCCTACAAACCCTCGATTATCCGTAATCCAATTCATTTCATAACAGAGAAGGATAATTCTAAGGGTTAGAATCTTCATAATTGAAATCATGGGAACGATGGTCAGATAAAAACCAGTGGGAACAAAATATATGGAATAATATCCTCAGGGCAAGGAAATGTTGCAGAAAGATAAATGGCTCAAATTCATAGAGAAATTCGATGGTTTTCAAAAAGATATCACAAAGTCTTTTTCTAGGTCCTTTGATGGCATAAAAGTGGAAATTGGAGACATCAAGTTCACAATTACTGATACATTCATAGCCAAAGCCATAGAACTCCAAAGGGTTGGTGAAATGTGGTTCAAAAACAAGGAATTTCACAATGAACCATGGAAGTTTATCCTCAAAAACCAAGGTATCGATGTTTCTTTCTCAGAAAAGGTATCCCCATCTCAACTCTTAAAAATAAATGGAGGAACACGCTCTTGGTTTTATAGAAATTTATCACCTGTGAAGGAAGATTTGGTTGCATGTATGTATATCATATTTGATTGTTAATGAATTTATTAGAGAATGCTGAAATGAATCTTCCCTTATTTCTACTGAATAGCTTAAAAATAATGTCTAGAAACGTGGAGAAGACAATACAGCTTATATATAACACTATGCACCATCATGGGTTGATAAAAATACTTGTTGAGTTTCATTTAAAAATTTTAGGAGATTCCTAGGAGAATTTTCTCATCAGAAACCATTTTCAAGAAGTACCGGAACAACCTAATGAAGAAAAATTTAGAAAGCATAGAAGGAAGAAGACTGATACAAACATTGAAGAAAGGATTGCATCCTCATTTCAGAAAAATGATGAAAATATCATCCCTGTAGAGCTAACAGAGAACAAAAAGAAAAATAAATTCAAGACATGAGGTAAGATAGGAAAGAGGAGCAAGATTAGAAGTGAGAAAAATTCAAATCCTCTACAGCTGAGAAGAAGCTCCAGACTCCAAGTTTCGATGAATAAAACACTACCAAAAGAGACATAGTTTGTAAGTTTAGATGAAGAAACTCCAATACCATCTCCTGTCAATATTTATCCTCCATGCAGTCCTCAAAATTATCCTATTCATAATTTTGAAGGTAGCCCCAACAGAAAATATCCAGGCATAGACCCAACACAACAATAAGTATAAGATTACATACAATCATTGGAGAAGAGAAATGCAACAATGAATCCAAAACCTCTTATCAATCCACAAGAAACTCTAGTGGATAGTCTCAAACAAGAAATTTATGAACTAGAGATATTGAATAAGCATATTAAAGAGGAGAGTGAAGCCTTGAAGCAACATAACAAGTTGGAAAATATAATTAATGAAAATACCATTCTCCATTTAGGACTGTGGTATAAAAATAATAGAAAGTTTAAAAGAAAGAACAAGTCACTAAACAAGGCAGTCATTAATCTCAAGTACAAGCTTCTTATGAGAAAGCCCAGGATGGAAATCACTTCAAAGAAAAGAAAAGGAAGGAAATTGGATGTATTAACAAAAGTGTCTGAACAAATGCAGTAAGAGAGAAAAAAATTCACATTTTTGGTAAATTGCATGAGGACATGAAATGAATTCTCAGTGGGGGTATGTTGAACCTCAGAATTACCCTCTCTGTGACATCCTTTCTTACATTTTTCCCTTACTTTCTCATAATTTTGATACTCCAATCAATGATAAATGTCATGTTTTGTCTCAAGGAATGCATTTAAATGATTTCCATGTTATATTCTGATGTTCTTTCTATTCAGATGGATTTTTGTAATTTGGCTATAGAACCCAGCCTATTCTGTAGCTAATCATGGGTTTCACAGATAATTTCATGGTCTCACAGGTTTTAGGGATCAAATGAAGAAATGTGCCACATGGGCATTTCTAGAACAATCTACACATGGATTTCATCCTATCTACATGATCGAGATTGATATAAAAGGATGCCTGAGATCGTGGTCAAAGTTTAGTCAAAGGACGTTAGCCAAGAAAAAAAGGACTCTTGATTTTCTCTATCATAGCAAATCAAGGGTTAAATAATAAAATTATAATTCTAAAAGTTGGTTAAGATTAGCCACCTATAGGCAGAATTAGCTCAGAAATAGTTATGTTTGTTTTATTTAAATACGGGTTGTACAGAACCGAGGTAAAGTTAAGTTTTTACCAAACACTGTGTATTGTTTTGAGAGTCCATTCTATTATAATACAAGGATCACGGTCATGGTATCAATGATTTCTTAAGCTCATTTATAAGTAGCTAGGATCTCAATCGAATCTATTGTAGAGGGCCCCTACATAGGAGGAGCTTTTTCGTTCATTGTTTTAGTTTAAATTCCTTACTCTATTTTTGTCAATTCTGTTTTCTAAGTAGATTAATGTTACATTTCGGTTTTGATCAGTAGCATAGAATTAAATCATACCTATGTAATCATTGGTCTTCTAAAACATTTCGTGAGGATAAATTTATCTATTTTCAAATTCAATTAAGTTTGAAGCAATAAGAATTCACAGTTATCTAGTTTCCTTTATTGTTTTGTTGTTTACATTCTTAGATTAGAACTATCGATTAATTATATCAATGGGTGTTCTCAAAGGTCATTTCAAGAAGATGATTCTAAACTAAATGATTGAATATCTAATTCATACAGTTATTGGGCTTTCCTCTGCATACTTTACTTATTTTTTCTAGGATGTTAGAAACTAAGGTATAATTGGTTGCTTACGCATCATCTCAAGAGGATAATACTTCATATTGAATGCTGGAGTAATCAAACATATGTTATTTTTTTATAATCTGTTGAGATTTAACTTTTCATGCTTTCACATTTCCTTTTAGATCCTCATTTAATTGCATCACTATATGTTCTTAAAGGTAATTCCAAGAAGTTCATTTTATCATATTTCTAGACTGAATGATTGAATATTTAATTCATGCAATTACTGAGTTTTCGTTTGCACACTTTACTTGATTTTTCTAGAACATTAGAACTAAGGTATAATTTTTTACTTGTACATCATCTCAAGAAGGTGACACTTCATATTGAATGTCGGAGTAACTAAACATACATTAGCTATTTTCTTTTGAATCTTCTTTCACTTAGAGTAGCATTGCAATTTCAATTTCAGTTATAAGATTTACATCCATGGAATACGACTAATGTTAAAATTAGAAGTCACTAGAATAGATATTATATTTTTCAGATCAGATTCTAACCAACCAATAGTATTTGACTCATTTTTATGCAAATTAGTTTAACTTAGGAAAAAATCCTTTTCTTCCTTCTTAAAAATCAGTGTGATTCATTTTATTTCTTTCATAGTTTTAGATTAACATTCTTAGATATAAAGAAAAAAACCCCCAAAAATGACATGAAGATACATACAAAGGAGTAAGAAGAATATTAACTAAGAAAATATAGTGCATGTAATAGGTTTTATGCATGCTTTCCTGGCTGTTTTTGTTATGCATGATATGTTCATGATGGTATTTGGTTCTTTTCTTGTCATTGACATGGATTTCCCATGTTTTGATGGTGGATTTTAGCCTAGATTTTCCATTTATGGATAACAGTGGTGTGATGAGATTATTCCCAGTTTTGAGCTTTGGATTTCCGAATGGTTTTAGAATCTGGGGTGGGGTGGTCTAAGGAGAATTCCAACTCGACTAGGAATCTGTTGACCGGGAATGGAAAGATACCCAATAAACCTTGAGGATGGAGACATGAAAAGTACTCAAGGATTGTAAAGGAATTCTGTGGCATCGAATATCGGTTTGGTTTTGTGATATCGATATCGATTTAGGTATGATTAGGGTATGGAGAGGGAGGAGGTGGTTTAACCTCTAGATTCCCTTGGTTGTGTTTATAATTTTTTATCCCATGAGATACCACATTCATGCTTGGAATACGGCACAAGTTTTATTGGCCAAAGAGAAATTTGGCTTATCCAATCTATGGTCAGGTGGAATGTGGAAGTCACCAATCGAAGGGGAAATTTCCTATGTCTAATAGAAGCTAAGTTTCTCTTGCTTTGGGTAAGGAAATATACTGGTTCTTGTGTGGCTTCAATGGTTGTTCTCTTATTTTTATTTATCTAGTTATATGCTAGTTATATGAATGGTTTTATGAAAGATCTTAGCCATGGACATTTTCATATAGTCACTCATAACTGAATAAATAATGAATACAAGAGCTAATTGTTGTTATGACATCTAATGAGAGAATGAATATACCCTTCTTGGTAAACTTCAAATAAGTTTCAATTCTCTTATGTTCAGACTTACATTCATGAACTGTTGGTTGCATATTTACCAATAGTTTGACAGAATTTCTATTCCAGTTAGGGATTGTTAGGTCAAGTCCCGATTTTAATTTTTTGTTTTCATTGATTATTCCTATGTAATTTATCAACTCTAGATGTTTCACTGAGTTATGGGTAGATATATGATTCTTGCCCATGAAACTCTAGCACATAATTTAGAGTCTCTCACAGAGAACTAAGAAGAAAATCCTATAGTCGCATGGGTGTTGGATTATGCGAGTGATTAGGAACCCATAGTCTCATTGAAACCTTTCCAAGGGAGCGACACCTAGAGGGGTTAGGTTATTTCTGAAGGTCTTGCATCAAATGATGGAAGTTAGTAATGTCTTAAGTTTTTGGATCCATTTCCTTAAGGTTGCCTAGGAGTTTGATTCTTATCATAGTGACACTGAGGTCATTTTTACACTAAGACACCAAGTCAAAGTGGGTAAATATGGGAGGAGGCATTACATATTCATGTGCATGTGCAAAAAATTAACATATTGTCATGAAATTCCTTCTTTAACGTCATTACAAATGCATTAGTAACAAGAAAATCACTATCAAGTTTCATATTTCCAATTAAATGCTAACATAACAATTCATGCCCTTTCATATTCTTTCCAAAGTAAACCTAACATACTTGATATTATTCTTCTGCGTGCAATTTCATAATAAGCTTTTAAGAGAACTAGGCGAACAATAAATTATATTTATTCGTACTAATATTGTTTCTTTCCAAAGGGATTAATACAACATATTTTATACTTATGTATGTGAATCAATGTTCTTTTTCAAAAAAATATTTTCCACAATAGAGTTATTCATAATGGCTATTAAGGATACAAATGAAATCTATATTTCAAGAAAAGCTAATATAATAGTTATAATTTCCTACATGAAACTAACTGTCCTCTCCAACATAAAATATCATTATATGTTATTCCTCTTTCATGTGAAAAATATATTTCTTTCCAAATGAAACTAACTAAATATTTCATGGAAAAATAAACACATTTATTTTCCAAGGGATCAAGCGCATAACATTTATTCTTTCATGTATGCAAAGATAAATTTTCCTCTTACTATAAGATATATACTAATAACTATACATAATATTCTCCCAAAATAAAGATAATAACATATTTTCCCGTTAGGTGTGTAAATACATACTATGTTTCCCAAAAGAAAGCTAACACAATCAATGTTATGAAATTGCACCTTCCTTTTCTCCAGAAATATATAACCAAAACTATAATTTTCCATGCATGCAAGTGTACATGTTTCTCTAAATAATCTCCAAAAGGAATATTAACACAATAAAACATGTGATTATCAATTTTCCTCTCTAAGAATCTAATTCAACAATGCATACAACGACATTTTTTCTCTTCTCTTCTTTTTGAAGAGTTTTAACACAACAAATAATTATTTGCATAAATAACATATTTATTTTGAGCAGATCAAATATACTAGAAATTATTACTATGAACATAAGCACATATTCCCCTCAACAGTCCAATATTTCTCTTAAAAATTTTAATGCATATCCATCATGAGAAAATCCTTGCTAATATTTTAAATGAAGTAACTTAATTAATTGTCAACAATTATCAACATAATTGTTTTATTTTTTTCATGTGGATAACTTATTTCATTTCAAGAAATATCAACATAATTTTTCAATTTTTGTGCATGGGAATAACCTATTTATTTTCAATAAATATCAACCTTAATAGTTATTTGTTTGTGCATGCAATTGATTTATTTATTTTAAAGAAAATTAACACAATAGTTATCTCTATATGTACATAAATAATTGTTCTTATTATGCTGACAATTCAAATGGCAACACTTTCTTTTACGATGTTTTTCCTGTATTAGTCATCAACTTTGGGCACATTTTTCAAACATATGAAAACACAATTTTGGAAATAAAACAATGTTTTTGTTGGGAATGGGTTAGTTAAAAAAGTATTCTCTCAATTTTTACACATGTGTCATGGTTTGGAAGAATAAAATGAATCTTTGCATTCGCTCTTTTAAGATTAAAATATTAAATACTTTCTTGTTTTAGTCATCAACTTTGGACATGGTTTTATAGAAGTTGAAAACTAATTTTTCAAAAATGAAAGAGGATTTTGGAGAAATCGAGCTCATTTAAAACAAACTCTTTCAGTTTTCACACATTTATCATGGTTTGGGAGATACAAAGAGATATTTGTACACTATTTTCCAACAACTTATGCAATTCACACAATTTTTTAGCCATGAAAATATTTTAAGAATTCAATGCACATGAAATAATCTGAGAATTCAATGAAAACTCGTATTCCTCTTTGCATGAAATTCCATAGAGGTTTTCCCAAGAAAATAATATTGACCCTTTATCATATGAATTTTTTCATGAAAATAATTTCTTTTTTTTTATATTTCTTCATGCACCATATTCAAACATAATAATTTTCAAAGATCAGAGCTACTTATATTTTGATGCATGCCTAGAATACCTCCTTCTTCTCTCTTGGCTTGATTCTATATGTTTTATATCTTTAGTTCTCATATTTTCCCATACAATTACAATAAGTAGAATAATGAAACATCTTTTATAAATATTAAAAACCTTCAACAAATAATCCATAAATCACGCCATAAGGATTTTTTCCTAAATTATAAAATCATTCTATAAATAATCAATAAATCACTTTCTAAATCATATTTTTCTAAATTATAAAGTTACCCAACAAATCATCCATAAATCTCTCATATTTCTTTTTTCAAGGAATATTTTCTTTTTCATTATCGACAAGATATCACTTATCCATAAATTTTTGAAAACTATGACTGATTAGTTATAAAACTCATAAAATATACCAAATTGGAAATATAATTTTTTATATAGAAGTATATAAATTATTATAAATAAAGGAATTAATAATTTATTATTGTAATTAATAATTAGATGAATATTCATCATGTAATATCAATATAAGATTTAATAATAATTAATTATTCAGCAACACTCTTATTACGACAGTTTTTACGGTAGCTTATGCAAGTGATATTACATAAATGTCACTACTATGTGAACTAACATAATTTCTTGGTATTCAAGTTCAACAAACTAGATATGTTACCTTTATTTATCAAATGAAGTATCTCAGGTAGATTATGAAGAAATATGGAATGGAATATTGCAATCATGTATTCATACCAATAGTAATAGAATGAAATATTAGTAAAAAAAATATTATTCTGCTATAGTTAATCAACCAGAATATATATCTATGATTGGTAGCTTGATCTATCTTACGGGTACATGACTAGACATTATGCATGCAGTTGGAATTGTTGGATGATATCAAGAAAATCCAAAGGAAACTCATGTCCAAGCGATGAAGAGTATTTTCAAGTATCTACAAGGCACTAAAGATTTTGGTATAGCAAAAAGGCATATTTTTCAATTTATGCTGACAGAATGCAGATTGAGGAGGAAATTTTGATGACCACAAAATAAGTAGTGGAGGTTCATTCTTTTTTGGACCTCGCTTAGATTCTTGGTTCAATAAGAAATAAATTTGTATTGAATTATCAAGTGTTGAAGCATAATATGTTGGTACAACCTCTTACTGTACTAAAATTATATGGATGATCCAAACTTTGCAATAAATTCAAGTCACATGTCCTAAACCTATACCTATAATTTGCAATAACACTAATGCAATAGGTATCTCTAAAAATCGCTTCATGCAGTAAAAAACCAAGCACATTCCCATAAAATACCATTTTCTGAGAGAGAAGGTGCTAGAAAAAAAATGTCAAGTTGGAATACATTCCTTCAAAGGAACAAGTTGCAGACTTATTTACCAAGCCACTTCCATGTAATTCACTTGAATATCTTAGATAGAAATTAGGAATTATTCCTGCCTCTTCACTATGTTAATTTTTCTAATAGGCCTACCATTTTTAGGGAGAGATATCGCTAAAAACTCCTATAGATTACTTTTTGTACATGGATGGTATGTAATACAATAGTGTATATATGTGGTTTTTGAGTTAGAAAATCGTGTATGCCTCTCAATAATTGAAATGGAGTGGGACATACTTAGGTCGAGATTCACAAATGCTTTCATCATTTCATTATATTTATCTTGCTTCTAGCTTTCGTTTCCTCCAATATGTTGGTGATTCCCTTATGCTACTTAGGATTGGTTCATGATATTTCTGCAAAATGTGATTTCTACTATTGGAGTAGTCCTTTGGAAATTTTCACTTATTTTATGGATATAATGTGATCCAAATTGAAGGTGAGAGGTTGGAATAGGTTGAGGGCGAGCATCTTCTATGCTTCTAATATATCATTGTTGGCATGATGGTTTCTTAAGGATTCCATGTTGCATGGTTTTTTATGATGAGTAGATATCATTGATGATGCATGGTTGTTACTTCTAAATATACACATGTTGCTATCATTATTTCATTATTTATCAATGATGCATGGATTCTATATGATAAATTTATGTATGATGTTTATTTGTTTCTTGTGTTGCACTTGGTGAATTTATCAATACGTGTTATACCTGATGAGGAGGATGTGTATGCTATGCTGGTTGATGGTTTATTTGAGTTCCTCGGTGATGTTTGGAATCATTGCATATTTTGTCTCATCTAATGAGATTACTATATGGTGCACTGTGGTTCTTGATGACCATCATGATCTTCTTACCTCACTATTGAGGTCCCTGGTTTTGGTTATAAATGTCTCTTGATGTAAAGGTCATGAAATGACCCATGTTGTAAATCATTGTAAAATTAAGTCCTTTGTCGGATATTGCGATCCAATCATGTTATGTATGTAATCCAAATATTTTTGGACTTTGATGTAAATCTTGGGTAAAATATGTAAACCCAATATGTTGGGTGTCTCACGTATTCATAGAGTCGTTACTAATAGGAAATTTCATATTTAATTGAGTAATAAAATCTTGTAATCTATTGAATATCTATAGAATATTAAGCATATTATTAGGGAGAGGATGACAAGTATTCATATTTCATGAATCGTATTTAGAAAATCATACCTACAATGATCAACACTACAAGGGGTGTACTTTATTCATCCTGGTTCAACACCTTCCCCTTGATGCAAAAGGGGGATAGAATCTTGGTGTTTCGAAAGAGGTGTTTGGAGAGGAATTATTGATGCTTGCATGTATTTTCAAGTGGTGACCAAACACCAAAATTTGTTTCCATCATGTATAAAGGGGGATATTTTTGGCATTATGAATCATGTGTTGTCCTTGATGGAAACCTACTAGATAAATATGTCAACATTGATGACTGTAGAAACAATTGAAATTAATACATATGCTATAAATACTATGAACAGAGTAATGATTGTATAGAGACAGAGGGATGATAAAGGTGAATTTTTTGAAAATATACATAGATCCTATGAAGAAGGGTCATCTACATATGGATGTAATTTAAGTGAAAGTCACATATAAAATTTTAACCATCATAATCTAGATACCATGAGTCCTTACCATGGTATTATCCCATAGTAATTTTAGCGACAATGGTTATTTCATCCTGTCAAAGAATTTGAACATTACCATGGGTTTTACCGAAGATACTAGCTAAGGATAAAATTATATAAGGATATGGATATCGAGGTGTTAGCTATTCAGTTAAATTATCTATCTATATGTGACATGATTTGGACCGAGTACAAGGGAATAAGAAGAGGGTCTAGATATGATAGATCTAAAAGTGTTGTGAATACTAATACTTGCTTGAAATATTTTATGCTTATAGTGTTATATCCGTATCTATGATGATGGTTTGATATAAATATAATAAAGCATGTTGAGATGTATGATTAAAATATATCATGAATTGTAGAGATGTTCGAATTGAGTAACTCAATATATCTTCATTGTCTTGCTTCTGATTAACTGTGGACATGGTTTAGTAAAGTAGCGTATAAATTTTGCGATAATATAATCAATATATTTAAATATATATATATATATATATATATATATATATATATATATATATATATATATATGAGTGTCATTTATCTAGGTGGATAATGGTGCCCACGCTCCTATTCCACCTAGTCATTTTCATAAGTTTTCTTATTTACTATTTTTAGGAGTTTTTCAAGTTGAAAAATTCTATAGCCATTTTGAGTCCCCAAACAATTTGTTTTCCATAAATTTCATAAATATTCATGAGAATTTGTATTCCTTGGAGAGATATTTCCAAGGAGGTATAATATATGTCAAACAAATATAATATGACAAAGTTATGACCCCTGGAATTTGGCTGCCCAACTAACCCCAACAGGGCCCATAAACTCTTGGTGTTACATCTCCTCGGGTTAGGATTTTGATTATTTAGGGTTTTCTCTTATTGTGAAATAATAAAAAGGCCCTTGAGCCTCATTCTAACAAAATTAAGAGGCATGTATCTACCACATGTCTTCTCATAGATAAGCTAATATCCCACGAGCCTGTTTACTTTCCATTTTGTCTGTAAGCATTTTTTAGTATTCCATAATAATGAAACAAAGTGTTCTTCTTGCTACATCTCTACTTTTATGTTTATTTTTATATTTTAGTGTGTTCTTCCATAATTATAAATCATTAATTCATGCTAGTAATGTATATATGCTGAAAATTTTCATGGATATAGCGTATATGATCTCAGGTTTGCAATGTGGATTGATGATGAAATTTGATGAGTTCTGTTATGTTTACTGTTGTCTTTCGATGATGTCACTATATTTAAAGTCTATGATGCACAATTTTGATTGGGTTGAATGTCGAATGGAATATTTATTGGTAATTATGCTATGGTGTGGGGTTATGTGATTGATTTAATGGTTTGGGATTGATGTATGTATAGTCCGGTGATTGATTCAATGTTAGAGTAATTCATGATTCAGTGATCTATACTTTGCGATTTGTATGCAAGTGTTAAGTAGAGGAAACACATATATATGAAAGTTTTATTCAGACCAATCATATACATATTATAATATTTATTTTTATAGTTCAGTTCTACATTCAGTAGTTTGATGCTTCAAAAACTCAGTTGTTTTAAAGTGCTTTAGTGACTCAGATGCAATATTTCAGTTTTTCATGTTTATGTTTATTTTTGGTATGGTTCCAGTTTGAAAATATGATGAATTATGGCCTACAAATTGTTTTATGATTTTTTTATAATTTGATCCAGTTTGAAACATTCTGAAAAGTGATCTAGAATGAGCTGAGGGTTATATCCTTCAGAAAGAGGGTAGGATATCCCTTCGAATAGGGGTAGAATTTTTTTTTTAGGGTGTTATGAGTCCATTTGAGTGGGTGCTAGAGAACAAGTGGAGGTTGTAGCCTTCTGCAGGTGCGTTTTTTCACATTGGTAAGAGTGTGGATCAATACAAAAATTTAATGAGGATTTTATTTATTTAATAAGGAATAAGACAAATAAAGGGACACTGGAGGTTTACTTGTATGTTGGGTTTACACCTAAAATCCTCTTGTTCTATGTGTGTTACTTATATGATTTGATCATGTCTATTATTTGGAAAGATATTTATCTATTGATGCAATGGTTAAATATAATTATCTCATGAAACACATGAAAAATTAGTAAACTAAATTTAAGTTGTTTTACTTCTATGAAGTCATGTGCATAAGCAGGTTTCTTTAAGAAGAGTAGTGTATAAAATTTGGTATACAAAATTGAAAGTTAAAGTGAATTAATATATGACTCAACCACCCCCCACCATATAATTATTTTACCCAACAATTAATTTTACTATTTATTTGAGATGGATATCACTCCCAACCTTTTTTATAGATATTAAAATTCCTCTCTATGAAGGGGTTTGGTAAATATATATGAAATCTACTTTTTAGTAGCAATGTATTCGGACTTGAAATTTTGTTTTACTATATTCATTCTTAGAAAATAATATTTGGTAGTAATATATTTTGTGTTTTATTGGATAAGAGGGTTCTTTTAGATAATGATCACACTTTTATTATCATGGATAAATGATATTGGTTTGTCATATTCTATCTTAATGTATTTCATAGTTTAATTCATGTAGAGTGTCACACCTCCAAAAAAAAAATTTTTCAGTTCATTCTATGATTTCTCCATTATCCCTAATTGAACCTTGATTAGAGTCAATAGGTAGTAAATTCTTTTAATAAATTTACTATATTAAAATTTAGGTCATTTATTATTACTACCTGAAATATTCTTCTATCCAAAGTCTATACCCAAGACTTGGATACAATTGTTTTACCATAGGCGCTAGTATATTTAATTGAGTGACACAATAACCATGTGATACGATAGATTGCATAGGCATACATATCTTACAAATTCGTGAACCCCTAATGTTCTATCTTTATAATACATTTGATATGTTACATAAGGGTTATATACCCTACGTCCATCGATTTCAATTATTACCCATGGCCATAATTGGATCGATCAAACAATAGTTATATGATACGAATTCACCGTAATGTTTACAATTTTAACTATTTTCGAGCTACTACTTATAGTGCTCTAACATATCGTTTGTCACTAAATGAGTGAACCGATTCCATCGCTATTCACACAACTATGGTTTCGGTCAAACCCTAGACTTCATGCTATTCCATTCTTCGCCACCTGTACCCCCTCCGCGTATTGAAGACTTCTTGGTTGGCTTGGGGTAGATGACGGTTTTTTTTTTTTTTTTTTTTTGTGTGAAGTATCGGCGTTGCATGTCTACACAGAAGCAATAGTACCGCCAGAGATCGCCATACGCTTCCGGTTGATAGGCTTTGCTTATGACCGTGACAACTCACTCTGCAACTCGCACAACAGCTACTGTCCGGGAGCGTGTTTAATCAACAGATGGTGAGGTTGAGGTTAATTTACTGAATTCGCCGGCAGCCCGCTCCACAGGTACTCTGAACAGAGTTTTAAATAATATTAAACTGTCAGAGAGTACCAAGGTTGCGGCTCAAAGTGAGTCCTGGTAATCCCCTTCCGATTTTCATAAAATTCGAGGTCTCTGGTGTGTATATGCGCAACCCTTGAGCAGGGATTGTCCAGTACGTGGTGCAATTTCGTTTTAGGGTTTGGCTCACATTATAATCTTTCCTCTCACTACTGTTCGTCTCATTCTTTTTCATTGTTCAGGCTTCTCGGCGTCAAGGGTTTCGGAACATGCAAAGTCGTCTTGTGTTATACCGCCCACACTGGTAATACTTCTCACCTGGCAATTCCTCTTCAGTATTCCACTATTTATAGATTTCCTTCTTCGTTGTCGGTATTCTTCATCTCTTTTCTGCCGATTCATTCTCATTTCCTAATTTTCTTATCCACTATTCTTATAATGAAATTTCTGTTTGTATCTTGAATGCGTTTCAGAATGTTAGTTACTGTGTTCGAGGTTCCGCTGGATGACGGTGAAGAATTTTGGTTATCTAGCTGCGCGATCGCTTTTGTTCTCCAGATTTTCATCCTTGGCTGGTATACTATCCTCGTGAGGGCATTTACCCTAGCGCCAGCCTGTTAGTACTGTTACTTGCCCTTTTCATTCATCTTTTTACGATGTGGCTGCATCTGTTTTCTTGTTCTTATTCTATATACCTACTCTCAGTAGTTAGCCCTGTGTTTTTCTAACCAGCATTTCCAGCGGTTTGTTGTGTAGGTTTCCTATGTATCGGTATTTTCCAGGAGCGATTTGGACTCGCTACATTTTTCCACTATCACAATCTCTTTTCCTTTCCTTAAATGTACTAGGGTTCGGCCTTTATTTTTTTCAGGAACGAACTTAGGGTTGATATTATGTCAAGGCCGTGCCCCATAGTACAGATATTTTTCTCTTTTAATGTTCCTCAGCAACTCGGTTCGGAGTAACCGAAGAAACTCTGGTTTAATAGCTTATCGACTGTCAGAGGTTTTTTTTTTCTCTTGTGCTTCTGTCCGACTCATCTCGGTTGACATAATACAGGTAATTTTATGCAGGAGTACGCGATCAGTTACCCATTCCTATGCAACCGCGCACTCTTCAGTACCTCGTGGAGGGTCTGCTGTTTATATTTGAGGAAAGAGTTGTTCGTTCATATTTCACGCGTGTAATACTAGGCTCTTTTCTTTTCGAAATTTTAAATGTTCACGCTTTATTTTTCTGATAAGGTTAAATCATCGTTTACCAATTATTGACGGAGCCGAAAGCTGGATAGGCTACCGGTGGTATAAAATTCACTACCTCTGTGTAATATTTTTCCGAATCATTTAGACCCTGTGGCTACGGCGTGTTTTACTTTCTGGAGATTCTTGCCGCGTTATACCTCTGGTTAATAGCGCTGTTTCCTCATTCTTTTCCGTGGACTTCCCCTTTGGGTTTTGATACTGATAGTCGAAGAAATCGTGGAAGTTTAGTAGTTATGTTTCAGTTGTTTTGTTTTTTCTTCCCAGAAGTCTATAACGAAGGATTTTACCATAAGGAACAGTCGTATTTTACTCGGCCTCTATTTTAACAGCGTTTCTATTCAACGCGGACCTGAGTTTAATGTCGGTGATGTTACCCAGATCATCATAGGCATCGAAGGTACTATATATCATTTGCACGTTAATATCTCCTGCATACCTAATACACGCTGGTAGTGGATCCATTATGAGCCTTCGTCGATAGATTTATTGTATGGCTATAGTAAGGAAATCAAATGAATATTGTTCACGTCATAAAGTTAATTTAACCCTTAGTTTATTTGCATAGTTATATTTATTCATAATCATGTTATTGACGTCCATTACTCATTTGAAATTCGTTATTTATATATGCTATTTCACTAAATCTCGGCACTTAAGTTTATGGTTGATTGCCGATATGTATTTACGAGTAAATTTAGGAGTGCATACTAATTATGAGTTAGGTTTTATTATTATATAGTTCGTATATGTGTATAGCTCCTTTTTATTAGGTGTTAAAAGGACCTTGGTGTTTTTTTTTCTTGATCCCCTATTAAAATATACATGCTCTCACCAACATATTCGGTCGCAAGGGTGGACTATCAATGAGTCCCTTATTTAATTCACTGTTCTTACGCTCTATTTTCAATGCATCTATATACATGCATTGTCATTAATTTGGGTGCATGGGTTCTTTTAATCTATTTATTTCTGATGCATACATAGATGCCCTCAATATTGTTTAAACAGTGGCACTTATCCATAATTTAAGTCTTTCATAGCTATGATACTTGGTTAGAGATAAGTTTAGAAATGAAATCTATACCTTACAATTTTTATAATGATTCTATAAAGTAGAAGTTCTCTTTCTCTAACACCATTTTTCAAATTTCATCATTTATGGTATTTATTTTCTTCTGTTTGTATTTAGACCATGCAAATTTAGTTCTGCTAACATATTTTCTAGCATACACATGAGCCTATAATATCACATTTGTATCTACAGGAACAGGAAAATATTTAATTATCTGTAAAGACTCAGTAACCTCAGATTTAAACCGACTTGGTTTAGAGTTTCTGGGGTTTCTACTCTATGGATTTCTGGTCTACAACGAAATAAAATCTGGAAGGTGAAAGCCTTAAGATGGATTCTGTTAAATGTAGTACTAAACTCAACCATACAAATTCTCTTAAATTTTATATGTAACTAATTCATACCATAACATATCAAATGAACAAAAATTTCAGGAACATACCACTGTTGCCAATGACCAACCTCCCAACCTTAGAATCCTCTTTGTCTCCCAGGACTCACCCCCGAGCTGAGATCACCTCCTAGGACAGATCAACCTCTGATCTGCTTAGGAGCAGCTTATTTAGCTTAGGAGCAGCTTATTTAAGCTCATAATTCCCCAAAGCATGTTTCTAATTCTGCGTCCAGAATAGCAGGATGCTTTCTTTCCTGTTTAGCCTCAGCTTCCCATTTTGGGACTCTTTAAAGTTGTTTTATGCTTTTCCTCAGCTTTTCCAGCTTTTTCTCACCTCTTCCCAACTACTCCTCTTCATTGGGGAAATTTAGATTCCTCCTCAAATCTAAATTAATTTCTTTCAAGGATTTTGAAAGATTTTTGGGGATTTGTTGCCTTATCCATCCTCATGGATTTGGCAAGTGATCTCTAATTCTCATCTTGGTCAAAATGCACAATCATTTTATTTATTTCCTCAAATAAAATATGCAATTACATTCTCACCATACTTATCCCTTGGGATCCACCCCCTTAGGATTTAAGTTCAATTGTCTAACTTTTAAAAATTCAACACACAAATTGGGGGTCTTGTGTTCCCCCTCTGAAAATAAACTCATAAGGTACCAGTGATGTTATTCAACTACTAGAGTTCATTTAAACAAAAAAGGATATTTCTCCATGTTTCAGCTGCTTTCTGATGACTTCTTGATAAAGTGCTTCCACTGCACCTTTACTCTGGCCACTGTTCTGTTTCTCAATTCAATTTCTTTCCGCTCCAATATTTGAAGCGGTTCTGGCAGAAACTCCCCTTCTGGTTCCACCTGTACAACATTCCAATCAACTATGTGAGAAGCATCATGCACATATCTTTTTAATAAGGAAACATGAAATACATCATGAAATCTAACATGGGGTGGTAAGGCCAGTTTGTAAGCCACTGGTCCCACCCTTTCTAAGATTTCAAAAGGACCACAATATCTAGGAGCAGTTTTGCACAACTGACATAAAGTGTGCTCTGCACAGGGTTTTTGATGCGTAAATACACATAGTCCCAGATTCTCGGTGCACTCTTTTCTTATCGGTCAGAACTTTTACATTGATCTTGTCATCTTGATATTCGCTTGTATCATTGACAATTCTTTCCAAACACCTTGTAGTGCTCTGGGTCTAACTTACCGGTTATCCTACGAAGGTTGACTCCGGTCAAGTGCAGGCACTTTCTCCCATAAGTGCTCATCAGACTCATCTTGCTTAGAGAATTAGTAGCTATTATGTGGAAAAACTGACTAATCCCAGATACTCTTCCCATTTTGATGGCCTATCCATCACATACATTCTCAGCATATATTCTAAAATTTGGTTTGTCCTTTCTGTTTTCCCATCAGTTTGAGGATGATAGGCAGTACTAAAATTCATCTTAGTACCCATTCCTGCAAACAATCCTTTCCAAAACGCTGCTGTAAACTTAGCATCCTGATCTAAGACAATCACCTTGGGAACTCCATGAAGCCTTACTATCTCCTTCAGAAAAACATTTTCTACTTGAGCTGTTCCGAAAGTAGATTTCACTGGTATAAAGTGGGCAGCTTTGGTTAAAGTGTCTACTACCACCATTACAGAATCATGCTGATATTTGGTTTTAGGTAGTCCTGTTATAAAGTCCATGGAAACTGTGTCCCATTTCCATTCTGCAATTGGAAAAGGGTTTAGAAGACTTGTTGGATGTTGATGCTCAACCTTGACCAGTTGGCACTCCATACACCTACTTAAATATTCTGCCACATCTCTCTTCATTCCTGGCCAGAACAACTTCTTCTTCAAGGCTGTTAACATCTTTTGGTATCCGGGATGTCCTGCATATGGCTGTTTGTGGTATTCATCTAAAATATCTTTCTTCAATGACTCTATATTTGGAATATACAACCTATTTTTGTAATAGAGCAGCCCTTTCTGATTCTTAGTGAAATCAGTTTTATCCCTTGTCTGTAGTTTCACCAAGTGTGCTTCATAGTTGGGATCTTGGGTTGCTGCTTTTCTCACCAACTCTTCTATCTCCATCTCACCACTACGCCCAATACTGTTTAAATTTTGACAAGCATTTCTACTTAGGGCATCAACAACTTTATTTTCTTTCCCCTTGATATGTCTTCTGTCCATATCAAATTCACTTAAAAAGGACAGCCATCTGGCTTGTCTTGCATTCATATCAGTTTGGGAAAAGAAATATTTAAGACTAATATGATCAGTCATCAATGTGAACTTCTTCCCCAGAAGATAGTGCCTCCACATTTTTAAAGCATGGATAACAGCTGCAAATTCTAAATCATATGCACTGTAATTCTGTTCATGGGTTTTCAGTTTTCTAGATTCATAGGCAATAACTGAATTTTCCTGCAATAGGACACCTCCTAGCCCCTCTCTGCAAGCATCTGTACATACCACAAACTCTTTATCAGGATCAGCAATTTTTAATATAGGAGCTGGAATAAGCTTTTGTTTTAATTGTTCGAAACTGTTTTGACATTTCTCAGTCCACACGAACTTCACACCCTTCCTTTGTAATGAGGTTATGGGATTTGCTATAGCAGAAAATCTCTCCACAAATCTACGATAATAGCCTGCAATTCCCATAAATGATCTTACCGCTGAGACATCAGTGGGGACTGGCCATTCTTTAATGGCTTTTATCTTTTCAGGGTCAACTGCCAACCCTTTTTCAGAAATAATATGACCCAGATATTGAATTTTATCTTTATAAAATTCACATTTGCTGAACTTGGCATATAGTTGGTTTTCTTTTAAAGACTGCAACACTATTCTCAGATGTTCCTTATGTTCATCCTCATTTTTGGAGTAAACTAAGATATCATCTATGAATACTAGAACAAATTTATCCAAATACTTATTCAACACACTGTTCATCAGGCACATAAATGTGGCAGGGGCATTCGTCAAACCAAAAGGTAAGACCACAAATTCGTAATGCCCATACCTGGTTCGAAATGTTGTTTTGCTAATGTCTTCTTCTTTAATTCTGAGCTGGTGATACCCAGTCCTTAGGTCTATCTTTGAAAAGACTGAGGCCCCCCTCACTTGATCAAAAATATCATCAATTCTAGGAAGTGGATATCTATTCTTAATGGTCAACTTGTTCAGTTGACGATAGTCAATGCACATCCTAAAAGTTCCGTCTTTCTTTTTCACGAATAAAACCGGGGCTCCCCAAGGAGACACAGTTGGTCTAATATACCCTTTATCTAACAACTCCTGTAATTGCATTTTCAGTTCCATTAGTTCAGGAGGGCTCATTCGATAAGGTGCTCGGGAAACAGGTATTGCTCCTGGTACCAGATCGATTGAAAAATCAATCTCTCTTTGGGGGGGAGATGAGGGATTTCCTTGGGAAATACTTCCTTAAATTCTCTAATGACTGGTATAGTATCTAGTAACTCTTCCTCAGTTTTCTGTTCTATTTCTTCTACATGCACTGCATAGACTTGGTTTCCCTTTCTAGCTGTTCTTTTCAATTGCAAGGCTGATATTTGTCTTACTGAAATGGATTTTGGTTTCCCTTTTAGTGTAAAAGGTTTTCCTTCCTCATCCACACAATGCAGGGTTTTATCCCAGCAGTTCATCAGAGCTTTCTTCTTTTCCGGCCCGGTCATTCCTACTAATAGAGTACTTAGGATCCTAGCAGGTAATATATTAGGTTACTTGACAAATAACTGGTGTATTCTTTGTTTGGGCAACTTATGTGTGACTTTTCTCTGTGTTCCCTGCAGGTGGCAATTGTACCAACCATTGCTGAAATTTTCAGGGTTTAATTTTACATTTTTCTATAATTCAGGGACTAATATATCTTAAGGAAATACTGGATAAGCAGCATATGATAATAGAGTAGGTCATAAATCTTACCTCATTCCACATAGTTGTGATATTTCTTCTTGCCGATTTTCCAAAATTTTGCCCCGATAGTTGAAGTACTGTTATTACTGTGTTTATTATTGCCTCATCCTGCTGATCATGTGTATATTTCGATGGGGGCAGTCCCTCATCATATGGGGTTCTCCACAGCCCCAGCATTTCAAAGGTTCCTTCATTCTGACTGTCCCTTCCTTTTTATTGTTCCCTTCTACTGGTTTTGAAGCCACTTGGGACTGAGCAATTTGAATTTCTTTTGGCTTATTGAATTTTTTTCGCTGATGGTCTCTACCAAATTTTTTTAGATATGCTGGTTTCGGTCTTTTACCTTTGAACTCACCCTTGTTCAGCCAGCTTCTCCCTTGTTCAGCTTTACCTTTAAACTGCTGATAGCATAGTCTTGCCTTTCTAACAGCTTCATCCATGGTCTTTGGGTTGTCAAACTCTATTTTCTCCTTGTACACAGTAGGTAAACAATTTAAAAACCTTTGCACTTTTGCTTTTTCTTCTCTAATGTAAGGGACATACCTCAGTAAATTAGTAAACTTAGTGACAAACTCATCGATGGTGAGCTGTCCCAATCTAAGTTCATGGAATTCTTTAGCTTTTTCGTCATAGTAACGCTCATTCAGGTAGCGATTTTTGAACTTAACCTGGAAATCTTCCCAGGTCACTCTCTTTTCATCAATGGCATGCACCATCTTCGTCTCTTCCCACCACAGTGTAGCCTTTCCTTGTAGTTGATACACAGCTAATCTGGCCTTCAGATTGCTCTCATATTCATATACTTGGAAATACTTGATCATGTTCAGCAACCAAGCTTCAACATCCTCTTCCTTCTCCCCATCATAGGAGGGAGGTTTAATCTTTCGAAATTCTCCCTGCAATTCTCTTTTCTATTTATGTTGATGTCTAGCAGCATCATCATCATCAGACTCATCCATCTTTCTCTTTCCGGAACCTTCGCCTTCCTGGCTGTTCCGGGAAGTTAGTTCTCTGATGAGCTTTTCCTGCTCCTTACTGGCTGATGACAACATATCATTCTGACTTCTCGGTTCAGCAGGATTCTCGTTGCGGCACATTGCAACATAGGCCATTCTCGGGGCATTGGGATCGTGGGGTATGGCTCATCCCGCAGGTTGAGGACGGTGACGTTGTACCTTCAGCCATTTCTGTATCCTGGACTCACAACCTGATTAGCAAGAATTTTACCTCAAAAATTTCAAAACCAAAAGCTATAATAGTAGCATATTTCGTGTGACCAAATTGTTTTTAAATTGTAGTCTCATTTGTCACAGCTCCAGATCCAATTTTTTTTTTTTTCAGTTCATTCTATGATTTCTCCATTCTCCCTAATTGAACCTTGATTAGAGTCAATAGGTAGTAACTTCTTTTAATAAATTTACTATATTAAAATTTAGGTCATTTATTATTACTACCTAAAATATTCTTCTATCCAAAGTCTATACCCAAGACTTGGATACAATTGTTTTACCATAGGCGCTAGTATATTTAATTGAGTGACACAATAACCATGTGATACGATAGATTGCATAGGCATACATATCTTACAAATTCGTGAACCCCTAATGTTCTATCTTTATAATACATTTGATATGTTACATAAGGGTTATATACCCTATGTCCATCGATTTCAATTATTACCCACGGCCATAATTGGATCGATCATACAATAGTTATATGATACGAATTCACCGTAATGTTTACAATTTTAACTACTTTCGAGCTACTACTTATAGTTCTCTAACATATCGTTTGTCACTAAATGAGTGAACCGATTCCATCGCTATTCACGCAACTATGGTTTCGGTAAAACCCTAGACTTCATGCTATTCCATTCTTCGCCACCTGTACCCCCTCCGCGTATTGAAGACTTCATGGTTGGCTTGGGGTAGATGACGATTTTTGTTGGTTTTTTTTGTGGGTGAAGTATCGACGTTGCGTGTCTACACAGAAGCAATAGTACCGCCAGAGATCACCATACACTTATGGTTGACAGGCTTCGCTTATGACCGTGACAACTCACTCTGCAACTCGCACAACAGCTACTGTCCGGGAGCGTGTTTAATCAACAGCTGGAGAGGTTGAGGTTAATTTACTGAATTCGTCGGCAGCCCGCTCCACAGGTACTCTGAACAGAGTTTTAAATAATATTAAACTGTCAGAGAGTACCGAGGTTGCGGCTCAAAGTGAATCCTGGTAATCCCCTTCCGATTTTCATAAAATTTGAGGTTGCTGGTGTGTATATGCGCAACCCTTGAGCATGGATTGTCCAGTACGTGGTGCAAGTTCGTTTTAGGGTTTCGCTCACATTATAATCTTTCCACTCACTACTGTTTGTCTCATTCTTTTTCGTTGTTCAGGCTTCTCGGTGTCAAGGGTTTCAGAACATGCAAAGCCGTCTTGTGTTATACCGCCCACACTGGGAATACTTCTCACCTGGTGATTCCTCTTCAGTATTCCACTATTTATAGATTTCCTTCTACGTTATCGGTATTCTTCATCTCTTTTCTGCCGATTCATTCTCATTTCCTAATTTTCTTATCCACTATTCTTATAATGAACTTTATGTTTGTATCTTGAATGCATTTCAGAATGTTAGTTACTGTGTTCGAGGTTCCGCTAGATGACGGTGAAGAATTTTGGTTATCTAGCTGCGCGATCGCTTTTGTTCTCCGGATTTTCATCCTTGGCTGGTATACTATCCTCGTGAGGGCCTTTACCCTAGCGCCAGCCTGTTCGTACTGTTACTTTCCCTTTTCATTCATCTATTTACGACATGGCTGCATCTGTTTTCTTGTTCTTATTCTATATACCTACTCTCAGTAGCTAGCCCTGTGTTTTTCTAACCAGCATTTCCGGCGGTTTGCTGTGCAGGTTTCCTATGTATCGGTATTTTCCAGGAGCGATTTGGACTCGCTACTTTTTTCCACTATCACAATCTCTTTTCCTTTCCTTAAATGTACTGGGGTTCGGCATTTATTTTTTTCAGGAACGAACTTAGGGTTGATATTATGTCAAGGCCGTGCCCCATAGTACATATATTTTTCTCTTTTAATGTTCCTCAGTAACTCGGTTCGGAGTAACCGAAGAAACTCTGGTTTAATAGCTTATCGACTGTCAGAGGTTTTTTTTTTCTATTGTGCTTCTGTCCGACTCATCTCGGTTGACATAATACAGGTAATTTTATGCAGGAGTACGCGATCAATTACCCATTCCTATGCAACCGCGCACTCTTCAGTACCTCGTGGAGGGTCTGTTGTTTATATTTGAGGAAAGAGTTGTTCATTCGTATTTCACGCGTGTAATACTAGGCTCTTTTCTTTTCGAAATTTTAAATGTTCACGCTTTATTTTTCTGATAAGGTTAAATCATTGTTTACCAATTATTGACGTAGCCGAAAGCTGGATAGGCTACCGGTGGTATAAAATTCACTACCTCTGTGTAATATTTTGCCAAATCATTTAGACCCTATGGCTACGGCGTGTTTTACTTTCTGGAGATTCTTGCCGCGTTATACCTCTGGTTAATAGCGCTGTTTCCTCATTCTTTTCCGTGGACTTCCCCTTTGGGTTTTGATACTGATAGTCGAAGAAATCGTGGAAGTTTAGTAGTTATGTTTCAGTTGTTTTGTTTTTTCTTCCCAGAAGTCTATAACGAAGGATTTTACCATAAGGAACAGTCGTATTTTACTCGGCCTCTATTTTAACAACGTTTCTATTCAACGCGGACCTGAGTTTAGTGTCAGTGATGTTATCCAGATCATCATAGGCATCGAAGGTACTATATATCATTTGCACGTTAATATCTCCTGCATACCTAATACACGCTGGTAGTGGATCCATTATGAGCCTTCGTGGATAGATTTATTGTATGGCTATAGTAAGGAAATCAAATGAATATTGTTCACGTCATAGAGTTAATTTAACCCTTAGTTTATTTGCATAGTTATATTTATTTATAATCATGTTATTGACGTCCATTACTCATTTGAAATTCGTTATTTATATATGCTATTTCACTAACTCTCGGCACTTAAGATTATGGTTGATTGCCGATATGTATTTACGAGTAAATTTAGGAGTGCATACTAATTATGAGTTAGGTTTTATTATTATATAGTTCGTGTATGTGTATAGCTCCTTTTTATTAGGTGTTAAAAGGACCTTGGTGTTTTTTTTTCTTGATCCCCTATTAAAATATACATGCTCTCACCAACATATTCGGTCGCAAGGGTGGACTATCAATGAGTCCCTTATTTAATTCACTGCTCTTACGCTCTATTTTCAATGCATCTATATACATGCATTGTCATTAATTTGGGTTCATGGGTTCTTTTAATCAATTTATTTCTGATGCATACATAGATGCCCTCAACATTGTTTAAACAGTGGCACTTATCCATAATTTAAGTCTTTCATAGCTATGATACTTGGTTAGAGATAAGTTTAGAAATGCAATCTATACCTTACAATTTTTATAATGATTCTATAAAGTAGAAGTTCTCTTTCTCTAACACCATTTTTAAAATTTCATCATTTATGGTATTTATTTTCTTCTGTTTGTATTTAGACCATGTAAATTTAGTTCTGCTAACATATTTTCTAGCATACACATGAGCCTATAATATCACATTTGTATCTACAGGAACAGGAAAAGATTTAATTATCTGTAAAGACTCAGTAACCTCAGATTTAAACCGACTTGGTTTTGAGTTTCTGGGGTTTCTACTCTATGGATTTCTGGTCTACAACCAAACAAAATCTGGAAGGTGAAAGCCTTAAGATGGATTCTGTTAAATGTAGTACTAAACTCAACCATACAAATTCTCTTAAATTTTATATGTAGCTAATTCATACCATAACATATCAAATGAACGAAAATTTCAGGAACATATCACTGTTGCCAATGACCAACCTCCCAACCTTAGAATCCTCTTTGTCTCCCAGGACTCACCCCCGAGCTGAGATCACCTCCTAGGACAGATCAACCTCTGATCTGCATAGGAGCAGCTTATTTAAGCTCATATTTCCCCAAAGCATGTTTCTAATTCTGCGTCCAGAATAACAGGATGCTTTCTTTCCTATTTAGCCTAGGCTTCCCATTTTGGGATTCTTTAAAGCTGTTTTATGCTTTTCCTCAGCTTTTCCAGCTTTTCTTTACCTCTTCCCAACTACTCCTCTTCATTGGGGAAATTTAGATTCCTCCTCAAATCTAAATTAATTTCTTTCAAGTATTTTTGAAAGATTTTGGGGATTTGTTGCCTTATCCATCCTCATGGATTTGGCAAGTGATCTCTAATTCTCATCTTGGTCAAAATGCACAATCATTTTATTTATTTCCTCAAATAAAATATGCAATTACATTCACACCATACTTATCCCTTGGGGTCCACCCCCCTTAGGATTAAAATTCAAATGTCTAACTTTAAAGATTCAACACACAAATTGGGGGTGTTACATAGAGAGATTAAGCAGAATATTTTTTTGTTGCAATGTATTTGAATTTAGTTATGGATATAGAGATTGAATTTTGTTTCCTTCCAAACCATGCCACCATACAATTTCATAGAAATAATTCTCATGCTCCAGTTCTCTATTTTCATCAACACTTCCTAACTAATATGCATATTCATATGTTTTTAAGGTGGAATATTTGCTTCGTTGGTACTAGAAACCGAATTCCATAGGCCCCTTCAAATATCTTAATTTTATTTTCACTACTAACACACATCCCTTCTTTGTTTTGTATTGAAACCCTTAAATGACTTCTATATCTTTCATAATACCAAGTCTTGATGTTGTGAAATATAATATGTTTCCAATCATTGACATGTACCCAATTTTATTTGTATTTAAAGATTCATCATATTTTCTTAAATTCCATCGTTTGAACATGGGAGTGTTAATAGCTATATAACTTTCCATTCCAAACTTCTTCAACATCTCCTTAACATATTTGGTTTGAGAGAAAAATATACCTTTCCTTTATTACAGAACTTGTAACCCTAAGAATAATGACAATTATTCTATATTAATGGATATTTAATATATATATATCTATATCTATATCTATATATCTATATATATATATATATTGCAAACCTTTGACTCATTATGTCAGCATCATATCTTAATATCATCCATGTAGACAAAAATTATCAAAAAATGTTCATTATATGTTTTTATCTAAAGGTTTATACCCATTATTACCCTTTTGAATCCTTATGTTGTAGATATTTGTCAAATATTGAGTAACTGGAAGTACAACCTCTCTTTACTCTATAAATATCTCTCTTTAATTTTCATACATAATCTTCATTATCTTAGAATTAAAATAATTTTGGTTTTTGAACATATACCTCTCCTTATAAGTTTCCATTTTAAACAGATGAATTCAAACTCATTTCATAGACATTAAACATTTTGAAATAAGCCAATTCCAAAAATGCATTGATTTATTCAAGTTTAGCAAGTAGGGAAAATATTTATTCAAACTCAATGTATTCCACTTGTGCATATCCTTTTCAAACAATTTTAACCTTTATTATCACTACTTGTCCATCCTTATTCAATTTTTTCTTTAAAAACCATTTTCTCCCAACTACATTCTTATATTTTGGTGTAGGCGCAAGTTTCCATGTTTTCTTTTTCTCAATCATATTTAGCTCTTATTACATACAAATAAACTAATTATTATCTTCACACGATTGAGAAAATTTATTGAGTTTTATTTTGGATAGAAAGATAGAGTTTGGATGGTTTATTTTTCTTGTAAATATCCTTTTCTATGGAAACCCTAAATCATTATTTCCAAATATATTATTTTTGGGTCATTTTTCTGTGTGTGTGTGTGTCTATATATATATATATATATATATATATATATATATGGATTCTTTTGATGTTAAATTTATATTTCCTCATCCTCTTGTTATTTTTGTTCTCATTTTCTTCCTATTCTTCTTCCTTTTAATGCTCTCTTTCGAAAACCTCCTTTTAATATTTTTTCTCTTGTTGCTTTTAATTTTTGGGAAATACTTCATCTATTCTTACATTAATAATTTCTACTATCTTTCATAATATTCTTTTCCATTATTTGTATATGTTTCTTTTAGATGGATAACCAATAAACATTCCTTCATTTCATTTAGAATCAAACTTCCCTAAAACATCTTCATTAATTTTCATGTAGCACTCAGTTACAAATAATTTGAAATGTTTGAATGAACTACATCAACCTTACCATAATTCATAAGGATGCTTAGTGTTATCTACCCTACTTTGAGTTTTATTTAGGATATAAGGTATTATATTAACTACTTCTCCCAAAAATGTTTCTTTAAAATTTTCTTCATTATGCATTGTTCTCTCCATATCCTACACGTTTATTTTATTTCTTTCAACAACACCATTCTATTAGTGGGTCATTCATATTGAAAATATATATTATAATTACATTTTTTTCACAAAATTGTTTAAATTCATCATAGGTAAACTTTACTTCTTAGTCATATGTGAAGCTATTTTCCATTATATATATTTTATTTTCAATGAGGGTTGTGAATATTTTGGAATTAAAAAATGATCCATATTACTAATCAAGGATAGTAAACCATGTCCTTCATGTATTTTCATCAATAAGAATGATAAAGTATCTCTAAAATCCTAATTCTTGCATTTATGCAGGCCCACTAAATTATGTGTGAACAATGTATAATGGATTTATTAAGGAGTACTATTTTCTCTTGAAGTTGACTTTAGTATGCAATGCGTGCTTATATGGCTTGGAAGTTGCATCACTTCACTTTGAAGTCTTTGACATGTATCTTTTTTCTTCTATTTTCATAAGTTTTACTAGATGGTCATGCCTGATATAACCCATACTCTTATTCCATATCAAAAAATTTTCCAATTTCCCCATATATAACTCTTATCTATCTTCATCTAGGATATATACATTTCTTGAGGTCCTAGTTGCATTTTATCCCAGTCTTCCTAATCCCTCTTTCCTCATTTCACATCCTTCAGAATGAAATTTTAGATCATAACAAGTAAAATATTGTGTTTTATACCATCAAAATATAGAGAATTTCATATATTAGTATTTCCATTATCAAGGATAACTATCCTTTTCCCATTATTTTATGTAGTGCATTTTTTTCAAAAGTGACACTTCCTTATTTGTCCTATTTTAGAGCGACACATTTTCTCTTGTCTTCTGTCAGATACTTTGAAAACCAAGTATCAATATACCATTTACTTCCTTAGTTTTGGGCATATAATTAAAATATACACTCTTCATATTTTCTTTGCTTTTTTTGGCAATATTTTATGCATTTTATTGCATTTGTTTTCTCGGTAGGCCTTATTGAGATGCTTCTACAATCACATGCTTTGTGCTCCTAGTTATTACACTTATAACATTCAATATGATATAATAATGTAGGAAAGAAGTTTTAAATTATACTCCTAGTTATTACACTTATAACATTCAATATGATATAATAATGTAGGAAAGAAGTTTTAAATTATACCACAACCTTCATAAGGACTTCTATGTTTAATACTTGCATATTCATTCATGGATGTCATATAAGATCTTGTGCTTGAATTTCACACATATTCATTTCTTCTACAATCTATTCCATTAAGAATAAATTTATTAAAATAAGAGTAGTAACCAAATAATGCATTTTGATACATGAATGTGAAATGGATTCTTGAAGACATAGTTCTTCTAAGCCAATTTTCCTTTTTTTTATGAGAAATGTTAAATACATGTTGATCCTTTACTCCATTTATAGTTTTGTTCGTAACACTCATAGGATGATGCATCTATTAGTCCATAACTTCATTTATAATGTTGCTTATATTGATGATAATTATGACCAAATTAGCACATATTTTATTTTCTTATTTGAATTCATTTTCCCATGTCATTTTTATTGACTCTCTCTTGAAAGTCTCGTGATTTTCTCTATGTTGAAGAACTGTCTTTAAAAAAGCATACCTATGGTAGTTGAGAATGTTTATAATATTTTCGTTATTTTCACAAACTTTAAACATTCATTCAAACGATAATTTACATTTTCTATTTCCTTTCCCAAGGAAATGACCTTTGCTTCTAATTTGTTTTGTTATTTATGTTATGAATATTTTATGTATTCTCATTCCCTCTTCTAGTTGCGTCTTTAAGAGGATAATTGTTGCTTCCTCAAAGTCATTGCCTTTCTCTTGAAGTTTATCCATTAGTTCCTTTTACCTTTTTTCTTAATTTTGATTTTTTATATTACTTTTAAGTCACTAATAAATTCTTCTTCGACATTTAGTCCCCACTCAATATCTTCTTCCCATAAATCTATTTTATATTTTTTCTTTTCTTTATTTTCTTAAACAACATTTTGAGCATCGATGGCCATGAATAATATGTTTTACTTATCATCACCAAATGCATGTCATTCACTCTCTTCTAATTATCTACCATCATATTTGGAATGAAACATTTTATTCTTAAGATATTTTCCCTTTTTATGTCTATGAAATTCACTACCATTTTTATGTTTTTCATAATCAATATCCTGCAATTTTGAATATTGAATATGGAGACTTAGAAATAAAATTACCTATTTTACCATAGTTAATTTTTTTTAACAATATCTTACCTATGTATTTTCTGGATTATCTTTTTAGGTTTCTCACAAATTGAGTTTCTTCTACATCCTATTCATAGCTAGAAAAATTATGGGTCATGTTTCCCGTTGTTTTCTTTCATGATCTAAGATTAGATTCCTTTAATCTTGAATTCTCTTTTTCTATAATAATTTCATATTCATTGAAGATCCTATGTATTTCATCCATCACTAAAATTTTGAAATATTTAACTTTTCTTAAAAAAAGTATTCATTGAGGGTCCTATGTATTTCATCCATCATTAAATTTTTGAAATATTTAACTTTGTTTAATAGTTAAAGAATTCGTAATAAAAATCAAGGGAATGATATTAGCACTTTGTCAATGATTACTGATTCCTAGATACAATCAACAAGTCCTATAATAGTATTAAAAAAATATTTTACATGAAGGAATAATCCTACAACATATTCATATTCATTCATTTTCAAACCCTTAATTTCTCCAATATGAGTTTGAATATTTTCCCCTTTTACCTTTTCATCTCCTTCATAGCCACTCCAAATATTATCCAAAATATACATTGTAAACCCACACTACACCACCTTCATAAACTTTAATTTTGAAAGGCCACATAAACTGGCATTCATTTCTTTTGCATTATTCATAAAGGAATTTCTACCATTTTTATCAGTTGGAGGAGTTTATATATTTTTATAAACATCCACAATAGACAGTATTATGTTAACAACAAGAGACATCAAATAGGTCCTCACACTTATCTTCATGAAACCATAGCTTGTTCCATAAAAAAATTCATCTCTTTTTGGGAAAGAACTATCTTGAATAGCCGTTTGTACCTCTGATAATTTTCTTCCATGTGTTAGGTTTATTGGAGAGGATCCTTCTCATATAATAATTTTATGCACAATTAAAATAAGAGGGGAGGAAACTAAATATAGTACACATTTTACTTATTTAAACATTTAATCATCTCGAAAGTTGAAAATGGAACACAATATATACATGGAAGCCGTTTGAAGAGAATAACAAAAACATTCGTTAAATTATGATTCTTTGTAGTAGCCAATCCACTATTGCAATAATTTGTAGACATAATTCGACAAAAGATACCAATGCTCTCAATTTATCAAATTGGTATGCACGAAACTATAAGATACACCAATCCATTATGCTAATTATTAAGCACCAGCCTACAGGAGGCACTAATTCCCTCAAAACTATACTATATTATATTTTCTTGTATGGGCCATTATTTTTTTTTTTTTCTATACATATTACTTTGTAAATGTGCTTCCTTAAAATATTATTTTTTCAAAATACATGTTTGTTAACTTACTTTATTTAGTCACATATCCTTTTAAATATGTGCTTTACCAATGTAACGGATATGATTGGGTGATTCCTTCAACCCATCTTTCATAACTATGCTTTATTAATATGACACATTTATATATAATTGTAATACAACTAGGCACTTCATTTAGCCCATCGTTCAAGACTTGTAATTTATGAGGCCAAAACATTTATCTTACTTTCCCCAACACTTAGATCATGCTTCTACATCTTTCCAAAACACTTCTACTACTAATGAAACATGTTTATAATGCTTCAATAGGTAGCCATTCCCTTCAATCCACCTTTCCCAACTTAGAGATTTTAAATGTCTGGAATATAATTGCACATAATGTTTCTAGGTGGTTTTATATCGGTATATTTTTTTTTTCTAAGTAAAATTATCTATTAACAAGCGGTAAAATTACATCTGGACCGTAGTCAGAAACTGCTGCTCATGAGGCAGAAAATCAGAAAAAACAGTGTTAAAAAACTGTCGATGCCCACGCAGGGGACCAGAACCACGGTGTTCTGTATCATACTTTGAACCCAGAGACACAAAGAAGGGCCATAAACATAGCAAAAACTTCCAGAGCAGAAAAAACCCGTAGGTTGGAGAAACAGAGACATTGGGATGACCAGACAACAAACCATTAATCTTCCGGGGGCACCTCTTCGATTCTGCACCATCCGGAGGCGTGTGTTCCTGAAGCAGGTTCGTCCGGAGCAGCCGGAGCAGCTTGAGAGACATTCTCGGCAGAAAGCATTTCTTCATCAACGACAGGATCAGCATGGTGAGACGGAGGCGGAGCATGAGGATTGCGCCCATCGAGATTAAAGGCAGAGAATTGAGTATCCGGAGCACAGACAGTCACAGCCGGAGCCGAAGGAAGCGAGTCATCCCCAGGAACCAAATCTTCAAGGAAAACCACTGAAAGGATGGCGGTAATGCGAGGGCAGTTGAGATTGCTGTTGAAGGTGAATCTGGCCGTGCCGGTGGTTGGGGCATAGGAAGCAGGAGGCCTGTGCGTGTGAGGACCCCAGAACAGACGGTGGCCATGAGAGCTCCCTCGACCAGAACGAGTGCGAGGATAATGACTTGAGCCTTCCCCAAAGGAAGAAGAGTCAGGAGAGGGACTGGCAGGAGAGGGGCGGCTCCTCGAGCTACCCCGACTGCTTCTCATTCGATGGCGAAGTCTGGGCATGTTGAAGGGGAGCGGAAGCCTGAGAGTCTTCCAAACCGCAGAGCGAACCCTCGCGAGGTTGTCCTGGAAACACACCAAATGCAGCACGTGATCAACCTTCCACCCGGCGCAGAGCAAACCACGAGCCTCACTTCCCCTGAAATGCTGCAAGCACTGGTCTACACTATACTTTCGGCGAACGCTGCAAATGTTGACAACAGAATGATACATGGTGGGAGCCGAGAGCAGGTTTAAAACATGATGCGAGTGAATGCCACCCACAGCGCGCCGAATCACCCCAGGCTCCCAAGCCGTCCTTCCCAAGCGAATCCAATCTGCAAGCGTGATTGCCATCATACTGTGAATCCCTATCAAGCATGCGGAGGGATGCTTCACCGCAACCGGAGACGAGCGAGAGCCAAAATTTGTAGGGCGAGCAGCGTTGGAATGGGGGAAGCATAAATGGTTATTTGCGTTGGCCATAATGCCATTTAACACGTTGTACTCATCAGGCAGATGGCGGCAGAGAGGAGCAGCCCGCCAGCCCATCAATTTAATACGCATTTGTGACACCCGCATCCGGGGGTTTTATATCGGTATATTATTGAAATCACAAATATTAATTAGCACTAACAATGTTTCCAAAACATAATTTTTTTTCCTTTTGGGTTGGGAAAATTTCTTTTGAGCATAGCTAAATTTTGTGTTTAAATAATAGATAATAACGTATCAGAGCGTTTGGAAACATTGACAACTAATGGTACTGATACATAAGGATACTAGTGGATGGAATTTCGCTAACATTGATCTTTCTATTTGAGAGGTGAACCCCAAATTTGGCTTAATAAAACATAATATGAGGAATTAGCCTTGAAACACTAGCACTAAAATAACATATAAAAGCCAACTTTTTCAATTCTTTTGATAGGATATTTTTTTCACATACCAATGAAGTTGTATTACTTATAGCTATTAATTAATGGATATAAATTGATTAGGATATCAGTGAAATATGGATCCCTATTATAAATTTTGATATGTCGAAGGAGATTAGCCCTGAGGTGATACACCCTAGAACTCTAGTGACTAGGATTAAGACTAGAGACTTCCAGGTACTGGGATATATGGAAATCCATGTCCATATGCCATTCAAATAAACCACCAATATGCTGATATGACGAGGAATTTTAGATTTAGGCACTAAAATTATGAACTTTTGTCACTAATGTGTAACCAAAGGTTTCGTATACCAGAATACCAAAAATTCCACAAGCTTGGCCCTTTTGATATAGTGTCAATATGAAAATATTCAAAGGGAAATTAGTCCTTAGGTTCTACACCTTAGAAACCATGTGTCCCGAGGATATGGTTAGGGGCTTCTATATACTGAGATGTTATAAAAACCAAGAAATTATGCTTTTTGATAAAATTCGGGTATGGAAATATGTCGATGGAGCTTAGCCCTCAAGTTGTAAAATTAAGGTACCTTGTGACAATGCTTATGTCTAAGAGTTCATTATACCAAGATATTAGTAAATATGTACAACATTTTCATTGTAGAAGTCCTCATTTATTGAGGTTCTAATACGAAGACTCCCAATTAACACCACATTTTTTTGTCATTAACTAATGAATGAAATGAATTCTTTCACTTTAGAAATTATTTTAGGTTTCTTCAAAAAAATTTAATATTTCACCTCAAACCTCTTGTTTCACCTATTATCATTATGTTGCCTTTTATCATGGTGATTTTGCACCTCATATCATGCTCTTTCTTGGTTTTTCCTCACACTTCCCTTGATTTGCTAGGCCAAAGAGTCCATCCCTGAATTTTGGGTATTCCTTTATTTTGAAATCAATGACAACACATTAAATCACAATTTAAAATTAATAAATTAAACAAATTTTCATTATAATCAAAACATATTATTATTGCTATCATCTTTCATAATAATATTAAAAGTATTATTAGTCTAAATTTAAGGAGAAGTTATGGATAAATAAAGAGTTAGAAAGAAAAAGGAAATGAAGATATTATGATGTGATCACCAAGAATATTGAAAACTATAATTATTTATCTATCTTGACTAGTGTTACTAAGAAAATGAAGATTTCTATGAGAAAAACTAATTCTCTAAAACTTCATAGTAAACCTTGGTGTTGTTCTACTCCTAAAATGATATAGTAAGAAAGATTTTTTAATTTGTTTGATACTAAGAGGTTTGAAGATTAAAATCACTTTCTTACATTGCCAAAGGCAACACAATTATGGTGATCTAGGAATGTTTCTATCGCTTATCTTCAAGAAAAAACCATATTGGTCATTGAAGTTAATCATCATTATTTTCATATTATTACACTAGATCCATCTTAACTTTCAATCTATCGAATAAAATCTCTCAAAGTCCTACATATAAATATTGTCATATATAATAGTATCATATGTGAAATTTTTATATTAAATTATTTTTACATTAGTTTAATTAAACTAATAGAGTAAATCTTAGAGGATTGCTAAAATAGTAATGTCTCCTAGTTAAAAGAAAAATAAAAAGAATGATGAAAGCGTGGCTTCCACACATTCTTCTACCGTACGAATCTACATACCAAAGCCTTACTTGACAATCTACATATAAAAGCCATACTTGACATCGAAATAAGATTTAGTTTCTTCCTCGCAACCCTTAATGGTGACCAACCATCGTAATTGATATTAATATAGATTTGTGTTTATATAAATTCATGAGTATAATAAACTTATAAAAGAGAATTAATAATATATATTTTTGAATAAAAACTATTAAATTTAATAATAAAAATGTTAAAATGTATACTTTATTTTAATTAAAATAAAATAAAACAAAATTATTCATATTTTACATAAAAAAAAATTATGACTCTCTTATATTATTAATTAATATTATAATTTAGTTAAATTTTATTTAATTTATTATTATTATTTATTTTTCAGATTGGTAAAAGATATCTCTCAAATCACATCTCCAAGAAGTAAATTAAAAGTTAATAATTTACACAATATATTGATAATTTACAATAATATATATACAATTATTTTGTTAAATTTTTAAAAGTGAAAGATAATATAGTTTATATGAAATATATTTTAAATACGTAAAGTTATATAATATTTTGTAAATCATATGTTGTTATAGATTAGAATAAATAAATTGTAACAAAACTCTAATCATTATTTAAAACATTAATCATTAGCTAATGTAAATAACCTCTCATAAATATAATCTATACATGGTTTAGGCTAATTATTACTTTATTTCAATAAAAAATATAATTTTATTATCCAAAATTAAATTACATTTATTTACTATCCTAAAGACTTTTTGTTAATAGATATCATTGGTAAATGGTATTAGTTTAGGTTTTTTATCACTTGTTCTTTTCTTTAAAAAAAATATTATAATTCAAAACAAAAATTAATTTAATAAATATCCTTAAAATATTTAATCAAAATATCTACAAAATTTTCTACACAAATATAAGAAATATATATCAAATAAACATTTTTCATTTCAAAAACGATGCCAAAATTATGTTATAAATCTTAAATTATAGATTATATTGAGAAAGACATCATCCCTTATCCTTGATCTTTGGTATTGTTTGTTAAATATAAATATAAATGGACTGAAGCGATTTTTTATTCATTTGTCAAAAACGAAAGAAGTATAACTAGGTATCTTCCCAAGAAGTATAGCCTTTGCATCGCTTTAAATATAACGATCAATTTTACCACATGTTGCAAATGAAACGCTATAAGGAAATAGCATAGGAAAGAGTAGCTTAGAAGAAATAAGATGTTGCAGAGAAGGAGTCAACGTGGAGGAAATGCAAATCAAATTTGTTTTCCATGGAAGTAGGTAGTGAAATATTATTGCAATACTACTTCCTTGAGCCTTACAAATCATGAGGTTTATGTTGAAGTTAAGTTAAATACTTTTTCCGATCATGCCAACATTAATGCCTCCTGAATAAAGAAATAGAGCATGGTTTTCTACTTCAAAATCGAAGGTTTTTTTGGTGTAGTTCATCCATCTTTAATCTTGATAAATTCCTATTGATTCACCTATGTGTTATTTCCTTCATGATATTTGAAAATATTCAAAATATCACATTTTTCTTTACCACTGATTTCCCTCGTGTCTGCCATGTTCTTATTTTTTCAGTATCGCTAATATGAAGTTGGGTTTTTTTTTGTTTTTTGTGCAGACAGTAAAAAATGTATGGAGAGGTGGCTTTCATCACTTCAAGAGCAATAAAAATAAGGCGATTAAGAAAATAGCTGCAACACCGAGAGAGATTTGGTAGCATTTATGGAGGTGGTGAACATGTCTAGTTTTGTGGTGTTGGCTACTCGACATAGATTTCTTGATCTTGTGTAGACGAAATGATTTTTTATTTATCTTAAATTACATTAACCATGAAATTTTCAACATTCATGGCACACTTTCCATCAAATTTGTAGAGAAAATTATAACAGAGTATCACACTTTTCTTATCAGAGCTAAATGCTCCTATATTCAATAGTGATGAATTTCATCACTTAAGAGAAGTAAAAAAAGGTTTATTGAGGAAACAACTCCAACATAATTTTAGAGTAAATTGTAACACAATATCACACTTTTCTTATCAGAGATAAATTGTCCTATATGCAACAACTATGGATTTCATCACTTAAGATCAGTAAAAACAATTTTATTGAGAAAACAACTCCAACACATTTGTAGATAAAATTATAACATATTATCACACTTTTCTTATCAGATCTAGATGCTCTTATATGCAAAATTGATGGATTTCATCACTTCAAGAGCAGTAAAAATAAGTTTATTGAGAAAACAAACCTAGCACTAAGAGATATTTGGAAGCAACTGTTGAATTGGTAAACATGTCTTGGTCTATGGTGTTGGATATTAGGCATAGCCTTCTTGATATTATATACAATATTGTAAATTTTCATGTACCTTATACTACACTAACCATAAACTTGTCAACATTTAGGGCACGTTTTCCATCACATTTGTAGAGAAATTCAAAATAGAGTATCAAATTTTTCTTATCATATATAAATGTTCCTATATGCAATAACTAACTTGTGCCACCCGGATGCGGGTGATAAACACGTTTAATAGGGGGCTAGGATGGTTGGCGGGCGCGTGGAGTTCAATCGTCGGCACTCTTCTTTGCACCCTCTGCGCCATCAATGGCATTTACTTTGACAAGTCCGGAGCATTTAAGCGGCACACTCCTCCAGATTCACATTCAATCTACATAGACATGGCTTCTCTGGGACGGTTTCGAATTGGTTTGTTAACCCTATGCTTTTGTTGTGATCCAAACACCTCTGAGAAAAGTTCCTTCAGCTCTCAGCGCTTTGGTCTCCGCCCTGTCTCTCTCCCTGTGGAGATTGACACTCGCCATTTCTCTAGTCTCAATCTGGGTATCTCATGTTCGCTCATTCTTAAACCCTTGCATCTGATCTTCATGCCTCGACTGAGACACAAGATGAGGAGCAGACGGGGCCACTGTCGAGGGGGTCCTTCTCGTCGTCCTTCTCCATCCTCACCAAGCTCCTCCTCGCCGCCCTCTAATTCCTTGAGAGGTCGATATCCCAATACTCGTAGCGGTAGGAGTTCTATGATGGGGCGTAGGAATGATTTGTTGGCCAGAAACCTCTCTAGTTTACTACTGGGTCAGAAACACAGAGCCCATTTCCGTTTCCCCTGTCTGCTCAACATGCCCACAGTCAGGGCCACTATTACCATTGAATTCAATGAAGAACCACCTGCTTCGAATGCCAAGTTGTCTCACTCTCCTCCAGTGAACTTTACTTCTGATAAGGCCGGTTCTCCCCCTCTCTCTGATCCGAAGCAGAAGTCAGTTGCAGGCGGTTCCATGCAGGACCTATTTGTGGATTTGATTGCAGACGCTCTCAAGGGAGGTTGTTCCACTGCTCCGGGTGACGAAGGTCAGGTGCTCTCTTCCATTCCGACTGCTTCGAATGTCAATGTTGCTGTGCAGGACGAGGATGATCCTGACGCTCTTACCTTCCCGGTGGTTGAGTCGCCTCATTCCTTTCTTGGTAATTAATGGCCTCTCCATTCCCTGTTCGGTTTTGGTCTGCTCTTTGTGCCAGACTCAGCTCTGGCTCGCGTATGATGATTCGGTTTAGCTGGTTCTTCCCTTTTTGTTGTATTGAATGCCGGGTTTCCCCGAGTGGGCGGCAGTTCATTTTGCACAACTGTGTTTACATCTCTGATGATGATTGCTGTAGGAAAATACTCTGTTTGGACTCTCAGGCCGATTTTCCCTATAAGGGCGGCTTCTCTGTGCTTAGTAGTCTTTCTATCCATCATAGTTGTATCAGTCTACAGGCACTATGTGTTGTTATTTTGTTAAACTATCATGGTTGCACTAGAATGCCTATCTCTCGGGCCAGAAATTCTGAGGCTTCGGCCTCCATGTAATCTTTTTGTATATTAATAGATTAAACTTACTTAGAAAAAAAAAAATAACTAACTTGTGCCACATATTTTAAATTTGTTCCAAGAGGAAGAGAGGAGTGTCAAGGTGCAAGCTAGAGTATGAAGAGAAATAAGAATGTTGTTTGGGCTTGAGATAACTCATTCTATGCACATCTAGATCAAAGCTTGATAAAACAGAACTCACCATACTTTGAATTTTTTAAATAACTATCTTAAAAAATAGAGTATAAATTTAATACATTTTACTCAATTACAAATTTAAAAATACTCATTTAAAAAATACAAATAAAAATTACTATTTTAAATAAAAATAGTACAATGCATTTAACAATATTCATTTAAAAAAATACAAATACAAATTACTATTTTAAGTAAAAATAGTACAAAGATTCACATTAATTACCATGGCTCTCCTATACCTTCATCTTATTAATTTTTAAATACCCATGTTTGTAACTTATTCTTAATCAAATAGTGTCAATTTTGTAAAACTATAATCTAGAAGTCTCACTTTTATATCTTTGGTGGAACGGTAGAGTATCTAAATTACATTAACCTTTAAGAAGTGTCCTCAATTCTTGTAGCACCCACCTTGACATCCAATCTAGACATCTTAGTTTATCATAATTGATTGAGAGTATAGAATTTTTAGGGCGGTATTCTATGTGGACCAAAATTCCGATGAGGTCCATGACTATGCAAGGGGTTCATTGCAACCTTCGATATATTTTCTGAGTTTTTGTGATTTTTTTCTTATGGCTATAACTATTATGAAACCAGCCCCAAAAATAGAGGAAAAGAGATATCAACTCCTTAGGAATAAGCCATTTCGAGGGGGAAACCTCTGATACATTACATAAATGAAAAATTCTTGGATGATATAAATGAAAAAACCTCCTTTCTATATATAGGGTTCCATGGGGCCACAATGTAATCCTAACCGACCTAACAATAATAATGTAAGGGCAAAATAATAACAATTGGGGATTACAGGGGTACAAGAATAAAAATAAGGGGGTTACACTAACAACAATAAGGGACTATACTAGTAATATAGGGAGTGTCAAGGTGCAAGCTAGAATATGAAGACAAAGAAGAATATTGTTTGGGACTTGAGATTACTCATTCTATGCACATCTAGAGTAAAGCTTAATAAAACAAAACTCATCATACTTTGAATTTTTTAAATAAATATCTTAAAATTTAGAATATCAATTTAATACATTTTACTCAATCACACATTTAACAATATTCATTTGAAAAATACAAATACAGATTACTATTTTAAATAAAAATAGTACAACACATTTAACAATATTAATTTAAAAAAATACAAATAGAAATTACTATTTTAAATAAAAATTGTACAAAGAATGACATTAATTTCCACGGCCCTCATGTACCTTCATCTTATTACTTTTTAAATACCCCATGTTTGTAACTTATTCTTAATCAAATAGTGTCAATTTTGTACAACTATAATCTACAAGTCTCAATTTTTATAGCTTTTGTGGAAGGGTAGAGTATCTAAATTCCCTTACCCTTTAAGAAGCATCCTAAATTGTTGTACCACCCACCTTGAAATCCAATCTAGACATCTCAGGTTATTCTAAACTGATTGAGAGTATAGAATTTTCAGGGTGGTATTCTATGTGCACCAAAATTTCAATGAGGTCCATCATTATGTATGGGGTTCATTGCAACCTTCGATATATTTTTTGAGTTGTTGTGATTTTTTGCTTGTGGCTACAACTTAGTTTTGGCTGTCTCCTAGTTATCACAATTCAAAACTTTTTTATCATCTCATATCCTTGTAGCATTAGATATATTTCATGAGCTAAGGTGATTTTTTTGTTTGTCACAATGATTCAAAAATCAGTTATTATACCACAATATTGAATTTCTCGTTGTTTGTTTTGTTTATGAACACTTTAAAAAAACCACAATGTTTGATTTTAAATTGTGATCTCCCCAGCCTGGGTGGGGGTTTCAAAAATTGGAGAGTAAATTGAGCGGTTATTGTTATAAATTGTTGTATAAGATGGAAAATTTGGATGGTTTATAGACAATATGGATGTCATAAGAGATATATATTTTGAATTTTTTAGGGTCTCTTCCCACCATGCATCTAATAGGATCCATTTCAACTCAGAACATCAATAAATCACTATGTGAATCATAACTTGTGACATCTCTAGCCATTTTCTTTGATTGTGGATCAAGTTATAATCTAATAACTTGTGAAATCACTAGTCATTGTTGTTGATTGTGGATACGGCTATAAAATAGAATATAATCTCTCTTCAAAAGGCTCTACAGTATATATTGGATGGATGGAAAGGTTATGATAAAAATTGTACAGAAATACCCTTAGGGTTGTCTCAACTTACTCTGTTATTAATTACATAGTGTCAATTTTGTAAAAATATAATCTACAATAAGGATTAAGTGGGGTTTGCATATCAATACAAATGATCCCTCTTGGCTCTTGGTAGATCCAAAAGTTAATATTTATCAAGGCCATATTAATTTCCCTCTTTAAATAAACTACATTCCACATTGTTAGACACCATGTTAAGCACACACATGGTGTATGAGGAAGATGAACACACACACACAAGAGACTCAACACACAATGAAGGATAAGCTTGTAGCTCACTTATTTTTCCATTATACATGATGTACATTTATAGTACAATGGTGTGACTCTTGGTTTATCATTCCAAGGTCACTTGGACTCCATTGTGACTTTTCGTATTCCACACCTACCCATGGAGGATTAGGTGTTCCAACATCCCCCCTTAATCCGAAGGGGTGTGTGTGAGTCCAAGAAGAGAGTTGTAATACAAATATGCAAAGTATACATGTTAGCACTTAGGCTGAATCAACTCTCTGAAATGTTGGAAAAAAGAGGTGGTTTAAGGATGACCACCAACACTGGAATGCAAAACTTGTTGCAGTTCCCAGAACTCTTCCAAAACTGGCAAGAAGCTAAAAGCTTCTGCTAGAGGAATTGTCCCTCATAAAAAAAGGATACCTTCAACCTAAAATAAGGGAGGTCTACTACCTGTGATGGTTTTAGGATTACCAACAACTCTGGAATGATTTGAAGAATTTTCTGGAACTCAACCAAAGCTGGAAAGAAGTTGGAGGCTTATGCTAGAGGAAGTTCTCCTCATATATGAAAGGGAGACCTTCGACCTAAAAGAAGGGAGGTCTACTACCTGTGATGGTTTTAGGTTGTCCATCAACCAAAGATGATGGTTTAAGGTTATCCAACAATCGAAGGCATGCTCATGGGCATCCATGTCTCCGGCTACATATCTGAATCTGGAATGAAGAACTGTGGCTCAGGCTCGCTTGAACTGATGTGTCTTTGGCTACAACTATGAACATGGAATGAGAGATTGTGGCTCAGGCTCACTTGATCTGACGTCGAAGCTTGTACATGACCACCATTTTCCTCCCTGTCAAGGACAAGGTGAGATGATGGCGAAAACTCAACTGCAAGTTGCTCAATATCCTTGAACAAGTTCTAACATGTGTCATAAACATCTTCTTGGCTGCTGATGCCCATTGCCAAGAAGCGATCCATCCTAGATGAATCTTTGTTCTTGCAGGAGGCTTGTTTCTGAAGCATCTATATGAAGAATGGGTGTGCCGACCACAGTGCTTGCATGGATGAGGATCAAAAAAGTGATCTTTCATATGGCCAAATCGATCACAGTGTTGGAATTTTACAATCTGTTGTTGTTGTTGTGGAACAGTATCTGGAACAACTGCAGGTGAACTATCATACATGAATATGACATTCTAAAATTTGAATGGCTTGGTGTAGTCTGGAATATGAAAGGACACAACCTTATCATATCCAAGACCAGTTCTGTGCTTGTTGTGGACAACCTCTTCCCAAGGTCTGATGGGCTTGAGAAGTGCAGGTTGAACTGCTTCATCTGGATGAAAATATGCTCTTGTGCAAGGAACTGAATGGGAATCGAATTTAACTTTGCTGAGTTGTTGCTGATGGGAGTCCTTCTCAATGTTCTAAATAGAAACAGGTTCAAAATGGTGACTCTTTTGCTGAATTTCATCTTGTTGGAGCTGAGATTCCAACTGCAAAAACTCAATCTTTTCTTGTGCAACTTGCAAACAACTTTGAATGTTACAAAGAGCATTCTTGCTCATTTTTATCATGTCATCAACATTGGAATGAATGAGGTTATTCAAAAACTATAATGGCTCATTTATTTTAGCCATTTTAACAACTTAGGCTAAAAAATGAAAGGGTGTCGGCTACAACCGAAAATGCACCCGTTTACAATGTGATTCAACAACAGATACAAATGACTCCAAATAATTTCCAACTATGGAAATCTCAAAGTACAAAGTCTGCTCCTCAAATGATGGAGGGAAATCAACAATTTTTCAATAACCCAAGTACTGATTGCAACTATGAAGAAGATGCAAATTCCACTCACAATACAATGTCAATATCTCTGCAAAGATATTTTGTAAATGTGCAGCTAAAAACACTATGCAAGAAGCCTTTAAGGCAGCTGAATTTTTTCTTCAAAGAGTTGTTTTCAATGATGGCAAAATTGTCTTCAAATGTCAATTTCTTCAGAAAATCACCCTTATGCCACAAATCACACAATGTCAAATCTGCAATTTTCTCTATGTATTCAGTCCATCTGCTGACATGTCATTTTCTTCATTTTTGCTGTTCATTTCTTCTTCTGCTCTTTCTCTTTTCCTCTCTCTTTGCTTTTTTTTTTTTTTTAATTAATTAAAAATTAATTAAAAAATGAATTAATTTTTTTTTTGAGATTAATTAAAAAAATGGGGAAAGGGATTATAATAGAAATGGAAGGGATTTTGATAAATTAAAAATGGATGGGGGGTAATTTAATTAAAAAGGAAGGAGGTATTAATTTAAAATGAGGGGAAGGAGAATTTTCAAGATATAAAAAATGAATTTTATAATGGGATGGCCGAATGGATAAGTTAAGAGGGAGATGAAAAGCGTTATGGAGAGGGGGGGATTAATTATGGTTATAAGGGGCAGCATGGGGGTGGAAGAGCACTGGTGAGGGGGCGGTAGTCAGGTAGGAGGAATGGCAGTGGGATGCACGAGGTGAGGCAAGAGTGTAGTGTGAGCATTGGACGGGTATAGTGTCAAGTGCGGTTAGTTGAGGGGGAGTGAAGCGTGAAAGTAGAAGATAGGAGGGTAGGGAGAGCTGTAAGGTTCGAGTGGGATCTGCGTGGAGGGCAGGTATGGGTAGGTCATGGGGCAGCATATGTATGTTGGGGAGAGCAGAGTTTAGCAGCAGGGGCGTGGCGTAGGAGAGTGGCCAGGTATGGCGAGGGAGGGTCGTGGAGTGAGGGGGTATGGGGATAGCGCAGAGTGCCAAGATGTGAGGGAGGGTTGGTTGGAATAGTGGGAAGCTCGAATGGCATGCAAGTGGGGTGGGGAATTAATAAAATTTAATATTATAAATGAGAGGGCCGAGAGTGATGAGGGTCGAGCTGTTGGAGAGGGCGGATTTGCAGAAATAATATTTTTGTTTTATTTTATTTTTTTTATTTATTTTTTTAAATTATAGCAGAGAGGAAACTGACTTTAAAACGACAGCAGAGAAATACAGTCCAAAAGCTCAGAAATTTTCACAAGGAACCCCATAATTTTTCAGAATATTACATAGGGCGATATAGCAGCAGAAAATTGGAGAATTTGTAGAGTTAGAGAACTCAGAAATCTCAGAAATGTTTCAGTGAAAACTCATAAATATCTTCAAAAACCCTCTTTAATCTATTTTCCAGCAGCTCAAAAATGCGGAATTTAATGGGCAGAAATTGTAGGAATAAATCAACCTTCAGATGTGAAGTGCTACTCTTCTTCAAAATCACTGCTGCTCTTCTTCAAAACAAATTCTGAATACTGCAAAATCACTGCTACCAAAACTCTTAGTGCTACAAAAATGCCAAGAATTTTTGCAGATATGCACATGCCATAAACACAAATGGCTCACTCAATTTGGAGCAGGGCTAGCAATCGCCCGCTTTGATACCATGTTAAACACCATGTTAAGCACACACATGGTGTATGAGGAAGATGAACACACACACACAAGAGACTCAACACACAGTGAAGGATAAGCTTGTAGCTCACTTATTTTTCCATTATACATGATGTACATTTATAGTACAATGGTGTGACTCTTGGTTTCTGATTCCAAGGTCACTTGGACTCCATTGTGACTTTTCGCATTCCACACCTACCCATGGAGGATTAGATGTTCCAACACACATGAACATCATGGGTCAATACCATGGGTTGTTTTTATAGTTTATTATTATTTTATTTTATTATTTTTATTTTTTATTGTATTTTGGCCTAGTTTAAATCTTCATTACATTATGTCAATATTTTTATTTAATCTACTTTATTTTTATTTTTGTGTAATTTGACATAGTCAAAATGTTAAATTGAGGTTAAAATCTCACAAATTTTTAATATCAACATTTTAACTTAAAAGTCACCGAAACTTAAGTTCAATCTAACTTATTAAAAAGAAAGGAAACTAACATAATAAAAACATATAAAAAACTATTTAGTTTTATATATAATGGACTAAAACATTTCAATCATCTAACATTTGATCCAATGAATCAAACATGGACACAATGGGAACTAGGGGAGTTGTTTTCAAATAGAAATGCCTTACGGAATAAATATAAATATAAATTGACTCTCTAGTAAGCGGTTTATATCCATTGGTAAACCACGAAAGAAGGATAACCAAGTATCTTCCCAAGTAATATAGCCTTTTCATCCCATTCATAATTATTAGATATTTCCCAATACTTTGAATATTTTCAACACTTATTTTGTATAGTAAAAATCAACACCACTTTATATTTGTGATTATTGTACATTGATAAAACCACCAAAAAAGGACAAATGACTTTTCCACTAACAAAATTTAATTTTTAATCCACAAATCATGTATACTATAGAGAGAGGAGATGGCTTGAAAATTTTCATAGTCAAACTTTCATACCACCTCTTTAAGGTTTGCTTCACATATTAACCTTCATGAATACTCATGCATGTTAAAAGCTTCAGTTTCCATCCAAACTATAATGATAAAGGCAAATGAAATAATCAAATGAAAATAAAAATTCTTATTCATTGTGCATAAAATATGGATGCAATCTCTTTGGGAGCTCAAAAATTTACACATTCATTTAAAGGAGAACCTTGTTGGTGCACACCGAGCACATGAAAAATTTTAACAACAATTGTTTTATGAATTTTGTTGTCACCCTTATAAATCATCAAATTATTTCCTTGTAAAATGCTTTGTAACCGATAATAGCGATCCATGATCCTCTACTTGTGTTCCTTGACCAAATAATTTGATCCCTTGTATTTTTTTCCTCGCGTGCATGAACCTTAGAGAAGCTATATAATCCTGAAATAAGCTAACTTCATCACGATTTAGTTACACCCAACCTGCAAGAAACCATTCCGGCCTCTGAAGTGTATATTCTTCGTAGCTGGAACAGATTAAAGAGATCCTTTTCCTTGAAAAGGTAAACCAACGTGATTAGTGTTTAGTGTTTACAATGCTGTGTGTTGTCCTTATCACTTTCACTTTCAAACCTCATAGTGATTAATTACGTATTCTTCTTTTTAAAACATGAATGATTAAAAAACTCATAATTAGTTAAAATGTGTTTATAATTGTATAAGACTATAAGCATTTTCATTTTGTAGATTACAAAATTGATAATTTCAATTTCAAATAATTTCTATATAATTTTAACCAAAATTGATATGGAAATATATCTAGAAAAAAATCCACTAAACTTATTGTTAAGTTGACAGGTCTCTCTATTTTCAAATTAAAATTTAAATTTAGTTATGGTAGGGGTATAACTTGTAGGGAGTATTTTATAATATTCTTAATAGTATTCAATGGTTGAGATTTATATCAAAACTAAGTGATCTTCCTTGTGAAGTAAATGTTTGAATTGCGTGCTAAGATGGATTTCATTTTAGACGTCATACAATTCCCAATTATATAGTCCCAACCAAATGTGGAAATTCAAACTTTGCGAATTATCGTTTTTCCAAAATATGAATATATCACCTAAATATAGAAAACTAAAAGTAGTATGTAGGCCTTAAGGGCATGTAGTGAAGTTCAGAAGTTGCATGAGGAGTTCAATCTCATATTTTGTGGGGATTTTGAACCTAACTACACTAGAGAGAGCTACAAACCATATGAAAAATAATCAAAAAGAGTGATAGAGGAGCCAGATAGGGTGTATGAACCATAAACCTATGAGAAGAACCACGAAGTTGTTTCCCAGCTGACACAATGATATGAAAGAGGGAGGAATGAGTCATCCCACATTGCTATTTCCTTTTATTCTCAAAGATCAAAAATTAGGTTTACCATGACTAAGAGATGAGCTATGAATCCGCAAACGATTGCTAGCAATGGTAGCATCTTAACATCAATTCATGACTAGAGAGGACACTAATTCAAACTTTCCGCAAAAAAGATAAAAAGTCCATAAAACCATAGTACTAGAGTTTTAATACCTATAATAAATATGACAAAGTAAAGGTGGATAAATATCTAGAGAAATTGTCGAAAAGTGGAGAAACATCTAGATACCCACTGAAAACTAAGATGTAATGAAGGCTTGGAGCAAGGTTGCAGTGTTAATTTTTGTGGTGAGAATGGTAAGAAGAGCGCCATTAATTAGTGTAAGAGACATGACAATTTTTGCAAGAGAGTGGATCTCAATAACAGATGCGCAATCGGTTGTGAGGATTAGACTATCAATCAAATAGTAAGGGACACAGTGATTACATGTTCCTAGCATGCGAAATAAACCTTGATTACAATACATAACCCTTATAAAATCTCAAGAGGAGTGGGATTGTGTTTCCATGTCTCCTAGACATGTGCCTCAGTGGGACTATAGTAGCGCACATCCACAGCCTCGCTTATGTGACACCATATCCGAGGAGGATCATTCCTAATCCATATTGGCTCAACATTCTTGCTTGAGTGGAGAATCCTCCTATAAATTCCATCCTGTTGAGAGCTTTATGTTTAAGGTGGAAAAACCATAATTAACAAGTGAGTCTGCTATTCTGTTTCCTATCCATCTCACATGAGACGGAATTATGACACTACAAAGAAAATACCATATAAGGGAGTTTATAATGGAGGTTTTTAGTGTTCTAAATTGGCCAAAATTGTCAAAAAAATCATTTTCTACAACATCTGTTTTTGGTAACGAAGGTTTTGGAAGAGATTCTAATGGAGTTTCAACACAACTAAAAAAAAATAGGAGGCTGGAGGTTCTTACAGATGTTTTTTTCATTGGTGCACTAATGAGGTGTCAATGCACTCGTATGTTGTATAATGAATGCACCGGTACTATAAACCTACCAAGCACCGGGTCAAAAACAAATTTCAGACACCCTGGGGCATTTAGCAAGGTGCCAGTGCATGTAAGTCCGACAATCACATCGAGGCAGTCGAAGGTGCATGCACCGTGTCATGAAGGTGTAAAACCCCATCGGGCACACTGTAGGTGATACAATGCACCCGACCATTCTAATTGGTATTGGTATTTTTGCAGTGCCCATAGGCCGTATAAACACATGCGTGCACAATATTATACAAATGCAATAGCGTGTAGTATCACAAAAATGCACTGAGCATTCTAATTGGTATTGGTATTTGTGTGACACCCATAGGTCATAGAAACACATCGATGCGTAGCATTATACAACGCATCGATGTGCATTATCACAGAAACACACCGACCGCTATAATTGGTATTGGTATTTTTGTGGTGCTCATAGGTTTTAGAAACACGTTAGTATGCATTAGCATGCAAACGCACCGGTGCACAGTAATTAACGCACACCAATGATCATTTTCTATTTTATAGAAACATCGACCTGTGACAGTGCAATTATTGTGTTTTTTAAAAATTCATTATTCATAAAAAATTGACACATATCATATAACAGTATTCATATCAATTAAATTTTTATCAGTGCATTTGAATGTGATGTTTGAATTAATTTGTTATATCATATCATAAGATTTCTCATCTCTTGATTATAATATTTAATCATCCATATTTTTATTCAGTGGTGTAACATTTAACAGCGATAATGGAGAACACAATAGAATATATTAAAACATATTTTATTACATATATATATATATATATATATATATATATATATAAGACACTCTTTGTCATACAAAATGGGACTGTTATTGGTATCCCTAGTTCTTTCAATTGGGACAGTATTTCCATTACATTAAAAAAAATGTTTGATTTCACAGACAAATATTTGAAAAATTACAACGCCTTCATTTGATATCCAAACATATTGATCATCCTTCTTCGCTTGAATTTTTGTCACTGCTCGAGCTACTTGCATGACTTGGATTATTTTAAGGAATGTTTTGTTCACCGTGTTGATTGTTTTCTTCTTCTTCAACTTCCATATACAAACATAAAAATAAATTGTAATGAGTGTATATGTATTGGTGATAATAATGAAAATTGAAATATTAAATAATATACATCAATGTAAATAAAAAAATTTTGTACCATAGCAAGAATTTACTCATGATCTATACACATTCTTTGAAAACCAAATTTTATGACACCATTCAACATTTCGTTTGTTGGCGCAGTTCCATACTTTGTTTCCTACAAGTTTTATACCCCATAAATATATATATATATTTAATATAAAATAATTTTTTTCTTTTAATTATAGACAGAGCTAAGTAAAACAAGATCGATAGATGCTTACAAATTCTACAATTAATTTCTGATATGCCAACATATACTGACAACCCATATTTAACCCAATGTCGATTAATTCGTCTGATGTTTTTTCTTTGTATTTTAGCATCTATTTGAAGACATTCAATTATGATTGTTGTAAAACAACTTAAAATATACAAAAATGAAATCTAGTTAAGTTTTTATAAGGAAGTAAAAATTACTCACAAACTTAGATATCAACCCTTTTCTTCCTTGTCGTCCTGTTTTATGTGCTGAATGATTCCATTTTCTTCTCTTTTCTGCAAGAAAATAGTTGAAAATTAATATTTAATGTTAAAATTTTTATTTATCTTACCTAATTGAAAAATTCAATGATTACAAATTACATTTGAAGCGTGTTGTTGGTGAGATGGCTCCTCGTGTGATTCAATTATGCCCATTTATTTGACCATCTCCTCGTACACTATTTTAGACATTTCTAATGGCATATTTCTTATATCAGCTCGTTCATCCTTTGAGATTTTCATATTCTTCCTAAAAATGTAACATGAAAATAAACTATTTAATTTTTATATTGATATATGAAAATAAAATATAACAAAAGTGATATTTATAAATTATTTCCTTCTACTAATATATACGTATAATTCTAGAAAAAAAATTAAAGGAATGCTACTTTTTCATTCCATTTTTGCTGGTACATTTTTTCTATTAAAATTCTTACATGTCTCATTGACCAATGCTCTGGAAACTGATACTGTAGTTTAGATAAAGTTTGGTTCTTGGAATCATCAGATTGATTTTTGTATTTTAATTGGAAATAACGTCTATACATTTGTTCCACTAGATCCCTCAAAGTTTTGTAAATTCCCCCCCCCCCCCTTTCTTTAACCTCCAACACCACTCTAGATGAGCTAAGGAGAAATTCATTTTTCTTTGCATGTTCTATTTTTTATTTTTTCTTAAACAACATTCCTTTTCTGATTTGATGGTCCCTGTAGAAAATTAAACATATGTGAATTAATAGATTGTTTCAAATATGTTATCTAATATTTTTACATATATTATTAATGAAAATAAAAAAATAAACTCATATTGGATCAATCATATTTTTTCATTCACCTTATTCATCCTTATGCAATTTTTTCATGAAGCTTTTATGCTCTTCTAGCCTTAGACAAGAAATAATCTTATCGAGCTTTGTCATTTTGTGGCTATGCATGATACACAATAAACAATACATATTAGTTAAACATACATATAATTCAAAAATAATAATTTTTGTAAAGAATTTACAAATAACTTGCCTTTTTTTTTTCTCGATGTGTTATCAGTATTTTTGTTAAATTATCTCTTGTCCTAAATTTCTTTATCAATATGAAACCTGTACCATAGCATTCATTAATATATTTTATATATAAATCATAAAATTTTCATGTTAAAAAAAAATGTCAAGAAAATGGCGCACCTTTCAATAACTATGCACCGACATCGGGGCGACGTGTTTTTATAAACGCTCTGCGAAAATAGTAGAAACATTGTACGGTCCTCTTTGGAAACAAGGAGAACCAATGCATTATATGTTAACCAACTTACCGATTAGCATGGAAAAGTTAATAAAAGTCCTACAGTGTTAGTTTTTGTAGCACAAGATGTCGTAGAGGAGGCGGTGTGGCATGTTGTTATAAATGCACCGAGAAAACAGGGACCATTGTATGGTGCTCTCAGTCAAGACCCAGTGCATTATATGTTAACTGGTGCACCAATTAATAGAGACATAAAACAATTTTTTTTTTTTTATGAAACACTACGTGTGCGGTGTGCTATAATGAAATAGCACACTGGTGCACTAATTTACACAAGGAGCACAGATTAAAAAAAATGTTTTAAAATTATTTTTATCTAACAGTACGTGCGCAGTGTGCTATTTTACATAGGGCGCATGCATTAAAAAAATTGTTTTTAACCGATGAAAAAAAATTGACTTTTAAAAAATTCACACAAGGGCTGACATGAATTGGGATTTGACTCTACAAGCCATCCTGCGGGTTAGATGTCATAGGCATATATATATATATATATATATATATATATATATATATATATATATATATATATATATATATATATATATATATATATATATATAGATACAAAACCTATAAATCTAAAATGAAAAGCCCTAATTTTGGAGTCACACAAACAGGAAGAAGCAAGGGAAAAAATGAAAATGAACAGAAAGTTTAAAATTTATAATTACGATGTAATAAGTCAAACAAAAACTGTAAAAAATTTAATTATTACAATAAAATTTAATGACAGGATGGTTTGAAATTCTATACTACAGGGTTTGAATCACTAGATGTTTGAAATTCTGATTCTCTGAATAGTTTTGTTCAAAATTATTTCATTGGTCCACAATGAACTTGTGCTCTCTTGCTCCAGGTATATCTCTCGTGAAAATATCTCCCTGAAAATTTTCGCAAAATTAATGAAATAATATTTTTTTTTGACTATTTAAAGAATTTTTTATGAAATTAGATTTTCGAAAATAATTTTCTGCCCATTTTTCAATTTACCATTTTTTTTCACTTAAAAATAAATAAATTTGTGCTTTTTTATTTTCATCTATTCAGTGTGTTTGTTATCTAACTGGACTGGTGCATCAATTAATAACACAACACCGGTGCGGAGCAACTAAAACTCACCGGTGTGGTTAACTGTATATTAGCACCGATAACAATAAGTTCATTTTTAAGGCATTGAAATTACTTTTAGGTTTGTAAACCAAAATTTATTGCTGATCTTACTCAAATGGACTGAGAAAATATCATAATTATATCGAATGGATAATTCTTCAAAATTAATCTTGTTCCATAATATTTCTCAAAGTCCATCGCAGAGTTCTGCCTATCCATATCGAGATGTAATATTTACTTCAGATTTTCTTTATATTTTCATTATCTAATTGAATTTGTTTTTTTATCCATGCCAATCAATTGAATAAAATTAATTTATATAAATTTGCAGGTTCATGTAGATTCATAATAGAGTTCGGATGCACAAAATATTCAAACATCTCCAAAACGTCAAAAGCTCTTATCAGGAGCATCATACTGCAAGGCGCATTTGGTAGATGAAAGTGGACAGCCGTTTCACCCTGCCAAATGTAACATTGTATCTTCTAGCCACAATCCTAGGAAAATGATGGTAATAATAATTGTTTGGTATATTAATGTAATTATTTTAACGTCAAACAAATTAATCAAGTATTGTCGACGTGCTTACTAATTAATATCATATATTTTGTACCAATCATGTTCAAATATTTTTTTTAAAATTATTAGGATTATAGTGATGATGAGTGACCTACCTATCATTCTCTGTTGCACCCCACAACAATGTCAAATCAAGAGAAGGTTGAATTAAGATAAAAACTCTGAGAGGAACGATACCACGAATGGTTGAATCAATCACTATTCAATTCCCACTACATCTAGATTCACCAATTAGGAATGACTACAACAATAGTAGTTCTTCACAAGATGGCGATGGAGGCAATAAAATATTGGTTGGTATGGATGATTACTTAAGGGATATGACTGACATGGAGACAATGTTGTTATATGCATTCCAAAACGATGATCAGCTAGGGGATGATGTTCGTATCGCCGATATCATTTTTGAAAGCCTTAAATTTTCTTCCACCACCCCTCTCTTTGGACATGGCGGTTAGTAAAATTATACCTATTTTGGGACAATAATGTTAGTGTACAACTCGGAATAAAATTTTGGCTTGTCGAATGCATGATTCTAGGAAATTTTGAGGTAAACGACCATCAATTCCTCCCTTATATTTTGAGAAATATAATCACACAATGAACATTACACATGGTAAATTTTATAAATGTTAATAATTATAATGAAATTAGTGTACATTTAATATTTTCCACGATCACCAACTACAGGTTATTCAAAGGTAAGGTTCTTCCGAGTGATAATGTCTTTACCAGTAGTTGCGAAGAGGCAAATAAATTGCGGAAAATTTTGGGTGTTGAGTACATATCATATAATATCATGCATGTCCAAATGATAGTATTCTATATAGAGGAGAATATGCAGACAAAGAGATATGTTCGAAATGTGGTCATGATATGTATGATAAATAAAAAAAGAAGGGTAAATCACTCTATTCCTCCTTTTAAGATATTGAGGCACATGGCTATAATCCCAAGGGTTCAAAGCCTCTTTTGCTACAAAGAATTAGCTATGTTGCAAGGATGACATGCCTCACACATAAGTGAGTTGGGAGTTATGGGAATCCCAATAGATTCAATGGCCATGAAGCATATAGGGGATACATGGCCCGAAAAATTTAAGGATGAAGTACGAATTCTACGACACAGCATAGCCATGGATGGCATAAACCAATATTCCATCTAGAACACCAACTTTTATATTTGGCATGTAGTAGTGATCAATAACAATATCCCCCCATGTTTTTCCGTGAAAAATGAGCATATTACTTCAGATCTCATAGTCCCTGGTAGAAGAGAAGTGAAGAATATAGATGTCTACTTACCACCATTGGTAGATGAATTGAAGGAATTATGGGATAGGATAAATGTATATGATGTATCAATACCCATCACAGCAGCGAGGATTTTTATGTTGTATGGCATATGTGCTTACACGACACATGATTATCCAGGATTAGGTGTTTTCTCTGGTAAATTACATGTTTATTGATTTCTTTATATACGTAACAATATTCTTTCACATATTAGTTATTTAACTCATTGTAATTGTTCTAATCTTGATGTTATTCTTTAACATGCCATGAATATATATTGTATACAATAATTTTGCAGGTATTGTAACAAAAGGGTATTTTGGATGTAAATTTCATGGAGCTTATTTGAAATCTAGATGCTCCCAAAACATACGAAGCCAGTGTATGACTACTCCAAGGCATTCATCCCAGAAGAATGCCCATACAGAAGAACAACATCTACTTTCAATGGAAAACGAGAGAGAAGCCAAAAGCTTCCAATAATGACACCAACTGAATGAATTAGAGAATATGAGAGAGACAAGGAGAATGATTTCATAGAAATCTGTGATTCAAATGGGGAGCCTATGATCAATGATCCAGAATTCTTCGACACCTATGTTCAGAATTACCCATTGGGATGAAAAGGAAATATACCTTTTATAACCTCCCATATTGTGAGCATCTTACGATTACCCACTTATTATATCCCATTCATATATTTAAAAAATTTTCATATTATTTATGGAGGAACATATCATCGAAACAAAGTGACACATTGGTTGTTAGGAAAGATCTTATTACTTGAAAAAATAAAAAGAAAAATTAGCAAAGAAAATAAGAAAGTACAGGATCAGAGGTAGGCATTGGTCCCTGTAATTCATGGTCTTTCAAAGAAGGTGATGTCCCATGGATTTTAAAAAAGATATGATATTTTTTTGGCAAAGGTAGCTATAATGGGTGTGAGGGTCCCATATTCACATGGGTGTTCACTACGGCACTACATCACCCTAGATGACCATTTGTCGGGGTTGAAATTACATGACCATTTGAATCTTCTAAGAGTATGTATAATGTCAAAAGAATAATTTTATTATTTTTTATATTAATAAATTTTATCCCATGCAGGGATCGTACGACATGACTAATTGTGTATATTATTGCATTTGTTTATAAATTTGAAGTGTCATTATCCTTTTATCATGTGTGGATGTGTGAAACATGAATTCCCCGAAGACCTAAGATGTGCCATATCTAAATTATCTCCATTTTTACATTGGATCATGCCAAAGGAGATTCATGTGGCTATCATCCCACGGTTGCGTTAAGAGATCATTGAGATTGTTTGTATGTTTGTAAAGAAATTGTCGAGGAGTTTCATGGACTTGCAGGTTCATCTTCTAATCCACCTAGTAGATGAGGTTGAATTAGTTGGGGTGGTTTCTTGTCATTCGATGTTGTTCTTAGAGAGGTACATGAATAAATTGAAAGGTTTTTTTCAAAACATGAGGGGTCTATGGCAAAGGGGTGCATATCATATGAGTATTTCTATTATGTGAGTGAGTAAATCAAGTAGATCGAAAACAGACTAGGAAAGGTGATTTGCGACGATGAAAGGGATGAAGACAAAAGAGAAGGGGAGCTGCTCCAGATGGATGGAAAAAGTCGCTTGATAAAGAGTAAGTGAATTATAATTTTTCAAATTTACATAGTGTAAATATTCATGTTGAACTTTGATATAGTGTATATTTTGATCTCATAAGTACTATATGTCTGTTTGGTTTAATAAAAAAATGTAGAAATTGAAGAAATCAATAAATTTATTCTTTACAATTTCAAAGTTACACAACCGTGGGTCACATTATATGAACAAAAGTGGATGAAATGTGATAGTGACAGGAAATAATTTAGATGGTTGAATGGTAGAAGTGTGCCTTTTCCCGATCATTTAAAATAAAATATGTCAAAAATATGCCCCAAAAGTTGGGTTGATGACCAAGTCGGAGAGAAATATGGTGCAACCGATCGTTACCCGTGTGCTGAAGAGGATGCGCTAAATGTAGGGATTGGGTGCACCCATTTGGTAATAATCAATTTATGTAAATTTTAAATTTAAGAATAAACATTTCAAATCTAATTACGTCTATATTTTGTGTTTTAACTATTGGGTTATTATAAGACAAATGACCCTATTATTTTTTAAATTTTTATAGGTGCATTTGTTCCCATCTATGTGGGCATATGGACACCATTATCGCACAGAAAATTCCAATGATCGACACATGAAACAAGACTATCGAGGGGAAGTCGGGTTCAATCAATGTAGTTGATCTAGCCATTGTGATCAAAACCTAGGACGAGGGACATTCAGTTACATTGCAAAGATACAAGAGATCATTGAAGTGGATTTCTCTTATTTCGAATGTGTTATTTTTAGGTGCAAGTGGTGGGACACCATTGATCGGAATAATTTAAAGGAATATCATGATAGTGGGACGATATGTATCAACTCTAGAAATATGTGAGATGAAGCCACAGAACCCTATGTTTACCCCAAATACTATAAGTAGGTGTTTTTTTGCCCAAATGTTTTGGATAGGGATTGGTGGTTCGTATTGAGACATGACCCTATATCAAAACATATTTTTGAGAAAAATAGTTTTATCATGCCAAGTGAGCTGGAAGATAGTGAGGTTGATCATGAGAACCGAGAAGAATATGGTATATTAGTTATTTCGTCATTATACTTTTTAAGATGGGTTTTTATAAAGAATATGAATTAATTACCTTTTAACTAAGACTCTTTTTTTTCGAAACATTATAATATGTATTTTGAATTAATTGGTAATTTGCATTGTGTTAATGTTAAAATAATTTCACTTGATAATTTTCCATTATGTTGATCTAAAAAAAAATGGTGTTCTATATAAAGTTTTTTTTTTTAATAATGACAATTCCTAAAATAATACAACTACTTGATTGCTTTAAATGTGTGTAAATGACATCTTCAAAATGTATACTGTTATTTTTGGTATGTAAGATCATAATAAAATAATCATAATTCTAAAGTACATGAATTTATTTGCATTATTTTCTAAAATTTATTATGTCACAAAAATTCATATTATTCTAGATTTTTTTTTTTACAATTATTTATATTCATACAAATTTTAAAATTTTACAATTATGGTAATTTAACAATATTTACGATATAGATTTTACTTACGGTAGTTATTGTTCAAAATTGACAATTAATTTACAAATTTACAAATTTAAAAATTTTAATAAAATTGAATGTTGACAATATAATTACAATGACAATTTTACAATTTCACAATACAGTACAATTACAATTACAATTTTACAAATATTTTACGTCATACAACTTAAATTACAATTACAATTACAATTACATTTTTACAATTTTACATACAGTTAGAATTAGACTTAGAATTTTAGAATTTTACATGCAATTACAATTACAATTTTACAATTTTTTATACTATCAAAATGAAAATCACAATTAGAATTAGAATTAGAATTACGATTACAATTACAATTACAATTTTAGAATTTTACATACAATTACAATTATAATTTTACAATTTTACATATATACAATTAAAATTAAAATTACAATTACAATCATTTCACAATAAATTAAATATTACAATTACAATTTTAAAATTTTACAATTTTATATACAATTAAAATGAAAATTTCGTTTACAATCATGACATAATATTTAATAAATATCATGATATAATATTAAAAATAAACATTGCGATCACGATAACCATCGTACAAATAACATATTCGACTAAAAAACACTTTCAAATTGGCTAACATCATCTAATCATCGTGATCATGATCATCTAACAAAACACAATAATTGTATAACATCATCAAAATAGAAACATCAAATATACATCTCATTTCAAAAAACTGCTATCACATACACATCTGTCTACAAGTTTCACATTACATGAACATATCTAACATGACCTAAAAATATACACATCATGATGAACACCAACATCTAAATTAAGTACATCTGCAACATGAACATAAAATACATGGACCATATATATAATTGTTTAATGTCAAAAAATATAAAACTCTAATATAACTGCATATAGATGCCAAATATCAATTGGTGGTACATCAATAGTAGTACTATTAGAGGCCTGCTGAGTCGATGGAGCAATATTGACATGCTGACATAGATGATGGTCACGTGCATGCTAATATGGAGGTACCTCATGCTGATCAGGAATTTCCTTTTCATGATGACTCTTGGATGGTCCAACCTATTCAGTGGATGGTGCGGTGGCCTTCTCAGTCGATGGACCTGCCTCCTCAGGTGGACCTGCGCCCTCCTCAAGATAAAATGTCTGCTTAGGATTAGGATGTGTCTACTGAGATGGTGTAGACTACTCAGACAATGTTTACTCATGATCATGACTCGATGCTACAGGCTTATCATCATGACCACCTCAAGTGCGAGGTGGAGGAGGAGGTGGAATACTAGAATGATGATCACTCTCCTCATGACCATCATCATCAGATGATGTGTTGCTCGAGCATCTTACTGCATCTCCACCATACCTACCAACCCTCCTCTCTCGCGCCAGTACTCTAGCAACTCCAGCAATATGCTGCATGAAGATCAAAATATCACGGGGCATGAATCTCCATATCTATGTCAGCCTATCATCAGCCCGTATCTATCTGATATTAATCTACCTGACTCCCTCTCCAACTAGGAGTTGAGAGAGTTGGTCACCCAACTCCATCCTAAATCAGGTGTCAGGCCTACCCCTCACACCCACTGATATCTACGTATGATTAGGACTAGGTCTGTCATGGACCTGATTCTCTACCTCTGCCATATCCTCATCAGCATCATCTACACCTGGTCCATTTGGTGGCAGTGGAATATCATCGCCAATGAAAGGCCCAGTATCTACAAAATATATATCATTACACAAAATTAATTATACAATTTCATTAAACAATTTAATTAAAAAAGTGAAAGAACATGTCAGAATAAATTTAAAGAAAACACTAATATTACCTCTCGCATCTGGTAGATCATCCTATGTGAAAAGGATGTTGGCACACCCTCGCCAATCCAAACCAACATACGGCAATGGCACCAGAACGAAGGCATTATCATCTTCACTAGATAACAACTCCAGTGCATCATTAGACATCCTGGTGAGAAAGTTAGACTTACCTCTGTTGGGAATCATTTGGCCCCACATCTCCATCTGTATGTGCAACATCACCCTACGAAGCTGCTGAAAAAAATTAGGCCTTGTCTCTGTAATCTCTCAAAAAATAAAGAAAATAACTCTGAAGGAAAAGGGAAGGTCAACCTCGGACGTGCCTGAGAATGACATCTATATAATTTTGTACAAAACTGCTGCAAAAAAATCGCAAACCACCTCACAAGTCATGGTGCCTGAAGTAAACAATAAACATAAAATAAAAGCGGGAAACTAATGTGTTTCCCATCATGGGTATGGTGTGCAATGGTCATCAATAGGAGTGAGAGGCACCTCACCTCCTCTGCACCAAACGAAGCAATACGTAATTGATCATTGGACACCTAAAAATCTGCAAGAGAAAGTATATTGTTGCTAATGTCTCACTGGGAGTACACCAACTAAATCCCTGCTACATAGAATATGGGGACCTGTGGGAACTGGGAAAATTCCCACCCTCTCTTATATAAGCTAGTAATAAAAAATATGTCCTCCTCAATGGGTGTACCACTGGTTAGGAGCGACCCGGAAAGCCTAGTGGTGGGCATCCTACATGGAGATGAGATGTCCCAATAACCCATTATGTCCCTTGAGGGATGTAGCCTCCTCGTAGAAATTTAGGAGGCCTACCTCCCTTAGGAGAAAATGGGTGGCTGACGGAATTAAGCCGAGGGTTCAGAAGTCTCTCCCTCTCTCGTTCCTCCCACAGGCGAACCACATTATATTTGTCCTCCATATCTTCTTGTTGTTCCCTTTGTTATCTCCTTTGACGTCGTTGAATGATTCCAACATTAAATACATTTTTTTTACTCGACTCGAGCGCACCACGCAGGAATTTTTTTTTTTTAAAGGGTAAAATTAAGATTTTTGCAAATATAATATACTAAAACGTTTAACTATTTAGAAACATGTAAAATTCCTCTAGATTTAGGCATTGACGAGGCATATTTGTTGAAGAATTTGAAAAACAAAATTTTCCCACCGTTTTCCAAAATTCGATCTCCACATGGTGGGCAATGGACGGCAGCAGTGCATCCAATGGGAGCACCGATTGCACAACCCTATTTCGGTGCGTGGGTTTTTGAGGCGCACTGGGTGGTTTCTGCGTAGCACACCAGAACTTTTTATGTTTTAGCACATGCTTTTAAGATGCAGCGCGATTGTTTCTGAGTGGCGCATCAGTGTGCTACAGTAATGACATGCCCCCAAATGGTTTGTACGAAGAGCAGGATGTCTCAGTGTGCAAATTTTCAGTATGCACTAGTTCTTTATGAGTTAAAAGCATCATTTCGATTGATGATGAGAAACACACCGGAAAAAATCATCCGCAAAAACCTCCACATGCCAACCTCCTCTAGGTACCTTCACTGCAAACAGAGATCTAGGCTATTTTTATAAGGGGTTCCTCAAAAACATACGCTAGAGGGCCTTTTCGTTGTAGTGTGACTAGCATTAATGACTGATCACTGGTTATCGTAGTCATAATGGTTTCAATCTTCAACTATGGGATACCTTCTTGATGGGAGAATCATTAAGGATTTTCCTGACCATAGATATGAAAAGATGCAAGTCCCCTTCAACTAGTAGTTTGGAGAAGCCCTTCCATTGTGAAATATTGAGCCCTTCCTCCAAGGTGATTTGTTTTTCTACTTTGTTTGTGTTGTTCCCTAGAGCTCCATCATACATATAAATAGGAAATCTCAACTAATCTTGTGATAACCCTACTTTCCATTCTATTATAGTGATAGAAACCCAATATCAACTTACCTCAGTTGTTTGGCTAAAATGCATAACTTTTCACGTGTTATTTTTCTTATCTGAGATTTATCCAATGATAAAAAGGTGGAATTACATTATTTAGTTTTTTCTCATAATTTATTTTCCAAAATATTATAATTATTTCATAATTGAGATAATTGAGGAAACTATTATAATTGTGAAAAAAAATTCTAGAGTTTTTAATTCCCAAGGAGATCAAATTAACCCACTTGTGTATGAGTTGGTTAGGGGTCCATTATTGTAGAATTTTCCTAATTTCTCAAGGCCCTAGGTGTCCAGATACATTCTCCTAGAGGGTAGAATGAGCCTATATAATCTCACCAAGAGGAAATGGGAATAGAGTGAGTATCAAAACCATAGCGCTAGAGCTCTTCTATACTAGGAGATAAGACCATATTACAAGATTGAGGAGAGGATATCCTTTGCTAGAACATAAAAATTCATTGTCATTTCATTTTGTATTAATAAATACATTTTATTTTTCTATGTCCACATTATCAGTATGTTTTATGATTGTATATGTTTTTTTTAAGATGTCAAACCCTTTGTAGAAAGGTCATTGTTTACTTTTTTGTTCGTGTTGTGTGTAGGGTCTTATTGTATTGGGGGTGGAACATGATATTCAAGTGTAATCTTGCTTTCTCTGCATTAGACTCAAGATTCTTCACCAATTTGTGAGGATACTCGGTTTCATCTTTTGATCTCCATATTATCATGTGAAAGTATTGATAGTATTTATTTGTATACCAAAGGTTTGGGGTTTGAATATTTGAGATTTTCCATGAACACAAAAAATATGGGTAGATCATTCTCTAATATACTCGGTTAAAAGAAATCATCATTCCATCATGGAATTTTCCTATAAGAGAAGTGGTGCTTTCAACCAAGACCTATAAGGTAGTTTTTATAGAAATGGCCACTATGGTACCTTCCTCTGATGGGGGTGCACAAATCTTGAGCTTTTGGGTCATCGGCCACAACACGGGATTCCCTCCAAAGAGGTGGGTGGCCTGGAGGAGTACCGCTCACACTATGACCTAGCCTAACTCCCTTCGAACCGGGTTTCTGATCCTCTTTGTATTTACCATGATATGAATAAGGATTCTAACTCCATAACTCAAGATAGCTAAGTTTGTTTTTTAGTCTTTGATAAGTTCACTGACACTTATATATCCAAGACCCTAACCTAAGATAATTTTGGTTTGCTACCAACAAACACAAAATATGAGTCTAGCTATTTTTATTATCACATTAATTTTAGGTGGTTGTTGTTTACAAATTTGGGATGCAACATGAAACTTAGATGGTTTGAATGACTCTTGTTAGTAAACCTAATGAAACTATATGGAAACTATTCTTTTCACTTCTATGAATGCTAACTACATGAGAGTGAGAGCTTTTAACAACACACCAATTCCTATGATAATGCACCTATGACAAAATTATTAAATGAAAATCACCAAATTTATAAAAACTTTAACCTAAAAACAGACAAAAATGGAAAAGAAACTTAAAACAGTCCAAAGAAAATTCCCCAAACTAGAGAGAAAAACACTTCAAAAGCATTAAAACTAGGAGTACAAAGAAAAACAAACAAATAAACTCACGAAATCAACAAAAAAGAAAAAAGTGAAAGAGGAAGGCAATGTCAACAAACTATGGTTGTAGTACAGTGAATAAAAAAAAGACAAATTTTCTACAAAGGTTGAAACCAGACACTGGAGGCAGAAAGGTCTAAACAATATTAAATGGGAGCGAAAATAGACAATCAAGACACACGAAAATAAACGTTTTTAGATTAATGTTGCACAACCAAACAAACACCACCAATTACGATACAAACTCGGAAAACAAGATAAATCACTTAAAATCAAGTGATAAAATCCAAAGAAAGGTAGAAAAGATGTTGATCCAACATGAAAAACAAATTCAAACAATCACTCAAGTATCCAAATAGTTCTGAAAGGAGGAAATCCCAATATGAGGAAACTAGCCTCAGCCAAACACAAAAAAGTCCCTTAAGAACACCTTGAAAGAAAATAGTATTGGGAGACCTCAAACAAGCCAATAAATATTGTTTGGAACTAGAGATGGATGAGTAGCTAACAACAACAAAAAATTAATAATCCAATCAATCTCGACATATCGCAAAGAAAAGTAATGAAAAAAATCTAGGACATAGCAAGAAACCCTTTCAACAATGAAATAATAAATCCTAGAAAACGAGTCATCGAAAATAGATCTAGAACATATTCATGATACACACAAAAATCCCAGAATATGCCCAGATTATAGGCGAGAAATTTAATATGGAAATATGAATTTTACGGGTTGAATAGACAACCACAAATGATTCACGCTCCCTCCAGGTACAAACGCATACTTGACATAGCAAAGTAATGGCTAAAGCCTTAAAGTCACATGCTTCAAGATCTTACGGATATGATATCTTTGGAAACATGTGGAACCGGTAGAACTAATCACCCTTGGGTGGTGTCTCATGATGCTATGGAAGTTGGTCAAGCTACTGAGCATCCTCCCCCAACTATTATGGAAGTGAATGTCTCTCCGACCGTCTCATCAAAACCTCCTAATGTTGGTAAGAAACTCCATCCCAATATGTAATATGATCATATTCCTTTACCCACATGAGTTTTCACTCCTTCTATTCCACAGGAATTCATCAATAACAAACCTCCCTCACTAGTTAACCTGGAGGTGATTGATTTATTCAGTAATAATCCTAGGGATTTTTTTCATCTTTTTTCATCTAGTCTCCCTAATTTGGAATAAACAAAGCTTATAAACACAAATATTGAATTGAAATAGGGGGCGTCTCTTCAACCCTCATTGGACATTAGGCCCATGGATCAATTCAATTCTTGGGATTATACTACTGAGCTTGCCAAGAAATTTCCCATTTCACCACCACTTGTTGACAAGCATCATTTACCCACTTTATGTCCTAATCCTCCCTTATGTTATCAGGTTAATTTTGAGACTGTGACTATGTTAGAATTTTTTTGGCGTGGATAAAATTTCTAGATTGGATTGTTTGACTTCCCTTGGCATGTCCCCACATTAGCAAGCCATATGGTCCCCTCACCCTTTGTAATTTTTTGTATAGAAACCCTTGGTCTGTGCCTGGCTATGTCACACTTCAGTATGACCTACTACACTACTTTTCACTTGTGCATTTGGAACATAGTAGTGTGATGTTTTCTCTATTTTTTTTGGGTGTGTGATGCAAGTATTTTTCATACCTTCTTGATGCCAAAAATAAAAAATATTAAAAGAATCAAAAGATACAAGTTCTTTTTTTTACCTCATCTGTGTTCATTTCTTTCATTATGTGATTTAATGGTTCATTTATTCTTTCTGGATGATTTTTATAGAACATGGTGTCATTTTTCTTTGACATCATTTGCACCTTAGGTATGTTTTATCCTGAACCTCACATGTAAGGGTAGGTCATATATCACCATCATCATTGCATTATTGATTATGAGTGGCATCATTATTCCTAGGCTCTGACCTTGTTAAGTTGCGACATTAGCCTATCTTCTTTATGCATGTCATAGCTTAGTAGTAGACCTTAACTAATTATGGATACCCCACCTAGAACCTTTTTTTCCATTTTATTGTCTATGCAGTCATTTTTATTCTCTTCCGAAATCCCTCCTTCTGACATGCCATGACCTAGTATCTCAGCCTCATTTCCTCTTCTTCATCATATTTATTGAAATTATACAGGAGGATTATGCCACTTTTATCCCTTGTGATTGTCATTTTTATCATCCTTTTTGCACCATGAGCCTTGGTTTCTCTCTTCCAATGTAATTATCTTTTTGGGATATCATTCTCTTTCACTTCGTGTTTTAACTTTTCTTGGATGAACTACTACGGTGAGTGGTCGTATTAGTAAGCCTCTTGTCCTATTTATGTCACAAGAATTTTCATCATCACTGGAATGGGTTCATATCCCCTATACCGCTCATTCCTCGAAGAGGAGTTTCTTTTAAGCTCTTTTTAGACTCCCTAATTTAGAAAATATTGTTTAGTGAGCTTGTCTCCTTCACACTTGTTAAATTACTTGAAGGGTCGTCTACCTAGTATAATTTTAACCCTTTTCCAAAATCGAATAGAGTAGTTATGAAAAAGGAATACTCTAGTCTACTATTTCTAGAAGGTTTTCCTTTCTATGCTTTTAACTCTTTTAAGGCTTGCGGGATTGAATTTATGAAAAATGAGATTTCAAAAAAAGAGAAAGGGAAGTGAAAATTCATTTTCATTAGTAATCAAAAGGTAACATCAATTGCAGTCCCCTAGAACAAGGAACCTATCTGCTTCATTATCTCATAGTTTGGTTTTTGCTTTCTTGAGAATCATACCATACATATGTGTCTAACTACTCCTTTGACTAGTTACTCTTCCATTCATATGGGGCATTCTTTTATGCCTCTTTCTTCATTGCATGATATGACATGGTGCTCATTAGGCATGTTTCTAGGTAACTCTTGTGTCGTTCTGCTATGTGTTCTAGGGAAGTATCGACCTTTGTCGGTCATTTGTCTTTTATCCATAATCCCTGTGTAAGTTATACTTCATCATTTCATGAATTCATATATACATCAAATCATCCTAGTTTCTTCTATGTCGAGTGATGGGGGATAAATCAAGGACCTCTTTCAACAAACTTTCTCCTCTCGACTTCATTTCATTATCTAGGAGCTTGGTTTAGGATCTAGTAGTACCTTAGAACTTACAGAACTCAACAGAATGATTCGTTGCAATGGAGAATGGGTTTACATTATTTTCTCCTAATTGGTAAAGTTCACTGATGTTTGACGTCGCCTAATTTATTCACTCTTGGTGGACTTTACTAGGTACTTTGGGATCCATTTTCATAATTTATGGATTCCCTCACGTCTGTTACTAGTTTAATTGGCTAGTAATCATGCAGTTTCTACCATGGTTGACCTTAGCTCATATATTTTAATGATGTAGATTCATACCATCGAGTTTATGTTGAAGACCCTGCATTTGGGACATATAAATCTTATATAGTATCCCTTCAAGGTTGCGATGGATTTATGTATCCTTTATGTACTTTGAGGACTCTACTAGGACACTTCTCTATCTATCATGTGTCCATAGTGTTACTGATGTATATTGTGACAAACCTACCCAAGATTATCGTATGAACGATATGATAAATATGATGTGAATATTATGCAATGCTTGAAATCAAATAAAATGTGATTGAGTCTACGGGACATGGACTCTAGAGTTGGGGTTGGAGAATTGCTAGTCATGATGTTTAGGTTTTTCTGGTGCCAAGGAAAAACCTGGTTGGCAAGGGAGTCATTTGTTTTTTGGCTACTGCAAGGTGTTAATGAACTAGTTATTGAATGTAAATGGCCTGAAGGAAATTAATAAGGCCCATGCTTTCTTGGGAAAATAAAACAAGTACAGAGGGAAAAGATTTATGCAGGGCCAAAAGCAGCAAGGATGCAACAGTAAAGGGATTAGAAATGTTGACCAAAACGAGAAGAAAAAATATGAGAATGGAGGACCCAAAATCCTCACGAAAATTTAGCAAAGACCTCGTGTTGGGTGGAAGGCTAAGGAGGGAGGACCTAAACTCTTCGCAACAATGGAGTGAAGACCTGTTGTTGGGAGGCGAGTCGAGAAGGGAAATGGATGGAATTTATAGAAAAAAAATTTGACAGGAGGTAGTGAAGGGAAGAGATGAGGATCAGTTCTCTATCCTTGGATGTTGTGTGTTGAGTGCTTGTCTCTAAAGCCCGGTAATGGCTAGGGGTTCCCAGAGGCTGTGGGTTGAGATAAGATCCTTGAAGTCATGTAACACCTTCGGTCCCTAGAGATTTTTGGTTTAGATAGAAGTATCTAGAACCATGTAACAACATGGGTCCCTGGAGGCTATGGGTTGGGATGGAATATTTTTAGCCCTGTAACATCTTCGGTGCTATTGTCATGGTTATAACCACCCTCCAGATTTTTTCCTAGGCATCAATTTTGGAGTCTTCCTTCCTATCCATAGGAGATTATCTTGTATTATTTTCAATTATTCATCATTTTATTGACACTTATCCTTTTCATATGTGCTAGTTTTTTCTTTTTTAATCACTTAGCTGATATTTTAAGTCACAAACTAACGTCCTGAATTGGTCATATAACAGTTGTGGGCTTGCCTCCAAAAACTGCACAATCCATGAGGGAAAGCCTTGATGATTAAAATTTTGTAATATTGAATAAAATTTCTTCCTTGAGCTGAAAAAATATGCAATCATGGATGTTAGCCTGCCACTGAGCCCAGAAATTGTACAATCCTTCCCTTGCACTCAGAAACAATGCAATGCACTGAGTCGAAAAGTTTCCTAATTCCCTAGAATTCCACAATCTTTCCCAATGGCGTGCATGTCAAGTTTCCTAGAAAAGAAAACAAATATAAAATTGAAAAATCATACATAAAAAATAGGGATTCATTCTTAGTTTCCATGAAGAGGCACAGTTGATTTTTTCAGATATTTCTGCCAAGTGTCGCTTTTTCCTTGATTTTAGGCATGCAGATCATAAACCCTAATTTGCTCAAATATATTTTTATTAGCGCCTTTAGAGCTCATTTTCACATTATATATTGGAGCTATATCATTCCTCAGGATATGAAGGAGCCTTTGTTGCAACTTTTGTCACTCTTCCGAGTGAGTGTTTCTTTTGTTGTTTTTTGTTGTTTTTTTTGTTGCTTTTTGTCGTTTCACTTCTATGAGCATTGTTTTGCTTGTTTCTCTTCATGGTTGCTCACTTTTTAACTTATATTAGCTTTTAGAAGTGTTGTTTCAAGCTGTCATTTTCCATTCACAAGTGTCACATCAGTTTTCTTGTTTTTGCAGTGATGGTCATCGTTACTGCGATTCTCCTAACATATTTGATTTTCCTTTAATTGGGTTAAGTTTCTACACTTGATTTACATCGATTCATTTATACTTACTCATATTTTCACTCAAAATGACATCATCACTTATATTTTCTTGTCTCCCACACTTTCACCAAGTAGGTCTCCACTTTCCCTTCGCCAGTTTTCACCTTGCCTAGCTCAAAATTATGCAAGTATAAGGATCAACCAAAATTATTTGCCTCTTAGTGTGCGCAGTGCATAGTAAAAACTAGCCTAACTATGCATTGCATGGTTTGAGGGCTGAATACGCCACCTTGGCCACTGAGACTGTGCAATTCGCAGTCTCTCCCAGCCACTGCCAAGGATGAACTGCACACTACGCAGTCTCAAGCCTTAGGGTGAACCCTTGGCTATTGGTATTGCGCAATGCACATTTTCCACAACCAGTCTCCCACACATGATCTAGAGAATTGTGAAATCTCACTCTCTTTCTAGTTTGTCGGTTTGCTACCTGATGTTTCTTTCAAGATAGATTTACAGAACTTGATGTTTTCTTGCCATGAATGTCTTTTCCATCACACGTGTACCACACTTGTTGATAAATTATCTCCATAAGGCATTGTTACCATGTCACCCATAAGAGTTTCTTCCAAAAATACCATTGAAAAAACTACTTAACAATCTCAAACCACAAATAATTTTAACGAGCACGCTCCAATTCTAAATAAAATTAATTTTCAAAAATTGACAAGAGAATAGATGGTAGGGTATAAAACCCTACCCTATTCCAATCAATATAGTCGTAAACACAAGTGTGAATTACATAAAAGAAATAAAAAATAGAAAAATAGATCAACTCTTAGGCAGAATTTGTGAAGCCGATGCAAAGAGAAATTTAAAGGAACACTCCAAGTTGCAAGCCGGTGCCAAGGTAAGGGGATTTATTAGTATATATCATCGTCTTTTTATAACAAATATTGAATATAAAAATTGAACGACTAACAGTGTCTGATCGTTACTGCCTGGAGAAGCGGGAAAAAGCGAAAAAGGCTTCATCCTCTAACTACCGGTGTTAGAATTCAAACTAGAACGTTCTACCTCGAGGGAAACCTCTGAATATAAAAATTAATGTGAAAAAAATTGCAGGCAGTGACTGAAAATAATAATATTAACACCGAATTCATACAATTTTACGATTTTCTTGTGCGATAAAAATCCTCCAAAAGATCCTCAAGTGTTGATTGTTTAACCGCCAAAGAGTCCATGTGAAATCACGTGGGTTGCGATTAACACAGTGCAAGTGTGTAGTGTGGGCCAAGATACATATTGAAACCATATTCGTATAACCCATATAGTTAACGAGAGAGATTATGTCATAGGCTTTAAAGAAAGAAGTTACAATTGAGATCTAAGTTTCATGTGTCCACCAAGACTATGGATTAATAACAATAATGGTAGTTGAATGAGTGGGTATGGAGACCAGTCTCCCTCTCCATTGGTATTATGAAGATGAGATAAATGTCTCTTTTGCATTCACGAAAACCCTACTCGGAAATACTAGATTCACGAAAACCATTCTCCATCGGCCAAAGCAGAATACGAGACTTGCGAAGGTTAGCTCTACCAGGGATGGGAGGCGAGAAACCAGGGATGGTATCCGGGAAAATGTTGCAGACAGGTAGGTTGCTACTCGATGGATATAATTGATACGGCATGCTGAATGATATGATGTAGGGTGTTTATAGTGGGGGAATGAAGTCATACGGTCCGATGTCACTTCTATGTTAGCTTACCTTGATGTGAGGCTTTCTCTACTCTCATCTCTCTATCTATCATTTTTAGGCACCAAAAGGCTCCGGGAAGTAATTTACAGTTTACTTTGTGTGCACCTTTACCTAGTTCAAGTACATACAATAGAAGGTATTTGAGATTTTCTCATAGAGGTCTATCCTTTCTGTTTTGGTAATGTTTAAGGTGATTATCTGGCCTTCTATCCCTATTATCATACTTCTATGATTAACAACATAGGATTGTTGACTAAGTTGGGGTTTTCTGCTCATCGTTTTCGTTCAACATTTATCATCTTCTATTATTCACCTGGGGTGGCCATATAGCTAAATCCTTCCTGAACTATCAATGTCTTTAGCGGATGGGTTGGAGGTGTGCATTATTATTATTCTTGCATACACCGCATACATGATACTACTTGATCTAGTCTCTGAATGCAAGTCGAATGGTGGAAAATGTAGATAGGTCTTGCATTCCCACTGCTTGCTCTCTGGAGTCTTCGTCTGACTCTGATTATCAATATTCTACTGGGAACAGTAAGTGGCATTGTCTATGGCGTAAGTGGGTTGATACTTTTATTATATCTCGCCCTTGAAAAAACTTTTGTTTTAGAATCGGCGATAGGTGGCGGATATGCCCTGGTTGTCTATGTTGTTGCTGTTGTCACGTATAACTTCTTGGTATCTCTGGGGTGATTGGTTTTCCCAGTGACGATTTTCCAATAAGCTACGTCGTCCCATTGATGAAATTTCAGTGAAAAGAACTCAATGATCACCTGGAAATTCTAGATACTGGAAAACGATTTATTTTTTTCTCGACATAAACAATAGATGATCGAGATCACAAAGGTGGCGGCAGACATTAAAGTGGCTCAGATGACATAGTTGAGAATGTGGAAATTCTTCTAACATTTCTGACGGATTTTTAAATATCTTTAGATTGGAATGCAGAATTTCATCTGTGACTTCTGACGGATTGATTAATATCATTAATCCTTGGGTTGCTTTATGGTATTGGTTGGGATTTCTTCTCTGTTTCCTTGGTGTCCAGGAATTATATGAGGTGCAATTAATTGGCTGGTTGGAGTGTTTTGGCAGCGATTGCTCTCTGACAGCCTTAAATGTTGTATGTGATTGCTGACAAGGGCTTTCTTGGGTTGACTAACCGAGGAATGGAATAATTTTTATATTAATCCCTGTAATTTTTGGGCATATTGGAAATGACTATATTTAGTTTTTTTGCCATTCTGGGTCGCTATAGATGCTAAATAATCATTGGGATTATGCAATCGGACGATGTATGTGGTATGACTACTATGACAATTTCCTTTCATCCTTATTTTGATTGAGCTCAGATAATATTAGTGCTCTAATATATAATTAGCGACCTATCCATCGAGGTGGTATATACCTCAAGTTATATGTTGGCGGTGATACGGGGTGTGGTGGTGATCAAAAGATAATTATCTGACATGGAATTGACAGACAAAAGCATTAGGTCACAGGACTCTATCTTGGGTTTAGAGTCGTATACCTCGGTGCATGAAGCTTTCATCAGGGCTACCATCGAAGTCGAATGGAAATATGGACGTGAATCAGAGGTAGACAGTCTGATCATTTCTAGAATACCAGACCGCAGATGTGAATTCGCAAAGGAGGACTGATAGACAACATCATGAAAAGAACAAATATGGCCGAGGTAGAAGGAACAAAGACTTTTATAAACAGAAGATGGATATCAAGGAAATTAATTTGGATCATGATGATTTATGCTGCAGGGTGGCTAGCTTACATAAAAGGGAATTAATTGGGAGGTGGATGTTTCCGGAAGGCAACGATATCAACATGGACATCTGGGGTCAACAATTCTGGTTTCCATTAATCGGATATTCACCCAAAGTAATTATGCTTCTGAATGGATGGTTTAGCATATATTTCATGGATGAAAATGAAATTTTTAAGGTTATTAATAGGACCTGGGTTCGAGTTCGCAACTGCATGCAGCTCGTTCCCTGGTATTTGGGATTCAACCCTGTGATGGAAGCCCCAAAGAGTCGGGTAATTTGGGTCAAGCTGCCCAGTCTTCCACTTGAGTTCTAGACCATTAAAACACTCAGAGCCATTGGGAATTCCATTGGAAGTACTAAATATATTGATCCGAGCATCATCGAGGCCAGTGACAAGAGGATCGCATGGATCTTGGTCGAAGTGGAATTTTCTGGGGGTCTACCCGGGGATGTGGATTTAATTTGTGGTCAATGTCATCACTGCTAGCGTATTGACTACTGGGGTATTCCGTTCTAGTTTCTTATATGTCATCGAACTAGCCACCTTCGGGATCACTGTCCTCTTCGGCTGCGGGCTGAGCGTAATGGGAATAACCGATCGGATGGACGATGACAAAATAATGCTACACCAGATACCCCGAGTGGTATTATCTCAGGTAACTCTATCCCTTCTAACTCAGATGATGATGCATATGTCTCAGCCTATGGTCATAGTGATAGGAATATTCTGATTGATGACAGGGTGGGTCGGGATTTGTTTAATTTTGTTCTGGGTCCTTCTGATATTGGGGTGGGTTGATAAGAATCTCAATCTGATCCTAATAATATGGAATCTGGGTTTTTGGTGGGGAACGGATATTTCATTCCTGTGTCTGATCATTTCTTTAATAGGGGGGTTGATGAGACTGGTCCCCCTCGTGCCTCTCTTGAGACACGCCCTGAGGTATGTGTCGGAAAAGGGTGGAATGATCCACCTTGTCTTGAGGCTTCGGCAGACCCTCGTATTTTCATTTCTACCAAATTTCACGTAGGGTAACCATCCCATCCACTAGAATCCCAGAACTCTAATGCTAATTTTCATCCGTTGTCCTCGTCGTCACCCTTTGATGACCCTGTCGACCTTACTATGTCCCCTCATAATTCAGTTGGTAGCGACATTGACTCCCTATTGGGTTATCCTAATTTATATCTTACTAACCTAACGACATTTGACAAAGCCATTGTCTCCTCTGATGTTGCCAACCCACGTCCAAATGTATCCAATGTCACGATAAAAAAGAAAAAGAACAAGGGCCCGTGTCTATCTAGGGGCAATATTAGAGCTTCGTTGCTTTTCTCTGACAAGCAAGAGAATTATACATACATTCCCATTGTAGTGACTGATGATATCAGTGACAATATTCGGGTTCTTAGAGCATGTGAACCCGATGCCGCTCCTCAATGATCCATCTGTTTTCTATGAATATTTAAGGGATGGGCCATGCCTCCAAACTACATTACCTTAGGAATATTTTCAACTCTTAGAAGCCTTGTATTATATTGTGCCAAGAGACTCTATGCATCAAGGATAAAACCATAAATGCCTTTCTAAGCATTTTTAAAGGGTGGCATTCCGTGGTTGTTGACGCAAGTGGGCATTCAGGTGGTTTGATTGCTCTCTGGAATCCATATTGGGTGAATTTCAAGGCATACAACTTCTTTGGTGGAATTTTATTGGTTGGTCACATTCAGGGAATTGAAGGTCTATTTAACATCATCAACCTCCATGCTCCATATCATAACATATTTCCTTTCTGGAACAAGCTTCAATATTCAGGGATATTATCATTAAGGAATTTGATTGTTATGGGCGAATTTAATTCTACTTTGAATTCTGATGAAATCTAGGGTAACAGGGCTAGGATTGACTGCCTGTCCGCCTATTTGAATGAATTTTTGGTTGATAATCATATGGTTTACATTCAACCTAATCCTATTATGCCGACATGGTCGAATAAAAGGGTGGGTGCAGCATACATTAGAAAAAGGCTAGATCACGCCATTGTTAAAGACAGTCTCATAAACACCCTGGGATTTCCTAGATCTGTGGTGTTGGTTTATAATATTTCGGATCATATGTCGATCCTTCTTTCATGGAGATTGGGCGAAATACCACAGGGATTGCACTTCAAATTCAACAGGGCATGGCTGGAGGACTGGGGATTTGTTGATATTATTCGGGGGATGTGGTTGAATGGGGAAAGCCTGGATAATCTTTCTGGGTGGGAACGGTTTCACCACAAGATGCAGGAGATGAAGAAGGCGGCCAAAAATTGGGAGATCAAAAGGAAAAAGGAGCTCAACGCTGAGCTATCAGAGATTAAGGAGAAAAAAAAGAGTATATATATGGGTTTTAAGGATAAGGTTCCACATGCACAGTCTTATGACATTCTGAAAACTCTTAGTTATAGGAAAAAAAATATTCTTAACTTTGAAGAGATTTCTTGGAAACAAAAGAGTAGGAACAAATGGTTAAAAGAGGGGGACCTAAATACGAAAATTTTCCATAAGTGCAGTAATGATAGAAGGTGTAGAAATGAAATTTGGCGCATCAAGAGGGAGGATGGCAGTTATGCAATCTCTACTTCTGACATACAGGAAGAGGCGCTTCGGCATTTCTCGGCCTTCTACCAAAAGGACCCTAATATTGATGTAAATAGCCAGAAATAGATATTGGATCATATCCACAGAATATATGACAAGGATGATATTAAGATTCTGGATGAACATATTTCGCATGATGAGGTCGAAGGGGTGCTCAAATCCTTCCTTCATGACAAGTGTCTGTGTCTTGATGGAAAGACATTTGAATTATTTTTATTTTTATTTGATATTATGGGAGCTGAGATTGCAAAAATGGCGGAATTATTCAAGACTACGGATCATATTCCATCTAGTCTTAACTCAACATTCATTTCTCTTATACCGAAAAATGATGATCCTTCTTCATTCGGGGAATATTGACCGATTGCACTTTGTAATATTCTGTACAAGATATCATCCAAGATCATTGCTAACAGATTAAAGCAGGCTTTATCTGATCACATATCCCCAGAATAATATGGTTTTATTAAGGGTAAATCAATACACGATGCCATTTCTATTTCACAAGAGATATTACATTCTATGCATTCTGAGAAAAGAGAAGCTCTAGTTATGAAAATATATCTGTATAAGGCCTATGATACGTTGTACTGGTCTTATATTCATCTGGTGTTATTAAAAATTGGTCTTTCGCTCAGGATTATCCGTTGGATAATGTCTTGCATAACCTCAGTCAGATATGCAGTTATTATTAATGGTCTTCCCACTACTTTTTTTGAAGCTGGTAGAGGACTAAGGAAAGTATGCGCTTTGTCCCCTCTAATTTTTATTTTGATAATGGATGGATTCAGTAAATTGAGGCAGATGGCGGCACAAAAAGGGTTTATATCTTATTTTTCGTTCTCATAATATATTTCCGCCTCCCAATCTCTATTTTTGGATGACATGTTGCTATTCGGAAGTATTATAGGGATTCACTGGTTTTACGTCCATTTCATTCTTATCAGATTTGGTGCTACCATAGGATTAAGCATTAATAAAGCCAAGTCCTTCCTATTATATGAATATGGAGACATGAATGAAATTACATTCATTTCTGAATTCCTTGGGATTGGTTGTAAGGTGGCCATGGAGGGATTGTTGTATCTTGCCTACAGAATCAAGCCATGTGGATACAAGTGTACGGATTGGCTATGGCTGGTTGAAAGATTCAAGGGGAAATTAAACAAATGGATTCACAGATGGCTAACTATGGGAGGCAGAGTCATTATGATTCAAGCGGTATTATCTCAACTATTGGTATACTGTGGGAATTTGTTCTTCCTGCTCGAAAGTATTGTTTATGATATCAACAGGATTATTGCACGCTTCCTTTGCAATGGATCCAGAAGTGCACACAAATTCCATCTAATCAAACTGGAGACCATATGTCGACCCAAATCACATGATGGTTGGGGCATCCTGAATACGGGGATTTTCAACAAAGTTATTCTAATTAAATATTTCTGGCGCGCCATCAATGCTTCTGGTATATGGACATATATCATTAAAAACAAATATCTTGAGGGTGACCCACTCCATCAACTTCTTTGCCATGAATTTCCATTTCCATCGTCCTACTCGGCTATTTGGGGCAGCTTCAAGAAGATACTGGGTCATGTCGTAGAATGATTAACATGGCTCTTTCGAGACGGGAGCCACATACCATTGAGTGATATTAACATTCAAGGGTTTAACAGGCTATTCAAGCCATCTCACCGCTTAATTCATAGAATGGCTCACAGGGGAATCTACTATTTATCACAAAAAATTCTGTCATGGTCCTTTGGGGCCCTTGTTTTCAAGAGCGCTGTGTAGATGGGTCTAAATGGTGAGGAGGCTATAGAATGGGAACAGGTATACGACTCTTTGAGGGCAGCTACAGTTTTTTATTCTGCTGGGGGTGATTTGGTGATTTGGGACGACCCAACTCAAGAGGATCTTCCTATAGTTAAATGTATTTACTGCAGGATCAATATTCATTTATATTCTGATCAACTCACCTGCATTTTTGGCCCGTACTAGACTCGAAAACTGCCCACTAAAATCATTATCTTTGGGTGGCTCACTTGGAGGAACAAAATTCTTACATGGAGTAACATTAACAAAAGAGGCTTTATGGGGCCTAGCAGATGTTCAATATGTTGTCGCTCAGAGGAAACCACCGAACATTTTTTCTTCCAATGTCCAGTGGTTGTTAAGTTATGGAAATTATTCAGTGTACATATAATTGATCCAGCCTGGGTTCTGAATGACTTTATCTCTGCTGCTGGAGATTGGGATGATTTGAAAAAAAAAAAAATTTAGATCTCTGCCCTTCTTTCTCATTTGGGAAGTCTAGACAGCCAGGAATCGCCTCATTTTTTATCGAACTCCTTTAAGCCTGACCAAAATATATAAATTCATAATGGGATGGATAGAGGAACGTCCCCACCCTCAATACATAACGTTTGATGGATCTCGCAGGATTCAGCCACATGAGATATCCATCCCTGCAATTTTTTTGATGGAGCGAGCAAAGAGGGCATTACGGGATGTGGAGCTTGGATTAAAATATCAAGCAGAGAAATGATCCATTTTCACTATAATGATGGTCGAGGGTCTAATAACAAGGCTGAAATTATGGTCGTTTGGGGGGCACTTCTTGCTGCAGTCAACATGGAATTGACAGAGGTCCATATTTACGGAGATTCAAAGCTTATTTTTGGTTGCATGATGGGTCGTCTTCATATGAACATCCTAGACAAACAAGGTTGGCTCAGTAGGACACAAATACTATGGCACAGATTGGGCAATCCTCCTATCTCTCACATATATAGAGAAAACAATATGAGAGCTGACGGTCTGTCCAAAAAAGGGATCAATTCAGTTTTTGGGATTATGCAGGTGGTACATTTCAGGGACGGGACATAAATCTGGGAATCTTCAATTCCAATGCCTTAATACATTGTCTATATCTATGGAGCTATCTCTAGTAATTTTTACATTTCATATACTCCGGAAATTTTGTTGCTAACTATGTCTGCTGCTTTTGGTTATTTCCCTGCCATGTCAAAACACACTCTCATCTTCATACAAGTGAGCCTGTACATGTTCACTCTTCAAGCGAGCCAGTTTCAATTTATTTACAAGCGAGCTGGGTTATAAGATTTATCATCTCAAGTTTGCTGGCATTACATTACTCTCCTATTCAAGTGAGCCTGATTCATTTTGATTATCAAGCGAGCCTGTTATTTCCATGATCAAGCAAGCCTGTAGAAATACATAGTTCAAGTGAGCCTGTTAACTTGTTTATCAAGCAAGCCGAGTTTAAATTTTAAAAATTCAAGCGAGCCTGCATCAATTGGCATATATACTCCTTGTATAGGACCCTACTTACATAATTCTTACACACAATTTGTTTCTATATCACCTATTGCTACGTTGCTGACACATCAATCGATCCTGAATAGTAAAACAATCAAGCAAGCCTGCTTATAATTTTTTCATAAGTAACAGTCACCATCTCTCCTTCTACAACATAGTTGAGTCATCTATGAGCCTGGATTTATACAACCTACTCATCTATTGGGTTGGGATAGGAAGATTAGCATATATGGACTGGAAATTTTGAATGGTGTGGCTAATTGCTCCCAGTAATTTGTGATCCCATCATGGTTTTTGTTGTGACTTATTTCTTCCTTAGAATATGTCTTTTAAATACTATGGCAAATTGGATTGAGCTTTTCTTATCTATTCAGATGAGGATGTAATGCTTGACATATGAACTGTTAATGAAAACAACGTTTTTTTCTTTCTGAAAAAAAGAATGAGTAGATTATTATATGAGAATATTATTAAACCATAGTGAAATTGGATCCAACGTGTAATATCGTTATAACATGTAAACCTTATATCTATAAAAGGTTTGTAATTGAGTACATAAAATTATGTTGCTATATAAAATTTGATAATGTGAAGAAGTAAGTAGAAATAAAATTAAAAGGGATTAATGAAAAAAAAAAAATCACTCTTAAAAGAGTAATATTAAGAATGGCCAAATTAGTTTACAATACTTTAATGCATCAAAATAAAATAAAACCCATTAGTCTAAGGATTATAGTCAAATAAGTTTAACCATCGAATATATGAATAAATTTGGATTATAGTCAAAGAAGTTTAATCATGGTTATTTATAAAAAAATTCTTTGACAAAAGACAACAATATTATATAGTAAAGTATTATTTCTATAATAAAGTATTATTTCCATGATAAGTTTTTATTACAAAGAAGGATGAAATAAACGAAGAATCAAATAAAAGGTTGTTATTTGATTAGTTAATTATAATATTAATTTTTTTTTATTTTTTTTTTATTTTTATTATTATTATATGAAATTAAGGTATCACTCTAAGTTAAATATGGACATGGATTTCAATAAAGCGGTAATAGAAAATATCAGATTGAAAGGACTATTGCAAGGCATCCAATATTTCCTTCAATTTTCTTAGTAATTTTTTATTTATCATATTCTCAAGGAATGTAATAAGAAATAAGATAAGTTGTGATAGGAAGCAGTCTCTCTCTTGACTAGGTCTTTAGAAGTTTGTGATTTGATGGATAGCTAATAGGTTGAAGCTATGAAGTTTAAACTTTAATTTAATTTTATTCATTTTGTTTTTTTTCATTTAAAGAGGAATGTTAATTTTCTTATATTCATTTTGTCTTTTCTTATAATTTTTTTTTCAATTAAAGAAGAATGCTCATAGAAAAAAGAAGAATGATTTTCCTATGATTTTTTTCCTATGTTAATTCTATGCCTGATCTAATTTCTTATAATTTTTGTGTTATTAAAGTAAGCTTGAACATATTTTTTGTTTTTTTTTTTAATTATTAATCTAAGAAATGGATAGTTCTTTTTGAGATTTCTTATACTTTTGAATATCTACAAACACTTGTTTGATATTTCCAAATATAATCCTATTTCGAAAAATATAAAATCTTTTCATAAAAACAAACAAATTATAATCACAATTTTTATCTCTAAATTAAAACTATAATATAAACCCATATAACCATATAAACTAAATGATTCATAAACATCTATACTTATCAAAACATTAAATATCATTTAATTTCTCAAATATTGAGAATTTGTAAAACGAAGACAAAAATGGAGATTACAATCCCAAAGGATTCTGACAACATTTCCAAATCGAGATCAATTATTTATATATATATATATATATATAACCCTAAATTCTTTAGACAGCACATTCCTAAATTCCTAATCACTATCACAATTCCTAAATTCTTCCGATTCAAAGCATGGCAATCGGACTAATTAAAAATCTGGCTAAATATGAATAAAATTACTATTTAAATACTATCCATTTTAATGTGCTCCAATACGTCCGATGCCAGATTCCGATGAGAGGACAGCTCCTTTTTTTATTTGCAGCTACCTGTCCCCTGACATATAATATAATTCCGAATTGTATCTAATTCTGAATTGTATATTACATGCCGACACGATGGCGCAGAATTTTAGGTTTTGTTATGGAGTATTTTCTGTCGTCTTCATGGCGATTGGATATTGGAGAATCTGAAACATACTGCGAGCGTTTTCTCCAAAGGCATGGAATTCCTTTTGTTACTATTACAGGAAACCCCTTCCTCGCCCTATAAATATGCTGAAATTTCATGTACTCTCGTGCGATTTTTCCTTTTCATTTGTGTTCTTTCGCGCTTTTTGATTACTTGATATATCACCATCTATTATTACTTGCTTTCCAAATTTGTGATAGGATGATAGAGACTGTGCGCTCTCCTAATAATCAATGATTTTCTTTCCTATGGTTTTCATGGTTTCATTATTGTGGTCTTTGCCCAAATCCATATGGGAAGACAGAGTACAGCCCCTGCGTTATTAAAAATTTTCAAAACTGTCTTGCACTGTAAAGTAAGTTAGGAACGATTTTAATAATGCAGGGACTGTGCGCTCTCTCTTCTTGAGTTGGTCTACGTGGATTCATAACAACTAGGATCTGAGAGTTGGATATAAAGACATAGCTCTGTGATTGCTCAGATAGGAGTAACTTCAATGAAAGAAATGTATAATATCAGATTTCCTCTCATTTATGTTTAAGTCTTTCAAGTTCGTGACAATTTCTTTTCTTTTGCAGTGTCTTTTCAAAGGAACGCTTGCAGGTCCCGGAAATGAGTTTCTGTATTCAAAAAGTTTCTTACTTTTCAGATTTGCTAGCGTTTACTCGATTGTATTGAACATAGCGGCTCTTCTACGTAGATATTTTATGTTACGGATTAGTGGCTTGCATAAAACATAAAATCTGCTCCAAAAACTGTATAACAAAATTTCATTAAATAATGTGATTATACATCTATCCTTTTTGCACATATATATCTTTCTTATTGCAATCTTTTATTCGCGGGATATCCGTACCATCCAAAATCTTCTGTCCGTCATTATAGTTTTGATAAATCTCTTATTTTGTTAATAGTCATTGGAAAACGAGCTTGCCTAAAGATCAGATAGGTCCTTTCGCTTACAGCTCGTATCAGTTCTGTTGGTGGATGCCAAAATTTACTGCAACATAATTTTTATCTCCGATTGTTTTGATATTTCAAATGGTAGCACAGAAGCTAATCTTACTAAAGAAAAAAATAACGTATAAATAGCCGATTTATTGTGAAATGATGCATTCTCAAATCCTTCTTTCCGGCAATATGTCCCGATAATGCAGCTTTCTAGCTGAAGTACATGAGTACAGGATGGAGTCTCTTCGGATGTTTATTGCAATAAATCAGCGTAAATGTAATATAAATGCGAAATACGTCTGATTAAGCCAGGCTATGCATGTCTATTTTTCATTATTTAATATTTGAAATTCAATCAACAATTATTGTATCAATTAACAGGAGAGGAGAAAAGGACAATATGTCAACACCTTGAAAGAATTTTTGATATAAACTGAAGTCTAGTGTTTTAGTGATTGGTTGAAAGAATTTTTGATATAAAGTGAGGTTTACTGTTTTAGTTTTTTTTAGTGATTGGTTGATGGATTGATTGATTTGTTTAATTATATTTTTAATATATATTTTTAAGAAATAAATAAATTTAAAAATTTAAAAAGTATGAAAATCATAAATCTCTACACATTTCATAACTCAAATTTATTATTCTAAATATTTTATTACAAATTGCTAATAAAATTATTTTAGATTAAATATATAAAATAATTAAATGATATTTTTATTTTACAATTAATTTATATAACAATACAAAGACTTTTATTTTACAATTAATTTATATAAGATTAGCAATATCCATAAGAGTACACTCCATTACAATTTATATAGACTCGGACAAAATTTTAAAAACTACATAATTTTCATATTAGTTAAAAAAATTGTAAATGAGTATAAATAAACTCGCAGAATTTATCGTAATTGTAATATAACTATCTTAATGGCGACTTCATATTATTAGCCAGTAATTATTGATTGAAATGAAATTAGCATGTCATACTACTTGATAATGGAATCGGCATGAGCTCTATGTAATTGATGACATTACTTCAGAGTCAATTGATGCATCATTGTCGTGGATATGCAAGAGAATTACCGCATACCTGGTAATTATTGACAATATATTTGTGATGGTCATAAAAAATTGTGGGTGAACTAAAGTAATCCATTTAACTTCTATATGGTATTAATTAAATTTTTGAAATAATTTATTTTTATTTATTATAGTGTTTTACATTAAAAATTTAAATTATTTATCTTTTGAAATATTAAATATATTAGTGGTGGAAAATTGGAAGTGTTTTTGTTGAGTTAGGCTCCACTTTGTTTTATCTTTCAATTAGTTAATTTTCAAATTAAAAACAAATAAAAATTTTGGTTTATCACAAGTACGCTTTTATATTAACAGTTTATATTTATAATATATTAGTATTTATATAATAAAAATATATATATATTTTAAATTGCATTGACTATCTATTGAATATGGAGAGTCGTTCGATAATTTTACCTTGAAAGAATAATGTTTTAGCAGAAAAAAATAATTTAGAAAATATTAATAATTTTTTTTATATGTTTAATATAAAGATTAATATTTTTTTTAGTCATTTTTAAATAAAATATTTCAATATTTATCATAAATAATATAATTTCAAATAATTTTGTATATGGACAGATATAAAGTGCTTAATAATACTTTTCACAATTATGACTTATCAATATTACATGCTAAAACTATAATTTATTTCCAAATCAAATTATTTTATAACAATATGATAAGATTCTTAATCATGGATATTCACTCCCAATATGTAGTGGATATTATAAATTTGTAAAGAAATTTTGTTACAGTAGTATGGGACATTATTATGATTTAACAATACATGTCCAAAAAAACATAACTTATTTGACGATGAAAATATTTTATAACAATATGACAATATTATAAGTAATGGATATTCACCTTCGCTTACCATAGATATTATTAACTTGTAAATATTATTTTTTATAATATCATAGGAAAATACTATGGCTTATCAATACCACACATCCAAAAAACATAAATTATTTCAAAATCAAAATATTTTGTGACAACATTACAAGATTCTTAACCATAGATATTCACTCTCACTTTGTTATTGATATTATCAATTTTCCAATATAATTTGTTACCATACAATGAGTTATCAATATCAAATTTCCAAAAATCATAACTTTAAATTTTTGACATAGAAATTAAATCAAAATTTTAATAAAATTATAAATAAAGATAATGATGCCGACATTGCAAGGCATGCATTTATCCTATTTCCTTCATTTTTTATTAATGGGTTTGATTTTCTTGATTCTTTAGACATATCTGCGTCAAGTTATTTAATCTCCCACATAACGCTTGCTTAAGGATTATTTGTTTATATTACTCACTTTTGTGGTCTCTTTTTCTATCAGCGTAATTTCAGCATAATAGGTTACTGCATATCAAAGATTGATGGTGGTTTGAGAGGTGGTATAGGTAGTTCACATATTGCTAGGAGATATATTGTGGACAAAAGCTTCAATATTGGCAAAAATTCATCTCCCTTTCAACCTCCTTAGAACTCTAACTCCAACCATGCCATTCGTTCTACTCATTATTTACTATAACGACAAATTCTGCAAAGTAATATATACGAATCAATGCATTTCTCAATCACCTAAGGGGTTCATCTATGTTTATGTTCTACTCAAGGATAAAGCAATTGCTGAAATGCATGAAATTGACGTTGGGAATATGATTCAATATTACAATATCATAGAATCCAAAGGTTTCTTACATGGAACAAAATAGTTCAAAGTTATCTAGAAACAGTACCAAAAAACATAGCAAAATCGAGATTCCTCACCTGGATTATGTTTTCATTATTGGCTTTAAAAATAATTTTGAAGCACCAGTCATTTAGAGTGTGGAATATGTATGAGGACTTAGACAAAAGTTGTATTGCAACTACAGTCGTGCAACATGTTTAAATTTCTATCGAGAATGTAGTTTGCAATTCTTGTTCTGTAGAAAAATAATATTCTATATGAAATTTTCAAAATAATTCATGAAACACACAAAATAGTCCCCTGTACAATTATTTCACACACTCTCGATAGAGACTTAAACTTCATTTTCATTTAGGGAATGTTTCTATAATGATTATCTGGGGCACACTTTTGCAATCATTATATTGCAATTATTAACTTCACTCTTCGAAATAACAAATGAAACAGTTCAACAATATCCTATGTCTTAGGGCTGCACATAAATATAATAAATGGTTATTTTTCTCATTTTATTTATATCATCAATGATAGACAAGTCAAACTTCCTTGGCCTTCCAACACACCCTATCATTAACAACATACCTGGAAACTATAATTTGGTTCAGTAAGTGTGTTTTGAGTAAATTTTCACTTTTTTATCATGAGATCATATAAAATAGGTTAGATTTACTCAAAATTTAGTCTATCCTTCCTCTCTCCAACATCCTTCCTTCCACTAAAGGGTTTAGGTTTTATTAATCTCAGTTTCTAGATGTCTCTCCTTTTCAATCTCTGTAGCAGCTAATATGTGGACTACTTGTAGGTATGTTACATGATTCAGTTAACATTGTCATGTATTAATTGGTCTTGAGAAGATATTTGAACAATAAAAAATAAAGAAATTTCCCCATTCCCCATACCTTGCCCTATTTGCACGCAGAAATTCCTAATCAATAAATTTTCAAACACTAAAATTCTGAAAGCTCTATTTGTTGGTAGATGTAATGCAAAGTTGCATCCCAGGTCGACCTTCCAAAGTTGCATCCCACCAAGATTCAAAGTAAAATATCAAAAAACATTTGATCAATGAAAATATACCCATATAAGAGTATTTACTTTGGGCTAGCTTCAGGACACATGTAAAAATAAAAATTTCTAGGATGGTGAATCGGGGAAACTATAATAGTAACTGCATCCAAAGCATGAAGAACTCACTCCTCTGTTGTAGTTCAACAAATACTGGAAAAATAAAGGAGATGATCAAGTATTCACATGTAACCTTGTAGATTTCAAACAATGGGAAATAAATAATGATTCAAAGTAATGGTTGTCATACCTATATGATGGCAGATTCTAATAGAGTTATTTTTACAAGGAAATTTTAGCCTAAAAGTGCTCATGAAATTTTCATGTAATTTCCATTTCATAATATGTAAACCAATCAAAATCCTTTAAATTTAAAAATAGGTACATGTAAATATTTTGGAGGGAAAAGAAGAAAAAATTATTATTTTTTAATTGTATTTTTGGTGCATCTCCCTATATGTTTGATCAAATTTCAAGTGCAGACACTCATTGGATGCAAAATTAAATTCTTCATCTTACAAGTACCCATCATTCATAATTTTTAGAAGACGCACATTCACATAAAATGAAGATACATTAAAAAAACGTGTTCAACATGTTTTTTTAATGTATCTCTATTTTTTATCAATGTGGGTCTTCTAAAAAGTATGCATGATGTGTACTCCTTGGATGAATAATTTAATTTTTCATCCAATGAGTGTATACATTTGAAATTTAAGTAAACATATAAGGAGATAAGCCAAAAATATAATTAAAAAAATAGTTTTATTCTTTTCCCTCCAAAACTCATAACTGTTATTTTATTTTTTTAACTATTATTTTATTATTTTTCCTTAGGAGGTCACTTTTTGGCTGAAATTTCATTTAATGTCTAAATGATAGATTCATATAGAATACTTGTTTGGCTGAAAATTTTTCAGACTACCACTCGGAAATATGTTTCTGTGATGACTCTTTTGTGCAACAACCAATTTTGTTTTATGCTTATAACTAGCCTCTATGTGATTTCATGTGTGGTAGATCAAATAACCATCTATAGTTTGCATTTTAAATTGAGGGATGTTAAAATAAATAAACAACCATATGAGATATCTCGCTGCAAATTCCAGAAAGGGATCTTGATTTTTGACCCTAGAAACAATACGAGGTTGGCATCTTTTGTGGATTATTTTATATGTTTGGTCCTAACTCAATCTTTGCGTTAGTGTGCATTGTATTGTTCATAACCTAAAATATAATAAAGCAACAATTTATATTCACAGTAAGAAACAATAAGATTCAAACTTCCATAAATGAAAATTAGATACTTTTCCTTGGCCAACACAATACATATGAAGGGAATATTGTTTACAACTAAATGTTTATATTGGTTTTCAGCTAGAATGTGACACGAAAACTAAATATATTTCAAATCAAAACATTTACTTCATTACATTCTCAATTATATCATTCTCCATGAAAAATATCTATACATTCCATGTACAAATATACAACTCTTTTTGGTAGCTTTAATAAGTATAAACAGAGAGACAATTCTATTTGTTTTACGGTTGTAAATTACCCAAGATTCCTAATGTACCAAATTGAATCAAGGCTCAACTTTTATCTCCAAATTTTCTTTCCCTTACCCATAGATGATAAGAGAGAAGGTATCCATCATTCGATATCTCTCTCCCCACACCAAAGATCATACAGTTGAATCCCATCATCCCTTTTCATGTGACATCCGATATTATCCACCAGATCATTGGCCCTTTTATAGTGATCGGACCAGTGAGCCCACATCTAAGAAAATCCCTCAACCTCAGTCACCAACATGCATTCATTTTCATAGAAGAGAATCATAGAAGACAATCCGAGACTATATCCAATAGATGATATGTTTTGTCAATGTAACAATTATCTTCTTCCCTTCGTAGGCCCTATTTTCATATCACATGGGAGTTAGGTCAGCAATCATAATTACTGTATAGAAATCTATATAATCCCACTAGCCGTGGTAATACCAACTTTTTCCTAAAACAAATAATATTTAGCTTAGGAGCATACAACAACGTAGACATTATTCTTATGCATATTGAAAAAGGTTTAAAACTACTTAAAAAAAATTGCGTATAATCCATGATCGGGGCATTTTCAATTGAAAATTTATACATGTCAATGGCCATAATGATTATGAAATCATCGTTATCCAATCATAATTATGCCTAAGGAAATATTGAAATATTTGTGTTTTCATGTACCTGTACAACAGTGATAAACCATTTCTTCATAGACTATTGAGTTGATTTTTGTTAGAATTGGAAGCATGTAAAATTTTAGCAAATAATATTGGTAGGTGGGTAATTTTCTATGATTTCTCCAAAAAAAAATTCGCAAATTTCTATTTTTTATCAAAAGGTTCGCCATAATTTTACAATATAGAATTATTTTACCTTAAAAATCACCAACATTATATAGAGATTATATATAAAATCATTATGAATTTGAATAATTTTACAAATACATCAATAAACATTTTATAGTTTGCATATTAGAGCCTTGTGAGATTAGCCAATGTTTTTGAACTTCAAGATAATGTTTTATCCTTAAATTTTTCTCTTATTGGAAGTCTAATAAAATTAAGTAATTTAATCGCATATGGCTTTGTATTATAGGTGAATGGGTGCACTATTAATTCACTCATTACATTATGTCCTTTGATTCAAATCCCTAGTGGGTTTCCCACTGCCTAGCCTAAAATTATCTAAAAACGATAAGCATGCATCTAAATTAACTAAATATAGCTTAACGTCAGGCAATAGTTTCAATCAACATTCTGGAAGTAGGTATAGAATACTTGCCAGGATTATTATATTAATTATTATTCCAAATGTAGACACAACACCTTCAACAATAAAAATATATAATTTAATAAAACTAATACCAATTCAAGAAAGAGAAAATGTCTCGAATCAAGCATAGAGCCTTCAAGTAATTTCATGCTAAGGTAAACCAGGTGATAATCAAGTACGAGGAAATTCTAAAATGTTAGAAAGGAAAATTCCATTCGATGGAGATAATTTTACCATAGTGAAAAAAGTAAAATATGTGAAAGTTCATATAAACCCACGGTACAAGATTCACTATATAGTTTTTAGCACTTCAAAATAAGGCACACAAAACCAAAATAAATATAAATAGCTACATGCATATTTAAACATTGTACATTCTTAAACGTATATATAACTAAATATCAACAACACTCACATACATAAGGAAAAAACTCACATACATAAGGAAAAAATAAAGGTATCATCATCACAACTTACAAAAGGTTGTAGAGAATGCATAAGGCCAGTGAATGTGTATGAAATATTGTTAACTCAATAATTTATCCAATTGAAAAAACGGACATGTTTTATAAGCCTTAAGCTAAAAGTGGATTTAGAGAATTCCTTTGTATAGACTTCGTTATGTTATTATACCTACAAATCAAATTACAACTACAAAAAGGTAATCCAGTAAAAAATTCAACATGGAAAAAATATTCTGATGAGCTATTGTTAATTGCGCCTTTATGTTTCTTCCTTGGCCAAACATTTTTCGTTGGATTTTTTTTTTTTTCCTGAGGTTTTGTTCCCATAATGCCACATTCCCATTGTGGCTGATAGGCATCAAACTTGTCATTGAATTTAGCCTACAACAAGAGTTAATTTATTTAGTAAATGGTGTAATTAATATTTTATGTAGCATTGTTTAATGAGTAAGACATAATGACTTATAAAAACTTATGAAGACCTTTATTTCCTCACTAATCTTTATAAAATTAATCTTGTCCTCATTCTTCACAGAATTCAAGTGCAATATTGTTGCTATTTTTTATCTACAATATGCAACAAAAAAATTCTTAGTGCAGAAGTTCTAAATATCGGTTTCCCATGAAAATTAATCGCATATAACTTACAATAAAAAATTGCATAGAGCTGAAGGCATACCAGTTTCCCATGAAAGGTAATCACATATTACTTAAAATTTAATCTTTTGTGAACTTTTTAATCCTAAAAATATTATAATACACATAGTGCTCTAAGATGTGCTTCCCCTACACATGTTTCCCCTTGAAAATTCCATATGGGATCTTTATTTTTCTACAAAGTGCAAGCAGCCAGACTACCAACTCAATTGGATCAACATCATGTGAAATGATTAACAATCGATATTTCCTCTACACGTAGAGAAATACTCCTTATCATGATTGAGAATAAGAAATAATTTTTTGGAGGAATATATAAAGATACCGAAAAAAGGAAGTTCTATCTTAACATGTATGTTGGAGAAACATGAACAATTAAGTTTCTTTCTGGTTCTAGCTTTGCAAGCTTCTTTTAATCATACCAATGCCAAAATAGTGAGTCAAGGATGTTGGAATTTCTGAAAAATTCTGAACACACAGAGGAATAAAAAAATCCCTCTTTTAAACAGAGAGATTTAAATCAAATGCAGACAAAGATGTGAGACAAAACACTCTATTTCATTAAAAACAAAAACTCTATTACAAATGAAATTATTTCTTTAGAATGAAATTCTGGATTCACAAAAAAAACTTTTGGCTGCTTCACACACACACAACGCTTCAATTTTTTTGCCTTCTCTGTCTTTCTCTCTCTATTTCTATTCACTGCTACGCAAACAGTGCTCTCTGTCTTTTTGTTTCTGCCTTCGGGTTAGAAATTACAATACACAATCCACTACAATGCTCTCATGGCATATTACATATCACACACACACAGACACACACACACACACACACACACACATATTATAAATATTTCATATTTATAATATATATATCAAAATATATATAACCAAGGTTTAAAACAAAATGTACCACGATAAAAGTAAATAATAGAAAAGCATTAAAACTTTATGCTAATGTTTAAAACCTTATTTCATCGTGCCATATATAACAAAATACATCAAACTCTATGCTTTCCGAGGAGTTCTTGGAGAACATTCATGCCATTCTATTTACCCCACAGAATTGCTATGGTTGGTCTAGAGAAGAGATGACGTCACCTTCTCCGGTGGGTCATCTTCCTCCTTCGCTGCTCAAGACTGCCGCCTCCTGCAATGTTCATGGTTGTGCGTTGAATGAGGTTGGTGGAGAATTCATGGTTGGTGGGTGAATGTTTAAGTGCAGAGGTTGCGTGGATATGGAGCCACGATCTGCAAATCTAGAGGCTGCGGTGTTGTACATTGAATTACCATCAAAATTATTTTTTCTTCCTTCATCTGTCTGTGCGGGAAGATGGAATTAAATTCCAACACTCCCCCTTAATTCCAACTTGTACTTTCTTGCATACCAAGGAATTTCCTGAGATAGTTAAAACACTTCTACGTTAATGGTTTTGTGAGGATATCAACAAACTGTTCCTCTGTCCTACAGTTTTGCAAAGCAATCTCACCATTATTAACCAGTTCTCTTATAAAATGAAATTTTGCATTGATATGCTTTGTTCTCTTATGGAAGACAAAATTCTTTGATAAAGCCATCGTTGAGCTGTTATCACAATAAATTGTTGTTCCTTTGTCCTGTTCATGACATAAATCTCTGAGCATTCTTCTTATCCATACTTCTTGGCATGTTGCTACTGTTGTTGCCACATATTTTGCCTCTGCTGTTGATAAAGCAACTATTGGTTACTTCTTGGAAGCCCATGAAATGGCTCCCAATCCCAAATGAAACACATATCCAGATATGCTCTTCCTATCATCTACACTTCTAGCCAAATCACTACTAATGAAACCAATCAATTTAAAATTTTCAGATGAGGAGTAGAAAATACCATAACCCTTCGTTCCATTCACATACCTTAGAATCCTCTTGGCTACCTACCAATGAGTCTCTTTTGGTGTTTCCATGAATCTAGAAATTAAACTTACAACATGCATAATATCTGGTCTAGTTGCAGTCAAATACATAAGGATGCTCACTATGATTTTATACAACTTTGGATCAAAATCCTTGCTACTATCTTTTTTGCTCAGTTTTAACCCCATGACAGTTGGAGTTATAGCTGCCTTGTTGTTCTGCATGTTGAATCTTTTCAACACTTCTTCAACATATTTTTCTTTGGAAATAAAAATCCCATTTTCATTTTGCTCTACTTATATTCCAAGAAAATATCTCAAAAAACCCAAATCAGTCATTTGAAATTCACTCTTCATGACTGCTTTAAAATGAGCAATGAGAGAAACTTCATTGCTAGTAAACATTAAATCTTCTACATGTGAAACAACAATAACAATATTACAATCATTTTCTTTTATGTAGAGTGTGGGTTCTCCATCACATTTCTTAAATCCATTTTTAGTCAGGTAAGCATCTATCTTGTTGTACCATGCTCTCGGTGCTTGCTTTAGCGCATAAAGAGCTTTCTTCAATTTTCATACTTTGTTCTCTTGGCCTTCAATCTCATAGCCTAGAGGTTGTTCAACATATACCTTTCCTTTGAACACTCCATTCAGGAATGCAGATTTCACATCCACTTGGTAAACCTTCCATTTGTGTTGTGTTACTATGGAAAACATTGTTCTTACTATTTCCATCCTTGCAACTAGTGCAAAAATTTCTTCATAATCTCTTCTCTGTTGCTATTTGTAGCCTTTGCCAACGAGTATTGCTTTGTGCCTTTGAATATTTCCTTCAACATTTCTCTTGGTATTATAAACCCATTTTACTCCAATGACTTCTTTACTTTTATGGAGGTCCACTAACTCCCATGTATTAATCTTTTCTATTGCACCAATCTTTTCATCACTTCTTCAATACATTTTTCTTCTTTTACAACTTCTTCAAAATGAATTGGGTCATCAATATGACAATACAAAGTAAATAAAGAGTTCGGACCAGCATTATCATTTACCTCTCCTTGTTCATAAATCTCACTCATATTTTCGAATCTCGGTCTTCTTGGTGTACTTAGAGTTCCACTTGAACTCGAGGGAGTTTTAGTTCCCTGTGGTGTGCTTGGAGAAGCACTTCCTTGATTTCTCAAGGCTATTCTATTTCCAGCTTGTGGTGTGGTTTGATGTCCTTGTGGTGGTGTAGTAGGAGCCACCAATGAAATATTATTTGTTTTTGTATCTTCCTCTTGTTCTTTGTGAAACACACATGTCTTCACATTCATTGTTTTCTCTAAGCTTCCATCCCAAGCTTCTTCTTCAATAAACTCCACATCTCTGTTGATTATTACTTTCTTGGTGGATGGATGATAGAGTTTATATTCCTTGGACTCATCACTGTATCCAAAAAAGATACATTTATCCCCCTTGCTGTCAAGCTTCTTTCTCAATTGATCTAGGACATGTGCATAAGCAACACATCCAAAAACTTTCATGTGAGTGAAAAATTTCTTTGTTCCACTCCATGCTTCCTCTGGAACTCTGTTCATTACAGCATTGGTTGGGCATCTATTCAAGAGATACACTACACAATTGGTAGCTTCATCCCAATACTCATTTGGAAAATGTTTCGTCTTCAACATACATCTAACCATGTCCATGATGGTCCTATTCTTCCTTTTTGCAACATCGTTTTGCTGAGGTGTGTACCTTCTGGTAAACTACTTGTGTATGCCATTCTCCCTACAAAAACGTAGGAACTCTTTGGAGATGTATTCTCCACCTCTATTAGTTCTTAGCACTTTGATGTAGTGCCCAATTTGCTTCTCAACAAGAACTTTGAAGTGGAAGAACTGTTCAAACACTTCACTCTTCTGTTTCAATAAATACACCCATGTCTTTTTGGTGTAATCATCTATGAATGTCAAGACACATTTGCTGCCAGCTAAAGATGGCGTTTACATTGGTCCACACAAATATGAGTGGACAATCTCTGAGGGTGCCTTTTCCCTTATACTCTTCCCTACTGGAAAACTTTCTCTTTGTTGTTTTCCCAAGATGCAGTCTTCAAAAATGTTGTTCAATTTCTCAATTAGTGGTAATCCTTTTACCATTCCATTTCTGTGAAACAATTTCAGGCCTTCAAAATTGAGATGTCCAAATCTAAAGTGCCATAACCATTGTTCATCTTTCTCTTCCTCTTGAAAGACCTCTTGTGTTACAGCTGCTACATTTCTTCTTTCCTTCAAGTCTATTCTGAGCTTGAGAGGAAACATCCTATTGCTTGTCATCTGCACCTCTGCAATGACTTTCTTTCTTGGAGGTATGTCCATGATTGTGCACATGTCATCCTTAAATAATAAATTGTAGCCCTTCTTTATGAGCTGTCCAATTCTCAAAACATTACATTTCAAGCCAGGTACATAAAATACATATGACACAAACTTCTGTTCTCCTTTCCTTGTTAGTATACTTACTCCTCCTTTTCCCATGACAGAGACCTTATTATTAGTTCCTGTTGTTACTTCAGATTTAACATTTTCATCTAGATTGGAAAACGTTGTTATGTTTCCAGTCATGTGGTTACTACAACCTCAGTCTAAGAACCATACATCATTTTTTCTATTTTGTGCTACATTACATGTTAACCACACATTCTTCTGGTTCTTTTCTTTCTTGTAAAATTAGCATTTTTCCTATTATTCATGTCATTTTTCTTTTTCCTACATTCATTAGCATAGTGCCCATATTTCTTGCAATAATGACATTGGACTTGGGATTTATCATACTTTTTTCCATGAGCTTGATGTAGGATTGAGCCTTCATTCTAGTTCTGATTGTTACCCTTTCCATTCGTGCTTGAAAGGTTGTTTCGTCCACCTCTCTATGGGTTTCTTCGTCTATTTTTTATTCTGCCTTGACCTTTTCATTGGCCAAAAGACATTTGAGTCTTGAAAGCTTGTTTCAATGAGGAATTTGTTCCTCTATTTAGTCTGTGTTCATGAGATATCAGGGATGCACTAAGCTCATCCATTGTAAATAGTGAGAGATCCTTTGTCTCCTCTATTGCCACTACTATGACATCAAATCTTGATGGTATACTTCTCAAGATTTTATCCAGTATTATTCTTTCCTCAAGTGTCTCTCAATGAGACCTTATCTAGGTAACCAACCCAATCACATGTGTGAAGAAGGAGTCTATGTTATCAGACTCTTTCATATACAGAGTTTCAAAGTCTCTCCTCAACATTTGTAGCTTTGCTACATTCACCTTCTCCATGCCTTGATAGGTTGTTTTGAGAATATTCCACACCTCCTTAGACTTTGTTGCTGTTGCAATCCTTGGGAAAATACTCTCGTGCACTGATTGAAAGAGATAGAAGAGGGCTTTGGAGTCCTTCTTCCTATTATCTCTTAACAAGTCTCTTTTTGTTGCTGTCAAAGTAGCCAACATTGTTGTGTCTGCTGGTTCTGGGTATCCATTCTCAACTAGCTCCCATATGTCCTGTGAAGCAAACAGGGTTGTCATCGTGATTGCCCAATATTCATGGTTCTTCACATTAAACTGTGGAAGTTGGGGATTCTCCAAGCTAGTGCTTGTTGTTGCCATCGTAACTATTAAAACACGATAGTTTTCTTGACTGTGTTAAAAAAAAGAATGAAACAATCAAACACATTTGACTATGTAAACAAAAAAAAAGCTTTGTCTCTGTTGGGGAAATTCTCTTCAACAACCTTCTTACAGCTTCTGCGGTGAAGAGCAATCTCTGCTTCGTTCACTGAGTGCCTAGACTAGCTTTGGTACCATGTTGGAATTTCTAAACAATTCCGAACACACAGAGCAATCAAAAATACCTCTTTTAAGCACAAAGATTTAAATAAAATGCGGAAAGAGATGTGAGACAAAACACTCTATTTCATTAAAAACAAAAACTCTGCTACAAATGAAATTATTTCTTTAGAAAAAAGTTCTAGATTCACTAAAAAAACTTATGGCTACTTCACACACACACAACGCTTCAATTTTTTGCCTTCTCTATCTCTCTCTCTCTATCTCTATTCACTGCTATGCACACAGTGCTCTCTGTATTTTTGTTTCTGCCTTGAGGCTAGAAATTACAATACACAGTCCACTACAATGCTCTCATGGCTTATTACATTACACATATATATATATATTATAAATATTTCATAGTTATAATATATATATCAAAATATATATAACCAGGGTTTAAAAAAAAATGTATTGCGGTAAAAGTAAATAATAATAAAAACATTAAAAATTTATGCTAAGGTTTAAAACCTTATTTCATCGTGTTATAAATAAAAAAATACATCAACCTTTATAATTTCTAGGGAGTGCTTGGAGAACATTCACGCCAGTTCTCTTTACCCCACGAAATTGTTGTGGTTGGTTCGAAGAAGAGATGACATCACCTTCTCTGATCAGTCATCTTCCTCCTCCACTGTTCAAGACTACTACTGGTTGTGTGTTGAATGAGATTGGTGGAGAATTCATGGCTCATGGGTGAATATTTAAGTGCGGAGGTTGCGTGTATATGGAGCCACGATCTACAAATCTGGAGGCTACGGTGTTGTACATTGAATTCCCATCAAAATTAATTCGCCATCCTTCTGCTGTCTGTGAGGGCAGTTGGAATTAAATTCCAACAAAGCAGAAATTACCTAATAACATGAAATAAAAAATATATATATATATATTTTATGTCTAGAAGCTATGATAGCAATGAACAAAGTCATTTTTTATTGAAAAGGCAACAAGATGATGGAGCTTAGTGAAAAGAAGTCACCTTCACTAAGTGGGCCCGCAACCTATTTTTGGCGCAAAGTCTATTTTTAGACATATGGATCATGGTCTATGAGTTGAAGGATGCTATTTATGGATGATTGGTCGAGTTGATAAAAATAGATGGAACTCTATTTTTATACATTGGGCGGATTCTATGTTTAGACTACTGGGCTAAAAATAGAACAGTCAAATATTATTAACCCTTAATAATATTTAGACTATAAACATTATATTTTCCTCTTGGAGCACTTCAGTTTGATGCTTGGATGTGGCACATGCAGCTGATAGAAGGAAATACGCTTTTCCTAAGGGTTCGTTGAGCTATTGCATGGTTGACTTCAGTTAGAACTCATGTGGCAGAGTTTGGTGGAGTTGATGAGACAGTTGGTGGAGTTGTGTTCAGTTTAACTTAGTTGAACTAGTTGTATTTAGTGTAACTGAAAAATACACTAGTGATGAGTGGTGTGAATTAATTATTAATTAATTCACTAATTATTAACTCATAATTCAACTAAAGAACACATCAGTTAACTGCAATGCATGGATAGTTCAGTGGAGACTAGTGTGAGAGGTGGGTGAAAGGGTGAGTCTACTATCAGTTGTGACTATGGTTGTGCATGAGATTTGCACACACATTGATGGAGATGGCCAATGAGGATTGCGTAGTACAAGCCAGTGGGATTCGAACTTGGATCTCATCATTATTCATCTTGGATTGCGCAGTAGAGGCAGGCAGACTTGTGGAGGAGATTTGAACCTGTGACTTGTTCATCTTCCATGCTAGTTTGTGTGTAACTATTGGAGATAGTACTGAGTACTTGTGAGGAGTATTGTACTATGATTGTTACATGTTTTGTATCATTATAATACACAGATAGTTGGGGGTTTTCAGCTGTATGCTCTCCCCATTACATACTGTGTTATATGTGTGCTTGATTATGTTTTAATGTGCGCATGCGACTGCTTCTATTTCCGCATATTGATGATCAATTGTAGAAGACGTTATGTATTATGCATGAAGCTTAAATAGTGTGTAATCAGGATAATCTCGGTGAATAATTCAGCTATTATTCAAATTTCTACATGGTATTATAGCGAAAATTGATCATCGGATCTATTACAATGATTACAATTTATTTCGGTAGACAGAGTCTGTAAGCGGGCCAGGTAGCCTCTGGATCCATCCTTTCTTTGAAAGGTGATATATCTAGTAAATGCCCCTACAGTCGATCTATGTGCTAGAAATACTTTTTTCTCACAGATCGGAAGCGGTTGAGTTTTGAGCTGGTGGAATTCGAATTTGCAGCAAAATTTGGAATTCGAATTTGCATTAGTTTTCTTGGTGTCGAAGTCAAAATGTCTTTCAACGAATTGCGACTAGAGTATGCCCTTGAGGGTAGCTCGAATTATTTTGCATGGAAGGATAGAATGGAGGTGGTATTAGATGATAATGGGCTGAAGGAGTTCATATATGTTGAGGTCCCAAAGCCTACTGATGCTCCTCAAGTTGAGGCTTGGCAAAAGAAGATGGAAAAATTTCGAAGGATTCTGTTGGAGGGTGTGAAGGATCACATTGTATCCAACATGCATGGAAAAGCTTCTCCATACTTGATGTGGAAAGCGTTGACAGATTTATTCCAAAGCAAGAGCGACCAGAGGAAGTTTGCGCTCAAGGATAAACTTAGACACATAAAGATGGAGAAAGGTGACAGTATGCCGAAGTACCTCACGAAGTTCATCCAATGCAGGGATGAGCTGGGAAGTGTGGGGGTGACTGTAGATGATGAGCAATTGGTGAGCTTGGCTCTCCTTTGTCTTCCAAAGAGTTGGCATGCCTATCAAGATTCTGTCAATGGTCGGGAGAAATTACCAGGATGGGAGCGACTTTGGTCGGATCTTGTGTAAGAAGAGATAAGGCAGAGTACCAGGGACGGATCTTCATCAATGGCATCTGATGAAGAAAATTGCGCTTTGGCTGCCAAAGAAAAGAAGGGGAAGAGCAAGAAAGCTTCTCATTCCGGTGCGAAAGGCAAGAAGCAGGACATCTCCAAGGTGAAGTGCTTTCACTGTCACCAGCATAGACATTATGCCACAAATTATCCGCAGAAGAAGAAAAATAAGCAGGCTGCTAGATTTGCAGCGGGAGAGGCCTTAGCCTCGCAGTTTGAGCTGGATTTTTCACTGATCGCATGCTTGGTCTCAAGTGTGATGGGATCAGTATGGTTCTTGGACAGTGGTGTGTCTTTTCACATGATTGGAGATCGAGATCTGTTTTCAGATCTGGATGAGAAAGATCTTGGAGTGCACATCGAGATGGGCGATGATGGTAGATACAGTGCGACCAGTATCGGTACCCGTCATCGGTACCATTTCCTTTTGAGAAGATGCAGTAAACCAAGGCCGTGTGGGGAGTGATGCTGTTCAGATTGAAGAAGAACTTGATCTCTGTGGCGATGTTGGAGGATAAGGGGTATGATGTGGTCTTCAGCGAAGGAAAAGCCTTCCTGCGCAGTAAGACTACTGGAGAGAACCGGAAGATAGGGGTTAGTCGAGAACCTTTATCGATTTGCAAGTAGATGAGTACTTTTTGTAATGGCAGTAAGAAGCAGAAGGAGTGGTGGCCAGGGATGATGGCGAGCTGTGGCACCGGAGATTGGGCCACCTTCACCATGGAGCTTTGAAGATACTGCAGCATATTTCTACTGGGCTTCCTAAGGGCACTCTTACGCAGTCAGATCAGTGCAAGGGGTGTACCATGGGAAAATTTGTGGAAGCCACCTTTCACGAGAAGGATAGTCACGCCACGACGATCCTTGAGAGAATTCACACAGATGTGTGTGGACCTTTCTTAGTAGCTTCGACAGAAAATCAAAAGTACTATGTGATCTTTTTTGATGATTTTTCTCTGAAGTGCTGGATCTTCTTCATGCAGAAGAAGAGCGAGACATACTCAAATTTCTGTGAGTTCAAGGCACTGGTTGAGAAGGAATCGGGGAAGCATGTGAAGGCTCTTAGGAGCGACAATGGTGGTGAAATCATCTCTATTGAATTCAAGGAATTTTGCAGTGCAGAAGGAATTCAGAGAGAGCTCATAGAACCCCATAACCCACAGCAAAACGGGGTTGCTGAGTGGAAGAACAGAACGATCATGGCTGCCGCATGGGTGATGTTGCATGATCAGGGCCTACCCCTTCACTTGTAGGTGGAGGCATGCAATACTGCAGTATATGTGCAGAACCGTTGTCCTCACAAGATACTTGGCATGAGTACACCCGAGGAGGCGTTTTCTGGTAAGAGGCTTGATATTTCCCATTTGAGGATTTTTGGTTCACCTGTCTACATGCATGTGATGAAGGATGCCAGGAAGAAGCTGGATCCGACCACAGAGGTTGGGATATTTGTGGGGTACACTGATACGCCCCATAACTATCGTGTGTATTTTCCAGACAGTCGCAAGACTGTTGTGCGACCGGATATCAAACTTCAGGAGGAGAAAGCCATGCAGTGTTCGCTTGAGAGGGAGCCACACGTGCATGCGGATGAGGAGCTATTAGTTCCTACGGATGAGCTTCAGGATGTGGATCAGCCACAAGAGGAAGTTCATGGAGTGGAAGAGACCACTCATGCAGCGCCAACCATCAGAGGGCGGAAGCACACTACAGAAGCTGAGCGACTGGCTCAAGATGCAGAGAAGATTATAGGACCACCTACAGCACAGCGCAGACAGAGACAATCACCGGACCGGTACACTGGATACATGGCTCTTGTGAGAAAATGTGTCATGACAGAGCCATCCTCTTTCGGGGAAGTTGTGGAGGACCCCGCATGGGTAGATGCCATGGTGGAAGAGTATGATTAGATTTTCAGAAATAGTGCATGGGAGATTGTCCCAAGGCCGGAGGGGAAATTAGTGGTGGGTTCAAGATGGATCTACAAAGTGAAGAAGGCGGCTGGCGGGAGTGTGGAAAAGTACAAGGCAAGATTTGTTGCCCGAGGCTTGTCACAAATAGAGGGGATCGATTATGAGAAGACCTTTGCACTTGTCGCAAGTTATTCTTCCATACGGACGATCCTAACTTTCTCAGCACAGATGGGGTGGCACATCCATTAGATGGATGTGAAGACTGCGTTCCTCAACAGAGTCATTAAGGAGGAGGTGTACATAGAGCAGCCCGAAGGTTTCGAGATCTTCAGCAGTGAGTCGCATGTGTGCAGAATCAAGAGAGCAATGTATGGGTTGAAACAAGCACCTCGTGCTTGGTACACACGGATTGACAGTTATTTCACCAGACTTGGATTCTCCAAGAGTGAGGAGGATCCTAACCTGTACCAGATTGTGGTGGAAGGTAAGTTGCTGATCATTGTACTTTATGTAGATGATTTGATTCTGACAGGAGATGAGCTGTTGATACTTTCATGCAAGGAGGATCTTGCTAGAGAGTTTGAGATGAAGGACTTGGGCCTCCTTCATTATTTCCTGGGATTGGAAATTTGGCAGCGCAGTGATGGACTGTTTGTTTCTCAGGGTAAGTATGCCCGGGAGATACTGGAGAAGTTCAACATGCATTGCTAGAAGCCTGTTGATACTCCTTTTCCTGGAGGTTGGAGGAAGGAGGATGCTACTTCAGCGGAGGTAATGGATGCCACTGTTTATCGACAGTTGGTGGGGTCGCTTATGTATCTAGTCAATACACGACCCGATATATGATATGCTATTAACCAGCTTTCACAAGCTATGGTTAAGCCTACCAAGCTCTTCTGGAAGGCAGGCAAGCATGTACTGCATTATCTTAGAGGCACATCAGGATATAGCTTGTGGTACAGACAGGAGGATGAGGTGAAGCTATGTGGCTTCACGGATGCAGATTGGGCAGGAAGCCCAATGGATAGAAGGACCACATCTAGAGGGATCTTCAGTATCGGGTCAACCGAAGTTTCTTGGTACAGCAGGAAGCAGAGATCCGTGGCACTCAGTTCAGCACAGGCTGAGTATATGGCAGCAAGCTTGGCTGCATGCGAGGCCATATGGATGAAGAAGATCCTGGTCGGGTTGTCCGGGTCACACTTGGAGCCTACTGTGATTTATTGTGATAACCAGAGTTGCATTAAACTCTCAAATAATCCATTATTTCATGATAGATCCAAACACATCGAGATCAGGTACCATCATATCAAAGATTGTGTGCAGCGGAGAATCATGTTACTTTCATACATTCCCACGGAGGATCAGGATGCTGATATCTTGACGAAGGCGCTCACCAGGAGCAAATTCGAATACCACAGAGGCATGATAGGGGTCACAGATAATCCATATCTTTTTGAGAGGGAGTGTTGAAAATGCAACAAGATGATGGATCTTAGTGAAAAGAAGTCGCCTTCACTAGAAGTGGTGCATGAGGAGGTTATTTTGGCGCAAAGTCTATTTTTAGACTATGTCTATTTTTTAGACATATGGATCATAGTCTATGAGTTGTAGGATGCTATTTATGGATGATTGGTCAAGTTGGTAAAAATATATGGACCTCTTTTAGACATTGGTGAGATTCTATTTTTAGGCTAGCTGGGCTAAAAATAGAGCAGTCAAATATTATTAACCCTTAATAATATTTGGAAGTGACAAACATTATCTTATCCTCTTGGAGCACTTCAGTTTGATGCTTGGATGTGGCACATGCAGCTGACAGAAGGAAATACGATTTTCCTAGGGGTTAGTTGAGCTATTGCATGGTTGACTTCAATTAGAACTCATGTGGCAGAGTTTGGTGGAGTTGTGTTCGATTTAACTTAGTTGAACTAGTTGTATTTAGTCTAACTGATAAACACACTAGTGATGAGTGGTGTGAATTAATTATTAATTAATTCACTAATTATTAACTCATAAATCAACTAAATAATACATCATTTAACTGCAATGCATGGACGATTGATGGGAGCAGTGTTAGAGGTGGGTGAAAGGGTGAGTCTACTATTAGTTGTGACTATAACTGTGCATGAGATTTGCACACACATTGATTGAGATTTCCAATGAGGATTGCGCAGTACAAGCGAGTGGGATTCGAACTTGGATCTCATCATTATTCATCTTGGATTGCACAGTAGAGGCAGGCAGACTTGTAGAGGAGATTTGAACTTGTGACTTGTTCATCTCAGAGCTAGTTTTGTGTGTAGCATGTGAGATAGTGCTGAGAGCTGTGAGGAGCTTTGTGCTATGTATTGTTACATGTTCTCTATCATTATAATATACAGATAGTTGGGGGTTTTCAGTTGTATTCTTTCCCCATTACATACTGTGTTATATGTGTGCTTGATTATGTTTTAATGTGCGCATGCGACTGCTTCTATTTCCGCATATTGATGATCAATTCTAGAAGCGGTTATGTATTATGCATGAAGCTTAAATAGTGTGTAATCAGGATAATCTCGGTGAATAATTAAGCTATTATTCAAATTTCTACATTTTTCAAGCCTAATATCTTCCATGTTGTATTCTCTTGTTTCGCAAAATTGGTCATATATTCACTGCATTTTGTGCTTTTATTGACAAAGATACATATAAAGAAAATATTGTTTCTTTAAGCTACATTGATAAATTTAAAGTGACATACATCATATAAACTCTAGTTTGTGAGACCATAAGAATGGGATTCATCATCACAATCAATTGCCATTGAGAAAACAAAGAACCAAAAATAAAGCAAGAACTTGGATGGCTGCGAGACGAGTAATAATTCCAAGAGACAAAAATAAACAAAAATGTGATATTCGTGCTTCTGGCAAGGGGAAATTTGACCTGCAAGTTACCAAGAGTTTGTTAGAATCTCCAAGATGACATTGGTAGGAAAAGAAATAGTAATGGATAAATTTTTAAATATATTGTGACAATGAAAAGTCTACCTTCACACAATGAGTCCAAGGTCCCTCTTTAGTTCATGTGGCCAAGATAAAATAAAATGTTAAATTAGAAAAATAATGTTGTTGAAAGATTAGGGTATAAGAAGGAAAATGACTTACTAGTTAGCTTGAAATGTTATCTCACGTTGTATAATAAGAGAACCTGTGCATACAAAATTATATACCTAAACGTTAACAATTGTCTTAGAAACCTTAGGAGCAGAGTTTTCCTCTGCAAAATGAAAACACAAATGAAACACATGCCTCCAGAGAAGCATGGCTTTCAAAAATTACCACAACAATCTGAGGTGGAAGAACTATCAAAACAAACCCATGAACTACAAAAACAAACCCAAGGCTGATTTTTTAGATATGAACATAAATCCTCTATCAAATAATAAATTTCTAACAACTGAAGGTGTAAATATAAAGCGAATAACTCTGGATGCAGATGATTATGCGGCATGACGGAACATCCGTCCCTGGACATATCCCAAGGAGACTCGCATGGGATGGCCATATGGCCCCCTGCAGCTCCGTTAATATGGACATTAATCCACCAGTGCTAATATCATTTACTCTCCCTCGTTGGCACTCTCTCCTTCTCGTCTTGCGCAGTCGGTTCATTATGGCTTTTGTCTCGGGCTCTCCAGATCATTCTTTCTATGCTTGCCACTCTTTTCATTTCATTTGCAGCGCATGCCGTGCGGCTTGTGCCGAGCCCAACACCCGCACACAGACGGGGCGTCGCTGCTCTTTGTTAAGTTGTATGGAAACTACGCCTGGTTGTCATTTTTCTCAAAGTGCTCTCTGCTATTTCAATTCCAGTCTTTAGGTTCCTTTTGGCATTCACTGTGGGTTTGCTCCAGACCCTTCTTGTTCTACTTTTCTCAGGCCACTTCAAGCTATGGCACACACCATGCCTAGGCTACGACACCGAATGCGGTGTCGTCGGGGTGCAAGTCGTGGCCGGTCTGTGTGCTCGCGTCCCTCCTCCAGCTCTGGCGAAGAGACCTTCTCTGAGGATGTTGAGAAAAGGCATAATCAGGACACCCGCGGTCATTGTAGGCGTGCTAGCCCTTTTGGCTCTATTCACGCAACTCATCCCTCCCCGCATCCTTTTTTTGCTCCATCTAGACCCATTTCCCCTGACCCCCGGGCTTTTGGAAGTCACATTTTGCGTCAAACCTCTCAGAGGGCGGAGCTCCACTTTGATTGTTCTTATAATCGACCCACTATCACTGCATATATCACGGTCACCCTGAGAGAAGAGTCGACTCTCTGTCCTCCTCCATTGCTCGGTCCTTCCCCCTCTGCTCTCGGCTCTAATCCCGCCCCAACTGCGCATTCTCCTGAACGTCAGGTTGCACCCCCTGCTTCTGCTCCTCCCGACTTGGGTCAACAATCAATGCAGGTGAACGCAAGGATCACAGGCAAAGATGGTGATCAGAAAGAAGCTGTAGAAGATACGGAGGAAAAGTACTGGTGTCACATAATGGAGGAGCCTCCTTCTCCAGCTCACGCGCAGTAGCTTTGGTTTGCCTTGGTTCAGAATGGTACATTCGTTCCACTATTTTGAGAGATGCACTGTTTTTTTTTGTTTTCTACAGCAGCAGAAGCTGCATGCTACTACATTCTTTTTTTTTTCCTATGATGTATGTAATGAACAATACACCGGTTTCCATTTCAAGGGCGGTGAAACTTCTCCTAAAAGAACTGGTTTCCCACTCAGGGCAGTTCGTCACTCTGTTAAAGCATGGACATCAAGCCCAGTCTTCAGGCTCTCATAGCTGAACTGAGGCAATTTTGTAACAATATGTTTCCATAAATAGAATTAGCATAATTTAAAAAAAAAAAAATATAAAGCGAATAATATTAATTATCATTATTTTTTATTTATATATAACCTTGATAATACAAAATGATAAAAATATATTGAGATGATAAGTTACCTTCTTTACTCAAATATTTAATCGTTTATTATTATTATTTTCACAATCATTAGTAAATATTTGTATTATAAAATTTTGTGGTTGAAGCTTATGGAGCCATTAAAAAAATATTCTATGCCATGACAAATGAGAATTTCTCATTCTTCAAATACACAGATGTCAAATTACTCTGTATTCAAAGTGCAACTTCCAAATTTTCTAAGAAGATTAATCACACAACATATAAACAATAGATGATAGATAACAAAGAGAGAAAGCAGACTAGGTTTGCAGGGGAGAAACTCAGACTTGCCATTGACCAAAAAATGACAAATTCTCTAGGTAGACCAAACTTCATAGAATTGCTTAAAACCAAAGGCAAAACTTTGTGCATGTATAAAATCAGTTGGGACGATAAATAGTGTAATGACTAAGGATGTCTAAATGGGTTTCCAAAATTCCTAAAAGAAATAGAGAGGAGAGGAGTTGATGGAGCAACGAAAATTCTGAGTCACTAGTTTCGAGTGTTGTGGTACCATAACTGCAAGAATTGTTTCTAGAATGCAAATATTTTTCACCAAAGAGTCTATATGTATATTCAGGTGTAGTAATATACTCAAGGTCATGTCCATTTCCTTGAGCAAAGTATGCGCCAATCCCTCCAATCTATCTGATACCACATTCAACCCGATTCTCAACTTTTGAATGGTGGATTGATGCATATGGGGGGAGATATGAGTAGCTCATGGATTCCTGGAATCCATGCCTGATCCAAAAGGAAGGGAAACACAATAGAATCTAGGAGCAATCTGATGTCGAAATCAATTAACCATGCAAAGCACCCAACCACACAATCCATCCAAACTAAAACAAAATCTCTGTGTCATATGCAATTTTTGTCCCTAGATATATCATATAGTGGAAGAAAATGAAAAGATGCAGATAGTTAGCTACTTTGTTGCTTACACCACGGTTCATCATGACAAGGAGAGGTGGATATGTAATGTTTATGACGCAAGGTGATTTACCATACCTCCAATTTGTACTTGTTGAGTTGACATTTGTTTGACCATTAAGATATGGAATTAGATGAATAACATATACTTCTTTAAATAAAATATCCCTTTTTCCTCCTTATAAATGGCTTGGCTGGCCTAAGTGTAATACATTTGATTATATTTTCTTTTAATATGAAACTAATCAACTATAGATGCTAGGAGGGAGACTTGTATATTAATTCCATTAATGACAGAAGCCAATGTTATATCTTTTGCATATGTTCATTTAACCATGTTATTAGTTATTACGTAGAGTTTCCAAACACAATTAATCGGTTTTGTTGAAGAGATCAAATTAGAGAAATCCCTTTTAAAAAGAGCACATGCTTCGGCTAACTAGGTAATTTGTGTTCCCAGTATCAATTAATTTTTTCTTTAATTGTTCCTTTACGATGAAATATAATGGCTCACAGCTACCTTTCTTTGAAATATGATTAATCATTATTATAACATATTATATTAATTTACATAATTATTATCATGTTGAAATAAATTAAACATTATTTTATTAATAATATAAATTTTAGTAAATATATTGTATGATAAAAAAATGTTAGCTCATTTTTATGTTAAAAATATAAGACTTTGTAAGTGCATTATAAAAAAAAATCAAATTATAATATAAAAACAAAGAATAATCTCGAAAATATATCTCGATTGTATAAATTTAATTAAAATGAATTTTAAAGAGTAGTTAGGTGTAATTTTTTGATTTGTTTAGAATTTATGGGATTTTATTAAAATCACAAGTTTGAGAAGTGATTTTTTGACAATCAAATTTGCCCAAAATTTTTTTTGGTTATTGAATCCACATGTATAGTTGAAAAGTTAGTTTAAATAACATAACTTTTCATAATTAAAATTCCAAAAAAAATACAGTTTTTTTGAAAAATTGAAACACAATTGAAAAGAAATTTTTTTGAAAAAACATACTTAAAGACTACTCAAATTTTTAATAATAAAATTATCCTTTTCCTACGGTATTGAATAGTTTTAATTAAAAAAATTAAAAATTAAACAATTAAATTTCCATAATAATATATACAAAAATCAATAAAATTCAAAAGAGACATTTTTAAAAGCCTTGTAATTTTTTTTAAACCACTTCAAACATTATAGAAATAAAATTTTAAAAATATTACTAACTAAGGGGTATATATATAGAGTTATATTTATAAAATTTGAATTTTTAAAGTGTATTATGAAAAAAAAATATTCTCTAATATAATATAATAATACATATATATTTATGATGTGATTAGTTAATTTATGTAAATCTTAATTATTTTCAAGGTATGAGTTTAAATTTAAAATAAAGATTAACGATAAGAATTATTACATGTGAAGTTTCCAACTAATTTTTTTCTCATTACAAGTCTTACACAACTCTAATAACAATTTGAACAAAGACAAGCAAGTAGATGTTGAAGTTAATTCCGATTCATTACTTAATTATTACAAGAATATTTTAAATTCATAATTTAATATAATTGCAACGAGAAACACTGTGCATGGATGTTATAATCTCTTTGTGTATGAACATTTTAACTTCTAGCCATGACTTAAAGGAAATATAATAAAATAAAATAATAAAATTGAGAAAAAAAAAATTATTTACAGTAATATCCGATTTATACATATCGTCCTCAATCCATATATACAGCTCCACTCAGGACTTATTCCTCTGGTTCGTCGTCAACTCCAGCGGACTGATATCACATCATGAGTAGAACAACCCGAAGCACGATGCCCACGCCAACAGGAAATCCCCATGGTTTTTTGACGCATGACAGATTCCCACTAGCACAGACGTGATCGACGTTCATATTGTTGGAGGAGAGCGAAAAGCAGAGAACTGTGGTGGTTCCATAGAATATTTTGAGACTTATGGAGATTAAAATATCATTTCATAAAGGAACGACCATGATCATGATGGGATGTCATTTTCTATTTCCAAGGGACTGCTCTGTTCTGGAAACAAGCATGGAACTGCAAGGATCATGGCCACTACAGCTGGCTGGAGAAAAATATAAGGTGGAGAAAAATCATCTGCAGTGGTGGGGAGGGAAGCAGTAGCCATAGCTTGAAACTCTGATCTCAGGAATATCTAGCGGATAACTATTTAGAGTCACATATTCTCTATTTTGGGTATTTTTTTTCAAGTCAGGAAAAGGGACTCTATTCTTTGAGTCAAGATCATAGAAAGTTATATATTTAATGAAATTTGAACTTTAGTCACTTAACCAAACTTACTATTAAACCACATATCATAGAAAAATGTTACTATATCTTGTCCAAAAAAATTGTGCATAATTCACTCATTAGATAAGATTGTGCACATAATTCACCCATGACATTAAAGGTAAGACTAGCGGTTTGTTGTTATGACCTGAATCGTCTAAATTGAAATTTGGGGTTTTGAAATTGTTAATTTTTTCCATAAAAATAGATTTAATGATTTCATATAATTTTGAGCTAAATTTATTATGAGTAAATGGTAAAATTACTATTATTAATATTTAGAAAATATCTGTTCACTAATTTGATGTTAAAATGAGTTATTTTTCATATAAAAAATTATTTTATATGAAAGATTCAAAATAATTATTATTCATTTTTAAATGGAAAATATATCTGTTCCGTTCAAATTACAGATTCTAGTGCCAAGACAAATGTGCCGGGAATGACATTTAGGGACACTCAGTCACATACACAACCTAATATATTCGGATGTCCACGTAATGCACTGAAGGAAACTGATGCAAGTAATAGTGAACATAAAGAGCATGCAGTTTCAGACACTACATTTGATTTCGATGCTACTTGCATGAGGATTGGGAATGGGTCACGCTTGCTTGATGAATCAAACAATAAGGCCCATGCCATTTTGAAGTATATTGATTCTTCATATGAGTATCAAATGATTTCAGAACATATTGCATAGGCTATTGGCAGCCCCATCGTCGAGTTTGAGAAGGTTCTAGAAGCAATGTCCCTGATAAGCAGACTTACAACTCCGACAGTACTTCACTAAATAAAAGTTTAATATGTAACTGCCATATTCCTAACGTTCCATTGAAAAGTGTTTGGCAATGGTATGACGAACCTGGTAACTATGGTCTAGAAGTGAAGGCCCAGGATCTGGAACATTCAAGAAGGCCGAGAATTGACACAGATATTTTTTGCCTACTTTATACCCTTTTTATTTATCAGGGATGCAATTATAAGGATTCTCAACAGCCTCATCAGAAATTTCATGGGTGTTCAGAATAGTGCAGAAATGGTTAGGAATACTATGCATGGAAACTGTACTATTCATTCGACTCTTTTCAACCCACTATAGAAGATGATTCATCTGTATAAGAGTAACTGTCTACTTATTGTTTGATTTTTTGAGTGTGAGCAATTACATCAACGCAGACCGAAGAAACCAGTAAGTGGGATGCAATTCCAAGATTGCGAAAGATGATGATAGACAACGGGGTAGAAAAGAAACTAAGATGCAGTTGGATTGAAGTCAACAAACATGGTCATGCTTTTCTTCTAGGAAACTGATCACATTCACAACCGCAAACAGTTGATCCAAAGTGGGATTGATTTTTTTGATTGGTGAAGTTGGCAGAGTATGTGTCAAACCCAACATTCGTACCAATACTCTCCTTCTCACATAGAGAATAAAAATTAAATTTGTTTACTGCTGGACAGAGATGGCATAAAATAGCTTTCTATTTCATTAACAGAACTAAAACTATTACAAAATGATCGATTTCTTCCTCTTCTGAGGGATTTACAAAAATTGGACTGACTGCTACATACGCAGTCCTCACTAATTTTCTCTGTCTGTCAAAACGTACAAAACAGTGCTCTGTTATGCTTCACTGTGTTTTCTCCGCCTGCGGGCTTACACAACAATACTAACATTACTATTACGTTGAACTACGAGCCTTTCATTCTTTCTATATGGTGCGGCAGAATGAAAACATAAAACAAAATTACAATAAAAAATACATTGTCGGAACATAAAACTTTCATATGCGCAATGTACGAGTGGAGCCCACATCACAATCAGCGATCGACGGTCAGCGGAACAGTTGGATAACACATTTGCGATGTTGCGATTGCGATGTGCAATGTACCTTTGAACTTGCGATGAGTGATGTGCGATGGATGTGGGGTCCACATTGCATCAGCGCATCGGCAATGGAATGAGCAGAACGACTTGACGAAAGGACTTGCGATGTTGTGATTGCAATGAGCGATTGTGGTGCGACCACATCGCATCGCAAACTTTCAATCGGCGGTAACACATTTCCGAAGGCGAAAAACACATCATTCCCTTGCGATGTGCGATGTGCGATGTCACAACATCGCATCGCATTAGAACTCCTTTATATCAACAAGAGAATTAAAATAAAACTTGTGATTGGTGATGAAGTGGTGGGGACCACAGATTACATGGCCCAATTCAAAACTTAAAAGGACTTTGGCGTGTTGGAACAAAACTCTTTCTGTTAGGTTGGTGAGGGCTTAAAAGCCCGAAAGGACTGTTCTTTAATAAAACTCTGTTGTTTTGTGGTTTAACCACGAAAGTCTTCATTTCCTCTGCAAATTCGGCTACGCCCATACAAACATAAATTCATCTCTGCAATGGTGGCTACAACCCATCAACATTTAATTCCTCTTGAATGCACAGTGTTGTGCATGCAATATCCTCTACTCCTTGTACTCTGTTTCTACTTGCACAGGGTACGCAGGTGACTTTAATATTTTTAACACTCCCCCTTAAAGTCAGTTGTTGGGTTATCAGTCATACCCAAGCATTTTCTTAAGTATTCAAAAATTTTCTGTTCCAATGGCTTTGTTAGAATATCTGGAAATTGCTCTTCTGTTTTACAATGTCGTAAAACAATTTCTCCATTGTTCACCAATTCTCTAATGTAGTGAAACTTAGCATCGATGTGTTTCGTTCTTTTGTGAAACACTGAATTATTTGATAATGCAATATCTGAGCTATTGTCACAATAAATCATTGTGCCCTTTACTTTTTCTTGACACAAATTCCTCAACATCCTTCTCATCCAAACTGCTTGACATGCTGCTGCTGTAGCTGCCACATGCTCTTCCTTTGCTATAGATGATGCTATAATAGGCTGTTTCTTAGAGGCCCATCAAATGGCTCCTGAACCCATATGAAAAACATAACCGGATGTGCTTTTCCGGTCATCTACACTTCCAGCCCAATCACTCTCAGTGTAACCAATTAACTCATAATTTTCTGAAGTAGTATATAAAATCCCATACCTTTTAGTTCCTTTCATGTACCTCAGAATTCTCTTTGCTGCTTGCCAATGTGCTTCTTTTAGCCTTTCCATAAATCTGGAAATCAAACTAATATCATACATAATATCTGGCCTAGCTGCGGTCAAATACATGAGGCTGCCAACTATGCTTTTATACAAACTTGGATCAAAATCCTTACTGTTGTCATATTTACTCAACTTCAATCCCATTACTATGGGAGTAATTGCTGCCTTGCACTCCTGCATATTAAATCTTGCTAAAACTTCATTCACATATTTTTCTTGTGAGATGAAAATCCCATTTTCATTTTGTTCTACTTCTATTCCTAAGAAGTATCACAACAATCCCATATTAGTCATTTCAAATTCACCTTTCATGACTGTTTTAAAATTTTCAATGAGGTAATCATCATTACCTGTGAATATCACATCATCAACATATAAAACAACAATGAGCATCTTACCATCTTTTTCTTTGATGTATAATCTGGGTTCTCCTTCACATTTTTCAAACCTATTTTTCAGTAGATAGGAATCTATCCTATTGTACCATGCTCTTGGTGCTCTCTTCAACCCATAAAGATCTTTCTTCAATCTGCGGAATTTGTGCTCTTGGCCCTTTTTTTCATAGCCTAGAGGCTGTTCAACATAAACCTCTTCCATTAAAACTCCATTTAAAAATGTTGATTTTACATCCATCTGGTAAACCTTCCATTTGTTTTGTGCTGCTATGGACAACACTACTCTCACTGTTTCCATTCTTGCAACTGGTGCAAAATTTTCTTCATAATCTCTTCCATGCTGTTGCTTATATCCCTTGGCAACAATTCTCAACTTGTGCCTTCCAATCTTACCTTTAGCATTGCTTTTGGTCTCGTAGACCCATTTTACTCTGATGACTTCTTTACCTTCTGGGAGATCAACAAACTCCCGTGTTTTATTCTTCTCTATGGTATTAATTTCATCATCCATAGCTTCTATCCATTTTATATCTTTTACGGCATCTTCAAAATGAATAGAATCATCAGCATGACAGTACAAAGCAAACAAAGAGTTCATACCTTCATTTCCTGTCTCTTGCTCATAAATTTCATTAATATTTCTAAATCTTGTTCCACCTTCATTTGGTGTACTTGTGCTTGAAGTAGCACTCAAATCTGCTCCATGTGGTGTGCTTGGAGAAGCACTTTCATTTCTTCTGAAGGGTGTTCTTACTCCTGCTTGAGGTGTCCCTTACTGTCCTTCTGTTGGTGGAGGTTGTGCTATCGATGAGGTATTATTTTCAACCACATCTTCCTCATCTTCATCATGAGACCTACAGCTTTTAACATTAACTGTTTTCTCAATGCTTCCATCCCATGCTTCCTCTTATATGAATTGCACATCTCTGCTTATAATAAACTTCTTTGCGGATGGGTTATACAATCTATATCCTTTGGATTCTTCACAATATCCAACGAATATGCACTTCTCCCCTTTACTATCCAACTTCTTCCTCAACTGATCTGGAATGTGTGCATAAGCCACACACCCAAAAACTCTCATGTGAGTGACTCCCTCTTTTCTGCCACTCCATGCTTCTTCTGGAACTCTTTTCATTACATCTATTTTTGGGCATCTATTCAAGATGTATGCTGCACAATTTTCAGCTTCTTCCCAATATTCATTTGGAAAATGTTTTTCCTTCAGCATACTTCTAACCATTTCCATTATGGTTTGATTCTTCCTTTCAGAAACTCCATTTTGTTGCGGTGTGTACCTTGTAGTAAACTGTTTCTGTATGTCATTCTCTCTGCAAAAACGCATAAATTATTTTGAGATGTACTCACCTCCTCTGTCAGTTCTAAGAACTTTGATATGCTGCCCACTCTGTTTCTCTACAAGAGCTTTAAAGTGGCAAAATTTTTCAAAGACTTCGCTTTTATATTTCAGAAAATAAACCCATACTTTCCTTGTGAAATCATCAATGAAGGTCAACATGTAATTGCTTCCTGAAACTGATGTTGTTTGCATCGGCCCACATAAATCTGAATGAATAATTTCTAAGGGTGCTTTCACCCTTATGCTCTTTCCTGATAGAAATATTTCTCTGTGTTGTTTTCCCAAGATCCAGCCTTCACATAGGCTGTCCAGTTTTTCAATCAATGGTAGACCTCTTACCATTCCTTTTTTGTGCAACAAGTTCAGACCTCTGAATTTGAAATGTCCAAATCTCAAGTGCCATAACTAGTTTTCATCTTTCACTTCTTTTTTAAAGACCTCTTGAGTTACAACTACTACATTATTTTATTTTCCCTTCAAGTCGGTATTGAGATTGAGTGGAAGCATTCTATTGCTGGTCATTTGTATTTCAGCAATAATCTTCTTGCTTGGAGATATATCCATTATTGTGCACATATCATTCTTAAAGAATACATTGTAACCTTTGTTTATGAGCTGCCCTACGCTCAAAATATTACATTGCAAGCCAGGAACATAGTACACGTCTGGCACAAATTTCTGCTCACCATTTCTTGCACGGATACTAACTCTTCCTTTTCCCTTGACAGAAATGTTAGTAGTGGTTACTTCTGATTTAACATCTTCATCTAGATTGGAAAACATTGCTATGTTTCCAGTCATGTGATTACTGCAGCCTGAATCTAAGAACCATACATCATCCCGTCTATCTTGTGCTAAATTACATGTTAACAGCACATTCCTTGGGTTCTTTTCTTATTTTGCTACATTAACATTCTGCCTATTATTCATGTCATTTTTATTTTTCCTACACTCATTGGCATAGTGCCCATATTTCTTACAATAATGATATTAGATATTGGATTTGTCATACCTTTATCCATGAGCATGTTGGTGTCCACCTTGATTGTTGTTGTATTGGTCGTGGCTTTGATTCTGATTGCTGCTCCTTCCATGTGAATGTGAAGGGTTTTTCCTTCCTCTGTTTTGGATTCTGCCTCTTCGTCTTCCTCCGCCTTGACGTTTTCCTCTTCCAAAAGGAATCTGGGTCTTGAAGGCATGCTCTAGAGATAAGTTTACTGATCTTTCCAATCTCTGTTCATGAGTCATTAGTGATGCATGAAGTTCATCTACTGTGAACTTTGAGAGATTCTTTGTCTCTTCAATAGTGGTTACAATAACATCAAACCTTGAGGGTAGACTCATTAATAGTTTGTCCACAATCCCTGTTTCCTCAAGTGTTTCTCCATGGGATATTATCTGTGTGACCATCTCAATTACATGTGTGAAGAATGAGTCTATGTTATCATACTCTTTCATACAGAGAGTTTCAAAATCTCTCCTCAGCAATTTTAGTTTTGCTGTCTTCACTTTCTCCATACCTTGATAGGATACTTTCGGAGTATCCCATGCATCCTTAGATCTCTTAGCTGATGCTATCCTTGGAAACACACTCTCATGAACTGCTTGATAGAGATAGAAGAGAGCTTTAGAGTCCTTATTTCTATTAATCTTCAATAAATCCTTCTCTGCCTGTGTTAAGGCATTAAAGGCCTGCTTATCAACTAGTTCATCACAACCATATTCTACAAATTCCCATAACTCTTGTGAGGCAAACAGGGCTCTCACGGTAATGGACCAATAATCATAGTTCTTCCCATTAAATTGTGGAAGATGAGTATTTCCAATACTCATACTAGTCCTTGGTCCATCCATTGCTTATAAACTGAACCTTGAACTAAACTTGACTGTGTTTTTCAAACAAACTATCTTTCCTTCTTTAAAAGACAAACTCTGTCTTTGAGAAATGCACTTTTAAACAAAACAAAACTCTATTTTTTTTTTTAGAAATACCTGGAATTAATCTTCTGCTGAGCCTTCACACTGCTGCAACAAATCTTCCTTCTTCCTTCAGATTCTTTGACGCCTTCAAAGAGCCTGGTTAGGGTTTGATACCATGTTGGAATTTCTAATAATTCCATAAAAACGACTGAGAGAATAATACTCTCCTTCTAACACAGAGAATAAAAATTAAATTTGTTTACTGCTGGACAGAGATGGCATAAAATAGATTTCTATTTCATTAACAGAACTAAAACTATTACAAAATGATAGATTTCTTCATCCTCTAAGGGATTTACAAAAACTGTATTGACTGATACAGACGCAGTGCTCACTAATCTCCTCTGTCTCTCAAAACACACAAAACAGTGCTCTTTTATGCTTCACTATGTTTTCTCTACCTATGGGCTTACACAACAATACTAACATTACTATTACGTTCAACTACAGGCCTTTCATTATTTTTATATGACATGGAAGAATGAAAACATAAAACAAAATTACAATAAAAAATACATTTCCAGAACATAAAACTTTCATATGCGCGATGTACGAGTGGAGCCCACATCGCAATCGGCGATCAGCGATCGGCAGAACAGTTGAATAACACATTTGCGATGTTGCGATTGTGATGTGCGATGGACCTTTCAACTTGCAATGAGCGATGTGAGATGGATGTGGGGTCCACATTGCATCAATGTATCGGCGATGGAATGAGCGGAAAAAATTGACGAAAGAACTTGCGATGTTGCGATTGTGATGAGCGATTGTGGTGGGACCACATCGCATCGCAAAATTTCAATAGGCGGTAACACATTTTAGAAGGCGAAAAATACATTGTTACCTTGCGATGTGTGATGTATGATGTTGCAACATCGCATCGCATCGGAACTCCTTCATATCAATAAGACACTTAAAATAAAACTTGGAATTGGCCCAATTCAAAACTTAAAAGAACTTTGGCACGTTTGAACAAAAATCTTTCTGTTTGCTTAGTCAGGGCTTAAAAGCCTGAAAAGATTGTTCTTTAATAAAACTCTGTTGTTCTGTGGCTTAACCATGAAAGTCTTCATTTCCTCTGCAAATTTGGCTATGCCCATACAAACATAAATTCATCTCTACAATGGTGGCTGCGGCCCATCAACATTTAATTCCCCTTGAATGCACAGTGTTATGAATGCAATATCCTCTTATCCTTGTACTATATTTCTACCTGCACAGGGTACACAGGTGACTTTAATATTTTCAACATGAAGGAGGAGTTGAAGGGGCATTTTCTCTCCAATCATTGCAATTAGACCATGATTGGACTCGATCTTGTTAATATAGGATTTTGAAATCTTCCTGGGTTATGAAAAATATTTAACTGCATGGTGGTAACTAGCACTCTACCACCAAGTTTGTCCAAGGTTAGTGTGGTAGAAAGCATGAAGAGGGATGCCTACTGCCTCCATCATTTAGAAGATTGATGGTGGTTCTCTTGAGGTTATTATTGGCAATGCTATTTTTGATTTAGAGCTATCAAAGATCATGACTAAAAGGTAACTCTAAGTTCATACTTAGGCACATACTCTCTCACCATGGATTGGAAGGTCCACACTAGCCACTTGAGAGGTGATGCAGAGTGCAACAACCAATCGAAAGGGCCTATCCAGACGTGGGGATATATATCCTTGCATTTGGTCCTCAACACCCACTTGGGAGGTGATGCAGAGTGCAGCAACCAATTGATAGAGCCTAGCTGCACGTGGGGACATATAGCCTTCCATTTTTTGGGAAACTTCTATGTATCATTTTCTGATATGGTGGCTACAGCCCATCAACATTTAATTCTTCTTGAATGCACAGTGTTATGAACGCAATATCCTCTTCTCCTTGTACTTGATTTCTACCTGCACAGGGTACGCAGGTGAATTTAATATTTTCAACATGAAGGAAGAGCTGAAGGGGCATTTTCTCTCCAATCATTGCAATTAGACCATGATTGGACTCGATCTTGTTAATATAGGATTTTCAAATCTTCCTGGGTTACGAAAAATATTTAAGTGCATGGTGGTAACTAGCACTCTACCACCAAGTTTGTCCAAGGTTAGTGTGGCAGAAATCGTGAAGAGGGATGCCTACTGCCTCCATCATTTGGAAGATTAATGGTGGTTCTCTTGAGGTTATTATTGGAAATGTTGTTTTTGATTTAGAGCTATCAAAGATCACGACTAAAATGTAACTCTAAGTTCATACTTAGGCACATAATCTCTCACCATGGATCGAAAGGTCCACACTAGCCACTTGAGAGGTGATGCAGAGTGCAACAACCAATCGAAAGGGCCTAGCCAGACGTGGGGATATATAGCCTTGCATTTGGTCCTCAGCACCCACTTGGGAGGTGATGCAGAGTGCAGCAACCAATTGATAGAGCCTAGCTGCACGTGGGGACATATAGCCTTCCATTTTTGGGGAACGTCTCTATATCATTTTCTGATATGATATACCCTTTTGGCATAAATTGGAATTGCATGGACTTTTCATCATGAAACATTACTATATTGATAATGTACAAGGGCATGTATTATGAAACATCTCGTGATCTTATCGCATATGTGAAGATCTATCTTCCATTCTTGAAGAGAGAAGAGACTCAAGGATTCCCAGAAGATCTATTACATAAATGATGATGTGTTAGCGACATAAAAAAATTTACACAGAGGGCAACATTATAATAAGCACATCATCGAAACTGTATAATGAAATAGTTCTACTACAGGGAAAATAAAAACAAAATACTCTGCATCTAAAGGTATAGTAGAAAGAGGCATTGATGAAGCTTCTGAGACACGTTGTTTTAGTGATTCTCAAGTAGAGCCCATACATAGATGGCTAAGAATCAAACCTTAGATAGTTTTCGAATACCACTAGATCACGTCTTAACTTGAAACATGTCACCTAAGTCTTAATGAGTGTTATTCCATTGATACAGAACTCTAATTCATTATATGCATTTTCTAATTTCTCATCTTCAATTTGTTATAGCTAGGTTTGTAGCTATTATAGAGTAATTTGTTACACCATTTGAGATTATAGAGTAATTATTAACCAACATTATTATTGGAAAATTAAAAACTGTAATATACCTCAATTTTTTTTCTTTTCTATGTATATGTCCAATTAGGACCTTGGAATTACAATACTAATTTCTCAATGTAATATATTATATCATTTTCATATAATTTTACCTTTGGTATATTGGTTTATAAATTGTAACTTTATAATTCCAATCACCCTTATGTTTTGGAACTCAATACAATTAATAAAAATGATCATATTAACTATATCCTCAATATAGTTTATATTCCAAAACCTTATATTATGTTTGATTCCCATGTTTTATAACATTCATGAATCTCAAACAAACATATCCCATGCTCATACCATAGTCTATTGACTATATGTGGTTTTGATGTTATTAAAACTTATGGCAAGACTTGATAATTCCATTCGTATGCAAAGTACACGTACCTTGGATTGTTCACATCAATTTATGGTTCATGAATTTCGATGCAAGTTTAATTAATGACAGTGTTGTATAGTTCATAGCAACTAGTAATACGCCTTTAAAACATTACTTAAAAAAAACTACATCTGTATTATTTTGTGCTTTGAGATCTGTGGAATTCATATACCAATCTTATCAATCTCGATTTTATAACTATTTGTACCAACCGATATAAATTTTGATTGTATTACTATGACATCGAGGACGTTTAATAGTTGTTTTTAGGTGAAATATTAATGTTCTTGATTCTCATCTGAGCATCGATCCCAAACATCTATCTGAGATCATGACAAGTGGAGGGTCATGATTTATTAGGGTTTTTGGGTTTTGATGGTTTTTAAATGCGGAATTTTCATAACAGTATCACTTCTTCTTCCTCACATTTTTGTTTCTATGCGCCTCCTCCTCTGTTACTTTCATGGCGACGATGGTTTTCATGCTTCACATATCTCCTTCAATGCACAGAGCCGTTTTTTAGTCTTTCATGGCGTTCATCTTTATGGAATCTGCCCCAAATTTTATCTCGGTAATTATCCCTTTCAATTTACTTGTATTTCCATGATTTTACAGGATAAGTATTTTTTTAGTTTGATATCAACTTTGATTATTATTTTTGTGCATATGAAATGGTAACCATAATATTTTTATAACCATATCTCCTTTTTACCTTAAATATCAGCGCGGCTCCTATACCGACAGTGAGCATATAAAAACTTATCCCGACCATGTATGTCATCGCTCGTAGGTATTAGTATAAATTTCTCGGTTTGCCCCAATTCGGGATAGTTTTCCTGGGTTCCATTTTTGTTTTTGATCACTGGTTTCATATGTATCTCTGTGGGTTTTTATCAAAGTGGAATTAACATATATTGTTAAATCTGAAACCCTTAAAGTCATACTAGTATTATTTATGAATTTCTTCAAGATTTCGTTTGCTTCTAGTTGAAATTATTCAATATCATCTCTTGTATTAATGATATCCCTAATTGTTTCCTACAGGTAAAAGAATCTGTTCCAAATTTCTTTTATTCACGATGTCGATTTCCTCATATGTTAGGATATTAATTTAGGCATTCTTTCTAGGTTGGTAACACTCGAAAATTTCCATTTCTCTACACCTGATTCGACGTAGCTTCACGATGGCATTTTGTTGTAGTATTCTGGCTGTGGAACTATGAAGGTTTCTATTTAACAATTTGGGTTTAATTTTATCAATTATGTATACTGTAATAATGGTACTCAGAAAGACTTGGTTCCCCAAATTTTTATTTTATTTTCTATAATTGAAATCGAAACTATGATAACGTTATTGTCGAGATTATCCAACTCGTTGGGTTTTCTCTCCTCAGATTTGCAAGTTAAACTTTACGGTATGGATGAAACTATTATGAGTTTCAGTTCTTCTCATGGTTTTATGTTGCATTTATATTTTTTATATATCCCATTGATAGTTTTGTGGTATTTACTAAAAATGCTATGCATTTTATTTGCAACATATATGAGAACTCGAAGAGTCTGTTAGGGTATTTTCAATAATATCGTGAATAATACTATTAGTATTCAGTGCTTTAATATATGTATAATTTTTTTTTTATATACTTCTGTTTTAGATATACTAGTATCATTTATTTCTATCAACTGATTCTAGAATGTTCAGATCCTTATTTATTCCAGTTTTTAGTTGATACACACACACACACACACACACACACACACACACACACACAGATATATATATATATAAAGTACATAGATAGTTTTCATTAAATCCTGAATTTTATAACTCTATTAACTTATTACAGATGTTCAATAATGTTACAATATATCCTTCTCAGATCTAACTAATTTTCATAGATCTAAAAATTTGAACAAAATTTCTTATTTATGTTATCCTCTCAGAGAATATCTATTGCATATTTTCATTTCCCTCTGTATATATAAAATATAAAAGAGTTGACAATTTGTCTATAGTAAGTCCTCTTTACTATGTATCTTTTCGGCAAAAATGTGAAGTATACCATTTTTTTTAATTTATCATTTATAGTATTTTTGAAATCACTTAAAATGATTTTTAATATGTCATCTGTAAGTAGATATTTCTATACCCACTATGCAGAGAGAAAAATCTCACAGTTTTATGAACAGAAATGGTTAATGACTTGTTTGCATATAACCCACTTATATTTAGATCTTAATTAAATTTTTAGGGGCATAAATCATTTCTACTTCTGAAACTTAACTGTCTTATACAATATAGATGTGTATAAAATGGTAGGAGGTACTAGATTCAAATTTCAACAGTTCTAAGTACTCCTAAATTTTCCTTGTTTATCATCTTGTTTAACTTCTGCAATTTATGTATTCTGAAATTGTTAATGTAATTAGCAGGATAGCTTCTCAGCAAACTTTATTTTCTTAGCAGAATAATTATGATTCCATATAATTGAAGTTTGTCAATCACTCTCTCCACTTAAATTCCTTAGATATAAAATCCCTGTCACTATTCTGCTTTCATGTACATATATAAATTTTTATTATAGAAGCAAATTAAAGTTAAACTTTTATATTGCTGTGGGAATAAACTATATCATCAGATTTAGACCACTAAGGGTTCAGAGATTCTGATTGATATTTTCTCATTTAGATTTTATTCCTACAACTATACAGAATTTAGAAGATTATTTCTTTTGATAATTTCTATTAAATATATGGAATTTAATATCAATAGCATGCAAACATATAATGCTTTCAATCTCAACACAATGTTAAATTACAAATTCAACTTTATAACAAAAACTTTAGATTATCTGTGCATACCACCTATTTATATGACCAATCCTCTCAACCATAGAATTCCTCTATCTCCATAATTCACCCCCAAGCTGAGATCCTCCCAATAACAGACCAACCTAAATCTGTTCTGGAGCAACTTATTTAAGCTATGCTCTCCCCAAAGCTTGTTTCCAATTCTGCGTCCAGAATTTCAACATGCTTTATTCCTGTTTGCCTAGGCTTCCCTTATTTAGGGATTTTTAAAGCTTCTTTCTACTTTTCTAGCTTTTTACCTCTTCCCAACTACTTTCCTCATCATTGGGGAAATTTAGATTTTTCCTCAAAAATCTAAATTAGAAATAAATTCTTTCAATGCTTTTTGAAATATTTTGGGGAAAGTCTTAACCTCTTTCCATAACCTCATGGATTAGGCAAGTGATCTCAAAAATATCATTTCATCATAGTGCACACAAAACATTTTATTTATTTTTCATCAATAAATAATTAACTACATCCACATAATAATTATCCATTGGGGTCCACTCCCCTTTAGACTTAAGTTCAAATGTCCAACTTGAAAAACATAAAACTAGGGGTGTTACAATGACAACCACCGAGTTTAATTTTTGGACAACAATCATACCATAGGTTGGATAGTGTTTTCATACAATCTATCCATTCAGTAATATAATAAACTATTAAAGTCAAATATAAATTTAATGTATGGTTAGTAAAAGTGTATTGGAAAACATTTAATATGCAAGTGTTGTTTACTTCATGCAATAATGTTTAGAAAAGATGGTGGTGAATGAAATTCTCAAGAAGAACAATATTTTTACTAATGAATGAGCCACAACCTCCATATGAATGTGTACGTTTTGTTTTTGAAGTTATAAAATAAAGTTTGGTCAGTAGCTATATGGTTTTGAAATTTTCACGTATCTTTCTTACCATAACACTTTTGTTTCACCATGACTAAAATTAATTGATTTTATTGCCTCCCTCATAGTTGCGATTTTAATCTCCACCACAATGTATTGAAAAGAGTACCTTCATAATTTGATTTCGGCTTCCACAACTCTATATATGGACTAATTCATCTATGGTATGGATTAAATCATCTCCACAGGAAAATAATTTCCACAAAAATTTTGTCCTCTTTAAATACATTTCCCCAACTCTATGTGAATTCTGTGTTGGGAAAAGTATTTCCCTTTGTCTTCATTTTTTTTTAACATGGTATCAGAGGGGGTTTAAAATCTCAATAAAAGGAAGTGTTTTTACTTAAGAGTTAAATTTTTTTTTTGTGGAGCCTATTCTCTAGCAGTGAGAAAATTTTACAGAGTAAGAAAATTTTTTGAGACATTGAAAATGACAACAAGCAGAAACTTGACTAATCCACAAATGCCTCACATTAAAGAAAAGAATTATGACTATTAGGCTATAAAAATGAAGGTTTGTTTTGTTCACCGGAAATTTGGGAATTGGTGGAGAATGGTTTCCAAGAAGGAGTAGATGTGGTAGTATACAATGCATTGACACAAGTAGAAAATGATTTTTTGGGAGATAATAGGAAGGACTCCAAAACCTTCTTGTATATTTTCTAGGCAATCAATGAAAGTATCATCCCAATGATTCCAACAACAAAAAAGTCCAAGCAAGCATGGGATACCCTCCAGACAGCCTAGCAAGGCATGGAAAAGGTGAAGACACCAAAATTACAAATGCCGATAAGAGATTTGGAGACAATTTGTATGAAAGAGTTTGAGAATGTAGACTATTTTTTCACATATGTAATTGGGTTGGTTACTGAAATTAGGTTTCATGGTGAGACACTTGAGGAAAGAAGAATTGTTGAAAATTTTTAAAAACTCCTCTAGCAAGATTTGATGGTATAGTTGTGTCCATAGAAGAGATAAAAGATCTCTCACAATTTCAGTGGATGAGCTTCATGCATCATTGATGTCTCCTGAGCATAGGTTGAATAGAGGAACAAACTCCTCATTGGATCATGCTTTTAAGGAACAAGTTTCATTGGGTCAAGGTAGAGGTCGAGGAAGATCAAATTATAGAGGAAGAGGAATAAGCCAACACAGAGGTGTAAGAAGTAGCCCTTCAAGTTCAAGTGGAAGGGGCAGCAGTCAAAATCGAAGTCAAGGCCCAAGCCAAAATAAAGCATAAGGTCAGAGGTATGATAAATCTCAAGTTCAATGTCATTATTGTAAGAAGTATGGTCATTATACAAATTAATGGAGAAAGAAGCAATATGACATAAGTAGAAAACCAAGTGCAAATTTCATAAAGGAAAATAAGAACCATGATAACATGTTTTTAGCTTGTAATGTAGCACAAGAAAAACAAGGGGATGTGTGGTTCTTAGATTCAGGGTGTAAGAACCACATGACTAGAAACATAAATATTTTTTCCAATCTAGATGAATGTGTAAAATCTGAAGTGACATTGGGAATTTATAGCAAGGTCTCTGTCATGGGAAAAGGAAGAGTAGAAATTATAACAAAGAAGTGAGAGAAGAAGTTCATTTCAGATGTTTATTTTGTTCCTGGTTTGAAGCATAACCTCATAAGAATTGGATATCTCATTCAAGAGGCTACAATGTGTTTTTCAAGAATGATGTGTGCACAATATTGGATAATCCTTCAAGTAGACAGATGACTGAAAAAGTTTATATGAAAAAAAACATAATGTTTCCTCTTAAGATAAAAGCAGACTTGAAGGAAGAAGGTGCTCAAGCAAAATTATCAATAAATTCACAAAAAGATGAAAGAAATGTAGCAGCTCTTGCACAAGAAAATTTTCGAGCAGAAATTAAAGATGAAAAATGGTTTTGGAAATTCAGATTTAGTCATTTCAACTTTGGATGTTTGAATTTATTGCATAGGAAATGCATGGTGAAGGGATTACCACTGATAGAAAAACTGGACAACCAATGTGAAAGATGTATCTTGGGAAAACAACATAGAGAATCATTTCCAGCAGGAAAGTCAATAGGGGAAAAAGCACCTTTGGAGATTGTCCACTCATATTTATGTGGACCAACGCAACACCATCAATTGGTGACAGCCATTATATTTTTACATTCATATATGACTACAAATGAAGACATGGGTCTATTTCTTAATATAGAAAAGTGTATTTTTTGACTGCTTTCGCCACTACAAAGTTCCTGTTGAGAAGAAAAGATGACAATACATCAAAGTGTTAAGGACTGATAGAGGTGGAGAATATATCTCAAGTGACTTCCTACATTTTTGGAGGGAGCATGGAGTTCACAAGAAATTTACAACAAGGTATACACCTTAGCAAAATGGTACTGTGAAAAGAAAGTATAGGACCATGATAGAAATGGCAAGGATTATGTTGAAGTCAAAGCATTTGCCAAATGATTATTGGGCTGAAGCTGTTTCTTGTGAAGTGTATATAATTAATATGTGTCCAACCAAAAGTGTTATGAATATTATTCCTGAAGAGGCATGGAGTGGAAGAAATAAATATGTCACTCACATGAGAGTGTTTGGGTGTGTGGCGTATGCACATGTCCCAAATGAGTTGAGGAAGAATTTGGACAACAGGGGGGAGAAATGTATATTTGTTGGATATAGTGATGAATCCAAGTCATAAAAGCTCTATAATCCATCAACCAAGAAAGTAATAACTAGTAGGGATGTTTAATGAATATAAAAGGAAGCATGGGATGGAGGTTTAGAGAAGACAATCAATGTGAATACATGTATGTCAAATGAAGACAAAGAGGAATTGACCACAACAACTAATTCATCGATGATGACTCCTCCTCCACCTACACAAGCTCAACAAAGCAGTCAACATATGACACCACAAACAAGTAATAGGACAATGTTGTGCAACCAAGGAAGTGCTTCTCCAAGCACACCACAAAGATTCACAACTCCATCTACTTCAAGTGCAACACCAAGCCCATCTTCAACAAGCATAAGAAGACCAAAATTCAGAAATTTAAATGAAATTTAGGAGCAAGATGAAATTGATAGCATCACTTGTCTGAATTATTTATTTGCATTGTAGATTACCACTACAATTTCAAGATGCAGTCAAAGAAGATAATTGGGTTGTGACAATCAATGAAGAGATAGGAGCAATAGAAAAAAATGATAGATGGGAGTTGTAGTGTACCTAGAGGGGATAATATAGGGTACAGAGGGAGGTACCCAAGGGAATAATATGATGTAATAATATAAGAATGATAATTAAATGGGCTATAGTTAATAGATAAGTGGTTAAACCACAATATGTAAGGGACCACATGTAGCTAGGAAATGAAGTGATAAGCCCATTGTATTGGATGTATGGTATTGAGAGACCCATGGTAACTACCCATGGTATTGCATGTATGAAACCTATATAGAGGCTAGAGACTCTCCATTGAGATATGTCATGGATTATTGTATTGGAAAGCACATGACTTATGGAGTGATCTCCTTCCTTAAGGAGTGAATGTATGGTGTTGCCCTACCACAAGGGTTTTGATATTAATGAAGATCTGAAGTTTTGTCTTCTATGGTGTTATTTATTGGGCATATTCTCTATGTCTGTACATTTTATTGTCAGATGTATTACAAGTGGTATCAGAGCACTTTCTTGGGCAGAGTTTGGAGATTTGCTTTTTTATTGTTTTACAGGAAATTTTGGGGCGACAAGTGTGTAGAGTAGATCTGAAACGTTTAGCGAAAAAATTTCAGAAATAAATATCAGATCTGGATTCCTTAAGAAAAAATATCGAATTCCAAAAAAGAAAATCAGTCGAATCAGAGTCCGGATGAGGGTGATATCGCTGATTTAAATTCAGTTGTGTTGCGGAAATGTTTCTGACGACAATTTGTGTATGACGAATATCCTGACATTTTTAGTAGATTTTGGTGCACAATTTTAGAAAAAAAAATATTACGGATCTGAGCTCCCCTTGAAAAATCACCCAATTTAAAAAAAAAAATCGGTCAAATCGGAGTCTGGATGAGGGAGTTATCACTTATTTAAAATCGGCCATTTTTTCAGAAATTTTGTGACGGCGGGACAATTGCAGCGCAAATTTGTCTTTCTCGAGTGCCTAGATTGAGATTTCAGTCATGTGGTTAGATGCAGAATGGCTATTCCATTTTCAAAAATGGGTTATATTAAGGATTCTAAGTTATATTGACCGAGTAAGTGATTTTCCAAAGTAAGTGATTTTCTTCAAAACCCTTACTTTATTTTACGGATTCTCGCAAGATGAAGTTTACAGGAAAAGATGATGGCCCTACTATTGAAGATTTTTTACAATATCACAAGGCTCAATACCAAAATTTTTGGATATGCTCCATAGGGCTTCATATGAAAGATGAGGCAAATAAATGGTGGACCTCACTTGATAGCTCAGTGAGGAAACTTCCCGAGAAAAAACTTGAAAAAGTCCTTTTGGACAAGTGGTCTCAAGGAGGAAAGAAGGACAACAAGAGCCATAAAGATTTATTTTCTACTAATATTTCCATATTACGGGTTCATGGAAGTATTCAAAAAGAGAACATCGTTGTGTCTATCATTCCTAGCTGCAAGCATAATTGTATCAATGTGAATTTGGCTAAAAAATTGCAAGTTCCAGCAAAGCATATTGAAAACACACAGGCTGATAATGAAGATGTTCAAATTTATAAAGATTTGAAGATTTCTATAGATAAGTATGTGTTACATTCTGATTTTTATGCTTCAGATATGGCTGCTGTGAATGTTGTTTTGGGACACCCTTGGGTGGAATCCATTGGTACTGTCAGTTTTAATGTGCAAAAGAAATTCATGAAGCTCTGGTATAAAAAAAAGAAAATTACATTGCACGATATTTGCATTAGGAACCATGCAGAGACTAGTGAGGAAGAAGCACAAATATCTAACGACACAAACACATCAGATGATGAGCCTTTGATGGTAGATAGCCAAACACAGACATCAAAGAAAGTACCAACAAGAGAACCTGACACCACTCCATCACCAATAATGGAGGAATTAATGAAATATATTCCATCAGTTAAAGCTTCAACATATCACCACCCGCATCACCCAGCAAGACAACAACCAGCATGGTGGAAATGAATTAACAACAAGGAAAACAACCCCTGGACAATACATACAAAGGTGCAACGATCCACTAACAACACATCAACAAGGAAGAACCACTAAAACCTGCTTCCATCTCAAGTGAGCGAGGCACCGAATAGATCAAGTGTTCACCTTTCCCTTGGATGGCTAGATGCACATGAATGGAACAAGTGGAATACTCTTTTGAGTAGATCTTATTATTTGTGTTCTTCTCTTCTTTCGGGGACGAAACATGTTTAAGGGGGGTGTAATGTAGTGTACTCAGAGGGGATAATATAGGGTACGGAGGGAGGTACCCAAGGGAATAATATGATGTAATAATATAAGAATGATAAATAAATGGGCCATAGTTAATAAATAAAGTGGTTAACCCACAATATGTAAGGGACCAATGATAAATAGATGGGCCATAGTTAATAAATAAATTGGTTAACCCACAATATGTAAGGGACCACATGTAGCTAGGGAATAAAGTGATAAGCCCATTGTATTGGATGTATGGTATTGAGAGACCCATGGTAACTACCCATGGTATTGCATTTATGAAACTTATAAAGAGGCTAGAGACTCTCCATTGATAGATGTCAAGGATTATTGTATTGGCAAGCACATGGCTTGTGGAGTGATCTCCTTCCTTAAGGAGTGAATGTATGGTGTTGCCCTACTTCAAGGGTTTTGATATTAATGAAGATCTGAAGTTTTGTCTTCTATGGTGTTATTTATCAGGCATATTATCTATGTCTGTACATTTTATTGTGATATCTATTACAGGAGTTAATGGACCTTCCACAAGGAAAAGAAGTCATTGGAGTGAAATGGGTCTATAAGACCAAGAGAAACATTGAAGGAAAGATTGAAAGGCATAAAGCAAGGCTAGTTTTCAAAGGACACAAGAAGAACCATTGAAGAGACTATGTGGAAAAATTTGCGCCAGTCGCGAGGATGGAGACATTATGTACGATGTTATCGATTGCCACGAAACAAAAACATAAAGTCTACCAAATGGAAGTAAAATAAACTTTCTAAAATGGAGTGTTCAAATATGAGGTATATGTTTCACAACCTCTTGGTTATGAGGTAGAAGGCCAAGAAGACAAGGTGTGTAAGTTGTAGAAAACTCTTTATGGGCTGAAGCAATCACTGTGTGCATGGCATAGCGATATAGATGCCTACTTGATCGACAATGGGTTTTAAAAATGTAACGGTGATCCTACTCTCTACATCAAAGAAAGTGATGGTAGGATTCTAATTGTTGTTTTGTATGTAGATGATTTGATTTTTACAGGGAGTGATCATTTCCTTCCTTGATTTCAATGCAGTCATGAAATGTGAGTTTGAAATGTCTGACATGTAGTTGTTAAGATATTTTTTGGGCATAGAGGTGAAGAAAACATAAAACGACACTTTTATCTCTCAAGAAAAGTCCGTTGCGGAAATTTTAGAGAGGTTTAATATGTAGAACATAAAGCCATCGCCAACTCCAACTGTTATGCAGTTGAATTTGAATAAAGAATATTGCAACAACATTTTCAATCTGACATCATACAAAAGTATGGTGGGAAACCTAATGTATTTGACCGCAACTAGGCCCGATATAATGTATGTAGTGAGTTTGGCGTCAAGGTTCGTGGACATACGCAAGGAGACACATTTACAAGTAGCCAAAAGAATTTTAAAGTATCTCAATGGAACAAAGGAGTATGGAATTTTGTACTCCACAATAGATGATTTTAGGCTGCTTGGTTACACTGACAGTGATTGGGAAAGAAATGTTGATGACAAAAAGAGCATGTCAGGATATGTTTTTCATGAGTTCAGGAGCCATTTCATGGGATTCTAAGAAGCAACCGATAGTCTGATTATCAACAACAGAAGCTAAGTATGTCGTTGCAACAACAGTAGTGTGTAAAGTAGTTCAGATGAGAAGGATGTTGCAGGATCTATGACAAACAAGATGGAGAAACCACTATTTTTTGTGATAACAGTTCAGCAACTCCACTATCATAGAATTATGTTTTTCACAAGAGGACAAAGCGCATTGATACTAAATATCACATCATAAGAGAATTAGTTAACAATGGTGATATTGTGTTACAACATTCCAGGTCAGAACAAAAATTTGTAGACATCTTCATAAAGCCATTGGCACGTGAAAATTTTGTTTATCTCAAAGAGTGTTTGGGAATGGTTAATGGCGGCAGTTGCGATTAAGCTGGAGTGTTGGAAAACTAATCAAAACCATCATGTTTAATTTTCTGACAATATCCATACCAGAGTAAATGTTTTGCAGGATGTGGATTGAGTTTGCAGAGAAGGAGAAGTTCTGAGTAGAGTACATTTTACCCATTGCAAAACATAGTAAACTATTAAAGTCAAATATAAATTTAATGCATGGTTAGTAAAATTCTATGGGAAAACATTTAATCCGCAAGTGTTGCTTACTTCACGCAACTTTTGTAATGTTCAAAAAATGATGTCCACCCATCCTATGTATTAAATTTGGTCTGTCATGAATTAAATTTCTTAGGTTTTACTGTGTTACTTCGCAACCCCTGGTGAGTGTCATTTTCAATAAGAAGAGTAGTTTTACTATTGAAGGAGCAACAACCTCAATATGAATGTGTTTGTTTTGTTTTTAAAGTTATAATATAAAGTTTTGTTAGTTTCAATATGGTTCTACAATTTTCACGTATCTTTCTTACCGCAACACTCTTTTACTTTGTTTCACCGTGAGTAAAATTAATTGATTTTATTATATCCCTTATAGTTTTGATTTTAATCTTCGCCACTCTGTATTGAAAAGAGGACCTTCATGATTTTATTTCTGCAATATACGCAACTTTGTGTAAGGTCTCTATGTTTAGGAAAATAATTTTTGCAACTTTGTTTTCTTATTTAAATACATTTCCGCAACTCTGTGTGAACTCTATGTTGGGAAAAGTATTTCCCTGTGTCTTATTTTTTTCTTTTTAACAATGATCAAGCATACATTCAGAATTAAGTCATATGTTTGTATCTATTAGCATAACACTATTTAAGATTATAGATTAATTATTAAGAAGAAGCATCAGGCATACATTCAGAATTAAATGATAGACACGATTATCAGGATATGTTGCGCACTTAGCGATCATTCCTCGCTTACCTTTTTATGTTGAATAATAAGTCAATTTTGAAGAATTATTTTTTAGAATGATGATATTCCGTTGTGGAAAATGTGTTTGCAGTTGTGATGAAACCTCAATAAATATCTACGAATTATTTTGATATCTAACTTCATAATGCAATTTCTTTAGTTTTTATTCCTAACTATCAAGTGCCAATGGGGCAGTTGCATGCAACATTTTTTACTTACCATTCACTTGGTTGTTTTTCTAATAGAAATTCATGTTGTAACCTAGTTGGAGGCAGAAAATCGCATATTGTAGCTCTAGAGAGATTACCCTACGCAAAGAAATACAACAAAATTTAGTCTTCCAATGTGGGATAGAACAAAAAGAAAGAGGGAAAGGGTTCAATGCATATTTGACAGTTTATGTTAAAGTTATTGCAAGAGAAACCTTAGACCTAGTTCCGAACTATTTTTCCCTCCAAACCCAGAAATTCGAACTGACAAATTACCATAGGCAAAGAAATCCGAAAAAGGCTTAGTCTCTCGATGCTGGATAAAACAAAACCAAAAAAAAGGAGGGAAAGGGTTCAATGCATATTTGTAAAAATAATTGCAAGAAAAAATGTACATGAAATTATCCTTGTCATGATCCTCCTGAAAGGGTTCCAAATTGGAGAGATGGCATACCCATAGACTACAGTCAAATTGAAAAATTAATGAGTGAATCAGTTGAGCTACAAGAAGTTAGTTGTAACATTAACAGAGGGAAACATTTCAATGGTCTCACAATTTATCTCATGGTCCATAGCCATGAAAAGTTAATGAGTGAATCAGTTGAGCGACGAGCGACAAGATGTCAGTTGTAATATTAACAAGTCACTTGTAAGATGAACAAAGGGAAACATTTCAATGGTGTAACAATTGATCTCATGGTCCATAACTATGACAATGAATAACCAAGGAGATTTCATCACAAAGGCAGTCATCTAACACTTGATCTCATGGTCCATAGTCATGACAACTAAGGCCAAAGGAGATTTCATCTCAAAAGACAAAGAGATATAGATAAAGCCAAGCTGTACATCAATTCAGAAATTAAGAAATAAGTTAGAGAGGACATCAAAATAGAAGAAAAAGAGACAAAGGGAAAATTATTGAAAAAGAGTTTAAAGCAACCTATAAGAAATATGGATCCTAATAATGAAGGAATCATCGAAAAACATGAGGAATAACCACTATTTATCTACTTGGTGATAATAGGTTCTCATGATTGCGAAATTTTACACCCATTTTAATGATTGACGTTTTCAGATGTTTTCCACTTAGCTGATACAAATAGTCTAATAAAACTTAGAGCTTATAATTTTGGGTTTGCTAAAGAAAATAAGATGTTTCGAGTTGTTTGGAATTTTCTGCAATAATTAATTTTATGATGTTCTTATTCCAATCCATCATGATATGATTTTTGAGTTGTAATTTGAAAGACCTATTAATTTGTATAATGTAAGACTGTCCACATAATTGTGAAATCACAATGGTTGAGAATAGTTTGATATTTGTGTTTCCATGTTTCAAAAAGATGCTTTCGAGTTTTGTACGGTCTAAATATTCTTTTATATTGTCTTTTACAATTGTTTTTTACAAGGATATTAGATATTTTTTAGATGTAGGAAAGAGAGATGAAAGTTAAAATAAGCGAAAGAAGAAAGATAACACATTTAGAGTTCCAACGGACTAAAAAGATTTATAAATTTGGAAAGAGGAGAATCCATTTTACTTGAAGGTTGTGGTTCAATACATAGCTCACATGAAAGTAGGCCTCAATGTGTATCATTTTTTATCAACTTGATGCATAAGAATCCCATCATATTGGAGCAAAATCATGATAACATGTTTAGAAAAATGAAGGGCTATAGAAAGTTTGATAATGTAGGATGAGTCATAGATACTCAATGGATAATGATGCAACTTCTTTATATTTCTGCATTTACGAAGAGTTTTATTGATTTCATCGTTTTTAATCGAAGACTTTGGACATAAACCATTCCATGTAGGAGTCTAGAAAATAACTGAAATGTGAAATGCTCCAGAGATTACATAAGCTTTGTAATAGGCGTGTAAAAAAAAAAACGAATTCACGTTGTTGTGTAACCTCAAAGGTATATGCAGGAGTACACAAAGTCTATGAGATATTTTAGCCTGTTAATTTAAGTTATTTTTACTTTTCGCAATGCCATGGATTTTTATATAAACTAGAGAAGTGTACATTACAAGCATGTCACGTCACATGCGATGTCATATCTGAATTCATCCATATGTATTGAGTTTCAAGTGTTTCATGCATGTGACTCAAAATGCCGTTCCTGAACTATTGACGTGTTTAAGAGGTGTATACGTCAATAGTTTTGGAAATACGTATTATATATTTCAGAATTGCGATTTCAGATTTTAGGTTTTTTTGTTTGATCATATATCAATAGTAAGTAAATAGTTTAAATTTCAAAAAAAATTAAATTTTTAGTGATACTAAATTGAAAATATAAACTACACTATTGTCTTCTTTATCATTTTATATTGTACATGTTATCATTAAAAACATTTTAATTCTACATTAATTGGAAAACTCAATGTTTTACACAGCTGATCAATTAGCAAAATATCATGACTTGATTTTACTGATCACATAATTGCTTACATTTACAGAAACAACTTAGAAGACTCTTATACAAAATAAATCCCAACAATCTGGAGTTCATATTTTAAAAATATTAAACCACCTAAAACATACCAACTATGACAAAAGCAACTCAACTACTTTGACAACTATGAAGACACCTAGATAAACAACTAAATAAATCAAGTGGTGGTTGGAATTACTTCTTCCAAGACTTCCTCTTAATTAGAATCACATGCATTTCAAACATTAGAAACTTATAGCTAAATACAATGTCACTTAAAACTACCAAGAAAAATTAAACTAGGATGTTTGTTGGGTTAAGTCTCAGCTAAGCTTACAAATATGACTCAAGTATCTCATTTTGTCTCTCTTTTCTTCAACATATTGAGGAAAATTATTCATGAACTTGTAGCTCCAAACTATGACACTTTCAACCTATTTCGTCTTCTTCCTACTCCAAGTAATCAACTTTGGATATTTCTTCTTATTGCAACACGGATGATGTCAATATTTTTCAACTCCTTTTTCAACAAGTTAGCTTTCATCATCAATAGTTTCATGTTCATTGGAAAACTCAATGTCAAGCCTTAATAATGTTTAATCTCTTCACGACTCCAATATATGAAAACTGCATTAACTTTTTCATTGTCTTCATCATCAATATTGTCTTCAACATTAAATGTTGCAATGTATATGCATGTAATATCTCCCCCATTGTTAGAATATTGTTTTGGTAAGATTACATAGCATGGTGGAAAAGCCATGAAAATTATTATGTAAATGAATATACAATAATAAATAATAAGTTGAATCTATGTACTTGGATATGAGACAACTAGAAAGGAGACTCTTACCAAATATAACCTCACAGGTAAATGGTATTCGATAATACTTTCATGATAAGAATTCCAGATTAAATTTTAGATATGTAATATTCCTAATTAGCGACAGCTAATTGGAATATTCTATTTTTTTTAGTTTGTCGTCTATAGTTTGTAAATAAATGAAAAGTGAGTGAAGAGGGTCTAACTCACTTAAGTGAAATAAGACATCCACCTAGTAGCACAACGTTGTGACTTAAGTGGGAGTCAAGGGAGGCCTAACACCACGTTGAGGAGGGGGCCTATGTACACTCTAGAAGCTTCTGCAAGCTTCTGTGCAGATAAGGATGAGGATGTAGATAAGGATGAGGATGTGGAGGAGAGAGAGACAGTACATTGGGTTTTGGAGGGAAACCAACATTATAAAAGATGGAGGAGCCTCCTCATTTCATTCATGCTTGAGTTATTGATTGTTGAGTGAGACATTTTGTCTTCTTTAGCATGCTGGCTGTTTAGCCTGTCTGAAGCACTGTTTAGTGCACCGAGTGTCTCCGTGCAGAGATCTCACCCTTAGCCTTGGGGGACTTCGAGTGCCTTCTTGGGAAAGGTTAGTTTTTCAGCATCATCCTCCAGGACAACGTTATTGCTGCGGCGGCATAATACTATGTTGTAGGGTGTTGTCGTGGTGACTTTACGACACCTCTTCCTTCTCTTGTTCTTCAGGGGGAAAGTCTTTCTTCCCTTTGGAGGATCAGATTGGAAGACTTGGAGCTGATTATAGATCTTGGCATTAGGCCAAAGCATTTCATTCCACTCACTGCGTAGTCCCTCTCTGTTACTGCGTTATTTTCATGGTATGGCTGTAGTGAGGGTTTGCAGATTGATCGTAGGGTAATATCTCAAGTGTAAGGATCTACCTTCCACTTTTGAGATCTATTGGAGGAGTTCTAATTCATATTTCTCATTATCTTCAGCCTTCTCTATTAAGTTCTAGATTTGAGTTGCAGTAGCTGCCCAGCAACTCCGGCATTTCTGCCATTTTGTGTATTTCAGCCAATCCCTCGGAGGATTGATGTATTTTTGTTTCTAAGGGTTAGAGCTTTGCTCCCCTATTGTATTTGGGCCATATATTGTCATATCCATGTGTTGACATCATTTTGGAGCAGCATTCTATCATAGACTGTGTCCTCATAGCCTGGGTTTATGCAGACATAGCAGTGTTCTTTCATTTCCATGTACATGTATCATTGAGGCTTGTATTGCTTTTCTTGAGAGGTTGTTTCCTCAAGACCTATACATCTGTTGCTGCTATACATCATTCTTGGCTATATATATTCATCTTCTTGTCTCACGGCTTATTGTAAAATGCTATCTCTTCATGGTGTGCTCATATATGCGTTTGCTTATTGCTACATGTCACATTTGAGTGGGATTCTTCAAGCAACTCTATAGACAGAGTCTGGAAAGGGCCAGATAGCCTGCGGATCTCGTTCTCCTTAGAGACGACATATCTGGTAAATTCCCTCCCATTCAATCTCTGTTTGGAGTTTTTCGTGACTTATAGATATCCCCGAAACGGGATATTACAGTGGTATCAGAGCTTTTGAGCGGAATTTCCGTGTTCTAAATATATCCCAAAAATGGGATATTACAGTGGTATCAAAGCTTTTGAGCGGAATTGTTGTGTTCTAAAGATATCCCCAAAACGGGATATTACAAGATAAGCTTAAAGGATATGAGCGAAATATTGATTAAGTTTCTTAGCTAAGATTTGAAAAAAAAGCACATAAAATTCTCAATAATATTAATGTATAGGAGAGAGAGATCAATTAAGTTTCTTATATGGAGAGAGATGATAACCTAGGGAAAAAAATAAAAGCATCACGGGATAGAAAGATGATATTTTATGGGAAAAGGCCTAGGAATGTGGATTAGAGTATCCAAAAAAGCAGGACACCACTAAAAGGAAACTTCATACTTGATGAAAGGATCAACAAATGTTGAAAAGTCAACAAGAAATGTGTATCTAATTTAATTTTCCCTTAATTAATTTGGACAGTAAATTGTAATCTTATCTCATAATCACTTCTAATAGTTAACTGAGAGTGATGGACTTATTTATCTCATGCAATTTGAGATGAGGGTGGTTGGTGAGGCATGTAGAGTGATTATATTTGTTTTAGAGTCCAAGTTGCAGTTAGTGTATTAGTTTAATGCATACAAAATCAGTTAACTCAATTAATTGAGTTACAATAAGTTTAACTAGTTGTAACTGATTGTTTCAGTGAGAGGTCAAGTGAATTAATTCAGATTTAATTCACATGTAGTGATCTGCCTAGTAGCTGATGATTTAGTATTAATAATTTCATGCATGTAAGTTCTTATGAAGACGCAATTGAGATAGAGGTTAAAGGAATGTTAACTATCAGTTGTATTATTAGAAAACTGCCAAGATACAGTAATACACCCATAGGATTTCCCATGGGCATTGCACAGTTTTGGAAGGTTGAAAATCCTAAGTAATAGGGATTTAATTTTACAGGAATTGTGCAAGAAATGTAGGCTGATTAGAGGCAGGAAATTGGCTAATTGTTGGTCAATTTTATCCAGATCAGTGTGAGAGACTTGGTAGAGTGGAGCATACTCTTATGAGAAGAGTGCATTTTATTCTTTCATGATTCCTTGGTGGAATATACAATAGAAGATAGAGGTTTTTTGAGCAGCAACCTTTACTCAAGAAAGATATATGTGTTGTGGATTCATTTTATTCTTTCTTTTACTTGTTTTGATTGTGCAATCGTGTTTATTCTACGCAATTAATTTGTAGAAGGATTTAGTATCTTTCTTTAGCATATTGCATGGTAATATTGAATACATTGGTATACATATTGTTTTTATAATTTCACCGTGGTTTCACAGCGCATGAAATCACTATAGTGGAGAGGAAATTGAGTTTTTATTGAACAACATTCGAATTTGCAAATATATTCTTTTGTGTGACAGGCGGATCAAGATAGATTTCAATGGATTAAGATTGGAATATGAACTCAAGGGAAGTTCTAATTATATTTCATGGAAAGACAAAATGGAGGCAGTGAAGAGAATGGTTTGAAAGAATTTATCAACACTGATATTCCAAAACCCGCAGCAGCAGACGTTGCTCTTCTTGATGTTGTGAAAAATAAGGTTGCAAAGGTGAGGAGGATCTTATTAGAGGGAGTTTTAGATCACATTATCTCAAGTCTCCATGGAAAAGTGACTCCATATGCAATGTGGAAGGCTTTGAAAGATCTATTTTAGAATAGAAGTGACCACAGAAAATTGGCACTGAAGGAAAATCTCAAGGAAATCAAAATGGAGAAAGGAGACACTATTCCGAAATATTTGACCAAGTTCATCTAGTGTCTAGATTAGTTTAGAAGTGTTGGGATTAATGTAGCAGATAATGAATTGTTTAGCCTAGCACTTCTAGTCCTTCCTAAGAATTGTCATAGCTATCAGGACTCTATCAATTGGATGGAGAACCTACCAGATTGGGAGCAACTTTGGTCCGATTTGGTACAAGAAAAATTCAGGCGAAATACCAGGGATGGATCCTCATCCAAGGCATAAGATGAGGAAAATTGCGCCTTGGCGGGTAAGGAAACGAAGGGGAAAGGAAATAAATCCTATGTCAAATCTGAGACTGATAAAGAAGGAAAGAAGCATGACATATCCAAAGTGAAATGTTTTCACTGTCACGAGCATGGACATTATGCCACTAATTTACCATAGAATAAGAACAACAACAAGAAGGCTTCAATATCTGCAACAGGTGATGCTTTGGCTTCACAGTTCTAGTTGTACTTCTCACTCATTGCATGTATGGTGTCTAGTGTGATGGGATGAGTGTGGTAATTGGATAGTGGTGCATCTTTCCACATGACAGGAGACAATGAACTCTTCAGTATCTTGGAGGAGAAGGACCTTTATGTGCACATCAATATGGGTCATGATCAGAGATATAGTGTTAACAGGATTGGTACAACTAATTTCCAGAGACAATCAGGTAAAGCTTTCTTATTAAAAAATTTCATGCATGTATCGGGCTTGAAAAAAGAATTTAGTTTCAGTTGGTATTTTGGAGGATGGAGGATATGATGTTGTTTTGAGTTAAGGGAAATCATTCCTTCATCACAAGGCCATAGGAAAAGTTAAGAATATTGGGGTTCATGTGAAGAACCTGTACAAACTTGTTGTATACGGTTATGCAACATTTATGTGTAAAGGAGACAGAGTGGTGAGCTGGGATGATGATGAGTTATGGCACATGATATTGGTCCATCTACACCATGTTTCTTTCATGGTCATGCAATATATTTCTATGGAGCTTCCAAAAGGTTCTCTTACACAGATAGAGACATGCAAGGGATGTACCATGGGAAAGTATACAAAGGCCACTTTTCATGAGAAGGAGAAATGAGCAGCGAAAATCCTTGAGATAGTTCTATCAAATGTGTGTGGACCATTCTATATGGCTTATACAACAAAACACAGGTATTATGTGATTTCTGTTGATGATTTTCTAGAAATTGTTGGATCTACTTCATCGAAAAGAAATATCATACATTCTCAAAATTTTGTGAGTTCAAAGCACTGCTTGAGAAATATACATGGAAGCATGTTAAGGCTCTAAGGAGCGACAATAGTGGTGAGTACATATCCAATGAATTAAGGAACTTCTATGCCAAAGAAGGAATTCAGAGAGATTGTATTGCGCCTCATAACCCACAATAGAATGCAATTGTAGAAAGAAAAAACATAACAATTATGGGTGAGACACGAGTGATGTTACATGATTAGGGCTTACTGTTGCATATATGGGCAGAGGCATGCAACACAATGGTATTTGTGCAGAACTGTAGTCCTCATTGAATACTTGGCATGAGTACACGAGAGGAGGCTTTTTCTGGTAAGAAACCTTATGTTTCATATTTTAAAATTGTTGGCTCATTTTTTTATTTCCATGTGACCAAATATTCTAGAAATAAGCTAGAACCAACAATTGATATTGGGATATTTTTGGGGTACACTGATACTCCCCACAACTATCGGGTGTAATTTCCAAACTGGAGGATGAAAGTTGTGAGACGAGATGTAAAATTTGATGAGAATAAAGCCATGTGATTGTCCCTTGAGAGGGGGCTTGATTCAAATATAGATGAGGAATTATTGGCTCTAAAGGATGAACCTCCATATGTGGAGAAGCCACATGCATAGGATCATGGAGTGGCAGAAGCCGCTCATGCAGAGCCATCCACTAAACTTGGTAGGAGGGGCACCACAGAAACTGACAAATTTAGACTTGATGTGAAAAAACATGTAGGAGCACCTAAATCACTGCATAGACAAAGAAAATCACCAAATAAGTTTACTGGATACATGGCTCTTATGAGAAAGTGTGTTGTGACAGAACCATCATCTTTTGAGGAAGCAGTGCATTAACGAACTTGGTCGACACCATGGTTGAGGCGTATCACTTGATCATCAGGAACAGTAAATGGGACATTGTCCCAAGACAAGTTAGGAAGTCAATGGTTGGATCTAGATGGATCTATTAGGTGAAGCAGCTAGTAGATGGGAGTGTGGAGAGGTACAAGGCCAGATTTGTAGCTCGGGGATTCTCACAAGTTCAGGGGATTGACAATGAGGAGAATTTTGCACCAGTTGCAAGGCACTCATTGATTAGATCTATCCTTACACTCTCAATGCAGATGGGGTGGCAGATACATAATATGGATGTGAAAACTACATTTATCAATGGAGTTATTGAGGAAGAAGTGTACATTGAGTATCCACAAGGTTTTGAGACCTTTGACAGGGAGTCACATGTGTGAAAATTCAAGAGAGTAATGTTCCTGTTGAAGCAAGCACCTCATGCTTGGTAGACAAGGATTGAAAACTATTTTACTGGGTTGGGCTTCACGAAGAGTGAAGCAGATGCAAACTTGTACTATATTGTGGTTGATGGTAAGATTTTAATTATCGTACTTTATGTTGATGATATTATTCTGACAGGTGATGAGCAGCTCATAACTTATTTCAAAGAGTATCTTGCAATAGAGTTTGAGATGAAGGACATGGGAATCCTTCACTATTTTCTTGGTTTGGAGATATGGAAACATAATGGGGAGCTATTTGTTTCTCAAGGAAAGTATGCCAAAGAGATTTTGAGGATGTTCCACATGGAGAGATGTAAATCCATGGAGACTCATCTTGCAGGAAAATGGATGAAGGAGGATGCTACTTCAGGTGACGTAGTGGATCTTACTGTTTATAGGCATCTTGTGGGTTCACTCATGTACTTGGTTAACATATGACCAAACATCTACTACGCAATTAACCAACTTAGTCAAGCTATGTTTAAGCTAACCAAGCTCTTTTGGAGGGCCAGGAATCATGTCTTCAGATATCTCATGGACACTGCAGAGTGTGGATTATGGTAAAAATGGATAGAGGAAGTGAAGCTTCAAGGCTTCACAGATGCAGATTGGGCAGCCAGTCCATCAGACAGAAGGAACACATCAGGAGGGATCTTCAGCATAGGATCGACAACAGTTTCTTGGTACATCAGGAAAAATATCTTAGTTGCGCTTAGTTCATCCGAGGAAGACTACATGGTAGCCAGTTAGGCAACATGTGAGGCCATCTAGATGAGGGAGATACTTATTGGTTTGTTTGGTTGTCAAATGGATTTGACAGTGATACATTGAGATAACCCAAGTTGCATAAAAATCTTGGTTAATCCATTATTCCATGACAGGTCCAGGCATACTGATATTTAATACCACCATCTAAAAGATTCGGTTAAGAGACGCATTATGTTACTTCAGTACATTCCCACAGAGGATGAGGATGAAAATATTATAATGAAGGTGCTCACCAAGAGAAAATTCGAATACCACAGAGGCAAGATTGGGGTAGATGATAATCCTTTTCTTGTTGAGAGGGAGTGTGGAAAAGTGAACAAGAAATGTGTGTCTAATTTAATTTTCCCTTAATTAAATTGGATAAAAAATTCTAATCTTATCTCATAATCACTTGTAATAGTTAACTGAGTGTGATGGATTAGCTCATGAAATTCAAGTTGAGGGTCGTTGGTGAGGCATGTAGAGTGATTAATTTTTTTTAGAGCCCAAGTTGCAGTTAGTGTATTAGTTTAATTCATGAGAAATAAGTTAACTCAATTAATTGAGTTAAAATAATTTTAAGTAGTTGTAACTGATTGTTGCACTAGTGAGAGGTGAAGTGAATTAAATCATATTTAATTCACATATAGTGATTTTTGAAGTAACTAATGATTTGCTATTAATAGCTGAATACATGTCAGTTCTGATGAAGACATAGTTGAGACAGAGGTTAAAGGGATGTTAACTATTAGTTGTGTTATTAGAAAACTGTCCAAATACAGTAACACACCCATAGGGTTCCTCATGAGAATTGTGTACTTTTGGAAGGCTGAAATTCCTAACTAATAGGGATTTAATTCTACCAGAATTTTCCAAGCAAGTCAAGCTGAGTAGAGGCAGGAAATTGGCTAAGTGTTAGTCAATTTTGTCTGGATCAGTGTGAGACATTTGGTAGAGTGTAACAGACTCTTGTGAGAAGAGTCCATTGTATTGTTTCATGATTCATTGGTTGAATATACAATAGAAGATAAAGGGTGTTTCAGCAACAAGCTTTCCCCAAGAAAAATATCTATGTTTTGGATTGATTTGCTTCTTTCCTTTACTTGGTGCGATTGTGCGATCATGTTTATTTTACGCAATTAATTTGTATAAGGGTTCAATGTCTTTCTTTATCATATCGCATGATAGTATTGAATCCATTGGTATACATATTGTTTGTATAATTTCTACAACAAAAACATGTTCATTCCTGGATAAGAGTTTTCAGCATGGAGTGAACTGCAAGAACAATTCTAGGATGGGTGGAGAGCATGTGTGAATTTCCGTTTATTTTGTTGTTTATTTTATTGATTTAGATTTAAATTATTAATTTGAAAATCAATTGTGGACTATTTTGTATTTATGGGTTTATGTGGTATGAAGAAAGTTTCCCTAGGATATAGGAGGATAAGTAGTGATGTATTCACGTTGAACAATAATTTTGTAATGAGGATATTTTGTGAGAAAAATGTTAACAAGATTGTGTACAACTGTTTATTTTCTAAGTTTTGTTGAACTAAGAAGTTATACAAACTTTGAAGGAATGTTTAATGTCAAATTAATCTAAATTTTCTAGTTATTCATCTATAGCGGAATTCGAAACGTTAAAACTAGTAGATATGGAATATGGTAAGAATGGTGTTCAAGAAGGAGCACATTCGTAAAGTATATTTAGTGCACGTAATAAATTCCTTAGTAATTAATGTTCGAGGAAAGTGAAGTGATAATAATAAGTAATTGACAAAAGATAAATTGCATTATTCTATTTTTTTATTACATTATCCTAATTCATTCAGGTTTCGAATGTTTACTTATGACACTAAGTTATAAATTATGGGTACTAGAAAGATCTGAATAAATAGAATTATAGATTGCTGTAACATAAGATAGGATAAGAATCATACAATACAATCCCAACCTATGAATTGATGAGTGTTAATGAATTCTTAATGACTCCTTGTGAAAGAAAATATCATGTTAAACATAAGATTCAATTAAAGGATAAGTAAATCGCTGGAATGATAATATTGATGATATTAGAACCGATGAATTATATTAATTGAAATATTAAAGTATGGCGTCTGTGACTAAATAGAGGTAAGGTTATAGGTATATACAAACATGATTTAGACACCTAACAATGCAGAGTAGATTGTATTCTACATTATGGGAAGGAGGATGTATCTAATCCTAAGCACCTTTTGAATCAATCGATTTAATAACAAGACCTCATAGAATGGAAGAGAATGCAGGGGTATATGTAATTACTCTATGATAAGTCAATCCCAAACAAATAAAACAAAAGAAAATGAATGAGGAATTCTAACCCAATAACTTTAGATATAAGTAACATAAAACATAAAAAACCACAAGTATAAAAAACTAACCTTGGAGGAAGATGTATTTAGTTACCAATGTACAGGTCTGGGTTATTTTTCTCTATACAATAGAATATATTGTGTGTGTAAAGGGGGTAACTCTGAGTAGAAATTCTTAATATATAACTTGTACTTCATGCGACACAAATTTTACATGTAGTTACTACAACTTTAGTCATATAGCAACTCTGTCATAGATATTGAGCATAAATAAAGGAATTATCTCATAGCTCAGGAACCATGTCAAAATACATATATAAGTACAGATTCTAGACAATAGTGTAGTATGAATAGTTATATTAAAATTTTCAACCTCATTATTATTTCTGACTCAAAACTTTGGTTGTTCTTTGAGTGCTAGAAAATAAATTATTAAGCAACATTGAGTCTAAAAATGTAAAATTAATTTTAGCCAATGTAATCCACAGCAACGAATTATGAAATTGAACTATTTCAAACATGCGGTAAACGTAAAAGCAGATAGATAACCTATATAGTAGCAACTTGGGGGTGAACGGTATAAAGCAGTCTACATATAGAAAATAAATTACTTGATTCAAATCATTTACAGGGTATATCAAATCGTATCCTCGGTAACAACTCATATATAAAAATAAAAAACATGAATAAGAACCCGACAAGGACGAAATAATCCTTTTCAATAGATGAGGAATAGAGAAATAGTCTGTAATTTAACCATTCAAGTAGCAATAGTACTTTCATAGTACAATTGATAATAAATTAGAGCAAAAGATATCAACTCTCTCGTGGAGTTATAGGCGATGAGTGCCACCAACTAAAAAGGTAAACGAGGGAAATAATATGTAAACAAAAGCTAACAGTATCAGGAAATTTCGAGTAAATTTTATACGCAGGCAATACTAAGAAGAGTATGAAAATATAAAAAATATAATTTTAGACTTGGACTAGAAATTCTTCAATTCCGGAAATAGTTGAAGGGCTTCCACGGGTATAGCTAATTATACCACAGGACTAACCTATAAGTTGGAGTAGGTTAGTCATCATTATAACTACAGGTATTTGAGCATAATCACTAGGAAGCACTGGTCGTTTAACTGTGACATTTAACATCAAAGAAATTAATTAAGCCCCAGAGAGAGAAAGCTAGAGTCAAAGGAATGAGAGTAATCACATAATTACCTGCATATGGACTCCAGAGAAGAGGCTCACTCTCCTTCAGTGAGAATAATAATAAAACCCCAAAAATTAGTCGACTCGGAATATGAATAAAGTGATAAAATATTCACATATTTTGTTCAAGGACCCTACTTGTGAACACTCCTAGATGATTTACCTTTTATGTATAATCACTTTCATTCGAAGCCAACAGTTAGGAATGAGCTTCTCGAGCTTCTCCTCTATGACGAGTAAAAAAAAAAAAATATTATAGAGAAATGTATGTAGGGAAAGGGGCGGATAAATAAATTAGGAAAGGGTTTTCGGAATAAATTCCTTTACATGACTGCGCATAGCCGATAACTGATTCCCATGAATGCATTCGACTGAGATAAGGTTGAAAAGGGTAAATAAGTGAATTATTAACTCCCTAAAAGCAGAATATCATTCGTACCAGGGGGCATCATGCTTGAGTCGGGTGTCATGTATCACAGAAGTTGGGAAAGAATAAGAGTACTGTGAATGCCATGTTAGAAGCCAAGTCTCGATGTTGCAGAGATTCGAAGCTGGTGGAAATGTGAGAATTAAAATGAGGGCAAAACAATTGAAGGAATGACAAAAGAGTTTGGACAAAAGAAACTCCTCACCGTCGATGATATTATAGTAATCGAAACCATAGATCAACTCTGGCATCGACTCCCATGAAGTCCATCTGCTAGGGTAGCTGCTTCAGATGCACATTTCCTATGTGTAGTGAAAGGGTTGGGAGGTATGATTCCTCAATCACATAAACTTAATGAATGAGGATACGAATAGGTTAATGTTTAATTAAATTTCTAATCTGAGGGAAACACCTATCGAAGGACTATAACATATAACCATGGGAACCTTTTTAAATTATCATTGAAGTGGCAAGTTGTGGCATGAGGTTCATGGAAGGTTAATGAAGTTATGTCTCCTACATTACTAAATATGACTATACAAATATTATAAAGTTATTACATACAATGGAATTGATGTTAATGTAGCTTGAAAATTTGCAGCGTAGCAGGCCATGGGGATCAACCTTAGAGGCTACATCAATGTAGTGAAATCGTTATCCTTAGTAACTATGATAAAGAGTAACACATTATGAAATTAGAGGTGTATGGAAAGGTTAAGAAATCATTAACCTTTATCTCTACAAATCAACCATCTTGGTAGAATTAAATTAATGTAGAGTATATCACTCGTATAAAACCAAGATCACGTACATGAAGAAATGAAACCATAATAATGGGCTGGATAGAAAAAAATTATTCCTTTTACCATGGTTTGACTTAGGTGTAAGTGGTAATATAAATCCCTACTCTTCAGTACTACGATAGATTAAGATAATATATATATATGTGTGTGTAGGTCTCAATAATCTAACAAAATAACACAGTCATAAATATAGAAATTGAAATGTATACCTAAATAAGAATTTCAGAAGCATAGTGTAGATAATGAAATAGGTTGCTAGAAAAAAAAGGGTGAAAAATGGGTTATTAGCGAGAGACGTGACAAGTGGTATGAAAGCCTACACGCAACCTTAGGGCCTACTGGGAAACATCTCTAAAAGGACAATGGAAAATTATATGTACAACTTTTGTAATATATTGTTTTTACTTTTCTGATGATGGCATTAATACTCACCCTTGAAAGGCAAGATTTTATGAAACCTTGGACTACTAGGTCTATATGTGGTGCCATGGTAGTAATAAAGATGAAGTGATTATAATAACATATCATATTAAATAAACGATTAAATGGAAAAAGTTAACATAACAATAACAAAGTGATTATCATGTAGAAATTATACAAAAAATATATATACCAATGGATTCAATCTGATCATGTAATATGCTAAAGCAAGATACTGAATGCTTCTACAAATTAATTGTGGAAAACAAACACTATTGTACAATCAAACCAAGTAAAAGAAAGAAGAGAATCAATTCACAACACAGATATTTTTCTTGGGGAAAGCTTGCTCCTCAAAACCCTCCTATCTTTTATTGTATATTCAACCAAGGAATCATGAAACAATAGAGTGCACTCTTCTCACAAGAGTCTGCTGCACTCTACCAACTATCTCACACTCATACAGACAAAATCGATCAACACTCAACCAATTTCATGCCTCTACTCAACCTACCTCACCTGCACAATTCCTATAGAATTAAATCCCTATTATTTAGGAAGTTTGGCCTTCCAAAACTGTGCAATGCTCATGGGAGATCCTATGGGTGTATTACTGCATCTAGGAAGTTTGCTAATAATACAACTGATAGTTAACATCCCTTTGACCTTTGTCTAACGTGGGTCTTTATCAAAACAGACATGTGTGTAACTATTAATAGTAAATCATCAGTTACTTGACATATCACTGCATGTGAATTAACTATGATTAATTCACTCGACCTCTCACTAGTGTAACAATTAGTTACAACTACTTAAACTAATTGTAACTCAGTTAATTGAGTAAACTAATTTCTCATACAAATACCCTAACTACAACTTAGAATCTAAACAAATAGAATCACTCTACATGCCTCACCAACCACCCTCAAATCAAATTTCAGGAGCTAACTGAGTGCATCACACTCAGTGAACTATTACAAGTGATTATGAGATAAGATTACAATTTATTGTCCAATTTAATTAAGGGAAAATTAAATTAGACACACATTTATGGTTGAATTTTTAACACCCCCTCAACAAGAAAGGGATTATCAGCTACCCCGATGCTACCTATGTGGTATTCAAATTTTCTCTTGGTGAGTGCCTTCGTTAGAATATATGCATCCTGATCCTCCGTGGGAATGTACTGAAGTAACACAATGCTTCTCTGAATACAATCTCTAAGATGGTGGCACCAAATGTCAATATGCTTGGACCTTTCATGGAATACTGGATTAACCGAGAGTTTTATACAACTCGAATTATCAAAATGTATGACCATCGGATCCATCTAATGTCTAAACAAACCAAAAAGTTTCTTCCTCATCTAGATGGCCTCACATGTTGCGTGACTAACTTTCATGTACTTTGCCTCGGCTGAACTGAGTGAAACAGATCTTTGTTTCCTTCTGTACCAAGAAACCATTGTCGATGCTATGCTAAAAATCCCTACTGATGTGCTCTTAGTGTATGATGGACTGCCTACCCAATCTACATCGGTGAAGCCTTGAAGCTTCACTCCTTCTATACGTATGTACCATAATCCATATTTTGTAGTGGCCTCGAGATATCTCAAGACATGCTTCCTCAAATTCCAAAAGAGATGGGTCAACTTAACCATAGCTTGACTAAGTTGGTAAACTATGTAGAATATGTATGGTCATGTGTTCACCAAGTACATGAGTGAAACCACAAGCTAATTGTAAACAATAGCGTCCACTACCTCACCTAAAGTAGCATCCTCCTTCCTCCAATTTTCTACAAGAGGAGTCTCCATGGATTTACAATTCTCCATGTGGAATTTCCTCAGAATCTCTTTGGCATACTTCCCTTGAGAAACAAATAGCTCCCCATCATGCTGCCATATCTCCAAGCCTAGGAAATAGTGAAGAAGTCCCATGTCCTTCATCTCAAACTCTCTTGCAAGATCCTCTTTGCAAGAATTTATGAGAGGCTCATCACCTATCAGAATAAGATCGTCAACATAAAGTATGATAACCAAAACCTTACCATCAATCACAATTTTGAACAGGTTCACATCCACTTCAATCTTTGTGAAGCCCAACCCAGTGAAATAGTTGTCAATCTTGGTGTACCAAGCACAAGGTGCTTGCTTCAGCCCATACAGTGCTCTCTTGATTATGCACACATGCGACTTCTAGTGAAAGGTCTCAAAACATACTAGATACTTAATTTAGACTTTTTTGTCAATAACTCCATTGACAAATGAAGTCTTCAGATCATTCTGATGTATCTACCACCCCAGATTCGTGGAGAGTGCAAGGATAGATCTAAATGATGAGTACCTTGTAACTATTGCAAAATTCTCCTCATAGTCAATCCCCTCAACTTGTGAGAATCCCCAGGCTAGAAATCTAGCCTTGTACTTATCCATACTCTCATATGTTTCTTGCTTCTTATAGATCAATCTAGATCCAACCACTGACTTCCCGACTAGTCTTGGGACAAATTCCCATCCATTGTTCCCAACGGTGGAGTCATACACCTCAATGCGTCAACCCAGGTTGGTTGTTGCACTCCTTCTTCAAAAGAGGATGGTTTTGTCACAATAAAATTGGTCATAAGACCCATGTATCCAGTAAAATTGTTTGGTGACTGTCTCTATTTGTGCAGTGATGTAGGTGCTCCTACATGTTCTGTCACATCAAGTCTCAATCTGTCATCTTCTGTGGTGTGCTTCCTACCATGTCTGGTGGATGGCTCTACATGAGTGGTTTCTGCCACTCCATGATCCGCCACGTGTGGATGATGGACATCTTTAGGTTCATTCTTTGGAGCTAAGAGTTCCTCATCTACATGCAAATCAAACTCCCTCTCAAGGGACAATCACAAGGCTTTCTCTTGATCAAAATTTACATCCCGTCTAACAACTGTCATCTTTCTATTCAACAAATACACTTGATAGTTGTGGGGAGTATCACTGTACCCCAAAAATATCTTAATCTTAGTTGTTCGTTTTAGCTTCCTTCTGGAATATTTGGTCACATGATAATAGATAGATGAGCCAAAAATTTTAAATATGAAACATCAGTCTTCATAATAGAAAAATCCTCCTCTGGTGTACTCATGCCAAGTATCCGATGAGGACTACGGTTCTAAAAAAATATCTCTGTGTTTCATTCCTCTGACCATATATTAAATGGTAGGCCTTGATCATGTAACATCACTCATGTTGCACCCACAATTGTTGTGTTCTTTCTTTTTGCAACCCAACTATGTTGTGAGTTATGAGGTGAAATAAAATCTCTTCGAATTCCTTATTTGGCACCGAATTTATTGAATTCAATGGAGATGTACTCACCACCATTGTCACTCATTAGAGAATTCACATGTTTCCTTGTATCTTTCTCAAATATTTTTTCGAACTCACAGAATTTTGAGAACATATGATCTTTCTTCTACATGAAGTAGATCCAAAACTTTAGAGAAAAATCATGAACAAAAATCACATAATACTTGTGCTTTGTCATAAAAGTTGTAGAGAATGGTCCACACACATATGAGTGAACTCTCTCAAAGAGTTCCACTGCTTGGTTCTCCTCCTCATGAAAAGTGGCCTTTGTATACTTTGCAATGCTACGTCCCTTGCATATGTCTATTTGCACAAGAGCACCATCTGGAAGCCCAGTAGAAATCTGTTGCATGAACTTCAAAGCACTGTGGTGTAGATGGCCCATTCTCCTGTGCCATAACTCCCCCTCATCCTAGCTCACCACTCTATCTGCTTTACCCATCCATGTTGTGCAGCCATCTACATCAAGTTTGTAGAGGTTCTTCACACGAACCCTAATCTTCTTAACTTTTATCGTGGCTTTGTGATGAAGGAATGATTTCCCTTCAATGAAAACCACATCATATCCTCTATCCTCCAACATAGAAGCTAAAACTAAATTATTTTTCAGGCCTGGTACATGCATGAAATATTTTAGTAAGAAAGGTTTACCTAAGTGTATCTAGAAAGTAACTGTACCAATCTCGGTAGCGCTACGCCTCCCAGCATCACCCATATTGATGTGCATCTGAAGATCCCTCTCCTTCAAGCTACTATTGTCTCCCATGAAGTGGGAATATGCACAACTATCCAAGTACCACACTGATCCCATCGCACTAGACACCATGCAAGCAATGAGTGAGAAGTCCAACTCGAAGTTTGAACGCAAAGAATCACCTACTGTAGATCATGAATCATTCTTGTTGTTCTTATTCTTATATGGAAAATTAGTGGCATAATTTCCATGCTCGTGACAATGAAAACATTTCACACTAGACATTTCATGCTTCTTGCCTTATTTTCCGATCTAAAATTTGGAATAGGATTTCTTTCCCTTCCCCTTCTTTTCCTTACTGGCCAAGGTGTAATTTTCCTCATCATCTACCTTGGATGAGGATCCATCCCTAGTATTGTGCCTGAATTATTCATGTACCAAATTTGACCGAAGTTGCTCCCAATATAGTAGCTTCTCCCTCCCATTCACAGAGTCCCGATAACTATGCCAACTCTTCAGAAGGCCTAGAAGCACTAGGCTCACCAAGTAATCATCCGCTACAGTAACCCCGACACTTCCAAGATCATCTCGACATTGGATTAACTTGGTCAAATATTTAGGAATAGTGTTGCCTTTATCCATTTTAGTTTTCTCGAGCTTGTCATTCAGTGAAAATTTTCTGTGGTCATTGCTATTACCATTCAGATCTGTCAAATCCTTCCACATTTCGTTTGGAGTCGCTTGGCCATGGAAACTTGAGACAATGTCATCTTGCAATCCCTCTAATAATATCCTCTTTGGCTTTGTAACCTTATTTTTCCAAGCATAAAGAAGAGCGATGTATGCAGTTGTGGGCTTTGGAATATCAATGTCAATAAATTCCTTCAACCTGTTTTCCTCCAGAACTGCCTCCATTATGTCTTTCCATGCAATATAATTAGAACTTCCCTCAATTGCATATTCTAATATTAATCCATTGAAATCCATCTTGATCGAATTGTCACTCCAAAGAATATTGTTTCAAATTCGAATGTTGTTCAACGCAAATTCTATTTCTTCTCCACTATAGAGATTTCCTATTCTCTGATACCATGTAGAAATTAGACAAGAAATTTGTATGCCAATGGATTCAATCCGATCGTATGATATGCTAAAGCAAGATACAGAATCATTCTACAAATTAATTGCAGAAAATAAACACAATTGCAAAATCACACCAAGTAAAAAAGAAGAAGAAAATCAATCCACCACACAGATATTTTTCTTTGGGAAATTTTGCTGGTCAAAACCCTTCTATATTCTATTCTATATTCAATCAAGTAATCGTGAAACAATACAATTTACTCTTCCCACAAGAGTCTAGTGCTCTCTCCCAACTATCTCACACTAATCTAGACAAAATTGACCCACACTTAGCCGATTTCCTGCCTCCACTCAGCTTGACTTTCTTGCACGATTCATATAGAGTTAAATCCCTATTATTTAGGAATTTCAGCCTTCCCAAACTATTTTTATAGCATCATTTTTCACCCTCATGTGATTCATGATTGTCTGTTTCGCCTTGGGCACCCATTCCCACAGACGTGAGTAAAAGTTCATAAAAAACACTGTTTAAAATCCCATACGCGGGTATGCCCAGAATTTTCCGCGTGTATATGCGAGTCCAGAGATACTTTTCCGCGTATGCCATTAAAATAATTAAAAAAATATATAAAAATCCCTATTTTCGAGGTTGGATTGATGGTTATTCTAGTAATTCAACCACCCCAGCCTATGGCCAACTGTTTCCAACACATTGAAACTACTTTGAGGGAGTATAAAAGCCCCTCATATGCATGGCCTAAGGGGGAGAGAAAATTATAGACATTATACTCTGTTGGAGCCCAATTCAAGTCTGATTTCCCGTGCCTCTTGCACTTCCTAGATTTTTACAGGAAACGCTTGTTTCCTGGAGATCTTCATCAGCTTATATGTCATCTCGTGTGCACAAGTCTCGAAAGAATCCTAGTGAGGCAAGGGCGGGATGAATCTAGACAACGGTTTGTTTGAAGATCATGGAAGGATTCAGGTGATCTCTACACCTTTCTATTATTGTACATGATGTTTGTAATGAAGAAGAACCATCTTGTTCCCGAATTCACGTGTTAATATCTACTTGTATATGTGAAAAGATTGTTAATTAAGCATTTATTATTGTTTATATGATGTTTCACATGGATTATACTGACATTTAGGAAAGATATACGCTGTACAACTAGATTTCCGTGCATGTCTCTTCTTGATTTCCAGGTTGAAGAGGAAGAAGGGTTGCTGGGGGTTTGGACCCCGTGGGATCTACATCAAACATAGGATCTACGGGTGAGTTATACAATTTATGTTATCTAGTTTTTAGCATACAAGTGTGGTTGTGTGAGTCCTTCTTGAATAGCATGCCCTAATCTGTGGAGGTTTTTGACCCAACGACCTCTAGGGAGTTATTTCCCGAAACAGAACTGGCGACTTCGCTAGGGATCGCATTGTTGTGATTCCCCTGTTGGGTGGTTTCAGCTGTTTTAAAGGTTTCCGACAGTTTTAATCATTATTTCCAGTCCAGATAGGTTTTCTCAGTCAGACCAAAGACCTGGTTCTTTAGCCAGGCTTTATCATTTTTGTTTTTCATTATTTACCTTTCCATACAATAGTTTTCCTCTACAAAGACGTGTATACACACAGGTTTGGTGAAAGGAAGTCACGTATACGCGTTTTTCCTTTGCCACAGTCGCGTATGCACACTTGTTTCAAAACTGCTAAGTAGCATATGCCTGGGAAAATTTTGAAATTTTTTATTTTTTGACTTTTTGGTCATGTATGCCTGTGGAGACCTGTTCTTGCAGTGTTCTTTTAGTCTTTGGATTGTGTTGAAAGTGGTTATTAGTCTTTTTCTCTCTTTTTTAGTTGAAGACTGGCTCATTTGGAAAATATTGTTTTTATAGTGCTTGCATTTCTGGTTCGAGTAGCAGGATCTCTTTCTGGAGATTCTTGTCTATTCTGCTTAATCAGGACAGAGAGCTTCTTCTCATATGCTCTTTCCAAACTTTGTGTTTTGCTTTGCACTTTAATTTTTTCCTGCTTTTCGGTTGGTTTTCTTGATTTCATTTGACTAGGTCTTGTTGGAATTTTTGAAGAGTCATTTTTGGGTCTTTGAAGTTTTGTTTGCTACAAGATTGTGCTATTTTTCTGGGCTAAGTTACTGAGTTTCTTGTCTTCCTTTTTCTCGTATAAATCTTGCTACTAAGTGGCACTATAAGATTTGGAGCATTTTTGTTGAAGTTTTGCTTGAAATTCAGAGATTGTTTGGTTGGGGAATTGGATAGTTCTTCTTGGTATCTTTGAAATCTTCTTTTTATAAAATTCAAAAGCTCAAAAACATTTTGTTTTTCCATTACCTTCGTTTTGCATTTTTGTTTTGGTTTCTTTCCATCTTTTGAAGCTTTGTTGAGATTTCTTGCCTTCGGTTTCTGACTTGATTTGGGAAGGGAATTTTCATTGGTTTCTTTCTCTTATTTCGAGCATATTTTGGTGTCTTGATACTAAGAGTTTCTGATTTGGGAACTAGCTTTGTGGACAACCGGAAAAGTGATAGAACTGGAGGATTCTTGGAAATTTCTCTTTGCTTTGTTAGATTTTGCATCTTAGAATTGGCATGCTCTTAGTAATTTGCATTAGGTGCACTTAAACATTTGTAGTATTTTTCATAAATTTTGGGAGTGTGAGGTTTGATATCTAAAAAGAAAAGAAAAATATAGTCTTGTAGAACCCGTGTAGAAATTTCTTTTCATCGAAAGGAAATTACTGCATTTTCATGTAGTTTGGTTTTCACTAATTTCCTTTCTGCGTCATAAAACATCACGAGTTTCATTCCCATATTCCCTTGACTTAATATAACATCCAACTAAAATAAGCGCATTAATTTAAAAAGAAGTAGCAAGTTTTTTATTAAGTGTCATACATCAACTATCTAGGTTGTAGAGCCTTGGATTAGGTGAGTAGAGAGTTAACTCTCCAAGGCCGCTCAAACTAAAACATAGAAGGTTATTAAATGAGCGAAATCCAACACCGTTAAGTGGACCGGGAAAGCTCTCCTCCAGAGAGTCAAGCACGAGGGGAAGTGAAGGTTGAGAAGAGAGATACCCCATCTCCGATTTACTGGATCTTGCCTTAATACCGTTCTGCCCTGCTGCTGACATGGATTGGTGCCCTTAGTTTCCATTCCTAGGTTCCACACAGGTGACTACGGGGGGGAATACCCGTGGTACCTAAGGTAGACTTCATATCAGTTCTAGTAGTACTTCTGGAGGGTGCCCCGACGAAGCTAGGGTACTTGCACCGGAAAAGGCTATTGTTAGGAGGTTGGCGTAACTGTTTCTATTATCTTCACTAGTAGGCCTGGGCTGTAATTATCCCAGACTACTTTCGGGAGGTCCTATTTTTCGCTTTCTCGTATTTTGGTGTCCGGTCCTAATCACCCGGAGCGGAAATACCTGAAGGATGCTTGCTTGGTTGCATATTAGGGATTTGTGTAGTGAGTGCTCTTTGCTCCTAGATTGCCTAGCTTTATACTTTTTTGAGTCTAATTAATCTGTTAAAGTGGCTGATCAAGCGCCTCATAGATCGAGGAGAGTTCGAGGGTTATCTCCCGAAAGTGTAGAGCCTTCTTCAAGAAGGAGTAGGAGTAATATAGCAGGTGAATATCACCTAGTGGTATCTGACGCAGTGGAGAGAGATCCTCCATAAGGGCTTGAAGGTTTTGTAGTTGGTTCCAGTGTTGGTTCCGAGAGGAGTGCTCCGCTCACCTCGAGAGTCTTATTTCCGGGAGAAGAAGAAGTACAAGTAGAGGAAGTGTCTCAGCTTTCTAAATCACTTCCATCTCCTCTTATTCCTGATTATCCATTTGTTGTTGAGTACATCGGACCTGAGTCAGAAATACCAGAAAGTCCTTATCGATCTTATTCATACCTTTTGATGGCCACGACTGGGAACGCGGCTTCGGCTGTGAGTTCTGCAGGCATTCAGACTCCTGCTTCAGTAGAAGGAGGAGGCACAATTGTTATATCTTTGATTTCCTCTAGTACTATTGTTTTTGGCTCTGGTTTCACCCAAGCACAAGCTTCTCAATCAAGTCCCTTTTGTTTTGGAAGGCCCACTAGTGGAATTCCTTCGTTTTCCTTTTCCGCTGCTGCAGCTGCATCTGCACCCATGTCTTCCATGGCTAGTGGGTCAGCTTCTTTTCAAGGGTTCCCCTTCAGAAGTGGGAATTTTCATAGTTCAAATCCTTCCTTAGGTTCTTTTCCTTTTACTTCTCAGACTCAGAGTTTTAACCCTTGGTCTGGAGGTCAGAGTTCGACTACCTTTACAGGTTGGAACCCTATATTTACAGCCGTGGGGGTAGGGAATCAGTTTCTCGCTGGTCAACAAGGGAATTTTTCTTGCCCTTCGTCAAGTGCTTATCAGGATTTTTCCCCTCTTTCTAGCACTTGGAACCCCTACCAGGGGGTTTCCTCTTTATTCACTACTTCGGGGGGGGGGGGAACTGGTCTGGTCTATGCTAACTCTACATTTGGAGGGGGTCCTTCTCCAAATGCTGGGTCCTATGGCCCAACATTCTCTGTGAGTTCTTTCTGGCAACCTGGTGCCTCATCAAATCCAGGTTATTCTTTTCAGAATGTTGGGAATTCATCTTACCAAGGATGGAATCCTCAGGCTCCTCCTTGCTTACCTTTTCTGGCAACGTTGAACTTGACAGATTTGTCGAAATTGACGAATGATCCGATTCGATATAGTCCGGGGTGGCCTCCGATTCCTACCAAACTACCTTCAGACATTCCAAAGTTTGAAGGCAAGAATGGAGAAGACCTGGCTGATCATATCACCACTTTCCATTTATGGTGTTCATCTAACTCCCTGATTGAGGATTCGATTAGGTTGAGGTTGTTTCAACGCACCTTGACTGGAAATGCTGCCAAGTGGTATATTGAGTTAACTGTGGGTAGTTTTGCTACTTTTGGAGATCTGGCTACTATATTTATAAATCATTTCCAGTTGCCTATCCATTATGATGTCGGGACTGAACTCCTAGCCCATTTTAAGCAGGACGACGCAACCCACATTTCTGATCATATTCAGGAATGGCGGAGAAGGAAGAGGCTTATCAAAGCTTATATTTCGAGAGAATTTATTTTGGAATGGTTTTTGAAATATCTGCAGGCAGATATTTCTAAGGATGTATCCCTCTCAGGGGTATTTTCCGAGGAGCAGGCTATTTTTAGGGCCCAACAGCTTGAATTGATATATTCTTAGTCTGGTGTCCTTCATAAATATTTGCCTAGTGCTCCTCGCTCCAAATTAGACATATCCAAGACTAAACCCGGTCCTCATGGTGACGGACTTATTGGGTTGATCAAAAGTGGTGCAGCTAACCTGCTTAGTCAATTGCAACAGTTGTCTATACAATCTGCTTCTTCTGGTCAGGTTGTGCCTGCTGAGTCATTGCCTTCTCAATCTTTGTTGGTAAATGTCGTTCAGACTTCTAACCCTAAAGAAAATCAACAATCCGAAGGGAAGAAGAAGGGATGGAACAATAATAAGAAAAAGGGCAAGAATGGGAAGGGTAATGCAAATAAATCCAACGAGCATGTTGGCGAGGGTCCAAAGGATAAAAGGAAAGTGAAGTTTCTATGCAAGTTATGTGCTGGAGACCATATTACTCACCTTTTCCCTAAAATTCAGGATGTGCAATGCTTTTTAGCTCAGCAGGGTTCTTCTAGTTCCCAGGCTGTGTTGACAAACACTTTTCCGCAAGGGCAACAATTAGTTGTTGGCGCGAATCAAAATACTGGGGCTTCCTCTGGGGGCACCCAGGAAGGGGAAACTCCATCAAACATATACATGATGAGTGCTCATGCAGATATCGCCACAAGATCCCATGATTATGGCGAAGATGAGTCTTCGAAAGCCAAGGGTGCTCCCGATGGTACTGAGCTGTTTCATATTACAAGGCCTACTTTTGAGCCTATACCTCGGATGCCAAAAGAATCTACCAAGCGTACGACGATTAATCCAAATTCCAGGGCTACCCAGAACTAATCTATTATGGAAGATCTGGCGCAGAGTTCTTGTGCCATGTCAGCTCTAGAGGTGCTCTAGTCTTGTCCTACTCATCACAGTGCTCTGCTCACTGCTATTGGGGTTGTCGATCCAAAGAAATCTCTTGTGATTACATTCGATATGTCTAATTTTAAAAAGAGACTCCACCATCATATGACTTTTTATATCAAATCGTCATTTCAGAAATTCAATATTTTTCGAACGGTCATTGATGAGGGCGCTTCCACATGTGTGATGTCTCTCGCATGCTGGAAGGGAATTGGATCTCCCGCAGCTGTGCCATTTGCTACTCTTCTGAATATGTTTGATGGTCATTCTCACAGACCGCATGGTATTATCCCAACTTTTCCCATCTGTGTTGGGGGAAAAACTGTAAATATAGAGGTTGAGATAGTTGATGCAAGCTTGGATTACAACCTTCTGTTGGGGCGAAACTGGATTTATGAGATGCATGCCATTACATTCTCATTATTTTGGCTTATTTATTTCCCCCACGAAGGGAGTATTATTACAGTGGATCAACTGGACTGTTCTCCTGTAGACCCGAATGCATCTACTGACTCAACTATTCCAAAGTTGGATAATGCCAAGCCACCTGTTGAGAATTTAGGGGTTGGAATGTATTCTTATTTGATGGGTACTTTTGATATTCCACCTCCTACCATTCATATAAATTCTATTTCATCCTCCAGGGCTCCTATTCGAAGAGAGTTCTTCAGAACTCATTATTTTTCAGATCCTTGGACCTTGCCTTCCCCTACCTCCACATTAGCAGAAGGTCAGGTAGGTGGAATGGAATTTCGGATGTCTACAACTGAGATTGCTTATCAATCTATTGTTGACTCTGTAGAGTCCATTCCATCTCCTCTTTCTCTAGAGGAGTTGGATGGAGATGTGGCTCCAGCTTGGACACTTAGTTCTTCTTCCGCCTAGGATTGCATTGATACCACTCTTCCATCTGAAGAGGCCATCCTGGAAGCTATGACTGGTATAGATAAACCGTGGGATGATTTGCATAATCGGTCTTAATTTTTACCTGATTTGAACGAAGTTGAATCAAGTTTTCCAAGTCCTTTGTTTCCTAGTCCTGTTCACCCAGTCCTGAACCCTTTAGCACCATCACAGGTATATGCTGAAGGGAACATGGCTGTGATTTATCCAACTATCCCGGTGAACATTTCTAGGGATCCCAATGTTATAGAGAATGTCTTCATCGGACCTGAATGTTCCCCTCAATAGATTTAGATTTACACTGATCTCTTTAAATATTTTAGGGATGTATTCACTTGTTCTTATGAGGAAATGCCTGGTATATATCCATCTATTGTCCAGCATGAGATCAAGACTTATGAGAATGCTAAGCCTGTGAGGCAAAAAATTCGTTCAGTCAATCCTAGGAAGGCTACAGCTATCAAGTCCGAGGTGGAGAAGCTGCTCAAGGCGGGATTTATTTTCCCTGTTCATTTGACAGAGTGGGCTTCAAATCCTATTCCCGTGGATAAAAAACAAGGAAAAATTCGAGTTTGCATTGATTTCAGAGGCCTTAATAAAGCATGTTCGAAAGATAATTAACCCACACCATTTATAGATCATATTATCGATGAGTGTGTCGGTAATGAGATTTTCTCCTTCATGGATGGTTTCTTCAGATATAATCAGATTACTATCTGTCCTTAAGATCAGCATAATACTGCCTTTATTTGTCCCTGGGGTACTTTTGATTACAAGAATATGCCTTTTGGTCTTAAAAATGTTGGGGCTACATTTCAGCGGGCCATGTCATATGCCTTCCATGACATCAAATATATTATCGAGGCATATTTGGATGATTTGGCTGCTCGTTCTCGAAATAGAATTGCTCCCTCCGTCAAGTATTTGAATGATGTCGTTTCTACAAGATTAGGTTGAATTCGAACAAGTGTGTTTTCGCGGTTACATCCGGTCGGTTATTGGGATTCATTGTGTCGTCGGAAGGTATTAGGGTAGATCCCTTCAAGATTGAGGCAATACTTCGGTTGCCTCCCCTGTCATCTATTCGTCAACTTCAATGTCTACAAGGAAAGGCTAATTTTCTTTGAAGATTTATCGTAAATTATGTTGAAGTTACCAAAGGATTTATGAGATTGTTGAAGAAGGGAGTTCCATTCTTTTGGGATGACTTCACTCAGCGCTCATTCGATGCTTTGAAAAAAGCATTGACCTCTGCTCATATATTGAGTCCACCTGATTATAGCAGGGATTTCCTTTTGTATCTTGCAACAACAGAATCTACCATTGGTATGGTTCTAGCTCAGGAGCACGATGCTCTGGCAGAGCATGTTATATACTATCTTAGTCGAGGCTTGGTAGGACCTGAACTCTGGTATACTCTGATAGAGAAACTAGCTTTAGAAACTGTTCATGTTGTATAGCGACTCAGACATTATATTCTTTTACGGAAAACTTATGTTTTGGCAGCAGCCAATCCATTTCAGTTTGTTCTCAGTAGGCGAGTGATTGGGGGCAAATACCATAGATGGATTGTGATTTTGTAGGAATTTGATCTTGAGTTTATGTCTGCCAAGTCCAAGAAATCTTTAGTTTTCGTGGAATTAATCTCTGAGTTGCCATGTGGAGAAGAGATAGTTTATGATGAATCCTTCCCGGATGAACATTTGTTTCTCATCTCTCCACAGGATCCTTGGTATCGAGATATCATTGTGTATCTTCAGACTGCGAAGTTTCCCTCCACTTTTTCGAAAGATGAGCGCCATAAGTTGCGTCACTTGGCTAAAAATTACTTGATTATTGGTGATGCTTTATACCGTCAAGGGGTTGATTCAATCCTGAGACATTGCTTAACTCTCGAAGAAGCTGAGGCTGTGCTGAATGATTGCCATAGTGGAGCTTGTGGTGGTCATGTATCTGGGCTTGCTACAACCCAAAAAAATTTGCGTGCTAGATACTTTTCGCCTTCAATTTTCAAATATTGTATGGAGTCGATCAAAAAGTGTCATCCGTGTCAAGTCTATACTCGAAAAATGTGCACTCATCCAGCTCCACTTTTTCCAGTCATTACTGTCGGTCCCTTTACAAAGTGGGGTATTGATTATACTACTTGTAACCCACCCTCGGCTAAAGGTCACAAGTACATTATTGTAGCAGTAGAATACTTTAAGAAGTGGGTCGAGGCTATGCCTACTTTTGGGAATGATGGTGAGATAGCAGCTCTTTTTCTTTTCAACCAAGTTATTTCTCATTTTGGTATTCCTAGAGAGATTTTCACTGATCATGGCAGTCATTTTCAGAATAGCATGATGGCTGAGTTGGCTCTAAAATTAGGTTTCTGGCAGGAGCATTCATCTCCGTATTATCCTTAGGCCAATGGGCAAGTGGAAGCCGTGAACAAATCCTTGAAGACCATTCTTCAAAGGAAAATTAATAAAGCTTGATCCAACTGGCATATCATGTTGTATCCTGCAGTTTGGGCATACAGGACGTCAGTAAAAACTGCAACTGGCTTTATTCCGTTTCAACTAGTTTATGGGTTGGAATCCATATTTCCTATTGAATGTGAGATTCCTTCTCTTAAGTTAGCTGTTGAGCTTCTTCCTGACACTTCTAGTCTTGAAGAACGTCTCCTTCATCTGGAACATCTCGATGAGCAGCGTCGGGATGCTGCCACAATGAATGAGGCGCATAAGAAACGAGTCAAAGTTCAGTACGATAAGGCAGTCAAACCTAGGGTTTTCTCGGAAGGCAATCTTGTTTTGGTCTATGCCCAAGAGAAGGATGCCCCGGGAACAGGAAAATTTATTTCTATGTGGTACGGCCCCTTCATTGTTAAAAAAGTCCTTAAAAAGGAGCATATGCCTTGGTTGATTTTGAAGGAAATGAGTTTCCGGAGCCCAGAAATGGGCTCTATTTGAAAAGGTATTATGCCTAGGCTTCCGCCTGGCATTTTTCTTTTGTATATAGTAGTTTTTATTTTTGTACATGTTTCGTTTTTAGGTCTTTGATGTGATGATTATGTTTTTGATTTTCTTTGGCAGGTTGTGTCGAATGTCATGATTCATTATGGTTTCGCCGATGGTGCTAGTAGACACACCCGAAACTTGGCTTCCGCGGCTTGGGTGCTTCATCATCCATCCAGTCAGTTGTTAGTATTAAGAGGAGTCTGCATTGGTCCTACTTCCAATAATATAGCAGAGTACACTACAGTTATTTATCTACTCTCGGAGGAAATATCTTTGGGTGTTGATTCGTTGGTAGTTTTCTTGGACTCCCAGCTGGTGGTGTCGCAGTTGAACAATACTTATCGGGTTCGAGATCCATTTTTACTCCGGTTTTTTTTGAGGGTACGTTTGTTACAAAGGTCATTTCAATTTTTAACATTCATTCATATTCCTCGAGCAAACAATTGGATGGCAGACTCATTAGCTAATCAAGCAATTGATTGGCATATTAATCATTCAATACATTAGAATTTCATCATCAAAGACATCATACATTTTTATACATTTTTTACATCACATCATAAGTCATTGTATATATATATATCATTAGAGTGTTCAAAAAACTGTACAAAATTTGGATCCATAAGTCATACAAATTTAGGGCTTATGCCCGATCATGTTCAGTATCAAAAAATATACAGTTATCTGGTAATCATATATATCTACTCCTGTGGTCCCTGCCCAAAATTCGTGTTCCTATAGAACACGATCGTAGTAGAGACACGGCGGAATAACCGCACCCAGTCACGTGGTACTCCCACTACCCGTCTCTAGATGGCCTCAGGTAGATCTTCCACTACAGCCATAGGCACTTGGCGAGTTAAACCCTCCAAGTTTCTCTGTATAGCATGGAGGGTTCTATCTGGGTCTACAGTGTCCACCTCGCCTTTGCGGTGCTTATGCCGTGGGTAGCCCTTAGGACGGACTTGTCCAATATCTGTATCATGATCATCATAATATTGTAAGTCATTTTGAATCCAATCAAAAAAATGTTTTGTTTTCACATTTTTTTCACATCTATTAAAATCCAAAAAAAATCATATAATTAAAAAATTGCAATCTTACCGATTGTGTCCCATGTCACGCCAGGTGGAAGGACGAGGTCTAGATCACCGCGGAAATCCATCCCAGCATAGGGGTAGTCCTCCACGGCGATGATTTGTTCTCCCCACCATTGGAAGAACTTGTTATCCCAGGTTCTTCGGGGAACTTCACTTCCCCCCAATCTCTTCATCAGATCTGCCCATCGGGCAATTCTTAGGTCTCTTGGGCTATTGATTGAAGAGATCACTTTGGCTCAAAGCCCAGGAATCTTCTCAAAGAAGAATTTCATCAAGATGGTTCCATATCCGAAATGTTTTGGTTTTTCTTTCCGGATGGAATTCAGTTGTTGCTTCATGTTCATTACTAGAGCTGTACACCATTCGTAGAGGTGAGTTAGGCATTCCACAGCTATGTTCATCTCAGTCCTGGATGCTTGATGCAAGGAAGCAGATCCTGCTACCCTGCCAATGGTGAATAGGAGAATCTTCATGTGTAGATATCTCAAATCTTTTATAGCAATCCTAGTCCCTACTTTCTTGGACCCCTCTATGCAATAGACGTGGACATAATCATCCACGGTAAGCCCTCCCAAAGGCTCGCTGTGAAAATCTACTGGGTCTCCCCTCCATGAGATTCCAGTAATGAAGTAGATGTCTTCTTCCTCTATGTGTATGGGCATTTGATCTATCATGAAGCAATATTCCTCCAGTTCCCAATAATTTACCAGCATTTCCAGTAACCAAACATTACTCTTCATATTTGGCATTTTGAAAAATTTGAGCAATCCACAATTTCGGAGGATATTGAGTGATAATTGATCTTGCATTAACTCATTATCGATTGCACTATGCTCACGTTCCCTCCAGGTGATAGTCATCCTAAAACATTCATTCATTTTTCCATTAGAAACGCTTTTTTACATTTTGGGTTGCGCATACGCAACTTACCCTGTACACAGTCACATATATACGTGGCTTGGTCCATATGAACCCGCATATGTGCATCGCCCTAAATTAAAAAAAATATTTCTACAGTGAAATTCCTGAATTTTAACTCTATTAATGGACAAAATTTATAATAATGATGGATTAAGAGCTTACCTAACTGATTCAGTGAATTTTGATCACTGATTGCTCCTGTTTTGATGAAAGAGGATTTTTCTCCAGAGCTCTTTATCCCAAATCAGCTAGTAACAATTAACCAAATGTGAGGTAACATGTGTATTTATGCCCAGAAATTGGAAATTTTTGCAAAAAATTGCTATGCTTATTTTTTCAATCTATCTTAAGCTGCATAACCCGGATGCTTGTAAGTGCCCAGATTGGTATATTTTCAGGTACATTTTGATGAAGTTGAGATTTTTCTGGTTTCTGATCCATGATTGCTAACCTATCATGGCAGGTATATGGTCTTCACTAGCATATAGGTTAGGAAATCCACTTTTCGTTGCATTTTGCATACTAGCCTCCATTATGATCACTTGCCATAGCGTCGATCCCATTAGGTCATGAGTATTTTACCCATTTCACTCGCCGATTATTTAATCATGACTTGGTGGTAGAGCCTTCCTTTACATGGGCTTCCTAGTTAGTTCCTCGCTAGCACTTGTTGCCCATGCTGCATTTTATGTAGGCTCGGGAGTCCTCTTTAGACCCGCCATGACTCATGTGTTGAAGCTTCATTCTTCTTCTTCTTCACTATCATTTTTTCTGGCTATTACCCTGGAGGCTCCCTGGTGTTGTTGAGCTGTATTGCTGCATTGCATATTGGCTAGTTGTTTATCCTGGCCTTTAGCCGGCTTCATTTGGACTTGATGTTTAAGCCATATTTTTACCTTGACTGTCTGTACAAGTTAACCATTGCATGCACTTAGCTATCGCGACTTGACAACCTTTTTACCCATGGATGGAACATTCCTTTGAGTATCTTTTACCAGTTTCCACCACCTTGCATTGAGCATAGGATCGTTCCTATCCTAGGAACTAGTGCATCTGTTTCTTGATACTCATTCTATCCATTGTACCATAGCATTCTTTTATTATTTTTCAGGCTTATTATATGAAAAAGACAAAAAAATAAAATATAACAAAAAGAGCGGGAACGGGATGTTACTTCGTAATTTGATGGCAGTACAGTATGAGTTTGTCGCCCTTGAGAAAAGCACATACACTTATATATTTCCTTCATTTGGGATGGTTTTAGTTTTAACCTAGGTTCATCTTTTTCCTTGTTTCACTGGTCAGTCCTCCCCCGGTTGGTTATCTCTTCCAATCATATGGAGAGTTTGTTTTTGCCTCCTACATAACAGACTTATACAGTGTCATTTTTTACTGCCATTGTCATCATGAGCCGTGCTTTTGTTCAAAGGAAGTTTAACCAGAGTCGTCCATTCTGCAGTGTCTCTTGACTCATTATTCAGTTGGCCTTCCCGGTCTTGTCAGTATCTTGTTCTATCACATCAGATGTTTTGGTCTTATGCTCGTGCTGGTTTGAGAAGGTCTCCATTGACTTCTTGCTGGTGGGTTTGTCTCTCATCGACTACGACATATTGCTCTGAGAGTAAGCCTAGAGCCGCACCCTGGCCCTATTTCCATCATTCATAGGTGACCTTGTGCTCAAAATTTGATCATCATTATGGGTCTTTGACTGAGTGGTTTTCCTTGTGTTCGACATCATCATACATTATCACACTTGGGATTCGTGCAGTACCTTGATTTCCATTTGACCCTATCGGTGGATATCTCGCCTCTGTGACAACTTTCATTATTGGTTGGTTCAGAGGGTTTCCTCCATGCACTAGCTTCATCTTGTGCATGTCGGAAACGTACCTCGTTTCGGTTCCATCACTCTGCTTCGTCCAATTCCTTCCAAATCTTGGCCTACGGGTTACACTCGCGCTGGACTGATCTGGGATGCCTTAATGCCTTCCTTCCAACAGATCTTTTCCCATCGACTCTGACTCATTGCTCCGGGAACAAGGTCTAGAGTCTTTTTTCAGTACCTTAGGGTTTGCAGTCATCAATGGCAGACTCTTCGCTATCAACAATGGGGATTCATCATTGCCTCCTGATTGGTAGATTATTCCAGGTGTTCAACTTCAAATCACTCATTCGCACTTGTTAGATTGTACTGGGGCACCTTGACACTCATTTTCATTATCGGTGGGTTGTCTCGCGTTTGTTAACGATATACATTATTGATCGGTAATCAAACAATTTCTCACATGGTCGACTTCAGCTCATTTATTCCCATTGTGTAGAATAGTGCCATTGAGATCGGTGAAGACCTCGGGTTGCATTAGCATCTTTCAGCTCACTTTTGACACTCCATTAAGTTTCTGCCAGTGATTTCGTTCACCCTTATATGTTACAGTGTCAGTACAACAGCATCCTATATGTTGGCTCCCGAGTTGCGTGATTGTACCATGTGTTCCACCCCTTATGATTTAGTACCTGGATATTTAGTTACTTTTCTGATCAGACATCCATTTTCAGTATTATTGATCTGTTTGATATATGTGATACTTGGACATTGATTCCGACTTGTACTTCCAGGCCATGCTCAGTTGATTCATTGTGTACTTTCAGTTCAGCTATACCTGTATACATTCTAGATCAATTCTGTACTCTCTATATGGATATATTTTTGACTGAGCATGGGTATGCCCGCCTCAGACATGAGTTGGCTCTCTGTTTTCTTTCATTGGTTTTTGGCAGGCTGAAATCTGGTGAAGTCCTCTCTTGTCCTCGTGAAGTTTTTTCTATGCACATAATACATTTCGGCCATCATGTACCCCTTATGACCTCATATACTAGGGGGCATCTGTTATAGCATCATTTTTCACCCTCATGTGATTCATGATTGTCTCTTTGGCCTTGGCCACCCATTCCCATAGACGTGAGTAAAAGTTCATAAAAAACAGTGTTTAAAATCCCATACGCGAGTATGCCCATAATTTTCTGCGTGTATACGCGAGTCTAGAGATACTTTTCTGTGTATGCCATTAAAATAATTAAAAAAATATATAAAAGTCCCTATTTTCAAGGTTGGGTTGATGGTTATTCCAGTAATTCAACCGCCCTAGCCTGTGGCCAACTGTTTCCAACAGATTGAAACTAATTTGAGGGAGTATAAAAGCCCATCATATGCATGGCCTAAGGGGGAGAGAAAATTATAGGCATTATACGCTGTTGGAGCCCAATTCAAGTCTGATTTCCCATGCCTCCTGCACTTCCTAGATTTTTACAGGAAACCCTTGTTTCCTGGAGATGTTCATCAGCTTATATGTCATCTCGTGTGCACAAGTCTTGAAAGAATCGTAGTGTGGCAAGGGCAGGATGGATCCAGACGACGGTCTACTCGAAGATCGTGGAAGGATTCAGGTGATCTCTCCACCGTTCTATTATTGTACATGTTGTTTGTAATGAAGAAGAACCATCTTGTTCACGAATTCACGTGTTAATATCTGCTTGCATATGTGAAAAGATTGTTAATTAAGCATTTATTATGGTTTTTATGATGTTTCACATGGATTACACTGAAATTTAGGAAAGATATACGCTGTACAACTAGATTTCCATGCATGTCTCTTCTTGATTTCTAGGTTGAAGAGGAAGAAGGAAACATGGGTGCAATTCTCATGGGAAATCCTATGGGTGTATTATTGCATCTGGGTATCTTTCTAATAATACAACTGATAGTTAACATCCCTTTAACCTTTTTCCATACAGGTTCTTCATTAGAACTGACATGCATGTAGCCATTAATAGTAAATAGTCAATTACTTAACAAATCATTGCATGTGAATGAAATCTGATTTAATTCACTTGAACTCTCACTAGTGCAAGAATGAGTTACAACTAGTTAAACTGATTTTAACTCAATTAATTGAGTTAATTGATTTCTCATGCATTAAACTAATACACTAACTAAAAATTGGACTCTAAAACAAATAAAATCAGTCTACATGTCCCATCAACCACCCTCAACTCGAATATCATGAGCTAACTGAGTCCATAACACTCAGTTAGCTATTACAAGTCATTCTGAGATAAGATTACAATTTATTGTCTAATTTGATTAAGGGTAAATTAAATTAGACACACATTGCTTGTTGAATTTTTAACATATCATTCCCATTAGGTTATTACGAATACATACCTAGGAAAGTGCACACATTAAACAAGGAAGTCTGGAGACAGTGCTAGCAAATAGATGTTGGGAAAAACACTGAGAGATGGGGTTGAATCAGTATTAAAAACTCACAATACTTTTCCTTACTTTTTTATTTCTATACACAACTTCAATTAATCCAAGAAGCATATTCACATGACTTTATTTAAGGAAACTTCCGTATGTGCATTGAACTTATTATTCAGATAAAATTTCAAAAACTGTACTTAGCCCAATGCATCATTTATTCATTACACATTTAGTAAGAAGTAAACATATGCAGTAAGAACATAATAAATCAGCACACATAAGAAACACACATGAACACCTGGATTTAAGGTGGAAACCCAAGTCGTGAGAAAACTACTATTGTTGTACTCTTTGTCTTCAATATTAATTATATAGAAAAATACTTAAAATTTTGTACTAGCGCAGACTCATACCAACATGCAAGCACCCACCTTAGAAGGTAGCAACCTTCTCTCATTCTCCAGCTACTACTGGAAGAGAGCTATAACCGCTTGTTCTCATTTACCAAGCACTACTAGAAGGGGGCTACAACCGTTTGATCTGATCACCAAATCCTACAAGAAGGAAGCTTCTACTCCCACACTGAAAGCTCCGACCCTTAGTACCACTGCAGACCACGTTTCATAAATTTTCACACTAGATCCAACAAATTTTAATTCAACACAACTTGTAGATAAACTGATACAACCATCAACGCAATTAGAATAGAATAATGAGATCATTGTAAGAAAACCGCAGAAATAAACCAATACTTTTGCATCAACATAAAAAATCAAATGCAACCCTGATAATTCATAAGATAAATGTATACGCTACTTTACTTATGGAAACCCACGTGTATACGAATTTTTCTATGGAGAAACTTGCTTATAGATCTTAATATACTAATATTATAGTTCAAACTCAGAATAGATGAGAGATATTCAAAATTATTTTTCAAGTTTTATAGAGCCCTTATATAGTCACCAACATCCATCATTTTAATCAACCAATCACTGATATTTATGCACAATCAACTAGAAACATACTTAGTACTCAAAAAACCCAGATATATATGAAGACATCATTGATAGATAACATAAATACAACAAAAATAATTAGATATTTCCTTCAACATTATTAAAAAAAACCCCGGCTTGCATATGCGCCTTCTATAAGAAAAATCTGCAATTTGACGCGCTTCCTTCAAAACCAACTTGCTTATAGATTTCACTGAATATATACACTCCTTTTATGAGCCGAACCCACATGTATATGTGCCTTCCATGTGAAAAACTCACGTATAGATCCAAAAATCATTCAGGACTATGCAACACTTCATAAACACAAAATTACTCAGATCATACCCTTCATTTCAAAAAACATGCACGAGACCACAACTTTAAACAACTCATAAACATATCATGCAAATACATATTAATTTTAGGTCTAGAGAGAATAATCAATCATATTATTCATTAGTGCATCATAATATTATATCTATCTATTTATTATAGCCTCGTCCATGCAGATATACTTCAGGTTGAAGTAATCATTAAATTCACATACTCTTACACACTTAGCACTATGATATTCACCTCCTTATATACTTTGAGTCTTAGCCAATACCATGAGCCAAAACCACACAAGTGCCGATGGTATTCATGGATGGGATTGAATATCCATTACTACACTCAATATTGTGGACTAATACCATGGTAAAGTACACCTAGTATTATAGAATTAGAGCACTATATCATATGTGACTTTTCTTCTTTATACCCGCGTGTATACGTGCTTTTTTCTTTACCAACTCATGTATAGTTCCTTAAATATTTTATTTATTCATCTTATGATTCTGATGTTTAAATATTATGTCCCATCATTTTAAAATTATGTTCCAACACCGTTTGAGCTTATCTAGAACAATTATACTTGGTATTTTAGATGTGGGTTGCCATCATGGACAACACATGCAAACATAATGCCAAAAATGCCCCCCCCTTTTGAACTTGATGGAAACCATGTTGGTGTTTGAACACCACAAACTATAGACACATCAACATAAGAATTATTCAAACACAAAATTAGTGTCCCCCTTTGACATCAAGGGAAATGGCTGGACCAATGTTGAAAAAAGGTTTTTCTTTCTGTGTAGATACAAGATTTTTGTAGATGTTTTCTTCACTATACTGACTGTGCTCCCACTGAACACATGTTGAATATTGAAATACATTTTGAATGAAATACATGACTCTATGACCTTTACTATCACCAAGGACTCATACTTACATCAATCACCCAGCGAAGTGGGGTTACATATTTGACTCAGCCACCGACTTAGGTGGGTTTACATATTTGAAAAAAGACCATACATGACTGAATATTAAAATATTTACATCATAGGTCTCAAAAACATCGTTACATCAAGTTACAGATATGAAATTTATAACGAACACCAAAGGACCTTAATAGAGAGAGATCATCGAACATAGTTCAGCAACAGAATGGAAACAATGCATTATACCCAACAACGTGAATGCTCCCCCTAAACGTGTCCAACCCATCAACAGTTGATTAACAAAGCCAAATCATCAGTGTCAACAACATGACAATAGTATGTTCGGGAGGCTGACCAACTAATTTTATGATAGAGAGATCCATATGAAAATGTCTGAAGAGAGACTAACATATATATGCGACTATGCATCAAGTAATCTACTGTTGGCTTGAGGGGTATTGACCCAGGTTCTTGAGTTAAGGTTTTCCAACAAACCCCTATACTACTGGCCCTTTCGGTAGTGACCTGCTTGCGGAGGCCAAAGTCTCACCCGAAGTAGTATGGGTGGGTGCTGGAACCGGGTTTCTGCACCCTGAGAGAGAGAGTAGGTAAGTTGAACTGTTCAACATCTATCAGATCTATGCAGTCAGAGGTCATTCACAAGTTTTTCAATGATTAATCAGAGTACAAATCTACTAGATTGATATAACAGGCTCGCATCCACATGTGGACAACCAAGTATAAGCATAAAAAAATATATTTGCAGCAGACTTAATCAGATTGCAGATATATTTATAATAACAAAGATAATGCATAGCTCATAAACACATATCATTCACAGCATGTAACATAATCACATATAATTCGAGTCCTCAATAGCCATAACTAGATAGATCAAAGAACATTAGATATCCATGATACTTTGCATATATTACTTAACAAAAAGCCTCTTACATACACAAAAACCAAAATTACGCACACAACAGTAGGGTTTGAACACAGCAAGACTGAGGATCTCCACACACACATCCAGTAGGAGTCCTTTCCCAAAAAAACCAAAACAGATCTAATAATTTGCAATTTGCATCAATCGCAAAAAAAAAACTGTGTTACAACTCAAAAAGGTTCAACTACTTATACTATTTTAGCTTACACATCCAATGGTCCGCAAATAGTGGTTTGCGGACTCTTGGTCTACCCTTGACCCATTTACAATGCATTAGAGGCTTTGACCCACCCCAAAACCCCTGCTTTTGACTAAATATAAAAATATAAAAAATAGACTAGTTTTGTAGCTCTTGTAGGAGACCCTATTCCAATAGTCCCTAAACACAATCTTGTCACTCGTCCCATGTCACTGTGGTGGTGGGGTCTCCACCTTTCCATGGAGTGTATTGATGACTACGACTAGTGGGGGTATCACTTCGAGACTCTGAGTAACAATGCTCTGTGCAATGTCCACGTACTTTTGTTAGGTTGGTCCCTCGGTCGCAGCCATGACACTCTCCAGCATCTGGCTTAGGCGCTTCACAACACCATCAACATCCTGTGAGACCTGGAAGGCCACAACAGTTTAAGGCTTTAAGAATTCTCTGACAATATCTTTTTTATGTCGAAGTTCCTCAATCTCATCTTGGAGGGAGTTTCTTATCCTTAGACGGGCTAGATGTTGTGTAGGGACCAAAGTGGGTAAGGTAGCCCCAATCTACTCAAAAGCTTCCTCTTTCTGCCGCAATTCCTAACTAATTTTTTGGAGGACCAGATCTTGCTGGACTTTGGTTCATAACTACAAGGCTGTCTCGAGCAACTGAGCACCCTGAGAAATTTATCCTGTAATGGTGTCCATAACTGCAGTCACCAGCGCAGCATGCTGGGCATGTACCTCCAGGGGTGTTTTAGGCTGCAGTTTGGCCTGCAGGTCACTGATTTGCTACTCCAACTACATCTTAACGACCTGCATTTATGTCCTGGACACCTTCAATGCTGCAACAAATCCTTCAACTTTATCCTGGGGCGTGGCTGTAGCTGGGATTTCTTCTGTAACCTCCGTGCAGAGCTGGTGGATCAATATTTCAAGCTCCACCTGTTCCGAGACAACAAGGAGCACTTCTTCATTCCACTAGGAAATGGTCTGCTCGACCATACCGAGCCATGGGTGTACTTTATGGTCGCGATGGTGGATCTCCTGGAACATGGCAGTGTGGAGGCCCTGTAATGCCTCGTGGGGCAGCTTGGTCAGATCCAATTGCATCCATGTACCTACTTGGAGTTGGATTCCTACAAAGGCAGTGCTAGGCAAAGAGTAGAGACAACTTTCTTTCATAGCTAGCACTGCAGTGCTGGTTGCCAAGGGAGTCTATACCTAAACTACACTGGTCTCCCGCGTATCTGTCTTTACTCGGAGGGTGTGAAGCCAAGCATGAATGGTGGTGATTGCAACCTTCTGTTCTTCCTCTATGGCTACCCACTTATCCTTTGTAGCCATTGTAACTGCGTCTGTGATTTTCTTGAGGCCACCATCAGTTTGTGTGACCCTTGCATCATATTCCTTGCATTGGGCATGCTTCTTCTTTCGGGACCCTTTTTGCAGGCTTGCCTAGCCGCTTCATACCCTAGGCAGAGGTGGTATCTTTGTCATTCAACCTTTTCGTGCTCAAGTCTAGCTGCGAACTGACATGAGTCTCGGCCTCCGCGTCCATTTCAGAAGTCTGTGGCAGCTGTGGATCCTTTTTCGTAGCTATGTCCGAGCGCTTCTGGCTTGGTCCTGCGGCCTCCTTTGGGTTGACAGGGGGGTTACTTTTGTCGTGTTGGTCCCTTAGGTGCTCCTTTTGCCGGTTTTGAAGCCACTCCTGCATGTAGGGAGTGAGAGCACAATTATCCTATTAATTTCCTCATCCTTAGGCCCAATCTCCATGATTTCCGCAATTTCTAGCTCTATAGGTGCCGAAGCTTTCGCGAGGTTAGTAACTGTCATTTTAGCATGAAAAAGGAATCCCAATTCTAGGGGACCATTGGCAGCTAGAATGGGTTGATTAGTCGCAACCAGAACACTACAGGCCCAGAGAACCGTGTAGCATAAAGAAAATACATATGGGTTATGGAAGTAATACAAAACCCTTTTCTGAGCTATTCTCCCTACTTTATAGTGCCTACAGTCATCCAATGGTATAATAAACTTCACCTAGAACTTACCATCAAGTAAATGGTAAAAAATCTCAAGGAATTTCCTCATTAATTTCCATCCGCCCGCTCCATTCAATGGTAACTTTTCCTTTTTACCAAATTTCACTGTTTCATAGGCTATTTTCCGCTCCTTATCTATGTTCAGCATACCTGCTGAGCTTTGAGTAAATTTCTGCACCTCCTGCGCATCCTTCCCCAACACAGGCTTGTTCCTTAGGTACTTCAAAAACCAAGACATGTTCTTTCGACATGCGTCATCCCAATAGAACCGAACCACCTTCGCATGCAAGTTTCTCAGAGGTTTTGTGATTAATGTGTAATGTTGAACGAACTTCCTATAATAACCTACATGGCTGAGGATTAAACACAGCTATTTCTTTGTTGTAGGAGTATCTGTTTCTTCAATCTAAGCCATCATAGGGTGCGTCTTAATGCTACACATTCGCAACCTAAGCGACCTGGTAACCGTGCACATCCCTTCCAATTTTGAATCAGAGGCAGCTTGTGGATCATCCTTACCCTGTTTTGGGGCTAGGCTTCCATAATCAACCATACATGGTACTTTCACTTCCCACGTGGGTACTTCAGGTGCGATACACAGGTGAGATTCACCCCACGCTATAGTGTCAATGTTCTGTAGATCTGCGTTAAACACCTTTGTTCTGCCTGCGAACCCAAATGCTCCTAGAAATTCATCCCCCAAAGCCTCCCAGTGGAAGGTGCACTGATGGAGCTCTGCATCTAAGTACCATGCGGTGGGAAGTGGTCCCAAGGTATGAATAAGTAGATGAACCCACTCCTGGGCAGTTCTATCACACCATTATTTTATCCACGCGACCAGATATTCGCATGGATTTTTGGGTCCAAGGAAAATTTTGGTTCGCACATCAGCTGGGGCCTCAAATCGTAGGATCAACATATTTTGACACTCCTCCCAATGTTGGAATGCCTCCTCATGCGTTACCCACCATTGCATAGGTGATCCTTGCATGGCCATCTTACAGGCCTATGGCAATCGTTCTTGAGGAACCTCAACTTCAAATGCTTGTAGAAAGTCCCTAACATTACCAGAACCATCGAAATAAGGTAGATCTCTTACCTTAGAGGAGATGTAGTGGAAGTTCTTCGTGATCCGAAGACATTTGAGCACACAAACATCATGTAACTAGTTTTTCCAATTCTTCATCTCCCCATCAGATTCAGAGAAACATTCGTTGTCTTTGTCCCAGCAAAGTACCCCCTTTTCCATGGGGTTGATCTAGACTTCATCTTGCACAGTCATATTATAGATGTGATCCACATCCTCTTCGTCACGCAGTGGTTCTGTGTATCGTTCACCCTCCGGCGGATCTAATGGTACTACTACCTTTGTACTTTTATTCTCGAATACCATGCTTCTCTTCTTTAGGTTAATGATGGTTCCCATATCGATGGCGCAATCCAAGCCTAGGAGCGTAGGGTAGGGGTCTGCATATTCGAAAATTTGAATCACTTCAAAGTTAGCCCAGACCTGAACCCCTGCGATATCCACCACAATCTTTGATAGTCTTCCTAATGGAATGATCTTCTGTTGATTGTACATACACAGCTAGATAGTGAACCATTCCAACTTAGGCTCCCCCATGCATTACAAATTTTGTTTAGGTAATGCATTCGTATCCTACCCTAGGTCCAAAATAACCTGATCCATCTAGTGGTCACCGATCTGCGTAGTCAACCGCATCTCCTTGCCGGTGTGTTTCTTGTACCTATAGAGTTTATGTACATCCTTGGCTTTCGAAAGGAGGATACGTTGTGTTGCATAGCTATCTATCAATGCCTCAAGATTTCCCACAGCCCTCGGGTTGCACAACAGCTTCATACATTCTTGTAAAAAGTGGTTTACCTTCTAATCTATCTTGAGGTCCTCAGGCGGCTGCGAAGTAGATGCCTCTGCCTCGACAAAGTTCTTTTGAGCTGTGATAAATGTTTCTTTCTCCTTTTTTAGATCCAACCCCTCCTATTTTCTAACAACTAGTTAGATCATAGCTTTGGCTGTATTTTTCTCCCCGGGCCCCTCGGTGGCCATCCCACTGCATGTCATGAAATTTACACTTGGATATTTTTCTCGTAGTTCATCCTTAACCCTTTGCACATTCTGTGTAGGTTTCGGTTGCTTTTCCTACATACTCACTATCAAGACTGGACAGTATTCAGTTGCATGGTCCAACTGCCTGCAATACCGGCAGGTCTATCTTGTGGGGTTTGGAAAGTCACTGGAAAAGTGCCCTACCTCTCCACAACTATAATAGATGAGTTGCCCTCATCCCTGACCTACGCTTCCACCTCTTCCACCTCCCCTGCCCCTTGTTGGGGAACCCCTTGTGCTCGAGAGGGATTTGGGTGAGGATGGGTCTGACTGCACCCTATAAATATTCCCTCTATCGATCATCAAATCATATATCTGAAATTTTTGTTCATCATGTCCTACCGACGTGCAGAACCTGCACCATTGCTGTTTTACTTCTGGGACATACGCATCAAGGCCAGGATAGTGGTTCGTGTTATGTAGCCTTGCAACGTGATAATCATCGAACCATAGTACTGCCCCACATGGTCCTGCCACTTCCCTAGGACGCAATGGGCTAGGTCCCCTGTCCTGTGTGTAGTCTCTTAACAGTGGGAAGTTAGCCTTGTTGTGACCATTCATCCTGCAATGTATGCACCATATTTCCACAATAGCTTCTGCGCCTTGCTCATTTCGTAGGTTCTGGATCTCCATGTGCATCACCTCCAGTTGTCCTTGGATCTGCTAGACACCTAGCTGGGCATTGTCTTTGGGCATAGCTTCTAACTTCATAGCGACCTCCAGGGCTTTTTTCGATGATTCAAAAGTTTGGTGACCCATAGGTATGCACAGGTGAGGCAGCAACATCGCAATGAACCACTCCATGTGTTGTCTATCGTTGTACTGAAATCCTCCTTCCCTGATCACCTTCTTTAGCAATTGATCGACCTCCCATACAGATTCAGAAGGCCCTTGCTTGAAATCCTTTATATTGGCCACTAATTCAGAATAGGACTTAGGCTTCCTGGACTATTGTTTTAAGGTGTCCTTGACCTCTTTGATGGTTGAGTTTGCATGTTGTCCGATGTATCCCATGTACCAATCGAAAGCTCTTCCTTTCAAAGAAATGGAAAACTATGCCCTCTTCACCATCTCACTAGCTACATTCTGTGCATTCCATATCAATTCTGCGACAAACCAGAACTACTCCATGTCTTCATCTCCGACAACCTTAAAGGTATGGAATTTCATGTGCGTAGCCATGTCGTCTTCTGGTGGTGAAGATGTAGGTGAATTCTTACCCCTACGCTGGTTTGAAAGTAGTGTGGTTGGGGGACTGTGCACAGCTACTTCTCTTACCAGGCTGTAGATAGATCTACCTCCTTCTAGGTTGGTCCGATATTATTTGCTGCTACACGTCGTACTTCCATCCGGATCAGCGGTCATTCACTCGGTGGGGCTACAGAGAATAATTTTTTTCGCACAATAATATCTTAATAAGAAATGGAAAAGTTTTCAGAAACTTACCCCTAAATCCCTTGAAAAACCTTTCCAGTGCTTCAGAGTAGGATACAAATTGATCGATGCCAAATTCCATCATGAAACCTTCTAGCATTTTGTCCACCGAGTGATCTACAGTGCGAGTGATGGTGTTATCTACCTTCTCTAACTACTGGATCAAGAATGGGGTCCACCGTGTGACCTGCTCATCCTTCCAACACTTCTGAAATTCGACCAATTTTGTGAGCCACTCCTGGAGCTCGATCGCAATAGTTACAAAGAAGATCTCATAGATCTCTATGAAAATATACCTATTTTTCCACTCTTCGATGGTCAACCTCCTACTGCAGTTTTATTTTACTGCGAATTCCTTAACGTGTCATTCAAACCATTCATCAATTTCTTTTCTTTCAAGTTTCCAGTATCACCTTAGCATTACCCGATCCGTCTCTCGAAATTCTCCTGGTCCCGGCAACGGAACCATTTGTTGGCTTGAGGGGTCCTGACCCAAGTTCGTGAGTTAAGGTTTTCCAACAAACCCCTGTACTACTGGTCCTTTCGGCATTGACCTACTTGCGCAGGCCAAAGTCTCACCCAAAGTAGTATGGTTGGGTGTTGGAACCATGTTTCTGCACCCCGAGAGAGAGAGCAGGTAAGTCGAACCATTCAGCAACTATCAGATCTAGGTAGTCAAATGTCATTCACAGGATTTTCAATGATTAATCAAAGTATATTTTTACCAGATTGATATAACCGGCTCACATCCATGTGCAGTCAACCAAGTATAAGAATTAAAAATATATTCATAGAAAAATTAATCAGATTGTAGATACATTTATCATAAAAAAGACAATTCACAGCTCATGAACACATATCATTCGCAACTTGTAATAGAATCACATATAATTTGAGTCCTCAATAACTATAACTAGATAGATCAAACAACATCATGTATCCACAATACTTCACATATATTACTTATCAAAAAGTCTCTTACACACCTAGAAACCCAACCTGTGGACACAGGAGCAGGGTCCGCACACAGCAATACTGAGGATCTCTGTACACATAGCAAGTAAGAGTCCTTTCCCAAAAAAACCCAAACAGATCTACTAATTCGCAATTCACATCAATCGTAATCCAAATTTGTCTTACAACTTAAAAAGGTTCAACTACTTATATTATTTTAGCCTACGCATCCAATGGTCCACAAACCGTGGTTTGCAGACTCTTGGTCTACCCTTGATCCATTTACAATGCATTAGGGTCTTTGACCCACCCCAAAACCCCTGCGTTAGACTAAATATAGAAATATACAAAATGGACCAGTTTCGTAGCTCTTGTAGGAGACCCTGTTCCAACATCTACGTACCAAAATATTCTTCTAAATTTTTATCTCAAAACAGATCAAATAATTTTAACAAGATAATGAGGTAGAGACAAATCTATACTCAAATTCTTCTTTGGGAGGAGGTTTAGTAAATATTTCAGCAACTTGTTCTTTGAAGGGAACATACTCCAATTTAACATTTTTCTGAAACACTTCTTCTTGTAAAAACTGATATTTGATAGGAATATGCTTTTTTTTGGAGTGCATAACAGGACTTTTTGAGATACTAATAGCATGTTTATTATCACAGATGATGGAGATGGGTGGAGAAAATTTAATTTGAATGTACTCTAAGGCCTTCATCATCCAAAGAAGTTGTGTGCAACGTGATGCAATGACCACATATTCTTCTTCTGCTATAGATAACGAAATGGAACTTTGTTTCTTGCTGAACCAGGATACTAATCAGCGGCCCATCTAAAATGCACCTCCACTAATGATTTTCCATTCATAAACATTTCCGTCCCAGTCTGCATATATGTAAGCATGAATGTTAAGATCATAATTTTGGGAAACCATTGACCAAAGTATTAAGTTCCTTGGAGATATTTGAATATTATTTTTACTTCCAGAAGATTTGATTCCTTTGGATTGGCTTGGAGATGTCCAAAAATCCCAACTGCATGCATGATATCTGATCTAGTATCTCTTATATAAAGCAGACTCCCAACCATAGATAATTACTCCAGTTGGTTTACCATGGGAGAATCATTATGAGAACTGAGGTTACATCTGGTCATCATTGGAGTGCACAAAAGTTTGAAGTCTTCCATCCCATACTTCCTCAAGACTTGCTTGAGATATTTACATTGTGAGAGGAATATTCCAACTTTTTCTTGTTTCACTTGTAAACCATGAAAATATGTTAGTTACCCAAGTAAAGACATTCCAAATTCCTTCTCCATAACAAAATAATTTCTTTTACTCACGGATTCTTCATTACACCGAAAAATTATGTCTTTAACATAAACAACAATAACTAATAGTTTTTCATCCTCAATTTTTGTGTATAGGTTACTCTCTGAAGATCATTTTGTGAAGCCTTGTTATTGAAGATATTTGTCGAGACGTTAGTACCATGCCCATGCAACTTTTTTTAGCCCATATATAGCCTTTTTTAGTTTGAAAACACGTTTTTCACCATTCCCCCGAATGAATCCTTCTGGTTGTTCTATATATAGTTCATCTTCCAGTTCTCAATTTAGGAAGGCATATTTTACATTCTTTTCATAAAATTTGAAACGTTGAAAACTTGAAAATGAAAGAAACATTCTTATGGCTTCAAGTCTAGCTTCTAGTGAAAATGTTTCTTCAAAGTCTATACCTTCTTTTTGAGAATAACCTTTACAAACAATTCTAGCTTTATTTCTAATTACATCTCCATTTTCATTTAACTTATTTTTGAATATCCATTTTTTCCCCATAAAATTTTTAACACGAGGCCTTGGAACCAATTCCCAATTATTATTATTTTTAATTTGTTCCAGTTCTTCATTCATGTCGTTAATCCAACGTTCATCTTTACTAGCTTTATTTACATTTTGTGGTTGAATGGTGGGAAATAGTGCCAGATAACTAGGAGATCCCAAAATATTTCTTCTTGTTCGTACCCCATATTAATTTTCACCCAAAATTTGAGGTTATGGATGATTCTTTTGAACATACCTAGATGGAGCCTTTTCTTTATATGACGTGTCTTCTTCTGATGCTTCATTAGGTTATTTTTCTATATCATTGTGATTTGATGTTGGGAAGCATTCATCATCATCATCCTCGTTTGTTGTTATTTCCATTTTGGGAGTTGTGCATGCTTCATCAATCACAACATCAACACATAAAAAACAGTTGAAGTTTCTTATTGTAGCATTTGTATCTTTTACTTATAGAACATTAACCAAGAAGTATTCCTTCATGTTCTCCAGGTTCAAACTTACCAAGTTTTTCATCATTATTTTTGATAAAACTTTTGCCTCCAAAAATTTTAAAGTGCATCACAGTGGGATTATTACCATACCAAAGTTCATAAGGATTTTTATCATTATTCATACAAACATGAGCCTTGTTGAGAATGTTTACTGTAGTATGTGCAACTTCACCCAAAAAGGTGTCAGGAGTCCCAGATTCATCAAGCATAGCACGATCCATTTTCATAACTGTTCTATTCATTCTTTCCGCCACACCATTTTGTAGCGAAGTTACAGCTACAGAGAATTATCTTTTTATTCTATATTGTTCAAAAAACTCAAATAATTCATTTAATATGAATGCTCCTCCTTGGTCATATCCAAAACATTTTATTTTTATATTTAATTCATTTTCAACTAGAGCTTTGAAGACGTTAAATTTTTCAAATTCTTCATATTTTTGTTTCAATAAATTGATCCAACACATTCTAGAAAAGTCACGAATGAATAAGATATAATATTATTCTACATCAGGTGACTTCTTCCTTATAGGTCCACACAAATAAATATTTATAGGTTCAAGAGGCTTACCTACTAGTCCTCCTTTGGCATTAAACTAAACTCTCATTTTCTTACCTAATTGACATGACTTACATATGGTACTTTTGGTAGGGTGATATTGGGTAGATCACAAACAACTTTGAGCCTGCTTGATTTGCTTATATGAGAAAAGCTAAGATTTCCCAATCTTTTGTGCCATAACTAGCTTTTCATGGATTTGCCTAGATAACCTCGTTCTTGGCCTCCTTTCAATATATACATATTTCTTGGTGTTCTTTTTACTTTTATTATGGTTTTTCATGTGAAAAGTTCACAAATCACATATTATTTTAATGAGAAGAAAACTTCATTTCCTTGGTCACACAGTTGGTTAACACCCAATAAGTTATGCTCTAATCCATCAACATACATAACATTACCAGCTTTAACCTTCTCTTTTAGAAAAAAATATCCTTTACCGTTAATGGCAATAGGAGAGTCATCTCCAAAAGTGACATTCTTTTCCTTTTCTAATGAATTGTATGAAATGAGTTTATCTTTATCACCTATCATGTATTTTGAACATCCGATATGAATGCACCATCAATTTTCTTCTCCTTATGCAAATAAATCTATGATGCAACTTTCAAATTGTAAGGCCTTCCTTTTCCATCCCTTATAATCTCTGGATAATTTTTCTTTTGGTTGTAGTTCTCTCCTGCATTTAGATTCGTTAGTTCCAATGTTATTGTAAAACAAAAATTCAATTTTGTCTTGAAAATGAGAAAAATTGTTATAAGTATTATTATTTATTCCTGACTCATTTCTTTGTTTTGTTGCTTCTCTAGTCATGATGGTTTTGTATGCAACACATTGAGCAGCTTTGTGACAAAAATTATGACATTAGAAACATTTTCGATTAAATAATATTTTTTGGTGAGCATAGAACCTTCTAGTGTTGTTTACCTTTTGACTGATGCTTCTATTATTTCCCATCCTTGAATTGGAACAGACATGATTTAGTTGGTAATTCTCTTTGTTCTTCTACTGAGTGCTAAAAATTGTCTGACTGACTTTTGCCTCATTTAAATATATTTTGGTTTTGACTGGGGATTTTTCTCTCTCAGAAGATTCACTAATGTATCCAAGACATGTCTTCATAGGAGGAGAGCATTGAACCTTGATAATTTCATCTAAGGTTTCAGATCCTTCAGAAAATTTTAGATTTAGAATTTTTACTTTCTCAAGTTCCTTTATTAGGCTTACTATTTCACATTATAATTTCTCATTATGCTTCTCTTTTTCTATGTGTTTATTCTTTAGAGTATCCATGGATATTTTGTTTTCTTCCAAGCATATTTTTAATTGAGTAATTTCTTCAAGGAAACCATTTTCTTCTAAAGAATCCATTAAAATTATCTTTAGACTCATTAGTGTCTTTTTCAAATGCCATGAGAATTTTAAGATCTTGATTGGATTCTCCTTCTTCACTATTTGACAAGCCATCACTCTCTTCATGAGTATAATAAATTTTCCTATTGTCAAATTGTCTCCTATTACCTTTTTCTATATCCTTTCCCTTATCATGATTATCTTTATGAGGACATTTAGCAACACAATGTCCCACTCTTCCACAAGAAAAAAATTTGAAGGGAAGATTACCTCTAAAGCTTCTGGTGCCAAGTTGAAGTTTCTTTACAAAATTTACCTCATCTTCTTCTTATACATACCCTGATTCGTTTTCTTCTTCTTTTTCCTTTCCTTTCACAGTAACTTTAAATGTGGCTTCTCTGACGTCAAAAAAACCTCCTTTTCTCATTTCAAAAGAATTCACAAGCCCATGTATTTGAATAACTGTAAGGGTCTATAGATCCTGATTCTCTTCAATAACAGACACTTTTGACTCGAATTTAGGAGTTATAGATATTAATATTTTCTCTACTAATGATCCAGGGTGATCGAACAGGTCGAAGTACAAGTGGATTAAGTGCAAAGGCTCAAATGTGAAAGTGTTAAAATGTGGCTAACTTAGTGTCAAGTTTAAGATCTCGTCTTTCTGATTCCAAAGGTGCAGATGACACTCAATTTTGAGTCCGTATGAAGGATTTAGGAGCTGTCAAAGTTTGAGGGTTGACTTGGTGATGTGGAAGCTTAAGGAGGTGAAAATTTTGCAAAAACCCAAACACCAGATTCTGGCCAACCCCGACCGGATTCCAGGTAAAATTATTGAACAGTTAAATTGACTCCTTCGGTCAAATTATAGAATTTTCAAAAATATTGGCTTTGTTAAAATAAAATAAAAGAAATTAAAAATATATGTATATTTTTGGAGGGTGGGCCATGACCCCTATCGTCCCCATTCAACGATTGTGACAAAAATATATTATAATAAGGGGGTTCAGTGGCCATGACCCTACCACCCCCACACTACATGACAAGACCATGTTAATATGGGTGGAGGGGGTTGTAAACCCCACTGCCAACCCAACCACTCCACATTAATGAATATATGGAGTCGACAAAGTATGCGGGGTGGGTCACCCAATGCGGGCTCGCCACCCCCCCACCCCCTCCAACGTACCCATATTTAATATAAAAAATATTCGTCAGGGTTTTAAAAAGGTGCAACGATTATGTAAAACAATTTTTATCCTTATTTCAGAGGGGCCGGGGTTTTACCACCTGAGCCCCTCCCCCACATTGTATATTTTAACCAACTCATTCAGTGGATAGCTTGGGGAGTCCTCCTAGATTTTTAATATATAACCTACAATTCATAAGTGCGCATAGGTAGGTGAGGAGAAAAACGAAGTATGAGACAAAGTGGAACCATGAGTGCTTTACAAGAGGGGGGTGGAACCATGATTTGAGCCATTTCCTGAGGCTCCAGATTTTTCACTTTGTCAAAATCAGGAAAATTTTATATGGAATCTTCACCTCTCGGCACCATGAATCCAACGTTGTTGTCAATTTCTTCATCAGAGGTCTCCAAGTTTCGAGCACTTATAGCTCTGGAGGTATAAGGGTGTAACTTTACATTTAATTCTTGTACTTTCACTTTTATTTCCACCCTCCCCACTAATTCAACAGGGCTTGGAGACTTAGTCCCTCATGAAGGAACTACAATATTAGTTCTGCATCTTCTTACATGATTTTAATTGCTTCTTTCTTATTATGTTTATGCCTTTAAATTTTCTTGTTTAAGCTGAAATTTCACATGTGATTATTTAACACATCTCAAGAAAAATATTTTGGATCAAGTGGTATTAGAGCAGGTGTTTGTATATGTGAATTGCATGTTTTTACGCTAAATAGAAAGAGGGTATGAAGAGGCGAAGGGACACTAAAGTATTTTGATCCAGAAGTGTGACATGCACATTGGAGAACAAACATGGATGGTGATGTTCAAAATGAGGAGGATCTAAACTTCGGCAAGACCTTCTACACCATGGCAGATTGGGTCGAGAAGTTGTTCTCTAGACTTGATAAACTAGATAAAGTAGGGGAGAATGCTTTAGAAGGGAAAGGTTCATGGCATGGAGGTAATGGAGAAGATCCACCTCCTTCTCCTTCCACGAGTGGAAGTTCCTCTTATTCTTCTCACCATCATCATAGGAGTTCAATAAATGCATCTAAGAAACCCTTCTTTAAATTAGATGCCAAATTTTATCTTCCGATGTATCATGGAAAAAGTAAATAAGAAAATATTAACAAATGGGTTAGGAAGATTGAAGTCTATTGTAGGATTCAACAAATCGAAGAGGATGAGGAAAACATCCAATTGTCCTCTCTTTGACTGAAAGACATTGCTATGGTCTTGTATGAGAGAAAATTGAAGGGCAGCCAAAATGTGGGCAACCTTCTCTCCTCATGGTCAAATTTTGTTTCTGCATTGAGAAACCAATTTTACCCTTTGGTTTATAAGAAAAAGGCATTAATGGAATGGAAACACCTAAGGAAAAGCATAGGTAAAAATGTACAAGACTTCACTAAAGAATTTAGAAAACAAGCATTGAATTTGGGCATTCCATTAGATTCACCAGAGATTGTAACCAATTATATTTTTTCTCTGCATAATTACATAAGGCATTCATTATTTTTGTTTGAGCCTCCTACCATCAATGAGGCCAATGTGAAGGCCATGGAGATATAAAGTAGGGGAACACATGAAAAAAGTGACGACCCAAAAATGAATACAACATCCAAAAGAAAGGGAGCAAATACCTCTTGAATACATTGTGAGAAAGATGGACATGAAGAAGGAAATTGCTGGAAGCTGCACCCTCTCTTGAGACCTTAGAGAAATAACAAAAAGGGGAAGCAGAAGACATCCACCACCATATAGCAAAACCAAGATTTTGAATCCAAGGAATTTGGAAAGTTCATAGTTGCAGGATTTACACAAGGTAGACCAATTGAGCTGGTGTCTTATTCTAATGATGAAATGAAGCTTATAGTTGTTGGGATCACAATAGAAGCACCCATAGACTAGGGTTCCAATTCGGGTGATGAAACAAAAATTTCAAGAGATATCGTACCAAAGATGAAAAGGACACTTACTATGGAAGAGTTCCAAAAACTTGAAGAGACTAAATGAACCATCCAAGTAGAAAATAAGAAGCTAATAAGTCTCCTACAAGAAGAAAACGAAGAAAAATAAATGTTGCTATGCTAGTTACAAGCTAAGGATGAGGCCTTGGGAAATATGTAGCATAACCAATTCGTGCTAAAAATCAACCCTTCAGTTTCATGTACTTTTCATGATGATGAATTTGCTACTTTTGAAAAATAGACTACAGGGATTGGATCCAATTTGTTGAAGGAGATGGGGTATAAGGGAAAAGGCCTCGACATCAATGGCCAAGGCATCATAAACACCATCGAAATCGATGAATTACCGCATGATGCAGGAATTAGATAAAACAAAAAGGAAATGGGAGAAAGCTCCAATACAAATAGTGACGAGTTAATGACAGATGAAGAAATCCCTTCCTTGCAGTCCGGTGATAGTGAGGGATCCATGAACACTTATCGCAGGAACACTAGGGGAAGGAAACCCATAAAGTTTTGAGGAAAAATAATCATTATAGTTTTTCCAATGAAGTGGGACACCAACAAGCTAGGTATGTAATGATATATGCCCCAGAAGCATCGATAGAGGAGCCGAAAGGTGAACATGTTGAACAAATGAATCCGCCACATCCACGGTGGTCTTCTTTATTAAGTAGGTTTTTCTAGAGGTAGTAGCTAGTTATGGCCACCATTGTAGATAATACGTTGCAAGTAAATGTAAATGTGATGGTGTGTTTCCCATCACTTCGAAACGCAATGATGATGTTTTGGCCTTTCCTTATCAGTAGTTGAGGTATTGATTATTTTTATGTAATCCTTGGCCAATGAGTGTGTGCTATAAACTCTTGGCAATGATGGGTTTCTGAGTCATGTTTGGTGTGCATGATTGCAAATGATGTACTAGTTTTGCGTAAAGGAGATTGAAAGTGGGGTTTTGAGTGTGTTAATTCTTTTGGCGTCTAAAAGCTCCACATTTGGGAGAAATGATCCAGGTGGATCGAACAGGTCCAAGTATAAGTGGCTTAAGTACAAAGGCTCAAAAATAAAAGTGTCAGAGATGTGGTAAACTTAGTTTGAAGTTGAAGAACTCGTATTTCTGGTTGCAACGTTGCAGATGACACTCAATTCCAAGTATTTATGAAGGATTTAGGAGCAGTCAAAGTTTGAGGGTTCACTTGATGATGCGGTAGCTTAAGGAGGTGAAAATTTTGCAAAAACCCAGTGACCAGATACTGGCCAATCTCAACCAGATTCCAAGAGAAATTGTGGGATAGCTAAATTGTTTCCTTGCCCCAAATTCTAGAATTTTCAAAAATATTCAGTTGGCTAAAATCAAATAAAAAATAAAATAAAAAATATACATATTTTTGGAGGGTGGGTCATGACCTCTTCCCTCCCAATCCAATGGTCTTAACAAAAATATATTATAATAAGGGGTTTCAATGACCACGAGCCCATCTCCCCTACACTACATGAAAGCACCATATTAATATGGGTGGCAGGTGTTGTTAACTACACTTCCAACCCAACCACTCCACCGTAATGACTATATAGAGACAACGGAGTATGTGGGGTAGGCTGCCAAATGGGGGCCCGACCCCCCGCAACGTACCCATATTTATTATAAAATATATCTGTTGGGGTTTTGAAAAGGTGCCACAGTTATGTCAAATAATTTTCATCCTTATTTCAGAGGGGACGGGGTTTGACCACTCGACCCCCTCCCCCACATTATGGATCTTAACCAACTTAGCAAGTGGACTCCTTGGGGAGTCCCCACAACCTTTTAATATATAAACCTGCAATTCATAAGTGTGCCTAGGCATGCCAATAGAGACACGAAGTACGAGATAGAGTGGAACCATGAGCGCTTTGTAGGAGCGGGGTTGAACCATGATCTGAGCCATTTCTAGAGGGTCTATATTTTCACTTTTTCAGAATCAAGAAATTTTATATGGATTCTGCACCACTCGGTGCCACGAATCTAACGGTTTTGTCCATTTCTTCATCATAGATCTCCAATTTTGAGGCACTTTCATGTTTGGAGGTATAAGAGTGTAATTTTTCATTTAATTCTTGTACTTTCATTTTTATTACCACTTAATGAAAGAGGGCCTCCCCAATAATTGAGCAGGGCCTGGAGATGTAGTCCCTCCTGGATGAACTATGATATGAATTCTACGTCTTCTCACATGATTTTAATTGGTTCTCTCTTCTTATGTTTATGCCTTTAAATTTTCTTGTTTAAGCTGCAATTTTTACATGTAATTCTTTAATACATCTCAATCAAAAGATTTTGGATCAGCTAAATTTCTGTCTTTTATATCTTCACCCTGATTTCTCATATGATTTATGATCTAATCTTGACATAGAAAGAAACTAGCAATACTTTCATCATTATGTATTTTGAGATTTTCATATTGAATTATGACAAATCAGAGTTTAGTAATTTTTACCTTGGCATTGCCTTGTTGCTAGATATTGGTAACCTCCTGAACCAATTTCCCGAACGTCGGCTCCAAGAGACTAAAGATATGATCTTGTTCTTGTCTTCCATACAATTAAATTGTTTTTTTTGAAGAGTGGTGGTCTGATAGATGTTGTTCCATCTTGATTGGTAATCTTGGTAGATCTTCCTTCTAGCTAGAAAGCATCTTTTTTAGGGCCTGCTCTGATTCCAATTGTTGGGAAAAATACCGAGTTGAGGGCGGGGGGGAGTTAATTAGTATTAAAAACTCACAATACTTTTCCTTAATTTACTAATTTCAATATGAAAATTCAATTAATCCAACTAGCATATGCATGCGAATTTATTTAAGGAAAATTATGTGTGCCCATTGAATTTATTATTCAGACAAAATTTTAGAAACATTACTTAGCCCAGTGCATCATTTATTCAGCATACATTTAGTAAGCAGTAAGAAGAAAATAAATCGTCACACATAAGCAACACACATTAATACCAGGATTTAAGGTGGAAACCCAAGTTAGGATAAAACCACCATTGTTTTCATCTTTGTATTCAATATTTATTATATAAAAAATGGTTTACAATATTGTACTGGCACATACTCATACTAACACGCAGGAACCCACCTGCAGAAGGCTGCAACCTTCTCTCATTGTCCAGCTATTACTGGAAGGGAGCTACGATCGCCTGCTCTCATTTATCAACAACTACTGCAAGGAAGATACAACCCCCTAAAATGATCACCAGTTCCTATTGGCCAGAAGCTTCAATTTCCAAACTAAAAGCTCTGGCCCTCAGAACCACTATAGACCACATTTCATGATTTTTCACACTAGATCCGACAACTTTTACTCAACAAAACTTGTATATCAACTGATAAAACCATTAACCAAATTCAAACAAAACAGTGAGATCACTGTAACTAGACCAAAAAAATTAACCCATACTTATGCATCAACATAAAAATTCAACTGCAACCTTGATCATTCATAAGACAAATTTATACACTACTTTAATTATGACAACCTGCATGTATACACACTTTTCTATGGAGAAACATACATATAGATCTTAATATACTAATAATAGAGTTCAAACTTACAATAGATCAGAGATATGCAAAATTATTTTTCCTATTTTATAAAGCCCTTATACAGTCAGTAGCATACATAATTTTAATAAACTAATCACCGATCTTTATACACAATCAACTAGCCGCATACTTAGTACTCAAACAACACAAATCTATATGAAGACATCATTAACAGACATTAGAAATACAACAAAAATGATTATACATTTCCATGAGCATTCTTCAGTAAAAACCCTGGCTTGCATACATGCCTTGCATAAGAAAAATCCATGATTGTATGCGCTTCTTCCAAAACCAACTTACGTATAGATATCACTGAATAAATACATGCCTTTGATGATCCGAACACACATCTATACATGCCTTCGACATGAAAAACCCGGGTATACATATTTAAATAATTCAAGATTGCGGCACACTTCAAAACAAAAAACTTACTCAGATCATACCCTTCATTTCAACAAACATGCACCAGACCACAGATCTAAACAACTCATAAACAGATCATGTAATTACATAGTCATTTCAGGCCTAGAGGTCCTGATCCATTGTTGTATTCATAAGTGCATCATAATATTAGATCTATCAATTTATTATAGCCTATTCGTTGCTGATATACTTCATATTGAAGAATTCATTCAATTCACATACTCATACACACTTAGTACTATGATCTTCACCTCCTTATATAGTGTGAGCCTTAGCCAATACCATGAGCCAAAACCACATAGGTGCCAATCATATTCTTCGAAAAGATAAAATAATTGTTACTACGCTCAATATTGTGGGCTAATACCATGGTAAATTACCCCCAGTATTATATAATTATAACACTAGATAATACACAGCTTTTCTTCTACGTACTAACGTGTATACGTGCTTTTGCCTTTATCGACTCGCATATAGTTCCTTAAATATGTGCTTTATTCATCTTCTGATTCTGATCTGTAAAGATTTTGTCCCATCATTCAGATATTATGTTCCAACATTGTGCCACCTCTAAGCTTATCTATAACCAATATACTTTGCATTTTACAAGTGGGTTTCCATCAACGAAAACACATAAAATCATAATGCCAACACTAGATGGGCATTTCAATACGCAACCAATAAAATGCCGAATAGAAATATGAAGTAAATTTATAAGATAGGAAATAAGGAATAAAATACCTAATGAAATAAGGAAATAGAGCTAATATTTCATCTAGTTCTTGACCACACAAATGGTGGCAGAATACCTAAAGAACTTAGCTATCTAACTTGTGCTATAATAGTTGATTTTAAAATAAGTCTTAATAATTTTAGCTTATGAAGATAGTACATGTACATTCCAATATCATTATAGCACATGGTATAATGGAAACATGAGGATATAATGGAATAAAAAAAACCATAAGTGGACATGAGAGAGCCTTTTTCATTTAGTAAGTAAGTACGAGGTGATCAGTAACTAATTTCTGATTCTCAGATAGTTGAGTTAACAAGACATAATCTTGTCGCCAAATTTAAAGAAAATCTTTGAAAAATAACAACACGTCTGAAATAATGAATGTGGAAAAAATAAATTTTTCTATGGTAACTCGCATCATAGCTCAATAATTTATTCCTAAAAAATAGTTAATGATGTAATCGTAGTTTGGGTAGGAAAGTGGTACTAACAAATTACGATGAGTTGTAGTCTCTTCAAGATTTCAATAAGAAACGTAGGATAGACAAAACACCAGCAAGAGGTAAATATATACACGGAATGCACAATTTTATGGTATATAATAAAATTGTAAATAAGATATAGAAATTAGGATCGCAGGTGGTAGCTAGCATTATATATATAACTATATACCTAGGAAAGTTCATTCAAACTAAATTTAAGCTTAGTTTAAAAAAATATGTATTAAAACTTGAAACTATATGTTTTGAAAAAATATGTTTTCAATTTTTACTATAAGATATATATAAATAAAAAAAACTCTTACGCAACAACGATCGGATAATGCGGAAAGAAGGGAAAGTGTTGTGAACTTTTTTAGAAACTCACCTAGAATCAGCGGTTGGGATTGAAAATTTGGGCTAATATAGGAGTATGGAAGGTTATTTCCTATAATAATAATATCCTAACCATGGATATTAACTGATTAATAGAAAATTAGAATGAGGTGGATAAGATAGTATGTGAAAGATTTGGTAAATATGAGTTATATAACTAGAGAAAATAGGATTGCTTTTAGAAATTTGGAAATGAGTTTGAAAAAGAAGGTTATAAAGAGTCTGTGGAGGTAGAACTTACTATTGGAAATTTAGTACAAAATTTTAAGATGAGAATATTGTTGAACCAAATGTGATTCAAAAGTGGTAAACTATAATGGTACAGTTCATGTAATACCCCTAATTTATAGTTCTTATATTTATGTAGATAGGACAAAGACTATGTGGAACTATGGAAAAATTATTTTGTTGGTGGAAATATTTTAATAAATAATTATTTATGGAAATTATGGAAATTTTGTAAAGACGGAGCAATATAGATATGGAAATTCCTATCCGTGAGGATGGGTTAGAATTTCATACTTTCCCAAATTTTCGAAAAATATCCTTTGGAGAAAAAAAATAATTTAAATTAGATAGAAGAAAATATCTAATAAATCCCCATTAAAGAGGAAAGTTACTAGGAAGATGTAAGAAAATCAACGCTCAAGGAAAGCGAGTTTTAAGGAAAAAATTTGTGGAAAAAATAAAAGTAAAGCCTAGGCTATGGGAAACAACAACCCATAATAACGAGACATTGTTATGGAAACTTCTTGGGGAAAGTTCGCTTAAAATTTCCATCACTAGGGTGAAAAGAGGTTTTCAACACTAGGGAAAATTGATCTCTGCTCGAGGAATAGACTGGAGGAGAAGCTTGTGCTTGAGAGGAAATTTTGTCTTTAGAAATTGGTATGCAGCATGTAGAAATTTTATATTCACTTTCTTGTGTTTTAGTAATGAATGGAAGCATTAAATTGTCTAAGTTAATAGACAGATTCTACATCGTAATAAGGGATTAATGTGATATTAACCAGGTTGGATTCATGGTGTAGGTTAGTCTCATATGCCTTTACAATACTCTGTTATGTACAGTTTCATTATTGTGTTAGGTACAGTGTTGATACTGTGATCTATATAGTAGACTAATGTATTGTAGATGTATATAATTACAATATGTTTAATTCTAAAACCAGAAAGGGTTATGACTAGAGGGTAAAGGAATTCTACCTATTTATATATGAGAAGAAGTACAATAAACAAGATAATTTTTAGAAACTAAGTTAAACAAAAATTATTGCTACAATGATAAGAAAAAAAAATGAAAACTTAGAGACTATGCTAAGACATATTTAGCTTTGGGAAAGTAATATTCTTTAAATTTTCTGGAAGGAAGAAATAATAATGAATTCTGCTACTTCAACCTACTAAGACAAAAAATAAAATAATTGAATGCATGATACAATATAGAAAAATACAATTGGTAAGTATGGATAGTGAGGGAACCTTGAGTTTCACAAGGACCAACATAATTCAGAATCATACTTGGGAGAGAGAATAAGTGAGAATAGAAAGAGCCAAAAAGAACAATAAATAAAAAGTATTATTGTGTAAGGGACAAAGAGATACCTTAGCTGAGCACGTTGTAGTGACGCTTCTTATTCTACCTGGGTATACTAATGAAAGAATGTTGTGAGTGAAGGGATCCTCCAATATATATGTTGTGTAACCAGCTCCAAAAATAGAAGAAAAGAGATATCAACGCCTTAGAAATGAGCCAATTCGAGGGGGAAACCTCCAATACATTACATAAATGAACAATTCTTGGATGATAAAATTTACAAAACCTCCCTTCTATATATAGGATTCCATGGGGCCATAATGTAATCCTAGTGGGCCACAATGTAATCCTAGCCGACCTAACAATAATAATTTAAGGGCCCAATAATAACAAAATGGGGGTTACAAGGGTACAATAATAACAATAAGGGGTTTACACTAACAATAATAAGGGGCTATACTAGTGATATAGGGACCTAACATGCCCCTCTCCTTCAAAAAAGTGTTGTCCTCAACACTTGAGTAGCTTTGGGTGCTTCTGTATAAAATTCTCATCCTCCCATGTAGAATCTTCAGTGGGTAAGTTCTTCCACTTGATGAGATACTCTGAAATTGATCGATTCCGTAGTTGTCGAGTTCTTTTTTCCATGACTGCTTCAGGTTCCAATATGATTTTCCCTTCTCTCATCAAGTTCTGGCAATATTGTTTGAACTGGAATATTTTCACCTATAACCTTCTTTAAGCATGAAACATGGAAAATTGGATGCACTCGTGAAGAAGCAGAAGCTCCAATTTGTATGCCATAGTACCAATCTTTTGCAACACCTTGTAAGGACCATATTACTTTGGCGATAATTTATTATCCTTCTTAGCTTGCTTGAGGGACATTTGTTTGTATGGTTGTAGCCGTAAAAATACCCAATCTCCTACGTCAAAACTTCTCTCGCTGCGATGTTGATCTGCCTGTTGTTTCATTCGATTTTGTGCCAAATTCAGGTTATCCTTTAAGAGTTGGAGAACTTCTTGTTGATGCTCAACGTGATCTTCCACTGCTTGAACCTTCGAATTTTCCCTTAAAGATGATGTGATCGATGGTGGATGATATCCATAAAGTGCCATAAATGGGGTCATTTTTGCTGCAGTATGGAAGGAAGTGTTATACCACCATTCAGCGAGAGGTAACCACTTGACCCATTGTGTTTTTTTATCAGATACAAAACAACTAAGATATCCTTCCAAACATTTATTTACTATCTCAGTTTGACCATCAGATTGAGGATGATAAGATGAGCTATGAGCTAATTGAGTACCCAAACAAGAAAATAACTTCGCCCAAAAATTTCCAGTAAAAATGGGATCTCTGTCGCTCACAATAACCCTTGGGCTTCCATGTAGCTTTTGAATTCTGTCCATAAATGTAGTAGCAACTGTACTTGCTTTAAATGGAAGAGATAATGCACAAAAGTGTGCATACTTGGTAAGTCTATCAACTACCACCATGATGACACTCTTTCCTTCGGACTTAGGTAAACCTGTGATAAAATCCATTGAAATCTCCTCCCAACGTTGACTTGGAATGGATAAAGGTTGTAGAAGTCCTGGGGCCTTAATTGTTTCCACTTTATTCTGCTGGCAAACCAAACATTCCGCCACAAACTTTCGAATATCAGATTTAAGGCCATCCCAAAAAAATTCTTTCTTCACCCTGCGGTAAGTTTTTAAAAATCCTGAGTGTCCTCCTAAAGGAGAAGTGTGCAATTCCAGAAGAATCTTTTGTTTTAGTTGGGAATTCTTACAAAGATATAATCGATCTTTGTACCATAAGGAATCATTTTTCCAACTAAATGTATCAGATGTACTAGGATCTTGCTGCAACTTTTGAATGAGTGTCCATACATCTTTCTCCTTCTTCCATTCATCTCTTGCTTCGGTTATCCAATCTGGTTGGATAATAGAAATGGCACAAAGCCATGCTTCCACCTCTTCATTCTTTCTTGAGAGTGCATCTGCAACAACATTAAGCTTTCCTTTTTTGTAGATTATTTCAAAGTCATAACCCAACATCTTTGTGACCCATTTTTGCTGCTCTTCTGAAGATAGTCATTGTTCCAAAAAGTGTTTAAGACTATCATGATCAGTTTTTACCTTGAAGTGTCTTCCCATTAGGTAAGTTCGCCATTTCTTTAGTGCATGTAGTATTGCTAACATTTCCTTCTCATAAATAGGTTTCTGTAAATACTTTCCTTTGATCGGACGACTTTCAAAAGCAATGGGTCTTCCTTCCTGCATTAAAACTGCACCAATTCCATTTCCTGAGGCATCACATTCCACAATAAAGGTTTTTGTGAAGTCCGGCGTAGCTAAGACCGGTGCTAGGCACATTGCCTCTTTAAGATGTTCAAAGGCCTTAGTTGCTTCAGGAGTCCATGAAAATGCATCTTTCTTCAATAATGTTGTTAGAGGTGCTGCTATTCTCCCATAATTCTTAACAAACTTGTGATAATATCCTGTTAACCCAAGAAATCCTCGCAACTGCTTTATGGTTGTGGGGACTTTCCATTCCTTAATGGCTTTAATTTTGTTAGGGTCTACTTTAACACCCTCGTGATATACAATATGACCCAGATATTCCACCTCTTGTACTCCAAAGAAACATTTGGATGTTTTTGCATATAATTGTTTCTCCCGCAATAGTTTGAGCACCCTGTCAACATGTTCAACATGATCCTTCCAAGACCTGCTGTAGATTAGTATATCATCAAAAAATACTAGCACAAATTTTCTAAGGAAGGGTTTGAAAATGGAATTCATCAACCCTGAAATGTAGAAGGTGCATTGGTAAGGCCAAAAGGCATGACCAAAAATTCATAATGACCCTCATGAGTTCGAAATGCTGTTTTTGGAATATCTTCAGTCTTCATTCTAATTTGATGATATCCCGAACGAAGATCCAACTTGGTAAAATAAATTGCTCCATGTAATTCATCCAATAATTCATCAATCACAGGAATGGGAAATTTATCTTTAACGGTGAGCTTATTAAGCTCCCTATAATCCGGACACATTCGCCATGATCCATCCTTCTTGTGTACCAATACTACAGGAGCAGAGAAAGAACTTTGACTAGGTTGAATTATACCCACTTCTAACATTTCTGCAATCATACGTTCAATTTCGCTCTTTTGGAAGTAAGGATATCTATAAGGCCTGATGTTTGGAGGAACACTTCCTGGAATCAAATGAATAGCATGATCATGATCACGAATAGTTGGGAGTCCTTTGGGAGTTTCAAACACCTTGGAATGATTGTCCAAGACTTGCTGGAGATCTGTAGAAATAGATGATTTTGATGTCGAAACTTCTAGTGAGCATAATTGTGCAATTATGCCTCGTTGTTCTTTCTTTAGAAGCTTTTTCATGACATTAGAGCTTATTATCCTTCCCGACTTCCCTTCAATACCTCGTAATTCGACTTCCTTTCCGTCTGAAAAAAATTTCAAGAAAAGTTCTCGAAAATTAAGAGCTACCGTCCCCAAAGATTGTAACCATTGTACTCCTAGTACAACATCAGCGCCTCCCATAGGAATGGAAAGCATTGGAATAGTCAATACATATTCCCCCATTTTTAGCTTGATATTATGGCATTTTCCAGAGCAATTTATATTTCCTCCATTTGCAACCATCACTTAACATTCTGGTGCTGGGTATAGGAAACAATTTAATTCCTTGGCTACCTTACAATGAATAAAATTATGGGTGCTACCTGAATCAATCAACACTATTACCTTTTTCTTCTTGATTTGTCCTTTTATCTTGAAAGTTTGAGGAGTGGTAATTCCTGCCAGTGCATTACACGATATGGTTGGATTCATTTCTTCCTCTTCTATGGCTGGTTCTTGGTGTATATCCTTTTCTTGTTCATTTTCTTCTTCCTCTTCACAATCTATGTAAAATAATTTCTTCTCAGCACACTTATGACCTTTAGTGTATTTGCTATCACAACTGTAGCAAAGCCCTTTTGCATTTTTTTCTTCCAATTGTTGTGGTGTCAACCTTGTAGGTTGTGGAAATCTAGGCGTAGCAACACTTCCTTCTTTATAGAATTGAGTGATAGGCTTCCTTGTCACCATTATTTTACATTCAACTTTTCTTGCCAACCTGAATGCCTTCTCTAATGAATCTGGTTCCAAAACGCGAACTTCATGTTGGATATTATCCTTTAAAGTTCCTATGAAGAGATCGATCCTGTGTTCCTCTGGAATATCAGTTACCCTTATATTCAATTTTTGGAATTCCTCAATGTGCTGCCCCACTAAACCCTTTTGTTTGAGATTTATCAATTGGCTAAAGAAGGTGTTGCTCTTTGTATCCTCATAATGTGCTATCATTTCTTTCGTAAAAATTGACCAAGTGACAATTTTTTTACGGGAGAAAAGCCATCGATACCATACAAATGTATTTTGTTCTAAATGTAAAGTTGCAATGCGTACCTTTTGTGTGTTTTGCACATTATGGAGATCAAAATATTGCTCCATTTGTAGTATCCATGTTAGAGGATCCTTTCCATCAAACTTCCTCATATCCATTTTTGGAATATGGTGGTTCTTCCCGCCAACATTAGAGTTTATGAAATCACGATTAACATTTATTTTGTTCTCATCATGAGGTTCTTCTACTATCTTTTCACCATTAGGAAACATTTCTTCTATCAACTTTGTCAAACCTTCGATGTCTGCTTTTAGATCATTCTTCATTTTTTCCATGTTGTTTTCCATGTTGTCTTTCATGTCATCCATCTTAGCTTCCATGCCAGCTTCCATGCCAGCTTCCATGCCATCCATCTTAGCTTCCACGCCTTTCTTCAAACTTTCCATCTTCGCTTCCACGCCTTTCTTCAAAACTTCCATTTCATTTTTTGTTGCTCTTTGCGAGAGTGAAATTTGTTGCACTTGCTCTTGTAATTTTGATAGATCATGTTGCAATTCTTCATCTTCATGAGTCATAGTAAAGCCTTCTGAAGGCTTAATGGGTGTTGAATTATTTTTACGGGGCATCTTTTAGAACCCAATACTGATATCTATTCTACAATATGCCCTTGGAATCAATTCAAATTGATTCTTCAAACAAGACTTATGCAATTCGGAAAACAAATACACACCCTTTTCTTGATTTTGAGGAGCTCGATATTGAAATTGGATTATATTTGTGATTGCAGCACTTCAATATCTGAAATTTATCAATGAAATACCCCTCTGAATTATATTTTTAATTCCATAGGTCTGACCTGATTTGGATTCTCCAAGACAAAGTTGTGTCCAATCTCCCACAATGACCTAATTATGGACTGGTTCAGTAGAGCAAACTTGTATGACTTGCCACGTGTCACTTTTTCATCTTTTGTGTTTGAAATTGATAGCCACGAAACTAAAGTCTGTGAACTTGCGACCAATTTTTACGGCACTCCAATCTGATGCTCAGAGATAGAGTTATTGAAATTTTCCCACGATCACCTATTTGAGATGAAATTCAGGAGCCTGAAAAAGCACTCCCTTCCACAGATCATATCTCAAAAAAAATTGCGAACCAAGCTCTGAAATTTTTTTAAGAATTTCCTCAGGATTTCTGCTTCTCACCATATGAATTTCAGACTCTGAACCTTCGTACAAAAAATTTTATAGCAAAAATTCCACGATGACCTATTTAGGAGCTTGAAAACAGACCTAACTTCCACAGATGATATCTCCGAAAATATTGTGAGCAAAGCTCTGAAATTTTTAGACAAGCTTCCTCAGGATTTGGGCTTCCCACCCTAAGAATTTTAGATTCTAAAACTTCGTATAAAAAATGTTATAGCGCAAATGCCACGATTTCCTGTTTGGAGCAGCGAAACCCTAGAATCCAAAGCTCTGATACCAAATGTTGTGTAACCAGCTCCAAAAATAGAAGAAAAGAGATATCAATGCCTTAGAAATGAGCCACTTTGAGGGGGCAACCTCCAATACATTACATAAATGAACAATTCTTGGATGATAAAATTTACAAAACCTCCCTTCTATATATAGGAGTCCATGGGGCCATAATGTAATCCTAGTGGGCCGCAATGTAATCCTAGTCAACCTAACAATAATAATTTAAGGGAAAAATAATAACAAAATGGGGGTTACAAGGGTACAATAATAACAATAAGGGGGTTACACTAACAACAATAAGGGACTATACTAGTAATATAGGGACCTAACAATATAAATATGGAAATAAAAATATGAGTAATCCAAAAATTACATAAAGTATCGAAATAGCCTAAAGGTGTAAGAATGCTAGGATAGGTTGTACTAGTCATCTCCTTCAACAAAAGTTTTGGTATGAGAAAAATATCAAACATAGGCAGCCACAATCCACATTATAAATTCAGATCATAAAAATGAAATGATACACAAAAGGGAAAATTAAAATCAGAATTAAATGTACATCAATGCCCAAAATGAGAAATAGAACATGGGTAAGAATGGTTGTGCCAAACCTCGAATGAGGAACTAAAACTGCGTTACAAAATTGAATGAAAAACTTAAGGGGAAGAACACCCATATAGTTTACGCATTTCTCTTGAGCAGTGTGAAGGGAAACAACCGAGATTTTCTTATGCAAATGCCATGAATATTATAAGGAGGAAAAACCAAATTGCAAGATAATTCGAAGAAAAAATACAAAAAGAAATACTCAAAAGTAAATGGAGCGAAGCGTAGCATATACTCTACTTAAATAGCCAAGAGAATTAAAACCAAAAGCGTATGGGCAAGGCAAAGATTAGCTAAAATCTCTCATGAATGTATGGATTTAAAATACTACTAGGAGCAGAATGAAATTCAAAATGTAAAACGTGGGTTTTAATTAAAAAGAGGAATCACAATTTCCTTAGGTTCACAAGAAAATGAATATACCTACACGACAAATAAGCTAATGGGTACAACGAAAAAATAGTTACCAAACTCAAAATTTAATGAAAGTAACAATTTTCATACGGTCTCAGAAAAATGGCAATCTCAAGTATCATTAGACCCAGATTTAATTGACTATTCTAATTTTGGGTTACATATTAGAAATTATTCAAATTCAAACATACACCAAATAGAACATAGGTTTCCAATACCTCGTCTAACATATTCGATGCACAAAAATCAAGCCAGAAATAAAATAGGGGGAAGGACTCCTAATCAAATAGGCCATGTAACATATCAAATGCATAGTGCTAAACCCAAAATTTTTGGGGGTGGAATTCATACTAAACCTAGGATTGAAATGATATACAAAATATACATAAACCCAAAATATAAATAATTTACAAAGGTGGAAACTCTAAAACCAAGTTGCATAAAAAATCCGCTTACCTTGTATTGGAAGAAAAGGGGTCAGGTGACTTTGACACGTAATCTAATGACTTGTCACCAAAACATTGCGAGACAAGGGAGAAGCCTCTACCCAAATGACCATGCAGAAAAACAGAGGGTTTCCTTGCAACGTAAGTGAAGAACCCACTGTGAGATATGTATTTCAAATATAAAGAAAATAAAGTACATAGAACCAAGGAATAAGGGGGTTACACTAACAACAATAAGGGACTATACTAGTAATATAGGGACCTAACAATATAAATATGGAAATAAAAATATGAGTAATCCAAAAATTACATAAATTATCGAAATACCCTGAAGGTGTAAGGATGCTAGGATAGGTTGTCATCGTCAACTCCTTCAACAAAAGTTTTGGTATGAGAAAAATATTAAACCTAGGCAGCCACAATCCACATTATAAATTCAGATCATAAAAATGAAATGATACACAAAAGGGAAAATTAAAATCAGAATTAAATGTACATCAATGCCCAAAATGAGAAATAGAACATGGGTAAGAATGGTTGTGCCAACCTCGAATGAGGAACTGAAACTGCGTTACAAAATTGAATGAAAAACTTAAGGGGAAGAACACCCATATAGTTTACGCATTTTTCTTGAGCAGTGTGAAGGGAAACAACCGAGATTTGCTTACGCAAATGCCATGAATATTATAAGGAGGAAAAACCAAATTGCAAGATAATTCGAAGAACAAATACAAAAAGAAATATTCAAAATTAAATGGAGCGAAGCATAGCATATACTCTACTTAAATAGCCAAGAGAATTAAAACCAAAAGCGTATGGGCAAGGCAAAGATTAGCTAAAATCTCTCATGAATGTATGGATTTAAAATACTACTATGAGCAGAATGGAAATTCAAAATGTAAAACGTGGGTTTTAATTAAAAAGAGGAATCACAATTTCCTTAGGTTCACAAGAAAATGAATATACCTACATGACAAAGAAGCTAATGGGTACAACGAAAAAATAGTGACCAAACTCAAAATTTAATGAAAGTAACAATTTTCATACGCTCTCAGAAAAATGGAAATCTCAAGTATCATTAGACCCAGATTTAATTGACTATTCTAATTCTGGGTTACATATTAGAAATTATTCAAATTCAAACATACACCAAATAGAACATAGGTTTCCAATACCTCGTCTAACATATTCAATGCACAAAAATCAAGCCAGAAATAAAATAGGGGGAAGGACTCCTAATCAAATAGGCCGTGTAACATATCAAATGCATAGTGCTAAACCCAAAAATTTTGGGGGTGGAAGTCATACTAAACCTAGGATTGAAATGATATACAAAATATACATAAACCCAAAATATAAATAATTTACAACGGTGGAAACTCTGAAACCAAGTTGCATAAAAAATCCGCTTACCTTGTATTGTAAGAAAAGGGGTCGGGTGACTTTGACACGTAATCTAATGACTTGTCACCAAAATGTTTCGAGACAAGGGAGAAGCCTCTACCCAAATGACCATGCAGAGAAACAGAGGGTTTCCTTGCAACGTAAGTGAAGAACCCACTGTGAGATATGTATTTCAAATATAAAGAAAATAAAGTACATAGAACCAAGGAAAATGTAGCACAGAGGCTACATGAGGTGAATATCAAGTCTGAACACTCTACAAGGTTCCATGCAACATAGATAAAACACACATTAGTAGCTAACCTAGATATTTTTAGAACTAATACGACTATGCAATCATGCTAACCATAAAATGCATGGAAAGCACTGTAAAATCCTTACCTTTGAGGTCATGGTGAAGAAATGCTATGGGAAACACGATTTTGTTTCCAGAGATAGCATGCTAAGAACATAGAGGATTGATTTCAAGGAGGAATCAAGCTATTCTGGCTCTAGAAATCGAGTTGCAGGTTCAATATATGGCAGCATAGCTCCCTTAGGCATGATAGACGTTAAACCACGTAGTGAAATATTGAAATGATGAAGAGAAGGGCAGGTAAAACACTTTTGGGTTTTCTTAATGATTATGAGTTGTATATCTTTCCTCTATGTTCTCAACCATTTATTTGTGGCATCAATAACAATGACATCCATGTTATATCACATGTCCTCTGCCGCATGGTTCATTTTGAGTGAGACATGTCATCAAGGTAGGGTCAATAAATTAAAGTGCGAAATGAAATTATGAGAGGGGTGCTAAAGCCTTTGTTACAAACTATAGTAGGACCATAGTTATGTCTAATATGGGAGTGAGGGTCTAGAGAGTTTACACTAGTAGGACTATAGATATGTGAAATAGTAGAGTTAGAAATAGAATGTAGGTTAATATTTGTGAAGGTAGATTAATGTATGTAAAGGTAGTTCAACAATATTAACATATGAAATGTACATGTAAATAACTAAAGAGTTAGGATTCACTCACCCTAGTAAGGATCCAACTTTCTAAGACATTATTAGTAATAATCTTAGGTAACGATTAATGGTTAGAGGACCATTGTAACATTATAATACATGAATTTGATTTAAAATGTTAATATGATAAAGGAGGGATGACGATCATTAAACCAGAAAAGTACGTGATGAAAAAGAAATTGGGGACATGAAAAGTGGAATCAGAGTCCATGTTAAAACACCGGGCTTATGGAACCCAACACTATAGATTCTGTTGTCTGGAAATTTTAATTGTTTGGTTAAAAATAGTTTTACAAAAATGATCAGTACATATTATGGTTTATTAATGTTAATGGTTTAATGTGCATCAAATATAAGGTGCTCACATAATTATAGCTATTGTCATGTCAGGAAGAGAATAGTTGCATGTGGAATTGGGGAAAGAGGATATCCCTCCAAATTCCAACACCCAGAATGCTGGAAATTATCAAAAACTTGTAGCAGGAAATGGTTCAACTAAGGAGTAGAGATGAATGTTTACTGCAAGCTAGCAATGAACAAGAGATATTGATAAGAGAATTTACCCCTAGATCAAGTCAATAAGATGGATAACGAGAAAAAATTAAAACAAAGGAAACATAAACAAACTCAGAGATGTTTGAGAGTGGGGAGGAGTTTGGGAAAGATGAATCTAAGTACAAAAGGAGGAAGGAGTTGTAGGGGGAATTATGCAAGATCATTTCTTTGATGGAGAGAAGGAAGAGGATATAGATGCTTGGATCCTGAATATGGTAAAATACTTTAGAGTATACGAGTACATAAGAAATATGAAGGAAATTTTTTAAATTTACCAATTGCAAGGTAAAGCCACACTTTAGTGGGAGGAGAACAAAATTATACACTTCGTGGAGGAAAAGAAAGTCTCATGGCAAGATTTTTCTAGAGAATTTTAAATCTCGATACCTTAGTGAAAGGTATCATGATGACAGAGCTAAGGTCGGTGAATCTTAACATTGATGAATTTGCGATGAATTTCACAGATGTACTTCACTATGTACCATACATTAGAGAAGAAAAAGAAAAAGTACATAGATTTTTAAATTTTGTATCCATAATATACAAAGAGAGAATTGAGTTTGATAACCCGAAGAATATGGATGAAGCTATTAGAAAATCCTGACTGTGCTACCAGCAATTTAAAGGATCAAATAATCACTTGAAAATTTGGAAAAATAAAGAGAAAGGAAAGGCTGAAACAATCTAAAAAATACTTAAACCATCTTATCTAAAAATTTTTAGAGGAAACCACCAGCGGAAAATATTCAGTAAAGGTGGAGAAAGTCAACCAGCCCATTCTCACATAGGTTCCAAGCCCATGGAAGGGAACAAAAAATGATATGAAATGGTAAAACCCAATCAACCATTGAAGGGCTGGGGGTTTGGAGAACCTCACATGTTACGAGACTTCCCACACTACCCCCATGCTATTCAAAACATTCAAGCAGTGCACGAGGCAACAACAACGAATGATGTTGCTAGAAGCATTCCCCAAATCAATGCCACATTATAATATCAAAAGGCCAAACATAAATCAAACATGATTTAAATTGAAGGTATCATTTCCAACCAACTTGTATACCTTTTAATTCATTCTGGAACTAGTTTAAGCTATATAAGTCCACACATAGTGGAAAAATGGAAATTGTAGACAAAAAGGTTTCAACACTCTTGGTTGGTGCAATTCACTAGAGAAACCAAACAAAAGATAACCCATAAATTACATAATTACCCTATAAATATGAATGGTTATATTACATATATGAATCTGAATATTATCCCCTTCGGATCTTATGACTTGTTGGTTGGTATGGATTGGCTGGAGCAATAGAAGGTAGTAGTAAACTGCTTAGAAAAAGCTGTAAATCTTACAAATGCACTAGGAAAGTCAATTTTACTGAGAGGGAAACCAAAATATATGTCTGTTAGAAAAATTTGGCATTACAATTGAAGCAGGTAGAGGGAAAGGACTGTCCAATTTATGCTATAAAAAATGAGGATTCAGGATGGCAAGAAGAAAATGAACTTATAGAAAACTTACCAGTGATAAGGGACTTCCAGGATGTATTTCCTAAAGAAATTCCTTAGCTTCCCCCTCAGAGAGACATTTATTTCTCAATTGATATGGTACCAAGAGCCACCTTGATTTCCCAAGCCACATATAGAATGAGTACACGTGAACTGTTAGAATTAAAAATTTAGTTACACTAATTGTTAAAGAAGGAATATATTAGACCAAGTGTATTTCCATGGGAAGCGCTGGTTTTATTTTTCAAGAAAAATGATGGTACCATCACGATGTATATAGACTATAGACAATTAAATAAATTAACTGTAAAAATTTGGTACCCCATACCATGAATATACAACTTGTTTGATCAAGTAAGGGGAACGATCGTATTTTCACAAATTGATTTGAGAACTGGTCATCACCAACTTCGCATAAAATATGAAGACATCCACAAAACAACTTTCAAAACTCAGTATGGATGTTATGAGCTCATAGTCCTACCTTTCATACTCACAAATGCCCCTGTTACTTTCAAGTGTCTCATGAAAAATGTTCTACATAAACATCTGGATATATTTGTCCTAGTATTCATAGATGATATTTTGGTGTACTCTAAAAATAGAGAGGAACACCAAGAACACCTTCAAATAGTGTTGAAAACAGTAACGGACCACCAAATATATGTAAAACTCAGCAATTGTGAGTTTTACAAACCGAATATTTAGTACCTGGGACATGTTATTTCCAAAGAGGAGTTGGCGCTAGATCCAGAAAAAGTACGAGAAATTTAAATTGGACCGTATCCATAGATGTACCAGCAATCCGTTTATTCATGGGTATTTTCCTATATTGTCTCATATTTGTGAAGGTATTTTCTACACTAGCTTATCCTATTACCTTTTTGCAAAAAAAAAGCGTGAAGTTTGAGTGGACAACCAAGTGTCAACAAAGATTTGATAATTTGAAACAAAATCTAACTACTGCTTCCATCCTAAAAATTCTTGATCCAAAAAAGGACCTTATTGTGTGCATTGATGCTTGCATATAAGAACTGAGAGGAGTATTACTACAAGACAATGTACTAATAGATTATGAGTATAGGAAACTGAAAAAAACATGAGAAAAATTATTCAGTTTATGAATTAAAATTAGCTATTGTCATACATGCATTAAAAATGTGGCAACATTATCTCTGGGGTAAGAAATTTTCATTTATGACTTACCATATCAGTCTAAATTATTAATTTATCCAGACAGATTTGAATGCTATGAAGCCGATATGGTTAGATTTCCTTAGCGAATTTGATATGGAGATCAAACATATTAAAGGAAAGGAAAGCTAAATTACTAATGCCTTAATTAGACACTCTCATCAAATTTTGTCTTGCATAGGTAGTAGTGTAAAAATAAATATTGAATAACATATTCAAAAAGTTCTATCACAAGACCCGCGATATTTGGAATTGCAGAAAAAATTAGAGAAATCTGAAATCTCAAGGTATATGATGAATCAGAAAGGATTAATTATTTATAAATAGAGGTTGTATATTCCTAACATACCTACCTTGAAGAAAGTGATTTTGGATGAATTCCATAAGATACCTCATTCAGGTCATACGGGTTACCAAAAGATGGTGACGAAATTGTAGAAAAGTTTTCTTTGTCGTGGAATGAAGGAAAAAAAATTTGATTACCTGGCAATATATTTGGAATGCCAACAGGTAAAAGTAGAGCATAAGCATCCAGTAGGGCTGCTAAACCCCTTCTAATTCCAAAATGGAAATGGGAAGTGATGTCCATGGATTTCATCACAAGAATACCTCAGAGCAAGTATAAAAATGACTCCAGTACGGTAGTGGTAGACACGATAACACAGTTCGCATTTATTTCTAGTGAGATATACTTTTTGGAAAATGCAAGATGGCCAATGTGTTTATGAAGGAAAATTTTAAACTTCACAGAATACCAAATATTATCATCTTTGATAGGGATGAAAATTTCACATTCATCTTCTGGAAGACACTGTTTCAGGTGATGGGCAGACTGACAAGAAAACTCAAATACTAGAGGACATGCTTCGCATGTATGTAATGGATATACCCACTAGGTGGGAGGATTTTCTGCATTTGGCAGGATTTGCATACAACAACATATATCAAACATCTATTAAGATGGGTCCATTCAAGGCCTTATATGCGAGGAAATGCCATACTCCACTTAGTTGGAGTCAACCAGAGGACAAAATTGTACTTGGACCTGAGGAATTACATTAAATGGAACATACAGTATGACATAACATCGAATAAGCTGAAGACTGCGAAAATAGATATGTAGATAAAAAAATAATACATAAATAATTTAAGATTGGGGATCATTTGTACTTGAGGATCAAACATTGCAAGATTACCCTTGACACCGGTAGTTTTTCTAAGTTAGCACCACGATACTGCGGACCCTTGCAGGTTTTGGAATGAGTGGGCCCAATAGCATATAAATTGGCTCTATTTATTAATGTTAGAGTTAATACTTTTTTTCATTTTCCATTATTGAAAAAATATGTTCATGATCCTTCTCATGTGGTTGACCAGAATTTTATACAGGTGGAAATAAAAGGAGACTTTCATCCAGAACAACTTATTGGGATGGGAAGAAACCATGCTCTGTAATAGAATAATAGATCTGTGAAAGTGCATTGGAAGCACTTTACACATGAAGAAGCTACATGGGAGTGAGAAGAAAGTATGTAAGAAGTGTTCCCAACTTTGTTCAAAGAATAACAAGAGTTATCTGCTAACACCAAGGACAATTTTGTTGCTTTAGGGGGTTAGTATGGAATACCCTTGATTTAGAGCTCTTATGTTTATGTAAATATGACAAAGACTATGTGGAACTATGGAAAAATTATATTTTTTGTGGACATATTTTAATAAATACTTATTTATGAAAAATATGGAAATTTTATAAATATAGAGTAATAAATATCTAGAATTTCCTATCCAAGAGGATACGATAGAATTTCACACTTTCCCAAATTCTTCAAAAAAATCTTTTGGAGAAAAAAAAAATACAAATTAAATTAGATAGAAAAAATATCTAAGAAACGCTGAGTAAAGAGGAAAGTTACTGGGAAGTGGTAAGAAAACAAACCCCGAGGAAACGTGAGTTTCAAAGTAATATTTTTTGGAAAAAAGAAAAGTAAAGCCTAGGCTATGGGAAACAGTTACCTATAATAAGGGGACATCATTATGGAAACTGGTTGTGGAAAATTGGATTAAAAGTGTTATCACTTGGGTGACAATAGGTTGTCAACACTAGGGAAAATTGATCTTTGCTCGTGGAAGAGCTCTGAGGAGAAGCTTGTGGTTGGGAGAAAAATTAGTCTTTACATGTTGGTATGTAGCATGTAGAAATTTTATATTCAATTTCTTGTGTTTTAGTAATGAATGGAAGCATCAACTTTTGTAAGTTAATAGACAGATTCTGCTTTATAATAATGGATTAATGTGACATTAATTAGGTTGGAAATATGGTGTAGGTTAGTCTCATATGATTTTTCAATACCCTATTATGTACAATGTCATTATTGTGTTATGTATGTTGTCAATATTGTGTTCTGTACAATAGAATAATGTACTCTAGATGTATATAATTATAGTATGTTGATTTATAAACACACAAAGGCTTATGAATAGAGGGTAAACATCATCTACCTATTTATATATGAGAAGAAATACTAGAAATGAGATATATTTTAGAAACTAATTAAAACAAAATCTATTGCTAGAATGATGAGAAGAAAACTGAAAACTTAGAGACTATGCTACGACATATATAGCTTTGAGAAAGTAATATTATTTAAATTTTCTAGAAGGAACAAATAATATTGAATTCTAATACTTCTAGATACTAAGACAAAAAAGAAAAGAAGTGAATGCATGAAAAAATATATAAGAATACAGTTGGTAAGTATGGGAAGTGAGGGAACCATGATTTTCACACAGAACAACATAATTAAGAAGCATACCTATAAGAGAGAATAAGTGCGAAAATTAGAAAAATCCAAATAGAATGATAAATAAAAAATATTATTGTGTAAGGGATAGAGAGATACCTTACCTGAGCATGGTTTCATGACGTTGCTTGTTCCACCTATGTATACAAATCAAAAAATGTTGTGAGGGAATGGATCTTCTGACATATAAATATGGAAATAAACAAATGACAAATACAAAATTACCTAAAGTATAGAAATAACCTGAAGGTGGGAGGATGCGAGAATAGGCTTCCATCCTAATCTCCTTCAACAAAATTTCCGGTCTGAGAAAAGGATTAAACCTTTGTGGCCACAACCCAAATTATAAATTCAAATCATAAAAATGAAATTCCATGGAGAAGGGAAAACTACAATCAAAATTAAATGTACAACAATTCCCAAAACGAGAAATAGAACAGGGTTAAGAAGGGTTGTACCAAAGCTCGAATGAGACATTTAAATTGTGATATGAAATTTCAAGAAAACCTTAAGGGGAAGAACACCGAGATAGGTTACGCATTTTCCCTGAGTAGTGTGAAGGGAAACAACCTAGATTTTCTTACGTAAAGGCAATGAATATTAAAAGGAGGAAAAACCCCAATTGCAGGATAATTTGATGAACAAATACAAAATAAATACTCATAAGTAAATGGAGAAAGGTGTAGCATATACTCTACTTAAATACCCAAGAGCGTTTTGAGAGCCGTATGGGAAAAGCATATATTAGCTAAAAGATCTCATGAATGTATCAATTTCAAATACTACTATCAGTAGAAAAAAAATTCAAAATGTAAAACCTAGGATTTAATTAAATAGAGGAGACGCAATTCCCTTCGGTTCACAACCAGATGAATAAAATAGTAGTACAAAGAAGCTAATGGGTACATCAAAAAACCATTGACTAAAATAAGAGTGCAATGGAAGTAACAATTTTCATATGCTCTCACAAAAATTCCAAACTAAATTATTAGTAGACCCTGATTTAATTGAAAATTTGAATTATGGGTTACATATCAGAAATTATTCAAATTCGAATATACCCCAAATAGAAAAGAGGTTTCTAATACCTCGTTTAACATATCTAATACATAGAAATCGAGCCAGAAATCAAATAGGGAGAAGGACTCCAAATCAAATAGGCCATGTAAAATATGAAACATATAGTTCTAAACCCAGCAATTCTGGAGGTTGAAGCCATGCAAAATCCAAGACTGAAACACTATACTAAATATACATAAACACAAAATATAAATATTGTACAAATGTGTAAACTCTGAAACTAGGATGCGTAAAGAATCCACTTACCTCGTATTGGAAGAAAAGGGGTTGGAGGAATTTTACACATATCCCAATGACTTTTCACTGAAAATTTGTGAGACAAGGTAGAAGCCTTCACCCAAATGACCACGTAGATAAATAGAGGGATTCCTTTCTGCGTAAGTGAATAACCCATTGTGAGACATGTATTTAAAATATAACGAAAATCAAATACATAAAACGGAGACAAATGTAGCATAGAGGTTACCTGAGGTAAATGTCGAGTTTGATCATCCTATGGGGTTCCCTGCAACACAAATAAAACAAAAATTTCTAGCTAACCTGGAGATTTTAATAACCAATATGAATATGCAATCTTACTAACTAGAAAACACAGGGACTTCACCATAAAATCCTTACCTTTCAGGACATGGTGAAGAAATTCTCTCTGCAGCACCATTTTTTTTCCACAGCGAGCATGATAAACACATATATGGTCAATTTCAAGGAGGAATCGAGCTACCATGGATCTTGAAATCGAGTTCCCAGTTAATTCCATGGTGGCATAGCTCCCTCAGGCATTATGGCCGAAAACCATGCAGTGAAATATTGAAATGAGGAAGAGAAGGGAAATTAAAACCCTTAGGGTTTTCTAATGCTTCTGAGCTATAGATATTTCCCCTATGATCTCAATCAGTCATTAGTGGCATCGATAAGGGTTAAGGCCATGTAAGGGCACGTGGCCTATGCCACATGGTTCATTCTAAGCGAGACATGCCATCAAGGTAGGGTCAACAAATTAAACTATGAGATGAAATTATGAGAGGGGTGTTAAAGCCTCCGTTCCAAACCATAGTAGACCATACATATGTTTAATATGGGAGTAAGGGTCTAGAGAGGTTACCCTAGTAGGACTATAGGTATGTGAAATATTATATTTAGGTACAAAGTATAGGATAATATTTGTGAAGGTAGAATAATGTATATAAAGGTAGGTTAGAAATATTAAGCTTTGAAATGTACATGTAAATATGTAAAGAGTTAGGACTTGTTTAACCTAGTAAGGTGTAACACCCCTAGTTTTATGTTTTTTTCAAGTTATACATTTGAAATTCAATACAAAGGGGAGTGGACCCCAATGGATAATTATTGTGTGGATGTAATTAAATATTTAATTATGAAAAATAAATAAAATATTTCTGTGCATGTTGACCAAATGAGAATTTTGAGATCACTTGCCAAATCCATGAGGTATGGAAGGAGGCCAAGACTTTCCCCAAAAATCTTTCAAAAATCCTTGAAATAATTTTTTTTCCAATTTAGATTTTTGAGGAAAAATATAGATTTCCCCAATGAGGTGGAGAGTACTTGGGAATAGGTAAAATGCTGGAAAAGCAGAAAGCATATTTAAAAGTCCCTAAATAAGGGAAGCCTAGGCAAACAGGAATAAAAGCATCTTGTAATTCTAGACGCAGAATTAGAAACAGGCTTTGGGGAGCATAAGCTTAAATAAGATACTCCAGAATAGATTGGGGGGTTGATCTATTCTTGGAGAAGATCTCAGCTCGGGGATGAGTTCTAGAGACAAAGGAACTCTAAGGTTGGGAGGATTGGTCGACTGCCTAATTGGTATGCTCATAAGATTTTTATGAATGGTTACAATAAATTGCTGGAGTATTCTACTGGTGAACGTTGTAGCTATTGTTTTATTTAAGTTAAAATTTCTGCTCCTTACTTTTAACAGAATTCCATAGAAGAAATAACTCTTCCAGATTTCTGTAGTGTAGTAGGAGTATAGTCTAAGGAATGCTATCAACCAGAATCTCTAAACCATAGGCTGGTCTAAATCTGGAGATATTAAATAATTCCTTAGATATTAAACAGATTCCTTAGATCAAGTAAAGTGTAACTTTAATATGCTTTGAGAATATATATTATTTAACTCAATTGAAAAACATTGAGAGTTGATCAGAGTGAGTGGAAACTATCAGTCTCTGATTGGCTATTTCCACTTAATTGCATGTAGGAAAATTAGTCATACTACTAGTTAAGTGAATAATGTTAAATCCAAAGCAGAAGTAGATCTACTAAATTAGCAATACTTAAGGAAGGAAAAGATACTACTGATAATATATACTTGCTCTTGGTAAAAATAATTATGATATTAATGTTCGGAAAGACTAGAACAAACTAAAAAAAGCAGAAGCCATTATTACTCCATAAAATTTTACTAAACCACATACATGATACCTTGATATACTTGAGAAAAATCACAAATATTAGTAACAGATATCTATATAAATGTATAGGTATAGAGTGAAGATCAATTATTAAACGAGTACCTGTCAACTTAATTACTAACCAGCTCTGCTTATACAATCAAAAAGTTAACTGTCTGCCTCTGTGGACAGAGAAACATTATACTGATATCTGATAATTTAGTTATTCAGTTCCATGGTGATGGAACTGCATTAACAATAAGATTTTACTGTAAAATGATAAAGAAGGGAAGTATGATTAGAAACAGAGTATCAGTGTTGGTTCCACACATATAGATGAAGTGGGATAATTATACAGAACTCAAGAGGTTGCATTGAAGCACGGAAATATATATATGGAAACTACATTATATCCTCGTATGAAGTGATATGACAAAGATAGCAGAAATAAAACCTCTCATTGTCATATGAGACCTTTGTATAGTAGAAAAAAATTTATAAGTGAGTAACAGTTGTTCATATTACTCTAGCTAGGGTACACTGAGTCACTAACCCTCTCATTTAAATAACAAAATGAAATTTACAGCCATTAACACCGTGGATTTAAGTAGAACTTCTCGAACATCCATGCAGCTAGTATTAAATAGAGGTGGATGCTTTTATAGGAGGAAAGCATAATACTAAACCTAACTAAAGCCTGCACTGGAAATTATTTTACAAATAAACAATATGGAACAAAAATTTAAATGACAAAGGGTACCTGGGGAATGATAACCGTTTAAACATAAAACATATTTTATGCCACAGAAGTAACCTATCAAAATGTCAATAGAAAAGTATACTATTTCTTTTTCATATTGAGAGAAGAATGTCACAGTTCCACCGAACTGAAATTACTAATTATTACAAGTGTCACAACAAAAAAAAAATTATAGAGACCGGAACTAAAACAAAATTTCTAGACAAGATGAAATCTCGCATCTTATACAAAATAATTTTGGATCTCGAAGCATGAGGCAATACCGACCTATTCAAGATAAGTGAACGCAAACTTATGTCAGATTCGAGATAATACCAAAGGAATCGTTCCATAAAAATACCCTTAACAAGTCATTACATGTAAACATCCAGGTAAAATGAGTTAATTTCGGGAAAAAAATGTAGACATAAATAAAACAAAAATAGAAGAGTGGGACAATTGAAAAATAAAGCAAGTAAATACATCATACAAGTCGTATTGAATCAAATTCCCTACTTTGAAATACAAATATAGAAGGATATCGTTAGAGTAATTATTTTACACATGAAATGAGACAACAGGAGGGCGACGTGCGAGTCGACGAACAATCACCTATCAGGTATGATGGGAATTCGTTTCGCCCTTGCGTATTGAAGAATCTGAGGATTCTAACAACTCTGTGAACAAATCCGAATACTCATCTAAATTTGTTGAGGGAGAAACCAATAAAATTTTGAGCATTAAACTCCAAATAGCAACGAGATGAAACGATAAATGGCAACGCTACGAGAGAAGAGCATAGCTATGATACCAGAGCAATATCGTTGGAGAAATCGAAATGAAATATGGAGAAAATAAAAACATCTATATTATCCCTGATGATGATACATAACGAATCACTTACCTTCTACGTAGGGAAGGAAGGACCAAGCCTTTCCAGGCCCCGAAAATCATACACCAGTCGAGACAAAAATGACGTCAAACGATTCGCCTGGAGTGTAGAATAGAACACCAATTGATGGAGAAGAAAAATGAATTCGACTCAGTTGGCTTTACATTTTAATACAGTAGGAAACCCTAGAAATGGAATTGGGATCATCGTCCACGTGTGCGACAATGAACCACTCCATATCACTAAACTATATAAAATCACCTCGACAATACAGAAAATAATCCCAAGTGATATGATAAATATTGGATTTAAATGCATCGTCCTTCGAAAACCAAAACCATGTGTATATCAATTTATGAGGAGCAGAGTTGTACACCGAGGAAGATTTGAGGTCAGATTTGGATTTTGGAGTAGTGGAGCGAGGCAATAAAAAGTACGTTCCTTAAATGCCAACCATCATGGTGCTCAATAGTATAGCTAGGCATTAAACACATGAAATTTTTAATGAATGAGTCTCGAATCCCGAGTTTGTCAAGAGGAGGGAATAGGCAAACATGTATAAATATCAACCCAATCCATAGAATGTATTTAACATTTCACGTACGGCTAACCATTGTTTGGCAACAAGTATTCAACATCATCGTCCAACTATGAATGAGATGTACAAGCATAAGTATAACTCTCTATAGTGGGTTAAAAAAAATCCAAAAGATGCATAAGGCTATATCAAAGTGATACGTATAGCTCGAAAATGGGAACATATAGATATAATAAGAATGTATGAAATGGGTATATCTTTGATATAGTTGTGTATTTGATGTATGGTGTTACCATATGGAAACCTATACAAGGTTGGAGGTGGATTAAAACACCTATGTATATTATTCATGATTTAATACTATACATATAATAACTTACTTGGTAGGGAATTGTCTTTAGACATGAAGTTGGTAGGGAAGTGTTTGTAGAGATGAGGTATCCACTATTTCTAAGGGAATTTATGAAAATTCTACTATATGTATAGAAATATAAATGACTCAATGGGACAAATTTATGTATAGCAATATGGAAGACTCCAGAAAAAAAAAAAAATTGCTTAGGAGTGATGTTACATAAGGATCCGACTTGATAAGAAATTATAAGTAAGAGTCTTAGTTAACGTGTAATGCTCAGAGGACCATTATATCATTAGGAGACATGAAGTTTAGTTAAAATGTTAAGATGATAAAGGAGGGATGACTATCATTAAACCAAAAAAGTACATGATGAAAAAAAAAATTTGGGGACATGACACTTCGAAACCATTTTTGGAGAGTTCCACTAGAAGAAGGACCTGAACCACTGGCCTTGTGGTTAATTTCCACACATTATCACAAACTAACTTATTCTAGCTTCAAGAAAATTATAATTGTATAAACTAGAAGAGGAGAGAAGAAAAATTTATAGTATCCTACTGATATATATATATATATATATATATATATATATATATATATATATAACAAGAGGAAATCTTCAAATTCACAATATGCATAGAGTAATGTTGTTAAAATAGTGTATTTTGAGGCATATATCCACGAGAGACCCCAAGGAAAAGAAAATTTATATATAACCATGAAGAGTATGTATATGAAGATACTCTTAAGTATTTAGGTTAGTAGTAACCTTATACTTTCAACAGGGTATGGAAATTGAAGGATATGGAAATATGTAACCAAATAATTGTATTTATTTAGACCGGGTCTACTTGAGGCTGAAATAGTTAGAGTAAATTTAGGTTACACTAAAATACGCATAATAAAGGAATTTGGATAAAAAATGGATGATAGTATAAACTGGACATATATATATATATATATATATATATATATCCCGACAAGTCCTATGACTTTTTATGGAGGAAAAAGAGTACCTACTTCATAATAGGTCATACTATGAAGTTCGATGTCTCTAGAATAAAAGCAAAAAACTAATAAAAAATGTTATAAAATGGTTGAAAGAATAGATTCAGAGAAGGATTTAGAAATATTGGCATACAACAAGCATATAAAAGGCTTTTTATTAATCATTAAAACCTGATAATTTAACTTTGAAAGATATTTGGAGTGAAATTTTTGTAAAAAACTAATAAAAACCTTGAAAAGGAAATGGAACCCGTTACAAAGAAGTCAATAGAGGAATTTTTGATTCCCTTACTTGAGGAAGTTTTAAAAAAAATATCTTCTTCTAGATGGAGTTCCATTGTTTAAGTCACCATAATAATAGGATCTTGAAGGGTACACAAGGACAAATTATACAAAAGAAAAAAAGTAGAAAAACTATAAGTATGAGTCATATTAAACCATTTGTTACAAACAATCATCAAGCATAAAATAATGGATATGATTATTTACACCTAAATGGGCAAGACACCTATGTGTAATAGGTATAATAGTACAAAAAAAACAATTACAAATTATGTTAGCTTCTAACAGAACGTGAGAAACTTGGAATTAGAAAGAAACATGGAATTAGTAGCAATTTAAAAAATAAAAAAATCTCATAATGGTCGGAATTTGAAGAAAAATAAATTCAAAGATTTGAAATTGTAACATGTTTGGAAGCACATTCTGCTGGGGTGAGGAGGCAGAATTAGTAAAGATGAAAATTGTAGATACAAGATATTTACCATGTTTATATTATGTGAGGGCTATTTCCTTGATCATGATTTTTTAATGTCAATGATGAGAGAAGGAATGTATAACTTTGTACATTAATTTTTGTAAGTAAATAACATTTACGTTAAAAGGCCAGGTCACGAGATCTACTAGAATAATATATTGATTAGTGTTGATGTTATTAGATTTATGGGGAAGTATGTTGAGTGCAGATGGAAAATAAAAAATTCTCTATTCGGTAGATAGAAAAATATATGGACAAATAAAACAAATGAAATATTAGCTGTGAATCCAAGACTGATCACATCAAATGAAATAGAATGATGATAATATTAAGATGTAGCAAGGAAAGCAACAGTCTCGCGGTCCTAAGAAGTGATGAAAAATTTTGGGTTCCAGTTTCTTTCTTTTATAAATTTTTCATATATTATTAGTCAAGAAGTAAGAATATGATAACTTCCATCTTGATTAAAAATATTGTAGATAAAGTGGAGGGAGGATTTACGATAGAACCTTGTATATTCCAGACCGGAGGAAAATACGGTTCTGGAATCAAATTTTTTTCTTTGAAAGAAGTAAAATAAGAGAAATTTATCTGCGAAGAAAATGCAGGAGAACAAGGCAGGGTAAAGAGGAACAGTTAGCCAACAACGGTTCAGGAAAAAGAAACTGGACAAAGAACACTCATGATGGTGTTCATAAAAGGGGAGGAGTATGTAAATACCATTTGGTAAGACTACATAGCATGTAGGAAAAGCCATGAAAATTATTATGTAAATGAATATTCAATAATAAATAATAACTGGAATGGATGTACTTGGAAACCACACACTTATAAAGGAGACTCTTACCAAATATAATATGATAGGGAAATGAGATTGGATAATTATTTCATGATAATAATTCTAGATAAAATTCTAGATAATATTAAAGGATAGGAGAGAAAATCCATTAAGATTTTTAGAAAAGTTTGGAAAAAAACATAAAACACATAAAATTATAATTTTAATGCATAGAATATATATATTTATCACATTTCTTAGTTGGGGAAAGACCCTAAGTTTGAGAAAAACATAAGAGCATTGTAGGATAGAAAGATGAGATGTTATAGGAAAAAGCCTAAGCAAGTGGATAAGAGTATCTACAAAAACCGAACACACCTAAAAGGAAACTTTATCATCAAAAAAATGTATTAAATAATTGATGAAAGAATCAACAAAGGCATGTAGATTCCTGAGCAAGAGTGACACTATCAAATAATTGATGAAATAATAAACAAAGGCATGTTGATTCCTGGGCAAGATTTATCATGTTAAGGGTGAACTGGAAGAATAGTTCTAGGATCGGTGGAGGGAAGGTGTGAATTTCAAAGTATTTTTTTGTTGATTTTATTGATTTACATTTAAATTTTTAATTTCAAAATGAATTGTTTAATATATTGTATTTCTAGGTTTCTATGGTATATAGTGAGTTTCCTAGGAGGGTTAGTAGTGATGAAATCATATTGAACATGAATTTTTTAATGAGGATACTTTGTTAGAAAAATGAGAACAAGCTTTGTGTACTACTATTTATTTTGTTGGATTAATAGGTTATACAAACTTTCTAAGAATTTTTAATGTGAAATTCATCTAAAATTAATGTGATTTGAAAAGTTAAACTAACAATTCTGGAATATAGTAAGAATGGTGTTGAATAAGGAGCACATACTTGGGACACATAATAAATTCCCTAGTAAGAAATGTTTGATGAAAGTGAAGTTACAATAATAAGTATTTGACAAAAGAGAAATTATACTATTGTAGTTTCTGATTAAATTATCTTAATGCATTCAAGTTCTAAATGTTTACATATGGAGATAATTTATAAATTTTAGGTACTATAATGATCCAAATTGATATAATTATCAATTGTTGTAACATAATCTGTGATAATAAACATAGAGTACAGTCCCAATATATGAACTGATGAGTTTTAATGAATTCTCAATGGATGGTTGTGAGAGAAAATATCTTGTTAAATGTAAGATTCATTAAATGGATAATTACATCAGTGGAATGATGATATTAATGATGTTAAAACCCAAAAATTATATTATTTGAAATACTAAAGTATGGCCTCTTTGACTAAATAGAGTTAAGGTTATAGGTATATACAACCATGGTTCAGACACCCACCAACGTAGAGCAGATTCTATGCTATATTAGGGGAAAGACTATGTATCTAATCCTGGTAACCTTCTGAATCAATCAATTGAAGAAGAAAACATCATCAAATGTGAGAGAATGTAGGGGTCTATGTAATCATTTTATGATAAATCAATCTTAGAGAAAAAAAAAAAAAAAAACAAATGAGGAATTGTAACCAAATAAATTTAGAGATAAGTAACGTAAATTATACACAACCAGAAGTATAAAGAACTAGGCTGAGAGGAAGATGCATTTTGTTACCAGTATACATGATTGGGTTATTTTTATCTATACAAAAGACTATATTGTTTGTGTAACGTGGGTAACACTGAGTACATGTAAGATTTTTGAGAAACAAGGATCTAGATCTGCAAAACAATAAACAAGCTTGCAAGAGAAGGAAGGAAGCGAGCAAGAATTGAGAATAGAATGAAATTGATTCTCCAATATTAGTTTTTGGAATAAATACATAAAAGAAACTAAGTTAAGCTTAGTTGTACATGCAATAACTAAAGCTAACTGAAGCTAAGTGTGCTTTATCTTATGTTAATGTGTACATGTGCCACATGCAAGCAGTGAGTTAACTTAACTAAGCAAGTGCACATCACATGCAAGCAGTAAGTTAACTAGAGCTAATCTAGGTGCATGTAAACCAACACAGCTTGTATAAGTGCATGTACACCAAGACCCCCCTTTAAGCATAACTTAGGTGAGTGTGATGCGAAATGAATGAGTCCCAGCAACACGGCCATTTTAGGTACCCATATACAATGCATTAAAAAAAAAGAGGAAAGAGGGAAAACCCAGTGGGAAGAAAACCCCCCCTCAAAATATAATCCAAAAGTAGAGAAAAGACAACTGCCAGGCAGTCGTGTCCTTCACCCCGAGACGATCTCACAGGAATCGAAACTTCTGCTCAGGGAAAGTCTTGGTGAAGATATCAGCAATCTGCTCGGAACTAGGACAGTACTGAAGATCGATGATCCCATCATGAATGAGTTCTCTAATGAAGTGCATGTGGATCTCGATGTGTTTGGTCTGCTACCGCTGCACTAGATCTCTGCAAAACTTTAACGTACTTTGATTATCGCACCAGATGACAGTTGGATGATGGACACTGATCCCAAGCTCAGATAGGAAATGTTGTAGCCAAATTGCCTGAATAGTGGCATTGACTACTCCTCTATACTCGGCCTCTGCTGATGATAAAGCAATGGCAGCCTACTTCTTGCTTGACCAACAAATTGGGCCGGATCCCAAACTAAGTACATAACCGGAAGTAGACTTGCGATCAATGGTGTTGCCAGCCCAGTCTGAATCTGTGAACCCAATGAGATTCAAAGAACAATTGGTTGCATAATGAATCCCATAGGTGATTGTCCCCTGGACATATCGAAGGATGCGCTTTGCAGCATTCTAGTGTAACTCATGTGGCTCTTGCATGTATCTGGAAACTGCTCCGATAGCATAGGAGAGATCAAGACGGGAGTGAGTGAGATAAAGAAGACTTCCCACAAGCTGGCGGTACAATGTGCAATCAACCAATGGTGTGTCTTTGCCATTCTCAAGCTTTATCCCTGATAAGAAAGGTGTGGCTGCTGGCTTGCAGTCACTCATGTGAAATCGTGCCAAAAGATCTCTAGCATACTTTGGTTGAGAAATGGTAATCTCAGAATCACTCTGATAGATCTCTAGTCCAAGGAAGAAATTTAGCAAGCCCATGTCTGTCATAGAAAACCGCTTATGCAATGCAGTTTTAATGTTAGTAATGACAGAAGCTGAACTACCTGTTATCAAGAGATCATCTACGTAGAGTACTATGATCAACAAGGAGTCAATTTTCTTCAGAAAATAAACATTGGAATCAGATTTACAGCGTAAAAAATTTTGAGATAACAAATAAGAATCCATCTTTGCATACCATGCTCTAGGTGCCTGCTTGAGGCCATAGAGAGACTTCTTTAGTTTGCATACCAGAGATGAATTGTGCATGTATCCTGGTGGCTGCTCCATGTAGATTTCCTCCTCGAGATCACCATGAAGAAAGGCATTCTTCATATCCATATGATGCACCTCCCATCCTCTTGCTACTGCAATGGAGAGAGCTAGCCGAATGGAATCCATTTTTTCCACTGGAGCAAAAGTCTCATCATAGTCAATACCATGTACTTTCTGAAAACCTTTTGCTACCAATCGTGCCTTATATCGACTAACTTGGCCATTTGATGCTTTCTTGGTCCGGTAAACCCACTTGCATCTCACAAGTTTGTGATTGGAAGGTAGCGGAACCAAATCCCAAGTCTGGTTCTCAATGAGAGAGTTATATTCCTCATCCATGGCGGCTTCCCATTTAGGATGCCCATTTGCTTCTGCATAAGTTTGTGGATCAGATCCATGCATCATATAAGCATGCATGGGCATGGATGGCTCCATAGCTAAGAGTGCTTGCGGATCTTCCTCAAACAAAGGGATAGAGGCAGGATCTTCAAGGATATCACTCATGCTGTGCCATTTTTGTGTTGAAGGTGGTCGAGAATCTTCCGAACTACATGCAGAAGTATGATCTCGATGTTCAACAACTGGTGGTCTAACAGGGGTCACGGGAAAAGACTCATCTTCATCAGAATGCTGATCTGAAGTATCATCTGCATACTCATCAATGAGTGGTGATGGAACCTTGGTAACAAGTTCATCTGCTGGTGCATGCAAAATATCTTCGTCAAAATTTACACTCCTTTCAATAAAGAGCTCTTCAGTGTGGATATCAAGCAATCTGTACCCTTTGACTTCATCAGAATATCCAACAAACATGCATGCTTTTCTTTGAGGCTCCAAAGCCTTTCTCTTCTCTGTAGGAATGCGGGCCCATGCTCGAGATCCAAAAATGTTGAAATGACTAACTTCAGGTTGCATGCCAGTCCAAGCCTCAAAAGGTGTTTTTCCAGTAACAGATTTATGAGGAGATCTGTTCTGGATGTATGAGGCACAATTGATAGCTTCATCCCACAATTTCGACGGAAGAGATCTTGCATGCAACATGCAATTAGCCATCTCTTTCAAAGATCGATTTTTCCTTTCAGCCACGCCATTTTGCTGTGGAGTATAAGGAACCGTATGCTGCAACTGTATGCCTGCTTCATTACAGAGATTCTTGATATCTTTGTTGACATATTCCGTCCCATTATCTGTGCGGAGTATCTTGATGCGTTTTCCAGACTGATTTTCCGCATGCGCTTTGAAAATCTTTAGATGTTGAAAAACTTCAGACTTGAGTTTCAAGAAGTAAACCCAAGTGAATCTCGTATAATCATTTATAAATGACAACACATATTTTGCTTTGGTCATTGAAAGCACTGGAAATGGACCCATGAGATCACTGTGTACAAGTTCCAAAGGTGAAGAGGCTCTCCATGCATGCCCCTTCTCGAACTTGTCTTGTGGATGCTTTCCAAGAGCACATCCATTACAAACACCATCTGAAAATTCAATCGTCAGAAATCCTTTGACCATCCCTTGCTTACTAAGCTGTTGCATATATCTGAAATTCAAGTGGCCAAATCTCTCGTGCCAAATCCTACTTTCTTCATTTGCATGCATAAGTAGCAAAATAGAATCTGATTGAGGAACAAAATCAGAAAATGTATACAGACGAGATTGATCATTTACCTTGCCAGATGCAATCTTCAAATTGGTTGCATGTCATAAATGCTCACGGAATCTGGGGTAAATTCCACTTTCCTTCCGCTGCCTGTGTGTGTCATCTGATACACTGAGAGAAGATTCACAGAAAGCCTTGGAATATGCAAGACATTTTCAAAACTTCCATCTTCGAATTGCACTCTTCCTTTTCCAGTTGCTGCAACTGCAGAATTATCCCCCATGAGAATGGGAGGACCTGAGTATGCATGTAGAGAAGAAAAGGATTCCTTTGAAGAAGCCATATGATGTGAAGCTCCTGAATCGATGATCCATTCTTGCGGTGCAGAATGAAGAGCAATCAAAGCATGCCCATTACCTCTTGGATCTGGTGCTTTTTCTCCAGACTTCTTCTTGGCATTCTCAGGAATGTGGTCTCCAAGATTGTGTTGCTGGAGTGTCTGCGCCATAAGATCTATAGTCTTCTTCATGTATGCAGATTCAGGATGAAAACCACGGTGGCAATAATTTCACATTGATTGCCCTTTCGTTCCTTTCCTTTCCTTTGAGCCAGATGATCCATCAGGGGGTTTGGGATTTCCTCCCTTTCTTGGATCAGGATCCTTCTTCCCTTTTCCTTTTTGATGGTCTTTGGAATTTTCCTTTCCTTTTGCATGCACAATAAGTGCATGCGCTTTGGAATTTTTAAGTGTGCCCATTTTGATGAGCTTATCTTGCTCGTGCATCAAAGATTGAATAAAAGAATCCAGTGAGGGCATCTTCCAAGCTGCACCAGTTGCAGATCTGACTGTGTGGAATGTAGAGACGAATACTGCATACTCTGGACCAAGTTTTGATAAAATGGAAAGAATCAACTGATTTTCTTGCTTGGATTTGTCGATCCCGCACCCTTTCAGCTGAACCAACAAGGCTTTATACCTTGTGAAAAAATCTTGAATGTTCTCAAAATTTCTCCGATCTAGTGAGTTTAACTCATTTTCGAGAATGTGACCTTCCATTTCATCCTATTTTCCAAACAATCCTTCCAAAATTTTCCATACTTCATTTGGAGTTGAACATGATTCAACATGAAATAGCAATTCCGGAGAAATAGATAAACATAGGATGCCGAAGGCCTCGTCCATGCGATTGAAATATCTTGTTTTCTCCATTGCTGATGTTGGTTCAACTTCTGTTTCCATGGTTATTCGAAATAAGCCTCTACTTCTAAGATGAAGTTGAATATTTGGCTTCCATTCGAAATAATTATATGGAGTAAGAATTTCCGATTGTGGAAACTCCAATTTAGACTCCATTCTTTGTTGTTGCTTCAATCTTCTGAACCTGCAAATAAAATTTCTTATGCACTGATTACAAATCCCTGTGCTCTGATACCATGTAAGATTTTTGAGAAACAAGGATCTAGATCTGCAAAACAATAAACAAGCTTGCAAGAGAAGGAAGGAAGCAAGCAAGAATTGAGAATAGAATGAAATTGATTCTCCAATATTAGTTTTTGGAATAAATACATAAAAGCAACTAAGTTAAGCTTAGTTGTACATGCAATAACTAAAGCTAACTGAAGCTAAGTGTGCTTTATCTTATGTTAATGTGTACATGTGTCACATGCAAGCAGTGAGTTAACTTAACTAAGCAAGTGCACATCACATGCAAGCAGTAAGTTAGCTAGAGCTAATCTAGGTGCATGTACACCAACACAGCTAGTCTAAGTGCATGTACACCAACAGTACAAATTCTTAAGATATAATCTATACATAATGCGACACAAATTTTACATGTACTTACTACAACTCTTATCACACAGAAATTATGTCGTAGATATTGATCATTAATAAAGGAAGTATCTCATCCTAAGCTCAGGAACCATGTCAAAATCATTATATAAGTATGGATTTCAGACAATACTGGAGTATGAAGAGTTATACTAAAATGTTCAAGGTCATTAGTATTTCTAACTCAAAATTATGGCTATTCTTTGATTTAAAACTATTGCATTAGTGTATTTAGTCTCGACTGAAAATAATTGATGAACAAGCGTGTTTGAAACTAAATTATCGAGAAAAATTCATTCTAAAATTATAAAACTAATATTAACCAGTGTAATCCACAAGAAGGCATTTTGAAATTAAAATATTTGAAGCATGCGGTAAACGTAGAATCCGATAGATAACGATTATAGGAACAACTTGGGGGTGAACAATATAAAGAAAAATATATATAGAAAATCAGGTACTTGCTTCAAATTATTTATAGGCACAATAAATCATATCCTCATAGCAATTCATACAAAAAAAAAAAAAAAAACATGAACAATAACCCGACAAGGACGAGATAGTCCTAATAAAGAAATGCTCTACAATTTAACCATTCAGATAGGAATAGTACTTTCCTAGGTAAATCGATTATACATTAGAACAAAATATATCAACTATGTTGTACAGGTATAGGTGCTCAACACCACCGACTGAAATGATAAATGAGGGAAATAATCCCTAAAAAATATTGACAGTATTAGGAAATTTCTAGTAAATTTTATACATAGGAAATACTCAGAAGAGTATGAAAATATTAAAAATATAATCGTATTCTTGGGCAAGAAATTATTCCATTTAAGCAATAGTGGAAGGGCTTCCACAAATAGAGCTAATTATATCACATAACTGACCTGTAAAGTGGCATTTATTAGTCATTATTATAACTATAGGTAGTTGGGCATAATCATGAGGAAGCGCTGGTAGTTTACCTATGAAATTTAACATCACCGAAATTAACTAACCCCTCGTTAGAGCAAGCTAGGATTAATAGAATGGGAATCATCACATAATTGCCCGCTTATGGACTCTAGATTAGAGGCTCATGCTCTTGAAATAAGAATAACAAGAAAACCATGAAAATTAGTCGACCCGTATTATGAATAAGGTGATAAAATCATCACAAATTTGGTTTAAGGACCCTACATGTGAACACTCCCAGATCATTGACATTGTTTTTCCAGAATCACTTGCAGTCGAATCCACAAATTAGGAATGACCTTCTCCTCTACAACAGGATTAAACCACAATTCTATTATAGATAACTATATGCAGGGAAAGGGGCAGATAAATAAAGTAGGAAAGGGGTCAAGGAATGAATTACCTTACCTCATTGTGCGTAGCTGATAACTGATTTCCATGAATTCATTAGGTTTAGATAAGGGTGAACAAGGGAAAGAAGTGAATCATTAACACCATATAAGAAGAATATCCTTCACACCAGGTGGTTCCATGCTTAGGGATTTGGGTGCCATATATTACAAAAGTTGGGAAATAATAAGAGTAGTTTGAACACTGCGTGGGAAGCCAAGTCCCGCTGTTGCAGAGCTTCGAGGTCGGTGGAAAGGTGAGAATGCAAATGAGGGTGGAACAACTGAATGAATTAAAATAGTTTTTGGACTAAAGAAACTCCTCGTCATCGATGATATTAGAGTAATCGAAACTATATATCAACTCTCGCATTGAGTCCCGTGAAGACCATGTGACAGGGTCACTTGTTCACATGGAAATTTCTTGCATGTAGAAATAGGTTTGTGAGGTAAAAGTCATCAATCACATGAATTTAATGAGCGAGGTTATGAACAGGTTAATTTTTAATTAAATTTCTATTCTGAGAGCAACGCCTATCGAAGGACTATAGCATATAACCATGGGAAACTCTAATAAATTAATAACGAAGTGGCAAGTTGTGGCATGAGGTTCATGCAAGGTTAAAGAAGTTATGACTCTTACATAACTAAATTAGGGCTAAACCAATATTATAAGGTTATTACATACAATGGTTTTGAAGTTAATGTAGCTTGACAATTCGAAGCATACCACGACATGGGGATAAACCTTAGATTCTACATTGCTGTAGTGAAATAGTTACCCTTAAGAACTATGATAAAGAGTAACGCATTATAAAAGTAGAGGTGTATGAAAAGGTTAAGAAATAATTAACCTTTATCTCCACAAATAAATGATCTTGTTAACATTAAATTAATGTAGAGTATATCACTCATATAAAATCCAAATCGAGTACATGAAGAAATGAAACCATAATAATGGTTTGGATCAAACATATATGTTCCTTTTACCAATGTATCAATTAGGTGTAACTAGTAATATAAATCCCTACTTTGAGTACCATGATGAATTATGATAATATATCTATATATATAGTTCTTAGTCATCTAAAAAAATAACACAGTCGTAAATATTGAAATGGAAATTTATAGATGAATAGGAAGTTCATAAGCATAGTGTAAATATTGAAATAGGTTGCTGGGCAAAAAAAAAATGAAAAAGGGGTTCTGGTAATGTGACCATGCACAATTCATCAAAAGCCATGTTTCGAGTAAATTTAATTATTCTTTACCTTTTGTTACTTTTTCCTGGTTGTTCCTAACATATACACATTGAGAAAAAATTATGAGATTCACAAAATTATTATAATTTTAGTTCTTTTCATTTTCGTCTACGTTGAGGGCTTCCTCTATTTATTCATATATGCATTTATCTAAAAAATCTTCATTCTTATTCACATTACAATTTTTTGTACTCAGATTCATCTTTCTCATCGGGTTGGTCTTCAACCTTGGTTACTACTCCATTGAGTAATTTATATACTAGCTTATTTTCTTGCAATATTTGGAACCAACATTATCTTGAAATTTGTTCATTATCATATTTCACTTTAAGTTCATCAATTCCTTTACTCTCTTTTTCTGTAACCATCTCTATAATTTCTTCTAGTATCTGTTCGGACATGTTTCTCCATCATACACCATAATATTTTCATCCATTTTTTGTATAATAAAATATATGTCTATTAATCTTTTCCTATTATTATGGAGGTTAACAAAATCCTCTTGAACGTAATGGAATAAATTAGCTGAATAAAATAATTCTACCAATTTATTTTCCCAATAAAAACAAATTAACATTAATGGAATTTCATTATTTCATCTATTTCTTCTAATCCTTAATTGATATAGTCAAATTCTACTTTCGGATCCTCTAGTAGGGGTTATTCTGCTAGAAATATTCCATATTTTTCTATGTCTTCTACATGTTTTTTCTTTCTCGTCAGTTGTTTAAATTCTCTCAAGAACTGCTTAATTATCCTTTGTTGACTCGTGATTTCCTTCTCCTTACATTTTCTTATACCAAATTAAATAAATGAATATAAATACATATTTCTTTTGCACCACTTTATCTTTACCACTACCACGTAGCCAAATTTGTGCCTTCGTAGTTTGAATTGGTGAAGCAATAAGCACATCATCTCAATACAACTTGCTTAACCTGCTTAATTTTATTAAATTACATTGAATGCTTCACACAAAGGTTTCTCCTTCTCCTTGCCAACTTCCTTGCACACTACAAATACACACGGAAAGCCTGCTTTAACCATGTTTCACATAGAATATGCATAAAATGTACCACACAACATAATTAAGATGACTTTATGATGCTACCCAATCAAAATTCACCTCTGCAAATTCAAAAATCCTTCAACATGCACCTCTACCATTCACTTAAAATTCTGAATATAATGTTGCACAATTCTTGCCACTAGCATGCCCTAGTATAGGGAAAAACAAGACTGTGTGGTCTATTCCATAGAAAATTTCCTTAACTTTTAACAATGCGTGACCCTGTAGCAGAAAATTAACAAAAAAGACAACAGATTGAGTTGTAAAAGCAACTGAACCCCTCCTATAACAAAAATGATTGGATTATGCACTACAACTTCTCATTTTGAAGAGATAAAGGAAGGGTTGTTGTGTCATATTGTTGCAATGTTTAATGGTCCATTTACATCCCTTACGTGACCTCCACCTCAGTTGTCCATGGTGGTTTTTGTTGATGACGATGAAAATTCATAAATATAATAGGGTTCCACTTCGACAAAATGACGTGGCTTCTATGTTGTGAAACCAACTCCAAAAATAGAAAAAAAGAGATATCAACGCCTTCGAAATAACCCAATTCGAGGGGGAAACCTCCAATACATTACATGAATGAAAAATTCTTGGACGATATAGATTACAAAACCTCCTTTCCATATATAGGAGTCCATGGGGCCATAATGTAATCCTAGCCGACCTAACAATAACAATCTAAGGGCACAATAATAACAATATGGGGGTTACAGGGGTAAAATAATAACAATAAGGGGGTTACACTAACAACAATAAGGGACTATACTAGTAATATAGGGACCCAACATGCCCCTCAACTTCAAAAATGTATTTTCCTTAACACTTGAGTAGCTCTCGGTGCTTCTGTATAAAATTCTCATCCTCCCATGTAGAATATTCAGTGGGTAAGTTCTTCCACTTGATGAGATACTCTGGAATTGATCGATTCCGTAGCTGTCGAGTTCTTGTTTCTGTGACTGCTTCAGGTTCCAATATTATTTTTCCTTCCTCATCAAGTTCTAGCAGTATTGTTTGAGCTGGAATATTTTCACCGATAACCTTCTTTAAGCATGAAACATGGAAAACTCGATGCACTCATGAAGAAGTAGGAAGCTCCAATTTGTATGCCATAGTACCAATCTTTTGCAACACCTTGTAAGGACCATAGTAATTTGGCGATAATTTATTATCCTTATTAGCTTGCTTGAGGGACATTTATTTGTATGGTTGTAGCCGTAAAGATACCCAGTCTCCTACATAAAAAATTCTCTTGCTACAATGTTGATCTTCCTGTTGTTTCATTCGATTTTGTGCCAAATTCAGGTTATCCTTTAAGAGTTGGAGAAATTCTTGTTGATGCTCGATGTGATCTTCCACTGCTTGAACCTTAGAATTTTCTCTTAAATATGATGTAATGTATGGCGGATGATATCCATAAATTTCCATAAATGGGATCATTTTTTTTGCAGTATGGAAGGAAGTGTTATACCACCATTAAGTGAGAGGTAACCACTTGACCAACTGTGTTTGTTTATTAGATACAAAACAATGAAGATATACTTCCAAAAAATTATTTATTATCTCATTTTGACCATCGGATAGAGGATGATAAGATGAGATATGAACTAATTGAGCACCAAAACAAGAAGATAATTCCGTCCAAAAATTTCTAGTAAAAATGGGATCTCTGTCACTCACAATAACCCTTGGGTCTCCATGTAGCTTTTGAATTGTGTCCATAAATGTAGTAGCAAATGTACTTGCTTTAAATGAATGAGATAATGAACAAAATTGTGCATACTTGGTAATTCTATCAACTACCACCATGATGACACTCTTTCCTTCTGACTTAGGTAAAACTATGATAAAATCCATTGAAATCTCCTCCCAATGTTGACTTGGAATGGATAATGTTTGTAGAAGTCCCGGGGTATTAATAGTCTCAAATTTATTGAGCTAGAAAACCAAAAATTACGCCACAAAATTTTGAATATAAGATTTAAGGCGATCCCAAAAAAATTCTTTCTTCACCCTGTGGTAAGTTTTTAAAAATCCTGAGTGTTCTCCTAAAGGAGAAGTGTGCAATTCCAAAATAATATTTTGTTTTTGTTGGGAATTCTTACAAATATATAAGTGATCTTTGTACCATAAGGAATAATTTTTCCAACTAAATGTATCATATGTACTAGGATCTTGCTACAACTTTTGAATGAGTGTCCACACTTCTTCGTCCTTCTTCCATTCATCCCTTTCTTTGGTTATCCAATCTGGTTGGATAATAGATAAGGCACAAAGGAACGCTTCCACCTCTTCATTCTTTCTTGAGAGTGCATATGCAACAACATTTAGCTTCCCTTTTTTGTGGATTATTTCGAAGTCATAACCCAACATATTTGTGATACATTTTTTCAGCTCTTCTGAAGATAGTCTTTGTTCCAAAAAGTTTTTAAGACTATCATGATCAGTTTTTACCTTGAAGTGTCTTACCATTAGGTACGTTCTCCATTTATTTAGTGCATGCAGTATTTCTAACATTTCCTTCTCGTAAATAGCTTTTTATAAATACTTTCCTTTGATTGGGCGACTTTCAAAAGAAATGGGTCTTCCTTCTTGCATTAAAACATCACCAATTCCATTTCCTGAGGCATCACATTCCACAATAAAGGCTTTTGTGAAATTTAGTGTAGCTAAGACTGGTGCTAGGAATATTTCTTTTTTAAGATGTTCAAAGGCCTTAGTTTCTTCAGGAGTCCATGAAAATGCATCTTTCTTCAATAATGTTGTTAGAGGTACTGCTATTCTCTCATAATTCTTAATAGAATTGCGATAATACCCTGTTAACCCGAGAAATCCTTGCAGCTGGTTTATGGTTGTGGGGACTTTCCATTCCTTAATGGCTTTAATTTTGTTAGGGTATACCTTAACACCCTCATGAGATAAAATATGACCCAGATATTCCACGTCTTGTACTCCCAAGAAACATTTGGATGTTTTTCCATATAATTGTTTCTCCTGCAATAGTTTGAGCACCGTGTCAACATGTTGAACATAATCCTTCCAACACTTGTTGTAGATTAGTATATCACCAAAAAAATACTAGCAGAAATTTTTTAAGGAAGGTTTTGAAAATGGAATTCATCAACCCTTGAAATGTAGAAGGTACATTGGTAAGGCCAAAAGGCATGACCAAAAATTCATAATGACCCCGATGAGTTGGAAATTCTGTTTTTAGAATATCTTCAGTCTTCATTCTAATTTGATGATATCTTGAACGAAGATCGAACTTGGTAAAATAAATTGCTCCATGTAATTCATCCAATAATTCATAAATCATAGGAATGGGAAATTTTTCTTTAATGGTGAGCTTATTGAGGTCCCTATAGTCTAGACACATGTGCCATGATCCATCCTTCTTTTGTACCAATACTATAGGAGTAGATAAAGAACTTTGACTAGGTTGAATTATACCAGCCTCTAACATTTCTACAATCATACGTTCAATTTCGCTCTTTTGTACATAAGGATATCTATAAGGCCTGATGTTTGGAGGAAAAATTTCTGGAATCAAATGAACAACATCATCGTGATCACGAATATATGGGAGTCCTTTGATAGTTTCAAACACCTTGAAATGATTTTGATGTTGAAACTTCTAGTGAGCATAATTGTCCAATTATGCCTCGTAGTTCTTTCTTTAGAAGCTTTTTAATGACATTAGAGCTTATTATCTTTCTTGGCTTCCCTGCAATACCCTGTAATTCATATTCCTTTCCTTCTGAAAAAAAATTCAAGAAAATTTCTTGAAAATTAAAAGCTACCGTCCCCAAAGATTGTAACCATTGTACTCCTAGTACAAAATCAACACCTGCCATAGGAATGGAAATTATTTTACTATTCAATACATATTCCCCCATAGTTAGCTTGATATTATGGAATTTTCCAGATAAATTTATAGTTCCTCCATTTCCAACCATCACTTGACATTCTGGTGCTGGTTATAGGAAAAAATTCGATTCTCTGGCTACCTTACAATGAATAAAATTATGGGTACTACCTGAATCAATCAACACTACTACCTTTTTCTTTTTGACATGTCCTTTTATATTTAGATTTTGAGGAGTGGTAATTCCTATCAATGCATTACACAATATGGTCAGGCTCATTTCTTCCTCTTCTAGGGTTGTTTCGTGGTGTATACCCTCTTCTTTTGAAGATTTTTGTTCATTTTCTTCTTCCTCTTCACAATCTATGTAAAATAATTTCTTCTCAGCACACTTATGAACTTTATTGTATTTTCTATCACAACTGTAGCGAAGCCCTTTTTCTCTTTTTTCTTCCAATTTTTATGGTGTCAACCTTGTAGGTTGTGAAAATCTAGGAGTAGTATCACTTCCCTCTTAATAGAAATGAGTGGTAGGCTTCCTTGTCGCCATAATTTTATATTTAATTTTTCTTCCAACCTGATTGCTTTCTCCAATGAATTAGGTTCCAAAATGCGAACTTCATGTTGGATGTTATCCTTTAAAGTACCTATGAAGAGATCAATCCTGTGTTCCTCAGAAATATCAATTACCCTTATATTCAATTTTTCGAAGTCCTCAATGTGCTCCCCCACTGAACCCTTTTGTTTGAGATCTATCAATTAGCTAAAGAATGTGTTGCGCTTTGTATCCTCATTATGTGCTATCATTTCCCCCATAAAAATTGACCAAGTGAAAAAAAATTTACGGGAGCAAAGCCATCGATACCATACAAATGTATTTTTTTCTAAATGTAAAGTTGCAATGCGTACCTTTTGTGTGTTTTTCACATTATTGAGATCAACATATTGCTCCATTTGTAGTATCCATGTTACAGGATCCTTTCCATCAAACTTCCTCATATCTATTTTTGTAATATGGTGGTTCTTCCCTCCAACATTAGATTTTATGAAATCACGATTAATATTTATTTTGTTCTCATCATGAGTTTCCTCTACTATCTTTTCACCATTAGGAAAATTTTCTTGTATCAACTTTGACAAACCTTCTATGTCTACTTTTAGATCATTCTTCATGTTTTCCATGTTGTCTTTCATTTTTTCATCAATCTTAGCTTCCATCTCATCCATCTGAGCTTCCACACCTTTATTCAAACCATCAATCTTAGTTTCCAGACCTTTATTCAAAACTTCCATTTCATTTTTTGTTGCTCTTTGCGAGAGAGAAATTTGTTGCACTTCCTCTTGTAATTTTGATATGTCATGTTGTCATTCTTCGTCTTCATGAGTCATAGTAGAGCCTTTTAAAGGCTTAATGGGTGTTGAATTATTTTTAGGGGCCATTTTAGAATCCAATACTGATATCCATTCTACAATATGCCTTTGCAATTAATTCAACTTGATTCTTCAAACAATACTTATGCAATTCGGAAAAAAAAAATACACACCTTTTGCTGGCTTTTGAGGAGCTCAATATTGAAATTGAATTATTTATTTAATTGTGAATCCTCAATATGTGAAATTTGGCCCTGTAGTAGTTCTCTGAAGCTTCTTTAAAATTCCATAGGTCTGATCTAATTTGGATTCTTCAAGGCAAAGTTATGTATAATCTCCTACAATGACCCAATTATGGACTGGTTCAATAGAGCGAACTTGTACGACTAGCCGTGTGTCACTGTTTCCTCCTTTGGCTATGAAATTGATAGAAAACAAACTAAAGTCCATGTAATTGCGGCAAAATTTTAAAAAATTCTAATCTGAAGCTCAGAGTGAGGGCTATGAATATTTTTCCATGGTCACCTCTTTGAGATGAAATTCAGAAGCCTGAAAAATCCCTAACTTCCATAGATCATATCTCCAACAATATTTTGAACCAATATCTAAAATTTTGCAATGATGTTCCTTAGGATTTTGGCTTCACACTATAAATATTTCAGCTTGTGAACCTTCCTAGAAAAAAATTTATAGCGTAAATTCCACGATGACCTATTTAGGTTAAATTCAGGAGCCTGCAAAATGACTTCAATTCCACAGATTATACCTCCAAAAATTTTGTGAACTAAGCTCTGAAGTTTTGCGATGATATTTCTCAGAATTTTGGATTCGTAAACTAAAAATTTCATCTTCTAAACCTTTGTATAAAAAATGCTATATTAAAAATGCCACGATGACCTATTTGGAGCAGCGAAACCCTAGAATCCAAAGCTCTGATACCAAATGTTGTGAAACCAAATCCAAAAATAGAATAAATGAGATATCAACGCCTTAGAAATAAGCCAATTCAAGGGGGAAACCTCTAATACATTACATGAATGAACAATTCTTGGATGATACAAATTACAAAACCTCATTTCTATATATAGGAGTCCATGGGGCCACAATGTAATCCTAGCTTACCTAACAATAATAATTTAAGGTCACAATAATAACAATATGGCGGTTATAGGGGTACAATAATAAAAATAAGTGGGTTACATTAACAAAAATAAGGGACTATACTAGTGATATAGAGACCTAACATTTTGTCTGCTAGAAAATCGACTAGTAGTGGTTCCCTAATAAAATCAATGGTTTACAAATGCCTTCGATATTCAGCGACTTTAAAAAATGTCAGTATTCAAAAATCCTCCGCACTATATCTTAGATCCAAATTCATGCCCCTATTTTTGTGGTTCATGGGCCCAGTTTTACATATTTATGATCTATCAGGTCTCAACCATACACAATAACTTACAAAATCTTAGCCAATAAATAGAAATATGCCCATATTTATTTGGTAAAAATAAAATTTGGTTTACATCAAGCTCATTTTAAATTCACCATTTTCATTAGGATATATGTGCATGGTATTAGGTCTGTCTCCCTCAACTTCTATGATCCATGAAAAAATAAAAAAAATCTCCACAAATTTGTTCCTTAAAACCAAAAAACAAAGAATACCAAATGTACATTCTCATAGATCTTTGTACTCCCTAATCTTGTACCTCTTGCAATAAAAAAATTCCACGTTTACCTCGAAGTTAGCCACAATAGATAATTTCTAGATCCATGCTTACGAGAAACTAGATCCTAACCATTTGAATCTCACATTTTAAAAATACTAAACAACCTCAAATGGTTTAACTATAGCGAAACCAACTCAATGACTCTAACAAATATGGAGACACCTAGATTGATATCTAAGACAACTAATTTGTTGCTGGAATGACTTCCTCTAACAATTCCCATTGATTACAATTGAAAAAAATTAAAGTGTTAGAAACATATAGCTAAATACACTGTCACTTATAACTTGACAAACAAATTTAAACTAACATTCTTGTTAGGTTGAGTCTTAGCTAGGCCTACAAATATGATCCAAATATGTCATTTTGAATTTCATTGCATCAACACATTGAAGAATTTTCGAAACTCTGACATATTCATCATGTTTCATCCTCTTCCTAATCTAGTTCATGAATTCTGGATATTTATTCTTATTGAAACTGGGATGATGCCAATGCATTTTAACTCCTTTTTAAACAAGTTCACTTTTATCATTAATAGTTTCTTTTTTATTGGAAAAATCCCACATCAATCCATAATAATGTTTAATCTCTTTAGGACTCTAATACATGAAAATTTCATTAACCTTTTCACTCTATACATATGTTGTCTTCACCATTCATTAGCGCAACTTCTATTATCAATTCATCAAAAAATGTTGTTTCAACCCATTCTTCAAGGAAATTTATTTCTTTTTAAACTTTTTTATTCTTCCTCATTTTTGCTTCAATATCAACATAAAATTTTTGAGATGCAAAAAAATCATCATAATTTGAGTTCTTTTAATTTTCCTTTATGTTGAGAGTTTCCTCTCTTTCTTTATCATTATCTTCTTCTTCCAAATCATCGTTCTATTTATATTACAAACTCGGACACTTTCATGATTTTTCATCTTCTTGCTACTCTAGTTCATGAATTCTAGACATTGCTTGTTATTGCAATCAGGAAGATGTAAATCCATTTCAAATCATTTTTCAACAAGTTCACTTTCATCATCAATTGTTCCTTTCTCATTGGATAATTCTGACATCGATCCATAATAATGGTTAATCTCTTCAGAACTCCAATACATGAAAATTTCATAAACTTTTTTACTTTCTACATCATTCATTTTGTCTTCAAAATTCATTGCTGCAAATTATATGCACAATTCATCAAAACATGGTGTTGATAACCATGCTTCAAGGAAATTTAATTCTTCTTTAACTTGTTCGCTTCTTCCTTATTGTTGCTTACATCTCCACACAAAGACAATTTTTGAGATTCACAAAATCATCATAGTTTGAGTTCTTTTAATTTTCCTTTATGTTATGAGTTTCCTATATTTCTTTATCATTTTCTTCCTCTTCCAAATCCTGATTCATTTATCTATTACAATATTTGTACTTAGTTTCATATTGCTCATCAATTTGATCTTCAACCTCGGTTATTGCTCCATTGAGTAATTTCCTTACGGGCTTATTTTCCTACAACATTTGGAACCAAATTTCTCTTGAAATGTGTTCATTGTCACATTTCATTTTAGGTTCTTCAATTACATCACTCTCTTTTTATGTAACCATCTCTATAATTTATTTTTGTGGATCCTTAGATATTTTTCTCTCTCACACACTGTACCTCATCTCTGCAATATCCCAAAACACTTTTGCACTTTTTACTTCACCAAATTTGTCTAAAATTCTAGAAGTAATATTTTCATCCATTGTTGATATAATAAAATTTAATGCTATTTCCCCTTTCCTCTTACTATTTAGGTTAAAAAATACTTCTTAAACATAATGGAATAAATTAGCTAATTAAAGTAATTATACCATTTCATTTTCCCAAGATTCATAATTTATACCTAAAAGGAAGAATTGGCATTAATAATTTAAATAATTCATATATCTCTTCAAATGATTTTCTCCAATTTTTCATTTTGATCTTAGGTATAGCTTCATCTCCTTAAAATATTCCATATTTTTATGTGGCCTCTGTCCTTGGATTCTTTCTCCTTGATTTTTTTAGTTAAACTACTGAATTTTCCTTTATTCTCCTTTTGTGACCCATGATTTCCTTCTCCTTACCTTTTCTTATACCAACTTACATAAATATAATGACATATTTCTCGTGCAACACTTTATCTGTAGCATTATAACATAAACTAATTTCCAACCTCATAGGTTGAATTGATAAAAGAAAATAAATAAAATCAAGACATCTTTCTTAACTTGCTTTTGCATAGCCACGAAGCATACACATGGACAATACGCTTCAAAATTGTATCACACAAAATATACATACAAAATATCACACAACATAATTAGGATGGTTTCAAAATGTTTCACAACTCACATGGCCCTCTATGAACTCCAAAATCCTTCCATCGCTTCGCTATCTACCATTTACTAAGAAATTTTCATACAAAGTGGCACACTCCTTCTAACTATCATGTAGCAGTATGGGGCTGACAAAGAATACAGATATATTCCACAATAAAATTCTTTAGTTTTAAGCAACACACAACTCAAAAACAACAAGCTGAAAAAAAACTATAGCATATTTAGTTGTAAAAGCAATGCACCCCTCCAACGAGAACAATGATTAGCATATACAATCTAGCAACTTGTTTCATATAAATAAGGGAAGTGTTATCATGTAATATTGTTGCAATATTGACAGGTTCATTTAAATCCCTTGCACAACCTTAACCTCAACTATCCACATTGGTTTCTAATGATGGAGATGCAACTTCACTGAACCAATGGGGTTTCACCCCCAGAAAATTTTCTAGGTCCTCTCCTTCAGAAAATCAATATGCAATGGTTCCTATAACCGCCCCTCACATATATACCCAATTTTACCGACCTATCATGATCATTATGAGATAAGGGATACTATGACATGATTCAACTTCCTAGTTGAATTTAAGGAAGTGGAATCAAGATAAAAAAAACTTTATTAACTTCTCTTGAGCACTACATGATCCCCGAGAACTAAACCACCCTTCCTCATGCCTAGACCATGAGTTAAAAATACTTTTTAGTAACCTATATTTCCAAATCCCGACACAAAACTACAAAAAATTTACTCTAACCCTCTAGTCGCATGGATGGCCCCTCCTCCCAACGATTGCAATTTCTTTCTCCCAGTTTTGTTCTTGTGAATGCAATATTTGAGCCACTTTTTCAAGGCTAGTAACTAGACCACTTACCAAAACATGATAAAAAATTCTAGAATAATGAATGCCACCAAAAAAAATCCATTAATACAAAACTCGATCAAGTACTTTTCCTAACCAAGCCTAACCATGACAAAAATTTTATTGGACACAATGAGGACATGTAATCTACTACTCATGAATTCATATTCAAAAATAGGGGTCTCATAATTCTCTTAGAATCGTCAAGAAGGTCTAATACCCTCTCATAATAGCTACAGTAATGTATGTTAGGTCATGCATTCAATAACCATTCATTTACAAATAAAAACATGAGAATATCCATAACTCGAATATGTGATAAAATTCTGCTTATAACCAATATATACCCAAAATACTAATAGTAATAGAAAAACCATTAAAGGCACATAATTTTAAGTAAATTTAATCATACAATACAAGAGGAAAGGAATTCTTGTTAACATATGCAAATCGAAGAAATTCAGGGACTTCCGTGTACCACCTGACCATAGATTTCATTGAACCAAATATTTCTTTCATCCTATGACCCCCATAACATGTTAGGACCCTATATTACTAGTTTAGTCCCTTATTTTTGTTGGTGTAGCCCCCTTATCATTATTTGTTTACCCATGTATTCCACATATTTGTGTTATTGTGCCCCATAATAGCCCACTATTGTTATTTTTGTGGCCTTGCATTATTATTGTTAGGTTGTCTACGATTATATCATTGCCCCATGGAAACCTGTATATAGAAAGGAGGTTTTGTCATTTGTATCATCCAAGAATTGTTCATTTATGTAATGTAAAGGAGGTTTCCCCCTCGAAGTGGTTGATTTCTAAGGCGTTGATCTCTCTTTTGAATTGGTTTCATAACATTTGGTATCAAAGCATCAAAAACTAATCAAGCGTTCGGGAAAACAGTTTTTTGAAGGAGAGGGGCATGTTAGGGCCCTATATTACTAGAGTATTACCTTCTTTTTGTTAATGTAGCTCCCTTATTGTTATTTTTGTACCCATGTAGTCCTCATATTGCTATTATTGTGCTCCATAATAGGCCACTATTGTTATTGTTGTGCCCTTACATTATTATTGTTAGGCCAGATAGGATTATATTATGACCCCATGGACTCCTATATATAGAAATGAGGATTTGTCATTTGTATCATCCAAGAATTGTTCATTTATGTAATGTAAAGGAGGTTTCCCCCTCAAAGTTACTAATTTCTAAGGCATTGATCTACCTTTTCTTCTATTTTTGGAGATGGTTTCATAACATTTGGTAGTAGAGCATCCAAAACTACTCATGCATTGAGGAAAACACCTTTTTGAAGGAGAGGGGCACGTTACGGCCCTATATTACTGTGTATTCCCTTATTTTTGTTAGTGTAGGCCCCTTGTTATTATTGTTTTACCCATGTACTCCACATATTTTTATTATTGTGCCCCATAATATGTTATTTCCCTATATTACTAGTTTAGTCCCTTTTTGTTGTTAGTGTAACCCCTTTATTATTATTTTGTAGCCCTGTAACCCCCATATTGCTATTATTGTGCCCTTACCTTATTATTGTTAGGTCAGCTAGGATTACATTATGGCCCCACTAAGATTACAGTGTTGCACCATGGACTCCTATATATATAAAGGAGGTCTTGTCATTTGTATCATCTAATAATTGTTCATTCATGTAATGTATTGGAGGTTTCCAAATCTAAGTGGCTTATTTACAAGGCATTGATATCTCTTTTATTCTATTTCTGGAGTTGGTTTCAAAACATTTCGTATCAGAGCTTTGGCTTATAGGGTTTCGCTACTCCAAACAGGTCATCGTGGTATTGTCGCTATAAATTTTTTTCTACAAAGGTTGAGAACCTGAAAGCTTTAGAGACCGAAGGCGAAATCTTGAGGTATCTCTTCAAAAAATTTCAGAGCTTAGTTCACAATATGTTCGGAGATATGATCTGTGGAATTTAGGGATTTTTCAGGCTCTCGAATTTCATCTCAAAGAGGTGATCATGGGAAAATATTCATTACTCTCTCTCTGAGCATTAAATTGGAATTTTGTAAAAAGTGGGCGGAATCAGACAGAATTTAGTTTAATTTCTATAAAATTCAGAGCCAAAGGAGAAAAATGTGCCACGTGGAAAATCATATATGTTGTCTCTACCTAACGAGTCCATAATTAGGTCATTGTGGGAGATTTGACATAAATTTTCCTTGAAAAATCCAAATCTGGTCAGACCTATGGCATTAGAAGGAGGATTTAGAGGGCTACCTCAGGGCCAAATTTCAGATATTGAAGATCCAAAATCACAGAGGTAATTTGATTTCAATATCGAGCTCCTCAAAAGTAAGAAAAAGTTATGTATTTTTTTTCCAAATTTCATAAGTCTTGTTTGAAGAATCAAGTTGAATTGATTCCAAGAGAATATTGTAGAAAAGATATCAGTATTGGGTTACAAAATGCCCCCTAAAAATAATTCAACACAAATTAAGCCTTCAGGAGGCTCTACTATGGCTCATGAAGGTGAAGAAATGAAACATGACATATCAAAATTACAAGAGAAAATGCACCAAATTTCGCTCTCGCAAGGAGAAACAAAAAATGAAATGGATGTTTTGTAGAAAATCATAGAGACCAAGATGGGTGGTTTGAAGAAAGGTATGGAAGCTACGATGGATGGTTTGAATAATGGTATGAAAGAAAAAATGGAAGGTTTGAAGGATGGTATGGAAGAAAAAATGGAAGGTTTGAAGGAAGAAATTGAAGGTTTTAAGGAAGGTTTGTCAAATTTGATACAAGAAATGATTCCTAATGGTGAAAAGATAGTAGAAGAAACTCATGATGAGAAAAAAACAAATGTTAATCGTGATTTCATAAACTCTAATATTAGATTGAAGAACCACCATATTACAAAGATGGATATGAGTAAATTTTATGGCAAGGATCCCATAACATGGATACTACATATGGAGCAATATTTTGATCTAAATAATGTGCAAAAAACACAAAAGGTATGCATTGCAACTTTACATTTATAAGAAAATATATTTTCCTGGTATCGATGGCTTTGCTCTCATAATTTTTTTTTCATTTGGTCAATTTTTATGGACGAAATGATAGCACATTATGAGGATACAAATAGCAACACCTTCTTTAGCCAATTGATAAATCTCAAACAAAAGGGTTCAATGGTGGAGCACATTGAGGACATCCAAAAATTGAATATAAGGGTAACTGATATTCCATAGAAACACAGGATTGATGTCTTCATAGGGACTTTAAAGGATAACATCCAACATGAAGTTTGTGTTTGGGAACCTGATTCATTGGAGAAGGAATTTAGGTTGGAAAGAAAATTTGAATGTAAAATTATGGCGACAAGGAATCCTACCACTCACATATATAAAGATGGAAGTATTGCTACTCCTAGAATTCCACAACCTGTAAGGTTGACACCACAACAATTGGAAGAAAAAAGTGCAAAAGGGATTTGCTACAATTGTGATAGAAAATACACTAAAGGTCATAAGTGTGTTGAGAATAATATATTTTACATAGATTGTGAAGAGGAGGAAGAAAATGAACAAGAAACTTCGAAATAAGAGGATATGCACAAGGAAGCAACCCTAGAAGAAGAAGAAATGAGTCCGACCATATCATTTAATGCATTGGCAGGAATTGCCACTCCTCAAACTCTCAAGATAGAAGGACATACCAAGAAGAAAAACGTAATAGTGCTGATTGATTCAGGTAGTACCCATAATTTTATTCATTGTAAGGTAGCCAAGGAATTGAATTGTTTCCTATACCTAGCACCATAATGTCAAGTGAGGGTTGCAAATGGAGGAACTATGAATTTCTCAAGAAAATGCCATAATATCAAGCTATCAATGGGAGAAATTTATTTAATAGTCCAATTCTTTCCATCCCAATGGGAGGTGTTGATGTTGTACTAGGAGTATAATGGGTACAATATTTGGGGATGATAGCTTTTAGTTTTCAAGAACTTTTCTTGAATTTTTTTTCGGAAGGAAAGGAAATCGAATTACTGGGTATTGCAGGGAAGATAGGAAATATAATAAGCTCTAATGTCATGAAAAATCTTCCTAAGAAGGAACAATGAGGCATAATTGCACAATTATGCTCACTAGAAGTTCCAACATCAAAATCATCAATTTCTCCAGATCTCCAAAAAGTCTTGGACAATCATTCCAAGATGTTTGATACTCCCTATTGTGGATCATATGCATATCCTTTTATTTTTAAAATATTTGAAAATATAAAAATAGGAAATTATTGGAAAATATGTTAAAGTATCGAAGTCTTATACTTTACCATTAAAATAGATCTATGTTCGCCAAAGTTTCAGTTAAAGTTTAAACATTTAAACTTTATAGTTGTGGGTCCAGTATTAAATGTTATACAGTGATTGGTTTGATTGGTGGAAAGTGTTAATCATTAAAATATTTATCAAAAAGCCCAACCCGCGGGCAGAACTAGCACACCGGATACGAGAAGGAGTGCCTCCATAGTTGACCAGTTTGACTATGGGGACAGCGGAGATCAACTATGGAGATTGAATGCGGGGGCAGCAGCCAAAGTTTTCCTCCGTACGCCGAGAGGTCCCACAGTGGCGTAAGACACTAAGTTGGTCATAGCTGTCTTCCACATGAAGCATAGTTAACGGCTTTCTGGAACATCTTATTAGCATTTAATTTAAAAACCAGTGCCACCTATTTAAAGAAATTTTTATCTATTTTTCAAAATTACTTGTGATTTGCTGCACTGCAGCCTGATTTAGCTTTGCGCCACTTGAAAATTTAACCACCATGTAAACTGTTTTCACGTAAATTTTTTGCCATGGCTAAACAGTCATCCTTATCAGGTTCAACCAGCCATATCCCTCTCAAGGATACTGAGAGGGATATTCAAGATACCCTCTGTTAAGTAATTCACCTCTCTTTCTACCAGCCAGTTATCTTGAATGATAATGCTTCTCCTATATATTCTGCCCTGGTCAAGTCTGGAGTTTTGTCTGCATGCATTCCTAAAACCCACCTATTCCCCGAATTTATCTATTGGTCGGTATCCGTCATGTATCCAGGGAGATGTTTTGTCATTAATTCCCTAGGAGAAAATGTTCTGCAGGTGTCTACCCTAATAATCCACGAAGCCCTTTTCTATCCTGAGTTGAAGCATCCATTCAATTTTATGACGATTCACTAGTTCAATATTATTATAAGCTTGCAGGAGAAGAATTCAATCAGTTCATGTTTTATTTGAATCCTGACATGAAGCAGTTTTAGCCAGATTGCAAGGAGTTTGATACGGGGGTTTTTGATGCAGAGAATCGTCCAGTATTGAGTCATATTGAAAAAATTTTGGGTAAGGGTGATGATCATACAGTGGATAAATCAGTTCTAGGGATGTTTTCCATGATGATGAATCCAGGAATGGTGCTGGATATTCCATCATATTGGCAGGAAGCAATCAACTCGCAGCTGATGAGCCCTTCATTAACACATTCCTTTAAATTTCCCTCATTAACTGTATATTTGTTCCTATACCAAAATGTGGAAGAATTCATGCATTTAGGTCTAAATATTATGGAATTAAATCAAAGAAGGAAATTAGTGATATTCTGGATAGATGTAGTTAGAAGGGAGAAAAATGAATCTGGGTTGTTTGATTTTGCTAGTTATTACATGACAACTGCATAAAAAATATTGAATGAAAGTCTTCTTCCCTATTTCTTACCTAAATCTCAAGAGTTTTTGCATTTAGGAAACAATTGTAAATATGGAGACTGGTTTGTTTTTGAGTGATATTCTAAAATAAGGTTATATGGAACAAGTGTTCAGCCTTACAGACTCCCAAATTTTGTACCAATGAGGCTTTTTTCTTTACAATTCATTAAATAGAGTCTAAATGTTGATCACGTTCATTTCATGCCTATGAAGAAAGGACACATGTATAAATTACCCATGGTTGTAGCCCCTTATATAGTAAATATGAGGCAGGCATTTGATGAAGTAACAAAAATGTTAGATGACATGCAGATGTTACTAGGATAAAGTTGGGCTTATGACCCATATAGTGTTATTTCAAATAGAAGAATTGAGAATGGATATTCTGCTTTCATTTATGAAAGTAGGTCGGAACAAGAGAAGATAGCATGTAAAGACGTGAAGAGTTGAATAGATGGAAACATTCAAACTCCTATCATAGCAGAGAAAACAGCTAAAAGAACCAAGGAAGTGGTTATTGATCTAGATGGTGAGGAGCAGGGAGCCATGAATGGAACAAAAATTACTGAAGAGCCTGCATCTGCTTCTCCTGGTTTTTCTTTACATTTGGGAGAAGAAAAAAATGCTCCTGCCTCACCCAGGAATCATGAAGCTTCTCATGAATAGGTGCCTCTGATTAAACAGATGTTTTCGCAAATTGAAGAAAGAAATCAGAGGATGAAGGCCAGAATGGAGGCCCAAGCTGAACATAAAGTCACCGTTGAACAAAAAATATTGTTAACAATAATAGATCTTGAGAAAGATTAGTTTATAATTTCCCTCTCACATCCTACAGATATGTGAATTGGTTCTTCCAACAATTTCAACACTGTAAATGTGACTGTGGATGCAAAGAAAATTCCACTAATGGATAAAATAAATTTGCATATGCAAACATGTCAATTGATTGTAAATGACCTCATAGAGACTAATGCAATGGCAATAAAGGCAGAGAATATGTTGGGTAAAGTAATTAAATAGTTGAACTTAGAGAAGGCTAAGTCAAGAGCCTTAACAATTCAAAATGAAGAATTAAAGAAGGTTATTATAAAAATTGGAGTAGACACCAGTGAAAAGACTGATGTGCATAAATTCATGAAAAGTGCTGAGGTAGACATATCTACATTAAGGAAGAAGTTGAAGTTACCTACTGGTGAACATTAAATGGCTATAGAAGTTCCAAAGGTAGAGAAAGAAAAGGAAAATTTGTTGCAGCAACTCATGCAGAAAGATGAAGAACTATCCAAAGTAAAGTAGTCTGCAATTTCATTACAAAATAATATTGATAATCATAACTGTACTTTTTTTTTTCCTACAGGTGATGAAGACCCTCAAGTACAAATTGTTCAATTAAATACTGAGTTGCATATGGTTGAAAGAGATAGAAAGAAGGCTCAAACATATCTGGAGACTACAACAAAATTGCTGAAAGTCATAGAAAATGAAGCTGACAAATACAAGATGGATTTCTAAAATGCTGAAGCTGAGATTAAAAATCTCAAAGAAATAATGAAAGGAAATATTTCACTAATACAAGCTAAATATATCATTTGGACTAGTATCATTTCAGAAATGAAATCCAATTGGTGCTTCCTGATGATAATTGCAACAGAGAAAAGCCTTATTTTAAAATGTGAAGAGCCAGTCATGTCTAATAAGCAAAAAGGAATTAACAGAGCCATTTGGGCTAGAAGATTTATTTATTTTATTAATTGCAAATCAGATCAGGAGTTATAGGAGAATGATATGTAGGAAATAATGTTGTATGCAATGGAAATTAATAAAATGATTATCATAAATGATCTCAGAAAGGCTGCAAAAAAGAAACTAATGGAGATCAAGGAATCAGTAAGTCAATTTGATAAATCTTTTGATAAAATGACAAGAGTAGGCTTGCCATCATGTTGGGGAGTTGAAGGAAATATTTTGCCATGGAGCTCTTATGAGAATTTACTATTGATGACAAATATCAAGGTTGATAACAGTCATGAAAAGACTCAGGTGCTTAAAGGAGAGACAATGGTCAACTTCTTGCAGAGACATTTTCAACTCTTGTGGATGGTAAAAGCTCTTTTCTCAGAAAAGCCTTCTTATGATCGAATTACTGCATTCATATTGGAATATCACAATCTGACACATTCATCTAGGATGAAGGTAGAGATATGGAAAAAATATAGAGCTTGGACAATAGACCTGCCAAAAGGATTAGTAGCAAAGAAAGACAAATCGGTTGACCAAGGAAAGGAAGCCACATCATCAACAATTCCTATAGATTAGGATATTTATTTTATGTTATTTCCTGAAGGAAATGTAATTGTAACATGACATTTTCAAGGCATGTAATAGATAGCCTTCAAAGTCTTAAATTAGTTTTGGTATTTAGGATTGGTTACAACAGTTCTAAACTGCTTTTTACTATATTTAATGTAATTTTCAAGAGAGGGAAAGGTTTCGATTTTTGGACCTTCATACAAAAATTTTGTACTCAGAGATTCAAATATTAATGAATGAGTAAGCAATTTTTTGGCATTTTGTTTATGTTGCAGTGTATTCAAGTTTACATTATGTGTTTTCCATCTATGAATAAAACAAGGTTATGAGTAGTCAGCCTCTTTTTACTATTGTGTATAAGAGTTAAAAACCTTAATTGGCACTCCTTTGTTTAGCTATTTCTTTCATATATTTCTTTTGGAGTTTGGGATGGTATTTTCTTACAGTTTCTTCTATTCATTTCATTAAACATCAACAGAATGTAGCATTGTGAAGCATTCAAAATATTTTATATTTAAGGGTTTGATTATAAATACTTAAGGGTTAATAAAACAAAGACATTAAAATTTGTGACATGATCATAAAAATGTCTTAAGCACTGATTCCTTATCACGGGTAAGGGATTGTCTCCTAAGGTAGAACACTACCAAAGGACTCCCACCTATTCGTGATCATGATCATGCTATTCATTTTATTCCAGGAAGTGTTCCTCCAAACATCAGGCCTTACAGATATCCTTATGTCCAAAAGAGTGAAATTGAATGTATGATTTCAAAAATGTTAGAGGCTAGTATAATTCAAGCTAGTCAAATTTCTTTCTCTTCCTCAGTAGTATTGGTGCACAAGAAAGATGGATCATGGCACATGTGTCTGGATTATAGGGAGCTAAATAATCTCACTATTAAAAACAAATTTCCCATTCCAGTGATTGGTGAATTATTGGATGAATTACATGGAGAAATTTATTTTACCAAGTTGGATCTTCATTCACGATATCATCAAATTAGAATGAAGAATGAAGATATTTCGAAAACAACATTTCTAACTCATGAGGGTCATTATGAATTTTTGGTCATGCCTTTTGGCCTTACCAATGCACCTTCTACATTTCAATGGTTGATGAATTCCATTTTCAAACCCTTCCTTAGAAAATTTGTGCTAGTATCTTTTTATGCTATACAAATCTACAACAATTCTTGGAAGGATCATGTTCAACATGTTGACAGGGTGCTCAAAGTATTGGAGGAGAAACAATTATATGCAAAAACATCCAAATATTTCTTTGGAGTACAAGAGGTGGAATATGTGGGTCATATTGTACCTCATGAGGGTGTTAAGTTAGACCCTAACAAAATTAAAGCCATTAAGGAATGGAAAGTCCCCAAAACCATAAATAAGTTGTGCGTATTTCAAGGGTTAACATGGTATTATCGCAAGTTTGTTAAGAATTATGGGTGAATAGTAGCACCGCTAACAAAGCTATTGAAGAAAGATGCATTTTCATGGACTCCTGAAGCAACTAAGGCCTTTGAACATCTTCAAGAGGCAATGTTCCTAGCACCAATCTTAGCTACGCCAGACTTCACAAAAATCTTTATTGTAGAATGTGATGCCTCAAGAAATGGAAATGGTGCTATTTTAATGCAAGAAGGAAGACCCATTGATTTTGAAAGTCATTCAATCAAAGGAAATTATTTACAAAATGCTATTTATGAGAAGGAAATGTTGTAAATACTACATGCACTCAAGAAATGTAGACCTTACCTAATGGGAAGACACTTCAAGGTAAAAACTGAGCATGATAGTCTTAAACAGTTTTTGGAACAAAGACTATCTTCAGAAGAGCAGCAAAAATGGGTCACAAAGATGTTGGGTTATGAATTTGAAATCATCTACAAAAAAGGGAAGCTAAATGTTGTTGTAGATGCACTCTCAAGAAAGGATGAAGAGGTGGAAGAATTGCTTTATGCCATTTCTATTATCCAACCAGATTAGATAACCGAAGCAAGGGATGAATGGAAGAATGATGAAGAAGTGTGGACACTCATTCAAAAGTTGAAGAAACATCCTAGTACATTTGATACATTTAGTTCGAAAGAAACAATTCAAAAGCTATATGGAAACCCGAAGATTATTGTAAGTGACAGAGATCCCATTTTTACAGAAATTTTTTGGGCGAAATTATTTTCTTGTTCGGGTACTCAACTAGCTCATAGCTCATATTATCATCTTAAATCCGATGATCAAATAGAGATAGTGAATAAATGTTTGGAAGGATACCTTTGTTGTTTTGTATTTTATAAGCAATCACAATGGGTCATGTGGTTACCTCTCGCTGAATGGTGGTATAACACTTCCTTCCATACTGCAGCAAACATGACCCCATTTATGGCACTTTATGGATATCATCCATCATCCTTCACATCTCCTTTAAGGGAAAATTCTATGGTTCAAGTAGTGGAGGATCACATCAAGCATCATCAAGAAGATCTCCAACTCTTAAAGAATAACCTAAATTTGGCACAAAATCGAATGAAACAACAGGCAGATCAAAATCGCAGTTAGAGAAGTTTTGATGTGGGAGACTAGGTATTTTTATGGCTACAACCATACAGACAAATGTCCCTCAAGCAAGCTAATAAGGATAATAAATTATCACCAAAGTACTATGGTCCTTACAAGGTGTTGCAAAAGATTGGTACTATGGCATATAAGTTGGAGCTTCCTGCTTCTTCGTGAGTGCATCCATTTTTCCATGTTTCATGCTTAACAAATGTTATAGGGGGAAAGCTTCCAGTTCAAACAAAATTGCTACAACTTGATGAGGAAGGAAAAACCATATTGGAACCTGAAGTAGTCATGAAGAAAAGAACTCGACAACTACGAAATCGATCAATTTTAGAGTATCTCATCAAATGGAAAAACTTACCCACTGAAGATTCTACATTGGAGGATGAGAATTTTATACAAAAGCAGCTGGAGGTACTCAAGCATTGAGGACAACACTTTTTTTAAGGAGAGGATCATTTTAGGTCCCTATATTACTAGTATAGTCACTTATTATGGTTAGCGTAACCCGCTTATTATTACTTTTGTACCCCTGTAACCCCCATATTGTTATCATTGTGCCCTTAAATTATTATGGTTAGGTCGGCTAGGATTACATTGTGGCCCCACTAAGATTACATTGTGGCCCCATGGACTCCTATATATAGAAAGGAGGTTTTGTCATCTGTATCATCCAAGAATTGTTCATTCATGTAATGTATTGGAGGTTGCCCCCTCAAGGTGGTTTATTTATAAGGTGTTGATATCTCTTTTCTTCTATTTTTTGAGTTGGTTTCACAACATAATGGCCCTCTATTGTTATTGATGTGCCCTTATATTATTATTGTTTGGTTGGCTAGGATTATATTGTTACCCCATAGACTCCTATGTATAGCAAGGAGGTTTTTTCATTTGTATCATCCAAGAATTTTTCATTTATGTATTGTAAAGGATGCCTCGCTATTGAATTTGTTGATTTATATGGTGTTGATCTCTCTTTTCTTCTATTTTTGGAGCCAGTTTCATAATATACCATATCCCAAGCATGAATGTGGGACTCACAAAAAATAACTAAGGATTCCTTAGGCTTTAATAAATATCTTGCCATTATGGGTCGAGGGATTTCTAGGAGTGAAACGCTCACCTACAAAACTAGGCTTTATCGGTTAAGGGGTTCTTAGGAAAAAAAATAAACATACATTACCATACTTTAACACAATCCTTCCAAAGCTGGTTAAGGGATCACTAGGCACTAACATGCTTGGATGCTTCCAAATTTCTTCACCTATACCTTGAGATATTTTCCCATCTACACACCTAGGCTTTATCATGTATCCCTCCATTACTGGTAAAGGAAATTTAAAATCCTTTGGATTTTCCCGAGACCACGTCACCATGTTCCAAATCCATTTGAGAATCCAAAGCTCAACCATGTAAAAGAACCCCATCACACCATGGCTATCTGAAAATGGAAAGGCAAGCCTAGAAGCCATTGTCACGCATGGAAAAACCCATGCCAATGAAAAAAATAGAACCAAATACAGACATGCATCTACCATTTATACCAAAAACACCAATTAAATCATACATGCAACTCTATATGTGCAAGTTATCATGTTGTAGCCGCTTGATACAACCCTTCCTTGCTTCATATTTTATTTCCTTTGCTTTCTTGTCCTTTGCTTATCTTGCTTTCTCCAATGCTAGAGTTATCAAAGAGTATGTGAAAGAGATAATAGAGAGAGCTCCATAAAATTGATAAAAAAAACTATGAATTGATACTCATAAGAATTTTTATGATTGAGGCCTCTATTTCCTTCCATTTCCTCCTCTTGAATATTTGTGACCCTTCATCTCCCTTTTCTCCTATTTTCCTTTACTTTCATAAATTAAATGCCAACTAATTCCTCTTTGCCTTCTCAAATATTTTTCCAATTTCCTTTAGCCATAATAAACCACATGAAATCCCGCTAGGATATTTTGCACAACCTTCATCTTGGAATATGTCTCCTATGAAATTTATCTTACTTTCTTTTATTAACTTTACTACATGAAATTTTAACATGCATTTGTTACAGAAACCTCCCTTAGGGGAACACTATCCTCTGTGTTCTATTACACCTACAACGAGAAAAAACTATGAAAACCAAAACATATGGCTTATGGAATTTTATAACTTAGTTGAATGGAGTATTTATAATGAGCGACCTGCTAAAAATAAAATCAACATGAAAAAGATGACAACATGACAACCATACCACTTATTGGATCTTTATAACACAACTCATTACGGTATTTATAATAAAATCAATACATAAATATACATTCATATACCATAACTCCTTTGCCTCAACAAGAAAAAATTAAGGATAAGTAGCCGGCATATGATCAACCATCTCCCATGTAGCTTAATAGAGGAAAACGTATTTCCACTACATTTGAGCTTACTTGATTGCTCAATTCCAGAGCATGACTTGTTTATGCTGCAAAATGCACTAATTTTTCGATTAGAATTATCCTTTTGGATCCACCTATAATAATAAATAATAAATAAAATGACTAACATCTTCCAAATATCTTTTAAGTAATGAAACAGAGAAAACATCATGCAATTCCGCTCTTCGCGGTAGTGCAATTATATAGGCCACTAGTACAATCCTCTCAAGGATCTCCAAAGGCTTACAATACCGAGGTGACAATATTACGCATGACCCAATCCTTAAGGGTAGTTTCTTCGGCTTGATACACAAGTACAGATTCTCCCTAACCTAAAAGTCCTTAAACACCCTATGTTGATCTACATAAGTGTTATGTCTATCTTGTGTTTCCTTTATATTCTTCTTGATAACCTACATTTCTTTTTTCGTATGTGCCAATATTTTCAATATTATCACCATCGTATCGAATTTATAGCTCCATCTAATCGAATTATTACAACTCCCCCATAAATTTCATCTAACAGACTCATCCTCAGTTACTCTTGATACCCATTATTGTATGGAAACTCTACCAGTGGAAGATAGTCTTCCCAAAATTGCTATTGTTGCAAAACATACATCTCCACATGTCCTCTACAATCATGTTCACCCTTCCTATTTTTCCATCTACTTGCACATGATAAGTTGTACTAAAGGCCAAATTTCTATCGAAACCTACAAACAACTCCTTCGAAATATTGGAAGCGAACTTATTATCTCAGTCACAAATAGTCATGTGCTAAATACTATGTGACCTCACTATATTCCCAATGATGACCTATGATACCTCACTAGATGAGTAAGTAGACTTCAACACCATGAAGTGAGCTACCTTTGTCAACTTGTCCACCAAAACCATAATGGAATCATGTTTTCTAGATGTCTTATGAGAACTTATGATGAAATCCATAGGAATGACCTTGTATTTCCATTATGGAATCAGAATCAGCGGTAGTAAACCTCTCCTATACTTGCACTCTAGCTTCAACTATTGACAATATAAACACCTTGCGACGAAATCATCTACCTCTTTCTTCAAATTTGGCCAGTAGTAGCACTTATTCACACTGATTAGAGTCTTTTGATATCCCATTTGACTTGAATAAAACTTAACATGAAATTCCCTCAAGATAAGCTTCTTGATATCATTGTTTCTCGACACATAGATCATGTCCCTAAATGTTTCTGAACCATTTTCTATGAGACGATAGTCCATGTCCTGTTGGCTTGTACCCTCTTGTTCAAACCTGTGATTAGAATCATTGTACCAATCATCGTGATGTTCTTTCTATAAGATGTGATCCTATAAATATGTGTCGTATGAACTCATAGCCACTCAGTAAAACTGCAAAAGTGGGTTACAGTTTTCTGAGAATCGAGGGTGAACTTTCGAAATTAGCTCGGCCAAACTCATTATGACATTTACAATGATGGCGTATTGAAGAAGTAGGCATACAATTTTTTGGCCAGAGATGACAAAACCGATAATTAAAGTTCGGTCAGACTATTATTCTGGCCAAAATTTAGTTTATAAATTCACCAGCCCAGAAACATGAATAGGTTTTGGGTTTATTACCATTGTCACATGCAGTTGCAGGGTCACAAGTGCAGTTGAGAAATTTGTTGGTTGTGAATTTTTGTTCTGCCATTTTTCTATTTTAATTTTGTTGGTTGTTAATTGTTGTCCTGTTGTTCTATTTTGTTTTTGTTGTGAATTATTTTTATTGTTGTTTTGTCTTTCTACTATTTTAATTTTATAGTTTTTTTTTCCAGGTAATTTATAGTTTGTGACATCCTCGGAAATATCTTGCTTGTATTTTTATTGCAGCCTTGACGTCTTCAAAAATCTCCTACCTTGTCTTCTTATCATTGCAGAATTGACGTCTTTTAATTTCCAGGTTGCTACTTCTGTCAAAGTATTTTTTAAATGTAATTTTATGTGTTTAAATCACAAATCGATTAATGAAAAGTTAAAAGTTAGAATAAGTTGGTTGTTTAAATGTAATTTTCTCTTTTTAAATCATAGTTGGTTATTTAAATGTAATTTATGTGTTTAAATGTAATTTTTTTTGTTTTAAAGCTATGTAATTTTCTATGTTTAAATGTAATTTTTTGTGTTTTAAAGCCCAACTCTGTTGCAGGTTGAACTTAATTCGATTTCTTATACGATTTTTTTATTAATTTGATTTTGTTTGTTTGATTCTAAAATATTCTTTCTTAAAACTTTGAAATTCTCTTTAAATTGTAGGTTGAACTTAACTGAGATTTTAAATTTCAGAAATACCTTTCGGAATTCGATTGCTTGAGCACATAATTCTATTGTTTTTGAGGTCATCTGTCTCATTTTAAAAATACTTTTCAATTGTTTTTGAGGTCATCTGTATTATTTTTAAAATATATTTCGATTTCTTTTGAGGTCATCTGTCTCATTTTGAAAATATTTCTCAAATTTGCAATTTGCTGTGGGTGAAGAATGTGTGGGTGTTGATGGTATTCAGGCTAAATTTCTTTAAATCTTATTTTTTCCCATATATTTTTGGGATCTTGGATCCAGATTGTTTCTAATTAATTAGAACACCCTCAAAAATAATTTAACTAGCTGATGAACCATAAACTTCTTGCATCACGTTGAATCATCCTAACCAAGATCTAATGTGTTGAAAAATGCTACAAAACAAAGTAATCACATAAAATGTCTGTTTCCATATCACAATCTCCTGTAAAAATGAAAGTGTAGTTAAAAATGATGTGAAAGTGTCAAAAAAAATTATATATATCCACCTTTACATAAAATTTGAATATTTGTAAATATACTATATTACTTAATTTCATTTCTCAACCATTCGGCCTCTAAAGATTACTTCCTAACCACATGTTCCACATGGCTCCACTTACAGAGTTCTATGTGGATTATGGTCAAGTCTCAATAAGGAATATAGAATGAATGCTTCAGTTTCAGATGTTACCTGGATGTTTCAGATTCACTATATCACTCTAACATCCTAGTCAAAAAATTACTATCATCATAATAACAATACTTGTAGCACGGTCAGAGGGTTTTTTGGGGCCTGATATTTTTATTATGGAATGTGCTCATACTACAGAGATGTACAGAAGGAGACTATGGATTCTTCTCATATTTCAAGCTATACATATTTGGCCCTTTATTGGTTTGAGATGGCTTCTTATGTTTTTCGTCTTTCTCTTTGAAACACATGTGACATCAATAGCATAGTTATTCTCTCTGATGTGACATCAGTAGCACATGAATTCTATCTCAATATTATTGGGGACATCAATTCCTCCTGTGCATGTTCACTTTCATTCTCACCATCTATTTCTGCCCCCTCCTCTTTCTTAAACCACAACTAGAAAAATAGTTACACCGCTCCTCTTGCTTACAACAGCTCCTAGAAGAGGGTGTGATTTGACCCTCTTCCAACTCATTATCATAATTTCCATTCTTAACATCAGTAATGAAAATATATCTAACCCCACCATGGTTAATTCCCCTTGATAATGTATTTTATCATCTCAATATTGAATAAAAATTAAACAAGCTCGATAGGGAGGATTGAATGGGGTCAAAAAATGCTATATTTTTATTTTCTCCAATTTTCTCCGATTTTGTTATTTTACAAGGTTTCTTACTATATAGTAATCTATTTATATATTTGAATACTTCTCCATATATTAATCTATTGCAGTCTTGGGAGAACTGATTCAATATTTTCAGCATCTTTATTCTCCATCTTTCCTCTTATTTTTTCCCTATTCAATCTTATCCTCATATATGTTTGGAGATTAATGTCCTAAAAGAAAACATAAGTGATATTAATAGGTTTCACTGTTGAACTAGTGTGACGGTATTTACATAAGTAAGCTAAGAAACTTTCTATACAATGAGCATGGTTACAGTGTTACTATAGGTCATTTTAGCTCACTACAACCTTATCAAGAAGAGTAATCATCATTTTCAAGCATAGTACTTGTACAAATTATATTTTCATTTTCAAGAAACATATAGTAGATTTTTCATCCTCCATATTATAAACCACATGGTACATTCATTTTTAGTTATATCCCTCCAACATCTGACATGCCTGTATTTTATTAATGTACCTAAATTTACACCTTCCATGATGCTTCTAATCTTGTAAAATGTTAAAAGTGGATTGTTTTATGATTTAATGGATATAAATAATCTATATTTACATGGTTACAATGATACAATGATAGTGTAGGTTGATTTTCAAGTTGTAAAATTCTTCCACATATCAAGGATGAATGATAGTACAAGGCAAAAATGACATTATTATAAAATATTAAACTATCTGATAGGTGCTAAATCATAATTCTTATTAAGTAAATAACTAATTTATAAGTTGAAAGTTCTTTTTTAATGTTCTTAGCCTATTTATAGATGTCAAAGTAAAGGTTTCTAGATGTGATTTCTCCCATAAACCTCAAGGAAAATTAAACAGAAAACTAAACTCTAAGGAAAACCGTGTACATGTCATTTCTCCCACATACTCCTAAAGTTGTGAATTTTAACATAACTTCATCAACCACTACGACTAGTTGTTTTATTAAGTGGATTAAATAATTTTTCAAACAATGTACATGGCATTTATCCTAGAAACTCATCAAGGCATGAATTTTGACATAACTTAATCAACCACTACCATTAGTTGTTTAAGTAAGTGTAAACTGCTATGAATTTAAGGAAATCCGTGTACATGTGTCATTTCTCCCAAAAAAATTTAGGAAAACGTTAGGGCATGTGTCATTTCTATGTCATTTCTCCCATACACTATAAGGTAACGTCATTTCCCCCATATACTATAAGGTAAATTTTAAGGAAAACTATGTACATGTCATCTCTATCTTAAACTCTAGGCAAGGAAAACTTTAAGGTATGTCATTTCTAGATCTAATTTCTCCCATAAAATTTAAGGAAAACCATGGACATCCCATTTCTCCCACAAAATGAAGGCTTTCTCCCAATAATTCAAGGAAAAATTTAAGGCCTAAAAATTGAACTTAAAGTGGCCGAACTTCATTAGGCTTTTGAACTTCCATAGGATTTTAGTATTTTTGTTGAGTGTTAACTTCTATAAGTTCTAAAGGCATATTTTTTTAAAGTGCCAGGTAGCATCTGGATTTTATATTTTCTCAAAGGTGACATATCCAGTAAATGCCCCTACAGTGAATCTCTGGAGCAGATCTAAATAGAAGTTCTTCATTTTAATATCCATAAACCACTACCACTTTAAGGAAAATCATGTAAATGTGTGTTTTCTCCCATACATGTTTCATTTCTCCCATAAACTTTTAGGAAAAGTTGAAGGCATGTGTCATATCTGTGTCATTTCTATGTCATTTCTCCCATAAACTATAAGGCAATGTCATTTCTCCCATATACTATAAGGCAAACTTTAAGGCAAGCTATGTACATGTCATTTCTATCTTAAACCATAGGAAACAAAAATTTTAAGGCATGCCATTTCTAGATCTGCTTTCTCCCATAAACTTTAATGTAAACCATGGACATGCCATTTCTCCCACAAACCAAAGCCTTTCTCCCATTAATTCAAGGCAAACTTTAAGGCCTAAAAACTGAACTTAAAGTAGCTAAACTTCCATAGGATTTTGAGCTTCCATAGGATTTTAGTCTGTTTATTAAGTGTTAAATTCTACAAGTTCTAAAGGCAGAGTCTATAAAGGACCTGGTAGCCTCTGGATCTCATCTTTTCTCAAAGGTGAAATATCCAGTAAATACCCCTAAATTCAATCTCTAGAACATATCTAAATATAATTTCTTCATTTTAATATCCATAAACCACTACCACTTTAAATAAAACTGTGTACACGTGTCATTTCTCCCATACATGTGTCATTTCTCCCATAAAATTTTAGGCAAAATTTAAGGCATGTGTCATTTCTATGTCATTTCTCTATCATTTATATGTCATTTCTCCCATAAACTATAAGGAAATGTCATTTCTCTCATATAGTATAAGGAAAAATTTAAGGCACACTATGTACATGTCATTTCTATCTTAAACTCTAAGTAACGAAAACTTTAAGTCATGTCATTTCTAGATCTGATTTCTCTCATAAAATTTAAGGAAAACCATGGACATGCCATTTATCCCACAAACTAAAGGCTTTCTCCCATTAATTCAAGGCAAACATTAAGGCCTAAAAACTAAACTTAAAGCGGCCGAATTTCCATAGGATTTTGAACCTCCATAGGATTTTAGTCTATTTTTTGAGTGTTAACTTCTACAAGTTCTAAAGGCAGAGTCTGTCAAGGGTCATGTAGCCTCTGGATCTCATATTTTCTCAAAGGTTAAATATCTAGTAAATGCCCCTATATTCAATCTCTGGAAGGGATATAAATAGAATTTATTCATTTTAATATCCATAAACCACTACCACTTTAAGGAAAACGATGTACATGTGTCATTTATCCCAGACATGTGACATTCTCCCATAAAATTTTAGGAAAACTTTAAGGCATGTGTCAATTCTCAAGCCTTTCTCCCATTAATTCAAGGCAAAATTTAAGGCCTAAAAACTAAACCTAAAGTAGTTGAACTTCCATAGGATAGGATTCCCCAAACTCAAGGCTTTCTCCCATTAATTCAAGGAAAAAATTAAGGCCTAAAAGCTGAACCTAAAGTGGTTGAGCTTCCATAGGATTTTAGTTTGCCTGTTGAGTGTTAACTTTTACAAGTTCTAAAGGCACTTTCTGTAAAGGGCCAGCTAACCTCTCGATTTCATCCTTTATTAAAGGTGACATATCCAGTAAACTCATGGAACCATGTACATGTCATTTCTCCCTTAAACTATAGGAAAGCCAATCTTTAAGACATGTCATTTCTATATGTGATTTCTCCCATAAACTTTAAGGAAAACTTTAAGGAAAACCATGCATGAACCATGTACATGTCATTTCTCCCTTAAACTCTAGGCAAGGAAATATTTAAGGAATTTCATCTCTAGATGTGATTTCTGCCATAAAAATTCAGGGAAAATTTAAAGAAAACCATGCACGAACCATCTACATGTCATAAATCTCCCTTAAACTCTAGGCAATGCAATCTTCACGGCATCTCATTTCTAGATCTGAATTATCCCATAAAATTTAAGTCATCCTTTAAGGTATACCATGCACATGTCATTTCGCTCATGCACATGTGTCATTTCTCCCGTGCATTTTCAATAAATTTTAATTTAATATATTTTATTGAATTTGTTTTTTTCAAGGATAAAACAAAACCCACTAAATATGGTTGAAAATGGACATTATGAATAGATTTTTCTTCTTATCCCAATCTAGGGAAAGTAGTGATTACATATGTTCTTTTCAATATCATAACTAATAAGGTCCTCCAAAGGAAAATGAATATATCGGGAAGAAAAACAAACAACGAGGCATATTATATTGCATTGATAAAAGGCTTGGGGACAACTAGGGAGTATGGATCAAATGGAATTTTATTTTTCACCAATTCAAAAATTGTGTGCAACAAGATGAAAGGTGTGTACCATGTTAAGAAGGAGAGGCTAAAACAACTGCATGGAAGGGCAAACAACATTATTAGCCAGTTTCAAATTTTTAGCATAAGACATTGTACAGAAGTTAATAAGATGCTTTCTTATCTATTTCATGAGACAATGCCAATTCAAGATTCATATATCAAAGATGAGTTAATAGATGAATTAGTATTATACGGGGAAATGCCAATTCAAGATTCATCTCTCAAATATGAATTAGTTTTGAGACGATCTTCTTCAAAAATTCAAGATTCATCTCTCAAAGATGAATTGGCGTTGAGATTCTCTCCTTCAAAATTTATTGATGGAAACTGTAAAATATCTTTCATATGTTTGTGTTTTGTACTTATAAATTCATATTTTTTAATGAACATGTTTTGTTTTTCAATTATATACCAAGTGTTCTCCCACCATGTAAAGCGCAACTTGGTGAACTTCACATTTGCAACTTGGCGAACTTCATATTTTTATAAAATTGAAATGTGACCACTTCAACAAATTTTTGTTTAAATGGAGTTTCACACTTCCTTTTTAATGACCATCTGGTTTTTTCAATTATATACCAAGTGTGCTCCCACCATGTAAAGCACAATTTGTTGAGCTTAACATTTTTATAAAAAAATTTCTTAAATTGAGTTTCACACATCAATTAGTGCTTTGAATGTTGTGTTTTACATAATTTGTGTACACTAAATCACATTAATTTTTTTAAATTTAGTTTGAATGTATTTTAAATATTAATTTAAAAATAATTGTAAATGTCGACTATAGATATATCTACATATATATAGATATAGATATAGATATAGATATATATATATATATATATATATATATATATATATATATATATATATATATATATATATATATATATATATATATATATATATATATATATATATATATATATATATATATATATATATATAATGGAGGATGAAAGGCGAAGATCAACATAATCCCATATCTCTATGAGAGAGGGGGCTTAGGGATCGAGGGATGTTCATGGTATTTAAATATAATATTAAATCCATACATATACATACATGTGTGTACATATGGAATTGAATTTTATCAATTTTATGAGGTAAATTAGTTGTTAATAAGTTTCATTTTTTATTTTTTAGGAGATAGGAGGACGAGGGTGTCTAGTCCATCAATGGATCATAGCCATGGTTCACGCAATCGTGGTATGGTTTATGCAATTTAATCAATGAATATGTACATGTATTTATATGTATGAATGTATTTTTGAATTGATTATAAATTCATATTTTTTTATAAGGCTTCCATCATGTCTCGTGAGGTTGTTGGTGGTACACATTCCCTTGGAGGGCCATAAATAGGTGCACATGAATTGCGTGAACGTTGTGATATGTATTCCCCTAGAGGCCAATCAATGGATGTTCGTGTTGGTTCTCAGCCAATCAGTGGTCGTTCAAGTTCTCAACAGTCTCAGGGTGGGAAAGATGCTAGCCAACCATATCAAGGTGACCATCAATCTAAATATTATTTTCATTTAATTTGTACAAATTTGTTTACATGTTTTTTTAATATACAAAATTTTATATATGGATGTAGAGGGTGAAATTTTTTCTCCAAATGTTGCTCCAAAAAGACGTAGGACAGAACACATCATTAAAGAAGAACGTTATACACCAAACACGACTTGTTTTTCTGACATTTCCTATATAAATTGGAAATCAAACATGAAGAAATGCACCTTACAAAGGTGTCAAAAATATTCATACAAAATTGAAGAGAGATCTCGTGGCTTTGCCTCTCCCTGCTGAGAGTCGACAAAGCTTGGGAATAATTACTCACTCTTTGAGCGAACTAGTAGATGTGTACCTAAAGCTTGGTTCAACCACTAATACTTTTGTAGAAGTGATGAGAAAAATAAAGGAAATAGTAAGGGGTCCCGATATATTGGAAGTTGTTAAAGAAAGAGTTACAACATAAATGGCGATGTCTATGTTTAATTTTGAAGAAGAGTTGATAAGAAAGATGTTGAAGGTGAAATATTTGAAGCACCCACATATAGCTTGTTATTTGTATGATATACACCTTACGGCCTATGGAAGACTCACATGGAACAACTAGATTTCGCTTTATTTTGAAAAATTATTTTATGTAGAATTATTTTTGGGAATGAAACCCAATTACAATGACCTTCCCTGTGAATTTTTAGGTCCTGGTAAAGGTCGATTGTGTGACCGTAGGGACACTAGGCATGATGTTGATTTTATTCGGCCTGAGACACCATTGGTTAGTCAACCTCTTCGTGTCGAAACTTTTCGGTCAGAGATGGATGACACTTCTCAAATTAATTGAGAATAAAGGGATGCCATCATTGACAATGTTTAGAGAGGATTGGGTGGAGTTGACATTTTTATAAATCGATAAAGAGCACGTGAGAATGCACGCGCTAATTTTATGTATTATACAGATGAAGAGATAGACAACATGAGTGTTGAAGATCTCAGAACATATGCAAAGTACTGTCACAATCATTGGCAGGACCTAATTATTCATGAGAAAAATGGCATGGGAACGATATGTGTTAATGGTTAGGGTTATTATTTTAACACATGTACAATTTGTAATAAATACATATATACATACATTTATTTGTATACATTAATCTAACAAAAATGTATGATTATATGTTAACACCATTGTAGTTGTCACGCTTAATGAATGAAGAAGATGTTAATATCATGGTCAGAGCCTCCGGTTCAAACAATAAACATGGGTCTCACCATCAATCACACAATCAATATGGGTCTCAACATAAAGATATGTTGGAAAATGTTAAGTGTTTTTCAAGTGAACATGATGATGTACAATTATTTTTTATCTATTATTATATATATCTAAACATGATGACATATTTTTAAAATAAATAATTGTGCGCACATGTACATTTATATATATAATAAAATGTTTTAACAAATTTTGATTCTGTCTGATGTTCCTGGGATGGTGGTACCTTCTTCTTCATTAGGAGATGTGCCAAATCCACCATCACAAGTATGAAATTTTTTTCACTTCTAAATATGTTTTTAAGTTATATATTCCATCTCAAAAATTTCCATTAAAACATGAGATCTCTATATCTTCATTTATTTTGAATTTTTTGAATTTTATGTTTTTGGGGATTTTCTTTCGGAGCCACTCTTAGGAGATGTACCAAATCCACCAGCACAAGTATTCAATTTTTCACATAAATATATTTTTTTAAGTTATAAGTTATAAACTGAAGCTCAAAATTTTTATTATAAAATTATATCTAGATCTTGAGTTATTTTAAATTTTTTGAATATTAGGTTTTTGGAGATTTTCTTTCAGAGCCTCTCTTAGGAGATGTGCCAAATCCACTAGCACAAGTATTCAATTGTTCAATTGAATATATGTTTTTATGTTTTTATGTTCTAGATCTTGATTTATTTAAAAAATTTTGAATTTTAGGTTCTTCAAGATTTTCTTTCGGAGCCTCTATTAGGATATGTGCCAAATCCACTAGAACAAGTTTTCAATTTTTCACCTATATATATGTTTTTGATTTATAAGTTATACATTGAAGTTCAAAATTTTTATTATAAATTGAGATCTAGATCTTGAGTTATTTTATACTTTTAAATTTTTTGAATTTTAGGTTCCTAGAGAGGATTTCTTTTCATCACAGATTCTCGCAATTGAGATAAGAACATCCACACTATTTCAACCATTTGAACAAATTGTCTAACATTTTTTTTAATATTATTGAAAATTAGTTTATATATGAATTTTCATTTGAAAATTTGTAATATATATATATATATACATACTTGTACATGTATATTGTACAGTTTACTGTGGAAGATGTTCCTGTGGGGGAAGTTTTAGTAGATGAGCAACAAATGGAGAGGGAACCTAATGAGGTATTGCATGATTTTTTTTAACATTGTGTTTTTTTACATGAAATTGTATATTCTCATTCAATTTTAAAACATTAAATTTTAATGTTTGTACACATTGTGTATAGGCTCCCCATGCTTTGCAGGATAGATCAAGTATCGTGCATTTGTTGGGAGAGACACTACATCCATCTATATTTGATGGATGATGCACATGCATGCAACATTATATTTGATAGATTTAGTCTTAAATTTACTTTTTTATATATAGTCTTATCTAGATGTAGACATATATAACTTGATACTTGTAACACTATACATTGAAATATCTCTCTCTCTCTCTCTCTATATATATATATATATATATATAATGTTTTGTTTTTAGAACTCAAGTTCTCATTTTATTTTTTAAACCATGTACATACATGTCTATATTTTGGATATAGTTGAACAACATGTGGGATGTAATCACATGTTGTGATATAATATTTCAATTTAAATTACGATATAATGTTTTTTTTTTTTAAATTCAAGTTTTAATTTTATTTGTTATATATATAAAATGAATCTCTAGATGGAAATTTCAAATTAAATTTTCACAACATTTCTGATGTTTGAACTACATTTCGCATGTGATTGTGATATAATGTTTTTTTTTTAATTCAAGTTGTTGTTTTATAAAATTTTTAAAAATATAAAATGAATCTATGTAGAAATATCGAATTAAAAACCATATTTTGTATAGTTGAACTACATTTCGCATGTGAAGTAATGTTGTGATATAATTTTTTTTTTTTTTAAATCAAGTTTTGGATGGTTGAACTACATTTGGCATGGTTATTAATGTTGTGATATCATGTTTTGTTTTTAAAACTCAAGTTTTTCATGGTTGAACTACATTTGGCATGTGAAGTAATATTGTGTTATAATTTTCTTTGTTTTTAAAACTCAAGTTTTGGATGGTTGAACTACATTTGGTATGTGATTGCACTATGTAATGTTTTATTTTTATTGGATAGTTGAACTACATTTGGCATGTGATGTAATGTTGTGATATAATTTGTCTTGTTTTTAAAATTCAAGTTTTAGATGGTTGAACTACATTTGGTATGGGATTGTGATATTTAATGTTTTGTTTCTGTTGGATAGTTGAACTACATTTGACATGTGAAGTGATGTTGTGATATAATTTTTTGTTTTTAAAATTCAAGTTGTCGTTTTCCAAACAAAAAAAAATTCACATGAATATATGTACATAGAAATAATTTAAGTACATGTTTGAATATATATGTTAAAAAAATTGAAGTAAAATACATATCGTCATATATATATATATATATATATATATATATATATATATATATATAGAGAGAGAGAGAGAGAGAGAGAGAGAGATACAATCATAATATTCTACGTCTTCTTAGATGTGTCAAACAATCATAAAATTTCAAAATTGCATTCTAGAACATATATATACAGTGCATGCAACATTTTTCATCAATGCACATAGAAAAGCTACTTTTCATTAATTACATTCTAGAACATATATATTCAGTATGTGCTACATTTTTCATCAATTCACATAGAAAAGCTACTTTTATTTCATAGTAAACTGGAAATTACAAAACACGTACGACTCATTTTTCATTCAAGAATGAATATTATAATTTACTCTTAATAGACACACACATCTAAAACAAAATTTTGCAACTTACATTTTGCATTATATCAATTATGTTAGATACATAAATATATACATTTTGCAATAATGACATTATGACAAACTTTACCAGGGAATGTATGAAATCATTTAGACCAGATAATATAGACATGTGTATGTGTACACATGTATAAATTACTAGTGTGCATGTACCAAAACAATGTACATGTGCAAACACTTGCATAGATAACATAACAAGGCTAGTTCAATTTTTAGTTGAGTTCTAGAAGTTCTTAAATAAGAATCCAAAGAGAAAAAACTGTTGGGCAGTCCAATCAAAAAAATTCCAATGGAATGTCATCTTCAATGATCTGTTCATGATCGGATTTTGATATTTTCCATTTCTTAATTTTTATTTTTTTCTTTGATTGAACAACTATCAACTTTATGCGTGTTGCACACACCAAGTGACTATATTGACAACTTATGATATCATGTTCATAGTCTTGAAAGTAAAAAAAATCCCCACTTTGATTAGTTTGTCTGAAAAAATAGCCTTTCAATATAATATACCCTCTATCATATGGAAACCCGTGATCAATATATTTTTCTAATAATTTCATCTTTTGTGCAGTGCAACGCATCAAATAATACTTCACATTTTCATCGTTGATAGTAGGTGAAATTATAGGAAAACCATCTTCTGCACAGTAAAAAAAACTCATGTAGTTAAATTTAGATCATAATTAACATGAAAAAATAACTTTAAAATTAGCATACATGTATTTCATTTTATTATTTATTTCTTGATCTCTATCATTTGAAATCAATTCAAATGTCACTTTCTCTAACAAGATCAAAAACTCAATCACCATCAGAAAATATTGTAGTCTCCTCTGATTTCATTTCTTCAAACATTGCAATGGACATTTTCCCCTTTGTATTTAGCTATGTATGTTGCCAATCCTTTACATTCATTTTATTTTCACAAACATCATTGGATTTTGTGTTGTCTTTGCAAACATGACAAAAACAAGAATATTTTCCTTTATCCAATACAAACACATTTGTGGAATTTTTTTTTTTAACTGAAAACAATTTTGGAGTCCCTTTTATTGTTTCAATGTCATTTCCAATTGATATATCTACATATTCGACACCAATATGCCAAAAAAAACCTATATGGAAAATTCAAATAAGACTATAAATATGATATCAAAATACCATAAAAAATAATCATTGTGATAAATTTACTATTTAAAATTGGATATCCAATAAAAATAAATTTAATGTACCTTCGCACTTCCCTTGATAGGTTAGTCTCATGGCTTAGTGCAGAGATGCACCATCGAACAAATTATTTACCATCCACAAGTCGGTTTGCAGAGGGGTCCATTTGATATCTTCAAAGTTCTTGTTTTATGCATGCCCCTGCACCCTCATGTTCTCCTTCACCATGACCAGTCTCAAGGAAATTCCAACAATGTTTAATGTGGATTTTCATATGAACACAAAAAAACCAAAACAATGATCGTGAAGATTTAAATTGACCTACACAACAATCTGAACATATCCAATTTTCATTGAATTTTATTCCACTACATTTCAAGAAGTCATAAATCTTTCCAAAACAGTGTTGTACAAAATATATATCATGTGTACGATCATCACTGATATAAAAGTGATTTTCTTTAATAACATGCCAATTTTCACTGGTGCTTTCTATGATCAACATTTTGTTTAGAATGTCTATATAGAATACGAAAGAGCATGGAGACTTGGTTAGAATGATAGTATTCACACTGAATTTTTTTTTGTGGAAAAAATGTGTAGTTTTCTGCAAAATCAATTACTGGAAAAATGGTCCCTAGTGGAAAACATTCATGGGATTTTTTGAATTGCAAGTCCTGCCATCGAGCTCTATGGGAATACTTCATGTATTTACAAATTTTTTCTTCAAACTTTCTCAAAAAATCTATCACAAAAATTACTTCTTCTTATAAATCAATTCTCTTAGTACTTGAACCTTGAATCGATGTATGTATATATTCATATCTCTTCCATTTCACTTTCATTTTGTACAATGATTGATTATTTATATCAGTATGATATTTTTTTTGAAATTTAGTCAAATTTCCACAATCATCGCATTTTTTACCACCAACACATTTATTTCCATAAAATATTTCATGGCTTTCTCTTGCACATATAATTTCAGATATGAAATCACTGATAGTGGAAGGAGGAGGTGAATATTTCCAAAATGTTCTACCAAAATTAAGGAATGTGTCATAATATAACTGAAATTCCACATGATAATGACAAAAAAAGTGTCGCGTACAGTGATAGGTTTTACATACCATGGTTTCTGTTACACAAAAGCACTGACTGAGACATAAATTTTGTGATTCTCTTCTTTGAATTTTGTGAACAACTCTATCTGAGTGGTTTCCAAGAAATTTTTTGGATGTACTTCGTACTGATTTCGTGCTATTCTTCTACGCATCACATCTCTTGCATTTGGCGAAACATGTGATTTTTTCATCCAATATTCATATATTGTTTTTTAGCATTTTATCCAAGTCTATATTTGTATGGTTTCCTAAAAATATCTATCCAACAAGAGAGTTCATCATTTACATCTATTTTCAACTGAAATGTTCGATGTTTGTGAAACGTTTTTCGTGAGCTTCCTAATGCTTGTGCCATAGATTTTACCAAGCGATTTTCTTTAGTACTTAATGAAACCACTGCCATATGTATTTCTCTACGTGAAACTAAAACATTTTTATGTGCAAATATTCTAATTGAATTTATAGCACTAATTATATTTTGTATCAAAATTTCCTTCATTTTTTCTTAATCTTTTTTTGATTTTCGAATACCCAATAAAGTCGTAGTTTCTTTTGATTTCCTTAAAGATAGGAGACATTTCAACTATTGGGCTTGAACTGCCACATTTTCCTTGATGAAGTACGTATCAAAAATGTGATTAATGCGATATCGCATAACATGGTCAACTCTTTTATCTCCATATGTGTGAGTGTAAACATTTTCTAACATCTCATCATCGACATTGATTTCATCTATACATATTCAAATTAATAGTACATAAGTTTACATATTCAGTAAATAGCTAAATTAATAAAACTTTATAATTTCTTTCAAAATTTTCACCATCTTCAATCATTGGTTAAAAATCTCTTTCACTCTCTCTTTCAAAATTTTGTATCTTATCATCAATGTTCCGAGGAATATCTCTCTCTGTTTACATTGAAAAATATTTTTCAAATTAGTTCATCAAATAAAAATTAATATTCACATTTTACAGAAGGAAAATTTTAAATATCAAATTTATAATATTTACATTTACATACCCGCTTCAACTTCTAGTTGAGGTTTATTTTCCTTTTCAATATTTGATCTTTCTTCTGTCTTTTTTTTGCGAGATTGTCTCCCCTATTCTCTATGTTTCCTAGGCTCTCTTGTTCGATGATATTTTCTCTTTAAATTCCTTATATTTCACATGATAATTGAGTATGAAGTTCAAAAAAAAAAATTTCCTTCAAAAATTTACACAAAAAATCAATTAAAAAACATCACAAAATATTTAATTGAAAAAAAAATCATTTTAAATTTTTTGCAAAAAATATATACATCAATCCAAAACACTTACTTTAAAAAATCCGATGAAAAAATGTATTATAAAAATGAAATCAAGCTCAAAATATTTATTTCCAAGTCCTGCAAAAAAAAAAAAATCATTTAAAAAGTTAGAGAAAAACTCATTTAAAAAAATCATTATAAAATATTTACTTCAACCCAAAACACATACTCCAAAAAAATGTCACTTCAGAAAATACCTCCAAAAAATGTCCATTTAGAATTAAGCCCAACTTCCTAAAAAATGGCACTTTAAAAAACCCTCCAAAAAATGTCCTTTGAGAATTAAGCCCAAAAAGCCTCTAAAAAAATTTCACTTAAAAAAACACCTCCAAAAAATGTCCTTTGAATATTAAATCTAAAAAGAGTCCTTTCAAAATTAAGCCCAAAAAAATTCCAAAAAATTCCTTTTGGAAATTAAGCCCAAAAACCTCTAAAATCAAAATACATCCAAAAAAATGTCCTTTGAAAATAAAGCGCAAAACCTCTAAAAATAGAATACCTTCAAAAAAATGAAGCCCAAAAAACATCCAAAAAATGTATCACATACCTCCAAGAAATGTACTTTGAATGTTATGCCAGAAAGAGTCCTTAAGCCAAAAAATATCCTTTGCAAAATTAGACAAAATGAATAGACATCGAAATTATGTGAAAATAATGAATCTATTTATGTCAATTTACATTGCTGCAACACCATTTTTTTGGAGGGGCTTCATTGAGTTTTTCGGCTGACGTAAACTCAATTAAAATTTCGGCCGAAATTTTGTAAGAAATTGGGCAGAACGTTTGTGTCGTTGGACTTGATCGGCCATCGGGGCAAAAAACAATTCGGCCAAACTTTTCTTCAAAGTTCGGCTGAACTAACATGTTTGCAGTTATGCAAAGCCGAGTTCTGAACACATTTATTCAACTTTGGACTAATTGAAATCCATAAAAAATTGTGAATTAACCTTCGAAACCAAGAAAAGAATTTGCAGAATTCAATATACTTTCAGGAAATATAACTTTTATGGAATTTCATAACTATTTTATAATTTTATTTAATTTTGTAATAAAACAGGTGCGAACAATTTCTGAAGCTCATTATGATTTAGTGAAATCAATATTTTATCTTTCAAAATACACTATAAAAAAATTGAAAAAACTATGGTGCATTACACTGGTTCGTCGTCTGTAATGGGTAGTTTTTAGATTTTTAGTTTATAACTTATATGTGGAGAAATTTTTTGTGCCTCCAAACATATTCAAAATATGCAGTTTTTTCATATTGGATTAGTTCAAAAAATTATAGTAATTATGATATGCATCAATTGGTTTCGTAAATATAGTGAAACTGAAGTAGACTATGCGTAGAATTTTGTAACACATTTTGTTTCTCATAAAAAAAAAAATTCAAAGAATACACCAGCGCGTATTAACATGACATTTTATGAATTCTTTGATTGTTAAAAAACACACACTGAAACAAACACTATGTTGACATATCAAATGCGTATAAAAAATTCCAAAAAATAAGTAATAGAAAGCTAATAAAATTTCTCACAACTTTTATTTTTATCGTAAAATGAAATTCTAATGAAAGAAATTGTTTTGGTTGCAGAAATTTGATTAACCCAAAAAATGAATTTTTTTTCAAAAAGGGGAAAAAAGTGTAACCCAACTTCACATTTTCACTTATTAATATACACACACTAGTACAAAATGGCTAACTGGTCACTAAAACAATGACTAACATTTTCATATAAATGACCATTTTTCAGTTGGTGAACAACAGTGGCTAATTTACAGTATCTTATAACCTGGCCAATTTTTAGTCTTTTTTAGCTTATTCATTAATTGTTTGTCTCAATTTTATCATCTAGTACTATTTAGTTATAAATTTGATCATAAATCTAGTTATCGAGTTAGTCATTAATTGCGACAATAAATGATGAAATACACAAAAAAAAATATGCTACTATATGATCACTCGAAAAACCAATTAATGTTCAAAGAAATATTACAAAAATATTGGTCGTGTTATAAGATATTGTAATTTTTCTCTATATATGGATATGTTTGTCACCGTTTGAAAGAAATTAATGACAAAAGAATATGACTAAATTTCAGTCCTTTTATAAGGTATTGTAAATTAGCTATTAATAGTCTTATATATGCAAAAATTAGTCATCATTTGTAATCATAAATTTATGATTTATAGTAGTCATTTATATTTTTTTTGGTATTTTCATATTAATTATATAAATGACTAATTTCATATTTTATATCCATTTCATTTAATTTCATTAATAATCACAATAACCAACTAATTTAGTCATTGTTTATTCATTTTTTGGTTCGTCACTAATCAATATAAACTACTAATTTAGTATTTTTATGTTTATTTTATGTGTCATAAGTGATTTTTTCTATATTTTTGAAAGAGAGTGTTAATGAAAGGAATCCTATGTCCGATGAATCCTTTAATATGCAAGTAGAGGAAGTAATTGTTGTAAACATAAAAGGTTCAATAATTATAAATAGAATTCAGTAAAAATAATACCTCAATGTCCTCAAGAGTTACTTTCCAATCAGTTTGTATGTGTGTGGCTCGTGCGTGATATTGGATTTAATAGTATCACTAAAGTGGGTCTCTTCTCTCTCTCTTTCTACATTTGTCACTCCAATGTTATTGTGCCCCCTTCCTTCAATTAAATAATAAGTTCATTTTTTGAAAAATGAAAGAAGATACGATGAAAAGCATAAGACATGAAAGACTATGAATATTGGAATAAAAACTAAAGTAAACTACAAATAATTTATACAACATATACCTCAATGTTAACAATGTCAATTGCATTTCCCCCATAAAAACAAGAAAATTTAACAAGTTTTCTTTAGTTGGGTAATAGTGGCCATCGAATGGGCAAATGCCTTATATAAACAAAGAAAATATAACATCACCATAAAAAATAACATATTAGGAAATTAGTATTCAACCTTCAAGAAAATATTAGGCACAATCATGCCAGCTAAGTGACATGTTAAAAATATCATGTTGTAGATAACTTGTGAAAATAAGTGCAAAGAAAAAGCCAACATATAATAAATAATGTATGAAAACTAGATGGAAAATTGTGTTATAGAAGAAAAAATTTCTCCTATGGTTATCCATAGATGTGGGTGGGTAACATGCCCCAATATGCCATGATACTTAGGGTCTAAAGGAATCATACCTCTTACTAACATTATAACTGATTGGTTCTATCATGGCCTTGCCTCTCTTTTGTGAGTCAAAAAAAAAGTTCATCCTCAACTAGTTCTACTTCATTATATGTTTTTCACATGTTATCTCCACATACCCACCAAAAATTTCATATATTGAAAACAAATGGAATTTTTGAATTGTTTCTAAAATTTTCATTTACACACCCTTCCAATGCATGTGGGCAAATGTACCCACTTGATTTTCTTCTTTCAAATTCTTTCAATCATAACAAAAAAATCAGATTGAATAATGAAATAAAGCCAAGGACCTATATAATCCCATGGGCTGTAAAGAATTGTGAAGATACTTGGACCAAATTGCTACATCTCATAAAACATAGGGAAGCAAAGGAATAATTTAATAATCAAATACGTTACTCATAAGGTTAGCAATCCTATTTTTGGCACAATCACAAGTATTTTGATGTAAAAATGTGATATTTGGATAAGATAAGTCATGTTGGAAGCCAAAAAACAATAAAAAAAAATAGAATCTATTTAATTGCATGTCCTTGTCTTACAAAATCATAAACAAAATAAACCATTGTAAAAAAAGGCACAAATGAAATGAATTTATATTTAACATTTACGAGATAACGAAAGATCACGAGTGGAGAATTACATAAAATTTATATGGAAATGGGTCAGTTGTAATTGCAAGTACTGAAAGGGAGAGTTTGGAACAGGAGTAAATTTGGAAAGTATGGGTACTTTTCATGTAAAATAAACCATTAAAGGAAATCATTTTTTGAGTGACACAAACTAGTCATAGAGTTAGTATGTTAGATATGACCTACACAGTATACATATACCTTAGATAAGAAGGTCCTCCTCAAATAAAAATACATGAGAGCGGTTTTTCTAAGCTTTAAAAGAATTCACAGTAAGTGAATTTCCTTGGTTTTTCAAAAATAAATATATAAAAATTCCAAACAAACGACTCAACTGGAATACCTATTTCAACTAGTGTTCTCAAATATGCATTGTTTCTCAACAAAGGGCATAAATCCTTGACAATTATATTTTCTTAGAAATTTACAATCAAGATAAGTTTCCCTGCATGGATCCTTATATTTGAACTCATTTTAAGTAAACAATGACAAGATGTATTCAAGATTGTTTTTTAGGAAGATTGAGGCATGACACTTACGCTACATGTATGCATTCAACTAGGTTTCTTTGTGTAATAAAAATCAAAGGTAGTTGTAATAGTTTCGAGTACAAATAGGGTCTAGCAACATATTAATATTACAATTGAAAAAAAATTCTATCGAAGGATAAGTTTTAATTCTAATAAAATATTTCCTTCAAGCTTTAGTCGTCTTCCCTTCCTAACTTCTCTCATTATATAGGTAGTGTGAGATTTGTTTCTTACGACCTCACTAGTAAGCTAAACAACTTGACATATTTGGCCTTTTTGAACTCTTTATAGCTAATATTGGTTGTATGTTTGAGTTTGATATTATTTAGATGTAACTTACAGAAAATTGAATGGTCATTGTAGATAATTTCAAGAGAAAACCTAATGAAAGTCAATGAGTGCAAAATGGAACACCAAACACGGTAATTGTTAAATGAAGAAAAATAGTCAAATTCACAAGGGCAAATGTAGTTCAATTCTCGTGATTGAGATGACAAGATTTTACGTAATTCCTTTGAACCTATAATGTAAATGTAAAGGACATATGATTTACATGTAATTGGAAAGAACATGCATATTCCTCACATAAAATATAAAGGTAGTTTCACAAAAAAAAATGGATTGTCTGCAAAATAATGACTTCGGGCATATGATGTAAATTTAATGAATAGGAACAAGCATATTCTTCACATGAAATATAATGGTATTTCCTAATATGGATTTCCCACAAAAGATTGAGTTAGAAAACTATGTAACAAATATAAGGTAGAGGATAAGCAACACCTACTTCAACAATGCCTTATGTATGTTAACATATGTCATAGATGCAAGATAACCAATTAAAAACCATTAGATAAGGACATGATATTTTTGTATAACGACAAATATTATAATCATTGATTAGAATTCTTGGGATCTATAGACATTTTTGGCATTGATCCTCATGTAGTGGCCATAAATTAGGCTTGCTATCATTTGAATCTCATCCTCAGAAGGTAGAAAATATCATGTAGGTTAACTATCATCAGAACTGTCGTGCCTAGGGCGCTTACTGTAAAATATGTTATCAATTATTGGACGCTAATGTAAAACGTTCCTAGAAGAAAATAAAAATAAAACCATACAAAATCAACTCATATGGGAAGTTAAGAAGAGAAACTCATCTACAAGGCAGTTAATATAGAATAATTGGTCAAAACTGCTACATAAAGTCCAATAGACCAACTTCATACTAGTAATATGTTAAGAAATTATTAGAATGCCAATGTGTGTCATGAAAATTAATTATTTCAATGCCTACACTAGTAATAAATGTCATCCCACCATTTATAATCATCCTTGATTATCTCTACACAGAGTAGATCATTACTCTTTTCGTGAGCTTGTGAGGAAAAATAGAACTTGAAACTGGATAAACTCTAAAATTTTGTTGTTGCAATAAACCCATTCAAACAAATTATAATTCACAAAGAAAAAATCAAAGCAAGTCAACCCATTTCTTTAGAAAAATGGAAATCTATTAATTTCGACACATTTTACCACCGACAGAAGAATAGTGTACTTTATGGTAAACCCGCAAGAAGAATTTGAAATTTTACCTACATAGAGACTTATGGCTTTCATTAGACAAAGTTTGCATGAAACTATTCTTTTCCTTTGCCTTCTTCATGTCCTAAAATATGGCTTGGTATTATTCATCATGGTCTGCTAACCATAAATCCTCTTTCATATTTGCCTTCATTTTATGCAAAAACTCATGCCCCTAGTGCCTATGTATGAATATGTGAAGACTCGATATTCAAGATAGGTTTTGAGATCAACACAATTAGTAACCCATGAATATGATAGCATGGTGGAAGTTCCCTTCTAACAGGAATTGAAAAATGTGAAGAAGTGGAGTAGAGAATTTCTCTTCTGAGTATTACGAATTAGTTAAATAGGATTACATTGGAAACATCAGTAATAAATAGATGGAGTGAAACTCAACTTAAAAATTACTAACTGAAATTGAACTAGGACACTTGGATGGATGGTTTTGACACCTTGCAGGTTTATGGAATTAGAATCTCCAACACCTTTGATGCTCCATATACAAGCACGATAGTAGAGGGAAGATCCCTACTACATTTCTACGAAAAAACGCATAAATTTGATCAATATAAATTTGATATAAATCATATTATGTTTCAGAAACTGTAATATACATTTCTACTCAATGTAATTATATTTCTGGTTTCAAAGAATTTCAATTAAAATACATTTTTTCGTATTGTCTCATATAGGGAAATTCAATCCAGAGCCATATAAACTTATGAACAAGGAATAATTAAATGAGACTTAGTTTTTTTGAGCGCATTGTAGCAAAATTCCAATAGATGTTCATAGGAGAAGACAACACCACAGTGTTTTCTGGGTTTAGTTATAACCATTTCCACATTTTTTTTATTGGCCAATGCCTCTACTTGATCCAAGTCGACTTCCAAGTTATTCCTCAGAATCAAGTCATGAAACTAGATTTCAATTTCATTTTATCCACAATTTATTTCATAATCAAGAAATCCTAGTCATGCTTGGAGTATATTTGAGCTTCTAGTGGCAAATAATTTCATGCACACTTGTATAGCTTGTTAGCAACCAAATTTTAGGTACACATCATTATAAGTAAGCTTATAAGGTATGTGTGATGAAAGACGCTCTTCAATAGAGTTGAACAAATTTTTATATGACAAACAAACACTTTATGCCCTCTATGTAGCGCAATAGGAATATTGTAATGCATCTCTGCAATTTGAAAAAATGAAAAACTAGAAATGAAGTATGTTCCTGAAAAATAATAAGGGTTGGAAATAAGGTTTCCTCAGCTTATGGAATTATTTAGGCATGTTTCCATGAGTATGAAAAGAATAGGAGTGAGATGGTGAGCATGGGAAAGTCTAAGTTGTGTGGAAACAAATGTCAATGACATGATATTTATTTTATAGTTGTCATTGTTGGAGAACATATTGTAGAATCTAGCACATGGTCACCTAGGATTCCATCATTTTGCTATTAACTGATTGTTAAACCATGTTTTTTTGTAAGGGTTTCTATTAAGTGTTTGTTATTCTATTGTGTTATGAAACCATTTCCAAAAATAGAAGCAAAGAGAGAGAAACGCCTTAGAAATTAGCCACTTTAAGGGGGCAACCTACAATATATTGCATAAATGAACAATTCTTGGATGATTCAAATGACCAAAACCTCTTTTCTATATATAGGAGTCCATGGGCCCACAATGTAATCCTAGCCATCATAACAATAATAATGTAAGGACACAATAATAACAATATGGGGGCTATAGGGGTACAACAATAAAAATAAGTGGGTTACACTAACAATAATAAGGGACTATACTAGTAATATAGGGACCTAACATGCTCCTCTCCTTAAAAAAAGTGTTGTCCTCAACACTTGATTAGCTCCAAGTTCTTTTGTATAAAATTCTCCTCCTCACATGTAGAACCTTCAGTGGGTAAGTACTTCCATTTGATGAGATACTCTGAAATTGATCGATTTTGTAGCTGTCGAGTTCTTGTTTCCGTGACTACTTCAGGTTCCAATATGGTTTTTCCTTCCTCATCAAGTTCTATAAATATTGTTTGAACTTGATTTTTGTCCCCTGTAACCTTCTTTAAGCATGAAACATGGAAAATTGGATGCACTCACGAAGAAACAGGAAGCTCCAATTTGTATTCCATAGTACCAATATTTTGGAATACCTTGTAAGGACCATAGTACTTTGGAGATAATTTACTATCCTTCTTAGCTTGCTTAAGGGACATTTGTTTGTATGGTTGTAGCCATAAAAATACAGAGTATCCTACATAAAAAATTATCTCGTTGCGATGTTGATCTACATGTTGTTTCATTCAATTTTGTGCCAAATTAGGTTATCCTTTAAGAGTTGCAGAACTTCTTTTTGATGCTTGATGTGATCTTCCACTCCTTGAACCCTAGAATTTTTCCTTAAATAAGATGTGGTGGACGGTGGATGATATCCATAATGTGCTGTAAATACGGTCATTTTTGTTGCAGTATGGAAGGAAGTGTTATACCACTATTCAGCGAGAGGTAACCACTTGACCCATTGTGCTTTATTATCAGATACAAAACAACTAATATATCCATCCAAAAATTTATTCACTGTCTCAGTTTAACCATTGGATTGAGGATGATAACATGAGCTATGAGCTAGTTGAGTACCCAAATAGGAAAATAATTCTGTCGAAACATTTCCTGTAAAAATGGGATCTCTATCACTTACAATAATATTGGGGTTTCCATGTAGCTTTTGAATTATTTCCATAAATGCAGTAGCAAATGTACTTGCTTTAAATGGATGAGACAATGCACAAATGTGTGCATACTTGGTAATTTTATCATCTACCACCATGATGAAACCCTTTCCTTCAGACTTAGGTAAACCAGTGGTAAAATCCATTGAAATCTCCTCCCAACGTTTACTTGGAATGGATAAAGGTTGTAGAAGATTGGGGGTCTTATTTGTCTCAACTTTATTTTGTTGGCAAACTAAACATTTTGCCACAAACTTTTGAACATCAGATTTAAGGCCACCCCAAAAAAAAAATTTCTTCACCCCATGGTAAGTTCTTAAAAATCCAAAGTGTCCTCCTAAAGGAGAAGTGTGCAATTTGAAAAGACTCTTTTCTTTTAGTTGGGAATTCTTGAAAATATATAAGCGATCTTTATCCCAAAAGGAATAAATTTTCCAATTAAATGTATCATATGTAATAGGATAATAGAAATGGAACAAAGAAATGCTTCCACCTCTTCATCATTTCTTGAGAGTGCATCTGCAACAACATTTAGCTTCCCTTTTTCGTAGATGATTTGAAATTCATAACCCAACATCTTTGTGACCCATTTTTACTACTCTTCTGAAGATAGTATTTGGTCCAAAAAGTGTTTAAGATTATCATGATCATTTTTTACCTTCAACTTTCTTCCCATTAGGTAAGGTTTCCATTTCTTTAGTGCATGTAGTATTTCCAACATTGCCTTCTCATAAAAAACCTTTTGTAAATACTTTCGTTTGATTGGACAACTTTCAAAAGCAATGGGTCTTCCTTATTCCATTAAAACAACACCAATTCCATTTCCCGATGCATCACATTCCACAATAAAGGTTTTTTTGAAGTGTGGCGTATCTAATACTGGTGCTAGGAACATTGCCTCTTTAAGATGTTCAAAGGCCTTAGGTGCTTTAGGAGTCCATGAAAATGCATCTTTCTTCAATAATGTTGTTAGAGGTGCTGCTATTCTCCCATAATTCTTAACAAACTTGTGATAATACCCTATTAATATGAGAAATCCGCACAGCTACTCTATGGTTGTGGGGACTCTCCATTGATTAATGGCTTTGATTTTGTTAGGGTCTACTTCAACACCCTTGTGAGATAAAATATGACCCAGATATTCCACCTCTTGTACTCCAAAGAAACATTTAGATGTTTCTGCATATAATTTCTTCTCCTCCAATAGTTTGAGCACCCTATCAACATGTTGAAAATGATCCTTCCAAGACCTGTTGTAGTTTAGTATATCATCAAAAAATACTAGCACAATTTTTCTAGCGAAGGGTTTGAAAATGGAATTCATCAACCCTTGAAATTTAGAAGGTGCAATGGTAAGGCCAAAAGGCATGACGAAAAATTGATAATGACCCTGATGAGTTTGAAATGTTGTTTTTGGAATATCTTCAGTCTTCATTCTAATTTGATGATATCTTGAACGAAGATCCAACTTAGTAAAATAAATTGCTCTATGCAATTCATCCAATAATTCATAAATCACAGAAATGGGAAATTTATCTTTAATAGTGAGCTTATTGAGCTCCCTATAAACTGGACACATGCGCCATGATCCATCCTTCTTATGCACCAATACTACTAGAGCAGAGAAATAACTTTTACTAGGTTGAATTATACCATCCTCTAACATTTCTATAATCATACGTTCGATGTCACTCTTTTGGAGACAAGGATATCTGTAAGGCCTGATGTTTGGAGGAACACTTCCTGGAATAAAATTAATAGAATGATCATGATCATGAATATGTGGGAGTCCTTTGGGAGTTTCAAACACCTTGGAATGATTGTCCAAGACGTTTTGGGGATCTGGAGAAATAGATGATTTTGATGTTGGAACTTCTAGTGAACATAGTTGTGCAATTACACCTCGTTTTTCTTTATTTAGAAGCTTTGTCGTGACATTAGAGCTTCTTATCATTCATGGATTCCCTATGATACCACATAGTTTGATTTTGTTTCCTTCAAAAAAAAATTCAAGAAAAGTTCTTGAAATTAATTGTATATTTGTTCTTATACCAAAATGTGGAAGAATTCATGCATTTAGGTCTAAATATTATGGATTTAAATCAAAGAAGGCAATTAGTGATATTCTGGACAGATTTAGTTAGATGGGAGAAAAATGAAGCTAGGTTGTTTGATTTTGCTAGCTATTACATGACAACTACATAAAAAATATTGAATGAAAGTCTTCCTCCCTATTTCTTACCTAAAGCTCAAGAGTTTCTACATTTAGGAAACAATTGTAAATATGGAGACTGGTTTGTTTTTTAGTAATATTCTAAAATAAGGCTATATGTAACAAGTGTTCAGCCTTACAGACTCCCAAATTTTGTACCAATGAGGCTTTTCTCTTTACAGTTCATTAAATAGAGTATAAATGTTGATCACGTTCATTTCGTTCCTATGAATAAAGGACACATGTATAAATTACCCATGGTTGTAGCCCCTTATATAGTAAATATGAGGCAGAAATTCGATGAAGTAAAAAAAATGTTAGATGACATGCAGATGTTACTAGGAGAAAGTTGGGCTTATGACCCATATAGTATTATTTCAAATAGAAGAATTGAGAATGGATATTTTGCTTTCATTTATGAAAGTAGGCCGGAACAAGAGAAGATAGCATGTAAAGACGTGAAGAGTTCAATAGATGCAAACATTCAAACTCCTATCATAGTAGAGAAAACAGCTAAAAGAACCGAGGAAGTGGTTATTGATCTAGATGGTGAGGAGTAGGGAGCCATGAAGAGAACAAAAATTACTGAAGAGCCTGCATCTACTGCTCCTGGTTTTTCTTTACATTTGGGAGAAGAAAAAAATTCGCCTCCCTCACCCAGGAATCATGAAGCTTCTCATGAACAGGTGCCTTTGATTAAACAGATTTTTTCACAAATTGAAGAAAGAAATCAGAGGATGAAGGCCAGAATGGAGGCCCAAGCTGAGCATAAAGTCACTGTTGAACATAAAATATTGTTAACTATAATAGATCTTGAGAAATATCAGTTTATAATTTCCCTCTCACATCCTACAGATATGTGAATTGGTTCTTCCAACAATTTCAACACTGTCAATGTGACTGTGGATGTAAAGAAAATTCCACTAATGGATAAAATGAATTTGCATATGAAAACATGTCAATTGATTGTAAATGACCTCACAGAGACTAAAGTAATGGCAATAAATGCAGAGAATATTTTGGGTAAAGTAATTAAACGGTTGAACTTAGAGAAGGCTAAGTCAAGATCCTTAACAGTTCAAAATGAAGAATTAAAGAAGATTATTATAAAAATTGGAGTAGACCCCAGTGATAAGACTGATGTGCAGAAATTAATGCAAAGTGCTGAGGTAGACATATCTACATTAAGGAAGAAGTTGAAGTTACCTACTGGTGAACATTAAATGGCTATAGAAGTTCCAAAGGTAGAGAAAGAAAAGGAAAAGTTGTTGCATCAACTCATGCAGAAAGATGAAGAACTATGCAAAATAAAGTAGTCTGCAATTTCATTGCAAAATCATATTGATAATCATAACTGTACTTTTGTTTTTCCTACAGGTGATGAAGACCCTCAAGTACAAATTTTTCAATTAAATACTGAGTTGCAGATAGCTGAAAGAGATAGAAAGAAGGCTCAAACATATCTAGAGACTACAACAAAATTGTTGAAAGTCATAGAAAATGAAGCTGACAAATAGAAGATGGATTTCTAAAATGCTAAAGCTGAGATTAAAAATCTCAAATAAATAATGAAAGGAAATCTTTCACTAATACAAGCTAAAGATATCATTTGGACTAGTGTCATTTCAGAAATGAAATCCAATTGGTGCTTCCTGATGATAATTGCAAAAGAGAAAAGCCTTATCTTAAAATGTGAAGAACCAATCATGTCTAATAAGCAAAAAGGAATTAACAGAGCCATTTGGGCCAGAAGATTTTTTTTTTTTATTAATTCCAAATCAGATTAGGAGTTATAGGAGAATGATATGCAGGAAAGAATGTTGTATGCAATGGAAATTAATAAAATGATTATCAGAAATGATCTCAGAAAGGCTGCAGAAAAGAAACTAATGGAGATCAAGGAATCAGTAAGTAAATTTGATAAATCTTTTGATAAAATGACAAGAGTAGGCTTGCCATCATGTTGGGGAGTTGAAGTAAATGTTTTTCCATGGAGCTCTTATGAGAATTTACTATTGATGACAAAGAGCAAGGTTGATAACAGGCATGAAAAGACTCAGGTGCTTAAAGGAGAGACAATGGTCAACTTCTTGCAGAGACATTTTCAACTCTTGTGGATGGTAAAAAAAAATTTCTCAGAAAAGCCTTCTTATGATCGAATTACTGCATTCATATTGGAATATCACAATCTGACACATTCATTTAGGATGAAGGTAGAAATATGGAAAAAATATAGAGCTTGGAAAATAGACCTGCCAAAAGGATTAGTAGCAAAGAAAGACAAATCGGTTGACCAAGGAAAGGAAGCCACATCATCAACAATTCATATAGATTAGGATATTTATTTTATGTTATTTCCTGAAGGCAATGTAATTGTAACAAGACATTTTCAAGGCATGTAATAGATATCTTCAAAGTCTTAAATTAGTTTTGGTAGTTAGGATTGGTTACAACAGTTCCAAACTTCTTTTTACTATATTTAATGTAATTTTCAAGAGAGGGAAAGGTTCCGAGTTTTGGACCTTCATACAAAAATTTTGTACTCAGAGATTCAAAGATTAATGAATGAGTAAGCATGTTTTTGGAATTTTGTTTATGTTGCAGTGTATTCAAGTTTACATTATGTGTTTTCCATCTATGAATAAAACAAGGTTATGAGCAGCCGGTCTCTTTTTACTTTTGTGTATAAGAGTTTAAAACATTAATTGGCACTCCTTTGTTTTAGCGATTTCTTTCATATATTTCTTTTGGAGTTTGGGATGATATTTTCTTATACTTTCTTCTATTCATTTAATTCAACATCAACAGATGGTAACATTGTGAAGCATTCATAATATTTGATATTTAAGGGTTTGATTATAAAAACTTAAGGGTTAATAAAACAGAGACATTAAAATTTGTGACATGATCATAAAAATGTCTTAAGCACTGATTCCTTATCACAGCTAAGGGATTGTCTCTTAAGGTAGAACACTACCAAAGGACTCCCACCTATTCATGATCATGATCATGATATTCATTTTATTCAAGGAAGTGTTCCTCCAAACATCAAGCCTTACAGATATCCTTATGTCCAAAAGAGTGAAATTCAATGTATGATTTTAAAAATGTTAGAGGCTAGTATAATTCAACCTAGTCAAAGTTCTTTCTCTGCCGCAGTAGTATTGGTGCACAAGAAATATGGATCATGGTGCATGTGTCCGGATTATAGGGAGCTCAATAACCTCACTATTAAAAAAAAAATTCCCATTCTAGTGATTGATGAATTATTGGATGAACTACGTGGACCAATTTATTTTACCAAGTTGGATCTTCATTCAGGATATCATCAAATTAAAATGAAGAATGAAGATATTTCGAAAGCAACATTTCGAACTCATGAGGGTCATTATGAATTTTTGGTCATGCCTTTTGGCCTTACGAATGCAACTTCTACATTTCAAGGGTTGATGAATTCCATTTTCAAACCCTTCCTTAGAAAATTTGTGCTAGTATCTTTTGATGCTATACAAATCTACAACAAGTCTTGGAAGGATCATGTTCAACATGTTGACAGGGTGCTCAAAGTATTGGAGGAGAAACAATTATATGCAAAAACATCCAAATATTTCTTTGGAGTAAAAGAGGTGGAATATGTGGGTCATATTGTACCTCACAAGGGTGTTAATTTAGACACTAACAAAATTAAAGCATTTAAGGAATGGAAAGTCCCCAAAACCATAAAGAATTTGGGCGGATTTCTCCGGTTAACAGGGTATTATCGCAAGTTTGCTAAGAATTATGGGTGAATAGCAGCACCTCTAACAAAGCTATTGAATAAAGATGCATTTTCATGGACTCCTGAAGCAACTAAGGCCTTTGACCATCTTAAAGAGGAAATGTGCCTAACACCAATCTTAGCTATGCCAGACTTCACAAAAATCTTTATTGTGGAATGTGATGCCTAAAGAAATGGAATTGGTGATATTTTAATGCAAGAAGGAAGACCCATTGATTTTGAAAGTCATTCAATCAAAGGAAATTATTTACAAAATGCTATTTATGAGAAGGAAATGTTGGAAATACTACATGCACTCAAGAAATGGAGACCTTACCTAATGGGAAGACACTTCAAGGTAAAAACTGAGCATGATAGTCTTAAACAGTTTTTGGAACTAATACTATCTTCAGAAGAGCAGCAAAAATGGGTCACAAAGATGTTGGGTTATGACTATGAAATCATCTACAAAAAAGGGAAGCTAAATGTTGTTGCAGATGCACTCTCAAGAAAGGATGAAGAGGTGGCAGAATTGCTTTGTGCCATTTCTATTATCCAACCAAATTGGATAACCGAAGCAAGGGATGAATGGAAGAATGATGAATAAGTGTGGACACTCATTCAAAAGTTGAAGAAACATCCTAGTACATTTGATACATTTAGTTCGAAAAAAACAATTCAAAAGCTAGATGGAAACCCGAAGATTATTGTAAGTGACAGAGATCCCATTTTTACAGAAAAATTTTGGATGGAATTATTTTCTTGTTTGGGTACTCAACGAGCTAATCGCTTATATTATCATCCTAAGTTCGATGATCAAACAGAGATAGTGAATAAATTTTTGGAAGGATAACTTCGTTGTTTTGTATCTGATAAGAAATCACAATGGGTCAAGTGGTTACCTCTCGCTGAATGGTGGTATAACACTTCCTTCCATACTGCAGCAAACATGACCCCATTTATGGCACTTTATGGATATCATCCACCATCCTTCACATCTCCTTTAACGGAAAATTCTATGGTTCAAGTAGTGGAGTATCACATCAAGCATCAACAAGAAGCTCTCCAAGTCTTAAAGGATAACGTAAATTTGGCACAAAATCGAATGAAACAATAGGCAGATCAACATCGCAGTGAGAGAATTTTTGATGTGGGAGACTAGGTATTCTTATGGCTACAACCATACAAACAAATGTCCCTCAAGCAAGCTAATAAGGATAATAAATTATCACCAAATTACTATGGTCCTTGCAAGGTGTTGCAAAAGATTGGTACTATGGCATATAAGTTGGAGCTTCCTCCTTCTTCGCAAGTGCATCCACTTTTCCATGTTTCATGCTTAAAAAATGTTATAGGGGAAAAGCTTCCAGTTCAAACAAAATTTCTAGAACTTGATGAGGAAGGAAAAACCATATTGGAACCTGAAGCAGTCACAAAGAAAAGAACTCGAAAGCTACGAAATCGATCAATTTTAGAGTATCTCATCAAATGGAAGAACTCACGCACTAAAGATTCTACATTGGAGGATGAGAATTTTATACAAAAGCAGCTGGAGGTACTCAAGCATTGAGGACAACACTTTTTTTAAGGAGAGGATAATTTTAGGTCCCTATATTACTAGTATAGTCGCTTATTATGGTTAGCGTAACCCGCTTATTATTATTTTTGTACCCATGTAACCTCCATATTGTTATTATTGTGCCCTTACATTATTATTGTTAGGTTGGCTAGGATTACATTGTGGCCCCACTAAGATTACATTGTGGCCCCATGGACTCCTATATATAGAAATGAGGTTTTGTCATCTGTATCATCCAAGAATTGTTCATTCATGTAATGTATTGGAGGTTGCCCCCTCAAGGTGGTTTATTTATAAGGTGTTGATATCTCTTTTCTTCTATTTTTAGAGTTTGTTTCACAACATAATGGCTCTCTATTGTTATTGATGTGCCCTTATATTATTATTGTTTTGTTGGCTAGGATTATATTGTTACCCCATGGAATCCTATGTATAGCAAAGAGGTTTTTTCATTTGTATCATCCAAGAATTTTTCATTTATGTATTGTAAAGGATGCCTCCCCATTGAAGTGGTTGATTTATATGGTGTTGATCTCTCTTTTCTTCTATTTTTGGAGCCAGTTTCATAATATACCATATCCGAAGCATGAATGTGGGACTCACAAAAAATAACTAAGGATTCCTTAGGCTTTAATAAATATCCTGCCATTATTGGTCGAGGGATTTCTAGGCGTGAAACCTTCACCTACAAAACTAGGCTTTATCAGTTAAGGGGTTTTTAGGAAAAACAATAAACATACACTACCATAATTTAATACAATCCTTCCAAAGCCGGTTAAGGGATCACTAGGCACTAACATGCTTGGATGCTTCCAAATTTCTTAACCTATACCTTGAGATATTTTCCCATCTACACACCTAGGCTTTATCATGTATCCCTCCATTACTGGTAAAGGAAATTTAAATGCCTTGGGATTTTCCCGAGACCATGTCACCATGTTCCAAATCCATTTGAGAATCCATTGTTAGACATGGAAAAACCCATGACAATGAAAAAAATAGAACCAAATACAGACATGCATGTACCATTTATACCAAAAACACCAATTAAATCATACATGCAACTCTATATGCACAAGTTATCATGTTGTAGCCGCTTGATACAACCCTTCCTTGCTTGATATTTTATTTCCTTTGCTTTCTTGTCCTTTTCTTTTCTTGCTTTCTCCAATTCTAGAGTTATCAAAGAGTATGTGAAAGAGATAATAAAGAGAGCTGCATAAAATTGATAAAAAAAAACTATGAATTGATACTCATAAGAATTTTTATGATTGAGGCCTCTATTTCCTTCAATTTCCTCCTCTTGAATATTTGTAACCCTTCATCTCCCTTTTCTCCTATTTTCCATTATTTTCATAAATTAAATGCAAACTAATTCCTCTCTTCCTTCTCAAATATTTTTCCAATTTCCTTTAGCCATAATAAACCAAATGAAATCCCACTAGGATATTTTGCGCAACCTTCATCTTGGAATATGACATTTATCTTACTTTCTTTTATTAACATTACTACATGAAATTTTAACATGCATTTGTTACGGAAACCTCCCTTAGGGGAGCACTATCCTCTATGTTTTATTACACCTACAACGAGAAAAAACTATGAAAACCAAAACATATGGCTTATGGAATTTTATAACTTAGTTGAATGGAGTGTTTATAATGAGCGACCTACTAAAAATAAAACCAACATGAAAAACATGACAACATGACAACCATACAACTTATTGGATCTTTATAACACAACTCATTACGGTATTTATAATAACAACCATACATAAATATACATTCATATACCATAACTCCTTTTCCTCAACAAGAAAAAATTAAGGATAAGTAGCCGGCATATGATCAACCATATTCCATGTAGCTTCATAGAGGAAAACATATTTCCACTACATTTGAACTTACTTGATTGCAAAATTCCAGAGCATGACTTGTTTATGCTGCAAAATGCACTAATTTTTCGATTAGAATTATCCTTTTGGATCCACCTGTAATAAAAACTAATAAATGGAATGATTAACGTCTTCCAAATATCTTTTAAGGAATGAAACATAGAAAAAATCATGCAATTTCGCTCTTCGAGGTAGTGCAATTATATAGGCCACTAGTCCAATCCTCTCAAGGATCTCCAAAGGCTTACAATACTGAGGTGCCAATATTACGCATGACCCAATCCTTAAGGGTAGTTTCTTTGGCTTGATGCACAAGTACAGATGCTCCCTAACCTAAAATTCCTTAAACACCCTATGTTGATCTACATAAGTGTTATGTCTATCTTGTATTTCCTTTATATTCTTCTTGATAACCTACATTTCTTTTCTCATATGTGCCAATATTTTCAATATTATCACCATCGTATCGACTGTATAGCTCCATCTAATCGAATTATTACAACTCTCCCATAAATTTCATCTAACAGAATCATCCTCAGTGACTCTTGATCCCCATTATTGTACGAAAACTCTACCAGTGGAAGATACTCTTCCCAAAACTGCTACTGTTGCAAAACATACATCTCCACATGTCCTCTGCAATCATGTTCACCCTTCCTATTTTTCCATCTACTTGCAGATGATAAGTTGTACTAAAGGCCAAATTTCTATCGAAACCTATAAACAACTCCTTCGAAAGACTGGAAGTGAACTTATTATCTTAGTCACAAATAGTCATCTGTTAAATACTATGTGACCTCACTATATTCCCAATGATGACCTGTGCTACCTCACTAAATGAGTAAGTAGACTTCACCACCATGAAGTGAGCTACCTTTGTCAACCTGTCCACCAAAACCATAATGGAATCATGTTTTCTAGATGTCTTATGAGAACTTATGATGAAATCCATAGGAATGACCTTGTATTTCCATTATGGAATTAGAATCAGCGGTAGTAAACCTCTCCTATACTTGCACTCTAGCTTCAACTATTGACAATATAAACACCTTGCGACGAAATCATCTACCTCTTTCTTCAAATTTGGCCAGTAGTAGCACTTATTCACATTAATTAGAGTCATTTGATATCCCATTTGACCTGAATAAAACTTAACATGAAATTCCCTCAAGATAAGCTTCTTGATATCATTGTTTCTCGACACATAGATCATGTCCCTAAATGTTTTTGAACCTTTTTCTATGAGATGATAGTCCATGTCCTGTTGGCTTGTACCCTCTTGTTCAAAACTGTGATTAGAATGCTTGTACCAATCATCGTCATGTTCTTTCTATAAGATCTGATCCTATAAATATGTGTCGTATGAATTCATAGCTACTCAGTAAAACCACAAAAGTGGGTTACACTTTTCTGAGAATCGGGGGTGAACTTTCGAAATTAGTTCGGCCAAACTCATTCTGACATTTACAATGATGGCATATTGACGACGTAGGCATACAAATTTTGGGCTAGAGATGAGAAAACCGATAACTAAAGTTCGATCGGACTATTATTCTGGCCAAAATTTAGTTTATAAATAGATCAGCCTAGAAACATGAATAGGTTTTGGGCTTATTACCGTTGTCATATGCAGTTGCAGGGTCACAAGTGCATGTGAGAAATTTGTTGGTTGTGAATTTTTGTTCTGCCATTTCTCTATTTTAATTTTTTTGGTTGTTAATTGTTGTTCTGTTTTTCTATTTTGTTTTTGCTGTGAATTTTTTTATTGTTGTTTTGTCATTCTACTATTTTAATTTTATAGTTTTTTTTTTCCAGGTAATTTGTAATTTGTGACATCCTTGGAAATTTCTTGCTTGTATTCTTATTGCAGCCTTGACGTCTTCAACAATCTCCTGCCTTGTCTTCTTCTCATTGCAGAATTAACGTCTCCAAATTTCCACGTTCCTACTTCTGTCAAAGTATTTTTTAAATGTAATTTTCTGTGTTTAAATCACAAATCGGTTAATGAAAAGTTAAAAGTTAGAACAAGTTGGTTTTTTAAATGTAATTTTCTGTTTTTAAATCACAATTGGTTGTTTATATGTAATTTTCTGTGTTTAAATGTACTTTTTTTTGTTTTAAAGCTATGTAATTTTCTGTGTTTAAATGTAATTTTTTCTGTTTTAAAGCCCAGCTCTGTTGCACGTTGAAATTAATTCAATTTCTGATACGATTCTTTTCTTAATTTGATTTATTTTGTCTGATTCTAAAATATTCTCGCTTAAAACTTTAAAATTCTCTTTAAATTGTAGGTTGAACTTAACTGAGATTGTAAATTTCAGAAATACCTTTTGGAATTCGATTTCTTGAGCACATAATTCTATTGTTTTTGAGGTCATCTGTCTCATTTTAAAAATATTTCTCAAATTTGCAATTTGCTGTGGGTGAAGAATGTGTGGGTGTTGATGGTATTCAGGCTAAACTTATTTAAATCTTATTTTTTCCCATATATTTTTGGGATCTTGGATCCAAATTATTTCTAATTAATTAGAACACCCTCAAAAATAATTTAACTAGCTGATGAACCATAAACTTCTTGCATCAAGTTGAATCATCCAAACCAAGATCTAATGTGTTGAAAAATGCTACAAAACAAAGTAATCACATAAAACGTCTGTTTCCAGATCACAATCTCTTATAAAAATGTAAGTGTAGTTAAAAATGATGTGAAAGTGTCGACAAAATTATATATATCCACCTTTACATAAAATTTGAATATTTTTAAATATACTATATTACTTAGTTTCATTTCTCAACCATTCGGCCTCTAAAGCACTACAAGAAAAAAGCACATTGGTGAGGGGCGAAAATGGTCACCATAAGCTCATTGGTGAGGGTCAAAAGAGCCTTCGTCACCAAAAAATGAACGTCACCAAAGGTGGCGTCACCGAAAGTATAGGTGTTGTGGTGACATTCAAGGTCCGTCACCAATAATGATTTATAGTGACAAATAGTGACTGTCACCATTTCATATGAGCAATGGTGACAGACAATAGCTTCCGTCACCAAAAAATTGAACGTCACCAAAGGTGGCATCGCCAAAAGTATAATTGTTGTGGTGACATTCAAGGTCCGTCACCAATAATGATTTATAGTGACGGATAGTGACCATCACCATTTCATATGAGCAATGGTGACGGACAATAGCCTCCATCACCAAAAAATTAAATGTCACCAAAGGTGGCGTCGCCGAAAGTATGTGTTATGGTGACATTCAAGGTCTGTCACGAATATGATTATAATGAAGGATAGTGACTGTCACCATTTCATATGAACAACAACGATTTTTTGTGATGGACTTTCATGGCCGTCACTATTGGTGCATATATATGGTGACGTTCATTGACCGTAACCATAAACGCATTGGTAACATCAAGGTCCGTCACGAATAATGACTATAATGACAAACAATGACCCTCACCATTTCATATAAACAACAACGATTTATGGTGACGAACCTTTAATGGTCGTCACTATTGATGCGTATATATGGTGGCGTTCGTTGACCGTCACCATTTCATATTTTGGTGAAGGTCGAAAAATGTCACCATAAGCTCATTGGTGATGTTCAAAAGAGCATCCTTCACCAAAAACTGATCTTCGCCATTCCCTATATATGAATATCAGGGCACGATGGAATCGAACCACCAACCTCCTACTTGTAAAGCAGGTGCTCTTCCATTGAGCTAGCACCCTTTAAAGAATTAGACTTTAAACTAACAATTGCCCCTAAAGGTGCAAAGATACACCAAAGGAATAAGAACCAAGAAAACCGAAAGAACTCAGTGTCCTTGCTCCTATTTTTATTCTACGGCACTCTACAAAGTATGATCTTGATCTATGACGTATTTGTGCCGAGTGGTTCTAATTTAATAGTAAATGTTATATTAGATAAAATAAATGAATAACTGAGAGGGCTTACGGTCTAATTTTTAATCCTTACACCGAAATCTCTTAATATTCAAGTCTAAGGAGCAACTCGTTCAAAGTTCAAACTGAAGTAGATTTTAAATGGAAAGCCTAAAACTAGCTAAGTAGTTTACAGGTTAACATTTTGGATATAAATTTTGTTCAATTTATATGACAAGTTATGCCATAAGCTTGAAACTAGTTTCTTAGCTAAAATACTTTCTTAAGTCAATAATGACAAAGAAATATAGTCATGGCAAGCAAAATTCTCTTGTTTTTTCTAATGAGGGTGCATGTAACTTGATAAAGGTTGTATGAGAGTATCAAACCATAAACAGTTTCACTAAAACATGGAAATGACTAAGTCTTGTTAAGCAACAAAGGTTTAGTTGAATATATGGAAAGCATCGAGCTAAATGATATAATTGAACTAAAAGTAACTGTAAAAAAAATGAAATTTCCATCATATACCATCTGGTTTGGTTAGTTCTTGAGAAAGAGAAAGCGCAATTGCATGATCCAGCTCCTCATCTTGATTATGTAATGGACCATCCTGAACAAAAATGTCCACATACAACAATCAATGTTATTGTATTGGTAATAATTTTGATATAATCTATCAAAGCATGTACTATATAGGAGAATAACTGGTAGTTGAATTACTTCTCTACTCGCATGTACTACCTTTCGTAGTTGAATTACTTGGAAATAAAAATCCTTATTAGAAGATAACACAAAGAAAAGCAGAAGCCTTTGAATATGGATGGCCATCTTGATTTTATAGAGCTATAATTGAATACTAAAGGACTAGGAATGTTGCAACGAAATAGATGGATGGAGTGTAAGTAAAAGAATTTGGATAACTTAGGTTGCACATATCTTTAAATGGAACCACTTTTTCCTTTTGTATTCCCAGTCTTTAATATGCAAATAAAATTTTCGATTCAACCAAAGAGCATAATATTTTGAAGTCTTAGTTGTCTGAAATGACCATTTTCAAAACCTTTGGAAACAGAGCAATGAGCACTTCCACACACAGGTCCAAAAGTCATGACTTAGGAGCATGAGCACACCTAATTCAGGGATGACTAAATATGAAACGAATTGGGCTGCAATTATACTCAATTAAATGTAAAGAAATGATTAAAATATATATAAATGACTTAGAAGTCAAACATGACAACTTTGTAATATGGTAGAATGTTGGCATAAAAACTTTGTTCATTATACATTCTCTTTCGTTCAGTTTTGATGCTTTACTTCCAAATTAGGTGTTTTCTTTGTTGGATATAGCAATCTGTACATCTAGGTCGAACCATTAATGATGCCCACAATGAAGGGGCATGTAGCTCAATAGTACAGCAGCACACTGGCCAAGGGAAAATCTGGGGTAAATCTTAGTATGTATAATTTTCAAGACGGGGATAGAGCTATTTTTGCTTGAGGTTAGGCAGGGGACCTTAGCCAAAGTGTGGCCTGACGAGCGTGTTGGAAATAGGAATACACGCATCTATGTTGAACCCTTAAGGGCATCCCTCATGAAGCGACAAGTGGCTCAGTGTTAGAGAAATCCAACCAGCCAAGGACTTTAAAGTTTCGAAAATGTTTCAAGTAACAGACATTGTTAATTATCCTATTGTTCTAGACCAAACGGTGGACGACCTACATTGGAAAGTGTTTGCATGGGGAAAGTGGCTCAGTGTTTGAGTAATCCAACCAACCCAGGACTTAAAAGTTTCGGAAATGTTTCAAGTAACAAACAATTGTTAATTAGCCTATTGTGCTAGGCCAAACGGTGGACGACCTGCATTGGAAAGTGTTTATTGACCAATATTGAGGCCCCACCCAAGTTCGAAACTCAGTTAACCCACCTCATGAAAGGGCAAGCGGATCAGTGTTAGAGCAATCCAATCAGCCATGGACTTTAAAGTTTTAGAAATGTTTCAAGTAATAGAGAATAGTTAATTATACAGTGATATGTGGTTTAACAGTAAGTTTCACTGGGTGAAACTAATGAGACCGCGATTCAAATCCCATTAAGTATATGGCCTCATTGGGTGAAACTAATGAGACCGTGGTTCAAATCCCATTGAGTATATGGCCTGCTATGATCTCGCCTCAAGGAGTAGACTCCCCATTTCCTAGAGTCTCCGCTCTTGCTAAATCATAAGATCCGGTGTATCTGGCTTATATCTGGCTTACAGGTTGCTGGATATACTCTTGGTGTTATAAGGCTCTTGCTAAATCATAAGATCTGGTATATCTGGCTTATATCTGGCTTACAGGTTGCTGGATATACTCTTGGTTTTATAAGGCAGCCACAAAGGTTGATCCTAGACCTCCCCCAGATTAGTCCAAGGAAGAAAGTTTTTGCTGAGTAATATTGAGGCCCCACCCAGGTTTGAAACTCAGTTAACACACCTAGCGTGTCTGTGGGTAGTTGCATAATGCATTAGGTTTAGGATTATAGGGTCAGTCCCTCAGACATGACCCTGGGCCTCCTTAGAGACAGGCAGTAAGTTTAGGAATTCTCCTAATACCCAAAAAATAAAAAATAAAGGAAAAAGAAAGAAATTCTCCTAATACTGAAAAAAAAAGGGAAAAAGAAAGAAATTCTCTTAATATTGAAAAAAAAAAAGGAAAAAGAAAGAAATTCTCCTAATACTGAAAAAAAAAAAGGAAAAAGAAAGAAATAGAAAGAAAAATGACAGTAGTTAATTATCAATTCTCGTGATAAAAAAATAAACGAAAAGAAAATAGACAATAGTTAATTAGTAGTTTCCAACTTTTCACTAGAATGTCCTAACATTTTTTGATGTATATGCAGAAAGACGTTGACTTCAGGATGACTCAGGGGTTGCTTTCTCAAAGTTTACTTACATGCCAAAAACTATTCTGATGTCAACCGACATGGATAAAACATGATCATAAAGAGATAAAATCTGATAAAACTTCAACAAAAATCATGGATGAAGTTCACACTCAACAATAAGACTGACGTGGGAAGAAACATCTAAAGCAAACTTTTTAAGGTTCCATCTTTCCACTCCTTAATGATAGGTTTAATAAAATAATCAGTTCTTAATGAAGGTGCTACCTCCCCGTTAAGTTATAATCTTCTGTTCCCACATTTTAAGAGTAAAATATAGCATCTCAAGGCACTGGGGCTGTTATAAGTGAAATTGTAAGTAGATAGATTGTGATGTTCAAAATTTGTAAGTGACTGGTGTGGACTTCTTAAGCCATGGGTGGTTATTAAGCATGGAGTTAAGCTTGAACCTGGGGTTTGCCAGTTCATAATTAAGATAAAATATATTCAATGGTCAGAAATTGAAAATTCAGAAGTTACGTGAAGAGAAACACAGAAGAAGCACCTGGAAAATAGTCTTGGAGAAGAAAGTGTACCTGCACCAGAATGAGCATCGACTCATGCTCAATTTCCAAAGGCCAAAATTATAACCAGTATGTATGGTAGAAGCTGGAAGAACCTGATAAGATTGACCATTCTGGGCAGAAGATAGTTTAGGAGACACCTTGGAGAAGCCAATTGAAGAACGAGTAGGAGAATAGGACGTCTTCATCTTATACAGGTTTGCAACAAGATATGTATTCCCTGATCCTTTCTCTGAATCATGGCTCTTCACTTGAGAACAACTTCTGGGTATTGACCTAGAGGTAGAATGAAATCAGTTTGTCAAGCTTCTGGGAATAAATATATTGAGAAGAAATGCTTTAGTATTTTCTCCCTTACTCTTACTCGACCCATTTATATAGCTTCCACTTGTCTTCCTCTTGTCCTGCTTTCATGAAATCCTCTCCTCTGCTTTATGTTTTTCTGTTTTCACTTCGTCATTTGATCTCTTCTGCATGGTGACCTTCTCCTCCACCAGATCACTCAGGGACAATTCATAAGCTGATTCAGGCATTCCTTCAAACATTTTCATGAGCTCCTGTCTGCCTTTGGCAATATCCTCTGCCCTAGCTGACATGGGGTATGGATATGAACATGCCGTGTCTGTAGATATGGGATAAGAACTTGATCCAGGATGCCATAGCAGAGGAGAGGTACATGAGTGTTCATATTCGTTATGTTGAATAGCGCATGAGAACAAACCTGAAGAACCCAGTTCATCTCTGCTCAAGCAATTTTTTTCTTATAGCTTGCCCTCAAACATTTGTTCTAAATAGCTTGTATTGGGTTTGATCTACCAAATCATCCCCTCCAAATTTGTGCCAGCATATATCATGGGTTGATGGGAAATCAATCAACCGCATAAAGTTAATGCCAATTCTCCCTGTCTTGCTTAGAAACTAGAGTGGGTCCATAGTACAATTGCAATCTGACTGGTTGTCTCTTGCTCCATTTTTTTTGCACCTTAATGTCCCTGTCAATGTTGCTGGCACTTTACCTCTGTAAATTTACTCCAAATTTGACATGCTAAGCCCCCGATCATCTTCAGTGGCCCTTAGTGATTTGATCACCTGCATTGACATAAACCAGAAAGAATGCATAGAACATCAAGCAAAATCTATTCCACTGCAGAAATGAGACATCTTACAAGAAAATCAAAACTGATGAATATGACAGCTAGTCCACCTTGTAACGAAACGTCTCTGCGCCTAGTGAAAATAAGGATGGCTTTACATATTTTTAAGGTTAACCTTCCCACTGCTCCTTCCTTTGACTAGTTTTCATGAGAATCCTGGATCTTAAGCTTATAATGGTGGGTGCGAGTGTCTTGTCCTCCTATTAAACCATCATATATCATTCAACAACTAAATCCATGCATTTGCACCATTGTATCAGCATATGAATTTGCATCAATGTACTGAATTAACATGACTTCAAATTTTGAAATTTTCCTGCAAGATAACATTTATCATTAAAAAAATATGATCAAACAGGAAGTAATCTCATGAATCCTTCATATTTATATTGCAATATCCATCTCGTATCGATAGATCCAGAATCTTAAATATTCTTATAACTAGCAATTGCACCAAGAGGTGCAAAGGAACACCGAAACATGGATAAGAGAAGTGGGGAGATTGTATAAAGAAATAATCAAGCGAAATATACTAAAAATGAAATACAACCCACGTGAGGCTAATTTAAATTCAATTTTTGTGAATTTTCAAGTGAAAGAAAGTTTGTAACTGGTGTTCGGCAAGCAGGACTCACAAAAATTGTTATAGAGAAAAACATGGAAGTGCAATTGAGGTTTGAGGTTTGATGATGTTGATGAAGCACATATTCTACTTGGTAAAAGTGGCCACTGAGAGGATTATCGGGGTTCAGGCTTCTATAGGCAGGATAATAATTTTGAGCTTGAAACAACTTTGCACAATATAGCTTTTAGTTCAAATGGTGCAAATACATTTAAATGAAGCAATTTGAGACCTTTAAATGTATGGTCAGAAGAAACAACTCCAGAATCTGTGCAAATGCTTCTAAAATCTATTTGAAAAGAGGAAATTAATTTGATCATTGAAGGAAACTTGTTTGGACCAGACATTGGTGAGTTTATAAGCAGCTCAAACAATTGGGCAGATATTATTATGTGGTATATTTTCAAAGGGCTCAAAGAGTCAGTACCTTCTAGATGGATATATATTTTGGGAGATGGGTCTGAAAATACAGGTAAGAAGAATCAGCCAGCTTCTGAAAAGTCAGGGATGAATTTGAGAAAAAACACCAAAGATCTGCCAATTTTGTTGAATGCCTTTGAGCAATGTGGTTTATTGTTTGATGTCAATTACTCCTCAGTCATGGATTGCAGGCCTGCACAAAATAAGAATATTATTATGATTGGTCTCTGTTCTGAAGTGAATAATTTAAAACAATATACTCATAACCTAGCACAAAATACAGATTCAACAGAAGTAAATACAGAAAACAAGAATAGTGGAAATGATGATTTTGGATTTCATACTGAAGGAGAATATAAGGGCGAGGATGAAGTGCTTTTGAAATTTCAGTGGGCAGAGGAAACAGAAAGGATGGGCTGCAGCAAGTTTTTGGAGTCTCGGGATAGAAGAGAAGGGAAAAGAGGCAAAATTCAAGTTCAAAGCACAGAGTAATGCCCCCTGGAAGGAGAGGATATGATTCTTTTGTTCAATCTCAGCAGGAAGTAAGCAATGCCTTTGGTCAAGTCGACATTCAATTGTCGGATTCTCTATGGGATGAAGGTGATGGCATTATCCAAGAGAAGCAGCTGGACAGGGTTTCACAGTAATATATCCTTTCTTCATAAATGCAATGATTATTGGAATTATGTTCAAATGAAAGAGTTGAGAACAGTGTGCAAGAGGCTCTATAATGTTTGATATGCAAAGAATAGAAAATTCAAAATAGTACATCATATGAGGAGGAAGGAAAAAGAAATGTATAGGCAACAAGAACTGGATGGAGGCAGGGAATGAACAAGGAGAATATTCATCTCCATTTATAAGGATTGAAAAAAGTTTGTACAATGCCACCCTGGATGTATCTTCTCATCCGGTGCAAATTGATTTTAAACAGAAACAGATTCAAGGGATGTTGGATGAAAATAAGAAAGAAAATTTGGAGGAACAATTCATTGAGTCTAATGGCTAATGGGGATTGTGATGTCGTGGAGGAATAAAGTAGAGTCTTAGTAAAAGGAGCCAAGTGGCAAGGAGGCTATTGCAAGAATGACAATGAAAGGGATACCAGAATCTTTGTTAGATGAGAGAAATCAGACATGTTCGATTGTTCCACTGGAAGTTGCTCTTCTGGCAGACATTGAGGAAATACCAGATTTGATATTTGATGTAAGCAAGGAAGATCATACAGCAATGCATGTCAAGGAGCCTTCTCGGCAGGATCATTTACCTGCCAAATTGGAAGGAGTGCCAGACCAAGAAGTGGATGGCATTGCACCTTTGTAGGTTCTGTTAATAATCTAGATGCAAGTGATAACGCAGAAGGTGAAATGTGTGAGTTTTCAGGAAAGAGGGATAGATCAATTGAGGAGGCATGAGAGATTAACACTATGAATGGATCCTCTTATGAAGTGATGGATGATTTGGGATAGAGAGAAATCCATTGGATGTCAGGCTCTATAGTGAAGCATCTCAAAGAGGAGTCCCTCAAGAATGTTCATACGACAAATGACAGGAGATTTAAATTCCTTTATAGATCAAAGAAGTGAATGTGCTAGAGTAACTACACATGAAGATATTGCATTTGTAAATGGTGCACGGTAGGTTGGAGTTGGTGATCGATGTAAATGATGAAAGTGATGTAGAGATGCATGCAACACAGGTTGACTGTAAGAATGCAGTAACTGAGGCAGCTTGTTCAATTTATGTTGTTTTTGGATGTGCAAAAATCCAGTGGAATTTAAAGTCGTTAGTTGGAGCAATTCACATAGATAATGCAGGGAAGCATAAGACAGGGCCGTTATAGGAAAATGTTGCTTTGGTGGAAAAACAAGGAATTTTATATTTCTTACCCTACAAAGGCATTGTGAAAAGTAGTGCGTTGGTGGAAAAGAGAATAGTTTTGGATTTGTCACTGGAGGAAACCAGTGAGAATGATGTAAGAATGCATGCTACATATGCCCTAGATGAAGGTGCCGCAACAGTGCATTTTCAAAGATTTTCGTTGTATGCCTGTAAAGAATAAAATTTAGTGAAATATTGAGAATTTTCTGTGGAGGAAATGGAAGAAATTCTTGTTCGATTATCGGAGAAATCTAAACCAAGGGAGAATTTTTTTAGGTGCTTGTCAGGATGCTTTTTTAAATAATCAAATGCAAGGAATGTTCAGTTCATTTTTGGATGAAAGTAGTCAAGATATTCCATAGAAGCATGCCATGGAGACTGTTGTAGAAGACATCGCAGTGGTTGGATTGCAAGAGGTTCCAAAACCTTTGGTTTACATTAATGAGAATCCTCATAAGCATGAATTCAATCAAGGGTTTAAAAGAGTCATCTGGATGGATTGCAATTGTTAGGAAATGATGATGAACAGATAGTAGTCAATTCTCGATGAATTTTATAAAAAAATTAGACTACTCATGTGCTTACCAAATGAAAATCTCTGACCAAATTTCTAGTTAACAGGCATAATGAAAATAATAAGTTGTTGAGAGATTTAGGATCTGTTTATAAAAATGTCATGGAAGAGGAGTTTGCAGTCAGAGATGTGGAAATGGTGAACGATAATGAGTGTGTTTGGAAAAAAAACTCCTAAGTATGCTCAGGTAAGTGTTACAAAGTTGTCATCAACAACCTTGAGACAGAGAGAAGAGGATTCTTCTATGTTACCATGGACTAGTGAAAATATGGCACATACATGTAACCATAAACTAGCTTCTTATATGGAGAAAGCTGAGATAATTTACATGGGCAGTGTAAAAACTGGATTTATGGCCTCTGGAGTTCAAGAACCAGAGGATATTTCAAGGCTACATTGTTTCCCTCGGGACAACTTTAGTGAGTACTGTATTATACAATAAAGACATTACCGAGCCAAGTAAAGCTAATTGTGCACAAAGAAAAGCGTTATCTGCAATCAAAGCACGTGAATTAAAAGAAGATGGCCATTCTTCTCCACACAAATGAAAAACATCACTTGAAAAACATTTGTCTGTTGGAAGTGCATTCTGTGTAATAGCATGTACTTCTAATTACCCAGGTTATGAGGAAGTGGCAACACAGACACTGCATGTTTTTCTTCTTGCCAACTTACAAGTTGAAAAGGCATGTGAACAAGCCACTCACTATCATAATAGTGGATCACAAATTAGGAAATCACTTGGCACTGATATTTTTACTCTTGAAAATGTCCAGGATCTGAATGTTTCAATATTGACATATTCTAAGAAGTTTGACAAATTTGTCATTGCTAATTTGAGTGAAAGTGATGCACTGAAAAAATCAGAGACTAAAAAAGTTTCTACTTCAATAGAACCTTTACCTTTCCACAAGGTGAGCTATTACAAGTCTTAATTATTTGATCACTAAATATCTAACATCCAAGCATAGTAGAACTCTGTTGGAACATGAATTCCAACTCTACAATGTCTTTAGTTTCGTAATCTATCATTGCTAATTTGAGTGAATGTGATGCACTGAAAAACTCAGAGACTAAAAATATATCTACTTCCATAGGAACTTTCCCTTTCCAAAAGGTGAGCTATTACAATTCTTCATAATTTTATCAGTAAATAGCTAATGTGTATCATAGAACTCTGTTGGGAAATGAATTTTAGTTCTGCAATGTCTTTAGTTTCATAATCAAGTCTAAATGTAAAATGAGGGAAAGCATTTCTCATTCTTCTTTTATTGGGCACTTCACAGATCGACACAGACTAGAAGCCTCATCTTAAACAACAATCTAATGAATTAATATTGAATGTGTGGGAAAGTTAATTGATGATTGTAGACACATTATGAAGATAGCCAAAATAGGCATGGCAGCAGAGAATGGAGATATTGACAAGACTTGTCCATTGGTAGAGGAACCTAAAAATATTGAGAAATCAGTGCAGCTTACACCAGAAGCCACCTATCCTCAGAAACTTAATGCCCTGACATTTCCTATGGAAAAAATTATGACTGATGGTTATAAGCAAGCAATGCAAAATGTTCATTTTAGCATGAAGATAGTGGATAGGTGTGCAAAGCAAACTGAACAATCAAACCTAGAATCTCAAAAGAGTGGTGAAGTTGTTGTCATTAGCATGGAAATGTATTATGGAGAGTGATCATAGTAAGTAGACTAGTCTTATGAATCGGGAATTTGAATAAAGGGGTAAAGCAGTGGGGACTACCACAGAAATAGAGGATGATCCCAACCAGCAAAGTGCTCATATGAAGCCAGAATCTGGAGAGTGTTTTGAGGTAACCAGAACAAGCATAGAAATAAATAATAATCTTACTAATATGATCTTTTGAACTTGGAATTTGAACATAGTTTTAGAATAGTCAGAACCAGCATGATTGGAAAGCTTGTCATATCAACTTGGAATCTGAAATTGGTGTTAATGTAGGCTGCAGAGCATTTGAAACAACACCATGAGATGGAAGGCAGCCGAAGTCGTGTACTGAGCAATGCATCGAGTAATGAATTGTGACTTCAGATTCAGGTAATTGTAAAATTGGTTCTCATTGTCACTTAAAGTTGCATAGTTAACAAACATTAGAGTTCAGGTTTGATAATATGTTGTGATGGCTAGAAAGGCAAGTTCTATAGCTGATGGTTTGTCTATCCCACCTGGACTTGCAGCTCGGCGTAACGCAATGCAGTTTGACTTAACGGCGTGTTCGGCGTAGAAATATTAAAGAAGCTCAACCCACATAACATAATAAAAAACCAGTAATTCGGATGCAATAAAATAGCACTTTGCCAATACTTCAGCAAAAATGGTTCAGCACTAACATAACTTCATGATACTGGTTGAAAATTGAACCATATCCACTAGAACACAATGAGTAAATTTTGTATAATTGCAAAACCATCTTTTCTTTTTGCTGACATTCAGATATTATTTAAATTTAGAGTACGAAATTTGGTTTAATGTGATAAAAACAATCAGAAGCAATTTTTAAAATCTAAAATGTGGGATCTTGAAAATATTATTACCACAGTCTAATAGAATCCTTTCTGCATAATAGCTTCAATTTAATTTAGTAATCTCCAATATTTTGCATGTCCAGTACTTGCTTTCAAATATATCAGTCTATTGCTACATTGTTGGAAAGAGTGAAATAGTTTCTGAAAACTGTTTCATATAGTGTGTGCCATTGTGCTGGATCTATATAATGAATACTAATTACAAGTTGAGGGGTTTAAAAAATACAAGTGGAACTAACCAAGATCATTAATGTTAGAATTGAATCATCAAGTTTCTAATTGAACTCTATATGATTGATGGATCACTATGTGCTTGTGATTGCAAATTTTGTTTCGTTCATTGTAATTGTTAATTAACAACTTATTATTTTGAACATTTGAATAATGCCCACACCTTATCTAGGATGTAACTAAAGAAAAGTTGCACTTTTTAAATTGTAGATCTGTGCATTCTCTTCAGTTTTATTGAGAAGTATGGCACACAAGTTATTGTTGCTGTCAAAATGGGAGGGAAGGATGTCATATACGTTAAACAACCTAATGCTTCAAATATTCTGATAACAGAAGCAAAAAAAATGTTAAAGAAATAAGCAGATGAAACATTTTCTGATGTCGATTGGCGGTTCAGTATCGACTCTGAAGCGACATCCCAGAGAGATAAGGTAAGATTTGTTTTAAATTTCAATGCGATATTTACTCTGCTGATTGGCCATATACATCTGACGGTTTTCATTGCATAGTTGCACAGAACTGGGAAATATCTAATGAAAAAAAATGAAAAATGAAAATCCCAAAAATATCCTAAGATTATGACAAGAAAAATTAGGGGTTTTTGAAAATTAGACAAGTAAAATTTAATAGATTTACCAACAGTCTGGAAATTGTAGAGTTTGCTTCCCTTTATCTTGGAATATTTGGGTTAGCACCTCTACCTATTTCTTTCTGGACTAGCTGATCAGTGAAAAATATATCGTTGTTATTTGTTTCTCCGTACAAATTTATTTTTCAGGGGTTTGTGTCATTAAAAAACATACATTTAGACACTTACTCAAACCAAAGTCTGCTAATCATTATCTTGAAAAATTTGTTATCAGTGGGCACTGAACTTGAAAAATAAGGAGAGAGGAACTTGAATTTCTTCCATAAGGCTATGGTGAAGCACATACATAACAATAGAATATTTTCTCTCACCTCTTATGATGGGCATGAAACATGAAAAACTGGAACAAGAACTTGTCTCGTACTACCACTCCTTATTAACTAAGTCGATACCCTGTAGAGAAGAAGCCATTCAAAGAATTACATCTCACATTCTAACATTAATACATTTAGCCCAGAATGAAGCCTTAATGTGAAAAATCTCTTTCAAAAATTAGACAATTGATTAATGCCTGACACGATCATATAAACAAAAGCATCAAGCAGAGGCTATAACAAGATTATGTGAAATTGAGAAAGAACACCCATCATGAAGCATCAAGTAATATCATCCACAACATCAACATCACTAACATCACTGTGTGAGGATATCAACTATGTCATTGGGACTGTCAAACTGCAATTTTATAACTGCCATCATTGCCAGTTTGTACATGCCATTTACAAAATCTCAAGGAACTAGATTAAGAAGAGATATCTCAAAGATTGAATTAAAAACAAAAAATCAAACAGTGATCATGATACAAGAAACAAAGATATCAAGTGAAAGAGTTAAGGAAATAGCATCTTCGTGTTGGAGGAGATGTGAATATGTAGCCTTAGATGCTAGATGAAGTGTTTGGGGTTTGGTAATTCTCTAAAACCCTTAGGAAATATCCTTCCATGAATGCATATCACTCTCCAAAATCATTTTGGGCATATTCCAATATGTAGGAGCCAGGGAAACATGGTGCATAACAACAGTCTATTGTCCACATATACCCACATAAAAATTGGGATTTCTAGAAAATATCAGGACAATAAGGTCAATCCACAGTGAGGAGAAATGGATATTGGGCGGTGATCTCAACATTATCAAAACCCTTGAATAGAAGAAGGGGGGATCATAGGATTAGAACTTATAGAGGTGCGATAATTCAATGACCTCCTATAAAAACTTAAAGTGACAGATATGACTGCCATAAATGGGATTTATAATTGGAATAATTGTAGAGGAGGAAAGCACTAAGTTTCCAATATACTAGATCGGTTTATAGTTTCACAGGCCATTCTAGAACAAGATTATGTGAAAGTGAGAAAGAACACCCATCATGAAGCATCAAGTAATATCATCCACAACATCAACATCACTAACATCACTATGTGAGGATATCAACTATGTCATTGGGACTGTCAAACTGCAATTGTATAACTGCCATCATTGCCAGAATGTACATGCCATTTACAAAATGTCAAGGAACTAGATTAAGAAGAGATATCTCAAAGATCGAATTAAAAAGGAAAATCAAATAATCATCATGATACAAGAAACAAAAATATCAAGTGAAAGAGTTAAGGAAATAGCATCTTCGTGTTGGAGGAGATGTGAATATTTAGCCTTAGATGCTAGATGAAGTGTTTGGGGTTTGTTATGCCATCATTCATGTTTTTTCACTTCCACTCTTGTCACCAATGTTGTTGCACTTCACTCCTACCTTTGTCCACTCTTGTTGTCACTGCTGCTGCACTTCACTGCTAACATTGCCACGCCTACTGCCACTGCTATTGCACTTCATTTTTTCCTCTATCCACTCCTGCTACCACTACTAATGCACTTCACTGCTACCTCTATCTACTACCATGCCTGATACTACTGCTAGTGCACTTTAGTATTCATCTTTGCTCAATTTAAGTAGCTGAAAACCAATCTGACTTTTGCACATCTGTCTACAAAATTTTCTTTGTGATAACTCTCTGTTAAACCCTAGTTGTTAGTTCTGTAATGACATGACGTCAATATGAACTTACTACAACATTGATATTCAATCTCAAACCTTGACATTGTCATCTCACCTTTCACTATCAACCATATCAAGTCTTCATTGTTTCTGCAATACTAGCGGAAGCTTAAATTGTCAACACTAGCATCATAGTTATCATCACTGGTACATGAGTATATCAACCTGCTCTTTCTCACAACCATAACCTTATAGAAACTACACCTGTCTCAACAAGACTAGTTCTTCTCAACGCATCAACATTGATTAATATTCAACTGACAAATCTCAATCATACTAGGCTCTGTCTACAACATGTAAACTATGGAAACTATGCTCTACTTGTGCCCATGGTTCAAATTATCTCAAGTCCAGAAGTAACATTAGTTCTCGTGATAATGTCAAACACTCTGAACTCCTTTGCTAACTAGCCATTCCAAATTTTGAGTTAATAATTGTGATCAAGCCTAGCAACATCTTAGGCATTCAATGATAACTCTTTCTGCTTCACATCAAGTATACATGGCATTCTTTCACGACCTGCAATTGCCACTGTTGTACTTTAAATATGTTGGTTGTCAAGGATATGCAATATTGATCTTCATTTTATTGATGAATTTTCCTCAAGTGTCTGAAAAGTCAGAGTTGAATATGGAAATAGGTCACTAATTATCAAGGTCTTTACTAAGATTCCTTTGCTACTGATGCACAATATGTCACAACTATCCCTGGTGAAACTTTCAAATTCATTGATGTACTCCAAAACTTTGATCAGAGATGCACAATTGGAGATGACACTTACTCTAATGTAGGCTTGGTATTGGTCAATGATTACATGATTGTGTATTTAAAAATGACCCATTAAAATATGCTATGATTTTTTTCCCAAGAGATGCCACAGGTAGATCCTATCATATATCACTTAAGTGTCATGCCAAAACTAGTTTTCTAAGTTCAATAAGAACATTCCAAAGAGGGACGAAAAGGATACAAGTTCTGAGGAATTTTTGAATACATTTAAGCTTCTTCTCTGGTTTGCATAGGTCTTATTTGAAGTCTGTATACCTACTTGCTAAGCGATCTGGACTTCTTCAACAAGGTTGAGGCTCATCAAGCACGTCTATCTTGTCAATTTTTTGTGCTCCAATATTTAAACTTCAGAATCCAATGCTCATTAAAATAATGATACTTATATGAGGAATACAAAACAAACTTCCCAGATTTAGGCCTTGAAAAACTTCATGGATGATTCAATTCTCAGTTTGGTGTGCTAAAGTAGGATGTATAAATATAAATTCCAGACAAGTTTAGAGAAACCCTCACTGCTATAAAATCTAGGACTGCCTTAAAAACATACAAAACCATACCCAAGTAGATGTAAATTACTGATTAGGGAACATTGAGTCTCACACAGGATCAATCATTAAAATTCAGAGATACATGTCAGAAAGGAAGTCACACTCATATATATGCATAGATTTGTTTGAAGAATCAATTCTAGGGCATCAAAAAAGATATTAAGATAAGTCATCAAGGTAGAAATTTGCTTCAAATATTTCAAACTTGTGTCAAATGCACCTTCACTCCAACCTTCAAAATTGTCTTCTATTATAGGGATAAACCTTCTCCATAATTTTCCTTACATTTGTAAAAAACGTGTGCGCTAATGATGCCAATATGCTTTGCCAACTATGAGTGTATTCCTCAAGAGGTTTGCAATAAAATAACATGTGGATACTGCTTCAGGATTAGTGGACACAGTGAGTGAGTTCCTCAAACAAGGCATGGTCTTAGATATAGATCGAAAAACACCATAACTTAGTAAAGCGAGTGCCCAGAATAGTAGCCCAGCGAAACCCTTTTTCTCATAATTTCAACCTCCAAAAAAGAATGATCAAATTGGGATTCAAAAACTCATGAAAGCACCTGCAAACACAAGAAGGAACAATGAAACCACTTAAAAAACCACAAGCCCAAAACCATTTCAATGCAGTTGTCATCGGTCAATGCGTCCAGATCTGTAAGTTTCCTCCATCAATCTGGTAGGTTTGCACCAATCCAACATTCAACTTCCACGACCCTTCCAAGCCCCAACCACCTCTCCGACCCAGTAAATTCTGGTGAACCAGTGAAAAATTGGGGCGAATCACTCCAACCCCTCCCTCCGACCCTGTAAATCCAGGCGAATGCCATTGAAATCTGCTCCAAACAAAGAAAATCGAGGGCAAATTCCATTTTTCAAATTTTATGGGAATTTATTTTGGTTGGCTATTATTTAATAATTCATTATTTTTAAAACAATTATCGGGCTAACTTTATAAAATTATAGAAAATGGGTTTTATATAAAAAATTCACCCTATTAAAATTTAAAATCCCTTAAAATTCGCCTTTGGGCTAAAATTTGCCCCTAAAATTTTCCCTGACTTTGATTTGGATCATATTGGGGGAGAATTCTACTAGCATCAATATTCTCAAGGGTTTGGCTGCATTCTAAACCATTCTGACAAAATATAAGAAAATCATGAATAGATCCCCAATCCTACATGTTGACTATTGGACTTAGCAGAATACCTGAAGAATGCAGTTTCGAAAACTGTAGATTGTTGAGACTGAAATTGCACCGGGAAGAAATTGCAATAGATCTCCCAATCCTACATCTTGACTATTGAACTTAGTATAATCCATGAAGAATGCAGCTTCGAAAACCACAGATTGTTGAGACTGAAATTGGACCCAGAAGAAATTGCATTAGGTCCCCCAATCTTGCATCTTAACTATTGAACTTAGTAGAATCCTTGAAGAATGCAACTTCAAAAACTGTAGATTGTTGAGACTGAACTAGCACCCGGAAGAAATTGCAGTAAGGCAGTTGCAAGAACAAGACCCACAACAAAAAGACCTTGTCCCTTAACAAACTAAGGAAACATATGTGACTGAGAGGAATGGAAAGCACTACAAAGTTGAAGAGAGTACAAAATACTAAGATGGTTTAAAGGATAAGCTTGAAGAATGTAGCAGTGTTAAAACAACTAAAATTTGTCCCAAAAAAATAGTTGATAATGCGAAACCTTATTCTGTACCAGTCAAGCAAGAGTACATTCATGTAAGAGTAAGAAGAGGCCAAGCGACTGATAGGCATAGCCTGGAAGATGTGGTATGGTTCCCTCTTTTTGATGAAATATTTGATCTACATTTTGTCTTTCGAAGATTAACCATTTTAACCTTGCCAACAAGGAAAAATTAACCCAATCGTAGGTCCCAATATGTCATGATATATATTAACTCTAGATAAATATGAGAAGGAATAATAAAGACATAGATTGACAGAGGTGGTGAGACATATTGGGACCTACGAGAGAGATTGATAGAGGTGGTGAGACAAGGGGAGTCACAAGGGAGAGATGGAGATAAACTGAAGGAGAGGGGAGAGAAGGAATGGAGAGAGAGAGAGAGGGAGAGGAGTGACAGAGGTAGAGAAGGGTAAGAGAGGGAGATAGTGACACAAAGATGGAAGGGGGGCAGAAAGAAGGATAGAGGGAGGGATATAGTGAGAGGATTGGAGGGTAGAGAGAGAGAGGGGAAGAGAGAGCAAGGTAGGAGAGAAAAGGAGAGCGAAGAAGTACAATGGATTAAAACAACAAATATATTAGGCCCACTCTACAAAAATCTGCAATCTGAGAATTCGGGATAAAAATAGCAGGCTCCAACAACAATTGCATAGAAGTCAGGCTGGAAAACAAAATAACATGCTCAAAGAAGAAAGTAAAAATGCCAAAAATCAAAACTCGCATGGAGTTATTACTGTAGTCCACAACATGATAGAATATATTCAGAACTGCATGGCAATTGAAAGTCAAAGTGTAGATGGGATAGTGAGTGAGTGGATGGGATAATGCATGTTTTATGAATCATTGCTTAGCTCAGTTATTTATGCTCGTGATCATTGGTTGAAACCTGGTGGATCAATCCTTCCAAACATAGCTAAGATGTATGTGGCTGGTGTTGGAAAAGGTGGAACTAGTCTATCGTTTTGGGAAATGTATATGGATTCAACATGTCTTGTATTGGTAAGGAAGTGGTTGAAGATGTTGCTCAACATACAATAGTCGATGTTGTCGATAGCAGGGATATAGTGATAGAGACTTTTGTCAAACATAAATTTGATATCATGAAAATAAAAGTAATCTCATTGATTCCCTATATGCAGGAGCATATTAAAAGAATATTACGATTTTGTAACTCTAGAAGATTACAGTGATGTTTTTGGTGTAAATTTGAAATAAAATATGCAATAATATGACAAGTGGAATTTTAAATCCTCCTTACCAATTAGTTTTCTGGATTTTTAAAGTTCTGAGATTCGATCAAGAGGGTAATCGTAGAGGGTTGATTCGGCAGAATTGGCAAAGGATTTTCGAGAGGGAAATCAGTCGTCAAAGGGAGCAGTATCTCTAGAGGGTTTCTAACACCAAGAAACCTAGATCTGGTCCTCTATTGAGTGCAGCGGTAGTAGACAGGAGAAGAGTATCTATTTCGACAGTTTGAGCAGAGATGGCCCCATACGGACTGAGAGATTGGGATAGGTTGGATAGTGTGTCTAAATTTGTGATTTGGAAGGCCAAAATCCTGATAGTCCGAAAGGAGTACGGTATCAGAGACCACGTGAAAAATTTCCTAGTTGTGCCCACCAATGTGAACGCTCTAAATAAGTTAAACAAAAATCGGGCGCGAGAAAAGCGCTTGATCATGGATGGGGTGAAGGATCATGTGGTACCACACATTTTCAAGAAGAGGACGACACATGATATGTTGAAATATTTGACCACATTGTATCAAGGCAACTTCGTCCAATGAAAGATCCTTCTAGAGAACCAAATGCGGATGTTGCAAATTGTAATATTCCCAATTAGCAGCAGCTAATTGGAAATATTAATTTTGACTAATTTTGCCTTTATAAAGTTAAAATATAAATAAAGTGGGTGAAAAGGAGAATATGACTCACTTAGGATAAAACGTACTCCCTAAAGTCACTAAGGAGATATAACATTGTAATCAAGGGGGCCAAATTGCGCATGCAACCAAGGGATATTACCGTGGAATCATGGGTGGAGGCGGTCGTAGGTTTTGAGAGCACCAACATTATAGAAAAGATGATAGCCACCTCATTTGGGCATCATGGAGAATTTATGCATTTTGAATCTGGTCATTGTGACTTGGAGCACGCTGGCTGTTTAGCCTGTCTTTAGCATTGTTTAGCACATTGAGTGTCTCCGTTTAGAGATCTCGCCCTCAGCCCTAGAGGACTTCAAGTGCTTGCTCGGGTGAGGTAGTCCCGTCAGTGTCTTTATAGGAAGATCGATCTGCTGTATTGATAGAGGAGCATCATGTCTATTGACTGCGCGACATCTGTGGAGGAACAACGCATTTATTGACTGGGTAGTCTTGGGTGGAGGATGCATTCTGTATCGGGGAAATCACCAGTGGGTATTCGTGGAGGATCTTTGTCTATTGAGGATTTCTAAATCAGCGGGAGAGCATACTATTGAAGATCACAGATAGAGGCAGCGGGATCGTTGGGAGGAAAGCACATATCCGTTGGGAGGTGATGCTAGGCAGCAGCACAGCCGTCTTTCAGTAGCTAGAACACAGATCTAAAACGTAGTCATTCCATGTAGCATTCGGAGAATAGATCTTAACTCTCCTTGTGCAAGATTGCGATGCTATCGCTTGATCACCTATTATACTCCTCTGTATTTGACATATTAATAAAATGGCTCAGCGTTCTCATATTTCTTGAGTATCTGTGCCTGCTTATATATATATGCTATTGTATGTCTGCAATCTGTTATTTCTCCCCTTTTTGCATTTAGATCTCTATACCACTTGTTGTGCTTTTCCCACACTCTTAGACAGAGCCTGGAAAGGACCAGATAGCCTCCAGATCTCATCCTCTTTTCAGAGGTGAAATATCTGGTAAACGCCCTCCCAGTCCATCTTTGGTTAGATTTTACTGTGCTTTACAAATATTCCCGAAAAGGAATATTACAATGGTATCAGAGCATAGATATGGCTCAGCCTGTGGAGCTAGTACTCTATGTCATCGGAAGAAAAACCCTATATCTGTCACAGAGGTAGGAAGTACAGGGATATTGACAGGGATATTGAGCGTAGGTTGAAGAACACCTACGGAGAAGGAGACTGTGTTCGGGTGGTGGACACATAACAGGAGGAGCCAGTGGTAGAAGCAGAGCAGAGAGAGCCCATGGCGGATGATAGCGATGCGAAACAGTTTGGGGAAGCCCTCCTCAAGTCAATGCAGGACCTAGCAAGACAGATAGAAGCGATGGGATAGAGATTCACGGCTGTAGAGGCTAAGCAGCATGAAATCCCAAAGGGTTTCCATGTTGATGAGGGGTCGGGCACATGTCACCATTTGCAAGAGCGAGTTTCCACTCGGCACCAAGCTTCACATGCCCCTACCCGTTCCACTATGCCCATTTTCCTGGACACATACACTGAGACAAAAGCACAGGAGGAACTAGAGTCTGACCGCATAGGTGATTATTTTGCTGAGTACTAGGCAGCTGGGCAGGAGTTCAGGGATGCCATTTTATTCAAAGACTTTGTTCAGATCAAGTGGGAAAGCAGACCCTGCGACCATCATAGAAGAAATCAACATTATCATGATGGCGATTATTTCCGGGAATGGCAGTCCATGGGGAAAAAATTCAGAATGACTTTTCCCTTCAGAGATTATTGTCAGCTCAGGCAGGATGAAGGGGGAAGGAACAGTGGGGGGTCTAGCATGTAGAGCTCAGAGTTGTAGCATACCACTAGGGGGACACCTTTTCCCACATATGATGGATCCACTGATTTCACGGTTCGATACCGGGTGGAAAGTTTGGATACCTCTTTCCAGCTTGACCGAATAACGGAAGGGGAAGCCATCAAAATGGCTACCTCGTACTGGGAGGATGAGGGCACACAGGATCATGGGGAGCATGTGGATACACCCAGTGATTCTATGCCCAAGAAGATTAGAACGTTGAAAAAAATGAGTTTATTATCATCTATTTTCAGATCTAGAGGAGATGCATCCACCCTTGAGGAGGTTAAGAAGATTGAAGAAAAAGAAGAGGAAGTACCATGCACTCCCTATTCTCATCAAGGAGAAAATATTGAGCATGGAAGATACTTGGATCATCAGATCCTCAGTGATTACCTTGTTGAGTATAGATCTCAACCTAGAGCCTTCAGGGAGACTCTAGTTTTTCCTCATTTCATCCAGCTGAAGGAAGAGAAGAGACCATGTAGAAGAAAATCAATCAAAGGCAATAGATTTATATTTTCTACCTTTGATGGGTAATCTAATGCAAAAAATTGGGTGAGAAAGTTGGAGGCATTTTTCCTACTACATTTTGTAGCAGGGAAAGAAGCTGTTGAAATCTCAGCACTGCACTTGGAAGGTGAAGCCTATGATTGGTGGTGCAGCCACTTGAGCCATGCAAGGGTGAAGACTTTTGCAGATTTCACTCAAAGGTTGATCCAAAACTTTGATGGAGAAGGAGCAAAGAAAAAAAAGGTCACATCACCTCTTAAGGAGGCTTGTGATAACGCTGTCACACTCATGGAGGAGCAGCCACATGCATCAACAGTTGGGGCAGCCAACACTTTTGAGGAAGGGACTCTTTCAGCCCTACAAGAAGTTCCAAATGCACATCAAGATATGAAAATATTTCCACATTCCATTGTTGCAGCAAATTCTTTTGATCAATGTGGAGATTTACTTTTGCATGACCAAGGGTCAAATCCCATTGCTACTATGGAGCAACTTGGTTGCACTGCGCTGTGTAACATGGAAACACTCAAGAAGGAATCAAACCATCATTCTCATGAGCCATTGTTAGATTGTACATCACATTGGAGGTTGGGGTTTGAATCCTTGAAGATTGATGGTAGACATCTTAGAGTAAGAAACCCTTTCTCCCTTCAAGATGACACTTTCTTAATGAGCTCCTCTTAGCTCAAAGAGGAACTTCTACTTTCAGATCCAAGACCTCATTGGTTTTGGAAGACTATTGATAAAAGGGAGGTCTCAAGGAGAGATGTCATCAGAGGTGCACTTCAGTACACCATGGAGTGCAAATATTTTCTTCCTTTCTCACAAGAGCAGATAGAAGATGGAAGGCATCTTAAGATGGATAACATCCCTCATGCCTGTGTTGGACATTCCTTGAGCCATACACATCATGATGGGAGGTTTTTTCCTACCACCTATTTGATTCTTTATACGGTCTCATTGATCCTTGAGAAGCTTACATTTCAAAATCCCATGAAGTGCAAAGATAGGAATTTGATTTGGGAGGATGGTAGCCCTCATGGGAGGAGTGCCAAGATAAGGAGAAGAAGGGGGCATCCACAAGTGATTGAGTGGATTTGGTTGATGAGCAAGGAGCTAGGAAGCTACTTGCAAACCTATGATATGGGATAGCAGGAGGCTTGGCTGCTCTGGTTACTCTTAAAAGAGTTTGGCCATCGCTTGGCAAACACTCTTCCTAAGAGTAAGAGGATGGGTACTTACATCATTGAGCAGCATAGAGTATGGATGCATGGTGTTGATATGATACTCATATCATTCATCATGTCTTCATCACATGATCGGTATGATGGAGGTATGGGGAGGCAGCAAAATGTCTTGTTGCTTTGCTTGTTTCTGGGAGAGCAAGAGCAGATTTTCTCTCACACTTTGCATGATGTTGCAAGAAGAGAAGACGAAATTATCTCTTTGGTATTTGATTATTTGGGAGCTCTTCCATCTTGGGGAGTATTCCATATTTTTTGCAGCATTATTAGAGGAATCTTTGACAAGGAGCATGTCAAAGAACAGAGTTTGGTATTGACAGGGGCTTATTTGCATAAGCTCACAGTGCTGTCACTTTGAAGCAGAGCCTTATGGATGAAGTGTGCCCAGCAGAAATGTGGAGGATCCATAACCCACAAGTCCCTGTATGATTTCATATTTATTGCACTTGATGATAAAAGAGGAGGAAATGATGATAGAGACATCTATGGCATATTCTTCTTGACTAGGGTTTTCAAGCATAAGGAGGATTATCTTCTTGCAGCACATGGTTCATTCTTCTTCATAGCATGCCAAAACACTATGGAGGACTCATTTATGGACCCATGTACCATCTTACTTCCAGCGTATGGTGAGGAGTTTGTTTATACATTCATTGATTTGCACACTCTTACCAATTTTATGCAGTGCATTGCTTCACAAGAGGGCAAGCTTGTCACATTGCTCCATGAGTTATATTGGGACAATCTACATGATGGAGGTAGCCATCTCTTTTGTGGCCTTGGGAAAATGTTTTATCATCACATGTATGTTTAGCTTGTGCACTCTAACATGTGTCATATGAAGACATGCATGATTAACCATGTAAGAAGAAACTTTTTGCCATGTACTTTTATCAAGCAGCAACTTGTAAAACTGCGTTGTACTTGTTTGAGAAGCTGTTGGTACCTTATAGCATCACTTGAGACCTTCAAAATTTTCTTCATATCATCGCTGATCATGACTTCCTATGTTGATATAGATCAGATTTGTCAAGGGAGCATGATTATGAGAGTGACACATGAGATGGATGTGTCCTTGGATGGGGGGAATTCTCACATTCTCTGCACTATATGTTCTAATGGGGGCATGGGAGGAGATATAGCCACCATGGCCACATGTTTGTTTTCTTTTGAGGTGGGCCAAGAGGTTGATATTCATCCAATGTACAGCCATGGGCAAGTACTTGATCATGTATTGTTGTTACATTCAACCATTTACTATCTTTTAGTAGATGTGATGAATCTTGTACATTGCTTGACATGTAAATTTCTGAAGTTGCAGTGGGTAAAACCGCACTGCATCCTATTGAGATATTGTTTGTATCATGCACTATCATGTATAAATTGCAGAAAAATTCTCATTGGGACACTCTATGATGATCTTGTCCTATTCATCATGGAAGGATTGTTTTGGGCCAGCACGTTCTTCATTATTGGAGGAGAATTCTTTGCAGGATTGCTCTTCACCTTGCCATTTGAGGGCAATAATTTTGCAGCCCAGGATCAACACATACTCTACACTTATCATAAGTGGAGAGGAGGATAGCTTGAGGTAGGCTACAATGCTTGCCATGTTCAGATTTTCAGCGCAACTTCATTTTCAGAGCTTGAGGTGGAAGAAGATTTTCAGGAGTTGCCTTGTTGGGAGGTTGCTCATTTTGTTTGGATGATTTCTTGGGGATGGAGGATCCACATGAGGGAGATGTTCCTCAATATATTTTAGACTCCATACCTTGAGTGGAGGCCTTCCAGTTCTATCCTTGCAGTTTCTTGAGGACAAGCAACATTTGGGAGGGGAGGACTGTAATATTCCCAATTAGCAGCAGCTGATTGGAAATATTAATTTGGACTAATTTTTCCTTTATAAAGTCAAAACATAAATAAACTGGGTGAAAAGGAAAATATGACCCACTTAGGATAAAACACACTCCCGAAAGTCACTAAGGAGATATAACGTTGTAATCAAGGGGGCCAAATTGCGCACGCAACCAAGGGATATTACCGTGGTATCGTGGGCGAAGGCGGCCGTAGGTTTTGAGAGCAGAAACATTATATAAAAGATGATAACCACCTCATTTAGGCATCATGGAGAATTTATGCATTTTGAATCTGGTCATTGCGACTTGGAGCACGCTGGCTGTTTAGCGTGTCTGCAGCGCTGTTTAGCACATTGAGTGTCTCCATTCAGAGATCTCGCCCTCAGCCCTAGGGGACTTCGAGTGCCTGCTCTGGTGAGGTAGTCCCGTTAGTGTCTTTATAGGAAGATTGATCTACTGTATTGATAGAGGAGCAATGTGTCTATTGACTGCGTGACATCTGTGGAGGAACAACGCATTTATTGACTGCGCAGTCCTGGGTGGAGGATGCATTCCGTATCGGGGAAATCACCAGTGGGTATTCGTGGAGGATTTTTGTCTATTGAGGATTTATGAATCAGCGAGAGAGCATACTATTGAATATCATAGATAGAGGCAGCATGATCGTTGGGAGGAAAGCACAGATCCGCAGGGAGGTACTACTAGGCAGCGGCACAAGCATCTTTCAGTAGCTAAAATGCAGATCTGAAATGTAGTCATTCCATGCAGCATTTGGAGAATAGATCTTAACTCGCCTTGTGCAAGATTGCGATGCTATCACTTGATCACCTATTATACTCCTCTGTATTTGACAGATTAATAAAATGGCTCAGCGTTCTCTTATTTCTTGAGTATCTATGCCTGCTTATATATATACGCTATTGTATGTCTGTAATCTGTTATTTCTCCCCTTTTTGCATTTAGATCTCTATACCACTTGTTGTTATTTTCCCACACTCTTAGACAGAGCCTGGAAAGGACCAGATAGCCTCCAGATCTCATCCTCTTTTCAGAGGTGAAATATCTGGTACACACCCTCCCAGTCCATCTCTGGTTAGAGTTTACTGTGCTTTACAAATATTCCCGAAAAGGAATATTCATAAAATGCACAAGGGAGAGGAGATTGATCCCTTCCTCTTCAAATTGCAGATGATCTGAGATCAGTTTATTGCCATGAGGGCAACTGCGGATGAAGGGCTCTTGGTGAGGACTGCCCTGAATGCAATCATTGATGAGTGGGAGACCTTTGTCCAAAGCATCTTGGTCAGAGAACAACTCCCAAATTGTGGTGACATGTAAGCTATCCTTTGACAGGAGGAAGAGGGAGATGCAACCCTAGCATCAAAGGGACAGCGACAACAAGGGAATTAGAAGGACCTATCCAAGGTTCGGTTCTTTAGATGTGGAAAAATTGGACACTTAGCCAGCACTTTTCCTAAGAGGAAGGACAAGGAAGCTTCAGATTCCAAGGCAACAACAACTAGAGGGGATAGTGGTAGTGAGGATGATGTGGCCATGAGTGCTCATGTCTTGAGAGAAGAGGTGGGGTGATATAGATATGTAGAGCAGCTACAGATGGGAAGGCAGGATCCTTGAGTTGCCCAAAACCTTGGATCACATACGAGCTACGAGAGCCTTAAGGCAATAACAGGATGATTGGAGCAGTGGGTGTATAAAATCATGGAGAAGCAGAGGTAGTGTTGGGACGCTGAATTTTGGAGCAGCGCAAATGAGAGATAGTAGCGCAAAGGCAGTGCTTACGTAGTACAGTGCAGCAGACATCACATGGCTTCAGAGAGACAACGCAGCGTAGTAGCAGAGGGTGCTTCAGTGATGAGATGCAGCCCAACTGACTTGTCTTGTGATTGGGTGGTGGTCCTTCAACTGCTTACTTCTCAGCAACTGAGTTGTAGTGCAGCAGTTAGCAGTTAGCAGTGGCGGTGCTATGGGCAACATGATGCAAAAATTTGAGAGGGAGATGCAGTACAGATGTGGCAGTGTCATTGGTAGTGACATGGACAGCAGTACAGAGAGCAGCATCGCAGTGGATGGAGGTCAGCATTCCAAGCATCGGTGCAAATACTGATGCCAGAGATCAAGGTGACACTTCAGTGGGGAACTATTGCTAGAGCGCACTCCTCGCTAAGAGGGAGTGTTGAGATTTTGGGGTAGCATTGGATGTGCTCTAACTCCAAAACTTTGTGGAGGGGCTAGAACACATGAGATCTCCAAGCCCCAGAAAAGCGTTTGGAGAAATTCCATCTGGTGTCAAATTTATTCAAATAATTAAATTTTTTAATGGGGACCCTAAGTCTAACTTAGGGAAATTAAAAAAATTAAAGTGAATTAATTTACACATGTGATGAGAACAATCTAAGTGACGTGGATCAAGCTTCTTTTAATCTTAGTGATTGATTAGTGATAAGATCATAACCATTGATTTGTCAACGAGAAAAGTATAAAGGAAGGGCCTGGGGTCAATTGGAGAACACACACACAGAATCTAAGAGATCGAATTCTTCTAACGGAGAAGTGCTCGGACGAAGATCAGATCTGAGTGATTTAGAGAAGCAGTGAGGGGCAGATGCAGAGATTGGTCAAGAGGACCAAGAGTACAACGCAGAGCAAGGGCAACAGAGACGCAGTGGAGGCAGCGCAACCATCCGAGGATGTGACGCAATTCCTAGAGAGGGTGACGCAGGCCCACGCAGGGGCAGCACAGAGCCTCCAAGGAAAGTCTGAAATTCAACTAGAGACTAGGGTTTCTGAGACGACAGGGCTGAAACTGAACTCCAGTAGAAGTTGATCAACACAGATCAAGGGTGACATAGTCCCTCAATCAGCGCCACGCAACCTTACACAGTGGCAGCGTATAGACTGTGCAAAGCTAGTTGGGGTTTCACTAGTGGCTCATCCAGATCAACTAGGAGTTGTGGGAGTGAGGTAAAACTCACATTTTCTTTGTAGCCAAGGTTTTCTTTGTTGGGTGAGCCGGATTATGAGACCCTAGATTTACTCAAAATATTGTTGCTTAATAATAATAAACGCTCATATCTGTTGCACCGGTTTTCCCGTATTGGGTTTTCCGAGGACATTTGTCCGAAAAATCTGTGTCCTTTGTCATATGTGCATGATGTTCAGTAAATGATCATTATTTGTGTAGGTTGCTAGTTGTGTTTACCTTGAAGTTTTTTTGAATATTTTCAGTTAAATAACTTGTGCATAATAAAACAATTAGGAGAAGTAAATCAATATTTAGCAGTAGGATTTTTGTGCTCAGAAATAGACTAAGAACCCAATGGCATGCATTAACTCCATTCATTCTCTATGCTTCCCACAAATAAATAACATCAAAGAGTAACAAATATACAAAGAAAAATGAAACTGCATATCAAAATGTACACTTGCATTTCTGACCCAAATGACAAAAACCTGCAAAGCCTCCAAACTAAACAGAGTCAACTCCACAACAAATGAGATTATTCGCACTAATATCAAATGGAAATCACTATACACTAGCACAGACACATCTAAAATTGTGTTTGACATGCACATCAATCTTCCAAAGCTCGAGGTTGAATATCTCAAATTTCAATATTTAATATATCAATCATTTCTATGAACTCAAGATATGCAGTATTGACGCTATCGAAACTAGAATTATATGGATTTGGGATATTATATTCAATGCACCTAAACTATTGACAGACCCACCCACCCTAAACAAGATGTAGAGCATCTCACATATTTCGATACAAACACAAACAACTATTCATTCAAATACCACATAGTTTATTCTTGTGGTAAGGATATGCATCAAACTAAAACAAGAATTAGAAGAAGAAAAAACATACCTTCGGTCCCTCTCCGCAAGTGCGTGTTCTAAAATTACAGTATATCCAATGTCACAGTTGATGCATTTGCCAAATAATCCTAGCCCAGACAAAAATGGACAAACAAATCAGTATCACATGCCAGGCATAAGAAATCTCAAAGTAAGCATCTGGAAATTTTCCGTTCATAGTGCCAAAATAATAACAGTAAGTTGAAGTAGTCATTGGTGATAGAAGCAGAGATCTATGTTCCTGGATACAGTGGATTATCGCATTAATTCCCTTGGATTACAAGTTAGAAAGCAGCACCGAATACAACATACATCAACAGGTTTTTATCTATAGCTCTTTCGTGTTTGGACAGACAATAAGAAATTGAATACAATTCATGTGAAGGAACAGTTAAAAAAAATTCAAAGCACACTTCAAATTCAAGAATGCAAACTCAAAATCAAAAGAGCGCATCAGAATCTCTAAATAAGGTTTCATGATGTTCACCAAAAGATGAATGTTTGCAAAATGTTTGGCTCTAAAAGCAAACCATGAGAATCTGGGCTATGATAGATCATAGAAAGCTAAGACATTAAATCTATGGGATGCAGGATATCATTGAATTAACTTGTGAGTAATGATGATAAAGAGTCGAATAAATGACACCTACCTACCCCTTTTGTAAACAATAAGGAAAAAAAATTACAGCTAGATTTGCTTGGAAAAAGGAGGGCATGGTTACCTCTATAGTGACAACTAGAAAATGAAACATTGAAACCCTATGCACAGCAGGTTGCATGAGTAAATGATAATAATATATGTTGGAAAAGGATGTTGATGTGTTTGAGATGAAAAAAACTGAAAAATAAGTTAGGACTATTCATAAAGTAGTTCGAAACTGAATCCACTGGTTAGAAATTTTCCCCCACCAAACAACACTTCAGGTACCACTCAATTCTACATTTGGTATCCAAAGTATCAAAATTCAGTTGTGAATAATTTTGTTTTTTGTGATCAAAACATAGTAATAGCCACACAAATGTTCAAAATGCAGAGCATATATACATACATTTTTGGTTTCTGCTTGAGGCCACGCATTGCACGTACTGTGGCTAGGGTTCGAAGCCCATACTCTAAATGGGGCAATCGGGATAATTAGACACTGCAAATGCACATACTATTCTAGGGTTCGAAGCCCATTACAGTTTTGAAGATCTTAAAGATCGCAACATCAGCTTCACAAATGGCTACTAGCATCAATAGAATATTGGATCTTTTCAATACTTTCTCTGATGGATTGACAGATAAAATCATGGAGTAAAATCTTAAAGATGTTGATCTCAATGTTAGATCTCAGGCACTCAATGCCCTGCTTCAAAATCGTCAACTCCAGGTTTTCAAGCAAGGTGATTTCATAGTTTAGAAGAAACAGACAAAAGAAGAATCTGTAAGGTTTAAGGGCCTCTCATCTGAAGATATGCTCATATATCAAGTCATAAAAAATGCTGGAAATATGGGTATATGGACAAAAGATATGAAAAGAGAAACAAATTTACATCAGCCACAGGTTAATAAAGCATTGAAAAATATAGAAGGTCGTGACTTAATAAATGGGGTGAAGCGTGTTTCTAACCGAGCAATGAAGGTGTATATTCTAGCAGAATTGACACCTTCAAAGGAGATAAATGGAGATGCATGGTACACAGGGCTAAACTTTGATATGGAGTTCACTAACATTGTTAAGCAACAATGTTTGCAGTTCACCTTGCAGCAAGGTGTAGCCACTATTGAGAGTGTTGTTTATTTTGTGAGAAAATCAGGGATATCAAAGGTGGAATTGAAGGTTGAAGAGCTCAAGCAAATGGTGATGTGGAATAAGCGATAAGCACATGAACCAGAGACTGCTGCTATAGAGGTTCCCAAGCTCAAATTCAAGAGTGGTCATCATTTACGAACATTCCTTGTGGAGTTTTCCCTGTTTTGCGAGAGTGCATAGATGATGGTATGATTTCTGATTTCCATGGCACAGCAGCTACATTATACATGCAATAATTTCTTAAACTCTTACCTTCTTGTATGCCTCTCAACAAATGGAGGAGGGCCCGCCTTCTTCTTCTTGAAACTGAATAATCGCTTCTTCATCTTTGCTCGAGTGGAACTCTTCAATGTATTCAGTATCGATGAGAGGGTGTTAAGGCGCCCCTCATGTAGCTCTAGCTCTGCTCTACTGTTTTGGTAACAGAATGTTGTGTGTTTAGTTTGCCCCTATTTAGTTTGCCCTCGAATCCTCCGTGACAATACCCTCTTGAAATTTTAATCGAGTGGGAGGGAAAATGGTTTACGGATGACTCAAATCATTTTAATCGGAAGGGTAAAAAACGTTTATCACAATATAATAATTCCAATATAATAAATAATTTAATTTCTTGAAAGTTATTCGAATATGGTAAATATTTTAATATTTTTCAAAAGAAAGGTGGATACTATGTTTAGTTTGCAAATCAATTTATTTTTTATGTTTTTTTATTTTTTTTCATTGTATATGATTAATTTAGATTCATCTTCATTTTGAATTTATCAGGTGTCTAGAGATCAAATCTAAAGAGGTTTGAATCTCAAGAGATTTGATTCTTCCCTCTAGATCTTTGGTAGATCTAGAGTTAGGATAGATCTAGATTGGTTTAATTATTAATTTTATGTTTTTAATTTTTATTTTATTTTGATGGACTCAAAATGTTAAAGAGAAAATTACAACATATTTACCATAGGAGAAGAATTCAACACTAGAGAAACCCTAGAGGCCCATGGAAAAATTGCAGGCGAAGAAAGCATCGTAGTTTTGACAAAGAGTGAATAGGCTCTAGACAATGCTAGGCTCTAATATCATTGTCAAAATGCAAGAGAAGATTAAATGGTAACCATGAGTTTTTTATCCACGTGATATATATTTTGTAGAGAGATGGTTGCCATGATAAACCCTTTGAAGACACGCATCTACTCATCAAATATGCTTTTAAGATGAGATGTTGATTGCTTACTATTGGACCCAGATGGAGAAGGAGGAGTTGGTGGATTATGAACTAGAGGAGGGGGGTTTTAAACAAATTTGGTCTAGTCCCAAGGATTTTATCCATTCACATTTCAAAGTCAACTTAGAAGGTCACCATACCACATTTTCTAGGCCTACCAGATCTTTAGAAAGAAAAGTTAAGAATTCAATAGGCAACTATCTAGCAGTTCAAAGGCCCTAACCCTTGCTCCATCCATGCACTATTCGGGTCCTTTAGTTTTGGCTAGCTCGGGGCCTGAGGATGTTTGTCAAGGGCTAAAGAACTCTTCTTGGAGTGTGTGGCTCTAAGTTTAGTTTCCCTATTGTCCCAAATATTGGAGGAAGACATACAATGTGCTACTACTACCTTAGGGTTTTCAGAATTTTTTGAACACAGTGGGGATTCTTTACTCTCAGAAGCCTCTCTAGATTGTTTTCATGTATATCCTTCATTTCAAGTGCCATCAGCCTCACCCTCCTTCGATGAATTAATGAAGGAGAGCCTTGCCTCAACAATGGAAGAAGGTCAAACTAACATCATGAATGATCTTGTGGTTTTCAGGGAGAAACACTCTTGTGAATAAGAAGGAATTATGATTCAAAAGGAGTATGAAAAATTGAGGTTGAGGAAAATCCATTGTAGTGTCAAGAAGAAGAACAAAGTCCTGGTTTCTCTATTTTTGGGAGTCAACGTCACCATTCAAAATACTAAGGAAATGTCCCAAAAATCCTTGGTGGGGCAAGTAAGGGGTTGAAAAATCAGGTCCTCAACCTTAAACGTGTGGGCGGACATTGAAATCTTACCTATTGTAAAATTTTCTCCATAGGTTTCACTGTTAGCCAAAGGTTAGATTCATTTGTGCTTCAAAGATGTAGCAGCCACCCAGAAGGTACAACAAATGGTTTAGAAAACTGATTCATCTCCTATCCTTTTAAATTTCTAGATGTCCCTCTTCGATGCAAAGTAGGAGAGACTAGATATGGCCCCAGTCTAGGTTCATCTTCCAAGTCACCCTCCTACCTATTGGGATGCCCTAATTTTAAATATATAGGTAACTCATTGGGATCTTATTTAGCCCATGAATCTAAATATTTAGAGATGGGGATTAAGACATACACCCATATTTTGGTTAATATGGACCTCATAGAAGGGCTTATAGAAGGCATGGATATCGGGATTGGGGTGGAGTGTATTTAGATATTGGGTTATGAAGGAATACCTTTTAGGTGTAGGTGGGGCCATAGGTATGGGCACCTGGCTAAAAACTATAAGCTTCCCTTTTCTTGCTTAGGACTATCCATCTAGAGGAAAGGACATATTAGGTTAGAAAAGGGTTCTGGATTGGAGGTTTTGGGCATTGAGGAAAAGCTAAATGGTGCAACTCCTCTCTGCAACACATCTTCCAAATCGTTGGTGACAATTGTCAAGATATGGTGTTTATGTTGTCAGTTTTCTAGAAGGCCTACTAAAGGGGTGGAGTTTCATTTCCTTGGATGTTAATGGAAGGTTAAGGGGTTTAGCAGTTGGATAGAAAGCCATAAATATTTGGGTATCCAATTCTCGGGGTTTGGATTCTATTTTTTCCATTGAGGACAGAGAGGAAGAAATGGAGGGAGACATGGAGAGGGAGGTAGGGACAAGGAAAGAAAGGGACGGAGGGAAGGAGGGAGAGGGAGAGAAAGGGAGAGCTAGAGACTAAAAATTATGCACACTATTTATTTGTTGTTATTAGAACGAAGGCTTGAGATTTTATTTTGTTGAGGAAAAGGTGAGAGGAAACCCTAATTTTAGGGGATGAAGTGGTTATGGTAGCAAGGAATCTTTTAAATGAAACATTTTTTTTCATGTTATAAAATGCCACCTATTTAAGCAAACTACAAATGAAGTTTAAACCAAGTTGTAAAAATCTATAATCTTTATTAAATGTAAAATCATTTTATTGTTGAGAACTATCTAGTCTAGGAATGAAACTCCAACACATTCCATTAACCAATTTTTAGTACACACTTCATTAGAGGCCTCTTTTATACTCAATTTAATATCAATTTTATGCTTAAATGATAGGACTGCCACACAACTTCCCTCATTCCATGCTTTACTATATGCCTCTTATATATTCATGGCTTATTTATCATGTAGGAACCTCTAGGACATATGAATCCAACACACCACTCAACCCCTAAAAAATACATTTTATGCTTCCACATAATGAAGGGGTTTATTATAACTCTTAAAGGAAGTTTAGATTATTGGTTGTGGGCTGATCCAAACCTTTCTATTGAAGTTATAGTTATGATGGTGAGCCTTAGAAACTTAGCCTAAATCCCATGGAATGCTCTATATCCAACCCATAGCTAGGTTGATTAATCATATTTTATTATCCTTAATACCTTGTTTAGAATGAGATAGGTTCAGTATCGTACCTAGCCTAGTCATTAGCCCATGTGATTCTCTAAAACTATGCTACATGCATTGATTATTGTACTCCTTAAAGGTTGGTTTTGCAAGTGTGATTTTTTTATCTTTGACATCCCATCTTGTACAATTCTCCCATAAATTATCTTTTTTTCAGAATACAAAGAAGCACATATGATAGACCTTCAACATTCATGTATTTTCCTCGAAAAGCGAGACACTTTGAAACAAAATTAGAGTTTGCATGTCATTCATTCAATATTTTGAACAACATGCAACTTATTATGGTAGGTATTGGAGTATTTTTTTTGACATATATGTTTATATTTAGTTTCATTTTCTTAAGTCGAGATGGTATCAAGGAAAAAGCATTTGGCCATTGGTTTGACTTTGGCTGACATAGGCCCTTAATATTTGTGCCCCTTGATATATTTTCCCTTTCGCTCTTGATTCAATTATTTTAAATGTTTTCTAACCTCATGTATAAAGTTTATCCTTATAAATTGAGTCACCTATACACCAGTTTTAGTCATCGCTATCTAACAATATTGACCATTTGGAGGATGGGGATGGTGTGGTTCTAGGCCTAGTTGCCTCTCAATTGAACATTTATTTATCTATCTACTTGGGTTCCAACACACCTCCTTCCTAAATTCCACGCACCTTCATTCTTTAGGGCTTACAACCTAATGTTATAATTACAAAAATGGATGAATGACAATACAATGTTAAGGAAAGTTCTCTTGCATGCTTTAAAGTGCCCTGGATTCATATGAATACTCTTAGCTAATTTTTTGTTTCTTCTAAGCTCAATGCATTTTTGAGTGCAACTTCTTTGCTCACCATTAATTTGCTAGCATTCCTTCTTATTGTTCTTCTTTCGTGGACAGTTTGTGGCATAGTTTCCATGCCCATGAATACTCCCGCCCTCCATTTTTCCAAACATCATTTTTAATATTATGCCTTCAAATATAATTTTAATATCATACCCATTGTTTTTCTTATGGATGTTGAGCGCACTCTGTGATTCTTTGTAATGCCAACAATTGATTTAAAAGGAAGCTTCAAAAATCAATTCAATTTCATTCTAATAAATTTATTTAAAAAACATTGATCGCGAACCACGCAATGCATGGTTCAAAAGGTGTGTACCTTAAAAATTTTATGTGATTTATCCATAAGAGTTTTTAAAGAAATTAATTAATTAATTATTAAAATAAAATTGAGATAAAATAGTAAATTTAGGAGAGGTATTTGCAACCCATGGTTTTGCTCATGGTATTCCACCTTGCCAACGAGGGGGAATTAACCTGCTCTCATTTGGAATGGCTAATCCCAATGGGTTTTAAGGATTATTATAAGGGTTAGATGGGTTAGGGGTCAGGAATTAGGGTTTAAGGGGTTAGGGTTAAGGGTTTAAACGTATATGATTTAAGGGGTTAGGGGTTAAGGGTTTATAGGTTTAGGGTTTAGGGGGTTAAATGGGTTAGGGGTTTACTAGGGGTTTAGGGGGTTAAATGGGTTAGGGGTTAGGGGTTAAGGGTTTAGAGGTTCAGGGTTTATGGTTTAAATGGGTTAGGGGTTTAGAGGTTTAGGTGGTTAATGTTTAGAGGTTTAGAGGTTTAGGTGGTTAAGGGGTTGGGAATTAGTGTTTAAGGGGTTAGAGGTTAAGATGATAGTTTCATTAGTCTCTGTTTGTGCACAGCAGTTGGTTATTCTTTGCGTCTCAATTTAACAATTTTGTAAGTATTGTTGCTTGTTGCCATATCTTCTTTATTTATTAATTTATAGTATTTTTTAGCCATTTATTTACATTTATTGATGAAAATGTCTATTGCAATCAAATCAAATGTATGTTCAATCTCCAGTTTCAAACTCAGCCACAATGTTTTTACACCATTTAAGTCTGAAGAATGGCCATCTGATGAAGTCTTAATAACCAGACTACACCTCATGACTACTCCAGAAAATCTTAAGCTCGAGTGTCCCACATTCATGAGAAATTTGGCTCTTACACTCTTGCACCACCTGACTGTGTCCTGGAAATACCCTTGTTTATTGCAAAACATCCTAATGTTGTCAACCTTGTCCCTTAATAGACCAAGGAAACATATGTGACTGAGAGGAATGGAAAGCACTACAAAGTTGAAGAGAGTACAAAAGACTAAGATGGTTTAAAGGACAAGCTTGAAGAATGTAGGAGTGTTGAAACAACTAAAATTTGTCCCAAACAAATAGTTGATAATGTGAAACCTTCTTCTGTACCAGTCAAGCAAGACTACATTCATGTGAGAGCAAGAAGAGGCCAAGCGACTGATAGGCATAACCTAGAAGATAGGGTATGGTTCCCTCTTTTTGATGAAATATTTGATCTACATTTTGTCTATCAAAGATTAACCATTTTAACATTGCCAACAAGGTAGAATTAACCCAATCGTAGGTCCAAATATCTCATGATATATATTAACTCTAGATATATATGAGAAGGAATAATAAAGACATAGATTGATAGAGGTGGCAAGACAAGGGGAGTCACAAGGGAAAGGTGGAGATAAACTGAAGGAGGGGAGAGAAGGAATGGAGAGAGAGAGAGGGAGAGGAGTGAGAGAGGTAGAGAAGGGTAAGAGAGGGAGATAGTGACACAAAGATGGAAGGGGGGCAGAAAGAAGGATAGAGGGAGGGATATAGTGAGAGGATTGGAGGGTAGAGAGAGAGAGAGGGGAAGAGAGAGCAAGGTAGGAGAGAAAGGGAGAGAGAAGAAGTACAATGGATTAAAACAACAAATATATTAGGCCCACTCTACACAAATCTGCAATCTGAGAATTCAGGATAAAAATAGCAGGCTCCAACAACAATTGCATAGAAGTCTTTATTACTCAAATAGAAGAATGTCACAGCAAGTTGTCATCTCACAAAAGCTCCTACTACAACCTACAAGCTAACAATATTCACTCTTATTATCTATTTCTACAAATGTCTAACTACTGTGCCCATCCTTTTCATTTATAAGTTAAGAGAAGTTGTTGTTAGAAAACAGGCTCCCTTATAACTTTGCCTTGAGCAAGGCTTTTCTTTTAGAGTAGTGCATTATCATAGTAGATATAACTCCTCTCCTAAAGGTGCCTCATTCCATAAGTGTGCACTCATGAATGCACCTGAGATGATGGTGTTAATATTCTCAACTAGTGTGCCATACTTGGTGGGTGTGACCCAACAACTAATTCGTCTATCCTCAAAGGTGTCGTTATAAGCTTCTAGCTGCATTTAAGAATCTCTCTAGCTGGTGTACCACAATCTAGCTCTCCAATCCTAGTGCTGCTCAACTTCTCAGGGTTGAGGTGAGACCAACTCGGACCAACTAGGTAATCGAACACTTTTGAGATTTTTTTTTTTTTCCAATAACCCAAGATTCTCCCCCAACTTTTCAAACTTCCCATTTGTTAGGAGCTTTGTCAAACTATTAACCATATGCAACTTTTTTAGAATGTGGTCCAACACTACTAACTCCCTAACGAACTTGGAATCTTAGGAAATTGTATTGAATATCAATGTGTTTGAAATGGTCATGACACATTGGAATTTCATAGAGCTTGATGTAACTTTGTTACTCAGAAGAGAAAATATTGGGCTTCAACAACTGATTGGTTGACACTACAATCAAGTTGCAAATCTAGATAGCTTCATAATAAGTATATGAAACTACCATATTCTTTGCTTCAGTGGAACTGAATGCAATTGTTGCTTTCTTCTTGTTGATTTAATAAAAATGATTTATAAAATGATCATAATGATGTTTAAAATGAGCCTTATGATGGTCTATTTATACACTTTGATTGTTCACGAGGTGTACGGGTATGTTTATAACATCACTTCCCTTGAAAGATTTGTCTTGAAAGCACAATAATTAGAATTTTCTTTAGTTAAGCACATTTTTGTGGTGGAATGAAGATTATCAGATATCTATTTATACTTTGTAGAGGTTTGACTTTGTTTGTCCTTTGAGTGTTGGTGAGGTTTCTTTGTATTTTTTGCATCATAGTCTAAAGTCTTTTGACCTGATTGTTTAACATGAAAGATTTATGCTTATTGGAAATATATTTGAAATACCTGCATGATCAAGAAACTGTTATGGTTAATTAAATTACTAATTAGGTACTACAGAAAGAGGATGATGTTGAGAGGGCTTGCCTGGGTGACTCTAGGAGAAACCCGGAGGTGGTCAGACAAAGCTCTTCTAAGTTACAAATCTGAAGAGAAAAAATTGGTGATGTATATGTGGTTGCTCAACCTGGGCTGTATGGAAAATCTTGGCAGAGAGTGTTTACCTTTCCGTGTCTTCACGAAAGTAGGTTGCCTGGTCACAGAATAAGATCACTACATGTAGGTGATGGTTCTGTAGTAAGTTCTCAGCCTTATCTTCAGAATGGCTAACAGAGAGGATCAGGTTTGAATACAAGATATAATTTGATGAATTTGGAGATTTAGAGTTGAAGAAAAAATTGTGGTGATGTTTGGATGGGTGCTAATTTGTAGGGTTTTCCATTTTTATAATTTCCTTTGTTGTGCTTTCTACCATGCTACCTAGTTGCTTTCATGTTTCCCTAGAATTTTAAATTTTCCGATGTCTATCTCTCTATTGTTTCTTGCCCCATTTGAAATGTCATCCTTATTTGGTAGGTGTTTTCTTCAATATAGTGTGAATATTTTTCCATCACACAACTTATGTGGGTTTTGTCTACGCAAATAACTTGTAAGGCCCATTCATCAGGGTATTTGATGAAATGAAATGATTATCGATGATCACCAACTAATGGTACTTGCAGATATTTACTCTAAGAATTCTACAGTTTTCCTGTGCCAACATTTATACAACATTTTAACCTCATGAATTAGTCTCCTCTATTCTCTTAGTTGATTCTATAAGCACTTATTGTTGTTTTCAAAGCTTTTACTCTCTAGTCCCATTGAGCTATTTCAGTTATTTGTGGACAATATTGATCTATTTTCATTTCATTTCTTCAATTTTTTTGACTGTTATGCATTTCCTTTCGCTAGTGCCTTCTTTCTTACCTATGATTTTTCTGGTTAAGCATTCCATCTAGCCAGAGCAACAGGGGCAACAGAAGCCACGCAGTCCAGCCAGAGCCTAGGAGGGGTAGCGCAGAGGCAGCAAGAGCCATGCAGGGCTGACACAGGCCCAATCAGGGCAGTGCAAGGGCAGTGTAAGCCCTTCATGTGTGACATAGGCCCTTACTGAGCAGTGCAGAGGCCAATGCAGGCCAGTTAGGCTAACGTAGAGGGATTCAGAGCAGCATATTACTACTGTTTTTATTTCTCTATTGGGTGAACTAATTTTGGTGCCCAAGATTGTTGTACCTAGATTATGCATAATAATGAAAACCCTCCAGAGCTAGCAGCACCAATTTTCTCACATTGGGTTTTTTCTGGGGATAGTTGTCTATAAAATCCATGTGTCACTTTGTCTATGAGCATGTTATTCAGTATTTGATCTGTATGTGTAGGTTGCTAGTTGTATTTACTATTTACTTCACTAATTTATTGAATATTTCATAAATTAACTTGTAACTTAATTCAAGTAGGAGAAGTAAATCAAGATACTGCAATAGGGTTTCTTAGATTAAGAAATTTTCACATTCCCTAAGTCTAGCCCCATTAGGTCACCTAGGGCAACAATTTCCCAGGAATCTAGCTAGAGGAAAACTTCTATCTCCTAGAGGCAGCTGCGTTGCTGGGTGCCCTCACTCTCCTCAGAACTTGGGCCAATTCCGACAGTGGAATCTCCAAATACCTCAAGCCCTAGCTATAGGATCAAGTTTTTCCTAAGTGTTCCCAAGGATAGAACCTAGTAGGATCAATTTTACCTATCGAAGTAAAAACACTTGTCTGATCCTTTCCCATCACCTTGTCCAGGATAGGAACATCATTGGTTACTAAATTCTATCCCCGAACCTGGGTTGGGTCCACTTGGCCCCGTGTGGTCCCATTTGGTGTCAAAGGCCTTTCATCAAGGACCATTTGGGAATCCAATTTCCCAAGGGATTTTAGGGATTGAGAACTTCCTTCATAATTCTTATTCTTCTTCCTCAACCCTTCAATCCCCCTCCTCTCTCCCTAGAAAGTAATTCCCTTGCTTAAAAGGAAAGCAAGTCCCATTCTTTATTTTATCTTAGGGAAAGGGTTTCAAGGGTCACTTCCCACCTATTCATTGATAAAACCCTAAAAAACCAAGGGTCAAGGGTCTTTTTATTATTTAAAATAAGATAAAACCCTAAACAACCAAAACCCTATCCTGAGGAGATGTAACACCAAGATTTTATGGGCCTCGTTGGGGTTAGTTGGGAAGCCAACTTCTCGGGGTCGTAACTTGGTCATATGATCTTCGTTTGACGCACATGATACCTCGTTAGAAATATCTCTCCGAGGACCACAACCTATAATATGATTTTTATGAAATTTCCAAACCTTTCATGCCCAAAAAACATCGTTTGGGGCCTCAAAACGGCTTCGAAAGTTCAGGACCCGAAAAAACTGACAAAAATAGTAAATTGTGCTATAATTAAGGAAACTGAAAGAGACAATGGCTGGGGCCGAAGTGGAATAAGTGGGTGGCCACCAATATCCACCTCGATCACCTTAAATCAAATTTCTTGAGCTAACTCAATCATCATAGCTTAGTTAATTGACACAAGTTGTTATGAGACGAAATTACAATTTATTGTCCAATTTATTTAAGGGAAAAATAAATTAGACGCCTCACATTCCTCACTCCTGGTACGTCAAAATTCCTCACCAGTGTAGGTGCATTTTTTTTTTCCTTTCTAGTCGCCAATTTCACTGTTTCTTGTTGCAAATTTCAACACTCCCTTTCAACAAGAAAGGAATTTAATCTATCCCCATTCGGTACCTTTGGAATGTTCTGCATGCTACACTTCTCTAGTGTTGTTTGCACCTGCAAATCTTGAAACTGAATAGCCTCTAAACAACTGAATCAGTATAATGCATCTGTCATCAGAGTCTTCTGACTGCTGCTACCTACTGCACCTGTCTAGTACTGGATTCTCTGCACTGCTACTGATATCTGCATCCGTGCCCTTTGAACTATTGCTAACTCTATTTGTGCTCTAGTATTTGACATATGTCACTCTGATTTCTGTCTTGCTGACATCTGACTACATCAATATAACTGATCCTTCCTACTACTGTTGTACTGTGGGCTCCTCGTAGCGAAGTTCGATCCATGAGAAACGCCATCTCAATACACCTTGCCCAAATTTCTTATCTTGGTATTATGCCTACACATAACCCCACCTGACACCTCGAGGTATGGCTGCTCCCTCTTCCCATCTTGCTCGAAATTTCCCCCTCATGGAGGTCTTTGCTTGAGTGGACGCCTCCACTCAGTCTCCTCTCTGCTTCTCCAATTGTTGCAGCTACTCCACAACCTTCTGAGACTGCTGCTCATGAGGATGCATATTGAGAGGTAATTTATGCTCCCTCTAAACCACCAAGTCTATAACTTCTGCCTTTCTCCTCAAAGCTTTGCATGCATCTGGTACCTCAAGTGCATATAGGTTCTTGACTCGCACACAGTCTAATTGTCCCAAAGTTACAAAAAATTTCTAAAAAAGAGTTGATTTTAAATCGATGATATCTCCCTCATCCGAGCTCTGATTTGACCGACTTTTTTTTCCATTTGGGTAGATTTGCACAAGGAATCCAAATATTCTATTTATTTTTGAAAATTTTACACCAAAATATTCAAATATTCTCTACAAACTCACCACCCAAAAAATTCCTGCTCTGATTCCATGTGGAAAATCTAACCAACGAGATTCAATCTGATCTTGTAATCTACTAAAACAAGATATTGAATCCTTCCTAGAATTTACGGAAACAAAACACAATCGCACAATCATATATAAGTAAGAGAAATAAATTATCAATCGCACAACAACATGATGTATTTGGGGAAAGCAACTAATCAAAATTCCTCTATCTCTATTGTGTATTAAGTCAAGGAATCATGAAACAATAAAATGCTTAATCTCTCATGAGATTATCCAACACTCTGTCAATTGTCTCCCATTGATCTAGGAAAAATTGATCTAGTACTTAGCCAATTCTCATCCTTACTTCAGCCTGCCTTGCTCGTGTAGTTCCTAGGGAATTAACTCCTTATTAATTAGGAAAATTAGTCTTCCTTGATCGCGCAATCCATCATGGCGTCCCAATGAATTTATAATTGCACATGGGAAATTTTCTCTGAATAAAACTGATAGTTATGTTCCCTTTAACTTCTGTCTCAATTGGGTATTCCTCGAAACTGACATGCATGCAACTATTAATAGTGAATTATCAGTTATTTGATTGATCACTCATTGTGAATTAAATCTAATTTATTTCACTGGACCTCTCACTAGCTCATCACTCAGTTAGAACTAGTTAAGCTGATTTTAACTCATTTAATTGAGTTAATTACACTTGCACCCCACCAATGCATCAACTTCAACTGGACCCCAAAAATATTAGAATCCTTCTAGAGGCTTCATATTAGACCCTCAACTCGAATTTCTTGAGCTAACTCAGTCATCATGACTTAATTAATTGACACAAGTTGTTATGAGATGAAATTACAATTTATTGTCCAATTTATTTAAGGGAAAAATAAATTAGACGCCCCACATTCCTCACTCCTGGTGCATCAAAATTCCTCACCAGTGTGGGTGCATTTTTTTTGGTCCTTTCTGGTTTCCAATCTCACTGTTTCTTGTTGCAAATTTCAACATTTCATAATTTGATGTGGCCTTCATACAAAGACACCATTGAAATCACATGCCCAGATTCTCATGAGAAACCTCTCTTAAGCTTGATTTTCCATAAGAGAACCAACAATATGCCATCATACTTCCTAGTGCAAACCGACCCTTAAGGTATGAAACATTCTTCTGAACCCTCACATGATGATCTTGCTCTTGGAGGATGATCATGACCTCCCTTTAGCAACCCTTACTTGGCCCTCGTACTCGACCTACTTTATGACTACATCTCTCTTCACCCCCTTGACATGCCAGATAGTGGGAATACATGTCAAACATGCTAAGATGTGCCAAGTGATAAGGCATGCCAAGATGTGCAAGGGTGTGTCAAGGCGTGTCAGGGACTGTCAAGACAACAAAAGGGAGAAAAAAGTTAAACTACGAGGAAATGAACACATAAAAGGGTTAATAAGTCGTCAATTTACCTTTTCCAAGAGAGGCATGCTAGGCACACTAACACTAGGTGGCAATAGGTGCCAAGTGCAAAGTCTTAGTGCATTCTAAGTGCCAAGTATTCCTTTGTTGCTTCTCATCTACTTTCCAACAATTGATCATCACAAATAAATTTAATATTAAACCATGCTAAATCATACCAAGGCATTTCAACGTATTCCATACATGGTAAGACTTTCCAACCACCAACACGTGCTAGGTGCCAATATGTGTCAGGGACTAGTGTTATGTATGTTATGAAGTGGAAGGGAATGTTGAAGAGTGGTAATGCATGTTGGTGAGTGTTAAGGATTACTAGGAAAAAAAATTAAGGGAGCACTAGGTAAAAATTCAATGAATGTGAGGAACATGTACTGCTAGAGACTAGTGTTAATGGTCATTGTTAGTTGTCATGCCATGGAGGGAGTGACAAGGTATGCTAAGCATTGGTAAGGCATGCTAGGGAATATCAAGGCATGTTAATAATTCCCAAAGTGTGCTTGGGAGTTCCACGATGTGCTAATTATATCATGTGCCAATTAATAGTGCCAAGATATGCCAATACATGCTAGGTGCTAAGGATGTGGCGTAGGGTGCCAAGGTATATCAATACGTGTCAAGGCAACAAAAGGAAGAACCAATAAGAGGGTTAATAAATCAGGACTTTATCTTTTTGAAAAGGGGCATGCTAGGCACACTAATAATAGGTCCCATTACATGCCAAGTGGCATTGTGTGCCAAGTGCTAATGTATGTCAATGCATTCAAGGAAGGTGTTCCAGGGCATGCTAGGGACTATATGCAGCATGCCAACACATGATAGGAGAGTTCCATTTTGTGCTAGCACATGCAACCATGTGCTTGGGAGTCAGTGTCATCACAAGATGTTCTAGGTACAAAGATGTTCCAAGACATGTGGGGTGCTAAGAAATGTTAGTGTGTGCCAAAGCATTAATTTAAGGTGTTCCCAGATTGTTGAGGATTGTTAGGTCTTTCTCATTAATAGAATTGTCAGAGCTCGATTATGTAATAAATAATATATTTCCTACACACAACAGTGGAACTTTATCTAAATGGAATTTGCTAGATAATAAAAATAATAGATATGAATCATGTGTTTACTCATAGGAAATATTTATTCGACTAGTCATTACTTGAGGGAAATGATACATGCTTATTACTTCTTAAAAATTTGACTGACCCTAACCACTATGGCCTTGGACATATTATAAAAAATTCTCCACAATAATGGCATTAAATCGCTATATTTTGACAAAAAATGTATTAACAGGCACATAGCTTCATCAAAAACTCATTGGAATGATCAATGATGACGAAAATTTTTTGATCATCACCAAAAGTAACAAAAAGGGCATTGGTGAGGGTCATTAAAAGTTCGTCACTAGAAGTGTCACCAAAGAGAGAATTAGTGATGGGCCTTTAATGACCCTCACCAAAAGTGAAATGTCTTTGGTGACGGACCATAAAGGACCATCACTATATACACTTACAGTGACGGTTTTTAGTGATCAATGATGACAGACATTTTTTGACCGTCACCAAAAGTAACAAAAAGAGCATTGGTGAGGGTCATTAAAATTTCATCACTAGAAGTGTCACCAAAGAGAGAATTAGTGATGGGCCTTTAACGACCCTCACCAAAAGTGTCATTGAAAATGTCTTTGGTGATGGACCATAAAGGACCATCACTATATACACTTACAGTGATGGTTTTTAAATGACTATCACCATATGTGACATTGGTGATGGACCTTAAAGGTCCGTCACAAGCATGACCCTCACCAATGTGCTTTTTTCTTGTAGTGAAGATTAGTTCCTAACCACATGTGCCACATGGCTCCAGTTAAAGAGTTCTATGTGGTTTCTGGTCAAATGTCAATAAGGAATATAGAATGAATGCTTCAGTTTCAGATGTTACCTGGATGTTTCAGATTCACTATATCACTCTAACATCCTAGTCAAAACATTACTCTCATCATAATAACAATACTTGTAGCACCGTCAGAGGGTTTTTTGGGGCAATATATTGTTAGTATGGAATGTTCTCATACTAAAGAGATGTAAAGAAGGATACTATGGATTGTGCTCATATTTGAAGCTGTACATATTTGGCCCTTTCTTGGTCTGAGATGGCTTCTTCTGTTTTTCGTCTTTCTCTTTGAAACACGTGTGACATCAAAAGCATAGTTATTCTATTTGATGTGACATCAGTAGCACAGGAATTCTCTCTGAATATTATTGGGGACATCAATTCCTCCTGTGCATGTTCACTTTCATTCTCACCATCATTTCTTCCCCCTCCTCTTTCTTAAACCACAACTAGAAAAATAGTTACACCGCTCCTCTTGCTTACAACAGCTCCCAGAGGAGGGTGTGAGTTGAGCCTCTTCCAACACATTATCATCATTTATATTCTTAACGTCAGTAATGAAAATATTTGTAACCCGACAATGGTTAAGTCCCCTCGGCAATGTATTTTTTTATCTCAATATTGAATAAAAATTAAACAAGCTCGATAGGGAGGATTGAATGGTGTCAAAAAATGCTATATTTTTATTTTCTCCAATTTTCTCCGATTTTGTTATTTTACAAGATTTCCTATTATATAGTAATATATTTATATATTTGACTAATTCTCCATATATTAATCTATTGCAGTCTTGGGAGAACTAATTCGATATTTTCAACATCTTTATTCTCCATCTTTCCTCTTATTTTTTCCTTATTCAATCTTATCCTCATATATGTTTGGAGATTAATGTACTAAAAGAAAACATAAGTGAAATTAATAGGTTTCACTGTTGAACTAGTGTGACGGTATTTACATAAGTAAGCTAAGCAACTTTCTATACAATGAGCATGGTTACAGTGTTACTATAGGTCATCTTAGCTCACTACAACCTTATCAAGAAGAGTAATCATCATTTTCAAGCATAGTACTTGTACAAATTATATTTTCATTTTCAAGAAACATATAGTAGATTTTTCATCCTCCATATTATAAGCCACATGGTACATTCATTGTTAGTTATATCCCTCCAACATCTGACATGCTTGTATTTTATTAATGTACCTAAATTTACACCTTCCATGATGCTTCTAATCTTGTAAAATGTTAAAAGTGGAGTGTTTTATGATTTAATGGATATAAATAATATATATTTACATGGCTACAATGATACGATGATAGTGTAGGTTGATTTTCAATTTGTAAAATTCTTTCACATATTCAGGATGAATGATAGTACAAGCCAAAAATGACATAATTATAAATTATTAAACTATCTGATAGGTGCTAAATCATAATTCTTATTAAGTAAATAACTAATTTATAAGTTGAAAGTTATTTTTTAATGTTCTTAGCCTATTTATAGATGTCAAAGTAAAGTTTTCTAGATGTGATATCTCCCATAAACCTCAAGGCAAATTAAACGGAAAACTAAACTCTAAAGGTGTGACTTTTAGGCATAACTTCATCAACGACTGTGACTAGTTGTTTTAGTAAGTGCATTAAATAATTTTGCAAACAATGTACATGTCATTTATCCTAGAACCTCATCAAGGCATGAATTTTGACATAACTTAATCAACCACTACCACTAGTTGTTTAAGTAAGTGAAAACTGCTATGACTTTAAGGCAATCTGTGTACATGTGTCAGTTCTCTCATACATGTGTCATTTCTCCCATAAAATGTTAGGAAAAATTTAGGGCATGTGTCATTTATATGTCATTTCGCTGTCATTTCTATGTCATTTCTCCCATAAACTATAAGGTAACTTTATTTATCCCATATACTATAAGGTAAATTTTAAGGCATACTATGTACATGTCATCTCTATCTTAAACTCTAGTCAAGGAAAACTTGAAGGCATGTCATTTCTAGATCTAATTTCTCCCATAAAATTTAAGGAAAACCATGGACATCCCAGTTCTCCCACAAAATTAAGGCTTTCTCCCAATAATTCAAGGAAAAATTTAAGGCCTAAAAATTGAACTCAAAGTGGCTGAACTTCATTAGGCTTTTGAACTTCCATAGGATTTTAGTATTTTTGTTGAGTGTTAACTTCTATAAGTTCTAAAGGCATATTTTTTGAAAGTGCCAGGTAGCATCTGGATATCATCTTTTCTCAAAGGTGACATATCCAGTAAATGCCCCTACAGTCAATCTCTGGAACAGATCTAAATGGAAGTTCATCATTTTAATATCCATAAACCACTACCACTTTAAGGAAAATCATGTAAATGTGTGATTTCTCCCATACATGTTTCATTTCTCCCACAAACTTTTAGGCAAATTTTAAGGCATGTGTCATATCTGTGTCATTTCTATGTCATTTCTCCCATAAACTATAACGCAATGTCATTTCTCCCATATACTATAAGGAAAACTTTAAGGAAAGCTATGTACATGTCATTTCTATCTTAAACCATAGGAAACAAAAAATTTAAGGCATGTCATTTCTAGATTTTCTTTCTCCCATAAAATTTAATGCAAACCATGGACATTCCATTTCTCCCACAAACTAAAGCCTTTCTCCCATTAATTCAAGGAAAAATTTAAGGACTAAAAACTGAACTTAAAGTAGCTAAACTTCCATAGGATTTTGAGCTTCCATAGGATTTTATTTTGTCTATTAAGTGTTAAATTCTACAAGTTCTAAAGGTAGAGTCTGTAAAGGACCAGGTAGCCTCTGGATCTCATCTTTTCTCAAAGGTGAAATATCCAGTAAATGCCCCTAAAGTCAATCTCTGGAATAGATATAAATATAATTTCTTCATTTTAATATCCATAAACCACTACCACTTTAAATAAAACCGTGTACACGTGTCATTTCTCCCATACATGTGTCATTTCTCCCATAAAATTTTAGCCAAAATTTAAGGCATGTGTCATTTCTATGTCATTTCTCTATCGTTTAAATGTCATTTCTCCCATAAAATATAAGGAAATGTCATTTCTCTCATATAGTATAAGGAACTATTTAAGGCAGACTATGTACATGTCATTTCTATCTTAAACTCTAAGTAACGAAAACTTTAAGTCATGTAATTTCTAGATCTGATTTCTCTCATAAACTTTAAGGAAAACCAAGGACATGCCATTTATCCCACAAACTAAAGGCTTTCTCCCATTAATTCAAGGAAAACGTTAAGGCCTAAAACTAAACTTAAAGTGGTTGAACTTCCATAGGATTTTGAACTTCCATAGGATTTTAGTCTATTTGTTGAGTGTTAACTTCTACAAGTTCTAAAGGCAGAGTCTGTAAAGGGTCATGTAGCCTCTGGATCTCATATTTTCTCAAAGTTTAGATATCTAGTAAATGCCCCTACATTCAATCTCTGGAAGGGATATAAATAGAAGTTATTCATTTTAATATCCATAAACCACCACCACTTTAAGGAAAACGATGTACATGTGTTATTTCTCCCATACATGTTTCATTCTCCCATAAAATTTTAGGAAAACTTTAAGGCAGGTGTCAATTCTCAAGGCTTTCTCCCATTAATTCAAGGAAAAATTTAAGGCCTAAAAACTGAACCTAATGTAGTTGAACTTCCATAGAATAGGATTCCCCAAACTCAAGGCTTTCTCCCATTAATTCAAGGAAAACTTTAAGGCCTAAAAGTTGAACCTAAAGTGGTTGAGCTTCCATAGGATTTTAGTTTGCCTGTTGAGTGTTAACTTCTACAAGTTGTAAAGGCACTGTCTATAAAGGGCCAGGTAACCTCTCGATTTCATCCTTTATTAAAGGTGACATATTCAGTAAACTCATGGAACCATGTACATGTCATTTCTCCTTTAAACTCTAGGAAATCCAATCTTTAAGACATGTCATTTCTATATGTGATTTCTCCCATAATCTTTAAGGAAAACTTTAAGGCAAACCATGCATGAACCATGTACATGTCATTTCTCCCTTAAACTCTAGAAAGGAAATATTTAAGGAATTTCATCTCTAGATGTGATTTCTGCCATAAAAATTAAGGAAAACCTTAAAGAAAACCATGCACGAACCATCTACATGTCATAAATCTCCCTTAAACTCTAGGCAATGCAATCTTCACGGCATCTCATTTCCAGATCTGAATTATCCCATAAAATTTAATTCATCCTTTAAGGTATACCATGCACATGTCATTTTTCTCATGCACATGTGTCATTTCTCCAGTACATTTTCAATAAATTTTAATTTAATATATTTTATTGAATTTTTTTTTTCAAGGATAAAACAAAACCCACTAAATATTGTTGAAAAATGGACATTATGAATATATTTTTCTTCTTATCCCAATCTAGGGAAAGCAGTGATTACATATGTGCTTTGCAATATCGTAACTAACAAGGTCCTCCGAAGGAAAATGAATATATCAGGAAGAAAAACAAACAATGAGGCATATTATATTGCATTGATAAAATGCTTGGGGACAACTAGGGAGTATGGATCAAATGGAATTGTATTTTTCACCAATTCTAAAATTGTGTGCAACAAGATGAAAGGCATGTACCATGTTAAGAAGGAGAGGCCAAAAGAACTGCATGGAAATGAAAACAACATTATTAGCCAGTTTCAAATTTGTAGCATAAGACATTGTACAAATGTTAATAAGATGCTTTCTTATCTATTTCATGAGACAATTCCAATTCAAGATTCATCTATCAAAGATGAGTTAATAGATGAATTAGTATTATACGGGGAAATGCCAATCAAGATTCATCTCTCAAGTATGAATTAGTTTTGAGACGATCTTCTTCAAAAATTCAAGATTCATCTCTCAAAGATGAATTGGCGTTGAGATTCTCTCCTTCAAAAATTATTGATGGAAATTGTAAAATATCTTTCATATGTTTGTGTTTTGTACTTATAAATTTTTATTTTTTAATGAGCATGTTTTGTTTTTCAATTATATACCAAGTGTGCTCCCACCATGTAAAGCACAACTTGGTGAACTTCACATTTGCAACTTGGTGAACTTCATATTTTTATAAAATTAAAATGTGACGACTTCAACAAATTTTTGTTTAAATGGAGTTTTACACTTCCTTTTTAATGACCTTGTGGTTTTTTCAATTATATACCAAGCGTGCTCCTGCCATGTAAAGCACAATTTGGTGAAATTAACATTTTTATAAAACTTTTTCTTAAATTGAGTTTCACACATCAATTAGTGCTTTGAATGTTGTGTTTTACATAATTTGTGTACACTAAATCACATTAATTTTTTAAAATTTAGTTTGAATGTATTTTAAATATTAATTTAAAAATAATTGTAAATTTCCACTGTAGATATATCTACATATATATATCATGGAGGATGAAAGGTGAAGATCAACATAATCCCATATCTCTATGAGAGAAGGGGCTCAGGGATCGAGGGATGTTCATGGTATTTAAATATAATATTAAATCCATACATATACATACATGTGTATACATATGGAATTTATTTTTATCAATTTTATGAGGTTAATTAGTTGTTAATAAGTTTCATTTTTTATTTTTTAGGAGATAGGAGGACGAGGGTGTCTACCCCATCAATGGATCATATCCATGGTTCACGCAATTGTGGTATGGTTTACACAATTTAATCAACGCATATGTACATGTATTTATATGTATGAATGTATTTTTGAATTGATTATAAATTCATATTTTTTTATAAGGCTTCCATCGCGTCTTGTGACGTTGTTGGTGGTACACATTCCCTTGGAGGGCCATAAATAGGTTCACACGAACTACGTGAACGTTGTGATATGTATTCCCCTGGAGGCCAATCAATGGATGGCCGTGTTGGTTCTCAACCAATTGCTGGTCGTTCAGGTTCTCAACAGTCTCAGGGTGGGCAAGATGCTAGCCAACCATATCAAGGTGACCATCAATCTAAATATTATTCTCATTGAATTTGTACAAATTTGTTTACATTATTTTTTAATATACAAAATTTTATATATGGATGTAGAGGGTGAAAATGTTTCTCCAAATGTTGCTCCAAAAAGATATAAGAGAGAACACATCATTAAAGAAGAATGTTATACACCAACCACGGCTTATTTTTCTGACATTTCCTATATAAATTGGAAATCAAACATGAATCAATGCACCTTACAAAGGTGTAAAAAATATTCATACAAAATTGAAGAGAGATATCGTGGCTTTGCCTCTCCCTGCTGAGAGTCGACAAAGCTTGGGAATAGTTACTCACTCTTTGAGCAAACTAGTAGATGTGTACCTAAAGCTTGGTTCAACCACTAATACTTTTGTAGAAGTGATGAGAAAAATAAAGGAAATAGTAAGGGGTCCCGATATATTGGAAGTTGTTAAAGAAAGAGTTACAACATAAATGGCGAAGTCTATGTTTAATTTCGAATAAGAGTTGAAAAGAAAGATGTTGAAGGTGAAATATTTGAAGCACCCACATATAGCTTGTTATTTGTATGATAGACACCTTACGGCCTATGGAAGACTCACATGGAACGACTAGATTTCGCTTTATTTTGAAAAATTATTTTATGTAGAATTATTTTTGGGAACGAAACCCAATTACAATGACCTTCCCTCTAAATTTTTAGGTCCTGGTAAAGGTTGATTTTGTGACCATAGGGACACTAGGCGTGATGTTGATTTGCCTCAGCTTGAGACACCATTGGTTAGTCGACCTCTTCGTGTCGAAACTTTGCGGTCAAAGATGGATGATACTTCTCAAATTAATTGAGAAGCAAGGGATGCCATCATTGACAATGTTTACAGTGGATTGGGTGGAGTTGATGTTTTTATAAATCGATAAAGAGCTTGTGAGAATGTACACACAAATTTTATGTATTATACAGATGAAGAGATATACAACATGAGTGTTGAAGATCTCAGAACATATGCAAAGTACTGTCACAATCATTGGCAGGACATAATTATTCATGAGCAAGAGGGCATGGGAATGATATGTGTTAATGGTTAGGGTTATTATTTTAACACATGTACAATTTGTAATAAATACATGTATACATACATTTATTTGTATACATTAATCTAACAAAAATGTATCATTATATGTTAACACCATTATAGTTTCCACGCTTAATGAATGAAGAAGATGTTAATATCATGGTCAGAGCCTCTGGTTCAAACAATCAAGATGGGTCTCACCATTAATCACACAATCAATATGGGTCTCAACATCAAGATATGTTGGAAAATGTTAAGTGTTTTTCAAGTGAAAATGATGATGTACAATTATTTTTTATCTATTATTATATATATCGAAACATGATGACATATTTTTAAAATAAATAATTGTGACCACATATACATTTATTTTGGGATGGTGGTACCCTCTTCTTCATTAGGAGATGTGCCAAATCCACCATCACAAGTATCAAAAAAATTTCACTTCTAAATATGTTTTTAAGTTATATATTCCATCTCAAAAAGTTCCATTAAAAAATGAGATCTCTAGATCTTCAGTTATTTTAAATTTTTTGAATTTTACGTTTTTGGGAATTTGCTTTCGGAGCCACTCTTAGGAGATGTACCAAATCCACCAGCACAAGTATTCAATTTTTCACATAAATATTTTTTTTTAAGTTATAAGTTATAAACTGAAGCTCAAAATTTTTATTATAAAATTAGATCTACATCTTGAGTTATTTTAAATTTTTTGAATTTTAGGTTTTTGGAGATTTTCTTTCAGAGCCTCCCTTAGGAGATGTGCCAAAACCACTAGCACATGTATTCAATTGTTTAATTAAATATATGTTTTTACGTTGTAACTTATAGATTTAAGTTCAAATTTTTTATTATAAATTGATATCTAGATCTTGATTTATTTTGAATTTTTTGAATTTTAGGTTTTTCGAGATTTTCTTTCAGAGCCTCTATTAGGATATATGCCAAATCCACTAGCACAAGTTTTCAATTTTTCACTTATATATATTTTTTTAAGTTATAAGTTATAGATTGAAGTTCAAAATTTTTATTATAAATTGAGATCTAGATCTTGAGTTATTTTATACTTTTAATTTTTTTGAATTTTAGGTTCCTAGAGAGGATTTCTTTTCTTCACAGACTCTCGCAATGGAGATAGGAACATCCACACTATTTCAACCATTTGAACAAGTTGTCTAACATTTTTTTTAATATTATTGAAAATTAGTTTATATATGAATTTTCATTTGAAAATTTGTAATATATATATATATATACATATATATATATATATATATATATATATATATATATATATAGAGGGAACCTAATGAGGTATTGCATGATTTTTTTTAACATTGTGTTTTTTTACATGAAATTGTATATTCTCATTCAATTTTAAAACATTAAATTTTAATGTTTGTACACATTGTGTATAGGCTCCCCATGCTTCACATGATAGCTCGAGGATCGTGCATTTGTTGGGAGAGACACTACATCCATCTATATTTGATGGATGATGCACATGCACATGCAACATTATATTTGATAGATTTAGTCTGAAATTTAATTTTTTATATATAGTCTTATCTAGATGCAGTCATATATAACTTGATACTTGTAACACTATACATTGAACTACATTTAAACTACATTTACTCTTGTCAGGAACAATTTTAAATTTTTGATAGTTACATTTGGCATTTGATCACATGTTCTAACATATATATATATATATATATAATGTTTTGTTTCTAGAACTCAAGTTCTCATTTTATTTTTTAAACCATGTACATACATGTCTATATTTTGGATCTAGTTGAACAACATTTGGGATGTAATCACATTTTGTGATATAATATTTCAAGTTAAGTTACGATATAATGTTTTTTTTTTTTTAAATTCAAGTTTTAATTTTATTCGTTATATATATAAAATGAATCTCTAGATGGAAATTTCAAATTAAATTTTCAAACATTTCTGATGTTTGAACTACATTTGGCATGTGATTGTGATATAATATTTTTTTTTTTAAATTCAAGTTGTCATTTTATAAACTTTTTAAAAATATAACATGAATCTATGTAGAAATATCGAATTAAAAACCATATTTTGTATAGTTGAACTACATTTGGCATGTGAAGTAATGTTGTGATATAATTTTTTTTGTTTTTAAAACTCAAGTTCTGGATGGTTGAACTACATTTGTCATGTTTATTAATGTTGTGATATCATGTTTTGTTTTTAAAACTCAAGTTTTTGATGGTTGAACTACATTTGGCATGTAAAGTAATATTGTGTTATAATTTTCTTTGTTTTTAACACTCAAGTTTTGGATGGTTGAACTAGATTTGGTATGTGATTGCACTATATAATGTTTTATTTTTATTGGATAGTTGAACGACATTTAGCATGTAAAGTAATGCTGTAATATAATTTTTTTTGTTTTTAAAATTCAAGTTTTGGATGGTTGAACTACATTTGGTATGGGATTGTGATATTTAATGTTTTGTTTCTATTGGATAGTTGGACTACATTTGACATGTGAAGTGATGTTGTGATATAATGTTTTGTTTTTAAAATTCAAGTTGTCGTTTTCCAAACAAAAAAAAAAATAACATTAATATATGTACATAGAAATAATTTAAGTATATGTTTGAATATATATGTTAAAAAAATTGAAGTAAAATACATATCGACATATATATATATATATATATATATATATATATACATACATACATACATACATACATACATACATACATACATACATACATATATATATATATATATAGAGAGAGAGAGAGAGAGAGAGATACAATCATAAGATTCTAGGTCTTCTTAGATGTGTCAAACAATCATAAAATTTCAAAATTGCATTCTAGAACATATATATCCAGTACATGCAACACTTTTCATCAATGCACATATAAAAGCTACTTTTAGTTAATTTCATTCTTGAAAATATATAGTCAGTACGTGCAACATTTTTCATCAATTCACATAGAAAAACTACTTTTATTTCATAGTAAACTGGAAATTACAAAACACGTACCACTCGTTTTTCATTCAAGAATGAATATTATAATTTACTCTTAATAGACACACACATCTAAAACAAAATTTTGCAGCTTAAATTTTTCATTATATCAATTATGTTAGATAAATAAATATATACATTTTGCAATAATGACATTATGACAAATTTTACCAGGGAATGTATGAAATCGTTTAGACCAGATAATCTAGACATGTGTATGTGTACACATGTATAAATTACTAGTGTGCATGTACCAAAACAATGTACATGTGCAAACACTTGCACAGATAACATAACAAGGCTAGTTCAATTTTTAGTTGAGTTCTAGAAGTTATTAAACAAGAATCCAAAGAGAAAAAACTGTTGGGAAGTCCAATAAAAAAAATTCCAATGGAATGTCATCTTCAATGATCTGTTCATGATCGGATTTTGATATTTTCCATTTCTTAATTTTTATTTTTTTCTTTCATTGAACAACTATCAACTTTATGCATGCTGCACACACCAAGTCACTATATTGACAACTTATGATATCATGTTCATAGTCTTGAAAGTAAAAAAAATCCCCACTTTGATTAGTTTTTTTGAAAAAATAGCCTTTCAATATAATATACCCTTTATCATATGGAAACCCGTGATCAATATATTTTTCTAATAATTTCATCTTTCGTGCAGTGCAACGCATCAAATAATACTTCGCATTTTCATCATTGATAGTAGGTGAAATTATAGGAAAAACATCTCCTGCACAATAAAAAAAACTTATGTAGTTAAATTTAGATCATAATTAACATGAAAAACTAATTTTAAAATTAGCATACATGTATTTCATTTTATTATTTATTTCTTGATCTCTATCATTTGAAATCAATTCAAATGTTACGTTCTCTAACAAGATCAGAAACTCAATCACCATCAGACGATATTGTAGTCTCCTCTGATTGCATTTCTTCAAACATTGCAATGGACATTTTCCCCTTTGTATTTAGCTATGTATGTTGCCAATTCCTTACATTCATTTTATTTTCACAAACATCATTGGATTTTGTGTTGTATTTGCAAACATGACAAAAACAAGAATATTTTCCTTTATCCAATACAAACACATTTGGGCAAAACTTTTTTTTAATTGAAAGAAATTTTGGAGTCCCTTTTATTGTTTCAACGTCATTTCCAATTGATATATCTACCTATTCAACCCAAATATGCCAAAAAAAACTATATGGAAAATTCAAAGAAGAATATAAATATGATATCAAAATACCATCAAATATAATCATTGTGATAAATTTACTGTTTAAAATTGGATATCCAATAAAAATAAATTTAATGTACCTTCGCACTTCCCTTGATAGGTTAGTCTCATGGCTTAGTGCAGCGATGCACCATCGAACAAATTATTTACCATCCACAAGTCGGTTTGCAGAGGGGTCCATTTGATATCTTCAAAGTGCTTGTTTTATGCATTCCCCTGCACCCTCATGTTCTCCTTCACCATGACCAGTCTCAAGGAAATTCCAACAATGTTTAATGTGGATTTTCATATGAACACAACAAAACCAAAACAATTATCATGAAGATTTAAATTGACCTACACAACAATCTGAACATATCCAATGTTCATTGAATTTTATTCCACTACATTTCAAGAAGTCATAAATCTTTCCAAAACAGTGTTGTACAAAATATATATCATGTGTACGATCGTCACTGATATAAAAGTGATTTTCTTTAATAACATGCCAATTTTCACTGGTGCTTTCTATGATCAACATTTTGTTTAGCATGTTTATATAGAATATGGAAGAGCATGGAGACTTGGTTAGAATGATAGTATTCACACTGAATTTTTTTTTGTGGAAAAAATGTGTAGTTTTTTGCAAAATAAATTACTGGAAAAATGGTCCCTAGTGGAAAAGATTCACAGGATTTTTTGAATTGCAAGTCCTGCCATGGAGCTCTATGGGAATACTTCATGTATTTACAAATTGTTTCTACAAACTTTCTCAGAAAATCTATCACAAAAATTACTTCTTCTTATAAATCAATTCTTTTAGCACTTGAACCTTGAATCGATGTATGGATATATTCATATCTCTTCCATTTCACTTTCATGTTGTACAATGATTTATTAGTTATATCAGTACGATATTTTTTTTGAAATTTAGTCAAATTTCCACAACCATCGCATTTTTTACCACCAACACATTTATTTTCGTAAAATAATTCATGGCTTTGTCTTCCACATATAATTTTAGATATGAAATCACTGATAGTGGAAGGAGGAGGTGAATCTTTCCAAAATGTTCTACCAAAATTAAGGAATGTGTCATAATATAACTGAAATTCCACATGATAATAACAAAAAATGTGTCGCGTACAGTGATAGGTTTTACATACCATGGTTTTTTTTGCACAAAAGCACTGACTGAGACATAAATTTCGCGATTCTCTTCTTTGAATTTGTTGAAAAAATCTATCTGAGTGGTGTCCAAGAAATGTTTTGGATGTACTTTGTACTGATTTCGTGCTATTCTTCTTCGCATCGCATCTCTTACATTTGGCGAAACATGTGATTTTTTCATCCAATATTCATATTTTTTTTTTAGCATTTTATCCAAGTCTATCTTTGTATGGTTGCCTAAAAATATCTATCGAACAAGAGAGTTCATCATTTACATCTATTTTCAACTGAAATGTTCAATGTTTGTGCAAAGTTTTTCTTGATCTTCCTAATGCTCGTGCCATAGATTTTACCAAGAGATTCTCTTTAGTACTTAATGAAACCACTGCCATATGTATTTCTCTATGTGAAACTAAAACATTTTTATGTGTAGATATTCTAATTGAATTTATAGCACTAATTATATTTTGTATCAAATTTTCCTTCATTTTTTTTTATCTTTTTTTATTTTTGAATACCCAATAAAGTCGTAGTCTCTTTTGATTTCCTTAATGATAGGAGGCATTTCAACTATTGGGCTTGAACTGCCACATTTTCCTTGATGAAGTATGTATCAAAAATGTGATTAACGCGATATTGCATAACATGGTCAACTCTTTTATCTCCATATGTGTGAGTGTAAAAATTTTCTAACATCTCATCATCGACATTTATTTCATCTGTACATATTCAAATTAATAGTAAATAAGTTTACATATTCAATAAATAACTGAATTAATAAAAATTTATAATTTCTTTCAACATTTTCACCATCTTCAATGATTGGCTCAAAATATCTTTCACTCTCTCTTTCAAAATTTTGTATCTCATCATCAATGTTCCGAGGAATATCTCTCTCTGTTTACATTGAAAAATATTTTTCAAATTAGTTCATCAAATAAAAATTAAGCTTCACATTTTACAGTAGGAAAATTTTAAATATCAAATTTATAATATTTACATTTACATACCTGCTTCAACTTCTAGTTGAGGTTTATTTTCTTTTTCAATATTTGAGCATTCTTCTCTCTTTTTTTTGCGAGATTGTCTCCGCTATTCTCTATGTTTCCTAGGGTCTCTTGGTAGATCATATTTTCTTTTGAAATTCCTTCTATTTCCCATGATAATTGAGTATGGAGTTCAAAAAATTTCCTTCAAAAATTTACACAAAAACTCAATTAAAAAACATCACAAAATATTTAATTGAAAAAAAAATCATTTTAAAAATTTTGCAAAAAATATATACATCAATCCAAAACACTTACTTTAAAAAATTCGATGAAAAAATGTATTATAAAAATGAAATCAAGCTCAAAATATTTATTTCCAAGTCCTGTTAAAAAAAAAATCATTTAAAAAGTTAGAGAAAATCTGATTTAAAAAAATCATTATAAAATATTTACTTCAACCCAAAACACATACTCCAAAAAAATGTCACTTCAGAAAATACCTCCAAAAAATTTCCATTTAGAATTAAGCCCAACTTCCTAAAAAATGGCACTTTAAAAAACCCTCCAAAAAATGTCCTTTGAGAATTAAGCCCAAAAAGCCTCTAAAAAAATTTCACTTAAAAAACACCTCCAAAAAATGTCCTTTGAATATTAAACCTAAAAAAATTCCTTTCGAAATGAAGCCCAAAAAAATTCCAAAAAATTCCTTTTCGAAATTAAGCCCAAAAACCTCTAAAAACAAAATACATCCAAAAAAATGTCCTTTGAAAATTAAGCCCAAAACCTCTAAAAACAGAATACCTTCAAAAAAATGAAGCCCAAAAAACATCCAAAAAATGTATCACATACCTCCAAGAAATGTACTTTGAATGTTATGCCAGAAAGAGTCCTTAAGCCAAAAAATATCCTTTGCAAAATTAGACGAAATGAAGAGACATTGAAATTATGTGAAAATAATGAATCCGTTTATGTCAATTTACATTGCTGCGACACCATTTTTTTGGAGGGGCTTCATTGAGTTTTCCAGCTGACGTAAACTCAATTAAAATTTCGGCCAAAATTTTGTAAAAAATTGGGCAAAACGTTTGTGTCGTTAGACTTGATCGGCCATCGGGGAAAAAAACAATTTGGCCAAACTTTTATTCAAATTTCGGCTGAACTAACACATTTGCAATTATGCAGAGCCAAGTTCTGAACACATTTCTTCAACTTTGGACTAATTAAACTCCACAAAAATTTGTGAATTAACTGTCGAAACCAAGAAAAGAATTTGCATAATTCAATATACTTTCAGGAAATATAACTTTTATGGAATTTCATAAATATTTACTAATTTTATTTAATTTTGTAATAAAACAAGTGCAAACAATTTCTAAAGCTCATTATGATTCAATGAAATCAATATTTTGTCTTCCAAAATACACTATAAAAAAATTGAAAAAACTATGGTGCATTACATTGGTTCGTCATTTGTAATGGGTAGTTTTTAGATTTTTAGTTTATAACTTATATGTGGAGAAATTTTGTGTGCCTCCAAACATATTCAAAATATGCAGTTTTTTCATATTGGATCAGTTCAAAAAATTCTATTAATTATGATATGCATCAATTGGGTTCGTAAAGATAATGAAACCGAAGTAGACTATGTGTAGAATTTTGTAACACATTTTGTTTCTCAAAAAAAATAAAATTCAAAGAATACGCCAGCGCGTATTAACATGAATTTTTATGAATTCTTTGATTGTTAAAAAACACACACTGAAAAAAACACTCTGTTGACATATCAAATGCATATAAAAAATTCCAAAAAATAAGTAATAGAAAGCTAATAAAATTTCTCACAACTTTTATTTTTATCATAAAATGAAATTCTAATTAAAGAAATTGATTTGGTTGCAGAAAGTTGATTAACCGAAAAAATGAATTTTTTTCTCAAAAAAGGGAAAAGACTGTAACCCAACTTCACATTTTCACTTATTAATATACACACACTAGTACAAAATGGCTGACTAGTCACTAAAACAAAGACTAAAATTTTCATATAAATGACCATTTTTCAGTTGGTGAACAATAGTGGCTAATTTACAGTATCTTATAACGTGGCCAACTTTTAGTCATTTTTAGATTATTCATTAATTGTTTGTCTCAATTTTATCATCTAGTACTATTTAGTTATAAATTTGATCATAAATCTAGTTATCGAGTTAGTCATTAATTGCCACAATAAATGACGAAATACACAAGAAAAAAATATGCTACTATATGATCACTCGAGAAAACCAATTAATGTTCAAAGAAATATTACAAAAATATTTGTCGTGTTATAAGATACTATAATTTTGCTATATATATGGATATGTTTGTCACCATTTGAAAGAAATTAATGACAAAAGAATATTACTAAATTTCGGTCATTTTATAAGGTATTGTAAATTAGTTATTAATAGTCTTATATATGCAAAAATTAGTCATCATTTGTAATCATAAATTTATCATTTACAGTAGTCATTTATATTTTTTTTGGTAGTTTCATATTCATTATATAAATGACTAATTTCATATTTTATATCCATTTCATTTACTTTCATTAATAATCACAATAAACAACTAATTTAGTCATTGTTTATTCATTTTTTTGGTTCATCACTAATCAATATAAACTACTAATTTAGTATTTTTATGTTTATTTTATGTGTCATAAGTGATTTTTTCTATATTTTTGAAAGAGAGTGTTAATGAAAGGAATCCTATGTCCGATGAATCCTTTAATATGCAAGTAGAGGAAGTAATTGTTGTAAACATAAAAGGTTCAATAATTATAAATAAAATTCAGTAAAAATAATAACTCAATGTCCTCAAGAGTTACTTTCCAATCAGTTTGTATGTGTGTGGCTTGTGCGTGATATTGGATTTAATAGTATCACTAAAGTGGGTCTCTTCTCTCTCTTTCTACATTTGTCACTCCAATGTTATTGTACCCCCTTCCTTCAATTAAATAATAAGTTCATTTTCTGAAAAATGAAAGAAGATACAATGAAAAGTATAAGACATGAAAGACTATGAATATTGGAATAAAAACTAAAGTAAACTATAAATAATTTATACAACATATACCTCAACGTTAACAATGTCAATTGAATTTCCCCCATAAAAACAAGAAAATTGAACAATTTTTCTTTAGTTAGGTAATAGTGGCCATCAAATCGGAAAATGAATTATATAAACAAAGAAAATATAACATCACCATAAAAAATAACATATTAGGAAATTAGTATTCAACCTTCAAGAATAAATTAGGCACAATCATGCCAGCTAAGTTACATGTTAAAAATATCATGTTGTAGATAACTTATGAAAATAAGTGGAAAGAAAAAGCCAACATATAATAAATAATGTATGAAAACTAGATGGAAAATTGTGTTATAGAAGAAAAAATTTCTCCTATGGTTATCCATAGATGTGGGTGGGTAACATGCCCCAATATGTCATGATACTTAGGGTCTAAAGGAATCATACCTCTTACTAACATTATAACTGATTGGTTCTATCATGGCCTTGTCTCTCCTTTGTGAGTCCAAAAAAAACTTCATCCTCAACTAGTTCTACGTCATTATATGTTTTTCACATGTTATCTCCACATACCCACCAAAAATTTCATATATTGAAAACAAATGGAATTTTTGAATTGTTTCTATAATTTTCATTTACACACCCTTCCAATGCATGTGGGCAAATGTACCCACTTGATTTTCTTCTTTCAAATTCTTTCAATCATAACAAAAACATCAGATTGAATAATGAAATAAAGCCAAGGACCTATATAATCCAATGGGTTGTAAATAATTGTGAAGATACTTGGACCAAAATGCTACATCTCATAAAACATAGGGAAGCAAAGGAATAATTTAATAATCAAATACGTTACGCATAAGGTTAGAAATCCTATTTTTGGCACAATCACAAGTATTTTGATGTAAAAATGTGATATTTGGATAAGATAACTCATTTTGGAAGCTAAAAAACAATAAAAAAAATTAGAATCTATTTAATTGCATGTCCTTGTCTTACAAAATCATAAAAAAAAATAAACCATTGTAAAAAAAAGGCACAAATGAAATTAATTTATATTTAACATTTACGAGATAACGGAAGATCACGAGTGGAGCATTACATAAAATTTATATGGAAATGGGTGTGTTGTAATTGCAAGTATTGTAAGTGAGAGTTTGGAACAGGAGTAAATTTGGAAAGTATGGGTACTTTTCATGTAAAATAATTTTTTTTTCAATGACACAAACTAGTCATAGAGTTAGTCTGTTATATATGACCTACACAGAATACATATACCTTAGATAAGAAGGTCCTCCTCAAATAAAAATACATGAGAGCGGTTTTTCTAATCTTTAAAAGAATTCACAGTAAGTGAATTTCCTTGGTTTTTCAAAAATAAATATATAAAAATTCCAAAAAAATGACTCAACTGGAACACCTATTTCAACAAGTGTTCTCAAATATGCATTGTTTCTCAACAAAGGGCATAAATCCTTGACAATTATATTTTCTTAGAAATTTACATTCAAGAGAAGCTTCCTTGCATGGATCCTTATATTTGAACTCATTTGAAGTAAACAATGACAGGATGTATTTAACATTGTTTTTTAGGAAGATTGAGGCATGACACTTATGCTACATGTATGCATTCAACTAGGTTTCTGTGTGTAAGAAAAATCAAAGGTAGTTGTAATAGTTTCAAGTACAAATAGGGTCTAGCAACATATTAATATTAGAATTGAAAAAAAATTCTATCGAAGGATAAGTTTTAATTCTAATAAAATATTTCCTTCAAGCTTTAGTCATCTTCCTTTCCTAACTTCTCTCATTATATAGGTAGTGTGAGATTTGTTTCTTATGACCTCACTAGTAAGCTAAACAACTTCACATATTTGGGATGTTTGAACTCTTTATAGCTAATATTGGTTGTATGTTTTAGTTTGATATTATTTAGATGTAACTTACAGAAAATTGAATGGTCATTGTAGATAATTTGAAGAGAAAACTTAATGAAATTCAATGAGTGCCAAATGGAACACCAAACACGGTAATTGCTAAAATGAAGAAAAATAGTCAAATTCACAAGGGCAAATGTAGTTCAATTCTCGTGATTGAGATGATAGGATTTTACGTAATTCCTTCAAACCTATAATGTAAATGTAAAGGACATATGATTTACATGTAATTGGAAAGAACATGTATATTCCTCACATAAAATATAAAGGTATTTTCGCAAAAAAAAAATGGATTGTCTGCAAAATAATGACTTCAGGCATATGATGTAAATTTAAGGAATAGGAACAAGAATATTCTTCACATGAAATATAATGGTATTTCCTAAGATGGATTTCCCACAAAAGACTAAGCTAGAAATCTATGTAACAAATATAAGCTAGAGGATAAGCAACACCTACTTCAACAATGCCTTATGTATGTTAACATATGTCATATATGCAAGATAACCAATTAAAAACCATTAGATAAGGACATGATATTTTTTTATAACGACAAATATTATAATCATTGATTAGAATTCTTGGGATCTATCCACATTGTTGGCATTGATTCTCATGTAGTGGCCATAAATCAGGGTTCCTATCATTTGGATTTCATCCTCAGAAGGTAGAAAATATCATGTAGGTTAACTATCATCAGAACTCTCATGCCTGGGGCGCTTACTGTAAAATATGTTATCAATTATTGGAAACTAATGTAAAATGTTCCTAGAAGAAAATAAAAATAAAAGCATACAAATTCGAATCATATGGGAAGTTAAGAAGAGAACCAAAAATGCTACATAAAGTCCAATAGACCAACTTGATATTAGTAAGATGTTAAGAAATTATTAGAATGCCAATGTGTGTCATGAAAATTAATTGTTTCAATGCCTACACTAGTAATAAATGTCATCCCACCATTTATAGTCATTCTTGATTATCTCTGCACAGAGTAGATCATTACTCTTTTCATGAGCTTGTGAGGAAAAATAGAACTTGAAACTGGATAAAATCTAAAATTTTGTTGTTGCGATAAACCCATTCAAACAAATTATAATTCACAATAAAAAAATCAAAGCAAGTCAACCCATTTCTTTAGAAAAATGGAAATCTATTAATTTCGACACATTTTACCACTGACAGAAGAATAATGTCCTTTAAGGTAAGCCCGCAAGAAGAATTTGACATTTTACCTACATAGAGACTTATGGATTTTTTGCGGGAATATATGTCCGGCCAACAACAAGGGATCTCCTAGGTAAAAGGTCGCAATTAGACCTTGAACCGTTTGGACTAGGGATCCCGTCTGGGGTGTGGGTCCGACTACCACTGATTTCTCCTTTGCTTAGGGTCTCGCTTAAACTCTATAAAATAGTGGATACATGCCTAATCAACTGATACAAGACATATGATTGATGCATTAAATGTACCTGCGACACTATGAGTAGCAAGAGGAAATAATAAAGCATGAAGACTGACGGAAGTGTTGTTAACAACACTTCATTAGGGTCACACTTGTAAACTATTCTGACCATAAAGGAAACAATTCCTCATAGCAAGAACACTCTTTCACTTCCTAAAATTTTAACTGATAACACAAACGTACATAAACAAAGTCATCAACATTCGCTATGAAAGTGAAATAAACTCAACCACCATTAACATACTCAGCAAAATGTTATGCAATTGTGATGTGAATTGAAAATACAGTTCCCTTAATCTAAAGACATTCAGAAACTGAAAATATAATACTCAAGAGTGCTCGTACATAAAACAACACCAGATCCACAAAGGGATTTTTCAAAATGCTTGTATTAATGCTCAAATGTATAATCCAGATAATACAGTGTACTCAGCTCGAGTCCCAAACAAAAGATCCTTTTTACTAGCTCCCAAAGGAGTATTTATAATACACAGCCTGCCCTTTGGGCTTCCTTGACTTTTCATCTTCTTGACCGTTGGGCTGCCTTGCGACCTAGTCTTTTCTGCGACCTGCGACCTAACTTGTTGTTGCGACTTGTGACCTAGTCACTGAGTCGCTGGGTCGCGCCGTCAAGAATTTGACAGGGGATGTGACTTAGTGACCCAACGACCCCTGCGACTTGACCTTTGGGAGTTTGCGACCCGCGACATCAAGAAAATCTACGACTTGCGACCTCGGTCAATCTGTGACCTGCGACCTTGGAACTCGGGCAGATCAGCGACTTGCGACCTCAAGAAATATATGCGACCTGCGACCCAGTCGCTAGGTCGTTGGGTCGCATCGTCGAGTGTTTGGCATGAAACATGACTCCGCGACCTGGAAACCTGAAGAAATCTGCGACCTGGGGTTTTCACCCTTCTACCTTTCTCCTGTTGAGATAGTCTTAGCTCCCGCCACACGAACCAACATTTTCTGGGTAAGCTAGAAACTTCCTCGTCTGGGTCATCATCGTAATCTCCTCATGTTTCCTGCATGTAAGTGTATTAAATTTTCCATGTGTAACCTATTAATATATCCTTACGCATACAAATGTTTTATACATGTTGAGGAAGTAATAAATATATAAACGTATATGCATAAAAGGTAAATTGACACATAAAATTAGGAGATTTTAAAGATTAGCTTGGACCCCTATATAGTCCTGTTCTATAGGCCATATATTCTTTGAGAAAAGAGGCCATTCCGAAGTGGGGTCGCATAGTCGGAGAAACTCCTTGGGTCGCACCTTTATTATGGGCATGTCATTATATGACCTTGCGACCTCGGAGGGGTCGCACAGTCACAAGGTCGCATTTCCTATCTAGGAGTGTGTGTTGCGACTCAGTGACCTGGAGGGGTCGCGCGAATTCATCCTCACTTGTGCTGAGACCTCAAAAAGGGTTGCGGGGTCACTAAAACCACCAATTCGCACTCTGTAGTTTCCTCACAGGTCTGTGACTCAACGACCTGGGCATAACTGTGCGACTGTACGACGTGGTTGAAATGTGCGACTGTGCAACTTAGTTTTCCCTTACACAGTCGAGGAGTTGCATGCGTTGTGTGCTCCTACTGATAAATGTTTTGTGATCTTAAACTGCTATAACCATCGGTACTCGCACCATATATTCCAGCCATGGCATCAGCTCATAAGGAAGGGATATGAGCCGTTAAACATACTCTGCGAACATAGTGTAATGTCACTGCGTTGGGCATGCTGAGGCCATGGCAGGAACAATGTACTTTCACTATGTTGGGGATGCTGAGGCCATGGCAGACGTGATTTGTCGTGAATGGTAGGTAGGGTAACCAGATCACTTCAACACCCCGCGGTGATAAAATCTTCTTGCATCTTGCATGGTTTCCACCTTGCACTGTAATAGCAAGTATAATAGAAACAGAAAATGGGAGATCGCCTCTCATGTAGGACTTTAAAAACGCAAGTGAAACCTCCATGCTTTCCGTGCACAATGACTATTATTAAACATGCAGCTAAAAACTGTCGCAGCTTTCTGTGAACGAATACGAGTCACAATGTGAGGTTTTTTACCACTGGTGGGGTTGTACTCAAATATGCATCGAGATAAATTTCTCACAGATTTAGTAATGGGATCAACACGTTGGAACGCCTGTAGTCAGCCAAACATCTGGGCGCTGATTGGAAACTCAGCTTTAACTATGAAGTCGAAAACATTGCTTGTGCTGCCAAGCTCTATGTCATGCCTTCGGGCCGCTTTATAATAGTCTTCACATCATCTCTAAACAAATGATAGAGCGATCTTAGGCCCTTAATCTTATTAGGATTCTGTCGAATGTTATGAAGGTGGAACTTCGAGAAGACAACGCTTGTGTTCAAGATCCTGCCACCACTACCGTAACGTTGCTAATTTCAGCCACCACTTGTTTTAATCAATGCGTAGCCATATGAATCCACGTATTGGACTCTCTTTAGAAATGAAGATGTAAATCTGGAATAACGTGACTTAACTGTGATTGCCAATTCCCTTGACTAGCATGTAGCAGCACAATTATCGTTCGTGCATGGCAGCATGCATTGGGCAGCCCGTCCATCTAATGCGGCACACCAGCAGCTTTGACAGGGAATGAAACACGTGGACGATCATCACGGAGCCGATTATAGCATGAATCTATATTTTTTGATGGGGTCGCATGGTCGAAGAATTTTCTTGGGTCGCAACTTTCCATGGGCAGCATTTTTGTGACCCTGCAACCTGGGCAAACATGTGACCCTATGACCATGAGTTGATGGGGTTGCTGGGTCGCAAAACCGGCTGAGTCGCAGCCTTGGGCGATGCTTAATCTCTGCGACCTGGCAACTTAAACAGTATCGACTTATACAGCAAGGATACAACCAGCAGCGCAGAGGAAACATTCCATATTCTTCACCCCTTATGCCAGGAGGAAGTTTCATTCTATGCGTCGAAAGTAGATGGGTGTTCGGGAAGCAACCTATTTTTGCGTGCTTACATATAGAGAATAAGATGGAAAGAACTTGACTTCCTCCATCAAAGCCGTAACCCTGCACTTTTTTTTTAAATCATGGCTATAGATAGTCGACTCTGCTTTCTTTTGACCCTATATTGCACCACCATTATTATAACAACGCTGTTACAGATTTGTTATCACGTTCTGGTCTGTGTTTCAAACGTGAATTTGACCATCACATATACAGATATATACTCCGAATGTTTCATCATGGATCGGAATTCCGCCATGCAGTAAATTTAGCCCCTTTGAAATGTTTTCTCATAGTTCTGCATTTGCTTTGGTTATGACCGCTCGATGATTGTTGTCACATCGCCATCGTAGATCTGTTATAAGGTCTAGCTCCACGTTTAAACGCAACTTTTGACCACTTATTATGTATGTGCTCCAGATTTTTATCATAAAACGTGACCACCATGCATAGAAACCTTCGTGCCCACAAGTAATTCTACTCCATATTTTAATGGCGAGGTTTGACTGCTAGATATATATACGTCTGCTACAAACATTACCATAGGTTTGAAAACCGCCATCGAACCTTTGGCTCCATGCAACGTGCCATAGTCATTATAGCACGCTACTAGAGGTCTGTCATACACTGCACCCCATGTTTTACACATAAGCTTGGATCACTATATCGACCATAGAGGAAATTAAGCTCACTTGTAATGTGTTTTCACATAGTTATGATCCGCGTTGTAGATTTGACCACCTTATATATCTGCCTCACTAATTAAAACTTCGGCATAAGAGTATTTGGTGCTAGCTGTAATGTTTCTCGTATGCCTTTGCTTGGCGGTCTCATATGGTTTTGAAACCATATGCATTTTCACTTTGGCATTAAATATACAACATAACCTTGGTCCATTAAATGTGTGCCCCTTATAATGTTTTCACATAGTTTTTTGTTCCACGATCTCCTATGGTTTTGAAACCATATGATTTCTTTGCCTTGATTTAATCACATCATATTTAAAACCATTACCTTGGTCCACATATTTGCGCCCACCATGTAGCTTGGGGTTACGTGATATTATTTCCCAAAGGTGTACCAACGCCTTGAATGAGATTTTCATTCTCTATGTAAATCTTTTGAGTCCACTTTGTTCGCTCGGGCTATACTTCGGGCTTGGCTTGTCAAAGTGGTGAAATATATTCCTTTGTGTGCTGACATCGACATGGAGCTGACATTGTGCAAGATCTTCAACTTCTTTAGAAAATACTCCATCCGGTCCTTACGTAATCTTAGATCATAGCAAACGCTTCTGGTTTATGCGAGATGGCATCTAGTATGGACATTTCCAAATTGGGCACTTCTAAGTACCTGGTGTGCACTAGTGAAGAAAACCTTTTACATCAATGACATCAAAGGCTCTTTCTCTACTCAACATGTATCACAGCATTCTTGGGTATGTGTTATATTCTTTCCATGACTATCCCCACGCGTTGTACGTTGCGCCGGGCATAGCAGGGGGGTCACAGGGGGGGGCAGCAGCCCCCCCTATCAGGGTCCGAGGCAGCGCCCTGGCGAAATTTTTTTTGGTATGCGGTCCCATTCATATGCGGACCCACCCATGTTTTTTGCATGATTTTGCACATGGTTTTGGGGTACGATAGTTTTTGGCCCCTAGTATTTTGTAGATCCAGTCAAGGGAACTACGGTTATGTTCTAATCCAGGGTTAATGGATTGGGGTTTATGTATGCTTTGGCATGTATATATATGTGTTGTAACACTAAAAGGAATATAATGAAAAATCAAGCTGGTCATCCCGATTTGGGATCCAGGGGAAAATCTCTGTGTTTATCCGTTTTATGTTTTATGCTCTCGCTATTGTTTATTTTCTGTTATAAGATTCGTGTGTAGATAATTTCTGTTCAGGGTTAAAACCTACATTTGGTATCAGAGCTGTTTCGGCTTCAAGGGGACACCTTTGTTGTTGAGGGTTTTTTGCTCGGGCCTGTGGTAGACCCTGTTCAGTGGGAGATCTGCGGGATCGATTCTTGCGGTGAAAGAATATGGCGAGCGGCGGAAAGATAGAGATCGAGAAATTTAATGGTCAGAGTTTTGAGTTGTGGAAGCTCAAGATGGAGGATCCGCTGGTGGATAAAGATCAGTGGATCGCGGTAGATCCAGGTACTAAACCAACGGCAATGTCAGATGAAGACTGGAAGAAACTGGATCGGAAGGCTAAGAGCACAATACGGTTGTGTGTATCAGATTCAGTATTGTTGAATGTATCTGGGGAAGCTACGGCAAAGAATTTGTGGGAAAAACTTGGGACTTTGTACCAATCTAAGTCTCTGGTGAATAAGTTGTTCCTGCGGAAAAAGCTGTATAACCTGAGGATGAAGGATGGAGACTCGGTGACAGAGCATCTGAACGCCTTCAATACTGTGGTAAGTCAGCTGTCGTCTGTTGATATTAAAATCTCAGATGAAGATAAGTGCATCAGTTTGTTGTGCTCTCTACCAGACTCGTGGGACAGTCTGGTTATTGCAATAGGTAGCAATACAACTACCTTGAATTTGATGACATTGTCTCAGCCTTGCTGTCGGAGGAAATGAGACGGAGAAATATGGAGGGTCAGAATGGAGATGCCTTATCTGTACGAGGAAGGTCCCAGAACAGAAACAAAAATAAGGTTTCGAGTGGGAGATCTAAATCTAGAGGGAGATCTAAATCTCCTGGAAAGTTTGTAAAGGTGTGCTGGAAATGCGGAAAGGAAGGACACTACAAAAAGGAATGTAGATCTAAAGATCCTGAGAAAGGAAAGGGATCTAATGAAGCTCCTTCTGCAGAGGCAAAAACCACCTCGGATGAAGGTGGGGATGTGTATTTGGCTTCTTCTTCAAATACACATGTAGATCATGAGTCATGGTTGATTGACTCAGGTGCATTCTTTCACTTCACTCCCCATAGGGAGTGGTTCTGCGAGTATGAGAAATATGATGGTGATGTCTTCCTAAGGGATAGTAGGAAGGCCAAAATCATCGGACGTGGAAAGGTAAAGCTAAAGGTACAAGGTGGAAGGATTAGAACACTTCCTAGTGTTCTGTATATTCCTGCACTGGCCAGAAATCTGATTTCTGTAAGCAAGATGGATGATGCAGGTGTAAAAATAGTGTTCGAGAAAGATGCCTGCAAGATGGTTCGTGGAGCACTGGTATTAATGCAGGGAGTTCGGACTGGAACTCTGTACAAGCTACAAGGTAGCACTATTATTGATGGGTGTAACAGTTATGTGGTTCCTAAAAACGGAGCGGAAAGCTTAGCTGTCTCTGGAGAAAAGACCATGCTATGGCATCATATTGGAGAGAAGGGCCTTCAGATACTGCATAGAGATGGTATGGTAGAAGGTATGTCTAATTGCTCTCTAGATTTCGATTTCTATGAACATTGTGTATATGGGAAGCAAAATCGGGTGAGTTTTCCTTCTGGTGCTAAGAGGGCGAACAAGATATTAGAACTTGTGCACAATAATGTGTTTGGGCCTGTGTAACTTCCATCACTAGGAAATTATATGTACTATGTTTCATTCATAGATGACTTCTCAAGGAATACATGGATATATTTCTTGAGGAAGAAATCCGAAGTCTTTGACAAATTTAAAGAATTTAAGGCTCTAGTGGAAAACCAGACAGAGAAGAAGATAAAGGCGCTCAGGACAGATAATGGTGGGGAGTTCTGCAAGAAGGAATTTGAAGAGTTTTGTAAGAAGTGTGGTACAGCATGGCAGAAGAATACTCCATACACACCTCAACAAAATGGATTTGCAGAAAGAATGAACAGAACACTGATGGAAAAGGCAAGAAGCATGCTCAGTGGTACCAGGTTAGGACAAGAATTCTGGGCAGAGGCAGTGGAGACTGCATGTTACTTAGTTAACATATCACCTTCATCAGCGTTGGAGGATAAGACCCCACATGAGGTATGGACTGGTAAGAAACCCTCTATTTCACATCTAAGGGTATTTGGATGTGATTCATATGTACATGTTCCAAAGGAGAAAAGGACCAAGTTGGATAATAAATCTGAAAGGTGCATCTTTATTGGGTATAAGGATGGTTTAAAGGGTTACAAGCTTTGGAACCCAGAAACAAGGAAGGTTGTGTATAGCCAAGATGTGGTGTTTAGAGAGGTGAAAGATGTTGTTACACATGAATTCCTACCAAAGGAACCTGAGAAGATAGAGTTTGAGCTAAAGGAGGATGAATCATACTCTACAATAGAAGAAGATTCAGAAGAGGAAGAGCCACAAACCCCAGCTTTGAGAAGATCAGTTCGGGAAAGAAGGCAACCAGAAAGGTATAGTCCATCTGCTTTCTGTTCAGGTTTTGCCTTAACTATAATTGATGATGATCCCAGAACTATCAGGGAGGCAGTAGATTCAGAGGATGGAAAACTCTGGAAGGAGGCCATGGTTGATGAAATGGCATCCTTGCACAAAAATGAGGCATGGGATCTGGTGGAGTTGCTGGCTGGAAGGAAGCCCATAGGGAGAAAATGGGTGTTTAAAAAGAAGATGAATGTAGAAGGCAAGGTGGAGAAATACAAAGCTCGGTTGGTAGCAAAAGGTTATTCCCAAGTGCCAGGAATTGATTTTGGTGATATTTTTTCTCCTGTTGCCAAAGTTACTTCTATTAGATTACTTTTATCTGTTGCTACTGCATTTGATTTTGAGATAGAACAGATGAATGTGAAGACAGCATTTCTTCACGGGGATCTAGAAGAAGAGATCTACATGAAGCAACCTGAAGGCTTTATGGTGAAGGGTAAGAAAGAACTGGTATGCAGGTTGAAGAAGTCTCTGTATGGGTTAAAACAGTCACCAAGGATGTGGTATCAGAAATTTGATACCTATATACGGGGACTTGGCTTCACCAGAAGCAAGGAGGATCACCGTGTTTATTTTAAATTAATTGGTGACCGTGTTATTTATTTGGTCTTGTATGTGGATGATATGTTGTTGATTGGAAATGACAAAGAAATTATCCAAGATTTGAAGACCCAACCGTTCTCCAAATTCGACATGAAGGATATTGGTGCTGCAAACTATATTTTTGGCATGGAAATTAAGAGAGATCGGACAAAGAGGAAGCTCTGGTTAAACCAGAGGAAGTATGTCAAGACTATATTGCAGAGGTTCAATATGCAGGATAGTAAACCGGTGAGTGCTCCTATTCCTGTAGGTGCAAAGCTGTCTGCTGAATAGTGTCCCAAGACACAAGAAGAAGAGGAGGATAAGTCCCGTGTTCCATATGCAAGTGCAGTGAGTAGCCTGATGTATGAAATGGTCTATACTAGACCAGAGATTGCACATTCAATGGGAGTATTGAGCAGGTTTATGTCAAACCCAGGGAAGGAGCATTGGACAGCAGTGAAGCGGGTTTTCAGATATTTACGTGGCACTAGTGATTATGGCTTGTGCTACCAAGGAAGACCAGGATTAGAAAGAATGTTGGACATTCGTGGTTTTGTTGATGCAGACTGGGCTGGAGATCTGGACCAAATAAGATCTACAAGTGGGTATGTGTTTAGCCTATTTGGAGGCACAGTCAGTTGGATGAGTAAAAGACAGTCTGTAGTGGCTCTTTCAACTACAGAGGCAGAATACATAGCAGCCACTCATGCAAGCAAGGAAGCAGCTTGGTTGCAGAGATTGTGTTCAAGTATGGGGTTGGTACAGCAAGCTATAAGGATAGACTGTGATAGCCAAAGTGCAATTTTCTTGGCTAAGAACCCTGCTTATCATTCAAAGACAAAGCACATTGATGTTCAATATCACTTTGTTAGAGATATGGTTGAGGCTAAAAGGGTGTTACTGGTAAAGGTGGACAGTTTGAAGAATGTTGCAGATTTATTGATGAAGTCTATGAGCACTCAGAAGTTCTCTTGGTGTAGAGAAACAATGGGTGTTGAAGAATTGGAAAAATGACTAAGCTCTCATGTGGCCCCCCGTGGAAAGAAAACAACAAGTGGGAGAATGTTGGGTATGTGTTATATTCTTTCCATGAATAGTCCCACGTGTTGTACGTTGTGCCGGGCGCAGCAGGGGGGTCATAGGGGAGGCGGCAACCCCCCCTGTTGGGGTTCGGGGCAGCGCCCCGGCGAAATTTTTTTTGGTATGCAGTCCCACTCATATGCGGACCCACCCATGTTTTGTGCATGATTTTGCACATGGTTTTGGGGTATGATGGTTTTCGGCCCCTAGTATTTTGTAGATCCGGTCAAGGGAACTACGGTTATGTTCTAATCCAGGGTTAATGGATTGGGGTTTATGTATGCTTTGGCATATATATATATGTGTTGTAACACTAAAAGGAATAATGAAAAATCAAGCTGGTCGTCCCGATTTGGGATCCAGGGGAAAATCTCTGTGTTTATCTGTTTTATGTCTTATGCTCTTTCTATTGTTTATTTTCTGTTATAAGATTCGTGTGTATATAATTTCTATTCAGGGTTAAAACCTACAACCATCCTCCTTTTAACAGTATTGGTCACTTTCATCTCCTCCTCCCCTGTCTCGCAACTTTGGCCTTGTCGTTGAGCTCAATTTTATTTCCCTTGATGTCGTGACACGACTGAGGAGTCTCTCACCCGTGGGGTCGACCTGCGTGGAACATTACGACATCACAATTACTCTTTGATAATGGTGTATCTAGATGAAACATATGAGATTAAGGAGCTTAAAATACGTATTCAGTCAACATGCTTAATGACCCACGGCGAGAGGGCCTTTAATCATCAATACACAAAAGGTTTCCATTCAAATGTATGCATGGCAATCTCATTACACATGGCGCGACTGTGGTAAGAGTGTTTGGGCATATGCTGGATGATCCCTCCCACATATGGCGTGATTGCAGAAACATCTTATCATGATGGTGAGAAATCTCATGAGGGGTTGGGGACATGTCGGTGGGATGTCATTGACTGCAAGTCGGGTGACAGAATTTAACGCCTAAGCGAGCAGAGGGGGAACCCGAAATTTTAAATATACCCAAAATTTTGGGTGGTGTTGTAGCGGCTACAACAGGCTTCCATTAGACAAAGTTTGCATGAAACTATTCTTTTCCTTGGCCTTCTTCATGTCCTGAAATATGGCTTGGTCTTATTCATCATGGTTCACTAACCATAAATCCTCTTTCATATTTTCCTTCATTTTATGCACAAATTCATGCCCCTAGTGCCTATGTATGAATATGTGAAGACTCAATATTCAAGATAGGTGTTGATATCAACACAATCAGTAACCCATGAATATGATAGCATGGTGGAAGTTCCCTTCTAACAAGAATTGAAAAATATGAAGAAGTGGAGCAGAGAATTGCTCTTCTGAGTATTATGAATTAGTTAAATAGGATTACATTGGAAACATCAGTAATAAATAGATGGAGTGAAACTCAACTTAAAAATTACTAACTGAAATTTAACTAGGACACTTGGATGGATGGTTTTGACACCTAGCAGGTTGTTGGAATTAGAATCTCCAACACCTTCGATGCTCCATATACAACCACGATAGTAGAGGGAAGATCCATACTACATTTCTACGAAAAAACGCATAAAATTGATCAATATACATTTGATATAAATCGTATTATGTTTCAGAAACTGTAATATACATTTCTACTCAATGTAATTATATTTCTCGTTTCAAAAAATTTCAATTTCAATACATTTTTTGGTATTGTCTCGTATAGGAAAATTCAATCCAGAGCCATATAAAATTATGAACAAGGAATAAATAAATGAGACTTAGTTTTTTTGAGCACATTGTAGAAAAATTCCAATAGATGTTCATAGGAGAAGACAACACCACAGTGTTTTCTTGGATTAGTTATAACCATTTCCACATTTTTTTGATTGGCCAATGCCTCTACTTGATCCAAGTAAGCTTCTAAGTTATTCCTGGGAATCAAGTCATGAAACCAGATTTCAATTTTATTTTATCCACAAGTTGTTTCATAATCAGGAAATCCTAGTCATGCTTGGAGTATATTTGAGCTTCTAGTGGCAAATAATTTCATGCACACTTATATAGCTTGTTAGCAACCAAATTTTAGGTACACATCATTATAAGTAATCTTATAAGGTATGTGTGATGAAGCATGCTCTTCAATAGAGTTGAAAAAATTTCTATATGACACATGAACACTTTAGGCCCTCTATGTAGTGGCATAGGAATATTGTCATGCATCTCTGCAATTTGAAAAAATAAAAAACTAGAAATGAAGTATGTTTTTGAAAAATAAGAAGGGTTGGAAATTAGGTTTCCTCAGCTTATGGAATTATTTAGGCATGTTTCCATGAGCAAGAAAAGAATAAGAGTGAGATGGTGAGCATGGGAAAGTCTAAGTTGTGTGGAAACAAATGTCAATGACATGATATTTATTTTATAGTTGTCATTGTTGGATAACATATTGTAGAATCTGGAACATGCTCACCTAGGATTCCATCATTTTGGTATTAAATGATTGTTAAACCATGTTTTTTTGTAAGGGTTTCTATTAAGTGTTGGTTATTCTATTGTGTTAGGAAACCAGTTCCAAAAATAGAAGCAAAGAGAGAGAAACGCCTTAGAAATTAGCCACTTTAAGGGGGAAACCTCCAATATATTGCATAAATGAACAATTCTTGGATGATTCAAATGACCAAAACCTCCTTTCTATATATAGGAGTCCATGGGCCAACAATGTAATCCTAGCCAGCATAACAATAATAATGTAAGGGCACAATAATAACAATATGGGGGCTATAGGGGTACAAAAATAACAATAAGTGGGTTACACTAACAATAATAAGGGACTATACTAGTAATATAGGGACCTAACATGCTCCTCTCCTTCAAAAAAGTGTTGTCCTCAACACTTGATTAGGTCCAAGTGCTTTTGTATAAAATTCTCCTCCTCACATGTAGAACCTTTAGTGGGTAAGTACTTCCATTTGATGAGATACTCTGAAATTGATCAATTTTGTAGCTGTCGAGTTCTTGTTTCCATGACTACTTCAGGTTCCAATATGATTTTTCCTTCCTCATCAAGTTCTAGAAATATTGTTTGAACTTGATTTTTGTCCCCTGTAACCTTCTTTAAGCATGAAACATGGAAAATTGAATGCACTCACGATGAAGCAGGAAGCTCCAATTTTTATTCCATAGTACCAATATTTTGGAATACCTTGTAAGGACCATAGTACTTTGGCGATAATTTACTATCTTTCTTAGCTTTCTTAAGGGACATTTTTTTGTATGGTTGTAGCCTTGAAAATACATAGTATCCTACATAAAAAATTCTCTCGTTGCGATGTTGATCTACATGTTGTTTCATTCGATTTTGTGCCAAATTTAGGTTATCCTTTAAGAGTTGGAGAACTTCGTTTTGATGCTTGATGTGATCTTCCACTCCTTGAACCCTAGAATTTTTCCTTAAAGAAGATGTGGTGGACGGTGGATGATATCCATAACGTGCCATAAATGGGGTCATTTTTGCTGCAGTATGGAAGGAAGTGTTATACCACTATTCAACGAGAGGTAACCACTTGACCCATTGTGTTTTATTATCAGATACAGAAAAATGAATATATCGATCCAAACATTTATTCACTATCCCAGTTTAACCATCGGATTGAGGATGATAACATGAGCTATGAGCTAGTTGAGTACCCAAACAGGAAAATAATTCTGTCGAAACATTTCCTGTAAAAATGGGATCTCTGTCACTTACATTAATATTGGGGTTTACATGTAGCTTTTGAATTATTTCCATAAATGCAGTAGCAACTGTACTTTCTTTAAATGAATGATATAATGCACAAACGTGTGCATACTTGGTAATTTTATCATCTACCACCATGATGAAACTATTTCCTTCAGACTTAGCTAAACCGGTGGTAAAATTCATTGAAATATCCTCCCAACGTTGACTTGGAATGGATAAAGGTTGTAGAAGACTGGGGGTCTTAATTGTCTCAACTTTATTTTGTTGGCAAACTAAACATTTTGCCACAAAATTTTGAATATCAGATTTAAGGCCATCCCAAAAAAGTTTTTTCTTCACCCCATGGTAAGTTCGTAAAAATCCAAAGTGTCCTCCTAAAGGATAAGTGTGTAATTCGAAAAGACTCTTTTGTTTTAGTTGGGAATTATTGAAAATATATAAGCGATATTTATCCCACAACGAATAATTTTTCCAACTAAATGTATCAGATGTACTAGGATAATAGAAATGGAGCAAAGAAATGCTTCCACCTCTTCATCATTTCTTGAGAGTGCATCTGTAACAACATTTAGCTTCCATTTTTTGTAGATGATTTGAAATTCATAACCCAACATCTTTGTGACCCATTTTTACTACTCTTCTGAAGATAGTCTTTGGTCCAAAAAGTGTTTAAGATTATCGTGATCAGTTTTTACCTTGAAGTGTCTTCCCATTAGGTACGGTTGCCATTTCTTTAGTGCATGTAGTATTGCCAACATTGCCTTCTCATAAACAGCCTTTTGTAAATACTTTCATTTGATTGGACAACATTCAAAAGCAATGGGTCTTCCTTATTGCATTAAAACAACACCAATTCCATTTCCTGATGCATCACATTCCACAATAAAGGTTTTTGTGAAGTGTGGCATATCTAATACTGGTGCTAGGCACATTGCCTCTTTCAGATGTTTAAAGGCCTTATGTGCTTCAGGAGTCCATGAAAATGCATCTTTCTTCAATAATGTTGTTAGAGGTGCTGCTATTCTCCCATAATTCTTAACAAACTTGTGATAATACCTTGTTAATATGAGAAATCCTCACAGCTGCTCTATGGTTGTGGGGAATCTCCATTGGTTAATGGCTTTGATTTTTTTAGGGTCTACTTCAACACCCTTGTGAGATAAAATATGACCCAGATATTCCACCTCTTGTACTCCAAAGAAACATTTGGATGTTTTTGCATATAGTTTTTTCTCCTCCAATAGTTTGAGCACCCTATGAACATGTTGAACATGATCCTTCCAAGACCTATTGTACTTTAGTATATCATCAAAAAATACTAGCACAATTTTTCTAGTGAAGGGTTTGAAAATGGAATTCATCAACCCTTGAAATTTAGAAGGTTCAATGGTAAGGCCAAAAGGCATGACGAAAAATTCATAATGACCCTGATGAGTTTGAAATGTTGTTTTTCGAATATCTTCAGTCTTCATTCTAATTTTATGATATCTTGAATGAAGATCCAACTTAGTAAAATAAATTTCTCTATGCAATTCATCCAATAATTCATAAATCACAGGAACTTCTTTTTGATGCTTGATGTGATCTTCCACTCCTTGAACCCTAGAATGTTTCCTTAAAGAAGATGTGGTGGACGATGGATGATATCCATAACATGCCATAAATGGGGTCATTTTTGCTACAGTATGGAAGGAAGTGTTATACCACTATTCAGCAAGAGGTAACCACTTGACCCATTGTGTTTTATTATCAGATACAAAACAACGAATATATCCATCCAAACATTTATTCACTATCTCAGTTTAACCATTGGATTGAGGATGATAACATGAGCTATGAGCTAGTTGAGTACCCAAACAGGAAAATAATTATGTCGAAACATTTCCTGTAAAAATGGGATCTCTATCACTTACAATAATATTGGGGTTTCCATGTAGCTTTTGAATTATTTCCATAAATGCAGTAGCAATTGTACTTGCTTTAAATGGATGAGATAATGCACAAATGTGTGCATACTTGGTAATTTTATCATCTACCACCATGATGAAACCCTTTCCTTCAAAATTAGGTAAACGAGTGGTAAAATCCATTGAAATCTCCTCCCAACATTGACTTGGAATGGATAAAGGTTGTAGAAGACTGGGGCTCTTAATTGTCTCAAATTTATTTTGTTGGCAAACTAAAAATTTTGCCACAAACTTTTGAACATCAGATTTAAGGCCATCCCAGAAAAAAAATTTCTTCACCCCATGGTAAGTTCTTAAAAATCCAAAGTGTCCTCCTAAAGGAGAAGTGTGCAATTCAAAAAGACTCTTTTGTTTTAGTTGGGAATTCTTGAAAATATATAAGCGATATTTATCCCAGAAGGAATAAATTTTCCAATTAAATGTATCAGATGTAATAGGATAATAGAAATCGAACAAAGAAATGCTTCCACCTCTTCATCATTTATTGAGAGTGCATCTACAACAACATTTAGCTTCCCTTTTTTGTAGATGATTTGAAATTCATAACCCAACATCTTTGTGACCCATTTTTACTACTCTTCTAAAGATAGTCTTTGGTCCAAAAAGTGTTTAAGATTATCGTGATCATTTTTTACCTTGAAGTGTCTTCCCATTAGGTAAGGTTGCCATTTCTTTAGTGCATTAGTATTGCCAACATTGCCTTCTCATAAACAACCTGTTGTAAATACTTTCGTTTGATTGGACAAATTTCAAAAGCAATGGGTCTTCCTTATTGCATTAAAACAACACCAATTCCATTTCCTGATGCATCACATTCCACAATAAAGTTTTTTTTGAAGTGTGGCGTATCTAATACTGGTGCTAGGCACATTGCCTCTTTAAGATGTTCAAATGCCTTAGGTGCTTCAGGAGTCCATGAAAATTCATCTTTCTTCAATAATGTTGTTAGAGGTGCTGCTATTCTACCATAATTCTTAACAAAATTGTGATAATACCTTGTTAATATGAGAAATCCGCACAGCTGCTCTATGGTTGTGGGGACTCTCCATTGATTAATGGCTTTGATTTTGTTAGAGTCTACTTCAACACCCTTGTGAGATAAAATATGACCCAGATATTCCACCTCTTGTACTCCAAAGAAACGTTTGGATGTTTTTGCATATATTTTTTTCTCCTCCAATAGTTTGAGCACCTTATCAACATGTTGAACATGATCCTTCCAAGACCTATTGTAGTTTAGTATATCATCAAAAAATACTAGCACAATTTTTCTAGCGAAGGGTTTGAAAATGGAATTCATCAACCCTCGAAATTTAGAAGGTGCAATGGTAAGGCCAAAAGGCATGACGAAAAATTCATAATGACCCTGATGAGTTTGAAATGTTGTTTTTCGAATATCTTCAGTATTCATACTAATTTGATGATATCTTGAACGAAGATCCAACTTAGTAAAATAATTTTCTCTATGCAATTCATCCAATAATTCATAAATCACAGGAATGGGAAATTTATCTTTAATAGTGAGCTTATTGAGCTCCCTATAAACTGGACACATGCACCATGATCCATCCTTCTTGTGCACCAATACTACTAGAGCAGATAAATAAATTTTACTAGGTTGAATTATACCATCCTCTAACATTTCTATAATCATACATTCGATTTCACTCTTTTGGAGACAAGGATATCTCTAAGGCCTGATGTTTGGAGGAACACTTCCTAGAATCAAATGAATAGAATGATCATGATCATGAATAGGTGGGAGTCCTTTGGGAGTTTCAAAAACCTTGGAATGATTGTCTAAGACGTTTTGGGGATCTGGAGAAATAGATTATTTTGATGTTGGAACTTCTAGTGATCATAGTTGTGCAATTACGCCTCATTTTTCTTTCTTCAGAAGCTTTGTCATGACATTAGAGCTTGTTATCATTCATGGCTTCCATATGATACCATGTAGTTTGATTTCCTTTCCTTCAAAAAAAAATTCAAGAAAAATTCTTGAAAATTAAAAGCTATCGTCCCCAAAGATTGTAACCATTGTACTCCTAGTACAACATCAACACCTCCCATTGGAATGGAAAGCATTGGACTATTCAATACATATTCCCCCATGACTAGCCTGATATTCTGGCATTTTCTAGAGAAATTTATAATTCCTCCATTTGAAACCACCACTTGACATTCTGGTGTTGGGTATAGGAAACAATTCAATTCCTTGCCTACCTTACAATGAATAGAATTATGGGTACTACCCGAATCAATCAATACTATTAACTTTTTCTTCTTTATATGTCCTTCTATCTTGAGAGTCTGAGTAGTGGAAATTCCTTCCAATGCATTACATGATATGGTCGTACTCATTTCTTCTTCTTCTAGGGTTAGTTCTTTGTGTATATCCTCTTCTTTTTAATTTTATTGTTCATTTTCTTCCTCCTCCTCACAATCTATGTAAAATAATTTCTTCTCGACATATTTATGACCTCTAGCCCTTTTGTTCTTTTTTCTTCCAATTGTTGTGGTGTCAACCTTGTAGGTTATGGAAGTCTAGGTGTAACAACACTTCCATCTTTATAGATGTGAGTGGTAGGCTTCCTTTTCGCCATAATATTACATTCAATTTTTCTTGCCAACTTGAATGCCTTCTCCAATGAATCCGGTTCCCAAACGCGAACTTCATGTTCGATGTTATCCTTTAAAGTCCCTATGAAGACATCAATATTGTGTTTCTATGGAATATTAGTTACCCTTATATTCAATTTTTGGAAGTCCTCAATGTGCTCCCCCACTGAACCCTTTTTTTTGAGATTTATCAATTGGCTAGACAAGGTGATTCTCTTTGTATTCTCATAATGTGCTATCATTTCCTCCGTAAAAATTGACCAAGTGACAATTTTTTTACGCGAGAAAAGACATCGATACCATACAAATGTATTTTTTTCTAAATGTAAATTTGAAATGTCTACTTTTTGGGTGTTTTGCACATTACTGAGATCAAAATATTGCTCCATCTGTAGTATCTATGTTATGGGACACTTGCCATCAAAATTCCTTATATCCCTCTTTGGAAATGGTGGTTCTTCCATCCAACATTAGAGTTTATGAAATCACGATTAACATTTATTTTGTTAGGTCCCTATATCACTAGTATAGTCCCTTATTTTTGTTAGTGTAACCCCATTATTTTTATTATTGTACCTTTGTAACCCCCATTTTTTTATTATTGTGCCCTTAAATTATTATTGTTAGGCTGGCTAGGATTACATTGTGGCCCACTAGGATTACATTATGGCCCCATCGACTCCTATATATAGAAAGGAGGTTTTGGAAATTGTATCATCAAAGAATTGTTCATTTATGTAATGTATTGGAGGTTTACCCCTCGAATTGGCTTGTTTCTAAGGCGTTGATATCTCTTTTATTCTATTTTTGAAGTTGGTTACACAACATTTGGTATCAGAGCTTTAGATTCCAGGGCTTCGCTGCTCCAAACATGTCATCCTGGAATATTTGCTATAATTTTTTTTATACGAAGTTTTATAAGCTAAAATTCTTAGGGTGTGAAGCCAATATCTTGAGGAACATCTCCAAACAATTTCAGAAATTGGATCAAAATATTTTTGGAGATATGATCTATGGAAGTTAGGTCTTTTTTAGGCTCCTAAACAGGTCATTGTGGCATTTGCGCTATATATTTTTTTCTACGAAGTTTCAGAAGCAGAAATTTTTATGGTACGAAGCTGATATCTTGAGGAACATTGTCAAAAAAATTTAGATCTTGGTTCACAAAATTTTCAGATATATGATCTCTGGAAGGTAGTGATTTTTTAGGCTCCTGAATTTCTTCTTAAAGGGGTGATCGTGGGAAAATATTCATAACTCTCTCTTTGAGCATCGGATTGGAGTTTAGTAACAAGTGGTCACAAGTACACGAACTATGGTTTCTTCTCTATTAATTTCAGAGCCAAAGGATGAAACAGTTACACGTGGAAAGTCTTACAAGTTCACTCTACGGAACCTGTCCAAAATTGGGTCATTGTGGGAGATTAGACATAACTTTGCCTTGAAGAATCCAAATCACATCAGACCTATGTCATTTTAAAGAAGATTCTGAGGGCTAATACAGGGCCAAATTTTAGATATTTAGGTTTCTCAATTATAGAGATAATTCAATTTCAATATCAAGCTCCTCAAAAGCAAGTAAAAGGTGTGTATTTTTTTCCGAATTGCATAAGTATTGTTTGAAGAATCAAGTTGAATTGATTGCAAGGGAATATTGTAGAATAGATATCAGTATTGGACTCTAAAATGGCCCCTAAAAAGAATTCATCACCCACTAAGCCTTTCTAAAACTATACTATGACTCATGAAGACGAAGAATGGCAACATGACATATCAAAATTACAAGAGCAAGTGCAACAATTTTCGCTCTCGCAAAGAGCAACAAAAAATGACATGGAAGTTTTGAAGAAAGGAGTGGAAACTAAGATAGATGGTTTGAAGAAAGGTGTGGCCTCTAAGATAGATGGAATGGAATCTAAGATAGATGGCATGGAGGCTGGCATGGAATATAAGATGGATGACATGGAAGCTAAGATCGATGAGAAAATGGAAAACACGAAGAATGTTCTAAAAGAATACATGGAAGGTTTGACAAAGTTGATACAAAATTTTTTTCCTAATGGTGAAAAGATAGTATAAAAACCTCATGATGAGAAAAAAATAAATGTTAATCGTGATTTCATAAACTCTAATGTTGGCGGGAAGAACCACCATATTCCAAAAATGGATATAAGTTTGATGGAAAGGATCCTGTAACATGGATACTACAGATGGAGCAATATTTTGATCTCCATAACATGTAAAACACACAAAAGGTACGCATTGCAACTTTAAATTTATAACAAAATACATTTGTATGGTATCGATGGCTTTTCTCCCATAAAAAAATTGTCACTTGGTCAATTTTTACAGAGGAAATGATAGCACATTATGAGGATACAAAGAGAAACACCTTCTTTAGCCAATTGATAAATCTCAAACAAAAGTGTTTAGTGGGGCAGCACGTTGAGGACTTCCAAAAATTGAATATAAGGGTAACTGATATTCCAGAGGAACACATGATTGATCTCTTCATAGGCACTTTAAAGGATAACATCCAACATGAAGTTCACGTTTTGGAACCTAATTCATTGGAGAAGGCATTAAGGTTGGCAAGAAAAGTTGAATGTAAAATTATGGCGACAAGGAAGCCTACTACTCAATTCTATAAAGAAGGAAGTGTTGCTACGCCTAGATTTCCACAACCTACAAGGTTGACACCACAACAATTGGAAGAAAAAAGAGAAAAAGGGATTTTCTATAGTTGTGATATCAAATACACTAAAGGTCATAAGTGTGCTGAGAAGAAATTATTTTACATGGATTGTGAAGAACAAGAAGAAAATGAACAAGACGAGGATATACACCAGGAACCAGCCCTAGAAGAGGAAGAAATGAATCCAAACATATAGTGTAATACACTGGTAGGAATTACCACTCCTCAAACTCTCAAGATAGAAGGACATATCAAGAAGAAAAAGGTAATAGTGTTGATTGATTTAGGTAGCACCCATAATTTTATGCATTGTAAGGTAGCCAAGGAATTAAATTGTTTCCTATACCCAACACCAGAATGTGAAGTGATGGTTGCAAATGGAGGAACTATAAATTGCTTTGGAAAATTCCATAATATCAAGCTAACCATGGGGGAATATGTATTGACTAGTCGAATGCTTTCCATTCCTATGGGAGGTGCTGATGTTGTACTAGGAGTACACTGGTTACAATCTTTAGGGACGGTAGCTTTTAATTTTCAAGAACTTTTCTTGAAATTTTTTTCAGAAGGAAAGCAATTCGAATTACGAGGTATTGCAGGGAAGCCAGGAAGGATAATAAGCTCTAATGTCATGACAAATCTTCTAAAGAAATAGCAACGAGGTGTAATTGCACAATTATTCTCACTAGAAGTTCCGACATCAAAATCATGTATTTCTGTAGATCTCTAGCAAGTCTTTCACAATCATTTCAAGGTGTTTGAAACTCCCAAAGGATTCCCACCTATTCGTGATCATGATCATGCTATTCATTTGATTCTAGGAAGTGTTCCTCCAAACATCAGGCCTTATAGATATCCTTACGTCCAAAAGAGCGAACTTGAACGTATGATTGCAGAAATGTTAGAGGCAGGTATAATTCAACCTATTCAAAGTTCTTTCTCTGCTCCTGTAGTATTGGTACACATGAAGGATGGACCATGGTGAATGTGTCCGGATTATAGGGAGCTCAATAAGCTGACCATTAAATATAAATTTCCCATTCCTATGATTGATGAGTTATTGGATGAATTACATGGACCAATTTATTTTACCAAGTTCAATCTTCATTCAGGATATCATCAAATTAGAATGAAGACTAAAGATATTCCAAAAACTGCATTTCGAACTCATGAGGGTCATTATGAATTTTTGTTCATGTCTTTTGGCCTTACCAATGCACCTTCTACATTTCAAGGGTTGATGAATTCCATTTTCAAACCCTTCCTTACAAAATTTGTGCTAGTATCTTTTGATGATATACTAATCTACAACAGGTCTTGGAAGGATCATGTTGAACATGTTGACAGGGTGCTCAAACTATTGCAGGAGAAACAATTATATGCAAAAACATCCAAATGTTTCTTTGGAGTACAAGAGGTGGAATATCTAGATCATATTCTATCTCACGAGGGTGTTAAAGTAGACCCTAACAAAATTAAAGCCATTAAGGAATGGAAATTCCCCACAACCATAAAGTAGTTGCGAGGATTTCTTGGGTTAACAGGGTATTATCGCAAGTTTGTTAATAATTATGGGATAATATCAGCACCTCTAACAACATTATTGAAGAAAGATGCATTTTCATGGACTCCTAAAGCAAATAAGGCCTTTGAACATCTTAAAGAGGCAATGTGCCTAGCACCGGTATTATCTACACTAGACTTCACAAAAACCTTTATTGTGGAATTTGATGCCTCAAGAAATGGAATTGGTGTTGTTTTAATGCAGGAAGGAAGACCCATTGTTTTTTAAAGTCATCCAATCAAAGGAAAGTATTTACAGAAACCTATTTATGAGAAGGAAATGTTAGCAATACTACATGCACTAAAGAAATGGCGAACTTACCTAATGGGAAGACACTTCAAGGTAAAAAATGATCATGATAGTCTTAAACACTTTCTGGAACAAAGACTATCTTCAGAAGAGCAGAAAAAATGGGTCACAAAGATGTTGGGTTATGTCTTTGAAATAATCTACAAAACAGGAAAGCTTAGTGTTGTTGCAGATGCGCTCTCAAGAAAGAATGAAGAGGTGGAATCATTGCTTTGTGCCATTTCTATTATCCAACTGGATTCGATAACCGAAGTAAGAGATGAATGGAAGAAGGAAAAAGATGTATGGACACTCATTCAAAATTTGTAGCAAGATCCTAGTACATATGGTACATATAGTTGGAAAAATGATTCCTTATGGTACAAAGATCGCTTATATCTTTGTAATAATTCCCAACTAAAACAAAATATTCTTCTGGAATTGCACACTTCTCGTTTAGGAGAACACTCGAGATTTTTAAAAACTTACCACAAGGTGAAGAAAGAATTTATTTGGGATGGCCTTAAATCTGATATTAAAAAGTTTGTGACGGAATGTTTGGTTTTCCAGCAGAATAAAGTTGAGACAATTAAGACCTCGGGACTTCTACAACCTTTATCCATTCCAAGTCAACGTTGGGAGGAGATTTCAATGGATTTTATCACAGGTTTACTTCAGTCGGAAGGAAATAGTGTCATCATGGTGGTAGTTGATAGACTTACCAAGTATGCACACTTTTGTGCATTATCTCATCCATTTAAAGAAAGTACAGTTGCTACTACATTTATGGATAGAATTCAAAAGCTACATGGAAGTCCAAGGGTTATTGTGAGCGACAGAGATCCCATTTTTACTGGAAATTTTTGGACGGAGTTATTTTCTTGTTTGGGTACTCAATTAGCTCATAGCTCATCTTATCATCCTCAATCTGATGGTCAAACTGAGATAGTTAATAAATGTTTGGAAGGATATCTTCGTTGTTTTGTATCTGATAAACAAACACAATGGGTCAAGTGGTACCCTCTCGCTGAATGGTGGTATAACACTTCCTTCCATACTTCAGCAAAAATGACCCCATTTATGGCACTTTATGGATATCATCCACCATCCATCACATCATCTTTAAGGGAAAATTCGAAGGTTCAAGTAGTGGAAGATCACATCGAGCATCAGCAAGAAGTTCTCCACCTCTTAAAGGATAACCTGAATTTGCCACAAAATCGAATGAAAAAATAGGCAGATCAACATTGCAGCGAGAGAAGTTTTGATGTAGGAGATTGGGTACTTTTACGGCTACAACCATACAAACAAATGTCCCTCAATCAAGCTAAGAAGGATAATAAATTATCGCCAAAGTAATATGGTCCTTACAAGGTGTTGCAAAATATTGGTACTATGGCATACAAATTGGAGCTTCTTGCTTCTTCACGAGTACATCCAGTTTTTCATGTTTCATGCTTAAAGAAGGTTATAGGTGAAAATCTTCCAGTTCAAACAATATTGCCAAAAATTGATGAGGAAGGAAAAATGATATTGGAACTTGAAGCGGTCATGGAAACAGGAACTCGACAACTACGAAATCGATCAATTTTAGAGTATCTCATCAAGTGGAAGAACTTACCCACTGAAGATTCTACATGGGAGGATGAGAATTTTATACAGAAGTACCCAGAGCTACTCAAGCATTGAGGACAACACTTTTTTGAAGGAGAGGGTCATGTTAGGTCCCTGTATCACTAGTATAGTCCCTTATTGTTGTTAGTGTAACCCCCTTATTGTTTTTATTGTACCCTTGTAACCCCCATTTTGTTATTATTGTGCCCTTAAATTATTATTGTTAGGTCGGCTAGGATTACATTGTGGCCCACTAGGATTACATTATGGCCCCATGGACTCCTATATATAGAAAGGAGGTTTTTTAAATTGTATCATCCAAGAATTGTTCAATTATGTAATGTATTGGAGGTTGCCCCCTCGAAGTGGCTTGTTTCTAAGGCATTGATATCTCTTTTCTTCTATTTTTGAAGCTCGTTACACAACATATTTTTTTCTCATCATGAGTTTCCTCTACTATATTTTCGCCATTGCGAAACATTTCTTGTATAAAATTTGGAAAACCTTCCATGTCTACTTTTAGATAATTCTTCATTTTTTCCATGTTGTCTTTATTTTTTTCTTCCATGTCATCCATCCTAGCTTCCATGCCATCCATATTATTTTGCATGCCCTTCTTCAAACAATACATATTATTGGTCAAATCATCCATATTCACTTCCACGCATTTGTTCAAAACTTCCATTTCATTTTTTGTTGCTCTTTGCGACAGAGAAATTTGGAGCACTTTCTCTTGTAATTTTGATAGATCGTGTTGCAATTCTTCATCTTCATGAGTCATAGTAGAGTACTCTAAGGGCCTAATTGATCTCAAATTGTGAGAACAAGGTCTTTCTTATACAGAGATTGACAATAGGGGAGTTTTACTGGTTACTTCACCTTTACTAGAAAGGATGAAACCAGAAGCTTCTGGCCCACAAACTGGCTCTGCCTAAAGAAATAAAATGTAAACACTTAAATAGATCCGATGAATGAAAGTATTTTTTTATGTGGAAAGTATTCATTAATCAAAATTTTATGTGTGAATAAGCAAGTTCAAGTATTCTACAAATGAAGTAATGTGGTTTGAAGTGAGTTATGTTCACTGTATAAGCCTGATTGGGAAAACTGTACTTGTGAAAAGTTACTATTTAATGTAGCAGAATCTGAAATATAACAGCAAAAATGCACATCATAACAGTAAGCATTTGTTTAAGCAGTTCACCCCTCTCTTGGGCTACCTCTGCTAGGTCCAAAAGCCTCTAATTAGGCTTTTACCTCTTTCATTAATGCTCAAATTATGAATTACACTGTGTAGAAAGCCTCAAAAGGAAAAATAAGCTGCATATTTAGAAACAAAAGACTGAAATCAGTATAAATTGACTATTCATTCACCTCCAATGGATGATTATAGTCCAACACAGCTGATCTTTCATTAGGCCTTGGTGGCTCCACAACCAAAATATCTTGTAAAATAACTAATAGAGCACTCTGATGGCTTTGAAACCTATCCCAATGGCTCCAGAATTCTTCAATACCCAAAAATAAAAAAAAATCTCATCCCAAATGGACTTCCCTAGCCAAAGTTATGGCTAACTGAAGTTTTGCCCAGTTAGGGCTAGAAAAGCTCCACCAAATCTAGTGGAACTCCAGATAGCTTCGATAAATTAGGGTTCGGCGCCTAAATAGGTGGAGTCCGCAAAAATTCTGCCAGTTGTGGGGGGATGAAGAATAGGTCCACGTGACCATGGCCTTCGGAATTCGTTTTAAAAACTTTGAGTTAAAATCAGAGTTTAATAAAGTTTTTAAACCATATATTAATACGGTTCCGCACCTCGTGCCGGTCCTTGTGACCACGACCTAACATTCTTCCATTTGAATTTTTTTGTGGTTCCATGTGAATGGTTCTATGGAGAAGGGAGCTGGCCCTCTTTCTGGCCCCGCCCAAATCAAATTTAACATTTAAATAAATGTATGTTGCCATAGTATAATAAGCACCACCGCCATAGCCCATTGGTCGGGCCTCTCCGTTCCTTCCATCCCAACCCACATTCGAATCCTGCTCACGACCATAAAAATTTTGGATTGCCATTTCATTCCACCTTGGGGCCACTTGGCGACCTCTGAGCTGGCCACATGGCACCCTTTCATTGGTTTCCACTGGAATATTCCGTAAAATATTCTGTGGAATATTCCATAGAATATTCCCAGAATATTCTATGGAATATTCTTTTTTTAATAAAAATAAATTTTATAAAGTCAAATTTGGCCATCCTTTTACTCAAATTGGCAAACTTCAAAGTTGAATATCTTCCTCATACGGCGTCGGTTTTCAGTGTCATTCACGTATACAAGATTTTTTTCCGAGCTCTTTCCAGTCGATCTGGCTCAGACCAATTCTGAGAAACTTCATTTTTGAGCATTTTTCTACAAGAGACTTGATCTCCTGATCACACCTCCCAAATGGGAAGCTTTTAGACCCTCAAAATCTCTCTGATTAGTGAAAATGATAATGTGGAGACTGATTCTCCACTCTTCCACCTTTGAATAATTGAAATATACCCGATTTCATCAAATGAAGCTTTTGATAAAATGATAATCTGTCTCTGGAATCAACTGATCGACCATTGCTAAGATTGACGGAGTCATGATGCAAATGATTAAAATTTGCAGAACAAAAATTGTAATTTGCAAAAAAGAAACTTTTTCTACACTGATGAAAACTCCCAAAAGACTTGAAATAACTTTCACCTTGCAAACTTTTCGCATGGAGAATTCTACCATTCTGAAACCAACTTTGTCCCATGCTGAATTGTGTGTCCTCCTTGCTTGCACTGCTTTTCTTTGACACTTCATTTTCTACATTGGCTGACCCAAAAGCTAATTTGTGAAACATAACATCATCTTCTTTCAAAGACAAAATATTATTAAACTGAGACATGTTATTAGCAACATCATAAAAAGACGAATGCTCAAAATCTGGTTGTTTCAACATTAACAAAGTTAGACTTTGACTTGCATTAACCAGTCTTTTCAATTGACTTGCATGGAGTAAAGAAGATTCCAGCTTCTTCTTGTGAGCTCTCAAAATGTACTCTTTACCATCTTTGAACAAGTGATACTTGTTTTCATGGCAATAAAAGATAGCCTTCCTGTCAAATAAGTAAGGACTTCCCAAAATAGTACCTAAGATATCGAGCGACACCACATCAAGTTCCACTGTGTCAATAAAGTGTGCAGTTATTGCAAACGACAATATGCACTTCCTTGAGACTTGCAAATTGGCATCCTTGCATATCCATCCAAGTGGATAGGGCTTCAGATGTGGAATGGTCTCAAGTTTAAGCTGCTTGACCAAGTCTTCAGATATAAGATTCGCTTGTGACCCACTGTCAAATAGTGTGTCAATTTTGGTATGTTTTGAAATTACCCTCACATGGAAAAGCTCTATCATCCTCTTTTCTTCATGAGTATCTTTGTGACAATTCAAAGAGCTAGAACTAGGAATTGTGTCTTGCACCACTTCTTTCCCCTTAATGTTCTTTAAAATCATGGCTATGCTTTTTGTCTCATCTCCTGAGTCTGACCCTAAGTCTTGCTCAACTGTTGCTACAATTTTATCCTTTTCTTTCTTGTATTTTTCTGGTTTCAGTTCAGGATGAAGCTTCCAGCAATGATCTTCATCATCACTTTTCTTTGAACAGTTCTTGCAAAAGAACTTTCCTTTTTCTTTTCTTGAATTTGAAACTCTCTTCTTTCCTTTGTTTTTGAAATTACTATCCTCATCAAAAGTATTCTTTCCTCTAGCTTCTAAATGTGTAGCCTGCACACAGACTTCATCTAAGCTGGTAAGATTGAACATTGGAATTGTATGTTGTAGGTAATTGTGCAAAAATCCTATGTATTTCAACAAGGTGACTTCACTTTGTAAGTCTACTCCAAGTATAAGTGCTCTCCTTCTAAACTCTTGGGTATAATCTTGCACATTTTGACCCTTAAGTTGCCTAAAATTTTGCCAATTCATGATTTCTTTCTGAACATGAGCAAGAGGATAAAACTATTTCTTAATAGCTGTAATAAACTCATTCCAAGTTAGAGTTGTCTTACCATGCTTTTTAATTTCCTCCTTGGTCTTGGCTTCCCACCAAACCAAATCTGCTCCATCCATTCTTAATGAGGCTAATTGGATTTTTGTTTCATCATCATGCAAATTCTGAATCTTTAGACAGACTTCCAGTTGTCTAGTCTAGTTATCCAATTTTTCTGCATTCACATCACCATTAAACATTGGCAACTGAAACTTCACATCAAGATTTAACAAAGCATTTTTAAAATATGTTTTTATTTCGTGTGACTCATTAACAGAAGTTGAAGAGGATTATGTGGAGGAAGAGGATGACGATGGAGATGAAGGATCACCATTTCCTCCATTCCCTTTCTTAGACTCATCCTTGTCTTTCTTCCCTCCTGAAGAATCTCCTTCTTATTTTTGGTTTCTAGACCCTTCTCCAACAATCCTATCATTTCTCTCCTGGTATAGGATCCTAACCATTTCAGTCATGTCCAAGAAAGCTTTTCTAAAGACTCTTTCTTCTTCCTTGGGATCCATTTCCTCTTGTACTTCTCCTTCTCTGGAAGACATGTTTGTGGCTGATTCTAAGGCTAATGAGGATGAAATTGAAGGTGGAGATAATGGCAACCTAGCCCTCCTTGGTTGAGGATTATCTTGTTCACTCACCAATTGACCTTCCCATCTTTTCAATTTCAGCCTAGTAAGCATCAAATTTTGCAGAATAACACAATCTTCTTGCATAAATTTCACAAACTCTTAAGCAAAACCTAGAGCTTTGATACCAACCTGATCTGAAATTGTGAGAACAAAGTATTTCTTATATAGAGATTGACAGTAGGGGGCTTTTACTGGTTATTTCACCTTTACTAGAAAGGATGAAACCAGAAGCTTTTGGCCCACAAACTGGCTCTGTGTAAAGAAATAAAATGTAAACACTGAAATAGATCTGATCAATGAAAATATTTGTTTATGTGCAAATTATTCATTAATCAAAATTTTATGTGTGAATAAGCAAGTTCAAGTATTCTGCAAATGAAGTAATGTGGTTTGAAGTGAAACTAATTAGTTATGTTCACTGTATAAGCCTGATTGGGAAAAGTGTACTTATGAAAAGTTATTGTTTAATGTAGTAGAATCTGAAATATAACAGCAAAAATGCACAGCATGATAGTAAGCATTTGTTTAAGCAGTTCACCCATCTCTTGGGCTACCTCTGCTGGGTCCAAAAGCCTCTAATTAGGCTCTTCCCTCTTTCATTAATGCTCAAATTATGAATTACACTGTGTAGAAAGCCTCAAAAGGAAAAATAAGCTGCATATTCAGAAACAGAAGACTGAAATCAGTATAAATCGACTATTCATTCACCTCCAATGGATGAGTATAGTCCAACACAACTGATCTTTCATTAGGCCCTCATGGCTCCACAACCAAAATCGCTGGTAAAATCACTAATAGAGTGCCCTGATGGCTCTGCAACCTGTCCCAACAACTCCAAAATGCATCAATACCCCAAAATCAAAAGAAAAATTTTCCGAAATGGACTTCCCTAGCCAAAGTTATGGCTAACTAAAGTTTTGCCCAGTTAGGGCTAGAAAAGCTCCACCAAATCTGGTGGAACTCGAGATAGCTCCGATAAATTAGGGGTCGACGCCTAAATGGGTAGAGTCTGCCAAAATTTCACCAGTCATGGGGGGCTGAAGAATAGGTCCACGTGACCATGGCCTTCGGAATTCGTTTTAAAAACTTTGAGTTAAAATCGGAGTTTAATAAAGTTTTTAAACCATATATTAATACGGTTCCGCACCTCCCGCCGGTCCTTGTGACCACAACCTGACATTGCACCGTTTGAATTTTTTTGTGGTTCCATGAAAATAGTTCTATGGAGAAGGGGGCTGGCTCTTAGGGGCTGGCCCCCTTTCGGGCCCCGCCCAAATCAAATTTAACATTTAAATAAACGTATGTTGCTATAGTATAATAAGCACCACCATCGTAGCCCATTGGTCGGGCCTCTCCGTTCCTTCCGACCCGACCCACATTCGAATCCTGCTCGTGAACAAAAAAAATTTGGATTGCCATTTCATTCCACCTTGGGGCCACGTGGCGGCCTCCGGGCTGGCCACGTGGCGCCCTTTCATTGGTTTCCACTGGAATATTCTGTAGAATATTCAATGGAATAGTCCATGGAATATTCCCAGAATATTCTGTGGAACATTCTTTTTTTAATAAAAATAAATTTTATAAAGTCAAATTTGGCCATCCTTTTACTGAAATTGGAAAACTTCAAAGATAAATATCTTCCTCATACGGCGTCGGTTTTCAGTGCCGTTCACGTCTACAGGATCGTTTTTTCGAGCTCTTTCCAGTCGATCTAGTCTGGACCAATTCTGAGCAACTTCATTTTTGAGCATTTTTCTACAAGAGACTTGATCTCCTGATCAGTAATTGGTGTTGAATTATTTTTAGAAGGCATTTAGAACACAATACTTATATATATGCTCTATAGACCTTTGGAATCACTTAAAACTAATTTTTCAAACAAGACCTATGCAATTTAAAAAAAAAATACACACCTTTTCTCTTGATTTGAGGAGCTCGATATTGAAACTGAATTCTCTCTATGAATTCAGATCTTCAATATTTGAAATGCATCCCTAAAGTAGCCCTCTAAATATTATTTCAAATTCCACAGGCCTAACCTGATTTGGATTCTTGAAGACAAAGTTATGCTCAATCTCCTACGATGACCTAATTATGGGCTGGTTTAGTAGAGTGAACTTGAACGACTTTCTACGTGTCATTGTTTCCTCCTTCGGCTCTAAAATTGATACATAGGAGACTACAGTTTGTGTAATTATAGCCAATTTTTGCATAATTTCAATCCGAGGCTTAGAGAGAGATTTATGATTTTTTTCCCGTGGTCCCCTCTTTGAGATGAAATTCGGGAGCCTGAAACTATCCTAACTTTCATAGCTCATATCACCAAATATGTTGCAAACCAATATCTCAAATTTTTACAGGAGGTTTTTTGGGATGTTGGCTTCACTCTATATAAATTTCAACTTCTGAAACTTAGTTTATGAAAAGTTATCGTGAAAATTCCATGATGACCTGGTTTAGTTGAAATTTGAGAGCCTGAAAATAACCTAACTTCCACACATCATATCTCCGAAAATGTTGCGAACCAAGATCTAAAATTTTTACATGATGTTCCTAAGGATTTTGGATTCGAGTTTTAAAAATTTCAGCTTTTGAACCCTCATAGAAAAAACGTTATAGCGAAAAATCCGCAATCACCTGTTTGGAGCAGCGAAACCCTAGAATCAAAAGCTCTCATACCAAATGTTATGAAACCAGCTCCAAAGATAGAAGAAAAGAGAAATCAATGCCTTATAAATCAGCCACTTCAAGGGGGAAACCTGCAATAAATTACATAAATTAACAATTCTTGGATGATTCAAATGACCAAAACCTCCTTTCTATATATAGGAGTCCATTTTAATATTCCAAAATTTACATGCAGCAAATTGGAATATTAAATTTTTCTAATATCACTTAGGATAATGAATAAAAGTGTGAGGAGGCCCATACACTTCAGAAATAAGGATGAAATCCCTCATAGTGTGTAAAAGGATCATAATGCCAGCTAGATATTACACTCTTGTGTGTGAACAGGGACATTTTGCATGTGGACAAGGCCAAGTTTGACCAAGTCAACAGAAGAAATGTAGGAGGAGTGGATCAGCCAATAAAAGATGCTTAATGTGAATTTGGTTCATCCTAGATAGCTATATGTGAGCTAGATTGAATACCCTTAGGTGTGAAAATGGCTAAAGCAAGTTGAAGAGGTCAACCTTGACCAAATCAAACAGCGCAGTTTAGAGGAGTGGATCTATTGAAGGCACAATGCAGTTTTGGAGGGAGATTGTTTATGTAATGGTGGAAACCCTATTGAGTGGGACCCGAGGTGAGTAGGCTTACTTATTTTATAAGGAAGAGGATATCAGCATTTGGAGGTTAGCTTATGTATTACATTTTCATGTCTGCTTAGACTTTTTCTCTCTTAGCGGTTTAGCTGGGATTGCCGGTGATGCTTAGCACTAAGGGATTCCTATTAAGGAATTCCTTCTCTTCCGTTTGAGTATCTCTCGGGCGAGATCCGATCCATCATTATTCACATCCAGAATTTGTGCGAAGATTCATTCTATAGTTCCAGCGTAGTTTCTGCAAGAGGTTGAGCTGAGTTGCTGGGTGTTGATGGGGAGGGTTAAGAAACCCACTATATGAGTTGATTTTGCACAGGAGGGAGGTTTCCTTCCATTGGAAGATTAGTTTGGAGAGTTCTTGGGTTGATATCAGATCATTGGTAGTAGGCCAACTGATGTTCATCACCTACAATGTTATTCCACTCAGGAATTGCATTATTTCTGCAAGGCACTTTTAGCAGTGATTTTTGTGGCTCTTACAGGGAGTTTTCCTGTGATTGGAGGATGAGTCCTTCCATGGGGGAAGAGATTTGTTCAGATCTATATTAGATATTTAGTCTTACAGCATTGTACACTACTGTGCTTTATTTTGCAGTGATTATTCAGTCCTACTGCTGAAAATCACATTTGTATTCAGAGTGTTTGACAAGAAACCCTTGCCAGGTTCTCTTGCATTTTGTATAAAGGAGACTAGATATCATTTTTTGAGCATATTGTTTAATAAAATATCATATCTATTTGTCTCAGCCATTTATTTACATAAAAACTCTTTGATACTGAACAGTCACTTTTTTGCAGAAATTCATATGTTGCACTCATTAGGGTTTTGGCCTCTATTAGCAATCCTAGGAGTGGGAGACCTGTTTAACCCACGTAGTTTGATTTGTTTCATCTCTATTATTGGATTTAGGTTTTATAATAATTGATCTATAGGATCCAAGAGTTAATTTTGTTATTTTATAGCACAAGTTGCTCGAACTGCGTTTTTAGTGCATGCTTGCTGAGATGTTCCAAATTAGGAATATTAGAGTGGTATTAGAGAAATATATTTGGCTCAGACTGTGGAATTCAAGCCAAATTTCTATAGGATAAATATAAAGGCCAGCATGAAGAATAGGATGAGTTTACTATCATCAATTTTCAGATCCATTAAGAACCTCTCCGAGGAGGTTAAACAAGAAGAAGAGGAAAAGAGCAGTGAAACTTTTGGAGAGTTTCAAGAGGAAGAGCCATGCAGTTCCTATGATCAGAAGAGGAGACCAATGTTGCAGAAAGCTCCAAAGCAGTGGATCATATCCTTTCCTTTTGATATGGAGGAAAAATTGTCAGAAGATGGAGGACACTTGGATCACATGATTCTAAGTGAATACCTTGTTGAGTACAGATCTCAACCTAGAGTCTTCAGGGAGACTCTAGATTTACCTCAATTCATTCATTTTGAGGAAGAAAGAAGACCTTCTGGCCAAGGGAGGATAAATGGAAATAGTTTTCTATTCTCTACTTTTGATGGGTCATCTGCAGCAAGTGTTTGGGCAAAGAAACTTGAGGCATTTTTCCTACTGCATCTAGTGGTAGAGGAAGAGGTTGTAGAGATTGCAGCGCTGCACCTAGAGGGAGAAGCAAAGATTTGGTGGGTCAGCCATTTGAGCCATTAAAGAGTGGTTACTTTTGCTGAATTTACTCAAATTTTGATTGGAAAATTTGGTGAAGGAAAATCATAGGAGAAGAATCCCTCACCATTAGTGGAAGAGACTTGTACTAGCGCTGTCACAACTGTGGGGAAGTATTCCTCAAAATCTTCAGTTGGAGGAGGAAACCTATTAGAAGGAGAAGCCCTTACAGCCATACAATATACTTCAAAATTTCATCGAGGTATGCCTAACTTTTCATCTCCTATTGTTTCAGCAAATCATATGGGGGATTGTGTACCATTACACATTGCTCATTTGGGATAGCATGATTGCACTGCGCTGTGCAATCTTGGTTTGGTCAAGGAAGGACTGAGACATCATCTTAATCGGTCACTAATGGGCTTCACACTACATGTGATGGTGGGGTGTGAATTCTTGGAGGATGAGGTGAAATTTGTCCCAAACAAATTCATAAAAAACCCTGTGTTCATCCTTGAGTTGAGACATGAGACAGCCAAAACACCATGGAGGAGATTTGCAACACTATCAAGGGGTAGCAATGAGGAGGCTTTGCCTTCAGCTCACTTGGATCCTTATGGATTCAAGATGGTCATTGGTGTGAGTTATTTTCTAAGAGATCTCCAAGGAGTTGTGTTTCAACATCCCATGAAATGCAATAAGGAAAATATCATATGGGAGGATGGTAGTCTTCTTTGGAGGAGTACCATGATGGAGAATGGTAGGAGGCATCCATTAGTGGATAAGTGGATGTGGATAGAGAACAAGAAGCTGGAGAGCTACTTTGAAATCTATGATAATGGGAAGCAAGAGGCAAAACTGCGTTGGCTACTCTTGAGAGAGTTTGGCCATCATGAGGCATATCCTTTTTCCAAGGGTATGTGGGAGGGAAGAACTTGGCAGGGTACTTGCATCATGAAGCAGCAAGGAGTGTGGATGCATTGTGATGACATGGAAATTATGTTTTCACCACATGGGTTGCATGATGGAGGTATGAGAAGGCAGCAAAGACTTATGTTTCTTTGGAGGATTGAGAGAGAGCAAGGATAGATCTGCTCTCACATTCTTCATGATGTTGCAGTAGGAGGAGATGGAAACATTATGGGAGGAGCCTTTGACTTTAAACATGTCAAAGGATGGACTTATGAGTTGGAATAAACCATATGCCAACAACGTTTTCACTTTGGAGCATGGACTTAGGGATGGATTGTTCCCAAGATAACTTCACATTTGATGCACTTGGTGGATATGGAGGATGTGAGACTGATAGAGTAGTGGATGGATTCATCTATTGTTGTAGTATGTTCTTCTTGACTTGGACTTCCAAGCATGACGAGGGGAATCTTCATGCAACATATGGTTTATTCCTCTTCATAGGAGTATGTCATACCACCATGGAGGGCTCATTTATGGATCATGTCACCATCTTACTTTCATTACATGGTAAGAATTTTGTTTTTGCATTTATTGATTGTTCAACACAATATTTTGCATGCTCATACCATTTCCTTAGAGTGCATTGCTCTACAAAGGGGAAATTTTTTCTTTAGGCTCCATGGACCAATTTTGGCAAGCTATTATGAGGGAGACAACCATCTACTATATGACATGGGGCAAGTGTTTGGTTACTCCTTGTATGCTCAGTTGATACATTCTTCCATCTACTATTCACTAGTGGACGTGATGACTTACACAACAAGCCATTTGTCAAGAAACAACTTTCCAGGCTATCTTCTATAGCTGCAATGCGGAAGACTGCGCTGTGACTACTTGGGAGACTGTTGTTACCTTCCAAAAGAACATGAAACCTTTAGTCTTTCTTTCATTATGATGCTAATCATGATCCTATTTGTTGATATTATTCTTGCTTTTATGAGGAGCATGATTGGAGGAGAAACACATGGGGTGGATGTGTTATTTGGGAGGGAGGATTCCCACATTTTCTGCATTACATGTCACAAGGGGAGCATGGGAGGAGATATGGCCACCACAGTAGAATATTTGTTCCTTTATGAGGACGGCCATGAGATGGATGGGATTCCATATGATAATGACTTCTTTTCCATCTTGTATGAGATGGTTTTGACTAGCCTGATTCACAACGTTGGGAAAGGGATCATTGGAGATCTAGTTTCCTTCTTGCCACTTGAGGGAAACCTTATTGCAGTCCAATATCAACAAACTCTCTACACTTACATTAAGTGGAGAAGAGGATAGAGTGGGGTAGGCTACTTTGTCTACCATGTTCAGAATTTCAGCCCACCTACTTTGCAGGAGATCCAGGTGGAGGATGATTTGCACGAGTTACCATTTCGAAGGGTGGCTCATTTTGTATGGTTGATAGCTTGGGGATGGAAGATTCATCTAGGGATGGTAGATCCCAGTGTGTATCAGAGCACATGCTTCAATCAGGCCTTTAGACCACCCATTATTTCCTCCATTGATATTTTACTGTCACATAATGATAGTTATTTGGGGTGTGCACCAAAAATTAGTTTGTTTACTTGGAAGATATATTGATGATGCAACACCTTGATCCTTAGAGTATTTTATCTTATGAGTTTGCTAAAGGGGGAGAAGAGGATTCTCTTCAGTTCTATCGTTGCAGTTGCTTGAGGACAAACAACATTTTGGAGCGGAGGACTATAATATTCCAAAATTTGCATGTAGCAAATTGGAAATTAAAATTTTCTAATATCAGTTAGGATGATGAATAAAAGGGTAAGGAGGCCCATCCACTTCAGAAATAAGGATAAAATACTTCATAGTGTGTAAATGGATCATAATGCCAGCTGGATTTTACACTCTCATGTGTGAACAGGGACATTTTACATGTGGACAAGGCCAAGTTTGACCAAGTCAACAACAGAAATGTAGGAGGAGTGGATCAGCCAATAAAAGATGCTCAATGTGAATATGGTTCAGCCTAGATAGCTATATGTGAACTGGATTGAAGACCCTTAGGTGTGAAAAGGGCTGAAGCAAGTTGAAGAGGTCAACCTTGACCAAATCAAATAGCACAATTTAGCAGAGTGGCTCTAATGAAGGCACAACGCAATTTAGGAGGGAGATTGTTTGTGTGATGGTGGAAACCCATAGAGTGGGACCCAAAGTGAGAAGGCTCACTTAGTTTATAAGGAAGAGGATGGAAGCAATTTGGAGTTTAGATTATGTACTACATTTTCATTTCTTCTTAGACTTTTTCTCTCTTAGCTGTTTAGCTAGGATTGTCGGTGCTGCTTAACACTAAGGGATTCCTATTTAGGAATTCCTTATCTTCACTTTGAGTAGCTCTTGGGAGAGATATGATCCATCACTATTCACATCCAACATTGGTGCCATGCTTGATTCTATAGTTCCAGTGCAGTTTCTGTGGGAGGTTGAGCTGAGTTGCTGGGTGTTGATGGGGAGGGTTGAGAAACCCACTGTCTGAGTTGATTTTGCACAAGAGGGAGGTTTCCTTCCATTGGAAGATTATTTTGGAGAGTTCTTCAGCTGATATCAGATCATTGGTAGCCATCCAACTCATTTTAATCACCTACAACTTTATTCCACTAGGAATTGTGTTATTTCTGCAAGGTAGTTTTAACAGTGACTCTTGTGGCTCTTACGGGGAGTTTTCCTGTGATTGGAGGATGAGTTCTTCCATAGAGGAATACCTTTGTTCATATCTACATTATATCTTTAGTATTACAACCTTGTACACTCCTATGGTTCAGTTTGCAGTGATTATTCAGTCCTACTGCTAAAAATCACATTTGTATTCAGAGTGTTTGACAAGAAACCCTTGTCGGGTTCTCTTGCATTTTGTATAAAGGAGACTAGATCTTATTTTCTGAGCATATTGTTTGAAAAAATATCAGATATATTTGTCTCATCCATTTATGTACATAAACCCTCTTTTATACTGCGTAGTCACTTTTATGCAGAAATTCATATGTTGCAGTGATTGGGGTTTTGGCCTCTTTTAGCAATCCTAGGTGTGGGAGACCTGTTTAAACCAAATACTTTGATTTGTTTCATCTCTATTCTTGGATTTAGGTTTTATACTGATTGATCTACAAGATCCAAGAGTTAATTTTGTTATTTTATAGCACAAGTTGATGGAACTACGTTTTTAGTGCATTCTTGTTGAGTTGTTCCAAATTAGGAATATTACATCCATGGGGACACCATGTAATCCTATCCAACCTATAATTTAAGCACAAAATAATAACAATATGGGGGTTACAGGGGTACAATAATAAGAATAATGGGGTTACACTAACAACAATAAGCGGTTATACTAGTAATATAGGGACCTAACATATTGTCAATCTACCGTTATTTAAAAAAAACTAGGAGACTCCAATTCATTCTCTAGAAGAATTGGGTGGACCTATATTGCAACTCTTGCAATATCCCGTTTCGGGGATATCTCTAAAACACGACAAACTCCAACCAGAGATAGACTGGGAGGGAATTTAACGTATATTCTGCCTCTGATAAAGTATGAGATATAGAGTCTACCTAGACCTTTCCAGACTCTATCTATAGATCTGCTTGAAGAATCCCACTCAAAAGCTCTAATACCACTGTAATATCCGGAAATGGATTTCTCAGCAAACCATGCCTGAAAAATGCATTATTCAGGAATGTGTGCCTCAGATATCATAATAATTGTTGAAAAATACTCAGAAACCCACTCCAAATACTTCAGCAACCTTTACTTAGCTTTTATGGGCAAAAAGGTGGGGAAAAGTGAGGATTTTGGCCCTAAAATGAGTGTATAAGAAAATATGCGTACAATTAACGGTCAAGGTTTTCGAATATGTTATATTAGGGCATGAGGGATATGCATGTCCAATTTCAGAAAAAAAAAAAGGTGTTTTACTAAGTTAAACAGTTACTCCTTCCCGACTAGTCAAGAAAAACCCTGATTTCCCATGACTTTGAGTATGCAGAAATTTACTGAAGCAAGGGAAGCATATTTTCTGAAGGTATAAGATTTAAATCAATATTAAAAATCATAGAATTACTTTCATAACATGGAAAAGGAATTAAGAAAGGTTAAACAACAGTTCAACATAGAAAATCCCTTGAGATTGAGGTGCTGCAAGACAAGAGAATGATCTAGAAACCCTTCATCGTTTTCTCCAGGAGTTTTGAGACAAGAAGATGAATATATATAGCCAATAATTGTGTATAACAGCAAGAGAGTGTACAATTGTTGAGGAAACAACCTCTCAATAAAAGAAATGCAAGCCTCAATAATACATGTACATGGAAATGCAAGAACACTGCTATTTCTGCATAAAACCAGGCTATTTGGATGCATTATATGATAGAATTCTGCTCCAAAATGATGTCAATACATGGATATGACAATATATGTCCCAAATACAATAGGGGAGCAAAGCCTCTAACCCTTAGAAACAGTAATACATCAATCCTCCAAGGGATTGACTGAAATACACAAAATAGCCAAAATGTCGGAGTTGCTGGGTAGCTGTTGCAACTCAAATCTGGAACTCAATAAAGAAGGCTGAAGATGATGAACAAACTGAAGTAGACCTCCTCCAATGGATCTCCAAATTGGAAGGTTGATCCTTACACTTGAGATCTTACCCTCAAATCAATCTGCAAACCCTCATTGCAGTTACACCATGGAAATAACGCAGTCACTAAGAGGGACTGAGTAGTGAGTGGAATAGAACACTTTGGTCAAGTGCCAAGATCTGCAAATCAGCTTTAATGTCTTCCAATCTAATCCTCCAAAGGGAAGAAAGACTCCCCCCCGTGAAAAAAAGAGAGAAGGAAGAGGTGTTGTGAAGTCTCCACGGCAACACCCTACAACACAGTATTATGCTGCTACAGCAATAACGCTATACTGGAGGATGATGCTGAAAAAATAACCTTTCCTGATCAGGCACTCGAAGTCCCCCGGGGCTAAGGGCGAGATCTCCGACCAGAGACACTCAGTGCACTAAACAATGTTGCAGACTAGTTAAACAATCAGCGTGCTCAAGAAGTCGAGATGACCAACTCAATATCATAAACATATGCGTGAATGGAAATAGCTCTCCTCCCCTCCATTTATATAATAATTAGAGACTCCTCATGGGCCCTTCCTCTAGAAGCTTCCCTTCCTCTAGAAGCTTCCCTCCTATGTAGTGTTTTCCAACTCATACCCTGCGTTGGTTGACTTGGTCAAACCTCTTTGCAAATATCTCCTTTCACACATGAGGGTGTGAAATATGGTTCCATGGCTGATCCCTTTTCATACTAGAGGGATTTTATTTATTTTTTTATTATATTTGGGCCTCCTTACCCAATTATTCATCTCCTAAATGAGTTTAGACAAAATTTAATGTTCCAATTTATTGAAGAAAAATTTGGAACATTATAGTCCTGCCCTCCCAAATGTTGCTTGTCCCCAAGAAACTGCAAGGATAGAACTGAAGAATCTCCACTCAAGGCATGGATTCTGGAATATAATGAGGAACATCTCCCTCATGCGGATCCTCCATCCCCAAGAAATCATCCAAACAAAATGAGCCACCTCCCAACAAGGCAACTCTTGAAAATATCCTTCCACCTTAAGCTCTCGTAATGAAGGTGGGATGAAAATCTGAACTTGGAAAGCATCATAGCTTACATCATGTTTTCCTTTTATCCACTCATGACAATTGTAGAGTGTATGCTGATCCTGGGCTGCAAAATTATTGCCCTCCAATGGCAAAGTGAAGAAAAATTCCTCCAAAGAAGGCTTCTCCAACAATGAAGAACAAGCTCGCCCAAAACAATCCATCCATGAATAATAGGACATGGTCATCATGGAACATCCTAATGAGAGGTTTACTAAAGGTTTTACATGATGATACATGATGCAAACAATTTCTCACAAGGATATAGCATAGTCTCATCCACTGCAACTTCAGAAAATTACATGGCAAGTAATGTCCATGATTCATCACATCTACTAAAGTATAGTAAATGGATGAATGTAAAACAATAATACCTGATCAAGCACTTGCACATGGTTGTACAATGGATGAATATCAATCTTATGGCCCACCTCAAAAGAGAATAAATATTTGACTGTGGTGGCCATATCTCCTCTCATGCTCCCATTAGAACATGTAGTGCAAAAATTGTCAGAATTCTTCCCACTCAAGGACACATCCAGCTCATGTGTCTCCCTCATAATCAAGCCTCCCATACAAATCTGAAATATGTCAGCAAATTAAGACATGATGAGCAGCAAAATAAAAAAAATGCTGAAGGTTACAAGTGATGCAAGAAGGTACCAACAAATTTCCCAACAGTTACTCCCTTTATGTGTACTTATTTTTTATTTGTTAAATAAATTATTCTTTCATGGTTTGAAAAAAATTCTCAATTCCTTAAGAGGAAGGTAAGGGATTTGTTGAAAATTAGAAACTCCATTTGAAGTCAAGGGGAATGAAATGAAGGGTATTGAAAAATTGCAAAGGAAAAAAATAAATTAGGAAACTATGATATATGTGCTAGCATGTTATATTCTAAAGGATTAAAAATATTTTTGGCTCGAGGCATTCATAATACAATGCTTTATAGTCATCAAATAAATGTAAAATTTTTAGTCATTTTTAGAATGGTTCAAGATATGAATGGAAAACACACTTATTTCAACCATATCTAATTGTTAACATTGACTTATCAATGGACCTTCATCAGGATGTCATACTACTTCGAAGAAAAGGGAGTAAATATCTCACCTACTTTCATTAAACGAGGATCCTTTCCTAGGTCAGGATAAGAATCCATATGTTTCTTCAGGTCCAAGTCTAAATACTCAAAAACTAGATAGAGATTATTTGCACTATTGATAAAATCTTGCAACGTACAAATAATGAAAATAAAAATGTGAGAAAATAATAAGCGTATAAATAACAAACAAAAATTATAGGAAAATTATCGACATTCATCTATTATACCTTGCACAAATTGAGAGAAATATTATTTATCATTTAAGTTGTAAGAGTAGCCTCTTCCAAGAAGTTTAAATAATACATTCACACAAAACTTTCAGAATAAACGTATGTGATATGTTTATGATAAATCACTAAAGGAATTGTTATTGGTGAACAATGAGAAACTTCAATCAGGAGTAGGAAAAAAAACGAAGAAAATACTCTACACTTTCAAAACTCTAGAAACCTCTTCCCATTATAGAAATGATTGTTTCCTCTTAGTATCCATCATCTTATTTCCAGTTTTTGACTGAATTATAAAAAAATTACGACTTTTTCCTTTACCTATAAAACATCTTTCTTGTCCATAGATTCTTATATCTCTCGTCAAATCAAAACTAAATTCATAACAACACCACAAATTCTTTGGAGAAATCATTTGAAAACCATGGCCAAATTTCACATCACTATAGGAAGGGATCCAAGAACATTGATAATCACCTCTCCATAGTTACTACAACCTATTGTGTTGTGTTCTACTTCCAACAATATAAACAATTAAGATATGAGAAATAATTTAATACAATAAGATAAACTACTCAAATATGAGCATTAATTTAAAACACTCATATGGGGCATCAACGAACATTAGAAGAGTCTTGCACCATAAAAAAGAGAATATATAATATTTTTAATAAGATTAACTTGAAGCTACTAGATACCCAATAGAAAACTTTTAATCACAGTAACTAAAATTAAAAATTAAAAACGAATTACACATAATAGAAATTTAATCTCGAAACACAAATTATTTTACAATCATAAACTAACGCTACTTTTTAAAGTATAAAGGTTACTTAATCCCCATTAAATTTGAATTATTTTAATAATTCACAGAGAATAAATTTGACTCATATGTCTAGACAATGCATTCTCCATTTCGTAGAACCTATAATAGCATAGCTATATTTGACAATATCGAAAAACAATGCGATAATAATAAGAATAATAATAAATCTATTACCTAATAGTCAAATTTGGAAACGATCATCAATTAATGTTAACCTATAAACATCTTAGTCAAAATTAATCCACATTTGCTCATAATGCACTTTGGGGCATTCATTTATAGAGTAATAAATACATAATACACATTTAAGCTAGATGAAGAAAATAAATTAGCATAAAATTAGACACTTTACAAGTTTATTTCAATATGAGAAAAATTTGATCCAAGTGTGCCCCACTGAATAAATTTTTTCAAATGTAGGCCTAAGGAGGAGAATATAAAGAGAGAATATATAACAAACTAGGATTACCTCTAGAGGCACACTAAATCATACCCTACAGGCTCTATCGAAAGTCAATTATCAAATATCGAACTAGGGATGTTTGTTCAAAGATTCAACCTTGTTTATCACTACTAATAAGATCAATAAATGGAATTGTTGGACATTGGTTGATTGTGTTACTTTTTTTATTGATGGAAACAAAGGTCAATGGTGATCCATTTATATCTGCAAGCTTATGATAGAGAAACATCATTGTAGAAGGCTTACTGAAAAGCCATAAAATGATGACTATGGTGGTTGGGAGCCCAATATTTCAAGCACAAGAAGAAGAGGAGATTTTGAAGTCACTTTAGAGGAAGAAAATTTACTCCAAGTATACATCATAACCTTCTTATTGGAAATTTCTTTTGAAGATATTTCCAACAATATGCAGAAGTTAAAAATGGGATCCTATATCAAAATATATGGTATGCTAAATATTTAAGGATTTGGAGCCATGTGAAGGATGAAATATCGGAGGTCAGAGAATTGAGACATCGAGATATAAAAATATCGTAGGACTGGGATATAAGACATCACAGGTTGGAGAATATCAACATATTGGAACCTCATAATAAAGAGCACATCGAAATATCATAGGTTCGGGATATTGGAACATTGGAGGTCTAGGATATCGAGATATCAGAGGTCTGAGATATGTGAAAATTCAAGGTCTAGAACATCAGAACATCAGAATATCAGAACTTCATGACATAGTTATTTTAATAAGTTGCGATATCGAGTTTGTCTGATAGTATTAAAAGTTTCGATAAATTTCTAAGATCTATTAACAAAGGTTTTGGCTGGAAAAACAACATCTCATGGCCCCTCTTTTTCTCATCTGATAGGACAGATGGAAACATGAGATTGGCTATGAGAAGCTGAAGTGAAAGATGGATTTAGCATTATTGGGTGGCATAGTGGGCCAAATCTGGGTGACACGTTCCATCACTATGGAGGCGCCATGCTGGGTGATGAAGCAACCATGATGTCATATCAGGGCTCGACATATCAGAGATGATGGACGTCATAAATTCTGAACAAATTCCTTACGAAGAAGGTTTCGATGGAGGGGATTTTATGTAACGTTTGCACTTGGTCATGGGTAAGTCCAGAAATCTAAAAGTACAAATAAAATACAAAAGGAGAGTCTCCCTTGGGAGGAGCTTGAAGGCTTTAGGATATAAGCTCTAAGCCCCTGACCACAGGTCATCATCCCATGGAGAGGTAGTGCTAAAAGAGAATGGAAAAGGGAACCAGGGATATTGGCGATGTGAAATATCAGAACATTTTTCCTTTGAAAGCTACGATATGGTTTTCTCTGATGGTATAGATCTATGGAGTGAACACTCTAATATTACAACAGATAGGTGTATTCAAGGACATATGGGTCAGTAGAGAAGTAAATACATGCATAGTAGAGTTGGCTCATGAAAATAATGGCAACAATAGAGATTTCTTGGTAAAGACAACAAGGATCGTGATTACACAATTTTACTTTAATGAAGTCTATCTTAATCCCTAGAGTAAGGCAACTCTAAATGTCTTGGGCATGCCTCAATGAATTAAATAGAGTGTAGAGTATCCATGTTGAAGTACAGTCCAGTCCTGAGAGACTATGAATAATCATGGAGAACCTAATTGGAGAATGCAAGGTGGAATGAAAATTTATTTCTTAGTAAGAATAAGTTCTTAAGAACTCATTCCTATGATTAATTATATAACAAAATTCAATGGGTAGACAGAAAGGCAACAATGAACTTCACGAAAAGAAGCACTTGATTGCTATGTGCACCAATGTAAGGGATAATACTGATTAGTACATAACAATGGAATAAAACTATGAGAAGTATTTTTTGTAAGATAGAGCAAAAATAATATTGTAAAGTTTGTTGTGTGTAGAGTGATGTGGGAACATTGTTGGTAGTGCAGGGTGAGGGATAGTGAAAAATGAGAGCTTTGGGATATGCAACAGAGCATGTGTTGTGAGACAAAAGAGTTCTTATCACATGTTATATTGAGGAGAATACAAAAAGTGTGGTTGTGAAAGACTTCATGAGTCAATGGTTCAACGTCGAACCATGAGCATAATGAAATTTTGTGACATAGTGGGTTGGTATTTATCTTATCTGTAAATGCCTCTATTTTCATTTTGAAAATTTTATGAAATAGTAGAAAAGGGGTAACAACAAGTGGTTTCTTGCATTAAAATAGGTTGGTGCCTCTTGAAAAGTTGTTGCTTGCTATTCTTAAGAGGTTGCTGCCTCTTGGGAAGTTGGTGCTTCCTAACCTAAGGGGATTGGTGCCTCTAGTGAATGGGTGCTCATAAACAAACTGATGTAACTAAGTGGGTGCTTAGTTTAAATCTTAAAACAACAACAAATTTGTGGATTTTACCCTTTGGTTTTCCACGTGAAAAAATGCATGTGCCAATGTGTGTCTATATGTGCTGATCTTGAGAACTATTGTTGAACAAATGAATGATGATCGTGTAATGCTTAATTATTTAGGAATGAATAATTTCATGAATATAAAATGGTAGAGTGACAAACTAACGACATATTCAAAAATAAAATTTAACTAATCATACAATTAATGATTCACCCCCCCCACCCCCACCCCACCCACCCACCCCGCCCCGCCCCCCTTGATAATTCCTTATTCCAACAATTGGTATCATAGCCAAGTTTTCATCAGAACCATTCTAAACACTGTAAGGTAGATGTATAAGGAACTATGTCAAGGAAAGATAACAAAGAGGCTTCTTGAAGCAAAATACAAGTCTTTTATGGGACAAAAATTTCATTTTGGAAGGCAAGGATGGAATCATACCTGGTGTCATTGGGTGTAGATGTGTGGACCTCAATACTGGTAGAATATAATGTCCCTGATGTTCCTCCCACTATTGCAGATGATAATAACCTAAATGGAAATAATTCTAAAGCCGCGAATTTTATTCTATTTGATCTTAGTCAATCAAAACTTCTAAAATTTATGTATTTTAAAACTACTAAGGAGGCGTGGGCAAAGCTCTCCTACTGTTACAAAGGGTATGATAAGATCAAGAAAGCCCAACTACAGACCTTGAAAATGAGGTTTGAGAGTCTAAAAATGGGGAAATATGAGAGTATTGCATAGTATTTCCTTATGGATGATGAAGTGAATAATATGATTAGAGCACTAGGTGAAGAAGTTGAGGAAGAAATGGTTGTAAAAAAAAACTTCAGATCTCTCCCCATGATATTTAATGCTAAAGTCTCAACTTTTAAAGAGATGCCTAATTTGAAATATATCAATATGGACCAGTTGCATGGTAATCTCACTTGCTATGAGATGAGAGTTGGAAAGGAGAAGTCAGGACCAAATGAAGGAGCATTTAAAGTGTCCAAAAAGGGAAGGGAGTTGAAAAAGCATCAAGAATTATCTAGCTATGAATAAGATCAGGAGTTGGAGTAGTTTCTGAGTAGACTAAAGTGTGGCTCAGGAAAATATAAAGGGAAGTTTCCCTTTAAATTATTTGATTGCGGTAGAGTGGGACATTTTTTTCATCTAAGTTCCCCTATAAAGAAAGTACTGAAAATTAATATGGTCTGATTCCACGAAACAAATCTCATAATCAGCAGAAGAAAATATTATGCAAGAAAAATGGTTTATACTCTAAAGAAGATAGTTCTATAAAAGAGTTAGATAGGCAGAACTCTTTGGAGGATGATTTAGATAAGTATCTTCTTATGGCCCTTGGAATAGAATCTAAGAAACATAGTATTTTTTACTTTAAAGAGGAGGAAGAATAAGAAGAATAGTTGACCTTGAAGGTGAAATCATTAGTGCCCTTGATGGGTTAAAGAAAGAATTTAAAATGAATAAGTTTATAAAGGAACAGTTGCAACATGGTGAAGAAGCTATATATAACTAAGCTAATGACGATTTTTCTTACCAAAAATAAAAACTTGAAGAGGATATAAAGAACAAGAATGGTCTGGTTATTCTTTTAGAAGAAAAACAATTAGCATGCAAGAAATTGGAAGAAGAGAACAAGAAGTTAAGACAAGAGATTCTCAAGGTAAGAAAGAAAACAATATCAAGAACGTGTAAGGACACCTTTCTGTCCTTAAAATTTGAATTAGAAGAATGAAAGAAAAAATAAGAAGTACTTCAAGATCTAATCGATGAATTGGAAGAAAATTGTCAAAGTCTTGAGGCAGAGATTATCCCTATAAGAATGGATCTAGAAGAATGGATGATCAAGAGAGGTCTAAACAAGAAGTTCGCTAAAGGGACACAAAAACTAGATCAAATTCTAAATAGCGAAAGGCCCTTAGAAGTCAAAAAGGCCTACGATACTCAGAGGAACAATATTATTCCATAAGGAAGATGAAATTCAGGTTTGCAAGATTCAAACAATCACATGGTTATGAAAAGAGGTATTGAGAGAAAATAAATGAAAATAAAAATGCAAAAGGACAAATAGGATATCATCAATAGAAAATATCAACTAGGCATCCAAGTTACTCTCATGCACAAACACATAATAATTTCAAAAATATATATTCCTATTTATTTCATGGTAATTTTTATAAGTGTAAGATCTTTCGACACAAATTTTTTTATTGTAGAATGATCCAAGTTGAAAGAGTTGAAAATATTAGATATAATAAATTTCAGAATTTTAAATCTCCAAAATCTTCTATCATAAATCAGAATGTCATCTCCCCCTTGCTAACTGAAGTAGAATGCTTCAAATTCAATAATTTTTGGCACAAATCCACTTAGTGCAGATGTAGCTTTCAATACGTATCTAAGTCACAAAATTTCAAAAAAATAGCTATCCAAAAGGATAAGGGGAGATGGAAATAGAAGAATAAGAAGAGCATGAAGTGTGGACATTACTTATTAGCTCATAATCAAGAAAAAAAATGGTATGTGGATAGTGGTTGTTCCAAACATATGACCAGCGAAAAAAGTAAATTTTTTTCGCTGAAGGAAAATGATAGAGGAAACAATGTCACCTTTGGAAACGATGATCCAACAAGAATCAAACGTAAAGGTGTAGTAAGTCTTGATCCAAATACATAAGCGCAAAATTTGCTATATGGAGAAGGTCTCAAGCAAAAGCTTCTTAGTGTTATCCATATGTGTGATAATCACTACGATTTCACCTTTTGATCAAAATAATATGAGATCTGCAACATGAAGAATGAAAAAAAGTTCGAAGGGAAATTAGAACCCACAATAATATATATGTTTTCGACGATTCTAGGGTCAACTACTATTTTAAAAAAAAAGTGAAGAAAAATTGTGGCTTAAGAGGGTAGGGCATATGAATTTTGATAGTTTGGTAAAACTCAGTAAGATGGGAGCCGTGAAATTACTAGCAAGACTATCAAAGAATGATAACTCCATCTATAAGTAATGTTAGTTCTGAAAATAGACCAGGACCCATTTAAACAAAAAAGAGTTTTTCTCATCCAGAACTTTAGAGCTCATTCACATAAACATATGTGGCCCAACTAGAAGAATTACCTTAAAATGGGAAATGCACTTCATTATGCTCATTGACTATTTCACTAGAGCCACTTGGATTGTGCTCCTAAAAGAAAAAGCAGAAGAATTCAACAATTTAAAGAAGTTTGAGGCTCAAGTAGAAAATGAGAAATACTTGAAGATAAAATTCTTAAGCTCATACAAAGGAGAAGAGTACATATCAGGAGAGTTTTATGAATTATGTAAAGAGTATGGAATTAGAAGGTAGTAATGTGTTCCCAAAACTCCTCAGAAAAATGGAGAGGTGGAGAGGAAGAACATGATTTTTTAGGAAATTGGTAGAGAAATGTTGGATGAAGGAGGTGTGTTGCACATGTTCTTGGCAGTATCCACACAAGCGCTAGTATATCTTTCCAACAGAACTCAACTCGGGCATAATAGTAATAAAACTCCCTCTAAGTTGTCGAAGGGAAGACCTGCATTAGTTAAACATCTACAAGTTTGGAAGTAAGTTCTTCATCAAAATAAATGATAAGAATATTGGAAATTTTGACTCTCGTGTTGATGAGGGAATATTAGTTGGGTACTCTATATGGAGCAAAGGATTTAAATTTTATAACAAGCAGACAAAGAAGATTGAGGATGGCATTGATGTAATAGTGGATGAGATGGTCGGAGAACCTAAATCCTCTAGGGTAGAGATAAACACTAAGGATGAAGCAAATTTAGATATGTGGGGCTCGGAAAAAGAAGAAACAAGATGATATTGCAAATAGGAGAAGTAAAACATGACCTAAAAGCCAAATACACCCTCCAGGTTTGTACAAAAAGAGCATCCTGAAAATTCAAATATCGGGAGACCAAAGAAATGGTGTTCGTACCCAGAGAAAACTCATTGGTAGTCAAATCTAGGCAAATATAGCTCTACTATCACAAATTGAACCCAAGCATCACAATCGAGCATGTGAGGACAAATTCAGGGTGAATGCAATAAATTAGGAACTTCACCAAATTGAAAAGAACGATACTTGGGAGTTGGTTCCATGAAATAGAGAGAAAAATGCCATTGGGACCAAATCTGTTTTCAAAAATAAGATGAATGAACAAGGTCAAGTAATAAAAAACAAGGCTTGATTAGTCTCTAAAGGATATACCAAGATAGAGGAAATATAGTTTGAGGATACCATTGCACCAACAGATAGACTAGAATCAATCAATTATTTTTTATCATTTTCTAGTCACAAGAACATAAAAGTATATCAAATGGATGTGAGGTATGCTTTTATAAATGGATATATCATGGAAGAAGTTTACATTGAGAAACCAGAAGGGTTTATGCTCACCACAAATATTTCCAAACTGAAAAGGCTCTATACGGACTCAAACAAGATCCAAGAGCTTGGTACGAGAGGCTCGATAAATACCTTTACCAGCAAGGTTTTAGAAAGGGCACTATCTATAGTTATTTGTACAGAACGGCTGAAGGTGACCATCTACTAATTATAGTGGTGTATGTGGATGACATAATATTTGGAAATAGCATGGAACAATTGGGGCATAAATTTACATAATATATGTAGACAAAGTTTCAAATTTCAATGATTGGAGAATTTTCCTTCTTCATGGGACTATAAATATCTAAATCTCAAAAAGGATTATGTACCTCCCAATCCAAATACCTCTAAAAAACTCTCAAAATATTTGGGTTGGGAAATTGCAAACTAGTAAGCACACCCATGGTTAAAAGTTGCAAATTTTCCAAAGAATATGTGACACCTCTAGTAAATCAAATATAATACAGATGAATCATAAGAAGCTTATTGTATAATACATCAACAGGGTTAGATATCATGCAGGTCGTAGGACTTTAGGCAGTATTTTAGGCTTTCGATCCTGAAATTCATGTTGTTGCAGTCGAGAGAATCTACAAATATCTTCACGGGACAACATAATACAAGAAGTGGTATGTTAAAAGAAAATAACTTAATTTGGAAGCCTAAACTGATGTTTATTGGAATGGAAGCCTTGATTAAAAGAAATCATTTCATGCACAACCTTCTTCTTGGGGAGATGCTTAGTGTCATGGCATGCATCAAACAATCCTCCATGTCTTTATCAACTACTGAAGGAGAATATATTTTTGCTTCCACCTGCTACACGCAGATTTTATGGATGAAGTATAATTTGAAGGATGTGAAGGTAGAGTTGAATGATCCTATTCCAATAATTTGTGAAATACACATGCTATTGATATCTCTAAAAATATAGTCATGCATTCGAAGACAAAGCACATCCCATCCAAATTTCATGTTTTAGTCGAACAATTTATAGCCAATGTGGTCAAACTTGAGTATGTCACCACTAAAGAACAAATGGAATATATATTTACCGATCTAGTGGCAAGAGAACCATTTGAATATCTCAGGCAGCAGATAGAAGTTGTGACTCCTCCCTCCAAATCGATTCATTTTGGTAAGGGGTTGAAATTACTCAGCATGTGGGAGTCATGGGATAGTATACTGCAATCATTTAAGGGAAGTATTCAAGAAAAATATGTGAGAATACCATGCCTAGCTTGAGGAGGAGGTTATGGTGCTGCCATCAAAGCCAAAGGGGGAGATTTTTTAACGCTAGGTGACTATGTTGGCATTCGCATTGATGGAAACAAGAGTCAATGGTGATCCATTAATATGTGCAGGCTTCTGGTAGAAAATCATCATAGTAGTAGCCTTATTGAAAAGCTATTAAATGATTCCTATGGTGGTTGGGTGCCCAAAATTTCAATCGCAAGAATCAGAAGAGAGTTTGTAGTCACGTTAGAGGCTAAAAATGTGCTCCATGTATACATCAGACCCTACTCATTGGAAAGTGCTCTGGAAGAGATTTTTAACAATATGTAGAAGTTCAAAAATGGGCTCCTAGATCAAAATATATATTCTGCTAGATATTCAAGAGTTTGGAGCCTTGTTAAGGATGTGTTGTGGTAAAACCCAACCCCCCCATTTTCTACTTATGTACTTCAAATAATGGGGACCCTTTCTACAAAATTTTTTGCTAAACACCATTTAGGATTTTCAGTAAGTTAATTATTTTTGCAATTTTGTCATTTTTCATTTTTATCGGATTTCTATTTGGATTGTTTTGAATTTGGTTTTTAATAAGCTTTCCAATGATACTTGTTTCACTTCATTTAGTGAATTGGTTTGTAAATGGCACTTCCTATAGGTTTTGATCATTTTATCACTTGGGTTAAAAAATGTATGAAGTGTACCAATATTTTAATTCTCATAGTTAAAATCTTCATTCATTGTAAATATTAACTCTTATTCAGGTATTACTAACATCTTTCTTTTTTCATGAGTGATCCTACTAAATGACCCAGCCAAATTATAGAGCATTTAGAAAACACATTTTTTCGGGATTTTGGTAATTTATCATAATTTGGATATTTTTAAAAATGAAATTCCAAACTCAAAACTCATAATGCCAAAGTGGTTGTAGTTCATTTTTTAGAATTATTAATTACCAAATCAGTGGTTGTAGTTTAGAATTGGAAAAACTCACTATAAGTGGTCCACAATTTGCTTTATATTTTTTAACTTGACTACTTTAAAAATCCTGGACCCCAATTAAAATATATAAAAACCCAAAAATAATTTTCATGCGAATGAGATATGCGATTCGAAGTGGCTTTTATGTGAGGTGTTAAAATCTTTATCATAAAGTTCTAAAACTTCTAGTGACTCCCACTCACATCGCCCTCCACTTCACCTCCACTCCTTATCTCTCGAGCCACTCCTTGTCTCTCCACATATAATACTCTCCCTCACCCTTATAACTCACATTCACTCAGCTTTCGTCATCCCTTCTCTCTCTCACACGTGTTGTGTAGTACATATAATTTTTTAATTATTAATTAAAATATATTATATTATATTATATTATAATTAATATCATATTTTAATTATAATTTTAATATAATTTAAATTATAATGTTAAGATAATATTTTAATATTCTAATTAATCAATAAATCATTTTTTATTTAGTTTAATTCCGTTCACGATTAATTTATTATTAATTAAGATTAATAATATAATTAAAATTAATTAGTATTAATTAATTAAAAAAAACTGTAATATAATTTATGATTAGAAATTAATTAAAAAATTCTGATTTTTAGCTCAAGTAACACAAATTTCAGAATTCTGGAAATTTTAATATACCAACTTTGGAAGCTCAGAAATGGCGTTTACTTGGCCAAATGAGGCCCAAGATAGCTCATTACATAGATAAAATCACACAAAACATTTCTAAAGTTGTCTCATTTCTATATTTGATAATTTATTGGGTCTAAAATTCAGCAGAAGATCAAACTCCAAATTTTTAAACAAAATCAATTTTCTAAGTTTTATTTTCTGCATTTTAATTTTCCCACATCTTCTTCTAAGAGCAGATCCATTCGTCAATGATATCCTTGACCAATTATATCATCATAGGAATCAATATAAATATTATATTTAATTTTAGATTATTTATTTAATTATGTTTTGACTGGATTTATTTTTATTCAAGATTTGACATTTCTTATTTTATTTTTACATTTTAATTTAGTTTTTTATTTGTTTTTGCGTAAAACAGTTGAAGAGATAAGAATAAGAAGATATCGATCAATGAGAAGGCTCCAACAATTGAAGAATATTATTTTAAGCCAATGAAAATTTATTGAGTGGAACTACTCTTCAACAAACTTCTTATTGAGAATTCTTTTGTAAGTATTATAAATAGAAGATTGTAGAATGTAGAAAAAGGGATCCCCTTCTCTACAATTCTAGAGTTATTCATGGCACTATTGTCTAGAGGATTTAGAGGTGTAGGGTGGGAGGAGAGGAATCTCAGATCTAGAGATTATTGAGGTTTTTATTTTACATTCTAAGTTATGTATAATGAACAGAGTCTTGCACTACTGTAGCCCTGATTTTGAAAGAAGAAGTTTACGCATTGTAAAATATTGTTAGAGACTGGAGCTGGAGAAATGGACTTAATAAATTGGTATTTATAATACTATTATTTTAAATGATGGTTTCATTTTATGCTAACAAGAATGTGTCAATTTACTCTCATACTTCTGCACTTTCATCGGTATGAGTAATTTTCCTCAATTTTATGTCATTATTTATCTTTACTCTTATGGGCTAAATTATGATTTACGAGTAACTATTTACTCAGAAATATGTCTTATAAAATTTATTTATTGAATAGTTATACTTTGTGAACTATTTCTGCATTTTATTGTTTAATTATTCAAGTTACTAATTAAATGATAAATATCATTTTGAGAACTACTTCATGAGTGTTGTTGATGGATTATTTCAGTTAAGACGTCTCTAGGTAGGATGTGTTTGGTATTCACAATGTTAGTTAATTGAACTACTTCGTTAGATTGATATTCATTTAAAACAAACATATTTAAATCTCAAATATTTAAAACATCTTGCTCTCAGTTTGGATAGATCTATATCCGCCTAACTAAGATAGGATTAAAATAGTTCATTTTTTCTCGCATCTTAGAATAATTTTGCATTTAGATTAAATTCTACATGTTTAAAAATTCCTCTTCACAAAGAGGCAAAGTTTTAGTTGTGGCTTGGCTAAACCCAAATTAACTTAAAGATCAATTTCTTTTCCGATCGGAAAGAAAAATTATTGATGAATCTTTCCCATTGGTAAATCAAAGTCATATTTTAAGGCAATGGATATTGAGAGAAGGTAACTGGACCTACTTAAACGAGTAGGAACCACTATTCGAAATGGAAGAGGAGTTGATTTAAGGTCCTAACTGGGTGGTCATCCCCCATGTTGTTACAGTAAATTTCCAGGCCTCGACAGGATGAAATATCGAAGGTCGAAGCATCAAGACCTCGAGATATCAGAATATCGAAGGAACGAGATATCATAAGATGAGAGGTTGGCCAATATCGACACATTGGAACCTTAGAGAAAAAATCACATCAGAATATCGAAGGTTTGGGATATCAGAACATCAGAGGTCCATGATATCAAAATACCAGAGTTCCAGCATATCAGAACATCGAAGGTCCAAGATATCGGGAGATCATAGGTCTAAGATATTGGGATATCATAAGTCCAGGACATCGGCGCATCGAAATATCATAACTTTAGGATACTGTTTCTTCAAGAAGTTATGATATCCACTCTATTTGATAGTGTTAAAAATGGTGATAAATTCCTAAGAGAAATTAAGAAAAGTTTTGGCTATGAAGCCAAGGTCTGGCGGGTCCTCTTCTCTCTCCTATGACAGGACACATGTTGGCATGAGATTGGCTTCGAGAAGTGGAAGTGGCAGAAAAATTAAGCATTATTGGGTACCCTAATGTGACAAATCTAGGTGACACATGCCATCATAATGGAAGCACTACATGGAGTGACGAAGAAACCATGATTTCATATAAAAGGTTGGCCTATTGGAGATGATAGACCTCATAAATTCTCCACAAATTCCTTATGAAGAAATTTCTGATATAGGAGCTTTGATATAATGTTGGCACTTGGTCATGTGTAAGTCCAAAACACCAAAAGTGCGGAGAAAATAAAAATGGGGAGTGTCCCTCTGCAAGAGCTTGAAGGATTTAGGATCTAAGAATTAATCCCTCGATCACAATTCACGGTCCCATGGAAAATCAATGCTAAATAAACTAAAGGAAAATTCATCCAAGGATATCGGTGAAGTGCAATATGATAATGTTTCACCTTTGAAACTTATGATATGGCATGCTTCAATAGTATAGCTCTATGGAGTGAAGAATATGATATTACGGCACAAAGGTATATCTAAGGATTGATGGGTCAACAAATAAGTAAAGGCATGCACAAGAGAGTTGGTTCATGAAATTAATTCTAACATCAGAGATTGCTTGGTCAAGACATCAAGGACCATAATTCCACAGTTGATTTGAATGAAGTGTCCCTTGAGCCCTGGAGTAATCCACCTCTAAAATTCTCATTCGATCCTCAGTGAATTAAATAGAGTGCACAAAATCCATGTTGAAGTACAGTCTAGGACTAAGAAGCAATGAATAAGCATGGAGATCCTAATGGGAGTGTATAAGTGGAATGATAATTTATTTCTCAGTAAGAATACGTTCTGAGGAACTCATTCCTATGATTAATTCTGTGATATAATTCAACATGAAGACACAAAGGAAGAAATGTGTGTCATGCAAATAAAAATTTAAGTAGTATGTGCACCAATGACAGGCATAGGACTGAGCAGTATAGAACATTAGAGCAAAACTATCGGAAGTCTTTTATCCAAGATAGAGAAAAAACAGTATTGTAAAATTTGTTGTTTAGAGAGTCTTGTGGGAGGATTTTTGGTAGTGTTGAGTGAGAGAGAGCACAAATTATGAGTTTTAGGAGATGCAACAAAGGATGTGTTGTGAGATAGGAGAGTGTTTATCACATGTTGTAGTGAGTAGAGCACTAAAAGTGCGGTTGTGCAAGACTGGAGGAGTCAGTGTTTTAGTAGAGAACCGAGATTAGAATGAAATTATTTGACAGAATGAGTTGGTATTTATCTTGTATGTAAATTCATATGTTTTTAGTTTTAAAATTGTATGAAATAATAGAATAATGGTAACAACAGGTGGTGGCCTACATTCAAAGAGGTTGGTGCCTCTTCGCAAGTTGGGGCTTTCTATTCTAAAAAGGTTGGTGCCCCTTGGCAAGTTGGTGCTTGATATCCTAAGGGAATCAGTGCCTCCAATTAATGAGTTCTTATAAAAAATATTATGTCTAATGGGTGTTTAATTTACATCTTAAAACAACAACAAATTGGTGGTTTTCACCCTTCAAGTTTCCACATGAAAAAATACCTTTATCAATGTGTGTGTGTGATGATCTTTAGAAATGTTGTTGAACACATGAATGCTCATATTGTGGTTCTTATTTATTTATAAATGAATTATCTCATAAATAACACATAGTAGAGGTATGAAGTAAGAATATATTCAAAAATAAAATTTAATTAATCATACAATTATTGATTCACCCCTTACTCAGTAATTCTTGATTCCAACATGAATGTTCACAATAGTAAATTTAGATGGATACAAAGGCCCATTGGCATATATAAAACTCCATAATATTTTAAATCCATAATGTTCAGTTGATTTTCCCTCAACAATAGTTTTGCAATCAAAACATAGACTCTCTTTATAGCACTTCATTTTCACAGATAGGTATCATATTTATGAAAAACCTGGAACTCTTAGTATGTACTGTGGGATGTACGGTAAAAAAATATCAGAAGAATGGATACTGTCTCACAATTCCTCAAATATTTACCCATATGTGCCTTAAATACTAAAAGTATGTGTTTCAACAATCCATTCAATTAAAGAAAGGTTTTCAGAAAATTAAGGCTTTTCAAGTTCTCAAAATAAATCATCAAGATAAAAGCCGCAAAGTTTCGAGTACGATGAACTATAATAAATGCACAAAATAAGAAATTAATCTATATTGATATATATTTGGTAAATGAAATGTATATCAATTATACAAACATAGTCAATCGATTCCATATCTTATACTGATAAGTATCCTAAAGGAAAGCCAAAACATCAAAATTTGGTATTCCAACCAACACAATAAGTTGAAAAACAGTTCCAAATTTAAAAAATTTAGCATCACCAATTTTTGTGAGATATCTGAACACCAAAATTAGTGTAAAACAAGAAAAAACATAAAACCATCTTAACATACTTGGGCCAAGTTTCATCTTTCTCGGCATTCTAACTGAGGTGAAGAAAGAAGACAAAAAGAGCACGTAGAAACTTTGTATCTTGGTGAAAGTAAACTAGCTTCTAATTTCAGTTATTCATCGTAGTAGTTGCAGAGTTTCATGAAATTTTAACATGTGTAGATGATAAAGAAAATGCATTGTTTATTAAAGGAATATCTAGTGCTATATCCACCAGAAAAATGCCATCCTTCCAACTAAAAAGAAGCGTCTAAAAAGGTTGTAAACTATTTGTTCTCTAGATTGAAAAAATTAAGCAGAAACCAAAAATAAAACTATCGGTTAATTGGCTATAATCATAAAATATATAGATGTTTTTTTGGAAGAAATTTGAAGATTTCCACCAAGGAGAGACATAGAGTTTAAAATTAGCTTAATACCCGTAGATATTGTTTTGTCGAAGAAACCATATAGAATGAGGATTCCTTAACTTATGGAATCAAAAATGCGACTATAGGAATTATTGGATAAGTTTTTATCATACCAATTTTTTCCCCTTGGGAAACCACTGTATTATTTTTTAAGAAGAAAGATGGTACTTTCAGGATGTGCATATATTATTGAAAGTTGAACAAACTAACCATTAAGAACAAATAATCCTTATCCTAGATCGATGATATGTTTGATCAAGTCAGAGGGACAACAATATTCTCAAATATTGATCTTATATTAGGTTATCATTAGTTGAGGATAAAGGATGAGGATATTCATAAAAAAAAATTTAGGACATGGTATGGACATTAAGAATTTGTAGTACTAGCATTTTTTTTTTACTAATGCACATGATACTTTTATGTGCTTAATGGGCATCATGTTTACGAAGTATCTATACAAGTTTGTATTGGTATTCATAGATGATATTTTGATATATTTGAAAATTGAAGAGGAAGATGAGAATTTAAGAATAGCGTTGCATACTCTGAGGGAACAATAGTTTTATGTAAATTTCACCAAGTGTGATTTTTATAACGACAAAATTTAGTGCTTGGGGCATGGTATCTCTAATGAAGACATTTTTTTGATCCAAAAAAGGTTAATGATATTCTAAATTGGAGAGTACATAAGGATGTATTTCATATAAGGTCCTTCATGGAAATTATGGGGTATTATAGAAGTTTAATTAAAGGATTTTCCAAATTATTCTATCACATCACTTCTTTACAAGAAAAATTAGTCAAATATAACTAGAAAATCAACTATGAAGAGAGTTTTGATAAGTTAAAACATCTATTAATAATATCCTGAATCTTAAAGATTACATATCGATGAAAATATTAGAGCATGTATTCATGCATGCCATAAGGGGCTTGGTGGTATGTTAATGCAGGAAAAATATGTAGCTTCTTATGAATCAAGAAAATTGAAAGCTCATGAAAAGAGCTATGATGTATTTGATTTATAGTTATATGTCGTTATACAAGCTTTGAAGATGTGGAGACATTATTTATAGGGGACAAGGTTTACACTCATTAGTGACCACATAAGCTTAAAATATTTTTTATTCAATATGATTTGAATGATAGAAAATAGAGGTGGATGTCATTATTAAGTGAATTTTAATTTGAAATCAAGCACATCAAAGGTGAAGGGTTATAAATTTGCAGACACCCTAAGTAATAGTGCAAACTAGCTGACATAATGTTTTGATAGTTGTGCCGAGACATATTTTGCAGAAAAAATAAAAATTTCAACATAGAAAGATGAAGTTTATATTTAGTTTCAACATAAATTACCACAAACATAACTACTTAGTTATGTGTAAAATCAAGAAAAATTATTAACTTTCAAGAACTAAAGTTATGTTCCCATTGAAATTGCATTAAAATAACTTATTCTGAATGAATTTGATTGAAATAATTTTGCAAGACACCATGGATATCATAAAATGATAACAACATTGAGAAAATAATTTTGTTGGTCGAGAATGAAATGATAAGTGGCAGATTATTTATAAATGGTTAGAATGCCAATAGGTGAGGGTAGAGCACCAACACCTAATTGGACAACTAAAATCTTTATCCATTCTATAATGAAAATGGGAGGTCATTTATTTAGAATTAATTAGTGGCATTCCAAGAACCAGAAGGTAGCATGAATCTATTATGGTTGTTGTGGATAAATTAAGTAAATAAACATTTTTTATAGTTATCTTCTGTACGTCTGGAAAAACAAAAATCGCAGCAATATTCATGAAGGAAATTTTTTAGTTACATCAATACCGAAAGTAGTGATATCATGGAAAGACATAAAGACACTATTTGGAGGAAGGGGTATGCATATCAAATTTATTATAGCCTAAAATCCTCGAAAAAATGGTCAAACAATAAACAAAGTAGATTTTAAAATACATGTTAAGGATGTACGTTATGGATCACTCACATGGGTAGATTATTTACAATTAGTATAATTTTCATACATTAATAAGTTTTACTCACCTATAAAACTAAGAAGATTTTAAGCTATGTATGGGAGAAAGTGTCTTATCGATTCGATTTATCCAAATGCCATGTTGGTCTTAGGACCTTATGTGCTATACGAAATGGAACATGACATAAAGAAAATAATGTATAATTTGAATACTTTCGAAGATAGGTAGAAAATATATGAAGATAGAAGGGGAATGCATAAAGAGAGGTAAATGTGGGAAAACATATATACTTTGACGTAAATCAAGGAAGCGAACTTTAAGACTAGGAACCTATGCTAAACTAGCACCAAGCATCTATGGACCCTTCTAGATACTATATAGAGTTGAGTCAATGGCCTACCAGCTAGCACTACCTGGTCATATAAAGGTGCATAATGTTTTTAATGTCTGTTTACTTAAAAAAAATGTTCATGTCATTTCTCATTTTATTTATTGAAATGTGATACAGGTGGAACCTAGAGGATATTTCAAGGTATAACAACCAAAAATATTATATCAAAGAGAAAACATGATCCAGAATCAAGTCATCACCGATGTTAAATTGAAATGGAAACAATTTATCTCACATGAGGCTAACTCGGAAATGGAGGAAAAAAATACACGAGGCATTTCTAGCACTCTTCCAAGACGAATATATATCAAAGGAACACCAAGAATCACGTTTATTTTTAATAGGAAGATGTAACACGCTTATGTTTTTCTTTTTCGGAGATGGTTATTTTTATACATTAAATTACTATTTGATATAAAGGTTATGGAAGCCATGAAGAAAATTAATATGTGATAATTTAATTATGCTTTATTTAATGAATTAATAAATTAAATACTTCTTTTCGCCTTATAAAAGGTGGTCAGTGGTTAATGTCCACATGGTAGACCTTCCCAAACATTTCCCTAAAATAATTGGGGGAAAATTATTAAATATATTAAAATAATGGGAGAGAAATATCATTTCAATAACTTACTTGGATAGAAATGATAATTTGGGTGAAAATCAAAATAAAGCATAGTAGGAGAGAAATATCTGCTTTAAAGAAAAAAAAGACTTTTTTTTTCTTTGATCAAATAAAATCCTATATAATCCAGGGATGTCACCCCTTAAAGTATGACGTTGCTAAGGAAAAAGAAGTTTGGAAGAATCTATAATAAGACCCATTCATGAACCTAAGAGGGGTTGATTCCTAAATGTAAGAAGGTCTAAGCTCATGGGAAACTATTGGAGACAATTCATGGTTGGGTAAAATTCTAAATGATATGAATTGTATTGTATTGTGTTGTTGAATTGGATGGAATACAAAAGAAGAAATTTTTTTACTAGTTACAACACGTTTATTTATTTAAATTAATTTTGTTATACATGCATAATCTCTATATATATTATATATAGATAAATAGAATTACTAGAAACTAATACATAACTTTGGGTACACTCTCTTATTTACTGAGATAAATAGATAAGTGTGATTTAAGGAAATGTTATAAAAAAAAATGTATATTGCACTAAGTAACGAAAAGGAAACTAAGAAATTAAAATTGATTTACATGCAAAGAGATGTTGCTTTGAGGATACTATAATAATTTTAGACGTTGTTTTGAGCATACTATAATAGTTTTAATTTATATACATAAATGACACACTGTATTGATGAAATATTATTAAGAAAACATGGAATATCCATGTTATACCTACAAATTAAATAAATAAATTCTCTTGTCCTTGACTGTAGAAACTGTGAGAGTAAAGTCCATATTAATGTGCATGTACCTATAATATTAATTCTAGAGTTCCGGAAATTTTGTTATTGATTATACACCATCTATAATGTGATAAGCTTCCATTATTCATAAAGTGAAAGAGAATATTATAATTAAAAAAAATTGAATAACGACATGAAGTTTTGTTAATAATTGAATAGAGTGAGGAAGGTTTTATATAGGAGGTTAAATGAACTAATCTAAAGAGGTTCATGAAGTCACTGATATATATAGAAGGTGTTACAGCAGAATACGCATATATATTTTTTGGCATAAACGAGATGGTAAAAGAGTGCATAATTCTGAAAGACTAGGTAGTATAACTACATAAGGAACGATTTATTATCAAACTAGGAAATCAACAATAAGTTAAGTAATTATGAAAATCAATTTGACTTAAGTTATATATATATATATATATATATTTATATCTATGATTTAAGTTACCTTAAAACATCATACAAGTAATTATGAAAATCAATTTCACTTTGATATATATATATATATATATATATATATATATGATTTAAATTACCTTAAAACACATACAAGACTATAATAGTGAGTTGAGCAAGTTGAGCGAGCATGAATATATATGGATATTTCAATAATAAGAAATAATGGAAATCCACAATATGGTTACAGTTAAATAAGGAACTTCGGAGAAAACGTGCGACAGAGAATTTCAAAAATAGTTTATGTAACCTGTATAATAAATTTATAATATCGAGAAGGTGAACAGAGTAAACGAAAAATTCTTTTTAATATCATCAAAAGGGACATGTATATCCAGAGGCACATGTATATCCAAGTTTGTTACATGTATGGATTTAAAACAATATTAAATGAAAATTTAATTATAAAAATGATATTGATTATTTAAATCTCAAAAATGATATTTAATAAAAGAAAATTATTATAAAAAAATAAATAAAATAGTAATTTTACATAGTTACATGACCAACATATGTATGGAAAATGATGGTTCTGTAAGGTTCTCAAGGATGAGATAAAATAAGATTATGCACACTATTATTATATTAATCAAAATGGTAACATATATATACATGAAATATAGTTTTAAGATAGGAGAACTATCTTTGATGCATAATAAGGTGGTTGAGAGAATATCTCACCAAACTAGGAATATTTATATTTAGCTACCTCCTATGATATAGAAACAAACTCCTTACATAGAGAGTCAACACCACAGACAAGTAGGAATTATATATTCCAACACATCCCCTTAATGACTACTGGTCTCGATAGTGATTCACAAAATCTAGTTGTGGTCAATCATAACAAAAGATGTATTTGCGACTCATATCCACCACAAATGGGAAAATCACATATCTAGAACCAACAAAATATGTGTTGACGGCAATATAAAGGAGCAACCATCCACCAAAATGCATGTGTACCAACCGCTGCAACTGCTAGTATCGTAAGATGTCCTTCGCATACATGGTTTTGTCAACCATTATCATTGTATACGTGCACTTCTATCTGCAAATCCCCCCCAAAATGTGTTTAGTAAACTGACACCTGTGAGAAACTGAGTTTATCCTGTGAGTAAGGTGTAATTTCTATTGGAATATGTAATTCATACTTGTCTGCAGTGTTGACTCCTTATGTAAGGAGTTGTTCCTATATCATATGTGGTAGTTAAATCTCTATATTCCTAGTTTGGTGCGTGGTTGAGATATTCTTTCAAGCACCTTATTGTGCGTCCAAGATAGTTTTACTATCTTGAGACAATATTTCATGTATATACATGTAACCATTTTCATTAATATAATAATAGGGTGCATAGTCTCATTTTATCTTGGTATCAGAGCAACAATTTCAAAGAGGTTTTTAGATAACCACGAACTTCACGAGGAGACATATGCCTTTACAAGGTTTACATTATTCACTTCAACTCTTAGAGTTACCAGGTACATATAATGACCACTACAAAAGCATCCTAGACTTGCTTACCATTCAACTGTGTGACCCATCATCAAGAGTCTATTCCAATAAACTCACAAGAAAACTCACACAAACATGATCGTCCATACTCCAATCTTTGATGTAAATCCAACCACTATCCTTTGATGTCATTTTCACTGTCAATGTCTTCATCATATCTGGTAGTAAATCATTCCTGCAAATAATTTTTTCTATTTTTCGAATTTTGGCTTCTATGATCCATCTTAAAATAGTATAGAAGATGAACCACACTGGTTGGTTGGAAAGGCGTCGACAAAGTTCATTTGAATGTGATTATTAGCAAAATAATTCTATACAATTTTTTCTATTGTTGGAATGGAAAATTCCAACATAGGTTCACAATCGTGACAATAGTTTTCCAACCTAAATGTCACAACAATACAACATCTAATTATTTTAACCATATTTACATGAATGCATTTAAATGTTAAGTTGACCAGTCTCAACATGAAAATGAAAGAATTCATGAAGAAAATTTGTTTCATCAAAGAAAATATGTTGGAACTTTTAGTTTTATCTTCACCTTGTCTCCACAAATGCGGCAAAAAATGTTGCCATCAACTACCACTCACAATGATTTAGCTGCAACTTACCAAAGGCCGCTCTAGTATACGAACAAAGGTACATCCAGGTAGCTCATCACACTGCCCTCAGCCACTGCAGCAAATATGTTGTACCACAGTTCACCGATGTGCCACGAGACCATGATAAAAATGCATTCAAACTTCAACCAGATGAATCCCGAACACAGGAAGGTGGAAGCCTCCTGACAACTCCACGTGCTCTATGATAATATTTGTTCTTTCTTCTTTACCTCATCTTTTTGTTGTTTAGATCTTGGGCACCTTTGTCAATTAAATCTTGGAACTCCATGCTTATCATGACATTTGTTAGAGTCCTAAATTTTAACAAAGTAACTTTACCTACATTGAGTTAGCTAGACTTAATAAGGCCCAAAATTAACAAGATACCAAGATAAAATTAGATTAACAAAAACGTCAAATTTTTCTAATGACTATTTCCCAAACATAACAACAATCATTCTTCTCCAATGATACCTCAGAGAAGTCCACTGATAAAGTAATAGATCAACATCTTTTCAACTGGTCTCAATGCAATACATTTCAGTATAGATGATCCAAACGTGGGCACCTGGGCACTCTCATCTAAATTAAGAGATATAATAAAAAAACGTTCGTCTCAGAACAAGAATCCCGAAATCTACAATCAGATCAGATCCTGCGTGGCCCACAAATTCACCGTCTAAATACATAAGATTCAAATATTTTAACACACAAAATTCGGCATTCAATTCCCCTTATAGTATATTTCTGCCCAAAACAGGGCCAACAGAGCATATGTGGCAAAAAATGCCAAGCCAGGCATACCTCACAAAATCGCTGTACTGCACACTTCGGCGAAATATAAAAACAACACACCGAACTCTATTCACAACAACATTAAGAAAGTAAAAAACTTTGTGTGTTGTCCACCCATACTTTGGCACTCTAAGCTCAATCCTTATAAGTTAAATAAGAGCGACAACAGCAACGAGTCCGTATAGCCCACACAGACTGTAGAAAATCCTATCTTGCCAAGCATTCGAATAATTTACAACGATCCACCAATCCATTGCTCACTGCACAAAGGCTTCCGCCATCTCCCCGGTATTTAACCACGGGGTATTAAAATAATTGCTTTTGGATTTTCCACGGTCTTCTCCAGATAATCGTACTCATCAAAATCCATGGTAACTTAGTGGCTACCAAGACAAACAAAAGCTACCTGTGCTTGCATCAACTGAACAACAGGAAAAAAATTCTCTATTTTTCCGTGAAAAATGAATATAAAGGAATCTACTTTATAGGTTTTGAACTGGAAAAAACAAAAAACCTCAAATCTCTCTGGTGCCAGAGACTCATGCAGCGGGAGCCCACTCTGTTCGCCACCATCATCAATGAAAACATTGTCTATGGCAGCAAGGGAAGTTCGGAGAATCCTTATTTTCTGCCACGTAGAAGTCCTGCAACGCTTCTGCATCACCATTGATTCTCTCAGATGAAACAGAAATCCAATAATCTATTCCAACTCTGGAATCTACACATTGCGCTTTCTTTAACAGGTTGGCAGGGATAATTTTAAGGATGGAATATTATCTTGAAGTTTAAAAAATTGGTGAATCTTACTAGTCCCTAATATTCAAACTATCAAATGTTTATTGCTGTATTTGTAAAATTGTTCAAATTTATAATGATATTATATAAATTGTCTATATAATGCTGGCAATTTTTAACATAAAATAATTCTATATTGTAAAATTTGGGCAAATCATTTTTATAAAAAAATGGAAATTGGCGAATCATTTTTTTGGAAAAACCATGAAAAATTAGCCCACATGTGAATATTAGCCCCTAAAATTTTCCATGCACGTTGAATTCCACAAAATCACGCAAGTTTAACAAATTTACGTGCATTAGACTCAGCTCCAATTCACTAAGTTGAATCAGAAATGGGCGCCACATAAAATCTCTCCAAAGCTGTAAGGCATTCTCATTGTTCAGAAAAGAAGCATCACCAACACCCACACCCTCCAAATACTGATTTTAGTTCCCAAGTTCTGGCCAGAGGCGTGAGGATGTGCGATGGATGAACTCGCTTCGACGGCCGGGTAGACGGAGAAGAAGACGATTGAGGAGGGGCTGAGGCTGAATTGAGATGTTCAAACAAAGAAAATATTCTAGCTAAGCAGCGTGATTGACATTCGGCCTCTCTCAACACACGCGGCTCAATGATCACGGCTATCAAAATGTCAAAATGAGCTATGACTTCTGCGAGGAATCCATGATTGAACGAGCGTCACCAGTTGGATCTTCACAGCAATTAGAGAGAAGACTCAACATTGCACGCTCACAAAGAACACACCAATGCCTCTCGAACCACAGTTTCCCGGGGGTCTCTCCAGCTCAAGAGCGCCTGAATTTGTTCTCCTTGTGCGGAAAAGTCCGCTAAAACCATTTGAATTCCTGCAGTATGGCATCGCAGCCTGTCATATCTCATTCTCACGAGCTCAGGTGGTTTCTGGCTCAGGATGGGGTCGAATTCTTCATCCAGCTTGTCTTCATCCACTACATCGTCGTGGAGAGCCGAATGTCCAGGTGGGAGGGTATGCGGGGCCGGAACGTCTAGTACCAGCAGCCAATCATAAAAATGTAGAAACACACAGTGGGCATAATTAGCTTCGGGTACCAAACCAGAATCATGAAAATCATATGAAGTAACATAGTGGTCACTAGATTCTTCCATCAGCACAAATCCTCTACCCATTAAGTAACATTCATGACACGAGATAGCACATTCATGATCTAGAACCAGTTGGCCTTCCTGCGCCTCGTGCTCCACATGCTTGAATTTGTGTCCAACATGTACTGAACTCAACAAATCCATGCTCGGATTTCCCTCTAGAAGTTATGTCTTCTTCGAATTGGCGATCTCTAGCCGCTGTTTCAAGAATAAGTCTCAGTTAGGATTCTTTGCACCAACCGGAGCATTGTCACTCCAATACACTTCCGCCCAAACTAGTGGACAACCAAAAACTAAAAACAATACAGATATATTTTCTTATTTTCTTCAGCCTAGGGGGAGCCGAGGTCCTTTGATACCAAGATAAAATCAGAGTATGCACATTATTATTATATTAATCAAAGTGGTTACATATATATACATGAGATATAGTTTCAAGATAGGAAAACTATCTTAGACCCACAATAACATTGTTACCACACACTAAAAAGGGAATATTTAGATCTAGCTACTTCTTATAATATAGGAACGAACTCCTTACATAAAGAGCCAACACCGCACACAAGTAGAAATTACATATTCCAACAGATTGAACCCTATAATAAACCTTCTAGGATTAAACATACAAAACCTTGGTTTGGGTTATGCTAATAATTCCCCTTTGTAGTAGTACACCATAAAGAACTTCAAGAGGAATGGAGAATTCGAGGTATGCTGACTTGTAAGAACCAAAAAATCGAAAACTATCCTCTAAATGTGCAAGCTGCCCTGGTGCAAGTTAACAAGCTACTAGTTCTTGTGAGGTCCAATCCTATAACCAAAAAAAATATTTAGATTAGTGTTGGAATCTTGGATTCTCAGTACAAAGGTTTAACCCAATTATGAAGTAATACGTAAAACAGGGAAATAAATGAAGTGTACTTATATATCTCAGAACTACAATTGCAATACCTCCTTACCCACAACCCCCAGCGTAAAGGGGAATTTTATGTTAATAGATATTTGAGCGAGAAATCCAAATCTATGAAAAAAAGAGGTAACTATGAGAAGCAGTTTCAGGGTTCTTACAAAATCCCCAAGGTTGAAACGCCAACAGTAAAAGAAACCATTCTTAAAATATTATCAAGCCTTAACCATTATCAGTCGTGTCGTAAAAGTTTGGTAGAAAGGAAATTAACCTATAGAGGAAGGGAATTATGGGAATCTCAAACTAGAAATAATTTAAACCAATGCTCTCGCATTGTAAACAATTATATATTACAAAAAATTACAGCGGAATGGATGACTCGGCATAAAACCCTACCTTATTCCAATAAATCTAGTCGCAGATACACTGTCACGACTTACACAAAAGAAATACCAAAGTAGAAAAAGAGATTAACTCTTACATAGAATTTGTCGGGCCGATGCAAAAATGAATTTAAAGGAATTATCCAAGTCACAAACACGTGCCAAGGTAAGGGGATTTATTAGTATATATGATTGTTTTTGACAACAAATATTCATTGGAAAAATTCAATGAATAATAGTGTCCGGTCATTACCCCGTAAGGAAAATGGGAAGAAGACCAAAAGGATTCGTCCCAAAAGTAATTGTTTAGAAATCCAAAATATAACCTTCTATCCCGAGGGAAACTTACGAGTATAAACATTAATGTAAGAAACCTTGCAGGAAATGAATGAAAATAAGAATATTAACACCAAAATCGTAAAATTTTACTAGTTACTTTCCTGATAAAAAGACTCCAAAAAATCCCATGGTGATTACAAGGGTCATATCCGAAGTATTGAAAGTGTAATAGAGGACATATGGCGAAGAATCTGTCCGAGGAATAAGACACCTTGCATACTAGTAGAGTGGTGCTATGGTCGAGGGAACAAAAAAATTATGCAAAGCGAGAATGGGCAGGAAAAGGTTATTTATTTTGGTTTAAGCCTAATCATTCCCAGCCATAGGATCGAAAGTCTCAAATCTCAATAGCTGATCGTGTAACCGCCCAAGAGTTCATTCGAGATCACGTGGGTTGCTATTATGCGGCTACTTGAACACAGTTCCAAGTGTAGAATATGGGCCAAGAGCCGTATTGAAACCAGGTTCAGGTATCCGATATAGTTAAGCAAAGAAAGTATGGCGTTATTTATCAAAGAAAGAAATTATAGTTGAGACCTAATTCTCATATGCGTTGACCATTTCTATGGATTAATAACATTATGGGTATTTGAATGTGTGGGTTGTTATATGACAACATTATTAAACCATGGTAAAATTTGATCGAATGTGTCATACTGTTTTAAGGCGTAAACCTTCTATCTCTAAAAGGTTACACCTTATATCTATACAAGGTTAGTAATTAAGCGCATAAAATTATGTCGCTATATAAAATTTGATAATAGAAATTTTTTTTTTTAATTTTTTTTTTCTGAATTAGTTTAATCTATTAAAAAAGGAAAAATATTTTACATCTTGGTCGCAACCTTGACTTTTCCCATAAGAGTGGCATATTCAGCATATAACGCACAAAAAACATTGCCGACTAGGGGAAACCAGTTGAAACCAAACAAAGTTCTACCATATTTTCCGCCTAGGGGTGTCAATAAAGTTGTACACTATAATGTACCAGGTTGATAAACTATTAAACTAAGACTGCTAGAATCATTAACAGGAAAGACAAGAAAAATCCCATCCCAGTGGGAATCGTGAAACAAAAAACAAACACTAAAGGAATGACTAGGCATCATGCTGAGGAGAAGGTTCCTCTAGGATAAAGCACCTGTAAGCCTCCATATCATCTTCTTGTTTTTGCTTGTCCGCTCCTGGGGCATCACTTTGCTTGGAGCGCTCACCGCAGACCTTCTCCTCGCCTTCAAGAGCTTTGCCTTTATCCTTGGTCGCCTGTTGTTGCTGCTTGTCCATTTCCTGAGCTAAATCTGAAGAAGCTCTAGTCTGAAGCATACTGAGATCAGCCTGTTGGGTTTCTTCCTTGAAGACCACCAAAATCGAGGCAATAATACGGGGTCTGTTCAGAGAACAATTGAAGAAAAATTGGGCAGTCTGGGGATTGTTGGAGGACAAATTGACAAGGGGTTTCTGAAAATGGTGAAGTCTGCCTCGCCCACTGCAAGTGTTCGAATATCTACCAGAAAAGTATTCCGAGGAGGGTGAGGAGGAATCCGAATGGGAAGTGGAAGGACTGCGTTGGGAGCGGCCTCTTGAACTGCCTCTTCGACATCTCATGTGATGTCTCAGACGGGGCATGGCGGAGGGCAGAGACACAGGCGACAAGGGAGGCGTAGAGACAGAGTTGGGCGGGGAGAGGAGAAAATCTAGAGTGATAGAAGATCAATTGCAAAGGCCTATGCCGGAGAGGTGGAGTCCTCCCCCAAAGTCGATACAACAACTGAGATGGCTACGCATACCAGTGATAGTGCGATAGCATGGAGGCACTACCAAGGGCGATCAGATTCGTTGCAGCGGTGGAGGGGGAATATCTGTGCCCCGACTATCAGCGTCCATCTTTAAGCACTGAGTTACTGAGTCTCGATGCTCTCCCATATTTAAAACCTCATTAATGTGCATAACTGGTGTGTGCAGAGAATTCCTTACAGTGGATCGAGCAAGCATTGTGGATGGATCTCGACCTCAGCTTTGAATTAATGCTACATGGTTAAATGCGCTGGGTTGAATGCTGGTTTGATGGATGGGCTGGCTATAACTAATGTCGAAAGCTTGGGTGGCCAAGTGGCTCCCACACTTGCCATACCCAAGGCCCATCATCACCCTAACCATGACTTGCACCCGCATCTAGGAGGTCCATATCAGACTGAGCCAAGTTATTGCATTCCTCTAATTGATCATAGTCATGGATAATATTTGGAGAGCCAACAAGAAGAGTGTGGGCACTGTTCACTCCTATATTGGCCAGAAGGTCTGCCACCTTATTTCCTTCTCGTTTGACATGTTTGAATAAGATTGCTCGATTTGTGTTGAGCACTTGTTCGATTAAAGCCATTCTAGCCTCTAGTCTCCAAATTTTAGCTATTTTGTTTGCATGCGCCCCCTGGAGAAGTTGATTGGCCATATTTATGAGAATTTGTGAGTCCCCCTCAATCTCTAAGGGATGCAAACCGTGATGCTTGCATAAATAAATGCCCTGCCATAAGCCTTCTAATTCAGCTAAGTTGCTTGTGTCCCATCCTATGTTACACAAAAGCAAGAGGAGAGGTTTACCTTTGTGATCTCTGAAGATTCCCCCGAACCCTGCTTTACCAAGATTGCCCTTGGAAGTACAGTCAAAGTTGAGTTTGAAAGTACCCGGAGGGGGGGGGGGGGGGGGACCAGTTGCAAGTCTTTGTAGAAGAATTGTGAGGAGGGCCGGGAGTTTTCAGAAGCTGACGGATCTGTAGATTCCAATTAGCCCAGATAGCCTACTCTTGGGGAATAGTTGGAAAATCTTCAGCTTTCCATGTTTGAAGTGCCAAGGTCTCCTGAAGGTTAGGATAGAGGTTGCTCCATATGGTGTCTGGAGGAGTACTTTGATTCCTGAAGATACGACGATTTCTTTCCTTCCAGAATGTCCACAGAACAAGGCCTGGAATAATCTGCCAGAGTTGGTTGAGAAGCTCACTTTTGTAATGAGACTGCTACCAATTACGGATTGAGTTGATTATATTCTCTAAAATTTTGCATCTTTTTTGACATCTGAAGCTGACCTTCTCCTAGATTTTGTTGGCCAGAGAACAGGTATCCAGGAGATGTTGTACGGTTTCTTCCTGTTGATTACAGTTGGGTCCATGAAAATTTCATTTCTGTAGGTTGTCCCAAGTTAGGATTCTCTTATGACCAACCATCGAGAGGAACATAGAAACCTTGGGCCAGATTCTTGGAGACCAAATTCTGCTCCAAAGAGGATCGGGAGGCGTTGGATCAGTACAGATAAGTTTGTATGCTTCCTTAGTAGTGAAATATCCTCTTGGGGTGTATCCTCATCTTAAAATATCATTTTTGTCAGAATATCTCATTTTTCAATTTTGTAGTTCAGCTTCTAGGTCCATCTGTAGGTTCTTTGCTCCATTCCTGATCATTTGGGTTGTTGGGCGCCATTTTCAGTATCCTTGATCAAAGCTTGGGGTCCAATATTACTGAACCGTTTCTTTTTGTTGCTATTGCCACTCCTCATTAGGTGGGGGATTGTAGATGCTGCAAAGCCGAGGTTTTTGTTGCCATGATTCCATCCAAAACCGAGCTGTGTTACCATCTCTGATTTCCCAGAAGCTATGTTTTTGGATCAGAAGAAAGTAATGTCTAGCTGCATTCCATATTAAGGAGCCCTTTTCTGTTGGTGCAAATCTGATTAGCTCTTCAGGTGGCCTATGATTAGCATATTTAGCAGTCCAGATTATTGCCCATGGCGTGTTAGGAGCTGATAGCCATTGCCACGAAATGTTTCCTCCCATAGTGGCATTACTGTGCCAGGGATCTCTTAAGCCTATGCCTCCGTATTCCTTGGGTTTACAAATAGTCTTCCATTTTACCAAGGCCCATTTGTGATTTTGTCCTGTGGCTCCCCAGAGAAAATTTCATTGCAGAGATTTGATCTTCTTGAGAACCCACTTTGGAGTAGCTAAGATAGAGAAGAGATAGAGAGGCATAGCTTGTAGAACAGCTTTGACAAGAATCAATATACTAGCTATGTTAAGAGCACGAAACGTCCAAGAAGAGAGACGAGATTCTAATTTTTCAAGAAGAGAAAGCCAAGAGGCATGTTTTATGGCCGAATCTATTAAGGGTGCCCCCAGATATTTGGAAGGAAGAGTAGCTATTGAAAAAGCAAGGATAAGAGCTATAGCGTGTTGATTCATGGGAGGAATATGAAAGAAAAAGATTTGGGATTTAGCAGTTCTTATGCAAGCTCTGGAAGCCTCTGAGAATTCATCAAGAAGCAATTTGTATGTTGAAGCTTCCTGGACAGAGGGATGGCCAAAAAGCATGTTATCATCAACAAATTTTTGGTGGGTAATAGCAGGAGAGTTATGGATGGGGATGCCCCTGAGGTTCTGAGAATGGAGCGCCTGCTTCATATGACGTCCTAGACCTTCTGCCATTAACACAAACAGAAAAGGAGAGAGAGGGTCTCCTTGCCTAATACCTCGGGTGGGACTGAAAGGACAAGAAGGTATGCCATTGATGAGGATGGAGAATAAAGAGGAAGAAACCAGACTCATTACCCAATGGATCCAAGGGGGAGAGAAGCCATAGCTTGCCAACATTTTTTGAATATATGTCCAGCTTAATTTGTCGAAGGCTTTAGAAAGGTCGATTTTGAGAAGCATACCTACCTTTTTAGAGCATTTGAGGGAGTGTATAACCTCATGGGTGAGAATTATACCATCCAAAATTTGTCTGCTTTCCATGTATCCTAATTTCTCTGGTGAAATGAGGAGGGGAAGAAGCGGTTTCAGCCGAGAAGCAATGAATTTGGATATTACTTTGTAAATGACATTGCATAAGGCAATTGGGCGAAATTTGTCCGGCGTGAAAGATTGGTCTTCTTTAGGAATAAGGGAAATGAACGTCGAATTTAAAGAAGGAAGCAGCCAATGCAGAGTTCTGTATTCGTCCACCACTTGCCAAACTTCCTCTTTGATGAGATCCCAGAAAGTGTGGAAAAAGGTGGAAGTGAAGTCGTCGGAACCAGGAGCCTTCCCTTCCGTGAGTTGTTTCATAGCCATTTGTACTTCTTGAGGGGAAACAGGCCTTAGGAGGAGTTGGTTATGTTCCTCTGTGATGATCTTCGGAATGTTTTGAGCGATTTTTTCTATAGCTGGCAGCCTGTTGATTTAGGGTTCCTAATGAACCAATTGGAAATTATTGATGATATGCTCCTCAATCTGTTCATGAGCCTCCAACCTATCCCCTTGTTGATTCTGGATGTGACAGATCGTATTATGCATACACCTTTGTATAGTAGTTATGTGGAAGAATTTTGTGTTTCGTTCCCCTCTTTCAACCATCTAACTCTAGATTTTTGCTTCCAGAGGATTTCCTCTTGCTTTCTTCTCTCCTCCAATTGATTTTGAATCCGCCTTTCTTGTTCCAGATTCTCCTCTGTTCTTCCATCAATGATGATCTTTTTCTGGAGAGCCATCACTTCTTGGGTTAGAGCCTTCCGATCCTGAAAAAAGTTCCCAAATGTGGAGTGATTCCATCTTTTGATATGCATTTTGAGAAACTTGAGTTTCTGCTGGAATTGATACATTTTAGAACCCTCTGGGGGAGAGAAGTCCTTCCAAGTCTTACGAACCAAGTCATTGAAGGTTGGGTGAGAGAGCCAAAATGCCTCAAAACGAAAAGGTTGACGTGAAGAGTTTCCCAGTCTTTTCCATTGTAGAGAAATTGGCCAATGATCTGATCCAGAGAGGAGCAGAATGGAAGCTGAAAAATCCCCTCCTATATGAATGGCATTGTTAGAGATGAGGAAGCGGTCTAATTTGGAGGCAATATGCTGCCTTCCAGCTCTACGATTGCTCCAGGTATACATTCCATTGTTGATTTGCATATCAATTAACCAGTTGTTTTCTATGAAGTCATTTAAATGGCCACTTTCATTCTCAAGTTTGGCTCTTCCTCCTTGTTTTTCCTCGAGTCTGGTGATCATATTGAAGTCACCTCCAGTGATCCATAAAGGGTGGATCATAATGGAGTTGAGCTTCGAAATAGTATCGAGCAGGGAAGTCTTGCTACCAGCGTCCTAAGGGAAATAGACGTTAGTAAGATGACCATGAATATTCGTTCCTATAATGTGGAATGTCGCTTGAATGATATGATGAGATGCATGAAATTCAGAGAGTGTTATAGCCTATGTATTCCATGTGATGGCTAACCCTCCAGATGCACCCGAGGCATCCACTGCAACAGAGTGACATCCTGGTCAAGCTTTCATTAGAATGTTTCCAAGAGTGGTACTATTGCATTTTGTTTCTTGCATGAAGAAAATTTGTGGTTTCTCCTGCTTTATCATGTTTTTTATCATTTGATATTTTTCGCGATTGTTAAGCCCTCTTAGATTCCAAGATGTGAGCTTCATGATTCACTATTTGGTAGGGGTTTGTAGTACTTAGTCAACTTGGAATATCTGCCTGACTCCACCAAAATCTTGCCGATGGTGATGGTTCTTTGCAGATCTTTCTTCCTTCCACGGTTCTTAGAGTCCTTGGGAGATTGAGCTCCATCCCATTGACTACCTGGTTGTATTCCTAGTTGGCATTGCTGAAAATCTCTGGAGATTATGACTTCCAGGTTCTCTACTTGGTGATCTTGGATTTTATCGAATTCTTTTATTGTCCAAGCTTGCTCAAGAATAAAAATGTCGAGTCCTCCTAGATATATATTGTCTGACTCTTCCTCCATATTTTTCACCTGGCTGTTGCTGTCTGAGGTGCCATTTGTGAACTGTGGTTGGTGAGTAACACAATCAACATCCATTCCATTTGGTTTCCATTCGGGATCTGCCTTAGATGTATCCATGTTAGGCGGGGTATCAGATGAAGATAGAGGAGTCGGGATTGAGCTAAAGGGAGGGGAGGCTTGGCTGGATTTGGGAGGGGCATATTCTTGCTGGTCTGCTAATGGGGTAGATTTGGTATTCTTGGCAAGAGCATCAAAGCTATTGCTAGTGGAGGTGATGGAGGAAGTATCATGGAGGGATTTTTTCCCAAAGGCGGGTTTTTTATGGGTCCTTTTTCTAGAGGTAGCTTTGGTAAACCCTTCAGGATTAGATTTATCAACTACATCATTGGTCTGAGGCTTAGCATTTAAAGGGGATTCATGGAAGAGATGGCCATAGACATGACATTTTCGGCATCTGAAAGGTACATGTTCATAGTCTAAGGGCTGAATCCATTCAAAATCATCATGATAAATACTTACCGAATCCGGGAGAGCTCTGTCTAGGCGCATGTAGACACATATGTGAGCATATGAAGTATATCGTCAGAGATTTATTTCTTCAACTATCATGATGTACTCTCCCAATCCCCTTGCTATATCCTTCAGTGAATCTTCATCCCAGTATTCCAGCGGAAGAGAATACATTCGAATCCACACAGGAGCCCTGCTGAAATCCTCTTTGTCTGGGTTAAACCTTTCCACCTACTCGGGTAGATATAAGCCGACTGAGTTGAAAAAATATGGGCCACCTTCAAGGACCCTCTTACGATCTTCAATACAGTAGAAAACCTCCGTGAAGAATCCTTTTGGATTGAGCTGCAAGGTCACATGTCCTCTGGGTTTCTATTTTGTTGTTATCCAACCTTGAAGAGCTTTTTCAATCAACTAGAAGCCAATGAATTTACCGATGAGCGCATGGTCCTTCATGAAATGGATTTGACCATTTATCCTGTGACTCGACAGTTCTATTTTGGGCCGTTCAGCCGCTATGGGCTTGTAGGTTGTAGATGTTGCTGTGGGTAGATCCTTTTGCAGAGCTACGTCTCGCTGCGCATTTCTTTTCATATTTTCCGAATCTTGAGAAACTTTTGGTGGTTCTTGTGTCGGAGTACCTTGTCTTTCATCATTGCGTTGGGAGGAGATCTTTTTCGAGTTCGTGACTATCTTCGAGCCAGAGTCAGATGGGGAGGGTTGGGTTTGAAACCCCAGCCAATGGAATCGTCATTACAAGGCACCCTTTGAAACAGAACGACGATCGACCAGGCGAACGAGAGGGGCCTGCAAAGGACAGTAAGGGTCAGTCTTCTCCATTGTAGAAGCTGAAAAAAACCCTAGTTGCAGACTACAACGCGCTACTCCATTGGTCACTGCGTGCCAGTGATAATGTATAGAACTTAAGTAAAAAGAAAATAAAAATAAAAAGTAATATATAGAACTTAAGTAAAAAGAAAATAAAAAGGGGTTAATGATAAATTAGTAATTCACTTTGAAAAGAGTATTATAAAGGATGGAAAATCACTATACCATTATATATGTATCTTAGCCCCCTATCTATCAAGCGTGACGAGGGATCAAATATCTGGTGGTGTAAACCTCTTTTTTTGTGTAAAACTTCAGAAAAGATTTGCAACTCTAGAGATTTGATCTCTCTAGTCAGTTGATAGATCCAGGGTTAAGATGGATATAGGTTTGTTTTAGTTGTGTGTAGTCATACAGAATTTGTTGAGCATCTAATTATTTTGATCATTTTAAATATGCTAAATATGTCTAAGATCAATTTGTTCAATTTATCTTTAATTTTTCTTACTTACCTCTATTTATTGAGATCATATATACTGTTAGTAACTTGAATGATGAAAAATGATGAAATAAAATTTTAAGTGCAAAGTGAAAATTCAACAATGTTGAATGATAGAAAATGTGAATAATAAGAATATATTCAACTACAAACAATCTTCATTATGATCAATATGAAACTATTTTCTTCTATTGTTCTTATTTTTCATGCCTATTAGTTATTTTAGATTATTGTGTTCAAATGCTAAGTGATTAACAATGCTGAATGACGGAAAATTGCAATAATAAGAATGTAGCCAATTACAAATAGTTTTCACTTTCAGGAGGAATACATTTTGGGTAAGTGAACATTTTATTTATGATGAAAATTCAAGTATTGTATTTATGGTTGGATTACTATAACACAAAATTCAATTCACATTATCAATAAACTTTATATACTTAGACTAAGAGAGAGTGAGTATGTTTCGAGGATGAAATAAGGATATAGATGGAGGGGAGAGAGAGGGAAGACGAGAGTGAAATATAGGGAGGGAGGAAGAGATATAGAAATGTAGTTAGAAGTGCTATAGAGAGAGAGAGAGAGAAGGAGAAGGGAGAGAGAGGAAGTGGAAATGTGTGTGTGAGAGAGAGAGAGAGATAGAGAGAGAGAGAGTGAGAGAGAGAGAGAGAGACTGTATGTTTGGGGGGTGATATTGACAGATAAATAAGGAGAGACAATGAGAGATAAAGATATAGATGGCAGGGGAAAATATGTGCTTACACTAAAATCAATGATGCATCCTTACTATTTATCCAACGATATGGATTTCCTTCTTCACCTTGTACTGAGGATGAACTACATTAGATTGTTCAAAACGTCGACCAAATCTTAATGATTTCATTAATATGAAAGAAATTTATCTACATCAATGCACATTATTAATCTAATTAATTTTAAATTAATGTACATCATACATCTAGTAGCATCAAATTAGGAATCAACATCTACAGTGAAATTAATGCATCTAGCGAAAGAAATCAAATAGGGTTAGAAGTCAAAATCTACACTAAAATCAATGCATGTAGTGCAAAAAATAAAATAGGATTAGAAATTGATAAAAACTAGAAAGAAAAGAAATAAATTGAATAAGAAGCAACTCACAGGTAATAAATTCAAGTGGAGACTACAGAAACTGGAGCGTACACTCGACATTCAAATAATCAACGATAAATCAATAAATACATATCAAAAGAACATGGAGTTTGGAACAAACTCCTATAACCTAGGAACTAATCCTAACTTAAGAAATTGTGTTATAGCCATGTAACCATTTCTCCATTAATACAATATAACATTAATTATTTTCAACTCTCCCCTTAATTGAGAAAGGATTATCCTATAGTCCTAACATCCCTGTAAAAAATTCAAACTTCACTTTCCCAAGAGGCTTAGTAAAAATATCAGCCACATTATCACATGGTTTACAATATTCAATAAAGGTTTATTTTGACTAGACTTTTTATCTAACAAAGTGAAGCTTAGTATTGATGTGTTTTGTGTTCTTATGAAATAATGGATTGTTCGATAGCTTAATGGAACTCTGGTTTTCACATTTGATGGCAATTTCCTCTTTCTTATCTTCTCCTGCATTATGGAGAAGCCTTCTCAACCAAATAGCTTCACTAGTTGTTGCGCATAATTCTTGGTACTCAGCTTCAGCTGAAGATAAAGACACAATGCTCTGCTTTTTACTGCTCCACATTATGACCCCAAATATAACACTAAATTCATAACTTGTGATGGATATTTGATCATCCAGGCTACCTACCCAATCATATTCTAAAAAAACCTGCTAGAGTAACATCAGATGTATCAGTGTATAAAATACCATAATTACTAGTACCATGAAGATACCTCAGCACACCTTTTTCTGCCACCCAATGAATTTGAAGAGGTTTAGACATGGACTGGCTCAGCACAGTCACTGAGTAGGCTAAGTTTGTTCTAGTTGTAGTTAGATATATCAAACTACCAAATAGATGCCTATACAAAGTGGCATCCACCTCCATAGATCCATCGTCATTGCACATTTTCAGATTCTGCTACAAAGGTCGTGATGCTTTCTTACACTACTCCATTATGAATTTTTTTAGAAACCCTCAGACATACTTCCCTTCAGTAAGGAAAGTTTTCTAGATTCTCTCGATACTTTAGGACCTATAAAATAATGTAAACTTTTCAGGTCTTTCATTTCAAAAACCGGTGACATCTACAGTTTGATCTCTTTAATTAATGCATCTGCATTACCTGTTACAATCATGTCATCCACATACAAGGAAATCAAAATAATCTGCCTTTGTTTATGATACATGGTATATATATTTGTATCATTCATATTCCTATGAAAACCATGTTGTAAGGAAAATGAATTAATCTTCTCGTACCAAGACCTAGGTGCTTGTTTTAAACCATAAATTTCATTTTTAAATCTACACGCTAAATGTTCCCACCCTTGTTTAACAAAACCTTTAGGCTACACTAAATAAAACTCTTCCTTTAAAGCACCATTTAGGAATGTAGACTTAACATCTAACTAGTGTAGCATCTACTGATGTTTTGTAGTTTAGGCAATTAACATTCTCATAGTATTCATTTTGGCTACATGAGAAAAGGTTTCTTCATAGTCAATTCCCTCTTTCTGTGAATAACCCCTTGCTACCAATCTAGGTTTAAAATTTTCTATACTCCCATCTGCATTAAATTTTGGTTTGTAAATCCACTTGCAACCTATGGGTTTTTTTCCTTTAGGGAATTCAAGTTATTCATTCATTGCAGCCCTCCACTCATGAGATTGAATAGATTCTTTATAATTTGTGGTCTCTATAACATTTAAAATGTTTGACATTAAAGAATATTCTTTAAATATAGCTGGTAGTTGAGTCTACCTACCTTATTGTGTTAGTAAAGGACTCACATCAAATCTGTCTGCTTCAAACCTTTACGAGCTTGATGTACTGACTATATCACCTACCACTTCTTCTTTTTGTTGATGTCATTGTTTTTTATTATCCTCACTGCTTTCTTCCATCAAGAATGGAATGTGCCATTGTTCAAGATTTTTTTCGTTATTTCCTTCCTTAACCTACTCATGAAATATGAAATCTCGACTTGCAAATTATTTATGATTCAAAGGATTAAACAACTTATAAGCTTTAAACTCAGTGCACTATCGTACAAATATGCATTTCATGGCCTTAGGATCTAACTTATTTCTATCTTCCTTAGGTATATGGGAAAATGATTTTGACCCAAAAGCTCTTAAATGATTCACTACTCTCTTATATCCATAAAGTGCTTCAAAAGGAGTTTCAAAATTAAGGCATTTATTTGTACTCCTATTTTTTAAGTAAACTGCAGTGTTGATTGCTTCAACCCAAAAACCAATGGATAGTCCCTTACCTTGAAACATACTTCATGCACACTCAACTAGGTTTATATTTTTTCGTTCTACACTCCAGTTTGTTGTAGAGTGTGAGGCACTGTGAAATATTGAATAATCCCATGATCTCTGCAAAATTTCATGAACTCTTGCAACTTGTATTCTACCCCTTGATTTGAGCAGAGAATCTTTGTGAATTTCCCTGTCTATTTCTCCACCATATTCTTAAATTATTTAAAGAATTGAAATGTGTGGCTCTTCTTGCTGATAAACTATATCTAAGAGAATATAGTACAATCATTAGTAAAAATTAAAAAAAAATATGCAACACATAGCGACCTAGTCTGCATAGGTCCACATATATTTTCATGTACAAGTTCGAGAATATCTCTTTTCTTCCTATCAAAAATAACGAGAAACTCTTCCCTATTTATTTTACCTAATGCACATCCATCACAATCTAAATAAACATTATGAAACGCTGGAATTCCATCAACCATACCTTTCCTTTGAAGGAGCATGAGACCTTGTAGGTTAAGCGTACCGAATCTCTGATGCCAAAGATTCTCGGCTATCAATACCTTTGAAACCAAATCTTGGTGCAACATGCTTTTGAAATTAAATCTGTACAGATGTCCCACATGCACTTTTGATTCAACATGTTCCTTATTGTTGTCCTTTATGACATAATATGTTTTGAATAATTGAACTTGTAGGTACTGATATTTTATCATTGACACAAATATTAAGTTCTTCTTGATCTCGGGTACATAAATAAAATTTCTAATATGTGTAATATCACCACTAGGCATCATCACTGGAATATCATGGTACCCCTTAATCTCATAACCTATGTCATCACCTAGATAAATTTTAGCTCCATAAGTAGTTTCTTCAAAATTAGAAAACCAACTTCTATTACCCGTCATATCCGAAGACTCACCTGAATAAATGTACCATATTTTGTCCTCATCCTCCTTAGAAGTTGAAAGAGTACAATCATCTACAAACAGTAAATAGTCACCACTGTGACCTTTACCAGAAAAGTGTCCAATTTGATTTCTTTGTTTATTTCTAGCCTCATTTGTATGTCTCTTAGAACAAAATTTAGCTAGATGATCGTTTCTCCAACAGTAAAAACACTTAATTCGAGAAACATAACTATTGTTACTTGCAGACATACCTCTGAATGGTGTCTTCTGAAAACATCCAATACCTTTATGTTTATGTGGTTGTCTCCCTTTACATAGATTATTTTCACTGTTAGAGAAATATCGACACTCTATGGTCTCAAATTATGCCACCACTCTTCTTCCTATAACACGATTCCTGTCAGCTCTTTGAATGCAGGGGATTTATCCCATGTGGCCAAGCTTGTGATGAAATTATGGTATTCATCTGTCATCCTGTTCAAAGTAATTTTGACAAGATCGGAATTAGATAGCTTCTCCCTGATGTCACTCAATCTATCCTTCAGGTCCTCGACCCTTGCAATGAATCCAGCAACAGATTCTTTCTCCTCCATCCTCATGGAAAGCAACTTTCCTTTGAGCGACAAGATGTGATTGGTGCTTTGTGTCTGGTATAGACTCTTGAGTGTTGTCTAGATCTTAGTGGACGATATACCATGTCTGATATGTGGGATAATATTATCTCTAACATACATATTCAATAAAACTTTCGCTTTATTCTCCCTTATCCCAACCTTGTATGAGTATAGTTGCACTTGTTGCATTTTTTGGCTTCTACTCATCACCACTGACGATCGACCATGCGCTCGCTCCTACAAGAAAGTTTTGTAGCTTTAATTTACAATTGGTATAATTGGTCCCATCGAGTTTTCTAGTCTCATTAACATAGTTTGCTGTAAAATTATTCAATTTGGACTGATCGGATTCCAAATCCTCCGATCTTCAATTGATTCTAACCAAGCGAACAATTACAAGCTAGAAAAAAACCTTCAATACATACCACAACTTCATCACAGATCTTCCACCGATCTGAGATGATCTGTGTGTTTGCATCTTAGATCCACCACTGTTTGAAAAAATGTTGTTTCTGCTAGCCATATCTGCCACCAATCAGGCAAAATCTCATGCGCAGAACCATAGAAAGAGGTCCTCACGTCTACCAGTTTTGGAATGAACTTGAAAAATGCATTTATCCATACTGATAAACGCTTCACTAGCTCTGAAAATCGCACTCGTCAGTGCTCTTGTGGCTACGAAAAATGTGTTCATCCTATTTGTGCTGAGTAAAGTGAGACCTATGAGAAACGAATTTTCTCTTGTGAGTAAGGTGTTTCTATAGACTACCTATACTCTGTTGTGATCACTGAGGCTCTTATGTGCATTGTAGCCACAAAGTCTCTGTAGCCACTAAGTCTCTATAGCCACTAAGGCTCTATATGAAAATCTGGCTCGCGAGATCTGAGCTCTAATAACATGACAAAGACCAGAAAGAAAAGAAATGAATTGAATAACAAGAAGCTCACACGTGAAAAATGCACCTGGAGACTGCAGAAACTAGAGTGTACACTCTACATTAAATTAATCATGGATACATCAATAAATACATCTCAAAAGAATAGGGAGCGGGGAAAAAATGCTAAAACCTAGAAACTAATCCTAACTTAAGGAGTTACATTACAACCATCTAACCATTTCTCCATTAATACAATATAATATTAATTGTTTTCAACTGAAATCAAAATCTACGCTAAAATTAATGGATTTACTGCAAGCAATAAAATAGGATTAGAACTCAATATCTACATTGAAACTAATGAAACTAGTGCAAAAAATCAAATAGGAGTAGAAATGAACATCTACATCAAAATCAATTCATCTAGTGTAAGATATTAAATAGGATTATAAATCGACATCTACACTGAAATTAGTGCATCTAGTGAAAGCGATTAGATACAATAAGAAATCAATATCTACATTGCGACAAGTACATCCAATCCAAGAAATCAAATACGAGTAGAAATCAACATCTACACTAAAATCAATGCATCTAGTGTAAAGTATTAAATATGATTAGAAATCGACATCTACACTAAAATAAATGCATCTAGTGCAAGTTATAAAATACAATTACAAATCAATATCTACACTGAAACCAATGCATCTAGTGCAAGAAATGAAATAGGAGTAGAAATGAACATCTACATTGAAGTCAATGTATCTAGTGTAAGGTATTAAATATGATTAGAAATAAAAAATACATTGAAATCAATGTATCTAGTGCAAGCTGTCAAATAGGAATAGAAATCAATAACTACAGTGAAATCAATACGTATATTTTAGTGAAAAACGAAAAATGTTCATGACTTTCTTGATCTAACTGCTATGTCAGTATTTGTCTTTGTGTGTCTCTTCCTTATTCACTCTCTCTAAAACTTCCATATTTTGTCTATCTCCCTCCCTCTACCCTTCTCTCTCTCCCCTCTCTCTCTCCTCCATCTCTCTCTCTCTCTCTCTCCACCTCTGCCACCCTTTCTCTATCTTTCTCTTATTCCCTCTCCCCCTGCCATTTATATGTATACCTCCCTCCATATTTCCTTAATTATCTCTCTATCTCAGCCCCATAAACACATTTAGCTCTCTCTCTCTCTCTCTCTCTCTCTCTCTCTGTATCTGTCTTCTTCCCTCCTAACCCCTCCATATATATCTCTATCTCCCTATATCTCTCCTTATTTATATCTCTATATTAGCCTACATACACACTCTTTCTCTCCATATATATATATATATATATATATATATTTATATCAATCTATATCTCCCTATTCCTCTCCCTATATATCTCTTCCCTCTCTCTCTCTCTCTCTCTCTAACTCACTATAACCCTTCCATCTACATCTTTATATTAACTCCCAAACACACTCTCTCTCTATCCATAACTATATATCTATCTATCTATCTCTCTCTACTTGTTACCCACCCTCTCTCTCTATCACTCCCACCCCTCTCTCTCTCTCTGTCTCTCGCTCACATTGTCTCTCTATCACTCAATTGTCACTCTCTCTCCACCTTTATCTCTCTATGTATTTCTTCCATTTCAAACTCCATCTCTCTCTCCCCCTATATTTTTCTCCTCTCTCTCAAGTCCTCTCTCTCCCTTTCTCTCCCACCTCCCTCTCTCTCCTCCCACGATCACACACACACTCTCTCTATCCTCCATCTTTGTCACTATCTACCTCTATCTCTCTCATTCTCGTTCTCCCCTTCTCTATCCCCTTCATAGTTATGTCTCGTTGTCTATCTCTTCCCCTTATTTCCATATATATATCCTCTCATTTTCTCTCCCTTCCCTCATTTCCTCTCTTTCTCATTTAATTTACATGTCTCCCTTATCACTCCCTCTCTCTCCACCTCTATCTCTCAATGATTTTTTTCTTCCCTCCCTCTCTTTCCCCCTTCCAACTCCATCTCTATCTCTCCCTTTCTCTCCCACCTCCTTCTCTGTCCTCCCCCCATGACACAGTCACTCTCTCTCCACCCTCCATATTTTCCACTATCTACCTCTCTCTCTCACTTTCAATCTCCCCCTACCTCTCCCCTCCATAGTTATGTCTTCCTGTCTCTCTCTTCCCCTTATTTCCCTATCTTTATCTACTCCTTTTGTACCCTCATCTCCTCTCTTCCTCATTCCATTGTCATATTTCCCTTATCACTCTCTCTCTCTCTTAACCTCTATCTTTTAATGTATTTTCTCTTCCCTTCCAGTGCCATCTCTCTACACTCCTTTCTCTCTCCTCTCTCAAGTCCCCTATTTTTTCCTTCTTCTCTCTGCATTTCTCTCCCACCTCCCTCTATATCTCCCCCTCATCACACACACACTCTCTCTCCACCCTACAACTCTGTCACAATCTCTTGTTCTCTCTCCTTCTCACTGCCCCCCTCTCTCCCTCATACATATCTATGTCTCCATATATCTCTCTTCCCCTTTTTTCCCTATCTCTATCCTATAATTTTATCTCACTTCCCTCGTCTCCTCTCTCCCTAATTCCATATTCATCTCCCTATTATCACTCCCTCTCTCTTCACCTCTATCTCTCAATGTATTTATTGTTCCCTCTCTCTCTTTACCCCTCCAAATCCATCTCTCTATCCTTCCCTCTCTCCTTCTCACTCCCCCCTCCTATCTCTCTTCCCTGTACTCTCTCCCTGTCACTTTCACCTCTATGTATTTGTCCCACCTATATGTCTCTCTCCCACATGTTATTCCCCCTCCATCTCACTCTCTCTTTCTCAAAACTATGTTCCCATTCTATTTTATTTAAGAAAATATTGAAATTATAAAAAAAAACATAATTGGTTGTAAAATATTACACCTATATTTCAGATCAATCATATCAAAGAAAATACAAGAATAAAATAATTAAAAAAATCATGCTCTAACTTTCCTCTATCATTATTAGTCACTTTTCTTGCTCTTTATGCATAGATATTTGGTTAAAATGCATCTATCATGGTTATTATTAATATTATTTATATTATATAAATTTCACTTTTGTATATTTGAGTATTATATTTTTTATTTATTAAAACCTTAATTTAATCTCTATGGGAATATTCTTAGTATTGATGGGGATGGTAGGTTTATATATATCTCAAAAGCAATTATAACATTTTTTATTTTATAATTAATTATAGAATGTTATAAAACTAGAAATTGCACCATATGTTGCAAAGGAAACATCGTAAGCATTAAATTGGGGAAGAGTCATGACATATAAAAATCCATTATGTAGGTGCATACTCTGCCATTGATTCGCCTTCTCTGATCTGATAGCCCAGATCACTGTAGATTTTCGGAGATCTGGAGGTGATATAGACCTCTTTTCCATTTTCAAATTGTTAGACCATAGGATCTACACCCCTTTATCATATGGTTGGTGGATTGATAAGCGATAACACTGAAATGTTGAAGATAGAAACTTGGAAATATAAAATACACAAGAATATTGACTCCAAAAATATTTTTTTCCTATGTTTCTCAGCAAATGTGTTTTATAGGATTTTACTTAAGATCGTATTCGATTAGTTTTGAAAAAATCATCTATAACTAAGAAATAATATAGACAAAAAATTCATAGTTCTCAAGCTTAACCATGCGTTTATTATCCTACAACTAAATAATAAGACTAGCTATAAATGATTGGCAGATGTGGGACATTAGTTCGTTGTTTTAGCAGAAATTCCCCCACTTTCTTAACAAGGGGCGGGAAGCTATGCTGAAAAGAAATCTAGGAAAAATTTTTTTCTTGAGAAGGAAGCTCGCTTTGGTGCCCAACAAGATATGTCATAATCTGTTGCTAAAAAATGGACCAGCTGCATAGGTCTCGTAGTGTGTATTCCTCCAACAACTACTGAAAATGTAGAATTTTATCAAGTGGGTCAGAAATGTGAACTTCCTCTTCCAAAATAGGAGGTTCATAGAGCTTGAGATGATTAACATTAACCACATTATGGAGGAAAATATGGAAGGTAAATATAAATGACATGAATTCACACCAACCTACTACATAATATTATAGGGACCAAAGTGGACATGCTTGATTTTATGATGTTAATTACCCTTAAAACACAAATTTTCTAGACAGATTTAACCTTTTCCACACATGTAAAATTGTACAGACGCTTGATGTCTATTCTGGAATTATTTATAGCAAGGCGAGGGAGTGTGAAGAGCATCAGACGCTTTGGAATAGATGTGATCTAATTTCTAAACAAAGGGGGATTCCCTATGCTACTTCTTGCAATGGTGATGGGAGGCAACTAGAGAAAGAGATTTGGGAAGATTTTATGAGGCCAAACACTAGTAACCATGAAAACCTAAGTATAATTGTGTTGTAGTACATGCAAATAAGAATCACATTGTTTATTTTTGGTGTAGTGAACACAAATGGTTTGTAATAGGCTACACTTTGTTACTTAGGTATGAACATTTGGTTTTTATCTGGGAGTGATTCATAGCAAGCCTAGGGTGGTGTGAAGATCATCAAACACTTGGGAATGGATCCAAGGAAAATTCTAAACAAATAAAGATGCCTCCTGTTTCTTGTTGTGTCGGTTATGGGATACAACTAGAGGAAGAGATATGGGCATCTTATAAGAGACAACCACTAGTAAACATAACATTTTGACTATAATTATGCTCCCAGATATGGAAATAAGAATCCCACTATTTATTTTTAGTGTAGAAACAAATCGGGCTTGTATTGGACTAAAATTTATTACTTTGGTGTACCCATTTATTCGTTTTCAAATGAAAGGATGTAGATAAATGAAGCTGAAAACCCAATAAATTTGGATTATATTCTCAAAGGTGCTCAGTAAAGTGATTTTCCTGCCTATGTTAGCTGTTACAAATTATATAATAAGTAAAAAACTATTACGTTAGTAATCTCAGTTCTTGAATAAAATGAACATCATATCCTAGGTGTTGGATAACGTTATCTGATAAGAAATATTCTTCCTTTGCTAGGATTTTTATTGACATTGCAGGATATGAAGCAGATTTTCATGAGAAAAGTTTCCAAGTCTTGAGGATTGGAAATATGTTGCTAATAAACAAAAGAGTGAGCCTCAGCTCTATATTGGAAGCTAATGTAGTGAAAATCCATCTAGATGTTGCAGTGGGTCCAAGTAGAGAGAGCTTCACCATGTAAATTAGAATCTTCATTAACTCTTGTGGCAGTGAATCCTATGTTAATAGCTAGGGGCAAGCGGTCTCGACCAAATATATTAACATCATCTTCTGATTTATCAATCCATGGTAGGATTACTATTTGCTACAATAACCGTAAAATGGCATGAACTTTGTGGGGTCACTATTACTGTAAACTTTGGACCTTTGTAATTGGAGTTAGTTTTATAAATTTATTTTTTAAGAAACACATTAATGGGTGCTACTTTCTTGTTATTACTACCATCTGAATTTTTTTGTAATGTGCATTTTAAAGTCTTATTCAATGTTTTTTTTCCCTCCTATATATTTTTTCTTAATTGTTTTTTTTGTTCTTGATTCATGTTATATTGAGATGCAACATGGTATAAAAAATTCCTTGTATTGTTGCCATTGTACTGATTTTTTTATAATTCCTTATGGTCAATAAATGGAGTAAATGAAAATTAATTTCTCAGTTGGAATGAGACTCAAGGTGGAGATAGTCAATAATTGTATTATGATGTAAGAGATAGGAGATAAATATACATGTCTTAGATTGAAAATTAATCAATGTATGTTTGTAATTAGTCCATATGTTCAATAGTTGATAATGGAACTTTATCAGCAAATCAATTACAAGGGAACTAGTCCTCATATGAGTGGAGAAGAGAGCACAAATAATAGAAGTCATTTATTTATTAGAAGTGATGTTGAGACTCTGCATTTTTCAATTTGTATGGATTCTACAATTGAAATATCCAGCCCCATTTCCTAAATCTCATTTGGTAGTATTCATAAAATCTTGTCATTATGAATACACATATGAGAAAGAACCATTACAATTGCCGAAAGTAATAAGTTGACTAAAGAACAAAGTAAATAACTTTCCTTTTTAAAATTGATAATTGATTTTTATTATAAAAAAATCATTATGTTACCAGCGTTTTTTACATTAAAAGGAAGACTCACTGCTAAGCAAGGCTTAAATTTTCTGGTCACGCAACTTACTGGGGTGAAATTACAATAGATTTCAACACAAAATCTCTAATATCACATTATTTGAAGCAAATAATCATGTGAGACTAAACCTTTGTATATAAGTCTTCAAGGAATGATTTCAATGTTGGTATTCTTTTACATGCCTGCTTGTCCCAATTCTCTCTTTCCTCCGTTGTTTCTTGAAGAGCTTGGATGGACCAACTTTCTATCAAGTGTTGAATCCCATGGAAATCATGTTTGGTGGAATCATTGGGCAAGAGGTTGTGAAATTATAGTATGGAAAGATTCATCCACTTATACAAGTTTTATTTGTTTTTGTGCCCTAATTACCTTTTTATGTATTTCTCCTAAATATAAATTGAATTTTACCCTTTTACCCTTTTATATAGGTAAGGAAGGGCATGGTAGCAGAGAATTCAATTATTTGTTGTCTTACATTGAGCAGTTCTTTTACTTAAATTCATCGGAATCTCTTCCAGTAGAATCCCTTGGGCGAGAGGATGTGATACATTTGAATAGCTGTTATGATTCCCACCTTTTTGTATTTGGAAAAGAGGTGCAGAAAAAGTTGGAACATATAACATTTTTTTTCGTTGTGGGGATGGTGCTCTTCGATGTGAACTTAGTCTCGTGAGAGTGAAGGAAAGAAAAATATAATAAATGATGAAATTATTTAGAAGAGCAAGTATTGCTAGACTAACACCACATTTAGAACTTAAATGCCATCGTTTCACACGGAAAATATTTTTCTTTGTGTCGACACAAGGCTCACCCTTAGCAATTCAAGCATCCTTGAGATAACCTTATCATCATTCTCACCATTAATTTGATTTGAGCCACTGGGTTCACGTTGGTTTCACGCATAATGCTGAAAATGCCATAAGATGCACCACTACTAATGTAAGTAAATGGTTGACTGATTGAGAGACTTATGCATTTATTACCATTCGAAAAGGGGGTAACCAATGTTGAAGGAATAGTACTGGGAGTTGGTGAACAAGACAAATCAAACGAATGAAGTGAAGAACCATACAGGGAGTCATATAACTTCAATGAGTGTTCAGTTTGTTAGGAAACTGAGGGCTTCAACTCAAGCTTCTGCAATTGTTTTTGTTTTGTCAGATTCTAGGGTTACAGGAGATGCACCACACTGTTGCTGTTACATCGGTTACGGAACCTATCATACGCGATGCATATTATGGAAGGGCGAGCAGGAGGAGGGGAGGCCAGGAAAAACTTCCAATCCTTCACGCCTCCATCATTCGACAGACCCAAAAGACGAACAAGGTTAACAACATGACGAGCCGTTGCATTGCCATGACTATGAGATAGATGGCAAACACTGCTTGAGGTGTAGTTGAGAGGGGAAATAAATAACGCTTCAGAGCAATTAAACAACATGACGGCGTTAGGTTCAGAGATGTTGAACGCCAAACTCTCATCCAGGTGGATTTCTAGTTACCATACTAAAAGCAGATGGCCCAATACTCATGATCGGGTAAGAAATTCCCTTCACTGGCTTGAATTGCAACTGATTATTGTTGCAGAAGATGTGGTATTGTATCATGAGTAGTTAGAGAATATGGAACGAATGTTTGACCACAATTGAGAAAACTTATATTTGCAACACTGCACATGCATAAAACCACAAAAAATACCATAAATTTGAAGCCATCACCATTTCTCGGCATGATTGGAAGAAAAGTAGAGGACAAAAGAAAGAACATGTTAAAAAAGGTTTGACGCAGGTACACATTACGTAAATCTACTGTCGTGTGCTAACTAAACATTAACCTTGGGTTTACATAGAATTTCATGTTTGAGTGCGGTTGTTGTTCCATTGAGTTACGGGAAAAATTAAGATCATGTTTCGTTTCCAAATATTAGATTTTTGGTTTGATCGCAATCCCGAGAGATCACTGACAGATGCTTCTAATTGCCGCAGGTAAATAGTTGGAACCATACACATAAAGTGGGCACCAGTCAATGGGTATGATCATCGACAAAATCATACACATTTGTCTGTAAGTAGTTGAGAAACTAGGTTCAATCCTACCCCGCGATTTTCGGAGACTATTATGCAATGAGCATTGCTAACATATAATTTTACTAATTTAACATACCACTTAACTAATTTCATTCTAAATGCATATGGTTGGGATATGAATTATCCTATCCAATTATAAATACTTGAATTACTTAGAGATGGAGGAAATTTTTTATGAAAATTAATACAATTTCGTTTATAGGTTAAATTATATATATTATATATATATATAATTTTTAATTAATTTTATTTAAAGTAATTCAGAGAAATTATTTATTTTTCTCTTTACTCACATTAAACTTTTCCCCTCTCACGAATCTTATGGCATATCTCACCCATATTTATTGTAAAATATTTGACTTTTAGCTATAAATTCGAAAACAAAGTATTTTATTATAGAAAAAACTATGATAATTAAGTATTAATATATTTATCTATCTTGAAATATTTGACAAAATGTTTTTAAATTAAGTAATTAAGGAAAAATCAAATTAATAAAAAAATATTTTAAATTAAAAAATATTTAAATTATTCACCAAATTTTAAATATTAAATATTGTAAATTAAAAATAAAAAACTCATCATTAATTAATAGACGATTTATTTATCTTAAAACGTGGAATACAACCCTTAGTGTTTTCTTTCCATCTTAATAAATATTTAACTTTTGATTGTAAAATATTAAGTCATACATACCTCATATTTTGAGTCAATATTTTGTTAGCGATGGAAGAAATGTGTAAAGATGTCAATGGTAAAGTTGTAAAGATATGAATGGTTAAAAATTAAAATTTAATGATGGAAAAATATTTTTAATATTTGGTTAAAGTTTCAAAGAGAGTAGACTATGTATGTTTTTGTAAATTAAGAGGTGGGTCTTTTGTTTTACAAGCAAGCAACAGTGTTCTGTATACTAATTCGACTAACTTGATCGTGACCTTAAAATTAGATGATAATAATAATAATAATAATAATAATAAAATAATTAAATTAAATTAATTTTATTTCATATTTAGTAGATAAAAATATTATATATTTATTAAACAATTACATAACTTCATAATTGTTGTTATTTTTCTAGATTTTTGGTTACTTTTTTTTCGTGAAGATATACAGCTTTTAAAAATTATGTCTAAAATTTTGTGTTTAGAATTTTTTTTTTTTTTTTCTAATTATGGTAAATGGTATATTGAAGTAATATGGAGCTTAATATTTAGAAATTTCATTCAACAATAAGTTAGGTGGAGTTATTCATTTGATAGGTTTACCGGTAATGGTTTGCTAGCTCATGGTATTTGTCTGCCATATTTGTTATGATGATGCAAGTGTAGTAACTTATATCAATATTATCTGGATTTAAGATAAATATAAGTTGGTATTACTAAAAATGGACATGTAAATATTTTATATGAGTGAAATATTTTTTTGTGATAATATTAATAACAAATCAAATAAATATAATCAAAATGAAATTATTAATGATTTATAACTTAATTAAACCAAATATATTAAAAAAAATTGTAATATTTTATTTTAATTTAAAAAATAAAATCTATTGGCTACCAATAAAATAAAATAAAATAAACATTTTTCTTAAATTAATTTGTAAATAAATATCATATCTTTATAGCCAATTTAATGATAAAAAGAAAAAAAAACAAAACAAGCCTATATCAACATTAAACAAGTTTCAATTGACAACTTTCAAAATGATATCATGCAAAGTGAAAATAATGTCAAGTTTCAATTTACACTTTTCAAAATGGCATCATACAAAGTGAAAATAATGTTTGTAGATAAATTCAAAAGTGCCCTTGACATGATAATTCTACCCAAAACCATAAATTCAACTTTGGAAATATACCATGTTATTTACAATATCTTAAGTGATATCACTGCAAATAGAAAACCATACAAAAATAGTTACAATACTAAAATCCATAAAACAATTTTACAATGTTTTTAAAAATAACGTTCCTTCTTCATTTACCTCTCACACAAATACAGATGAGCAAATAAGAAGCAATGAGCACATGGTATTTTGACATACATATAGGTGCCCATCAATACATATAAATCAGATCGATCTCATATGACTAAGAATCAAATCCTTTGTGTGAGATGGAAAACCCTCAACCTTCTTCACGCACTGGTTGATAAGCTTCTACCCAACCAGTGCCAACAAAAGCCAAAGGTTGGGGATGAAAGCGATGCCAATAAAATCAATAAGCTCGAAAAAGTAATTATAAAATCTCGCTCCAATCACCCAGCTTCGCTCCACTGCATTAACTCGTTTGTTTTTTTTTCATCATTTTATTTTAATTAACAAATTATTTGTTTTTTTTTCATCATTTTATTTTAATTAACAAATTCTTTTAGGAAAAGTCCACTTAAATTTCATTATTAAAATATTTCCATGAGTGGAAGCATCTCACGTTATGAAAAAATAATTACAGACAACGCCCTAAAATATTCTTACCATCTCACGAATCCTCCTTACCATGTCTTCTCTTATAAATAAAAAAGCCATTCACATGATGTTACATTTTATCTCACAACCTTAAACGAAACATTGTATTAATATTTAAGAAAATACACGACGTGTTTATGGAATACAAAAATTAAATTTCATGACCTTCGTACTACTGGCTTTGCATACATATATGTGTATATATGTTTATAAACACTAGCTTATGTACATCTGGATTCAATGGAAACTTATACAATAGGTTTTGACAATTTTCATTATATTGTTCTTCAAATCAAACGGAAAATGAAAATCCCATTGAGCCTTGTTGCCGATGATATCAAGTGTTTGCTGCACATACATGCAAAGGACTCCATCATCCACTGCAGGGAAGAGTCTGCCATGGGATGCCGATAAATTTACCGCCAGAGCCAACTAGTAGGGACGACAAGAGAAATATAAGTTTGGAGTTTAAAACAATTACAATTATTGTTGATCCATTTTCTTCAACTTGACAAGCTTTGGAATACATGATGAGATTTCAACCTCGGAGATTCAGTTCATCTAAATAATATGAGCCACCATCAACCTCGAAGATTGATTCTCTTCATGTAAATAATATGAGCCACCAAATTGGAATAGTTCAATGGAATAGAAACCATTTCATTTATTAGAATACACATAGGGTCAGTTTGATCTACCTAGTTTTACTTTTTGTAGAGTTTCCTTGTACATGATCCCAAATATAGTCTCTAGTACAGATCTGCCATAATCCATTGGATCAGGCGAGCAAACACAGTTTTCGTCACAATCTTCCCCACTCCGTCACTCCACTAAGTCATAGGCAAAGCCGGTTTGAAATTGAGAACACTCGTGTAAGCCTTGCACTCATTCGAGTGTATCTGTATTCTTGAAATTGAGAACACTTGTGTAATCCCAAAAACCATCAGAGTGTACTCGTAATCCCTACAACCATCAGAGTGTACTCGTATTCAGGGAGTTCTCCAGTATCATTAATAAATGTATTAGAGGCTGTATATCATATCTAGGGGAAGAGATATTGGTAGAAGTTGGAGTTAGTTAGGTATTTAGGTTGAAGGAGGTTGTATATGAATAGACTAAAACATTTCAATTGTTTAATATTTTATTTGATGGTGTAGACAACCATTGTAGAGGATTTGTTTTGAAACAAGAACGCTTTTTAATATAATTAAATTAAAATAAAGTATTTGTAAAATATTTTTATTTTGAGATAAGTTATGCTTTTTTGGCATGTGGTATTGATAAGACAATGGTCATGGTATTATAGTATAATAATTAATATTCTCTATCAAAAACATAGCTCATGTTATTATGATTTTTTTTCTCTCCTTTCTCTTCCCCCCCTCTCTCTATATTTATCTTCTTCTTATTGACCCATGGTATTGTAAAGAAACCTATTTAGAAGTTAATAATATCCATGGTAAATATTCATGATTAAAAATCTTGTTATATTGTAAATACTATTTTTTTACCCTTCCTCTCTCTATACTTAGCTTTGCCTATTGGCCCATGATATTGTAAAAAAAACTATTTCAAAGTTAAAAACATACATGGTAAATGTTCATGATTAAAAATATTACTATATTATAAATATTTTTTTTATTGGCCTATTATTTCAGTTTATATTGTAAAATAGATGTTAATCTATATGTACTATTTATGTGTTATATATTTTAATATGATATGTATTTTATATTTAATTTTTTGTAATTTTATTAATAAAATATTATAAAAAATTAAATTTAAAAAAGATTTTACATTTCACATCTAACACTCACCTTTCTAACACTCACACATCTAGCTCTCACCTATCCATCCTAAACTGATGCTCACCTAAGTCACCGGATACTCCTAAAATGCCATCGAATCCCCAAATCCCCGTATCGGACACCTACCCGTACCGGATTCGGCCCCAATTCAAAGGATACGGCGTATCCGTATGGGGTACAGTCGGGATTAGACGTGTCTGAAAAGGGATACATCGTATCGCGACCGTACCCCATCAGATACGCCGTATCCCGTACAGCGGGGTATGGACGGGCCCGCGGCAAGCAAAATCGCGCTATTTTTTTTATAATGTGCGGTTTTTCTTCTCTATTTTCTCATCCATTTCATTGGTGAAGTGAGAAGGAGAGCTAGTGTGAGAAAGGAGCAAGTGTGAGCAAGGAGAAAGGGAGTTCTTTCGAAAAGATTCGAGCATCCGGTAAGTGCAATTTCCCTCTATATTTTTCATTTAGTTTGTTGTTAGTGTTTGCATGTGCATATGTTTTATATATTTAGTTGTTTTTGTTTATTTTTTATAGTATTCATGGCTCAATCAAAGGCAGCAAGTCAGGGGCAAAGAAAGGGGAAGAATGTCTCCATTGGAGATGCCCCTCCTGTCCCTCTTTCATCAGGGTCTGCAAGTATTCCATCCATTGGAAGTGGGGTTGCAACAGTAGCTTCAAATGTGCAGGGAAAACAAATTGTTGACCCCAAATACCCATTGTGGAAATATGCGACAAGAGAGGAAGGGGCAGAAAAAAAGGGAGGAGGAAATTGTTCATGGAAATGCAATTTTTGCAATGGCCATTTCAATGGCACATATTTCCGTGTGAAAGCTCATTTGTTGGGTATTCGAGGTTGTGGCGTTAAATGTTGTACATCAATTGAATCGCCAGATAGGAAGAAAATAGAGAAAGAGCAGAGTATTGGTGAGGCAAATGTGGCAACAAAATCAAAAAAATCCAACACTGATGACCCCCTTCCATTCTTGAGGAAAAGCAGCAGCAAGTTCCCTTTTGAGACTTCTAGCAGGGGAGAATTAGCAAAGAGAAAGGAAACTGCAGTTGGTCCAATGGACAAGATTTTCCAAAAAGAGAAAAGGGAAGAGCTTGACCTCACCATTGCATTTTTTTTCTATCAGAACTTCATATGCTTTATTGTTGCACAGTCACCTCTATTTATTGAGATGTGTCGAGCTCTTTTTCATGGGGCTCCATCAAGGTATGTGCCTCCTGGGTCAGAGACGCTCAGAACGACATTGTTGACAAAGGAAAAGAAAGAGGTGGACAAAATGCTTGAGCCTATTAAATCAGCATGGCCAACATATCGAGTTAGCGTTGTTTCTAATGGATGGACAGATCCAGCATGCCACCCACTCATTAACTTCATGGTGTCATCCACGAATGGTGCAGTTTTATTTAAAGGAGTGGATTCACTTGGAGAGTACAAGGATGCACAATATATGGGTGAGTTATTTCTCAAAGTTATTGAAAGTGTAGATGTGGATTGTTGTGTGCAAATCATTACAGGTAATGCACCTGTTTGCAAGGCTACTGGCATGATTGTGGAAGCAAAATATCCACAAGTATTTTGGACACCTTGCATTGTCCATTCATTGAACTTGGCACTAAAATCTATTGCTTCTGATGTGCTTTGGATTGGAGCCACTATTGAGGATGCACGACATATCCACAACTTTGTAACAAACCATACAAATGCCCTCACTATCTACAAGGAGTAAAAATATCTATCATTGTTGAAGATTGCAGATACACGGTTTGCCTCTTCATTCATCATGTTGAAGAGGTTGAGGGAGGTCAAGACCTCTCTTGGGTCTATGGTTATTTCAGAGTTTTTGTCTTTTTGGAGAAAGACGGATCAAGCAGCCTCAAAGAAGGTGAAGAACATAGTATTGGATGATATATGGTGGGAGAAGGTAGATCTAATTATTCAGATCATGGAGCCTATCATTTCCTTGCTCAGATTTGGAGATACAGACCAACCCATCGTAGGAGAGGTTTATGAGGGATGGGATTCCATGATTGAGTATGTGAGGACCATTATTTTACAGATTCAATGCCCAGAGTATGAGACATCACCTGAGGCCTTCTTCACTGTCATACAGGATATTATTGTCAGTAGATGGGACAAGAATTGCACACCTTTACATTGTTTGGCTCACTCCTTGAACCCAAAATAGTACAGCCATGAGTGGCTAAATGGTGGACCTTCCCGAAAATTTCCTCCTCACATGGATGCTGAAATCTCACAGGGGAGGAGAGATGCATTGAGGAGGAATTTTCAGGATAGGGCATCCGTCGAGGAGGTGGAGGATGCCTTTGAAGATTTTTCCACTAGCAGGGGGCGATTTGGAGGCTATGATTTGATTCGAGATAGGGGGCTAAGAAGCCCCATTCTTGGTGGGCAACTCATGGGGCAGCATGCCCTCCTCTATAGCAATTAGCCACGAGGCTCCTCTCTCAGGTGACTTCATCCTCTTGTTGCGAGAGGAATTGGAGAACATATGGGAATTTGTATAGTGTGAAGAGGAGTAGGCTTGAGCAGTCCAGGGCAGAGACAATGGTGTATGTGCACACCAACCTTCGTCTCATCTACAGGAAGAGGGAGGAGTGGTTGAAGGGAAAGACAAAGATGTGGGATGTCTTTCTTGATGATATGGGTCTGGATAGCAGTGTTGAGTTGGCATTGGCCAAGTTGGATCTCAATGCGCCAGTGCTAGAGCCTGTCAGATTTGATGATGGATTAGAGGGGTCATCCTCGACACCAGTAGATGCAGAGATGATAGAGGAGGAGGATGCATCAGAGGCAGACGAGAGCAGTGGTGAGCATGATGATCAGGATTTGGAAAGTGATGCTGATTATGAGGATTGATGACTATGACTCATTGAGGCTTTAGGCTTGTAGTCTTGTAGACTGTAGTTTATTTTGTATTTTCTATTTCTCTTTGCCATTGGCAGTGTTCTTATGTAACACATTTTGATTCTGATGACTTAATGAAAAAACTATAGTATCTTACTATCTTCAATCTTGTCTTTCAGAGTAAATTTGATGATTGTATCATGTATGGTGTATCAATGTATCATTGTAATTTGTATTATAGTATCAATGATGATGTATGACTCGTGAGTATCTAATATCTATGTTTGAAGCAATGAATTTTGTATGAATTGTGCAAAAAATATCTAATTTTTAATATATATATATATATATATATATATATATATATATATATATATTTTTAATAAAATAATATATAATGTAACGTATCCTAGAAGTATCCTGTTCCGGGGTCACCATACCCATATCCGATACTTCGAATCCCAGTATCCTCGTATCCCCGTATCCCCGTATCAGGTGACTTAGATGCTCACACATTTAACGCTCACCTATCCACCCTAAACTGAGTTGTAGGCTCAACCATACGTTAATGTATCAAGATGAAAGAAACCCATTAGTCTAAGGACTATTTCCAAAAACGTTTAACAATGGAATACATGAAGAATGTCTAACTTATATTTGATATGTTTCCAAAGGAAGCACTCTCTTTATAAACTAAGTATTTTCGAGTTTAGGAGTTCATGGATAGCTAAGATTTGGAAGCTATAAAGTATATAGTCTAATTTTATTTTATTCATTTTCACCTTTTACTTCCTTTTCTTCTTTTCTCTTCCTTTTTTTTCAATTAAAGGATTCTTACAGATTACTTTTCTCAATTAAAGGAGACTTTTATAAATTAGTTTCATAGATCTCATGAAATAAGTTTTAAGTATTGGTCAAAGAAATGAAAATATAATAAACAGTTTTTTTTTGATTTCTTATTATTTTGGATATCATACCAACAATCATTTGATAGGTCCATGTATAATCTTATTTCAAAATTCATAGTTTTTTCATCAAAGGGAAAGAAATTATAATCAAAATTCCTATCACTAAAATAAAATTATGACATAAGCAAACACAATCGTATAAACCAGTCAAGATTCATCTAAAATTCATATTTATCAAGCGCTGAGAGGAAACAAATATCAGGAAACAAATATCACAAGGTGAAAACCTTTTTTTTGAATGCAAAACTTTATAAAAGTTTTTAACATAGAGAGATTTGATCTCTCTCGGTGCTCAATAGATTTGGGGTTAAGATGGATCTAGGCGGGTCTTAATCATGTGTCGTCATAGCACATTTGTTGAACATCTAATTATTTTCATTATTTTAAGTATGATAAATATTTCTAAGATTAATTCGGTCAATTTAATTTTAACTTCGCTTAGTTACCTTAGTTTTTTGAGATGAAAGAGGTTGCTATTAACTTGAATGATGAAAAAATGGTAATGAAATAAAATTTTTCTTTGCAAAACGACAATGTAACAATGTTGAATAATAGAAAATGTGAATAATAAGAATATATTAAATTACAAACAATCTTCTTTCTTATATTCTTCTTATTGTCACATATATTAGTTAGTTTCTATTACCACATTTGAATGCAAAGTGATTAACAATGTTGAATCATGGAAAATGGGAGTAATAAGAATGTAGCTAATTACAAATAGTTTATAGTTTCGAGAAGAAGACATCTCATGTAAGTGAACATTTTATTTAGGATGAAAATTCATGTATTGTATTTATGGTTGAGTTACTCTAACATAAATTCAATTCACGTCAATTTAGTTACTGTATTGTATTGTGTTTATGTTCTTACCCTGAGAGAGTTTTCATATGTGTTGGAGGTTAAATATGGATATGGATGGATGGAGGAGAGATGAAGGAACAAAGAGTAAAAGATACGGAGGGAGGAAGAGATATAGATATGGAGAGAGAAGTGTTAGAGAGAGAGAAGGGGAAGAGAGAGAGAGATAAATAGATATGGAGAGAGAGTGTGTATGTTTTGGCAGTGAGAAAGAGAATTAAAGAAAGAGGGCCAGTGGGAGATGGAGATATAGATGGATGGGGAAGATATGTGCTTCATTGAAATAAATAAACACTATTAATCTAATTACCTTGAAATTAATATACATCATAGATCTAGTTCCATCAAATTAGAAATTAAAATCTACACTAAATTCAATGAATCTAGTGCAAACAATCAAATAGGTGCAAAATCAGCATCTACACTAACATTAATGCATCTAGTGAAAAAAATCAAGAAGGATTAGAAATCAGCATCTACAGTAAAATCAATGCATCTACTCGAAGAAATAAAATAGCATTACAAATCAATATCTACATTGAAACTAATGCATCTAGTGCAAGAAATAAAATAGGAGTATAAATTAAGACCTATACTGGAATCAATACAGCTAGTGTACAATATTAAATAGGATTAGAAATTGTCATCAACAATAAAATCAATTCACCTAGTGCAAGCGATCATATATGATTATTAATTAATATATAAATGAAAACCAATTAATCCAATGGAAGCGATCAAATAGGAGTTTAGATTAACATCTACACTAAAATCAATGCATCTAGTGTAAGGTATTAAAAAGGATTAGAAATCGACACAAAAATAAAATAGAATTAACATATACAGTAAATTCAAAGCATCTACTGTAAGGTATTAAATAATATTAGAAATCGACAACTACACCAAAATCAATGCATTTAAAGCAAGCGATCAAATATGATAAGAAATCAATATCTACACTAAAACCAACACATATAGTGCAAGCAATAAAATAGGAGTAGAAATCAACATCTACACCAAAATCAATGCACCTTCTATAAGGTATTAAATAGGATTAGAAATCGACATCTACACTAAAATCAATGCTTCTAGTGCAAGAGATAAAATAGGATTAGAAATCAACAACTATACTCAAATCAATACATCTATTTTAGTGAAAAAACAAAATATTCATGACATTATAAATCTATCTTCTATGTCTTTATTTGTCTATATCTCTTTCTTCTTCCCTCTCTCTGACCTTCCATTTGGTGTCTATCTCCCTCTCTCTATAATTCTCTCTCTCCACCTCTCCATCCCTTTCTATATTTCTATATTCCTCTGTCTCTCCTTCTTTATATCTCCATATCAATCTGCATACTCTCTCTCTCTCTCTCTCTCTCTATATATATATATATATATCAGCCCCCAAAAATACACTTTCTCTCTCTCCATATCTATCTATCTCTTTATATCTCTCTCCCTCCATGTTTCTCTCTCTCTCTCTCTCTCTCTCTCTCTCTCTCTCTCTCTCTCTCTCCTTCCATATCTATCTCCCCTCCTCCATTCCTCCCTTTTCCTCTCTCTTCCACCCTCTCTCCCACCTCCATCAATAACTTTGTCTCCCCTTGTCTCTCCTTCTCACCCCCAAAACATACACACTCTCTATTTCTCTCTCTCTATATATCATTGTCTCTTTTTCTCTCCCTTTTCACTCCCTCTCCATATCCACCTTTCTCCCTCTATGTCTTTCCTCATTTTCCAACTCCATTTCTCTCTCCCCCTTCCTTTGCCTTCTCTCTCAAGTCCTCTGTCTCTTCCTTACTCTCTCTTCCTTTCTCTCCAACCTACCTTTGTCCTGGTCGCCCATCACACACAATCTCTCTCTCCACCCTCCAACTCTGTCAGTATATGCCTCTCTCACTCCTTATCACTCTCCCCATCTCTCCCCTTCCATCTCTATGTCTCCTTGTCTCTCCCTTCTCGTTATTTCCCAATATCTATCCTCTCCTTTTCTATCTCTCCCCTCGTATCTTATCTTCTTCATTTCATCTTCATCTCTCCCTTATGACTCCATCCCTCTCTCCACCACCATATATCAATGTATTTATTCTTCCCTCCCTCCCTTTCCCCCTTCCAATCTAGTCTCTCTCTGCCCCTCTCTCTCCCCTCTCTCCCAAGTCACATCTCTTTTCCTTCATCTCTCTCCCACCTCCCTCTGTTTCTCCCACCCATCACACACACACTCCCTCTCCACCCTCTAACTCTGTTGTTGTCTCCTTCTCTCCCCCATCTATATCCATGTCTGCCTATCTCTCTCTTCCCCTTCTTTCCTTATCTTGATCCTCTCCTTTTCTCTCTCTTCCCTCATCTCCTCTCTCCATCATCGCATCTTCGTCTTTTCCTTATCACTCTCTCTCTCTCCTCTCTCAAAATGTCTTTATTCTTCCCTCCCTCTCTTTACCCCTCCAAATCCATTTCTGTCCCTCCCTCTCTCGTCCTCTCCCCCCCCTCCTCTCCCATTTCCTCCCTATCTCTCTCTCTATCTCTCCCAGCTCTATGTATATCTCCCTCACTATATTCCACCTCCATTTCACTCTCTCTGGCTTAAATATGATCCCATTGTATTTTATTTAAAATATATATAAATTGAAAAAAACATAACTGGTTGTAAAATATTAAACCTATATTTTGGATCAATCACGTCAAAGAACATGCAATAATAAAAAACCTAAAAGACTCATGCACTATTATTTCTTTATCATTGTTAGTCACTTTTCTTTATCTCTTTACTTGGACCTTTGGTTAAAATGCATATATCGTGGCTCTTTATAACATTATTTATGTTATATAAATTTCACATTTGTATGTATATAAGTATTCTCAATTTTAATTTATTAAAGCCCCGATTTAATCTCTATGGGAATAAATTTAGTATTCTTGAGGATACTGGGTTTAGATATTCCTCAAGAGTAATTATAACCATTTTTCTTTTAGCTTTGATTAAAAAATGTTATAAAATTAAATTAAAGTAAACTATTTGTAAGATATTTTGATTTTGAGATAATTTTTTATTTTGTGGGCATGTGGTATTGATAAGCCAATGGCCATGGTATTGCCCCATAGTATTGTCACAAAATAATTAAAAACGTAAATCCATAACATAATAATAAAAAGTCTAGATGACCCATTATATTGATAAATTGTGGTATTATGATTTTTTTCCCTCCTCTCACTCTTTCCCTCCCTCTCTCTTTCCTTCACTCTATCTCTCTATTGGCTCATGCTATTGTAAAAAATTCTGTTTAAAAGTTAAGGTTAATCATATCCATTGTAAATATTCATGATTAAAAATATTGCTATATTGTAAATATTAAATTTTAATGGGTTTATTAATTAAATTTAAAGATGGTTATGCAATCATTATTTTAATTTATATTGTAAAATGGATATTAATTTATAAGTACTATTTATGTGTTATATATTTTAATGTGATATGTATATTATACTTTCTTTTATATAATACATCGTTTGTAATTTGGTATGACGGCACGGGATAGAAAGGTGAAAAAATTTCCTAAGTTTTACACTAAAAAAAAGCTCTAACGCTCACCTATCTTACACTTACACATCCACCCTAAACTAGGTTGTAGAGCTCCTCTAAGAAAATTAAATAGCTCAAAAACACCTATAACTATCTGAACATTTATGTGTAGTTTAATTTATCAACTAACTAAACTAAGTTGTAGGTCCGTCTCAGACAATTAAATGACTCACAAACACCGATAACTAGCAAAACATTTATGTATCGTTTAATTTATCAACTATTTAATTTATCTAATATTAAAAAATTATATGACTAAAAACAGAATAGAGATCGCAATCACAAAGGATCTGACAGTATTTCGAAATAGAGCATCGCAATCACAAAGGATCTGATAGTATTTCCAAATACAGCATCAATTACATAATGTATACGACAAAAAATAATGTTCTCAAATATAGAGTAAAATTCTCAAATAACTATTCCTACATTCCTTATACCATAAACAGTAATCCTAAATTCGTCCGATTAAAAGCATGGCAATCGGATTAATTAAAATTCTTCCTAAATATGAAGGAAATTACTGTTTAAATATTATCCATTTTAATGTACTCCAATATGTCCGATGCCAGATTCCGATGATAAGACATTTCCTTTTTTATTGGCAGCTATCTGTCCCCTGACATATAATATAATATAATCTGAAACATACTGCTAGCGTTATCTCCATAGGCATGGAATTCCTTTTGTTACTATTACAGGAAACCCCTCCCTCGCCCTATAAATATGCTGAAATTTCATGTACTCTCGTGGGGTTGTTCCATTTCATTTGAGTTCTTTCGTGCTTTCTGTTTACTTTCTTTCCAAATTTGTGATAGGCTAATAGGGACTGTGGGCTCTCCTCAACATCAATGATTTTCTTTGCTGTGGTTTTCATGGTGTCATTATTCTGTTCTTTGCCCAAATCCATTTGGGAAGACAGAGTACAGCCCCTGCGTTATTAAACATCTTCAAAACTGTCTTGCTCAGTAAAGTAAGTTAGGAACGATTTTAATAATGCAGGGACTGTGCGCTCTCTCTTCTTGAGTTGGTCAACGTGGATTCGTAACAATTAGAATCTGAGCGTCGGATATACAGACATAGTCGGAGTAAATTCAATGAAAGAAATGAATAATATGTGCTTGCCTCTCATTTATGTTTATCTCTTTCAAGTTCCTGACAGTTTCATTTCTTTTGCAGTGCCTTTTCAAAGGAACGCTTGCAGGTTCTGGAAATGAGTTTATGTATTGAAAAACCTTGTTTCTTTTCAGATTTGCTAGGGTTTGCTTGATTGTATTGAACTCAGTGTCTCTTCTACGGAGATACTTTATGTCACGTATTAGTGGCTTTCATAAAACATAAAATCTGCTAAGAAAAAGTGTATTACAAATTTCATTAAATAGTGTGATTAACACACACATATATATATATATATATATATATAAATAGATGTGGATGTATGTATATATCTCTTTGTTATTGCAGTTATTTACTGACGGGATATCCCTACCATCCAAAATCTTCTGTCCGTCATTATAATCCAGACAGTACCTTTGATAAATCTCTTATTTTATTGATAACCATTGAAAATGGAGCTTGCGTAGAGATCAGATAGGTCCATTGGCTTACAGCTCGTATCAGTTCTGTTGATGCACGTGAAAATTTACTGCAACATAATATTTATCTCTGATTGTTTTCATATTTAAAATGGTAGCGCAGAAGCTAATCTTACTAAAGAAAAAAGTAACATATAAATAGCCAATTTATTGTGAAATGATGCATTCTCAAATTCTTCTTTCCTGCAATATGTCCTGTTAATTCCGCTTTTTATGAGTACTGGTTGGAGTAGCTTGTGATGTTTATTGCAATAAATCAGCGTAAATGTAATATAAATGCGAAATACGTCGGATTAAGCCAAACTATGCATGTCCATCATTTTTCATTATTTAATATTTGAAATTATATCAACTATCAAGTCAGAGCAGAGGAGGAAAGGACAAATATGTCAACATCTTTAAAGAATTTGTGATATAAAGACAAATTGAATGTTTTGTTTTTTTAGTGATTGGTTGATGGATGGATTTACTTATTTATTTAGGTTATAAAGTATTTTTTAAAGAAATAAATAAATTTACTATTTTGAGAAAATATAAACCATCAACCAGCTCTACACATTTTGTAACTCAAATTTATTATTCCAAATAGCTTTTTGACCAATTTCAATAAAAATCTCCTAGATATATCTTTAAACTAAATACATAAAAAAATTAGATCATATTTTAATTTTACAATTAATTTATATAAAAGGACCAAAATTCATAAAAGTACACTTCACTGCAATTTATATATCAGGACCAAAATCCATAAATGGACGCTGCACGACAATTTATATAGACTCATAGACAAGATATACAAAATTTCAAAAACTACGTAATTTTCATTTTCTGATTTCCTGCATAAAATAATTAGGAATTATCGTTAAAGACAAATTCCATATTAGTAAAAAAAATTGTAAGAAAATCGCAGAATTTATCTTCATTGTAATATAACTATCTTAATGGGTGACTTGATGTTATTGGCCAGTAGTTATTGATTGAAATCAAACTGGCATGTAATAATACTTGGTAATAGAATCGGCGTGAACTCTATGTATTTGATGATTCAATTTCTTTTTTTTCAATATATTAAATTGGTAGTTCTTTAGAGTAATTTAGCAAATTATCTGGTTATTATTGAAACTATATTAAAGTACTCTATTTATCTTCTCTATGGTATTATTAACTTATTGATATAATTTTGTGTATTTATTATATGATTTTACATTAAAATATAAATTATTTATTTTTTGAATTAATGAATATATTAATGGTGAATATTTTTGAGTATTCTTGTTGAGTTAGGTTCCTTCAAATTAAAAATAATTAGCTATCACAAGTAGATTTAATATTAAAAAAAACTGATTTATCACAAGTGCATTTAATATAGTTAAACTTATGTATTAATAATTCATATTTATAATAAATTATGATGTATTAGTACTTATATATTAATTATTAATATTTTTAGTTGGATTGCGTATGGGAGAGATGTTCTATAATTCTACATTAAAAAAATAGAATAATATTTAAGGAGAAAGAAAAGTTAGAAAAATATTAATAAAAAAAATATTATGCAATGTCTAACATAAATATTAATAATAAAGAACTTCCCATGTCAATCATAAATAAAATACTTCAATATTCACCATAAATAAAATAATTTCAAATAACTTTGTATATGGAGAGACATAAAGTGATTGATAATAATGTTTTTCTACTTTATTTTTTACATTTACTAAGATGTGATCAAAAGAGTGATTGTAAATAATACTAAAAAAATAAATAAAAAATAAAAATCTTTATTGTTAGTCAAAAATAAAATATTTCAATTTTCTTATTAAGTGAGATAATTTTACATATATGTCTAGCATAATTGCTTACCATTTAACCTTTAACAAATTAATATTTAAAAGAAAAGAAATAAAATCCTAAAAGTGATATTGGGGATGAGGGTAGATGACTTGTATAAATGTTTAACATTTAAAAGAAAAGAAATAAAAAGTTTATATAATATAAATCCTCGTAAATTTAAAGTAATAAAAATAATAAAATTTAATTTGTTATATTTTTATTTTGTTACCATGGCTTATCAATACCACATGCCAAAAAAAACCATAACTTAAGTTTATATAATATAAATCCTCGTAAATTTAAAGTAATAAAAATAATCAAATTCAATTTGTTATATTTTGATTTTGTTACAATGGCTTATCAATACCACATGCCAAAAGAAACCATAACTTATCTCACAAATAAATTAATTTATAACAGTATGAAAAAATTATTAACCATGTGTAACAGAACCATGTTGAATGTTCCTGTAATAAAAGTTAATAAAAAAAAATAATACCACCACCACATATTCCAAGTTGAATGTTGTGCAAGACATCCTAGTGTGCTTTTTCATTTCTATTAAAATGTTCATGTAATAAAAGTTAATAAAAAAATAAGACCATGGTAAAGTGCTATATATTCCAAGTTGAATATTGGGCAAGACATTCTAGCGTGGTTTTTTTTCTATTATTATGGCTAGAGGAAATTGGAAAACAAAATGACAAGAGGCTTTGGATAGACATGAGGCATTAATTGGCATTTTATTTATGAAAATAATGGATATGGGAGAAAATGAAGGTGAAAGTTGGCAAGTTGCATGTGAGGAGGAAAATGAAAGAAAATAATGGAAAATGAAGAACATAGAAGCCTCACTGATAAAATTCTTTATGCAGATCATTTGGAAATTTATTCTTTATGCAGATCATTTGGAAATTTTTTTGCTTGTTGAAGGTTTTGGTCAAATTTTTTTTGTCAAATTCTTTTTATGGAGCTCTCTCATTAGTCTCTCTCTCTCACAATCTTGGATACTTAAAGTTTTCTTGGAGCAATTCAAAATTGAGCCAAGAACGAGGAAATGAAATCAACGGAATGACAAGGGAAGGAAAGGAGGGAAAATATAAAGGAATAAGAGCAAGACCTAGTAGCTTCAATAGGAATACTTGCAGGTAACATATTTCATGTGTGATTTCCTAGCTATATTGTACATGCATGGCTTATGCTTGTTCGTATTTGTTTATCTTGCTAACGATGGCATGGTTTTAAAGCATTTTAAGAGTGGTTTTCAAAATTTCATTTCATTTTTCTAGATGTCACGGTGTTTTGAGATTTTGATCTTGATTTTGAACTTTGGAATTACCGGATGGATTTTGGAATCTAGGGCAGAGGTGGTCTTAAGGGAAATTCTCAAAGTCCTTGAAATCCCTTGGCCGATTTTGGCAGGATACATGGTAAAGCCCGAGGCTGGTGTCTCGTTTTAGGGCATAGTGATCCACGATTGGATTGTGGTAAAGACCGAGGGTGGTGTCTCAGTTAAGGGCCTAGTGATGTGGGATTGGATTGCGATAACTACTATGAGACACGGAGTTAGAAAATTCCTCAAGGATAGTGATGGATTTTTCAACGCATTCCAAGCTCAGTTCTATTTTGTGATTGGTGCACCGATTTTGGTGCGATCACGGTATGGTGAGGGTGGAGGTGGTTTAACCTTTGGATTCTGATGGTTGTTTTTCGATTGGTTTATCCATGAGAGCCCACATTCATGCCTGGAATATGGCATGAGGGCGACTGATTGAGGAGATATTTGGCTCATCTATATCTATGGTTTGATCTTACGTAGTATTCCCGAACCTGGTCAGTTGTTTCCTATGATTATTGCAAGCTAAGTTATCTTGATTTTTTACTTATTTATGTGTGGAATTAATTGTTTTTATCTCACTTATTTTTCCATTATTTTATGTTGGTTATAATCATGGTTAAATGATTGGTTGATGTCATTTTTATTTCATGTATTCCCATGTAAATGTCATTATATAATGGATGCAAGGCCTAATTGATGTCATATCAGTTCAAGGAAAGGGGTAGTGATACTTCTTGTAATGTCTCTCAAGAGATTGTATTCATCTGTTCTTTGTCTTGTATCATCAACCTGTAGATTTCATTCATGGAAACTGTTTGACTGAATGTCAGTCGTGGTTGGGGATGGTCAGTCCTAGTCTTGGAGTGAGTCTTTTACTTATTAGAATTGTCCTCATGTGTTTGATGTATTTTGAAAGATACAGGAAGTTCTGGGAAGTATTAATCCAACTGGATATTTATAACAACCCTCGTGAAAATTTCATATAATAAAGTTAAAAAATAATAACCACGGTTGATGGGACACTTATTCCAAGTTGAATGTTTGGAAAAACATCCTAGGGGGTATTATTTTGGTTTATTATGGCTAACAAAATTTAGAAAGGAAAAGGAAAAGGATTTGGAAAGAAAAAATTGCATTTTTGAGACATTCGTTTTTGGAAAAAATGGAAATTAGGAGAAATTAGGAGAAAAGGGAGTTGAAAGGTCACAGGTTGAATGTGAGGAGGAAATTGAAGGAAAATAATAGAAAATGAAGAAAATAGAGGCCTCTTCCATAAAAATACTTCTGAGGATCAATTGGTACCTTTTGTCACTACATTTTTTAGAGCTCTCTCATTATTATAACTCTCTCTCTCTCTCTCACACACACACTCTTGGACACTTAGTTATTTTTGAGCATTTTGGATTGGAGCAAGAAAGGAAAAAAGTAGGAAAAAAAGGAAGCAAACAAGGAGGAGTAGAAATCAAGCACCTACAACAAGATTCTTTACAGGTATTGATTTGCATGTTTCGTTTCGTTACTATATTTTGCATGCATCATAGTTCATGTGGCTCTTTTTTATCTTGGCATCGGTTTTTTCCAGGTGTGATAATGTATTCAAGCTAGCCTTGTCATTTCCTAATAGCCATGTTGTTTTGGTGTTCTCATGTTTTGGTTTAGCTAGATTACGAGATGAATTTCAAGTTGAGTGAGGTGGAACTTTGAATTATGATAGAACCAATTCATTTGTTGCCTTAGTTTAGGGCCTAGTAATCCAGGTTTTGATTTTAGTAAAGCCTAGGAGTTGGTGGTTTACACTCAATTTCAAACCTAGGAATCTCAGGTTTGGGATTACAGTAAACCCTAGAGATTATGTCTCGGTTTAGGGACTAGTGATCCGAGATTCAAAATTTGGGTTGCAGTAAACTCTAAGACTAGTAGATAAGAATATTCCTCACGTTTTGGGCACAAAAAATATGTTGTTATCCATTTTTATGTTGCCCTAGTGATCAAGTGTATATCATCGTAAAGCCTAGTTTAGGATTGACAACGATGAGGTGGTTTAGTCTCGCGATGTCCTAGTTTGTTTTTGGTTTGAGTCCCACATTAATTATTTGAATATCATGGTGGTGATTCACTAAAGAGAGATTTGGCTAAGCCAATCTATGGTCAGGTGGAACGTGGAATTCCCATCTCTGGTTTTTTTTTAATTCATTAATTAGAATCTTATTCATTTGCTATTTGATATGAAAATGTATTGGTTATTATGTGGATTTCATTTATGTTATGTCCATGGTATTCATTTTCCTACTATGCTAGTTATAAGCTTGTATTTTATCAGTGATGATGTATGGATCTATCTGTGTTTTGCCTGTAAATGAATATACAATGTATCTATGGTAAAATAGATTATATTGTAGCTTATGATGTAAGAGAGAAATGATTCTTAGTGATTCTCAGATAAATATTCGAACCCTATGTTTAATTATGTTGTTTACACATGTAGATGTAATTTTTGTGGTATGTTTGACGAAATGGTTGTCACGGATGGGTGGCATCAGAGGAGTTCCTAATAATGTGATTTATTCCATGTATTTGTCTTAATTTTATCTATCCTCTCTTTACAATAAAGAAACTTATGGGGAGTGACCTAGGCTCAAGGGCAGAAAATGTGGCACAAAATTTACCTTTTAGGGCCCTCGCCATGGCCTTGCTAAGGAATTCTCATGTCTATAGGTGTCTATGCACTCTCTTTCACTTACATGCCCATGCCTAAGGCCTAAATGGGTTAAACTTGAATCCCCATTCAAGTTTCAGGAGTCTGGGAATGTGGTTTACCTCTTGGAGGTGTTGTTGATGTTGTGTAAGGTGTTTTTTTCATGTTTTCCATCGGTTTCACTTCCTCAAGGTCATATAGGAGGTTTAATCTCATATTAGTAGCCTCTTGTCACATTTTTACCCCGATTATCTTGTTACTCGGGTAGATGTGGGAAGAGGGTGTTATCGAGTCATATCAAAGCATGGTTTAAATCTCATATCAATGGGTAGTGTGTTAGTCATGTTTTTATGTCGATTGTGTGTGTGTTTTCATACCTATGTTGTATTTTTTTGTTGCATTCACGTTGTGTTGGCCATGATGGAATTGGTGTCCCTATGCAAGTGTTAATGATGTTGTTTTTGACATGATTTCATGAATGTATGACTAATTGTGTATTGTTCTTGTTTTTGTATTGCGTGCACATAGGCTTACATATTGCTACATGTTTTACATGCATTGCTTGGTTATGCTAGGTCACATATGGGTCATGCTTTTGTATTTTTTGTTTATCTGTGTTTTTGTAATGTTATATTTTGAATATGCATTGGCAAGTAATGATGGGATACAAGTTTCTTATGTATGATTTTTTCTGTGTGTGGAAAAACTTGCATTGGTGTGCATTTGATATGGTCATTCATGGTTAACTAGACTCCAACTAGAATGACTTTTATATGTTTATAGTAGTAGACACTATATGTTTATATGCTATCATAATTATATGTATACATGTATTACATTGATTGATTGATCTTGTAGGAAGTATCCTCCCCAAAGTACACTAAGGTATGTTTGCTTATTGTTATTCTGTTTATCTAACATATTATACCTTGAATGAGAAAGACCAACATGGATAAAAAAATGGTAGACTAAAATGACTCCCCTTGCGAGTCATATGAGTGGCATGGTGGGAATTCTTCTAATTTGGGAAACACATTGAGAAGCGTAAATGATGAAATAAGGAGTTGTAAGGCATAAATGAAAATCTTATACATGCACAAGAGAAATAAGCAGAGGTGTATGCAATCATTCTTCAAAGCTTTCAATATTTTCATAAATAGGGGCTAATACGAATCAATTATGGATATGAAGACAAAAATAATGGGGCATATGGAAGTATGTCTCTGTCATGTCTCCCAACTCCCACAATTTTTTTTTTTTAATATATATATATAAATTACTTTCACCTAGTGGAAATTTTATTGTTATTTCCTCCTTCGACATTTGTAATACACTTTTCAATCATAATGAATATAATGCTCTCTTCTAATACTCCACATAATCATATGGTTATATTTTTTCAATATAGATCTTCCACTTTATTATTATTAGTAAGAGGAAATATATTTGTTTATATATATATATATATATATATATATATATATATATATATATATATATTGCATACCTATAACGTAAGTATTGCATATAAACATATGGTTTTATTTCTTTTTCCCCCCTATAAACATCATACTTCTAGTTTGTAATGGTCCTCACGGCTTTCTCACGTTATCTATTGGTTTACAATACCATATATATATTAAGTTTTGTTTTACATAATGAACCATTATAATTAACACCCCTTAACTTCCTTTCGACGTTTGAGAAGATCGCTTAGGGATTGCTTTGATGTTCGTGAACTGACAACATTGATTCGTAATATCTCCGTATTGTATGAACTTGACGTTTTATCAGGGTTACAACCAATAATTATTACGGTTCTGAGTTATTGTAGTTTTCAAAAATCTTTGGTACCCGTTTACGTCTTTCTCATTTATGGCAATAAATCTTTGTTATTAATTAACGTTTGGCTCCACTTGACGTTTCTTGAACTCTCAGCCATGAGTCATTGATCCGTCGTTAGGCATTTTGATGCTTGCCACTTGTAAGGTTGAGATGCTTGAGGGTTTTATCCCGATTCCTGGTATTTAAGGTTTAATTTCTCCTATGAAGTATTCATTTGGTTCTTTGAAGAGCAGTGGTTAGATCTCGTTCTATTCCTCGAATTTATGCATAGGTCGACAATGCAACTTCTTCAAGTTCTTCCACAACACAGATGTTCACTACCTCTCTCTCTCTCTGTAAGACTTACCTCTGCTATTTATCCCATCGTTATAAAGCTAGTCTATACATGTATATTCTTTCCTCTTGGAAGGCCGGGTTCTGGTTTCTTTCTACCTTAACCAAATTTTCATCGTTCTAAATGTACTTGGTTTTATTATGTTGTTTGGTTCGAATATCTTGGTATAGTCATGGCATTGTTGTAATTTTTTTTTCGAATGTATAGGTATTATTACAGAGTTCCTCTCGATTCTCTTGGGGATATTTCATGGACCTCATTTGTATCGTTCGTTTTGAACGTCTTAAGTTCTGGGTTGTAATAAAATTGTCGATTTGTCCATTGACATGATTTTGACTTGTTCCTTCTCAACGTGGGTAATGGTAGCTTTTTTATTCGTTCTGAATCGACCTTCCCATCATGACTGATAGGTTAGGTTTTGTAATTCAGCTTTATTAATGAATTCTACGCATGGTTTTTCACAGAGGTAATTCCTCTCGGGTTTGAATTTTGATAAAGACGTTTTTCTCATGATAATAATCCATCGAAGTTTGATATCTAATTGTGAAATTGTATTTTATCAGGCCCATGATTTGTTTGGAGTTTGTATCAGTACCACTCAGGTAACTATCTCTCATTCCTCGCAGGTTTATCAAGTCGTTTTCTTCGGAAATTGTTATAAAACATAGTTAAAAAATTTATCGTTTTGACTTGTACATGTATCGTCACATTTTGCCTATGTCCATGTACTCATTTATACGAATATTCGACTTTCTCAAGTAGGTGGTCTGATTTAATATTTCATCTGTTAAATCAGGACACACTTCACCTGGACTTCCTTGGAAGTCTCGCGAGGGTTTCAGCGTTTAGTCCTCATATTCAAATCTTGCCTCTGCATTAATTGAAATTAGCGAGTTTGCCATAGCAATTTTATGACTGATATGCTCATTTTTACGAGGACTTAAGGACTTTGTTACTGTATTAAACATATATTTTATTTTATATTTTTATTTGTTTTTTCATACAAATTCTGTTCAGATTTGATTTATAATGGAGGAAGAGTTTCTCACTGGTTTCTATACCAGGAGAATTCATTTCTAATGGCTACTTTTATCAGAATTTAAACTGTGGTTATGTTTCTCATTGTAATTTCAGAAGTGGGTTCACTGTTTACACATGTTTTCTCTATATTCTAGATTTTTTATTTTATATAATCACACAGTTCCTTCTCTTGATTTATCAATAGTTCTTTCCAGTAACTGAATACGTAATTTCATAAGCTGATAGAAATAACACTTCTCCTTATTCGCATGTACTAATAATATTAAGTGAATATCTTGACAGCTTGTAAAAGATTTTATTTCCAGCAAATAATTAAATCTTTCACGTGTACATATATTAGACGCTATTGTCAATTTACATAACTACTTTTGACTCATATCTTTCCTTCCTATTAAATCTATACACTATTCATTCATTGTTAAAATACAACACAATTATTTATTTTACATCTATAGGGATAAAATCCTATGTGCACTTAATGTGGGTTCTCACATCTGTTCAGGCATATGCATACTTTATTGTAGTTATGAAAAGGGTTATTATCACTTAAGTACATAGGTGTACTTAAATTTTTTCCCCTATATTTTCTAGCAAAATTTTTCATATTACTTTTCCATAAGTTAATGTCCAGCATAGACTATAATAGAATGATTATCTGTTCTAGAACTTATGATGTTCTACCCACTGTACACATATAAGTTTCACCTGTTACATTTTCATTTTAATTTTTCTGTCTTATATCACAGGGTTTTAGTCTAACAAATGAAAGTCTCTGAATGGAATTGCACCTTCTAAACTTCAAAGTACTTAAAATGCATGTTCATATCAACCATAATAGAGCATTTGTCAGTTATCTTACTTCCAGTCTTTTATCCACAGTGCAGATATAAAATATATATATTAGTTCATTTAGCTTCAAGTTAAATACATATATATACATGCAGATCTCTAGAGGAACTTTAATTGTTTTACCACTATGCAGTCTGCTTTCATGGCATGTTCTAACTGTAACATTTATTTACGTTATCATTGTTATTTAGGTAATTCCTGTATACTGTAGTCAATTATACTTCCACATATATAATTTTATTTCTATAACATATAACCTTGTTAGATTTTATCATTATTTAAATCAAACAGGTTTGAAGTATGTCTAGTTTCAATTATATCTGTTACATGTAAGGGTGTCCTTCTTTCTTTTCATATATGCAACAGTTATTTTATTAGTCTAGAAACAGATTAAAGTTAAACAACTAAATCATCTTTGGGGTAAAATGTATCCTGAGATTTAAACCAACATTGGTTTAGAGACTCTGATGGATTCTCCCCATAGATTTTATTCTTACAACTATATAGAGTTGAGAGGATTAATATCTTCTAAATTGTTTTGTTAAACGTAATGAATGACAACTTCAGAATTTTAATCTAAAATAATGCCTATAACCATTATCCATATTGCACAACAACATGTATTTTAACCATTCATAGAAAATTTATGAACATACCACTTCTACAAATGACCAACCTCCCAACCTTAGAGTTCTTCTATCTCTAGAAGTCACCCCCGAGCTGAGATCATCTCCTAGAATAGACCAACCTCAATCTGTTCTGGAGTAGCTTATTTAAGCTTATGCTCCCCAAAGCATGTTTATAATTCTGCGTCCAGAATTATAAGATGCTTTTATTCCCGTTTGCCTAGGCTTCCCTTATTTAGGGACTTTTAAAGCTGCTTTCTGCTTTTCCAGCTTTTTACCTCTTCCCAACTACTCTCCACCTCACTGGGGAAATCTAGATTTTTCCTCAAAAATCTAAATTAGAAATAAATTCTTTCAAGGATTTGAGAAAGATTTTTGGGGAAAGTCTTGGCCTCTTTCCATACCTCATGGATTTTGCAAGTGATCTCAAAATTCTCATTTGGTCAATATGCACAGAAATATTTTATTTATTTTTCACAATTAAATAATTAATTACATCCACACCATAATTATCCATTGGGGTCCACCCCCTTTGGATTTAGGTTCAAATGTCTAACTTGAAAAACATAAAACTAGCGGTGTTATAGTCTCCTAGTAGACACGGGTTAGATAGAGGAGATACAGTGAGAGATGGCAGGTTGTTGGACACTTCTGTTAGGCAAGCTGATGTAACACCTCTCATTTCACCAATTTTTTTTTCCCTAGACATAGTAATATATCTAACTCATTACTATAGTTACACTATGATTCATCGCATTTCGACATACTTCTGTTGCTTACCATTTACTGTGTTTATTTATTTCAACCTTGGGTTCCCATTGTCCTCTAAGATGAGATTCTTCCTCCTTATCTCATATGGGTTTGGTATTCTAAACATATCTTACCTTTCTAGACCACTCTTACCATATTACATTTTTAACTCTCCAATTGCAATGGTTACCATTATATACATAGCTATTTAGTCATGGATTATTACTCCCAACTATCCATTTTGGAAAAATATTTAATTGAATATATACCACTCTATATCTTAATGCGTATATATATGTATATATTTAACTATATCACTCTCATTGCTTGCATTAAGTCAACCCATCTTTGACTCAACCATTTAACTTAATAACTTCCTTAAAAAATTGAGTATAATACAATTTCTGCACTTTATTTATTTATGTGTCATATGAAAGGTTGTATTACAACTACACATCAACGTAACCCACAGCCTTTTATAGATGATATAGACATGTAACATACTTACTTATTTTTATTCCTTTACGGAGATAAGGATTCTGGATGTCTTCTTATTCTACTCTTCACTTGTTCATTTCCATATCGATGGTCTTTGGGTTTATATGCAATGTATCACTAGAATTTATTATCCATCATGTAACCATTATGACAGTCCTCTTTCATTTTTTACTCCCATAATTTTACCATATTTTATCTTAAGATTATACTCTTTTTGGATATATTGATTTTGATAGGAATAATATGATTATCATGTTGGTTTATAAAACATAATAATTACTCCTTGCCTGAATACTATAATTATGGTGCCATTCCCATTCTATACCAACCTTGAATGAAATAACAAGTTCTACCAAGTCACCTTCCCCTTTTCCAATGGGGTTTGTGACGTGGTATTCGTAACATGCCACATTAAATTGAATACAGGTTCCCATAATTATGGTCATTAATATATGTATTCTTATTATAAGACTTATGAGAATATAGAGATATTATAATTTATTAGATCTATTTCCCTCACATAACACATATGTCTTGATTCTCATACCTGCTGTAAAGACTTTTTCTTTGGGATCGATTTATGGTTATTCCCTTGTACAGGATGACATAAACTATTAGGAATAACTTTAGAAACCCTTATATTCATTAAGCGTTTTACATTTCCATATACCTTTGTAACATTACGAATCTTCTATTTTCCACGTGGTTTTCACCATGGTTTAACAATGATTAAATTTTATTACTAAACCCTCATACGTTTAATGCATGGTGACATCTTACCGTATCGGTTGCGGTGATAATTTATTACCCCCGATAACTTGGGACTATAAGGAGACACTTCGCCTTTACAACCCATGTTCCGATATACCTTGTTAACATTCCTCTATTTATAATTTACAGTGATATCTAAACTTATTCCTTATTGTTATAGTTTCATCTCCACTATACATACAATGGGTTTGCTGCTACATTAACATCATAATTCATTTCATTAACATTTTGGATTTAAGGATTTAATTAAAAACCAATTAAAATTGAAATCTCATCGCAGTTATGAACTCGTACCATGACAATACAGATATGCGATAACACTACTATTCCACTCGATATGATCTTTAAGTCTGAGAGATTCTTGTCATCTTTTCAGATTTGTTTTAGCTTTTACGTTTCAATTTTCACATTCGTCACACCTAACCGACCAAATCGTATCCACCACAGTACGAGAAAAATAAAGTACCAAAAGATGAAATTTCAGTGAATTAATTGTTAAAGTACTGACCCAGATGGATTGTACCTATTTCATTAATTCTACCACTTTAGTTTTCCCACGAAATTTATTGCCAGTAACTAAGGCGTAGGTACCAAATCAAATGGCATTCAAAGTCCCATTTCAAACACATCAATCAGAGGGTTAACTATTATCTTCCGATGCGTGGATGGTTAGGATTGCTGACTGTTTAGGTTTCTCTTTGATCTAAATAATCTCAATTTTTTATTTTACTTCAATTCTCATTTGGGTCTTTGCCAGAACGAAGATTGCTGGTTTCTGCAATTTTTCTCTCTTATAATTAACCGCTACAGTGGGAGGATGTTTGAGAAAGAACAATGTGGAACATGAATGAATGCCCTTGTTCATCTATTGCTAGCACTTCTCTCCATGGAATTTATTCCTTGATAGATACTAACTACGTTTGGCATCAGTTAGTTTAACTTTGCTATGGATTGGTTTCTTTCCAAGCTGTGCAACCCGTTAGAATCCTTTCGTCGGACCGTAATATCACTGTATTTTGTCATCTTATTTTAAAGTATGAAATTTCCTTTCCATTCCTTTACATGTTTACTCTTCTGAAATTCGAATGGCTAACCTGTATGTTTTAAAATATTAAGAGTATAGAATGCATCATTATTCTCAATGGTTGGGGTTTTGATGTATGGCTTCTGCTCTTTCTAGAAACTCTTTTCATTTCAAGAACAATGAGAAACAATTCCCCTACATACGTCGAAATAATATAATTTATTCATGCTCATACTCTGAAATGGAATTTCTAATTACTGTTTTAATACTCATAATTCATATTTTATACTAGTGTTAGGCTTTGATGTTTAAATCTCATGCACCAACTTACTCTCTGATTGCATTTTTGAAAACGCAAGCCTAAAGTGGTGGTATCTCCAGCTTCCCCCATGCATATTGTCCAATTACTTCTCCTCTGCATGGGTATCTTCATAATATCAAGACGTCATTAAAAACATACCTAAATCCATTCGTTTATTGATTTTAGCATCACTTCACAACTCCATTCCTCACTAAATTAAAATTTTCTTCCAATGGTAATTAGTGACTTTATATCTAAATAATACATTGATAATTCCTTCTAGACTTTGGCATAATAATTTCAATAGCAATTATATCATTTTCTAGTCACCGTATCTGTCTCTAATTCTGTCTTCAATCTCTATATAGATATAACATAGAGCTCGATATTGTCGAGGTATTTTGAATTTTATTTTTCTTGCATTTACAATTTTTAGTTTGATTCATATGAATTATTTCATTTTCAAAATCTCATAACTTAACCTTATATTTTCTTGCAAGTATGATTACGTTGTAACTCTCTCTTTTGGATTCGGTTGATCTCCATTTTTCTTGTTTCTGATTATTAATACTAGAATTCTTGTTTACCAGGTTCGTCTAACTGCTTGTGATTATTTCACTATGTAGACCTTGCATAAGTTTTTGCCAAACTTTTTAGTTTTCTTATAAGAACAGAGTGTCCTCTATGTCACAGCTTTTACGACCCATTCCGTTTATTGTACTGTTATACTGTAGGAAACATTACCAGTTTTCAATAAATGGACTGATCTTATATCAATATTTAAGTACTTGATATGGAAAACCTTCCTTTCTAATTTAACTCTTACGATCTTTTCATAGTTAATTTAATTCCGGATTTCATGTATAGCTATATATATCTTAGAATTTGTTTCTTTTATGAATGTAATAGTGAAAATAACTTTGAGTACAATACTAGTACACTTCTTGTATAAAAATATGATAGGATGTATATTTTGTTGTATCGTTCTTCTTGGTAATTGTCCTGGCAGATTTTTATATCACTGTAATGTCCTCATACTAAACTATTTGAATTAAGGGTTTTATATCCTCAATGGAATCTATATAATTGACTTTCTTCATAGTATTTTAACTTTCTTCATGGTGTTTTATAATTTATATGTCTGGTTTTCCTTATATAAATTTTCTTAACTACAGTAAAATTTTCAGCATGCATCCTGAATTTGTTCATATATCCATTCTTATCTAGTAATTCTTAGATAAAAATTTATCTAATTCGGGATCCATATTTCTGTTTTTTTTTTTTTCAATATGAAATTGTCTTCTCTCTCTAATAATACTTTTGATTCACATGTATAGCATAATACTGCAGATTCATATATGCTGATGTCCTTAGAAATTTCAGTTCAAATTTCTTTTTTCTTTAGATGGTAAAGAATATCTAATGATACCATACAATATACCTTTAACTAAAATTATTTATATATTTCATTTTTGAAAAACGTGTATAGTTGCTATCCATAAAATAAAGCAACTTATTTACATCATTGTCAGTTTCCTCTGAGGTACCTAACCTCAGATCTAGACCCAATTTTGGGTTTTAGATATTATGAGAGTTGGTCCTCCATAGAGAATGTTTTTACAACAACATAGATTTTGCTAATCCTTGTATAGAAAATATTGTTAAATGTTCAACCGGTAATTTATAACTGTAACTCATAAATTTTCCATTTCCAATAAATGTTCAACCGGTAATTTATAACTGTAACCTTAGTTTACAGTTTAATTCTAGCACACATTGACTGACTTTTATAATCATCAGTTTCGAAATCAACCAATTACTAGGTCAATCCTTTTTTTTTTCATGTTTCTTTTCTCAATCAACTTCTATTTCTATTCTAAGTTAGGCATAGGATTTAAATTTTTGTCTGATAACTAGGTTTCATTGTCTTTTAACAACATCTTCCAAAAAGGGTCTTTCATTAAAGTTTCCTGATATTAGTTCAAATATTTCCTATTTTAAATCTTGAAATGAACTTGAGTCATCTGTATGTCCGAACTAAGGATATTATATGGTAATTTTCTACCATTTATGTTGTATTATGGTCACATTATCAATGTACCTTATAATTTTACACTTATAAGTTCTTTCTGACTAGAAATATTTATCAATATTTCTATATTTTTCAGTTTTACTCTGAGGGATTTTCTACTTTACTATTGCATTCATTCTACTTGTCTCACTTATTTACCACCAAAATATTTTTATTACTTAAATAGTATTCATATTTTTAAAAAACTTCCTCTTTCAAAACATCCCAAATCTTCTTAACATTTTCCTTATTTTTGAAGAATTTCTAATTCAATTTTAAGTGTTGTGCATCAACACATATATTTCAATAGAAACCTTAATACTAACTCAACATAACTCTACTTATGTCTATTTTTTTTTTCAATCATACCCTATAACATCCCTTGCTTCTATACAATCCTTAATATCACATACCTTTCAAATATTGAACAAGATTAAGTGAAATATTCTAACCGTTTAAGTTATATTGACCATTTTCAAGTCTATGCATTTTTCTCTCATGGTGTCTGTAGTGAAATTTTTGTATAATTTAAGTTTAAAAAGATAAATATCAAGATTATAACTCAATTCATGCTCTCTCAAATTTTTCCTTCATTCACTACTATTCTTGTAGACTTTGACAGAATTGAACTACAACTTCTCATTTTTCGTTATGTTATGGTTTACTTGATGGATAAAACAAGACCAATCAATTTCTATAGAATTCCAATTTCATACTTTTTTTTTTGAAATCTATACTTACTTTGGAGGTTCCATCCTTCCTTTTTTACCAACATGACAGGTACTCCCAGCAGGGGTTTAATTGATCTTACATAGTTTCAAATCAGTAGTACTTGTTATTTGTTCTGTTTTAACTCTCACCAATTTTGATGTAACACATGGTTTAATCTTCATTTAGTAATTGACTTCCTTATTTGGAAATTTATTTGCAATTTCATCGAGAAATATCTTCATACTCTCACTATTGAATGGAATTTTTTCTACCAGATTATATTTCAATTTACTATCTTCAATTCATAGCATATAATTTTAAGCCCTTTTCTTGTTGACTTTTGCAATTTCACTAGTTTCCCATTACTACAATTACCATGAAATGTTTTCTTTCAACAATTTGGTAGGTATTTATTTTTCATGTTTATCCCTCATAGAAACAGAGAATGGTAATCATTGAACTCTAAATAAGGTTCTTTATACTTGGTTATCTTCCTGCAATCTTTGAAATTATGATATGCCAATTCAGTATAAAATTCCAGCTTGCTGGAATCTTCCTGTCTTTTGACAACCACATCTAGGTTCATCAATCAACACAGAATCATGTTGTTTATATTTCATATCTAAATTTTTTTTTTAAATTTTCTCTAGCCCCTTTTATCCTATCACAGAATTCATATTCCTACTAAAATTGTGTCTAAAATGTGCATTTATGTTTAACTTTATGTTTCTTTATTCCATTCTTGAAACTTTAGGAGGGTCTCATTGTCAATTTATGGTTCTTTCACTCTACACCCTTCATCAGTCTCGTCTTGTTAACCATAGTTACTATATTCTACAATTATTAGCTTTGAGTATTACTGATTTTCTTTTCCAAATTGTTGGAGACAAACTTCCTCAACTTTATCTACTAGTTTAAAGGCATAGATGACCCATTGTCACTGGTTTTAATCTTTTCATATTTTTAACATTCTATACATTCTTTCGAAACCAACTCTATAATAATCCTCCCATTTCCATCATAGGAGGAAGATATAATTAAATTTTTCCGGAACTCCTTTGAAATTCCTTATTCCGCCTAGAATGTTGTCTAGAGTCATCATCTTCGTCAGAATTCTTTTGAGATATATATATATATATATGTATATATATATATTTTTCAGTTTGCATTTGATGCACCATATCCATCAATAGAATATTTGGATCTGTTGTGTTTTCCCCACGCCCAGATCCCCATATAGCTCATCTCTTTTCTCATGGCACGCAGCGATATGGTTCAACATTGTTGCACTGTTCATGAATTCAAACATTAGTGAAAATTAATTTTAACAAGATTTATAGAAACTGAATTTTTCTGGTTTGAGCACACATTTTTTCCCAGTGTTTTAACATGGGCTCTGATACCATTTGTAACACCTATTTTCACCAATTTTTTTTTTCCCATCTATATTAATATATCTAACTCCTTACTATAGTTACACTATGATTCGTCAAATTTCGACGTATTGTTGTCGCTTAACATTTACTATGTTTATTTATTTCAACCTTGGGTTCCCATTGTCATCTAAGATGAGGTTCTTCCTCCTTATCTCATATGGGTTTGGTATTCTAAACATATCTTACCTTTCTAGACCACTCTTACCATCTTACATTTTAACTCTCCAATTGCAATGGTTGCCATTATATACATAGCTATTAAGTCACAGATTATTAATCCCAAATATCCATTTTGGAAAAATATTTAATTGAATATATACCACTCTATATCTTAATGTGTATATATATATTTAACTATATTAGTCTCATAGTTTGCATTAAGTCAAACCCTCTTTGACTCAACCCTTTAACTTAATAATTTCCTTACACAATTGAGTATAATCCAATTTCTTCACTTTATTTATTTATGTGTCATATGAAAGGTTGTATTACAACTACACATCAACGTAACCTACAATATTTTATCGATGATATAGAAATCTAACATATTTACTTATTTAATTTTATTCCTTTACGAAGATAAGGGTTTGGAAGTCTTCTTATTCTACTCTTCACTTATTCATTTCCATTACCGATGGTTTTTGGGTTTATATGCAACATATTACTACAATTTACTATCCATCATGTAACCATTATGACAATCCTCTTTCATTTAATACTTCCCATAATTTTACCATATTTTATCTTAAGGTTATACTCTTTTTGGATATATCGATTTCAATAGCCTTATTATTCTTATAATGTTGGTTTATAAAACATAATAATTACTCCTTACCCAAATACTATAATTATGGTGTTTTTCCCATTCTATACCCACCTTGAATGAAATAACGAGTTCTACAAACTCACCTTCCACTTTTCCAATGGGGTTTCTGATGTGGTATTCGTAACTTGCCACATTAAATTGAATATGGGTTCCTAGAATTTTGGTCATTATTATATGTATTCTTATTAGAAAACCTATGAGACTATAGGGGTATGATCATTTATTAGATCTATTACCCTCACACAACACGCATGTCTTGATTCTCATAGCCACTATAAAGAGTTTTTCTTTGGGATCGATTTATGGTTATTCCCCTTTACATGATCACATGAACGGTTAGGAATAACTTTAGAAAAACTTATATTCATTAAGTGTTTTACATTTCTGTACACCTTTGTAACATTTTGAATCTTATATTTTCCACGTGGTTTTGACCATGGTTTAACGCTGATTAGATTTTATTACTAAACCCTCATACGTTTAACGCATGGTGACATCTTACCAGATCGGTTGCGGTGATAGTTTATTACCCCTGATAACTTCGGACTATAACGAGACACTCTGCCTTTACAGTCCATGTTCCGATATACCTTGTTAACACCCCTGTATTTATAATTTACAATGATATCTTAACTTATTTCTTATCGTTATAGTTTCATCTCCATTATACATATAATGGGTTTGCTGCTACATTAACATCATAATTCATTTCATTAAAACTTTGGATATAAGGATTTAATTAAAAACTAATAAAAACTTAAAATATCATCGCAGTTATGAACTCTTACCGTGACAGTACAGATATGTGACAACACTAATGTACCACTCAAGATGCTCTTTAAGTCTAAGTGATTCTTGTGAGCTTTACAGATTTGTTTTAACTTTTGGGTTTCGATTTTCCCATCTATCACACCTAACCATCCAAATCATATCTACCAGGGTACGAGGCAGATAAACTACAACAAATTGAAATTTGAGCGAATTAATTGTTAAAGTACTGGCCTAGATGGATTATACCTATTTCATTAATTCTATGACTTTAGTTTTCCCATGAAATTTACTAGTAACTAAGGCATAGGTATCAAATCACATGGCATTCAAAGTCCCATTTCCAACACATCAATCAGAGGGTAAAATATTATCTTCTAATGCATGGATGGTCAGGATCATCAACTGTTTAGGTTTCTGTTTGATCTAAATAATCTAAATTTTTGGCTTTACTTAATTTCTTATTTGGGTCTTCTACCAGAACGAAGATTGTTGGTTTCTACAAACTTTCTCTATTCCAATTAACTGCTACAATGGGAGGATGTTTGATAAATAACAACGTGGAACATGAAATGAATGCCATAGTCCATCTACAAGTAGCACTTCTCTCCGTGGAATTTATTCCTTGATAGATACTAACTATGTTTAACATCAGTTGGTTTAAATTTTCTATGTCTTGGTTTCCTTCCAAGCACCGCAACCCATTAGAACCCTTTCGTCGGACTATAATATTACTGTTTTCTATTTTTTTTTCATCTTGTTTTAAAGTATGAAATTTCCTTTCCATTCCTTTCCACGTTAACCCTTCTGAAATTCGAATGGCTAAGCCGTATGTTTTAAAATATTAAGAGTATAGAATGCGTCATTATTCTCAATGGCTGGGGTTTTGATGTATGGCTTCTATTATTTCTGGAAGCTCTTTTCATTTCAAGAATAGTGAGAACCAATTCCCCTAAATACAGCGAAATAAAAGAATTTATTCATACTCATACTCTGAAATGGAAATTAAAATTATTGTTTTAATACTCATAATTCATATTTTATACTAGCATTAGGCTTTGATGTTTAAATCTCATGCACCTACTTACTCTCGGACTACGTTTGTGAAATGTAGGCCTAAAGAGCTGGTACCTCCCGTTTTCCCCATGCATATTGTTCAATTACTTCTCCTCGGCATGGGTATCTTCATAATATCAGGACGTCATTAAAATCATATCTAAATCCATTCATTTAGTGGTTTTAGAATCGTTTCACAACTCCATTCCTCATTGAATTAACATTTCGTTCCAATGGTAATTAGTGACTTTCTATCTAAATGATAGATTGATAATTTCTTGCAGACTTTGGCATAATAATTTCAATAGCAATTATTTAATTTTCTAGTCACTGTATCTATCTCTAATTCTGTCTTCAATCTCCATACAAATATAACACAGAGTTGGAACTTGCCGAGATATTTTGAATTTTCATTTTCTCGCATTTACAATTTTCAATTTGATTCATATGACTTATTTCATTTGTAAACTCTCATAACTTAACCTCATTTTTTCTTGCAAGTATGACTACATTGAAACTCTCTCTTTTGGATTCGGTTGATCGCCCTTATTATTTCTTATAATTATTAATACTGGAATTCTTGTTTACCAATTTCGTCTACCACCTTGTGATTATTTCACTATGCAGCCCTTGCATAAGTTTTTGCCGAAACTTTTAATTTTTCTTATATTAACAGAGTGTCCTCTGTGTCACTGATTTTAGGACTTGTTTCCTCTTATTGTACTCTTATACTGTAGGAAACCTTACGATTTTGTAATATATGGACTGATCTTATATCAATATGTAAGTACTTGATATGGAAAACCTTCCTTTCTAATTTAACTCTTATTCTCTTTTCATAGTTAAGTAAATCCTCGATTTCATGTATAGCTATATATAGCTTAAAATTTGTTTCTTTTATGAAGGTAATAGTCAAAAGAACTTTCAGTATAACACTAGTACACTTTTTGTATAAAAATATGACAGTATATCTATTTTGCTATACTATTCTTCTCGGTAATTGTCCTGACAGATTTTTATATCACTGTAATGTCCTCATACTGAAATGCTTAAATTAAGGGTTTTATATCTTCAATGGAACATATCTACTTGAATTGCTTCATATTATCTTAACTTTCTTCATGGTATTTTATAATTTATATGTCAGATTTTCCTTATAGAAATTTTCTTAACTACAATACAATTTTCACCATGCATCCTGAATTTGTTCATATATCCACTCTTATCTAGTACTTCTCAGATAATAATTTATCTAATTCATATAAACTACAGGATATCAATTCGCTTCACTATGCTACGCATCTATTTTTCATTCATATATCCATATTTCTGTGTTTTTGTTTTCAATATGAAAGTGTCTTCTCTCTCTAATAATATTTTCAATTCATGTGTATAGAATAATACTACAGATTCATATATGCTCATGTCCCTATAAATTTCACTTCAGAATTTTGTTTTCTTTAGATGGTAAAGAATATATAATGATACCATACAATATACCTTTAACTAAAATTATCTATATATTTCATTTTTTCTTAACCTGTACAGTTTCTATCCATAAAATAAAACAACTAATTTATAGCATTGTCAGTTTCCTTTGAGGTACCTAACCTCAGATCTAGACTCAATTTTGGGTTTTATATATTTTGAGAGTTGTTCCTCCACAGAGAATGCCTATACAAGAACATAGATTTTTCTAATTATTCTATAGAAAAAACTATTAAATGTTTAGACTGGTAATTCATAACTGTAACTCACAAATTTTCCATTTCCAATTTTCATATTAAATTTTAAATCAAAGACTACTCTAAATTAAATATGCATACCACTTAGGTCTGACTAGTTGCCACTCAACCTTAGAGATCTTTCTCCACAACTCACCCCTGAGTAGAGATATTTTTCTCCCGTGATAGACAACCCCTTGTATATACTTAAGTAGCTTATTTAAGATTTTCTTTCCCCAACTGGTTTCCCTTAACTACATCCAGTTAATTCAATATGTTGTATTCTTATTTTCCTAAGCTTTCCCTCTGTTTCTTCCACAAAGGTACTTTTAGAGCTAGCTTTTCCATTTTTCCAGCGTTATTCCACATCTTCCCAATAGTTTCCTCTTTATTGAGGTAATTAGATATTTATCTCCGAATGTAATTTTAATATCTTACTTTGTTTCTTCCAAGGATTTATGGAAGTCTGGGAAATTCTTGCAACATTATCCATCCTCATGGATTTGGTTTCCAGATATCAAATCTCAATCCAGCCCTTGCATATTAATTTCTATTTTATTTTATTAATTTAATTTAATAAAATATATCCACCATAAATATGTTCTTTGGGGTTCACTTTGACCCATAAAGTCCTTGACTGCATATTTAGAAAGAAAAAAATTAGGGACATTACATATTCCCCTCCTAAAATAGAACATTGTCCTCGGTGTTACAACTTTTATGTTGATTACTCAACTCAGGATGAAGATTCCTCCATTTTTTCTCCCGGATTCCAACAATTTCTTCAAAGTACCAGCACCTTCGTCTACTGTCACTCTACTTTCTGATACACTCTGGAGCTTGATTTTCTTCCTACTTCATTTCAAGAAGTCTATCTGGAAGAATCTTTTATTTTGGTGCCTGACTGTCCACAATTAATACCAATTCATATGAGTAGTATCATATACATATATTGATAATCACAATAACATTTTGAACTTTAATAATATATTCACTTATTAGAAAAAACATGCAATATTTATAGTAGTATAGTGCGACTTAGCATAACTGATTATCATTCCCTATTTTTCGGTGCCACTCGCTTATCATGTAGCATGGTTTAATTTGAATTCCTTTGGTGATATCTTTAATGGTCCTTTCACCTTTGATCGGAATGTACAATTCGTATTACACACTTTACTGAAAAACAACAAATACTTTTTCATTATAACTTCAGGGAATTAGACAAACAACTTGATCATATGCAAAGGTTCTGCTTACCTTCCCCCAGTTCATGCATGTACTCCATGTGCCTTATAATTGATTGATTTCATCATTCGATTCCGATGGTAATAACGATGCTCCATAATAAGGTCTATACTCAATTTCCACTTTCGACTTAATTTTTTTTTTCCAACAAGAATGTGAGTTATTAACTTAATTTACAGTTTAAGTCTTGCACACATTGACTGATTCTTATAATGATCAGTTTCTAAATCAACCAATTACTAGGTCAATCATTTTTTTTCTCCTTTCTTTGCTCAATAAAATTCTTATTTCTATTCTAAGTTAGGCATAGGATTTAGATTTTTTTCTGATAACTAGGTTTCATTTTCTTTGAGAAACATCTTCCACAAAGGGTCTTTCATTACTTTTTCCTCATATCAGTTAAAATATATCCTATTTTAAATCTTGATCTGAACTTGAGTCATTTGTATCTCCGAACTAAGGAGATTTTATGGTAATTTTCTACCATTTATGTTGTATTACGGTAACATTATTAATGTACCCTCTAATTTTACACTTCTCAGTTCTTTTTGAATGGAAATATATATCAATACTTCGATATTTTTTAGTTTTAATCTGAGGGATTTCCTACTTTACTATTGCATTCGTTCTACTTGTCTCACTTATTTACCGCCAAAACTTTTTTATTACTTAAATAGTATTCATAGTTTTAAAAAACTTCCTCTTTCAAAACATCCCAACTCCTTTTCTTAACATTTTCCCTATTTTTGAAGAATTTCTAATTCAATTTTAATTGTTTTGCTTCAACATATATATTTCAGCAGAAACCTTAATAGTAACTCAATGTAACTCTGCTTATGTCCATTTTTTTTTTCAATCATACCTTATTACCTCTGTTTCTTTTGTACAATCCTTAGTATCAAATACCTTTCAAATATTGAACAGGATTAAGTGAATTCTTCTAATTGTTTAAGCTATATTGACCATTTTCAAGTCTATACATTTTTCTTTAATGGTGGCTGTAGCGAAATTTTTGTATAAGTTAAGTTTAAAAAGAGAAATATAAGCATTAAACTCAATTCACGCTCTCTGGATTTTTTCCTCCACTCACTATTGTTCCTCTAGAATTTGACAGAATTTAACTACAACTCCACGTTTTTCGTTATGTTATGGTTTACTTGATGGATAAAACAGGACCAATCAATTTCTGTAGAATTGCAATTTCATACTTTTTTTTTGAAATCTATACTTACTTTGGAGGTTCCATCCTTCCTTTTTGACCAACATGACAAGTACTCCGAGCAGGGATTTAATTTATCTTACATAGTTTCAAACCAACACTACATGTTATTGCTTCCGTTTTAACTCTCACCAATTTTGCTGTAACACATGGTTTAATCTTAATTTAGTAATTAACTTTCTTATTTGGAAATTTATTTGGAATTTCATGCAGAATTATCTTCTTACTCTCACTATTGACTGGAAATTTTTCTACCATATTATTTTTCAATTTACTATCTTTAATTCATAGCATATAATTTTCAGCCCTTTTCTTGTTGACTTTTTCAATTTCACTAGTATCCCATTACTACAATTACCATGAAATGTTTTCTTTCGACAATTTGGTAGGTCTTTATTGTTGATGTTTCTCCTTCATAGAAATAGAGAATTGTCATCATTGAACTCTAAATAAGGTTCGTTATACTTTTTTAACTTTCTGCAATCTTTGATTCAATTTTCATATGCCAATTCTATATAAAATTCCAACTTGTTGGAATCTTCCTATCTTTTGACAAGCACATCTAGGTTCATCCATCAAGACAAAATCATGTTGTTTATATTGCATATCTGAAAATTTATTTTAAATTTTCTCTAGCCTCTTTTATCCTATCACAGAATTCATGTTCCTACTCACAGTGTGTCTAAAATGTGCATTTATGTATAACTTTATGTTTCTTTATTCCATTCTTGGAATTTTGGGAGGGTTTCATTATCAATTTGTGGTTCTTCCACTCTACACCCTTCATCAGTATTTTCTTGTTAATCAGTATTTTCTTGTTAATCATAGTTACTATATTCTGCAATTATTAGCTTTTAGTATTACTAATTTTTTTTCCAAATTGCTGAAGACAAACTTCCTCAACTTTATCTACTAGTTTACAGGCATGCATGACCCACTATCACTAGTTTTAATATTTTCATAATTTTAACATTTTATACCTTCTTTCGAAACAAACTATAGAATAATACTCCCCTTTTCATAATAGGAGGAAGATTTAATTAATTTTTTTTGAAATTCCTCTGAAATTCCTTATTCCGCCTAGACTACTATCTAGAGGCATCCTCTTCCTCAGAATTCTTCTAGGAATTTTTTTTTTCAGTTTGCACTTGATGCACCATATCCATCAATAGAATATTTGGATCTGTTGGGTTTTCTCCATGGCCATATCCCCAATAGATCATCTCTTTTCTCATGGTGTGCAACTGCATGGTTCAACACTGTTGCACTATTAATGAATTCAAACATTAGTGAAAATTAATTTTAACAAAATTTATAGCAACAGAATTTTTCTGGTGTGAGCACACATTTTTTCCCAGTGTTTTAACATGGTATATGATACCATTTGTAACACATCTCATTTCACCATTTATTTTTTTCCTAAATATAGTAATATATCTAACTCATTACTATACTTACGCTATGATTCATCAAAATTCGACGTACGACTATCGCTTACCGTTTACTGTGTTTATTTATTTCAACCTTGGGTTCCCACTGTCCTCTAAGATGAGATTCTTCCTCCTTATCTCATACGTGTTTGGTATTCTTAACATATCTTACCTCTCTAGACCACTCTTACCATCTCACATTTTAACTCTCCAATTGCAATTGTTGTCATTATATACATAGCTATTTAGTCATGGATTATTACTCCCAACTACCCATTTTGGAAAAATCTTTAATTGAATATATATCACTTTATATATTAATGTGTGTGTGTGTGTGTGTATATATATATATATATATATATATATATATATATATCACTCTCATATTTTTCACTAAGTCGAACCCTCTTTGACTCAACCCTTTAACTTAATAATTTCCTTAGACAATTAAGTATAATCCAATTTCTGCAATTTATTTATTTACGTGTCATATGAAAGGTTGTATTACAACTACACATCAATGTAACCTGTAGCCTTTTATAGATGATATAGAAACCTAACATATTTACTTATTTACTTTTATTCCTTTACGGAGATAAGGGTTCTGGAAGTCTTCTTATTCTACTATTCACTTAGTAATTTCTATTATCGATGGTCTTTGGGTTTATATGCAATGTATCACTATAATTTATTATCAATCATGTAACCATTATGAGAATCCACTTTCATTTAATACTTCTCATACTTTTACCATATTTTATCTTAAGATTATACTCTTTTTCGATATATCGATTTCTATGGACTTATCATACTTATCATGTTGGTTTATAAAACATAACAATTAATCCTTTCCTGAATACTATAATTATGGTTCCATTGCCATTATATACCCACTTTGAAAGAAATAACGAGTTCTACCAACTCAGTTTCCACTTTTCCAACTAGGTTTGTGACGTGATATTCGTAACGTGCCACATTAAATTGAATATGGGTTCCCATAATTCTGGTCATTATTATATGCATTCTTATTAGAAGACTTATGAGACTATAGAGGTATGATCATTTATTAGATATATTACCCTCGCACAACACATATGTCTTGATTCTAATAGCCATTGTAAAGAGTTTTTCATTGGGATCGATTTATGGTTATTCCCTTGTACAAGATCACATGAACTATTAAGAATAACTTTAGAAACCCTTATATTCATTAAGAATTTTACATTTCCATACACCTTTGTAACATTATGAATATTATATTTTCCATGTGGTTTTCACAATGGTTTAATGCTGATTAAAGTTTATTACTAAACACTCATACATTTAATGCATGGTGACATCTTATCGTATCAGTTGTGGTGATAGTTTATTACCCCCGATAACTTGGGACAATAAGGGGACACTGTGCCTTTACAACCCATGTTCTGATATACCTTCTTAACATCCCTATATTTATAATTTATAGTGATATCTAAAATTATTTCTTATCATTATAGTTTCATCTCTACTATACATATAGTGGGTTTTCTGCTACATTAACATCATAATTCATTTCATTAACGTTTTGGATTTAAGGATTTAATTAAAAACTAAATAAAAATTAAAATCTCATCACAGTTATGAACTCTTACCATGACAGTACAGATATGTGAAAACACTATTGTTCCACTCGAGGTTCTCTTTAAGTCTGAGTGATTCTTGTCAGATTTTCAGATTTGTTTTAATTTTTACATTTCGATTTTTGCATCTGTCATACCTAACCGTCCAAATCGTATCCACCAGGGTACGAGGTAGATAAAATACTATAAACTGAAATTTGAGTGAATTAATAATTGTTAACCTAGATGGATTGTACCTATTTCAATAATTCTAAAAATTTAGTTTTCCTATGAAATTTATTGCAGTAACTAAGGCGTAGGTACCAAATCACATGGCATTCAAAGTCCCATTTCCAACACATGAATTGAAGTGTTAACAATTATCTTCCAATGCACGGACTGTCAAGATAGCTGAATATTTAGGTTTTTATTTTATCCAAATAATCTCAATTTTTGGTTTTCCTTCATTTTTCATTTGGGTCTTCTGACAGAACGAAGATTGTTGGTTTCTGCAATTTTTCTCTGTTCCAATTAACCGCTATAGTGGGAGGATGTTTGAGAAAGAGCAGCATGGAACATGAAATGAAAGCCCTCGTCCATATACAGGTATCACTTCTCTCCATAGAGTTTATTCCTTGATAGATACTAACTACGTTTTGCATCAATTGGTTTGACTTTGTTATGCCTTGGTTTCCTTCCAAGCTCTGTAACCCGTTAGAACCTTTTCATCGAACTGTAATATTACTGTTTGTTTTTTTCATCTTCTTTTAAAGTATGTAATTTCCTTTCCATTCATTTACGTGTTAACCCTTCCGAAAATCGAATGGCTAACATGTATGTTTCAAAATATTAAGAGTATAGAATGTGTCATTATTCTCAATGGATGGGGTTTTGATGTATGGCTTCTGTTATTTATGGAAACTCTTTTAATTTCAAGAATAGTGAGAACCAATTCCCCTACATATTCCAAAATAACAGAATTTATTCATGCTCATACTCTTAAATGGAAATTATAATTATTGTTTTAATACTCATAATTCATATTTTATGCTAGTGTTAGGCTTTGATGTTTAAATCTCGTGCACCCACTTACTCTCGTACTACATTTTTTAAAACGCATGCCTAAAGTGGTGGTACCTCCAACGTCCCCCATGCTTATTGTTCAATTACTTCTCCTCGGAATGGGTATATTCATAATATCAGGATGCCATTAAAACCATACCTAAATCCACTCGTTCAGTTATTTTAGCATCGCTTCACAACTCCGTTGCTCATTGAATTAACATTTCGTTCCAATGGTAATTAGTGACTTTCTATCTAAATGGTAGATTGATAATTCCTTATAGACTTTGGCATAATAATTTCAATAGAAATTATTTCATTTTCCAGTCACTGTATCTATCTCTAATTTTGTCTTCAATCTCTATACATTTCTAACATAGAGCTGGAACTTTCCAAGGTATTTTGAATTTTAGTTTTCTCGCATTTTAAATTTTCAATTTGATTCATATGACCTATTTCATTTGTAAAATCTCATAACTTAACCTCATGTTTTTTGGCAGGTATGACGACGTTGCAATTCTCTCTTTTCAATTCGGTTGATCTCCCTTTTTCTTGCTTTTGATTATTAATACTAGAATTATTGTTTACGAAGTTGGTCTACCACCTTGTGATTATTTCACTATGCAACGATTGCGTAAGCTTTTGCCAAAAATTTTAAGTTTTCTTATAAGAACAGAGTGTCCTCTTTGTCATTGCTTTTAGGACCCATTTCGGCTTATTGTACTGTTATACTGTAGGAAACCCTACCAGTTTGTAATATATGGACTGATCTTATATCAATATTTAAGTACTTGATATGGAAAACCTTCCTTTCTAATTTAACTCTTATGCTCTTTTCATAGTTAAGTTAATTCCCAATTTCATGTATAGCTATATATAGCTTAGAATTTGCTTCTTTTATGAATGTAACAGTCAAAAGAACTTTTAGTATAATACTAGTACAATTCTTGTATAAAAATATGACAATATATCTATTTTGTTGTACCATTCTTCTTGGTAATTGTCCTTACTGATTTTTATATCACTTTAATGTCATCATACTGAATTGTTTAAATTAAGGGTTTTATATCTTCAATCGAACCTATCTACTTGACTTGCTTCATAGTATTTTAATTTGCTTCATGGTATTTTATAATTTATATGTTAGGTTTTCCTTATAGAAATTTTCTTAACTACAGTATAATTTTCAGCATGCATCGAGAATTTGTTCATATATCTACTCTTATCTAGTACTTCTTAGATAATAATTTATCTAATTTGTATACACTACAACATATAAATTCACTTCACTGTGCTATGTATCTATTTTTCTTTCATATATCCATATTTCTGTGTTTTTTTTTCAATATGAAAGTGTCTTCTCTCTCTAATAATACTGTCAATTCATGTGTATAGCATAATACTACAGATTCATATATGCTCATGTCCTTAGAAATTTCAGTTCAGATTTTTTCTTTTCTTTAGATGGTATAGAACATCTAATGATACCATACAATATACCTTTAACTAAAATTATATATATATTTCATTTTTGGATAACCTATACAGATGATATCCATAAAATAAAACAACTAAATTACAACATTGTTAGTTTCCTCTGAGGTATCTAACCTCAGATCTAGACCCAATTTTGGGTTTTAGATATTTTGAGAGTTGGTCCTCCACAGAGAATGTCTGTACAACAACACAGATTTTTCTAATTCTTCTATAGAAAATACTGTTAAATTTTCAGATCGGTAATTGATAACTATAACTAATAAATTTTCCGTTTCCAATTTTCATATTAAATTTTAAATCAAATACTATTCTAAATTAAATATGCATATCACTTAGGTCTAACTAGTTTCCTCCCAACCTTAGAGCTCTTTCTCCATAGCTCACCCCCGAGTAGAGATCTTTTTATTTTGTGATAGACAACCTCTTCTTTATCCTGAAGCAAATTATTTAAGTTTGACTTTCCCCAACCCATTTCCCTTAACTGCGTCTAGTTAATTCATGATGGTGTATTCCTGTTTTCCTAGGCTTTCCCTTTGTTTCTTCAACAAAGGTACTTTTAAAGCTAGCTTTTCCATTTTTCCAGTTTTATTACACCTCTTCCCAATAATTTCCTCTTTATTGGGGTAATTAGATATTTATCTCCAAATATAATTTTAGTATCTTTCTTTATTCTTTCCAAATATTTCTGGAAGTCTAGGAAAGTCTTACAACCTTATCCATCCTCATGGATTTGGTTTCCAAATCTCAAATCTCAATCTAGCCCTTGCATATTAATTTCTATTTTATTTTATTAATTTAATTTAATAAAATATATCTACCATCAATATGTTCTTTGGGGTCCACTTTGATCCATAAAGCCTTTGACTACCTATTTTATAAAGTAGCAATTTACGGACATTACAGGTGATGAGTACAAGTACCATTCTAGTTCTAGTTCAGATAGACATCATGATCGTCATAAGTATCACCCTTATAGAATTAGTGATAGGTGATATATTTTGGATGGACTTAAGAAGTCAAGAAAACCTAATTTCGATGGGGAATTGAAGAAACTAGAAGAGGCAAAATATTTGATACTTGGCATGAAGAAGTTCTTTGAGTTGCAGGAGTACTCGGATAACATAAATTCCAATATTGCTATGTTCAGTTTGAGAGGTAAAGTAGGCATTTGGTGGGAAGACATGAAGTGGTTCAGACACATTAGGATAGATGACTTGAGCTGTCATGAATTCAAGAGGATTTTCGGGAAGAAATATTTATAAGATAAGTACTCTGGCAACAAGGCCAAAGAAATTTATGAGCTAAAGATGAAATCAATGACATATGAGGAGTATATGCCAAAGTTCTTGGAGCTACTGAGGTGTGTACCATATATTAATGATAAGAAGGCTAACATTCAATGATTTTTCAGTGGTTTTCCCATATCATTCAAATATTAGATTGAGAATGATGATCTTCGGTCACTTAAGTAATTCATTGGGAAGCTGAAGAATTACTATAAACATCCGAAGTGCAACAATGATTCTTAGCAAGGATGGAAATGGAAGGACCAAGATAATGGTAAATGTGAGGCTAAGAGAGAAAGGCCTTAGAATGAAGATGAGAAAGAAAATGTAGCACCACAAAAGATGTTTATTGTAGTTGGACAGGTACATAGGCCACAACAACAACATATATCACAACAGGAACATGGAGGTAATGGTCTAGAACAGTTTTAGTGTTCGACATATAGTGAGGAGAATATTAAGAGATATTCTCCACAAAATTAGGGAGGCAAGCCTAAGATATACATTGCAGACAAGGCACATACTGTTGGGGATGTTGGGCAGAGAATTCTTCACGTTTATGTAGCAGTGGAGCTATGTTAGTTCGTACTTTCTGGATAAGTGTTCTTTGAATAAGGAAATACATGTGGAATCTTAGTTAGTGTAGTTTTCCAGATGTATGAAGAAAATATTTGACCATTGGGTAAGATCTTGTGCATTTGAGTTAAATGGTATGTCTACAACAACCCATTTGAACATATTTCCCTTAGGTTCATACAATATGCTATTGGGTATATATTGTTTATATCCTCACAAGACTAGGGTAGAATTCTATGATAAAGCTATTGAATTTTTGGATGAAAATTGGGAACCAAGAGTGCGATAAGGAAAGAAGAAAGCCACATGAGTTAGGATGGTGAGAACCATACATGCCAAGTGCAGTCAGAGAAAAGGGTGTGTGCCATTTGCAGACCATATCTAATTAAGCCAAACTATGCGCATCCATCACATCTTTAAGGAAATTTTTGATATAAAGAGAAGTTAAAAGTTATTTTTTTTTAGTGATTGGTTGACGAATCGATACATTGATTTATTTATTTACATTTATAATGTATTTTTTTTAGAAATAAATAAAATAAAATATTGAAAAATATAAACAATCATCCATCTTTACACATTTCATAGCTCAAATTTATTATTCCCAATAAATTTTTAACAAATTTCAATAAAACTCTTCTAAATATATCTTTACAGTAAATACATAAAATAATTAAATCATATTCTTATTTTACAATAAATTTATATAAAAGGACCAAAATCCATGAGAGTACACTCCGCTAAAATTTATATAGAGTCGTAGAAAAAATATACATAGTTTTAAAAACTAAATTTCCATAATCTGATTTCCGGTATAAGATAATTATGAATTAAAGTTGACAAATTCCATATTAGTTAACAAAATTGTAAATGAGTATAACTAAACTCGTAGAATTTATATAATTAATAATACTTGATAATAGAATCGATCGATGCATCATTGTCGTAGAGATGAAAGAGAATAATAGCTTACCTAGTTATTATTGACAATATATTTGTGATGGTCATAAAAAGTTGTGGGTGGACTAAAGTAATCTATTTATTTATCTTCTATATCGTATTATTTAACCTTTTCATATAACTTTTTGTATTTATTATATTTTTTTCCACTAGAAATATAATTTATTTATTTTTTGAATTATTGAATATATTAATTGTGAATATTTTTCAACTATTCACGATGAGTTAAACTCCTTGAAATAAATAAATAAAATTTATTTATTACCATAGAAACAAATTATTTATCACAAGTACATTTAATATAATTAAACTTTTATAATACTAACTTATCATTATAATAATTATAATATATTAACTATTAATATATATCTTTCGTTCCATTGAGTATGGGAAAGATGTTGGATAAGTCAACGTTAAATGAAATAAAATAACACCGAAGGAGAAAAAAAAGGTTAGAAAAATGTTAATAATAAAAAATTCTGGCAATATCTAACATAAAGATTAATAATAAAGCACTTTCAATGTCATCCATCAATAAAATTATTTAATATCCATCATAGATAACATAACTTCACATAACTTTGTATATGGAAAGTGAGACATAAGTGGTTGATAATATTTTTTTTAATTTACTTTCTACATTTATAGAGATATGATCTACATTTACAGAGATATGATCAAATGAGAAATTGTAAATAATATTAATACTGGAGAGACATGAAGTGATTGATAATATTTTTTTTAATTTACTTTCTACATTAACGGAGATATGATCAAATAAATAAATTATTTTTAAATGAAAAAAATATTTAAATTTTTAGATTAAGTAACATAAAAGTATTTTGTTGTTAGTTTAAGTATTTAACATTTAACAAATTTAATATTTAAAAGGAAAGGAATAAAATGTTAAAAGTGAACTTGGGAATGAGAGTAGATATCTAGCATAAATGTTTAACATTTACGGAGATATAATCAAATGAGAGATTGCAAATAATATCAAAAAAATAATTAAAAAATATTTTATTGTTAGTAAAGAAAAAATATTTAAATTTTCACATTAAGTAACATAAAAAAACTACTTATTTTTAGCTTATATGTTTAACATTTAAGAGAATTAATATTTTAAAGAAAAGAAATAAAAAGTTAAAAGTGACATTGGGTATGACAGCAGATGTCTACCGTAAATGTTTGACATTTAATCAATTTAACATTTAAAAGAAAAGAAATAAAAAATTAAAATAATATAAAGCTTAGTAAAGTTAATGTAATTAAAAAAAAATGCAATTTATTATATTTTGATTTTGTTATCAATTTGTGAACAGTCTTTGTTACAATATGATGGGTCGTTACCATGACTTATCAATAGTACCACATGTCGAATGTTGTGCAAGACATAATATTATGGGTGTTCATTTCAGTTTTTATGGCTAGAGGAAATTAGCAAAGGAAATGACAAAGGCTTCGGAAATACATGAGGAATTAATTGTCATTTAATTTATGAAAACAATGGAAAATGGGAGAAAATTAAGGTGAAAAGTCACAGGTTGCATGTGAGGAGGAAAATGAAGGAAAATAATGGAAAATGAAGAAAATAGAAGCCTCATTGTTAAAAGGGCTTCTCACGATCAGTTGGCAAGTTTTTTTTCGGTTGAAGCATTTCCTCGAAACCATTTTGTTATTTTTGTTTTGGAGCTTTCTCATTAGTCTCTCCCTCTCACACTCTTCGATACTTAGATTTTTCTTTGAGCAATTCATCTTCGAGCTAAGAAAGAGGAGGAAAAAGCAAAGGAAGGACAAGGAAAAGAATGGAAAGAAAAGGTCAGGCATGGAAGAGAAAGATCTAGTAGCTTCAACATGATTACTTGCAGGTAACATAATGCATGTGAGATATCCTAGATGGATTGGACATACATGGCTTATGCATATTCGTATTTCTTTATCTTTTTCTTGGTGGAATGGTTTTTTCATGTTTTGACAGTGGTTTTTAACGTTTCCTTGCCTTTTTCTGGATGTCATGCTGTGTTGGGATTTTTATCTTTATTTTGAGCTTTCGAATTGCCAGGTGGATTTCAGAATCTGGGGTGGATGTGGTATGAAGTAAAATCCCCAAATTCATAGGAATCACTTAACCGATTTTTGCGGGATGCATGATAAAGCTTGAGGATGGTGTCATGTTGTAGGGTCTAGTGTTTCCGGATTGGATTAAAGTGAATACTTAGGGTGATGTCTCAGTTTAGGGTCTAGTGATCTGAAATTAGATTGCGATAAATAATGAGAGAGAGGGAGTCGGGAAATTATTCAAGGATAGTGATGGATTTATGGAGGCATTCCAAGCTTGGTTTGATTTTGTGATCGACGCACTAGTTTTGGTGTGATCACGGTATGATGGAGGTGGAGGTTTTGTAACCTATGGATTCCCTTGGTAGTTTTTAGATTATTTTATCCATGATATCCCACATTCATGCTTGAAATATGGCATGGGGGTGACTGGTTAAAGAAAGATTTTTCTGATCCATGTCTATGGTTCGGTGGTACGTGGAAGTCCCGAACATGATTGGTTGATGCCTATGATTAATGAAAGCTAATTTATCTTGATTTTGTAGTTATTTATGTGTGAAATTAATGGAATTTATCTCACTAATATTTCCATGGTTTTATTTTGGTTATAAGAATGGTTAAATGATTGGTACATGTGATGGTTATTTCATGTATTTACTTGTAAATGTTAATATCATGGATGAAATAACTAATTTATGTCATATCAGTTCAAGGAAGAGGGTGTTGATCCTTCTTGTAATGTCTCTTAAAATTTTTCAACCATTTAGACTCTTTATTGTATCCTAAACCTGTAGATTTCATTGATGCGAAGTGTTTGATTTAATTTCGGTGATGGTTGGGGATGGTCAAGCCTAGTGCTCAAGTTAGTTTTTGGTTTATTGACATTTTATTCATGTGTTTCATGGATTTTGAAAGATACACGAAGTTCTGCGCAGCGTTGATCCAAATGGTTATTTGTAACAACCCTTGTGAAACTTCCATGTAATAAACTTATAAAATAATTACAATTATTGATGGGACACTTATTCCAAGTTTGATTTTGGGTAACAAATCCTAGCAGGTGTTAATTTCATTAATTATGGCTAAGGAAATTGGAAAATGAAAAGGAAAAGGCTGTGGAAAGGAAAAAAGGATTTTTTGGAAAATTTATTTATGGAAATAAGGGAAATTAGGAGAAAAGGGAGATGAAAGGTCAAAGGTTTCACATGAAGAGAAAAATGAAAGAAAATAATGGAAAATGAATAAAATAAATGCGTATTCCACAAAACCGCTTCTGAGGACCATTTGGTACCTTTTATCGATGCATTTTTTGGAGCTCTCTCATTATCCTCTCTCTTTCTCACACACACTCTTGGACACCTAGAGTTTTTGGAGAATTTTGGCTTGGAGCAAGAAAGGAAACAATGTAGGAAAAGGGAAGAAGAAGCAAGGAAGAGTAGAAATCAAATATCTACAGTGGGATATTTTTTAGGTATTGATTTCGATGTATGATTTCCTTGCTATATTTTCCATGCATGGTATATCATGTGTCTCTTTGATGTCTTGGCATGGGATTTTTCCAAGTGTGACAGTGTATTCAACCTAGCATTGACATTTATAGATAGCCATAGTGTTGTGCATCTCTCATGTTTTGGTTTAGCTAGATTACTGGATGGATTTGAAGCTTAGTGCGGTGGATATATGAATGATTATAGAACCGGTTCGTTTGTTTCCTTGATTTAGGATATTGTAATTCGGGATTGAATTGTAGTAAAGACTCAGAGGTGGAAATTTACTCGCTATTTAAAGCCTCCGAATATCACCTTTTGTAATGCAATAAATCCTGGAGAGCATGTCTTGGTTGGGGGCCTACTAACCCTTGATTAACACTCTAGGTTGTGATAAAACCTAAGAGAATATAAGACAAGAAAATTCCTCATGGTTTAGGCAGAGAGAATCCGGTGGTATCTTGTTAGGTCGCTATATTACTACTATAGTCCCTTATTGTTGTTAGTGTAACCCCCTTATTTTTATTATTGTACCCTTGTAACCCCCATATCGTTATTATTGTACCCTTAAATTATTATTGTTAGGTCGGCTAGGATTACATTGTGGCCCCACTAGGATTACGTTGTGGCCCCATGAACTCCTATATATAGAAATGAGGTTTTGTAATTTGAATAATCCAACAATTGTTCATTCATGTAATGTATTGTAGGTTTCCCCCTTGAAGTGGCCTATTTATAAGGCATTTATATCTCTTTTCTTCTCTTTTTGGAGTTCGTTTCACGACATTTTGTATCATAGCTTTGAGATTCTAGGGTTTCGCTGCTCGAAAAAGGTCATCATGGAATCTTTTCTATAACTTGTTTCCTACGAAGGTTGAGAATCTGAAATTTCTAGACTGTGGAGCAAAAATCTTGAGGAACATCGTCACAAAATTTCAGAGCTTGATTCGAAATATTTTCGAAGATATGATCTATGCAAGTTAGGTGATTTTGTAGGCTCCTAAATTTAACCTAAACAGGTCATCGTGGTATTTTCGTAATAATTTTTTTTCTATGTAGTTTCAGAAGCTTAAATTTTTCGAGTGTGAAGCCGCAATCTTGAGAAACATCATCGCAAAATTTTAGATATTGGTTCGCAACATTTTCGGAGATATGATCTATGGAAGTTAGGGCTTTTTGAGGCTTTTGAATTTCATCTCAAAGAGGTCATCATGGGAAAAGCTTCATAGCTCTCTCTCTGAGCATCAGATTGGAATTATGTAAATAGTGGTTGCAAGTACATGGACTGTATTTTATGTTCTATCAATTACAGCGCCAAAGGAGGAAACATTGACACATGGCAAGTCGTACAAGTTTGATCTACTGAACCAGTCCAAAATTGGGTCATTGTGGGAGATTGGACATAACTTTTCCTTCAAGAATCCAAGGTAGATCAGACCTGTGGAAGTTGAAAGAAGTCTGAGAGTGATACTACAGGGATGAATTTCAGATATTGAGGATCCGCAATTGTAGTGATAATTAGATTTCAATATCGAGCTCCTCAAAAGCAAGTAAAAGGTGTGTATTTTTTTCCGAATTGCATAAGTCTTATTTGAAGAATCAATTTGAAATGATTCCAAGGGCATATTGTAGAATAGATATTAGTATTAGATTCCAAAATGGCCCCTAAAAAGAATTCAACACCCATTAAGCCTTTAGAAATATCTACTATGACTCATGAAGACGAAGAATGGCAACATGACATATCAAAATTAAAAGAGCAAGTGCAACAAATTTCTCTCTCTCAAAGAGCGACAAAAAATGACATGGAAGTTTTCAAGAAAGGCGTGGAAACTAAGATGGATGGTTTCAAGAAAGGCACGGAATCTAAGATGAATGGTTTGAAGAATGGCATGGAATCTAAGATAGATGGCATGGAAGCTGGCATCGAATCTAAGATGGATGACATGGAAGCTAAGATCGATGAGAAAATGGAAAACATGAAGAATGATCTAAAAGAAAAAATGGAAGTTTTGACAAAGTTGATACAAGAAATGTTTCCTAATGGTGAAAATATAGTAGAGGAAACTCATGATGAGAACAAAATAAATTTTAATTGTGATTTCATAAAACCTAATGCTGGCGGGAAGAACCACCATATTCCAAAAATGGATATGACGAAATTTGATGGAAAGGATCGTGTAACATGGATACTACAGATGGAGAAATATTTTGATCTCAATAATTTTCAAAACACAGAAAAGGTACGCATTGCAACTTTACATTTAGAACAAAATACATTTGTATGGTATCGATGGCTTTTCTCTCGTAAAAAAATTGTCACTTGGTTAATTTCTACGGAGGAAATGATAGCACATTATTAGGATACAAAGAGTAACACCTTCTTTAGCAAATTGATATATCTCAAACAAAAGGGTTTAATGGGGGTGCACAATGAGGACTTCCAAAAATTGAATATAAGGGTAACTGATATTCCAAAGGATAGGATTGATCTCTTCATAGGTACTTTAAAGGATAACATCCAACACGAAGTTCACGTTCTAGAACCTAATTCATTGGAGGAGGCATTCAGGTTGGCAAGAAAAATTGAATGTAAAACTAAGGCGACAAGGAAGCCTACCACCCACTTCTATAAAGAGGGAAGTGTTGCTACTCCTAAATTTCCACAACCTACAAGGTTGACACCATAAAAATTGGAAGAAAAAAGAGAAAAAGGGCTTTGCTACAGTTGTGATATAAAATACACTAAAGGTCATAAGTGTGCTAAGAAGATTTTATTTTACATATATTGTGAAGAGGAAGAAGAAAATGAATAGGAAGAGGATATACACTAGGAACCAACCCAAGAAGAGGAAGAAATGAGTCTGACCATATGGTGTAATGCATTGGCAAGAATTACCACTCCTCAAACACTCAAGATAGAAGGACATATCAAGAAGAAAAAGGTAATAGTGTTGATTGATTCAGGTAGTACCCATAATTTTATTCATTGTAAGGTAGCTAGGGAATTGAATTGTTTCCTATACCCAACACCATAATGTCAAGTGAAGGTTACAAATGGAGGAACTATAAATTTCTCTGGAAATTCCATAATATCAAGCTAACCATGGGGGAATATGTATTGAATAGTCCAATTTTTTCCATTCCTATGGGAGGTGCTGATGTTGTACTAGGAGTACAATGGATACAATCATTGGGGATGATAGCTTTTAATTTTCAAGAACTTTTCTTGAAATTTTTTTCAGAAGGAAAGGAATTTGAATTACGAGGTATTGCAGGGAAGCTGGGAAAGATAATAAGCTATAATGTCATGAAAAAGCTTCTAAATAAAGAACAACGAGGCATAATTGCACAATTATGCTCACTAGAAGTTCCAACATCAAAATCATCTATTTCTGCAGATCTCCAAAAAGTCTTGGACAATCATTCCAAGGTTTTTGAAGCTCCAAAAGGACTCCCACCTATTCATGATTATGGTAATGCTATTCATTTGATTCCAGGAAGTGTTCCTCCAAACATCAGGCCTTATAGATATCCTTATGTCCAAAATAGTGAAATTTAACGTATGATTGCAGAAATGTTAGAGGTGGGTATAATTGAACTTAGTCAAAGTTCTTTCTCTGCTCCTGTAGTATTGGTACACAAGAAGGATCGATCATGGTGCATGTGTCTGGATAATAGGGAGCTCAATAAGCTCACCATTAAAGATAAATTTCCCATTCCTGTGATTGATGAATTATTGGATGAATTACATGGAGAAATTTATTTTACCAAGTTGGATCTTCGTTCAGGGTATCATCAAATTAGAATGAAGACTGAAGATATTCTGAAAACAACATTTCAAACTCGTGAGGGTCATTATGAATTTTTGGTCATGCGTTTTGGCCTTACTAATGCACCTTCTACATTTCAAGGGTTGATGAATTCCATTTTCAAACCCTTCCTTAGAAAATTTGTGCTAGTATTTTTTGATGATATACTAATCTACAATAGGTCTTGGAAGGATCATTTTAAACATGTTAACAAGGTGTTCAAAATATTGTAGGAGAAACAATTATATGCAAAAACATCCAAATGTTTCTTTGGAGTGCAAGAGGTGGAATCTCTGGGTCATATTGTATCTCACGAGGGTGTTAAGGTAGACCCTAACAAAATTAAATCCATTAAGGAATGGAAAGTCCCCACAACCATAAAGAAGTTGTGAGGATTTCTCGGGTTAACAGGGTATTATCAAAAGTTTGTTAAGAATTATGGCAGAATAGCACCACCTATAACAACATTATTGAAGAAAGATGCATTTTCATGGACTCTTGAAGCAACTAAGGCATTTGAACATCTTAAAGAGGAAATGTGCCTAGCACCAGTCTTATTTACACCAGACTTCACAAAAACCTTTATTGTGGAATGTGATGCCACAGGAAATGGAATTGATGTTGTTTTAATGCAAGAAGGAAGATCCATTGATTTTGAAAGCCATCCAATCAAAGGAAAGTATTTAAAGAAATCTATTTATGAGAAGGAAATGTAAGAAATACTGCATGCAATAAAGAAATCGAGAACTTACTTAATGGGAAGACACTTCAAGGTAAAAACTGATCATGATAGTCTTAAACACCTTTTGGAACAAATACTATCTTCAGAAGTGTAACAAAAATGGGTCAGAAAGATGTTGGGTTATGACTTTGAAATGATATACAAAAAAGGGAAGCTAAATGTTGTTGCAGATGCACTCTCAAGAAATAATGAAGAGGTGGAAGAATTTCTTTGTGCCATTTATATTATCCAACCTGATTGGATAACTGAAGCAAGAGATGAATGGAAGAAGGACAAAGAAGTGTGGACACTCATTTAAGAGTTGCAGTAATATCCTAGTACATATGATACATTTAGTTGGAAAAATGATTCCTTATGGTACAAAGATCGCTTATATCTTTGTAAGAATTCCCAACTAAAACAAAAGATTATTTTGGAATTGCACACTTCTCCTTTAGGAGGACGCTCAAGATTTTTAAAAACTTACCACCGGGTGAAGAGATAATTTTTTTGGGATGGCCTTAAATCTGATATTCAAAATTTTGTGGTAGAATGTTTGGCTTGCCAGCAGAATAAAGTTGAGACAATTAAGACCCCGAGTCTTCTACAACCTTTATCCATTCAAAGTCAACATTGGGAGGAGATTTCAATGGATTTTATCACAGGTTTAACTAACTCCGAAGGAAAGAGTGTCATCATGGTGGTAGTTGATAGACTTACCAAGTATGCACACTTTTCTACATTATCTCATCCATTTAAAGCAAGTACAGTTGCTACTAAATTTATGGACACAATTCAAAAGCTACATGGAAACCCAAGGGTTATTGTGAGTGAGAGAGATCCCATTTTTACTGGAAACTTTTGGATGGAGTTATTTTCTTGTTTTGGTAATCAATTAGCTCATAGCTCATCTTATCATCCTCAATCCGATGGTCAAACTGAGATAAAAAATAATTGTTTGTAAGGATATATTCGTTGTTTTGTACCTGATAAGAAAACACAATGGGTCAAGTGGTTACCTCTAGCTGAATGGTGGTATAACACTTCCTTCCATACAGCAGCAAAAATGACCCCATTTATGGCACTTTATGGATATCATCCACCATCCATCACATTATATTTGAGAGAAAATTCGAAGGTTCAAGAAGTGGAACATCACATCGAGCATCAATAAGAAGTTCTGCATCTCTTAAAGGACAACATGAATTTGGAACAAAATCGAATGAAGCAACAGGAAGATCAACATCGCAACAAAAGAAGTTTTGATGTAGGAGACTGGGTAATTTTACGGCTACAACCATACAAACAAATGTCCCTCAAGCAAGCTATGAAGGATAATAAATTATCGCCAAAGTACTATGGTCCTTACAAGGTGTTGCAAGAGATTGGTACTATGGCATACAAATTGGAGCTTCCTGCTTCTTCATGAGTGCATCCAATTTTACATGTTTCATGCTTAAAGAAGGTTATAGGTGAAAATCTTCCAGTTCAAACAATATTTCCAGAACTTGATGAGGAAGGAAAAATCATATTGGAACCTGAAGCGGTTATGGAAACAAGAACTCGACAACTACATAATCGATCAATTTCAGAGTATCTCATCAAGTGGAAGAACTTACCAATTGAAGATTCTACATGGGAGGATGACAATTTTATACAGAAGCACCCAGAGCTACTCAAGCATTGAGGACAACACTTTTTTGAAGGAGAGGGGCATGTTAGGTCCCTATATTACTAGTATAGTCTCTTATTATTGTTAGTGTAACCCCCTTATTGTTATTATTGTACCCTTGTAACCCCCATATTGTTATTATTGTACCCTTAAATTATTATTGTTAGGTCGGCTAGGATTACATTGTGGCCCCATGGACTCCTATATATAGAAAGGAGGTTTTTTAATTTGAATCATTCAATAATTTTTCATTCATGTAATATATTGGAGGTTTCCCCTTAAAAGTGGCTTATTTCTAAGGCGTTGATATCTCTTTTATTCTCTTTTAGAGCTAGTTTCACAATATATCTGCGCTTGTGTTGGCCCAGTGATTGGGTGTAAATCACGGTAAAGCTTGGTGCATGATTAATGATGGTCAGTTGGTTTAGCATAGAGATTCCTTGGTTCGTTTTTTGGTTTTATTCACACATTCATGCTTGGAATATGGCACAAGGGTGATTGGATGAAGAGATATTTGGCTGCCAATCTATGGCCAAGTGGAATGTGGAAGTTCCATATCACATTTTTTTTTTACACTCATTGATGAGAATTTCATTCCTTCGGTATTTTGTATGAAAATGTATTGGTTATTATGTGTATTTCATTGATGTTACACCCATGGTATTTCTATTTTTCCAGTGCTGGTTATAAGCTTTTATTTTATCACTAATGATGTATGGCTCTATCTATGTCTTTTCCTCTAAATAAATATACAATATATGTATCTTAAAATAGAATGTATTGTAGCTTATGATGTAAGGGAGCAATCCTTCTTAGTGCCTCTCAGATAGGTATTATACCCCTATGTTTAATTCTGTTTTTTACACCTGTACGTGTAATATTTTTGACATGCTTGATGAAATTCCTGTCATAGATCGGTGTGGTCAAATGACTTAATGATGATGTGATTTCTTTCTTGTATTTGTTGTAATGTCATTTATTCTCTCCTAAAGTTATAGGAAGTTCTGGACAGTGAGCTGGGACTAGGGGCTGAAAATGCATCACAAATATCGGAGCTGCAGGCACATAATTGACCTTTTGGGGCCCTCGCCATGGTATTTTCAAGGAATTCCCATGGTTATAGGTTTTTAGTTGCTCCATTCCTCTTACATGCCTACGACTAAGGCTTAAATGTGTCAAAATTACGTCCCCCTTCAAGTTTGAGGGGTCTAGGAGGGTGGTTTACCTCGCAAAGGTGTTGCTAATGTCATGTAAGGTCTGTTTGTTGTATTTTCTGCGAGTTCCACTTCCTTAAGGTCATGTAGGAGGTTGAATTTCATATTATTAGCCTCTCATCAAATGTTTACCTCAGGTGGTTGGTTAACTAGGTATATGTGGGAAGAGGTTGTTACAAAGTGGTATCAGAGCATGGTTCAACTCTCAAATTGATTGGTGGTGTGTTGCTCATGGTTTTATGTTTATTGTGTATGTTTTTTCATACCTATTTTATATTTGGTTGTTGCATCTATGTTGTGTAGGAAATGGTGGCAGCAGTTTCACCATGGAAGTGCTGATGATGTTGTTGTCGACATGCTTTCATGAATGTATGACTAATTGTGTAATTCTCTTGTTTATGTACTGTGCATGCGCACTCTCTTACATATTGCTACATGTTGTATATGAATTTCTTGGTTATGCTAGGTCACATATGGGTCATGCATGTGTATTGATTGTGTATGTGTGCTTATGTAATGTTATATGTTGAATATTCATTGGTCGTTCATGCTAGGTTACATGTTACTTATACTTATGTATGGTTCGTGCTTACGGTTTTGTATTGTCAAGATTGCATTGGTGTGCATTTGGTATGGTCATGCATGGAAGGCTCGACTCGAACTAAAATGAAATTTATATTTTTATATGCATAGAAACTATATGTTTATATGCTTTCATGATTATTTATATACATGTATTATGTTTGTTGATTGATGTTGCATGAAGTTCCAAAGAAAAAGGATATTACCTCTATTCCTCAGGTTGCGAATGTATTTTTCTACAGTAGTGAAAGGAAAATTCTTATCTAAGTGGTTTTTCTTATAGGAGGTAGAGTTAATAGGAGCGGAATAGAAGATTGCAAAAAAAACTTATTGGAGGAAGAATCAAAGATGTCAATCTAAATGTATAGATTGAAGGGGTCTATAGTATGAAGGCGGATGTGACAAGAAACAATGTTCTTAATATAAAATGTTGTACCACCAAGAGCCCTTCAAGAGGATTTCTTGTTCCAAACAACTAAAGAAGGAATCCATCAAGAGGAGGAACCCCAGATTTGTCATTCTCCAAAGTTTCAACTAGAAAAATGAAGTCAATATCAATCACGGTCCAACTTAACAAAATACCTTTATGCCGTAGAAAACAATGACAGTTCAATAAGAGGATCCTAAGTAATCCTAAACTTTATTCATCACTCATATTTTGCACACTATATTGAATAATAGTTTTTGTATCCCTTCTTTCCTATCCCCCTTGACCTTTTGGACTTATTTCGTGAGTCCAGCTTGGTCTTCTCGAATCATATATTCATTTATGAAGATTTTGGATCCCTTTAGGCTATAGTATTTCTTTATCTAATTTGCGGTCAGTGCAACTTACCTTAATACATATTAGTCTATGTTTATTATTCCAACCCAGGTTGCTTCTATGATATAAATTGTTTGCATTTGTGATTTTTTTTTTAATTGTTCTTTTACTATTTCTAAGGTGTCCTCATTATTTTTCACATCAATACAAGTGATTATAAGGTGTAAGGCTATTTTATGGTGCTCATGGTCAAGTTCAATCGATTTGTTAATTTCCTCTTTTATGGGTTTAATATCTAATTTACTCTATATGTTATTGAAGGATGATTTATTATTTAGTTGTTCTTTTATGTTCTTAATCTCTCTTTTTTAGGGTGTCATTTTCTATAATCATTGACATTTTACTATGTTCTATTTCTTGAATCCCACCTTTCATTCCTTGGAGCTCATTCTCAACCGAGATTATTCCATTTTCTAGCAATTTGTGATTGTTTTCAAGCAATGTAGTTTATTCTATTTTAAATTGGTTTTCTCTTTATTCTCTTCATTTGTCTAAAGATTCAATGTACTCATAAGGGCTGCTTAGAGTAATTTTACTTGGTCTCCCTTTAGTAGAGGGTGGCTTAGATATGTGAGGGGAAGTACTGATAATGTAAACAATCAAAACTTAACAAAAGAGAGTGAGAGAGAAGATATGCACCTATGGGAGTCCGAGTATCACAGGCACATATATGTAGACTGCACTTCTTATGAGACCACAACCTTTACTTAATAATAATCAAACCATAGACAACATGGTCACCATTTCTAGCTATATTCAATTATAGGCATTAGGTTCCACATGCCCAAAGTTAACAACAAGAAGTTAAACTCAATATTTTTAACCTAAATAACTTTATATAATATTTTAATATTTAATTTTAATTATATATATATATATATGTATGGATGGATGGTAAGAGGTTGTGATACTCATGGTGTGATGCATCCCCACGGTGGAGCCAATTTAGAGGGTAGCTTTCATTGAGAAGACAGCATTTCATAGGCATATGTACTTTCCCGGACAATATTGTTGTTATCCTTCACGTATAGCAGCTAGCTTCTATGCAGTACGTTAAACGAAGAGAAATCTATAGTTATTTCGGACAACACTTACAAGAAATGTTTCGTTTAAGATGCAACGTGAAACGTGAAACGTGAAACGATGTTACGACTTGGAACTCCGAGGAAGTAGATTACCAATATCTGAGGTGAAGATGTGGAAGGATTTAATTTTTCAAATGCTATTAAATATCAACTAACACCAACAAGAAATAGGGGCAGGACAGTTTCTTATACATTGTAAAGCCTCTACTGAAAATATATTCATAAACAAATAAGGAATAATTTCAATGACGTAGGTACTGTACTATATCTCTATCCTATGAGCGTCGGATACAAATAATCCATGGCCAAATATGGAATAATCGCAAGCAAGAAAAGAAAAAGAAGCAACCAAGGAATTGCACGAGGTACTCGAAACCCAGACAAATTTATAATATGCAGTTCAGATTTTCTCCGAGAGAGAGCACAGAATTACGACGCACGACACGACAGGGTATACTTCCGTCCTCTACCTAAGAAGTTGTGGTTGTGCCAATCGTTAACGGTCAAAGGCACGCATACTATTTATATGTCGTGATGCTAATATTTTCCAATAACTACAGAGTGATGATACTTTTGAAATCAGAATGTTAGGCTTAGAATCTAACTGTATATTTTATGTTATTAAATAATTATGAGTAAATTTAAATGTAAAACCCTAACGTTTAGTTTTGGATTATCGAGGTTTCGTGATATTGTTTGGCATTTCGATTTTTAATTGATAAGATGTATGCTGGTGAAAATAATAAAATAAAATATATTTTAACTTCCATATATCAAAGACGTAAAATCAATCGTAGGGATATGCGTTTATGGTAAAAACGATATATAAATGAAATTCATGAATATATATATATATATATTAGGAATTTTGTATTGTTTTATTTTTATATAGATATCTTCCGTTATGGGAAATTAGCACGTTAATAGTTTTACTCGTTACAAATTTGAATAATAAAAAGAGTTTTTAATAATTCTTGTATATCCATATTTAAAGCATATTTATAATTTTTGCAATATGATTCTAAATTTACGATATCACTTATCGATTACTGGATATAATAATTAGCCAAAAATAGGTTATAAAATTAATGGCTCGTGAATGTTGCCTCGGCTTCTGAAATGTCATCGAGAATTCTCCTCCACTTGTGTTAAGTACACGAGTGGGATAAAACATTTAAAATGAATAAATGTGACTCTTTATTAGCTACTGGGGTTTATTATATTTTATTGTGTTAGGGTTTTGGGGTTTCGCTCCCTAGAAACGGTACTTCTTTGCTCTCTTAGAGTTTATCTACGCTCCATTGTAAGGTTATTTGTTTTATCTTTCAAATAAGCAACTGTTACTAATTATCATTTAATATTATTGTCTGTTTTATTATCAATTTGAAGTTTTAGTATTAATTATAAATATTAATATTAAATTAGTGTAGTTTTATAAATATTGATAAGCATTAATCTATAATAAATATTAAAAAGTTTATTTTATTATATATTTAATATCATTAAAATTAATGTTAATTGTAAAAACTAATTAAGTTATCATTTTATTTTTCATTATTATTACTATTATCAATTATATAAAAAATAATATAATTGTTAAACATATTACAATTTTTTTTTTTGTAAATTCGGTGAGACCTTGCCATTTCTATTTATAAAAGATAGGTTACAAAATTATAAAGTCATTCTTTGGCCTCAACCTGCCCGAGGGAAACTAGGTCTCTTGGCCATCTTAAAGCATGATAAGCATCCCAATACTGAAATTGTCTCTTACGTCTATAGTTTTCTTGTACTATATGTTCAACTACTTTAATATGTACAACCATAACATACTATAAAAGTTCATAATTAACAAAATACCATCAAATCTAACAAGATATAGCTTCTATCCCTCAGAAGAGGAGACTGGGGCTGGGTCTTTAACAATTGTCCCTGGCATTTCTGCTTGACTGAGGTGCTGAAGAATCTTCTGGAGGAGTTTCTCCATGCGCCCCACTTTGTCATCTAGTCTGCTGACTCGATCTGCAGTCTGGTATTGTGTGATCTTTATATGCTGCTGTTGGTCCTGAATTTCCAAAAGCTGTGCCTGTGTACGAAGGTCTGGCTGCATTGCTTCAGTGTTTTCTTGAACTGGGTGATTACTCTGTATAGCTTTTGCTATCAAAATTTTTACAATCCAATAAGTATGGACTGTCTGATTGAACAGTGTAAGGCTGCCTCGAGTATGGCTTGGATCAGTAATGAAATCCAGGATCTCAGCCTCTGTCTCATTATCTTCTGGTTCCAGCTGGATTTCCTTTTCCCATCCACGAATATCATTTCTAACTTCAGAGGAATTTCCAATGACATAATTGACTGCTAGTGTTTCTAGATGTTCCAGATTTGTTTTAAGTCCCCTTTTCTTCGGAGCCGATTCAGATTGAGCAGGCTGCTTTCCTTTGGCAGTTACTGCCTTGTGGTGTCTTTTCCCCATTGCTGGAGGGACCTTATGGGCAAGCACTGGCATACAAAATTGGACAGAGTAAGATAGAGCATTAAAACAGAGCATGCACCTTACGGTAACATTTAGAGTATGACTTTCAGATAGGCGTGAATGCCTCTTTCCATTACTAAACCACCGATACAGGAGCTGAGGTCGAGGGTTGTCGGGTTTAAGATCAGGAGACTTACTAACCCGGCTTATGGATTGACTCTGAAAATTACCCAGGGAATAAATCAAGTTTTGACTATCCGACTCAGTAAACAAGCGCAGGCGCTGTTCAATATACTGGGCGACTGACCCTAACCTCCCTGTCTTCCCCATAGTTATATAGACTTGAACAATCCCATAAATGGTGTTTTCCAAACCCATACAGAGAAATAACACTGCTTTAAACAAGTGCATTATCTGCTGAATATAATTAATGACAAACCATAGGCCCTATAACTTTGCATGGCAAGGTTGCCTTACAGATAAGAGGATGCAGCAAGAGCCCTGAATAAAGAATTCTAGAATACCTTTTGTGATTTTACTCCCTATATTTCCATTCATTCGACCAGAATAAGAAGCAAGAACAGAGGGATTACTGTAGGTTAAATTACTCCCTATATTCTCTTGACTAATACACTGATAGTACATAGAAATGAAAGTTCTACTGCCATGCAATCGACCAGGGAAAGTTTCGGGCGCAGAGGAACTACAAGGGTCTTTGAAGCAGGGAGGGACCGGTTTCAAGTCAGGGTTAAGCCACTTAATTTTCACTCTAAGGCCTAAACTAGCATCATAATTCTGAAAACCGACCAAAAAATCTTCATAAGCCATCATTAGAGCTAAGATAATCAGAAGAACATACCCGGACGGCGTCAAGCTAAAACCAGGATGAAAAGCGTTGGATCGCCTTCGCTGCCACCTCCAGTCTCTCGCATGCAATGGATTATGCATGCAAGATTGAAGGGGCAGAGTTAAATAACTTACCAAATTCCTTGATGGTTTTCCGCGGCCATGCCTTACACCCTGTCCACCATGCGCCATGATTTCTTTGCCGGCGCTCACACACTTCTCTTTACCTTTCTGGCAGATCATCGTAAATGGTCTTAATGAGCAGTGATGGGAGCGCTTACCAAGTTGTCGCCTCCCTCCTTTATGATGACAGCTGTTCACCCCGATCAGGGAAACATATTACAATTTTAAAAAGCAGAATACAAAATTCATAATTATGGATATTTACTCCATTTTACTATGGGGATTCTTAATATGTGAATTTTTTTTTTAATAATGCCATAAGTATTAATAATATTAATAATGTTATTAATTTTAATGTTAATAATATTTGAGGAACGAAGCCACCTTGCATGCTTAGAACTTTAATAATAGTCAACCATGCTAAAAGAAGGATTATTATGTTGACAATGGTTTAGCAATGTTTGACCTCAATTGATTATTTTTCTTTGTAGATCATCTATAAGCATGAGGGATGATATTGACTATGGTTGAAAATATTGCTCATGGTTCACTATGGTTGTTCAGGAATGAACATGTTTAACCATGTTAACTATGTTTGCCCATGGTCAACCATAACTAATGATTTTAAACAAAGTTAACTATGATTAGCATGGTCATACATAACAACAATATTCAACCGTGATTGAATCAACTCAAAAATTGTTAATCATACATGATGATAGCCAACCATGCTCTTATAATTGTCTTTGTGATCGAATAAGTTGATCATTTTCAAACATGAACAACAGATTCAGCAATAGTCAACTATTCTCAAACCATCTCAAAAATGGTCAACCATGGTTAACATGGTCATTAATGTTCAACCATATTCCTCGATTAACAATCGTTGTCTATATTTATCACTAATGGCCTACAATGGTCACCTACAGTCAATCCTTTGGCCAACCATGGTTAATTTTCATAAACCTTCATGAACCATTGTAATTGGGCAAACAATAAGCACAATTTCAATGCGAAAAATAATAAATGTCATTTTAATGTGCCAAATAATATTTGTAATCACATTGTGATTAATAATAAATGCCACCAGAATGTGTAAAATAAAAAATCATTTTGTAGTGTGATGAATAATAAATATTGTCAGGATGTGATCAACAATAAGCATTGTTACAATGTGTTGAAAAATGTATTGCATACATGTTGTATTATAGGTAAACCGTGGTTGATATTCATTAAAATCATTATCAAACATGGTCAACCATTGTCACCATGGTCAAGCTTAGTAACAAAATATTAATATCATAGTGGTCAATCATGATCACAATGGTAAATTATTGCAACATGTTTAACCATAGTTCTAAGTTAACATTATCGCATGTCAAAATAGTTAATACTATTTAACATTTCCAACGTACAAGACATGATCAAACATAATCAACCATATTCAACGATGCTTGAAACAACTCAAAAATGGTTGAACATGGTCATCATATTTAACCATGTCCACCATGGTCATTTAGGGATATCTATGGTCAAAAATTTTGTCAGACATAGTCAACATGCCCAACCATATAGAAAAAGATACTAAAACCACTTCAAAAATGGTTGACCATGGTCAACATGATCATTATTTCTCAACTACATTTAAGCATAATTGATCATTGTCAATTCTTGTCACCTATGGCCTACCACGGTTACCTATGGTCAATCCTTATCAAATCTCACTTAGCCATCGTAAATCCTCATCAACGTTGTCAACCATGCCCAACCATTACCAATCATAATAAATGATGGTCGATCCTCTTCAACCATTAGAAACTATTGTAAACCATAACAGGAAATGGTAAACCTTAGTCAACATTAATAAATCATATGTTAACCATGGACAACCATAGTTAACCTTAGTTAGTCATAGTCAACCATATTCATTCTTATTAAATGATATTCATCATAGTACACCATATATACCATGGGAAACAATGGTTAATTATGGTCAAACATAAACAAAGCATGTTCAATAATGGTCAATGTGATTTGCATGTTTAATAGTGTTCAACCATTAACAACATGGTTGAAGGTGATAAACCATAGTCAACATGGGGATGATCATCAACAATAGTCAATCACAATAATGTAAACACTAAAAACCTTAATCAACTATGTACACCATAGTCAGCCAACTGTTAACCATAGTTAACCATATTTGATCAAGCATATTTTTTTTTTCAAATATGGTTAAACAAAATTAGCCATGGTCATAGATTGTCACACATGTTCGACCATAGGCAATGTTAGTTATAACCAATCATCTTCAATCATAGTTAACCTTGGTTAACCATGATCAACGAGGGTTATCTTTAGTCAACCATAGTCAACCTTAAACAACCCAAGCTTTTATGTAACAAACCCTAGTTAAAAGTTCATGTAATAAAAGTTAATAAAGGGAAAGTAAGACCACAGTCAAGAGACACTTATTCCAAGCTGAATTTTCACAAAAATATCTTGTTGGGCATCACTTGTTGTGTTTGTGGCTAAGGAAAAATTGGAAAAAGGAAATGGAAAAGGCTTTGGAAGGTAAAGTTTCATTAATTGGAATTTTATTTATGAAAATAATGGAAATTAGGAGAAAAGGGTGGTGAAAGGTCACGGGTTGCATGTGAGGATGAAATTGAAGTAAATAGTGAAAAATGAAGAAAATACTGGCCACACTAATAAAAATAGCTCAAAGAATCAATTTGTAGCCTTTTGTTAGTTTAGTTTTGGAATTGGTTTCATAGAGGAGAAGAGAAACAAGAGAAGGAAAGAAATGAAATTTTGGATCAAGAAAATTTAGTAGGAATACTTGCAGGTAATAGGTTGCATGTAGGATTTCTTAGCTAGTTTTTACATGCATGTTATGTGCATGATGATATTTGGTTCTTTTGTTCTCATTGGCATGGATTTTTCTAGGTTCCAATATAAGTGGATTTCACCCTTTCCTTACCATTTTTAGATATCCAACGTGTGATGGGATTCTTTCTCAGTTTGACCTTTGGATTTCTGAAATATTTTGGATCCAATTGAGGTGGTCTCATTAAAATCCAAGGGTTAGGGGTGGATACGGTTTTCTCTGAGAATCCCTCAATATGTGGGTGGAGATAGTAAAATTACTCAAGGGATGGTGATGGATTTCTGAAGCATCCAAGCTCGATTTGGTTGTATGGTCTGAACATCAATTTAGGTGAGATCACAATATAGTGAGGGTGGAGGTGGTTTAACCTCTAGATTCCCTTGCTTTTTCTTGGATCCGGTTATCTCATGAGATCCCACATTCATGCTTGAGATATGGCATGAGGGTGATTTATTGAAAGAAATATTTGGTTCAACCCAATCTATGGTCGGGTGGTACGTGGAAGCCCTGTACATGGTTGGATTTTTCCTATGTTTAATAAAAACTATGTTTCTCTTTCTTTTGATGAGTATATGTACTTGTTATTATGTGGCTTAAATGGTTGTACTATCATTATTATTTATCTATTTATATTTTGGCTCTAAGAATGGTTATATTACAAATATTAGTCATGAATATCTTAATGTTTTACTTGTAACTGGAAGAATAATGAGTGTCAGAACATATTGGTGTCATTGCAACTATTGTGAGAAGTCATTGATCCTTCTTGTTAAACCTCAGATAAGTTTTCAAATCCTTATCTTCATATATGTATTCAATACCTATAGGTTGAATGATAACCAAGTGTTTGATGGAATTTCAATCTTGATTAGGAGAGTTTAGGTCAAGTCCTAGTTAAATTTTTTGTTTATAAGTTTTGTTTCCATGGCATTCATAATTTCTAGAATTTTCATTGAGTTTTACGCAGAGGCCTAAGCCCTAACCTAGAAAAATTAGCTCGGAATTTAGGGTCGTTGGCATATAACTCATTGGAAAATTCCATAGCCACTGAAAGGAAAGAAAATGAGATCAAATAGATGGCTATAGTCTTTTGCATGTCATGGAAAGGGAGAAACTGAGGCTCCGTTTCAGTGAAAAAGAGAGTTATCTCATGGGTTGTACACCTCTAGGTGTTGGGTTGCTCTTGGAGGTCTTGTAGCACCTTAGGAAAGTCAGTAAGGTATTAATTTTGAGACTAAATTTCTTTAAGGTCATGTAGGATGTTGGGTATTATCCTAGTCACTCTCAAGTCATGTTTACCAAGGGTAAATTGGTGAAAGTAGGTAAATGTGGGAGGAGGCATTACACTACAGTATCAGAGCAAGTTACACTCTTTTTGGTAAACTCTAATGTGTCAAGGTTATGGTTTTCATACAAGGGATCATGGTTTCTGGTTGGTATGGCTATGCAAGATGTTGTGATGTTCTTATTATATGTATATGCTAATGATTATACATGTACATGGTAACGTGGACGGGTCTTATAGATGGGGTAAGTCAGCCTTGAGCATCAATGATGTATGGATTTTATTCTCGTATCTATTTCGTTTACTTATCATGATACACTTGCAAGAAGAAGGGTACAAAAGGTGACTAGTAAGATGGTAGACTATAGTTCTGGTAACTTACCGTACAACTTAGTTCTGAACCAAGGAGAAGAGTATTCTCCTGGTATATCAAACACACTGAGGAATTTGAATTTAGAGAACAAAATTTGAAGAGAAGATAATGATATGTTGGTTGAAGCTTAGGAAATACTTATAAGGGCTCACGAGAAGTAGGTAGATTTCAATCCACCAATTCATTAGATATTTTCAGAGTCGAAAAAATAGGGACATATGAGGATCAGTCAAGAGGAGGAAGATAAAACTAATGATGCCTATGGTACCACATGTCAGTATGGATACAAGTTGGATAGAGGGGACACACATAGAGGTGAAAGATAATTGGATACAACTGACAAGAGGATTGGTATGTATGTGCATTGTTGTAGTTCCTCATCTAGGATAAATCGTCACAGTCATCATTGTCATCATCCTTATAGGAGGAAGGATTATTCTCCTATGGAGTTCAAGAAGGTGAAGCCTCCTGCATTTGATGAAGAGATGAATAAGTTAGAAGATGAAGGGGCATGATTGCTTGGGATGAAAAAATTCTTTAGACTGCATAGTTACTCAAATAACATCAAAGCCAAGATAGCGAGCTTTAGTCTTAAAGGGAAAGAAGATATCAGGTGGAATATGTAAAGAATCTAAAGGGAATTTAGGAAGAAGACATTGTTTGGTATAAGTTTTAGATACTCTTCAAGAAGAAGTACTTATCAGATAGGTACTATTATGATAGAGTTAAGGGTTTTTATGTCATGTAGATTGGTTCTATGAAATATGATTAGTATAACAAAATATTTTTCGAGTTGTTGAGGTATGTGCCTTATAGCAAATATGATAACTATAATATTTAGATATTCATCGATGTATTTCAAACAATATATAGAGACCAGATTGAATTTTATGAGCCTAAATCGTTCGAATAGGCCATCCAAAAATTTATGCATTGTTATGACAATCCAAAGTGAAAATATCAGCCTAAGCGTGACTTGAAGGGAAATGAGAAAATCAAATGGAAATGGAAAACGAAGTGTGGAATACCTTAAGACATAGGAGAGATAAAAAATGTGGTTCCCTACATGAGTTGAGAAGGGACATTGGTCACAACCCATAGCAAAGTAAACTAAAGGTAATGGTAAAGGACTATTGTAGTGCTGGATATATGATAAAATAATCGCAAGGATTGTACATTGTACCATAGAGGTAGGCCCTATATCTATAGTGCTCATGATAAATGAGAAATTGGGGATGTTGGTCATAAAATTCCTTGAATTTTTACAGTTGTTGACAACAATAAAAAAAATCGTTAGACATGCATTAGTCATATTGAAGTAAAGCTCTATCGTCAAGTTATTTCTATTTTGATTGATTTTGGATCTAATTATAATTATGTTAGTCCTAACCTAGTGGATTAGTGTGGCTTGAGAAAATAATTCCATCCAGAGTATTGTTTATTTCAGTTGGCTATAGGTACTAGGAAGAGAGTTCATCATTAGGTAAGAGCTTGCGCATTTGAATTAAATGGGATGCCTACAAATCACATGTTAATGTACTTCAACTAGGATGATATAGTATGATTTCGAGTATGTATTGGTTGTATCTTCACATGACCAAAGCATATTTCTATGAAAATTATATTGAGTGCTTGGATGATAATGGGGAGAATAGAATTTTGTAGGGAAAAAATAATCCTACATCAGTGAGGAGGGTCACCACTATGCAGGTTAAGCGCAGTTGTAGGAAGGGGCGTGTAATGTTTGAAATTCATATTTCTGTGGTAAGGGTAAGGACTTAGAAGATGAATAAATATTCAATATCTATCTAGTATTCTTGCAGTTTTGAGATTTATTTTCCACAGAGACTCCATAGTTTCCTCCTCACATAGAAGTAGAATTTTTCTTTTAGTTGGTACAAGGGGTAGCACCAGCATCAAATGAACCTTATAAGATGATAACTCCAGAGTTAGGAGAGTTGAAGTTGCAGTTGAAGGAAATTTTTGATAAGGGATAAATTAGGCCAAAAATATCACCTTACAGTGCACTGATATTGTTCATGAAGAAGAAGGATTGTACTCTCAGGTTTTGCATTGATTCCAAGAAACTGAACAAGGTGACGATCAAGAATAAGTACTCATCGGCGAGGATTGACGACATCTTTGATCAGTTGAAGGGAGAAATATTGTTCTTGAAGATTGATTTGAGATCATGATACCATCGGGTACACATCAAAGAAGAGGACATCTAAAATATTTCTTTTAGGACTAGGTATGGGAATTATGAGTTTGTTGTAGTTCCTTTTGTTGAACCCTTAGTTAAACTGAGAGAGGGGGGGGGGGGGGTGAATCATTTTAACACATTCATGGACTTTTAAACTTTCCTTAAACTAATTTACACCTTCATTTCAAGATCAACTTAATATGTGAGCAATCTTAATTTGTGAGCAGCAAGTATCAAGCAGATTTTTTAATGTAATAATAGTCTTAATATATGAGCAACAAGTATTAAGCAGATTTGATAAACCCCATCAACATATAAACATCATGCACAGAGACACTAGTTATAAGTGGAAACCCATAAAGGGAGAAAACCACATCTTATTGTTGTTGTGATGCAAAGGCAAGATCCAACTCCCTCTCACCACTAATTTTCTATAGGCACCAATCTACAGGAGGCTCCTGCATCAATTTTGCAAGCTACAACTTGCAAGGAAGCTCCAACTCCCATCAATTTTCTGCAGGCACCAACCTACAGGAGGCTCCTACCTCAGTAAGCTACAAATGAAATTTTATCAAGCTACAACTTGATGTGGACGCACCAAATCCCATCTATTTTTTGCAGGCTACAACCTACAGGAGGCTCCTACCTCAGTCAGCTACAGCTGACATCTATCAAGCTACAACTTGATAGGGAAGCTCCAAATTCCTTACTCTTTCAAAAGAAAACACTTGCTGATTTACCTTGGATATCATCTCTGTTTTGTACCATCTTCACTACTGTGCACCAGCCTTCATATCTTCCCTGCATCATCTCTACATTTTCTTAAATTCACTATCATCTCCTCCTTCTTCTCTACCTCACTGCTTCATTTCTGCATTCTCTAACCTCTCTATACATATCTATAGAATTCATCACATGAATCATAGGGAATTCGAAGTGAATAGCCCTGACTCTTGGCCTTCTACCTTTTCTTTTCTTTGTCCAGCTCATTGAGAAAAATATAGCAATATGTACTAATTTCAAAATTACAGTGGAATTTTTGTTTTCCTCCAGAGACTTTCCAATGCATCACAAATAACATAAAATCAATTAAAACATATATATTCATTTTTTTTCAGTTACATATATGAATTTCACTCAGTCTTCTTTCCAGCACTTGTCTTGCTAGTTTTGTCTTTTCTGCTGTTGTCACGTAACTGTTCTGCATACATCTACTATTCACTGCAATTGTGTATATGTAGTTGTCATGTAACTGTTTTGCATACTCTGTTCACTGTCTTTTTCAGTTCTGCATATTCTCCAGCTTTATATGCATGTACTCCTGCTTTTCCTTCAGATCTCGTAGTTTAAATTAGTGTTGAAGCTTTAATGCACAATATTTGACTCTGGCGTGTCTAACGCAGCCACGCATGTATTCAAACTGACTTTTATTTAGACCCAAACATCGGCATCTAATATGATGGCATGCTTACTTATCAAACTCACATATTCTCTATCTCTGTACATATAAAGTGCATAGCGAATTTTGCTTCCAATATAATGCGCAATCTGGGCAACTCACAATAATCTCAATTGAAAATTTCAATACTATGCCGAACTTTCCTTTAATAAGGTTATCAACCCTCAAGCATATACGATGTTCTTTTAATAAAACCAAACCAACGTTCTTTTAAATTTCAGAGGATTTTTCTTCTACTCACAATTTCTATGGTTCAAGACATATCAACTCATTTATGAATGAAAGTCAAAGCATATGACCTTTCTAACCGGTAATATAAGTCTTGGCCACACTACATATATTAACATATAACCCAAAAAACTCTCTGAAACGTCTCTTCCTTCCACCCTAGATTTTTTTTTTTTTTGCTATTTATAATTTAGTTCAGTTCTTCTATTGGCCACAGCTATTCAATTCTACTTTCAAATTTCATCAATTATGATCTGTTATAGAGTAGAGTTACTATTCCTCCTATTACTCTTGGGAGTATATTTTTATTGTTTTCTTACACTAATGGTTGTGGCTTATGGAATTTACACATATATATCACCATCTCTATTATATGGTTACATTTACTCCCATGCTTGTCTATCTATGCATATTGTAAATTATACATATACTCTACCACATTTATATTGTCCCCACACATGAAAATTTACTCATAAATATTTATGCACACATTTGTAGGCTTATTAACTCTACATTTTTATTCAATAACATTCTCTTACGTATTAGATATGGTATTCGATGGGTTTTAAGTCTTTGTATAACTCCAAGTCTTATCACCTGACAGTTTAATTGTGAGTTATTCAAGGTCTATTCATATTTACCCTCCTGTCAAGGATATGAAATTATTGCGAGCATGACCATCTCATAGTTTATTCCTTACGTACATATTTCTTATGATGAGTGATGTGGAGATATGCGCATTTAATTTTCAATGTGTTCGTTGTGTCTCATTGGCATGGTTGACTAAAGTATTTGGCCACATTAACTTGTTTAAACCTCCTCGTCATCTTATTCATTGAAACTTGTTTGATTTTCAAGTTTATTAGTTCTGCATACATCCATACTTGAGGATATATGTATCTATATGTTGTTTGTGATATGCCACACCAGAATGCGCTTTTAATATGTCGGCCACATGATATGATTGATAGTACTGCGGCGTAGATTTCATAAATAGACATTTACGTTTTGAGCTACTGTGTATTAAATGCCAATTTCCCAAACTCGATCCATGGCTAAGTCATGGATTCAAGGCCACTTGGACGGTGAAGATCATTTCTGTTCATTAGGGTTTCGTTGGTTCCTAGGTTTGGGACATTCGTATAATTATCTGTGTTATCGTTGAGGTGGTTCTTTCTCCCTTCATTCATTCTACTTGCCTCCTGGTGGCGAGACTCTGCATCTTGGAGGAACTGAGCGTAGACGCTCCCAGACTTCAGTGTATCTATTCCCTCATCGTATGATTTTTTAGGTATGACGTATATGCACGTCTCTAGTTTTTAATGTTAATCTTACCCTCTGTTTTTATATATTGATATGGATTTTTCTTTCCATGAAAATACGCTCTGTTGCTTGAGCGAGAACTTAGGTTAATTAAAATAAGTTCTTTTCCATGGTCTTGTTTACAGTCGAGAGTTCGTATTGGTCAGTTGGACAAACCTTTTGTAGAGATTTTTCTTTCTAAGTATGTCGATTTTTTTTTTTATTCCCACATCTCTTCTGCTACCTCGTATGTCTTCCTATGAACGATGGGCGGGACTAATTCTCTATCATTTCTAAATAGAATTTTACCCCCCCAGCATCCTTCGAGGTTTTACTGATGTTGTTCGAATGGCGATAGGTGGATTTTAATCATCTCGAGCATTATCCATACCCTAGGAAAGTGATCAATTTTGATTTTATCACAGAAACTGTTTCTTTTTCATTCCCAATTGAAACTCCTAATCTTCGAATTTTTAATGTTATGCCTCTACTTCTATTGCAGTTCGTTTTGAAGGAAATGAGGTTCTCCTTTTCCAGGTAACCATTTATTACTTTGTTATTATTTCATTCTTGATAGAATTTTTATCAGTTACTCTACTCATATTCTCACTGTCGATTGCTTTTATTACAGGTAATTCCGAACGCTATACAATTTTCCTTCTCGGTGAACCATGAAAGGCGTTGTTTCATTCGACATTAATTTCAATGCACCTGGCATTTTCAGGTCGGTATCCACAGTATAATGGTCGGAGAGAAGCCAAACTCTCATCATGTTGTTCTACATAATTTGTTCAGACAATTAAAATTCTTATTGTCATAAAAAGTGTTTATTGTAATATTAAACTCTGCCAGAGACTGTGACTATTAATAATTTTTTCATTCAGATGATGAAATTCCTTGTATATCAAATTCTGGAATATTATGATGGCACTATGATAGCCTGTTTCCATAAGTGGCTGCCAAATTTGATATATATATATATATATATATATATATATATATATATAGGATATGTATATCCTTCGTCTCTGTTATTATTGACAACTCAATAATATATATATATATATATATATATTAATACTCCTGTTAATTATTTTCCCTTTCAGTAATGGTCTTCCTAAATTTAATTGAAGAAAGTCAGAAATGTGCTCGTCTTAATTTAATTTCTGTTCCTTCTCATATAATAGCAAAATTTACTATAAGTCTCTTCGATGCAAAAGTTGTCAAGTTTGTAATCTCTCAGTGAAGGAGAATTTCCCATTTACACAGAGTCTAAAATTTCAGGTGTATTCTATGAATCCAACAGTGGACTCTCTTTATACTCCTTAGTTTGGATTCCATTGTAATAGTTACTTATAACGTTTTCTGCAACTATATATTTATAATTTTTCTTAGCATAACATTTTCAGTCTATGTAGTGTTTAGAATACACTTCTAACATAATATAGATCTGATGGAGAATTTAATTGTTATCTTTCCCAGTTTGTATATTCTGCATGCATTTTATAGAGGTTTACATGCACAGTTTGTAATTTCTAGAATTTATCAAGTTGTGACCCTTGCTTTGGGAAGGATATTAACACCAGTTACACCTAACTTTTAATCATTCATAACACTGTGAGCATACCATTTTGGTATTTGACCAATCCTCCCAACCATAGAGTTCCTCTATCTCCAGAATTCACCCCCAAGCTGAGATCACTTCCATTCCAAACCAAACTCTAATATGTTCAGGAATAGCTTATTTAAGCTTTTGCTCCCCAAATCCTGTTTCTAGTTCTACGTCCAGAATATTAGGATGATTTTCTTCTTGTTTTCCTAGGATTCCCTTATTTATGGATTTTTAAAGCTTCTTTCTGCTTTTCCCAGCTTTTTACCTCTTCCCAACTACTCTCCACATCATTGGGGAAACTAGATTTTCCTCAAAATCTAATTTGGAAATAAATTCTTTCAAGGATTTTTGAAAGATTTTTGGGGAAATATTTTCCTCTTTCCATCCTAATGGATTTAGCAAGTGATCTCCTAATTCATATTTTAGTCAATCTACATAGAATAATTTTATTTATTTTTCATAATTAAATATTTAATTACATCCACAAAATGCTTGTCCTTTGGGGTCCACTCCCCTTAGGATTAAAGTTCAAATTTATAGTTTTGAAAATCAAAAACATAAACTACGTGTGTTACATATTTACCCTCTGAAAGAAAACACCGTCCTCGGTGTTGTTATCTAACTACTAGAGTTCATTTTTTTCAAACAAAAATGAATATTTTTCCATCATTTCAACTTCTCTTTCCCAGGTAGCTTCTTCAGCAGCTTCCACTGCACCTTTACTCTTGCTACCTTCTGATATCTCAATTCAATTTCTTCCCACTCCAATATTTGAAGCGGTTCTAGAAGGAAATCCCCTTCTAGTTCCACCTGTATCACATTCCAATCAACTATGTGAGAAGCATAATGTACATATATTTCTAATAATGAAACATGAAACACATCATGAACTCTAACATGGGGCGGTAAGGCCAGCTTGTAAGCCACTGGTCCCACCCTTTCTAACACTTCAAAAGGACCACAATATCTATGGGCCAGTTTTTCACAACTTCTTGCATAAAGTGTGCTCTTTTTGGGTTTAATACGCAAATACACATGTTCCCCCACTTTAAATTCTCGATTTACCCTCTTCTTATTAGCATAGCTTTTCTGGCGATCTTGTACTGTCTTGATGTTTCTTTGTATTTGTTTAACAACTCTTTCCATCTCTTGTAAGGAATCTAATCCCAACATTAGCTTATCCTCAGGTTGGCTCCAGCTCAAAGGAGTACGACATTTCCTTCCATAGAGTGCTTCAAACGGACTCATCTTAATGGAGGATTGATAGCTGTTACTATAGGAAAATTCAGCTAAATGCAAGTAGTCTTCCCATTTTGATGGCCTATCCATCACATACATGCTCAGCATATCTTCCAAAATATGATTGGTTCTCTCTATTTGACCATCGGTCTGAGGGTGATAGGTAGTACTAAAATTCAACTTAGTGCCCATACCTCCAAATATAACTTTCCAAAAGGCTGCTGTGAAATTAACATCTCTATCTGAAACAATCATCTTTGGGACCCCATGTAACCTTACTATCTCTTTTAGGAACACATCTGATACTTGGGTTGTCCCAAAAGTAGACTTTATCGGTATAAAGTGTGCAATTTTTGTTAAAGTGTCTACTACTACCTGTTGAAGCCTCAAAAATCACTGCAACAACATGGGGGATGACCACCCGGTCCGGACCTTAAAGCAACTCCTTTTCCGTTTGGAATGGTGGTTCTGACTGGTTCAACTAGGTCCAGTTACCTTCTCTCAATCTCTAATGGCTTTAAAATATGACTTTCATTCACCAATGGAAATGAGACATCAGATCATTCTTCTTGCTGACCAGGCAAGAAAGTGATCCTTAAGCTGATTTAGGGCTCAGCAAATCCACTACTAAAGTTTTCATTTTTGGGAAGAGGACTTAAGAGAATGTATAAATTATTCTAAATGAAAAATTATTCTAAGATACAAGAAAAATGAATTATCTTAATCCTATCTCAATTACGCATATATAGATCTAACCCAACCAAGAGAAGGTATTTAAAATATTGGTATTGAAATATGTCTCGTTTATAATGAATATCAAGTTAATGAAGTTGTTCAATTAACTGACATTATGGATATAAAAACACATCCTATTGAGACCTTTTAACTAAAATAATCATTCAACACCACTCAAGAAGTAGTTCACAAAATGGTATTGATCATTTAATCAGTAACTTGAATTATTAAACAGTAATATACGGAAGAAGTTCACAACATATCACTATTTATTCATCCAATATTAAAAGACAGATTTATGAGTAAATAGTTACTCAGAAATCAGAATTCAGCCCATAAGAGCAGAGATAAATAACAACATAAAATAGAAGCAAACTACCCATACCGACAAAAGTGCACAAATATGTAAGTAAATTGACACCATTCCTGTTATCATAAAATAAAACCAGCATTTAAAATAATAGTATTCGAAATACCAATTTATTGAATCCATTTCTCCAATTCCGGTCTCTAATAGTCCTTTACAATGCCTAAGCTTCTACTTTCAAAAGCAGAGCTACAATAGTGCAAACTCTGTTCATTATACATAACACAGAATGTAAACGAAAAACCTCAATAATCTCCAGATCTGAGATTCCACTCCTCCCACCTACAACTCTAAATCCCTATTACAAAATTTCTTTTAGAATTCCAAAAATGCAGAAGAGAGTAGCCTCTTATTACATTCTGCAATCTGCTATTTATAATATTTTCACAGGAATTCTTGAGAGGAAAGTTTGTTGAGGAGAAATCTATCCAATCCTATTTTATTTGCTCAAAAATCCCAATCTTTTAATTGCTGGAGCATTCTCATTGATTAAGATCTTTTCTTCATATCTCTTCTACTATTTTCCTGCAAATCTCTTCTACTATTTTCCTGCAAAAAGAAATCAAAATAAATTAAGATGCAACAATAAAATCAAAATACCATTTCTGGCATTAAAACAAATCCAATCAAATTCTATCTAAATAAATAATTGAAAATAAAATATAAATTCTTTATTGATTCCTGGGATGGTTTAATTGGCCAAGGATATTATTGATGAGTGAATCTGCAATTAGAAGAGGCTTGGGACAAATGAAAATGCAGAAAATAACTCAGAGAATTGATTTTGTTTTAGAAATTCAGAGCTCGATCTTTTGCATGATTTTTGATCCAATTAGTGACCAAATATATTAGTGAAACCTCCTCAGAAATGCTCTCCTTGATTTTATCTTTCCAATGAGCCGTCCTAGGCCTTATTTGGCCAACTATAACTCAATCTACGAGCCTCCAAAGTTGATGAGTCAAAACTGGCGTAAATCTGGAAATTCTGTTGCTGGGCTAAAAATCAGAATTTTAATTAAAAATCTAATCCTAAATTAGTCTCTAATTAATTCTAATTTAATTTTTAGTCATAAACTAAACTAATTATTTAATAAACTATTTATTAATTAATAGTAATCGACTTTAACTAACCTATAAATATTTATAAACTAATTAATATTAATATAAATAATATTTAAATTTAAATTTAATTAAATTAATTAATTTAATTAATATAATATATTAAATATTAAATATTAAATATTTTAAACTATTAAAAAAAAATAAACTAACCTACCACTATCCTACCTCTTCACTCATACGTTAATGTACTTAACCATGAATTTAAATCAATTCAAAATAACCAACGTGAGAATGGCTTTAAATTAAAAGTCATGGTTTAACTTCTTCCCGCATTGCACAAATAGTTTGACTCCATATCACATCGCACACATGATTGAGTTCGGTTGTATCAATTAAGGACCTCGATGCGATGGAGCGATCGTATTGAGACTTAAACACATCGTATTTCATTAAACTTTGGTTAATGCTTGAAGAGCCATCACATATCAGGGAATGAAGGTCAGCGGGTTTTTTAAGATGTGCATGTTATTAGAATTGCGATGCTTGCGATATGCAATGTAATTTTTTGTTTTTTATTTGTATATATATATTTTATATATTAAATTTTATTTTAATTAAATTTATCATATTAATTTAATTAATTCAAAATTTAATATTAAATATCAATTTTTATTTTTGTTTTTATTTTAATGAAATTAGTTATGAAATTATCTAAACTACAGCCACTCCGAAAATAAATAAAAAGAATAAAAATAGCATTTTTAACCTAGACTAGATAAATAATGGGACTTCAAAGGAGTACCATTTTCAAACCAGTTGACCAAATGAGGCGTAACAAGCGTCAATGGGAAGCTTATAAAAAATCGATTTTAACAAAGAAATCGAAACAAGAATCCAAAGAAAATGAAAAAATAACAAAAGCGTAGGATAATCAACTAAAATAAAAATCCTAAAAGGTGTTTAGCCAAATTTTTTATAAAAAGGGTCCCCATTATTTGAAGGGAAGACATCAATAATGGGGGGTTGTGTTTTTACCACAACACTACCATAACTGAGTCATGCTGGTACTTGGTTCTGGGTAATCCTATTATGAAATCTATAAAAATGGTATCCCATTTCCATTCTGCAATCAGAAAAAAGGATTTAGAAGACCAGTAGGATGCTGATGTTCAACTTTAACTTGTTGGCACTCCATGCATCTAGTTAAATATTCTGCTACGTCTCTTTTCATTCCTGGCCAGAACAATTTATTTTCAAAGCTGTTAACATTTTCTGATATCCAAGATGCCCTGCATACGGCTATTTGTGATATTCATCTAGAATATCTCTTTTCAAAGACTCCACATTAGGGATATACAATATATTTTTGTAGCAGATCAGCCCTTTTTGGTTTTGACTGTAGTCCGCCATCTCCTTCCTTAGTAGTTTCACCTATAGTGTTTCATAATTTGGATCCTGGTCTGCTGCTGAATTTGACATACAACTAGTTTTCTTTCAGAGTTTGCAACACTATCCTCAAATGTTCTTTGTGCTCCTCCTCACTTCTTGAGTAAACTAAAATATCGTCTATGAACACTAGTACAAATTTATCAAAATACTTTTTTAAAACACTGTTCATTAAGCACATAAAGGTGGTAGGGGCATTTGTCAAACTTAAAGGTAGGAATACAAATTCGTAGTGACCATACCTAGTTCAAAAAGCTGTTTTGCTAATGTATTCCTCCTTACTTCTGAGTTGGTGATAACCAGTCCTTAGATCAATCTTAGAAAATACGGAAGCCCCTCTTACCTGATCAAAAATATCATCAATTCGAGGTAAGGGGTACCTATTTTTAATTGTCAACTTATTCAGTTGACGATAATCAATGCACATTCTAAAGGTTCCGTCCTTATTTTTCACAAATAGCACCGATGCTCCCCAAGGAGACACATCGGTCTGATATAACCCTTATTCAGCAATTCTTGCAATTGCATTTTCAGTTCCATGAGTTCGAGGGACTCATTCGATAAGGGGCTCGGGAAATAGGTATTGCTCCCGGCACCAAATCGATTGAAAATTCAATCTCTCTTTTAAGGGGAAGATGAGGAATCTCATCTGGAAAGACTTCCTTAAACTCTCTCACTACTGGAAAATTATCCAGCAGGTTTCCTTCAGGTTGCTGTTCTATTTCTTCAACATGTACCGCATACAATTGATATCCTTTCCTAGTTGTTCATTTTAATTGCAGTGCTGATATTTGTCTTACAGAAATGGGTTTTGGTTTTCCCTTGAGAATAAAAGGTTTCCGCTCTTCATCTATACAATGCAAGGTCTTATCCCAACAGTTCATCATGGCCTTTTTCTTTTCCAGCCAGTCCATTCCTATCAGCAAGTCATATGAACCTAATGGCAGAATGTTCAGATTCACTTATGTCTGAAAGTCATTTAATGTAATTTTTGTTTGGGGTAATTTATGTGTTACCTTCATCTTAGTTCCAGTGGCTAACTGAACCAACCAAGACCGTTGAAATTTTTCAAGTTTAAGATTTCATTTTTCTACAATTTTTGGACTGATGTAACTCAAAGAAGCACCTGGATCAATTAAAACTGTAACAGGTTTGTCAGCAATCTTACCTTCCATCTCAACCGTGGTAGCTTGATGTTCTGCTTTTCAATTCTCCAAGGCTGCACTGATAGTGGGTATATTTCTTGCTATGTCATTTACTGTGGTAGCTTCTCGGTCTCTCATAATCATCTGAATGTTTCGGTGCGAACAATCCCTCAACAAATGAGGTTCTCCACACCCCCAGCATTTCAAAGGCTCTCTCATTTTGACTGTGCCTTCCGTCTTATTTTCTCCATCTAGTTGTTTAGAACCAACTTGAGATTGAGCAGTTTGGCTATCTTTTGGTTTATTAAAATTTTTCTGCTGATGATCCCTGCCAAAGTTCTTCAAATAAGCTGGTTTCTATTTCTTCCCTTTGAATTCACTCTTATTTACCCAAAATTTTCCATGTTCATTTTTTCCTTTGAACTACTAGTAACATAATCTAGCTTTTCTCACTACTTCATCCATGTTTTTTGGATTATCAAACTCTATTTTCTCCTTGTATACAGCAGGCAAACAGTTCATAAACCTTTGCACCTTAGCCTTCTCTTCATGAATGTAAGGGACATATCTCAACGGATTTGTAAACTTAATGACAAACTCATCAATAGTAAGTTGTCCCAGTCTAAGCTCATGAAATTCCTTTGCTTTATCATCATAATAATGTTCATTTAAATAGGGATTTTTAAACTTAACCTGGAAATCTTCCCAAGTAACTGTCTTTTCATCAATGGCATGAACCATTTTCGTCTTCTCCCACCACAAGGTAGCCTTACCTTGTAGCAAGTAGACAACTAATATGGCCTTCAGATTGCTTTCATATTCATAGACCTGGAAATACTTAATCATGTTCAACAACCAGGCTTCAGCATCTTCCTCCTTCTCCCCATCATAGGAGGGAGGTTTGATCTTTCGGAATTCCCCTTGTAATTCCTTTTTTCTATTTATACTGATGCCTAGCAACATCATCTTCTTCATAATCATCATTCTTCCTCTTTCCAGAACCTTCACCCTCTTGGCTGTTCCACGAGGTTAATTCTCTGATGAGTTTTTCCTACTCCTCACTGGCTAATGACAATCTGTCATTCTGGATTTTTAGCTCAGCCATTTCTTGTTTCAAATTGTGCAACATAGCAATCACCGTAGCGTTAGGATCTGGTGTATTATCGTCATCGTGCAGATCAACATAAATTTCCTCACCTTCTGCCATTCAAATTTTCTGTTTCAGCACCATTGTACACTAAACAACACAGATCAGTAATAACATATATATATATATATATATATATATATATATATATATATATATATATATATATATATATATATTTTTTTTTTTTTTTTCAACAATAAATAATTTATATAGTGAGCACATAACAACAGTGAACACAACCAAAATAGCCTCGTTTACGTAACATGAGCTCCGATACCATTTGAAACGTCTCTTCCTTCCACCCTAGATTTTTTTTTTTTTTTCTATTTATAATTTAGTTTAGTGCCTCTATTGGCCACAGCTATTAAATTCTACTTTCGAATTTCGTCAATTATGATTTGTTATAGAGTAGAGTTACTATTCCTCCTATTACTCTTGGGAGTATAGTTTTATTGTTTTCTTCCACTAATGGTTGTGGCTTATGGAATTTACACATATATATCACCATCTCTATTATATGGTTACATTTACTCCCATGCTTGTCTGTCTATGCATATTGTAAATTATACATATACTCTACCACATTTATATTGTCCTCACAGATGACAATTTACTCATAAATATTTATGCACACATTTGTAGGCTTATTAACTCTATGTTTTTATTCAACAACATTCTCTTACGTATTAGATATGGTAGTCGATGGGTTTTAAGTCTTTGTATAACTCCAAGTCTTATCACCCCACAGTTGAATTGTGAGTTATTGAAGGTCTATTCATATTTACCCTCCTGTCAAGGATATGAAATTATTGTGAGCATGACCATCACATCGTTTATTCCTTACATACATACCTCTTATGATGAGTGATGTGGAGATATGCGCATTTAATTTTCAATGCATTTGTTGTGTCTCGTTGGCATGGTTGACTAAGGTATTTGGCCACGTTAACTTGTTTAAACCTCATCATCATCTTATTCCTTGACACTTTGTTGATTTTCAAGTTTATTAGTTCTGCATACATCCATACTTGAGGATATATGTATCTATATGTTGTTTGTGATATGCCACACCAGAACGCGCTTTTAATATGTCGGCCACATGATATGATCGATGGTACTGTGGCGTAGATTTCATAAATCGACATTTACATTTTGAACTACTGTGTATTAAATGCCAATTTCCCAAACTCGATTCATGGCTAAGCCGTGGATTCGAGGCCACTTGGACGGTGAAGATCATTTCTGTTCGTTAGGGTTTTGTCAGTTCTTGGGTTTGGGACATTCGCATAATTATCTGTGTTATTGTTGAGGCATTTCTTTATCCCTTCATTCGTTCTACTTGCCTCCCGGTGGCGAGACTCTGCACCTTGGAGGAACTGAGTGTAGACACTCCTAGGCTTCAGTGTATCTATTCCCTCATCGTATGATGTTTCAGGGATGATGTCTATGCACGTCTCTAGTTTTTAATGTTAAGATTACGCTCTGTGCTTATATCTTGATATGGATTTTTCATTCCATGGAAATATGCTCTGTTGCTTGAGTGAGAGCTGAGGTTAATTAAAATAAATTCTTTTCCATGGTCTCGTTTACAGTCGAGAGTTCGTATTGGTCAGTTGGACAAACCTTTTGTAGAGATTTTTTTGTCCGAGTATGTCGATTTTTTTTGTTATTCCCACCTCTCTTCTACTACCTCGTATGTCTTCCTATGAACGATGGGTGGGACTAATGCTCTATCATTTCTGAATAGAATTTCACCCCCCCAGCATCCTTCGAGGTTTTTCTGATGTTGTTCAAATGGCGATAGGTGGATTTTACTCGTCTGGAGCATTATCCATACCCTAGGCAAGTAATCAATTTTGATTTTATCACAGAAACAATGGCCTTTTCATTCCCAATTGAAACTCCTGATCTTCAAATTTTTAATGTTATGCCTCTACTTCTATTGTAGGTCGTTTTGAAGGAAATGAGGTTCTCCTTTTCCAGGTAACCATTTATTACTTTGTTATTATTTCATTCTTGATAGAATTTTTATCAGTTACTCTACTCGTATTCTCACTATCGATTATTTTTACTGCAGGTGATTCCGAATGCTATACAATTTTCCTTCTTGGTGAATGATGAAAGGCGTTGTTTCATTCGGCAATAATTTCAATGCACTTGGCATTTTCAGGTCAGTATCCACAGTATACTGGTTGGAGAGAAGCCAAACTCTCATCACGTTGTTCTACATAATTTGTTTAGACAATTAAAATTCTTATTGTCATAAAAAGTGTTTATTGTAATACTAAACTCTGCCAGAGACTGTGACTATTAATAATTTTTTCATTCGGATGATGAAATTCCTTGTATATCAAATTCTGGAATATTATGATGGCACTATGATAGCCTGTTTCCATAAGTGGCTGCCAACTCAATAATATATATATATACTCCTGTTAATTATTTTCCGTTTCAGTAATGCTCTTCCTAAATTTAATTGAAGAAAGTCAGAAATGTGCTCGTCTTAATTTTCTTTCTGTTCCTTCTCATATAATAGCAAAATTGACTATAAGTCTCTTTGATGCAAAAGTTGTCAAGTTTGTAATCTCTCAGTGGAGGAGAATTTCCCATTTACACAGAGTCTGAAATTTCAGGTGTATTCGATGAATCCAATTGTGGACTCTCTTTATACTCCTTAGTTTGGGTTCCATTGTAATAGTTACTTATAACGTTTTCTGCAACTATATATTTATAATTTTTCTTAGCATAACATTTTCAGTCTATGTAGTGTTTAGAGTACAATTCTAACATAATATAGATCCGATGGAGAATTTAATTGTTATATTTCCCAGTTTGTATAGTCTGCATGCATTTTATAGAGGTTCACATGCACAGTTTGTAATTTCCATAATTTATTAAGTTGTGACCCTTTCTTTGGGAAGGATATTAACACCAGTTATATATATATATATATATATATATATATATATATATATATAATTCTCAGACCACATTTGTTGGCTTGATTAGTAAACATATTTAGTCTTGTTCCTTTACTACCTATATATATATATATATATATATAGCACTTGAATTTATAGTACTAAATTATATACTCTTCCATTCAGACCTTATTATAGAAGGAAATCTATAAATAAACATGCACTGATGTTTTGTAATTCTATATGTCTCTAATTCAATTAGATAATTCAACAAATGTATAGCTCTACCCTGTATGTACTTAATTCATCTTACCTACAGGTTTTTGTGTTTCCCTAATGTTCACTGAATTAATTCTATTTACAACAGAAACAGATTAAAGTTACATAATTATAAATTATGAGATAACATAATCTTCAGATTTAAACTAGGGACTAGTTTAGAGTTTTTGGATGATTTGTCCTCATATTATGGTTCCTACAACTATGAAGAACTGAGAGAGTTTAATTACTCTACTATTATGTAAATGTATGGAACACCAGCACAAAATAAAACATTTTAAATAGTGTGCAGCTATAATCATTAACTTTTGCACTTAACAACAAATAGTTTTAATCATTCATAACACTGCGAGCATACCACTTTGGTATTTGACCAGTCCTCCCAACCGTAGAGTTCCTCTATCTCCAGAATTCACCCCCGAGCTGAGATCACTTCCATTCTATACCAACCTCTAATCTGTTCAGGAATAGCTTATTTAAGCTTTTGCTCCCCAAACCCTGTTTCTAATTCTGCGTGCAGAATATCAGGATTCTTTTCTTCCTGTTTGCCTAGGCTTCCCTTATTTATGGATTTTTAAAGCTGCTTTCTGCTTTTCCGAGCTTTTTACCTCTTCCCAACTACTCTCCACATCATTGGGGAAACTAGATTTTCCACAAAATCTAATTTGGAAATAAATTCTTTCAAGAATTTTTGAAAGATTTTTGGGGAAATATTTGCCTCTTTCCATCCTCATGGATTTAGCAAGTGATCTCCTAATTCTAGTTTTGGTCAATTTGCACAGAATCATTTTATTTATTTTTCATAATTAAATATTTAATTACATCCACAAAATACTTGTCCTTTGGGGTCCACTCCCCTTAGGATTAAAGTTCAAATGTCTAGTTTTGAAAATCAAAAACATAAAATATGGGTGTTACATATTCCCCCTCTGAAAGCAAACACCGTCCTCGGTGTTGTTATCTAAATACTAGAGTTCATTTTTTTCAAACAAAAATGGATATTTTTCCATCATTTCAGCTTCTCTTTCCCACGTAGCTTCTTCAGCAGTAAAGTGCTTCCACTGCACCTTTACTCTTGCTATCGTCTGATTCCTCAATTCAATTTCTTCCCGCTCCAATATTTGAAGCGGTTCTGGAAGGAACTCCCCTTCTAGTTCCACCTATATCACATTCAAATAAACTATGTGAGAAGCATCATGTACATATCTTTTTAATAATTAAACATGAAACACATCATGAACTCTAACATGGGGCAGTAAGGCCAGCTTGTAAGCCACTGGTCCCACCCTTTCTAACACTTCAAAAGGACCACAATATCTAGGGGCCAATTTTTCACAACTTCCAGCATAAAGTGTGCTCTTTTTGGGTTTAATACGCAAATAAACATGTTCTCCCACTTTAAATTCTCGATGTACCCTCTTCTTGTCAGCATAGTTTTTCTGGCGATCTTGTGCTGTCTTGGTGTTTCTTTGTGTTTGTTTAAAAATTCTTTCCATCTCTTGTAAGGCATCTGGTCCCAACATTAGCTTATCCTCAGGTTGGCTCCAGCTCAAAGGAGTACGAAATTTCCTTCCACAGAGTACTTCAAACATACTCATCTTAATGGAGGATTGATAGCTGTCATTATAGGCAAATTTAGCTAAATGCAAGTAGTCTTCCCATTTTGATGGCCTATCCATCACATACATTCTCAGTATATCTTCCAAAATATTATTGGTTCTCTCTGTTTGACCGTCGGTCTGAGGGTGATAGGCAGTACTAAATTCAACTTAGTGCCCATACCTCCAAGTAGACCTTTCCAAAAGACTGTTGTGAACTTAGCATCTCTATCTAAAACAATCATCTTTGGGACCCCATGTAACCTTAATATTTCTTTTAGGAACACATCTCCTACTTGGGCTGTTGCAAAAGTAGACTTTACAGGTATAAAGCGTGAAAATTTTGTTGAAGTGTCTACTACTACCATAACTGAGTCATGCTGGTACTTGGTTCTGGGTAATCCTGTTATGAAATCTATAGAAACAGTATCCCATTTCCACTCTGCTATCGGAAAAGGATTTAGAAGACCAGCAGGATGCTAATGTTAAACTTTAACTAGTTGGCATTCCATGCATCTAGCTAAATATTCTGCTATGTCTCTTTTCATTCCTGGCCAGAGCAATTTATTTTTCAACGCTGTTAACATTTTTTGATATCCAGGATGCCCTGCATACGGCTGTTTGTGATATTCATCTAGAATCTCTCTTTTCAAAGACTCCACATTGGGGATATACAATCTTTTTTTGTAGCATATCAGCCCTTTTTAGTTTTGAGTGTAGTCAACCATCTCCTTCCTTAGTAGTTTCACCTGTAGTGTTTCATAATTTGAATCCTGGTCTGCTGCCTTTTTCACTAAATCTTCTAAATCAAAATTAGCACTACTTCCAATACTATTTATATTTTGACAAGAATTTCTGCTCAAGGCATCAACAATTTTATTTTTTTTCCCTTTGATATGTTTTATGTCCATATCAAATTCACTCAGAAAAGACAGCCATCTGGCTTGTCGAGCATTCAAATCAGTTTGCGAAAAGAAATATTTAAGACTAATATGATCTGTCATCAATGTAAATTTCTTTCCAAGAAGATAGTGTCGCCACATCTTCAAGACACGAATAACAACAGCCAACTCCAAATCATATACATTACGGTTCCGTTCATGTGTCTTCAGTTTCCTAGACTCATATGCAATAACTAAATTTTCCTGCAAAAGTACTCCTCCCAACCCCTTTCTACAAGCATCTGTACATACAACAAATTCTTTATCAGGATCTGCAATTTTCAATATAGGGGCTATGGTGAGTTTTAATTTTAATTTTTCAAAACTATTTTGGCACTTTTCAGTCCACTCAAATTCGACACCCTTTCTTTGTAGTGAGGTTATGGGATATGCTATGGTAGAAAATCTCTCCACAAATCTATGATAGTAACCTGCAATCCCCATGAATGATCTCACTGCTGAAACATCAGTTGGCACAGGCCATTCCTTAATATCCTTTATCTTTTCAGGGTCAACAACCAATCCTTGTTCAGAAATAATATGTCCCAAGTATTGGATCTTGTCCTTATAAAATTCACATTTGTTGAATTTGGCATACAACTGGTTTTCTATCAGAGTTTGCAACACTATCCTCAAATGTTCTTTGTGCTCCTCCTCACTTCTTGAGTAAACTAAAATATCGTCTATGAACACTAGTACAAATTTATCCAAATACTTGTTTAAAACACTGTTCCTTAAGCACATAAAGGTGGCAGGGGCATTTGTCAAACCGAAAGGTAGGACTACAAATTCGTAGTGACCATACCTGGTTCAAAAAGTTGTTTTGCTAATGTCTTCCTCCTTAATTCTGAGCTGGTGATAACCAGTTCTTAGATCAATCTTAGAAAATACAGAAGCCCTCTTACTTGATCAAAAAGATCATCAATTCGAGGTAAGGGGTACCTATTTTTAATTGTCAACTTATTCAGTTGACGATAATCAATGCACATTCTAAAGGTTTCGTCCTTATTTTTCACAAACAGCACCGGTGCTCCCCAAGGAGACACACTCAATCTGATATAACCCTTATTCAGCAATTCTTGCAATTGTATTTTTAGTTCCATGAGTTTGGGGGGACTCATTCGATAAGGGGCTCGGGAAATAGGTATTGCTCCCGGCACCAAATCAATTGAAAATTCAATCTCTCTTTTAGAGGGAAGATGAGGAATCTCATCTAGAAAGAATTCCTTAAACTCTCTCACTACTAACAAATTATCCAGCAGGTTTCCTTCAGGTTGCTGTTCTATTTCTTCAACATGTACTGCATACACTTGATATCCTTTCCTGGCTGTTCTTTTTAATTGCAGTGCTGATATTTGTCTTACAAAAATGGGTTTTGGTTTTCCCTTGAGAATAAAAGGTTTCCCCTCTTCATATATACAATGCAGGGTCTTATCCCAACAGTTCATCATGGCCTTTTCCTTTTCCAACCAGTCCATTCCTATCAACAAGTCATATGAACCTAATGGCAGAATGTTCAGATTCACTTATGTCTGAAAGTCATTTAATGTAATTGCTGTTTGGGGTAATTTATGTGTTGCCTTCCTCTTAGTTCCAGTGGCTAGCTGAACCAACAAAGACTGCTGAAATTTTTCAGGTTTAAGATTGCATTTTTCTACAATTTTTGGACTAATGTAACTCAGAGAAGCACCCGGATCGATTAAAACTGTAACAGGTTTGTCAGCAATATTACCTTCCATATCAACCATGGTAGCTGGATGTTCTGCTTGTCATTTCTCCAAGGCTACACTGATAGTGGGTATATTTATTGCTATGTCATTTACTGTGGTAGCTTCTCAGTCTCTCATAATCATCTGAATGTTTCGGTGGGGACAATCCCTCAACAAATGAGGTTCTCCACACCCCCAACATTTCAAAGGATCTCTCATTTTGACTGTGCCTTCCTTCTTATTTTCTCCATCTAGTTGTTTAGAACCAACTTGAGATTGAGCAGTTTGGCTATCTTTTGGCTTATTAAACTTTTCCCGCTGATGATACTTGCCAAAGTTCTTCAAATAAGCTAGTTTTTGTTTCTTCCCTTTGAATTCACTCTTATTTACCCAACTTTTTCCATTTTCATTTTTTCCTTCAAACTACTGGTAACATAATCTATCTTTTCTCACTACTTCATCCATGGTTTTTGGATTATCAAACTCGATTTTCTCCTTGTATACAGCAGGCAAACAGTTCAGAAACCTTTGCACCTTGGCCTTCTCTTCACGAATGTAAGTGACATATCTCAACAGATTTGTAAACTTAATGAAAAACTCATCAATAGTAAGTTGTCCCAGTCTAAGCTCATGAAATTCCTTTGCTTTATCATCATAATAACATTCATTTAAATAGCGATTTTTAAACTTAACCTGGAAATATTCCCAAGTAACTATCTTTTCATCAATGGCATGAACCATTTTTGTCTCCTCCCACCACAAGGTAGCCTTACCTTGTAGCTGGTAGACAACTAATTTGGCCTTCAGATTGATTTCATATTCATAGACCTGGAAATAATTAATCATCTTCAACAACCAGGAATCTTCCTTCTTCTCCCCATCATAGGAGGGAGGTTTGATCTTTCGGAATTCCCCTTGTAATTAATTTTTCTGTTTATACTGATGCCTAACAGCATCATCTTCCTCGGAATCATCATTATTCCTGTTTCTGGAACCTTCACCCTCTTGGCTGTTCCGAGAGGTTAATTCTCTAATGAGTTTTTCCTCCTCCTTACTCGCTAATGACAATCTGTCATTCTGGCTTTTTAGCTCAGTCATTTCTCGTTGCAAACTGTGCAACATAGCCATCATCAGAGCGTTAGGATCTGGTGTATTATCGTCATCACGCAGATCAACATAAATTTCCTCACCTTCTGCCATTCAACTTTTCTGTTTCAACACCACTGTACACTAAACAACATAGATCAGTAATAACATATATATATTTTTTTTCAACAATAAATAATTTATACAGTGAGCTCATAACAACAGTGAGCACAACCAAAACAGCCTCGTTTATGTAACATGAGCTTCGATACCATTTGAAACGTCTCTTCCTTCCACCCTATATTTTTTTTATTTTCTATTTATAATTTAGTTCATTGCTTCTATTGGCCACAGTTGTTCAATTCTACTTTCGAATTTCATCAATTATGATATGTTATAGAGTAGAGTTACTATTGCTCCTATTACTCTTGCGAGTATAGCTTTATTTTTTTCTTCCACTAATGGTTGTGGCTTATGGAATTTACACATATATATCACCATCTCTATTATATGGTTACATTTACTTGCATGCTTGTCTATCTATGCATATTGTAAATTATACATATACTCTACCACATTTATATTGTCCTCACACATGAAAATTTACTCATAAATATTTATGCACACATTTGTAGGCTTATTAACTCTATGTTTTTATTCAACAACATTCTCTTATGTATTAGATATGGTATTCGATGGGTTTTAAGTCTTTTTATAACTCCAAGTCTTATCACCCCATAGTTGAATTGTGAGTTATTCAAGGTCTATTCATATTTACCCTCCTGTCAAGGATATGAAATTATTGTGAGCATGACCATCACATCGTTTATTCCTTACGTACATATCTCTTATGATGAGTGATGTGGAGATATGCGCATTTAATTTTCAATGCGTTCGTTGTGTCTCGTTGGCATGCTTGACTAAGATATTGGCCACGTTAACTTGTTTAAACCTTCTCGTCATTTTATTCGTTGACACTTTGTTGATTTTCAAGTTTATTAATTCTGCATATGTCCATAATTGAGGATATATCTATCTATATGTTGTTTCTGATATGCCATGCCAGAACGCGCTTTTAATATGCCCGCCACATGATATGATCGATGGTACTGTGGTGTAGATTTCATAAATCGACATTTATGTTTTGAACTACTGTGTATTAAATGCCAATTTTCCAAACTCAATCCGTGGCTAAGCCGTGGATTCGAGGCCACTTGGAGAGTGAAGATCATTTCTGTTCATTAGGTTTTCGTCGGTTCTTAGGTTTGGGACATTCGTATAATTATCTATGTTATTGTTGAGGAGGTTCTTTCTCCCTTCATTCATTCTACTTGCCTCCCGGTGGAGAGATTCTGCACCTTGGAGGAACTGAGCGTAGACGCTCCCAGGCTTCGGCATATCTATTCCCTCATCGTATGATGTTTCAGGTATGACATCTATGCACGTCTCTAATTTTTAATATTAAGCTTATGCTCTGTGTTTATATCTTGATATGGATTTTTCTTTCCATGGAAATACGCTCTGTTGCTTGAGTGAGGGCTGAGGTTAATTAAAATAAATTCTTTTCCATGGTCTCGTTTACAGTCAAGAGTTCGTATTGGTCAGTTGGAAAAACCTTTTGTAGAGATTTTTCTATCCGAGTATGTCGATTTATTTTATTATTCCCACATCTCTTCTGCTACCTCGTATATCTTCCTATGAACGATGGGTGGGACTAATGCTCTTTTGTTTCTAAATAGAATTTTACCCCCCCAGTGTCCTTTGAGGTTTTTCTAATGTTGTTCGAATGGCGATAGGTGGATTTTACTCATCTCGAGCATTATCCATACCCTAGGCAAGTGATTAATTTTGATTTTATCACAGAAACCATGGCTTTTTCATTCCCAATTGAAACTCCTGATCTTCGAATTTTTAATGTTATGCCTCTACTTCTATTGCAGGTCGTTTCGAAGGAAATGAGGTTCTCCTTTGCCAGGTAACCATTTATTACTTTATTATTATTTCATTCTTGATAGAATTTTTATCAGTTACTCTACTCGTATTCTCACTGTCGATTGTTTTTACTGCAGGTAATTCCGAACGCTATACAATTTTCCTTCTTGGTGAACCATGAAACAGGTTTTTTCATTCGACACTAATTTCAATGCACTTGGTGTTTTCAGGTCGGTATCCATAGTATACTGGTCGGAGAGAAGCAAAACTCTCATCACGTTGTTCTACATAATTTGTTCAGACAATTAAAATTCTTATTGTCATAAAAGGTGTTTATTGTAATACTAAACTCTGCCAGAGACTGTGACTATTAATAATTTTTTCATTTGGATGATGAAATTCCCTATATATCAAATTCTAGAATATTATGATGGCACTATGATAGCCTGTTTCCATAAGTGGCTGCCAAATTTGATATATATATATATATATATATATATATATATATATATATATATATATATATATATATATATATATATATATATATATATATACTCCTGTTAATTATTTTCCCTTTCAGTAATGGGCTTCCTAAATTTAATTGAAGAAATTCAGAAATGTGCTCGTCTTAATTTACTTTCTTTTCCTTCTCATATAATAGCAAAATTGACTATAAGTCTCTTTGATGCAAAAGTTGTCAAGTTTTTAATCTCTCAGTGAAGGAGAATTTCCCATTTACACAGAGCCTGAAATTTCAGGTGTATTCTATGAATCCAAGAGTGGGCTCTCTTTATACTCCTTAGTTTGGGCTCCATTTTAATAGTTACTTATAACATTTTCTGCAACTATATATTTATATTTTTTCTTAGCATAACATTTTCAGTCTATGTAGTGTTTAGACTACACTTCTAAAATAATAAAGATCTGATGGAGAATTTAACTGTTATCTTTCCCAGTTTGTACAGTCTGCATGCATTTTATAGAGGTTCATATGCACAGTTTGTTATTTCCAGAATTTATTAAGTTGTGACCCTTGCTTTGGGAAGGATATTAACACCAGTTATATATATATAATTCTCAGACCACATTTGTTTTCTTGATTAGTAAACATATTTAGTCCTATTCCTTTACTACATAAATATATATATATATATATATATATATATATATATATATATATATATCACTTGAATTTATAGTACTAAACTATATATTCTTCCATTCAGTCCTTATTATATAAGGAAATCTATAAATAAACATGCACTACTGTTTTGTAAATCTATATGTTTGTAATTCACTTAGCTAATTCAACAAATGTATAGCTCTGCCCTTATGTACTTAATTCCTCCTACCTATAGTTTTTTGGGTTTCCCTAATGCTCACTGAATTAATTCTATTTACAACAGAAACAGATTAAAGTTACATAATTATAAATTATAAGATAACATAATCTCCAAATTTAAACGAGGGACTGGTTTAGAGTTTCTGGCTAATTTGTCCTCATATTTATGGTTCCTACAACTATGCAGAACTGAGAGAGTTTAATTACTCTACTATTTTGTAAATGTATGGAACACCAGCACAAAATAAAACATTTTAAATAGTGTGCAACTATAATCATGAACTTTTACACCTAACAACAAATAGTTTTAATCATTCATAACACTTTGAGCATACCACTTTGGTATTTGACCAGTCCTCCCAACCGTAGAGTTCCTCTATCTCCAGAACTCACCCCCAAGCTGAGATCACTTCCATTCCAGACCAACCTCTAATATGTTCAGGAATAGCTTATTTAGGCTTTTTCTCCCCAAAGCCTGTTTCTAATTCTGCCTCCGGAATATCAGGATGCTTTCCTTCCTGCTTGCCTAGGCTTCCCTTATTTAGGGATTTTTAAAGCTGCTTTCTGCTTTTCCCAGCTATTTACCTCTTCCCAACTACTCTCCACATCATTGGGGAAAATAGATTTTCCTCAAAGTCTAATTTGGAAATAAATTCTTTCAAGGATTTTTGAAATATTTTTGGGGAAATATTTGCCTCTTTCCATCCTCATGGATTTAGCAAGTGATCTCCTAATTCTCATTTTGGTCAATCTGCACAAAATCATTTTATTTATTTTTAATAATTAAATATTTAATTACATCCACAAAATACTTTTCCTTTGGGGTCCACTCACCTTAGGATTAAAGTTCAAATGTCTAGTTTTGAAAATCAAAAACATAAACTAGGGGTGTTACACTCTCAGCGATATAATAACAGACCCTTTTAACATAGACAACACCCTTCCGGGCCCACTTGCTGAACATTTCTTATTCCTCGATGCGATAAATCACCTCTGAATACTTCCGATTGTGATTATGATAGTTTCAATGCGATTAATCGCAATCGCAACTTTCAATGGTATGTTCCAATGTTCTTCTTTCACTCCGATGCGATTAATTCCTTTATAATTGTTCTGATGTGATTAATCACAATCAAAACCTTCAATGATATATGGCACTGATTTTCAATTTTCATATGTATGAGGTTCTTTTCAAGGTTCATGGAACACTTCTTGGTATATTGAAATGTTTGACTTATAATAAAATTCTTTTATATGATGACCCATGGCTTTATAAACTTACCTTTACTCAAAGGCTCAAACCTTTTTAATTCTTGTATGCGACTTTATTTGAACTCATAATTGGTTTTAAAAACCCAATGCCCAATCATATTTAGATTCTGGGTGCCACAGCACTAACATATATATGTGGTCGTTCACAACAATCCATTTTCCATTCACATCCAACGACGCATATATTATCGTGCTCCAACCTCCAATTAAACCCTCATCTGATGGTCCTCGCGCAATATCGTGCAAATTAGATGCACCAATCTTAACTTCTCAAAAAACGAATGACGGAAATGGTTTTAGAAAACCACCTTAGGACACATGGCATCTAGTTCGTGGCATCGCATTTTTTTTAGCATTTTTTCTTACCACATCTGAATAACGTGATACTACCAGTTTCCAAAACTCTGGGTTCACTGTTCATGCCTTTTGATTCCGCACCCATTCATTTTACGTCTTATTACAAGGAATTCCCACTGTCGCTCTTGTTTCCTCTTGCTTTCTCAACATTATAACACAGCCCCTCCACATGTTTATGCTTCATGGTTCCGCCTCCCATTCAACGTTCCAGTTCAAAAATTTAACACTGCACTCTTCCATACCTAGTTCAATATTTTGGTTCGAACAGATCCAATGGACTAATAACTTCTTGTTCCGCCCTTCAGCTAATACAAATCTACTCTTTTAATTAAGGACTATGCGCCCCCGTTCTAATTAATTTCATTGCCCATGATAATCTCAACTCCATCGATCCTTGATTTACTGAAAGGATTGTTCCATTCAATTAATCCACAATGATTCCCTTAAACCCCAATTCCTTGTTAGATCAGAATAGTTCTGCAAACAAACTCGATTCCCTTTGCGCCATCTATCTCCCCCTTTTTTTTTGACTTCAAACTCTGCAACATTATCAGAGTTCGGATCCTGATCAAAATTGAGTATTCTTGCGAATAACGTCTTCTAAGTCCCACACTTGAATAATTGGTTGGATTTCATTGCATGATCTTTGCAATCCTATGCTCCAGTGCATTTCATCAAAACACAGAGTTTCACAACTGCCACAGGAACTCAATTATTTCTCACACAGAGTTCGACCAAGAATGCATATAAGTTTCATATATAATTTAGAACAAATTCCTCATTTATATATATAAGCTCAATTACCATAAACCCCAAATGATTGTTCGACCTCTTACTCTATTTACAGAGAATTTCTCTTTCATTTCTGACTTAAAAGCCTTATAAAGGTTCCTTTCTCTGTTTTAACACATACAGTGAAATTTAGACTTAGTTCAAAGTCTGTGAAAACTTAACAAGTAGCATAGATATACTCACAAAATTTACACAAATGAATATTCAACCCTGTCTCAGCAATTATATGGGTTTTCTTCAATTATATGCAAAACCACCATTATATTGTCACATAGAATTTGAGCTCAACAATACTGATACTATCTCTGCTTCTTTTGTTAACTCTGCTGCTCTCTTTTACTGCCTCTGCTACCTCTCTATTGCCTCTACCTCTCTGGTACTTTGCTTCTCTCTTTGCCTTGTTGTTGTTTCAGGTGCTCATCCTTTGTGATCTCCTTTTCCATCAATGACAACATTTCCAATAGTCTCCCCCTTTGGCATTGTTGGCAATACTCCACCAATCCTCTTCCTTTTCTTGCTTTTCCTCCCCCTTTGACGTCAATGGAAAATGGTTGCACATCTCCTAGTGTGATTTTTATCTCTTCATTTCCTCTCTCATAGATGTGTTTAGGCCTTCTTCTTCTGAATTTGTACCCTGCTGCTCTAAACTGGTGTACAAGAGTTTTTGAGAGAAAATTTTTGAGGATTATTGAACTTGAATAGACACTGTAAGTTAATACAATCCCAAAGCACAGTCTCCTTTCACTAGTATAAAGCTGAAAGTGAAGATAATGACACTTCATCGAACATATCGTACCAGCCTTATCTAATCATAAATGCATTATTGGATCAAACATTAAATGTTATAAATGCATCATGTGGCATATCAATCTTTCTTCAGCTATACTCCAGTCTATATTACAATCTTCATTTGTGATGCGTATCTATTGAGGAAGGTTGTAGATGGAGTAAGTCTTTTTCTGCAATGCACATCTACAGTACACATCTGTTCAATTATGATGAAGCCAATATATATTTTATTTATGTGGTTCACTTTTCTTGCCTATTGGTGATGATATGAGCTAGTCTAATGCTGATAATGATATCACACTTAATACATGTAGGTCCTTGTTACTGATGTGATCAATGAATCTAGTCATAGTTTACAACTTATTGTGAGATTAGATGATATCTTTCAATCTAAAATACCAAATGAATTTACTTCTTGTACAATGTACTTTCAAAAACAAACCTTTCAACGTATTGGCGAGTGTCACTTATCAACCATGCAGTTTTATTTATGAAATAATGGGGTATGTATGTCAATAATCAATCTCTCTTTAAAGGTGAATTACCAGCAAATCCTTTATGCTGAAGTAGGATTTGGATGAATTCATAAAGAACTTTCGAGCTTCAATGGTAATCACAACTAGTCCTTCAAACTTCAGATACTTTAACTATTTTGTCATGATGATCTTCCACGAAAACATATTCAATATGTTTAATTAATATCTCTGTAAAAATACTTCACATGGTGTTATTAATGATTTCAAGAGAGAGGCCTGATATATATGTACTGACTTCAGGAAGGGATGCAAATACATAGAAAAATATACTCCTTCAATGCTCAATATAATGTTTGAAAACAAAATACCGATCCTTTAGCTCTGTAATTGACCTTTTCATGCTTGAATAATGCAGATAACTCTGGGATACTAACTTGGTGTACTTTTTCCATAATCCCTTGATCCTGAGGACCTGTACCATACTGCTGCTCCAATAATAACACCTGGTATTCTGTTGATAGGCATGTTGCTTGTACCTAAATACCAATTGATACTACTTTGATAAATCATGTAGAAATTTTTCTTCAGCTTGCACATTAACCCATAATTGATACATCCTTCATAAATTATACTATTGAGATTTCCACTGTTCACACCAACAGTCATTAATATCTTGAATTTGATCTTGGCATATTTAACCATTTGCTTATTCTGCCATTATGTTCAAAGGAATGTGACTGCATTTTCTTTTCTAGGACTACTCCGGAATCATTACTGCTTTACATACAATTCAACTCTTTTAACATAATGAAATTCAGGAATACATCTTCAATTTATTTGCTTGGAATCTTCATGGGCAGATCACTCAGAGGTTTATCACTCACTTAACTGCATTCCTCAAAGGGGACTTTTCATAGATGAAAGATGTAATGACATAATGATGATAGACACTTCTCTTACACATCCTTCTTAATGTGATTCACTGTTAGTTCTACAAGTTCATGGCTGATGTTCTCTCTACCACCATGGTTGCTTGCTACCTTCTCTTATTTCATAAATCTGTCAGCTAAATAATCTTCTTCCTCTATAGTTCTCTGTTAGAGGAATTTTCTTTTCCCTTCCTCATCTTATATTTGTTCTCATTCTAAGGAGCTCTTCTTAGACTACTTTTGTGGGGACTATTTATGAACTACTCTCCCCCTGGGATGTTGCTTCATATTTATCACTGGTTGGATATTTGCTTTGTTTTCTAGAGCAGCTCCCGCTGAGACTATGTTGGATTAATTATGTTATTGAGATAATAGGCTCCCCCTTTCTCTTTTCCTTCCATACTTTATTGGGGTTCTTGATAATGTCTGCTTTTATTTTTGATTCATAGTTTTGATTGATCTATTTTGATTCCATCCTCTGTCTAGAGTTCTTGAATGTATATGGCAGATTACAGTCTTTTTCTCTATGACCAAGCTTGAGGCATACATAAATTCTTACTTTGTCAAGGTATGTTTGAGCTGATGTATAATATTTTATTCCCCTTTTTGAATACAATTTACAATCAAGAAATTTATGTCCAAAATTATTGCATGCATAACAGTAGCCATGGAAATGATTTGTGTACCTGGGGAAAGATTGTCTTTTCCATTTTTTTTCTTGAGGTATTCTTCTCATTTGCGGCATATTTTGCTGGTTGAAGTTGATAGGCCTTGTCTTACATTGTGCTGCAATATGTCTTGGTTTATGAGAAGAAAAACATGTGCTATTTTTCATAGGAGGAAATAATGTCCTCTGACATCTTCCAAATTTATTTACTTCATAATCAAGAGTGTATGAGCCTTTAGCATCTCATTGATTCATCTTCTCATTCTATTATCTTTCATGTTGGTGCTTGTTTTTGTTTGTTTCTCTGCAACTCATCTTCTTGTTGGCTTCTACTTCTGTAGGAATCAGCTGAGATGATTCATTATCCTTTACAACCTTTACAAAGATGATTTTCCTGTTATCTTCTACCTTGGACTTACTGGTTTCTCCTTCATATCCTATCCCAGCATTTATGAGAGGTGGCCTTTGAGAATTTAGCATCTTGTACAACTGTCCAGAGCTTTTCATTTGAGGTGTGTTCATTAATAATTATCTTTGGGCTTTTTCTAATTTCTTTCCTAGGCACACTACTTCTTCTTCCAATTTTTCACATTCCAGACTTTTCTCTCTCATTTGTTGCAGCAGAGTGTCTTCTATTTTCTTTTCTTCTTCAAGGTGTGTCTTCAGGCCAACAATTTCTTTCTTATCTTCATATTCTTTCTCATCACATATTTGCACCAGTGTCTAAGGGTCTTTATTTTCATTTTTCAATATTTCTATTTCGGTCAAGGCTGTGTCAATTTTGATTTTTTCTTCAACTATAATTTATTCATGGTTCTTACTTCCATTCACACTAGCATATACCTCATTTGATTGAACATTTTCCTGTTGACATGAATTTTTCTTCTTCTTAATTTTCTTCTCCTTCTTGACAGTGCAGTCCTTAGTGTCTACTCCATGCATAAAATGCAATCTATCTTAGATTTATTTTTCAGAGGTTAAATCCATTATTAACTCAAGGTCCTTGTTATGAAGACTGTTGAATATCACACATTTCGCCTTGGCATTCCTATGTTGTTCTTGCACCGAGGGAGAGTCTGTGCAGTAACCATCACATACAAGTTTCCATACCTCAGGTTCATAAGCCAATAATCCTATTTTAACCTTATCTCTCCATTCAGGAAAGTTTGTTGTATCTAACACAGGTACATTTTGATAGTCCATGACTCAACCAGATATCCTTCAAGCTATTAGGCTTGCACCAAAGGAACCTACTCTGATACCAATTTTTGAACCCTTAGTTAAACTGAGAGGAGGGGGGGGGGGGTGAATCAGTTTAACACATTCATGGACTTTTAAAATTTCCTTAAACTAATTTACACCTTCATTTCAAGATCAAATTAATATGTGAGCAATCTTAATTTGTGAGCATCAAGTATCAAGCAGATTTTTTAATGTAACAGTAGTTTTAATATGTGAGCAACAAGTATTAAGAAGATTTAATAAACCACATAAACATATAGAAATCATGCACAGAGACACCAGATATAAGTGGAAACCCATAAAGGGAGAAAAGTGCATCTTATTATTGTTGTGACGCAAAGGCAAGCTCCAACTCCCTCTCGCCATTGATTTTCTGTAGGCACAAACCTAGAGGAGGCTCCTACCTCAATTCTACAAGCTACAACATGCAAGGAAGCTCCAACTCCCATCAATTTTCTGTAGGCACCAACCTACAGGAGGCTCGTACCTAAGTCATCTATAACTAACATTTTATCAAGATACAAATTGATGTGGAAGCACCAACTCTCATCTATTTTTTTCAGGCTACAAACTACAGGAGGCTGCTACCTTAGTCAGCTACAACTGACATCTATCAAGCCACAACTTGATAGGGAAGCTCCAACATCTTTACTCTTTCAAAAGAAAACACTTGCTGATTTACCTTGGATATCAGCTATGTTTTGTACCATCTTCACTATTGTGCACCAGCCTTCATATCTGCCCTGCATCATCTCTACATTTTCTCAGATTCTCTATCAGCTCCTTCTTCTCTGCCTCACTACTTCATTTCTGCATTCTCTAACATCTCTATGCATATCAATGTGATATCATTTATAGAGTTCATCACATGAATCGCACGGAATTCGAAATGAATAGCCCTGACTCTTTGCCTTCTGCGTTCCTTTTTCTTTGTCCAGCTCATTAAGAAAAATATAGCAATATTTACTAATTTCAAGATTACAGTGGGATTTTTTTTTTTCCTCCGGAGACTTGCCAATGCACGAAAAACAATATAAAATCAATTAAAACATATACATTCATTTTTTTTCAGTTACATATATCAATTTCACGCAGTCTTCTTTCCAGCACTTGGATTGCTAGTTTTGTCTTTTCTACTGCTGTTAGGTAACTGTTCTTCATACCTCTACTATTGACTGCACTTGTGTATCTGCAACTGTCATGTAACTGTTCTGCATACTCTATTCACTATCTTTTTCAGTTCTTCATATTCTCCAGCTTTCTATGCATGTACCACTGCTTTTCCTTCAGATCTGGTAGTTTAAATTAATGTTGAAGCTTTAATGCACAATATTTGACTCTGGCATGTCCAACTCACCCATGCATGTATTAACACTGATTTTGATTTAGACCCAAACACCAGCATCTAATATGATGGCATGCCTACTCATCAAACTCACGTTTTCTCTCTCTCTATGCATATAAAATGCATCCCAAATTTTTCCTCCAATATAATGCACAATCTGGGCAACTCACAATAATCTCAATTGACACTTTCAATACTATGTGGAACTTTCCTTTAATAAGGTTATAAACCCTCAAGCATATACGATGTTCTTTTAATAAAACCTGACCAATGTTCTTTTCAATTTCGAAGGCTTTTTCTTCTACTCACAATTTCTATGGTTCAAGACATATCAACTCATTTATGAATGGAAGTCAAAGCATATGACCTTTCTAACCAAAAATATAAGTCTCGGCTCCACTACATATATTAACATCTAACCCAAATAACTCTCAGCGATATAATAATAGACCCTTTTAACATAGACAACACTCTTCCGGGCCCACTTTCCAAACTTCTTTTATTCCCCGATGTGATAAATCACCTCTGAATACTTATTATTGCAATTATGATAGTTCTGATGGGATTAATCGCAATCAAAACTTTCAATGGTATGTTCCGATGTTCTGCTTTCACTCCGATGCGATTAATTCCTTTGCAATAGTTCTGATGTGATTAATTGCAATCGCATCCTTCAATGATATTGCCACTGCTTGTCAAATTTCATGTGTATGATGTTATTTTCAAGGTTCACGGAACACTTCTTTGTATATTTAAATGTTCTACTTATAATAAAATTCTTTTATATGATAACCCACGGCTTTATAACCTTACCTTTACTCAAATGTTCGAACCTTTTTAATTCTCGTATGCGACTTTATTTGAACTCATAATTTGTTTTAAAAACCCAATACCGAATCGTATTTAGATTCTGGGTCCCACAGTTCTAACATATATATGTGGTCGTTCACAGCAATCCATTTCCCATTCACATCCAACAACACATATCTTATCATGCTCCAACCTCCAATTTAACCCTCATCCGACAGTCCTCGTGCAATATCATGCAAATTAGATGCACAAACCTTAACTTCTCAAAAACGCATGATGGAAATGGTTTTAAAAAACCATCATAGGACATGTGGCATCCAGATTGTGGCATCATGTTTTTTTTAGCGTTTTTTCTTACCACTTTTGAATAACATGATACTGCCGATTTCCAAAACTCTGGTTTCACTGTTCACACTTTTTGATTCCGTGCCCTCTAGCTCAAGGTTCTGCACCATTCATTTTACGTCTTATTACAAGGAATTCCCACTTTTGCTCCTGTTTCCTCTTGCTTTCTCAACATTATAATATAGTGCCTCCACATGTTTATGCTTCATGGCTCCGCCTCTCCATTCAAAATTCCACTTCAAACATTTAACACTGCACTCTTGAATACCTGGTTCAATATTTCAGTTCGAATAGATCCAATGGACTAATAAATTCTCATTATTCCCTTCAGCTAATACAAATCTACTCTTTTAACTAAGGACTGTGCGCCCCCATTCTAATTCATTTCGTTTCCCATGATAATCTCAACTCCATCGATCCTTGATTTATTGAAAGGATTGTTCCATTCAATTAATCCACAATGATTTCCTTAAACCCCAATTCCTCGTTGGATTAAAATAGGTCTCCAAAGAGACCCGATTCCATTTGTGCCATCAATCTCCCTTTTTTTTTACTTCAAACTCTGCAATTTTATCAGAGTTCGGATCCTCATCAAAATTGAGTATTCTTGCTAATAGCGCCATCTCAGTCCCACACTTGAATAATTGGTTGGATTGCATTACAGCATCTTTGCAATCCTATGCTCCAGTGCATTTCATCAAAACACAAAGTTTCACAACTACCACAAGAACTCAATTATTTCTCACACAGAGTTCTACCAAGAATGCATATAAGTCTCATACAAAATTTAGAAAAAATTCCTCATTTATACATATAAGCTTAATTACCATAAACCCCGAATGTGTGTTCGACCTCTTACTCTATTTACAGATAATTTCTCTTTCATTTCTGACTTAAAAGCCCTATAAAGGTTCATTTCTCCGTTTTAACACATATAGCCAAATTTAGACTTAATTCAAAGTCTGCGGAAACTTCACAAGTAGCATAGATCTACTCACAAAATTTACACAAATGAGTATTCAACCCTGTCTCAGCAATTATATGGGTTTTCTTCAATTATATGTAGAAACCCCATTATATTGTCACACAAAATTTGAGCTCAACAATACTGATACTTTCTCTGCTTCTTTAGCTAACTCTGCTGCTCTCTTTTACTACCTCTGGAACCTCTCTGCTACCTCTGCCTCTCTGCTACTTTGCTTCTCTCTTTGCCCTGTTGCTATTTCAGGTTCTCCTCCTTTTCTATCTCCTTTTCCATCAATGACAACATTTCCAACACCTTTTGGTTTGAATAATTACCTAACTACTTTTATGTGCTTGATGAATAGTTTTTTGCAACCTTATTTGGACAATTTTGTTATTGTATTTATTGATGGAATTCTGATATATTCTAATAATGAGAAAGAGCATGCAGAACATTTAGCACAAGTGTTGATATTTCTAAGAGAGAATTAGTTATATTCCAAGCATAGAAAGTGAAATTTATTTCAGAAATATGTACATTACTTGGTACATGTTTCTTCCAAGGAAGGCAAAGAAATAGATCCAGAAAATATATAAGCTATCCTAGAATGGGAAACTCTTAGAAATGACGATGAAGGTAGATCATTCATGGGGTTTGAAAGTTACTCTAAGAGCTTCATGAGGTATTTCTGACACATTTTATATCATATTACATAATTATAGAGAAAAGGTAAGAAAATTCAATGGATATAGGAGTGTGAAATCTGTTTGAGTAGTTGAAGAAGTTGTTAAAAAATGCTCCATTTTTAAATACTATAGGTCTGGATAAAGCATTAATGGTGTGCAAAGATGTTTTCAGGATAGGGCTTGGTGGAGTCTTTATGCAGGAGGGATAGGCGGTGTGTTGTGAGTCCAGGAAATTGAATGAGCACGAGAAGAACTACGTGACTCATGATCTTGAGTTGGAAACTATTATTCATGACTTGAATATGTGGATGTATTATCTTCTTATAAGGAGGTTTTCATTGATGAGCGATCGATGTGGGACCTGGTATTTGTTTGACTAACCAAATATGAATGTGAGAAAAACTAAATGGTTGTATCCTTTGGATTCACTTTGTTTTTTCCAGGTTTTTTTATCCGATGATATCCCACACTCATTCTTGGAATATGGCGCGAGGTTTATTGGATCAAAGAAATATTTTTTTTAGCCCAAACTATGCTCGAATGGTACATGGAAGTCTGTGACCTGGTTGGATTTTTTCTATGTTTAGTAAGAGATAAGTTTCTGTTTATTTTGATGAGTAAATGTACTTTTTATTATGTGGCTTAAAAAATCGTTGTATCATTAATATTTATCTACTTATGTGTTGCTTATAATCATGGTTATACGAGATATATTATTCATGTTCGACTTCATGTTTTAATTGTAACTTAATGAATAATGAATGCAATACCTAATTGGTTTCGTGAAAACTATTTTGAGAAGGCATTGATCCTTATTGTTAAACCTCAGATAATTTTTCAAACCCTTATGTCAAGGTAAGTATTCATGAGCTCTAGGTTTCATGTTTACCAAGTGTTTGACGAAATTTCATACCTTGTTGGGAGACACTAGGTCAAGTCTTGGTTCATGTTTTAGTTTATAAATATTTTTTTCCATGTCATTCATCATTTCTAGAAGTTTCACTATGTTATTGGTGGAGGCCTCAGTCCTAGCTCTAAAAATGTGGCTCAAAGTTGGGGGTAATTGGCATAGAATTGACCAGAAAATTCCACAGTTGCTAGAATAGATGCCTATGGGAGTGATTGGAGGTCTATATTCATTTTCATTTGTTAAGAAGGGAGCGGTTGAGGCTCTAGTTTAGTGAAAAAGATATTTATCCTAGGTGTTGGAAACCTAGAGAGGTTGAGTTGCTTGTGGAGGTGCTGCAGCACTTAAGGTCTCAAGGTTTCATCTCCATTTCCTTAAGGTCATGTAGGAGGTTGAGCCTTATCATAGTGACTCTTAGCTAATGTTTACCCTTTGTAAACTAGTGAAAGTGGGTAAATGTGGGAGGATGCATTGCATATTCCCACTCCTTATGGCATAACATACCAAATCGTTGTTAGAATGGTTGAACATTGTCAACCTAGGTCTCGAAGGTTAAACATGGGAAACCATGACCATACATTTTCAACATGGGAAACCATAATATATGATAGAAACTATGGTCAACCATGGCCAAATTTTTCAAACCATGTTCACCCATGGTAAACCATCATCAAATCTGATCAAACATGGACCCTCATGGTCAACTATGGTCAACTATTGTCAATCATAATCTATCATAGTCATGTACAGTTTTTCAGGGATAAAAATGGTCATCCATATGTTGAATAGATTTAATCATAATCAACCACATTGTCAAAATATTTCCCATGTTTAGCAGTCGTCAACTAGCACAATGACATTATTAAATGTGGTTAATATACATCAATCAATGGAATTTTCAACCTTTTATACAACAATTGATATATGAAGATGATTCCAATTGGTGTATATCAACCGCATTTAGTAATGTGGTTTTGCTCGTTATTTTGAAATCTTATTTATAAGAAAGTTAGATAACGTAGGTGTTAAAGTAATTGATACAGAACAATCAAGTTTGGGAATAGAGAGAGTCAAATATATATAGGGGACAAAGTAATTCTAAATTTGGGAGAGCATTATTTTTATATTTAGAAATAAAAACATAGAAGATATTTTTTGTCCATCAAAAAATTGGATTTTACATCTAATATATCAATGGAATAAATTACTCGAGTGAGAAACTATATAATGCTAAGAATTCATATTAAAACTAAATTGAAAGAGTCTATAGTAAGATTTTTTCTTGGAAAACTTGTGGCATAGCGTTAGAGCCTCAGGAACTGTGGTGTAGATAAGGTAATCAAATTCCAAGTGGTGTTATATCCCTTGATATACCTTGTACAAAATATACATGATTACTTTTTTTTTTTACAAGTTTTACCAACACCTAACATCCAATGAATGAATTATCACATACTCTTTAATTTATCATCAATTGATATTATCATAATCATTAAGTGAAGTAACCAAAGAAATGAAATAGCTATTTGTATAAAGGAAGAATAACTAGTGTAACTTGTTAACAAAATGAATTATGTTACAAATTTGCATCAGTACCATCATTCAATTAATCAATGCTTATTAAAAATATGGAGAATATTATAATTTCAAACATTATTAAGGTTGCAATATCATTTAGATAACCAAATAGGAGAACATAAAAATAAACAACGATATTACTGTGGAAATCTTGAAGGGAAAAACTAGTAAACATTATTTTGTATTAAAAAAAAATTGTGAGGTAGTTCATCCCTCACTCAATAGAAAAAATAAAATGCATCCCTTCCATACTGTTGAGATTTTACAAAATAGACATAAGCTTTGTTTCACGAATTTTATCTAGAGGCCCACAAATTACGTAGGTCATCATATTTCTGAAGCACATTATGCAATAGTTATTCAAGTAAAAGAAACTCATGGGATGATTGTTGATCACAATAACCTTATTTCTCATCTTCCATTACCATTATAAAATCATCCAAACTTAGAAATATATCTTAGTAAACTTAGTTACCCATTGCAAAAATTCATCTTGAAATTTATCTCTGCATGTAAAAATAGTTATATCTAATGATATTCCCACCTACAATATTATTATTTATAGACCATATTTCAATTGTTGCAAAATATATTAGATTAAAAACTATCACTGAATTCCTTGTATGCCGTGATCTCATCCATAAAAAAAATATCATTATAAAAGTCTCTAATCTCATGATTACCTGAAATGTCAAATTATCAAAATACAAAAGGTTATGGCCTTTTCTCTAGAAAAAATGCAAGAGAACCGAGAAATTTCTACCTTAATGATTCAATATATATCGTTTATCACCTTGATGTTAGAATCACTAATAGCGTCTACATATTGTATGTCTTTTTCATGAAATAAAGTTATTGTGAACACATGAATGAAAGCAAAATTAATAACCCCGAGTAGCCTTTTTATTTATAAATGCCTTTTAAAATAAAAACAATAACAATTATTGCATTTATCGCATGAAATACTATAATTACTAGTGCAAACCATATTATTATTTTATTTAACAAATTCAACCCCATGGGCATAAATTCATTAATTCAAGGTATTTATTCCTAATTACTCTTTCTATTGCAAAACCATGGGTATCAAAACTATGCTTATAAACATGAACTAAGACTATTCTTGTTATTACCAATGAAATAACATAGACAAATAATATAATGCATACATATCCTCATTGTCTATATATCAAAGGAATTGTACAATGCATGTAATTACAAAAGCAGATCTGTTTTATCCACATGCATCCATACTAAATATATCAATACAAAGATGATAGATTTCCCACTAAAATTGAATATATTCTTCTACACACCATAACACAAACATAACACAAGCATATACATTTGATCTACCTGCATGCATATTGAATATATCATTAGGAAGATAAAATACTTTCCAGTAATTTTGAATACATTCTTCAACACGCCATTTCATATAAACATTAACCTTAAGAAGAAGAAAAAGATTTTCTTGTCAACAGGGTCATTACTAGACATCGAACCATTGATTTTGTTCCAAGTTAAAATTACTACTATACAAGCATTTTAGCTATAATTATTCAGTGTAAAAAAAAGTCTAAATTAATTAATATATCTCTAAAATCCATAAGCAATACATAACAAAAAAAGATAAAACATAACAAAAACATAAACAAAATATATAGAGGAGGCCAAGTCTCTAGGAGGCTAGACCCAAACCATTAATACATCGAAGTTCATGAGATATAAAACATTAAGCAAAAAATATCCAGCAATAACAAAATTTCTAAATCCCATCACCACTGAATCTCAAAATCCTATATTAAAAGAAAAATCATTATTTTCCAAAGGGCGTTTCCGCAAAAAGAGGACTTTAGTATGCACCAGATAAGTTTCATTAAACCTAGTATGGCCAATGTAATATAATATGCAAGCGATATTAAATTCGGTAGACAAAACACTTGAAATACAAAGAACCCTAGACCCATGGCACACAACCTCTTCTAGATTCAAAATGCACCGTTATGTATAGAACAATATAAAAAACATAGAGCCTAAGTCACAATTATCTAAATGAAGAATTATAAGCTTACTATGGTTAAGTTGGAGATGGAGGGTGCGATCCTATTGTTCCATGGTTAATTAATTGAACATGGTATTAATCGACCAGGATGAGGAGTCACTTGTAGTCAATGGGACCATGTGATAAAAATGAATGCACAGAGGGAGGTAGTCTCTTCAAGCCTCCCCCCCGCAAGTAAATGCACCTACCGCTGCCTTATAACAGAATATCGGGTAACGATCCGCATTTTCAATTACTTACCATTAACCATTTAGTCTATTAATTCTTAGCTTATCTTTATCTATACCTACCTTATATTTATCATTTCTAGGGTTATATTTTCTCACAAATAATTAATGCATTCATACATTTACGTTTAATCTAATAATATTTTCCACGTTATCTATCATAACTTTCAAAAGATTATTAAGGCTTCATAGTTAATATAATAAGTTCGAAACGATTGTTAAGGCTTCAAAGCTAATATGCATGTTTGGGTTCCAGAAATATTACACTTGGATTGTGTAGGTTTAGCGGAAATATAACTAGTGGATTGAGATTGTTGAATGGCATAGTTTTTATGAGATTTTATTGGATTCTTCGGTGGATAATTGCCCCATACCGACCATCATTCTTGTGGAATCAAATGTAGAGAAACAAGGTCTACATCATATGTAGAGAAACCCGGTCTATTTCATATGTAAAGAAACCAGGTCTATGTTTGCATGGAGTCGAGATTACTTATAATTGCTTATGTGTCTGCTTACAAATATAGCTATTCTTTTCGCTGATTTTATTTCAAAGATTTAATAGTGTCGTGTTACTAGTAAGTTTTACTTTGTTTCAAGCGTAAGTGTCCAATGTATGTTTGAATAGTATCATTCACATTTGTAAATCCCATGGAAATTTTATCATGCTAAGGGTTGATTAATAGAGACGCTAAATATATATATAAATTATGTTGGAATTTAAAAATGTTTCACATTATATTTATGTTGCATGAGTTTCTAGAACTTGGGAACGTTGGGAACTTGGTCCCCAAAATTTACATGAAAGAACTAATTGAGAGAGTTAATATTATATAATAAGAAAATTTAAAAATTTAAAAATTAAAAATGTTTTTTTTTTAATTATACAATTTATATAATAATCAAAATTAACATTGAATGAAGATATTCAAATATTAAAATCAATTTAAAAATATAATGCATTGTATGGATATCAAATTCAAAATTGAAAATTTGAAAATGTAAATGATTCAGGGGACACTTTTGAGTTTATGAAACATAGTAAAAATCAAATAAATCATATTAATATTCATGTTGTTATCATGCCCATTGTAGTACATGGTAAAAAAAAAGTGTAAATGCTCAAAGTAGAAAAGTAACAAATGGTCTAAAAATTCCCAAAGGCCAAAACATAACTTTAAATACTAAAGTTAAAGATGATCGTAAAGTGCAATATTCAACATCACGATTATCCATATAACCTTGAGCCTCGCTAGGCAATCCAATTCATCATCACCACCAGCAATATCAAGATAAATTGCAATGCTACCCCAATGCATGCCAACTAAACCTGCATCTCATGAAGCATTATCCTTATCATCATCAATGTGAGAAGAATCATCAACATCAACATCTCATATTGTTGTTGGACCCTCTAAATACCCAAATAGCTTCCTTGAGCGAAGTCATAGACTACTATGAATATAAACCAATTCTCTGCTCTCTTAGACGTAAGCATATTCCTCTTAACAGAGTGAATGAAACTGTAAGTGGCCAATTACTTTCAGCTACTAATGAACTAGAAACCTGAGATAACAACAATAAGGGAATATTTCAAAGCTCTTTTTATTCCCCCCCATACATTCTCCATCATCCAATGGGATTCCTTTATGCATAAATGTTGATTTCCACCCTTGCATCTTGAGAGATTCTTGAAGGGTTTAAGGTATCAGAATTTATAATTTTTTCCCACGCTACATTTGTTTCAATAGGTGTGTATATTGTTCCTATGGCATCAAGGAAGCCTTGTTTCACTTCTTCATCTTCAATGGGTAGAACTCTATTTGGTTTCTCCATACACCACTTTGGATTAAGGGAATAAGCAAACATGTGAGGAGAAGTATTGAGTTTGATCCATCTCTGCCCTATTGTCTTATGAATTTGATTGAAGAACTCTGAAGAGGGGTTTCTATCCTAAATGGCGTGCCTTGCCTTGCCTACCATTGTATCAATACATCCATAAACTTCTCCAAGGGTGGGAGAATATGAATCTACATCCCTAATCAACTCCACATTTGGAGTTGTGAAAGAAACAACATATTCACAATCATAACACCAATCATAATTGAGAATTTTTTCTCTTATCTTTTTTTCCTGCATTGATTTAGATTCATACCATGCATTCCATTCTTGAAAAACAACAGTGGCTTGTAAGGATGCATGCACCCAAACCATAGATTGAAGAAGAATGAAGTATGTAGCATATCTTGTTTTTGCAGGTTTCAAAAACCTTTCCTTGAATATATCCTATATATTTCTAATGAGGAATGGTGGTTGCAAATGTACATTTGTGCATCTCTTTCATCTAAAATGAGTTTCGCAATCCAGGATATTTTTCCAATATATTTGAGGACATTATTCAATGCATGTATAGAACAAGGAGTCCAAAAGATATGCTTATATCGACTTTGAACCATCAAACCCACTGCTTTGAAAATGAGGATTGCATATGTGATTAGATGTACTACATTTGAAGGACCAAGCTCATCAATTACTTATTTCAGTGCTTAAAATACGAAGGCCACATACTTTAGTTTCGCACTACAATCAATTGATCTTAAAAAGTAACGCCCAACAGGAGATGTAACAATACTATTCAGCTATGGCCTTTGTTGAATTTATATCCATCCATCCATAACTATTGAATGTCTTGAATAAATCCAATATTGTTAAAGAGGGCCCATAAGCCCCTGCATTCTTGTCACCCTCTTATCTAACAATAATGTCCTCATTTTTTTGTAATTTGGAGGTGCATATCCTCGGTGAGAAGCGATAATTTTCCGCACCATTTCTTTGTAATGTAGAGAATGGGTAGTATTAAATGAAATTCCATTTTCCATAAAAAAATCAGAACTAGCATCATCAGCCTCATTCCAATGTACTACATTGTATATTTTAGAAATGTGTTCCTGAGCAAAAGTAGTAGGCCTCTTACTCCTCTCAGAATTGGACCCCCCCACACACTCAAATTGGTTTGTGCATTTTTATTAACTGAATCTTCTATATCATTGGAAGGAAATATAGGCACTTTAAAATTATAAACATTGTCCAAGTTCATTACATTAGACCCTAGGGAAGCCATATGAAGCTTTGTCAACTCCATCATTTTCTCAATAGTGCATGTACAACCTTTTACCCCATCACCAGATATGGATAGAAGATGATGTCATGCCCTAGTAAATTCCTTTAAACACATGGTTACATAATGTGCACATCCATTCTTCACAACAACCATTATTACTTTTCTTGTTTTTAGTAATTTTCTTCACAAATTTTAACAAGGGTTTCTTGGGGTTTGTAATTTGCTGGACTTGACCGCTTGGAATTCGAGGAGGAAAATAATTGTCATATCCACATGCTAGTATTGAACCACCACTCTCCATGATTTACCTAATTAATACAAGAGACAAAAAATAAAATGTATTATAAACAAAATGTGTAATGAAAAATAAAATAATAGCATGCACTTGTATACAACAATGCAAATGCAAATGAAAATGTAATTAAGAACACACTTTTCAACAATCTATATAATAACATTTTTGTAACACATTATAATAAAAAATGAGATGGTGTTAAAGAAAATATAATTCTAGTTCTCTAAATCAAAACTAAAATTATAATATTTAATAATTTTTCTCATCCATAGAAAATTAGGACTTTGAATTTTATACATCAATAATTTTGTTCAGATAGTTATAGGAAAATATATTCATGTTACCATCACTAATATTCTTATCTAACTTGACCGAGAATTCAAATACATTTAAAAACTTAGAAATCTCATAAGGCATGAATTTTGGCCTTAATTTAAGATATTCTAAGAAAATATAATTCTAGATATCTGTGTTACCATCAATAATATTCTTATATAGCTTGACCAACAACTCAAATACATTTAAAACTATTAAGTATTCTACCCTCTTTTATAACTTGACAAGATATTTTAACAAAATATAATTCTAGATGCTCCCTAAAAAAGAAACTAAAATTATAATTTTTACTGTCATAAAATATTAGGACTTAGATTTATACATTAATAATTTTGTTCAGGTGTTAGTTAAAGGAAAATATTCCATGTTACCATCACTAATATTCTTATCTAGAACAAGAATTCAAATAAATTAAAAATTATTAAGTACTTTACCCTAAAAACATAGAAATGTCATAAGGCATGAAATTGGAATTATTTTAAAATATTTTAAGAAAAAATAATTCGAGATGTTCTCTAAAACAAAACTAAAATTAAAAGTTTTAATAACATTTATTGTCCGTAAATCATTATGACTTTGAATTTTATACATTCAGATGCTACTTAAAAGAAAAGATATCAAATACATTTAAAATTATTAACTAATTTACCATAGAAACTTAGAAATCTCATAAATCATAAATTAAATTGAAAAATACTTTATGGTGAAAATGTAGAAATTTCATATAGTACAACTTTTGACTTTCATTTAAGATATTTTAAGAAAAAGATATTGATGTTCTCTTAAAAAAAAAAAAAAAAATTATAATTATTAAAATGGTAATTATTATTAATTTAATCATAATTATTTTAAAAAATCTAATAATTAAAAAAATAATAAAATAAATTAACATAAATCCAATAATGTCATAAAGTAAAGGAGATTTGTCTCCTTATAATGTCATCAAATTAAAAACAATAAAGTGAACTAAAATTTTGCATAAATATTGTCTCATTTCAAAATGAAAATCGCATCACAAACTTCAAAGCAAGACATATAAAAGAATCACTAAATTTTTTGCATGCACAAATCACTAAATGAGCACAAGAGTTCAAAGATTTCTCATGCATTGAATGGATTTAATGGTTATGAATATGTGTTTCTTTTTAATAGCCACAACTTCACATCTGCACATCTAGAGGAATATAAATTATGCATATAATCAAGTTTCCTAATATCTCAACTCCATATTACACCTGCACTAACTAAAAAAGAAAAGTAGCATGTTCATATATATAACTCATATATCAATTATTTTAATAATACTAGTAATAATAATAATAAACTTAAAATATAATTTATTTTTTCCATTTCTTTCAATCTTGTACATGTGAGATGTATGAAGAAGTAAGCGATTTTGTTTTCTATCAACACTAAATTTATGTCTACCCTAATTATAAAAGAAATTAACATATAGAGTTCAATACATATAAATTTGAAAAAATATCTAACAATATTCTTAGTCACAGATATTCATTCTCACTTTATTATGCGTATTTTTAATGTGGAAATAGGTTTTGTTTATATATATAATATTTTTTTAAATGAAATTGGAAAAATAAAAATTCCATAACTACCTTTGAAATAAATTTCAAGTTTTTTAATTTTTTAATTAAATTGAAAAAGAAAAATACGTAATACTTAGACTTAAACTTTACCCTTACACAATCTATTGTATTCCTAAATACAAATAGGGTAATCTAGTGTATTCATTAACACAAATAACACTCAATTAAGTTGAAGATTAAAATATTTTCTTTAAATAAACATTGAAGAATATATATATTTTTTAAATAATTTTAGTTTTCTTTAAATAAACATTGAAGAATATATATATTTTTTAAATAATTTTAGTTAAACTTCACCATAAGATAACCCTAATGTACTCACAAATACAAATCGCATTTGGCACAAACAACAGACATTGTAAAAATGGTAGGATGAGAAAGTGGTAGATGCTTCAGTGTAGGAGATAGAAACATTGTAAAAATGGTAGGATGAGAAAGTGGTATATGCTTTAGTGTAAGAGATAGAAATAGTGGATGTACAGTGATGATGTAGTGTAAGAGATTGAAACAGTGGATGTAAGTTCCGTGGTAGCATTTTTCTCAAGAAAAATAAATCAATGTTTTACCCAACACTACAATGACACTTTGAAATTATCTAGAAATCAATATATTATTAGAAATAAATATCTACACTAAAACCCATGCATAAATCAAAGAAGAGTATAAGTTAACCTCTACACTAAAATAAATACATCTAGTGTAATATATTAAATAGCTTTAGAAATCTACCTTTACACCAAAATCAATGCATCTAGTGGAAGCGATCAAATATGATAAGAAATCAATATCTACACCCAAACCAATGCATATAGTGAAATCAATAAAATAGGAGTAGAAATCAAGATCTACATTGAAATCAATACACCTTCTATAAGGTATTAAATTGAAGTAGAAATAAACATCTACACTAAAATCAATGCATTTAGTGCAAGACATAAAAAAGGATTAGAAATCAGCAACTACATTGAAATCAATACATCAATTTTAGTAAAAAAAACAAAATATTCATGACTTTCTAGATTTAACTTCTATGTTTTTATTTCTCTCTATCTCTTTCTTCTTCCCTCTCTCTCAACCTTCCATTTTGTGTCTATTTCCCTCCCTCTATCATTCTCTCTCTCCCCCTCACTCTCTCGTTCCTCTGTCTATCTCCACCTCTCCCCCCCTTTCTCTATTTTTTTCTTATTCCCTCTCCCCACTGCCACATATATTTATACCCCCCACCATCTCTCCTTATTTGTCTCTCTAACTCAACAAGCTAAACACATGTCATGCTCGTTATCTCTCTTTCTTTGTCTCTCTCTTCTTTTCTCTTGCCCCTGCCATATATATCTCTATCTTCCTATGTCTCTCCTTATTTATATATCTATATCAACATTCATAAACACTCTCTATCTTCATATATATATATATATATATATATATGTCTTCCTCTCTGTCTATCTATATATCTCTCTCTACCCCCTCCATCTATATTTCTATCTCAGCCCAAAAACATACACTTTATCTCTCTCCATATCTATCTATCTATATGTATAACGCTCCATGTTCCTCTCCCCCATCATCTCTCTCTCTCTCTCTCTCTCTCTCTCTCTCTTCATCCATATCTATCTCTCTTCATCCCTCCCTCTCTTTTGCTCTCTCTTCTTCCCTCTCTCCCATCCATCAATATCTCTATCTCGTATTGTCTCTCCTTCTCACCCCCAAAACATACACTCTCTCTCTTCGTATCTCTCTTTCTCTTTGTATTTCTCGCTCTCTCTCTCTCCTCTATCCCACATTGTCTCTTTATCTCTACCTTGTCACTCCCTCTCCCTCGCCACCTATCTCCCTCTATGTATTTCTTCCTTTTCTAACTCCATATCTCTCTCCCCCTCCCTCTCTCCTCTCTTTCAACTGCTATCTCTCTTCCTTTGTCTCTCTCCCTTTCTCTCCCACCTACCTTTGTCTCTCCCCCCATCACACACTCTCCCTCTTTCCACCTTCCAACTCTGTCACTATATTCCTCTCTCTCCTTCTCGCTCTACCTCTCTCCCCCCCTCCATATCTATGTCTCACTTTCTCTTCATTCCCCTTATTTCACTATCTCTATCCTATTCTTTTCTCTCCCTTCTCTCATATCCTTTTTTCCTCATTTCATCATCATCTGTCCCTTATGATTGCCTCTCTCTCTCAACCACCATCTGTGACTGTCCTTATTCTTCCGCCCCTCTTTTTTCCCCTTCCAAATTAATCTCTATCCCCTCCTCTCACTCAAGTCCCCTCTATTTTCCTTCATCTCTCTCCCTTTCTCTCCCACCTCCCTCTATCTCTCCCCCACATCACACGCACTCTCTCTCCACCCTCCAACTATGTCGTTATATCTCTCTGTTGTTATGTCATTATATCATGTCTCCCTCATCACATATTCATCTCTCCCTTATCACATCCCCTCTATCTCCTCTCAAAATGTCTTTTTTCTTCTCTCCCTCTCTTTCCCCCTCCAAATCCATATCTGTCTCTCCATCCCTGTCTTCCCCTCCCCCCCTGTATCTTTTCCTTCCTCTCTCTCTTTGTTTCTCCCACCTCTATGTCTCTCTCCCCCACTCTATTCCCCCTCAATATCGCTCTTGCTCTCCCACCTTTATGTCTCTCTCCTCTACTCTATTCTACCTCAATCTCACTCTTGCTTGCTTAAATATGATCTCGTGGTATTTTATTTAAAAACATATCTAAATTAAAAGAAAAATATTACGTTGTAAAATATTAAACCTATATTTTGGATCAATCATGTCAAAGAAAATATAATAATAAAAAACTTAAAAGAATTATGCACTATATATCCATTATCATTGTTAGTTTCTTTTCTTTCTCTTTTTTCTTGGATCTTTGGTTAAAATGTGTATAATATTATTTCTGTTATATAAAATTCACATTTTTATGTATAAAGGTATTCTGATTTTTAATTTATTAAAACCTGATTTAATATATATGGGAATACTTTTAGTATTAGTAAGAAAGATGGGTTTAGATATTCCTAAAAAGTCATTATAACCATATTTCTTTTAGATTTAATTAAAATATGTTATAAAATTAAATTAAAATAAAGTATTTGTAAGATATTTTGATTTTGAAATAAATTTTTAATTTTGGGCATGTGGTATTAATAAGCCAATGGCCATGGTATTTCCCCATGGTATTGTAACAAAATAATAATAAAACCTAGATCCATAACGTAATGATCAAAAGCCTATATGGCCCATGGTATTGATAACTATGGTTTTAGCCCATGGTATTATGATTTACTTCCCTCCTCTCTTGTTCCCCCTCCCTCCCTCTTTCCTTCTCTCTATCTTTCTCTTCTGGGTATTGGCTCATGTTATTGTAAAAAAAAACTATTTAGAAGTTAATAATATCCATAGTAAATATTCATGATTAAAAATCTTGTTATATTGTAAATATTAAATTTTTATGGGCTTATTAATTAAATTTAAAAATAGTTATGCAACTGCTATTTTAATTTATATTGTTAAATGAATGTTGATTTTTTTTAGTAATTTTGTATAACAACACATGATAAAAAAACCTTTCCTAAATTTAAAAAAAAAATTTACAATATAAAAAAATCCAATTAAAATAATACCTCAACTACCAAAAACATTTATGTACCATTTAATTTATCAATTATGTTGTAAGTCGCTGTGAGACAATTAAATAGCTCACGAACACCCATATATACGAAAACATTTATGTGTCATTTAATTAATGAATTATTTAATTTAATGTTAAAAAATTATATGGCTAAGAACATAATAGAGATCGCAATCACAAAGGATCTGACAGTATTTCGAAACAGAGCATCGCAATCACAAAGGATCTGATAGTATTTCCAAAGAGAGCATGAATTACATAATGTATACGACAAAAAAATAATGTTCTCAAATATAGAATAAGATACTCAAATCACTATTCCTAATTAAAATTCTGGCTAAATATGAACGAAATTACTGTTTAAATATTATTCATTTTAATGAACTCCAATACGTCCGATGCCAGATTCCGATGATAAGACATTTCCTTTTTTATGGGCAGCTATCTCTCCCGTGACATATACTATAATTCTGAATTGTATATTCCATCCCGACACCATGGCGCAGAATTTTAGGTGTTGTTATGGAGTGCTTTCTGTCGTCTTCATGGGAATTGGATATTGGAGAATCTGAAACATACTGCGAGCGTTTTCTCCGTAGGCATGGAATTCATTTTCTTACTATTACAGGAAACCCCTCCCTCGCCCTATAAATATGCTAAAATTTCATCTACGCTCTCGTAATCATCAATGATTTTCTTTGCTGTGCTTTTCATTATCGTTTTCATGGTTTCATTATTCTGGTCTTTGCCCAAATCCATATGGGAAGACACAGTACAGCCCCTGCGTTATTAAAAATCTTCAAAACTGTCTTTCTCTGTAAAGTTAGGAACGACTTTAATAATGCAGGGACTGTGCGCTCTCTCTTCTTGAGTTGGTCAACGTGGATTCATAACAACTATATACAGCGTTATATACAGACATAGCTCTGTGATTGCTCAGATCTGAGTAACTTCAATGAAATAAATGAATGATATGTGCTTGCCCCTCATTTATGTTTAACTCTTTCAAGTTCCTGAGAATTTATTTTCTTTTGCAGTGCCTTTTCAAAGGAACGCTTACAGGTCCTGGAAATGAGTTTCTTTTCAGATTTGCTTAGCGTTTGCTGGATTGTATTGAACACAGTGGCTCTTCTACGTGGATATTTTATGTTACGGATTTGTGGCTTTCTTAAAACACAAAATCTGCTAAAACATAAAATCTGCTAGAAAAACTGTATAACAAATTTCATTAAATAACGTGCTTACACATTTATCCCTTTTACATTTAATGTGATTAAACATTTATCCTTTTTGCACATATATAACTTTGCTATTGCATTTATTTACTCACGGGATATCCCTACCATCCAAACTCTTCTGTCCGCCATTATAATCCGGACAGTAGCTTTGATAATTCTCTTATTTTATTGATAACCATTGGAAATGGAGCTTGCCTACAGATCAGATAGGTCTATTGGCTTACAGCTCGTATCAGTTCTGTTGATGCATGTGAAAATTTACTGCAACATAATTTCTATCTCTGATTGTTTTCATATTTCAAATGGTAGTGCAGAAGCTAATCTTACTAAAGTAAAATATAACGTATAAATAGCCAATTTATTGTGAAATGATGCATTCTCAAATTATTCTTTCCCGCAATATGACTACCGGTTGGAGTAGCTTTGGACGTTTATTGCAATAAGTCAACGGAAATGTAATATAAATGCGCAATACGTGCGATTAAGCCAAACTATGCATGTCCATCAGTTTTAATTATTTAGTATTTGAAATTCGATCAACTATCAATTAACAGTAGAGGAGGAAAGGACAATATGTCAACAGCTTTAAAGAACTTTTTATCAATTAACAGTAAGGAGGAAAGGACAATATGTCAACATCTTTAAACAATTTTTCATATAAAGTGAAGTTGAATTTTTCATATAAAGTGAAGTTGAATGTTTTTTAGTGATTGGTTGATTCATTAAGGTTTATAATGTGTTTTTTTTAAGAATAAATAAATTTAAAATCATCCACCTTTACACATTTATTCCAATTACCTTTTAACAAATTTCAATAAAACTCTTTTAAATATATCTTTAAACTAAATATATAAAATAATTAGATTATATTTTTATTTTACAATTAATTTTTATAATAGATTTCTATAAAAGGACCAAAATCCATAGGAGTACACTCCACTACAATTTATATGGAATCATACAAAATATAGAAGATTTTAAAAACTACATAATTTTGATATTGTGATTTCCTGTATAAGATAATTATGAATTATCGTTAAACACAAATTCCTTATTAGTTAACAAAATTGTAAATGAGTATAAGTAAACTCGCAGAATTTATAACTATCTTAATGGGTGGCTTGATTTTATCGGCCAGAAGTTATATATTGAAATCAAATTAGAATGCAATAATACTTATAATAGAATCGGAATGAACTCTCTGTATTTGATCGCAGTATTATATATTGAAATCAAATTAGAATGCAATAATACTTATAATAGAATCGGAATGAACTCTCTGTATTTGATCGCAGTATTTCACAGTCGATTGATGGATCATTGTCTGGATATGAAAGAGAATAACAGCTTAGCTGGTTATTATTGACAATATATTTGTGATGGTCATAAAACGTTGTGGGTGGACTAATGTAATCTATTTATCTTCTATTTGGTATTAATTAACTTTTTGATATACGTTTTAGTATTTATTATATTTTTTTACATTGAAAATATAAATTATTTATTTTTTGAATTATTGAATATATTAATGGTGAATGTTTTTGAAGTATTCTTGTTGAGTTAGGTTTCTTCAAAATGAAAAAAAAAAGATTTATCACAAGTGAATTTAAAATAATAGAGTTAAATCTTTGTATTAATAATTTATATTTATAATAAATTATAATATATTAGTACTTATATATTAATTATTGATATTTTTAGTTGGATTGTGTAGGGAGAGATGTTGGATAATTTTACATTAAAATAAATAGAGTAATACCATAGAGTAATAACCAACCAGAAAAAAAATTCGAAAAATGTTAATAAAAAAATATCTTGCAATGTCTACATAAATATTAATAATAAAGAACTTTTCAGGTCAATAATAAATAAAATACTTCAATATCCACCATAAATAATATAATTTGAAAATTTTTTTATATGGATACATAAATCTATTGATAATAACGTTTTTCTAATTTACTTTATACATTTATCTTATCTAAAGAGTGATAAATGTCTTAATCACATCTTTAGGATTTTCTTGGTTAATTTAGTTAATCCTTAGATCTAACAAAAGAGTGATCGTAAATAATACTGTTTTTTTTTAATTCTTTATTGTTAGCCAAAAATAAAATATTTCAATTTTCTTATTAAGTGAGATAATTTTACATCAATTTTTGTGCTCTCTATGAGGGTATAACTCTAGCATAAATGTTTACCATTTAACATTTAACACATTTAATATTTAAAAGAAAAGAAATAAAAAGTTAAAAGTGATATCCGGGATGAGGGTAACTGTCTTGCATAGATGTTTAACAAATTTACATTTAAAAGAAGAAATCAAAATTATATAATATAAATCCTAGTAAATTTAAATTAATAAAAGTAATAAATTTCAATTTGTTATATTTTGATTGTTACCATGGCTTATCATTACCAAATGCCAGAAAAAAACCATAAATTATGTCACAATCATATTACTTTATAACAATATGAAAAAATTATTAACCATGTGTAATAGGCCCATGTTAAATGTTCATGTAATAAAAGTTAATATAGAGAAGAATAAGAGCACAATTAAGGGCCACATATTCCAAGTTGAATGTTGGGCAAGACATCCTAGTGTGGTTTTTCATTTCTATTATTATGGCTTGGTAATTGGAAAAGGAAATGACAAAGGCTTTGGATAGGCATGAGGCATAATTGGCATTTTATTTATGAAAATAATGGAAAATAGGAGAAAAGGAAGGTGAAAGGTAGCAAGTTGCATGTGAGGAGGAAAATGAAAGAAAATAATGGAAAATGAAGAACATAGAAGCCTCATTGATAAAATGGTTTCTGAGGATCATTTGGAAAGTTTTTTCTCATTGAAGTTTTTCCTTAAAATGTTTTTGTCAGATTTTTTATTCAACTCTCTCACTAGGCTCTCTCTCTCACACAATCTTGGATACTTAGAGGTTTATTGGATAAATTAAGCATTGAGCCAAGAACGAGGAAAAGAAATAAAAGAAAAGACAAGGAAAGGAATGGAAAGAAAAGATCAATGAAGGAAGAGCAGGATCTAGTAGCTTCAATAGTAATACTTGCAGGTAACATATTGCATGTGTGATTTTCTAGCTGGATTGGAAATGCATGTCTTATGATTGTTGGTATTTGTTTCTCTTGCTATTGGTGGCATGGTTCTAAAGGGTTTTAACAATGGTCTTTAACAATTCCTTTCTCTTTTAGGGATACCACGTTGTTTTGAGATTTTGATCTCCATTTTGAACTTTGGAATTACTAGATGGATTTCAGAATCTAGGTAGAGGTGGTCTTAAGGAAAATTCCCAAATTTCTAGGAATCCCTTGACCTATTTTGGTGGGATACATGGTAAATCCTAAGGGTGTGGTGGAGTTTTAGGGCCTAGTGATCCACAATTGGATTGCAGTAAATCCCGAGGGTGGTGTCTCAGTTAATGTCCTAGTGATGTGGGATTGGATTGCGGTAAATAATAAGAGATAGGGAGTTAGAAAATTCCTCAAATATAGTGATGGATTTCTAGAGGAATTCCAAGCTCAGTTCGATTTTGTGATCGGTGCACCGGTTTTGGTGCGATCACATTATGGTGAGGGTGGAGGTGGTTTAACCTTTGGATTCCCATGGTTGTTTTTGGATTGGTTTATCCATGAGAGCCAATATTCATGCCTGGAATATGGCACGAGGCTGACTGAATGAGGAGAGATTTGGCTCAGCTATTTCTATGGTTTGATCGTACACAGAAGTCCCGAACCTGGTTAGTTGTTTCCTATGATTATTGAAAGCTAAGTTATCTTGATTTTTTTCTTATTTATGTGTGGATTTAATGTTTTTTATCTAACTTCTATTTCCATGATTTTATGTTGGTTATAAGCATGGTTAAGTTATTGGTTGATGTCATGGTTATTTCATGTATTGACGTGTAAATATTATTATATAATGGATGCAAGGCCTACTTGATGTCATATCAGTTCAAGGAAGATGGTGCTGATCCTTCTTGTAATGTCTCTGAAGAGATTTTAGCCATTTTTGCTTTGTATTGTATGCTAAACCTATAGATTTCATTAATGGCAAGTTTTTAACTAAATGTTAGTCCTGGTTGGGGATGGTCAATCCTAGTCTTGAAGTCTATTTTTTCTTTATTGGCATTGTCCTCACGGCTTAGATGGATTTTGAAAGATACATGAATTTCTGGGAAGTGTTAATCCAGTTGGATATTTGTAACAACCCTCATGAAAATTTCATATAATAAAGTTAAAAAATAATAACGTCGGTTGATGGGACACTTATTCCACGTTGAATGTTGGGAAAAACATCCTAGGGGGTACTAATTTGGTTTATTATGGCTAAGGATATTCACAAAGGAAAAGGTAAAGGCTTTCGAGAGAAAACAATGCATTTTTGGGAAATTTGTGTTTGGAAAAATGGAAATTAGGGGAAAAAGGAGTTGAAAGTTCATAGGTTGAATGTGAGGAGAAAATTGAAGGAAAATAATAGAAAATGAAGAAAATAGAGGCCTCTTCCATAAAAAGGCTTCTGAGGATCAGTTGGTAACTTTTTTCATTGAATTTTTTGGAGCTCTCTCATTATTCTCTCTCTCTCTCTCTCTCTCTCTCTCACAAAAACTCTTGGACACTTAGAGTTTTTGGAGCATCTTGGCTTGGAGCAAGAAAGGAAAAAATGTAGGAAGAAAAAGGAAGCAAGCAAGGAGGAGTAGAAATCAAGAAGCTACAGGAGGATTCTTTGCAGCTATTTATTGGCATGTATGATTTCATTACTAGATTTTGCATGCATCGTATTTCATGTGGCTCTTTGTTATGTTGGCATCAGTTTTTTCCATGTGTGAAAATTCATTCAAGATAGCCTTGTCATTCCCTGATAGCGATGTTGTTGTGGAGTTCTCATGTTTTGGTTTAGCTCAATTAAGAGATGAAATTGAAGTTGAGTGAGGTGGATCTACGAATTATTATAGAACCAATTCATTTGTTGCATCGGTTTAAGGCATAGTAATCCAGGTTTGGATTGTAGTAAAGCCTGAGAGGTGATGGTTTACTCTCCATTTCAAACATAGGAATCTCAGTTAGGGGTTATGGTAAAGCCAAGAGAGTATGTATTGGTTTACTACCTAGTGATCGCTGATTTGATCTTTCGGTTGCAGTAAAGCTTGAGATGCTAGGAGAAAATAAAATTCCTTACGGTTAAGGAGGATAAAATCAGGTGTTATCCATGCTTGTGTTGGCCTAGTGATCAACTATATACCATGGTAAAGCCTTGTTTAGGATTGATGATGGTGAGTTGGTTTAGTTTCAGGATTCCCTAGTTGATTTTTTGTTTAAGTCCCACACTAATGCTTGGAATAGAGCATGGGGGTGTTTGGTTGAACAGATATTTGGCTCAGCCAATCTATGATTAGGTGGAACATGGAAGTCAGATCTTCGGTCATTTTTTAAAGTCATTAATGAGAAGATCATTCCTTTGGTATTTGCTATGAAAATTTATTGGTTATTATGTGAATTTAATTTATGTTATATCCATGGTATTTGTGTTGCTACTATGCTAGTTATAATCTTGTATTTTATCAGTGATGATGCATGGATCTATCTATTCTTTTCCTGTAAATGAATATACAATGTATCTATGGTAAAATAGATTGTATTGCAGCTTATGATGTAAGGGAGAAATGATTCTTAGGGATTCTTAGATAACTATTAGAACCCTAAGTTTAATTATGTTGTTTACACCCATAGATGCAATGTTTGTGGCATGTTTGACGAAATTCTTGTCATGGATGGGTGGGGTCATCGGAGTTCCTAAGAATGTGATTTCTTCCATTTATTTGTTTTAATGTTATCTATCCTCTCTTGAAGATAAAGGAACTTATGGGCAATGACCTAGGCTCATTGCCAAGGAATTCTCATGTCTATAGGTTTCTAGCCATGCTCTTTCCCTTACATGCTTGTGGATAAGGCCTAAATGGGTTAAAATTGACTCCCCATTCCATTTTCATGGGTCTCGGAGGGTGGTTTACCTCCTGGAGGTGTTGTTGATGCTGTGTAAGGTGTGTTTGTCATGTTTTCCATCATTAGCATTTCCTCAAGGTCATATAGGAGGTTTAATCTCATATTAGTAGCATATTTTCACATGTTTACCCTAGTTATATGGTTACTCAGGTAGATGTGGGAAGAGGGTGTTACCAAGTGGTATCAAAGCATGGTTTAACTATTGGACCAATGGGTAGTGTGTTGGTCATGATTTTATGTTGATTGCGTATGTGTTGTCATACATATCTTGTATTTTGTTCTTGCGTCTACGTTTTGTTGGCCATGGTGGAAGTGGTGTCCCTATGGAATTGTTGATGATGTTGTTTTTGACATGATGTCATGAATCTATGAGTGACTGTGTATTGTTCTTATTTATGTATTATGCACACACACTCGTTTACATATTGCTACATGTTGTATATGCATTGCTTGGTTATGCTAGGTCACATATGGGTCATGCTTGTTCATTTGTTGTGTATGTGTTCTTATGTAATGTTATATGCCGAATATTCATTGGCTAGTCATGATGGGTTACAAGTTTCTTACTTATGTATGGTTCGTTCTTATGGTTGGGTGTGGTCAAACTTGCATTGGTGTGCATTTGGTATGGTCATTCATGGATGAGTGGACTCCAACCAAAATGAAAATTATATGTTTCTATGTCTAGACACTATATTTTTATAGGCTATCGTGATTATATCTATACATGTATTACGTTGATTGATTGATCTTGTGGGAAGTATCCTCCCCAAATTACACTATGGTACGTTGGCTTATTGTTATTTGGTTTAGCTAACATATTATACCTTGCAAGAGAAAGACAAAAATGGATAGAAAAATGGTAGAGTACAATGACTCCCCACGTCAGTCGTATGAGTGACATGGTGGGCATTATTTTGATTTGGAAGACACATTGAGAAGCCTAAATGATGAAATAAGGAGTTGTAAGGCATACATGAAAATATCATGTGGGCAGAAGAGAAACAGGAAGAGGTGTATGCAATACTTCTTGAAAGCTTTAAAGATATTCAGAAACAAGGACCAGTACGGATTAGTTATGGACATGAAGAAAAAAATAATGGGTCATATGGAAGTATGTCTCATAGTAGAAACATGTTAGATAGAGGAGATACAGTGAGAGATGGAAGGTTCTTGGACACGTTGGTTAGGCAGGGTTATGAGTACAAGTACCATTCTAGTTCTGGTTCAGATAGACATGATGATCTCCATAGGTATCACCCTTACAGAATGAGTGATAGATGATAGATCTTGGATGGATTTAAGAAGTCAAGGAAACTTACTTTTGATGGTGACAAGATGAAACTAGAAGAGGTAGAAGATTTGATACTTGGCATGATGTAACACCCCCAATTTATGTGCTTGAATTTCAAAGCTAGACAATTGAACTCTAATCCTAAGGGGAGTGGACCCCAAAGGATAAGTATTTTGTGAATGTAATTTAATATTTAATTTGAGTAAATGAATAAAATGATTTGGTGCATATTGACCAAAATGAGATTTTGAGATCACTTGCTAAATCCATGAGGATGGATAAGGCAACTATTCCCCACAATCTTTCAAAAATATCCTTGAAAGGAATTATTTCTAATTTAGATTTTGAGGAGGAATCTAAATTTCCCCAATGATGAGGAAAGTAGTTGGGAAGAGGTGAAAAGCTGGAAAAGCTGAGGAAAAGCATAAAACAGCTTTAAAGAGTCCCTAAAATGGGAAGCCTAGGCAAACAGGAAGAAAATCATCCTACTATTCTGGACGCAGAATTAGAAACATGCTTTGGGGAAACATTAGCTTAAATAAGCTGCTCCTAAACAGATCAGTGGTTGGTCTGAAGGGGAAGTGATCTCAGCTCAGGGGTGAGTTCTGGGAGACAGAAGGACTCTAAGGTTGGGAGGTTGGTCTATTGCATGATTGGTATGTATCTGAAAATTCTGAATGTGTTTACTGTATACTACATGAATTGGTTACATATAAAATTTAATTGATTATTAAATCATAATTTCTACATTTAACAGAATTAGTCATAAGGCATTCACCTTTGTAATTCTGCCTAGTTGTAGAAATTAGATCTGTGCTGAAGAATCCACCAGAATCTCTAAACCAAGGTGGTTTAAATCTGGGGATACATAGCTCTTCACAGATGATTTAGTTGAAGCTGCTTCAAACTTAGTAATACATAATTTTGGTTTTGATCCAACTTCAATCTGGTTTTATATGTGAAAAGAAAAGCTCCTGTAAACTAGTTTTACTTTTGAAAAAAAAAAAAAAACTCTTAGTAGGAGGAAAACAACATAACTCTTTTAAGGGACATAGAGCTGTAACATAGAATAGGACTCCGCTATGTCACCAATAATTAAGTAGGTGCAGAATGGAATTTTATTTTATAAATTTCAATGCTATGGATAAAATCTTGTAACTACATTTGGATACATTAGTGGTAATACTATCCGATTTGGCATATACATATCAATACAAAAAGAGAATTATAATATATGAAAATGCTAGTCATAGAACTGTATTGTACAAGATAAGAGTATTCGGTTAGTAGGTAATGATAAATGATGAAAAACAACTATGTATTTAACCTGGTCACATTTGCTTAAGGCTATTGGAAATTATCCGTATATCTCAGAAATTTTTAAGCATGACCAGGACCACATCGATCTTAGGTTCTGCTCAATTATTCGTATTCCCATAACAGAGAAAAATATTACATGAAACATGATACGAAGTTCTATTGGAAAAGTAATAAAATAAGTCTGTGCGAATAATACATGAATGGAATTGTGGCAATGAATCAGACATTATAGGGCTATACCCTCCCTTTTGGTCAATATCCTACTATGTCAATAATAGTATTGGAAATTTCAAACACAATTGAAAACTTTGACCTCTTCCTATTCGTAATATTCTTTCGTAGCACTAATAAAAATAGCTCAGTTGATATATTAAACACATATGTATGAACAATATTAACATGGGCTAATAAGACCGACGAAAATGTAACTACAACCTTCATATATATATATATATATATATAGAACTATCATATGTTCATATAAGGAAAACCTGAAGGATTTAAACGAAAAGCCAGAAAATATATATGACAATCGCACATAGAAATCAAAGGCAGACTTAATCTACACTAACCTGGTCATAAGAACGTTTATGTATACATACCGAGAAATGAATGCAACGAAACCATATCCTCTTTTAAATGGTTAACATATAAACGATGAGAGTCGAGTTAAAATGGTATGGCAACTGTTGAAAACAAAACCAAAACAACCCCTGTGCGTAGTCACACATTAAAACAAACAGTTCGTGTCACAACCTATTTGATCTACAGTAGGTAGGGCCGTAACCAACCGGAAAAATGTTACACCGAGCCGAATTAATCGATCAGGTGAACTCAATCCGAGGTAAGAAAAGTGTAAGACGTGAAATCAATGGAATGGAATCATTATTTTGGTGATGGAGGCAGCATACCTGTCAGTGGAGAGAAAACGCGGCTTAGTAATAAGTAAGGCCGGATATTAACAAATAAAAAGAGAAAGAGAAAACCGAAGAATGTTATTAAGATAAATCGAAAAATAGACCTGTACAAATAAGGGTAACATTCGTCGAGGTTCTGAAATTAACCCTTGTTCTCCGAGAGAGAGAAATGACGCCGGAGGCATGGCCAAAACCCTGGATATATATATATATATATATATATATATATATATATATACAATATAAACGGAACAAAATTAATTAATTCCAGATGCCGAAAGGGAATTTCAATGGGTTGAACGCCATATTAAGCAAACTCCATTCGGCAAGGTGAATAGAAATCGAGAGACGCGTTTATAGTAACATTGCCGAGAACTCAACCAAAGAGGATTCAATCACAGAGAGGAAACGTTAAAGCAATTCTCGGCTGCGAGGATAAAAGCAAGAAAAAAAAATGGTAAATACAGATAAAATAAGAGAGAGGGAATCGGTTACCCTTCTCTAGCCGGAAGAACTCGCGCTTTGAGGTCCTCGTGTTGCAGATAGCCGAGGCCTGTGGTGACAATTCAAGAAGGCGAAGTGAGGAAGAGTAAACCCGGTAAAACAGTATGACCACGAGTCGAATAGGTTTTATAACCTGAAAAAGAAATCGATAAATTTACCTTGGTCCTGTGGATCAATGGTTAAGCGTCGGTCAGAGTGGCTCTAGAACCTAGAGCTTACAATGCCAGGATCTCAGAGAAATCCCGAGGTGAATTCAGAAACATTAATGCGAGTGAATGAATGAGTACAGTATTGTATTATTAAACCAATTGTCCGGACAGGAGAATCGAATACCAAATCGGCGGAACCTGAGTTCTGCTACGTCGAAATTACTCCTGGGAAATTTTAGGTCAGTAATCAGGGTTTCGTGTCATTGGGTTACAAGAAAAGGTATGAGGGTTAGATGAAATGGAAATTATCTATTCGTGCGAAGTATAAACTCCAACCTGGAGCCGTGAACCTTCCGCGTTGAGATACAGAGTGAGTTACTACCTCCTGACACACGTAACGTAGGTGTTTTTAGCAAGATTGAAATCACGGGTTCTCAAACATCATTGATATTGCGCTGTCAAAACTCACCAGAAGCCACGCGAGATTGTAATAATGATGCAAGGAATGTAACAACTGTTGAATTTCATATTCGGTCAGTATTACAAATTTAGTTCCATCCTTAATAACCACTAGTATATACATAGGGTGAATGATTCACAAATAACATATATCCACATTTAATAAGGTACGAGGTCCGAAACTGTATGATAATTACGTTACAATGGTTACTCGAATTTAAAAACCCTAACGTAGGGCCGTATGAACCCATATGTGCATAGGTCGTATTGTTAATATATAACATATGTTCATCACATTATTTCATAATATATCGAGAATTTTATTATAACACATAGGTTGTTATGAATACACATATGTTATGTTATGTAGATAGGGTATTAATTAGTCATATGTTGACCACATTTACACCCACTTCTTATAATGCTATTTGGGTTTAGAAATAGTATTCATCATATATGTATGTGATTAGTTATATATATATACGAGGAAAGAAATTGCTAGAGAAAGTCAAATTAATGATTATATAAAAAGGGTTAAAACATGTACTATGGAAAGAAAAAAAAAATTGTTGAGCAAATTAAAGGGAGATGTTACAAATGGTATCGGAGCCCAAGTTATAAAAACTGGGTTGTTGTATTGTGCTCACTATTGCTGAGGGTTACTGGTATAAATAAGCATTATGGATATTGTCGTTGTAAATTTTACTGATATATAATTATGAGTCTGTGCAATGGTGCTAAAATGGCTGAAGGTGAAGAAATATATGTGGATCTGCGGGATGAGTTTAGTATGCCAGATCCCAATGCTCCGGTTATGGCTATCTTGCATAGGTTCCAGCAATAATTGGCTGAGTTAAAAAGCCAGAATGACAAGTTTTCATCAGCCAGTAAGGAGTAGGAAAAGCTCATTAGAGAGCTAACCTCCCGGAACAGACAAGAAGGCGAAGGTTCCGGCAAGAGAAAGATTGATGAATCTGAGGATGATGAGGCTAGTAGGTATCAGTATAAGCAGAAAAGGGAATTGCAGGGAGAATTCTGGAAGATCAAACCTCCCTCCTATGATGGAGAAAAGGAGGAAGATGCTGAAGCTTGGTTGCTGAACATGATTAAGTATTTCCAAGTCTATGAATATGAGAGAAATCTGAAGGCTAGATTAGCTGTTTACCAGCTACAAGGTAAGGCTACCTTGTGGTGGGAGGAGACAAAAATGGTACATGCCATTGATGAAAACACAGTGACTTGGGAATATTTCCAAGTTAAGTTCAAAAACCGCTATCTAAATGAACGTTACTATGATGATAAAGCCAAGGAATTTCATGAACTTAGACTGGGACAACTCACTATCGATGAGTTTGTCACTAAGTTTACGAATTTTTTGAGATATGTCCCTTATATTAGGGAATAGAAGGCAAAGGTACAAAGGTTTCTGAACTATTTTCCAGTTGTGTACAAAGAGAAAATCGAGTTTGATAATCCAAAAACCATGGACGAGGCAGTAAGAAAGGCAAGATTATGCTACCAGCAGTTTAAAGGAAAAGCTGAACAAGGAAAAGGCTGGTTAAACAAAGGTGAAGTCAAAGGGAGGAAACAAAAACCAGCATATTTGAAAATTTTTGGCAGAGATCATCAGCGAAAGAAATTTAATAAAACCAGAGAAAGTCAATCTGCTCACTCGCAGGTGGCTTCAAAACAAATGTATGGAGACAGTAAGAAAGAGGGAACAGTCAAAATGAAAGAACTCTTGAAATGTTGGGGATGCAGAGAACCCCATATGTTGAGGGACTGTACCCACAGAAATATCCATATGATTATGAGAGAGCGAGAAGCAACCACAGTAAATGACATAGCACGAAGCATACCTACTATCAGTGCAGCCTTGGAGAACCGGCAAGCAGAACATCAAGCTACCATGGTGGAAATGGAGGGTAAGATTGCTGGCCAATCTGTTACTATTTTGATTGATCCAGGTGCCTCTTTAAGCTACATTAGTCCAAAAATTGTAGAAAAATGTAATCTTAAACCTAAAAAATTTCAGCAGTCATGGTTGGTTCAACTGGCCACCGGTACCAAGAGGAAAGTAACACATAAACTTCCCCTAACAGAAATGAAATTAAATGATTTTCAAATAAAATTAAATCTGAATATTCTGCCTTTAGGTTCCTATGACTTGCTGATAGGAATGGACTGGTTGGAAAAGAAGAAAGCCCTGATGAATTGCTAGGATAAGACCCTACATTGTGTGGATGAGGAAGGGAAACATTTTATACTTAAAGGAAAATCAAAGTCCATTTCTGTCAGACAAATATCAGCACTGCAATTAAAATGAACAGCTAGAAAGGGATACCAAGTTTATGCAGTACATGTGGAGGAGATAGAACAAAAAACTGAAGAAAATCTACTAAATGAGTTACCGGTAGTAAGGGAATTTAAGGAAGTTTTTCCATATGAGATTCCTCATCTCCCCCCCAAAAGAGAAATTGACTTTACAATCGATTTGGTGCCGGGAGCAACACCTGTGTCCCGAGCCCCTTATCGAATGAGTCCCCCTGAACTTATGGAACTGAAAATGCAATTACAAGAATTGCTAGATAAAGGGTATATCAGAACAAGTGTGTCTCCTTGGGGAGCACCGGTCCTATTCATGAAGAAGAAAGATGGAACTTTTAGGATGTGCATTGAGTATCGTCAACTGAACAAGTTGACCATTAAGAATAGATACCCTTTACCTAGAATTGATGATCTTTTTGATCAAGTGAGAGGAGCCTCAGTCTTTTCGAAGATTGACTTAAGAACTGGTTATCACCAGCTCAGAATCAAGGAAGAAGACATCAGCAAAACAGCTTTCAGAACCAGGTATGGACACTACGAATTTGTAGTCCTACCTTTTGGTTTGACAAATGCCCCTGCCACATTTATGTTTTTGATGAACAGTGTGCTAAATAAGTACTTGGATAAATTTGTTCTTGTATTCGTAGATGATATTTTAGTCTACTCCAAAAATGAAGAAGAACATAGAGAGCATTTGAGGATAGTATTGCAAACTTTGAAAGAAAACCAGATATATGCCAAGTTCAGTAAATGTGAATTTTATAAAGATAAGGTTCAATACTTGGGCCATATTATTTCTGAACAAGGCCTTGCGGTTGACCCTGAAAAAATAAAGGCTATAAAATAATGGCCTGTACCAACTAATGTTTCAGCAGTAAGATCATTTATGGGGATTGTAGGCTATTATCGCAGATTTGTGGAGAGATTTTCTGCCATAGCACATCCCATCACCTCATTACAAAGAAATGGCGTCAAATTTGAGTGTACCGAAAAATGCCAAAACAGCTTTTATCAATTAAAGCTAAAACTCACTACAGCCCCTATACTGAAGATTGCAGATCTTGATAAAGAATTTGTGGTATGTACAGATGCATGTATTGAGGGGTTGGGAGGAGTCCTCTTGCAGGGGAATTCAATTATTGCATATGAATCTAGGAAACTGAAGATTCATGAACAAAACTATAGTGCCTATGATTTGGAGTTAGCTGCTATTATTCATGCTTTGAAAATGTGGTGACACTATCTTCTTGGAAAAAAATTTACATTGATGACTAATCATATTAGTCTCAAATATTTCTTTTCCCAAACTGATTTGAATTCAAGACAAGCCAGATGGCTGTCTTTTCTAAGTGAATTTGATATGGATATAAAACACATCAGAGGGAAAGAGAATAAAATTGCTGATGCATTGATTAGAAATGCTTGTCAAAATATCAGTAGCATGGGAAGTAGTGCCCAGGTGGAAGTAGAAGAGTTGGTGAGAAAATCAGCAAACCAAGATCCACATTATGAAACACTTTTGGTAAAATTGCAAAAAAAGGAGAGAACTGATTTCACTCAAAACAAAAAAGGGCTGATCTGTTATAAAAACAGATTATAGGTTCGAAATGTGGAGACCTTGAAAAGAGAGATCCTAGATGAATATCACAAATAGCCATATGCCAGACATCCAGGATATTAGAAAATGTTAACAGCTTTGAAAAAGAAGTTGTTATGGCCCGGAATGAAGAAAGATGTAGCAGAATATTTAACTAGATGTATGGAATGTCAACTAGTCAAAGTTGAACATCAACATCCTGCTGGTCTCCTAAACCCTTTGCCGATTTCAGAATGGAAATGGGACACAGTTTCCATGGATTTCATAACAGGATTACCCAAAACTAAATACCAACATGATTCAGTAATGGTAGTAGTAGACACTTTAACAAAAGCTACACATTTTATACCAGTAAAATCTACCTATGGAACATCTCAAGTAGCGAATGTGTTCCTGAAAGAGATAGTAAGACTCCATGGAGTTCTGAAGGTGATTGTTTATGATCGAGATGTTAAATTTATAGCAGCCTTTTGGAAAGGACTATTTAGCGGGATGAGCACTAAGCTAAACTTTAGTACTGCCTATCACCCTCAAACTGATGGACAGACCGAGAGAACTAATCAGATTTTGGAAGATATGCTGCAAATGTATGTGATGGATAGGCCAGCAAAATGGGAAGATTACTTGCATTTAGCTGAATTTGCCTATAATAATAGCTATCAATCCTCCATCAAGATGAGTCCGTTTGAGGCACTGTATGGTAGAAGGTGTCGTACTCCTTTGAGTTGGAGTCAGCCAGAACATAAGTTAATATTGGGACCCGATGCTTTACAGGAAATGGAAAGAATAGTTAAAAAGATACAAAGAAACATCAAGACAGCACAAGATCGCCAGAAAAATTATGCTGATAAGAAAAGGGTACACCAAGAATTCAAAGTGGGAGAACATGTGTATTTGCGTATTAAACCCAAAAAGAGCACTCTTTATGCTGGAAGTTGTGCAAAACTAGCTCCTAGATATTGTGGTCCTTTTGAAGTATTAGAAAGGGTGGGACCAGTGGCTTACAAGCTGGCCTTACCTCCCCATGTTAGAGTTCATGATGTGTTTCATGTTTCGTTATTAAAAAGATATGTGCATGACGCTTCTCACATAGTTGAATGGAATGTTGTACAAGTGGAACCAGAAGGGGAGTTTCTGCCAGAACCGCTTCAAATATTGGAGCGGGAAGAAATTGAATTGAGAAACAGAACTGTAGCAAGAGTAAAGGTGCAGTGGAAGCACTTTACTGCTGAAGAAGCTACCTGGGAAAGAGAAGCTGAAATGATGGAAAGATATCCATTTTTGTTTGAAAAATGAACTTTAGTAGTTGAATAACAACACCGAGGATGGTGTTTATTTTCAGAGGGGGAATATGTAACACCCCCAATTTATGTGCTTGAATTTCAAAGCTAGACAATTAAACTTTAATCCTAAGGGGAGTGGACCCCAAAGGATAAGTATTTTGTGAATGTAATTTAATATTTAAGTTTAGTAAATGAATAAAATGATTTTTTGCATATTGACCACAATGAGATTTTGAGATCACTTGCTAAATCCATGAGGATGGATAAGGAAACTATTCCCCACAATCTTTCAAAAATATCCTTGAAAGGAATTATTTCTAATTTAGATTTTGAGGAGGAATCTAAATTTCCCCAATGATGAGGAAAGTAGTTGGGAAGAGGTGAAAAGCTGGAAAAGCTGAGGAAAAGCATAAAAAAACTTTAAAGAGTCCCTAAAATGGGAAGCCTAGGCAAACATGAAGAAAAGCATCCTGCTATTATGGACGCAGAATTAGAAACATGCTTTGGGGAAACATTAGCTTAAATAAGCTACTTCTAAACAGATCAGTGGTTGGTCTGGAGTGGAGGTGATCTCAGCTCGGGGGTGAGTTCTGGGAGACAGAAGGACTCTAAGGTTGGGAGGTTGGTCTATTGCATGATTGGTATGTATCTGAAAATTCTGAATGTGTTTACTGTATACTGCATGAATTGGCTACATATAAAATTTAATTGATTATTAAATCATAATTTCTACATTTAACAGAATTAGTCATAAGGCATTCACCTTTGTAATTCTGCCTAGTTGTAGAAATTATATCTGTGCTGAAGAATCCACCAGAATCTCTAAACCAAGGTGGTTTAAATCTGGGGATACATAGCTCTTCACAGATGATTTAGTTGAAGCTGCTTCAAACTTAGTAATACATCATTTTGGTTTTGATCCAACTTCAATCTGGTTTTATATGTGAAAAGAAAAGCTCCTGTAAACTAGTTTTACTTTTGAAAAAAAAAAAAAAACTCTTAGTAGGAGGAAAACAACATAACTCTTTTAAGGGACATAGAGCTGTAACATAGAATAGGACTCTGCTATGTCACCAATAATTAAGTAGGTGCAGAATGGAATTTTATTTTATAAATTTCGATGCTATGGATAAAATCTTGTAACTACATTTGGATACATTAGTGGTAATACTATCCGATTTGGCATATACATATCAATACAAAAAGATAATTATAATATATGAAAATGCTAGTCATAAAACTGTATTGTACAGGATAAGAGTATTCGGTTAGTAGGTAATGATAAATGATGAAAAACAACTATGTATTTAACCTGGTCACATTTGCTTAAGGCTATTGGAAATTATGCGTATATCTCAGAAATTTTTAAGCATGAACAGGACCACATCGATCTTAGGTTCTGCTAAATTATTCATATTCCCATAACAGAGAAAAATATTACATGAAACATGATACGAAGTTCTACTGGAAAAGTAATAAAATAAGTCTGTGCGAATAATACATGAATGGAATCGTGGCGAGGAATCAGACATTATAGGGCTATACCCTCCCTTTTGGTTAATATCCTACTATGTCAATAATAGTATTGGAAATTTCAAACACAATTGAAAACTTCCACCTCTTCCTATTCGTAATATTCTTTCGTAGAACTAACAGAAATAGCTCAGTTTATATATTAAACACATATGTATGAACAATATTAACATGGGCTAATATGACCCATGAAAATGTAACTACAACCTTCATATATATATATATATATATATATATATATATATATATATATATATATATATATATATAGAACTGTCATATGTTCATATAAGGAAAACCTGAAGGATTTAAACGAAAAGCCAGAAAATATATATGAAAGTCGCACATAGAAATCAAAGGCAGACTTAATCTACACTAACCTGGTCATAAGAACGTTTATGTATACATACCGAAAAATGAATGCAACGAAACCATATCCTCTTTTAAATGGTTAACATATAAATGATGACAGTCGAGTTAAAATGGTATGGCAACTGTTGAAAACAAAACCAAAACAACCCCTGTGCATAGTCGCACATTAAAACAAACAGTTCGTGTCGCAACCTATTTGATCTACAGTAGGTAGGGCTGTAACCAACCGGAAAAACGTTACACCGAGCCGAATTAATCTATGAGGTGAACTCGAGCCGAGGTAAGAAAAGTGTAAGACGTGAAATCAATGGAATGGAATCATTATTTTGGTGATGGAGGCAGCGTACCTATAAGTGGAGAGAAAACACGGCTTAATAATAAGTAAGGCCGGATATTAACAATAAAAAGAGAAAGAGAAAACCAAATAATGTTATTAAGATAAATCGAAAAATAGACTTGTACAAATAAGGGTAACATTCGTCGAGGTTCTGAAATTAACCCTTGTTCTCCGAGAAATATTGCTTGGGAGGGAGCACTTGACTAAACTCACATATATATATATATATATATATATATATATATATATATATATATATATATATATATATATATATATATATATATATATATATATATATCTATATACCATAGAAACAGAACAAAATTTTATTAATTCTAGGCGCCGAAAGGGAATTTCAATGGGCTGAACGGCATATTAACCAAACTCCATTTGGCAAGGTGAATAGAAATCGAGAGACGCGTTTATAGTAACATTGCCGAGAACTCAACCAAAGAGGATTCAAACTCGGAGAGGAAACGTTAAAGCAATTCTCGGCTGCGAGGATAAAAACAAGAAAAAAAAATGGTAAATACAGATAAAATAAGAGAGAGGGAATCGGTTACCCTTCTCCAGCCGAAATAACTCGCGCCTTGAGGTCCTCGTGTTGCAGACAGCCGAAGGCTGTGGTGAAAATTCGAGAAGGCGAAGTGAGGAAGAGTAAACCAGGTAAAACAGTATGACCACGAATCGAATAGGTTTTATAACCTGAACAAGAAATCGATAAATTTACCTTGGTCCTGTGGATCAATGGTTAAGCGTCGGTCAGAGTGGATCTTGAACCTAGAGCTTACAATGCCAGGATCTCGGAGAAATCCCGAGGCGAATTAAGAAACATTAATGCGAGTGAATGAATGAGTACAGTATTGTATTATTAAACCAATTGTCCGGACAGGAGAATCGAATACCAAATCGGCGGAACCTGATTTCTGCTACGTCGAAATTACTCCTGGGAAATTTGAGGTCAATACTCGGGGTTTCGTGTCATCGGGTTACAAGAAAAGGTATGAGGGTTAGATGAAATGGAAATTATCTATTCGTGCGAAGTATAAACTCCAACTTGGAGCCGTGAACCTTCCGCGTTGAGATACAGAGTGAGTTACTACCTCCTGACACACGTAACGTAGGTTTTTTTAGCAAGATTTAAATGTCACACCTCCCTATCCTCTTTTCCCCATCATAATTTTTTTTTTTTTTTATACACAGTTTCTTTTAACATAATTTTGGTTTCAATCTCAATTGCAAGTTTCGTTACATCAGTTTTGTTACATCACTGTACTATTCTTTTTATCTAATATTCACACTCTCTATTTTATTATTCCCAATACATTAAATCCACCCCTTAATTTCTAATCATAAGGGTCTTGTGGCATATTTCTGAGAACTTCACACTCATCTTGAGCTTCTAATACCCTAAGTGATTATACACTTGGGCTTACACTCACCATTTCATGCTAATTTATAACGATAGGTATGATTGTTGATGCTGAGATATATATATATATATATATATGCGTTGGTTGTCTTATTAGACCATTCCCTATGTATATAGGTATTCACCTATATATCGGACTTGAATTTGTTTTGGTTGTCTTTGTGTATATATATATATATATATATATATATATATATACTCCTATCCCTCTCGTTCTAACGGAGTTATATGGGGCGCTTAACCTTATGCTATAATGCATCATTCATTTAACCAACCTGGTTGGCGACCACCTCGTTTTTATTTTCGATGCTCTTTAATTCGATTTGAGTGTTTCGTACCTGGAAATCGTGGCTCAAATTTACAAGTCACGCCTCGTATCACGCTGAGGTTTTGTATTAATTCTGGTTTGCATTACTTGGGTTCTATGCATTTGTCAAAATCTATCAGCATGATCTTGTGTACATCGCCCTTTTAAATGCTTGTATCAATTCGAGTTTGATTGTACTTCGCATTGATGTTGAACATTAAAAATGAATCATTTTTGGAGTTCTTGTGGAGTTATGCGATTACTGCCTTCCAGCGCTCTGAATTGTGCATCTCTAGCCACGTGTATGGTGGTGATTGTTTGAGGTTAGGGTTTCTAGGCCGTATAAAACTTTCACGTTCAACTTATGACTTCATTTTTGCCTATCTTGTTGAGGGTATTCCTCGCCGAGTCTGCTCCAGTATTCGTTCTATTATTTGGGTTTACTATTATGCCGGAGGAATTGTTATTATGTGTCGCCTTTCACACCTTCTAGAATTCTAGAAGAGCTATGCCGTCGCACCATCCAACTCAGGTAACAATGTGTTTGGATATTGTTCATCAATTTTGACTATCAATTTCTCCTGTCTCTGCGTTTTGATTGCAACCACATTTATATAGGTTCAGACCTGGAGTGTACAATTTGGTTCGATTTCCATTTGTGAGTCATTTATTTTAATACTGTTCGTTCTCGTTCTGGCTTCACTTACAGTGCTTATAGGATGGTGTATATGCATGGTGAGGTTGCCGTAGGGCCGTGTTCACTCTTGCTTCAGCGATTTACCCTACGCGTTAATGATGTGGGCATATCCTCGTGGTTAATTCTCTCACTGAGTTTGGGGAAACTGCCAGACTCCTCCACGAAGGTATTTCTATCTCATTGTCTCTCGGTAACCTAACTTTCATTTTGAATTCTTCTGTTAGTAGACATATCGACTTTTCTCAAGGGTTAATAGCCTGGTAAATTTATTTCCTGTATTGTCTACGTTGCTTCCAGTTCCCAGCCTATTCTGCAAGGTAAATGTAAATGGTTGTTTTCGTTTTGTTTTGTAATTTCACCCTCAGTTCATGATGAAATTAGTATTCTTGATTGATTTCACTTCACGCCCTCTATCTTCTCATTCTTTGCAGGTATGCGACGTCTATCATAACCTCTGCTATCCACAGGCTTATGTGCGTAAAATTCGACTAATTACTTTGCTTCCCTCGTCATCACAGGTTGGTGCCTCGTACAATTTCCTCCGAGGAGATGATAATTTATTTTACCCTCTTTGAATTTCTTATCTCCTACTGGAGAAATTCGATTCTCAGGGTTATAAGTTTGTAATAATTTCTTCATTAGTCTTTGACTAAATTCTCCTACAAGGGAAGAGAATTTAATTATTTCATAGTTTGGAACTGAACTCACAGTTATGTATTTTGACATGGGTACACGAATATATATATGCGGTTCAATTCTTATCTGTTTATAGATGTGAATTTTGAGGAAGGCCTTATGCATAGTAGTGGTAGTTCCTCGTTTATTAACTCTGTAGAGATCGTCTTCAAGTTTGTTTTTCGTAGAATATTTGTTGATTCGTATTTTTATCGTATGGTATGTCCTACCATATTGCTATCGAGGTCTAGAGATTTCTGTTCAGATTTAACATAACTTCTGTGGTTATAATATTAATACCTCTGCATATACCCTATTGTTTTTCGTCAGTATGTTGGATAGGCTCTTCAGTCACCAATTTTTGTTAATGATATTCCAACTAATCCAAGTAATATAATTTGTAAGTATATACTTTTGCATCGGAACTTTATGAAGGGAACTGAGCAATATCGTGTTTTATATATATACATAGAATGTAACTTCTTCTTGTCATAATAACTTAATTAAAATTAATTTATGTACCCCTCTTTTCTTTTTCTTTTTTTAAAAGATATTGTATGTTCTGGAAGGGTATATATATATATGTACAGAAATGTAATGGTCTGAAGTTTATCTCTACTCTGCTACCGAAATAGATCGAATGATAGAATTCACCAATTTTGGTCATGATAATTATGAGTAAAATCTGAGAACTATCTTATAGTAAATCTTAATACTTCCACAGTTATTTATTGTGACTTTTGACTGATAACGTTGGAGAATTGCATCCTGAATGTATTTCTGTTCTACTTTAATGACACAGGGCTGACATAACTAATATACTAACCCTTATGTCTACTTTTGTTCAATTTCAAATTCCAATTCAATAGATTTTACTGTGTACCATTGTTACATGCATATCATGCTAATTTTCACTAAGTATACATGTTAAAATTTATTTACTAAACCAGAAGCAGATTAAAGTTAAATCATTAAATTCTTTTGGGAAATATGTATTCTCAGATTTAAACCGGTTATGGTTTAGAGATTTTGATAAATTCCTTCCCATACCTATGATTCCTACACTGTACAGAAACTGCAAGCTAACTCTGCTGAAGTTTCTGTTAATGTAGAATTAATATTCTAATGTTCAGTCAACTTTATATGTAGCCAATTCATACTATATAAAGTAAAAACACACAAATAAATGTAGAGACATACCACTCATGAAATTGACCAACCTCCCAACCTTAGAGTCCTTTTGTCGTCCACAAATCACACCCGAGCTGAGATCATCTCCTAGGACAGATCAACCTCAATCTGTACAAGAGCAGCTTATTTAAGCTATTGTTCCCCAAAGCATGTTTCTAAGTCTACGTCCAGAATCTCAAGATGCTTTTCTTCTTGTTTGCCTAGGCTTCCCATTTTAGGGATTCCTTAAAGCTTTTTTATGCTTTTCCTCAGCTTTTCCAGCTTTTCACCTCTTCCCAACTACTTTCCTCATCATTGGGGAAATTTAGATTCTTCCTCAAAAATCTAAATTAGAATAATTTCTTTCAAGGATTTTTTGAAAGATTCTGGGGATTAGTTGCCTTATCCATCCTCATGGATTTAGCAAGTGATCTCAAAATCTCATTTTGGTCAATCTGCACACAATCATTTTATTCATTTCCTCAAATCAAATATTTAATTACATTCACCAATTTCTTATCCTTTGGGGTCGACTCCCCTTAGGATTTAAAGTTCAAATGTCTAGCTTTGCAATTCAAACACATAAATTGAGGGTGTTACATATTCCCCCTCTGAAAATAAACACCGTCCTCGGTGTTGTTATTCAACTACTAGAGTTCATTTTTGAAAAAAAAATGGATATCTTTCCATCATTTCAGCTTCTCTTTCCTAGGTAGCTTCTTCAGCAGTAAAGTGCTTCCACTGCACCTTTACTCTTGCCACTATTCTGCTTCTCAATTCAATTTCTTCCCGCTCCAATATTTGAAGCGGTTCTGGCAGAAACTCCCCTTCTGGTTCCACCTGTACAACATTGCAAACAACTATGTGAGAAGCATCCTGCACATATCTTTTTAATAATGAAACATGAAATACATCATGAACTCTAACATGGGGTGGTAAGGCCAGCTTGTAAGCCACTGGTCCCACCCTTTCTAATACTTCAAAAGGACCACAGTATCTAGGGGCCAGTTTTGCACAACTCCCAGCATAAAGGGTGATATTTTTGGGTTTAATACGCAAATACACATGCTCTCCGATTTTAAATTCTCGGTGCACTCTTTTCTTATCAGCATAATTCTTCTGGTGATCTTGTGTAGTCTTGATGTTTCTTTGTATCTGTTTGACAATTCTTTCCATCTCTTGTAAAGCATCTGGTCCCAACATTAGTTTATCTTCTGGCTGACTCCAACCCAAAGGAGTACAACACTTCCTTCCATACAGTGCCTCAAACGGACTCATTTTGATGGAGGATTGGTAGCTGTTATTATAGGAAAATTCAGCTAAATGTGAGTAATCTTCCCACTTTCAGGGTATATCCATCACATACATTCTCAGCATGTCCTCCAAAATTTGATTAGTTCTTTCCATTTGACCATCGGTCTCAGGGTGGTAAGCAACACTAAAATTCAATTTAGTGCCCATACCCCGAAATAGCCCTTTCCAAAAGGTTGATGTAAACTTAGCATCTCTATCAGAAATAATCACCTTCGGAACCCCATCGAGCCTTACTACCTCCTTCAGGAACACGTTCGCTACTTGAGTTGTCCCAAAGGTAGATTTCACTGGTATAAAGTGAGCAGCTTTTGTTAGAGTATCTACTACTACCATTACAGAATCATGCTGGTATTTGGTTTTGGGTAACCCTATTATGAAATCCAGTGAAACTGTGTCCCATTTCCATTCTGCAATCGGTAAAGGGTTTAAAAGTCCAGTAGGATGCTGATGTTCAGCTTTGACTAGTTGACATTCCATAAATCTTCTGCTACATCTCTCTTCATTCCTGGCCATAATAACTTCTTTTTCAGGGCTGCTAACATTTTCTGATATCCTAGATGTCCTGCATGTGGTTGTTTGTGGTACTCATCCAAAATTTCCTATTTTAAGGACTCTACATTGGGAATATACAATCTGTTTTTATAACAGATCAGCCCTTTTTGGTTTTGAGTGAAATCAGTCTTATCCTTTTTCTGCAATTTCACCAGAAGTGTTTCATAATTTGGGTCTTGATTTGCTGCCTTCTTCACCAACTCTTCTACATCGATCTGAGCACTACTTCCAATACTGTTGATATTCTGACAAGAATTTCTGCTTAATGCATCAGCAACTTTATTTTCTTTCCCTCTAATATGTTTTATATCCATATCAAATTCACTTAAAAAGGATAGCCATCTGGCTTGTCCGGCATTCAAATCAGTTTGGGAAAAGAAATATTTGAGAATAATATGATCAGTCATCAAGGTAAAAATTTTTCGAAGAAGATAGTGCCACCACATTTTCAAGGCATGGATAACAGCTGCTAATTCTAAATCATAGGCACTATAATTCTCCTCATGTATCTTCAGTTTCCTAGATTCATAAGCAATAATTGAATTTTCCTGCAAAAGAACTCCTCCCAATCCTTCTCTATAGGCATCCGTACATACCACAAATTCTTTATCAAGATCTGTAATCTTCAGTATAGGGGCGGTAGTAAGTTTCAGTTTTAACTGGTCAAAAATGTTTTGGCATTTTTCAGTCCATTCAAACTTGACACCTTTTCTTTGTAATGATGTGATGGGATGTGCTATAGCAGAAAACCTCTCTACAAATCTGCGATAATAGCCTGTAATCCCCATGAATGATCTCACTGCTGAAACATCAGTTGGTACCGGCCATTCTTTTATAGCCTTTACCTTTTCAGGGTCAACAACAAGGCCTTGCTCAGAAATAATATGACCCAAATATTGGATCTTATCTTTATAAAACTCACATTTGCTAAAATTGGCATATAGCTGATTTTCCTTTAGAGTTTGCAGTACTATCCTGAAGTGTTCTTTATGTTCCTCCTCACTTTTTTGAATAAACTAAGATATCATCTATGAACATAAGGACAAATTTATCCAAGTACTTGTTTAACAAACTGTTCATTAGGCACATAAATGTGGTAGGGGCATTTGTCAAACCAAAAGGTAGGACTATAAATTCGTAGTGACCATACCTGGTTTGGAGGTTGTTTTGCTGATGTCTTCTTCTTTAATTCTCAGCTGGTGATAACCAGTTCTTAAGTCGATTTTCGAAAATACTGAGGCCCCTCTCACTTGATCAAAAAGATCATCAATTCTGGGCAAAGGGTATCTGTTTTTAATGGTCAACTTGTTCAGTTGACGGTAATCAATGCACATCCGAAAAGTTCCATATTTCTTTTTCACGAACAACACCGGTGCTCCCCAACGAGATACACTCAGTTTGATATACCCTTTATCTAACAGTTCTTGCAATTGCATTTTCAATTCCATCAGTTCAGGAGGACTCATTCGATAAGGTGCTCGGGAGACAGGGGTTGCTCCCGGCACCAGATCGATTGAGAAATCAATCTCTCTTTTGGGGGGAAGATGAGGGATTTCCTTTGGGAAAAATTCCTTGAATTCTCTTATTACTGGTACCGCATCCAGTAATTCCTCTTCAGTTTTATGTTCTGTTTCTTCCACATGCACTGCATAAACTTGGTATCCTTTTCTAGCTGTTCATTTTAATTGAAATGCTGAAACCCGTCTTACAGAAATAGGTTTTTGTTTCCCTTTGAGAATAAAAGGTTTCCCTTCCTCATCTAAACAATGAAAAGTCTTATCCCAACAGTTCATTAAGGCTTTCTTCTTTTCCATCCAATCCATTCCTATCAGTATATCATATGACCCTAAGGGAAGAATGTTCAAATTCACTTCTGTTTGAAACTCATTTAATTTGATTTCTGTTCTGGGCAGTTTATGTGTTACTTTTCTCTTAGTTCCAGTCGCTAGCTGTACCAACCATGACTGTTGAAATTTTTCAGGTTTTAAGTTACATTTTTCTACAATCTTGGGACTAATGTAACTCAAAGAAGCACCTGGATCAATCAGAACAGTAACAGATAGGTCAGAAATCTTACCCTCCATTTCCACCATGGTTGCTTGATGTTCTGCTTGCCGATTTTCTAGGGCTGCACTGATAGTTGGTATGTTTCTGGTTATATCATTTACTGTTGTCGCTTCCCGATCTCTCATGAGCATATGAATGTTTCGATGTGGACAGTCCCTCAAAAGATGGGATTCTCCACAGCCCCAACATTTCATAGGTTCTCTCATTTTGACTGTCCCTTCATTTTTACTGTCTCCATCTATTTGTTTGGAAGCTACTTGGGACTGAGCAGTTTGACTTTCTTTGGGTTTATTAAACTTTTTCCGCTGATGGTCTCTGCCAAAATTTTTCAAATAAGTTGGTTTCTGTTTCCTCCCTTTGAACTCATTTTTATTTGCCCAGCTTTTGCCTTGTTCAGATTTTCCTTTGAACTGTTGGTAACATAATCTGGCTTTTCTAACAGCTTCGTCCATTGTTTTTGGGTTGTCAAACTCGATTTTCTCTTTGTATACAGCAGGCAAGCAATTTAGAAATCTTTGAACTTTTTCCTTTTCTTCCCTTATGTAGGGTACATATCTCTTTCCGGAACCTTCGCCTTCTTGGCTGTTCCGCGAAGCTAATTCCCTGATGAGCTTTTCCTGCTCCTCACTGGCTAATGACAATCTATCATTCTGGCTTTTTATCTCAGCCAACTCTTGTTGCAATTCCCACAACATAGCCATCATGGGAGCATTTGGATCTGGTGCGTTATCCTCATCACGCAGATCAACATAAATTTCACCACCTTCTTCCATTTCAGCACCACTGTACACACTCAACACAGATCAGTGAGAATAACAATAAAATAATTTATTTTTTTCAAAGAATTTAATTTATACAGTGAATACACAGCAATAGTGAGCATAATGTCATCAGCCTAGTTTTGTAACGTGATCTCTGATACCATTTTTCACAACTCCCTATCCTCTTTTCCCCATCATATTTTTTTTTTTTTATATACACAGTTTCTTTTCACATAATTTTGGTTTCAATCTCAATTGCAAGTTTCGTTACATCAGTTTCGTTACATCACTGTACTATTATTTTTATCTAATATTCACAATCTCTATTTTATTATTCCCAATACATTAAATCCACCCCTTAATTTCTAATCATAAGGGTCTTGTGGCATATTTATGAGAGCTTCACACTCATCTTGAGCTTCTAATACCCTAAGTGATTATACACTTGGGCTTACACTCACCATTTCATGCTAATTTATAATTATAGGTATGATTGTTGACGCTGATATATATATATATATATATATATATATATATATATATATATATATATATATATATATATGCGTTGGTTGTCTTATTAGACCATTCCCTATGTATATAGGTATTCACCTATATATCGGACTTGAATTTTTTTTGGTTGTTTTTACGTATATATATATATATATATATATATATATATACTCCTATCCCTCTCGTTCTAATGGAGTTATATGGGGTGCTTAACCTTATGCTATAATGCATCATTCATTTAACCAACCTGGTTGGCGACCGCCTCGTTTTTATTTTCGATGCTCTTTAATTTGATTTGAGTGTTTCGTACCTGGAAATCGTAGCTCAAATTTACAAGTCACACCTCGTAGCACGCCGAGGTTTTGTATTAATTCCGGTTTGCATTACTTGGGTTCTATGCATTTGTCCAAATCTGTCAGCATGATCTTGCGTACATCGCCCTTTTAAATGCTTGTATCAATTCGAGTTTGATTTTACGCCGCATTGATGTTGAACATTAAAACTGAATCTTTTTTGGAGTTCTTGTGGAGTTATGCGATTACTGCCTTCCAGCGCTCCGAATTGGGCATCTCCAGCCACGTGTATGGTGGTGATTGTTTGAGGTTAGGGTTTCCAGGCCGTATAAAACTTTCACGTTCAACTTATGACTTCATTTTTGCCTATCTTGTTAAGGGATTTCCTCGCCGAGTTTGCTCCAGTATTCGTTCTGTTATTTGGGTTTACTATTATGCCGGAGGAATTATTATTATGTGTCGCCTTTCACACCTTCTGGAATTCTAGAAGAGCTATACCGTCACACCATCCAACTCATGTAACAATGTGTTTGGATATTGTTCATCAATTTCGACTATCAATTTCTCCTGTCTCTGCTTTTTGATTGCAACCGCATTTATATAGGTTCAGACCTGGAGTTTACAATTTGGTTCGATTGCCATTTGTGAGTCATTTATTTTAATATTGTTCACTCTCGTTCTGGCTTCACTTACAGTGCTTATAGGATCGTGTATATGCATGGTGATGTTGCCGTAGGGCCACGTTCACTCTTGCTTCAGCGATTTACCCTACGCATTAATGATGTGGGCATATCCTCGTGGTTAATTCTCTCAATGAGTTTGGGAAAACTGCCACACTCTTCCGCGAAGGTATTTCTATCTCATTGTCTCTCGGTAACCAAAATTTCATTTTGACTTCTTCTGTTAGTAGACATATCGAATTTTCTCAAGGGTTAATAGCCTGGCAAATTTATTTCTTGCAGTGTCTACGTTGCTTCCAGTTCCCATCCTATTCTGCAAGGTAAATGTAAATGGTTGTTTTCGTTTTGTTTTTTAATTTCACCCTCAGTCCATGATGAAATTAGTATTCTTGATTGATTTCACTTCACGCCCTCTATCTTCTCATTCTTTGCAGGTATGCGATGTCTATCATAACCTCTGCTATCCACAGGCTTCTGTGCGTAAAATTCGACTAATTACTTTGCTTCCCTCGTCATCACAGGTTGGTGCCTCGTACAATTTCCAACGAGGAGAGGATAATTTATTTTACCCTCTTTGAATTTCTTATCTCCTACTGGAGAAATTCGATTCTCAGGGTTATAAGTTTGTAATAATTTCTTCATTAGTCTTTGACTGACTTCTCCTACAAGGGAAGGGAATTTAATTATTTCATAGTTTGGAACCGAACTCACAGTTATGTATTTTGATATGGGTACACGTATATATATATGTGGTTCAGTTCTTATCTGTTTATAGATGTGAATTTCGATGAAGGCCTTATGCATAGTAGTGGTGGTTCCTCATTTATTAACTCTGTAGAGCTCGTCTTCAAGTTTGTTTTTCGTAGAATATTTGTTGATTCATATTTTTATCGTATGGTATGTCCTACCATACTGCTATCGAGGTCTAGAGATTTTTGTTCAGATTTAACATACTTCTGTGGTTATAAATTTAATACCTCTGCATGTACCCTATTTTTTTTCGTCAGTATGTTGGATAGGCTCTTCAGTCACCGATTTCTGTTAATGATATTCCAACTAATCCAAGTAATATAATTTGTAAGTATATACTTTTGCATCGGAACTTTATGAAGGGAACTGAGCACTATCATGTTTTATATATATACATGGAATGTAACTTCTTCTTCTCATAATAAATTAATTAAAATTAATTTATGTACCCCTCTTTTCTTTTTCTTTTTTTAAAAGATATTGTATGTTCTGGCAGGGTATATATATATATGTACAGAAATGTAATGGTCTGAAGTTTATCTCTACTCTGCTACCGAAATAGATGGAATGATAGAATTCACCAATTTTGGTCATGATAATTATGAGTAAAATCTGAGAACTATCTTATAGTAAATCTTAATACTTCCACAGTTATTTATTATGACTTTTGACTGATAACGTTGGAGAATTGCATCCTGAATGTATTTCTGTTCTACTTTAATGACACAGGGCTGACATAACTAATATACTAACCCTTATGTCTACTTTTGTTCAATTTCAAATTCCAATTCAATAGATTTTACTGTGTACCATTGTTACATGCATATCATGCTAATTTTCACTAAGTATACATGTTAAAATTTATTTACTAAACCAGAAGCAGATTAAAGTTAAATCATTAAATTCTTTTGGGAAATATGTATTCTCAGATTTAAACCAGTTATGGTTTAGATATTCTGATGAATTCCTTCCCGTACCTATGATTCCTACACTATACAGAAATTGCAACCTAACTCTGCTGAAGTTTCTGTTAATGTAGAATTAATATTCTAATATACAGTTAACTTTTATATGTATCCAATTCATACTATATAAAGTAATCACACCAATAAATGTAGAGACATACCACTCATGCAATTGACCAACCTCCCAACCTTAGAGTCCTTCTGTCTCCCATAACTCACCCCCGAGCTAAGATCCTCTCCTATATCAGATCAACCTCTAATCTGTACAAGAGCAGCTTATTTAAGCTATTGTTCCCCAAAGCATGTTTCTAATTCTATGTCCAGAATCTCAGGATGCTTTTCTTCCTGTTTGCCTAGGCTTCCAATTTTAGGGATTCTTTAAAGCTGTGTTATGCTTTTCCTTAGCTTTTCCACCTTTTTACCTCTTCCCAACTACTTTCCTCATCATTGGGGAAATTCAGATTCTTCCTCAAAAATCTAAATTAGAATAATTTCTTTCAAGGATTTTTGAAAGATTCTGGGGATTAGTTGCCTTATCCATCCCTAATGGATTTAGCAAGTAATCTCATAAATCACATTTTGGTCAAAATGCACACAATCATTTTATTCATTTCCTCAAATCAAATATTTAATTAAATTCACAATTTTCTTATCCTTTGGGGTCTACTCCCCTTAGGATTTAAAGTTCAATTGTCTAGCTTTGAAATTCAAACACATAAATTGGGGGTGTTACATATTCCCCCTCTGAAAATAAACACCGTCCTCGGTGTTCTTATTCAACTACTAGAGTTCATTTTTCAAACAAAAATGGATATCTTTCCATCATTTCAGTTTCTCTTTCCCAGGTAGCTTCTTCAGCAGTAAAGTGCTTCCACTGCACCTTTAATCTTGCCACCGTTCTGCTTCTCAATTCAATTTCATCCCGCTCCAATATTTGAAGTGGTTCTGGCAGAAACTCCCCTTCTGGTTCCACCTGTACAACATTCCAATCAACTATGTGAGAAGCATCATGCACATATCTTTTTAATAATGAAACATGAAATACATCATGAACTCTAACATGGGGTGGTAAGGCCAGCTTGTAAGCCACTGGTCCCCCCCTTTCTAATACTTCAAAAGGACCACAGTATCTAGGGGCCAGTTTTGCACAACTTCCCGCATAAAGGGTGCTCTTTTTGGGTTTAATACGCAAATACACATGCTCCCCCACTTTAAATTCTCGGTGCACTCTTTTCTTATCAGCATAATTCTTCTAACGATCTTGTGCTATCTTGATGTTTCTTTGTATCTGTTTCACAATTCTTTCCATCTCTTATAAAGCATCGGGTCCCAACATTAGTTTATCTTCTGGCTGACTCCAGCTCAAAGGAGTACGACACTTCTGTCCATACAGTGCTTCAAACAGACTCATTTTGATAAAGGATTGGTAGCTGTTATTATAGGAAAATTCAGCTAAATGCAATTAATCTTCCCACTTTGAAGGTCTATCCATCACATACATTCTCATCATGTCCTCCAAAATTTGATTAGTTCTTTCCGTTTGGCCATCAGTCTGAGGGTGGTAAGCAGTACTAAAATTCAATTTAGTGCCCATGCCTCCAAATAGCCCTTTCCAAAAGGCTGCTATAAACTTAGCATCTCTATCAGAAACAATCACCTTCGGAACCCTGTTGAGCCTTATTATCTCCTTTAGGAACACATTTTCTACTTGAGCTGTCCCAAAGGTAGATTTCACTGGTATAAAGTGAGCAGCTTTGGTTAGAGTGTCTACTACTACCATTACAAAATCATGCTAGTATTTGGTTTTGGGTAACCCTATTATGAAATCCATGGAAATTGTGTCCCATTTCCATTCTGAAATCGGTAAAGGGTTTAAAAGGCCAGCAGGATGCTGATGTTCAACTTTGACTAGTTGACATTCCATGCATTTACTTAAATATTCTGCTACATCTCTCTTCATTCCTGGCCAGAATAACTTCTTTTTCAGGGCTGTTAACATTTTCTGATATCCTGGATGTCCTACATATGGTTGTTTGTGGTACTTATCCAAAATTTCCCTTTTTAAGGACTCTACATTGGGAATATACAATTTGTTTTTATAGCAAATCAGCACTTTTTGGTTTTGAGTGAAATCAGTTTTCTCCTTTTTCTGTAATTTCACTAGAAGTGTTTCATAATTTGGGTCTTGGTTTGCTACCTTATTCACCAAATATTCTACATCAATCTGAGCACTACTTCCAATGCTATGAATATTCTGACAAGCATTTCTGCTCAATGAATCAGCAACTTTATTTTCTTTCCCTCTAATATGTTTTATATCCATATCAAATTCACTTAAAAAAGATATCCATCTGGCTTGTCTGGCATTCAAATCGGTTTGGGAAAAGAAATATTTGAGACTAATATGATCAGTCATCAATGTAAACTTTTTCCCAAGAAGATAGTGCCGCCACATTTTCAAAGCATGGATAACAACTACTAATTCTAAATCATAGGTACTATAATTCTGTTCATGTATTTTCAGTTTCCTAGATTCATAGGCAATAACTGAATTTTCCTGCAAAAGAAATCCTCCCAATCCTTCTCTACAGGCATCCGTACATACCACAAATTCTTTGTCAGGATCTGCAATCTTCAGTATAGGGGCTGTAGTAAGTTTCAGTTTTAACTGGTCAAAACTGTTTTGGCATTTTTCAGTCCATTCAAACTTGACACCTTTTCTTTGTAATGACGTGATGGGATGTGCTATAGCAGAAAACCTCTCTACAAATCTGCGATAATAGCCTGCAATCCCCATGAATGATCTCACTGCTGAAACATCAGTTGGTACCGGCCATTCTTTTATAGCCTTTATCTTTTCAGGGTCAACAGCAAGGCCTTGTTCAGAAATAATATGACCCAAATATTGGATCTTATCTTTATAAAACTCACATTTGCTAAACTTGGCATATAGCTGATTTTCCTTTAGAGTTTACAATACTATCCTCAAGTGTTCTTTATGTTCCTCCTCACTTTTTGAATAAACTAAGATATCATCTATGAACACAAGGACAAATTTATCCAAGTACTTGTTTAACACACTGTTCATTAGGCACATAAATGTGGCAGGGGCGTTTGTCAAACCAAAAGGTAGGACTATAAATTCGTAGTGACCATACCTGGTTCGAAAGGTTGTTTTGCTGATGTCTTCTTCTTTAATTCTCAGCTGGTGATAACCAGTTCTTAAGTCGATTTTCGAAAATACTGAGGCCCCTCTCACTTGATCAAAAAGATCAAGAATTTTGGGCAAAGGGTATCTGTTTTTAATGGTCAACTTGTTCAGTTGACGGTAATCAATGCACATCCGAAAAGTTCCATCTTTATTTTTCACGAACAGCACCGGTGCTCCCCAAGGAGATACACTCGGTCTGATATACCCTTTATCTAACAGTTCTTGCAATTGCATTTTCAGTTCCATCAGTTCAAGAGGACTCATTCGATAAGGCGCTTGGGAGACAGGTGTTGCTCCCTGCACCAGATCGATTGAGAAATCAATCTCTCTTTTGGGGGAAGATGAGGGATTTCCTTTGGGAAAACTTCCTTGAATTCTCTTATTACTGGTATCACATCCAATAATTCCTCTTCAGTTTTCTATTCAGTTTCTTCCACATGCACTACATAAACTTGGTATCCTTTTCTAGCTGTTTTTTTTAATTGCAATGCTGAAATCTGTCTTACAGAAATAGGTTTTTGTTTCCCTTTGAGAATAAAAGGTTTCCCTTCCTCATCTACACAATGCAAAGTCTTATCCCAGCAGTTCATCAAGGCTTTCTTCTTTTCCAGCCAGTCCATTCCTATCAGTAGATCATATGACCCTAAGGGCAGAATGTTCAAATTCACTTCCGTTTGAAACTCATTTAATTGGATTACTGTTCTGGGAAGTTTATGTTTTACCTTTCTCTTAGTTCCAGTGGCCAGCTGTACCAACCATGACTGTTGAAATTTTTCAGTTTTTAAGTTACATTTTTCTACAATCTTTGGACTAATGTAACTCAAAGAAGCACTTGGATCAATCAGAACAGTAACAGATAGGTCAGAAATCTTACCCTCCATTTCCACCATGGTTGCTTGATGTTCTGCTTGCCGATTCTCCAAGGCTGCACTAATAGTTGGTATATTTCTGGCTATATCATTTAATTTTGTCGCTTCTCGATCTCTCATGATCATATGAATGTTTCGATGAGGACCGTCTCTCAAAAGATGGGGTTCTCCACAGTCCCAACATTTCAGGGGTTCTCTCATTTTGATTGTCCCTTCCTTTTTACTATCTCCTTCTATTTGTTTGGAAGCTACTTGGGACTGAGCAGTTTGACTTTCTTTGGGTTTATTAAACTTTTTCCGCTGATGATCTCTGCCAAAATTTTTCAAATAGGCTGGTTTCTGTTTCTTCCCTTCAAATTCACTCTTATTTACCCAGCCTTTCCCATGTTCAGTTTTTCTTTTGAACTGTTGGTAGCACAATCTAGCTTTTCTGACAGCTTCGTCCATTGTTTTTGGGTTGTCAAACTCAATTTTCTCTTTGTATACAATAGGCAAACAATTCAGAAACCTTTGTACTTTTGCCTTTTCTTCCCTTATGTAGGGTACATATCTCAGCAGATTTGTAAACTTAGTAACAAACTCATCAATAGTGAGTTGTCCCAGTCTAAGTTCATGGAATTCTTTTGCTTTGTCATCATAGTAACGCTCATTCAAGTAGCGATTTTTGAACTTAACCTGGAAATCTTCCCAAGTAACTGTCTTTTCATCAATGGCATGGACCATTTTCGTCTCCTCCCACCACAAGGTAGCTTTACCTTGTAACTAGTAAAAAACTAATCTGGCCTTCAGATTGCTTTCATATTCATAAACCTGGAAATACTTGATCATGTTCAATAACCAAGCTTCCGCATTTTCCTCCTTCTCCCCATCATAGGAGGGAGGCTTGATTTTTCGGAACTCCCCCTGTAATTCCTTTTTCTGTTTGTATTGATGCCTTACTGCATCCTCATCTTCAGACTCATCAGTTTTCCTCTTTTCGGAACCTTCGACTTCCTGGCTGTTCCGCGAAGTTAATTCCCTGATGAGCTTTTCCTGCTCCTCACTAGCTAATGACAATCTGTCATTCTTTCTTTTTATCTCACCCAACTCTTGTTGTAATTCCCGCAACATAGCCATCACGGGCGCATTTGGATCTGGTGCATTATCCTCATCATGCAGATCAACATAAATTTCGCCACCTTCTTCCATTTCAGCACCACTGTACACACTCAACACAGATCAGTGAGAATAACAATAAAATAAAACTTTTTTTTTCACAGAATTTAATTTATACAGTGAATACACATCAATAGTGAGCACAATGTCACCAGCCCATTTTTTGTAACGTGGGCTCTGATACCATTTTTCACACCTCCCTATCCTCTTTTTCCCATCATAATTTTTTTTTTTTATATACACAGTTCCTTTTCACATAATTCTGGTGTCAATCTTAATTGCAAGTTTCGTTACTTCAGTTTCGTTACATCACTGTACTATTCTTTTTATCTAAATTTTCATACTCTCTATTTTATTATTCCCCATACATTAAATCCGCCCCTTAATTTCTAATCATAAGGGTCTTGTGGCGTATTTCTGAGAGTTTCACACTCATCTTGAGCTTATAATAACCTAAGTGATTATACACTTGGGCTTACACTCACACCCACCATTTCATGCTAATTTATAATGATAGGTATGATTGTTTTTGCTGAGATATATATATATGTGTTGTTTGTATTCTTAGACCATTCCATATGTATATAGGTATTCACCTATATATCAGACTTGAATTTGTTTTGGTTGTTTTTACGTATATATATATATATATATATATATATATATATATATATATATACTCCTATCCCTCTCGTTCTAACGGAGTTATATGGGGTGCTTAACCTTATGCTATAATGCATCATTCATTTAACCAACCTGGTTGGCGACCACCTCGTTTTTATTTTCGATGCTCTTTAATTCGATTTGAGTGTTTCGTACTTGGAAATCGTGGCTCAAATTTACAAGTCACGCCTCGTAGCACGCTGAGGTTTTGTATTAATTTCGGTTTGCATTACTTGGGTTCTATGAGTTTGTCTGAATCTGTCAGCATGATCTTGCGTACATCGCCCTTTTAAATGCTTGTATCAATTCGAGTTTGATTGTACGCCGCATTGATGTTGAACATTAAAACTGAATCACTTTTGGAGTTCTTGTGGAGTTATGCGATTACTGCCTTCTAGCGCTCCGAATTGGGCATCTCCAGCCACGTGTATGGTGGTGATTGTTTGAGGTTAGGGTTTCCAGGCCGTATAAAAATTTCACATTCAACTTATGACTTCATTTTTGCCTATCTTGTTGAGGGTTTTCCTCGTCGAGTTTGCTCCAGTATTCGTTCTGTTATCTGGGCTTACTACTATGCCGGAGGAATTATTATTATGTGTCGCCTTTCACACCTTCTGGAATTCTGGAAGAGCTATGCCGTCGCACCATCCAACTCAGGTAACAATTTGTTTGGATATTGTTCATCAATTTCGACTATCAATTTCTCCTGTCTCTGCGTATGGATTGCAACCGCATTTATATAGGTTCAGACCTGGAGTTTAAAATTTGGTTCAATTTCCATTTGTGAATCATTTATTTTAATATTGTTCGCTCTCGTTCTGGCTTCACTTACAGTGCTTATAGGATGGTGTATATGCATGGTGAGGTTGCTGTAGGGCCGCGTTCACTCTTGCTTTAGCGATTTACCCTACGCGTTAATGATGTGGGCATATCCTCGTGGTTAATTCTCTCACTGAGTTTGGGGAAACTGCCAGACTCTTCCGCGAAGGTATTTCTATCTCATTGTCTCTCGGTAACCTAACTTTCATTTTGAATTCTTCTGTTAGTAGACATATCGAATTTTCTCAAGGGTTAATAGCGTGGCGAATTTATTTCTTGCAGTCTCTACGTTGCTTCCAGTTCCCAACCTATTCTGCAAGGTAAATGTAAATGGTTGTTTTCGTTTTTTTTTTTTTTTAATTTCACCCTTAGTCCATGATGAAATTAGTATTCTTGATTGATTTCACTTCACGCCCTCTATCTTCTCATTCTTTGCAGGTATGCGACGTCTATCATAACCTCTGCTATCCACAGGCTTCTGTGCGTAAAATTCGACTAATTACTTTGCTTCCCTCGTCATCACAGGTTGGTGCCTCGTACAATTTCCTCCGAGGAGATGATAATTTATTTTACCCTCTTTGAATTTCTTATCTCCTACTGGAGAAATTCGATTCTCAGGGTTATAAGTTTGTAATAATTTCTTCATTAGTCTTTGACTGACTTCTCCTACAAGGGAAGAGAATTTAATTATTTCATAGTTTGGAACCGAACTCACAGTTATGTATTTTGATATGGGTACACATATATATATATGCGGTTCAGTTCTTATCTGTTTATAGATGTGAATTTCGACGAAGGCCTTATGCATAGTAGTTGTAGTTCCTCATTTATTAACTCTGTAGAGCTCCTCTTCAAGTTTGTTTTTCGTACAATATTTGTTGATTCATATTTTTATCGTATGGTATGTCCTACCATATTGCTATCGAGGTCTAGAGATTTATGTTCAGATTTAATATAACTTCTGTGGTTATAAATTTAATACCTCTGCATATACCCTATTTTTTTTCGTCATTATGTTGGATAGGCTCTTCAGTCACCGATTTCTGTTAATGATATTCCAACTAATCCAAGTAATATAATTTGTAAGTATATACTTTTGCATCAGAACTTTATGAAGGGAACTGAGCACTATCATGTTTTATATATATACATAGAATGTAACTTCTTCTTCTCATAATAACTTAATTAAAATTAATTTATGTACCCCTCTTTTCTTTTTCTTTTTTTAAAAGATATTGTATGTTCTGGCAGGGTATATATATATATATGTACAGAAATGTAATGGTCTGAAGTTTATCTCTACTCTGCTACCGAAATAGATGGAATGATAGAATTCACCAATTTTGGTCATGATAATTATGAGTAAAATATGAGAACTATCTTATAGTAAATCTTAATACTTCCACAGTTATTTATTATGACTTTTGACTGATAACGTTGGAGAATTGCATCCTGAATGTATTTTTGTTCTACTTTAATGACACAGGGCTGACATAACTAATATACTAACCCTTATGTCTACTTTTGTTCAATTTCAAATTCCAATTCAATAGATTTTACTGTGTACCATTGTTACATGCATATCATGCTAATTTTCACTAAGTATACATGTTAAAATTTATTTACTAAACCAGAAGCAGATTAATGTTAAATCATTAAATTCTTTTGGGAAATATGTATTCTCAGATTTAAACCGGTTATGGTTTAGAGATTCTGATGAATTCCTTCCCATACCTATGATTCCTACACTGTACAGAAATTGCAAGCTAACTCTGCTAAAGTTTTTGTTAATGTAGAATTAATATTCTAATGTTCAGTCAACTTTATATGTAGCCAATTCATACTATATAAAGTAAAAACACACAAATAAATGTAGTGGCATACCACTCATGCAATTGACAAACCTCCCAACCTTAGAGTCCTTTTGTCTTCCAGAACTCACCCCCGAGATGAGATCATCTCCTAGGACAGATCAACCTCAATCTGTACAAGAGCAGCTTATTTAAGCTATTGTTCCCCAAAGCATGTTTCTAATTCCGCGTCCAGAATCTCAGGATGCTTTTCTTCCTGTTTGCATAGGCTTCCCATTTTAGGGATTCCTTAAAGCTGTTTTATGCTTTTCCTCAGCTTTTCCAGCTTTTCACCTCTTCCCAACTACTTTGCTCCTCATTGGGGAAATTTAGATTCTTCCTCAAAAATCTAAATTAGAATAATTTCTTTCAAGGATTTTTTAAAGATTTTGGGGATTAGTTTCCTTATCCATCCTCATGGATTTAGCAAGTAATCTCATAAATCACATTTTGGTCAATCTGCACACAATCATTTTATTCATTTCCTCAAATCAAATATTTAATTAAATTGACAAATTTCTTATCCTTTGGGGTCCACTCCCCTTAGGATTTAAAGTTCAATTGTCTAGCTTTGAAATTCAAACACATAAATTGGGGGTGTTAGATATTCCCCCTTTGAAAATAAACACCGTCCTCGGTGTTGTTATTCAACTACTAGAGTTCATTTTTCAAACAAAAATGGATATCTTTCCATCATTTCAGTTTCTCTTTCCTAGGTAGCTTCTTCAGCAGTAAAGTGCTTCCACTACACCTTTACTCTTGCTACTTTTCTGGTTCTCAATTCCATTCCTTCCCGCTCCAATATTTGAGGCGGTTCTGGCAGAAACTCCCCTTCTGGTTCCACCTGTACAACATTCCAATCAACTATGTGAGAAGCATCATGCACATATCTTTTTAATAATGAAACATGAAATACATCATGAACTCTAACATGGGGTGGTAAGGCCAGCTTGTAAGCCACTGGTCCCCCCCTTTCTAATACTTCAAAAGGACCACAGTATCTAGGGGCAAGTTTTGCACAACTTCCCACATAAATGGTGCTCTTTTTGGGTTTAACACGCAAATACACATGCTCCCCCACTTTAAATTCTCGGTGCACTCTTTTCTTATCTGCATAATTCTTCTAACGATCTTGTGCTGTCTTGATGTTTCTTTGTATCTGTTTGACAATTCTTTCCATCTCTTGTAAAGCATCGGGTCCCAACATTAGTTTATCTTCTGGCTGACTCCAGCTCAAAGGAGTACGACACTTCCGTCCATACAGTGCGTCAAACGGACTCATTTTGATGGAGGATTGGTAGCTGTTGTTATAGGAAAATTCAGCTAAATGCAATTAATCTTCCCACTTTGAAGGTCTATCCATCACATACATTCTCATCATGTCCTCCAAAATTTGATTAGTTCTTTCCGTTTGGCCATCAGTCTGAGGGTGGTAAGCAGTACTAAAATTCAATTTAGTGCCCATGCTTCCAAATAGCCCTTTCCAAAAGGCTGCTGTAAACTTAGCATCTCTATCAAAAACAATCACCTTCGGAACACCATGGAGCCTTACTATCTCCTTTAGGAACACATTTGCTACTTGAGCTGTCCCAAAGGTAGATTTCACTGGTATAAAGTGAGCAGCTTTGGTTAGAGTGTCTACTACTACCATTACAGAATCATGCTAGTATTTGGTTTTGGGTAACCCTATTATGAAATCCATGGAAATTGTGTCTCATTTCCATTCTGAAATCGGTAAAGGGTTTAAAAGGCCAGCAGGATGTTGATGTTCAACTTTGACTAGTTGACATTCCATGCATTTACTTAAATATTCTGCTACATCTCTCTTCATTCCTGGCCAGAATAACTTCTTTTTCAGGGCTGTTAACATTTTCTGATATCCTGGATGTCCTACATATGGTTGTTTGTGGTACTCATCCAAAATTTCCCTTTTTAAGGACTCTACATTGGGAATATACAATATGTTTTTATAGCAAATCAACACTTTTTGGTTTTGAGTGAAATCAGTTTTCTCCTTTTTCTGTAATTTCACTAGAAGTGTTTCATAATTGGGGTCTTGGTTTGCTACCTTATTCACCAAATATTCTACATCAATCTGAGCACTACTTCCAATGCTATGAATATTCTGACAAGCATTTCTGCTCAATGCATCAGTAACTTTATTTTCTTTCCCTCTAATATGTTTTATATCCATATCAAATTCACTTAAAAAATATAGCCATCTGGCTTGTCTGGCATTCAAATCGGTTTGGGAAAAGAAATATTTGAGACTAATATGATCAGTAATCAATGTAAACTTTTTCCCAAGAAGATAGTGCCGCCACATTTTCAAAGCATGGATAACAGCTGCTAATTCTAAATCATAGGTAGTATAATTTTGTTCATGTATTTTCAGTTTCCTAGATTCATAGGCAATAACTGAATTTTCCTGCAAAAGAACTCCTCCCAATCCTTCTCTACAGGCATCTGTACATACCACAAATTCTTTGTCAGGATCTGCAATCTTCAGTATAGGGGATGTAGTAAGTTTCAGTTTTAACTGGTCAAAACTGTTTTGGCATTTTTCAGTCCATTCAAACTTGACACCTTTTCTTTGTAATGACGTGATGGGATGTGCTATAGTAGAAAACCTCTCTACAAATCTGCGATAATAGCCTGCAATCCCCACGAATGACCTCACTGCTGAAACATCAGTTGGTACTGGCCATTCTTTTGTAGCCTTTATCTTTTCAGGGTCAACATCAAGGCCTTGCTGAGAAATAATATGACCCAAATATTGGATCTTATCTTTATAAAACTCACATTTGCTAAAATTGGCATATAGCTGATTTTCCTTTAGAGTTTGCAGTACTATCCTCAAGTGTTCTTTATGTTCCTCCTCACTTTTTTGAATAAACTAAGATATCATCTATGAACACAAGGACAAATTTATCCAAGTACTTGTTTAACACACTGTTCATTATGCACATAAATGTGGCAGGGGCATTTGTCAAACCAAAAGGTAGGACTATAAATTCGTAGTGACCATACCTGGTTCGAAAGGTTGTTTTGCTGATGTATTCTTCTTTAATTCTCAGCTGGTGATAACCAGTTCTTAAGTCGATTTTCGAAAATACTGAGGCCCCTCTCACTTGATCAAAAAGATCAGCAATTCTTGGCAAAGGGTATCTGTTTTTAATGGTCAAATTGTTCAGTTGACGGTAATCAATGCACATCCGAAAAGTTCCATATTTCTTTTTCACGAACAGCACTGGTGCTCCCCAAGGAGATACACTCGGTTTGATATACCCTTTATCTAACAGTTCTTGCAATTGCATTTTCAATTCCATCAGTTCAGGAGGACTCATTCGATAAGGCACTCGGGAGACAGGGGTTGCTCCCGGCACCAGATCGATTGAGAAATCAATCTCTCTTTTGGGGGGAAGATGAGGGATTTCCTTTGGGAAAACTTCCTTGAATTCTCTTATTACTGGTACCGCATCCAGTAATTCCTCTTTAGTTTTATGTTCTGTTTCTTCCACATGCACTGCATAAACTTGGTATCCTTTTCTAGCTGTTCTTTTAATTGCAATGCTGAAATATGTCTTACAGAAATAGGTTTTTGTTTCCATTTGAGAATAAAAGGTTTCCCTTCATCATCTACACAATGCAAAGTCTTATCCCAACAGTTCATTAAGGCTTTCTTCTTTTCCAGCCAATCCATTCCTATCAGTATATCATATGACCCTAAGGGAAGAATGTTCAAATTCACTTCTGTTTGAAACTCATTTAATTTGATTTCTGTTCTGGGCAGTTTATGTGTTACTTTTCTCTTAGTTCCAGTGGCCAGCTGTACCAACCATGACTGTTGAAATTTTTCAGGTTTTAAGTTACATTTTTCTACAGTCTTGGGACTAATGTAACTCAAAGAAGCACCTGGATCAATCAGAACAGTAACAGATAGGTCAGAAATCTTAACCTCCATTTCCACCATGGTTGCTTGATGTTCTGCTTTCCGATTTTCTAGGGCTGGACTGATAGTTGGTATGTTACTGGCTATATCATTTACTGTGGTCGCTTCCCGATCTCTCATGAGCATATGAATGTTTCGATGCGGACAGTCCCTCAAAAGATGGGATTCTCCATAGCCCCAACATTTCATAGGTTCTCTCATTTTGACTGTCCCTTCCATTTTACTGTCTCCATATATTTGTTTGGAAGCTACTTGGGACTGAGCAGTTTGACTTTCTTTGGGTTTATTAAACTTTTTCCGTTGATGGTCTCTGCCAAAATTTTTCAAATAAGCTGGTTTCTGTTTCCTCCCTTTGAACTCATTTTTATTTGCCCAGCTTTTCCCTTGTTTAGATTTTCCTTTGAACTGTTGGTAACATAATCTGGCTTTTCTAACAGCTTCGTCCATTGTTTTTGGGTTGTCAAACTCGATTTTCTCTTTGTATACAACAGGCAAGCAATTTAGAAATCTTTGAACTTTTGCCTTTTCTTCCCTTATGTAGGGTACATATCTCAACAGATTTGTAAACTTAGTAACAAATTCATCAATAGTGAGCTGTCCCAGTCTAAGTTCATGGAATTATTTTGCTTTGTCATCATAGTAATGCTCATTCAAGTAGCGATTTTTGAACTTAACCTGGAAATCTTCCCAAGTACTGTCTTTTCATCAATGGCATGGACCATTTTCGTCTCCTCCCACCACAAGGTAGCTTTACCTTGTAACTGGTAAACAGCTAATCTGGCCTTCAGATTGCTTTCATATTCATAAACCTAGAAATACTTGATCATGTTCAATAACCAAGCTTCCACATCTTCCTCCTTCTCCCCATCATAGGAGGGAGGCTTGATTTTTCGGAATTCCCCCTGTAATTCCTTTTTCTGTTTGTATTGATGCCTTACTGCATCCTCATCTTCAGACTCATCAGTTTTCCTCTTTCCAGAACCTTCGCCTTCCTGGCTGTTCCGCGAAGTTAATTCCCTGATGAGCTTTTCCTGCTCCTCACTAGCTAATGACAATCTGTCATTCTGGATTTTTATCTCAGCCAACTCTTGTTGCAATTCCCGCAACATAGCCATCATGGGCGCATTTGGATCTGGTGCATTATCCTCATCACGCAGATCAACATAAATTTCGCCACCTTCTTCCATTTCAGCACCACTGTACACACTCAACACAGATCAGTGAGAATAACAATAAAATAAATTTTTTTTTTTCACAGAATTTAATTTATACAGTGAATACACAGCAACAGTGAGCATAATGTCATCAGCCCAGTTTTGTAACGTGATCTCTGATACCATTTGTCACACCTCCCTATCCTCTTTTCCCCATCATAGTTTTTTTTTTTTTTTATACACTGTTTCTTTTCACATAATTATGGTTTCAATCTCAATTGCAAGTTTCGTTACATCACTGTACTATTATTTTTATCTAATATTCACACTCTCTATTTTATTATTCCCAATACATTAAATCCACCCCTTAATTTCTAATCATAAGGGTCTTGTGGCATATTTCTGAGAGCTTCACACTCATCTTGAGCTTCTAATACCCTAAGTGATTATACACTTGGGCTTACACTCACCATTTCATGCTAATTTATAATGATAGGTATGATTGTTGACGCTGAGATATATTTATATATGTGTTGGTTGTCTTATTAGACCATTCCCTATGTATATAGGTATTCACCTATATATCGGACTTGAATTTGTTTTGGTTGTTTTTACATATATATATATATATATACTCCTATCCCTCTCGTTCTAATGGAGTTATATGGGGTTCTTAACCTTATGCTATAATGCATCATTCATTTAACCAACCTGGTTGGCGACCACCTCATTTTTCTTTAGATGCTCTTTAATTCGATTTGAATGTTTCGTACCTGGAAATCGTGGCTCAAATTTAAAAGTCACGCCTTGTAGCACACTGAGGTTTTGTATTAATTCCGGTTTGCATTACTTGGGTTCTATGCATTTGTCCAAATCTGTCAGCATGATCTTGCGTACATTGCCCTTTTAAATGCTTGTATCAATTGGAGTTTGATTGTACGCCGCATTGATGTTGAACATTAAAACTGAATCGTTTTTGGAGTTCTTGTGCAATTATGCGATTACTGCCTTCCAGCGCTCCGAATTGGGCATCTCCAGCCATGTGTAGGGTGGTGATTGTTTGAGGTTAGGGTTTCCAGGCCGTATAAAACTTTCACGTTCAACTTATGACTTAATTTTTGCCTATCTTGTTGAGGGTTTTCCTCGCCGAGTTTGCTCCAGTATTCATTCTGTTATTTGGGTTTACTATTATGCCGGAGGAATTATTATTATGTGTCGCCTTTAACACTTTCTGGAATTCTGGAAGAGCTATGCTGTCGCACCATCCAACTCAGGTAACAATGTGTTTGGATATTTTTCATCAATTTTGACTATCAATTTCTCCTGTCTCTGCATTTTGATTGCAACCGTATTTATATAGGTTCAGACCTGGAGTTTACAATTTGGTTCGATTGCCATTTGTGAGTCAGTTATTTTAATCCTGTTCGCTCTCATTCTGGCTTCACTTACAGTGCGTATAGGATGGTGTATATGCATGGTGAGGTTGTCGTAGGGCCGAGTTCACTCTTGCTTCAGCGATTTACCCTACGCGTTAATGATGTGGGCATATCCTCGTGGTTAATTCTCTCACTGAGTTTGGGGAAACTGCCAGACTCTTCCGCGAAGGTATTTCTATCTCATTGTCTCTCGGTAACCTAACTTTCATTTTGACTTCTTCTGTTAGTAGACATATCGACTTTTCTCAAGGGTTAATAGCCTGGCGAATTTATTTCTTGCAGTGTCTACGTTGCTTCCAGTTCCCAGCCTATTCTGCAAGGTAAATGTAAATGGTTGTTTTCGTTTTGTTTTTTAATTTCACCCTCAGTCCATGATGAAATTAGTATTCTTGATTGATTTTACTTCACGCCCTCTATCTTCTCATTCTTTGCAGTTATGCGACGCCTATCATAACCTCTGCTATCCACAGGCTTCTGTGCGTAAAATTCGACTAATTACTTTGCTTCCCTCGTCATCACGGGTTGGTGCCTCGTACAATTTCCTCCGAGGAGATGATAATTTATTTTACCCTCTTTGAATTTCTTATCTCCTACTGGAGAAATTCGATTCTCAGGTTTATAAGTTTGTAATAATTTCTTCATTAGTCTTTGATTGACTTCTCCTACAAGGGAACATAATTTAATTATTTCATAGTTTGGAACCGAACTCACAGTTATGTATTTTGATATGGGCACACGTATATATATGCTGTTCAGTTCTTATCTATTTATAGATGTGAATTTCAACAAAGGCCTTATGCATAGTAGTGGTAGTTCCTCATTTATTAACTCTGTAGAGCTCCTCTTCAAGTTTGTTTTTCGTACAATATTTGTTGATTCATATTTTTATCGTATGGTATGTCCTACCATATTTCTATCGAGGTCTAGAGATTTCTGTTCAGATTTAACATAACTTCTGTGGTTATAAATTTAATACCTCTGCATATACCCTATTGTTTTTCGTCAGTATGTTGGATAGGCTCTTCAGTCACCGATTTCTGTTAATGATATTCCAACTAATCCAACTAATATAATTTGTAATTATATACTTTTGCATCGGAACTTTATGAAGGGTACTGAGCACTATCGTGTTTTATATATATACATAGAATGTAACTTCTTCTTCTCATAATAACTTAATTAAAATTAATTTATGTACCCCTCTTTTCTTTTTCTTTTTTTAAAAGATATTATATGTTCTGGCAGGGTATATATATATATATATGTATAGAAATGTAATGGTCTAAAGTTTATCTCCACTCTACTACCGAAATAGATGGAATGATAGAATTCACCAATTTTGGTGATGATAATTATGAGTAAAATCTGAGAACTATCTTATAGTAAATCTTAATACTTCCACAGTTATTTATTATGACTTTTGATTGCTAATGTTGGAGAATTGCATCCTGAATGTATTTCTATTCTACTTTAATGACACAGGGCTGACATAACTAATATACTAACCCTTATGTCTACTTTTGTTCAATTTAAAATTCCAATTCAATAGATTTTACTGTGTACCATTGTTACATGCATATCATGCTAATTTTCACTAAGTATACATGTTAAAATTTATTTACTAAACCAGAAGCAGATTAAAGTTAAATCATTAAATTCTTTTGGGAAATATGTATTCTCAGATTTAAACCGGTTATGGTTTAGAGATTCTGATGAATTCCTTCCCATACCTATGATTCCTACACTGTACAGAAATTGCAAGCTAACTCTGCTGAAGTTGCTGTTAATGTAGAATTAATATTCTAATGTTCAGTCAACTTTATATGTAGCCAATTCATACTATATAAAGTAAAAACACACAAATAAATGTAGAGACATACCACTCATGCAATTGACCAACCTCCCAACCTTAGAGTCCTTTTGTCTTCCAGAACTCACCCCCGAGCTGAGATCATCTCCTAGGATAGATCAACCTCAATCTGTACAAGAGAAGCTTATTTAAGCTATTGTTCCCCAAAGCATGTTTCTAATTCTGCGTCCAGAATCTCAGGATGCTTTTCTTCCTGTTTGCCTAGGCTTCCCATTTTAGGGATTCCTTAAAGCTGTTTTATGCTTTTCCTCAGCTTTTCCAGCTTTTCACCTCTTCCCAACTACTTTCCTCCTGATTGGGGAAATTTAGATTCTTCCTCAAAAATCTAAATTAGAATAATTTCTTTCAAGGATTTTTGAAAGATTTTGAGGATTAGTTGCCTTATCCATCCTCATGGATTTAGCAAGTAATCTCATAAATCACATTTTGGTCAATCTGCACACAATCATTTTATTCATTTCCTCAAATCAAATATTTAATTAAATTCGCAAATTTCTTATCCTTTGGGGTCCACTCCCCTTACGATTTAAAGTTCAATTGTCTAGCTTTGAAATTCAAACACATAAATTGGGGGTGTTACATATTCCCCCTCTGAAAATAAATACCGTCCTCGGTGTTGTTATTCAACTACTAGAGTTCATTTTTCAAACAAAAATGGATATCTTTCCATCATTTCAGTTTCTCTTTCCCAGGTAGCTTCTTCAGCAGTAAAGTGCTTCCACTGCACCTTTACTCTTGCCATGGTCTGTCCTCTTCACATTCTTCCCGCTCCAATATTGAACGGTTAAGCAGCCCCTCATACCGGGTCCACAGCACAACATTCCCAGTAACTATGTGAGAAGCATCATGCACATATCTTTTTAATAATGAAACATGAAATACATCATGAACTCTAGCATGGGGTGGTAAGGACAGCTTGTAAGCCACTGGTCCCCCCCTTTCTAATACTTCAAAAGGACCACAATATCTAGGGGCCAGTTTTGCACAACTTCCCGCATAAAGGGTGCTCTTTTTGGGTTTAATATGAAAATACACATGCTCCCCCACTTTAAATTCTCGGTGCACTCTTTTCTTATCAACATAATTCTTCTAACGATCTTGTGCTGTCTTGATGTTTCTTTGTATCTGTTTGACAATTCTTTCCATCTCTTGTAAAGCATCGGGTCCCAACATTAGTTTATCTTCTGGCTGACTCCAGCTCAAAGGAGTACGACACTTCCGTCCATACAATGCGTCAAACGGACTCATTTTGATGGAGGACTGGTAGCTGTTATTATAAGCAAATTCAGCTAAATGAAATTAATCTTCCCACTTTGAAGGTCTATCCATCACATACATTCTCATCATGTCCTCCAAAATTTGATTAGTTCTTTCCATTTGGCCATCAGTTTGAGGGTGGTAAGCAGTACTAAAATTCAATTTAGTGCCCATGCCTCCAAATAGCCCTTTCCAAAAGGCTGCTGTAAACTTAGCATCTCTATCAGAAACAATCACCTTCGGAAACCCGTGGAGCCTTACTATCTCCTTTAGGAACACATTTGCTACTTGAGCTGTCCCAAAGGTAGATTTCACTGGTATAAAGTGAGCAGCTTTGGTTAGAGTGTCTACTACTACCATTACAGAATCATGCTGGTATTTGGTTTTGGGTAACCCTATTATGAAATCCATGGAAACTGTGTCCCATTTCCATTCTGCAATCGGTAAAGGGTTTAAAAGGCCAGCAGGATGCTGATGTTCAACTTTGACTAGTTGACATTCCATGCATCTACTTAAATATTCTGCTACATCTCTCTTCATTCCTGGCCAGAACAACTTCTTTTTCAGGGCTGTTAACATTTTCTGATATCCTGGATGTCCTGCATATGGTTTTTTGTGGTACTCATCCAAAATTTCCCTTTTTAAGGACTCTACATTGGGAATATACAATCTGTTTTTATAGCAAATCAGCACTTTTTGGTTTTGAGTGAAATCAGTTTTCTCCTTTTTCTGTAATTTCACTAGAAGTGTTTCATAATTTGGGTCTTGGTTTGCTACCTTATTCACCAAATATTATACATCAATTTGAGCACTACCTCCAATGCTATGAATATTCTGACAAGAATTTCTGCTCAATGCATCAGCAACTTTATTTTCTTTCCCTCTAATATGTTTTATATTCATATCAAATTCATTTAAAAAAGATATCCATCTGGCTTGTCTGGCATTCAAATCGGCTTGGGAAAAGAAATATTTGAGACTAATATGATTAGTCATAAATGTAAAATTTTTCTCAAGAAGATGGTGCCGCCACATTTTCAAAGCATGGATAACAGCTGCTAATTCTAAATCATAGGTACTATAATTCTGTTCATGTATTTTCAGTTTCCTAGATTTATAGGCAATAACTAAATTTTCCTGCAAAAGAACTCCTCCCAATCCTTCTCTACAGGCATCCGTACATACCACAAATTATTTGTCAGGATCTGCAATCTTCAGTATAGGGGCTGTAGTAAGTTTCAGTTTTAACTGGTCAAAACTGTTTTGGCATTTTTCAGTCCATTCAAACTTAACACCTTTTCTTTGTAATGACGTGATGGGATGTGCTATAGCAGAAAACCTCTCTACAAATCTGCGATAAGAGCCTGCAATCCCCATGAATGATCTCACTGCTGAAACATCAGTTGGTACTGGCCATTCTTTTATAGCCTTTATCTTTTCAGGGTCAACAACAAGGCCTTGCTCAGAAATAATATGACCCAAATATTGGATCTTATCTTTATAAAACTCACATTTGCTAAAATTGGCATATAGCTGATTTTCCTTTAGAGTTTTCAGTACTATCCTCAAGTGTTCTTTATGTTCCTCCTCACTTTTTTGAATAAACTAAGATATCATCTATGAACACCCAAATAAGTTATCAATTAGCAAACTGTTCCCACATTCATTAAGCACACTAAATATTAAGCGAGCATTTGCAAAACAGTAGGACATAAATTAAAGCAATGACCATACACAGTTTGAAAAGGCTGTTTTACTGATGTCTTCTTTAATTACATTGGTATTCAACGAGTTCTTAAGTCAATTTTCGAAAATACTGAAGCCCCTCTCACTTGATCAAAAATATCATCAATTCTAGGCAAAGGGTATCTATTTTTAATGGTCAACTTATTCAGTTGACGATAATCAATGCACATCCTAAAGGTTCCATCTTTCTTTTTCACGAACAACACCAGTGCTCCCCAAGGGGATACACTCGGTCTGATATACCCTTTATCTAATAGTTCTTGCAATTTCATTTTCAGTTCCTTCAGTTCAGGAGGACTCATTCGATAAGGCGCTCGGGAGACAGGTGTTGCTCCTGGCACCAGATCGATTGAGAAATCAATCTCTCTTTTGGGGGGAAGATGAGGGATTTCCTTTGGGAAAACTTCCTTGAATTCTCTTATTACTGGTACTGCATCCAGTAATTCCTCTTCAGTTTTCTGTTCTGTTTCTTCCACATGCACTGCATAAACTTGGTATCCTTTTCTAGCTGTTCTTTTTAATTGCAATGCTGAAATCTGTCTTACAGAAATAGGTTTTTGTTTCCCTTTGAGAATAAAAGGTTTCCCTTCCTCATCTACACAATGCAAAGTCTTATCCCAACAGTTCATCAAGGCTTTCTTCTTTTCCAGCCAGTCCATTCCTAACCAATTATCATATGACCCTAAGCGAAGAATGTTCTGAATTCACTTAAACTCATTTTATTTGATTTTTGATGAGGAGTTTATGTATTACTTTCTAGTTCAGTGGCCATTTATTATAACCATATTGATTTAAATTTTCAAATTTTAAGTTACATTTTCTCAAACTTGGGACTAATACTGTCAAAAAGCTGAATCGGTGAAGCAGTAATGAATTGTTAAATCTTACCCTCCATTTCCATCATGGTTTCTTGATGTTCTGCTTGCCAATTTTCTAGGGCTGCACTGATATTTGTTATGCTTCTGGCTATATCATTTACTATTGTCGCTTCCTGATCTCTCATGAGCATATGAATGTTTCGATGCGGACAGTCCCTCAAAAGATGGGATTCTCCACAGCCCCAACATTTCATAGGTTCTCTCATTTTGACTCTCTCCATCTATTTGTTTGGAAGCTACTTGGGACTGAGCAGTTTGACTTTCTTTGGGTTTATTAAACTTTTTCCGCTGATGGTCTGTAAAAATTTTAAAATAAAATTTGGTTTGTTCTCATGATCTCATTTTTTTTGCTGTTTTCCCTTGTTTCCAATTTTCCTTTGTTGTTGGTAGCACAATCTAGCTTCTCTAACAGCTTCGTCCATTATTTTTGGGTTATCAAACTCAATCTTCTCCTTGTATACAACAGACAAACAATTCAGAAACCTTTGTACCTTGGTCTTTTCTTCCCTTATGTAGGGTACATATCTCAACAAATTTGTAAACTTGGTAACAAACTCATCAGCAGTAGAACATCCCGGTCTAAGTTCCTTGGAATTCTTTTGCTTTTCATCATATTGTGACTCATTCAAATGATGATTTTAGACAACTTTGAAATGTTTCGTCATCTTTTCATCGTTAGCTGGGTTCGTACCGTCTCCTCACCACAGGAGTAGCTTACATATGACGTAAATCACTAATATGGCTTCTTGATTGCTTTCATATTCATAAGCACAGAAATAACGGTCATGTTCTGTGGCTTATATTTTATATTCTTGTCATAGGATGAGGCTTGATTTACAGAATTCTATAATTTTTCTGTTGTATTGATGCCTTACGTACTCTGTCTTCAAACTCATCGCGTTTCCTCTTTCTGGAACCTTCGCCTTCCTGGCTGTTCCGCGAAGTTAATTCCCTGATGAGATTTTCCTGCTCCTCACTGGCTAATGACAATCTGTCATTCTGGCTTTTTATCTCAGCCAACTCTTGTTGCAATTCCCGCAACATAGCCATCATGGGCGCATTTGGATCTGGTGCATTATCCTCATCACGTAGATCAACATAAATTTTTCCACCTTCTTCCATTTCGGCTGCCCTTCCCTCATGGGATCGGTGAAAATAACAATAAATAAATTTTTTTCACAAAATTTAATTATACGGTCAATACTATGACAGTGAGCATAATGTCATCGGCCAGTTTTATGCGTGATCTGCCGTACCATTACCCTCCTATCCTCACTACCTCCCATAATTTTTTTTATACCGAGATTTCTTTTGCATAATTAAGATTTTCAATCTAAATTGCAAAGTTTAGTTACAAGTCAGTTTGATTTACATGCTTTGTACTATTTTTATCTAATATTCACACTCTCTATTTTATTATTCCCAATACATTAAATCCACCCCTTAATTTCTAATCATAAGGGTCTTGTGGCATATTTATGAGAGCTTCACACTCATCTTGAGCTTCTAATACCCTAAGTGATTATACACTTGGGCTTACACTCACCATTTCATGCTAATTTATAATGATAGGTATGATTGTTGACGCTGAGATATATATATATATATGCGTTGGTTGTTTTATTAGACCATTCCCTATGTATATAGGTATTCACCTATATATCAGACTTGAATTTGTTTTGGTTGTTTTTATGTATATATATATATATACTCCTATCCCTCTCGTTCTAACGGAGTTATATGGGGTGCTTAACCTTATGCTATAATGCATCATTCATTTAACCAACTTGGTTGGCGACCACCTCGTTTTTATTTTCGATGCTCTTTAATTCGATTTGAGTGTTTTGTACCTGGAAATCGTGGCTCAAATTTACATGTCACGCCTCGTAGCACGCTGAGGTTTTGTATTAATTCTGGTTTGCATTACTTGGGTTCTATGCGTTTGTCCAAATCTGTCAGCATGATCTTGCGTACATCGCCCTTTTAAATGCTTGTATCAATTCAAGTTTGATTGTACGCCACATTGATGTTGAACATTAAAACTAAATTGTTTTTGGATTTCTTGTGGAGTTATGCGATTACTGCCTTCCAGCGCTCCGAATTGGTTATCTCCAGCCACGTGTATGGTGGTGATTGTTTGAGGTTAGGGTTTCCAGGCCGTATAAAACTTTCATGTTCAACTTATGACTTCATTTTTGCCTATTTTTTTTAGGGTTTTCCTCGTCGATTTTGCTCCAGTATTCGTTCTATTATTTGGGTTTACTATTATGCCGGAGGAATTATTATTGTGTGTCGCCTTTCACACCTTCTGGAATTCTGGAAGAGCTATGCCGTCGCACCATCCAACTCAGGTAACAATGTGTTTGGATATTTTTCATCAATTTCGACTATCAATTTCTCCTGTCTCTGCGTTTTTATTGCAACCGCATTTATATAGGTTCTGACCTGGAGTTTACAATTTGGTTCGATTGCCATTTGTGAGTCATTTATTTTAATACTGTTCGCTCTCGTTCTGGCTTCACTTACAGTGCTTATAGGATGGTGTATATGCATGGTGAGGTTGCCGTAGGGCCGCGTTCACTCTTGCTTCAGCGATTTACCCTACGCATTAATGATGTGGGCTCTATCATAACCTCTGCTATCCACAGGCTTCTGTGCGTAAAATTCGACTAATTACTTTGCTTCCCTCGTCATCACAGGTTGGTGCCTCGTACAATTTCCTCCGAGGAGATGATAATTTATTTTACCCTCTTTGAATTTCTTATCTCCTACTGGAGAAATTCGATTCTCAGGGTTATAAGTTTGTAATAATTTCTTCATGAGTCTTTGACTGACTTCTCCTACAAGGGAACAGAATTTAATTATTTCATAGTTTGGAATCGAACTCACAGTTATGTATTTTGATATGGGTACACGTATATATATATGCGGTTCAGTTCTTATCTGTTTATAGATGTGAATTTCGACGAAGGCATTATGCATAGTAGTGGTAGTTCCTCATTTATTAACTCTGTAGAGCTCGTCTTCAAGTTTGTTTTTCATATAATATTTGTTGATTCATATTTTTATCGTATGGTATGTCCTACCATATTGCTATCGAGGTCTAGTGATTTCTGTTCAGATTTAACATAACTTCTGTGGTTATAAATTTAATACCTCTGCATATACCCTATTTTTTTTCGTCAGTATGTTGGATAGGCTCTTCAGTCACCGATTTCTGTTAATGATATTCCAACTAATCCAGGTAATATAATTTGTAAGTATATACTTTTGCATTGGAACCTTATGAAGGGAACTGAGCACTATCGTGTTTTATATATATACATAGAATGTAACTTCTTCTTCTCATAATAACTTAATTAAAATTAATTTATGTACCCCTCTTTTCTTTTTCTTTTTTTAAAAGATATTGTATGTTCTGGCAGGGTATATATATATATATATATATATATATATATATATATATATATATATATATGTACAGAAATGTAATGGTCTGAAGTTTATCTCTACTCTGTTACCGAAATAGATGGAATTATAGAATTCACCAATTTTGGTCATGATAATTATGAGTAAAATCTGAGAACTATCTTATAGTAAAACTTAATACTTCCACAATTATTTATCATGAATTTTGACTGATAACGTTGGAGAATTGCATCCTGAATGTATTTCTGTTCTACTTTAATGACACAGGGCTGAAATAACTAATATACTAACCCTTATGTCTACTTTTGTTCAATTTCAAATTCCAATTCAATAGATTTTACTGTGTACCATTGTTACATGCATATCATGCTAATTTTCACTAAGTATACATGTTAAAATTTATTTACTAAGCCAGAAGCAGGTTAAAGTTAAATTATTAAATTGTTTTGGGAAATATGTATTCTCAGATTTAAACCGGTTATGGTTTAGAGATTCTGATGAATTCCTTCCCATACCTATGATTCCTACACTGTACAGAAATTGCAAGCTAACTCTGCTGAAGTTTCTGTTAATGTAGAATTAATATTCTAATGTTCAGTCAACTTTATATGTAGCCAATTCATACTATATAAAGTAAAAACACACAAATAAATGTAGAGACATACCACTCATGCAATTGACCAACCTCCCAACCTTCGAGTCCTTTTGTCTTCCAAAACTCACCCCCGAGCTGAGATCATCTCCTAGGACAGATCAACCTCAATCTATACAAGAGCAGCTTATTTAAGCTATTGTTCCCCAAAGCATGTTTCTAATTTTGCGTCCAGAATCCCACGATGTTTTTCTTCCTGTTTGCCTAGGCTTCCCATTTTAGGAATTCCTTAAAGTTGTTTTATGCTTTTCCTCAGCTTTTCCGGCTTTTCACCTCTTCCCAACTACTTTCCTCATCATTGGGGAAATTTAGATTCTTCCTCAAAAATCTAAATTAGAATAATTTCTTTCAATGATTTTTGAAAGATTCTGGGGATTAGTTGCCTTATCCATCCTCATGGATTTAGCAAGTGATCTCATAAATCTCATTTTGGTCAATCTGCACACAATCATTTTATTCATTTCCTCAAATCAAATATTTAATTACATTCACAAATTTCTTATCCTTTGGGGTCCACTCCCCTTAGGATTTAAAGTTCAATTGTCTAGCTTTGAAATTAAAACACATAAATTGGGGGTGTTACATGAAATCACGGGTTCTCAAACATCATTGATATCACGCTGTCGAAACTCACCGGAAGCCACGCGAGATTGTAATAATGATGCAAGGAATGTAACAGATGTTGAATTTCATATTCGGTCAGTATTACAAATTTATTTCCATCCTTAATAACCACTGGTATATACATAGGGTGAACAATTCACAAATAACATATATCCACATTTAATAAGGTACGAGGTCCAAAACTATATGATAATTACGTTACAATGGTTACTCGAATTTAAAAACCCTAACGTAGGGCCGTATGAACCCATATGTGCATAGGTCGTATTGTTAATATATAACATATGTTCATCACATTATTTCATAATATATCAGGAATGTTATTATAACACATAGGTTGTTATGAATACACATATGTTATGTTATGTAGATAGGGTATTAATTAGTCATATGTTGACCACATTTACACCCACTTCTTATAATGCTATTTGGGTTTAGAAATATTATTCATCATATATGTATGTGATTAGTTATATATATATACGAGGAAAGAAATTGCTAAAGAAAGTCAAATTAATGATTATATACAAAGGGTTAAAAAATGTACTATGGAAAAAAAAAAATTAATTGTTGAGCAAATTAAAGGGAGATGTTACACATGAAGAAGTTCTTTGAGTTGCATGAGTACTCGGATAACATAAATGCCAATATTGTTGTCTTCAGTTTGAGAGGTAAAGCAGACATCTGGTGGGAAGATGTGAAGAAGTTCAGACATATTAGGATAGATGACTTGAACTGTCATGAGTTCAAGAGGATTTTCAGGAAGAAATATTTGTCAGATAAGTACCATGAAAACATTGCCAAAGAATTTTATGAGCTAAATATGAAATCAATGATAGATTAGGAGTATACAAAAATGTTCTTAGAACTACTGAGGTATGTAGCATATATTGATGATAAAAAGGCTAACATTCAATGATTTTCCAGTGGTTTTCAAATGGCATTCAAAGATTTTATTGAATATGATAAGCCTCAGTCACTTAATGAAGTCACGAGGAAGCTGAAACATTACTATGAATGGTTGAAGCACAAGAATGAGTCTCATCAAGGATGGAAATGGAAGGACCGAGGTAAAGGTAAATGACAGGCTAAGAGAGCAAGGCCTTATAATGTAGATGAGAAAGAAAATGTTTCACCAAAAAAGAAGTTTAATGCAGTTGCACAAGGAGATAAGAAAAAACAACAACATATATCACAACAAGAACATGGAGGTAATGGTATGGGACAGTTGGAGTGTTGGAGACGTGGCGAGGAGAATATTAAGAGATATTTTGCACAAAATTAGGGAGGCAAGCCTAAGATATACAATGCACAAGAGGCACATACTATTGGGGATGTTGGGCAAAGCATTCCTTGCATTTATGTAGCAATGGAAAACAAGCAACACATCATGAGGCTTCTATCATTGAGATGGAAGGTAAGCTTTGTGATTAAGTTATCTCTATTTTGATTGATCCTGGATTTAATTATAGCTATGTTAGTCTGAGCTCGTTAGATAAGTGTGCTTTTAATAAGGAAATACATGTGAAATATTAGTTAGTGTATTTAACCACATGTATGAAGAAAAGGGGTGACCAACGGGTAAGATATTTTTCATTTGAGTTAAACTATATGTCTATAGGAGCATATTTAAACATCTTTCTCTTATGTTCCTACAATATGCTATTGGGTATGGATTGTTTCTATCCTCACAGAGCCAAGGTAGATTTCTATGATAAAGCTATTGAATGCTTGGATGACAATGGGGAACCAAGAGACCTATAAGGAAAGAATAAATACACATCGGTTAGGATGGTGACAGCCATACATTGCAAACGTAGTCGGAGAAAAGGGTGCATGCTTTTTGTTGTCCATATCTGATTATGCCAAACTATGCACGTTCATAATTTTCATTATTTAATATTTTAAGTTCTATCAACAACTAATGTATCAATTAACAAAAGAGGAGGAAAGGACAATATGTTAACATCTTTAAAAAAAAATGATATAAAGTGAAGTTGAAAGTTTTATTTGTTTTAGTGATGGATTGGTTTATTTATTTAGATTTATAATATTTTTTTTAGAAATAAATAAATTTAAAATCTTAAAAAATATAAACAGTCATCGATCTCTACATATTTCATAGCTCAAATTAATTATTCTAAGTAACTTTTGACAAATTTCAATAAAACTCTTCTAAATATATCTTCAAACTAAATACATAAAATAATTAGATCACATTTTTATTTTACAATAAATTTATATAACATATCCAAAATCCATAAGAGTACACTCCATTAAAAATTATATAGACTCATAGAAAAAATATACAAAATTTTAAAAACAAAATTTTCATAATCTGATTTCATGTATAAGATAATTATGAAATATCGTTAAAGGAAAATTCCATATTAGTTAACAATATTGTAAATGAGTATAAGTAAACTATCTTAATTATGAATTTATCTTAATTGTAATATAACTATCTTTATCGGTGACTTGACGTTATTGGCCAGAAGCTATTGATTGAAATCAAATTAGCATGTAATAATACTTGATAATAGAATCGGCATGAACTCTGTGTACTTGATTACAGTATTTCACAGTCGATTGATGCATCATTGTCGTAGAGATGAAAGAGAATAATAACATTGTCAATATATGTGTGATCGTAATAAAAAGTTGTGGGTGGACTAAAGTAATCTATTTATTTATCTTCTATACGGTATTATTTAACCTTTCCATATATGTTTTTGTATTTATTATACTTTTTAAAATTAAAAGTATAAATTATTTATTTTTTGAATTATTGAATATATTAATGGTGAATAGTTTTCAAGTATTCAAGTTGAGTTAAGCTCTTTTAAATAAATAAATATAAATCATTTATTACCAGTAGTTTAATAAAAAAATTATTATGCCAAGTACATTTAATATAATTAATTTTTTATATTAGTAATTTTTATTTATAATAAATTATAATATATTAGTACTAATATATTAATTATTAATATATATTTTTGGTTGCACTGAGTATGGGAGAGATGTTGGATAAGTCAATTTTAAAAGAAATAAAATAACACCAAACGAGAAAAAAAAGTTGGAAAAATGTTAATAAAACAAATTTCTCAGTAATAAAGAACTTTCCATATTAATCATTAATAAAAAAAATTAATATCTACCATAAATAACATAATTTTACATAACATTGTATATGGAAAGACATAAAGTGATTGATAATAATCTTTTTCAATTTATTTTCTACATTTAGGGAGATGTGATCAAATTAAAGATTACAAATAATATTAAAAAAATAATAAAAATAAATACTTTATTTTTAGTCGAGAAAAAAATATTTAAAATTTTATATTAAGAAACATAAAAAAAAAACTTTATTGTTATGTTAAATGTTTAACATTTAATAAAATCAATATTTAAAACAAAAGGAATAAAATGTTGAAAGTGATATTGGGGATGAGAGTAGATGTCTATCATAAATGTTTAACATTTAAGAAGATGTGATCAAATGAGAAATTGCAAATAATATTAAAAAAATAATTAAAAAAAAAAACTTTATTCTTAGCACAGAAAATTTATTTAAATTTTGATATTAAGTAAGATAAAAACAAATTTTATTGTTACGTTAAATGTTTAACATTTAACAAAATCAATATTTGAAAGAAAAGAAATAAAAAGTTAAAAGTGATATTGGGAATGAGTGTAGATGTCTAATATAAATGTTTAACATTTAAAGAATTTGACATATAAAATAAAAGAAATAAAATTTTAAAATAATATAAAGCTTAGTAAAGTTAAAGTAATAAAAAAATAAAAAAATTTAATTTCTTATATTTTGATTTTGTTATTAATTTTTGAATAGTATTTTTTTAAATATCATGGGTCAATACCATGACTTATCAATAGTACCACATGCAAAAAAAACCATAACTTATTTCACAATCAAATTATTTTATAACAATATGACATTATTCTTAACCCTTAACCATGTGTAATAGACTCAGGTTAAACATTCATGTAATAAAAGCTAATAAAGAAAAAAATAAGACCACAGTTAAGGGACACTTATTCCAAGCTGAATGTTGGGCAAGACATAATATTGTTGTTGTTCATTTTGGTTACTATGGCTAGAGGAAATTAGAAAATGAAATGACAAAGGCTTCGTAAAGACATGAGGCATTAATTGAAAATTTATTTATGAAAATAATGGAAAATCAGAGAAAAGGAAGGTGAAAGGTCACAGGTTGCATTTGAGGAGGAAAATGAAGGAAAATAATGGAAAATGAAGCAAATAGATGCCTCATTGATAAAAGGGCTTTTGACGATCAATTGGAAATTATTTTTTTTGGTTGAATCTTTTCCTCAAAATCATTTTGTCTCATTTGTTTTGGAGTTTTCTCATTAGTGTCATTGAGCAAAGAAAGAGGAAGAAAAAGAAAAGGAGGTATAAGGAAAGCAAATCAAAGGAAAGATCAATCATGGAAGAGTAGGATCTAGTAGCTTCAAGGCGAATACTTTTAGGTAACATAATGCATGTGATATTTCCTAGATGGATTGGACATGCATGGCTTATGCATGCTAGTATTTGTTTCTCTTATTGTCGGTGATAGGGTTTTTCCAGTTTTGACAGCAGTTTTCAGCGTTTCCTTTCCTTTTACTGGATGGTAGGGTGTATTGGGATTTTCATATTGGTTTTGAGCTTTGGAATTTATAGGTGGATTTCAGAATTTGGGGCAGGGGTGGTATGAAGGAAAATTCCCAGATTCATTGGAATCCCTTAACCGATTTTGGCGGGATACATGGTAAAGCCTGAGGGAGGTGTCACGTTGTAGGTCCTAGAGTTCTGGGGTTGGATAATAGTAAATACTAAGGGTGGTGTCTGATTTTAGGGCCTAGTGATCTGATATTGGATTTTTATAAATATTGAGAGAGAGGGATTCAAGGATAGTGATGGATTTATGGAGGCATTCCTAGCTCGGTTTGATTTTGTGATTGGCGTACCAATTTTGGTGTCATCACGATATGGCGAGGGTGGATGTGGTTTAACCTCTAGATTATCTTGGTTTTTTTTACATTTTTTTATCCATGATAGCCCACATTCATGTTTGGAATATGGAAAGGGGGTGACTGACAGAAGAGAGATTTGTCTCAGCCATGTCTATGATCGGGTGGCACATGGAAGTCTCAAACCTGATTGGTCGATGCCTATGATTAATGAAAGCTAAGTTATCTTGATTTTGTAATTATTTATGTGTGAGCTTAATTGATTTGATCTCACTACCATTTCCATGGTTTTATTTTGGTTATCAGCATGGTTAAATGGCTGGTACATTCATGTTTATTTCATGTATTTACTTGTAAATGTCAATATAATGGATGCAATACCTAATTGATGTCATATTAGTTCAAGGAAGAGGGTGGTGTTCCGTCTTGTAATTTCTCTTAATATTTTTCAGTCATTTAGGCTCTGTCTTGTATCCTAAACCTGTAGATTTCATTCATGCAAAGTGCTTATCAAAATTTTAGTCTTGGTTGGGGATGGTTAGGCCTAGTGCTCGAGTTAGTTTTTGGTTTATTAGCATTGTCATCATGTGTTTGATGGATTTTGAAATAGACAGGAATTCTTGCGTAGTGTTGATCGAAGTGGATATTTGTAATAACCCTCATGAAAAATTCTATGTAATAAAGTTATAAAATAATAACCACAACTCATGGGCACTTATTCCAATCTAAATGTGGGGGAAAACATCCTAACGGGTGTTAACTTGATTTATTATGGCTAAGAAAATTTGAAAATGCACAGGGAAAGGCTTTTGAAAGGAAAATTGGGATTCTTGGAAAATTTATTTATGAAAATAAGGGAAAATAGGAGAAAATGAAGATGAAAGGTCAAAGGTCGCACAAGAGGATGAAATTGAAGGAAAATAATGGAAAATGAAGAAAATAGAGGCCTCTTCCATAAAAATGGCTTCTCAAGATCATTTGGTACCTTTTATTAGTGCTTGGAGCTCTCTCATTATCCTCTCTCTCTCTCACTCTTGGAAACTTAGAGTTTTGGGGAATTTTGTCTCGGATAAAGAAAGGAAAGAAAGCAAGAGAAAGGCAGAAGCAAGCAAGGAAGATCATGAATCAAACATCTACAGTGGGATTTTTTGTAGGTATTTATTTCCATGTATGATTTCCTTGCTATATTTTGCATGCATGGTATTACTTATGGCTCTTTGATGTCTTGACATGGGCTTTTTCTAGGTTTTGCAGTGTATTCAACCTATCCTTTCCATTTAGAGATAGCCATGGTGTTGTGGAGCTCTAATTTTTTGTTTTAGCTAGATTACCAGATCGATTTGAAGCTTAGTGAGGTCCATATTTGAATGATTATAGAACCGGTTTGTTTGTTTCATCGGTTTAGGGAATAGTAATCTAGGATAGAGTTGTAGTAAAGACTGAGAGGTTGTGGTTTAATCTTTACTTCAGGCCTATGGATATTGGGTTTTGGAATGTGGTAAATCCTGGAGAGTATGCCTCATTTGACGACCTAGTGACCCCTGATTCGCACTGTGGTTTGCGAACCTAATAGAATAGAAGACATGGAAATTCCTCATGGTTTAGGTGAAGAGAATCCGGTGATATTGTCACACCCCTAGTTTCATGTTTTTCAAGTTAGACAATTTGAACTTAAATCCAAAGGGGGTGGACCCCAATGGATAATTATGGTGTGGATGTAATTAATTATTTAATTGTGAGAAATAAATAAAATATTTCTATGCATATTAACCAAATGAGAATTTTGAGATCACTTGCCAAATCCATGAGGTATGGAAAGAGGCTAAGACTTTCCCCAAAAATATTTCAAAAATCCTTGAAAATTTTTATTTCTAATTTAGATTTTTGAGGAAAAATCTAGATTCCCCAATGAGGTGGAGAGTAGTTGGGAAGAGGTAAAAAGCTAGAAAAGCATAAAGAAACTTTAAAAGTCCCTAAATAAGGGAAGCCTAGGAAAACAGGAATAAAAGCATCCTATAATTCTGGACACAGAATTAGAAACAGGCTTTGGAGAGCACAAGCTTAAATAAGATACTATAGAACAGATTGGGGTTGGTCTATTCTAGGAGATGATCTCAGCTCGGGGGTGAGTTCTGGGGATAAAGGAACTGTAAGGTTGGGAGGACTGGTCATTTTCAGAAGTGGTATGCTCATAACCTTTATGAATGAGTGAGATTTACTTGTTATTATGAAGTATGGTTAATTACTGTAGGTGTTAGTGTACTTCAAAAATTTTGAAATTGATATTCCATAAATTTAACAGAATTGTTTAGAAGAACTTAATCCTCTCAATTCTGTATAGTTGTAGGAATAGGGGTTATGGTGAAAATCATATAGAAGTTCTAAACCTGCTAATGGTTTAAATCTGAAGATTTATACTACTCCCATAAATCATTATAGTATAACTTTAATTTGTTCTGCAGAAGTATAAATCAAATTCTGTATGAAATAGGAAAAGAGAATTTGAAGATGAGGAACCAACTATGAAATTAGAGGAGCTTATAGTGATTAAGCATAGTACTGACATTGCAGAGATACCTTATTGAAGTGCATGTAGATGAAATATAATCATTTGGTTTTAAAAAGGAAAATCTGAACTGAGTGAATAATTCTTGTTATATGAATTAAATACATGAGATAGAAAGCTACACAACATTGAAGAAGTAAGCAAATTGAAATGATAAGTTAAATCATTTACAAGACTGATACGAATATGTACATTTGGCCAATACAAGGAAGAAAATGAAACCCTATCTATAGACATTCTCATATCATGAGACCAACTCGGATACATTATAGAAAACCAAAATAGGTAAATAGAGCTAAAATTCTATGCTAATGATGAAACTCTTATAATAGAAAGATAGATGTCATTGATATGTGCCTAATGGAAAAAGTCTCTGTTAGATTCTGCCTACTTGACAGGAATAGAATAATATTCAAACAATCTACTAACACAAAAATTTTGTTATCCTAATTTACATAATGGGTTATAGCTTAAATAAATCACATTGAGTCGCAATGAATGTAAGCCATGTATCCTGGAAAAGTACTCATTTAAATTTTGTTAAGGGTTTTATTAACCTGTACCCATTATTCCTCATGTACTCATAAGGACAAGAAGGACTAATGATAGTAACCCTTTGTATTCTAGGAATTGAAATAAAAAAATACTCAGGTGGATATTATTAAATTCCCTAATCATACATTGAAAGGAAAATTGTACTGATCGAAGTATTATACATAACCATTAAGCCAACAAACTGATTATTAATACATTAACTATTTGTCTAGATATTACATCAAAATAAAACATATGTCAATGTATAAACATCATAGAAAAATAAATAACAGAAAGAGGACCTGAGAATTATGTTCTTAGGTAGTCATGGGGGTGTATTAAATTTCCATCAATTAATATATATATACAACTATCAAGTGGAAATACTGAACAAACCTGGGAATAAATAATAAGTGTATGGTGAATATGATAGACATGCGAAACCCTACCTACTATTATGAAATAGATGCACAGTGTCCCAAATGAATTCGATAGGCCTCGCCCAGGCATTGAAATTCTTGAGCATTAGTCTTAAGGGAAAATTGTATAATACAACCATACTATATTATAATGTGTTCCATAGTCAAAAATCTTGGTCGTATTCTAAGGCCGAGAGTGGATTTTACATAGTCCAATTATTTACAGAGGTGCAACGGGATTTATAATACCCGAGCCAAATAAATTTTTTAAAGATCTCAGATGGAAAACGTAGAACCAAAGCTGACCCATACATATGGGAATATCAAAATATTTAAATAAAAATTCTCTGCGACAAGAAGGAACCAACCTGAGTTAACAAACGAAGACAAACGTCTTAGAGCGAAACTGAAACGAGTGACAAGAGCATGGTAAGAGTGACGATTAAGATGGTGGGAATTAATATAATCACCTGCAGTAACGAGAACCCAAAACGCAAATTTAAAAGGGTGAGGATAGGCCAATATCAATACAAATAGGAATCAATAAACGCCCATATACATATCAAATTACCTTGAGGAATATGGAGAAAAATTTCCCCTATCTAATTCCTAACTCTGAAACGGGAAACGAAACCATGAGTATTTAATGACAATGATTCCAAAAATATTCATTTGACTCACTGTATGCAAACGGAGGAGAAAAAAAAGCTTGGATGTGGAGCATATTATTATTACCGCACGACAAAAATGCCTCCACAACTCTGAGGAGTCTGCTCCGACACCAACGCTCTCAGAAGGTAGAGCTACAACAGGAACAGAGAATCAAAATTTCAAGCTCCTCCTATATAGTTAGATTGTATTCATAATAATAACCTGTATACAATATATGTCACGAATAAATTCAACAAGGCATGGCGTAATAAGGAGAACGAGTTACCTATGAGACTCGCACCTGTATGCAAACCAAGCAACTATGTGCATCAAGCAGTCTCGATGGCAAGATCGTTTATACCACCAAGTAGAAACCCCGGCCACGAGACGTGCAGGAACCAAATGAAGGTTGTAAGAAGAGAAATTCATAATTAAATAGAACTTCAAACCCTAATGTATCCATGCCGTACAGATGGAAAAAATCTACGAGAGGCGTACTTGAATTTAGGGTTAGATCAATGGCGCTCGGAGGTCTTTAATGGATGATTAATAGAATTTATGAATTAGAGCCAAGAAAATAAATGTGAAACGACTTCCAAGTACCACTTCTCTTCTCGAGAGAGGCATCAGACTTAATGTAGGGTCAACAATGGGCTGGCGCTTGAATATCATAGTAGAGAGGTACACAAGAGACATTTAATATGTAGGACAAGCGTTAGACGAAACCTCCAATGGGGTTGACACATTGAGTGCAATCATTCTTTGTGTAAATATTGTGGGAATCATTACAAATTAGTTCAATATTGTATGTACTATCTCACACATGCCGGACGTGATAGGGTCGCAGACCTTATGACATATAATCAAAGGAAATTCGATATAGAACGATTTCATATGATAGTAATAAGGGTGAACCATATATTCACATGTTCAACGAAATAATTTGATTTAAGTTAACTAATGGGGTTATAAGATCTTCCACTTAAATTACAAGGAAAGTCGATTTATTTCATATCCATTCGAATAGTAAGGTATGGGATGCTTAATACGTCTTAAGTAGCAGTGGATTCAATTAATACAAGTTAAAAATGATGTGAGCCATGAGGAAATGATTTCATGGTAATATAAGTGCTTTGTTTTAATGAGACCATCTAATATTATATATTAAAAAAAAGGGGAATGATGGTGGTTTCTATAGTGCTTATGGTATGTTCAACAAGGGCATTCTTGTGAAACAATAATAAGTTGGAAATTATTATTATTATGAATAATCTATTAAAGTTCCTTTTTAATTATAATATAAACTCCTGACAGAAAAAATGTGGATTTGGAAAGGCCTAATTAGTAGGCAACTTCAGAAAAAAAAAATTTGAGGTATGTTACAAATGGTATCAGAGCCCATGTTTGAAAACTGGGTTGTTGTTGTGCTCACTGTGTAAATTATTTCTTGTTGGAATATATATATATATATATATTCTAATGTTGTTTTGTTTAGTGTACAGTGGTACTGGAACTGAAAAGACAATGGTTGAAGGAGATGAAATTTATGTTGATCTGCATGATGAAGATAACATGCCAGATCCCAACGCTCCTTTGATGGCTATGATGCACATGTTGCAACAGGAGATAACTGAGTTAAGAAGCCAGAATGACATGCTGTCATTAGCCAGTGAGGAGTAGGAAAAGCTCATAAGAGAACTAACTTTGCGGAACAACCAAGAAGGCGAAGGTTCCAGAAAGAGGAATAAATGCAAGTTCTCAGACGATTTTGAGCAAGATGCTACTAGTAGACATTAGTCTAAACAGAGAAAGGAATTAAAGGGAGAATTCTGAAAGATTAAACCTCCCTCCTAGGATGGAGAGAAGGAGGAAGATGCTGAGGCATGGTTGTTGAATATGATTAAGTATTTCCAAGTCTATGAATATGTGAGCAATATGAAGGCCAGATTGGATCTCTACCAGTTGCAAGATAAAGCTACCTTGTGGTGGGAGGAGACGAAAATGTTCCATTGCACTGATGAAAAAAGAGTGACTTGGGAATATTTCCAAGTCAAGGTTAAAAACCGCTATTTGAACAAAAAATATTATGATGATAAAGCAAGGGAGTTCCATGAAATCAGATTGGGACAACTCACTATAGATGAGTTTGTCACCAAGTTTACAAATTTTCTAAGGTATGTTCCTTATATTCGTGAAGAGAAGGAAAAGGTACAAAGGTTTTTGAACTGTTTGCCTACTGTGTATAAGGAGAAAATAGAGTTTGATAATCCAAAGAATATGGATGAAGCAGTGAGGAAAGATAGATTATGCTACCAATAGTTTAAAGGCAAGGGTGAACATGGAAAAATCTGGGTAAATAAGAGTGAATTCAAAGGGAATAAACAAAAACCAGCTTACTTGAAGAACTTTGGCAGGGACCATCAGCGGAAGAAATTTAACAAACCCAAGGAAATTCAAACTGTTCAGTCCCAAGTCGGTTCAAAACACATGGATGGAGATAACAAGAAGGAGGGAGAAGTCAAAATGTGGGAACCCTTGAAATGTTGGGGCTGTGGAGAACCTCATATGTTGAGGGATTTTCCACACCAAAATACTTAGATGATTATGAGGGATCGAGAAGCTACCACAGTGAATGATATAGCAAGAAACATACCCACTATCAGTGCAGCCTTGGAAAACCGACAAGCAGAACACCAGGCTACCATGGTCGAGATGGAAGGTAAGATTTTTGACCAATCTATTACAGTTTTAATTGATCTGGGTGCTTCTTTGAGTTATATTTGTCCACAAGTTGTAGTGAAATGCAATCTCAAAACTAAAAATTTCAGCAGTCTTGGTTGCTCCAGCTAGCCACTGGCACCAAGCGAAAGGTAACTCATAAGTTACCTCAGACAAAAATTAAATTAAATGATTTTCAGACTGAAGTAAACTTAAGCACTCTGCCCTTAGGCTCATATGACCTGATAATTGGAATGGACTAGTTGGAAAAGAGAAAGGCTATGATGAATTGTTGGGATAAAACTCTGCATTGCATAGATGAGGAAGGGAAACCCTTTATCCCGAAAGGAAAACCAAAACCAATCTCTGTAAGACAAATATCATCTCTGCAATTAAAAATAACAACTAGGAAAGGATATCAAGTATATCTTGTACATGTCGAAGAATTAGGACAGCAACCTGAAGAAAACCTGCTGGACATGCTGCCACTGATAAGAGAGTTTAAGGAATTTTTTTCAGATGAGATTCCTTGTCTTCCCCCAAAAAGAGAGATTGACTTCTCAATCGATTTGGTGCCTGGAGCAACACCTGTTTCCAGAGTCCCTTATCGGATTAGCCCCCCTGAACTCATGGAACTGAAAATTCAATTGCAAGAATTGTTGGATAAAGGTTATATCAGACCGAGTGTGTCTCCTTGGGGAGCACCGGTTGTGTTTGTGAAAAAGAAGGATGGAACCTTTAGAATGTGCATTCACTATCGTCAGCTGAATAAGCTAAAAATCAAAAATACATACCCATTGCCTAGAATTGATGATATTTTTGATCAAGTAAGAGGAGCTTCAATATTCTCTAAGATTGATCTGAGGACTAGTTATCACCAGCTCAAAATTAGGGAGGAAGATATTAGTAAAACAACTTTCCGAACCAGGTATGGTCACTACGAATTTGCAGTCCTACCTTTTGGTTTGAAAAATTCCCCTGCCACCTTTATGTGCTTAATAAATAGTGTTTTGAACAAGTACTTGGATAAATTCATACTAGTGTTCATAGACGATATTTTGGTTTATTCAAAAAGTGAGGAGGAGCGCAAAGAAAACTTAAGGATAGTTTTGCAAACTTTGAAAAAAAACCAGTTATATGCCAAATTCAGTAAATGTGAATTCTATAAATATAAGATTCAATATTTGGGGCATATTATTTTTGAACAGGGATTGGTAGTAGACCCTGAGAAAATAAAGGCTATCAGAGAATGGCCGGTGCCTACTGATTTTTTAGCAGTAAGGTCATTTATGGGAATTGTGGGTTATTATAGAAGGTTTGTGGAAATATTTTATGCAATATCATATCCCATAACTTCATTATAGAGAAAAGGCACCAAATTTGAGTGGAATGAAAAATGCCAAAACAACTTTGAACAAGTAAAACTAAAACTCACTACAGCCCCTATACTGAAAATTGCAGATCTTGACAAAGAGTTTGTTGTATGCACTGATGCATGCAGAGAGGGATTGGGAGGAGTTATGTTGCAGGAAAATTCTCTTATTTCATATGAGTCTAGGAAACTTAAGAAACATGAAAAGAACTATAGTGTATATGATTTGGAATTGGCTTTTTTAATTCATGCCTTGAAGATGTGGCGCCACTATCTTCTTGAAACAAAATTCATATTGATGACTGATCATATTAGTCTCAAATATTTCTTTTCCTAAAATGATTTGAATGCTCCACAAGCGAGATGCCTATATTTTCTGAGTGAAATTGATATGGACATCAAACATATCAAAGGGAAAGAAAACAAAATTGCTGATGTGTTAAGCAGAAATTCTTGCCAAAACATAAGCAGGATTGGGAGTAGTGCTAGTTTTGATTTAGAAGAACTAGTTAAAAAGGTAGAAGATCAAGATCCGAACTATGAGAATCTACAAGTGAAAATTTTAAAGAAAGAAATGGCTGAATACACCCGAAATCAGAAAGGGGTGATCTGCTATAAAAATAGATTGTATATCCCCAATGTAGAGTCTGTGAAGAAAAATATCCTAGATGAATATCATAAAAAACCATATTCAGGACATCCTGGATATCAGAAAATGCTAAAAACTTTGAAAAAGAAACTGTTTTGGCCAGGAATTAAAAAAGATGTAGCAAACTATTTAGCTATATGCATGGAATGTCAACTAGTTAAAGTGGAGCATCAGCAACCAACTAGTCTTTTGCATCCCTTGCCAATTGCAGAATGGAAATGGGACACTGTTTCTATAGATCTCATAATTGGGTTACCAAGAACCAAGTACCAGCATGACTCAGTGATGGTAGTGGTAGACACCTTATCAAAAGTTGCACACTTCATCCCTGTAAAATCTACTTTTGGGACAGCCCAAGTAGTAGATGTGTTCCTAAAAGAAATAGTAAGGCTACACGGGGTCCCGAAAATGATAATTTCAGATAGGGACGCCAAGTTCACAGCCGCCTTTTGGAAATGTCTATTTGGGGTCATGGGCACTAAATTGAATTTTAGTACTGCCTATCACCCTCAGACGGATGGTCAAACCGAGAGAACAAATCATATCTTGAAGGATATGCTGAGAATGTATGTGATGGATAGGCCATCAAAATGGGAAGATTACTTGCATTTAGCTGAATTTTCTTAGAACAACAGCTATAAATATTCCATCAAAATGAGTCCATTTGAAGCACTCTATGGAAGAAAGTGTCACACTCCTTTAAGTTGGAGCCAACCAGAAGACAAGCTGGTATTGGGGCCAGATACTTTACAAGAAATGGAAAGAATTGTCAAACAAATACAAAGAAACATCAAGACAACACAAGATCGACAGAAAAACTATGTTGATAAGAAGAGGGTGCATCGAGAGTTCAAAGTGGGTGATCATGTGTATCTGCGTATTAAACCCACAAAGAGCACACTTTGTGTTGGAAGTTGTGAAAAATTGGCTCCTAGATATTGTGGGCCTTTTGAAGTGCTAGAAAGGGTGGGACCAGTGGCTTATAAACTGGCCTTACCGCCCCATGTTAAAGTGCATGATGTGTTTCATGTTTCGTTATTAAAAAAATATGTGCATGATGCTTCTCACATTGTTGATTGGAATGTGATATAGGTGGAACCCGAAGGGGAGTTCCTTCCAGAGCCGCTTCAAATATTGGAGTGGGAAGAAATTGAATTGAGAAACTGAATAGTAGCAAGAGTAAAGGTGCAGTGGAAGCACTTTACTGCTGAAGAAGCTACATGGGAAAGAGAAGTTGAGATGATGGGAAAATATCCATATCTATTTTCAAAATGAACTCTAGTAATTAGTTGATAACACCGAGGATGGTGTTTGTTTTCAGAGGGGGAATATGTAACACCCCTAGTTGCATGTTTTTTAAGTTAGACATTTGAACTTAAATCCAAAGGGGGTGGACCCAAATGGATAATTATGGTGTGGATGTAATTAATTATTTAATTGTGAGAAATAAATAAAATATTTTTGTGCATATTGACCAAATGAGAATTTTGAGATCACTTGCCAAATCCATAAGGTATGGAAAGAGGCTAAGACTTTCCCCAAAAATATTTCAAAAATCCTTGACAGAATTTATTTATAATTTAGATTTTTGAGGAAAAATCTAGATTCCCCAATGAGGTGGAGAGTAGTTGGGAAGAGGTAAAAAGCTGGAAAAGCAAAAAGCAGCTTTAAAAGTCCCTAAACAAGGGAAGCCTAGGCAAAATGGAATAAAAGCATTCTGTAGTTCTCGACACAGAATTAGAAACAGGCTTTGGGGAGCATAAGCTTAAATAAGTTACTCCAGAATAGATTGGGGTTGGTCTGTTCTAGGAGATGATCTCAGCTTAGGGGTGAGTTCTGGGAATAAAGGAACTCTAAGGTTGGGAGGACTGGTCATTTTCAGAAGTGGTATGCTCACAAATTTTAAGAATGAGTGAGATTTACTTGTTATTATGCAGTATGGTTAATTACTATAGGTGTTACTGCACTTCAAAAATTCTGAAATTGATATTCCGTACATTTAACAGAACTGTTTAGAAGAACTTAATCTTCTCAATTTTGTATAGTTGTAGGAATAGGAGTTATGGTGAAAATCATCTAGAAGTTCTAAACCTGCTAATGGTTTAAATCTGAATATTTATACTACTCCCATAAATCATTATAGTTTAACTTTAATGTGTTTTGTAGAAGTATAAGTCAAATTCTGTATGAAATAGGAAAAGAAACTTTGAAGATGAGGAACCAGCTATGAAACTAGAGGAGCTTATAGTGATTAAGAAAAGTACTGACATTGCAGAGATACCTTATTGAAGTGCATGTAGATGAACTATAATCATTTTTAAAAAAAAGGTAAATATGAACTGAGTGAATAATTCTTGTTATATGAATTAAATACATGAGATAGAAAGCTGCACAACATTGAAGAAGTAAGAAAATAGAAATGATAAGTTAAATCATTTACAAGACTGATATGAATATGTACATTTGGCCAATACAAGGCAGAGAATGAAACCATATCTATAGACATTCTCATATCCTGAGACCAATACATTATAGAAAACCAAAATAGGTAAATAGAGCTAAAATTCTATGCTAATGATGAAACTCTTATAACAGAAAGATAGATGTCATTGATATGTACCTAATGGAAAAAGTCTCTGTTAGATTCTGCCTACTTAACAGGAAAATAATAATAGTCAAACAATCTACTGACACAGAAATTCTGCTATCCTAATTTACATAATGGGTTGCAACTTAAATAAATCACATTGGGTTGCAATGAATGTAAGTCATGTATCCTGGCAAAGTACTCATTTAAATTTTGTTAAGGGTTTTATTAACCTATACCCATTATTCCTCATGTGCTCATAATGACAAGAAGGACTAATGATAGTAACCCTTTGTATTCTAGGAATTGAAATAAAAAAGATACTCAGGTGGATATTATTAAATTCCCTAATCATACATTGAAAGGAAAATTGTACTGATCAGAATATTATACATAACCATTAGGCCAGCAAACTGATTATTAATATAGTAACTATTTTTCTGGATATTACATCCAAATAAAACATATGTCAATGTATAGACATCATAGAAAAATAAATAGCAGAAAGAGGACCCAAGAATTCTGCTCGTAGGTAGTCATGGGGGTGTATTAAATTTCCATCAATTAATATATATATACAACTATCAAGTGGAAATACTGAACAAACCTATATGGTGAATATGACAGACATGTGAAACCCTACCTACTATTATGAAATACATGCACAGTGTCCCAAACGAATTCGATAGGCCTCGCCCAGGCATTGAAATTCCTGAGCATTTGTCTTAAGGGAAAATAGTATAATACAACCGGACTATATTAGAATGTGTTCCATAGTCAAAAAGCTTGGTCGTATTCTAAGGAAAAGAGTGGATTTTAGATAGTCCAATTATTTATAGAGGTACAACGAGATTTATAATACCTGAGCCAAATAAAATTTTTAAAGATCTCAGACGGAAAACATAGAACCAATGTTGACCCATACATATGGGAATATCGAACTATTGAAATCGAAATTCTTTGCAACGAGAAGGAACCAACCTGAGTTGACAAACGAAGACAAAAGTCTTAGAGAAAAACTGAAACAAGTGACGAGAGCATGGTAAGAGTGGCGATTACGATGGCGGGAATTAATATAATCACCTCAATAATGAGAACGCAAAATGAAAAATTAAAGGGGCGAGGATAGGCCAATATCAATACAAATAGGAATCAATAAACCCCCATATACATATCAAATTACCTTGAGGAATATGGCGAAAAATGTCCCTTGGTTAATTCCTAACTCTGAAAGGGGAAATGAAACCATGAGTATTTAATCACAGTGATTCCAAAAACATTCATTCGACTCATTGTATGAAGACACAGGAGGAAACAAACCCTAAATGTGGAGCATTTTATTATTACCGCACGGCAAAAATGCCTCCATAACTTTGAGGAGTCTGCTCTGACACCAACGCTCTCAGAAGGTAGAGCTATAACAGGAACAAAGAATCAAAATTTCAAGCTCCTCCTGTAAAGTTAGATCGTAATCATAATAAGAACATGTATACGATATATGTCACGAATAAATTCAACAAGGCATGGCGTAATAATTAGAATGAGTTGCTTATGACTCTCGCACCTGTATGCAAACCAAGCGACTGTGTACGTCAAGCAGTCATGATGGCAAGACCATCGATAGCACCAAGTAGAAACCCTGACCACGAGACGTGTAGGAACCAAATGAAATTTGTAACAAGAGAAATTCACAATTAAGTAGAACGTCAAACCCTAATGCATCCACGTCATACAGATGGAAAAAATCTGTGAGAGGCGCACTTGAATTTAGGGTTAGATCAATGGCGCTCAGAGGTCTTTAATGGCGGATTGATATAATTTATGAATTTGAGCAAAGAAAATAAATGTGAAATGACTTCCAGGTACCACTTCTATTCTCGAGAAAGGCAGCAGACTTAACGTAGGGTTAACAATGGGCTGGCACTCGAATATCATAGTAGAGAGGTACACAAGAGACATTTAATATGTAGGAAAACTGTGAGATGAAACCTCCAATAGGGTCAACACATTGAGTGCAATCGTGCTCTGTGTAAAGATTGTAGGAATCGTTACAAATTAGTTCAATATTGTATGTACTATCTCACACATGCCGGATGTAATCGGGTCGTAGACCTTATGACATATAATCAAAGGCAATTCGATATAGAATGATTTCATATGATAGTAATAAGGGTGAACCATATATTCACATGTTCAACGAAATAATTTGAATTAATTTAACTAATGGGGTTATAAGATCTTCCACTTAAATTACAAGGGAAGTCGATTTAGTTCATATCCATTCGAATAGTAAGGTATGGGATGCTTAATATGTCTTAAGTAGTGGTGGATTCAATTAATACAAGTTAAAAATGATGTGAGCCATGAGGAAACGATTTCATGGTAATATAAGTGATTTGTTTTAATGAGACCATCCAATATTATATATATAAAAAAAGGAGAATGATGGTGGTTTCTATAGTGCTTATGGTAAGTTCAACAAGGGAATTCTTGTGAAACAATAATAAGTTGGAAATTATTATTATTATGAATAATATTGTTAAATTTCCTTTTTAATAATGATATAAACTCCTGACAGAAAAAATGTGGATTTGGAAAGGCGTAATTAATACCCAACCTCGAAAAAAAAAAATTGAGGTATGTTACAGATATCTATTCTTGTGTTGGCCTAGTGATCAGGCGTAAATCATGGTAAACCCTGTTGCAAGATTAATGAGGGTGAGGTGGTTTAGCCTGGGGATTCCGTAGTTGGTTTTTTTGTTTGAGTCCCACAATCATGCTTGGAATATGACACAGGGGTGATTGTCTGAAGAGAGATTTGGCTACCAATCTATGGTCGAGTGGAATGTGGAAGTCCCATATCTGGTTTTTTTTACACTCATTGATGATAATTTCATTCCTTTGGTATTTTTTATGCAAATGTACTAGTTATTATGTGGATTTCATCCATGTTATATCGAGGGTATTTCTATTTCTACAATGCACTTATAAGCTTTTATTTTATCATTGATGATGTATGGCTCTATCTATTTTTTTCCCTCTAGATGAATATAAAATCTATGTATGGTAAAACACAATGTATTATAGCTTATGATATAAGGCATAAATCCTTTTTAGTATTTCTCAAATAAGTATTATACCCATATGTTTAATTATGTTATTTCCACCTGTAGATGTAATGTTTTTGACATGTTTGATGAAATTCTTGTCATAGATGGGTGTGGTCAGATGAGTTAATGATGATGTGATTGCTTCCATGTATTTTTTGTAATGTTATTTATCCTATCCTAAAGTTATAGGAAGTTTTGGGCAGTGAGATGGGCTTAAGGGCTGAAAATGTGTCACAAATATCGGAGTTGCAGGCACAGAATTGACCTTTTGGGGCTCTGGCCATGATATTTACAAGGAATTCCCATGGTTATAGGTTGCTAGTTGTTCCCTTTCCCTTACATGCCTGTGACTAAGGCTTGAATGGGTCAAAATTGCATCCCCCTTCAAGTTTGAGGGGTCTCGGAGGGTGGTTTACCTGTTGGAGGCATTTTTTATGTTGTGTAAGGTGTATTTTTTGTATTTTTTGTCAATTCCACTTCATTAAGGTAATTTATGAGGTTGAGTGTCATATTAATAGGCTCTCATCAATTTACCTTGGTTGGCTGGTCCTCCAAAGGCTGCGAATCGAGACAATTTTGAGTATTTTTGTATATTTTTGGCATATTTTAGTCTAGCGCAGGGGTTTTGGGGTGGGTCAAAGCCCCAAAAGCATTTTAATCGGTCAAATGGTAGACCAAAAGTCCACAAACCATGGTTTTCGGACCACAAGAAATATTAGGCTAGATCGAAATAAATAGAAGGACATTCTGAGTCAATAAAGATATATGTATTAAGATTGGTGCAAATTACAAGTTAGTAGACCTGTGTGGGTTATTGGGGAAAGGAATCCTACTGGCTGTGTGTGCAAATATCCTCTGTCCTATTATTTGAGGACCCTACTGTTGTGTGCACAGGTTGGGTTTTGGGTATTGTAAAAGGATCTGAAGGATTAATGAAAGCGGAAGGTTGTTGAATCATCTGAATCTGTTAATGCGAATCTAAACTATCTATTCTGTTATGCATGGATTTTTTTTAATCTCCAAAAGTAACTATGTTATTTGCTTATTCTGCATTAGCATCTGATGTGAATCTGTCTGTTATAATTTGTGTGCGATAGTTGCATTATTATTCTGTATCTCCTGTTTACTATGATTATAATTAGTATTGCGCACGTGGATGCAAAGGGACCGTGAAATCTAGGTTTTGTGATATACGATCTGGTAATTGTAAATTCAAACACAACCCTGCCTGACTTACCTACCCTCTCTTAGGTTGCGGAAACCTGGTTTCAACACCCTCCCATACTGCTTCGGGTGAGACTTTTGCCTACGCATTTAGGTCACTACCGAAAGGGCCAGTAGTATAGGGATTTGTTGGCAAACCTTAACCTATGAACCTAGGTCAGGACCCCTCGAGCCAACAAATGGTTCTGTTGCTGGGACCAGGAGCATTTTGAGAGAGGGATCAGGTAATGCAAAGGCCATACTAGAAGGATGAGAGAAAAGAAATCGATGAATGGTTCGAATAGAAAGTTCAGGAATTCACTGTAAAATAAACCACAGTAAGAGGCTGACCACCGAAGAGTGGAAAAATAATTATATTCTCATGAAAATCTACAATATATTCTTTGTAATCATTTTTATCGAGCTCCAGGAGTGGCTCGCAAGGTTCGTTGAATTCTAGAAGTGTTGGAAGGATGAGTGGGTCACACATTGGACCCAAAAAATGATCCAGCAGTTAGAAAGGACTGATAACACCATCACTCGCAAGGTGGACCACTGGGTGCACAACGTGCTAGGAGGATTCGTGGCCGAATTTTCCATCAATCAGTTCGTCTCCTACTCTGAAGCGGAGGGAAGGTTCTTCAAAGGATTCTAGGGTAAGTTTTTGAAGACCTTACCATTGCTAATTAAGATATTATCATGTGAAAAAAGTATTATGTGTAGCCACAACGAATGAATGACCTCTGATCTAGATGGGAGTATGACACGAAGTGGCAAATACTATTGGACCAATTGAGAAGAAGGTAGATCTGTCTACAACTCGATAAGAGAAGCCGCTGTGGAGAGTCCACCAGCCACACCACTTTCAAACCAGTGTAGGGGTAAGAATTAACCTGCACCTCCACCACTGCTGGAAGACGATATGGCTACGCACATGAAGTTTCCTACTTTTAAGGGTGTGGGAGAAGAAGACATGGATCAGTTCTGGTTTTTCACAGAATCAGTATGGACTGTGCAGAACGTAGCTAGTGATTCAGTGAAGAGGGTACAACTATCCCTTTCCTTCGAATGAAGAGCTTTGGACTGCTACATAGGATACATCGGCCAGCATGCAAACAAAACCATTGAAGAGATTAAGAGTGCCTTGAAGCAATAATTCAAGAAGCCTAAGTCCTATTCTAAAATAGTGGTTGATCTAAAGGATTCCAGGTAAGGGCCTTTCTAGTCGGTATGGGAGGCCAATCATCGATTGAAGAAAGTGATCAGAGAAGAGGATTTTAGTATGATGATGGGAAACACATGAAATGGTGCATTTCCATGTTTTTGCCTCACCTGCGTGTACTGATATGTCACCAAAATTTTGAATCATTGGAAAAATCCCTGGAAGTTGCCATGTAGTTGGAAGTTGCGCCTAGAGATGATGCTCAGCTAGGCATCTAGCAGATCTAGGGGAAACTAGAGGCGATGCACATGAACTTATCCTCTTTATCTCGAACGAGCTTGAGATATAAGATTTTTTGGGTCTGCGTTGTCCCCTTCATGTCTGATCAACCTCCCCCTTCTGTGTAACACCCCAAGTTGTTATGCTTTTTAAATTGACAATTAAATAAGTCCAAAGGGGAAGTGGACCCCAATTGAGAATTAATGTGTGAATTTATTTTAATTAATAAAAAAATAAATGAACAAGTTATGTCTGCAATGACTAGATTGAGAATTGAGATGTAAAATATAGATCCATGAGGATATGGATAAGGCAAGTCTTTCCAAAACCTTCCAGAAAACCTTGGAAGGAATATTACTAAAATTAGATTTGGAGAGAAATATATAATTTCCCCAATGAAGAGGAAAGTAATTGCGAAGAGGGAAGAAATATGGAAAAGAGGAAAAAACATCTTTAACGTACCTCAATGAGGGAAAGCCTAGGAAAAATAGGAAGAAAGCATCCAGAAATTTCTGGATGCAAAAATTGGAAACATGCTTGGGAAAGCAAAGCTTAAATAAGCTACTTCAGGATGGACAAGAGGTTGTATGTCACTAGGAGCAGAAGGTATCGGCTCAGGGGTGAGTTAAGGAGATAAAACTCTAAGGTTGGGTGGAACTAGTCATATAACCTTTTATGCACGTTTACCTAGATACATTATGATTCGATGTGAATTTATATTTATATTTTTATGATTCTAAACTGAAAAGAGTTACATTAAAGATAGATGAAATTATTGAAGTTATACTTGTAAATATTGTATAAAGAAAACTGTATTGGTTATATAAAAATTGCATAATTCCATACATTTAACAAACATTATATTTAGTAGTTGTACTGATATCCATAGAGTTGTATGGATGGAATCTAGTTAGTTCCAAATCCCAAAAGGTCTAATTCTGGCTACAGACTTAAATATGGAGTTAGGAATTCTAACCAAAAATCCTTCTATTCCATTTCTGTAATTAAAATACTATTGTTAATTATATAGAATTCCAAGGAGAAATTATTAGTGAATAGCTATTAAATTCATAGTTGTACTATGATAAACAGAGAGAGAGAAGAGACATAAATATTATTGCATAAAGATATGAATTTGCACTGTGTATGTTGAGTGCCAACCATGATTTCTGTAATATATGTAACACCCCTAGTTTATGTGTTTTTAAAACTAGACATTTGAACTCTAATCCTAAGGGGAGTGGAACCCAAAGGACAAGTATTTTGTGAATGTAATTAAATATTTAATTTGGAGGAAATGAAGAAAAGGATTTTTTGAAGATTGACCAAAAGAATAAATTTGAGATCACTTGCTAAATCCATGAGGATGGATGAAGGCAAATACTTCCCCACAATCTTTCAAAAATCCTTGAAAGAAATTATTTCTAATTTAGATTTTTGAGGAAAAATATAAATTCCCCAATGATGAGGAAAATAGTTGGGAAGAGGTAAAGAAAGCTGGAAAAGCTGGGGAAAAGCATAAAACAACTTTAAAAAAAAAAAATCCCTAAATAGGGAAGCCTAGGCAAACAAGAAGAAAAGCATCATAATATTCTGGACGCAGAATTAGAAACAGGCTCTGGGGAATAACAGCTTAAATAAGCTGCTCTTATACAAATTAGAGGTTGATCTGTACTAGGAGGGATCTCAGCTCGGGGGTGAATTCTGAAGATAAACGAATTCTAAGGTTGGGTGGATTGGTCATATAATTAAGTGGTATGCACAGTTCAATTTTAATCTGATGTTATGAATTGTAGATGTAAATTTTTATGTTGCATGGAAAGTATTGTATATGCATGCTGTGTGTGATACTATTCCATACATTTAACAGAAACTTCAGCAGATTTAGCCTTCAATTCTGTACAGTTGTAGGAATCACATGTATGGGAAAGAATTCATCAGAATCTCTAAACCATAACTGGTTTAAATCTGAGAATACATATTTCCCAAAAGAAATTTAATGATTTAACTTTAATATACTTCTAGTTAGTAATTAATTCTAGCATGTATACATAGTGAAAAGTAGCATGAGATGCATGTTACAATGGCTAAAAGTAGAATAAGATGAGTTGTAAGTTGAGTTAGAAATAAATTGGCTGAACCTGACATAAGGGCTATAGTAAATATGTCAACCATGCACAATGGAAGTAGAACAGAAACACATTTCAGTATGTAATCATCCATTTTTATCAGTCAAAATGTCATGAGAAATAATTGTGTAAGTGTCCACAGTAAATTAAAAATGAGATGAATATCTAAGATTTACTATAAGAGAATTCTAATATCACACTTATAGTTATCACGACCAAAATGGGCGAATTATATCATTATATCTATCCCGGTAGTAGAAGAAAGATAAACTTCAGACCATTAAGTTATTGTGTATATATAGACACTACCAGGACATGCAATAAACTTTCTACAGAGTGGGACATAAAAGAATGAGAATCAAGTCATTATGAAAAAAATAAGTTAGCCCTGATTGATATATGTAACAAGATAGTTCCTCAGTTACATGCATATAACTACTGTGCAATTCAGTTTACATACAAAATATATTACTCGGGATTATTCAAACTACCCATTAACAGAAATTGTGAACCAGACTGAAGGGTCGGCTTAATAGACTGATGAAAGAAACTAGGAATATTATGCGAGGAGAATAAAACCATAGAATACATTCAGTTATATTAGATTAACAACATAGAAGCTATATTCTCTTTGAACAGGAAAATCTATACATCGGTAACAAATTTAGCAGATGATACTATACTAGAAGAAGAGTTCTAGCAATTAAATATTATAAACAAAGATTTTGGAACATGACCCATATATATTTTAATTGACGAGGTACTAAAATTACTATACATAACGTTTCCATCGAAATTCACACTGAAAAGCAGATAGAGAACTAAGTTATATACACATATGTACACATATAGATTTATATGACAGTGAAGTCAGTTCCAGAATTGAAAACAAATAGATTCTCTCCCCTCGGAGGAGAAGTCAACCAAAGTTATTACTCAAAATTTATTACAAACTTATAACCCTGATATCCAAAATTCTCCGGTAGGAGATAAGGAATTTAAATAGCGTAAAGTAAATTATCATTCCCTCTAAGGAATTTGTACGAGGCACCAACCTGTGAGTAAGAGGGAAGTGAGATTAATAGTTGAGCTAAACGCATATAAGCCAAATGGTTAGCAGAGAGTGTGATAGTCGTCATATACCTACAACGAATAAGAGATAGAGTACGTGAGGGGAAATCAAGAAGAATAATAATTACAACCTGAATGGGAGGTTGAACCACAAAAATGAAAAAAAAATTTACAGCTTACCTGACAATGTATTCAGGGAGCTTGGGCAACGGAGACACTTGAACAAACAAATACACCAGGCTATTAACACTTGAGAAAAATCGAAATTTAGAAATGCAAAAGAAATAGCAATGGAAATGTTATGTCCCCGGAAAGCAATGAGATGGAAATACCTTCTCGAAATAACCTTGCAACGTCTCCAAACCACGTTGAGGGATTCAAATACGCGTGAACGCCCAGGTCATCAATGCTTACTGTAACTCACCAAAGCGAGAGCGAGCATGACCTTAAGGCAAACTCAAATTTCATATACACCATCTGATAAGCACTGTAATTGAAGTGAAAGCAAAGGAGAGCTGTATAAAAAAAAAAATGGTTGACCAAGTTTTAATCTATCCTAATCGTTAAACTCCAACTATGAACTTATATACATACTGGTATAATTAAAACGCAGAGATAGGAGGATTGGAAGGTCGAACTGGATGAACGATATCCATTAAAATTCGTTACCTGGGTTGAAGAGTGTGACGTCGTACTGCTCACATAGCTCCAGGAGGTGTGAGGAGCGACACATATGAACGATTCCTCTGGCGTAGTAGGAGAACAAAATGATAAAACGAACTCTGGAGCAGCTCTCTGGAAAACCCTCAATACGATAGGCGAAAATGAAGTCATATGTTGAACGCAAAAGTTTTATACGCCTTTGAAACCCTAATCCCAGACAATCACCACCATACACGTGGCTGGAGATGCCCAATTCCGAGCACTGAAAGGTAGTAAGTCCCGTAATTCCACAAGAATCCAAAAAGGTTAAGTCTTAATGCTCAATTTTAATGCAGCGTACCATCCAACTGGAATTGATAAAAGCAATTAAGGATGAAGTACTCCATATCATGTTGGCAGATTTGGCCAGTAGCATAGAACAAGAGCAAAGTTAACCGGAATTGATAACAAAACCCCAGCGTACTACAAAGTGTCGACCTGTGAAATCGAGCCATAAAGACAAGGTACGAAATCCTCAAATCAAATTGAATGGCATCGAAACTAGAAATGAGGTGGTAGCACGTCGAGTTGATTTCATGAACGATGCATAAGAGTATAAGTGTCAAGCGCCACCATCGAGTTCAGTTAGAACGATATGGTAGGGCTGCAAAGTCCGAAGAGAAAAACCCCTTACAGAATGTAGTTATATTGTTAAGAACAATACAGTGATATTACACATACCAAGTTGGACGGTACCCTATTATATTAGGGAGAGGTACAATAGGGGTGTTATTATATAAAAATTAAAGTTAAGTAGGTATGTGTGATACCTATATACATGTTGAAGTTCTAAGAAGTCAAACGACTAATATATACCTAAGAGTAGATGATCATACATATCGATATGAATTAGCACAAGAGGGTGGGGGTAATTGTAGGCCCAAGTGTATGAAAACTGATTGTACCATAAACTCAAGATGAATGTTAGGCTCTCAGAAGTACTCATAACACCCTTACAAACAGAACGTAGGGGTTGATTCAAAATGTATTGAAAATAATAAAATGGAGTGTGAAAATTAAAATAAAAAGAGTAGTACAGGGATATAACTAAACTTGCAATTGAGATGGAAGCTAGTATATATTGACTAGGGTATAGTAAGTATGTGGAAATGAAATGTGTATTAAACAGCTAGAAATCTAAGTGTGATGGTATCACAATTCTATGGGAATTATTCTTATAGGATACTGAAATATATATATATATATATATATATATATATATATATTTGTGTGGGAAAGTGAAGGGAAGGTGTGAAAAATGGTATCAGAGCCCAAGTTATAAAACTAGGCTGGTGACATTATGCTCACTGTGACTGTGTGTTCTCTGTATAAATTGATTTTTGTAGAAAAAAAAATTCTGTTTTTTTTTATTTCCACTGATCTGTAGTGTGTAGTGTACAGTGGTGCTAAAATGGCAGAGGGCAACGAAATTTATGTTGATCTGCGTGATGAGGATAGTGCACCAGATCCTAATGCGCCCGTGATGGCTATGTTGCGGAGGTTGCAACAAGAATTGGCTGAGATAAAAAGCCAGAATGACAGATTGTCATTAGCCAGTGAGGAGCAGGAAAAGCTCATCAGAGAATTAACTTCGCGGAATAGCTAAGAAGGCGAGGGTTCTGGAAAGAGGAAGACTGATGAGTCTGAGGATGATGATGCTATTAGGTATCAGTATAAACAGAAAAAGGAATTACAGGGGGAATTTCGAAAGATCAAGCCTCCCTCATATGATGGGGAGAAGGAGGAAGATGCTGAAGCCTGGTTGTTGAACATGATTAAGTACTTCCAGGTTTATGAATATGAAAGCAATCTGAAGGCCAGATTAGCTATCTACCAACTACAAGGTAAGGCTACCTTGTGGTGGGAGGAGACGAAAATGGTCCATGCAATCGATGAAAAGACAGTTACTTGGGAGGATTTCCAAGTTAAGTTCAAAAACCGCTACCTGAATGAACTCTACTATGATGATAAAGCCAAGGAATTTCACGAACTTAGACTGGGACAACTCACTATTGATGAGTTTGTTACTAAGTTTACAAATCTGTTGAGATATGTACCCTACATAAGGGAAGAAAAGGCAAAGGTACAAAGGTTTCTGAACTGTTTGCCTATTGTATACAAAGAGAAGATCGAGTTTGATAACCAGAAAACAATGGACGAAGCTGTTAGAAAAGAAATATTGTGCTACCAATAGTTCAAAAGCAAAAATGAACATGGAAAAAATTGGGTCAATAAGAGTGAATTCAAAGGGAAGAAACAGAAACCAACCTATTTGAAGAATTTTGGCAGAGATCATCAGCGGAAAAAATTCAATAAACCCAAAGAAAGTCAAATTGCTCAATCTCAAGTGGCTTCAAAACAAATATATGGAGACAATAAAAAGGAAGGGACAGTCAAAATGAAGGAACCCTTGAAATGTTGGGGCTGTGGAGAACCACATCTCCTGAGGGATTTTCCTCATCGAAACATTCAGATGATCATGAGAGATCGAGAAGCTACAACAGTAAATTATATAGCAAGAAATATACCTACCATCAGTGCAGCCTTGGAAAATCGACAAGCAAACCATCAAGCTACCATGGTCGAAATGGAGGGTAAGATTTATGTCCAATCTGTCACTGTTTTGATTGATCCAGGTGCTTCTTTGAGTTACATTAGTCCAAAAATTGTAGAAAAATGTAATCTTAAACCTGAAAAATTTCAGCAGTCATGGTTGGTTCAACTGGCTACTAGAACCAAGAGGAAAGTAACACATAAATTGCCCCTAACAGCAATGAAATTAAATGATTTTCAAACAGAAGTAAACCTGAACATTTTTCCTTTAGGTTCATATGACGTGCTGATAAGAATGGACTGGCTGGAAAAGAAGAAAGCCCTGATAAACTGCTGGGATAAGACCCTGCATTGTATGGAAGAGGAAGGGAAACCTTTTGTTCTTAAAGGAAAACAAAAACCTGTCTTTGCAAGACAAATATCAGCCCTGCAATTAAAACAAACAGCTAGAAAAGGATACCAAGTTTATGCAGTACATGTAGAAGGAATAGAACAAAAAACTGAAGAAAATCTGTCGTATGCATTGCCAGTAGTAAGGGAGTTTAAAGAAGTTTTTCCAGAAGAAATCCCTCATCTTCCCCCCAAAAGAGAAATTGACTTCTCAATCGATCTGGTGCCGGGAGAAACAGCTGTCTCCCGAGCCCCTTATCGAATGAGTCCCCCTCAACTCATAGAATTGAAAATGCAATTACAAGAGTTGTTGGATAAAGGTTACATCAGACCGAGTGTGTCTCCTTGGGGAGCCCCAGTGCTGTTTGTGAAAAAGAAAGATGGAACGTTTAGGATGTGCATTGATTATCATCAACTGAATAAGATGACCATTAAAAACAGATATCCCTTGCCCCGAATTGATGATCTATTCGACCAAGTTAGAGGGGCTTCAGTTTTTTCAAAAATTGACCTTAGGACGGGTTATCACCAGCTTAGAATTAAAGAAGAAGACATCAGCAAAAGATCATTTCGAACCAGTTATGGTCACTACGAATTTGTAGTCCTACCTTTTTGCTTGACAAATGCCCCTGCTACATTTATGTGCTTAATGAACAGTGTGTTAAATAAGTACTTGGATAAATTTGTCCTTGTGTTCATAGATGATATTTTAGTCTACTCAAGAAATGAGGAGGAACAACAAGAGCACTTGAGGATGGTACTACAAACTTTGAAAGAAAACTAGATATATGCCAAGTTCAGTAAATGTGAATTTTATAAAGACAACATTCAATACTTGGGGCATATTATTTCTGAACAAGGGCTGGCTGTTGATCCTGACAAGATAAAAGCTATTAAAGAATGGCCTGTACCAACTGATGTTTCAGCAGTAAGATCATTCATGGGAATTGCAGGCTATTATCATAGATTTGTGGAGATATTTTCTGCCATAGCATATCCCATAACTTCCCTGCAAAGGAAGGGTGTCAAATTTGAGTGGACTGAAAAGTGCCAAAACAGTTTTGAACAATTGAAGCTGAAACTCACTACAGCTCCTATACTGAAAATTGCAGATCCAGATAAAGAATTTGTGGTATGTATAGATGCATGTAGAGAGGGGTTAGGAGGAGTTCTGTTGCAGGACAATGCGGTTATTGCATATGAATCTAGGAAACTGAAGATACATGAACATAACTATAGTGCCTATGATTTGGAGTTAGCTGCTGTTATTCATGCCTTGAAAATGTGGCGACATTATCTCCTTGGAAAAAAATTTATATTGATGACTCATCATATTAGTCTTAAATACTTCTTTTCCCAAAATGATCTGAATGCGAGACAGGCCAGATGGTTGTCCTTTCTAAGTGAATTTAACATGGATATAAAACATATAAGAGGGAAAGAAAATAAAATTGTTGATGCTTTAAGTAGAAATGCTTTTCAAATTATAGGCAGTAGTGGACGTAGTGCCCAGTTTGATTTAGAAGAGTTAGTGAAATAGGCAGCAGACCAGGATCCCAATTATGAGAATATACAAGTGAAAATTCGGAAGAAGGATATGGCTGATTTCACTCAAAACTATAAAGGATTGGTTCGTTATAAAAACAGATTGTATATTCCAAATGTAGAAACTCTAAAAAGGGAGATTTTAGATGAATATCACAAACAGCCATACGCAGGACATCCAGGATATCAGAAAATGTTAACATCTTTAAAAAAGTAGTTGTTTTGGCTAGGAATGAAGCAAGATGTAGCAGAATATTTAACTAGATTCATGGAATGTCAACTAGTCAAAGTTGAGCATCAACATCCTGCTAACCTTTTAAACCCTTTGCCGATTGCAGAGTGGAAATGGGACACAGTTTCCATGGATTTCATAACAAGATTACCAAAAACCAAATACCAGCATGATTCAGTGATGGTGGTAGTGGACACTTTAACAAAAGCTGCACATTTCATACCAGTGAAATCTACCTTTAGGATAGCTCAAGTAGCAAATGTGTTCCTGAAGGAGGTAGTAAGACTCCATGGAGTTCCGAAGGTGATTGTGTCTGACTGAGATGCTAAGTTTACAGCAGCTTTTTGGAAAGGGCTATTTGGAGGGATGGGTACCAAGTTGAATTTTAGTACTGCTTACCACCCTCAGACAGATGGTCAAACGGAGAGAACTAATCATATTCTGGAGGACATGCTGAGAATGTATGTGATGGATAGGCCAGCAAAGTGGGCAGATTATTTGCACTTAGCTAAATTTGCCTATAACAACAGCTACCAATCCTACATCAAAATGAGTATGTTTGAGGCACTGTATGGAAGAAAATGTCGTACTACTTTGAGCTGGAGCCAGCCAGAAGATAAACTAATGTCGGGACCAGACGCTTTACAAGAAATGGAAAGAATTGTTAAACATATAAAAAGAAACATCAAGACAGTGCAAGATCGCCAGAAAAACTATGCTGATAAGAAACGGGTGAATCAGGAATTTAAAGTCGGAGAGCATGTGTATTTGCGCATTAAACCAAAAAAGAGCACACTTTATGCTAGAGGTTGTGCAAAACTAGCACCTAGATATTGTGGTCCTTTTGAAGTATTAGAAAGGGTGGGACCAGTAGCTTACAAGCTGGCCTTACCACCCCATGTTAGAGTCCATGATGTGTTTCATGTTTTGTTATTAAAGAGATATGTACATGATGCTTCTCACATAGTTGATTAGAATGTTGTACAGGTGGAACCAGAAGGGGATTTTCTGCCACAACCGCTTCAAATATTGGAGCGGGAAGAAATTGAATTGAGAAATCGAACAGTAGCAAGAGTAAAGGTACAGTGGAAGCACTTTATTGCTGAAGAAGCTACCTGGGAAAGAGAAGCTGAAATGATGGAAAGATATCCATTTTTGTTTGAAAAATGAACTCTAGTAGTTAAATAACAACACCAAGGACGGTGTTTTCTTTTAGAGGGGGAATATGTAACACCCCTAGTTTATGTGTTTTAAAAACTAGACATTTGAACTCTAATCCTAAGGGGAGTGGACCCCAAAGGACAAGTATTTTGTGAATGTAATTAAATATTTAATTTGGAGGAAATGAAGAAAAGAATTTTGTGTAGATTGACCAAAAGAAGAAATTTGAGATCACTTGCTAAATCCATGAGGATGGATGAAGGCAAATACTTCCCCACAATCTTTCAAAAATCCTTGAAAGAAATTATTTCTAATTTAGATTTTTGAGGAAAAATCTAAATTCCCAAATGATGAGGAAAATAGTTGGGAAGAGGTAAAGAAAGCTGAAAAAGCTGGGGAAAAGCATGAAACAGCTTTAAAATAAAAAATCCCTAAATAGGGAAGCCTAGGCAAACAAGAAGAAAAGCATCCTGATATTCTGGACGCAGAATTAGAAACAGGCTTTGGGGAATAACAAATTAAATAAGCTGCTCTTATACAGATTAGAGGTTGATATGTACTAGGAGGGATCTCAGCTAGGGGGTGAATTCTGAAGATAAACGAATTCTAAGGTTGGGTGGATTTGTCATCTAATTAAGTGGTATGCACAGTTCAGTTTTAATCTAATGTTATGAATTGTAGATGTAAATTTTTATGTTGCATGGAAAGTATTGTATAGGCATGCTGGGTGTGATACTATTCCATACATTTAACAGAAAATTCAGCAGATTTAGCCTTCAATTCTGTACAGTTGTAGGAATCACATGTATGGGAAAGAACTCATCAGAATCTCTAAACCATAACTGGTTTAAATCTGAGAATACATATTTCCCAAAAGAAATTTAATGATTTAACTTTAATCTGCTTCTGGTTAGTAATTAATTCTAGCATGTATACATAGTGAAAAGCAGCATGAGATGCATGTTATAATGGCTAAAAGTAGAATCAGATGATTTGTAAGTTGAGTTAGAAATAAATTGGCTGAACCTGACATAAGGGATATAGTAAATATGTCAACCATGCACAATGGAAGTAGAACATAAACACATTTCAGTATGTAATCATCCATTTTTATCAATCAAAATGTCATGAGAAATAATTGTGTAAGTGTCCACAGTAGATTAAAAATGAGATGAATATCTAAGATTTACTATAAGAGAATTCTCAGATCACACTTATAGTTATCACGACCCGTATATATTTTAATTGACGAGGAACTAAAATTACTATACATAACGTTTCCAGCGAAATTCACACTGAAAAGAAGATAGAGAACTGAGTTATATACACATATGTACACATATAGATCTATATGACAGTGAAGTCGGTTCCAGAATTGAAAACAAATAGATTCTCTCCCCTCGGAGGAGAAGTCAACCAAAGTTATTACTCAAAATTTATTACAAACTTATAACCCTGATATCCAAAATTCTCCGGTAGGAGATAAAGAATTTAAATAGGGTAAACTAAATTATCGTTCCCTCTAAGGAATTTGTATGAGCCACCAACCTGTGAGTAAGAGGGAAGCGATATTAATAATCGAGTTAAACGCATATAAGCCAAATGGTTAGCAGAGAGTGCGATAGTCGTCATATACCTGCAGCGAATAAGAGATAGAGTACGTGAGGGAAAATCAACAAGAATAATAATTACAACCTGAAAGGGAGGTTAAACCACAAAAATGAAAACAAACATTTACAGCTCACCTGACAATGTATTCGGGGAGCTTGGGAAACGGAGACACTGGAACAAACAAATACGCCAGGCTATTAACACTTGAGAAAAATCGAAATTTAGAAATGCAGAAGAAATAGCAATGGAAATGTTATGTCCCCGAAAAGCAATGAGATGGAAATACCTTCTCGGAAGAACCTTGCAACGTCTCCAAACCACATTGAGGGAGTCAAATACGCGTGAACGCCCAGGTCATCAACGCCTACAGTAACTCACCGAAGCGAGAGCGAGCATGACCTTAAGGCAAACTCAAATTTGATATACACCATCCGATAAGCACTGTAATTGAAGTGAAAGCAAAGGAGAGTTGTATAAAAAAAAATGGTTGACTAAGTTTTAATCTATCCTAATCGTTAAACTCCAACTCTGAACTTATATACATATTGGTATAATTAAAACGTAGAGATAGGAGGATTGGAAGGTCGAACTGGATGAAAGATATCCATTAAAATTCGTTACCTGGGTAGAATATTGCGACGTCGTAGTGCTCACATAGCTCCAGTAGGTGTGAGGAGCGACACATACGAACGATTCCTCTGGCGTATTAGGAGAACAAAATGATAAAACGAACTCTGGAGCAGCTCTATGGAAAACCCTCAAAACGATAGGCGAAAATGAAGTCATATGTTGAACGCAAAAGTTTTATATGCCTTTGTAACCCTAATCCCAGAAAATCACCACCATACACGTGGCTGGAGATGCCCAATTCCGAGCACTGAAAGGTAGTAATTCCCGTAATTCCACAAGAATCCAAAAGGGTTAAGTCTTAATGTTCAATTTTAATGCAGCGTACCATCCAACTAGAATTGATATGAACAATAAATGGCTAAGTACTCCATATCACGTTGCCAGATTTGGCCAGTAGCATAGAACAAGAGCAAAGTAAACTGGAATTGATAACAAAACCCTAGCGTAATACAAAGTGTCGATGTGTGAAATCGAGCCATAAAGACAGGGTACGAAATCCTCAAATCAAATTGAATGGCATCGAAACTAGAAATGAGGTGGTAGCACGTCGAGTTGATTTCGTGAATGATGCATAAGAGTATAAGTGTCAAGCACCACCATAGAGTTCAGTTAGAACGATATGGTAGGGCTGCAAAGTCCGAAGAGAAAAACCCCTTACAGAATGTAGTTATATTGTTAAGAACAATACAATGATATTACACATACCGAGTTGGACAGTACCCTATTATATTAGGGAGAGGTACAATAGGGGTGTTATTATATAAAAATTAAGGTTAAGTAGGTATGTGTGATACCTATATACATGTTGAAGTTCTAAGAAGTCAAACGACTAATATATACCTAAGAGTAGATGATCATACATATCGATATGAATTAGCACAAGAGGGTGGGGGTGATTGTAGGCCCAAGTGTATGAACAAATATTGTACCGTAAACTCAAGATGAATGTTAGGCTCTCAGAAGTACTCATAACACCCTTACAAACAGAACTTAAGGGTTGATTTAAATGTAGTGAAAAATAATAAAATGGAGTGTGAAAATGAAAATAAAAAGAGTACTACAGGGATGTAACTAAACTTGCAATTGAGATGGAAGCTAGTATATATTGACTGGCGTATAGTAAGCATGTGGAAATTAAATGTGTATTACATAGCTCAAAATCTAAGTGTGATGGTATAACAATTCTGTGGGAATTATTCTTATAGGATACTGAAAAAAAAAAAAATTGTGTGGGAAAGTGAACGGGAGGTGTGACAAATCATGAATAAGAAAGTACAGTGACTATCTAACACAAATTACCATCTGGGATTTTATTTCAATTAAGTTATTGATTATACTTGCTTATGTGTTGACAGAGTATATATATAGTATCCAGAAAATTCATCATGAAATTAAACTAGTTATGAGACCAAGTTAGATAAATACTACTTGTTGCACAAGGTACTATGTTGATTGGAATAGCATATGGAACTTAGTGTGAACTATAAAAATGGTAGACAAATGTATACGGGTGAAATAAATATTATTCTAAATTCTAGTGCTGTGGAAACCAAGTCACCCCAACCACTGATACAATGTTATGCGATTATACAGAGATAGGTTTAATGAAAAGAAAAAAAAGGGACTTAACAGTATAATCAATAGTAGCAACAAAATTATAACTTCACCATTCTAAATAGATGTATATGGATGAAAAGGAGAGTATACAATTAGATTCATACAAACTATTATATGTAAATTGATGAAATTTAGTATATTAGAGATACATAATACTGTATAAAGTCATCTTAACAGATATTATTCATAGGTATTATAGTAGACAGTCATATTAAAAGATAGGTTAGTGGGAATGCTTGTGCGCTACTGGAAACCTTGTAAGGAAAATATCTATGTTTTAAATTTATGAGCTAAGGCAGTGAAATCGAAAAGATAATATTGAAGGAATACCCTATAGTCAGATATGTATAAGTATTGAAAACACGTCTATACACATATACTATACCACTAAAGCCAAACAAAAATCGTGAATCAGTAAGGATGAAATCCTAGTATTCCTTTATAGAAAATACCACCACAGAAGGGTGAATAGGAAAGTGTTTTTACAAAAAACTAATAATTAATAATACAGTCCCATTTTTAATCAACAAAAATCATTATAACTTGTCTCTGGAAAATCTAAGAATTCAAAGGTAACTGAATTTAAAGTAATACTAAATAATGTTCCTTGAATTGGAAAATATGGAAAGATGGGCCATAGATAAAGAGACATTTTGAATCAATCACACTGACCTGCATTAACAGAGCAGAGCGATAGATCAATGTAAATCCGGCTCAAATTGACCCAATTCAACTTTAAATAGGGTGCCAAGGGCTCAACGCACCTGCATATTAACCATATCTAAGTTAACATCACTTGAAGTTAAAAAATAAAATTGTCTAAGAAAGGAGAGCCATGAGAATCAGTAGGGAAGAAATTAAACGATATATACGTTGAGATAGTTGACTCCATCTTTATGTCACCTATAATCATAAGACAAAAAAATGGATGTTCAATGTTTTTATATAGCACGAAATTAGGAAGCCTGCAACAAAAATGTATGTCTAGATTTCCTCACAGGTTCCATAGAAAAGAAGAACTCCTTTCCCAACGTGGCTGGAAAATGAGAAATAAGCATCGAAGTGTTTCAATAAAATAAGTTAGAAATTTTGAAAGAAACCGGTTTAACTCATAAATGAAAAAGCAGAACATCCCTAAACCTTATTAATTTGGTAGGAGATAAGAAAATGAACTACAAAGATGAAGTATTAGGAAGAAAGGCATGGTTGTAAAAGAATAAGTTGAACAACCATTCACGAAATTTAACTAAAATGACAACATCACTGAGTTATGAAATATTAATTAATATTACCAGGGAGAATAAATTGAAAGAGCCTTACCAGTACGTGATATCCATTCAGAAAGTGGGATGAAGTGGATTTCCGGGGTTTGGTATGTTGAATTCGAAGGTTTGGCTTCCCATCACTATGGAATGAACTTTCAAGAGTGATAATGATTATCAGTCTCGAAATTAAAAGAAAATAACCAAGTTGGAACCAACATTTTAAACATGAATGGAGCATCAAACCCTACTGCATCTCCACCATACAAGTGTTATTAGATTATGAACATCACACGGATCATGATTTCGAAAAGGGTGAAACCCAAAGAATCGTCACGTGACAATGAATAGAGGAGTTATGTCGAGGAATGATAACCTAACACGTGAAACGGTTGGAAAGTACCACCAAATTCCTATAGGGGTCGCACTAGGTGCAATAATTAAATTTTTCAACTATCCGCATGAATACTAACCCAAATTCGTACTTAAATTCATGTAGAAAATTAATGAAATGAAGGCATATAGACAAGTGTAATCCTCGTAATGTAGAAGGCATGTGTAGAGTACAAATCCTGAAGCTCGAGACTTAAAAAATTTGTATGGTGTGCTATTATGGTGATATGACTAACGCTAGACCGTACATACCCATTGAAATTTGGTGGTCGAGCGATATTAATTTAATAGGTCATCCATTTCAAAGTATGGTTAAATGAAGTTCGAATAATTTTAAATAAAATTAAGTTTAGCACCATAAGCAATTTCTAAACAACCTTCAATGATTACAGAAAGAGAGTAAGGTAATAAATCCCTATATCGAATAAATTATCTCTTTACGTGAGGAGAGGGATTAGACATTAGATTAAGGGGACCTTTGTTATCTATAAATCCCATAAAAGACCTTGGTTAATTTGAAATGAGGTAAGTGACTATAAATAATGTAGTACATAGGTATATAAAATGAGGTGGGGTCTCATGGGAAAAGAATATATACATATTTATAATTATCAAAGGCATGACAAAAGAGAATGAGATAATAACAAAAGTATATTACTTAGTAACAAAGAGGTTAACTCATAACAAGGGTAAATGTTCACAATTACGTTAGCGGAATTAAGACAAAGGATTTAAAAATTAATCAAGTCCCAGATATGTCTTGAGAGTATTAGTGCCGTAAGAGACTAGGATCTCGACCATTCATAAATAAGGCTAGCACATACAGATACAATGAAAAACATAATTTACCCAACATAGAAAAAAAAAATGAAATTAAGAGTCGTTACAAATGGTATTGGAGCATTAGCTAAAACACTTGGAAAAGTATGTGCTCACACAGAAAATATCCACTGCTATAAAAATTTATGAATTTTAAGTTTTGCTAATGTCATTTTTCCTATATAGTAAATAGTACTGAAGAATACAGCTATGAACCATGACTGATGGGGACGAATTGTATGTAGATCTAGGTGGTGGAGAAAACACACCATATCCAAATGCCCCGTTGATGGCCATGCTGCACAGAGTGCAACGAGAAATGGGACAACTTCAAAGTAAGAATTAAATGGTATCTTTAGCCAGTTAGGAGCAAGACAGATTAATAAGGGAATTGACCTCTCGAAATAGACAAGAGGTTGAAGGTTCTGGAAGGAAGAGGAAAGGAAGGGTCAACTTCTCATAAGATTATGAGGAACATGACGCCTCTAGACAATAGTCTAGAAAAAGGAAGGAATCACAGGGTGAATTCTGGAAAATTAAACCTCCCTCCTATGATGGAGAAAAAGAAGAGGATGATGAGGCATGGCTGTTGAATATGATAAAGTACTTTCAGGTTTACGAATATGAAAGTAACTTAAGAGCTAGGCTAGATTTTTATCAACTTCAAGGTAAGGCTACCTTGTGGTGGGAAAAAACCAAGATGGTTCATGATATTGATGAAAAAATGGTGACTTGGGAAGACTTTCAAGTCAAGTTTTAAAATCGATACTTAAATGAATGTTACTATGACGATATGGAAAAATAGTTTCATGAACTCAAATTGGGACAGCTCGTGACTAATGAGTTTGTGACCAAGTTCAAAAATATGTTACGATATGTACCCTATATCAAAGAGGAGAAGGCAAAGGTACAGAGGTTCCTAAATTGTCTGCCCACTATTTATAAAGAAAAGATAGAGTTTTATAACCCAAAAATGATGGATGAGGTGGTGAGGAAAGCTAGATTGCGTTACCAGCAATTCAGTGGCAAGAAAACAAAACTAGCTTATCTCAAAAAAATTGGGAGAAACCACTAGAGAAAGAAATTGAGTAAAATGGGGGAAAATCAGACTGCCCAATCCCAAACTGGGTCTGAAAAAATAAATGGAAATAAAAAGAGGGAAGGGATTGTTAAAATGAAACAACCTTTGAAGTTTTGGGATTGTGCAGAACCTCATTTATTGAGGGACTTTCCACATAGAAATATCCAGACAGTACAAGTACTGCGTGAGGCCACTAGAGTAAATGATGTAGCTAGGAACATCACCAAAATCAACGCTACCTTAGAAGATCATCAAGTAGAACACCAATCCACCATGGTCGAAATGGAAGGTATGATTGTTGACTAATATTTTATATTTTTAATAGATCCAAGTGCATATTTGAGTTATTTTAGTCCGAAAATGGTAGTAAAATGTAAATTGAAGTTAGAGAAGTTTCAACAATCTTGGTTAGTTCAGTTAGCCACTAGTACTAAATGAAAAGTAACTCATAAGTTACCTCTGACGTCCATAAATCTGAATGGATACCAAACAGAATTAAATTTAAACATTCTGCCATTAGGGTCATATGATATACTTGTAGGAATGGAATGGTTAGAAAAAAAAGAAGCTATGATGAATTGTTGGGACAAAAATTTACACTGGATTGACAGGGAGGGAAAACCTGTCATAATAAAAGGAAAGCATAAACCCATATTGGTGAGACAAATTTCATCCCTTCAGTTAAAGAGAATTACTAGGAAAAGGTATTACTTGTATTTGATACATGTAGAATATTTGGGATAACAAATGGAGGAAAATATGTTAGAAACACTATCAGTGTTAAGAGAATTAAAAGATGTTTTCCTGGATGAAATTCCTCATCTAGCCCCCAAGAGAGAAATTGATTTTTCAATTGATTTAGTGCTGGGAGAAACTCCAGTTTCTAGAACCCCATACAGAATGACCACTCCTGAATTAATAGAGTTAAAACTGCAGTTACAAGATTTGTTGGATAGAGGGTACATCAGACCAAGTGTATCCCTGTGAGGAGCCCCGGTGCTGTTTGTGAAAAAGAAAGATGGTGCCTTTCGTATGTGTATTGATTACTATCAAATGAACAAATTGACAATTAAAAGAAGATATCCATTGCCTAAGATAGATGACCTCTTTGACCAAGTTAGAGGGGCAACAATGTTCTCCAATGTTTATTTAAGGACTAGTTACTATCAGTTAAGAATTAAAGATGAAGATGTCAATAAGGCATCATTTAGAACCCAATATGGACACTATGAATTTGTGGTTCTACATTTTGGGTTGACTAATGCACCCACCACTTTTATGTGTTTAATAAATAATGTCTTGAATAAATAATTAGATAAGTTTGTACTAGTATTTATTGATGACATTTTAATTTATTCAAAAAGTGAAGTGGAGCATGAATAACACCTTAGAATTGTTTTGAAAACTTTCAAAGAAAACAAGATTGCAGATGCCTTAAGTAGAAATGCTTGGCAAGGGGTAAATAACATTGGAAGTAGTGCTAACTTTTATTTGGAAGGAATGGTTCAAAGGGTAGTGGATCAAGATCAAGTCTATGAAAGACTTCAGACAAAAATGTTGAAAAACGAAATGCAAGGGTATACACAAAATTAGAATGGGTTTATTTTCTACAGAGATAGATTGTACATCCCTAATGTAGACTCTTTAAAGAAAGAAATTTTAGATGAATATCACAAAAATCCTTATTCTGGACATCCTGGATACCAGAAATTGCTCACGGCTTTTAGAAAGAATTTATTTTGGCCTAGGATGAAAAAGGATGTAGCAAGTAACTTGGAAAAATGCATTGAATGTCAACAAGTCAAATTTGAACATCAGCATCCAGCCAGGTTACTAAATCCTTTACCAATTTCAGAATGGAAATGGGAAACTGTTTCTATGGATTTTATCACTAGATTACCAAGAAGCAAATATCAGCATGACTTTGTGATGGTGGTATTTGATAATTTAACTAAAGTTGCTCATTTTATACTTGTTCAGTCTACTTTTGGGACAACCCAAGTAGCAAACGTGTTTATGAAAGAGATTTTAAGGCTACGTGGGGTTCCTAAAATGATAATTTAGGATAGAGACACAAAGTTCACTACAACCTTTTGGAGAAGTTTGTTTGGAGGCATGGCCACTAAATTGAATTTTAGTACTCACTACCACCCCCAAAATGATGGTAAAATTGAAAGGAAAAACCATATTTTGGAGGATATGTTACTGATGTATGTGATGGATAGGCCAACCAAATGGGAAGACTATTTACACTAAGTAGAATTTTCCTATAACAACATCTACCAAACTTCCATAAAGATGAGTCAATTTGAAGACATTTATGGTAAAATGTGTCATACTCCCTTAAGTTGGAGTCAACCTGAAGATAAACTAGTACTTTGCCCATAAGCTTTGCAAAAAATGAAAAAACATCATAAAATAGATTTAGAAAAATATCAAGACAGCTCAGGACAGACATAAAAGTTACGCTGACAAAAAGAGAGTTCACCGAGAATATAGTGTGGGTGATCATGTATATCTAAGGATTAAGCTTAAGAACAACACTTTGCACACCGATAGCTGTGAAAAATTAGCTCCAAGATACTGCGGACCATTTGAAGTGCTGGAAAGAGTGGGACCAGTGGCCTATAAATTGACATTACCCATTCATATTAGGTTCATGACGTGTTTCACGTTTCTTTGTTAAAAAAATATGTACATGATGTTGCTCACGTTATTGATTGGAATGTGATCTAGGTGGAACCAGAAGGGGAATTCCTTCCAGAGCCACTTCAAACATTGGATAGGGAAGAAATTGAGCTTCAAAACCAGACAGTAGCCAGAGTAAAAGTGCAGTGGAGGCACTTTACACCCAAAGAGGCTACATGGGAGCAAGAAGTGGACATGATCGAAAAGTATCCATCATTGTTTACACAGTGAACTATCTAAGGTTGTTTTGTCAACATCAAGGACGATATTAGTTTTTAGAGGGGGAATATGTAACACCCCAAGTTGCTATGCTTTTTAAATTTACAATTGAATAAGTCCAAAGGGGAAGTGGACCCCAATGGATAATTAATGTGTGAAATTATTTTAATTAATAAAAAAATAAATGAACAGGTTATGTGTAAAATGAATATATTAAAAATTGAGATATGACATCTAGATCCATTAGGATATGCATAAGGTGAGACCTTCCCAAACCTTCTAGAAAACCTTGGAAGGAATATTACTAAAATTATATTTGGAGAGAAATATAGAATTTCCCCAATGAAGAGGAAAGTAATTGGGAAGAGGAAAGAAAGATGGAAAAGCAGAAAAGATAGCTTTAAATTACCTTAATGAGGGAAATCCTAGGCAAAATATGAAGAAAGCATCCTGAAATTTCTGGACGCAGAATTTGGAAACATGTTTGGGAAAGCACATCTTAAATAACCTGCTTCAGGATAGACAAGAGGTTGTCTGTCACTGGGAGCAGAAGGTCATGGCTCGAGGGTGAGTTAAGGAGATAAAACTCTAAGGGTGGGTGGAACTAGTCATATAACCTAGTATGCACGTTTACCTAGATATATTATGATTGGGTGTGAATTTTTGTTTATGTGTTTATGATTCTGAACTGAAAAGAGTAACATTAAAGATAGATGAAATTGCTGAAGCTATACTTTTAAATATTGGATAAAGAAAATTGTATTAGTTATAGAAAAATTGCATACATCCATACATTTAACAAATGTTATATTCATTAGGCGTACTGATATCTGTATAGTTGTATGGACGGAATCTAGTTAGATCCAACTCCCAGAAGGTCTAAGTCTGGCTACAAACTTAAATCTGGAGTTAGGAATTCTAACCGAAAATCCTTCTATTTTATTTCCATAATTAAGCTATTATTGTTAATCAGATAGAATTCCAAGGAGAAATGGTCAGTGAATAACAATTCAATTCATAGCTGTAACATGATAAACAGAGAGAGAGAAGAGACATAAATATTATTGCATAAAGATTTGAATTTTCATTGTGTATGTTGAATGCCAACCATTATTTCTGTCATAATTGTGAATAAAAAAGTACAGTGACTATCTAACAGAATTTGCCATCTGGACTTTTATTTCAATTAATTTATTGATTATACTTACTTCTATGTTGACAGATTATATATATACTATCCAGAAAATTCATCAAGAAATTAAACTAGTTATGAGCCTAACTTAGATAAATACTACTTGTTGCACAAGGTACTATGTTGACTGGAATAGCATATGGAACTTAGTTTGAACTCTACAAATGGTAGAAAAATGTGTACGAGTGAAATAAATATTATTCTAAATTCTACTGCTATGGTAAGTAAGTCACCCTAACGAATGATACACTGTTATGCGATTTTACAGAGATAGGTTTAATGAAAAAAAAAAAAACTTGATTTAATAGTATAATTGATAGGAGCAATAGAAGTCTAACTTCACCATTCTGATTAGATGCACATGGATGAAAAAGACAGTATACCATTAGATTCATACAGACTTTTATATGTAAATTGACGAAATTTAGTATATTAGAGATACATAATACTGTAGAAAGTCATCTTAACAGATCTTATTCATAGGTATTATAGTAAATATTCATATTAAAAGATAGGTTAGTAGGAATGCTTGTGTGCTATTGTAAACCTTGTAAGAAAAATATCTATGTATAAAATTTATGAGCTAAGGCAGTGAAATCCAAAAGCTAATATTGAAGGAATACCCTGTAATCAGATATGTATAAGTATTGAAAACACGTCTCTATGCATATATTATACCACTAAAGCTGAACACAAATCGTGAATCGGTAAGGACAAAATCCCAGTATTCCTTTATAGAAAATACCACCACAGAAGGGTGAATAGGAAAGTGTTTTTACAGAAAAATAATAATTAATAATACAACCCGGTTTTTAATCAACAACAATCATTATAACTTGTCTCTGGAAAAGCTGAGAATTCAAAGGTAACTGAATTTGAATTAAACTTGAATAATGTTCCATGAATTGGCAAATCTGGAAAGATGGGTCGTAGATAAAGAGAAATTTTGAAGCAATGACACCGACCTACGTTAACAGAGTAGAGCGGTAGATCAATCTAAATCCAGCTTGATTTTACCCACTTCAACTTGAAATAAGGTGAGAAGGGATCAACGCACCTGCATATTAACCATATCTAAGTTCCACATAAAAGAAGAACTCCTTGCCCAATGTGGTTGATATACACAAATTGGAATCATCTTCATATATCAATTGTTGTATAAAAGGTGGAAAATTTCATTGATTGATGTATATCAAGCACATTTAATAATGTCGTTGTGCTAGTTAATGACCGCTAAACATGGGAAATATTTTTACGATGTGGTTGATTATGGTTAAAACTATTCAAGATATGGATGACAACTATTTATCACGATTAAAATATAGTTGATATGGATGACCATTATTATCCATGAAAAAATATAGATGACTATGATACATTATAATTGACAATAATTGACCATAGTTGACCATGATTTTCCATGTTTGATCAGATTTGATGATGGTTTACCATGGGTGAGCATGGCTTGAAAAATTTGGCCACGGTTGACCATAGTTTCTATCATAGATTATGGTTTCCCATGCTGAAAATGTATGGCCATAGTTTCCCATGTTTAACCTTGGAGACCTAGGTTGAAAATGTTCAACCATTCTAATGATGGTTTGGAATGTTATTCCATAAGGAATGGGAATATGCAATGCACCCTCCCACATTTACCTTCTTTCACTAGTTTACAAAGGGTAAAAATCAACTAAGAGTCACTATGATAAGGCTCAACCCGCTACATGACCTTAAGGAAATGGAGATGACAACTTGAGACCTTAAGTGCTACAACACCTCCACAAGAAACTCAACCCCTCTAGGTGTACAACACCCATGATAACTCTATTTTTCAATAAACTAGAGCTTTAAGTGCTCCCTTATTAAGGAATGCAAATGAATATATCCCTCCAATCACTCCCATAGGCATGCATTTCATTGACTGTGGACTTTTCCGGTCAATTCTATGCCAACGACCCCAAACTTGAGCCACTTTTTCAGGGCTAGGACTGAGGCCTCTACCCAAAACATAGTGAAACTTCTAGAAATGATGAATGACATGGAAACAAATATTTATAAACTAAAGCATGAACCAAGACTTAACCTGGTGTGTCCCAACTGGGACTAAAATTCCGTCAAACACATGGTAAACATGAAACCTAGAGGTCATGAATACTTATCATAGCATAAGGATTTGAAAACTTATTTGAGGTTTAACAAGAAGGATTAATGCCTTCTAAAAATAGTTGTCATGAAACCAATTATGTATTTCATTCATTACTCATTAAATGACAATTAAAACATTAACCTAGCCATGAATAAGATATCTCATATAACCATGCTTATAAGAAAAATATAACTAGATAAATATTAATGATACAACAATCGCTTAAGCCACATAATAATAAGTAAATTTACTCATCAAAATAAATATAAACTTAGATCTTACTAAATATAGGAAAAATCCAAGCAGGTCACAAACTTCCATGTACCACCTGTCCATATTTCTTTCATCCAATAACCCTTGTGCCATATTCCAAGAATGAATGTGGTATATCATGGGAGAAACCAATCAAAAAAAAAACAAGGGAATCTAAAGGATAAACCACCTCCACCCTCACCATCCCATGATATCACCTAAACTAGTGTCAAGCTCACAAAACTAAACCGAGCTTGAATGCCTCCTATTTCCTTGACCTTCCCTAGAGGAATTTTTTTGTCTTCACCTACGTGTTGAGAAATTCCCAGACAAAATAATATCCACCCCCAACCATCGGTATCTTCCGAGGCCACCTCACCTAGATCTAAAATATTCTACAAATCCAAAGTTGAAACCAAGAAAGAATCCTATCACACCATGAGTATTTGGAACTGGAAAATAAAGGCTAAAATCCACAATCAAAGCTCAAAAAAATCCATGCCAATGATAGAAAAAGAACCAAATACAAGCATGCACATACCATGCATATCAAAACTAGCCAAGAAATAGTACATGCAACCTGTTATCTACAAGTATTCATATAGAATATTCTTGATCCAACTTTTCCTTGCTTGATGGTTTCTTTCATTAGTAAAGTAGAAGATCCAAAAATTCCCCTAATGCTTCCTTCCTTGACTTAAGACTTTTTTGGATCTTCTACTTCTTTGGTGACATGGACATCATTTATTTCCTTTTTCTTTTATTTTTTTGTTAATTTTTAGTTAACACACTCTTTTCTTAGGTTAGTTACGTCATTTTCCCATTAATCCATTAGCAATCACACTAATCATGGATGTAACTAATGAAAGAACATAAATTATAGAAGCTGAAGATAAGCCAAGACAAAAGAACACAAGAATATGGCTCAAGCCAACGAAAAACACCAAGATGGGGAAAGCCCTTGATCAAATATTCTTATTATCAAATGTTCAACATAGAGAGAGAGAGAGATAGAGTACAACGATTCAAAGTCAATACTGACTTTCCAATTTGAAGATATAATCATCACAACCCTTTAGACAAATGAATGACCTATCCGAAACTAAAATCTGGTGTGAACTGCATACATGTTATTGAAGAGGATTAAACTAATTAGGGTTTCTTACAAATCACTATTAACTACATCAATAACCGTCGTCATGACTACAACTGAGCTTGACATACAAGGAGATATTATAGCCCTCTTCCATTTGATCAAAAACACCTCAAGAAGCTTCGGCCAACCTTCAAACAAGGTCTGCAATATGCTACTGTTAGAATGAGTTGGTACAAGCCCTACAGAATCCCTGCGACTCTCTAGTATCAAAATTTACCTCCATATAAGAGTCGATATAGGCTTGTAGAAACCCTAAATAAGAGTGGCTCTCTTCTGTATGAAACTCGGCCTCCATATAACACTTGATCTAGGCTAGCAGCAACCCTAAATCACAGTGGCTCTCTTCTGTAACTATTCAGTCTCCAACAGACTTCAACGATGCCTAGAATTACCCTAAGAGCTGTGACTATCTCTTAAAAGACTCTCGACCCTGAGACAAAAGAGAACCCAAAAAATCAAAGAATCGTTGAAGACCTTGGCTGCCTCAGACACATATTTAAGCAAGTTGATGTGTGTAAAATGAGGGAAAAAGCACCTCTATATATACCATTCGGTGGGGGTCAAGAGATGTGCCCATTGGAATAGGTGAGATGACATATATGTGAGGCCAACCTTCATAATTTACATGTGAGAAAATATTTATTCAAAAACCACTTTTCCTTATCCAAATATAATGATCTTTAGGTTGATTTTAGTCTTCTCGAAAAGAGGAATTCAATGCCAAAATTATCTTCCCCAAAGGAGGTATCCAAAGTGGAGTTTGGCCCTAGTTGACAATTTTAGCATTCCCTCTCAACTAGGGAGAGTTCCACTTGTCAGACCATAACGATGATTTTCATGCCATCCTGTCGTTATGATTCATCTCTGTATCTTGTCTCTGCTATGCTCTGCCGAACATTGATACGAATAATAAAGAATAATAGATCAAGAGTGAGTCACAAGACCTTGCCACTCTTTACTGACAAAGGTTAGTCAACATAACCAAATAGGTGAACTCCAATCGTACTTGATCCCAGGTGATCAAGTTAAAGAAACAACATTCATCCTAGACATAGGGAGTACAACAGTACATGATGCGTCCATAGGTAGTGCTATGCTCCCTATCCACTTTTCCCAACTCATTGATCAGATGAGAGGTACCTCCCATGTGTCCTGGAATACATGGGTGGGATGATACTGAATAAAAAATAGGGAAAGAATGTATCACATCTTTCTCCCAAGCACACATAGGGAAAGGATGAACCACATCCTACATTCACACATCACAACCATCGTAGGGAAAGGATGAACCACATCCTACACATATGAAAATCACTGAGAGTAGGGAAAGGATGAAAGACATCCTACACGCATGTAAATCACCAAGATTAGGGAAATTATGGACCACATTCTACAAACACAAGTCACAACCATCAATCGTAGGAAGGATCCTGCACGTGGGGAAAGGATGGACCACGTCCCACCAAAATTTCAACCACCAATCGTAGGGAATGGGCTTCCTACATGTGGGGAAAGGACAAACCATGTCCCACCGACATGTCAACAGATGCCTATATGCATCTCTCACTGGGGTATCTGCAGGAAAAGGTGAGCCACTCATCCTACTCATATGCCATAGGAGAAGGTGAACCACTCATCCTATGCTTATGCCATCAAAAATATTGGAAGGTGAATCACTCACCCTACATACATGTGTTTGCAATCATAGGGGAAGATGAACCACTCACCCTACACACACGTCAACCACCATGGGGTATCATAGGGGAAGGTGAACCACTCACCCTATGGTCGCTCAGAGTTAAATAAGTACCCCAAGCCTTCAGGAGCTCTCAGATATCCATGTTCAATCCTAACAAAATATCCCTTCATATAGGGGATAAAGCTAGGCTTCTTTTTGAAAATTAATGATATTTCTGACCGAATTTCCAATGGAAGCCTCAATAGCTCCTCTCAACATATCTACTAACAAAGATCTTTAGCAGCACTCAACAATCCTCTGCTTCTTGCATCTCTTGATAAAGAGAATATTTCATTGATCTTGCTCCGTCTTACTCAAAGAGACCACAACCTAAACTTTTATTTCCACGGCGCGCAGTGTCTATCAGACAACCTGCTTACAATGAGATCATTCCACTTAAACATACCATAAAATAGGTATGTCACTTGTTGTGCCATGTAAAGTGGTATGGGAAATGCAGGATTCTTTGAATCTTGTTTTACAATATACAACAATGGTGATCTTGTGTATAAATGACTGCTAGAGAGTTTCCTCAAATGGCCATGCTTGCCACCTTATGCACTCTTTCTTCAATAGTTCTTCAGAGTAACAAATTTTTATGTTTAAGAAATAAATGTGGACCTCAAGAGATGCAATACTTAAATGTGTTCTTACCATCTACTATCTTATCGATCCAACCTCTCTTTGCAATGTACCTCAGATCATACTATCTTAATGAACAGGTATCCATCTTCGTATCAAGGAAAAAAATTGATAGAGGAGAGGATTATTATCAACATCAATAGCTGAATCCAAACATCATATCTTCCACTGAATATCGAGAATGCCACCTTGCCTATAATGTAACCATATACAATCTTCTATCCATACGAGAGATGCAACTTCTATGAGGCAACTAATCCATGATGGGGAAGGTTTCTTTGCATTCAGGTGACCATTTATATAAGATTGTTCCTTATAATATCTTGGCTTAAATCAGGATCTTCAGCTTATCATGCTCAACAAGACATAGAATTTGTCATGTACCTTCTTTAGGACACCTTTGATTTCGAGCTGAAGAGTGTTTCCCAAAACAGACTATTCCATAGTGCCATGCTCTTCTTCTCTTATCTGATCTTTAAAATAAGGGCTCCAGGTGTGCTGCATTTATCAAAAGTGTTGTATTTTCTTTTACTAGAAGATCCCAAGAGCTTCTTCAAAAGATGAACTATTCTACTCTCTTTTTCACAACAATACTATAACACAGTTGGAAATTTATAGGAGCTTCAACATATGATCATGGCTTCTGGACTGAAACAATAATGAAGTAAATGATGCTAAGCTAGATATGCCATAGATATAGCAGAGAGGAAATAGGGCAAGAGAATATACTGATACAAACTACTAGAGATATGATGTCATTACCATTAGATTAATTCTTATGGCATTAGAATGAGTAGACATGAACATGAGAGATACCTATAGCTACAGATGAGCGAGAGTGTGGAAGAGTGAGGATAATGCGATGAATGTTACAGAGATGTCATTTCATAATGTGATCTTTTATGTAATGTGGTGATGTAGCTTCAATTAGAGGTAGCAATGCCAAATGCGTTGCTCCGAAAATTATTCCAAATCTAATGGCGTAGATATTAATTCAGATCCAAGGCTCCAGAGATAGTCAGAGAACCAAAATAATATAAATATATTATAGGTTTCCTGAAAGCAAGAGCCCATTTCTGGGATTGATTACAAATAGTTTTTTGTGAAAGGTCATATTTAAGATAGATTGATACCTCGACAATTTTGATTCCCACAGAAATATGTTTGTATAGAGCCAATGTTTCTTACAGCTTGAAGATATTCAATCAGACTTCAAAAACTCTTGGAAAACCTTCGATCGAATTTTCACATGAAGATAATGTGGAGTGAAATCAACATTAAGATGATCATGTATTTCCAATTTTTCCTTCGGTGCATATGAGGATATCCTTGGATAATATTTCCAAACACGAATTGATATCAATCCTTATAGTCGATAATAGATTTTTCAAAATAGACTTTGTGGTTTTGGAAGAGGGACCAAAACCCCTCTACATGTTCAAGTGCGTCATCAAACAAGCCCTTCTTCAAGAATGAATTATAGATAACATGCTTTGTTAAAAGGAAACCACTTACTGACAACTGATAGGATACTTGTCCTCTTATATGTAGGATACATCAACAGAGTTTCTGAATTTTGGCTTCAATAGAGATATTGACCAAGTATCATTGTGAACTAATCTGAACCACTCGTTTACGTGAATATGTCACTACAGTGTATCACGACAAAAAAAAAACTGGATTGTAAGATTTTGCATCCCTGATTGTTGCTCAGACCACAGAGAATGATAATAAACTCATTCATTGCTACTGGAGTAGATAAGGAGCTTTATTATATATGATTTATGGGCTTCTTTAATCATAAGGTACAAATCCTGCCACTCTGGCAACCAAGACCTCTTTACAGTGGAAGCCCCTTTTAAACTTAGTATTATCGAATGGACAGACTTCGACTTCTCCAAACAGAGTAACAGAGTAGCCCATTGTTATTTTATAGAACATACCATTGATATTGAAGTAGAGCAGAAATGAGATGAAGGTATTCTTCAAACTTGATCCAATCTCAAAGAAAGATCATCGAAACTATTTGTTGGAATTTAGGTACCCTTATTTAATGATGATCTAGGTGAAATAACTATCAAGGTTTATCATATTAGGAAGACCTCTTCGAAGCTCAGACACATCACAAATAAGGTCACTATTTTTCTTAAAATATTCTATAGCTCCACATATCCGATTAGGCAATAGAATGCTCATATTTTTTCTTGAATGACTGTTGTAGGACAATGACTAGGATTAGCATTTCATTCTTACAGTGATACTACAATAATTCTAGCAATAAATCTCACTGTTTTTCACAGAATAGGAATCAAGTCAGCCAATCTTCCACAACACTGATGAAGACAGATCATAATAAATTCTGAGTTGCGTCAAGTCCACCAGGAAAAGGGATTTGAGTTCTTATTCTGACATATAAATCATTTTATGTCACTATGACACCTCAGAGTCAAGGCAAGGATCTTAAAGGGAAACATCTCCTTCTATATGCTGGTGATGATGATACAGTCTGAAGCTTGATTGGATAGAACTGCTAAATATTCCTCTAAAAATATCTTGAAATTACTTTAAACACACCTTATAAATACAGAAACATACCTTGATGACTTCCAGGCTTTGCTTGTAATGATTGATTTTCTCTTGAATTGGTGCCCATGTTCACTGATTAGGGTTTGTAGAAGGCCTTAAGACAATATAATGGATTTTTCATTCTTGAACTCGAACTTGTCCTACCACAAAGGGCTGAAGGTTACTTACTGAAATTCCTTAGATTCTTCTTAGTGATTGCAATCTCTTAAGCTTGGGCTTGTCCTCACTCGAGCTTTGATACCATATTAATTTTGAGTTAACACGTTCTTTTCTTTGCTTAGGTTCATTTTCCCATTAATCCATTAGCAATCACATTAATCATGACTGTAACTAATGAAAGAACATAAATGATAAAAGCTGAAGACAAGCCAAGAAAGTAGAACACAAGAGTATGGCTCAAGCCATGGAAAAATCCCAAGATGGGGAAAACCCTTGATCAAATATTCTTATTATCAAATATTCAATAGAGAGAGAGATAGAGTACAATGATTCAAATTCAATACTAACTTGACAATTTGAAGATCTAATCATCACATCCCTTTAGAAAAATGAATCACCTATCTGGAACTGTAATCTGGTATGAACTGTGTACATGCTACTAAAGAGGATTATACTGATTAGGGCTACTTACAAATCATGCTTAACTGCACCAAGAACCCTCCTCATGACTTTTGCTGAGCTTGACATAAAAGGACCTATTCTAGCACTCTTCCATTTGATCAAAAACATCTCTACAGCTATGGCCATCCTTCAAACAATGTCCATGGTATGATACAATTAGACTGAGCTAGTACAAGCCCTCAAGAATACTTGCGGCTCTCTAGTTTCAAACTCGACCTCCATATAGCACTCGATCTAGGCCTGCGACAACCCCTAAATCATAATGGCTCTCTTATGTATGAAACTCAGCCTCCATATATAACTTGATCTAGGCCAATGGAAGCCCTAAATCATAGTGACTCTCTTTTGTTCCTATTCGGCCTCCAACAGACTTGAACAATGCCCAAAAATTACCCTAAGAGGTGCGACTCTCTCTCAAAAGACTCTCGGCCCTGTGACAGAAGAGAACCAAAATAATTAAACAATCCTTGAAGACCTCGGCTGCCTCAGACACATATACAAGCAAGTTTATGTGTGTAAAATGAGTGAGAAAATGCCTCTATATATACCATTCGGTGGGGGTCAAGAGACGTGACCATTACACTAGGTGAGCCAACATATAGGTGAGGCCAACCTTGATAATTTACATGTGAGAAAACATAATTAAAAAAATCCACTTTTCCTTATCCAAATATGATGATCTTTAGGTCGATTTTGGTCCTCTTGAAAAAATCAATTCAATGCCATAATTATATTCTCCAAAGGAGTTGTCCAAAGTGGAATTTGGACCTAGTTTCGTATTTTAACAATTGTCCTTCTTGAGTTTAGGAGAATTACTTTTGAAATTCCCATATTCATTACCTTCATAACATAGAATCTTAGACATGTCAATTTTCTTTTGAAATTTTTTTCGAGACTTCCCTTTCTTCCTTGCCCTTGCTGCATATGCTTGAGTTTGATCACGTTATCCAACGTCATTCTTTGCCTTCAATATGGTTTCTTCAATTTTTCATAGTGATCACATATCATTTTCTTTTCATCTATACTTGATACAAAGTTGCCCAATTCATTAGGTAGTGCATTAAGCACAATTGTCAGAGCGTGGAGGAGTAGTCAAGGGGCTTATTTTTCACCTCAGCCATCCTTTGTTTCTCTCAACAGTCTATTTCTATAGCTGACAAGTACCTTTTGATTGAATATTATGAGCACCAAGACATCATCGTGAATAAAATCCTTGATATAAAGCAAAGAGGCCATGGAGATGGGGATGGAGATTTGAACCCCTACTTGTGATCCCTCAAAACCTCCAAGGAAATGGACTCCCCTGATTATCAGAATGTTGTGTCTGATAGCAATTCTAGTTCAAAATGATGTGGAAGGGCAGCTGCATGAAAGGAGGATATATAACACAGTAATTATGTAAAGGGTAGTTGCTAGAAGAGAAATTGTGGGAAGAGCCACAAAAAGGGGGAGCATGGATGATCTAATGCTGGATTTATGATCAAGTAGGAGCCCCACACAAATGTACCATATCCAGACCATGAGCTTGTGCCTGAACAAAATATTGAGTAGCTTCTCAGCGAATATTTGTTGCAGGCCAAAGTAGCAAAGAAAGATCAATATTTTCAAGCTTCTCATTACTTTCTGTAAACTCTTTATCCATCTCTAGCATATCTACATGAATGACCATATCCTTTACAGTTCTAAAACCCATATGAGAAAAAGTTCATGATCCTTTCTGTTGAATCTTCAAATAAGATAAATCTCTTATGGCAACTTATAATTTGTAGTATGCACTATTTCTAGCCTAGAAGAAGTCGTTATCATGCTTAGCAGTTAAGCTACTAAGTTTGAACACATAGTTTTGTGTTATATGGGCTAGGTGTAGATTAAGGGTGGTTTAGTCTTAGATCAGGTATGGCACCAGCCTTATAGGCTAGGTTGTTGGATTTATTCTGTTGTTGGTTTACCTTAAGAGGGACTTGAAAACCTAAATTTCTTCAAACTCTATGAAACTTGTGTATTGATTTGCTTTAAGGACACTTTAAACAATGTCACAAGATGTAATCCTCATCACCAATGTTAAGAGATGAGACATTAAGTTTTATATGACTCAGTTTTAGAGCATATAGATCATCAAACTATGGTGCAATAAACTTCAGTACTTGACCACATAAAATACGTAGAGAAATAGTGAGAACCAGAGCCAAGCTTTTATGTCAGTGAAAAATCTGAGTATGTTGTTGAATTATAAAGTCGGTTGTTCAGCTCATTGTTGAATTTTATTGCATTAGAAGGTTTTTAAGACTTCATTGTGGAAAAAAAAACATTGAAATAATCAAGGTGTAGCATGGAACATTTCAGACCTTGCTGTAGAGTGAGTAAAATGACATACAAGAAATAAATCACATATGTTGAGATGTTAAATGAATAACCAGGAAGTTGTTCATACTGTGGATCATGCAATATCCACAAAAAAAAAATTAGATCTAAAGGATTGAAGTTAACACTAGAAATCAATCTCAAATGGCATGAATTGTTCCCCTTATTATTAAGTAGGTTGTTCACCCTATTTTGACATTGACTAGTATTCTTTGAGTTACTGTAGATCATAAAGATATCTCAATGTTGGCACAAGTCATTTTAAATCGACCTCAAATGAGAAATACATATTTAATTTTTCAAAGCATGAAAACTCAATTAAGTGCTTGTGTTAGATCCAAAATGGGTGAAATAAAAATATAGCAAATGAAGTAACCTTTGATCTAGTGACCTAGATTTAGAAATACAACAAGAAAAACCCTCCAAAGAATTCAGAGCAATATTCCTCTATCTAATGAATCATCAATAGGGTAGTGCAACCATGAACCCATTACATCTTCATTAATGGAACTATAATTATTTAATGACTCTAAAGTATTATCCTATCCACAAGAGAATTATTCCCAGGTAACAAAACATCGTCATTTTATAGTGTTTTGACAGTTGAGTTTGCAAAGGATGCTTGACCACTTTGTTCAAAACCAAACCATTTTCCACATGAGTTCTTTGACAACATGATCTACATCCTGGATCTCTTATGTAGTTGTACTGTATGCAGTAAAAATCAAGTGAGTAGTTCACTGGTCCAAATAGCTCCTTTACAATTGGAGTCCACAACATTGTAAGGCTGAAATTTTTCCAATGTCCTTGCAAAATACATGAAATCTTACAAAAATCCAGCCACAAATGATGTTTACTTCAATAGAGGAGTTTATTTCCCTCATCAAGAAATGTGGAAGGAATTCAATAAATTAGTCAAAAACAGAGTCCACTTAATAGATAAGGGGATTTTTGTCTTTAGTCATTTGTAAAGCCCAATAATGGTACATCCGTAGCTCAAGCATGCCAAGCGATGAGAGTAAACGATTACGACACAATGCCCCCTCACAGAAGGAAACTCTTTCCTGCCCAGTGCCAACATAAATTCTAAGTTTTGACAGTGTTAAGGGAAGGGCACCTTTTAATTGAAATGGCCTCTTTTAGTTGGATTCAAGTGCTCATTAATTAAACTAAGCACCACATGTGATTTTTTTTATAGATAGAAAATTTTTGTATTATATTGGGCCATTGCTACAAGATTGTGCATACAATTTACAAATCTCATATGAACCTGTCTAGATTTTCTGTTTACAGAAATAACCTTTCTATTTAGCTCATTTCGCAATTTTTTTTTATTTTGATTAATATTTCAATGTTCTATGATGGGGATACTGCCAAGAGCTTCCATTTTAAGCCTATCATACAAAGTAAACATAGTTCCATTACATGCTTTGCTAATGATATAAGTTATTACTATTTTGATTTCTTAGGGATATCTGGACAAAATCTCCCCCATCAAATCCTAGAGTTTGTCAAGTTAAGTGACTTGACAGAAAAAACAATAATAAATAATATAGAAAAGTAAAGATTTACTAACCTTCACCAGATGGTTCTATTAATATAACTTGTATTAATACTGATTTTTTCATGGTTTGTAAGAGAAACAAGGATCACTTTCACTTGTATGCATGACCAAAATTTAAATCTGCAATGAACATAGGAAGATATCTAGGTCTGTTTATGTTGTTTGGAATTGAAATGGTTTTTGTCAGTTTTATGCTCATGGTTATAGAAGCTTCATAGAAAATGCTAATGTGCTTTAATAAATCATGCAGGGGATGTAGGAAGCGTCTAATTTGGCCCAAATCATCCTATGAAGTCACATAAAATATGCATGACACACCATCTGGCCCTTTCTTATGAACTTCACAAGAAGATGGAGATCTATGTGTGTCCTAGACCTTAAAATATGTCATTTATCTTTGTAAAGTATTTTGTTTTCTATACTTAATTTTAGCCCATATTCATGTTAGTATTTTGTGGGTTTTTTCTGTAGCGACCACACAAAGCATATTCAATGGAACTTGCTCAGTTTCATTTAGCAGACTATGTGAAATTATTTCATCAAATAACGCCTGATACACAACACTTGTTCATTAAGGAGCTAGTAAAATGTAAGGCTCGTGCCCTTTATATGACTATATGGATGATAAAATCTAGACCAAGATTTCTCAATGTATTGATATTGTTATTGTTTGTAATTCTAAGAAGTTTAATGTAGTTGTACCTATTGCATTGTCTAGTCTCTATGAAGTGATTGTAATGTTTTGTATTTTTTTATGTATATCTCATTTTTTCAATTCGGTCAGTATATCTTTCTTTTTTCTGGTTTTACTGCAAGAAATTAATATTCCTACCATTGTGTTGTTTGTTTTCGTAGATAATATGGGAGAATATTGTCATGTATTTGAAAACCTCTTTGAGTTTTGTAAAATTTATGCTGGCGGCAGTATAGGTAGCTGGAAACATTCTTGGAAGATATGCTTGATCTATTATCAATATATGTTATGAGGCCTAACAAGGATGATAAACTTTGATTCATAAGAATATGTTGCTCATCTACTGAACAACCATATTTTTTATATTGAAATCAATTGGTCTCGTGGTCTTCACCATGCTAAAAAGTGTCAGGCATCAGGTTTTTGTTATATTAATGACTTCGTGCTGTGAATTTTGGAGTTGCTTAAACATAATGCCAAAGTTTTAGATGTTAATATTGATGTCCACCATGGTGATGGAGTTGAATAAGCCTTTTATTTTACTGGCAGGTATTCAATGGTTACATCAGAACATTTTAATGCATATGCTTTTGTCTTATTTTCTCATTAATGGTAAGTATGGTGTAGGTAGATTTTAAGTTTTCATATGATACATGATGGTTATTGTTCTTTCTGCTATGAAGCTATAAGTTATTAAGTTACAAAAAGGATGAAAAAATTATTATTTATTCCCTTCCACTGTTAGGAAAATGTTCACAAAGGTATACAATACTTGATATATAGTTAGAATTTGCATTGCAAAACTAGTAAGGGACAATAGGTGGTCTGGACTCTGTAGAAATCAGCAAGAGTGACTATGATCATGCACCACATGCTGCACACAATTTCTCCTTCCCTTTTGGCTTCAGGAACTAAATGTTTAACTTCTTAAATCTTAAATTTCAACACTCAACGGTTGATAATGGCATAACTTGATAGAAACATTAATATCTACATGCTCGTTAAGAGGAACACTTCCATCGTTGACTATCTATTCAGTATATATAAGCTGGATTTTCCTATGTTAGTATGTTCTTGTTTTACAATTTGTCTGGATACATACATATGGACATGTACATGGGAACAATTGACGTAAAAATAGTAAAATATCAGTGCAAACAAACACATGCATTCACATAAAAATGCTAGTTACTTGAAGTACATAATCCCTATTCACGCTTTTCACATATTAACATGCTATCCATTATAAGTTAATGTTGAGGAAGAATCCATTTTTTAGGTGAGAGAAAACTCTACAGATGGATGCATAGGAAGTGAATATTCCAGTTTTTGGGATGGTAGAATACCATACAGGAAGTAGTAGCAAGTGAACACAACCTGTGAACCATCATATTTTGGAATAATGGAGATGAAAAATGAAGTTTTGACAATGAATCTCTAATTGTCATTTAAACTTGTTATTTAGTGCAACCACATTCATGAGTAGGAAGTGCAACTATAATATTTCAAATATTTTATTGAGTACAAAATGCATTTATGTCCAACAAACTTGCAAGATTAAGACATGGAAAACCAACCAACAAATAACAATGAAAGAGGTTGATCCTAACAGTGCTAGAATATAGTTTGAATACCTTATTTTTAAGTTCGAAATTATGCAGCATTGAGTTCTTTGTTTCTTCACTTTCATGATTTCCTCATCTCACGCCAATTATCTACCCTAAATTTTTCTTTTTAATTTAATCCCAAACTAGTGTTTTCTACTGCACATGTGGAAATAAAGAAAACAGTTTTTCAATGTCCACATATGAACAAAATAATTCAATGGGACTGCTATCTCAAATCCTTCACAAGGTGGTAAGGCCAGTGGAATAGGGAAGTGTCGCCACTATCACCGAGGCAACAAATTTCCTAATTTTAGTGAAACTATGCCTATGCCTTTTCTCCTAGACCTGTGCATCTGCACAATATCCATATCCATCTCCCTTTCTTCCATTCGCATCAATACATCCTCCCTGCCCATCACCCTGTGTCTCATACTGCCATTCTTTCTCCCCATCACTCTCCCAAAACACATCCTTGCAAAAAAAATTCAAATATATGGACAATTTACTCATTGCATTCATTGATTTTAATTTATTTATCAAACATATTTAATTGTTATTCTCGCAGATCAGTCAAAATTTAATCAACATGTTGGTAGATTTATTGCATATTTTGAAGGATTTAAGACTAGATACATGCTTCCGATTCACTAATTTGGAATGTTAAGTGACAGATTTTGGAGTCTGTATCAACCAATTATCCTAGACATGCCCTAGAATTAACATGCTTTGAAGTGAGGATTGTTTTCCGCAACAGTTGTAGCATTCATAATCTGTCCAATCAAACCCCTTGGGATCTATTCAAGGGGAAAAAGTGATTGACAACCCTGCCTGTCTAATTTTGGATTAGGAGTAGAGAAAACTTCACTTTGAGAGAGCACGGATTCTACAAATCAGCAAAGAAGAATGCCCACTGAAGATAATGAAGCCCACAACTCAGAAAAAGTAGTGTTCTAAGTATTAACATTTATAGTAAGGAAACTCCTAGTTTTATATTTTATAGCTATAAATTGCTAATATCTTTCCATTCAGAAATTATAATTTCAATTATTGCTCTATTTGAATGTAGATCTAGCTAAAATTTTCAAAACCATTTAAATCATTTCTCCAATATTATAATTTCCTACGATTTACCAACATCACAATGGATCCATAATGATGCAATTTATATATTTAAGATTCTAAATTATTGTAGTTTCGAAACAAACCTGTGACGCCCATGGGGAAAATTTTTTATGCACTTCACTCACTAGATCTCCCTTTATAACTGACTGTATAACCTGTCCATTCATAAAAGTTGCTAAAAGTCACCACTTGTTAGCAACAATAAAATTAATATGGGGAGAACCATGCCTTAAAATTACCGATTTCAAGAGGTAAAGTATAGTTCGTTTAGTTTCGAAAGCATTTTCAAAGTCAAAACTACATATTCATACATAAAATACACTTCTAGTTGGAACTTAGTTTAGATCATATATGATTGTGAATATTCTATTATATAAGAAAGAATGCAGATAACTCATCCTCCCAGTGCATGTTATCCTAGATGATGCAACATTTATTCTACTTAAATGTTGTTGATGTACCAATGCAAGGGTAAATTCTCATAGTTGTGCTAGCTAAAAGTCCCAACAGGGAACTAATTGATTCTTCAAAATTGTTCACTGCATACCAGGCAACCAACCAGCATATTCAAGTGGACATGGGAGGTGGAGGACTCAGGCTCATATTGAATAAAATGGAGAAAGATTCAAAAGTGACACATTCAATTACATGAAGCAAATAGAATGGAATGGCAGGGAGGATAGACACAGCACTTAGGATGTCCAGTAGCAGCAGGTCTGGACACAAATGGAGCAAGCAACAACCACTGCAATCAAACATGGCAGAGTCAAAGGTGGCTATTCATTTCTATTTTTGAATCATTCCCAGAAGCCATGGATGCATTTTAACCATTTAAAGTATTAGGGCATGAGAAGGAATAAAATCTCTATGCTTGTAAGCCAACCCCACTGATTTAAGATACAATAATGAGTCAAATAAAAGTGAAACCTGTCTAAAGAAATTATTAGGACCTGTAGATTCAACAAGTCAAAAATTTTGAACATGTTTCTTGTTGGAATACAACCACTATATAATTAATTGTTGTAAAAATTGATGAAGCAAACTATAGTTGGTAGAACCAAATTTTATGAAAGATCATATGGAAATAAAAAGATTTTTTAAAATCTGCAATAAAAAAATGCATGCTAAAAGCCAATTTAATTATTTCCTGATGGTGGTTGAAATTCATCCAAGAAAATTGTGGCATCATATTTCATGCAAGATCTTGGACCTTATATTTATTTTATTACAAATTTATTTTCTCAGACATGTCAATTAGCAACTTTGCAAAAGGAAATCAAACTAAAACACTCTATGTAGCATCTAGACAGACTTAAACTCACGAATGAGGTGAAGGCACCCACTTTTTCCACGACAATTATCTTAATGCAGACCAGTGAGAATCTTACATATATAAATGTAAATATCATAATATAGTATACATGGTTTCAACAAAGCCTAGAGGTAATGTTACCCACATTTTTTTTTAAGAAAAAAATGGGATAACCAGGGGAGCTATCCCGATTCAATATATGTTGGTAATACATTATAAAACATATCAAATATACTGGCATGGGACCATACTTCTTGATGAGTGAGGAAATGTATTATTAGAATGGCTTCAAATTGATAGGTGAATTTGAATGCATGAGAAAGGTAACAATAGATAATATCATAATATCTGATCTCCTGGAAGAGTCCTCTGGAAAATCCATATAGTGCACAGGCAAGGAGGGTGATAGCACAATAATACAGGGACCATAGGAGGAATAGTGGATGGGTCAAACCTATCTAATAGAAAAACTGATCACATGTTAGTAGTACTACTGTAGAGAGCAGTGAAAAAAGGATAAGAGTCCTTTCTGAGGTTTGTATTTTTATGGAAACCAGTATTCGCAATGTTAGAATTAAGGATTCATCTTAACAAAGACAAGAGGAGTGTAAATTTGTAAGCCTATCCAGGGAGTTCTGTCTCAAATGTAGTCATTACAGTCCCATCATATTTCAATGACACTCAGCATCAAGCAACTCAAGCTCCCAAACACATGATCATTGGAGTTCAAAGAATCTGGGCAGATAGCTAACATGAGGGCTATAGGTGCATATTTTAGAACCCTGTCAGCTACAAAAGTAGAGGCTCAGAAGAGACCTTGAGCTAGGCATGAAAATGTAAATAGGACACCACATAGATTCTACCTAGAATCATAAAATAAGTCTTGAACTAAATTTAAACTGAAGGGAGGAAAATAATGCAGAGAACATAGACTAATTTGACAGCAGAAGTTTCCCAAGATAATTAATTGGTGTAAGGTATCTCTCCTATGTATAATATATATAAGTATACACACTGGAATTAAAAAGAAAATTAAAAAAGGCGGGGAACCTAAATTTGGGCCAAAATCTACTTTTATTGTTGGAACCAACCTTTATTTATGGTGATTTGTATACATGTGAAATGAAATTTATGATGGGCTGACCATTGCCTGTAAAGTCTTCTGACCATTGCGAAGATAAATTTTCTCATCCTATGGGGGATTTCCTACTGAAGAGCCCATTTATTTGCACAATAAACACATGGCAAAAATGGGGTGCTAAACCTAGCTTATGAGGACACAAAGGATGAGTTTTCCCACCTTTAAAGGAGCCAGATGAGTTCACTTTGAAGCACTCTACACTTGGAGGAATCTTGGAGGTGTAGTTTTCCCTTTGGTTCATTCCTTTGAATTTCTTTGTGAGCCATTTTCCCACTTCATAACGGTTTTGTGACCCTTATAATAAATAGTTTGAAGGTCTATACACCCTTGTAAGGGTCATTTATTAGAGGTACACGAACATATATCAGAGAAAAAGGGTTTAGTGCACCTTTGAAAGACATTTGGAGGAGGAACTCCCTTGTTTAGTGGAGGATTTTTTACAGTTGTGGGGGAACTTGAAGGTCACCCTCTCCCACTCGATCAATGGAATTGGGATCCCTTGTACCCACCTTGGAGGAGAATGTTTGGGTTGTCTGCCCACTTTAGAGGCTTTTGGTGGGCAGATTTAAAGATTATTAGATAAGCTATGACGTTGATGGGCCTTGCGAGGCTGGATGCCATGCCAACAAGCCCTTAATCCCCTTTATTTATGGAGATGGGCACTTTTTGAGGGCTCATTTCTCCTGATCATTGTAAATGTGGCATGACTTCCCCTAAATTCATGTAATTTTCATTAATTAATTGTACAAGAGGGCCTTTGCACCTCCTTAATCTTAAATTAGGGATTTTAGATTAGAAAAATAATATTTCACTGTGAGGGAAATTGAGAACCTCCTCTATAAATATAAGTACTTTCATTTCATTTTCTCACAATCTGATTTGGGGGAGAAATATCTTAGAAGGTCTAAAATTTCTGTGATTTTTCTCTCTTACAATTTGGCTATAGATGGAAGAGTTGAGTGATTTTTCTTGGGTGTAATTGGAATATGTGTGATCTCTTTTCATGGATTCTTATGGTAGAGATCTTGGACGATGCTTGGTGAAGTAAGTTGGTTTATTTACTTTGTCCTAGTATATTGGAATGCATGTCATTAGGAAAGGAAACTAAAACACTATATGCAACATCTGGCCAGGCTTAAACTCACAAATGAGGTGAAGGGACCCAATTTTTCCACAACAATCATCTTAATGAAAACCACTGAGATAATCATTCATTTTACATATCTAAAGGTAAATAACAGAATCTAGTATAAGTGGTTTCAACAGCTCCTAGAGTTATTATTACCCACATTTTTGTTTAAGACAGAAATTAGATAACCAGGGGAGCTATCCCAATTCAATATATGTTAGTTATACATTATGAAACATATCAACTATAATGGCATGGGACAATACTTCCTGAAGTGTAAGGAAATGTATAATTAGAATGGCTCTAGTTTGATAGGTGAATTTAAATGCATGAGAAAGGTAACAGTAGATGATATCATAGTTTCTGATCTCCTAGAAGAGTCCTCTGCAAAATGCATGTAGTGCACATGCAAGGAGGGTGATAGAACAGTAATACAAGGACTAGAGGAGGGATAGTCGATGGGTCAAACATGTTTGATTGAAGAATTATTCACATGTCAGTAGTACTCCTATAGAGAGAAGTGAAACAAGGATAAGAGACATTTCTAATGTTTGTATTATTATGGAAACCAGTATTTACAATATCAGAATTAAGGATTCATCTTAACAAAGACAAGAGGAGTGTAAATTTGTAAGCCTATCTAGGGAGGTTTGTCTCTAATGCAGTCATTACAATCCCACACTATTTCAATGACACTCACCATCAAGCAACTCAATATCCAAAACACATGATCACTGGAGTTCAAAGAATTTGGACAGACAACTAACATGATGGCTATACGTGCATATTTCTCAACCCTGTCAGATGAAGAAGTACAGGCTCAGAAGAGACCTTGATTTGGGCATGAAAATGTAAATAGGACACCAAAAAAATTCTATCTGCAATCATAAACCAAGTCCTGAACTAACTTAGAACTTGAAGGGAGGAAAAGATTACAAAGAACAGTGTCTAATTTCATAGCAGAATTTACCCTAGAGACTTAATTGGTGTAAGGTCTCTCTCCTATGTATAATATATATCGGTATGCACACTAGAATTAAAAATAAAATCAAAGAAGGGGAGGGGGGTAGGGGGCGTAGGGAGAAACCTAAATGTGGGCCAAAATAAGCTTTTTTTGTTGGATCCAACCTTTATTTATGGTGATTTGTACACGTGAAATGAAAATTTTGATGTGCTGACCTATGCGTGTAAATTCTTGTGAACATTGATAGGAGAAATGTTTTCATCCTATGTGTCATTGCCTATTGAAGAGCCCATTTCTTTGCACAACAAACACACGACAGAATTGGGGTGCTCAATCCAGCTTAAGAGGACCCAGAGGATGAGTTTTCCTAGCTTTAAAGGAGCCATGTGAGTTCACTTTGAAGCACTCTACACTTGCAGGAATCTTCAAGGCATAGTTTTCCCTTTGGTCATTCCTTTGCCTTGATTTCTGAGCCATGGGCCCACTTCATAATGGTTTTGTGACCCTTATAATAAGTATTTGAAGGTATATACACCATTTTAAGGTTCATTTATTAGAGTTACATGAGACTATATCAGATAAAAAGGGTTTAGTGCCCACTTTGAAATATATTTGGAGGTGGAACTCCTTTGTTTAGTGGACGATTTGTTACAAATATGGAGGTACTTGAAGGTCCCCTTCTCCCACTTGGTCAATGGCATTGGGAGCCCTTCTACCCACCTTGGAGGAGAATTTTTGGTTTTTCTTCCCACTTTAGAGGCTTTTGGTGGGCCTTAGATAAGCTATGATATTGATGGGCCTTGGGAGGCTAGATGCCATGCGAACAATCCCTTCATCACATTCATTTGTGGAGATGGGAACTTTGTGAGGGATCATTCCCCCTAATAATTGTACATGTGGGATGAATTCGCATAAATTCATGTAATTTTCATTAATTAATTGTACAAGAGGGCCTTTGCACCTCCTTAACATAGAATTGGGGATTTTATATTAGAAAAATAATATTTCACTGCAGGGGAAATTGAGAACCTCCTCTATAAATATAGGTGCTTTCATTTCATTTTCTTATGGTTGGATTTGGGGAAGAAATATCTTAGAAGGTCTAAAATTTCTGTGATTTCTCTCTCTTACAATTTGGCTATGGATGGAAGAGTTGATCGACTTTTATTGGGTGAAATTGGAATGTATGTGATCTCTTTTCATGGATGCTTATGGTAGATCTTGGATGATGCTTCGTGAAGTAAGTTGATTTATTTAATTTTTCCTGGGATACTGGAACATGTGTGATTAGGAAAGGCAACTAAAACACTCTATGCAACGTCTAGCCAAGCTTAAACTCAGATTTTTTCAACAAATACAGTCACAGAGATAAATAATAGTCACACAAAAGGCACTTATCTTTTTTTAGGAAATCCAACAGGGAAATCCTGCCTACTTGATGTGGCTATTTTATTTATTATTATTGAGCAGTTGGATCTATTACAAAGCAATCTGTCTGTCTTGAGAAAGTGTTCTGCTTCTCACAAAAATCACAGCTAGTACAATTGATCTTGGCCTTCCTTGACACAACTTGATCTCGATTCCTGCACACAACTGATCCTCTGTTGCTGCCTTGACTTGCTCTGCAAACCCTGCTATCTTCTTCTTAATATTGCACACTTGTGACTTACTACTGCTTATAACACAATCTCTACATGCAATAAATATCCTATTCCCTAGTGCTCTTGTTCCTCCTATTTTTTAGGACAATTCCTGCACTCTCCACAATCAAGGCTCCTCTCACAAACTCGTGAGTTGTCTTTTCACACAAACATTTGTGCATAAAACAATTGTCCTTTCCTCGTGTCTTCATCCTCCCTTTATAGATTCCAGCCATGCTAAATAGTAAATTAGGCTAGTTCATATTTAGAGCTCAATTTTTTGATTGACGAGTTAACTGAGAGTCACACTTTTTCTCCCTCTAATCAAAACTAGAGTTATTAACTCATTCTTCCTTCAATCAAGACTAAAGCCTTAAAACATTCTAACTGAACTAATAACTGTCACCCAATCCTTTAGTTAAATTGATGAAAACTCCTACTATAACTGAAGCTCCAGCTCTACGCATGCTAACTTTATGATTATTCCAGTAAAATGGAAATAAATCATCTTAAATGGAGTCTAACTCATGAGGACAATTCAAGGTTTTCACTTGCTAAGTCACGAGACAAAATACCATGCTCGCTACATTTTCGATAGTAAATCATTTATTCAAGTTGTCTACTTGAAAAAAAACTCGGAGCAACTTACCTATAACACTGTCTTCTTGGGTTCTTGTGCTTGGATGGTGATCTTTTCTCTCATGTTGGATTTCTTTCTCAATCTAAAGTGTTATTTTTTTTTGTTTGGCTGCATTAGGCTTTATTGAAGCGTTTACTGTAAATCTTAAAAATCCTTATGATCTTCTTAAGCAATTTTTTTTGGACATTGAACTTTTCAATCTTGTGTTGAAATTATTTTTCATTTTTTCAAGCTCATGGGATAGGTTCATCTCTAGTGCGATCATTATTAAATTTTTGTTAAGTTTTTTGTTTGGCCGGATTAGGGTTTTTTGAAGTGTTCACCATAGATCTAAAAACTCTTTGAGATCTCAACAACCAGAGTCATTTATTAATTAGCTAAATGTTATTAAATTGGCTCTATTTCCATAGAGAAAATTATAAATAAGCCTTAATGCCACAATTAACCATAAATTCGAACCAAAACATCTAGAAATTGAGAAAGAGATGGTTAAAATTAAAAAAAAATTAAACTACACAATCTTAAATGAAGAAAACAACATAATAAAGAGGAAAATATATAAAAAGGCATACGTCCTACCAATATAAAGATAGATTTTCCAACAAATGTAATTAAATTTCAGCATGTGCTACGTCATTTCTATGGTAACCAACCAGCATAAATGTGAAATAATCCAACAAAAATCCATCGAAGGGAACATCAAAATGCATCCAAAAATCAATTTATAAAATTAAATTTTAAAAAAACCGACTAAATTTCATAACCCTACATAAAAAATAGAGGATACTAACAACATAGTGGATTACCTGTGTCTAGTATGTAAAGGACGTTGTAATATATCTCTTTAGATTCATCTTCAGCTTTTCCACAACCTCCAAATATAAATAGAGAGTGATCAACGAATGCAGCACTGTCCCCCTCCCGATTTTTTCGTCCTTCGTCACTTACGTTAGGTTGCACCCATGTATTTGCAGTGGTGCCCAGTTCTCTGGATGAGTACTCTGCCTCCTTTTGCTGTAAAGTTTCCTCTCTGCGATCCTGTCTCCTGGTATTTCTTTTGTTATTTTTGGGGTTTTCATTACTCTTGGCCTCGATGAATTAAGAGGTCGAATGGTATACAACAATTATTTTTCTGAAAGGCCAATCACTATGGTGCCCTTTTTATTTTCATATAGTTAAATATATTTTAAATTATGTCACCCTTTTTCAAATAGTTATACAATTGAATATTTATTATTAGTTAAATACATTTTAAATTAATAAATAAGGAAAATAGAATGTTATATATATTGGAGTGCTAATTTTATTTTCATAATTACAAAATTGAATATTTATGATTATTTACATATATTTTATTTTAAATTAATAATACTTAATTGGAAAATTGAATCCTATATAGATTGTTGTCTTAATTTTATTTCTCATATAGTTACAAAATTGGATACTTAATAAATTGAATATTTATGATTGTTTTTATATATTTTAAATTAATAACACTCAACAGTAAAATATAATTTTATATAAATATGCTTACAATCTTATATAGATTTGTTTTGACAATTAAAAACAATCTGAGAAGTGAACTTGACAAATTACTTGTTTGGTAGGTAGTAATCATTAATAAAACTACACATTTATAGTTTTACTTTTACAAAAGTGTTAATGAACACATAAATAGTGATGGAAGTAACTCTAGTTAGGTATTCATCTGCATTTTTTACACAAAGATTTATTCAATTTACAATGGAAATTAAATTATGGTAAATATGGTATTAACTAGAGTATGAGCTATCTTCAAGGATTTTATTTTTGGATAATTTTCCTACAAAGCTTAAGAATAAAATATTAGTGTAAATATATTTTGAACTCATGCATGAATATTGAAACCATTTCCACGAATTATATATATATTGTTACACAGTAATTTGTCACTATCCCTCCAATCCTCATCCCGCACATTGGACGGCTCATTACGTGACCTGTGAGCAGTGACATGGATTGAAATCACTCTCATGACATCCCTCTGAACAAGAGCTTTCATTGCCTTGAAGACATATCCTTGTGGAGAACCCTAAAAATGACCCTTTTTGCATTGGCGCGGGTAGACAGTTTAGTACCCGTGCTAATGGGGAAAATACTTAAAATAGGTCACGCCAATTGGCGCTCTGTCCCAGAGTCACACTCGCGCCAGCCAATTTAAGAAGTGTTTTTTAAAAATAAATGGTGGAATTTTCATCCTAACCAATTCATGAACTGGTATCTATCTTGATTTGGGAGGTTTGGCTCTGGATTTCCATGTAGAGGAAGTGGTTTGCCACCTCTCATGGAAGCTTCCTTGATGATAGGGCCAATCGCATTATTATAGGGATACCAACTCCCCTTCCTCCATCTATAAAAGCTTGCCCATCTCCATTGCAAGCTAGTCTTCAAGTTTCCAAATTCCCAAGAGTCTTATGCTGCAAGAGCCTCCATAATTCCCTTAAGGCCAAATCCAAGCAAGGAGACTATTGCCAAGATCCGAAGAGAGAGGTTTGTCCCATCCTTGACAGGCTTTTCGAGACGTGTTCTGCTGGCGACCCGCTGAAGGAGAATTCAGGGTCAGAACTATGGTTGTATTCTTCCTTTGATTGATTAATAATAAGTGACTATTGCTTATGGTTCCACTCTTGTTATTGTTTATGATGATGAGATATGTCCTTTCTGACTGACATATAGTTGCATCTACTATATTTTACACTTTCGTTTGTTTTGTTTCTCGCATGTGCAGGTGTCCTATCACAGAGATCGTGGGGATCGTGATCCGCTAGAGCTAAGGAACTGGAGGGCTACCTCTTCTACAAGCAATAACGTTGGATTCCAGGTAGGCCTTCATCACTAGCTAGTTTATTTGAAGTTAGGAACCTGCACTATAGTGTGAACGATTGTTGCTAGACCCGGTCTGGGCTAGTAGGGATCACCTTTGTCCGTAGAGGGGATTTACCTCGACAACAAATTGGCGACTCCGCTTGGGATCGTTAGCTTGTTTTTGTTCTGCTTTGTAAACTATAGACGGAACCTGAAGTTAGCCAGATAGCCTTCGAAACGCTTTTGCTCTGCAATTTCGAAGTAGATCAAAGCTGCTTCAGTCAATCTCCGGTTTAGTTTGTAAACTGAACACTTGGAGCATCGTCTTGTATTTTCGGTCGATTCTTGATCCTCCTTTCTTGATCGGCTCTTTTGGGCTGGTTCTTTCTATGAATTTTGGTTTTTGATAGCTTGGTCATCACTAGTCTGCTTGTTGGATTGCTCTTTTTTATTTTTGACTGGGAAACTCGACTGGCGTGATTTTTAGCTTGACAGTCGCACCCATTGGCGTAGGTTGCTTGTGTATTACCCGTGCCAATTCGTCTCTGGTGCTAATAGTCATGCCAATCCTGTGAGGTACTAGGGTTTGCTCAGTCCTGAGCTTCCTGAGCCTGATCTGTGTGTTTGGTCTTGATTTTTCCATTGCTTGAATGTTTTGGAGCCTTGTTTGACTGACTATTACCTGCATCCTTACGTTGTTTGCCCATTTCCATCGATTTTGCATTCTAGCCCTAGGTCATCTAGGTGCTATTGTGTGTTGAGCCTCCCTTGGGAGTTTTCGGTTTCTATCGGCTCAGTCAACCTTGTAATTGCTTCTTTGCATTCGTTTGGTGGTTTTCTATTGTCTCATTGCGTTGTTTGAGCCTAGATTACGCAGTTCATTTGGAGTCTTTGGGATTCTTTTCGTTTTGAGGGACTCTTGGTTGATTTGAGTTCTGATTATACGTTTGCATTGAGTGGAATTTTCCTGTTTTTTTCCCTCTTGTCGTAATTTCTCAAATTGCTCTTGCATTAGTTTTCATTTTTTAGCACACTTTGCTCTGAAATATTGAAAATAAAAAAAATCTCTTTTGCTTTTCATTAGTTAATGTGAATTAGATCTTTTCGGTGTTATTAGTGATTGGTAAATTTGAACGAAAAGCTTTTTATTTTTCATTAGCTGCATTAGAGACATCATTGGTTGTTTTCCGTTCATTTCGATATTGTGTGAAAAGCTCTCAACTCTCTCATAAATAGCTTTCATTGAATGAAATTATATACTGTGGCATACAGAGTGCATTTAGGAGATTTTGAAACATTACATTCGCTAGGGCTTAAAAACTGAAACGTAATTGAAGATAAACCTTAAAATTTACTCAATTTACACTAAGGCAGCATTGAAACATTAACGAAACATTTAGAGGTCTAGGCTAGAGACGTGTTCCGGCGTCTTTAAACCTAGTAGCTGTCATTCACCTCTTGGCTTTAGACAGCGCTAGTACGGACTTGTGCTCCCCGTACCGTCGCATATATAAAGGGATACCCCACTAGGTTTCTATCCTTTATCCATAGGAAGCTGAGTCTGCCGCCCTATACCCATGATACACCGGACACAACATTCGGGAAGATTGCCTGCACGTATGTTAAGTCCTTCGTTGATTTCTCTTTCATTTTGAAACCAAGGTGTATATTGCAGTTCATGGATATTTGGTGCACCCTTTGCCTAGTATTCCTGAGTAGTCATTTGATCTTTTTTGACTCTTTAAATTTGAAAGGATCACCAAGCACTTGTCCTTTCACGCTTGCTTCAAAACTGAAAGATATAGAGTCACCTTTCAGCCATTTCTCGACTCTTAAAACATGAAATGGTAAAGTTTCTAAGTTTCAATGTGGTAAAAAAAAACACCCGCGATCACACGCCCTGTTAGATTTTGCTTGTTGGCTGTTTGATTGTGTGTCTTGACTCTTTTTCAGCCCGTGTGTGTGTTTGATCTTTTTCTCTTGTCGTTACTACCACAGTGGCGGAACCTTCTGTTTCGTCTACTGGTATTCCATATACGAATGATTCATCAGAGTTTTCCCAATCCTCTGCTGAACCACAGCAGCCCATTTTTTCTAAGTTTCCCGACGGGGGACCGGTTCTATCCGAGCAGCCCTTTGGAGGACCAGTTAAGTTCAGTTGGCCCTTTTCCGACCCTTGTTTTGGATTGGGAGTAGGGGAAGTTTTCCCTTCTCTTACATCGGGTTCGCCTTTTATAGCTGCGGTTATTCCTCCTAGTCCTCGTCGTCTACTACGAGATCTAGCAGCAGGCTCCAACATGAGTGAATCCAGCGAGGAAATCCCCACGTCCGGTGAATATTACCAGTTATTTCCTCGGAGATTATTTCTAGGAGATAACACTGAACCAGCTGTTATGTCATCGCCCGGTCCCTCAGTACCAGCAAGGTATAGATCCTTGTGTCAGATTATTGCCACTGAAGCCTCTATGGGGGTATCAGCTCCTTCTACGAGGCCGGTGGTTCCTTCATTGGGGATGTCTCCTCAGACACCCGTCACGTCGTCCCCTCAAGTCACTTCTGTACCCGTTCGGCCCACTGTCTGCGTGGCTGCATCTGCACCCGCTGTCACGGCACACTTTGCGAGGGCTGTAACACCTCCTGAGGACGTCTATATAGCGACTGCTATGCCAGAGAACATCTCTCCGGAGGAGTATCGACTGTCCCTACAACACCCGAACCCCGAGGTTGGACAAACCTCTCAAGATCCCAATCGCCCATATTTTTCGCACTGTGCACAGGATGATACGCCCGTGTATGCTTTTCCATATCAGTATGATGAGCACGGGAACATTTTACATTTACCCGCTCTAGAGGCTCACCTTCATACTCAAGGTTTACCCTATAACTAGGCTGGACATCCTTACAACCCGCAAGGGCAACCTTTTCAAGGCCAACCTTCGGGCCAACCTGGCTATCCTTATGACCTATAGGGGCAGCCTTTACAAGGCTATCCTGCAGGCCAGCAAGGGCCATCGTACGGTCCGCAAGGACAGTATTACAACCCTTCCGGTCAACCTGTGCAGCCTCAACTGGGGTACCAACCGGGGCTGGTATATGGTCCTGGGGGGCAAGTCGAACCTTCCCAACCCATGCAACCTCAGTATCCTATTAATCGAAACGTTCCTCACCAGCCTGGACGATCCTATGGTCCTGCTGCAGGTCAAACCGGTTACCAGCCACCACCTGGCTCCATTCCTCCACCGGGACAATCGGTCTATCCAGCACAACCTGGTGTACCTCCACCGAGCCAATCGATTTATCCGGCACAACCTGATGTTCCACCTCCAGGCCAACCGGTTCATCCAGTACAACCTGGTGTTTCTCAACAGCCAGGACAACCTACACAATTGGCACAACCTGTTCACCCGGGTGAAACTGTTAACCCAAGGCAGCCCACTCAGCCAGGTCAGCCTGCTCAACCAGGCCAGCCTGCACATCCTATCAACCCTGCCCAACAGCCGATTTATTCAACGCCGCAACCGAATCCACCATTGCATCCTAATTATCAGGCTCAGCAAGGCCCCACCTATCAGCAGCCCATTCGACCTCAAGGTGGTTACTATTCTCATGGTCAATCTCAACCGAATTATAACCAGCCCCAAGGTTCTAACTATCATCCTCAACAACCCAGCTACACCTATACTCAGCAGCCGAATTCGCATGCTGCTTACATAGGGCCAACATATAATCAGGCTCCATATTCTGGTTATCAAGCCCCACACACTGGTTACCAGCAACCAAATCAGACTGGTTATATGATCTATACCCCCTATGGTCAGAATCCTGTGGGACAGAACCCATGGGGGCAAGGATATTCTCAACCAGCGTGGAGTACAGGTACCGGTCCTTATCCAGGGCTTGGCATGCCGTCCAATCCGCCATTTCTGCTTTTGGCTACCTTGGAGTTACCTAATGTTTTGAAATTAACCAATGATCCAATTTTGCACAATCCTTATTGGCCTCCGGTTCCTACCAAGGTGCCCGGTGATTGCCCCAAGTTTGAGGGAAACGCTGGAGAGGACCACCAAGCTCATGTGATGACTTACCATCTTTGGTGTTCGTCCAACTCTTGGGTGGATGATTCAATTCATCTACGCCTCTACCAGCACACTTTGATTGGCGCTGCTACTAAGTGGTATATCGAATTCTCCCGTGGCATATTTTAAGATTTCAATACGTTAGCCATGAATTTTCTAACTCACTTTCAGTTACCGGTTCGCTACAAAGACGGGACGCACCTCCTGACTTCTTTGAAGCAGGACAAAGCCACCCATATTTCTGATCACATTCATGAGTGGTGACGTCATCCTAGACTGATCAAGTTTCATATACCTGATCAGATACTAACACATTGGTTCATCACCTCCTTCGTTAACAAAATCGCTCAAGATATTTCTATGGGAGCGTGTGTGACTGAAGAACAAGCCATAGCGCGTGCTCAATATCTAGATCTGGTATACTCACAGTCCGGCACGCTGTATGATATTTTTCCTGATGCTCCATGGTCTGGAATCTCTAAAGCTCCACCTACCTCAGCAATGGATGGTGTTATTGGTTCCGTGTCTCAGAATTCGAAGAAATCTTCGAATGGGAAGCAGAAGTCCAACTCATCCAATAATTCTACTCCTCCCGCCCCACCCGATTCTGGAAAAACTGTGGAGGTTAATGCCGTTCAGGCCAATCCTATGGAGAAAGCCTCCAAAGGGAAAAATAAGGGCAAAGGAAAATCTAAATCTAACGCCCCAAAGTGAGAGTCCAAACCTCGTACCGAGGATGGTTCCCAACGCAAAACGAAGCACCCCTGCCTCATTTGTGAAGGAGATCACTACACAAAAGATTGTCCACGACGATCTGAAGTTAGTCAACTTCTAAAAGGATCCAAAGGGACTCTGACAGTTCTTAAAGAACCGTTCCCATCTCAACAGACCCAGATGGTTGAACAACCTTCACCATCTGCACCATTTGGGTCTCAGGTCTTTATGATGAATGGTGCTGCACCTATCTCTATTGCTACACGCTCAAAGGTCTACAATGAATCGCGTCTTGCACTGGGGAAGGCAGTTGTGGATGGTCCACCTCCCCCACTTATCTCCAGTTCGTTGGAAGTTGAGAAGCCTACTGCTGAACCTGTTGTGAGGCCACCTTCTAAAGGTGTTTTAGAAAAGTCTTCCTATAATCCAAATGCCTGTGTTGCTCAGCACTATAGTATTTTTGAGGATCTGGCATAGGCGTCTTCTCCCATGTCTGCATTGAAAGTTCTTCAATGTTGTCCTTCGCAATGAAAAGCTTTATTATCTGCAATCGGTGGAATCGATCCCGCCGATTCTAGTCTTCTCACCTTTGACTTAGAAAGTTTCACCCCCCGACTTCCACATCAGATCGCTCTTGTTATTCAAGTTAGGATCAACGGTCTTAACATCCATAGGGACATTATGGATGAAAATTCTTCTACCTGTGTCATGTCGTCCGCTTGCTGGAAGGCCATTAGCTCTCTAGCCCTTTCATCATCTCCCAATGCCCTAGAGGTATTCGATGGTCAGGAATCCAAACCCCTGGGTGTTCTCGAGAGTCTAGCGATTACTTTACAGGGGAAGACAGTCAACGTAGAAGTAGAAGTGGTTGACGCCAAGCTTAACTACAATATACTTCTCAGCAACAGTTGGACTCATGCCATGTTATGCGTGCTGTCCACCCTCTTTCGACTTATTAAGTTCCCTCACGAGGGAAAAATTGTTACTATGGATCAGTTGTCTTTCTTCACCTCCACCACCGAGAACAACGTTCCGTACGTGCATCAAATCCCAAATCCCCCTGATAGTGTAGGGCCCAGTCTCTTAAAAGACACTGTCCTCATGGGTATTTTTCCTGCACCACCACCACACACCGCTCAAGTTAACATGATCTATAGGTCTGATGACCCATGGCTCATCTCTACGCCTGAGCAGGTGACTGATTTTGGAGAATCGATGCCCTTAACTCCAGTAGAGATTAACTAATGTGAAATTGTTTCCGAATCTGATCCTCCCCCTCCTCATCATGCTCCTTTGAGCATGGCTTATGACATCTATTATCAATCCCCCTAGTTTGGCGAGGCCTTACCTGATCCTCTTAAAGAGATTTTCCCTTTTGATGAAGCCATTGTAGAAACAATGTCTCTTGAGGAGCTGCCTTGGAGCGATGGACATCATCGTTCATCATTCATGTCTAGCTTGGGGGCAATGTCAGATTGTCTAGAGAATTTTGCATCTCAGGTTCCCACTCCACCTCTCCAGATGCCCATATTGACACATGAGGTGCTTTCAGAGGGAAACCTGAGAAACATCACTCAAACCATTCCAATCGACATCTCTGTTAAATGGGGGATAGTTGAGAACATACACGTGGGACTGACTTGTTCTCATGATGAGATACGAGTCTACACCGATCTTTTTCGAGAATTCAAAGACGTGTTCGCTTGGTCCTATGAGGAAATGCCCAGGATTGATCCCAGCATAGTAGTGCACGACATTCCTACCTATCTTGGTGTGAAACTCGTGCGCCAATGCCTACGCCCAGTGCACCCTCGCAAAGTCATTGCCATCAAAGCAGAAGTTGAAGATCTTCTGAACGCGGGCTTTATTTACCCGATTCCCCTCACAAAATGGGTCTCCAACATTGTCCTTGTACATAAGAAGAAGGGGACTATCAGAGTCTGTGTTGATTATCGCGATATTAATCGCGCCTGTCCTAAAGACAACTATCCCACTCCTTTCATAGACCAAATCATCGCCGAATGTGCTGGGAGTGAGATTTATTCCTTGATGGACGGCTTCTCTCGGTATAATCAGATAAACATTCTACCTGAGGATCAACGCAAGACTGCATTCATCTATCCGTGGGGTACTTTTGCTTATAAAAAACTCCCGTTCGGCTTGAAGAACGTTGGAGCCACTTTCCAGTGTGCGATGTCTTACGCTTTCCACGACATACACCATATCATTCAGCCTTATCTGGACGACTTGCTAGCTCACTCAGCTAGGCGAGAGGACCACCCTGAACACCTCCGCCAGATTTTCCTTCGCTGTAGGCGCTACAATATTAGGCTTAATCCTCATAAATGCGTCTTTTGCGTGGATTTTGGCTGTGTTTTGGGATTCATAGTCTCCAAATATGGAATTCACCTTGATCCTTTATAGGTCGAGGCTATCATCAATCTCCCATCACCCTCCTCGTTATATCAATTGCAGAGTCTGCAGGGAAAAGCTAACTTCCTTCCACGCTTTATCTCGAACTACGTAGAGGTGGCCAAAGGATTCACGCGTCTCTTAAAGTAGAACGTTCCCTTCCACTGGGATGAAATTGCTCAAAAATCCTTTGAGAAGCCTAAGACGTTACTCGTTAATGCTCCTTTGCTTCGTCCTCCTAACTATCACCGTGATTTCACTTTGTATCTCGTCACCGTGATTAGCACCATAGCTATGGTTCTGGTCCAGGATGACGATGATGGAAATGAACATGTCATCTATTATTTGTCTCGAAACCTTCTCGATACAGAAACACGTTATGCTCACGTCGAGAAGCTGGCGTTAGCTGTAGTACATGCTGTGCAGCGCTTTCGCCACTACATCCTGTTGTGCACAACAACCGTGGTTTCGGATTAGCAACCCCATGACATATATTCTTTCTCGACAATTAATGGGGGGAAAATACTCCAAATGGATCATTATCCTTCAGGAGTTCGACTTAGAATTCACCACTGCTAAGTTCACCAAATCACTGGTTTTTTCGGATCTTATTTGCTCGCTCCCGACGAACTCCACCCCATCTTATTCTGAGGATCGTATCCTGGACGAAACTCTTTTCCTTATCAGCACTTGCGACCCATGGTATGGCGATATTATTGTGTATCTTCAGACCTCGACATTTCGATCTGAGTTGACTAAAGATGCCCGACGTCGAATTCGACATCAGTCTCAACCCTACCATATAGTAGGAGATAATTTATACCGTGTTGGAGTAGATTCGGTGCTCCGCTAGTGCCTCACCCTGGAAGAGGCTGAAAAGGTCCTAAATGACTACCACAATGGTGCCTGTGGTGGTCATATGTCTAGATATGCCACTGCCCAGAAAATTCTGCGAGCAGGTTACTTCTGGATGTCGATATTCAAAGATTGTGTCATAGCAGTCCGTAAATGTCACGCGTGCCAGGTCTTTCAGCGCAAGATGCGGGTGTCGCCTCTCCCTTTGCATCCTGTTATTACCATCGGCCATTTTGCAAAATGGGGCGTATATTTTATGACATGTAACCCTCATTCGGCCGGGGGGCATGCGTATATAATCGTCGCCGTAGACTACTTTACGAAGTGGGCCGAAGCGATGCCTACACTAGCTGCCGACAGTAAGACAGCCACCCAATTTATCTTCAACCATATTATTGCACGTTTCGGGGTCCCTTAGGCCATTGTTACCGATCATGGTACCCATTTTCGAGATTAGATGATGGTCGAGCTGACATCAATATTGGGCTTACGACACGATAGCTCAATGCCATATTACCCCCAGGAAAATGGCCAGGTTGAGGCTGTGAACAAGGTTTCGGTCACAATGCTTCAACGGACAGTTGGTATTCATAAATCCAATTTGCATCTCCAACTGTTTTCATCTCTTTGGGCCTACCGGACGTCAGCAAAGAATGCAACTGGATTCACACCTTTCCAATTGGTGTACGGTCTGGAAGCAACTCTTCTGGTTGAATGAAAAATTCCTTCTTTGAAGTTAGCTGTGGAAATTTTACCCGACACTTCTCCTGAGAAAGAGCGTCTTTTGTATCTGGAATGGTTAGATGAAACCCACCGTTTGGCTGCTTTAGTCATTGAAGCACCAAAGAAGCGGGTCAAAGCTCACTTTGATCAATCAGTTTCTCCATGTTCCTTTGTCGAAGGGGACCTCGTCCTCCTATAAGATCAAGCGCATGACAAGATTGGGGCCGGTAAGTTCCAACCTATGTGGCATGGGCCCTACATAGTAAAACGCGTATTGAAAAATGGGGCCTATGAGCTCATTGATTATGAAGGAGTTCCGTTGGCACAGCCCGGAAATGGGCTGTACCTCAAAAAATACTACGCTTGAAGCGATTTTTGGTATGGTGTGTGTACATAGGTGTGTATTTTCATTTGTGTGAATGTCTGGTGTGGTGTGTGATGTAAACATCTTTCTGCTGATCAGGTCTTCCTGATTGTGCAGATGTCCATCCATTCGTTTGTTGGTTTCGCGGATGGTGCCTCCTGCAGTACCAGGAATCTGTCTTTGGCAGCCTGGGTAATCTACGATCCTGCTAGTGAGTTGGTCAACCTGCAAGGTGTGCATCTGGGACGTGCTACAAATAACATCGCAGAATATATTGTTGTGTTAGAATTATTAACTGAGGCTGTAAACCTTGGTATTCGTGAATTACTTGTGTATCTAGACTCACAACTTGTAGTATCACAACTTAATGGTCATTATTCAGTTAGAAACCCATCCATTTTAGGTCTGTATCTGCGTATTCGTTTACTGGAAAGGAATTTTGACTATATTACATATCAACACATACCCAGACATATGAATACATTGACAGATGAAGTGGCTAATTTGGTGCTAGATAGACATTTGCGCAATTTGTAAAACAACATCACATGTAAAAGAAAGATCCATCCAGAAATAGGTGTGTATATATATATATATATATATATATGTATGTATCGAAATGTTTACATCATGTGCGCCACATAAAATAAAAAAATATACATGTTCATCTTAATATATCCAGAGACGACATGTCTCTCAAAAAATATGCATGAAATAAGCCCTACGTGTCTAATCTATGTGGTGCTCATGATAACAAGTCACCGCACGCACTAAGCATCTCAGAAGATGGTGGAGGCAATTAGGCACTCCCACCGTATGTCTCTGGTATGCTAATGGAACATCTACTAGCCGGGCGTAGTCTAGAATCCCCCGGGCAATCCCCTTGAGGTTCTGAATCAACTCTCCTCCCTCGGCACCCTTCGCCTGAGGGTCAGCTACGAGCTGAGTTCTTCGTGAAATAGGAGACATACCAGTAGGTCTCTCTGGGCCGACATATGCATACACATAAAACTGTTGTTAGGACGAGCATGTATTACCAAAAGAAATCGTAAAACATAAAAATAAAAAAGAATATCATACCCAACTTCTCGTCCTAGTCATCTCCCTCTGGGAGTGGAAGGTCTGGTTCTCCAGTGAAATCGGTCCCTGCATATGGCCAATCCTCGACCGCAATCAACTGACATCGTAACCATCCAAAAAACTCCGGCCTCCAGGGTATCTGTTAGCTTCCTCCTGATCTGGGCTTCAGTGTTGCCCAGTGAGCCATCCTCGGCTCTCATGGTACCGGCTCAGCTACTATGGCCCCTTGGCCCTAAAAGATAGGTAGTCATTCCAGGATGAATGATACCAAGATGGAACCGTAGCCAAACTGTTTTAGTTTGGCCTCCTTACACTTTGTGAGTTGTCTTTTCATATTTTTTGTCACTGCAGTAGCCTAATCAAATAGTGTCAGATTCATACACTCAGCAGCTAGGAAGAGTTGGACCTTGGTCGCCTCGTGCGGCGCCTGTGACCCCGCAGCCCGTGTGATGGTATGTAGCACCACTCTAAGTGCTAGATCGGGGATAGTATGGATATCTACCTTGCTGCTTCCTTATCCCAGTCGTGCCCCTCGGCACACTCTTGCCATCACCTACTCCATCTTCTTTCCAGATGGTCTGCTTCCTGTCAAGACGGGCACTGGACCTCTTCACGACAGTCCGGTTATGAAATATACGTCGAAAAACTCAAGTTCTAATACTTGGTCTCGCAACTTGAACAGTTCTTCATTTTCGTCCCATATGCTGATCAGGTATTGCAGGAGCTCCGGTGGAGCTCGTAAGCAAGGTGTCAAGAAGAAATTTTTAAGCCCACAGTTCTTGAGGGAATTCATACAAGTCTCATTCTCCATAGCCTGCTCATCCTCTTCCCCATGCTCCCTCTCTTTCCATTCGATATCCATTTTTCTTGTTTGCCTGCATCAACATGGTCAAAAACCTTTGATTAGATCTCTGTTATGCTCGAAATTTCATGTAAATCACTAGCTGTTTGGAAATTTGAAACGGGAAACTACACTGCACCATTGGCGCAACTGTTTTATTAACAGTCGTGCCAGTTGGCGCAGGCCCTTTGTATGAAAAAGGCCATTGGCGCGGGTCTGTGCCCGATACCTGTGCCAATGGGCGAAGCCCTCAAATTTTAAAAAATTCTCCACAGAAGTCTAATAAGGAATGGAAAACTATAAAAAATGGGTTAAAATGGAGTACAGGGAAGCGCCTCTTACCTGGAACGAACGATAATCTGAATCTTAGCCCGGATTAGTCACAATTGGCGTCAAAAGTTCGCACACAAATAGACCACTGTTGCTCTCCTATGAGGTAAATAGTAAAAGTAATTTTTTTTTTACAATTTGAGACTTATTTATAATTTTTTGAAATCTCATTAGGTTTTAAAAGTCATTTTTTATTAATATTTTAATGCATTTTGTCGAAAATGGATTTTACACTTGCCTCTGTGTGCAGCAACAGGTTTTTTACGTAACTTAAACGATGAAATGAGTTGTATTTTATACTTTTTCGGACTCGGCAAAAACACGAAAAAGCCATTTTTGGAGTCATCTTTCAGCCCTTTTCTGACTCTCTAAACATGAAAAGATTGTCGAGGCCCTTGTCATTTCGATCTCGTTAAAGTGGCTGCGAAATGACATCTACCCAGTATATGTTTACCCCTTTTCCGAGCTGGGACAGATTACTTACGAAAAAGGAATACCCTAGCCTATTGCGACCAGGAGGTTTTTTCAAACATAGTTTTCTACTTTTTTGGATTTGAGGAACTATTTACGAAAAATGACCATTGGAGTTTACTTTTCAGATGTCTTTTCAAACTTTCTAAACATGAAAAGACACCGAGGTCTTCCTTTGTCAGACTCGTTAAACCCTGATGACATTGGATTCAGTCATAATGACGCTACTCGAGTCTCTCCTTCCTAGGGCTCGTTAAACGTACTAGGATGGACTTATATCACAATCAGATGCGATCCCCTTCAAGGTTGTTATAAAAAATAATTGGGGTACTAGCCAGAAATGGCGAGGAAAAAATGGAACCAGCATCATTGTCGTGTCGGCAGTATGTCGCTCTTGAACATGGCACTTGTCTGCATTCGTGCTGGGTTGGGGACATATCATCTCATATTTCACTTGCCTCCATGGGTTTGGGTGATCCCTTTTGACCTCTCATCTGCTCTTTGCCTCGTCACTATGACCTCTGATATTTTGGTGTCAAATACTGCCAAACTCACTGTCGTGCCGTTTATATGTTCAAGAGAAGTCGACCTCTGCAAATACCAACCTTCCTCTGATTCTCATCTGATCCTAATTCACAAGACATTATATTCCTCTGTCTCGTGTCAATGATTTGGGAAACATTATGGCCCACCTTCGGCCAAGGTCACTTCCAGTCGACTTCAGCTCATTATCCGGGAAGCTGATCTAGAGACTCCCTTCTGGTGCCTTGGAGCCTGCATGCCTCAATGGTAGGTTCTTCGCGTTTGAGGTGAGGTTTTCATCATTAGCCTCTAATCGAGTGATTCTATGGGTGTTCGATGCCAGCTCATTGATTCACATGCCGTAGATTGTACCTATAGTACCTCGAGGGCCATCGTCATTATTGGTGGTACCTCTCGCGTCTGTTAATAGCTTTCATCATTGGCTGGTAATCAGACGATGTTCTTGCATGTTCGACTTCAGCTCATTTATTCACATGCTTGGACTTGTACTATTTTCGGGTCGAGATGGAGCACAAGACCCTGGATTGTGTCTGTTGTAATCCAGGCTACGATTTTGTGGATTATCATGATTGGTTACATGACTAACTGATACATACCTGAGTCTATTTACCGATCCTCACTGGATGGCTATGGCCATGCCTTGGATCTGGATTATTGTATACTCTATTATGGATGGCTACGCCCATACTGCATATATATCATGTATCTGAGATATCAGTTGTATTTCTCCATGCAGGTTTTCCGACGCTGGAGTTTTCAGTTGGACATGTTCTCGTAAAGCATTTCACCCCTCTCTCTCTCTCGGGCCTCATGCTTTAGGGGTAATTTGTTACACAGTAATTTTTCACCGTCCCTCCAATCCCTGTCCTACACATTGGAGGGCTCATTACGTGACCTATGAGCAGTGACATGGCTTGAAATCACTCTCATGACATCCCTTTGAACAAGAGCTTTCATTGCCCTCAAGACATCTCCTTGTGGAAAACCCTAAAAATGACCCTTTTTGCATTGGCGCGGGCAGAAAGTTCAGTACCCGCGCCAATGGGAAAAATCCTTCAAAGAGGTTGCGCCAATTGGCGCTCTGTCCTAGATTCGCACTTGCGCCAGCCAATTTAAGGAGTGTTTTTTAAAAATAAATGGCGGAAGTTTCTTCCTAACCAATTCATGAACTGGTATCTATCTTGAGTTGGGAGGTTTGGCTCCGGATTTCCATGTAGAGGAACTGGTTTGCCACCTCTCATGGAAGCTTCCTTGAGGATAGGGCCAATCCCATGATTATAGGGATCCCAACTCCCCTTCCTCCATCTATAAAAGCTTGCCCATCTCCATTGCAAGTTAGTCTTCAAGTTCCGAAATTCCCAAGAGCCTTATGCTGCAAGAGCCTCCATAATTCCCTTAAGGCCAAATCCAAGCAAGGAGACTATTGTCAATATCTGAAGAGAGAGGTTTGTCCCATCCTTGACAGGCTTTTCAAGACGTGTTCTACTGGTGACCCGCCGAAGCAGAATTCAACGTCAGAACTATGGTTGTATTCTTCCTTTGATTGATTAATAATAAGCGACTATTGGTTATGGTTCCACTCTTATTATTGTTTATGATGATGAGTTATGTCCTTTCTGACTGACATATAGTTGCATCTACTGGATTTTACGCTTGCGTTTGTTTTGTTTCTCGCATGTGCAGGTGTCCTATCATGGATATCGTGGGGATCGTGATCTTCCAGAGCTAAGGAACGACAGCGCTACATATTCTACAAGCAACAGCGTTGGATTCCAGGTAGGCCTTCATCACTAGTTGGTTTATTTCCAATTAGCAACCTGCACTATAGCGTGAACGATTGTTGCTAGACCCGGTTTGGGCTAGTACGGATCGCCTCTGTCCGCAGAGGGGATTTAACTCGAAAATATATATATATATATATATATATATATATATATAGAGAGAGAGAGAGAGAGAGAGAATATTAATAAAAAAAGTTTCTTATAGTTAAAATATGTGGGTTTGTGAACATGACTAAGTGAACATGGGCTGTGAACATGACTTGGAGTTGGGGTTGGTACATGGTCCTTTGCTTCGTCCACCTCCGCGACAGTTCCTATGGGTGCAATACAACTAGGGGTTAGGTCTCACTGCTCAACCCCTCCTCCCAACATGCCCATACATGTCATTCAAATATAAGTGGCAATCATTGTGGTTGAGAACCACCCATATGTGAGATGGTAAGGCTTTGGAGTTTTTTATGGTATGTCATCGGTTTGATTCCCCCCAAGGCCTTTCAATCTTCAACAATTTTTTAGCTAATGTGGAGGTGCCATGTGGTGGCCTCTAGTTGGGCCATGTGGCATCTTCACTTTGGGCCACCAAAATACAATACAACCAATAAAATTTGGCCAACTCACACTTTAGTATGAAAATTGCAAATTTTCATTTCTAGAGTGACACAATTAATAATTACTGACATAAATGACAAATTCATATACTTTTTGTACTTAATAATTGTTCTTATATTTTAGTCCTAGACTAAATTAGTCATTTTAGTTAGTCTCTTTTAGTTTGGTCACTTATTATCTAGTCATATATTCTAGTCCTGGACTAAATTAGTCATTTTAGTTAGTCGCTTTTAGTTTGGTCACTTATTATGTAGTCATCTATTTTATCCCTAAACTAAATTAGTCATTTAAGTTAGTCATTTTTAGTTGAGCCACTTAAAATTTGTAAAATTTAGTAGTAATTCACTTGAAATAATTGTGTTGACTAAGGTTTTCAATCACCTAGTCACTAATTTCATCATTTTCTACTAGTGAAAGGATTGAGTCCACATCCAACAAAATATTATGATTCTAACATATATGAAGTTGATCTACATGCTGGTGAACTAATGGAAGGTAGCATGAATAGCCATGAGATGACCATAAAATTTATTTTTGGGGTATTTATGGGTATAAAATAAGAAATTCTAAACATGGATGTCACTCGTGCAGCTCAAGAAATTTTTGAGTGAAATATTTATGCAACAACGGCTGTATGAGCTGCTATTGATCTTGCAAAACATGAATCTAGGAATACAAACGTAAATAAAAAATCAGATAACTCGAGATAAATTATCTTTGAAAGTGAAGATAAGCTTCATGCATCACTTTTAATGATCAAAATGAAGGGGAATATAAGTGAATGGATTGGAAAGTTGTTATAAAAATATCAGGTCTAGAATGAATAATAATTTGTTTGAAATTTGAAGTTCAGGTAGAGAAATGCATAAAATTTCATTTTTAATGGTAGTTCAGGTAGTTTCGAGGTCAAAGGATGATAGGTCTCATGTAGATATTTCCAGCCAAAAATATCATGAGGGATATAGTATGAAACCAATGGTCTTTTTTTAGGATAAGATGTCAATATTAGATATTGTAAAAAATTCAAGTCAGCATTCTTCCTCTCACAAAGCTAGTCAACCTATGTTTGACGACTATTATGATGAAGAAGATGAGCACAAAAGAAATTTTATACGACATTCCAAGCCACCAAAATACACCTCTAGGTATAGAAATTTTAGAATTAGGATTCCCAAATCCAGCAATTTCAACATCCTAGTTATCAAAAGTATTTAATGATTAGAATTTGAACCATAGCCATCTGGGAAACTTCAAGCCTCAAGCCTGATCCCTTGAAACCCTCAACTATGCAATCTCCCTAAATTGCGCATTGGGAAAATTCAGTCCTCAAGCCTGAGCCCTTGAAACCCTAAACTATGTAATCTCCCATAATTGCGCATTGGGAAACTTCAAGCCTCAAGCCTGAGCCCTTGAAACCCTCAACTATGCAATCTCCCAGCTTGTTCTCCTTCCAGAATTTCACATTGGGCAACTGTAGGCCTCAAGCCTCAACCTTCAGTTCTTGAGCTCCTCAACTAAACAATCACTTAGCTAGGCCTCTCAAAACTGTGCATTGGGCAACCTCAACGCTCAAGCCTTAAGATTTACCTCCTGAATCCCTAAATTGCATAGTTCCTTGAGTCTATTCTTTGAGAACTTCACATTGGGAAACCTCAAACCTCAAGCCCCAATCGTGAGCTCTTATCCCTTGACCCTGGCCATCCTGAGTTGCACATTGCGCAGTCTCATGCTTCAATCCAAAACCTTGACCTCTAGAACTGTGCAATCCCTAAGTTAGTCACTAGTTCTAGCCCTAACAAGTGATTTCATGAAACATGTTAGATTATGGGTTTTTTGGACTAATGTCATATTTTCATGAATGGTTTTCAGTTGCAGGTACTCTATATCATCATGATAGGATGATGATGGATGAAAAGGAGAGGGAGAACATTGAATTGAGAAGAATGCTACAAATGGTCGATGTTAGTATGAATCTTTCGTCGTAAAAGATTGTTTTAGATACGCATAACAAATAGCCCTAACATCGATCATGGCTGCCAAATATCTTTAATTCTGCAATTAGGTGATCCAAATAATGCTGCACAAATCCAGATCTAAGCATAAAAGACATTAAGCAGATAAAGTAAAATATGGCTCCATGCATCCAATAGACAAGACAAGAACAATGTATTTGAAAGAATTTTTGTATTATATTAAAAGGGGGCACCTGAGAGGAAAACAAGAAAGGTTTTTTCCGGTTCTCCTCAATGGGATGGGTTCTTGAAAGTCCTCAGCATTTCAAATCTAAAAGTTCTCTCTCTTGTTGTTGTAGAAAACCCAAACAAACATAGAAATCAATGGGAGCTCATACGACGAAAATGGAGAATGTGACCTAGTATAGATCCAGAGTGATCTAATGCAATGGATGTGACTAATGAATGAGGAAAACCCTTCTATTTATAACAAAATATTAGGGCGGTCTAGAACTCGGTGCATGAATAAAATATTATTAATCGAATTCTAGAACCACCCTTTAGGAATATTTTATTATATTTGTTGGAGGGAAAAGGATTTTTGACTTGGGCCAATTCCTTTATTTATAAATAATAAATAAATAAATGATTTATTTATCATTTTAGAGAAATGATGGGAATATAATTAAATAAATAATGGTTTATTTAACTATTTATGGATGATTTAGTCAAATTTAACTAAGAATATTATTTAAATAATGATTTAAATGACTTATTCTTAGGAAATAATTAAATAAATAAGGATTTATTTAATTGATTTCCTTGTTTTGGGTTAAATATGACCGAGAAATGTAAGCAAATAAGTTATTTCACATGGTGAAAGAAATTTTACTTAGGGTAAAATTGGTCTTACATGGTGTACTTGGGTTCATCTAATAATAATAGGTTAGATGACAAAAAAAATGGTGTAACAGATTGCCCCCCAACGTACGAGTGTTAGGAGCAAATCGTATGACCGAAGTATGTTGTAAGAACTCAATCACTAGAGATCAAGAAGGAAGTGAGAGAGAGAAATGTAAGGTAGTCTAAAGTTCTAAAGGACTAGACCCTGAGGAGATGAGACTTACAGGTGGAACAAGTCTCTAGTTCATGAAGTGGTACCTGTGCTAAAGGCTGCGGGGAGGCATACCTATGCCCACCGAGACAAAGTACAAAGAATAGGAAGTCCAGTAAACAAGGAACTGAGCCAGGAAGAATATGCTGGCATAAATAAGAGCCAGAAAAATAGAATGATAGATCCCACATACATGTTATGCCTGGAATAACCTTCAGGACTTATACAATAATATTTTAGTACATGAGATACAAATACGCCCATATGCCCCTACACACGGGGAAGGGCTCACAAAATTTGACTGATACATGCAAATCGAAGAGGCGCTGCAAGCGGCTGAGGCCAATATCGTCAAATGGGAGGAGCTGCATCAAGGGCTGAAATGAGGAAGTCATCCGGGCATGTGGGGGGCTACTTGTAGGCCGACCCCCTCATGAGGGTTGGGACATCTCACACACACCCGAGAATCACCAAGAGCTACTGCTCTATCACTGGACTATCAAGTGTATAAATCACGATCATGCTAAAAAAGAGCTTGAACCAAGGTACACTGCCCCCTAGACCTAGCTTCTAGAGTAAATGAGCTGATGTCGACAGAAGTAGGTTCGCCATAGGTGAGATAATAAGGGAATCTCAACTAAGGCACACGAGAAAATAGTATAGCGACTAACAGACAGACACTAATGACGATAATGAGATGAGGGATACTGAGTAGCGGATGGATGACTTCCCTTGTTAGAGCATAAAGGGCATGAATGGCTTGGCAGATTTTGACACAATATCATGAGGGATAGGGGACAGTGGGATTGAAGGCTATAATGTGCGACACGAGAGAGGGACCGAGAAATGAAGGATGGAGGGCTATAGCGGGATACAAAGGGACTCGGGATAGATTCCATGAATGTGATGATGACTCAACTCGGATGCTCTAAACAAGGGCGAATCGATGGTGCTGCGACACAGTAAAGGTCTAATGGGGGACCATAAAAACATGAGTACAATAGGGTATCTCATGACAAAAATCAACACGAACAAGGACAAGTAAGGAGGAAAAGTGGTGCCCCCAGTACAAGTGTTGTAAGTGAGGAAATTTGATTTGGAGGAGAGGTGAATAGACACTTCGTGGACACAATGGGTCCTGGTGAAGTATCAAGGTACTAAAAAATAACAGGTACCTAGAGCTCATGAACAGGCCATGTCGCACTTTTTGGGGTCTGTGCTGCGACCTCGTTAGTAGGTACTGGGCAGAAAACTGCGACTTGTCCCAGGAAATGACCTAAAAAGTGCAACCTGTCAGAGAAAGGGGGTTTTAATGTTGTTTTTGGATGAGATATGGGATTTTTATGGTTGAGGGGCCTAGGTTCCCCCAAGCATGTTGTGGTCATGAAAAAATGTATTTAGGAAAAGGGGGATCTAAACATATTTTAATGATGTGGTGTGCCATTTGTTTTCGTTATGTTTATGTAGCTTGAGAAAGGAAATGGAGGATTACCAATCTCTTTTAGTACTGCATATATGAATCAAATGGAATTTAATTTTTTGGGTTGGCATACCTGGTGTCACTATCCCAAAGAGAGGATTTAGAGATAATGAACTGGTGCTCTCCTAGAAAACCTATAGGTTGGTCAACAAAAATCTCTAAAAGACTGGGTTGCGAATGTAAAATGAAGGAACGATAAGGGGTATCATCTCGAGAGTGATCTGAAGTGGTATGGGACTCTAGAGGTTCTTCTAAGTGTGGAATAATAATGGTACTAGAGTTGACATGACCAAATACACTAGGAGATTTGTGGAGAATTACTTCTCCTAGTATCTCAAATATGGGTGCCCCCTTACCCAAACATTGGGTTGGAATGTAATGGCCACAAGGTGTATGTGGTTCAGATGCATGGCTTCGATGTAAGGGGAAATAGAGAAAGTCAGGGGAGATGATTCCTTCCGTAATGTCATCATTGTGATAGAATATGGGGTGACTGGTGGAAGAGAGACCACCGGATGCAGCGAAGCTACCTAACTCATCATCATGAGAAGAGAGGTTCACATGCACATCGTCACCAGAAGTGACTGAAGAGTATGAAGATAAAGGATCTACCAATGTTGAGCCCAAGGTGATTGCTGAAGGAAGGTCAAGCAAAAAAACAGGGGAGGATTCAGAGGGAATGTTCCCCGAGGGTCTCATGGATGATGATAGGTAAAAAATGGCGGACGAAGGCTCCATCAACTTGACATTAGGAGGGGGAATTTCAATGGGAGCATTCATGTCTGTTAGTTCTGCCGAAGCAAAACATGCAAATAGGGGAGAGGTGGACTCATTACGCTTGGCCTCAAATTGGCAGACCGTGGCTAGAAAGGTGTGAAGTCCTTGAGGTGGGGACAAAGGTGGGTGTAATGGCCATGGAGATCACACAAAGCATAGGGGTGGTTGGTGTGAATAGTCTTGGGGTTCTTGGTCGCGGTCGTGGAAGGAACAAAGGCTTCCAGGACCGTGGACTCAGGGAATGTGACAGTAACTATGGGCTTGAGATGAGGCAATTCAGGACAGGTATCAGTGGCATGACCGATAACATTAGAAAAAGCACACTGGATGGTATGCTTTGGAGGCCGAGGAGGGGTAGGGTTTGTCGGGGCAGCCTTGTCCTTTGATACCCCCTTGCAAGCTTTGCCCTTCTTACCCGAAGCAGTTGCAATAGGAGGTGGTTATTATTGAGGTGACTGAGGCACTATTGCAGTGGAAGAATTCATGGGGACTAGTTGAACTGGGGTTAAAGAAAGATAAGGTTTGGGTTGACCAGGCAGGGTAGTGGCTGGAGGTTCAAGGTACCATATGGGTATGCTTAGGGTAAAATTGGGGAGGGAGAGGGTTGCCATGATGGGAACCGAAGAGACTCCGAGAGGGGGAGCAGGGAAAGCTATCTGACCAGTGGGGTAGTGGCCAAGAGGGATGGATCCAAGATGGTTGAGACCTGGTGGAACTGACCCAAGAGGATAGAGGGGCGCATGGGTACCATCTATAGGAGAAGGGCCAAAAGGAAGCGATCTGGCTGGCTGAGGCGAAGGGCTAGGAGTAGGTTGCAGTGGGCGAGGTTGAGGTTGAGGTTGCAGAGTAGCCGAAGCAGGCCGTTTAAGGTCAGCCCAAGACTATTGCATCATGCACACATTCACTAAGCTAGGATTAGAGACAGGAGGAGGAGGAATACCAGGGAAAGTTCCAAGAAAGGAGGAGTCTTTGTAGACGCCGGGGGAGACACTATTCAAAGAATCGATGGTTTGTGTATTGGCTATAGAAGAGATGGTTGACTCACGCGAGGGCTGATATTTTGGCTCATGATATGTCAACTGGTCAATGGTGACTATCTTTCCATTATGAGGGAAAACCATCTTGCAATGGACCACAGATGGGATAGCAAACATGGCATAGGTTTAGCTATGTCCCAAAAGAATGTCATAATGAAGAGGGGCATTGATGACTTCAATGTCAATGCAAATAGTCTTGCCTGCAAGAGTGATATGATAGTTGCGGAAAAGGCCAATGGGTTGGGAGGCGTGGCCATCCCACGCTTGAAGAGTGATCGTGGGAGGGGCCAAATCAGGAGATCCGAGTTGTTTCCAAACTAAGGCAAACATCACAAAGGTGGATTCCCCCTCATCAATCATGCACCGGGAAATGTTAGCATTTCAGATTTTGATTGGGATTTGGAAAGCTACGGAAGCAAGGAGAGGAGGAGATTCTGACTGATGGGCATAAAAAACAATCAATTGGTCATCTGCAGGATCTACAACACCTAGGGCAGATAGTAGAGCTTTTCTTTGAGAGGGGCATGACTGGAGGAGTTCCAGCGTTGAAATGGCAGCAGGAGATTGGGCCATCTCATCTACTATGCTATATGAATGGGCAGCTCGATCAGAAGTAGCATTTCGACATAATGGTCACTTAGGAATCGTGGTATGAACCTCGGCTTTGGGCTAAGGTATATGCAAGGGACCATTAGTTGGAAAAAGAGGCTCTGTAGAACCTGAAGAAGGTGACTCAGGGATAGATGGAGCAAGAGGCTGAGGGTACGGATGGGACTGAGTTTGAAGGTTGAGGTCAATGGTGACAGGTTGGTCAGAGTTCATCATGATGATCTGGTAATCAGAGGTACCAGATGGAGGAGGTTGAGTGGTGACCAGTCCGTGAGGTGGTTGGGTAGCCACAAATCCCTGATGTGCATCTACCTGCTCTTGAGGGGGCGATGACTGTTGTTGCGGGGGTTGAGAAGACAAGGGAGGCGGGGGTGCGAATGTTGGAAGAGTTGGAGCACTAGGCTATGGATATGGATGAGAATGAGGTTGGGTAACAGTGTGGTAAACCGGAGGTTGGGCAGAAAGAGAAGGCATGCTGGATCCTGGATTCATGCTACTATGAGGGGGAGAAGTGTAGGGGGAGGTGCCCCCTCCCCCAAGAAAAACATTGTTCATGGGAGGTTGAGAAGAGGAATGAGAGAGAGCTCCAACAATACTGTCGGCGGCATGAGGTGACCCAGTGCGTTAGTGCCACCGGGTTTGGGGAGGTCAGGAAGGAAGGTATAATCATAACCAGATTGAGCATAGATCAGGTCATATTTCAAGGCTATTTGGAGGGTAGCTTCTTCGGTTTGAGGGAAGTGGGATGAGACATATTTGCCAATGGGAGGCAAGAGAGAGTGAAGGAACTAGTCCATATAGACAAAGTCTTCAAAGGTAGGGGCTTGACATATGCTCTTTCTTCTCTACCATTCTTTAACATGATCGAATAGGCGAGTTGCAGACGATTGATGGAAAGAATTCAAAATTTCGATACCGGTGTCATAAAGAGGGGGAAACTGGAAATAAGATAAGAAGGCGCGGGCGAGGGTCGCAAAGGTGGTATGGGAAGAGGTGGGTTGGTCAACATACCACTTAGAAGCTTTGCCAACAAGCGTGCGTTCGAACAACCAAAGACAGACAGAATCATTGGTAATGGAATTAGAGGAACACCACATATGGAAAGATTGGATATGGTTGGAGGGATCTTCACTAGCACAGCCTTCAAACTTGGGAATGTCGGAGGGGAGCTTTTTTGGCATAGCAGGCCAACTAACATCATGGTAGATAGGATCATTGATCAGCTGATTGAAGTCGGGGAGACTAAGGTCGGCCATATAAGGGAGCAATGGGGCAGTCAAGGTAGGTCCCGTAGTGGTTCTGCTAGAAACAGACCCAACAGTAGAATTGGGATTGCCGTTGGTGCTAAGCCATGAACTAGACATGGTCAAGGTAATAGGGGGAGAACCAGGAGTAGGGGGATAACCCGAATAGTCAGAAGAAGAGTCAGAGTGCGGACTCGAGGGAGGACTTACACGATGATGACGAGAAAGAGGAAGACGGGAAAGAGGAATTCGACCAACCAGAAACTGAGGGTAAAGGCCAAGAAGTCTTCGGGAGAAGCGCCTTGGGGGTGTAATGATGATGGGAAGAAGAAAAACCAAAAAGGGCAGGGAGGGACAAAATCAAGTGAGGTAAAGGGCAGAGAGGTACAGTGACAATTGATTTTAAAGTATTTTCCAGGAGGTGATAACAAGGCTCGTCTTCTCTTAGGGTCAGTGTGTGGCGTGCGTTAATTTTAATTTGTTTAAACCCAGACGTTTTGAGAGTAAAATAAAAAGTGTGTTGCGTAACTGAAAATAAATCTGCAGTAAATAAGACTGAAAGAACAGAAAATTAACAGCTAACAATGCATCAATCTAACCCAAGAAGGTGGGTCTCTCAAAACTAGTCTATAAGAGGGAAAAAACTAAGCAAAGCATGTGAAAAAGAGGCCAATATATCTAAGGTCGGGAGGGACGGGGATCTACAGGAGAAATTTGCTGAAAAGAGGGGCAGAGAAAAACAAAGAGGTAGAGGCAAGGTTGCTGCTAAAAAGGATGGGATCAGCTAAAAATGGAAGGGACAAGGAGGTGGCCCTAGAAGTGAACCGAAAAAAAATGATATGAGGTGATTTGAAAGGGAGAAGAGCTGATCTAAAGGGATCTGAAAAGGAGGTATCAGATCTGAGAGAAATAAGGCTGAAACTCTGGAAAATCAGATTTCTGAAACAACAAAAACTCTCCCACAAAAAGTGGAGGGTACTAGAGCCCTAAGGGGAAATATTCCCACTTAGTTCAGTGAAACCGATCAGAAATAGCTCGAAACGAGCAGACACAGAGGCTGGAAAACCCTGACAGAAGCTTCAGACAAACCCAGAAAATGTGCTAGAAAATTGCAGAAAAAGTGCAGGTCCCAGGTTCTGACCTATTTTCAGTCCAAGTCGCAGGTTTAGGGCAGAAAAGTGCAACCTCAAGGCCAGGTCGCATTTTTTGGGCTGATAAGTGCGACCTACAGATCCGGGTCTCTCGGTGGCAGATTTCAAAAAAAATTGTCGTCTCAGCTGCGGCTCATGTCTGTCACTTGCGCAATAGGGCCAGAAACACACGAAAGTTAAAAATTTTAATGTTTGAGGGTTTTAGAGGTGAAAATTATCATAAAATAGGAAAAACAGAAAATGAAAGAGAAACCCTAGGGTTTGAAATAGCTTGATATGCAGGAATATATAAAATGACAGTGGTCGCAAAAGAAAACTTGTGTGGAGTCGCCAGTTGTTAGTATGAATCTTTCGTTGTAAAATATCGCTTTAGCTACGCATAACAAATAGCCCTAACATCGATTATGGCTGCCAAATATCTTTAATTATGCAATTAGGTGATCCAAATAATGCTGCACAAATCGAGATCCAAGCATAAAAGAAATTAAGCAAATAAAGTAAATATGGCTCCATGCATCCAATAGACAAGACAAGAACTTGAAAGAATTTTTATATTATATTAAAAAGGGGGCACCTGAGAGGAAAACAAGAAAGGTGTTTTTCGGTTCTCCTCAATGGGATGGGTTCTTGAAAGTCCTCACCATTTCAGATCTAAAATTTCTCTCTCTTGTTGTTGTAGAAAACCCAAACAAACGTAGAACTCAATGGGAGCTCATAAGGCGAAAATGGAGAATGTGACCTAGTATAGATCCAGAGTGATCTAATGCAATGGAGGTGACTAATGAATGGGGAAAACCCTTCTATTTATAACAAAATATTAGGGAGGTCTAGAACTCGGTGCATGAATAAAATATTATTAATCGAATTCTAGAACCACCCTTTAGGAATATTTTATTATATTTGTTGGAGGGAAAAGGATTTTTGACTTGGGTCAATTCCTTTATTTATAAATAATAAATAAATAAATGATTTATTTATCATTTTAGGGAAATGATGGGAATATAATTAAATAAATAATGGTTTATTTAACTATTTATGGATGATTTAGTCAAATTTAACTAAGAATGTTATTTAAATAATGATTTAAATAACTTATTCTTAGGAAATAATTAAATAAATAAGGATTTATTTAATTGGTTTCCTTGTTTTGGGTTAAATATGACTGGGAAATGTAAACAAATAAGTTATTTCACATGGTGAAAGAAATTTTACTTAGGGTAAAATTGGTCTTACATGGTGTACTTGGGTTCATCTAATAATAATATGTTAGATGACCAAAAAAATGGTGTAGCAGTCGAAGAGGAGAAGAGGCATATCCGCCTTCAATTGCAACATGTGCTTGAGGAACAAGTTGTTGAAAGTTCCACTCTAGTGATAGAAAAAGAAACATCAAAAGAAAACCCAATATGTGGGCATGGTTCAAATAGTGGTTTTCGAACATATGAGGAAAATGATGCATGTGAATTTTGTACAAGGTTCTCATCATATTTCAATTGGTAAAAGTGGGTGGCTAAAGTCATCCACAATGTCGTCATCATCATCGGAAGTTGAAAAGATGAATGAAAAGTTCAAGGAGGTAATAAGCATTTCAAGTCCAATTCCTTCTGTTTATGTTCATAACAGCTCTTTTGTAGCATTTGAGCAACATAACAAAGGCATTGGTATGAAGATGCTATCTAAAATGGGCTATGAAGGAGGAGGTGTCAACATCAATGGCCTCGAGGATAATGTTGTTGTTTGACTTCATGGTTTATGATATTGTTGATTACAGTTAGAGAACTTCATTATTTGTGGTGTGGGCTTGGGTAGTCATGATTGGTGTGGATTATCAACAAGAGTTCACACCCTCCATCATTTTAGATGTTTTGACATTGTTACATGCCTCAATTTTTAATTGTTTTCGGTTGTTTCCTAACTTCTTCCCTTTTCACAGATAGTCGAGCTGCCATCTTCTGACATAAGGAATTGAGTGCTAATGGGAATTGCACCTTGGTCATGTATTGACAAGAGGAAGCGGTATTCTACCACTCGATATACTTTTCTAAACCTCCACGATGTTGTGAATGAGGATCTTATTTTTCTAAATTTTTAGAGATTCTTAAGTTGTTGGAAGGTGTGCGACCATTACCCTTGTATAGTAGCAACTTGCACTTCTCCACCTGTTTTTCCATTGAAAGATAAATTTGCAAGAAATTTATCATTCGATGAATGAAACATAGTGCAAGTTGTTGGGTTAGCCACCCTAGCCCCTCTCTTGATTATTCCTTGCAAATCCCCTTTCGAAATTGGGCACTCGAGGTTTGAAAAAATGATATATTTTTTAGATTGTCCTCTTTTATGATGCATGGAAAGCACAAAATTCCATGTTTTAATTGTGTGACATTGATGGCTTATGTCTTGACCATGAAAGTGCAGAAAATTACTACTCTTCTTCTCCATTTTCTAAAGCATCCATTATGAGTGTTCAACTTTTACACTTTGCATTTTTATTGCTTTCATTCTCACCATTTAGAGTAATTGCTAGTTATTATTCTAGTAAAAATAAACATTGCTCAATAAGGAGATAAAGTTTCATGGAGTGCATTATGTGGCCTTGCATTATACACACATATATGGTTCTTTTGTTCAGTTTTTGTAACTAGGTTGAGCCTAGGGTAAGGCCAACCTATTTATTGGACGGAAGAATTATCTACCCACAATGGCATGCTATCACCATGATTGTGCGCAGAAAAATTAAGCGTGGACAACCCTTGGGATAGTTTAATTTCCCCAAAAGTGGTTTCCATCCTTAACCCTTCCCCATGAGGTTTGAACCTAAGACCTGGTGGGGACTAAACCCCACTCAAACCAACAAGTATACACTTCATGGGTCACACATAGATGACATTTCTTGTAGGGAGAAATGACATTCTTGTGTAATATTGTCGTGTGACATTTTACACTCAATTCCCTGTGACATCTACCAAGCACATTGTGACAAAACTATAACCATATTCCTACAATTATTTGACAATCAAATTAATATACATAGTAGGGTATGGCCCACTAGGAAAGTTGGCTTCTTAATCCTCGTCTACTCCTTTGGATTCTAATAAGTTTTAGGACCAATCCCATTATTCTAGTAAGTTTTAGGATCAATCCCATATAATTTCTTCTATGATGTTTAACATGTATGTGGTCTTAAATATATTACATATAGTAAGACATGGCCCACTAAGGGAGTTTCATTGGAAATCATCATATACTTCTTAAATTCATCATAGTTAAAATTACATTGTATGATTTAAATCAAATAAACTTTTATTAATGAAATTTAAAATATCATTAGTTAACCATCTCCCAATTTCCTTCCAACAACTAAACCATCACATAAAATAATTGAACCATCACATAAAAACTTTTCTCATGGATAAGTTCCAGAAGTGTACTTGGGATAAAGAGCGAGGGAGAAAGAAACAATATTATATTGAAGAGTTTAATCCCACTCATATCATGAAAAAAAATCATACACAGGGGCCAATATTTCTTAGAGAGCCAAAATTGTTATTGCTTAGTTATAGACTAATTCTCATAAACTCCATTGTGAAACATGGCACTAGAAAAGGATAAAAGAAATGTGGGAAGAAAAATTATGTGTTTTTTTCTCTTCAAAAAAAGTGGAAATAAAAAGAAATTTCATTTTAGAATGCAAGGCCTTCAAAGAAAACACAAAAAGTTATGCAGATACTATGACAACTAGCTCTTTGGCATAATTTATTCCACAAGGGGTTTGTTGAGAAGTTAGGAGCATTTATTGTGAGGTTTCACATGAAAATGGCCGAATAAGGATAGTAAAGCAATTTGTCCCATAAGTTATCTTTAACCTCTTTAAATTTAAAATAATAAACTATCTTTAACATCTTTAACATTAAAAGAATTTCTTTATTTCTTTTTAATTTAAAAAATTTCTACTCACCCTCATCATTAACAACCAACCCAATTTTCCCTTTAAATGGGGAAATAAGAAAGACACAGGTAAATACGAGAGGCTAAAAATAACATGTAGAACAGGTTGATTCTCCATCTTATTCTTATATTCAGCCCTTTTTCTATGGAATCTTATAAAAAACACTCCAACTTCTCAACATTGAAGCTCTTCTTCATCATTGGCATTCACACCCACATGGAACAAAATGTGGCTAACACAACTTATGATTAAGACAAAGGCTTTTCAACTATGAGGTTTATCTTCGTGACACTATTCAAATTCGTCGTCCCTTACAGAATCTGAAAAGTGTCCCTTGGGATTACAACCAGGTACAACGTATTGACATGAGAGAACCCACATGCATGTTAGTCTAGAGAAATTGAAGGCGTCGTTATAACTTGAAGAAGTACCATTTGCGGTCAATGTCAGTCCATGATATTATGGAATATATGTGGTGTGTTCCCCTAAAATAAACACATAATGTTTGTGCAGCCTATGCCTGCACATTCAATAGGTTTTTGAAATACTGATGTGGAGCTCCTGCACTTTTGGGGATGTGAGGGTTTTGTTCTCATTGACTCTATTCCTGGTTAGTTCATAGTGAATAAAGAATATTTGGTTAACAATTTGAGTCTTAGAGGAATTGATGTTATTAAAGAAGAAAAATTGCAAATAGATACGATTTTCCCAAAGAAGGTGTCCTCTGCACATATAATTGCATTTGCGGCTAGAGATAGTGTATCATTTGTATTTTTCTTAAAAATTATACATAAGAATACCACTATGTTAAGTATAGCATAGGATAACAACAACGCTCAATTATTTCTAATGATTGATAGCAGGCATCTCCCATCCCCCTCTGCTGGAAGAAAGGATGGAGATATTACACTAGCTTCCAATATAGAGGGAAATATACCACGCCCTACCTTCAATTTAACCTATCTAACTCAGATATTGGCAGCTAAAGTTCTATCCGAGGATGAGATGGTTAATTTTCATGTATTTTCTAAGACCTACAACTCATCAATGTGTCAATTCTTGTAGATGACAATAATGGTTGAGAAAAACCATGATTATAATCATGTGTGGGTTGTTTGGGCGAATGCAAAAGCACACACAATTGGTGTCTCTCACTATAATTCATTTGTCAACAAGATCTACATTTTCAATAGCACGAATACGATGGACATGTCCATTCATCCAACGTATGCTCAGATACTGAAGTAGAGTTCTCCCCAAGGCAGCCCCATTAACGTCAAAACGACTGTGGTCATGGATCCTCAAACACCACTGATCCAGGACAACTTGTATTACAATGAAGTTATAGCTAACAGTGGTCTGTTTACATCAGATGCAACTCTTCTTATAGATCCAAACACCAAATCTAGTGTGACTACAAACTCAGGCCTTATCTTGGTTGGATGGCAAAAAAAAATTATTGCCGCAATTATAAAAATGGGAGATATTAGTGTATTAACTGGCAACCAACTGGGGCATATTAATGTTTTGAGTATTCCTCGTCAACTACAGGGTTGCCAACAATTAAAACAGATTGGAAATTTAGTTTTCCTCAGCTTCAAATATAGAATATTTTCACTACTCAACTATTAAACTAGCACAACAAGAAACATAGAAGTTGTTGCAACCTATTGAAAATTCAGACACATATGTCCAATATATATTGTATATGAATGATGTAATTTATAGGAAAAAAAGTATATTTTAAATACAAAATATATTTAGCATAAAATTTTTGTTTTAAATAAAAAAAATATATTTATTTATCAAATATATTATTACATTATTTTATTAATTTCATTTTTTTTTAAATTAGTTTTTTTATACATTATATTTAAAATATTGATTTATTTCAATGTCTCTTTCATGCCGCATTTCCCTCCATTTTTTCATGGGGCATTCTTCCCTCCATTTTTATATAGTATTTATTTTCTTTAACATATCTTTACACCTTAACACCACTTCCCTCCATTTTTATATAATATTCTTCACTCCATTTTTATATAGTATTTATTTCCTTGAAGGTATCTTTACACCTTATTAAATTCTAGTATTTATGTTTTCCCTCATCATTCACACTCATAGTAGAACACATTGAGAAACAGAACGTTCATGTGAAGTGAAATCTATTTCCGTGTGTAGCAACATTGGCACAGCCCATAAGGTCTTCGAGAACTGGTTCCAAAATTTTTTACGGGACTAAAAACATAAGCAATCGAAATCTCAACCTCCGTGCATGTTTGCATATGACTAAGAGGATAAATAGTAGAAGACTAGGGGCGGTGTCAAAGGCGAAGGGTTCAAATCTGAAAACATGGCACCAAATTTGTTTTCAAATTAGAAATTCTTCTCCTAAATTTCAAGAAATTCAGTAAATAAATGAGCTTCTAAATAACAATGAATCTGAATGTTTGTATGCAAAATTCTTGATCTGCCATGGCTCTAGCCTCGAATGACTTTGACTTGGATTCTTTCATTGAACAGTAGAGCAACGATGATGATGTGAGCAATTTTCAGGGGTTCAATCGTAGCCTCGAAAATATCCTAATGACGTGACTACAAAACCTTTTCTCTTTAGAAACCCTAGTTTCACATGTCAAAGGCAGGAAAACGATGAAAAAAATGTGGACTGGGCCAAGAAAGGTTGAAAGAAACTGGAGAAAGTTGAAGAACATTCTAGTTTGTTTTCAATTACAGATAGATTGAAAATTGAAAATGAGAAATGTAATTCTTATGACCTTGATCGGTCTAATTTGAACTTAGAGGAAAAAGGAAAGCCCTTGCATTCAAAGGAAATAATGGAAAACAAAGATCAGAAAAATACAGTTTCCACTGATGCGTCTAGTTCAAATTTAGAGGAAAGGGGCAAGCCTTTGCATTCAATAGACAATGGATTTCACAAAACTGAAATTTCCAACAAAGTTTTGTCAGCTTAAGAATTGGTTGAATTGAGGCTTAGTTTGAGCATGAAGAAGTCTGCATTCTTGGATTTTGTTGGTAAGCCTTCCGCATTTCTTGCTTAAAAATGAAAGGACCATTGATGACGTTGAAGATGAAAAAGGGGAAAAATTGAACATGGCTGACCTGGAAGGAAAAGTGGCAAAAAGGTCCAAGACTCACTTAAGCCATTGGAATTGGCGAAAGAACTTGAAAAGAGAGATGCATATTTTGGATTGCACTGGGAAGAGGGATCTGTAGCACAACTGATGAAACTCGAGGGTATCCGACAAGGACCTCTAGTAATAGGTCATTTACAAATTTATTCCATGAGCTATCTTTCACAGGCACTTACATCACAAATGTTCCAGAGGGATCATGGTTCTCCAAAACCTCTAGCTATGCATATGAATTATATTGTTGTGGGTATGTCCAAAGGATCTATCCTTGTTAATCCCAGAAAATATTATTCTTAGAGTGCTGACTGCATGAATGCCAAGGTTCTGTACTTTATCCTCTGAAACCTAACTATTTTCATGTATTCCGGCATTTCCTTATCTTTCAATCCCCTTCGTGATTTGTTCTTTTGATAATGTTTACTTTTTTTTATAGTGGAATGCAATTTTTGCTCTTTCGAGACAGACTACCTACTATGAAAATTGTTTCTCAAGTTTTAAAATAGACCTTATTTTTATTGGAGTATCTTCTATAGTGTTCAGTCCTCTATATACGACGGTAAGAATCTACTAGAGTATCTTCTGTAGCGTTCAGTTCTCTGTATACAACTGCATGGAGAAAAGTGCATACATCCTTTTTAATATTTTCAAAATGGGGGACAATATTGATCTATCCATCCTGTATAATATATCTATTCTATCAATCGTTATCAAGTAGATGTATATTGTATTCACTGTACGATTTTTTAACAGAAAACTATGAAGAATAGGTTAGATGCAATCATTTATCATATAGCATTGAATATTATCTTATGTTTTGGATAAGGAAATGATATTTTTTGATAGTAAGGAACCATCCTTGCATTTATTCTCTCCCCAGTACCATAAAACATACCTCTTAGGTCCATTGCTACTCTTGTTTTTGAGTATTTTGCAAGTCATTTTTTATTCCTTATGGCCACCCACATGGAAATTCCTTTTTCCATAGTGGTTTCCACCATTAGGACTTATCATTTTGACTATTGAACCTCATTTGAAAACGTTGCTTTGTATCCTAATTCGGAAATATATTTATCCACTGAAGGATTTTTAGATCATATTATTTCATCTGCTTTCTTTCTGATTCTTACATTACTTCTAATCAGGGCTTCAACTGATCTACATTGTTCCCTTAAATTCCTACCATATTGGTTTTGATCCATCATTGTTGTTAGATATTCATAGTCACAAGACCGACACTTTGGACACCTTAAATATTTCCTTTCATTTAAAAGAGTTAATATTTTGCTTGACAGAGTATAGGTGTTCTCTCATCCAACCCATGGATTAGACTCCGGTCTCATCTGTTCCCCATTACCAATCTTCCATGCTAGCCAATTGTCTACAACTGGAAAGATTTGCACCAGTCCCTTCCATATCAAAATTATCAAGAACTGGAATCGACAAAGACTCTGTGGGGAAAAAGACCAATGCGTTTGAATTGAATTTGGAATAAATCGTGAAAAACTTGGCAAGTACAAAAATTAAAGATATACACATTTTAAATAAAAAAATATGTATTTTTCATTGATATTCAATAAAGCAATGTCCATACAATGCACACTATCAATGAATGTCCAAAATTTCATAGATTAATAGGTATCTCATATAATATGGGTCCAAACTAAGAACTGAAAGCATCTACTTATAAAGGTTAAGGGAAGAGTTAATGATGAATACTATATAGTAAAATATCTAATATGCAGGTTTCTCCCATGTCCTCAACTCTTTGACCCTCAAGGTTCGCAAAGTCCTTCAGGTGAAAAAGAGGGCTTCTTTTGATCGAAGCCAATCTGATGTAGGATCTAGCTATTCTAAGTATAGGTCAATAGCCCAATGATCCAAACTTGCCATTATCATGAAACATTAAAATGTGAACTAAAATTTAAATCAATTCTTCCAATTCAAGTGTTTAAGATTTAGATAAACTGAGTTGAGTCTTGTGTTTCTTAATGTCTCACCTTGGATTTCCTATTGAAAATTCAAAGAGTGCAGTGGGCCGATATAGTGTTATTTAAGTGATTTTGTGTTAATAACTTAATTGGTTGTTCTTATTGGGATACCTTTTCTCAAACATGCTCCAATTGCACCCACAACCTAAAGCATTGTAGATATGGCTCAATATTTGAATGGAAAATCTTTTAAAATCTGGCACATCATTGCCAAAAATTTTCCACCATGTAATATTCTAGGTAGAATTAAACATCAATATAAAGCACATAAACAAAGACATACAACAACTAGAGAGACATCATACGCCATATAGATAATATAGAAAATGCTGAGCCATTTTATTAAATACTGAAAGATGAAACGGGTACAAAGGTGATCAGAATGATGGCACCTTGGATTGCACTAGGAAAGCATAAGAATACTCTCAGAATATAACCTGGAATGGCTGCTCCTCCAATGATTGCATAATATCCAGTGCTATTGGTACTATTTCCGTGTTGCTGCTACTGCTGGAATGAAAGGACTATTTGGGGCTACTCCCCCCTTGAGAAAATTCTGAAACTCTGGGAATAGCCTATACACCCAATACCCAGAAAATCATAGAGAGCTTTCTGGAAATGACTGACCTCCGAAAATGGCTCCCTTGAGGCACTACGCTATCCTCCAATGAGTTATGGTAGTCCTAAATGATATGCTCTGAATTGGCCCCTGACTCTACCAAAATTCTGGAATCGCGAAGGACTGACCCCTTTCCAAGTCTCCCAGGCTGAATCCCATGATAAACCCTCAATCTGGAACCTCCTCCTTCCAAGACTGCATCCTCCCTCTCATTAACTGCTCCCAACTGTGGTTACTACAACTTCCTCTAACAAAACGATGGTGCAACTCCTCATTCGAGCATGCACTCTAAATCCCCTGGGGCTGAGGTTGGTATTTTCGTATGGAGACGCCCGATGTACTAAATAGTACGTGCAAAATTTGCTAAATAGCAAGTGTGCTCAATTTCAAAAGACGAATAACATAGATGCATAATCAGAATGAATCAAAATGAGGATACCCTCTCCCTTTTTATGCTTGGAGAGCCTTGCTCTCACCTAGGCCCCACCATCAACTGCATTGTCTCCTTGAGCCACGCTGTCCATCTCTCTCTACACTAGCTTTGTCCCATGCTGCCCACGCTGTCCCTTTTCCCATGCTGCCACTTGAACACTAGGCCCCACGTTGCCAATTAGTCATGCCTCCCAATTGACATTAGGAAATACTTTTTATCCTAAGTGTGAGTAAGTGTCCATGTTTACCCACTTTATTTACAACTTAACTTTATTAAAGTAACATAGTCTTGACCTATTTCTCCCTCTTTCTCTGATTCCTCTGAGTCGAGGTCTTCATCCTCCGATCCTATTTATTTTTCTTATTTGATTTCACTTTTCTTCTCACTAGATTTTGGGGAGCCCGAAGCTTCTTGCGTGGGAGGGCCCTTTTCTGCATTCTTTGGGCCAACCTCTTGATCTTCCTCAGTTCATGAGCTCAAAGCAGCGAAGTTGTTCTCATTATCTTTTAGTCCAGTCGCGGGTATGGAGGCATTTCCCAAAGGGGTATATCTTCCTTCCCCCCTGTTAAATCGCTGCTTGTTTGGCCCTGGCGTGGAGGTAGGTTTGGATTTTTTTCCTGGCTTCCATTCTGCTTATTTCTCTTTCTTTAGGGTCGCATTCTTGGGACAACGTTTGGCTAAATTTCCATATTCGTGGCATGTGTGACACTTGAATGGAAGTTGTTCATAGTCAATCTTCTGAATTTTAGACCAATTCCCAACTCTGAGCTTGATGGCTTTAGGTAGCCCAACTTCTAGGTCGACTTCCACACATATTCTAGCACAATAATATTGTTCATTCTTGTAGGATCTGTCAATAAATTTCCCAATGGAATTCCCAATTTGAATCAGGGAGTCCCAACTCCAATAGTGCACTGGAAGATTTGGGAGTCTTATGCAAACTGGGATAGCAGAGGGGATGTCAATTGAAGGATCAAAATCAGGGGTCTAATGATTCAGGTATAGGCCTTGCGAACCCATGAAGTATGGTACATTTCAAAAGATGAGTTCCTTGGCCTCCTTTGAATTAAACTCGAATAGGAAATAGCTGTGCCCCAAAAAGTAAGATGTGACATTGTTCTTGATGAGTGGCTACCAATTTCTATTAACCTAGGCTGCCGTAGTCTTTGGAGATGGCCATAAACCTGTAAACTGCCCTATCAGAACTCGTTTCACAAGAGAGAGGGCCACCTTCATAGGTTTCTCAGGTATTTCATCCATTTTCTTCACAAACTTGGATGCCTTTTATTTCAGCTTCTTCTTCTGAGAGGAGATGAACAGGCAGAAAGCCTCCACATTAGGAGGAGGGGGCGGACGGGTGCCCTGAGAGGCTGCCATCAGTTGACCGAGGTGGGGTAGACATAAAAGAGACCTAGCTAGAGTAAATGGGCAACGGCAGTGGCATCAGAAGAAAGATCGCAGCAGTGACCCAAGAAGACAATGTCCCGACACGAATCGGCGCGACGCACAAAGGATACACAATAGAAATTGAATAGCTTGAATGCAACCATTAATGAAATTTTATCATTGTTATCTAATTGAATTATTTAAATATTATTTAACATTATAGAGTAAATGAATTATATTAATAAAAATTATTTACAATTGTTATTTATTTGAATTATTTAAATGTTATTTACCATTAGAGTAACTAAATTATTAATAAAAATTATATTTAATTATTATTTAATTAAGTTATTTAAAAAAAAACGTAAATAAAATTGGCCATGCCCGATTTGATTGCTTCAATGGGGTTTCAATAGCCCCCAATTTACAAGAATGGTAGTGGGCTAAGGGCTATTTCACGCCCATTCCTGGAAATCTAGAATGTGGTGTAAAATTCATGGTTTTAGATCTTGTATAAATGGCGGATGATGGAGTTGCATTTAAAAAAAGTTCGTGAATGGATCCAAAGAGATGTTGCTTATCTGCTTACGACTTTATTGACATAGCAGTTGTTTTGTGTGGTGACCAAGTGGCTGTGAAAAGGAAAATCAGCCAACAGTTGTGACCAGGCGGCTGTGACCAGGCGACTGTGAAGAGACAAATTCGAATGCAAGTAATTATCTGCTCTCTGCTAACTATATGTATTTAAAATTATTTAGTTGAACAATTTTTAGTTAGCTTTAGTTTAACATACCTCGATAACCTCGCAAACAAATGCATGGAGTTAGGAATTTTTTTTAAAATATATGAATGTGTAACCTTTAATTACCTTTTATATTTCATCATTAACCATTTAAATACCCATCATCATCACTTAGAGAAACATTTAGTAAAAATCATAGTGAGTGACACAACCATTAATTGTCCTTGTTGTAGCATATTAACTTAAATTTCCTGTTATAACTATGTATCGATCCCATGATTATTTAATTCAATTAGTACATCACATAATTGATAAAATAAACATCATATCATGAAATAAATTAACATCATGAAAATAACACAATGAACAATCACATAAATAGACACCTATATACCCTGGAAACCCCATAGGGTGAAAACCAACAAACGTTTAATTTTATTATTAAATTCTCGTGAGGGTTGTCACCCCTCACTCAATTGTTATAAGGGATTCCATCCCTTGACCATTGTCATAAAAGTTACATAGAAAAATAATCTTAAACTAAACATAACTAGCTATAAGCTATTACAATCATAATGATGCCATTTACCCACAAATCCTCAATCTTTGTCTTTATAGTCAGACTATTTCCTTCAATGGGTCATCGTGCAATTGGAACTAGTAAACCTGCATGGACTAACAACTCTTTATCTTCCACAATGTTAAACTTCAAAAATCATTTTCTCAAGTCATCCTTCTTTCGTGTCATTGCTTTCATCAGCACACTTGATATCATGATTAGATAAAATATTAATAAACCAATAATCAATCTCTATTTGTGATACTTCAACAAATATTTGTATGCATGTATAAAACATAACCAAGTTGACATGAAATGTTTTCTTTAGCATCATTTCACATGCATTAGTAACAAATAAATCACTATCAAGCATCATCTTTCTAGCAACCGCTAAGAAAATCTCGCATGCACTTTTATATTATTTCCAAAGGAAAGATAACATACTATATAATAATATTGTGCATGAAAATGCATAACAAGCTTTCCAGATAACTATCCCAACAAGCAATTTCCTTTTTGTCTACTCTTACGGTTTATTTTCCAAAGGGATTAACACAATAGATTCTATACTTATGCATATGAATGCATGTTCTTTTCCAAAGACATCTTTTCCACACAAGAGCTATTCACATTGGCTATACTTATAACAATGCAAGCTTTATTTCAAACCAAGTTAACATACTAGTTATAATTTTGTGCACGTAATAGCATAGAATTTCTATTCTTTCATGTAAAACATATATTTCTTTCCAAAAGAAACTAAATACATATTTCATGGAAAAATAAACACATTTCTTTTCCTAGGGGTCAAACGCATACCACTTATTCTTCCATGCATTCAAAGGGAAATTTCCCTCTCATCCAAAATATCTAATCCCAAAACTATACTTTTTCCATGCATCCAAGAATATATATGTTTCTCTAAATAATCTTATATAATAAATCACGTGATTACTATTTTTCCTCTCTAAGAATCTAATCCAATAATAAATACAAGGATATATTTTTCTCTTCTATTCTTTTTGAGGAGTTCTAACCCAATAATTGCTTCCTTGCATACGATTATATATATTTATTTTCAAAGGAACTTAACACCTTAATTATTAATTTTCCAAAATATAGATAAATCAATAGCTATTATCCATGAAATAGATAATATTTTCTTATTATTTCACATATTAGAGAGATTTGCAATATGTCCTCCAGAAATAACACGAATAACAAATCCTTCTCAAATAACACAACCAATTGTCTTTTACAGAAAGTTTTTATGTGAGCTACCCCTCACATAAGTTATTTATATATTTTTACATGACTCAAACTCCTCATGCATGTAAAATCACATAATAATTTCTAGTAGATCAAATATACTAGATCTTATTCATGTGCACCTAAGCACATACTCTCTTCAAGAGTTCAATATTTCTCTTTAAAAATTTTATTGCATATACTTGGTAATTATATAAATTAATTCCTTTTAAATAATCATCAACATAATTATTATCTCTATATGTACATAAACAATTATTCTTATCTCATTGAAAAATGAAATGGAAGCACTATGTTTCACTCAGTTTTTTCTGTTTTAGTCATCCAATTTGGATGTGTATTGTGAACATATAGAAAAGAATTTCATAAAAAAAAAAGAGGTTTTAGTTTGGAACAGACATAATAAGAATAACCTCTCTCATTTTTGTCACATGTGTCATGGTTTTTAAGATTCAAATGAATCTTTGATGTCCATTGTTCCAGATTTGAATATTAAATAATTTCCTATTTTTGTCATCAAATTTAGACACGGTTTTCAACCAAATGGAAGTTATTTTTGGAAAACCCAAAGAGGTTTCTATTTCTAATGGGTTCATTAAAAATAACCTCTGTCGGCCTTTACACAGGTGTTACGGTTTGGAATATTCAAATGGATCTTTGGAGCTCATTTTTCCAGATTTAAATAATAATTAATTCCCTATTATTTTACATCCATTTAGGACACAGTTTTCGAGACATGGGAAATGAATTTTTAAAATCTATAAGGGGCTTTTGGTCATAAAATCCTATTTTACAAAAACCTATTTCACTTTTTTCCTATCTATTTCAATTTTGGACACACAAAGTCATACTTAAACCTTATTTTCTAATAACTCATGCAATTCACAGAATTATTTAGCCATGAAAATCTTTTATCAATTCACAGCAAGTGAATTATTCTCATAATTCAATGAATAAGACACTTATTCCTCTATGAAAATAATTGTATAGAGGTTTACTAAAAAAATAATCTTAATTCTTTATCACATGAAAATTTTCTTGCAAATAAATTCATTCATTATATCATCATGGCCCATATGCAAACAAAATGATTTTCAAAGAATATGGTTACTTATCTCTTGATGTATGCTTGGAATACTCTTTCCCTCTTCCTTGCCTCCATTCTCCATGTATTATCCCATTCCCCTCTTCTATTTCTCTCATAGGCTTTAATCCATAGAATTATTAAAATGGAGTAGCTTTTATAAATCATAAAATAATTTCATATTTTCTAATTCATAAAAGCATTCCAACTTTTCTAAATCATAAAAGAATTCCATAAAGCCTCCATAAATCTGATTTTTCCTAAATCAGAAAAGCACTCTATAAATCTCTCATGCTTTTATTTATAAAGGTAGATTTCCTTTTTCCTTATGAGAAAAATATCAGTTATCCATACTTTTTCCAAATCTACTAATCATTATTTCTAAAACTCATAAGATATACCAACTTGGAAATATAATTTATTTCCATAAAAGAATATAAATTCTTATAAATAAAATAATAAAGAAATAATTCTTCCAATATTCTTATAATCACCAATTACAATAATATTCTTCATGTAATATCAATATAATAATAAATAATATTTAATTATTTAAGAAACCTTATTTTATGACAGTTTTTATAGTGGCTTAAGCTAGGGATATTACATTTAAGCCTGTAAAAGTTGTGAAAAATGTGGTATCTAAGGTCAAATTCAAGCTGGAAAATAATTTCTAATCACATCATTGATGAAGCACTTGGGAGATTTATTACGGCTTTGTTTCCTGAAAACAAAATCATCATCCCACATCCTTTTCACATTAAAAGACGTAGGATTGATCAATGGGTTGCCACGTATCAACTCTGCTCCTTTTACTTTTAAATCCTTCTTTTAATAACCTAAGCTAGTGATCCTGTCGTAGACCAATTCTGCCTTTTTCATAAGCCTAGCCTTACGATAATTGCTGATCATTGAATTGAAAGTTGGTAAAGTAGGATTCTCCTTTGACAGGAGCATGCTCTTAAATACTGGTTCCATTTTGCTAAAATCTTGATGCTTTCCATAAACATCTATAAGTAATTTGAAAGTAATGATATCTGGTTTACATTTGTATTTCTTCATATGAGCAAGAACCTGCTCCATTTCTATGAGCATTCAATGTTTACCATCAGCATCCATCACATCATTATAAGTATAAAAATTTGCCATTTTTTTCATTTTCTAGTAGGTTAACACTCTCCCTAAAAAATACAGGGCAACCATTAGTGTCACTGGCTCCTCCTTTGATTTTCCCATTACTTTGCTGCCCTGTGGACTGTAACTTTGATTCTGTGAAAATGAAAAGGATGCTCTCACTTTCAACCCATGGCATTGGCTAGAGCCCGATGCAGTTAGTTTAAATTCATTTATGAATATCACTGTCCAAAGATAAATCGATTATATATATATAAGAATCTGAGTGACAGCATAAGCTCTGTGTATGAGGAGATCATTATGATGTCTGGTATGTAAGAAAAAAACCCTACATAATCATGAGGATGATATTGGTATGGATTCTATTGGGATAAAATTGGGTAATAGCTGCACTAGACATTACATTATTATATGCCTTTAACTCCAGTATTTTGTGACTTTCTGTGCTTTTTTTTTTCGATTGGGTGAGGTTCATTTTTTGGGCCGGTTATTATAACATTAAGGGGACTCTAGATAATATGTCCTACTATTTCGGGAAATAAATCCTGAAAGGTTTTGGGTTAGAAACCTTCACATATAAGGGGCATACCATTCAAGAAGGACTCACTTAACCTATATTTTTATGATGAAAACTAGATATAACTTGTTGCGGAACTTACCCGAAAGTCCTACGTTTGACGTAGATCCCACGGGGTGAAAACCCCCAGCAAGTCCTCGTGCTTCTTAACCTGGAAATCAAGAAAGAATGAACACGAAACACTAGTTGTACAACATATATTTTTCCTAGATGTTAGTGTAACTCATGTATAATATCATATAAACAATACTGAATGTTTAATTAATGATTTTTACACATATATAAAGACATATAAACACATGAATTTTGGGAACAAGATGGTTCTTCTCATTATAAATGGCATGCACAATAATATAAAAGTGGAGAGATCACCTGAATCCTTCCACAGCCTTCAATCAGACCATCCTCTGGATCCGTCCAGCCATCACCTCGCTAGGATTTTTCCAAGATGTCTGCACGCAAGATCTCATATATGATGATGATCATCTCAAGGAAATATGGGTTTCCTGAATATACCTAGGAAGTGCAGGAGGAACGAGAATATCAGACTTGAAATACCGCTCCAACAAAGTATAATATCTATAATTTTCTCTCTCTCTTAGGCCATACACATGAGGGGATTTTATACTCCCTTAATGTAGTTTTAGCAGTTGGAAAAAGTTGGGCCACGGGCTAGGGTGGTTGAATTACAAGAATAACCATCACCCTACCTCGAGAAGAAGGAATTATATATATATTTTTAATGATTTAAATGGCATACGCGAAAAGGTATGAATGGTCTCGTGTATATATGCGGAAAAGTATAGGCATAATCGCATATGGGATTTTAGACACTGTTTTTTATGAAGTTGTTCAAGTCTGGGGGAAAAGGTGCCCAAGGCCAAAGAGACAATCATTATTCACATGAGGGTGAAAAATGATGCTATAACACCTACAAACATATTGGAATGTGTATTTGTATAGGGGGAGGGTTGCTTGGGTAATAATTTGGTTTTATTATCATGACTGCTTTCATGTGAAAATTCTATGTGTTGAGGAGAACACTACTAAAGCTCATTTTTTTCAGTGGTTCTACAACCAGATTGGATCACTTCAAGTAAAGTGGGTTTTTTTCTAGCATGGGTGGTGGGATGTTTTGATTATATCAAGGCCTTATAAGGATATGGGTTGTAAATCTTGTCATAATTGGTGGCACTGTAAGGGGTGTATATGTTTTTGTTGTGACATCTGAGCTCTAGAATTCAAGTTCGAACTATAATGGGTTTTTCGGGAGCATTTATGATGATTGGTGGCTGGAATTTGGATGCCAGTATGCTATTTTAAATTTTTCTGGGGGCTGGTATAGACTTCCCATTTTTCCTTGGAGATATTTCTTTCCTTGTCTTAGGTGATCGTTTCTGACTTTGACGACGGACGAAGACAATTCATTACTCCTCAATGTACCTAGAGTGTGAGTTCTATTAAAGGGTATTTAAGGTTTTCTCATATTTCTTTCCCTTTCCTGTGCTGATCTTTAGGACAATGGGTTGGTGGTTTATAGATATGGTACTTTAATATAGTCCTATCTTGGATCGTGTGGTTGGATATATTTTATTTTGTAGGTACATATGTTTAATGATGCCATGTTTTCATTTCGATACATGATGACCTGGAGGGGGTCTTGTTTGTGGGATAACTAGCTGGCGGTGCTGGGAGTTTCGGCCGTTTTTCACTTTGGGAGGTCGTTGAGAGGTTGACATGGAGATTGGTGCGGTTATATGTTTTTTTTTGGATGTTGGATCTAAATCAATACATTCGTGAATGAGACGCGACATTCTCGGATGTGTCTTTCCTGCATGACGTTCAGGTGGCAGAGGACGCCTTTAATCCTTGCACAGGTGGGGTTGGTGAATGGTCCATTTATGTCTCTTCACTTTTCTCCCATCCCTATGTAACTCCTCGCCCTGGTCATGGTGTGCCGAAACCCTTTACATTCTCAATGGAAAATCCTACCAAATTACATTTGGGTGTAGTAAATCCATTCAAGATTTCAGAGGATTGTCGAGTGTTGAGTTTCAGTAATGAAATTATTTGGGAGTAAGTTGAGGGTCTCTGAAAGAGAGCGGTATTTGTGCGGTGGAGAAGTAATTTCTGGTCAACAGATGACCACCATTGTGCTCAATGCACTACCTAATGAATTGTGAAAATTCGTATCAAGTATCTATGGAAAGAAACAAAATACTCCATTCAATGATCTATGGTCATTATGAAAAATTGAAGAAACTAGATTGAAGGCAAAGAACGATGTTGGATCAAGTGAAAAAACCCAAGCATATGCAGCAATGGCAAGGAAGAAAGGGAAGTCTCGAAAAAAATTTCAAAATAAAATCGACATGTCTAAGATTCTATGTTATGAATGTAATGCATATGGGCATTTCAAAAGTAATTGTCCTAAACTCAAGAAGGAAAATTGCTAAAATAGGCAACTAGGTCCAAATTCCACTTTGGAAAACTCCTTTGAAGATTATAATTATGGCCTTGAATTCCTTTTTTCAAGAGGACCAAAATCGACCTAAAGATTGTCATATTTGGATAAGGAAAAGTGGGTTTTTTAATTTATGCTTTCTCACATGTAAATTATCAAGGTTGGCCTCACCTATATGTCCACTCACCTAGTCCGATGGTCATGTATCCTTACCCCCACCAAATGGTATATATAGAGGTGTTTTCTAGCTCATTTTACACACATCAACTTGCTTAAATATGTGTGTGAGGCAACCGAGGTCTTCAAGGATTGTTTAATTGTTTCGGTTCTCTTCTGTCATAGGGCCAAGAGTCTTTTCGAAGACAGTCACACCTCTTAGGGTAATTTTGGGCATCGTTGAATTCTGTTGGAGACCAAATAGGAACAAAAGAGAGCCACTATGATTTAGGGCTGCCATTGGCCTAGATCAAGTGCTATATGGAGGCCGAGTTTCATACAGAAGAGAGCCATTGTGATTTAGGGTTGTCGTAGGCCTAGATTGAGTGCTATGTGGAGGTCAAGTTTGAAACTGGAAAGCCGCAGATCTCCTTTAGGGCTTTTACTAGCTCAGTCTAACAGTATCATACCACAGACATTGTTCGAAGGCTGGCCATAGCTGTAGAGATGTTTTTGATCAAATGGAAGAGGGCTAGAGTAGCTCCTTGTATGTCAAGCTCAGTAGCAGTCATGAGGAGGGTTCTTGATGCAGTTAAAAATTATTTGTAAGAAACCCTAATCAGTCTAATCCTCTTCAGTAGCATGTATGCAGTTCATACCAAGTTTTAGTTCCAGATAGGTCATTCATTTTTCTAAGGGGATGTGATGATTATATCTTCAAATTGGCAAGTCAGTATTGACTTTGAATCATTGTAATATATCTCTCTCTTTGTTGTACATTTGATAATAATAATATTTGATCAAGGGTTTTCCCCATCTTGGGATTTTTCCCTGGCTTCAGCCATACTCTTGTGTTCTACTGTCTTGGATTGTCTTCAGCTTTTATCATTCATGTTCTTTCATTAGTTACAATCATGCTTAATGTGATTGCTAATGGATTAATAGGAAAAATAACCTAAGCAAAGAAAAGAAAATGTTAACTCAAAATTAATATGGTATAAAAACTCGAGTGAGGACAAGCCCAAGCTTAAGAGATTGCTATCATTAAGAATAATCTAAGGAGTTTTAGTAAGTAACCTTCAGCCCTTTGTGGTAGGACAAGTCTGAGTTCAAGAATGACAAATCTGTGATATTGTCTTAAGGCCTTTTACAAGCCCTAATCAGTGAACATGGGCACCAATTCAAGAGCAAATCAATCATTATGAGCAAAGTTTGGAAGTCATCAAGGTATGTTTCAGTATTTATAAGGTGTGTTTAAAGTAATTTCAAGATATTTTCAGAGGAATATTTAGGAGTTCTATCCAACAAAGCTTGAGACTGTATCATCATCACCAGCATATAGAAGGATATTTTTCCCTTTCAGATCCTTGCCTTGACTCTGAGGTGTCATAATGACATAATATGATTTATATGTCAGAATAAGAACTCAAATCCCTTGGCCTAGTGGAGTTGAGGCAACTCAGAATATATTATGATCTGCGTTCATCAGTGTTGTGGAAGATTGGCTGACTTGATTCCTATTCTCTGAAAAACAGTGAGAAGTATTGCTGGAATTATTGTAGTATCACTGTAAGAATGAAATTCTAATCCTGGACGTTTTCCGACAGTATTCATTCGACAAAAACTCTGAGCATTCTATTGCCTAATCAGATATGTGGAGCTATAGAAGATTCTAAGAAATATAGTGACCTTATTTGTGATGTGTCTGAGCTTCGAAGAGGTCTTCCTGATATGATAAACCGTGATGGTTATTTCACCTACATCATCATTAAAGAAGGGTACCTAAAGTCCAACAAATAGTTTCAATGATCTTTCTCTGAAATTGGATCAAGTTTAAAGAATACCTTCGTCTCATTTCTGCTCTACTTAAATATCAATTGTATGTTCTATAAAATAACAATGGGTGAGTTTGTTACTCTGTTTGGAGAAGTCAAATTCTGCCCATTCTATAATACTAAGTTTAAAAGGGGCTTCCACTGTAAAGAGGTCATGGTTACCACAGAGGTAGGATTTGTACCTTATGATTAAAGCAACCCATAAATCATATATAATCAATCTCATTATCTACTCCAATATTAGTGAATGAGTTTATGATCAGTCGTTGTGGTCTGAGCAACAATCAGTGATGCAACATCTTACTATCCAGTTCACAGTAACATGGGAATTCTGAGCATTTTTTTTTGGTCCTGATACACTGCAGTGACATATTCATGTAAACAAGTGGTTCAGATTAGTTCACAATGATACTTGGTCAATATCTCTATTGAAGCCAAAGTTCAGAACCTTTGTTGATGCATCCTACATATAAGAGGACAAGTATCCTATCAGTCGTCAGTAAATGGTTTCCTTTTAACAAGGCATGTTATCTATAATTCGTTATTGAAAAAGGGCTTGTTTGATGATGCACTTGAACCTCTATTTAAGGTCTTCAAGTCAAAGCAGAAGGGTTTTGGTCCCTCTTCTGAAACCACAAAGTCTATTTTGAAAAATATATTATCAACTATAAGGATTGAGATCAATTCGTGTTTGGAAACCTTATCCAAGGCTATCCTCATATGCATCGGTGGAACAATTGGAAATACATGATCATCTTAACGTTGATTTCACTCCACATTATCTTCATCTGAAAATTCGACCTAAGGTTTTCCAAGATTTTTTGAATTCTGATCGAATATCTTCAAGATGTAAGCAACATTGGCTCTATACAAACATATTTTTGTGGAAATCAAAATTTTTGAGGTATCAATCTGTCCTAAAGATTACCTTGCACAACAAACTATCTATAATCAATCTCATAAATGGGCTCTTTCTTTTAGGAAACCTGTAAGATATTTCTAGTAGTTTGGTTCCCTAACTATCTCTGGAGCCTTGGATCTGACGTAATATCTATGCCATTATATTTGGCATAATTTCTAGAGCAACGCATTGGCATTTCTACCTCTATTTGAAGCGGCATCACCAAATTACACAAAAGATCACATTATGAAATGACATCTCTGTAACGGTCATCGTATTATCCTCACTCTTCCACACTCTTTCTCATCTGTGGCTACAGGTCTCTCTCATGTTCAGGTCTACTCATTATAATGCCATGAGAATCAATCTAATGGTAATGGCATCATATCTCTAGTAGTTTGTATCAGTATACACTCTTGCCCTATATCCTCTCTTCTATATATATGGCATATCCAGCTCAACATCATTTACCGCATTATTGTTTCAGTCCAGAAGCCATGATCATATGTTGAAGCTTCTATAAATTGCCAACTGTGTTATAGTTTTGTTGTGAACAAGAAAATAGAATAGTTCATGATTTGAAGAAGCTCTTGGGATCTTCTAGTAGAAGAAAATACAACAATTTTGATAAATGCAACACACCTGGAGCCATTATTTTAAAGATCAACAATTATAAGAAGTGCATGAAACTATAGAATAGTCTCTTTTGGGAAACAATCATCAACTCGAAATCAAAGGTGTCCTAAAGAAGGTACATGACAAATTCTATGTCTTGTCGAGCTTGATAAGCTGAATATCCTGATTTAACCGAAGATCTTATAAGGAATAGTCTTATAGAAATAGTCACCTGAATGCAAAGGAACCTTCCCCATCATGGATCAGTTGCCTGATGGAAGTTGCATCTCTGATATGGATAGAAAATGATTAAAGGCTAGATGATCATCCAAAACAAAGCTTCTGAGGGAGGTATAAAATCCCAGGCTTAATAGCATATTGGAGATGGTTACATTATAGGTAAGGTTACCTTCTCGATATTCAGTTGGAGCTATGATTTTTGGATTCAGCTATTGATGTTGATCATCATCCTCTCCTCTATCAATTGTTTTCCTTGATATAAATATAGATAGTTGTTGATTAATATAGTATGATCTGAAGTACATTGCAGAGAGAGGTTGGATCAATAGTATGGTAGATGGTAAGAACACATTTAAGTATTGCATCTCTTTAGGTCCACCTTTATTTCTTAGAGACTGAAATTTGTTACTCAGATGAACTATTGAATAAAGAGTGCATAAGGTGGCAAGCATGGGCACTTGAGGAAACTCTCCAACAGTAATTTATACACATGTTCACCATTGTTTTGTATTGCAGAAGAGGATTCAAAGAATCCTGCATTTCACATACCACTTTACTTGGAACAACAAATGACATACCTATTTTATGGCATGTTGAAGTGGAATGATCTCATGATAAGCAGGTTGTCTGATAGACACAGTGCACCCTGTAAAGACAAGTTTATGTTGTGGTCTCTTTGAGTAAGAGGGAGTAAGGTCAGTGAAATATTCCCTTTATCAAGAGATGCAAGAAGTAGAGGGATTGTTGAGTGCTGCTAAAGATCTCTGTTAGTAGATATGTTGAGAGGAGCTATTGAGGCCTCCAACAGGCTTCAACGATGCTCAAAATTACCCTAAGAGGCGAAACTGTCTCTCAAAAGACTCTTGGCCCTGTGACATAAGAGAACTGAAACACTTAAACAATCCTTGAAGACCTCGGCTGCCTCCGACACATATTCAAGCAAGTTGATGTGTGTAAAATGAGTGAGAAAACACCTCTATATATACCATTCGGTGGGGGTCAAGAGACGTGACCATTGGACTAGGTGAGCGAACATGTAGGTGAGGCCAACCTTGATAATATACATGTGAGAAAACATAAATTAAGAAACCAACTTTTCCTTATCCAAATATGACGATCTTTAGGTCGATTTTGGTCCTCTTGAAAAAAGGAATTCAATTCCATAATTATATTCTCCAAAGGAGTTGTCCAAAGTGGAATTTGGACCTAGTTTCCTATTTTAACAATTGTCCTTCTTGAGTTTAGAAAAATTACTTTTGAAATGCCCATATTCATTACATTCATAACATAGAATCTTAGACATGTTGATTTTATTTCGAAATTTTTTCGAGACTTCACTTTCTTCCTTGCCATTGCTACATATGCTTGAGTTTGTTCACTTCATCCAATGTAGTTATGTGCCTTCAATCTAGTTTCTTCAATTTTTCATAATGACCATAGATTATTGAATGGAGTAATTTCTTTCTTTCCATAGATACTTTATACAACGTTGCCCAATTCATTAGATAGTGCATTGAGCAAACTAGTGGTCATCTCTCGACCAGACATTACTTCTGAGCATGGGAGGCCTGTTTAACTAGGAAAAAGAGATTTGTTTTTGAAACATTTTTGTATGCGAGTCCCTTATTACATTTTCTAAGGGACACAACCATTATTTTCCATTATTATAACTTAATATTCAGGAAATAACATTTTTGGGACCAATATTACTGTTTTTCCCCACTTGGAGACATTGTATGAAGGTATAGTTTGCTGCTGTGATTACAATATGATGACTATGTGTTCCAATACACTTATGAGTTGATTTCTTTCTGCATATCCAACTTTGGAACATATTAAGGTGTTATTATTGTTGTATAAATTCCCTCATTTGGGGATATTATAGTGGTATCAGAGAAACTTTCTTGGCTTAGCCTGTGAGCTTCAAGCATTATGGAATCTTCTCATGGGGAGGAGAAGATCTGCAAGAGAGATCAAATCAAACCCTTATTTTCTAGAGGCAAGATGTTCTCAAAAATTCTCTATCAAACTCTGCTAGGTAGAAGAAAAGACATCAAACAAATGAGGAGGGAAAGACATGGAAATCCCTAAACAATATCTACAAGATCTATACATGAGGAAGGTTTTAAATCCTCATATTTTGGGTTTGATCATTCAGCCATACCATCAAATATAAAACGTTCTGTCAGCAACTTCTTCATGAAGAGGAAGAAAGGAGATGTGCCAAAGAAATAGACTCTTGGTTATTATTTGCAGGAGTATGAAGCTCAATCTAAGGAGTTTAAAAATCACTTGAACCTCCAAGGGTTTTTCAAGATCAATGAGGAAATAAGCACAAGGAACAAGCAGCATGGTGTGGGTAGATTCTTCCTATATAATTTTGATGGATCACCTAAATGTCCAGCTAGGGTTTGGGTGTAGAAGCTAGAAAACTATCTGCAACAACATCAAGTTTCAGAAATTGAAGCCATCAAAATAGCATCACTGCATTTTGAGGGTAAGGCGTATGCTTGGTTGTTGTTTGAATATTTTTCCTTAAATAATGAAAATATATCTACTTATGTAAAGTTCATTAAAAGAATAGTAGAAAGGTTTGATGAAACATCATGTAAAACATCTACTATAAAGTCTATCCTTTAGAAGAATTGCAAACTAAAAATGTTTTCCGGGTGTTGAGTAATGATGGACAAGTTTCCTATCACACATCATCCTGGATTTCCATTGTTTGATAAGGTGCATAAATATGGATCTTTTTGTGAGTATGCTAAGGAAGACATGAAAGAACTATAGAACTATTATGCATGGCCACAAGCATTTGGTCTCGTCCTGCAAACTGCTAGTAGAAAGAGTTTGGAATGCGAGTTTGTAAAAAGGCTGAAGTCATAGGTATATAGCGTGGTGAATAAGGTATGAAATCAATTCTTCCAACAGCAACATTGTATGTATATCAACACATACAAGCTTTAAAGATTCATTTTTATAAATCATTTTGTCCCTAGCAATTAAAGAACTACCATCTAAGGCAATAGAACACCATTTTGCAAGAAGAACGAGGATAGTCCTTGCAGGATTTGAGGATGAATACATGCAATTTATTGAACCTATGGATTAAGCATCACTTGCCTCCCATACCACAAACAAATCCAGATAGTTTTCAAAAATGTAATTGCAATTGCATTTGAAACAATATTGTGTCCTCTAAGTAAGAGGAGAATTTCTAGAGCTGGTTGCAGAAGACATCTATGGTGTCACGGAGTTTAAAAAACTTCTTTTGGGGATGGATAAACATATCACGTTGTAAAGTATGTCCAAGTTTGTAACCTCTTGCTGAGATATTTCAATTGAAATGGATTAAAACCTGTGGATTTGAATTTTATAGATGGATGGATAGCAGAGCTACTTTTTGGAAGAGGGGCTGCTTCTAATGGATTTATGTAAGAGTGGATTAAAATTTTCATGGTTATTTATGTGTTCAGAAGATAAAATGTTTTGGAAAATTTTATTGGATGAATTGGTGATTTGAAGCATGAAAATTATTATTATTATTATTATCCAATTTTAAGGTCATGACTAAACCAGACACCAAATTGGTGTATGATACTTCCTTGTTTGTGGGAAAAGGGACCCACCTCTGCCATAATAAAATAAACAGAGAAGATGCAATTAACCCACACTCTAGTTTCCTCCATTCTCAAGAACTGAGGAATCAAATTTATTGTATAATTCCACTGAATTGGCACTTGTCCAAAGCCTCCCAAATATCATCATCAAAGAAGTCTTCTTAAGGATCCAAATTATTTCTTATATTGCCCCAAACATTGTTGGTTCTTGGGGAATAATGCTTAATTTTGGATCTTAGCTCATGGATGCCTATTGTTGAGATGTTGACTCCATCGATCCCTTTGTTGGTTCCACAATGCCAAAAATGGATTGAATGAGAGCAGATTTGCCACTTTCTTTCTGCCCCACAATTGTCTCCTTTGTACCTCCATGGAAAATGCATGTAAGGCCTTTCAAGAGAAACAGAAGATGTGGCCCATAATGCACCTGCAAATCAGATAGATCTATTGTTCCTCTAGATTGATAGTTGGATTTGTTCTACAATTCTCCATGATCACTGGTGGCTCGGTGGGAATACGTGAATATTGCATTATTCTCTCCATTTAGATAATCTTAGTCTCCACAAAACAATGACATCATGTTACCCAAGTTTATATCATGTTCAGATTTAGACCATATGTTATTGTCAACCTTGCAATGCTTGATCTAATTACATCTCCAGGCAAGCAAATGGGGAACATCAAAGAGAATGTAATATCACCAATTTTGATTTTTCATTTAACAGGATTAATGAAGTTTACTAGGGGAGTGCTAAGCATAGCACAATTTTGTAATCTAGGCATTTGAGACATTTTTGGTACATGGGACTTAGTAGAAATATAAAATATCAACATTTGTAGAATGTGGGGGGCACCCCTTAAGGAATAATTTATTTTGTGGAAAGGATATCAAAATATTTTGATGAGGGAGCCCAAAGGAAAGGCGAAGCAACAATTATAAATAGAAGGTTGAGGGCAACATTGAGTACCTTTTTATAATTTGTCATTTTACACATTGTTGCTCAAGTTGTTCAACTGAATCACAGCTGTTGTTTAGCACCAGAGGTTTCCAAAGGGAAATCTCACCATCTTTTTCAGTGAACCACAAGTGCCACTCTAGGGAGGAAAATTATACTAATCTTTGGTAGTTGGGAGGATACCACACATTTAAGGTTTAGCTGGGATGTAGGAAATTACCCAGACAGTTCTTCTTGGAGAGTGGTGTCGGAGATAGGGGCTACACTATCGTTCAAGAATTCCTTGACCAAATTCCAAAAAAAGAGAGAAGGATTTACAAGAGCAGGAGGTATTTCCATGATAGTACGAATTTTTGGAGTAGGGGCCTGCATCATCTTGCCCAGGAACTATGTAGTCTTTTGTGGGGGCCAAGTCACCCTCTTCCTCGGTGGACCACGAGTGCCACCCTAGGCAGGAAAATTCTACTCATCTTTGGTAGCTGGGAGGATACCACACATTTATGGTTCATTTGGGATGCACGAAAGGAATTTGTAGGGGATTTTCTACCATTTTGGTGCCAACTCAACTAGGAGCTGGAGGAGCTAGGGGGGAATTGGGCCAAAATGTCTGAGGTCAACATTTGGCCAATTCATTCTTGGTTTTTTGTGGGTTATTGGAGAAAAGCCTAAGATTAATTTCCTGAAATTTTTTGGGAACCGAATGACGCCCTAACAACCATTGTTCCCAATCAGTAGTGCATTTTTTCACAGGGTCAACATAGAGATTGTTGGGGACAACCACATTGCATGTTAGAGTAGCCAATTTCATCACATGGAAATTGTTAGGTTTCCTTGGGCAAGACCAAGTGCATGATTTCTGATCTTACCTTTGTACCCAACGTTTATATTAATAAAATGGCTCAGCTCAGTACAATTAATGGATATTTCTCGATGTTTAATGTGTTGTAAATTATGCGTGTTTGTTTTTTTTACTATGCTTGGTTTGCTTGTCATTGTAAATTTCAATTAGGAATATTACAATGGTATCAAAGCATAATCTTGGCCAGCTATGGGGAAGCTACCAAGATCATGAAGGTGTTAGACTTGCATACACAGTGATTGGTGAGCTTATAGACACTCCAATGATGCAAAAAGGGGAAAGTGCACAAGGGCTCTTGGAGGAGTTGATGAGGCAAAGCCAACAATTAGCTTGTGAAAGGGATTGAGGAGCTGGGGTTGTTTGGAATTAGATTGGGGGAAATCATGGGTGATTTTATAGCATTTCGTTGGAGGAGAAAGCCAAACATTTGCTACAGGTTACAATTTTTGCTTCTGGAGGAGGGCTAACCATTTTGAGGTCAATTTTGGAGCAGAAAAACTAGAGAAATCCCTTTCTGGGTTTTTCTGGGTTTTTGACAAGGATCTTAGAAGTAATTTGGTACAATATTATGGTACATTCGTGGGGTCAAACAGGGGTCCAAAATCAGCTAACAAGAGGAAGAGCTAGGGGAAAATTGGGCAGAACTTCCGAGGCAAAGCCAATAATTGGCTTGTGGAAGGGATTGAGGAGCTGGGGTTGTTTGAAATTATATTGGTGGAAATAATGGGTTATTTTCCAGCATTTTCGTGGAGGAGCAAGCCGAGCATCTGGTTGTGGAGGAGGGCTAAGCATTTTGAGGTCAATTTTCGAGCGTCAAAACTAGAGCAAGCCCTTTCTGGTTTTTTCATGGGTTTTTGACAAGGAGCTCATAAATAATTTGGCATAATTTTTTGGGTAGATTAGCTTGGTCAAATAGGGGTCCCAACTCAGCCGACAACTAGAGGAGCTAGGAGGAAATTGGGCTGAAATTCCAAGGTCAACATTTGGCCGATTCCTTCGTGGGTTTTTGTGGGTTATTGGAGGATAGCCTGAGGTTAATTTCCCGATTTTTTATGAGCACCAAAGGCGACCCTAACAGCCATTGTTTGCAGCCAACAATGCAATTTTTCACTTAACGGAGAGATTGTGGGGGACAACCACATTGCATGCTAGAGTAGTCGATTTCATCACCTAGGCATTGTTAGCTTTCCTTCGGCAAGCCTAGGTGCATGTTTTTTCATCTTACCTTTGTACCCAAGATTTATATTAATAGAATGACTCAACTCACATAGTTTATGGATATTTTTTGGTGTTTAATGTGTTGTAAATTTTGTGTGTTTGTTTTTTTTACTATACATGCGTTGCTTATCATTGTAAATTTCCATTAGGAATATTATAGAGAATGCAAATGCAAGATTTGATAGTAAAACCATCAGAATACAAATCCATGCATTGGTCCCAACATTGTGTTGAACCCTTGGTTAAACTGAGAGGGGGGGGTGAATCAATTTAATGCAGTCATGTTATTATTAAAATTTCTTTTATACTCATTCACATCCTCATTTTGTGATGAACTTAATATACAATGTAACAGCAATCTTAATAAGTGAGTAGCAGGTATTAAGCAGAATAAATACAGAGTATTAACACATAATCATCATGCATATAGACAACAGATATAAGTGGAAACCCATAAGGGAGAAAACCACATCTTATTATTGTTGTGATGCAAAGGCAAGCTCCAACTCCCTCTAACCACTGATTTTCTATAGGTGCCTGCCTATAGGAGGCTATAACCTCAATTCTGCAAGCTACAACTTGCAAGGAAGCTCCAACTCCCATCTATTTTGTGCAGGCTACAACCTACAGGAGACTCCTACCTCGGCTAGCTACAACTAACATCTATCAAGCTACAACTTGATATGGAAGCACCCACTTCCTCACTCTTTCATAAAAACACGTGATGATTTACTACATATCAGCTTTGTTCTGTTCCTTCTTCACTACTGTCCACCAGCCTTCATATCTGCCTTATATGATCTCTGAACCTTCACAGGTTCTCTATCTACTCCTCCTTCTTCTTACCCTCTCTGCCTCATTTCCCCATTATCTAGCCTCTCCATTATGCATATCTATGTGACATCATTTATAAATATTACCTTATGACTATTTGTATTCCACAGAGAATTCAAAGTGAGTAGGTATGACTCTTTGCCTTCCACCTTCTCATTTTCCTTTCCTAGCATATTCGGAAAAATATAACAATATGTATACATTTCAATATTACAGTGGTGTATTTATTTTCCCACAGGGACTTGCCTTTGCATCACAGACAATATAAAATTAATTAAAACATTTACATTTAAATTTGAAATAGATATATCTCATTCAACCCTTTCAGTTCTTGGCTCACTGTATGTTTTTATTTTCTACTGCTGTAATGTAACAGTTCTACATACTCTCCTTCTTTATATGCATGTAGATTTGTGGCACTACACACCATCCTGTAAGATTCAAATCTGATCTCTTTTCCATCACCATCACACCTGTGTTCTCATCTTCAAAACATATCTTGGTAATCTTCAAAACATTTTTCCTTCAAATTCAGATTCTGCAAATCTGAATACTTTCACTGCACACCTCTTCAAATCTGCAATCACTATTAAACATATTTAAAACTTCAAATTTTTCTCACTGCTTCAGTACATATGCATTTCAAAAATTAATTTTCAAAGAGCTTATCCAGCTCTAATACCATTTGCTAGCGGGCTGCCCTACTTAACCTACTCTCTTCACTCTCTTTCTCATATAAGACTACATTTCAAGTTTTAACCCAAATAATTTTAAATCTGGGAAATGCCACAACGTTGACGCAGAAGAAATTTTCTTCAATTACTCATTATAAAACAAAACAACCCAGAAATTTTCTTCTATAAACAGAAGCTTCACTTTTTGATCGAATGATTATAAAACCACACCTCTCAATCCAGATTTCAATAAATTTTACGGAAGCTTTTCTTTTTAAAACTCCTTGATTTTAAACCTTATAATAAGGCTCATTTCAACATTCAATATTTAATTGAACCCAAAATTATAAAAATTTGGCTTTCACACTTACCAACTCACCTTATCCTCAACCTTCGACTTTTGATGAGAACCCAATGTAATAATGGCCACGACTTCCATGTCTCACATTCAACAATGTTTATATTAATATGAACCAAGGTTTGACTTTGATTAAACATAATATATCACCACATTTTTCGTCCTTCAATTCAATGTTATGAAACATTAGCACATCTAGGCCGCCCTTCATTAATATGTATATTAGCCATTAAAACATTTAAACTATTGGTTGTAAACCCCCAATTGTCAACATAATAAACGTTCGGGTCCCACAAGTTCAATAACACACTATACCTTTCACCATTAATATCCAAGCAACTTCATGATGCGAAGACCCTCAGATCATTTCCCTTCAGGATCGAACAACAATCACGTTACATATGTTCCAGAGGTTTATCACCTCAGAATTGCGTGATAAAAGCGGGTCCCAACATTAAATTACCATTCACTTCGAATGGCTTAGTATTGATTGCATTATTTCTCCCCAATCCAACGATAATTGCGTAACCAAAATGCATGGGTTTTAATTCTCAGAAATTACGCAATATTCGTGGTTTTTAAAAACCACCTCTACCTTACGTGTCAAGTGGGGACCGATATCACATTCCAAAAGGAGATACCACTTACCACTTTAAGAGTCGCGCAAACCCATTTGTGGGTTTTCGGAAACCACCTTTAATGCTCATGGTTCACTTACTTTTTTCTCAAGGTTCTGCTTCAAAACATCTCTGTTAACCAAGTTTTGCATGCTACAACTCGCTACCTCTTCACTCCATATAATCTCCTTGTAGATCTCTGTATTGATTCAAACTTAGAATATTCTGTATTGATTAACGCTCAGAATACGTTTACAATAATCCATTAATATGAATTTCCTTCACTTACTGAATGAACTACTCATTTTAGGATTGAAACTCAATTTTCAATTCTCCTTCTTGTGAAATCGATCTTTCAATGATTGATACACCAAAATTTATATACCTTCTCATCATACATTCGATGCATGACTTGTTCATCTTCAGTGATTGAGTTTTGTGGTCCAATTCCACCAATTTCCTTTACAATAAAAGCCCTATACGAGCTTCAACCCCCGAACTCACAATACTGTGGCCACTCGATCAATGTGTAACTCTATGGTACTCAATTCAAAAAAAATCGACATTAATTAACAGCGATGCTCTCCTCATATGCAGAGCTTCATTTATTGCAAAGTTTATCATATACTTATTTACAGGAACTCAACCATTCCTCAGATAGTATTCGATTAAGGAATACATATATATTTCACACAGATATATATAATCTTTACCACATTCAAAACCACAATGTACACATTAATCATGTCTCGGTAACCATCAATTTCTTCAATTCATACACAGAATCTGTAATTCTAACCCTTGCCACAGAGTAGATTCAAAATTGTTTATAAACCCTGATCAACTCACATATGTAATTAAATCATCAATGCACAGATAATTGCACACCACAACATCGACATGACTGTCGATTTCTTCAATAACACACAGGACCCATTTAAAAGCCCAATTATAGAGTTTCACCACACTCGTTCTCATACAAATGTTTATTGGAAGTCAAAGCCCATTCACATAGAAATTAAATCAAATGATACTCGTATAATTCTTCCATATACAAAATGAAATCACTTACAAAATTCTTCTTGTCTGTAATGTCTCTTCTTTCCACCCCATTTTTTTTTCTATTGATAGTTTAATTATGTCCTTCTATTGGCCACAACTATTTCGATCTACCTTCGAATTTCATCAATTATGAAACTCTATTGCACAGGGTTTTCCTATTCCTCCTATTACTCATATATGTATAAATGGGCTGACTATCATAGTTTTATTTTTCTCTTCCCATAATTTTTTGTGGCTTATGTTATATATATATATCAATATATATATATATATATACTATTCACACATAATTTATATGGTTACCTTTATCCATACAAATTTCTATCTGTGCATTAAACTTTTACATACAACCCTTATAGAGTTCACCATACTTAGGCTTCGGATTTCGATGTCATATCCTTATGGATTATATGGTGGATATGTTATTCATTTACGTTTATCTCCTCGTACTCTTCCATGAGTTATAACAGTATGTCTTGAATTCAAGTTATCCATGGTTCTGAACGATCAATTTCTATTTAAATCGTATGTCATTTATATGAATTCATTATAGCCTTGAGGCCATTGTTTTCAATGTGTGATTATCATTTTCATAGCACCATGGATATTTCACGTACCTCCAACTGTGGCAAATTTTTTGTGGAGATAGGAGACATTAAGGTCGTTGTACTAGTTGTGTTTCGTTGGCAAAGTTGGATTAATGTGTTTGGCATTGGTAACCTCGTTGACATCTCCACGTCAACTTGGTTTGATGGTGCTCTGTTGATTTTTGATTTTTTGTTTTCTATGGACATGCTTTGGGTCACGTTTACACGCAAGGGTTTATGTGTTTACATTTTTATATTATGTAACATATGTCTGCTCATTTATTAATTCTGCTCATATGATATGATTTTGAGAACTGTGGGATCGCTTTCAATGGATTTACATTTCTGGTTTGGACGACTATGTAATGAATTTTGATTTCCCCCACTCAATCCACGTGTATACCATCGATCCAAAGACACTTGGATGATGGAGATGGCTTAGGCTTTTGTTGGTTTTGATTTGAGAAAATTCTATTTAGTTCTGTGTTGTCAAAGGGATTGTTCTTCGCCCTTCACTCTTCCTGACCAACTCCTGGTATCGATACTCTGCTCGTTTGGAGAAACAAAGCATCGTGCTCTCCCAGGCTTCTGGTCGCAACTATTTCTTCATTGGGTGATCATTCAGGTATGTAAATTTGAGCATTTCACCGGCTTGAGAATCTGGATTTTCTCTCTGTGCACAATACCTTTACACATTTTCCTTGCCAGTAGAAATACGCTCGATTTAAGGTGCGAGAGCAGTTGTTAAATAAAAAAAATTTCCACATATTTTCATTTAATTTTGGGAAACTGTCTCAGGAAAATATGAACCAATCTCTCGTTGAAATCTCTCTATTCTATTGCTCTTGATTTTTTTATTCCAACATCACTTCTTGCATTTCGTTTAGCATCCCTTTGCTAAATTATGGAGCATTTCGTTTAGCGTCCCTTTGCTAAATTTTGGTGCTAATACTTAATCACTCTATGGTAGGAATTTATTCCCCATGGTCTTCTGTGGCCATCCTCATCTTACTCAAGCCGAGTTACTCTGGCTCTAGCCGTCTCCCTTCCGGAGAGCATCGCTACCCTAGGTAAGCAATCGGTTCATTTGTAACATTTTACCATGTGCGTTTTCATTCCAGGTGATTGTCTTGGTCTTTGAATTTTTAACACTATTTTGATATTCTTTTTGCAGGTCGTTTTGGAGGCAAAGGGTTTTAATCTTCGAGGTAACCTTTTTTTTTATGCTCGGTTCTAATATTTTATTTTCTATGGGACATTCACATCATCTCGTTTCACTATTCTCACATTTCCTTCATTTTGGTTTAGGTAAATTTGAATCTCGTCAAGAGTTTTCTTCACTGGTATTTGGTGAATTTGTATTTCACTCGAACTTGACTTCATTCAATCCTAAACTTTCAGGTCAGTATCAACAACTTCTTAGTCAGAGTGTGACCAGACTCTCTCGTTGTTATTATACATAATTTGTTCCAAGAATTCAAGTTTTATTGTCGTAAAAATTACTACTGTAGTAATAACTTTTGCTAGATATTGGGACTGTTAACAAGTTAATCCGGGTGATGCAATTTCCGGGATAAACATTTTCAGTAGTGTTATTATGAAACATGATAGCCTAGTTCATTAGTTTGGTTTAGAAAGTAGTATATGCATTTATCTATAATCCCTCTCTGTTCTCAATGATAGATTAATAATATATTTTAATGGTTTCTAGGTTGCTATTTCATGTTATTCCTCATGTTAAGTTTATTTCTACAGTAGTTTTCTGTTTAAATTTAATTAATGAAAATAATAAGTTTACTAGTCTTATATTCCCTTTCTGTTCCCTGCACATTGAAGTAACATAAATGTATATAAATATCTCTGCTACAAGAGTTTACAAATCTACAATAATCTAGTGATTCCTGAATGTGTAATCACCATTTCCACCTAGTCTATGTGTTCATGTGTATTATACTACTCCAGCAATATAATTCTTCTTCTACTCCTTGATTTAAAGTTTCCATGTATGATTTACTTGTGTCAACAATAATAACCTCTAGAAATTATATTTATTTGTTTTTTTTTTTTAATAGGTTCAGTGTATCTAGATTTCTAGCTAACACCTCTAGCCAGCATTTTATGTAGATCTAGTAGGTGAAATATTTGTTATCCTTCATAGCTTATAAATTTTTGCATGCACTTCATATGAGTTTTCTTATATTTATTTTCCAATAGATTATTCAGTTTGGACATTTCACCGGTAAAGGAGGTCATTCCTGCACCAGTTTAGGTTTAAATCTAATACCAGAATTATCTACATGTTTATTAACCCATCATTAGCCCACTTTTTGAGATATGAATATATATAACTCTAATAACTGTGCTCATCCCTCTATGATTTTCTTATTGTAGAGGGTAAATCTATAGACAAACATGCACTGTTACTTCAACGATCTCCAGATCTGAAATCAACATCTTTTCTCCAGATCTGAAATCAACATCTTTTCTAGTTCTTGCTGATTTAATCTTATTTTTAATAGAAGTAGATTAAAGTTACACACTTATGAATTATGAAGGTAATATAAATCTCCAGATTTAAACTAGTCACTGGTTTAGAGCTTCTGGCTGATTTTCCCCATAATTCTTGTTCCTACAACTATGTAGAACTGAGAGGATTTAATTCTTATAACAATTTTGTAAATGTATGGAACACAAGAAAAATATTGCAAGAAATTCATTCATTCATAAACACTATGGGCATACCACTTCTACAATTAACCAGTCCTCCCAACCTTAGAGTCCTTCTATCTCAAGAACTCACCCCCAAGCTGAGATCACCTCCAGAATAGACCAACCTCTAATCTATTCAAGAGTAGCTTATTTAAGCTTTTGCTCCCCAAAGCCTGTTTGTAATTCTGCATCCATAATTTTAGGATGCTTTTCTTCCTGTTTGCCTAGGCTTCCCTTATTTAGGGACTTTTAAAGCTGCTTTATGCTTTTCTCAACTTTTTACCTCTTCCCAACTACTCTCCACCTCATTGGGGAAAAACTAGATTTTTCCTCAAAAATCTAATTTGGAAATAAATTCTTTCAAGAATTTTTGAAAGATTTCTCGGGAAAGTATTTGCCTCTTTCCATCCTCATGGATTTGGCAAGTGATATCATAATTATCATTTGGTCAATCTGCACAAAATTATTTTATTTAATTTCGATAATTACATCCACAAAATACTTATCCATTGGGGTCCATTCCCCTTTGGATTAAAGTTCAATGTCTAGCTTGAAGGAAACATAAAACTAGGGGTGTTACATTGTCTTGACTAGATCTTCAAAATCAATTGGCCCTGTTTAGATGCCTGTAGGCTTACAGGAACTTTGGGTTTCCAAGCCTACTCTAACTCTATCTCTCCAGGTCTACTCCTTATTCTTCTTTGGTCCTTTGAATGATTGTCCAGGTGTTGCTCATGTCTTCTCCCTTTCCATCAATGACAGGATTTCCAACATTCTCCCCCTTTGGCATTGATGGCAATACTCCAATGCTTCCTTCAGGACTTCCTCCCCCTTTCATTCTGAAAGGTGTTTTTTGTCTTCCTCTTCCTATCTTCTTTTTCTTGCTTTTCCTCCACCTTTAACATCAATGGCAAAGGGTTTCACATTTCGCAGTGTCAATTATATCTTTGCATTTCCTCTCTATGAGTTGTATTTAGGCCTTCCTATCATGGCTTTATACCTTGTCTTCCTAACTGGTGTACAAGAGTTGTTGGGAGAATACGTTTTTTTGAAAATCAGACTTATATAATCAGGGATGCATCATTGGAATGGCACTGAAATATTGAGAATGCTTCATACGACATTTAAAGTCTGCTCCAAATATACTTTAGTCCATATTATGATATTCATCTTTAGATGTGTTTCAACTTTATTGCTTAGTGCCTGTTGGTGGTGATAAGAGCTAGGATGCTGACAGGGATATTACACTTAATAGCTGAAAGATATATGCCAATATATCTTTTTTAGATGTGTTTCAACTTCATTGCTCAGTGCTTGTTGGTGGTGATAAGAGCTAGGATGCTGACAGGGATATTACACTTAATAGCTGAAAGACCCTTGATACGGAAATTCCTTTCTATTGAAGTAGGCTTTAGATGTAACATTAACAAACTCTTGAGCTTCAAATGTAATATCAACACAACTATTCCTTCATACTTCAGATACTTTAACTATTCTATCATGATGATATTCCGCAAAAACATATTCAAGATGTTTAATTGAAATCTCCACAAACAGACTTCGCACGGTGTTATGAATTATCTTAAGAGAGAGGCCTTGAAGATATATATGTACTAACTTCAGGAAGGCATGCAGTTATATATAGAAATAGATACTTCTTCAATGCTCAATATAATGCTTCAAGTTTAAACAAAATAATGATCCTTTAGCACTGTTATTGACCTTTTTATGCTTTAGTAATGTAGATAACGCTGGGAATACTACCTTGATGTACTTCTGATCTTGAGGACTTGTACCATACCACTTCTCCATTGATGACACTTGGTATTCTTCTGATAGGAAAAATGCTTGATCCAAATACCAATTGATACTAATTTGATAGACTATGCAGTAATTCCACTTCAACTCGCACATGCACGCATAGTTAACACAACCTTCATGGTTTCTACTATTGAGCTTTCCACTGTTCTCAACAACAATCATCAATATACTGAATCTGATCTTGGCATCATTAACCTTTTGGTTATTCTATAATTTTTATTTAAAATAATGTCACTGCATTTTCCTTTCTAGGACTGCCCCAGAATCATTGCTACTTTATATACAATTCAACCGTTTTAACTAATGATCCTCGAGAAGACATCTTCAATTTCTTTACTTGGAATCTGCATGGGCAGAACACTCGGAGATTTGTCACTTATTTAACTTCATTCCTTCAAGGGGAATTTTCATAGATGGATGATGTAACGATATAATGATGATAAAAATTTCTCTTACTCATCCTTCTTAAATTTGATTCATTGTTAATTCTTGCAGTGTGATGCACAATGTGATCATCCTCTATGGATTTTTCCAGTTTTATAGCTCGACACACAATTTTTGGTGATTTTAACCATTCATAACTTAATGTGTTGTTGTCTTCTTAGCTTATATGTTCAGGGCTGATGATTCCTCTACCACCATGGCTTGTTGTTGCCTTCTCTTCTTCCATCAATCTTTCAGCTATTGAATGCTTCAGATAATCTTCTTCCTCTATAGTTCTCTGTAAGAGGAATTTTCCTCTCGCTTCTTCACCTTTTAGCTGTTGTTATTTCATGGAGCTCTTCTTAGAATACTTTTGAGGGGACTATTTATGAATTTCTCTCCCCTTGGAATGTTGTTTCATATCTATTACTAGTTGGATATTTGTGTCACTTCCTAGAGTAGCTCCCCCTGAGACTATGATGGATTCATTATGTTATTGAGGTAACGGGCTCCCCCTTTCTTTTCTTCTTCCATACTTTATTTGGGTTCTTCATAATGTCTGCATTCCCTTTTGATTCATAGTTTTGTTTGATTGGATTAGATTCCATCATCTATCTAGAATTATTTATTGTATATGACTGTTTATAGTATTTTTCTTTGTGACCTAGATTGAGGCATACATAACATCTTATTTTACCTAGGTACATTTGAGCTGATGTATAACATTTGGTGTTCCTTTTTGAACATAGTTTACATTCAAAATATTTATTTCCAAATTAGGTGCATGAATAACAATATCCTTGGAAATGATTTATGTACCTGGTGAGTGGTTTTCCTCTCCATTTTTTTGCTTTAGGTTGTTTTCTCATTTGATGCATATTTTGCTGGTTAAACTTGATTTGATTTGTCTTACATTGAGCTGCTACATGTTCAAAGTCATTGCATGAATAGCAGTAGCCACAAAAATGATTTCTGTACCTGGTGAAAGATTGTCTTTTCCATTTTCTTGCTTGAAGGGTTCTTCTCATTTGCTGCATCTTTTTCTAGTTAAAGTTGATATGCCTTCTCTTACAATGTGCTGCAATATGTTCTGGTTTATGACAAGAGAAACATGTGATATTTTTCATAGGAGGAAAGAACCTCCTTTGAGATATTCCAAACTTGTTCAATTGATCTTCAAGAAAAATTGAGCTTTTTGCAATTTCTAGCTTCATCCTGTCATTCACTATCCTTTCATGTTGCTACTTGTTTCTGCATGTTTCATTACACATCAGGTTATTGCTGGCTTCTGCTTCTGTGGTTCCTTTTTGAGTTTCTTCATCATCCTTTCAATGCTTTCCTTCTCCCATTTCTCCATGGAGGCAATCTAACCTTCGAGCTGCTTACAAAAACTTCTCCTTTCTTCCATCAGTCTTCTAGCTGTAATAAGCTCAAACTGCTAAGGGTTAATTTTATCTTTTACAGCTTTCACAAAAGTGATATCCTTGTTATCTTCAACCTTGGACTTACTGGATTCTCTTTCATAGCCTATCCCAACCTTTATGAGAGGCGATCTTTGAGCATTTAGAATCTGGTCCAACTGTTCAGAACTTTTCATTTGTTGAATATTCCTAGTTAATTCCCTTTGGGCCTTTTCTGATTTCTTCCTTAGGCTTACCCCTTCTTCTTCCAATTTTTCACATTCTTGATTTTTCTCCTTTATTTCCCTTTTTAGAGTATCCTCTATTTTCCTTAATTCTTCTAGTTCAACTTTCAGTTTAATAAGGTCTTTTGAGTCTGGCTCTTCTTTTACATATTTGCAGAGAATGTCTTTCTATTTTTTGGACTTGACTTTAAGTTGGTCTATTTCCTCCAGAGCACTTCTTAGCTCCCGCTCAAGATATACCTCACATTCTTCATCAGATTCCAGGAGATCATCTTCAAATTATTCCTTGGCCATTAAGACAAATTCAAAGGTTCCTTCTTCATTGGAGAATTCATCTGAGATTTTAGATGCAATGTTGTCTTGCTGAGAATAAAATTATTTTCTATTGAATCTCTTCCCTTTCCACCAGTTATTTGTTATGGTTTGCTCTGTTTCTTGATTTTGATTCTTTGTTTTTTTATGAGGACACTTAGATGCATAGTGCCCAACTCTTCCACAGTTAAAGAATTTAAATGAAAGTTTACCTTTATATTTCCCTGAGCCTTTATCCAATCTTCTGACAAATTTTGCCTCTTCTTCATCAAAGCAGGAGAATGTTTCTTCCTTTTCTTCTTTGTTCTTCTCTGTCTTAAAGGATGCCTCCCTCAAATTTGACTTCCTCTGTGGTAGTCTCATCTCATAGGCTGTTAAGTTTCCAAGTAATTGGTTCATGGTCAAAGTTTCCCAATCAGATGTTTCTTGTATGGTAGAAACCTTGGGGTTAAAGCTGGATGGTAAATATCTTAAAATATTTTGAATAATTACACATTATTTTATGGTTTCTCCTATATATTTCATGTTATTCACAATTTTTGCAACCCTTAAGAAGAAGTTGGCAATGTCTTCTTCATCATTCATTTTTATGTTTTCAATCTGAGCTCTATAGACTTATAGTTTGGCTATTTTCATCTTTTTATCTCCCTCATGGATGCTTTCTAATGTATCCAATATTTCTTTGGCTGCCTTATTGTGCATTACTTTGATCAATTCTGCCTCACACAGACCACTTAATAGAACATTCATGGCTTTGGCATTAGCTATAAAATATTTTTTAGCATCTTTCTCTGAGTCAGACTCCTTTGGGGCATATCCCAATTCCACAAGAGCCCAAACTTCTATTCCTAGAGACATTATGTACATCCTCATTCTTATTTTCCAGAATGCATAATTTGTACCAGTGAACAAAGAGGCTTTATTTGTTGAGCAACCTTCTAGACGAGTCATCCTAGGGAGCTAGGATCTCCTTCTAGTTGTTAAACTGATGCAGAACGAACCTGGCTCTGATACCAATTGTTGAAACCTTGGTTAAACTGAGAGGGGGGGTTGAATCAGTTTAATGCAGTCATTTTCTTATTCAAAAAAATTTTATACTCATTCACATCCTCATTTTGTGATAAACTTAATATACAAAGGAACAACAATATTAATAACTGAGCAGTAGGTATTAAGCAGAATAAAATACAGAGTATTAACACATAATCATCATGCATATAGACAACAAATATAGGTGGAAACCCATAAAGGAGAAAACCACATCTTGTTATTGTTGTGATGCAAAGGCAAGCTCCAACTCCCTCTCACCTCTGATTTTATGTAGGCTCCTACCTACAAGAGGCTACAACCTCAATTCTGGAAGCTACAACTAGCAAGGAAGCTCCAACTCCCATATATTTTCTGCAGGCTACAACCTACAGGAGGATCCTACCTCAGCCAGCTACAACTGACATCTATCAAGCTACAACTTGATATGCAAGCACCCACTTCCTCATTATTTCATAAAAACACATGCTGCTTTACCTGGATATTAGCTCGGTTCTGTTCCTTATTCACTGTTGTCCACCAGCCTTCATATCTGCCTTATATCATCTCTGAACCTTCACAACTTCTATATCTGTTCTTCCTTCTTCTTACCCTCTCCGCCTCATTTCTCCATTCTCTAGCCTCTCCATTATGAATATCTATGTGACATCATTTATAGAGATTAGCTTATGATTGTTTGTATTCCACAGGGAATTCGAAGTGACTAGGTATGACTCTTTTCCTTCCACCTTCTCATTTTCTTTCCTAGCATATTTGGAAAAATATAAAAATATGTCACATTTCAATATTACATTGGGGTATTTCTTTTCCCACAAAGACTTTCCTTTGCATCAAAAACAATATAAAATTAATTAAAAAATTTACATTTATATTTGCAACAGATATATCTCATTCAACCCTTTTAGTTGTTGGCTCACTGTATTTTTGTCTTTTCTGCTGCTGTAGTGTAATAGTTCTGCATACTCTCCTGCTTTCTATGCATGTAGATTTTCAACACTGCACGTCGTCCTGTCAGATTTAAATCTGATCTCTTTGCCATCACCACCACACCTGTGTTCACATCTTCAGAACATATCCTAGTAATCTTCAAACAATTTGTATTCAAATTCAGATTCTACAAATCTGAATACTTTGACTGCACACATTTTCAAATCTGCAATCACTCTTAAAAAGATTTAAAAATTCAAATTTTCCTCGCTAGTTCAATACATATGCATTTCAAAAATTAATTTTCAAAGAGCTTATCCAACTCTGATACCATTTGATGGTGGGCTTCCCCGCTTAACCCACTATCTTCACTCTCTTTTTCATATAAGACTGCATTTCAAGTTTTAACCCAAATAATCTTAAATCTAGGCAATGCCACAACATTGACGCGGAAGAAATTTTCTTCAATTACTTATTATAAAACCAAACAACCCATAAATTTTCCTCTATAAGTAGAAGCTTTACTTTTTGATCTAATGGTTATAAAACCACACCTCTCAATCCAGATTTCAATACATTTTTTGGAAGTTTTCTTTTTAAAACTCCTTGATTTGAAACCTTATAATAAGGCTCATTTCAACATTCAATATTTAATTGAACCCAAAATTCTAAAACTTTGGCTTTCACACTTACCAGCTCACCTTATCTTCAACCTTTGACTTTTTTTGAGAACCCAATGTAATAATGGCCATGGCTTCCATGTATCACATTCAACAATGTTTATATTAATATGAACCAAGGTTTGAATTTGATTAAACATAATATATCACCATATTTTTTGTCCTTCAATTCAATGTTATGAAACATTAGCGCATCTAGGCCGCCCTTCATTAATATATATATTAGCCATTAAAACATTTAAACTATTGGTTGTAAACCCCCAATTGTCAACATAATAAACGTTTGGGTCCCACAACTTCATTAACTCACCATACCTTTCACCGTTAATATCCAAGAAAATTCATCATTTGAAGACCCTTGGATCGTTTCCCTTCAAGATCGAACAACAATTGTGTTACATATGTTTCGAAGGTTTATCACCTCAGAATTGCACGATAAAAGCAGGTCCCAACAATAACTTACCATTCATTTCCAACGGCTGACTATTGAACGCATTGTTTCTCCCCAATCCAACGATAATTGCATAACCAAAATGCACTGGTTTTAATTCTCAAAAATTACGCGATATTCGAGGTTTTTAAAAACCACCTCCATCTTACGTGTCAAGTGGGGACCGATATCGCGTTCCAAAAGGAGATACCACTTACCACTTTAAGAGTCGCGCAAACCCATTTGTGGGTTTTCTGAAACCACCTTTACTACTCACAGTTCCATTACTTTCTTCTCAAGGTTCCACTTCAAAACATTTTTGTTAACCAAGTTTCGCATGCTACAACGCACTGCCTCTTCACTCAATATAATCTCCTTGTAGATATCTGTATTGATTAATGCTCAGAATATTCTATATTTATTAATGCCCAGAATACATTTAAAATAATCCCTTAATATGAATTTCCTTCACTTACTGAAGGAGCTGCTCATTTCATGTAACACCCCTAATTTTATGTTTTCAAGTTAGATAGTTGAACCTAAGTCGAAAGGGGAGTGGACCCCAATGGATAGATATGGTGTGGATGTAATTAATTATTTAATTGTGAAACATAAATGAACTATATCTTTGCATATTGACCAAATGAGATTTTTTAGATCAATTGCCAAATCCATGAGGTATGAAAAGAGGCTTAGACTTTCCCCAAAAATATTTCAAAAATCCTTGAAATAAATCATTTCTAATTTAGATTTTTGAGGAAAAATATAGATTTTCCCCAATGAGGTGGAGAGTAGTTGGGAAGAGGTAAAAAGCTGGAAAAGCATAACGAAACTTTAAAAATCCCTAAATAACGGAAGCCTAGGAAAACAGGAAGAAAAGCATCCTGTAATTCTGGACGCAGAATTAGAAACAGGCTTTGGGGAGCATAAGCTCAAATAAGGTACTCTAGAACAGATTGGGGTTGGTCTGTTCTAGGAGGTGATCTCAGCTTGGGGGTGAGTTCTAGAAATAAAGGAACTCTAAGGTTGAGAGGACTGGTCAATTGCAGAAGTGATATGGCCATAGTGTTTATGAATGGTTGAATTACTGGTTGTTGTGTAGTGTGATTAATGACTGTAGCTGTTATTTTATTCTAAAATTCAGAAACTTGTATTCCATACATTTACATAATTGTTTAGAAGAATTTAATCCTCTCAATTCTACATAGTTGTAGGAACAAGAATTATGGGGAAAATCATCCAGAAGCTCTAAACCTGTGATTGGTTTAAATCTGGAGATTTATATTACTCCCATAATTCATCAAAATGTAACTTTAAGTTGTTTCTCTTAAAGTATAAATCTAACTATGCATGAGCTAGGAAGACAGATATGGAAGGAGAAAAACAAAAAAAAAACATTTATGAAGTTGGAGGAATTTAGAGATGTTAGGTACTGTACAAACATTGCAGATATATATTTTCTGAAGTGCGTGTGTGTGTATATATATATATATATATATATATATATATATATAGAGAGAGAGAGAGAGAGAGAGAGAGAGAGAGAGAGAGATTAACTTTCTACAACAAGGAAAGATCTCAACTAAAAAAAGAAATAAGTTTAGATATCAGAGCTAGTTATATTCAAACAACAAAGAGTTGGGTTAATTGCACTATAAATGAACCTGTAAATAATTCTGGTTTGTGAAATAAACATGAACTATGGTATTGATGATATCCTCTACTTATAACATGTTCAAATTGAATAATCCATAGGAAAATACATATAAAAAATTTAAGATGAATTTCAGGAAAACCTCATAAGTTGCTTGAAATAACAAAGATTACTCTAACAAAGCCTTAATAAATTCTGGTTAGAGTTGTTTACTAGAAACTATAATTTTTTACCATCTTATATCAGTTATTCCAAAGCCTTCTATTTTTTATACAAAGTAAATAAAATATGATAATTTTAAACTAAGATGTAGAACGATAATTTATACTTCTGGAGTAAAATAATATACATGGGTAAGTAGATATAATGAAAAATGACTCCGCATAACTCCAAAGAAATACATGATAAAGTATCCATAGTTGAAACCTATATCTGGAAGAGGAGGGATCATGCAGAAATAGATCTAATAATGCAATTTGTGGATATATAGCTATTAGTTACTGTGCTAAGAAAGATTTATGTAAACTCATGTAGTAGCTTTATATATACATTTATATTACTACAATTTGGATGGAACAGAAAGGTAAGCTAGGACTAGTAAATTTATCAATTCCAATGCATAAATTGAAGCATATAGTTACATCAGAAAGAAAATATGACATGAGTATTAACATGAAGTAGAGATCTGAGAACAACCAGAGTCTATCATCAACTTGTTGATATGAAACAAAAGCGGTATATATATATACTCTCCTAAATTTAAACAAATTAAACGAGAATATCCTGTTCCATAATATATATGCAGAAATCATTACAACCTCAATTTATATAATCAGGATTTATAAGCAATCCGAGTCTCTATTAAAAGTCCATTATTACAATTGAAAATTTTATGACAATAAGATGGGAATTGTCAAAACAAACTATATACTAAAAATGTGAAAGACTTGTTATACTCTGATGAAAGACAATGTCGATACCGACCAAGAAATTTCAATGTGGAAGAAAAGTTAATTTCGAATGAAAGACAAGTTATCCAAACACCATCTCGTGGTAACTCTGAATGAGATTCAAGATTACTTGAAACAAAATGAGCGCAAAGTAAGAAGTATGCGATAACTGATTTAGAATAAATATATCAAAGGGATAAAGTATTAATTTTAATACCGGTCAGGAGAAACAAATTGTTACCTCTTAAGTTGAAACCCTGTAAGACCATGTAACCAGACCATGTAACCAGATCGGAATGATGGAAACAGTGGTTAAATATCAAACTTGAGTTGATTGGTATACCTAGGGTATCGTTTGGTCGCCGAAAGTGAGGCACCTAGAGCTTGGTGCAACTCGGATCGAAACAAAATAATTATGGTCACAGAAGACCACACGAAATAATTCCTACAAGAAATCGATTCCAGTGTTAACTACAAAATTCTACAGGAGATTATAAATGCAATGAGAGAGATTAATTGTGTTAATTAAAAATAGATAGAACGTCCTCTTCGTCACTAGAAGAAGAGAATATCTATACATATAGAGATTAAGCTTAAAAAAATCAAACGCGATAGAGCTAATTTAACTATGAGAGTTTATATATCAGGCCGGGACAACCTTAAGAAGTTGAACGAAAGTATTTATAAAAACAAAACAAAAAAAACCATGAAACGAAGGTATAGATATCTCCGAAGAGGACATATATATGTGTTCACGTACATATTAAAATAGCAGAACCAAATGATGGAAACGACCAAGTAGATGTACCAGAAAGTGAATTGTAAGAAGGAAATCATTCCGCCGAGGGGCATGGAAACACATAACTCATAGCTCCACAAGAATGAGTAGGGTCTCAATCTACAGCTTGCGGCGAGGTAAATGAAAGGAAAAATAACAATCTCCGAAATGATTTAGAGATTTAATATGACTCCCTCCAAAAATCCCTAACTGGCCTTGGACCATCTTAAGCATCCATGTGTCCTCAGATCGAGGGTATAGACGAGGATTGGGTTGGGAAAATCGAAATCAAACACATACCCGCCTAAAAACTTTAATGTAAATCCATAAAATGCAATTTCAAAGTACTCAAACATATCATATGGTTAGAGATCATAAATGAACAAATATAAGTTGCAGAGTATAAAAATATAAATTAAAAACCTTGCGTATAAAAACAACTCTGAGTTATCTGTCGTCGAATCAAATCAACTTAAATCACCAGAGGACCACCAAACCAGGTTACCACAGAGGATGCGATGGGATTACCAATGTCAAAAGAAACATTAATTTGATCTTGCCAATGAAGCACGAGAATTACAAAAAATCCAATATCGCCTACCTCAACCGAGATTTCATTCCAGTTGGAGGTACATTGTATATTCATGGTGGTACAAAAACAATATTTATATTCACACGTTGGAACCAATGGATGCAAGGTTATAGTATGCTCGTGGTGAAGAAATAACGATTCTATTTAGAAAGAAACCATTTTATAACTTTATGCTATATAGAAACGATATATAGTATCATGGTCATTGGAGACGTGTTAAGATATAAAAGGAAACGAATTATATATCACTCATAGAACCTATGAGGGTGTAATATAGTGACCATGCGAAACTAAATAAATAGATATGGCGATACCATTAAGGGTTTCATGGAATTTTTTAAACGAATATAGGAAATTATATATATGTAGGGAAGGATATGAAATATATACGTGTATCGTATATATATGAGAATGAGGCACATGAAAGCTCACAAAAATAAAACCAGAAATGTTATCAAATTATATATGTGAACATTTGAATCAACATGAAAACCATGTTTAATAGAATTTCATTAATTATGAGATTCAAAGGTAGATCTGCATATCTATGGTAGATAAATGAACATAATTAAATTATCAAAGGTAGGGTTAGAAAAAAAAAAAAATTGTGGTGGAAAGGAAGAGACATTCCAAATGGTATCAGAGCCCATGTTAGAAAATACTGGGTTGTTGTTGTGCTCACTGTATAAATTATTTCTTGTTGAATTTTTTTTTCTGTTACTGATATGTGTTGTCTAGTGTACAGTGGTATTGAAATAGAAAATTCAATGGCTAAAGGTGATGAAATTTACATTGATATGTGTGATGAAGATAACACACTAGATCCCAATGCTCCTTTGATGGCTATGTTGCACAGTTTGCAACGAGAGATGGCTGAGCTAAGAAGCCAGAATGACAGACTATCATTAGCCAGTGAAGAGCAGGAAAATCTCATCAGATAATTGACCTCACGGAACAGCCAAGAAGGTGAAGGTTCCGGAAAGAGGAAGAAAGGAAAGTTCTCTGATGATTCTTAGGAAGATGACACTAGTAGACATCAGTCTAAACAGAGAAAGGAATTACAGGGGGAATTCCGAAAGATCAAACCTCCCTCCTATGATGGGGAGAAGGAGGAAGATGCTGAGGCTTGGTTGTTGAATATGATTAATTATTTCCAGGTCTATGAATATGAAAGCAATCTGAAGGCCAGATTAGTTGTCTACCAGTTACAGAGTAAGGCTACCTTTTGGTGGGAGGAGACGAAAATGGTTCATGCCATTGATGAGAAGATAGTGACTTGCGAAGATTTAAAAGTCAAGTTTAAAAACCGCTATTTGAACAAACGTTATTATAATGATAAAGAAAAGGAGTTCCATGAACTCAGGTTGGGACAACTCACTATCGATGAGTTTGTCACCAAGTTATAAATATGCTAAGGTATGTTGCTTATATTCATGAAGAGAAGGCAAAGGTGCAAAGGTTTTTGAACTGTTTGCCTGTTGTGTACAAGGAGAAAATAGATTTCGATAATCCAAAAACTGTGGACGAAGCGGTGAGGAAAGCTAGATTATGCTACCACCAGTTTAAAGGAAAGGGTGAGCATGGGAAAATATAGGTAAACAAGCATGAATTTCAAGGAAAGAAACAAAAACCAGCTTACTTGAAGAACTTTGGCAGGGACCATCAGCGGAAGAAATTTAACAAAACCAAGGAAAGTCAAATTTCTCAGTCCAAAGTTGGTTCAAAACAAATAGATGGAGATAATAAGGAGGGAGCAGTCAAAATGCGGGAACCTTTGAAATGTTGGGGTTGTGGAGAACCTCATATGTTGAGAGATTGGCCACACCGAAACATTCAGATGATTATGAGGGATCGAGAAGCTACCACAGTGAATGATATAGCCATAAACATACCCACTATCAGTGCAGCCTTGGAGAACCGACAAGCAGAACACCAAGTTACTATTGTCGAGATGGAAGGTAATATTGCTGACCAATATGTTACCGTTTTAATTGATCTGGGTGCTTCTTTGACTTACATTAGTTTGCAAGTGGTAGAGAAATTCAATCTCAAAACAAAAAAAATTTAGCAGTCTTGGTTGGTCTAGCTAGCCATTGGCACAAAGAAAAAGGTAACTCATAAGTTACCTCAAACAAAAATTAAATTGAATGATTTTCAGACAGAAGTAAACTTAAACATTCTGCCCTTAGGCTCATATGACTTGCTGATAGGGATGGACTGGTTGGAAAAGAGAAAGGCTATGATGAACTGTTGGGATAAAAATCTGCATTGCATAGATGTGGATGGGAGACCCTTTATACTCAAAGGAAAACCAAAACCAATTTCTGTAAGAGAAATATCAGCTCTGCAATTAAAATGAACAGCTAGGAAGGGATATGAAGTATATGTTGTACATGTTGAAGAATTAGGACAGCCACCTCAGGAAAATCTCTTGGACACTCTACCAATAGTAAGAGAGTTTAAGGAACCTTTTCCAGATGAGATTCCTCATCTTCCCCCCAAAAGAGAGATTGAATTTTCAATCGATTTGGTGCCTCGAGCAACACTTGTTTCCAGAGCCCCTTATCGAATGAGCCCCCCCCCGAACTCATGGAACTTAAAATACTGTTGCAAGAATTGTTGGATAAAGGTTATATCAGACCGAGTGTGTCTCCTTGGGGAGCACTGGTGCTGTTCGTGAAGAAGAAGGATGGAACCTTTAGACTGTGCATTGACTACCGTCAAGTGAATAAGTTGACAATAAAAAATAGATACCCATTTCCCATAATTGATGACCTTTTTGTTTAGGTAAGAGGGGCTTCTGTATTTTCTAAGATTGATCTGAGGACTGGTTATCACCAACTCATAATTAAGGAGGAGGACATTAGTAAAACAACTTTTCAAATCAGGTATGGTCACTACGAATTTTTAGTCTTACCTTTTGGTTTGACAAATTCCCCTACCACTTTTATGTGCTTAATGAACAACTTCTTGAACAAGTACTTGGATAAATTCATACTAGTGTTCATAGACAATATTCTGGTTTATTCAAAAAGTGAGGAAGAGCACAAAGAACACTTAAGGATAGTGTTGCAAACCTTGAAAGAAAACCAGTTATATGCCAAGTTCAGTAAATGTGAGTTTTATAAGGACACGATCCAATACTTGGGGCATATTATTTCTGAAAAAGGATTGCCTGTGGACCCTGAGAAAATAAAGGCTATTAGAGAATGGTCGGTGCCCATTGATGTTTCAGCAGTAAGGTTATTTATGTGGATTGCAGGTTATTATAGAAGGTTTGTAGAAATATTTTCTACAATAGCATCTCCCATCACTTCATTACAGAGAAAGGGCACCATATTTGAGTGGAATGAAAAATGCCAAAACAGCTTTGAACAACTAAAAATAAAACTCACTACAGCCCCTATACTGAAAAATTGTAGATCCTGACAAAGAGTTTGTTGTATGCACTGATGCATGCAGAGAGGGATTGAGAGGAGTTATGTTACAGGAAAATTATGTTATTGCATATGAGTCTAGGAAAATGAAGAAACATTAACAGAACTACAATGTATATGATTTGGAATTGGCTACTGTAATTCATGCCTTGAAGATGTGGCGACAATGTCTTCTTGGGAAAAAATTTACATTGATGAGTAATCATATTAGTCTCAAGTATTTCTTTTCTCAAATAGATTTGAATGCTCGACAAGCCAGATGGCCATCTTTTCTGAGTGAATTTGATATGGACATAAAACATATGAAAGGAAAAGAAAGCAAAATTGCTGATCCACTAAGTAGGAATTCTTGTCAACACAAGCAGCATTGGGAGTAGTGCTAGTTTTGATTTAGAAGGACTAGTTAAAAAGGTAGCTAATCAAGATCCAAACTATGAGGATTTACAAGTGAAAATGTCAAAGAAATAAATGGATGAATACACCCATAATCAAAAAGGGTTGATTTAATATAAAAACAGATTGTATATCCCCAATGTAGAGTCTTTGAAAAAAGAGATCCTAGATGAGTATCACAGACAACCATATTCGGGACATCCTGGATATCAAAAAATGCTAACAGATTTGAAAAAGAAGTTGTTTGAATGAAAAAGGATGTATCAGACTATTTAGCTCGATGCATGGAATGTAAACTAGTCAAAATTGAACATCAGCATCTAGATGGTCTTTAAATCCCTTCGCAATTGTAGAATGGAAATGGGACATTGTTTCTATAGATTTCATAACTGAGTTACCCATAAAAAAGTACCAGCATGACTCAGTGATGGTTGTGGTGGACACTTTAACAAAAACTACACACTTCATACCTGTAAAATCTACTTATGGGACAACCCAAGTAGTAGATGTGTTTCTAAAAGAGATAGTAAGGCTACACGCGGTCCCACAGATGATTATTTCAGATAGAGACACTAAGTTCACAGTTTCCTTTTGGAAAGGTCTATTTGGGGATATGGGCACTAAATTAAATTTTAGTACTGCATATCACCCTCAGACAGATGGTGAAACAGAGAGAACAAATCATATGATGGAATATATGTTGAGAATGTATGTGATGGATGGGCCATTAAAATGGGAAGACTACTTGCATTTAGCCGAATTTTCTTATAACAATAGTTATCAATCCTCCATAAAAATGAGTCCATTTGAAGCACTCTATGGAAGGAAGTGTTGCACTCCGTTAAGTTGGAGCTAACCTGAAGATAAGCTAGTATTGGGGCCAGATACTTCACAAGAAATGGAAAGAATTGTCAAACAAATACAAAGAAACATCAAGACTGCACAAGATCGACAGAAAAGCTATGCTGATAAGAAGAGGGTACATCGAGAGTTCAAAGTGGGTGATCATTGTAGCTGCTTATTAGACCATTAGAGCACACTTTATGCCGGAAGTTGTGCAAAATTGGCTCCTAGATATTGTGGTCCTTTTGAGGTGTTATAAAGGGTGGGACCAGTGGCTTATAAGCTGGCCCTACCGTCCCATGTTAAATTTCATGATGTGTTTCATGTTTCGTTATTAAAAATATATGTACATGACGCTTCTCACATTGTTTATTGGGATGTGATTCAGATGGAACCATAAGGGGAGTTCCTTCCAGAGCCGCTTCAAATATTGGAGTGGGAAGAAATTGAATTGAGGAACTGAACATTAGCAAGAGTAAAGGTGCAGTGGAAGCACTTTACTGTTGAAGAAGCTACATGGGAAAGAGAAGCTGAGATGATGGAAAAATATCCATATCTATTTTCAAAATGAACTCGAGTATTTAGTGGTCAACACAAAGGATGGTGTTTGTTTTCAGCGGGGGAATATGTAACACCCCTAGTTTTATGTTTTCAAGTTAGACAGTTGAACCTAAGTCCAAAGGGGAGTGGACCCCAATGGATAGCTATGGTGTGGATGTAATTAATTATTTAATTATGAAAAATAGCTAAACTGTTTATGTGCATATTTAACAATTGAGATTTTTGAGATAAATTTCCAAATCCATGAAGTATGGAAAGAGGCTAAGACTTTCCCCTAAAATATTTCAAAAATCCTTGAAAGAAATCATTTGAAATTTAGATTTTTGAGGAAAAATCTAGATTTTCCCCAATGAGGTGGAGAGTAGTTGGGAAGAGGTAAAAAGCTGGAAAAGCATAAAGAAGCTTTAAAAATCCCTAAATAAGGGAAGCCTAGGCAAACAGGAAGAAAATCATCCTGTAATTATGGACGCAGAATTAGAAACGGGCTTTGGGGAGCATAAGCTTAAAAAAGCTACTCTAGAACAGATTGTAGTTGGTCTGTTCTAGGAGGTGATCTCAGCTCGGGGGTGAGTTATGGATATAGAGGAACTCTAAGGTTGGGAGGATTGGTCAATTGCAAAAGTGGTATGGCCATAGTGTTTATGAATGGTTGAATTACTGGTTGTCGTATAGTGTGATTAATGACTGTAGTTGTTATTTTATTTTAAAATTCTGAAACTTGTATTCCATACATTTACAGAATTGTTTAGAAGAATTTAATCCTCTCAATTCTGCATAGTTGTAGGAACAGGAATTCTGGGGAAAATAATCCAGAATCTCTAAACCTATGATTGGTTTAAATCTGGAGATTTATATTACTCCCATAATTCATCAAAATGTAACATTAATATGCTTTTGTTAAAGTATAAATATAACTATGCATGAGCTAGGAAGACAGATATGGAAGGAGAAAAAAAAAAAAACATTTATGAAGCTGGAGGAATTTAGAAATGTTAGGTACTGTACAAACATTGCAAATATATATTTTCTGAAGTGCATGTATATATATATATATATATATATATATATATATATATATATATATATAGCTTAACTTTCTACAACAAGGAAAGATCTCAACTGAAAAGAGAAATAAGTTCAGATATTAGAGCTAGTTATATTCAAATAGAAAAGAGTTGGGCTAATTGCACTATAAATGAACTTGTAAATAATTCTGGTTTGTGAAATAAACATGAACTATGGTATTGATGATATCCTCTACTTATAACATGTTCAAATTGAATAGTCCACAGGAAAATACACATAAGAAATTTAAGATGAATCTCAGGCAAAACTCATAAGTTTTTTGGAATAATAGAGATTACTCTAACAAACTATAATTAGAGAGAAACTATAATTTTTGACCATCTTATATCAATTATTCAGAGCCTTCTATTGTTGATACAAAGTAAATAAAATATGATAATTTTAAACTGAGATGTAGAATGATAATTTATACTTTTGGAGTAATAAAATATACATGGGTAAGTAGATAGAATGAAAAATGACTCCGCATAACTCCAAAGAAATACATCATAAAGTATCCATAGTTTAAACCTGTATCTGGAAGAGGAGGGATCATGCAGAAATAGATCTAATAATGCAACTTCTGGATATACAGCTATTAGTGCTAAGAAAGATTTATGTAAACCCATGTAGTAGCTTTATATATACATTTATATTACTACAATTTCGATGGAACAGAAAGGTAAGCTAGGACTAGTAAATTTATCAATTGCAGTCTATAAATTGAAGCAGATAGTTACAGCAGAAAGAAAATATGACATGAGTAGTAACATGAAGTAGAGATCTGAGAACAACCAGAGCTTATCATCAACCTGTTGATATGAAAGGAAAGCGGTATATATATTTACTCTCCTAAAGTTAAACAAATTAAACGAGAATATCATGTTCCATAATATATATGAAGAAATCATTACAACCTGAATTTATATAATCAGGATTTATAGGCAATCCAAGTCTCTGTTAAAATTCCATTATTAAAATTGAAAATTTTACGACAATAAGATGGGAATTGTCAGAACAAACTATATACTAAAAACATGAAAGACTGGTTATACTCGGATGAAACACAATGTCGATACCAACCTCAAAATTTCAATGTGGAAACGAAGTTAATTTCGAATGAAAGACAAGTTATCCAAACACCATCTCGTGGTAACTCTGAATGAGATTCAAGATTACTTGAAACAAAATGAGCGCAAAGTAAGAAGTATGCGATAACTGATTTAGAATAAATATATTAAAGGGATAAAGTATTAATTTTAATACCAGTCAAGAGAAACAAATTGTTACCTCGTAAGTTGAAACCCTCGTTTCCAAACGGTCTGCAAAAAAATTGATTTGGGATTAAAATTTTGAAGACCATGTAACCAGATCGAAATGATGGAAACAGTGGTTAAATATCAAAATTGAGTCGATTGGTATACCTAGGGTATTGTTTGGTCGCCGGAAGTGAGGCACCTAGATCTTGGTGCAAATCGGCTCGAAACAAAATAAGTATGGTCACAGAAGACCACACGAAATAATTCCTACCAGAAACCGATTCCAGTGTTAACTACAAAATTCTAGATGAGATTATAAATGCAATGAGAGAGACTAATTGTGTTAATAAAAAATCGATAGAATTCCCTCTTCGTCACTAGAAGAAGAGCATATCTATACATATAGAGATTAAGCTAAAAAAAATCAAACGCGATAGAGCCAATTTAACTATGAGAGTTTATATATCAGGCTAGGACAACCTTAAGCAGTTGAACGAAACTATTTATAAAAAAAAAACAAACAAAACCATGAAACGAATGTAGATATATCGCCGAGGAGGATGTATATATGTGTTCACGTACAAAAAAAAATTAGCAGAACCAAATGATGGAAACGACCAAGTAGATGTACCTGAAAGTGAACTGTAAGAAGGAAATTGTTCCGCTGAGGGGCCTAGAAACACATAAGTCATAGCTCCACAAGAATGAGTAGGGTCTCAGTCTTCAAGAGGCGGCGAGGTAAATGAAAGTAAGAAGAACAATCTCCAAAAAAATTCAGAGATTTAATACAACTCCCTCCAAAAAACCCTAGCTGGCCTTGGACCATCTTAATCATCCATGTGTCCTCAGATCGAGGGTATAAACGAGGATTTGGTTGGGAAAATAGAAATAAAACACATAGCCACCTAACAACTTTAATGTAAATCCATTAAAATCAATTTCAAAGTACTCAAACATATCATATCGTTGGAGATCATAAATGAACAAATATACGTTGCAGAGTGTAAAAATATAAATTAAAAACCTTGTGTATAAAAACAACTCTGAGTTATTTGTCGCTGGATAAAATCAACTTAAACCACTAGAGGACCACCAAACCAAGCTACCATGGAGGATGCGATGGGATTACCAACGTCAAAAAAAACATTAATTCGATCTTGCCAACGAAGCATGAGAAGTACAACAAATCCAATATCGCCTACCTCAACCGAGATTTCATTCCAGTTGGAGGCACGTTGTATATTCATGGTGGTACAAAAACAATCTTTATATTCACACGTTGGAACCATTGGATGCAAGTTTATAGTATGCTCATGGAAAATAAATAACGATTCTATTTAGAAAGGAACCATTTTATAACTTTATGATATATAGAAACGATATATAGTATCACGGTCATTGGAGAGGTGTTATAATATAAAAGGAAATGAATTATATATCACTCATAGAACCTATGAGGGTGTAATATAGTGACCATGCGAAACCAAATAAATACATATGGCGATACCATTAAGGGTTTCATGGAATTTTTTAAACGAATATAGGGAATTATATATATGTAGGGAAGGATATGAAATATATACGTGTATCTTATATATATGAGAATGAGGCACATGAAAGCTCATACAAATAAAACCATAAATTTTATCGAATTATATATGTGAATGTTTGAATCAACATGAAAACCATGTTTAATATAATTTCATTAATTATGAGATTCAAAGGTAGATCTAAATATCTATGGTGGATAAATGAACAGAATTAAATTATGAAAGGTAGGGTTAGAAAAAAAAAATTGTGGTGGAAAGGAAGAGACATTACAAATGGTATCAGAGCCCATGTTAGAAAAAACTAGGTTGTTGTTGTGCTCACTATATAAATTATTTCTTGTTGAATTTTTTTTTCTGTTACTGATATGTGTTGTTTAGTGTACACTGGTATTGAAACAGAAAATTCAATGGCCGAAGGTGATGAAATTTATGTTGATCTGCGTGATGAAGATAACACACTAGATCCCAATGCTCCTTTGATGGCTATGTTGAACAGTTTGCAACGAGAGATGGTTGAGCTAAGAAGCCAGAATGACAGACTGTCATTAGCCAGTGAGGAGCAGGAAAAGCTCATAAGATAATTGACGTCGCGGAACAACCAAGAAGGTGAAGGTTCTGGAAAGAGGAAGAAAGGAGAGTTCTCTGATGATTCTGAAGAAGATGACACTACTAGACATCAGTATAAACAGAGAAAGGAATTACAGGGGGAATTCTGAAAGATCAAACCTCCTTCTTATGATGGGGAGAAGGAGGAAGATGCTGAGGCTTGGTTGTTGAATATGATTAATTTTTTCGAGGTTTATGAATATGAAGGAAATATGAAGGCCAAATTAGTTGTCTACCAGTTATAGCGTAAGGCTACCTTGTGGTGGAGGAGACGAAAATGGTTCATGCCATTGATGAGAAAATAGTGACTTGCGAAGATTTCCAAGTCAAGTTTAAAAACTGCTATTTGAACGAATGTTATTATGATGATAAAGCAAAGGAGTTCCATGAACTCAGGTTGGGACAACTCACTATCGATGAGTTTGTCACCAAGTTACAAATATGCTAAGTGATGTTCCTTATATTCGTGAAGAGAAGGGAAAGGTGCAAAGGTTTTTGAACTCTTTGCCTGTTGTGTACAAGGAGAAAATAGAGTTCGATAATCCAAAAACTGTGGACGAAGCGGTGTGGAAAGCTAGATTATGCTACCAGCAGTTTAAAGGAAAGGGTGACGATGGGAAAATCTGGGTAAACAAGCGTGAATTTAAAGGAAAGAAACAGAAACCAGCTTACTTGAAGAACTTTGGCAGGGACCATTAGGGGAAGAAATTTAATAAAACAAAGGAAAGTCAAATTGCTCAGTCCCAAGTTGGTTCAAAACAAATAGATGGAGATAATAAGGAGGGAGCAGTCAAAATGTGGGAACCTTTGAAATGTTGGGGTTGTGGAGAACCTCATCTGTTGAGAGATTGGCCACACCGAAAAATTCAGATGATTATGAGGGATCGAGAAGCTACCACAGTGAATGATATAGCCAGAAACATACCCACTATTAGTGCAGCCTTGGAGAACTGACAATCAAAACACCAAGCTAATATGGTTGAGATGGAAGGTAAGATTGCTGACCAATCTATTACCATTTTAATCGATCTGGGTGCTTCTTTGAGTTACATTAGTCTGCAAGTTGTAGAGAAATGCAATCTCAAAACAGAAAAATTTTAGCAGTCTTGGTTGGTCCAGCTAGCCACTGGCACCAAGCGAAAGGTAACTCATAAGTTACCTCAAAAAAAAATTAAATTGAATGATTTTTAGACAAAAGTAAACTTAAACATTCTACCCTTAGGCTCATATGAATTGCTGATAGGAATGGACTAGTTGGAAAAGAGAAAGGCTATGATGAACTGTTGGGATAAAACTCTGCATTGGATAGATGTGGATGGGAGACCCTTTATACTCAAAGGAAAACACAAAACCAATTTCTGTAAGACAAATATTAGCTCTACAATTAAAACGAACAACTAGGAAGGGATATGAAGTATATGTTGTACATGTTGAAGAATTAGGACAGCCACTTGAAGAAAATATGTTGGACACTCTGCCGGTGGTAAGAGAGTTTAAGGAAATTTTTCCAGATGAGATTCCTCATCTTCCCCCCAAAAGAGAGATCGAATTTTCAATCGATTTGGTGCCTGGAGCAACACCTGTTTCTAGAGCCCCTTATCGAATGAGCCCCCCCGAACAAATGGAACTTAAAATGAAGTTGCAATAATTGTTGGATAAAGGTTATATCAGACCGAGTGTGTCTCCTTGGGGAGCACTGGCGCTGTTCGTGAAGAAGAAGAATGGAACCTTTAGACTGTGCATTGACTACCGTCAACTGAATAAGTTGACAATAAAAAATAGATACCCATTGCCCAGAATTGATGACCTTTTTGATCAGGTAAGAGGGGCTTCTGTATTTTCTAAGATTGATCTGAGGACTGGTTATCACCAGCTCATAATTAAGGAGGAGGACATTAGTAAAAGAACTTTCTGAACCATCTATTGTCACTACGAATTTTTAGTCCTACCTTTTGGTTTGACAAAATCCCATACCACTTTTATGTGCTTAATGAACAACGTCTTGAACAAGTACTTGGATAAATTCATACTAATGTTCATAGACTATATTCTGGTTTATCCAAAAAGTGAGGAAGAGCACAAAGAACACTTAAGGATAGTGTTGCAAACCTTGAAAGAAAACCAGTTATATGCCAAGTTCAGTAAATGTGAGTTTTATAAGGACACGATCCAATACTTGGGGCATATTATTTCTAAACAAGGATTACCTATGGATCCTGAGAAAATAAAGGCTATTAGAGAATGGTCGGTGCCCACTGATGTTTCAGCAGTAAGGTCATTTATGGGGATTGCAGGTTATTATAGAAGGTTTGTAGAAAGATTTTCTACAATATCATATCCCATCACTTCGTTACAGAGAAAGGGCACCAAATTTGAGTGGACTGAAAAATGCCAAAACAGCTTTGAACAACTAAAACTAAAACTCACTACAACCCCTATACTGAAAAATTGCAGATCTTGACAAAGATTTTGTTGTATGCACTGATGCATCCAGAGAGGGATTGAGAGGAGTTATCTTACAGGAAAATTCTATTATTGCATATGAGTCTAGGAAACTGAAGAAACATGAACAGAACTACAATGTATATGATTTGGAATTGGTTGCTGTAATTCAAGCCTTGAAGATGTGGCGACACGATCTTCTTGGGAAAAAAATTACATTGATGACTGATCATATTAGTCTCAAGTATTTATTTTCTCAGACAGATTTGAATGCTCGACAAGCTAGATGGCTATATTTTCTGAGTGAATTTGATATGGACATAAAACATGTCAAAGGAAAAGAAAACAAAATTGCTGATGCACTAAGTAGAAATGCTTGCGAACACATAAGCATCATTGGGAGTAGTGCTAATTTTGATTTAGAAGGACTAGTTAAAAAGGTAGTTGATCAAGATCAAAACTATGAGGAGTTACAAGTGAAAATGTCAAAGAAAGAAATGGATGAATACACCCATAATCAAAAAGGGCCGATTTACTATAAAAACATATTGTATATCCCCAATGTAGAGTCTTTGAAAAAAGATATCCTAGATGAGTATCATAGACAACCATACTCGGGACATCCTGGATATCAAAAAATGCTAACAGCTTTGAAAAGAAGTTGTTTGACTGAAAAAGGATGTATCAGACTATTTAGCTCAGTGCATGGAATGTCAACTAGTCAAAATTGAACATCAGCATCTAGATGGTCTTTCAAATCCGTTGCCAATTGCAGAATGGAAATGGGACACTATTTCTATAGATTTCATAACCGGGTTACCCAGAACAAAGTACCAGCATGACTCACTGATGGTTGTGGTGGACAATTTAACAAAAGATACACACTTCATACATGTAAAATCTACTTATGGGATAGCCCAAGTAGTAGATGTGTTTTCAAAAGAGATAGTAAGCCTACACGCGGTCCCACAGATGATTATTTTAGATAGAGACACTAAGTTCATAGCTGCCTTTTGGAAAGGTCTATTTGGGGTTATGGGCACTAAATTGAATTTTAGTACTGCATATCACCCTCAGACGGATGGTCAAACAGAGAGAACAAATCAGATCTTGGAATATATGCTAAGAATGTATGTGATGTATAGGCCATCAAAATGGGAAGACTACTTGCATTTAGCCGAATTTTCTTATAACAATAGTTATCAATCCTCCATCAAAATGAGTCCATTTGAAGCACTCAATGGAAGGAAGTGTCGCACTCCATTAAGTTGAAGCCAACCTGAAGATAAGCTAGTATTGTGGCTAGATACTTTACAAGAAATGGGAAGAATTTTCAAACAAATACAAAGAAACATCAAGACTGCACAAGATCGACAGAAAAACTATGCTGATAAGAAGAGGGCACATTGAGAGTTCAAAGTGAGTGATCATGTGTAGCTGCGTATTAAACCATTAGAGCACACTTTATGCTAGAATTTGTGCAAAATTGGCTCCTAGATATTGTGGTCCTTTTGAGGTGTTAGAAAGGGTGGGACCAGTGGCTAATAAGCTGGCCCTACCGTCCCATGTTAAACTTCATGATGTGTTTCATGTTTTGTTATTAAAAATATATGTGCATGATGCCTCTCACATTGTTTAATGGGATGTGATACAAGTGGAGCCATAAGGGGAGTTCCTTCCGGAGCCACTTCAAATATTCGAGCAGGAAGAAATTGAATTGAGGAACTAAACAGTAGCAAGAGTAAAGGTGTAGTGGAAGCACTTTACTGTTGAAGAAGCTACATGGGAAAGAGGAGCTGAGATGATGGAAAAATATCCATATCTATTTTCAAAATGAACTCGAGTATTTAGTGGTCAACACCGAGGATGGTGTTTGTTTTCAGTGGGGGAATATGTAACACCCCTATTTTTATGTTTTCAAGTTAGACAGTTGAACCTAAGTCCAAAGGGGAGTGGACCCCAATGGATAGCTATGGTGTGGATGTAATTAATTATTTAATTATGAAAAATAATTGAACTATTTCTGTGCATATTGACCAAATGAGATTTTTGAGATAAATTTCCAAATGCATGAGGTATGGAAAGGGGCTAAGACTTTCCCCAAAAATCTTTCAAAAATCCTTGAAATAAATCATTTATAATTTAGATTTTTGAGGAAAAATCTAGATTTTCCCGAATGAGGTGGAGAGTAGTTGGGAAGAGGTAAAAAGCTGGAAAAGCATAAAGAAGCTTTAAAAATCCCTAAATAAGGGAAGCCTAGGAAAACAGGAAGAAAAGCATCCTGTAATTCTGGACGCAGAATTAGAAACAGACTTTGGGAAGCATAAGCTTAAATAAGCTACTCCAGAACAGATTGCGGTTGGTATGTTCTAGGAGGTGATCTCAGCTTGGGGGTGAGTTCTAGAGATAGAGGAACTATAAGGTTGGGAGGATTGGTTAGTTGCAGAAGTGGTATGGCCATAACGTTTATGAATGGTTGAATTACGAGTTATTGTGTAGTGTGATTAATGACTGTAGTTGTTATTTTATCTTTAAATTCTGAAACTTGTATTCCATACATTTACAAAATTGTTTAGAAGAATTTAATCCTCTCAATTCTGCATAGTTGTCGGAACAGGAATTATGGGGAAAATAATCCAGAATCTCTAAACCTATGATTGGTTTAAATCTGGACATTTATATTACTCCCATAATTCATCAAAATGTAACTTTAATATGCTTCTGTTAAAGTATAAATCTAACTATGCATGAGCTAGGAAGACAGATATGGAAGGAGAAAAACAAAAACAAAAAACATTTATGAAGTTGGAGGAATTTAGAGATGTTAGGTACTGTACAAACATTGCAGATATATATTTTCTGAAGTGCATGTATATATATATATATATATATATATATATATATATAGCTTAAATTTCTACAACAAGGAAAGATCTCAGCTGAAAAAAGAAATAAGTTTAGATATCAGAGCTAGTTGTATTCAAACACAAAGGAGTTGGGTTAATTGCACTATAAATGAACCTGTAAATAATTATGGTTTGTGAAATAAACATGAACTATGGTATTGATGATATCCTCTACTTATAACATGTTCAAATTGAATAATCCACAGGAAAACACATATAAGAAATTTAAGATGAATTTCAGGCAAAACTCATAAGTTGTTTGGAATAACAGAGATTACTCTAACAAAGCGTTAATAAATTCTGGTTAGAGGTGTTTACTAGAAACTAGAATTTTTGACCATCTTATATCAATTATTCAGAGCCTTCTATTGTTGATACAAAGTAAATAAAATATGATAATTTTAAATTGATATGTAGAACAAGAATTTATACTTTTGGAGTAAAAAAATATATATGGGTAAGTAGATAGAATGAAAAATGACTCCACATAACTCCAAAGAAATACATCATAAAGTATCCATAGTTGAAACCTGTATCTGGAAGAGGAGGGATCATGCATAAATAGATCTAATAATGCAACTTCTGGATATACAGCTATTAGTTACTGTGCTAAGAAAGATTTATGTAAACTCATGTAGTAGCTTTATATATACATTTACATTACTACAATTTCGATGGAACAGAAAGGTAAACTAGGACTAGTAAATTTATCAATTGCAGTGTATAAATTGAAGCAGATAGTTAGAACAGAAAGAAAATATGACATGAGTATTAACATGAAGTAGAGATCTGAGAGCAACCAGAGTCTATCATCAACCTGTTGATATGAAACAAAAGCGATATATATATATATATATATATATATATATATATATATAGATAGATTCTCCTGAAGTTAAACAAATTAAATGAGAATAGCATGTTCCATAATATATATGCAGAAATCATTACAACCTGAATTTATATAATCAGGATTTATAAGCAATCCGAGTCTCTGTTAAAAGTCCATTATTACAATTGAAAATTTTATGACAGTAAGATGGGAATTTCCAGAACAAACTATATACTAAAAACGCGAAAGACTGGTTATACTTCGACGAAAGACAATGTCGATACCAACGTGAAAATTTCAATGTGGAAACGAAGTAAATTTCAAATGAAAGACAAGTTATCCAAACACCATATCATGTTAACTCTGAATGAGATTCGAGATTACCTGAAACAAAACGAATGCAAAGAAAGAATTATGCGATAACTAATTTACAATAAATATATCATAGGGATAAAGTATTAATTTTAATATCAGTCAGGAAAAACAAATTGTTACTTCGTAAGCTGAAACCCTTGTTTCCAAATGATCTGCAAAAAATTGATTTGGGATTAAAATTTTGATGACCATGTAACCAGATCGGAATGGTGGAAACAATGGTTAAATATCAAACTTGAGTCGATTGGTATACCTAGGTTATCGTTTGGTCGCCAGAAGTGAGGCACCTAGAGCTTGGGGCAACTCGGCTCGAAACAAAATAAGTATGGTCACAAAGGACCACATGAAATAATTCCTACCAGAAATCGATTCCAGTGTTAACTACAAAATTCTACAGGAGATTCTAAATGCAATGAGAGAGATTAATTGTGTTAATTAAAAATAGATATAATGCCCTCTTCGTCACTAGAAGAAGAGCATATCTATACATACAGAGATTAAGCTTAAAAAAATAAAACGCGACAGAGCCAATTTAACTATGAGAGTTTATATATCAGACCGGGACAGCCTTAAGAAGTTGAATGAAACTATTTATAAGAACAAAACAACCAAAACCATGAAATGAAGGTATAGATATCGCCGAGGAGGATGTATATATGTGTTCAAACACAGAAATAAAATTAGCAGAACCAGATCATGGAAATGACCAAGTAGATGTACCTGAATGTGAACTGTAAGAAGGAAATCGTTTCGCCTAGGGTTCTGGAAACACATAACTCGTAGCTCCACAAGAATGCGTAGGGTCTCAATCTTCAGGAGGCAACAAGGTAAATGAAAGGCAAAAGAACAATCTCTGAAACGATTCAAAGATTTAATACGACTCCCTCCAAAAAACCCTAACTAGCCTTGGACCATCTCAATCATCCATGTGTCCTCAGATCGAAATGAAACACATAGCCTCCTAACAAATTTAATGTAAATCTATAAAAATAAATTTCAAAGTACTCAAGCGTATCATATGGTCAAAGATCATAAATGAACAAATATACGTTGCAGAGTATAAAAATATAAATTAAAACCCTTGCGTATAAAAGCAACTCTGAGTTATCTATCGTGGGATCAAATCAATTTAAACCACCAGAGGACCACCAAACCAAGTTACCATGAAGGATGCGATGGGATTAACAATGTCAAAAAAAACATTAATTCGATCTTGCCAACAAAGCACGAGAAGTACAACAAATCCAATATCGCCTACCTCAACCGAGATTTCATTCTAGTTGGAGGTATGTTGTATATTCATGGTGATACAAAAACAATATTTATATTCACACATTCGAACCAATGGATGCAAGGTTATAGTATGCTCATGGAAAAGAAATAACGATTCTATTTAGAAAGGAACCATTTTATAACTTTATGATATATAGAAATGATATATAGTATCATGGTCATTGGAGACGTGTTAAGATATAAAAGGAAACGAATTATATATCACTCATAGAACCTATGAGGGTGTAATATAGTGACCATGTGAAAATAAATAAATAGATATGGCGATACCATTAAGGGTTTCATGGATGTTTTTAAACGAATATAGGAAATTATATATATGTATGGAAGGATATGAAATATATACATGTATCGTATATATATGAGAATGAGGCACACGAAAGCTAATGAAAATAAAACCATAAATGTTATCGAATTATATAAGTAAACGTTTGAATCAACATGAAAACCATGTTTAATAGAATTTCATTAATTATGAGATTCAAAGGTAGATCTGAATATCTATGGTGGATAAATGAACAAAATTAAATTATCAAAGGTAGGGTTAGAAAAAAAAAAATTGTGGTGGAAAGGAAGAGACATTACATTTCAAGATTGAAACTCAATTTTCAATTCTCCTTCTTTTGAAATCGATCTTTCAATGATCGATACACCAAAATTTATATACCTTCTCATCATACATTCCATGCATGGCTTGTTCATCTTTAGTGATTGAGTTATGCCATCCAATTCCACCGATTTCCTTTACAATAAAAGCCCTATATGAGCTTCAAACCCTGAACTCACAATATTGTGGCCACTGCATCAATGTGTAACCTTATGGTACTCAATTCAAAGAGAATTGACATTAATTAACATCGATGCTCTCCTCATATGCAGATCTTCATTTATTGCAAAATTGATCATATACTTATTCACAGGTACTCAACCATTCCTCAAACAATATTCGATCAAGGAATACATATATATTTCACACAGATATATATAATCTTTACCACATTCAAAACCACAATGTCGACATTAATCATGTCTCAGAAACCATCAATTTCTTCAATTCATACGCAGAATCTCTAATTATAACCCTTTCCATAGAGTTTATTAAAAACTGTTTATAAACCCTAATCAACTCACATATGTAATTAAATCATCAATGCACATATAATTTCACACCACAACATCAACATGACTGTCGATTTCTTCAATAACACACAGGACCCATTTAAAACCCCAATTAGAGAGTTTCACCACACTGGTTCTCATACAATTTTTTATTGGAAGTCGAAGCCCATTCATACAAAAATTAAATAAAATGATACTCGTATAATTCTTCCATATAAAAAATGAAATCACTTACAAAATTCTCCTTGTCTTGACCAGGTCTTCAAAATCAATTGGCCCTGTTCAGCTGCCCATAGGCTTATAGGAACTCTGGGTTTCCAAGCCTACTCTAACTCTATCTCTCCAGGTCTGCTCCTTCTACTTCTTTGCTCCTTTGAATGATTGTTCAGGCATCGCTCATGTCTTTTCCTTTGCCATCAATGAGAAGATTTCCAACACATTGTGTAGACTAGGTCTAGAATACATATCAATCAACTAGATATTTCTCTCAATGAACCAAGGCTCTTGGTCAAAACATCTAATGGTGGCTGCTCCACAGATTGATTCTCCAAAATTTTGTAAGATTGGAGATCTAGAAACTAATGACAACCGAGCCACTTCCCTAGTTGATGATATGTAATATTAATGATACCATATACACGTTGAACCCGCTAGTATAAACACAATGAATACCTTCCAAGAAATCTGAGACATGACTACAATGATCCCCAAAATTTTTATAAATGCAAAAACCAAAGCTCCTAGTTGTGTAGGAATCAATGTGTCCATTTCACTTTGATTAGTTGATGCCTGATTCAGTATTTAGCCAAATGGAGTTTCATCAATTGTGAAAATCACTGAAAAGATAATTGCCAGTTTTAAGTCCAACCACTGAAAGAGGCACAAAGCTCACAAGGACACATGAAGAGTTTCTTAATTTCAAAGAAACATAAACGAGAATGAGAAGGGGTTTTCTAATAGGGGAACTCTCATTTTATTTTCTAGGGGTTACCCACGCCATCCAATAGTTATTAATTATTTGAAGTAGCTGAAATATTATTTGGGCCATTAGTATTATAGGTATCAAATTACCATTATATGCAACAACAATGTAAGACAAATATACCGACTTGTTTACCCATCTTCTTTTACATCAACCCCTTTCCATAGCTGAAATGTATTCACCTGTCTGGAATTTGAGATGCACAGAGCCAAAATAGAGAAGAAATAGCTCTTCATAATCAAACAAGCCATATTAAAAAGGGCTTATCTGCACTACACTGCTACCCAACAAAACCATTGTTAAATATACAAGCATCTACTCCAAATTTATATTATGTTGGTTCAATTTTCTTACTAAATGTAGAATATTTACATTGTGCTCTCAAGATCAGATTTAGGCATCCATGAAAGCGGTCCAAAATTGTCTGGCCAAACCCCTGTGTTAAACGAGTTAGTGCTCTACCAAGCCACTAGAACCCAACCCTGAGTTACATACGATTAAATTGGCATGGTTGGTTGCCTTTTCAAAAAAAATGTTACTACATTTTCTATGCGGCTTCGTGGAGAAAAATCCACAAAGCCTGGAAAGTTTTCTAATTTTAGATTGCTGTTGACAATCTAGTTTTCTGTGCTAAAATGAAATGCAGCACACGTTATATTTCATTCCCCTTGTAATGTTATTATTTCCACTATGTTTTTCTTTGTCCTAAAAGAATATTTAACAGGTCCTAGTTTTCTTTTGGCCTGCACCTTTGTTTCTATTAATATGCTTCTCTTTCTACTAAAAGTAAATCTAGCAGATGTTAGATTTCTTTCACCTTTCAATGTTGCTATTGAGAATGCCTTGTGTCTATGATAGAAGAAAATCTAGCACAAAATACATTAATTTTTTCCCTACAATATTTATTTTGGAAATATACTTGTGTTTTTGCTAAAAGTAAATCTAACACGAGATAGATTTCTTTAACCCTGCCATGTTGTTATGTGCTTATGTTTTTTCTATAGGAAAACTTAGCATGGGATAGATTTTCTTCACCTTGCAATGGTGTTATCAACAATGTGTGCTTATTTCTGCTAGAAGGAAATATATCACTCATTATAATTTTTCATCTTACAATGTTGTTATTAGAAATGCACTTTCATTTATGATAGAATGAAATCTAGCATGTGTTAAATTTCTTTTTCTTGATAATGTTGTTTTAGAAAAAAACTTGAGTTTTTGCTAAAAGTAAATATAGCACATGCTAGATATTTTTTTCCTTACAATGTTTGTTATGTGCTTGTTTTTTTGCTACAAGGAAGTTTAGCACACGTCGGAATTCAACTTGCGAAATTTTTATCGACAATGTGTTTGGCTTTGAACTAGAAAGAAATTTAGCATGCGCTAGATTTGTTTCAGAATCCAATGTTGTGGTTGGAAATCTGGTTGTTTGTGCTAGAAGAAAATATGCTAGATTCTTTGACCTTGCAATGTTGTTATTGGAAATATGCGTGTGACTATGTTAGAAGGAAATTTAGCACATGTTAGATTTCTTTTCTTGCAATGTTTCCACTAGAAATGTGCTTTAGCTTATGCTAGAAGTAAATTTTTCACGTGTTAGATTTATTTAACCCTACAATGTTGTTATGTTCGTATGTGTGTGCTAGAATGAAATCTAGAACATCCTAGATTTGTTTCATCTTATAATGTGATTATGTTGTGCTGTAAGGAAATCTAGTACATGTTAGTTTTCCTTTGCCCTATAATGTTGTTGTTGTCAACATGCTTGCATTTTTGCTAGAAGTAAATCTAGCATGCACTAGAGTTCTTTCACCTTATAATGGGTTTGTGTGCTTGTCTTAATGCTAGAAGGAAATCTTACAAACATTATATTTATTTCACCTTATAATTTTGTTATTGGCAACATGCTTATGGTGGGGCTAGATGGAAATATAGCACACATTATGTTTCCCTCACCTATGAATGTAATTGTGTTTGTGATAGAAATAAATATATAGCATGCACTAGATTTCTTCTCCCCTTCGATGTTGTTATGTGATAGAAGGAAATATAGCACGTGTTATATTTATTTCAATTTGAAACGTGTTTGTGTTTCTGTTGGAAGAAAATTGATCACACGTTAGATTTATTATACTCGACAATGTTGTTGTTGGAAACATGTTTGTATTTGTGGTAGACATGTTAGATTTGTGGTCACATTAACTATGTTAGAAGAAAATTTAGCACATGTTAGATTTATTTTCTTGCAACGTTGTTATTGTCAATGTGCTTTAGCTTGTGCTCGAAGTAAATTTTGCATGTGTTAGATTTATTTAACCCTACAATGTTTTTATGTTTGGGTTTGAGCTAGAAGGAAATTTAGCAAGCGCTAGATTTGTTTCAGAATGCGATGTTGTGGTTGGCAATTTGTTTGTTTGTGCTAGAAGGAAATATGCTAAATTATTTGACCTTGCAATGTTGTTATTGGAAATATGCATGTGACTATGTTAGAAGGAAATTTAGGACATGTTAGATTTCTTTTCTTCCAATGTTGTTATTGGAAATGTGCTTTAGCTTGTGCTAGAAGTAAATTTTGCATGTGTTAGATTTATTTAACCCTACAATGTTGTTATTTTTGGGTTTGAGCTAGAAGGAAATTTAGCTAGATTCGTTTCATAATGCCACAATGTGGTTGCAAATTTGGTTGTTTGTGCTAGAAAGAAATATGCTAGATTCTTTGACCTTGCAATGTTGTTATTGGAAATATGCATGTGACTATGTTAGAAGGAAATTTAGCACATGTTAGATTTCTTTTCTTTCAATGTTGTTATTGGCTATGTGCTTTAGCTTGTGCTACAAGTAAATTTTCATGTGTTATATTTATTTAACCCTACAATGTTGTTATGTTTGGGTTTGAGCTAGAAGGAAATTTAGCACACACTAGATTTGTTTCAGAATGCCATGTTGTGGTTGGCATTCTGGTTGTTTGTGCTAGAAGGAAATATGTTAGATTCTTTGAATTTGAAATGTTGTTATTGTAAATATGCATGTGACTATGTTAGAAGGAAATTTAGCACATGTTAGATTTCTTTTCTTTCAATGTTGTTATTGTCAATGTGTTATAGATTGTGCTACAAGTAAATTTTGCATGTGTTGGATTTATTTAAACCTACAATGTTGTTATGTTTGGGTTTGAGCTAGAAGAAAATTTAACACGCGCTAGATTTTTTTCAGAATGCGATGTTTTGGTTGGCAATCTGGTTGTTTATGCTAGAAGGAAATATGCTAGAATCTTTAACCTTGCAATGTTTTTATTGGAAAAATGCATGTGACTATGTTAGAAGGAAATTTAGCACATGTTATATTTATTTTCTTGCAATGTTGTTATTGACAATGTGCTTTAGCTTGTGCTAGAAGTAAATTTTGCATGTGTTAGATTTATTTAACCCTACAATGTTGTTATGTTTTGGTTTGAGCTAGAAGGAAATTTAGCACGTGCTAGATTTGTTTCAGAATGCCATGTTGTGGTTGGCAATATGGTTTTTTGTGCTAGAAGGAAATATGCTAGATTATTTGAATTTGCAATGTTGTTATTGGAAATATGCATGTGACTATGTTAGAAGGAAATTTAGCACATGTTAGATTTCTTTTCTTTCAATGTTGTTATTGTCAACATGCTTTATCTTGTGCTACAAGTAAATTTTGCATGTGTTAGATTTATTTAACCCTACAATGTTGGTATATTTGGGTTTGAGCTAGAAGAAAATTTAGCACGAGCCAGATTTGTTTCAGAATGCGATGTTGTGGTTGGCAATCTGGTTGTTTATGCTAGAAGGAAATATGCTAGATTCTTTTACCTTGCAATGTTGTTATTGGAAATATGCATGTGACTATGTTAGAAGGAAACTTAGCACATGTTATATTTCTTTTCTTGCAATGTTGTTATTGACAATATGCTTTAGCTTGTGCTAGAAGTAAATTTTGCATGTGTTAGACTTATTTAACCCTACAATGTTGTTATGTTCTTATGTGTGTGCTAGAAGGAAATCTACAATGTCCTAGATTTGTTTCATCTTATAATGTGCTTGTGTTGTGATGTAAGGAAATCTAGCACATGTTAGATTTCCTTTGCCCTATAATGTTGTTGTCAACATGCTTGTTCCTTTGCTAGAAGTAAATCTAGCATGCACTAGAATTCTTTCACCTTATAATGGGCTTGCATGCTTGTCTTTATGCTAGAAGGAAATCTTACACACATTAGATTTATTTCACCTTATAATTTTGTTATTGGCAACACACTTATGGTGGGGCTAGAAGGAAATATATCAAAAATTATGTTTCCATCACCTTTGATTGTCATTGTGTTTGTGATAGAAATAAATCTATAGCATGCACTATATTTCTTTTGTCCTTCAATGTTGTTACGTGCTAGAAGGAAATATAACATTTGTTATATTTATTTCAATTTGAAATGTGTTTGTGTTTGTGTTGGAAGAAAATTGATCACATATTAGATTTATTATACTCTACAATGTTGTTGTTGGAAACATGTTTGTATTTGTGGTATACATAAGTCTATAACTTGCTAAATATCATTCACTCTATAATGTTGCTATGTGCTTGTGTTTGCGCTAAAATAAAATCTAGCACATGTTGTATTTATTTTACATTGCAATGTTGTTATTAGTAACATATTTTTGTTTAGGCTAAAAGGAAATCTGACATGTGCTAGATTTTTTTGTGTCCTGCAATGTTTTTGTTAGAAATATTTATATGTTTGTGTTAGAAGTAAATATAACACAAGCTAAATTTTTCTCAACCTACAATATTGTTATGTGATAATGTTTCCATTAGAAGGAAATCTAGTATGCATTATATTTCTTTCACCTTGCAATGTTATTATTTGCAATGTGATTTTGTTTTTGATATGAATAAATCTAACCCGTGTTAGATTTGTTTTGACCAAGAATGTTCTTGTTGACAATTTGTTTCCGAATTTGTACAAGAAAGAAATCTACTATGTGTTATATTTTCTTCACAATGGCATCTTATTTTTGACAATCTAGTTATTTATGCTAGTAGGAAATCTAATTCTTTGCATTTTTTTTATTTGAAAATGTGTTTATGTCTATGCTAGAAGGAAATTTTGCAGACACTAGATTTATTTTTTCTTACATTGTTGAAAATATGGTTGTGTTTTTGATAGATGTAAATCTAGCATATGCTACATTTCTTTCACCTTGAAATGTTTTTATGCACTTTTTTTTTATGATAGAATGAAATATAGTGCAAGTTAGATTTATTTCACCTTACAATGTTATTATTGGCAATGTGAATTTATTTTGTGCTTGAATAAAATCTTCTGGGTGCTACATTTTTTTTTTCCTTACAATGAAGTTATTAGTAATATCCCCACGCTTATGCTAGAACTAAATCCAACATGTCTTAGGTTTCTTTAACCGTACAATGTTCTTATTTTCTTATGTTTATGATGTAAGCATATGTTGCATGTGCCAGATTTCCTTTTACCCTGTTGCAATTTTTATGTTGGCAAGGTGCTTATGTTTGTGCTAGAAGTAAATCTAGCACACGCTAAATTTATCTCACCTTGAAATGTTGGCATGAGATTTTATTTATTCTAGAAGGAAACATGGCATGCTTAAAGTTCTTTCTCCTAGAAATGTTGTTATTGGCAATGTGCTCATGTCTTTATTAGAAAAAAATCTAGCATGCACTTCATTTAATTTTGTTTGCAATATTGTTGTTGGCAATGTGCTCGTGTTTTTTGTAGAAGTAATTCTACCATATCATAGATTTATTTTATTGTACAATGTTCTTAAGTATTTGTTTTTATGCTAAAATTAAATTTAATATGCGTTAGATTTATTTCACCTTGCAACATTTTTATTGAAAATGTTCTTGTGTTTGTGATAGAGGGTAATATAGAATGTTTTTTTTCACAATGCAATGTTTTAGGAAACATGCTTCTATTTGTCCCATATTTCATTCTTAGACCTCATATTCCATACAAAGGGCCTTCTATTCATTTGAGGGTTTAACATTTCTTATATTGTAACAACGATCTACATAGGCATGGACTAAAACCTCATTGTCTTAAAAAAGCAAGGACACATTTCACAAGCATGGAGATGTCCTAGGAAGGATTATTGTTGCAATTTATTTTTTGACAATTTTTTTTTGTTTGTGACAGAAGGAATTTCATCATGCACTAGATTTACTATACAATGAAATGTTGTTGGAAATCTCTTGTATGTGATAGAAATTTTTTTTCAATGTGTTTTCCTTTTTACAGTCTCTATATCAAACTAAGAATATACATGACTAAAAGATAAATTTTGTGTAAACATGATGTTGTTGTAGTATCTACTATTGTTTTCTTTTGGTAACGTGCATAATAATGCTTGTGCTAGAAGGAAAGATATCAAGTGCTAGATTTCTTATAGAAACAATTAAAATAACATAATAAATTATTTAGGGGTGGAACCCTTTTTTTAATCAACTCCATGATTAGCTATTATTGTGAGTTCTACGCTTGTTATTATTTTTGTTCATTTTGTTACAAATACAATGATGCAAGTAGTGGTAGTATTTATAAGTTCATATTTGTTTCGATAATTTGAAACTATAATAATATTTTCTTACTTTATTTTCAGAAACCATGGACCCTCAAGCTAGTGGGAATTCAAAGGAATTAACCTAGGAAAAAGGAAGTTCACCAAATACAACATCAAAATCTTTAAATGGTATGAAAATTTTAAAATTAGTTTGTACTTTGTTACGATGGTTGCCAGTAAATGATTATTGATTAATGAAGTTCATGTTATCCTTATTTTTTAAGAAAACTTGCATATGATTTTACCTTCTTTTCTTTTTTTCATATGTTTGAAATGATATGTCATAGAAGATGAATTCAGATTGTTTTTTAATTCATTTTTTTTCTTTTCACAATGCAATGTTGTTGTTGGAAACATGCTTCTATTTGTCCCATATTTCATTCTTAGACCACATATTCAATACAAAGTGCCTTCTAATCATTTAAGGGTTTAAAATTTCTTATATTGGAACAACGAGCTACGTAGGCATGGAATAAAAATTCATTGTATTAAAAAATTAAGGACAAATTTCGCAAGCATGGAGATGTCCTAGGAAAGATTATTGTTGCAATGTTTTTCTGAAAATTTGTTTGTGTTTGTGATAGAGGGAATTTCATCATGCACTATATTTTCTTTACAATGCAATGTTGTTGACAAAGGCTAGTATGTGATAGAAAAAATTCTTCAATGTGTTTGCCTTTTTATGGTCTCTATAGAAAAATAAGAATATACATGACCATAAAAGATAAATTCTGTGTAAAAATGATGTTGTTGTAGTATCTACTATTGTTATTATTTATTCACAGTGTATTGTTGTCTCTTGGTAACATGCTCAATGCTTGTACTAGAAGGATAGCTAGCAGGTGCTAGCTTTCTTATAGACACAATTAAAAGAACATAATAAATTATTTAGGGGTGGCACCCTTTATATAATCAACACCATGATTATATATTATTGTGAGTTCTACACTTGTTATTGTTCTTGTTCATTTTTTCACACATACAATGATGCAAGTAGTGGTAGTATTTATAAATTCATATTTTCTTTGATAATTTGAAACTATGATAATAGTTTCTTACTTTATTTTCAGAAACCATGGACCATGAAGCTAGTGGGAATTCAAAGGAATCATCAAACGGAAAAGGAAGTTCACCAAATACAACACCAAAATCTTTAAATTGTATGAAAATTTTAAAATTAGTCTGTACTTTGTTACAATGGTTGGTAATAAATGGTTTTTGATTAATGAATCTTGTGTAAACATTATGTTTTTGTAGTATCTACTATTATTGTTATTTATTCACAGTGTATTTTTGTCTCTTGGTAATGTGCTAAATGATTGTACTAGAAGGAAAGCTAGCATGTTCTAGCTTTCTTTTAGACACAATTAAAAGAACTATTGTTGTTATTTATTCACAGTGTATTGTTGTCTCTTGGTAACGTTCTTAATAATGCTTGTACTAGAAGGAAATCTAGCATGTGCTAGCTCTCTTATAGGCACAATCAAAAGAACATAATAAATTATTTAGGGGTGGTGCCCATTCTCTAATCAACACCATGATTAGCTATTATTGTGAGTTCTACACTTGTTATTGTTCTTGTTCATTTTGTTACACATACAATGATGCAAGTAGTGGTAGTATTTATAAATTCATATTTTCTTCGATAATTTGAAACTATGATAATAATTTCTTACTTTATTTTTAGAAACCATGGACCATGAAGCTATTGGGAATTCAAAGGAATCATCAAAGGAAAAACGAAGTTCACCAAATACAACACAAAAATCTTTAAATGGTATGACAATTTTAAAATTAGCCTGTACTTTGTTACAATGGTTGCTAATAAATGATTGTTTATTAATGAAGTTCATGTTATCCTTATTTTTTAAGAAACCTTGCATATGCTTTTAGCTTCTTTGCTTTTGTGCATATGTATGAAATGCGATGTTATATAATATGAATTTACATTGTTTCTTAATTCATTTAATTTTTTACCATTATAAATTCTTACAAATGTTTGCAGATGCTAAGAACTATGGTACAAAATGTGAGATTCTAAAAATATATTTTATATTCATTTTCAAATAATTTGACAAAATTATAGTATGCAATTTACAACTTAATGAATTTTTATTTATTATTGAATAATCTCCTACCAAATATTGCTATGAAAAATTGAAATACACCATGTTAGTTTGATTTTCCACATTAAAGATCCATTTTTACAGAAAAACACACACAAATAGCACTAGGAGTGGGTTTTAATGTGGAAACCCCATACTAACATGGGTATTTTTCTTTTCCTAACAATTTTAGCTTTGTGATTAAGGTTGTTTAATAATATTTTGTATTTCATGTCTTCCATAATTTTTTTTTTTTGCCCATAAGCTATGGAATCTCGTGTCCCTGAAATTCCAAGTAAAGGAGTGAAGAAAATGCGAAAAACAAGTGATATACAAAAAAATGTCTCCTTAAATTGGTATGGTTGTTTTATATTTTATGTATACTCTCTTATTATTTTGTTTTTCCTAACAATTTTAGCTAGGTGATTACTTTTGGTGTCGTATAGTAAAATTGCATAAAACATGTACTCCTTTATTATTGTGTATGTAAAGAAAATAGTGCATTATAAGGTTAGTTAATAATCTTTGGTATTTCATGCCTTCCATAATTTATTTATTTCTTTATTTTTTTTTCATAAGTTGTGGAATCTCGTGTACCTGAAAATTGAAGTAAAGGAGTGAAGAGAAAACGAAAAACAAGTGATATACAAACAATGTCACCTTCAATTGGTATGGTTGTTTTATATTTTATGTATACTCTCTTATAAATGGTTAGGTTAGGTTGTCTTGTAAATTTTAAAATAACATTACACGAAAATATTTGGAGTTTTAATTTCATTTTGATTTATGCAAATATTCTTTTTATTTTTGTATGCAGAATCGGTTGGCACCAAAGCAAGTGAAATGTTACATTCATCATCTAAGAAAATGAAAAAATCAACTCAAATGAAAGTATCAATAACACCTTCAACTTATACCTTTGAAATGATTAAAAAAATACAACACATCTAATAAATATGAGTTTGTGCAAGATTGGTATGTCCAAATAGAAACTCCCATGAATATGTATCCTGATATGTACTTATTTGGATCCATAGAAGAAAAAGAAACTGAGATATTAGGAATAACTATTAATTTCTATGCTTACAATGAAAATGACATTGAATTTCATGTGAAGGTGATTAAAGAAAATGAAGTAAAATTAATTTCTTGTCAAGTGGAGTGTACAAAATTTAGAGCAGATTTGATTGAAGCTTCAAGTAAAAATTCACCAAATACGATAAAGAATTCAATGTTTAAGTTGGAAAACTATGAGAGTTTTGCTACATCTAGTTTGAATAGTTGCATAGATCTTTTATAACGCATCACTACAGTTCTAAGATACTGCGATGTAAGATGTAAGAAAACATCATTTGTACTTCTTTATTTACAACAAAAACGAAAACTTCTTAACAAAATACAAGATGATAAACTTGATTGTCATCTACTTTCTTTGAGAGAAGTATATTTATCTAAATTAGAAGAGAAAATTATTGAAAGTGATTTCAAACCTAGTACAAAAATTCAAAAAGCTAGGAAAGTTGAATTTGAGACAGCAAAACTTGCATATCAATGTGATGAAATTCATGAAGCTTTCAAGCATTGCTATGTATTTTAAAACACCTTTAGTAGAAAGGTGGATGTTGTAAGATGTAGAGAAGCCCCCAAAGTGTTTAAATTGAGATCATGATATGATTTAAATGTTCATGTATTAGTGAAATAATTCCTAGAGAAATTTCAAACCTGATTGCCCGATGATCTTCTCATACCATTTCACATCAATGAGTCTGATCCATTGGTGAAATATATCAAAATTATAAATGAGACAGATTTATATGCTAATAATATCAATTTTTGGATAATTGATGGCCAACACACGATTCAAGCAATGAAAGAAATTTTATCAAATCCTAAATATAATGTATCTATGGAGGCGAAACAAAAATATAAAAAACGCAATGCTCAATTCTTGCATCCATCAATTGAACCCATTGAGGTGATTCACATTTTTTGTCAACTAAATTTTTCCAATAAGGTATTCTACAAAACTCCATTTATTGATTGTGTCCGATCAGCAAGAAATTTGCTAATTGCCAATGACAAATTAAAGAAAAGGAGAATTGTATGTTCCAAGACAAATGAAGACAAGGTACATTATTTCATTGTTTTTTCATTTAACATTTAAAGTCAATAATATGTGTCATATTTTCTCATATTTGTAGTGAATTCTCATTAGTTTAATCCTTTTTTAATTTCATCTCTACATTGATTTTTTATTAATTTATATGTATGATTTTATCAGGTCGATGATGAAATGTTGTGTTCCTTCTTCGACTATCCAATTACAATTTTTTTTGATAAAAAAATTCTCTTATATATTAATCAAGATATTTGGGAAAAAGTGGAACATTGTCTTTAATTGTTACCAACTAGGCACATTAAAGTGTTCTCCAAGCCGACCTGATTTTGAGAACTACAAGAAGAACAGTCTACATTGTTTGACATTGGATACTTTTCGTCCCCTTCAGGGATTAACCATAGAATAAATTTGTTTAGTAACAGAAAATTTATTGAATGGAACCATTTGGTTTTCTATTCCACCTAATCATCCAACAGATGCCATAAAATTAAAATATTATTGTTCTAAATTGAAAACCAACAAAAAAATATTGGATGCAATGGTTACATATTGCCAAATTCATAATGAGAAATTGAATGATAAGGCTCTTACCACATTTAATATTCTTGAGCATTATGAAATTATCGAGCTGATATTTTCCAATTTCTGCAAAACTATGGATGGGTCTACTTATGTAAAAGGAACACGAAATACAAATATATACTCCCTTTCTAAACAAGCATGTGGAGTCCTTGACAGAATGATAAAATAATCAACAAACATTCAACAGACTGACAACAATTTTGAATTTGGTTGTCATTTTGAAGGGCATGGTCTTTTGTCAACACTTTTGCACCCTTTTCCATCTCAGTTGCAACCAATTTTACATATTGACCATGTTTTTCTAGACACAGTGTCTTTGAAAAAAGAACCATTTCACAAGAGCTATTATATTGAATTTTTTCGATTTCTTATAAAAAAAAAACGAGTTGAATGACTTTACTACAGTTTTCTTATTAGAAATTTGGTTTTGCAATGATGTAAATCAAAATTTGGAGATTTATATACATAAATCCAAGTTCAAATATAAAATGACTACTGGAATTTATGAATATAAGTCCCAAAATAATTATAGTTATGATATAGTTTTGACTATACATTTCTATACTTTAGAATTAAAAATGTTCGAGGCTTCAAAATACTCTCACACATTTGAAGACACACTTGATGAAAATGAGAGAGATTATGATTTCTGGATGGATTTATTGGAAAGACATCAACAATGTAGTGATGCAAAAGTGGTTATTTCTCTTTATGCAGGGTCAAATTTAATCAAGGCTTGTTGTACATATAGAAGAAGAATTGCATTTGTTGTGCAAATAGAATCACAAAGGACAATAATGTTGAATAGTTACAAATCTTTTCAACTATCAAACCAAGGATCCATTAGCTTCTTGGAAAATTCAGGTACTATAGTTTCTTTGTTGTTTCTCTTATAATACTTTGGATACTATTTTGGTCAAATTTCTTAATTGTCAAAATTTTTACTACAATGACTAATGATGGGGATTCTAAAACAGGGAATGATGAAAGTGGGAAGCAAACAAATAATCAATATAGTGCACATGATGTTGAAACAAATTTAGATATGGAAATAGGAGGAGAAGATGTTATTATACCAGGTACATAATTTGTTTGGTTATTGCTCGTGTTACTTTTTAATTTATTTAATTTTCATATTTATAACATTTTTGGATGTCTATTATAGGGAATTATGAGAAGAAAGGAATTAATCAAGACATTGACCATGAAATAATGGAGATATAATTAGTCTCTCTCTCTCTCTCTCTCTCTCTCTATATATATATATATATATATATATATATATATATATATTCTAAATTATTTAAAAAGAAAGTATATAATGACAAGGGAATGTCCCAAAAAACTACAGCCAAGGCCAAAATATTATATGGATGATTAAATATGATTCATTTTTTATATAGTTGATTGATTCTTTTATTCATTGTCACAATTTATAACATATTCGTTGTATATTATAGAGACAAATAATGAGAATGAAGACAATAATCCGAAGATTGAGAAAAAAAGTTGTAATCAAGAGCAAAATATAATATCAGGTACATGTAATTTTCCCATTTGTTTTTCTTGTTATTTAATGATTTTTATTCATTTTCACAATTCAAAATATTTTATATGTTTAATGTAGAGACAAATAAAGAGAACAAAAATGATGATGAGGTGCAAAGTTATAATTATGAAGATAATGCCATATCAAGTACTTATTACTTGTCTTATTATTATTATTATTATTATTATTCAAATTCTAATGCTTTTATACCATAAAATTGTATATGTTTATTATAGGAAAAAATAAAAATAGCAAAACTAACAATCAAACTAATGTTAAAAGTGTGTGGGTGTGTATTTCGTAGGTTACATCGATAAGGCTTTTCATTAATTACGAATTTTGTATTGAATTATGTTTAAATTGATCATGTTTAATTGAAGATTTAATATTTTTAATTCTAGGTTCCGTGAATATGATAAAAGAGAATATTGTTTCATCTATAAGTAGTCAAAAGAACAGTCATGGTAAGTGTACTGTTTCGATATTTTTTTAGTAATTTTTGTAACAAGAATAAAATGGTTTGACTAGACTATTTTTTATTTCATTGCAGCCCAAATAACTGAAAAGAAATTAGTTATTCTTGAATTAAGGGACATTTTTTACCATAGCATCGATGATGAGGCAAAAAACAAAGGACATATTGAGAAAATGGGAACTGATGTAGATTACAAAATAGAGAAAAAGTTATTTTGGATTCATCCACATGCAAATACATTTTTTGAAATGTGTTTCAAAAATGAATATTTTGAAACTACAATTTGGACAACAGCTTCAAAATACAACACAACAAGAGCTCTAAAAAAATTCTTTTCAGAAAAAATACAAGATAAACTTGTGTTTATGTGGAATGCTTTAGAGTGTAAACCAAAAAAGGGACATAAGGCCATAGACAATCCAAAAAAAGGTATACACACTAAATTATTGAAAAAAGTGTGGGAAATACATACCCAATATGAAGCAACCAATACTATTATAGTGGATTTTTCACTTGAGGGAATGCAAGTAAATCCAAAATAAAATGTGATTCTTGCCCCTCAATTCATTGGAACAAATAAAGAGGATGATTGGTTGATCGAAAAGGCATGGATAATGTTCATCAAATGCAGCAAGGCAACAAATGTGCAGGCTATTTTGAAGGATGTTCAATAACATCTAAGAGTACCTTAAGGTGATTGGTGTCTATTTCATGTCATAATATGTATGACATCATGAATTATTACTATATTTTTTATCCCTTTTAAATTTAAGTTGGCTTCTATTTCACAATAGTAATAAAAGAATTGTTGATTTGGTTTGTCAAAAGTAGAATACAATAATTTTATGTTCTTTATTTTTGTGAGATATGATTGTATTGATAACAATTATTGATTTGAATGGTTGTTTAATGTTTTCGTATCAAAATTTCTCATGCTATAGAAATTTTTACAATGGATTAGATTGTATATAAAAATTAATAGATAATTGTTCTATTTGAATTGAAACATTACAATTATTTTTTTCAATTGTCGTTTAAGTTATCATTATACAGGATTTGAAATTAGTAATGCAAATGATGGTTCACTGCATTGTTATAAAAATATTTATTTCATATAAGTTGAAAAAATATATAAGGATGTATATAGCCCCAACAATAGACATAGAATCTTTACTAAAAGAAGCACCAAAAGAAACTAAAGTAGAGACTCTAGAGCGTATAATTAAGTAGGTTTGAAATTTAAAAATTGTATTATATTACATGTGGAAACTAATATATAATTAGTTTCTTTAATTGCAACCATTGTAATTATATCTTTCAATTCAACTTAAACAAATCATTATAAGACTTAAAATCAATGATTTAAATGGTGGGTCAATGTGATCCTATAAGACTTGCTTATTCCAAACAAATTAACTAAAGGTATTAGGTTGTACGTATAAAGTAAAAATATCATTAGTTTGTTCAATTTACTAGGGATAGTAATTATAATTTGTGATTACCGTTAATTCATAATAAATATTAACATCATTTTTGAAATGTTATGTTTTTATATCATTAAGCAATAAAGTGTTGAAGTGGAGATATGTTAATATCATACGTGTGGTTGTAGTGCAGTTTTAGACACAAATGAGCATCACTATAAGTCAAAATATGTTGTTGATATTTGAAATGGAAGGATTTTTCATCCAATCGTACACCAAAGATGAACAAAATTTTTATATTCAAAGAGAACCATATTGGCAGTTCGGTGATAGGTCCTATTTTTTAAGGCCTTTTCATTCAGAACTGTTAAAATATTTCTTAAAAAATTATGATGTTGCAATATGGACATTAAATGTCACTGAAAATTACGTCCGATGGGTACTTGGAATTTCAAATATTGATATAGAGGACTTTAAATTCACATGGAACAGGTCTCGTCGTCATTTGCAAACAAAATTAGAAGTAGGGAGGACAATAAAATTTTATGAGAAAAGGTTGACTGATGTGTGGTCCCAATATGGATATAATTATGGAGAATCGAATGTATTTCTAATAGATACAACAAAGCATACTTCTCAATTCATCAGATATCGATCAAACCACATCTTGATAAAAGCCTATACAAGAAAAGAGAAAGATACTTGTCTTATGCATATTTTATTCCCCTTTCTTAAGACACTTCATCGTATGAAAGAGAAACGTGAGTACATTTGAATGTTCAATAGAACATGTACTTCATTGTAGTGGATGAAGATATTTTTCTTTATAAATTTTCTCACAAGTACATTCCAATTTTTGAATGCAATTTGAACATAGTTTTTCTGAATCGATTTGTATGATTTTATATCTTTTGGAATCTTATATGGGAATTTTCAATTTTAATTTTTTTTAGGAAAAAAAAAATAACCTTCAATTAATAAAAAAAAAAATTACAATGGAAATTGTCAATTATATTATTATATATTTCTATTATTATTTATAATTACTTTTGAAATGACTTTGCTGTATCAATTTTTTTTGCTAATATGTGTGTGTATGTGTGTTCTTAAATGAATTATCCATTGAAATAATCTTACACAAACCATGAAGGCATCATTTTATTTTTATTGACTTGTATTTACTTATATGCATAATACTCATATCTAAATGTGAAATAAGTTTTGAAATAGAACTCATTGCAAGAAAAAGTGCAATTCTTATTAAATAAATTATAATAATTTACTTGATAAATGCTACAAGCACTATTGGCTATTCAGGCTAATGGGAAATGTATAATAAGAAAATGATTTGAACTGTTTGAAGCATAAGATATCTGATTTCTCAATCCATATTTTACATAAGTTTATATAATTCAATCAATTAATGGTTATAATTAAAATCATATACCATATAGAAAATCAACAACACTCATCGTTATTGACCTTTTACCTATAAAATGCATTAATATGAGTGAATAAATGTGATATTTATTGTTTGAGATAAAAATCTATTATAAATAATTTTGCATTTCTAAATAAAAGCATATAATCAATGATAATGATTTCTAGGTTGACTATCAAGGTTTCATTGGACTCTATCATAGATAATTATGTCTTTGAACTTCATTTTTATTTATTTTTTTTTTTTTCTTCTTCGTATTTTAAATAAACTGAAATCATATCATATGAGCCATAATTTTTTCATTATTAATTTTTTTAAATCAACTACTTGCGTATGTAATCATGTATCCCATATAAGTTAATAATGAATCCATTTATTGACCTTTATTTGTCTACCGTAATGAGTATTAATTTCATATTGTATTTTTTTTAAAATAAAAATCCATGTAAAACAAAAAGCTCTTCTTAATAAAACACGGAAAAATTAATTAAAAACGTGTTAAGTGGGCCATCTCGATTAATTAAATAGATAGATGATAAATGTTTGTATTTAAAATTTTTTCACCATAAGAAATTTATTTTACCATCCATTTTAACATATTTTCATTTTCAAATCTTAAATATTTTACTTGTAATTTAAAAAATCTCATATAATCCATCATGACTTGAAGCTATTTATTGTATTCTCTTTGGTTATATGCATTAATGGAAGTTTATAAATATGATATATTTTTGAAATGTAGCTCCTAATTTAAACAAATATATATTTTTTATAAAAAAAATTAAAAGTAATGGATACTAAGTTATAAGTGGTCTATATAAAGCCATTTACCAAGTTTTAGTTGCTTATCATGAATTTTAATATAAGTGTATAAATGCGACATTGTTTGTTTGAAATAAAACTCCATCTAAAATGAAATATTTTTCCTAACAAAACATGAAATAATTAATTGATAATGAATAGTGAGTAGATTCCTCAAGTTCTCTTAAGATATTCGTCATAAATAAATGTATTTAAACTTTTTAGAACATACACCATTTGATTTTCTCATCCCTATTAGAATTTTGTAAATTTCCATTCATAAATAAATCATTTATAATTGAAATAATAAAAGCCAACTAGACATAAAGCATGACATATTAAATTCTATTTAGTTATATGCCTTGCTACAAGGTTATAAATGTATTATATTTTTGAAATAAAGCTCTTAATGTAATTAAAGATACATTTATTAAAAATAATAATAATTTAAAATCAATCGATGATGAGTTCTAATTGGTTTATTACATTTTCAATCGATAATTTTTTCTATCTATACATTTTTAAATCAATTACTTTTATATACAATCATGCCATATAAGTCAATAAGTCAAGAAAAAATAGATTGATTCTTATTTACCTATTATGTGGTTTAATATGAATGTATACATGTGACATTGTTATTTCTAAAAGAAAACTCTATGTAAAAAAATGTTTTTTATTAAAGCATCGATTGATTAATTCATAATGTCATGCATTAAGTAGACTATTCAGGCTCATTCAAGAGTTGCATAACAAAAAGACATCTTTATTACCTCTCATGTGGTTTAATATGGATGTATAAATGTGACATTGTTATTTCTAAAAGAAAACTCTTTGTAAAAAAAATATTTTCTATTAAAACATCATTGGATTAATTAATTCATAATGTTGAGCATTAAGTAGTCTATTCAGGTTCATTCAAGAACTGTATCACAAATGAACATACACTTTAAAAAAAATTCCACCATATGACATGATTTTCCCATTAAGATTAACATTTTTTAGAAATAAATTATTCAATAAACTATTTGTAATTAAAATAGTCTCATAGAAGCCAACAAGGCGTGAAGCAATTTATTGTATTCCATTTAGTTATATGTATTGATATAAGTTTATAAATGTAGTATTATATTTTCGAAGTAAATCTCTTCATGTAAGTAAAGATACATCTTTTACAGAACTAATTACAATTTATTGATAATGGGTTTTAAGTGTTTTATTTAGATTGTGACACATAAAATCATGTGCAATAGATAAATGACTTTTAGTACATATTTAATACTCAAAATTAATATTTCAATGATAAATTATTAGTAGTTACATTAAGTATTTAATAATCAAAGAGCATGAAGACTATATAAATTTCAACTAAATTCCATATTAAGTTGTGTTTAACACTTAATTATTCCCCATTAAAAATTCTTATAATTTTCTCCTCTTGGTGAAAGTACAATAGGTTGTGGGAAAGGGGGTTAGAGTCATATAACACAAAAATCAAACATCGACGACTCTATTATGTCATCCATAACTATAATATATTTCTTGGATGTTAGGCATACTAATATGATTTACCATAAATAAATTGTTTCTAAGATTTCTATTTTACACTCTTACTGCAAATTTATACTATTGTACCTAACAACCCCATTTTTTACCTATTCATGGTCTCTAATTCGTTTGACATTCCTAAATTATTTTTATCTTAAATTAAGTTAATATGATTATTTACCAAAGAATGAATGTTGTTGAAGGTCTTGTAATAGAAAACTTCCAAATTTAATGAAATATGTGTTAGTGGGGTTATATCCCTCGATACAACCTCTACAAAATACACATGATTAGTTTTTTTTAGAAGTTTTACTAACACCTAACATCCAACGAATGACTTATCACATACTGTTTAATTGATTATTAACTGATATTATCATAATCATTAAGTTAATTAACCAGTCAAATGAAATAGATATTTGTGTAAAGGAAGAATCATTAGTGTAACTTGTTAACAAAATTAATTATGTTACAAATTTTCATCATTGGCATAGTTGAATTAATCATTGTTTATTAAAAAGATGGAGAATTATACAATTTCCAACGTTATGAAAGGTTGCAATATCATTAAGATAACCAAATAGGAGAACATAAAAATAAACAATGATATTACTATGGAAACCTTGAAGGGTAAAACCAGTAAACATTATTCTACATTAAAAAAAATTGTGAGGTAGTTGATCCCTCACTCAATGGAAACAAGAAAATCCATCCGTTTTCTAGTGTTGAGATTTTACAAAATAGACATAAACTTTGTTTCATGTATTTTATCTAGAGGCCCATAAATTACATATGTCATCACATTTGTAAAACACATTACCCAATAGTTATTCAAGTACAATAACCTTATTTCTCATCTTCCATTACCATTATAAAATCATCAAATGTTAGAAACACATCTTAGTAAACCTAGTTTCCCATTGTAAAAATGCATCTCGAAATTCATCACTCTGCATGTAACATTAGTTATATCTAATGATATCCCTGCATACAATATTATTATTTATAAACCATATTTCAATTGTTACAAAATAGATTAGATTAAAAACTGTCACTAAATTCCTTGTATGCCATGACCTCATCCATAAAACCAATATCATCATAAAAGTCTCTAATGTCAGGATTACCTGAAATATCAAATTATCAAAACAGAAAATATTATGGCCTTTTCTCTAGAAAAAATGAAAGAGAACCGATAAATTTCTACCTCAATTATTCAATATCTACTGTTTATCACCTTGATGTTAGAATCACTAATAACATCTACATATTGTATGTCTTTGCATGAAATAAATTTCTCGCGAATGCATGAATGAAAGTAAAATTCATAACACCAAGTAGCCTTTTTATTTATAAATGCATTTTAAAATGAAAAAAAATAACTATTATTTCATTTCTCACAATCAATACCATAATTACTAGTGCAAACCATATTATTATTTTATCTAACAAATTCAATCCCATTGGCATAAATTCACGAATTCAAGGTACTTATTCCTAATTATTCTTTTTTTTGGAAAATCATGGGTATCAAAACTATGCTTATAAACATGAACTAAGACTATTCTTGTTATTATCAATGCAATAACATAAAAACAATATAACACATAGATATTCTCATGGTCAATATATCAAGGAATTGTACAATGCATGTAATTACAAAAGTAGTTCTATTTGATCCACATGCATCCATCCAAAATATATGAATACAAAGGTTATAGATTTCCCACTAAAACTGAATACATTCTTCTACACACCATTAGATAATCACACAAGCAGATACAGTTGATCTAGTTACATGCATATTGAATATATCATTACAAAGATAAACTACTTTCCACTAATTTTGAATACATTCTTCTATACGTAATTTCATATAAACATTAACCTTAAGAAGAAAAAAAAAACTCTCTTGTAAATAAGGTCATTGCTAGACATCGAACCATTGATTTTGTGCTAAGTTAACATTACTGCTAGACAAACGTTTTAACTATAATTATTTAGTATTAAAAAAACTCTAAATCAATTAATATATCTCTAAAATCCATAAGCAATACATAACGAAAAAGGATAAAACACAACACAAACATGAAAAAAAATATAGAGGAGGCCAACTCTCTAGGAGGATCGACCCAAACCATGAATAGATCGAAGTTGATGAGGTCTAAAACATCAAGCAAAAAGTTTCAAACAATAACAAACTTTCTAAAGCCCATCACCACTAAATCTCAAAATTATAAAATAAAAGAAAAAGCATTATTTTCCAAAGGGAGTTTCCGCAAGAAAAAGACTTTAGCATACACCAGATAAGTTTCATTAAACCTATTATGGCCCATGTAATATTATATGCAAGCGATATTCAATTCGGTAGACAAAATCCTTGAAATACAAAAGGACCACGGACCCATGGCTCACAGCCTCTTCTAGATTCAAAATGCACGGTTATGTATATACCAATATAAAAAACATAGAGCCTAAGTCACAAATATCTCAATGAAAAATCATAAGCTCACTATGGTTAAGCTAGAGATGGAGGGTGCGATCCTATTGTTCCATGGTTGATCTAAGTGAACATGGTCTTAATTGCTCAGGATGAGGAGTTACTTGTAGTCAATGGGACCATGTGATAAAAATGAATGCACAGAGGGAGGTAGTCTCTTCAAGTCTTCCCCTAAGTGAATGCACCTACCCCTACATTATAACATAATATTGGGTAACAGTCCGCATTTTCAATTACTCAACATTAACCATTTAGTCTATTAATTCTTAGCTTATCTTTATCTATACTTGCCTTATATTTTTCATTTCGAGGTTTATATTCTCTCACAAAGAATTAATGCATTCATACATTTACGTTTAATCTAATAATATTTTCCATGTTATCTATCATAACTTCCAAACAATTATTAAGGCCTCATAGTTAATATAATAAGTTCGAAACGATTATTAAGGCTTCAAAGTTAATGTGCATGTTTGGGCTCTAGAAATATTACACTTGGATTTTGCAGGTTTAGGAGAAATATAACTGGTGGATTGAGATTGTTGAATGGCATAGTTTTTATGAGATTTTATTGGATTCGTAGGTGGATAATAGCCACCATACCGACCATCATTCTTGTGGAATCATATGTAGAGAAACAAGGTCTACATCATATGTAGAGAAACCCGGTCTCTGTCATATGTAAAGAAAATAGGTCTACGTTTTCATGGACTAGATATTACTTACAATTGCTTATGTGTTTGCTTAAAAATATAGCTATTCTTTTCCCTAATTTTATTTCAAAGTTTTAATCGTGTCGTGTTACTAGTAAGTTTTACTATGTTTCAAGCGTAAGTGTCCAATGTATGTTTGAATAGTAGCATTCACATTTATAAATCCCATGGACATTTTATCATGTTAAGGGATGAATAATAGATATCTTATATATATAAATTATATCGGAATTTATAAATGTTTCACATTATATCTATGTTGCATGAGTTTCTAGAACGTAGGAAAATTTGGAACTTGGGTATGGGCATCCAAAATAGCTATAGATTTCCCCAAAATTTACAGGAAATGACTAATTGGGAGCGGTAATATTATATAATAAAAAAAATAAAAAATAAAAAAATTAAAGACTTTTTTTTTAATTACATAATCTATATAATAATAAAAATTAATGTTGAATCAAAATATTCAAATATTAAAATCAATTTAAAAAATTAATTCATTGTATGAATATCAAATTCAACATTGAAAATTTGAAAATGTAAATGATTCATGAGTCTCTTTTAATTTATGAAACATAGTAAAAATAAAATAAATCATATTAATATTCATATTGCTAGCATGCCCAATGTAGTACATAGTAAAAAAAGTGCAAATGCTCAAAGTAGAAAAGTAATACATGGTCCAAAAATTATTAAAGGCCAAAACATAAATTTAAAGAAAAAAGTTGAAGATTATCATAAAGTGAAAAGTGAAATATTCAGCATCAAGATTATCCATATACCTTGAGCCTCACTAGGCACTCCAATTTCATCATCACCATAATCAATATCAAGATAAACTGCAATGCTACCCAAATGTATGCCAACTAAACCTACATTTGGTGAAGGATTATCCTCATCATCATCAATCTGAGAAGCATCCTCAGCATCAACATCCCATATTGTTGTTGGGCCCTCTAAATAATTAGTTAGATTCCTTGAGTGAAGTTGGAGACTACTATGAATATAAACCAATTTCTCTACTCTCTTAGAGGTAAGCATATTCCTCTTAATAGAGTGAATGAAACTATAAGTAGACCAATTCCTTTGAGCTGCTGATGAGCTGAAAACCTGAGATAGCAAGCATAAAGAAAGTTTTCAAATCTCTTGTGATTCCCCCCCATTCTCCACCATCCAATAGGATTCCTTTGTGCATAAATTTTGATGTTTACCCTTAAATATTGAGAGAATCTGAAATGGTTTAAGGTATCAAAATCAATAAATTGTTCCTGCAGTACATTTGCTTTATTAGGTGTGTATATTTTTCCTACAGCATAAATAAAGCCTTGTTTCACTTCTTCATCATCAATGGGTAGAACTCTATTGGGTATCTTCATATACCACTTTGGATTAAGGGAATAACCAACCATGTGAAGAGAGGTATTGTGTTCGATCCATCTATGCCCTATTATCTTATGAATTTGATTGAAGAACTTGAAAGAGGGGTTTCTATCCCGAATTATGTGCCTTATCTTTCCTACCATTCTATCAATACATTCATAAAATTTTCCAAGTGTGGGAGACTCTGAATCTGCATACCTTATCAACTCCACAATTAGAGTTGTGAAGGAAACAACATATTTACAATCAGACCACCAATCCAATTGATAAGTTGCTCTCTTATCTTTTTTCTAGCACTGATTTAGATTCATATCATGCATTCCATTCTTGGGAAACAAGGGTGCCTTGTAAGGATACATGCACCTAAAGCATACGTTGACGAAGAATGAATTATGTACCATATCTTGTTTCTGCAAGTTTCAAAAACATCTTCCTTGAATACATCTTATAGATTTCTAATAAGGCATGGTGGTTAAAAATGTACATTTGTGCATATTTTTCATCTAAAATGAGTTTCTTAATCCAAGATATTTTTCCAATATATTTGAGGACATTATTTAAGGCATGTACACAACGAGGATTCCAAAATTTATGCTTATATAAACTTTGAATCATCAAACTCGCTGCTTTGCAAACAAGGGTTTCATATGTGATTACATGTACTACATTTGAAGGACCAAGCTCACCAATTACTTATTTCAATAGTTAAAACATGAAGCTATCATCCTTTAATTTCCCACTACACTCAATTCATCTTTAAAAGTAGGGCCTAGATGGAGATGTAACAATAATATTAAACAATGGCCTTTGTTGAATGTATTTCCAACCATCCATAACTATTGAACGTCCTAAATAAATCCAAGATTGTTTAAGACGACCCATAAGCCCTTGCATTCTTGTCACCCACTTATCTGACAATGATGTCCTCATTTTGTTGTAATTTGGGGGTGCATATCCTGGGCAAGAAACTATAATTTCCCGTACCATTTCTTTGTAATCTGGAGAAAATGTAGTATTAAATTAAATTCCATTTTCCATAAAAAAATCAGCAATAGCATCATCATCATCATCCCTATGTACAAATTGTATATTTTAGAAATTTCTTCCTGAGAAAAACTAGCAGGCCTCTTACTCCCCTCGGAATTAGACCCCCCCACATACTCAAATTGGTTTGTGCATTTTTATTAACTGGATCTTCTATATCATGTGAAGGAGATCTAGGTACTTTAAAATTACAATAATTGTCCAAGTTCATTACATTAGGTCGTAGGGAAGCCATATGAATTTTTGTCAACTCCATCATTTTTTGAATAGTACATGTACAACCTTTTACCCCATCACCACACATGGATAGAAGATGATGTCAAACCCTGGTAGCTTCCTTTAAAAACATGGCTACACAATGTACACATCCATTCTTCACAACAACCACTATTCTTTTTCTTGTTTTTAGTAATTTTCTTGAAAAATTTTAACAAGGGATTCTTGGGGTTTGCACTTTGTTGGAATTTTCTGTTTAGAATTGGAGGAATAAAAGAACTGTCATATAAAATAATAGAAAAATAAAAGAAAACAAAAGAAAATGTACAATGCAAAATAAACTAATAGCATGCACTTGTATACAAAACTGCAAATGCAAATGAAAATGTACTTAAAAACACACTTTTCGACAATCTATATAATAAAATTTTTGTAACACATTATAATAGAAAACGACATAATGTTAAAGAAAATATAATTCTAGTTCTCTAAAACAAAACTAAAATTATTATTTCTAGTCATTTTTATCATCCATAAAACATTAGAACTTTGAATTTTATACATCAATAATTTTGTTCAGATAGTTAAAGGAAAAGGTATCTATGTTACCATCACTAATATTCTTATCTAACTTGACCAAGAATTCAAATACATTTAAAATTATTAAGTACTTTATAGTAGCAAGTTAGAAATCTTATAAGGCATGAATTTTGGCCTTAATTTAAGATATTTTAAAAAATACAATTCTAGATATCCATGTTACCATCACTAATATTATTATATAAGTTGACAAAGAATTGAAATACATTTAAAACCATTAAGTATTTTACCCTCTTACATAACTTGACAAGAATTCAAATACATTTAAAATTATCAAATATTTTACCCTAAAAACGTAGAAATATCATAAATCTCTTAAGGCATGAATTTTGTCCTTAGTTCAAGATTTTTCAAGACAATATAATTCTAGATGTTCCCTAAAAAAAAACTAAAGTTACAATTTTTAATCATTTTTATTGTCCATAAAATATAAGAACTTTGAATTTTATACATTAATAATTTTGTATAGGTGCTAGTTAAAGGAAAATATTCCATGTTACCATCATTAATATTCTTATCTAGACGAAGAATCCCAACAAATTAAAAATTATTAAGTATTTTATCCTAAAAACGTAGAAATTTCATAAGACATGAATTTGGAATTAGTTTAAGATATTTTAAGAAATATATAATTCTAGATGTTGTCCAAAACAAAACTAAAATTAAAAATTTTAATAACTTTTAATGTCCATAAAACATTAGGACTTTGAATTTTGTACATTCAGATGCTAGTTGAAGGAAAATATCTATCAAATACATTTAAAATTACTAATTACTTTACCATAAAAATGTAGAAATCTCATAAGGCATAAATTAAATTATTAAGTACTTTATCGTAAAAAAGTAGAAATTTCATATAGCATGAATTTTGGCCTTCCTTTCGAATATTTTAAGAAAATATAATTCTAGATGTTCTCTAAAACAAAAATAAATTATAATTATTGAACTGGTGATTATTATTAATTTAATCATGTTTATGTTAAAATTTTTAATAATTAAAAATATAATAAAATAAATCCATCAATTTGTCCATATTTAAAAAAACACTAAAATTCTCCAAAAAAATTGTTTCATATCAAGAAAAAGTATAAATTAAGGGAGATTTCTCTCCTTATAATGTGATTAAATTAAAAAAAATAAACTTAATTAAAATATTCCATTAATATTATCTCATTTCGAAATGAAAATTGCATTACAACTTCAAAGCAAGACATATAAAAAAATCACTAATTTTTCTACATGCACACATCACTAAATGAGCATAAGAGGTCAAAGATTTCTTGAAAAATGAATGAATGCATGGAATACATGCAATGCATTGCAGTGCATGAACTAGAACTGTTTTATTGTATTGAAGGAAATGGATTACAATCTGAATGATAATTTTTTTATTTTATTCAAATATTTTAATGGAGTATCAATAATTGGTTTTAATGTTAAATGGAATTAATAGTTACTAACATGTGTTTCTTCCTAAGAGCCACAACTTCACATCTTCACACCTATAGGAGTATAAATTATTCATACAATCAAGTTCCTTAATATCTCAACTCCATATTACACTTGCTCATACTAAAAAGTAAAAGTAACATGTTCATATATATAATTCATCTATAAATTATTTCAGTAATAATAGTAATAATAATAACAAAGTTAAAATATAATTTATTTTTTCAATTTCTTTTAATCTTGGAAATGTTTGATGTATGAGGAAGTAAGCATTAGGAAGTAAGCGATTTTTTTGTCCATCAACATTAAATTTATGTCTACCCTACTTATTAAAGAAACTAACATATAGATTTAAATACATATATATTTGAAAAAATATCTAACAATATTCTTAGTCATGAATTTTCATTCTCAGTTTATCATGGATATTTTTAATGTGTAAATAGGTTTTGTTTATACATATAATATTTTTTTTAAATAAAATTGAAAAATAAAAAGTCAATAACTACCTTTGAAATAAATTTCAATTTTTTTTATTTTTTAAATAAGTTGAAAAGGAAAAATTCTTAATACGTAGACTAAAACTTTACCTTAACACAATCCATTGTATTCATAAATACAAATCAATATAAATAGCACTCAATTAAGTTGAAAATTAAAATATTTTATTTAGATAAACATTGAAGAATAATTTTTTTTAAATAGTTTTAGTTAAAATTCACCATAACACGACCCTAATGTATTCACAAATACAAATCACATTGGACGCACATGACAGAAATTGTAAAAATGGTAAGATGAGAAAGTGGTAGATGCTTTAGTGTAAGAGATTGAAACAATGGATGTATAGTGTCGTGGGAGCATCTATATCAAGAAAAATAAATCAATCTTTTACTCAACACTAAAATGACAACCTGAAATTATCCAGAAATCAATATATTATTATAAATCAATACCTACACTGAAACCAATGCATCCAGTGAAAGAAATCAAATAGGATGATAAATTAATCTCTACACTGAAATCAATGCATCTAGTGTAATATATTAAATAGGATTGGAAATCGGCCTCTACATGAAAATAACTGCATCTAGTGAAAGCAATCAAATACGATAAGAAATCAATATCTACACTCAAACCAATGCATCTAGTGTGAGAAATAAAATAGGAGTTGAAATCAACATCTACATTGAAATGAATGAACCTTCTGTAAGGTATTAAATTGAAGTATAAATGAACATCTACACTAAAAGAAATGCATCTAGTGTAAGAGATAAAATAGGCTTAGAAATCAGCAACTACGTAGAAATCAATACATCTACTGTAGTGAAGAAACAAAATATTCATGAATTTATAGATTTAAATTCTATGTTTTTATGTGCCTCTGTCTCTTTCTTCTTCCCTCTCTCTCAATCATCCATTTGGTGTCTATTTCCTCCCTTGATCATTCTCTCTCTCCCCCTCCCTCTTTCTTCCCTTTGTCTCTCTCCACCTCTCACTCCCTTTCTCTATTTTTTTCTTATTCCCTCTCCCCACTGCCATCTATATTTATACCCGCCTCCATATATCCTCATTTGTGTCTCTAACTCAGCACCCTAAACACATGTCCTTCTCATTATCTCTCTCTCTTTTTCTCTCTCTTCTTTTCTCTTGCCCTCGCCATCTATATCTCTATCTTCCTCTATATCTCCTTCATTATATATCTATATCAACATTCATACACACTCTCTCTCTTCGTATCTCTCTCTCTCTCTCTCTCTCTCTCTATCTCTCTCTCTCTACCCCCTCCATCTATATTTATATCTCAGCCCAAAAACATACACTTTATCTCTCTCCATATATATCTATATATTTATATGTCTCTCCCCACGTGTTTCTCCTACCCATTCCCCCCCCCCCCCTCTCTCTCTCTCTCTCTCTTCCCCTTCTTCATCCATATCTATCTCTCTTCCTCCCCCCCTCTCTTTTTCTCTTTATTTTGCCCTCTCTCCCCCATCCATGAATATCTCTATATCGCATTGTCTCTCCATCTCACCCCCAAAAAATGCACTCTCTCTCTCTCTCTCCTCTATTCCTCATGGTATCTTTATCTCTACCTTGTCACTCCCGCTCCCTCTCCACCTTTCTCCCTCTATGTCTTTCTTCCTTTTCTAACTCCATTTCTCTCTCCCCCTCCCTCTCTGATCAATCTCAAGTCCTATCTCTCTTCCTTTGTCTCTTTCCCTTTCTCTCCCACCTACCTCTGCCTCTCCCCCCCATCACACACACACTCTCTCTCCACCCTCCAACTCTATCACTATATCTCTCTCTCTCCCCCTCCATGTCTATGTCTCCCTTTCTCTCCCTGCCCCTTATTTCGCTATCTCTATCCTATCCTTTTCTATCCCTTCTCTCGTATCCTCTTTTCCTCATTAAATCTTCATCTCTCCCATATGATTGCCTCTCTCTCTCCACCACCATCTCTCAATGTCTTTATTCTTCTCTCCCTCTCTTTCCCCCTTCCAGATTAATCTCTCTCCTCTCATCTCACTCAAGTCCCTTTCTTTTCCTTCATATCTCTCCCTTTCTCTCCCACCTTCATTTTTCTCTCCCACCCATCACATGCACTCTCTCTCCATTGTCTAACTATGTCGTTATATCTTTCTATCTCTCGTCCATATCTATATCTCCCTAACTCTCTCTTCCCATTCTTTCCCTATCTCGATCATCTCATTTCCTCTCCCTTCCCTCATATCCACTCTCCCTCATCACATCTTCATCTTTCCGTTATCAACCCCCTCCCCCTCCCCCCGTCCCCTCCCCCCACCCCCTCTCCTCTAAAAATGTCTTTTTTTTCCCTCCCTCCCTTTCCCCCTCCAAATCCATCTCTCTCTCTCTCTCTCTCTCTCTCTCTCTCTCTCTCTCTCTCTCTCTCTCCATCCCTCTCTGCTCCTCTCCTCCAACCTCCCCCCCCCCTTTTCTCTCTCTTTTCCTTCCTCTCTCTCTCTCTCTGTCTCTACCACCTCTAAGTCTCTCTTCCTGACTCTATTCCGCCTCAATATCACTCTCGCTCTCCCACCTCTATGTCTCTCTCCCCCACTCTATTTTGCCTCAATATTACTCTCGCTCGATTAAATATGACCCCGTTGTATTTTATTTAAATAGATATCTAAATAAAAATAAAAATATTAGGTTGTAAAATATTAAACCTCTATTTTGGATCAATCATGTCAAAGAAAATACAATAGTAAAAAACTTAAAAGAATCATGCAGTATCTTTCCTTTATCATTGCTAGTCACTTTTATTTCTCTCTTTGCTTGGATCTTTGGTTAAAAAGTGTATAATATTATTTATGTTATATAAATTAGTATGTATAAAAGTATTCTCATTTTTAATTTATTAAAACCTGATTTAATTTCTATGGGATTACTTTTAGTAGTAGTAAGGATGATGGGTTTAGATATTCCTCAAAAGTGATTATAACCATTTTTCTTTTAGATTTAATTAAGAAATGTTATAAAATTAAAATAAAATAAAGTATTTGTAAGATATTTTGATTTTGAAATAAATTTTTATTTTTGGGCATGTGGTATTCAAAAGCCAATGGCATGGTATTGCTTCATGGTATTGTAACAAAGTAATATTATAACCAATGGCCATGGTATTGCCTCATGGTATTGTAACAAAATAATAATAAAACCTAGATCCATAACATAATGATCAAAAGCCTATATGGCCCATGGTATTGAGAACCATGGTTTTAGCCCATGGTATTATGATTTATTTCCCTCCTCTCTCCCCCTCCCTCTCACTTTCCTTCTCTCTATCTTTCTCTTCTGGGTATTGGCTCATGTTATTTTAAAAAAGGCTATTTAAAAGTTAATAATATCCATGGTAAATATTCATGATTAAAAATCTTGTTATATTGTAAATATTAAAATTTTATGGGCTTATTAATTAAATTTAAAGATGGTTATGCAACAGTTATTTTAATTTATATTGTAAAATGAATGTTAATTTTTTTTTCTTCATAATTTTGTATGACAACACACCATAGAAAAATACAAACTTTTCTTAAGTTTTGCACTCAAAAAAAACTTGCAATATAAAAAAATCGAATTAAAAAAATATATCACATCTCACATGTAAAGCTTACTCAGCTTACTCATCTACCGTAGAGCTCCTCTAAAACAATTAAATAACTCAAAAACACAAAATACTACGAAACATTTCATTTAATTTATCAACTGGCCTATGTTGCGAGTCCTTGTCGGAGAATTAAATAGCTCACGAACACCCATATCAACCAAAACATTTAAGTCATTTAATTAATAACTATGTAATTTATCCAATGTTAAAAAGATATATGGCTAAGAACAGAATAGAGATCGCAATCACAAAGGATCTGAAAGATATATGGCTAAGAACAGAATAGAGATCGCAATCACAAAGGATCTGACAGTATTTCGAAATAGAGCATCGCAATCACAAACGATCTGATAGTATTTCCAAATAGAGCATCCATTACATAATGTATACGACAAAAATTAATGTTCTCAAATATAAAATAAAATTCTCAAATCACTATTCCTAAGTTCCGTACATCATAAACACTATTCATAAATTCGTCCCAATCAAAGCATGGCAATCGGATTAATTAAAATTCTGGTTAAATATGAACGAAATTACTGTTTAAATATTATCCATTTTAATGTACTCCAGTACGTCCGATGCCAGATTCCGATGATAAGACATTTCCTTTTTTATTGGCAGCTATCTCTCCCCGGACATATAATATAATTCTGAATTGTATATTCCATCCCACACCATTGCGCAGAATTTTAGGTGTTTTTTTTTTTTTAGAATTTTAGGTGTTGTTATGGAGTGTTTTCTGTCGTCTTCATGGCAATTGGATATTAGAGAATCTGAAACATACTGCGATCGTTTTCTCCAGAGGCATGGAATTCATTTTCTTACTATTACGGAATGAGGAAACCTCTCCCTCGCCCTATAAATATGCTCAAATTTCATGTACTCTCGTGCGGTTGTTCCTTTTCATTTCAGTTCTTTCGTGCTTTTTGATTACTTGATACATCGCCATCTATGATTACTTGCTTTCCAAATTTGTGATAGGCTGATAGGGACTGTGCGCTCTCCTAATCATCAATGGTTTTCTTTGCTGTGGTTTTCATTATGGTTTCATTGTTGTGGTCTTTGCCCAAGTCCATATGGGAAGACAGAGTACAGCCCCTGCGTTTTTAAAAATCTTGAAAACTGTCTTGATCTGTAATGTTAAGAACGATTTTAATAATGCAGGGACTGTGCGCTCTCTCTTCCTGAGTTGGTCAACGTGGATTCATAACAACTATATACAGCGTTATATACAGACATAGCTCTGTGATTGCTCAGATCGGAGTACCTGCAATGAAAGAAATGAATAGTATGTGCTTGCCTCTCATTTATGTTTAACTCTTTCAAGTTCCTGACAATTTATTTTCTTTTGCAGTGCCTTTTGAAAGGAACGCTTAGAGGTCTTGGAAATGAGTTTCTTTTCAGATTTGCTTAGCGTTTGCTGGATTGTTTTGAACTCAGTGGCTCTTCTACGTAGATATTTTATGTTATGGGTTTCTGGCTTTCATAAAACACAAAATCTGCTAGAAAAACTGTAGCAAATTTCATTAAATAATGTGTTTACACATTCATCCTTTTTGCATATATATAACTTTGTTATTACAGTTATTTACTGGCGGGATATTCCTACCATCCAATATCTTCTGTCCGTCATTATAATCCGGACAGTAGCTTTGATTTTGATAAATCGCTTATTTTATTGAGAACCATTGGAAATGGAGCTTGCCTAGAAATCAGATAGCTCCATTGGCTTACAGCACGTATCAGTTCTGTTGATGAATGTGAAAATTGTTAAAAGATATAATCTTTTATTAACTGTTAGTTTAGAAATCAGTTTTAAAAATTAGTTTTCAGTTGGTTCAAACTGTTTCTATGTAATTATCTCTATGTATGTATATATAGATTGCTCATGATAGAATAACTTGAGTTTCTGCTCTTTATCAATCTTTTGTATTTGTTTCTTCTTCTGTCATTCAGTCATGGTATCAAAGCATTGGGGTTCTTCTTGGGTAAAGACAAACTGTTGGAGATTTGTTGTTGAAAACTTGCACTTGTTGTTTGAAGCTCCCGTTTGAAGCTTTTTAGGCAGATTGTTGTTGAAAACTTGAGCTAGTTGTTTGAAGCTGCCGATCGAAGAATTTGAAGAAAAAAAGTTGGTACTTGCTTTACTGCTTGCTTTTTCATTGCAGTTTCATCTTTATTGTTTGAAGTTGCCAAGTTATTGAATGAAGGAGCCTCGAACAAGGAATTTGTAAGTCGTGGATTGAGTTCAGTCATTGAAGGTGAATGATTCACAGTTTTTATTGTTGTGTAATCAATGTTAGAAAAAGACTGTATTTTACTTGATTATTTTTAATAGTTGGTCTTATTAGCGTTTGAGGAAGGTTTCCATGTTTTTTTTTTTACTTGATTCACAGTTTAAAAAAAAAATTGCTTAATCGACTGCCACAGTTTCTTAGTTGATTGGTTTGACTTTTTAGCCTATTAATGAGGTTGTTGAAAGAAATGGAAAGAGAATATTGAAAGGAAGGGAATGAGGATGTTGAAAGGAAAGGAAATATGTCTTCGATGTTTGCGTGAATCCTCAATTATAGGATTTATAAAATTAATATGTTGAAATTAAAAAGAGTTAAAACCAATATAGCTTTTAATCACCTTCATTGAAAGTCTATTTGTGCTATCTATTTTGAAGTGTTTTAAAAAGAGTTGTTTCGAGTTTTTTGATTACATTAAACATGGCCTCAACAAGTCAATTTGCAATCCCCATGCCATTATTTAGTTGAAAAAACTATGATTTTTGAAATATTAAAATGCAAGCATGCTTACAAGGCTTAGGGTGTTGGGAATCAATAGAGTTGGGGTTCACAGAACATGACGCAAATACAATTGCTGGTATGACTGCTGCCCAAAGAAAATAATTTGATGAAATCAAACAGAAAGAAGGTAGAGTGAAGTCGTGCATTTTAAATTCCTTAGATGACTCTATTTTTCTTAAAATCACTGCTGCTAAAACTACTAAATCAATTTGAGATATACTTAAGGTTTCTTATCAAGGAAATGATAAAGTAAAAATGGTAAGATTACATACTCTTAGAATACAATTTCAAACACTTAAAATGACTGAATCAGAAACCATTGATCGGTTTATGACTAAAGTTTCGATTGTTGTTAATCAGATTTGGATGAATGGTGAAGAAATAGAATACCAAAAAATTGTTGAAAAAGTTTTTAGATGTGTGCCTAAATTTTTTTATATGATTGTTACTGTTTTTGAATCGAGAGAATTAACAAAATTAGCTGTGGAAGAATTAAATGGTTCTTTTTTGGCTCATGAAAAAAGAATTAATTTAGAAATTATTAATTTAGAGCATTCTTTCAAATCTAAAGCTTCTATGGATAGAGGTAGAGGCAGAGGTTTTTGTGGCAGGAGAGGAAAAGGTAGAGGACAGTCATAGTCTCATGATAGATAACGGGTAACTCAAGCACATTCAGAACGGTCTCAAAATAATCATGGTTGTAGATGGATAGATAAATAAAAAATTCAATGTCACTACTGCAAAAAATATGGGCGTTATAATTCTGAATGTCGAAAATTACAGTATGTTTTAAGTAAAAACAAAGCCAATGTAACAAACATTAAATGTGAAACATCAGATGCTTTATTTTTGGCATGCCAAGTAATTTTGCAAGTACCTAATGAAGATGTTTGGTTGGTAGACTGTGGATGTAGTAATCATATGACTGGTGATAGTGATATTTTTTTACATCTTGATACATCTTTCAGTTCCTCTATTGGTTTGGGTGATGATATCGAGGTTAAAGCTTCAGGAAAGGGTGTTGTGCCTGTCTTAGCCAAACAAAATGTTGTGAAGAATATCTATGACATCTACTATGTACATAATTTCAAGCATAATTTGTTGAGTGTTAGTCAGTTAGATGCACATGGTTATGATGTTATCTTTCACAACACTACTTGCACGATTGTTGATAAACATAAGTCTCTTGTTGCAAAGATTCCAATGACAGAGAACATGTGTATCAATTATAGTTGAAAAGTGAGAAGTTGTATGCACATAATGTTTCAATGCCAACTGACTCTGATCTGTGGCATTTGTGATATGGTCATTTACCTATCTAAACTATGAGTTTGTTATAAAGACAGTCTATGGTGAAAAGCTTTTCTTCTTTGTCTGATCATATCTCTTCCTGTACAAGTTATATAATGGGTAAACATAAGTGGGATAGGTTTTCTTTAGCGTTTAATAGAGAAAAAGAACAATTAGAGTTAGTGCATACAGGCTTGTGCGGTCCAATGCAAGAAAAATCAGTTTCTTGCACTCTTTATTTTCTTACCTTCATTGATGATTTTAGCGGGAAAATTTGGGTGTATTTCATCAAATATAAATTGGAAACATTTTCGAAGTTTAAGGAGTTCAAAGTTGAGGCTGAAAAATAGAGTAGCAAGTTTATTAAATTTTTGAGGTCTGATAAAGGAGGTGAGTATGAATCTAACGAATTCATTGATTTTTACAAAAAAAAATGGTATTAAAAAATAAACGACAACCAGTTATACTCCGCAGTAGAATGGAGTTGCAGAAAGAAATAATCAGACAATTATGAATATGGCTCGAAGTTTTCTCAAAACATGAAATTTGTCTAAATATTTCTAGGCTGAAGTAGTTGCATATTCGGTATATATTTTGAATAGATCTCCAAATCCCAGTGTTCAAAGTTTTGAACCTGAAGAAACATGGAGTGGACAAAAGGTAACTGTTTCACACTTTCGCGTATTTGGTTGTATTGCTTTCGCTCATGTTCTAGAAAAATTAAGAAAATAACTTGATGATAGGAGCGAAAAGTATATTTTTATAGAATATACTGATCAATATAATGCATACAGATTATTTAATCCTATAAATAAGAAGTTTTTCATAAGTCGATATGTGAAATTTCTAGAAGACAACACTTGGAATGAAATGGAGAACAATACTTATCCTGGTCCTTTTATTCTGTTAGACGAACATCAAGCACCTGCAACATGCACTCCAAGATTACAGGTTCAAGACAAAACCAGTAGTAGTTCATCAAGCAGTAGAAGTTCATCATATTTTGAGTCTGATTCTAATAATCCTAAAATGAGAAACTTAAGTGATATTTATGCACTAGATGATGTTGATGATATTGTAAATTTTTCATTTTTTTCATTTCAACATACTTGTTTTCAAGAGGCTATAAAAGAAAAAGAATGGGTAGATGTGATGAATACTGAAATCGATGCTATTGAAAGAATTCAAACGTTGGATTTGGTTGATGTACCTGATAATAAAAACTCTATAGGTGTCAAATGGGTTTTCTAAACAAAGTTAAATGAGAGAGGTGAAGTTGATAAGCACAAAGTAAGATTAGTTGCCAAAGGTTTTTCACAGCAACTTGGCATAGATTATGGTGAAAAATTTGGACTTGTAGCAAGAATTGACATTGTGCATTTTGTATTAGCTATTGCAACACAAAACAAGTGGTCGATTTACCAAATGGATGTAAAGTCTACTTTTTTGAATGATGTTTTGAATGAAGAAGTGTATGTTGCTCAGCCACCTGGTTTCAAAATAAAAAATCAAGAACATAAGGTGTACGGGTTGAAGAAAGCATTATATGGCTTGAAGCAAGCTCCAAGAGCTTGGTACATCTGAATAGACCATTACTTGCTGAATAATGGTTTCAGAAGAAACAACCATGAGCACACTTTGTATATGAAGAATGATCATCAAGGTAATATTTTGATACTGTGTCATTATGTGGATGACATAATTTATACAGGTAACATGCAGTTAGATGCGTTTAAAGTTGCAATGAAAAATGAATTTGAAATGACAGATCTTGGATTAATGAGATAATTCTTAGGTATCGAAGTGAAACAAACAAAATATGGTATGTTTATGAGTCAATAGAAGTATGCTACTGACATTTTGAAAAAGTTTAAGATGGATAGGTGTAAAATGGTAGATACTCCTATTGAAGCTGGTACAAAGTTGAGTAAATATGATGTGGGTATTATTGCTAATGCGACTTTGTATAAGCAACTTGTTGGTAGTATTATGTACTTATGGCTACTAGACCTGACAAAGCATTTGCAGCTAGTTATATTTCCAGGTTTATGGAATCTCCTAAAGACTGTCATTAGAAGGCTAGAAAAAGGGTGTTAAGATATATTAAAGGTACATCTACTTATGGTTTATCGTATGCAGCCTCTGCAGAGAGTAAGCTTGTTGGTTATACAGGTAATGATTATGCATGATGTATTGATGATCGGAAAAACACTTCTGGCTATGCTTTTCTATTTGGCATAAACATGATCTCCTGGTCATCCGAAAAGCAGCCCATAGCTGCATTATATTCAACAGAGGCCGAGTACGTTGCAGAAAATTCAACATCATGTCATCCTAAAAGCATCCCATAGCTGCACTATATTCAACAGAGGCCGAGTACGTTGCAGCAAATTCAACATCATGTCAAGCAGTGTGGCTAAAGAGACTTATCTCTTACTTCAGATATACAGAAAATGAACCTAATTCAATACTTTGTGACAATACTTTTTCTATTTCCTTGTCGAAGAACAATGTATTTCATCAAAATAGCAAACATATCGACACTCATTTTCACTTCATTTGTGAACTTGTCAAAAATCATGATATTGTTCTCAAATTTTGTGAATCCAAGGAACAGTTAGCGGATATCTTCACCAAACCGCTAGAAAAAGTTAATTTTGAATTTCAATGTCAAAAGTTAGGCATAAAACAATGTAACCCTCAAGATTAAGAGGGAGTGTTAAAATATTTAATCTTTCCATTAAGTGTTAGTTTAGAAATTAGTTTTAGAAATTAATTTTTAGTTGGTTCAAATTGTTTCTATATAATTGCTTATATGCATGTATATATAGATTGCTCATAATAGAATAATTTATAGCTTGTACTCTCTACCAATCTTTTATATTTGTTTCTTCTTGTGTCATTCTATCAAATGTAATTTGTATCTCTAATTGTTTTCATATTTCAAACGGTAGCGCAGAAGCTAATCTTACTAAAGAAAAATATAACATATAAATGGCCAATTTATTTTGAAATGATGCATTCTCAAATTATGCTTTCGTGCAATATGAGTACCGGATGGAGTAGCTTGGGATGTTTATTGCAATAAGTCTGCCGAAATGTAATATAAATACGGAATCCGTGCCAAACTATTCATGTCCATCATTTTCGTTATTTAATATTTGAAATTATATCAACTATGAGCTAAACACTAAGGAGGAAAGGAAAATATGTCAATATCTTTAAAGAAAATTTTATCAATTAACAATAGAGGAGGTAAGGATAATATGTCTAACATCTTTAAAGAATTTATTATAAAGTGAAGTTGAATGCTTTATTTGATTTAGGTTTAAATTGAAAATCTTCAAAAATATAAACGATCATCTCTTTACACATTTCATAATACAAATTTATTATTCCGAATACTTTTTAACCAATTTTAATAAAACTCTTCTAAATACATAAAATAATTAAATCGCAATTTTATTTTACAATTATTTTTTATATTTAATTTATAAAACAGGAGCAAAATCCATCTACAATTTATAGAGTTCTACAAAATATACAAAATTATAAAAACTACATAATTTTCATATTCTGATTTCCTGTATAGGATAATTATGAATTATCGTTAAAGACAAATTCTATACAAGTGAACAAAATTGAAAATGAGTACAAGTAAACTCTTGTCATATAGCTAATCTTAATGGGTTGCTTGATTTTATTGGCCAGAACTTATTGGTTGAAATGAAATTAGCATGCAATAATACCTGGTAATAGAATCGGCATGGACTCTATGTATTTGATGACACTATTTCACAGTCGATTGATGCATCATTGTCTTCGATATCAAAGACAATAACATCTTACCTTGTTATTATTGACAATATATTTGTGATGGTCAAAAAAATTTGTGGGTGGACTAGAGTAATCTATTTATATTCTATATGGTATTAATTAACCTCTTGACTTTTGTATTTATTATATTCTTTTACATTAATATATATATATATATATATATATATATTTTTTTTTTTTTTTAATTATTGAAGATATTAATTGTGAATATTTTTGAAGTATTCTGGTTGTGTAACTTCAAATTAAAAAAAAAAATTTATCAGAAGTATATTTAATATAAAAAAAAATAGATTTATACCAATTACATTTAATATAGCAAAACCTTTCTATTAATATTTTATATCTATAATAAATTATAATATATTAGTACTTATATATTAATTATTAATATTTTTAGTTGCATTGAGTATGGGAGAGATGTTGGATATTTCTACATTAAAAAAAGTAGAATAATACTTAAAGAGGAAAAAAAGTTAGAGAAATGTTAAGAAAGGAAAAATATTTTGCAATGTCTAACATAAATATTAATAATAAAGAACTTTCTATGTCAATCATGAATAAAATAATTCAATATCCACCATAAATAACATAATTTCAAATAAATTTGTATGTAGAGAACATAAAGTGATTGATAATAGTTTTTTGCTAATTTACTTTTTACATTTATTGAGATGTGATTGAAAGAATGACTGTAAATAATACTTAAAAAAATTACTTTAGTGTTAGCCAAAAATTAAATATTTCAATTTTCTTATTAAGTAACATAATTTTATATCAATTTTTGTGCTTTATATGGGTGTAGATGTCTAGCATAAATGTTTAACATTTAAGAAATCTAACATTTAAAAGAAAATAAATACAAAGTTTATATAATATAAATCCTAGTAAATTTAAATTACTAAAAACAATAAAATTCAATTTTTTATATTTTGATTTTGTTATTAACTTGTAAATAGTCTTTGTTACAATATCATGGGCCAATACCATGGCTTATCAATACCACATGCAAAAAAAAACATAACTTATTTCACAATCAAACTACTTTATAATGTAGAAATCTCTCATCTCAATCTCCACTTCAGTGAGATCTCCAAGCCTCCTGCTGTGCTAAAAGATTGGCAAATTCGATGTAGTGCTTCTGAATTCTTGGCATTCTGCACAAAGCTAGCGCATAATATCCTTTTCTTTGACAGTGCAGCAAAAGGTAATCCGGGCAGATCAGGAGTAGGAGGAGTGGTTAAAAATGCTGACGGCAGAACAGATCTTAGATATGCCTGGGGAGTGGGCTTCAATACCAGCATCCAAGCAGAAGCCCTGGCCCTCCTCCTAGGCCTTAAGAAACTTAAACTTCTCAGTATCAATGATGCAATTGTGATGGGCGACTCTTAGTATATCATACAATCCATTGTTGACAACTCTTCCCCTTTTGACTTAAGACTATCCAGGTTGATAAGCAGAATAAGAATCATGTCGAAAACATTCCGGACCTTGAAATTCTACCATGTCAAGAGAGATAATAGAAAAGAATCTAATATCGAAGCTAATAAAGTTGTTCTTCTCCCCCTCGGAGTCCTTCTCAGAGATGGAGAAGAAGGTTGGGAGCCCATCCCTTAACTGTCTGATTAATATGTTTTTCTTCCTTTTACTGGAGCAATTTGTCTGCATTTTCAAATGGGGGAAGATAGAGGCACTTGATCAAAGAATAGTATGTAAAAATCTCTGGCGCAGTAAGGAAAAAGCCACTTTGGTTCTGGTCAGGGAGAAATCTGGCCACTGCCAAACATTATGTAAGCAGATTTGAGGCATTTAGGCCAGAAATTAATATACCACTCTATCCGTTTCTTTAAAAAAAAAAAAAAACAATATGACAAAATTCTTAACCATGTGTAACACACCCATGTTAAACATTCAAGTAATAAAAGTTAATAAAGAAAAAAATAAGACCACAATTAAGCGCCACTTCTTCCAAGTTTAATGTTGGCCAAGACATCCTAGTGCTGGAAAAGGAAATGACAAAGGTTTTCTATAGACACGAGGCATTAATTATAATTTCATTTATGAAAATAATAGAAAATGGGAGAAAAGGAAGATGAAAGGTCGCAAGTTTCATGTGAGGAAAATGAAAGAAAATAATGAAAATTGAAGGGCATAGTGGCCTCATTGATAAAAAGGCTTATGAGCATTAGTTGGAAAGTTTTTTCTCATTAAAGCTTTTTCTCAAAAAAAATTTGGCAGTTTTGTTATGGAGCTCTCTCTTTAGTATCTCTCTCTCTCACAATCTTGGATACTTTGAGCTTTCTTGGATAAATTCTGGATTGAGCCAAGAACGAGGAAAAGAAATCAAAGGAAAAACATGGAAAGAAAAGGAAATAAAATATCAAGGAAGGAAGAGCAGGATCTAGTAGCTTCAATAGTGATACTTGTAGGTAACATATTACATGTGTGATTTCCTAATTGAATTGGGCATGCATGGCGTATGCGTGTTGGTATTTTTTTCTCTTGCTATCGGTGGCATGGCTTTTAGAGGGTTTTAAAAGTGGTTTTCAACCTTTCCTTACCTTTTTTCTGGATTCCACGGTGTTTTGATATCTTGATCTCGGTTTTGAACTTTGGAATTACTCGATGGATTTTGGAATTCGGGGCATAGGTGGTTTCAAGGAAAATTCCCAAATTCCTAGCAATCCCTTGACCGATTTTCGTGGGATACATGGTAAAGCCTATGGGTGGTGTAATGTTTTAAGGCTTAGTGATCCATGAGTGGTTTGCAGTAAAGCCTAAGGGTGGTGTCTCAGTTAAGGGCCTAGTGATCTAGGATTGGATTGCGATAACAACTAAGAGAGAAGGAGTTAGAAAATTCCTCAATGATAGTGATGGATTTCTGGAGGCATTCCAAGCTTAGTTCAATTTTGTGATCTGCGCACCAGTTTTGGTACGGTCACGATATGGTGAGGGTGGATTTGGTTTAGCATTTATATTCCCTTGGTTGTTTTTGGATTAGTTTATCGATGAGATCCCACATTCATGTCTGAAATATGGTAGGAGGGTGACTCACCAAGGAGAGATTTGGCTCAGCTATTTCTATGGTCGGATCGTACGTGAAAATCCCAAACCTCGTCAGTTTTTGCCTATGATTATTGAAAGCTAAGTTATATTGATTTTTTACTTATTTATGTGTGGATTTAATCGTTGTTATCTTACTTCTATTTCCATGCTTTTATATTTCTTATAAGCATGGTTAAATGATTGGTTGATGTCATGGTTATTTCATGTTTTCACTCAAGTACATATTATTATATAATTGACCCAAGGCCTAATTGATGTCATATCAGTTCAAGGAAGAGCATGGTGATCCTTCTTGTAATGTCTCTTAAGAGATTTTAGTCCTTTGTGCTTTTTCTTGTACCTTAAACATGTATATTTCATTGATGGCAAGTGTTTGATTGAATTTTAGTCCTATTTGGGGTTGGTCACGCTTAGTTTTGGAGTTATTTTTTTCTTTATTGGCATTTTCCTCATGTGTTTGATGGATTTTTAAAGATACAAGAAGTTTTGGGAAGTGTTAATCCAATTGGATATTTGTAACAACCCTCGTGAGAATTCCATATAATAAAATTAGAAAATAATAACCACGGTTGATGGGACACTTATTTCAAAAAGAATGTAGGGAAAAAAATTCTAGGGGGTGTTAATTTGGTTTATTATGGCTAAGTAAATCTGCAAAGGAAAAGGAAAAGCCTTTGGAAATAAAAATTTGCATTTTTGGCACATTTTTTTTTGGAAAAATGGAAATTAGGAGTAAAGGGAGATGAAAGGTCACATGTTGAATGTAAGGAGGAAATTGAAGGAAAATAATAGAAAATGAAGAAAATAGAGGCCTCTTCCTTAAAAAGGCTTTGAGGATTAGTTTATACCTTTTGTAACTGCATTTTTTGGATATTTCTCATTATTCTCTCTCTCTCTCTCTCTCTCTCTCTCTCTCTCTCACACACACACACACACACACACACACACTTCGACACCTAGATTTTTTGTAGCATTTTGGCTTGGAGAAAGAAAGGAACAAGTGCAGGAAGAAAAAAGAAGCAAGCGAGGAGGAGTAGCAATGAAGAATCTAGAGTGGGATTATTTGTAGGTATTGATTTGCATGTATGATTTCCTTACTAGATTTGGCATGCATCATATTTCATTTGGTTCTTTGTTTTCTTTGCATCAGTTTTTTCCAGGTGTGACAATGTATTCACGCTAGCCTTGTCATTTCCTGATATCCATGCTGTTGTTGAGTTCTCATGTTTTGGTTTAGCTCGATTACCATATGGATTTGAAGTTGAGTGAGGTGGATCTCTCAATTATTATAGAACAAATTCATATGTTGCCTCGGTTTATGGCTTAGTAATCCAGGTTTGGATTGTAGTAAATCCTGAGAGGTGGTGGTTTACTCTCCATTTGAGACATAGGAATCTCGGGTTTGGGATTGCGGAAAAGCCTAGAGAGTATGTCTCAGTTTAGGGCCTAGTGATTCCTAATTTGAACTCTGGGAGAGACTACGAGAAAATAAATTTCCTGATAGTTTAGGAAGAGAAAATATGGTGGTATCCATGCTTTTGTTGGCCTAGTTATGAAGTATAGATCATGGTTGATGCAGGAGAAACCATATTTAGCCAACAATGTTATTGTGTGTTCATATGTTGTGGCTAACAAGAGGTGGAGAAACATTGATTATTAATATTTTATTTAGTTTTAAATGGCAGGAGCTAGTCTATTTTAATTTGCTAAATTAATTAGGAATAAAATAGAAATTGGTTTCTTTCTCCGAGGAGATTAATCCAAATAGATTATATTATGAGGATAGGGTAGCATTCATTTCTTAGATTTGTTCAAATAGAAAGCTAATAAAAGACGAGAAGAACCGCTTTCAGGTAGATATATATATATATATATATATATATATATATATATATATATATATATATATATATATATATATATATATATATATATATATATATATATATATATATATGCATGAATAGGTGTGACAAGGAGGTGTGGAATAGGTGCGAGAGAAGAGTGAGATAGGAATGAACAAATAGCAAAGGAAATGTAAAATCTAGCCATCCAAGGGCTTCGCTCTGTGTAATTTCATTTTTGATTTAATTCCAAGTGGTTTTTATTTTAATTTGGCCATATAATTAAAAATGTTTATTTTTTAATTCTATGTTGAATATCACATTAATTGCATAGTAGAAGGTCGATTGGACGTGCAAGAAACAACGAGGACCATTATATCTTGCACAAACAAACATTGGGAAATAATATCTTGTTAGACTCCTGTATTTCATAGAATCACTAGGTAAATGATTATTACTTGTTTGTCATAATTGAAAATGATATTCCATGGCTGTCATTTATTTTCAGAAAAGAAGGAAGAGAGTGTTTTTGATAATTAATGATCATGATAAAACTTTATTTATGCCCCCATTCCATTTCATTCACCCGCCACACTTCCTTTTCACTTCATTTCCATTTATTTAAATTTCATTCCCCGCTCATATAATTCCATATATTTCCATACATTTCCATACATTTCCTTACATTTCCTTTCATAATATCTGGACACAATTTCATTTTTTCCCTAAGTCGTTTTCCTTTTATTTCATTACAGTACGTCCAAATCGCTTCTCGCATCAGCCACATTGAAAATTTTTCCAGTTTCCTTATCCTACAAACCTTTCAAAATGCGATTTGCAATGAAATGGGACCCATCCACCCATGGCATGCAAATAAGCCTTATCTGTTGCAAGCACTTCGCAACCCACAAATTTTTTAACCTTACCTCTTAAGACTTGTGCCAAATGTTGTTTTTCCGCCGATGCAATGGAGTGGGAACCATCATACCTTACCGTTTGATCGAAATTGGATGCAAACCTTGTCTCCACCTTATTCCTTACCTTTCACCTTTTTGCAGTCTACAACGCTTAAGTGTCTGCAGATCGCACTTTGCACATTTTTCCAGTGATGTAGTTAGCCCCACTATCCATCGCACTTTGCAATGAAATACCAACTCAAAAGATCACAACTTTAATTACCATACCTCATCGCGTTTCCGAAGTTATAACTCATTCCATTTTTGTCAAAAGTTAAATATTGTGATCGCTGATGTGTGATATTTCATCGTGCATATTATAAGTTTTTGTTCAATCTCACTTCACAAGTTTTAAATAATAAGTTTAAATCCATCAAAGTGCGATATGAAGTGACGTGGCAAGATGACATGGCAATGACGAGGAAGTGACGTGTCGGGTCATGTGGCCCTGACCCCACAAAGAGCAGTTGATATATGATGACGTGGCAAGGTGATGTGGCAAGCCGATGTGGCAAATGATGTAGCCCTTGCCCGCATGTCACACATCTCAAGTTTTAAAATATAGTGCCAATAAAAAGTGTTAAGGTTGCCGAAGTGTGATGCATGATGAAGGTGGGACTCGAATGAAAATCACAAATCATAAGTTTCAAGTTTACATACCATGGTATATAAGAACATCTGCGATCTCCGGGTTGTGGGCATACCCACTCCCCTTGACACGCCATGTCTATGACAAACCCCCCGCAACTCCCTTCCATCTCCGCTCACCTCCGCGCATCGTATGGCCTACAAGACTTTTCTTGCTCCACGCATTCGTCGAATGTTAACTAAAGGAGGGGGGGTCTGAAATAGGCGGTATCCCATACCGCCCATTTGGTTTCGTGTCGTGCCCATGTATATTTCACACCCCCTTTCTAATACCATTTAACACTCTCACCCCCCTCTGAAAAGCCCTTTGCACCACTCACAAAACCGTTGCACCTTTTTACCATTTCATGTATGATACGTGCCATGTTTTCTCTTGCTGTCAACTTTAGTCACATCTCCTCTCCTTAAGAAATTTATTACACCATAAAGGGCCAGGTCATTCTCCAACGAACCTGCACCACCTATGCACCACCACATCGCTATTTTAAAAACCAATTTTGGCATAAACACAAAGTTTACTTTGTTGGTTATTGTCAAATTGGTGCAAGAGTTGAATTTGCAGGTATTATTGGAGAAAAATGTGAATTGTGAAAATCGTTTCTAAAGAGCCATTTTTTCATTAAATAAGAGTTGGTAGCACTCTACGAAACCAGATTATAGGGCTCCTTTAGGCTTCCAATCCCAGTTTCTATCCCCTTCTGTCATATCCATTCCCTGGTGCTGATCCATAACAATTTCCCGTTCTCGGTCCCCATATCTCTCATCCCTTTCTTCATTGCAGGCTATGAAAGATGAATGATTGAAGAGAATGCCTCCAAAGCTAGATATACAACCTTTTAATTCTATGTTCTACCCACAAGCGGACCTGGATCACTTAGCTGTAGTAGACAAAGACTACAAACTCATGAGACAAATTCAGATTATCATTTATTCGATGTCTACTTCTAGTTTGAGGACCAATTTCTCGAAGGGGCTAATGACATTAGCCTATGGGAGACCCAGTTACCTCTTTACATCTTCCCAAAAACCCATAGTTTCTCATAGTTCATCAGGAAGTGTCGAAGCTGTTACAACATTAATCAGAGGACCATAGTCACCCCAACAGGAGAAATCCTATTTTCCATCAATGCCTAATCCATCCCGTAGATGATGCAGACCCCCATTCTTGAAAAAGTGGTCCCTTTCTCGTATGAAGCCCTCAAATAATTTTATCAGAAGCTTGGCCCTGCCAGAAGGTCCAAAAATTTGAAACTTTCCATGGTCCCTACTACACCAATGCCTACAAAGAACCCTGTTATCCCTCATCTACCTTTTCGGATAGGACCAAGCACATTATGTTTGTTTTATCTTAATTATTGCGTTAGAGGAAGCTATGATAGGTGTTTTTTCCAGTCTTTACCCATATGCCAAACCCAAAGTCCTGTTCAACTATGCTTAGTTTCTCGGAGAGGCCATTCATGAACATTTTTAAAAGTTTGATAGAGAGGAGGTTTTCAAATATTCCTCTATGTTGGTATATATGTTTGCTCATTTCCAGTCTAGAAGGTTTCAATTTCAGATGACCAAGGTAAATGAAGATGATGAGACTTAATCAATCATTTTCTGGACCACCATGCTATTAAAAGATTAGAAATTTTACACATACAAGGAATTTGTGGATTTATTTGTGCACCCACCCATCAGTGCACTTAGCAATGCAACAGACCCCAGGATAAATGAAGAAATCAGGAAAACCATGGAACTAACAGAGAAAGTGAAGACAACAAATTGGTATTTGTACCAAAATTACACTAATATTTGAGTCTATGTATGTGAGGTATCCCCTTACAAATTTCCAAAGTTTCTCTCCATGAGGGTATTTGCACTAGAATACATAAGGCAAATGATACAGGAAAATGAGCTCCACTTTGTATCTGAAAAGAAGAAGGCTCAGTTCAAGATCAAGACACAAATTGGTTCTTTCATCTATAAGATTAGAGTAGCAAGATAAGAGGTAGAAATGATACTGAAAGAATTGGGTTTCAGCCACAGTTTCATGTGGTCTTATGACCCTACATGGATAATCTCTGGGAAAAAGCTGGAAAACAGATCCACACCCTATGTTGACACACACAGACCTTCAATTGAGAAGTATGCCCATAAAATAGAATGGGTGACTAATATCCTCCAAGAAGAGGAAGAACAAGTGTTGTCCACTATAGGCGTCCAAACCCCAACACCACAAGAAAGGAAGAATGCAGAAAGAAAATAATACATGGGGAAAGAGTGGGAGAAAGAGATAGGGAGAAAAAGGCCAAGAGAGGACCAGTCACCTTCAGTGACTGATACCTCTAGTAAGGATTTCAATCTAAGATATAGGAATGGGGCTCGAGTTCATATGGATATTGATCAAGCAGGAGAATCAAGGCAACAAAAAATGGTTCATGTTGCAAACACCCCTAGGACATATGCAGTGGGTTGTCAAACAATGACCTCCCCTACATCTACAACCATAGAAGGCCAAGAAAAATCAGTTTATGACACATTTAGGGAAATAAAATTGAGAAATGAGGTGTTGAAGACTAAAACTTACATTCAATTCTGTAAGGAAACCCCAAGTTCAAAAAGCAGGCTATTGTCTAATTTTGACACTAAGAATAGAAGTATGCAAATGGAATTTCTAGAAGCCTTGGTCCCACAACCCCAAGGAGTAGTAGATTATAATAATACATCATTCAAATTTAATGCCAAGGACATCCATCTGATTTACCAGATGGAATTACACAAGCACACTGAAGAGATGGTGGCTTCCACTTGACAAGTACTGCCATGAGCTTGTTAAAGCTGTACGTTTCCTTATCTAATGTTCAAACAAAACTCAGGATATAAAAGCTATTTGCCATGGTTAAAGACTCAAGGATCAATTCCTTAGAATATTTAATGGTGAAGGTGGGTCATGACCCAACCATTTTTCAAGTTGTGGATGAGGTCTTAAAGAAGAAGAATGCTGACATAACATCCCTTAGGAAACAACTGAAGATGCCAGCAACGGAAAAACCCTTGGCCAAGGGAATTGAGGAAAATGAGTCATAGAAGGAATATCTATTGAAGTTAGTTGTGGAACGGTCTACCCAAATCAAAGAAATAGAAAATTGGTGGAGGGGATTTGGCACTTCATCCACATCATTTTTGAACAAAAATAGTTGGTGGAAAAATTTGCAGTGGCCATTGAGAAAGCAAATCAGTAATTAGGAAACATGCCAATCACAACCCCTAAAATCATAAAATTCCTAATATCCAAAACCAAATATGATCTTGAAGTGCTGGATGTACAAGACAGAACAACAACCATATTGGAAGTGAGAAAGGTCCTCACTAAGAGGAACTTAGTAAGGAAATTAGAGGAGAAGTGTCATGAGTTGGACATGGAGATCAGCAGATTCTAGAACAAGATTGAACCCTTGGTGGCAAAAATATTGCCCTCACTGTATGTAATTAATAAAAATATGGTACAAAGGGGATATTATATGACCAAACTCATAGAAACAACTAAGGATACCACCAAATTCACTAGCATCAAAGGAAAGATGACTGGGAAAGTTTTCCTGGATCTATTGAGCAATGACATATCTATTCAACACGAGATGAAGCATGTTTTTCCCACCTGGCCCACTTTTAACAAATAAATAGAGGTGGATGAATTATACTGACATGTCATAGGCACAAGGATTCCAAACAAAAACTAGTGGAACAAGTTGTCTATGTACCAAGATTGAAAAATCATGGTGTACACCTCAGCACAACCACTAATTGATCAAAAATGCCACGATCGCATCATCTTGAATGATCCAATGAAAGTGGCCCAAAAGAAGAGCCAGATTTCAGAGCCACCTATCATTTCCTCTTTGCAACCATATCAACCACCTCTAAGCAACCTCTTGGATTTACGAAGAGCCGCTAAGCTTTTCATTCTTGAAGAGTTACCAAAATAAGTTCTACATGCAGTGTTTGTCAGATAATTTCTTTGTTCGGGCCTTGCATGGGCACACTTGTCTAATTTTAGCTTTTTTGTAATTCATGAAGTTTTCCAAATTACATTAGGGCAAGAAACTCAAGTTCTAGTTAAATACTGCTTGAATTTTCATTATCGAGGGTTGGATATTGTTATCCCCTGCATTGTAAGACCTAATATATTGGAGCACTGTAATTTTGGAGCTGCACATCAATAATCAAAGACCATTTACAGGATTCTTGAGAAGTGTCAAAATGGCAATGTGCTACTTCTATTTTTTAAATGTCTCTGTTGTTTTCCCTGCTGTGCATCTATTCATCTAATTGTAAATCAGAAAATTTACATTAATATTTGTTGTTGGAGCACCTTATATCTGTCTGCGTTTACAATTTTAATGTTTTCTGATGAAGTTTGATTAAATAATTCTTAACTTTTCTTTAGTCACTATTGAACCTTACTATTTATGTCACCTCGAAATTCATACAACTCTGAAGATCTGTTTAGCATAGTTAGCTTTCCTTGCGATTCTCTTGATGTTGATGTGTAATTGTATCCTTTTGACTCCATAGCCCAATGGATTAACTTCTGCAACTTTGTTTTTCCAACCACCCAATCAATCAAATGCAAAAACCCCCATCACTATTACTAGCCTAATATCAACACTTATAATCATCAATTTAGATCATAAAAACAAAGAGAGCCTTATCTACGTCTAGGATGGCTAGGTCCTAGACTCCAAAGTGGTTTGAGGTTGTCCTCTATGGTTTTTTTTTGCCAATATTACAAATTACAAGGTGACAACATAATGGCGACCATACTGGGGATTTTTTGAGAAAGCTTAATATCTCATCAGAACTCAGAAACCCTAGTCAAATTACTGTGTGATTTATGTGTTTTCTACAGATTGTTCTTTTGTAAAAATATTTGGCTTTTTTATGCCTTGGGTCTGAATTCTGGCTTCCAGAAGAATCTTTACCATATCCCATCCTGAATCAAATCCCCCTGCAATAGTTGACAATCTGGAGAAAATGCTAAGAAAAACTCGCATATATGAGAGTCTGAATATTAGCAAGACTTTTCACAAAGCAAGTTTCCTCCCTGAAAGCTATGTAGCCTTGCAAGATATCCATTTTGAATTTCACTTTCAGCAAAGCTTGTTCAGAACCAAATCTCAGAATTAGATAGCCCAGATAATTTTTGATCCATCCATCTTACGACAAAGTCCTATTAGGGAAGCCTCTACATCCACTCAAAATAAATTTTAGCTTATCCAACACTTTGATGTCGTTCAAGGTCTAGTAACATAGATTACTTTAGCTATTGATGATGGTTATCTTTAACAGTCCGTAGAATTATCTACTCTTATTGCAGCATCTCCTTCTGTTATCTTCAAGCCTGCTCATGCTCAGTAAATTGGTCAACTGTATCTGTAGCTCCTACCATTTCCTTGAACCTTTCCCATGATAGTGCCCAAACCTCCACTCATACACCCACTATCCAACTTCCTCCATTTAACCCTCTACCTCCCTTGGTCAACTCTCCTCTTATCAACCATCCTTGGGTTCCCCCACCACCAATCATGGAAATATGGTATGCTCCATTAGTGTTACCACAACCTATGGTGCCTATGCCATAGGATTATCAATCCAAAATACCATATTTTGATGGAAATGGTCCTAAAACTACTCAAAAACATGTGGAAAAAATGAATGACGCTTTTGACTACCAAGATATAGAGGATAAAACTATCCAAATGAGAATTTTTGCTCAAATTTTAGGGGGAGAAGTTAAAAAATGGTTCAAGTGCTTGATCCCTAATAGTGTGCATGACCTCCCTTCCCTTCACCAACTATTCATAAATAAATGGGGATTTAATGAAAATCCTCTCCAAATCTTTTCATAATATGAAAATATCAAGAGAAATATTGGAGAGAGTGTCCAAGATTACTGTAGTAGGTTCAACAGTGTATACAACGCCCTCCCTCCTCACATGAAACCCCCACAAGGTTTATCCCTGATGAAATTTTCTAATGGTTTCGACCCAGAGATGGCTTATCAGTTGAGAGAAAAATATCCAGCTACATTGGAAGACATGTAGAGGGGTGTATTAAGTTTGGAAGCAAACATGATTATGAAAGGGGCTAGAATGAGAAATGAGAAGAGAGATATTATAAGGTAAGAGCTTGCAACCTCCACATCCAATGCTAAGATTTATAGCCTGGTGAGAAATGTGGAGAGAATTATAGAGAGGATCAACATGAATGAGAGATTTCTCCCTAGGGAAAATCAGCGAGCTCCTCAAAATAGAAACAAAAAATTTATAACAAACCCCGTCAAATAAGCAGGGAGAACAGAGAGGACCTGGCCAGGAAATTAGGCCTCCATTCAAAGAAAATTATGTTGATGAAGATGAGGGGGTGGTTGAATAACTATAAAGATGTACATTCTTTGACTCAAATTGAAGTATAATTTGAAGATTATGAAGATTATAAGCAAGGATTCGAGAATGCCATCATGTAGGTGCATAGAGAATATAACCTCTGAAGCAAGAAAAATTTGGATATTCACAAGAGAAGGAGTTTTGAAAAATATTCTACAAAGGCCCCTTAGGCTGATCCCAAGAAAAAAACAGAGATTTCAAAGACAATTACTAAAATTGATGGAAATAATGATCTAGAAAGTAGCACTAGTAAGCCAGGAGGCAGCCCTAGAAAAAAATTTCCAGCTGATATCCCTAGTGCAAGTCAACAATCTGAAGTCACTGCAAAAATAGCGCCCGATAAGACTGATTCAAATCTTCCAAAGACAGAGACACCATTCAACATTGAGAATTAAATTTTCAAATTAAAAATGTTTTTCCCTCTCACAAAATTGGTGAACCAGGGTGTATATAGGTGCCAAGTCCTAAAAGTGCTGAACATACGAGAAATTACAGACATTGTTAATCTAAATGATGAAAAACCTGAATTTTTATTTGGGCCAGAAGTAGAGGGTAAATTCCAGGAGAGAGGTGTTCCCCCATTTTATCTCAGTTTGAATGTTCATGATAAAATCCTCCATAATTCCATGATAGAATCAGGTGCATCTCATAATCTCATGCCTAAGGCAATTATGTAGAAACTTGGTCTAGAGATAACTAGACCCTACAAAGACCTGTACTTATATGACTCCCTTAAAGTTGAATGTTTAGGCCTCATTAAAGATCTATGTATTTATTTATCCCAGATATCAACCAAGAGTCTAGTGATTGATATAGTGGTGGATGAAATCCCCCCAGAATATGGTATTGTTTTATCACGCTAATGGGGAGCCAAGATTTCAGGCACCCTCGAAATGGATATGACTTATGCTACCATACCATTTTTTGGATAACGAAGGATATTACATATGGTGAATCTAATGAAAAACGTGGTGAGCAGTCAGGAAAAGCCTCATAACCACCCCCTGTACTCTAGCCACTCTGACACTAATTCATTTATTGTTTACAATGATGAAAATATTAATGAAAAATTAACTAGAGAAGAAGAAGACCATAAGAGAGAACAATCACACCAAATGGAAATTGTGCAACACAAGTCTGAAACTAAACATTTTTGGAACATGAGTCTTGATGGTTCTTGTGTAAAATTTGGCTCAGGATTAGGGGTGTTGGTATCCAATACTAAAAATAAATACGTAGAAGGGCATGTTATTACAAGCTAAAAATTCACTGTACCAACAATATAGCAGAATATGGGGCACTCCTTTTGGGTTTACAACTACTAAAGAAAGTATGAGCCAAAATAATATCTTTTCATGGGGATTTTGACCTGGTCATTAAACAAATCATCGGAGAATATTTAGCCGACCATCCCAGATTGACAGCATACAGGAATGCTACCCTTGACATCCTGAAAACACTTGAAGAATATGACCTTGCTGTAGTTGCAAGGAATCATAATATCTTGGCTAATGGTTTATAATTTTCAGCCATCACTTGTCAATTACCTCATCCCAACAAATAGTATATAGCGCATGTTAAACACCATCCAACAGTTCTTGACAATATGAGATATTGGCAAGTCTTTGGAGATGACAAATAGATTGATAATTTCCTACAATCTAAGGGTGAGCTTGAAGGTTCATTTTGGACCTAGACTGTGAAGAACATTGTTCCACTAGAGTGAAAATGTGTTAGGAGGAGCCCACTCACAATTCTGATGTTAATTTTTCAGCGAATGAAGATCAACATAGGACAAAGATGAATGAATATTGAGAAAAAGAAGAATTTGAAGTACAAAAATTTAGAGACAAAACCTTGCCTAGAGGAATTTTCCCTCTAGAGAAACTATTTGATTTCAATTATGTGGCTAGGAAACCAGAAATGGAATATACAGAAAAAAATATTGAAGAGTGCAATCTGGGTAGTGAGCAGGAGCCAAAGATGGTAAAGATATCAAAGACACTACTAGCATCCACAAAGCAAAAATTTATTGCTTTGTTCAAAGAGTTTACTGATGTGTTTGACTAGGGTTATGAAAGCCTGAAATATTATGATAGTGATATCATCTAGCACAAAATTCCATTCAAGGAGAACCAAAAGCCTTTAAAATAGAAACTGCACAGGACCAATCTTGTTGAAATTCCTCTCGTTGAGAAGGAGATCAAGAAAATGTATGATGGTAAGATACTAGTTCCAATCAGGTACTCTGAATGGGTTTCCAATATTGTACCTGTGAGAAAGAACACAAGAGAGATAAAACTTTGCATTGACTTTAGAAATATGAACAAGGCATCTCTTAAGGAAAACTACCCTTTAGCAAAGAAGGACCACATATTGCAAAATGTAATGGGCTCCAAAAGAATCTCTCTACTAGATGGCTTTTCAGGGTACAATCAAGGTTTGGTGCATTCAAATGATCAACACAAAACAACTTCTACTACCCCTTGGGGAACCTTCATGTATGTAAAAATGCCTTTTGGATTAATAAATGTTGGTGCCACTTTTCAGAGAGGAATGGATATTTCTTTTTCAGAATAAATTGGTCTTTTAATTATGATATATCTTGATGATACTATAATATATTCAAAAGCTGACGAAGAAAATTTGGCCCATTTGAGAAGATTTTTTGAAAAATGCAAAAGGTTCAGTCTGTCTCTCAATCCTAAGAAATCATTATTTGGTCTTGAAGAAGGAAATATTCTTGGCCACATAATATGTGAAGAAGGGATAAATATTGACCCTAGTAGGATTGAAGGCATACTACAAATTGATCATCCCATAAACATCAAGGATCTGCAATCTTTCATTGGAAAGATAAAAAATTTAAGAAGGTTTATACCAAATCTTGTAGAACTCCTGAGGAATATCAATAATATGCTCAAGAGATATTCAAGAGTCAATTGGACTAGGGAGTCTAAATAGCCTTTCGACCTGGTAAAGCAGGCACTCACAAAGGCACTAGTTCTAATCAACCTTGATTTCACCAAGGATTTCATCATTTTCTCCTTCTCATCAAGACACACAATTGTTGTTGTATTGTTGCATAAAAATAAGGATGGCCAAGAGAAGACCATAGAATTTTTTAGCCAATATTTAAGAGATGCACCTTTGAAGTATAATATCATGGAAAAGTAGGATTTTTTCTTGATCAAATCACTGAAGGATTTCAAAGTTTACATTATGCATTCACACATCATTTCTTTTATTCCAAATACAGTTTTCAAAGACACCCTAACACAGGGTTCTGATGGAAAAAGAGGAAAGTGGATTGTTGTCTTCTTGGAGTATGATTTAGAGATCAGACCCACCAAACTGATCAAGGGACAAGGGTTAACCAAATTTATGGCTGAAACAATTTTTTAGGCAATATATATTAACAAAGTTCATTCATTAGATGAACAAGAGGAGCTGCTGACTCCACCTATTAAGGAATCATTCATAAATTCTCCCTCGTACGTAGATATACTATATGTTCCATTTTATCTAAATTCTCTTCCTAGTTTCTCCAAAACAAAAGCTATATTCTTGAAATTGAAAGCTGCAAAATTCAACATCCTAGAAAATGTTTTTTAATAGAAAGATTTCAGGGGCATATTTATTAAAAATTTTCTTCAATAAGATGTAGATAGTGGTATGAAATAATTCCATGAAGAGTATTGTGGAGGCTAGCTCTACTGGAAAACCACTGCTAACAAGATCCTTAGGTCTTGTTTCTATTGGCTTACTCTCTTCCCAAATGTCCACAAAATGGTAGTTACCTATCATAAATTCCAATTTTTTTAGGTAAAAATAAAATTGTTGCCTCTGCCTTTATAGCCAATCTCTGTTGTAGCTCCATTCCATCGATAGGGTTTAGATTTCATTGGATAAATCCATCCTTCCTCCTTTACCCAGCATAAATCGATCCTTACTACTACAGACTATTTTACCAAATGGATAGAGTCCATTCCCTCTAGAACTACTACTGACTCACTGATTATCAAATTCCTTGAAGCAAACATCCTATCAATATTTGTTTGTCCCAAGAAAATCGTTACAAATAACATTGTTTCTTTTAAGTGCAAGAAGATGGTGGATTTTTTCCATATATATCACATTTCTTCGGTGCATTAAACAACTTATTACCCTCAAGGTAATGGAGCAGATGAGTCCTCCAACAAGATCCTGGTCAACATCATCTAGAAGATACTATAATACAACAAGAAATCTTAGCATAAAAAATTGGTGCATGCATTGTGGGTTGACAGACTGACAACTAAGAAATCAATTAACATGTCACCATACCAGTTAGTCTATGGAATGGATGCAATTTTCCCAACATGCTTAGGAGTTACAACCATGAAACTCATTCAAGATGTGTAGGCTAAAGAAAATGATGTACAAAGAAGAATAAGTCAGAACATTCAGCTCCAGAAATCCAGAGAAGAGGTCTACAACAAAACTCAGGTGGTGCAAGAAAATATGAAAAAGATATTAGACAAAAGAAAAAAAGCAAATGATCTCAATATTGAAGATAAATTGCTGAAATGGAATCCAGAAGAGAAGATAAAGGTAAGCATGGCAATTTTGACAACCTGTGGAAAGTCCCATACCTTATTCATTCTTTCAGAGGATAGAATGCATTTTTATTCCAAGACATGGTTGGAACAGAGTTCTTTGGAGGTCCTGTCAATGGCAATATGCTAAAACATTATTTCTTCTAAAAAATCATATTAAAATTTCATCATTGTAAATACCACAGTTCTACAATTTTCAAAAATCCATTGGACAAGTTTGAAGCTAGAAGTGAAGGCCTTAAGCCCGATATGATAGGAGAATATGTATTAGAAAAAAACCATATACAAAAAAATATATATATTTTTGAAAGTGTTGCAAATAAAAGTGCCACTACTATTGAAAAGAGTGTTTTGCAATCATACAATCTAAACATGATTGTACAATTTTGAATTTTCTGTTGATAGGTTACAAAATGAAGATTTTCCAAAATATTTAACCTTGGCTTAGCAATAGCTAGGTATAAAATGACATTGCTTGAACAACCTAATCTGAACCAATAGGAGAAATAAGGGAAAGGTAATATGTTATAAATTTGAAAGAAAAATGATGTTAGGGTATGTCAGTATAAATGCACCCCAAAAGGAAGAAAAATTATTACAATTCTAGATTGGGTAGGTAGGTGTGTAGGTGAGCTCAGGAATTTGAGCAATTTTCCAGGTTTTAGTTTCAGGATCAAGTGTGTTCCATAATTTAGTTTGGAGAGAGTGTTGACATCAACTTGAAGGTTTCAACCATAAAAGTGGTAGTAGATCAGGCCACTAGTGTTTGATTTTCTGGACACCTCCTGAAGGAGCTAGCATCCGTAGCTAGAGCCACTATTATAATCCTATATTTCATATTATCACCAGGTGACTAATTATTGCTTAGACTTTTCATAACTGAAAATGATATTCCAAGGCTGCCATTTAGTTCCAGAAAGGGAGGAAGAGAGTGTTGTTGATAAGGTGTGATGGTGATCAAACTTCATTTCTTCCCTCATATCATTTCATTCACCTGCCAAAATTCCTTTTCACTTCATTTCCATTTATTTAAATTTCATTCTCCTGTCATATATTTCCATATATTTCAATACATTTCCCTTCATTTCCTTTCATAATCTCCAGACACGTTTTCATTTTTTCCCTAAGTCATTTCCCTTTTATTTCATTACTATACTGCCAAATCACTTTTTGCATCGGCAAAATCGCAAATTTTTTCAATTTCCTTATCCTACAAACCTTTCAAAATGTGATTTTCGATAAAATGAGACCCATCAACCTATGCCACGCAAATAAGCCTTACCTATTTCTTGCACTTCCCAACCATCAATTTTTTTAACCTTACCTCTTAAGACTTATGCCAAATCTTGTTTTTCCACTTATTCAATGGAGTGGGATCCATCATACCTTACCGCATTATCGAAACCACATGCAAACCTTATTTCCACATTATTCCTTACCTTTGGCCTTTTCGCACACCTCAACGCTTAAGTGCCAAGATATCACACTTCACACATTTTTCCAATTAACTTTTAAGTCCTAATTATGATTTGCGATGTTGTTGGCACCACTATCCATCGCACTTCACAAGGAAATACCACTTCGCAAGATTCCAACTTTACTTACCATAACTCTTTGCATTTCGCAGGTTATAACTCATTCCATTTTTTTCAAAAGTTAAATATTCTGATCTACGATGTGTGATATCACATCGCGCATATTATAACTTTTCTCTCAATTCCACTTCACAAGTTTTAAAGAATAAGATCGGAGGTAAAAGTTAAATCCACTAAAGTGTGATATGAAGTGACATGGCAAGTTCACGTGGCAATGACGTGCCAGTGACGTGGTGGGTGATGTGGCCTGGACCCCACAAAGCGCAATTAATATATGATGATGTGGCAAGGTGATGTGGAAAGCTGACGTGGCAGATGATGTGGAGGATGACATAGCCCTTGCTTTCATATCGCACATCACAATTTTTAAAAGATAGCGCCCATGGTAAGTGTTAAGATTGCTGAAGTGTGATGTGAGATGAATGTGGGACCCGAGCACATATCAAAATTCATAAAGATTGAAGTTTACATCCCATGGTATATAAAAAAATTTGTGATCTGCGAGCAACAGACAGACCCACTCCCCTTGACAGGTCATGTTTGTGCTAAACACCCCAAAACTCCCTGCCATCTCCGCTCATCTCCATGCATCATATTTCCTACAATGCTTTTCGGCCTCCCCGCATCCGCCCAATGTTAACTAAATAAGGGGAGGGGGGGATCCAAAATGGGCGGTATCCCATACTGCCCATTTGGTTAGGTGTTGCGCCCATGGCTATTCCACACCCCACTTTCTAATACCATTTACCACTCTCACCTCCCTCCGAAAATACCTTTGTTCGACTGAGCAAACCGCTGTGCCATTTTACCATTTCCTATACCATATGCACCACATTTTATCTTTTTGTCTGCTTCAGTCACATCCCCTCACGTTAAGAAATTAGTTTCGCCATAAAGGGTTGGGACATTATCCAATGGACTAGCGCCACCTGCGCACCACCACCTCAATGTTTTAAAGTGAAATGTCAGCATAACCGTAGATTTTACTTTGTTGATTATTGTCGAACTTATGCAGGAGTTGAATTTACAGGTATTATTGTTGAAAAATTTGAATTGTGCAAACCATTACCGAAGAGCCATTTTTTCATTAAATAAGAGTTTTCAGCACTATGCAAAACCGGATCTTAGGGATCCTTTAGACTATGAATCCCGATCACTATCCCCTTTTGTCATATCACTTCCCAAGTGCTGATCCATAACCATTTCCCATTCTCGGTTCCCGTCTTTGTCATCCCTTTATATATTTCATGTTGTGAAAGATAAATCATTCAATAGAATGCCTCCAAAGCTAGATCAACAACCTTTTAATCCCATGGTCTACCCACCAGTGTACCTAGATCACTTGTATCTAGTAGAAAGGGACTACAAAATCCATGAGACAGAGTCATATTTTGATTTGATCCATGTCTGTTTCTGGTTTGAGGATCAGTTTCTCAAAGGGGAAATGCCATTAGCCTATGGGAGACCCACTTACCTCTTTACATATTCCAAAAATACCATAATTTCCAAGATTTCATTAGGATGTTCCAAAGCTATTAAAAAATTAATCAGAGGACCATAGTCACCTGAATAGAAGAAATATTTTTTGCCATCGATGCCCAATACATCCAACAGATGATGCAGACCCCCACTCTTGAACAAGTGGTCCCTTTCTCGTATGAAGCTCCTAGAGAATTTTATCAGAAGCTTGACCCTGCCAGAAGGGCCAAAACTTTGAAACTTTCCATGGGCCCTGCTACCCCAATGCCTACAGAGAACCCTCTTATCCCTCATCTACCTTTTCAGATAGGACCAAGAACAATTATGTTTTCTTTATCTTAATTATTACGTTATCACACTGATTAGTGGGTAGAGGAAGCTATGATAGGTTTTTTTTCCACTCTTTCTGCATTTTCCAAACCCAAAGTCCTGTTCAACTATGCTTAGTTTCTTGGAGAGGCCATTCATGAACAATTTTTAAAGTTTGATAGAGAGGATGTTTTCAAGTATTCCTTTGTGTTGGTATATATGTTTGTTCATTTCCAGTCTAGAAGGTTTCAATTTCATATGACCAAGGTAAATGAAGATGATGAGGCTTAGTCTATCATTTTCTGGACAACCATGCTATTAAAAGATCAGAAATATTATACATACAAGGAATTTGTGGATTTATTTGTGCACCCAACCATCAACACACTCAGCAATGCAGCAGACCCCAGGATAAATGAATAAATCAGGAAAACCATGGAACAAACAGAGCAAGTGAATACAACATATTGGTATTTGTACCAAAATTACACTAATATTCGAGTCTATGGAAGTGAGCTATCCGCTTAGAAATTTCCAAAGTTTCTCTCCATCACGGTATTTGCACTAGAATACATAAGGCAAATGATACATGCAGATGAGCTCCACTTTGTATCTACAAAGAAGAAGACTCAGTTCAATATCAAGACACAAATTGGTTCTTTCATATGTAAGAGTAGATTAGCAAGAGAAGAGGCAGAAATGATACTGAAACTGATGGGTTTCAGCCATAGTTTCAGTTGGTCTTATGACTATGCAGGGATTATCTCTAGGAAGAAGATGGAAAACATATCCACACCCTATGTTCACACACACAGAACTTCAATTGAGTAGTATGCCAATCAAACAGAATGGGTGACTAATACCCTCGAGGAAGAGGAAGAACAAGTGTTCTCCACTCCAACCGTCTAGACCCCAACACCACAAGAAATGTAGAATGTAGAAATAAAATAATACAAGGGGAAAGACCAGGAGAAAGAGATAGGGAGAAAAAGACCAAGAGAGGGCCAGTCGCCTTCAGTGACTAATACCTCTAGTAAGGATTTCAAACTAAGATATAGGAAGAGAGCCCTAGTTCATATCGATATTGATCAAGGGGGAGAACCAGGGAAGCAAACAATGTCTCATGTTGTAGACACCCCTAGGACATCTCCAATGGGTTGTCAAACAATGGCCTCCCTTACATCTACAACCACAATGTCTCTCCAGAAGCAATCCTGGAAGACATATACTTCCCGACCTACCATAGAAGGCCAAGAAAAATTAGTTTATGACACATTCAAGGAAATAAAATGAGAAATGAGGTGCTGAAGAGTAAAATTTACAATCAATTCTTGAAGCAAACCCCAAGTTCACAAAGCAGGCTACTGTCTGCTTTTGACACTAAGAAGACAAGTATGAAAATGGAATTTCTAGAAGCGTTGGTACCACAACCCCAAGGAACATGAGATTACAATAAGACATCATTCTAATTTAATTCCAAGGATATCCATCTGATTAACCACATGGAATTACACAAGCATACTGTAGAGATGGTGGCCTCCACCTTGACAACTACTACTATGATCTTGTCAAAGCTGTAGGTATCCTTATCCAATGCTCAATCACAAATGAGGATAGAAAAAATATCTGCCATGGCTAAAGACTAAAGGATCAAGTCTTTATAAGATTTAATAATGAATATGGGTCATGACCCACTCAATGTTCAAGCTGTGCAGGAGGTCTTGAAGAAGAAGAATGTTGACATAACAGCCCTCAGGAAAAAACTCAATATGCCAGCAATAGAAGACCCCTTGGCCAAGCGCATTAAGGAAGATGAGTCCCAGAAGGAAGAACTTTTGAAGTTTGTTGTGGAACAGTCTACTCAAATCAAATAGATGGAAGAAAATATAGAGAAACTATGGAATGAAAAATAAGAAGCAACTCGAGTGGCACTCATGCCATTGGAAGTTTTCCCCATTTCAACAATTCCATCAGTTGTTCCCACAACTTCTGGAACATCTAATAGGACAGACCAACCATTAAACGCCATGGAAATTATTACCCTACAGTCACAAGAGATCCAAAAATTGGAAGCAAGATTGGCATCCTGAAATATCAAAAGGCCATCTCTGGAACTGCCCATGAGATAGCCCAAAATAATATTGAGAGATTGGCAAAGGTAGAGAAGGAATTTTCAGACAACACCATTTTGGGCCAAATGAAGTTGATAACTTGGGAAAGTATCATAGAGTCAGTAGAGGGAATTTGCCACTCCATCCACATCATTTTCAAACAAAAAGAGTTGGTGGAGAAATGCGTAGTGGCCATTGAGAAAGAAAATCAGGAATTAAGCGACATGCCAAACACAACCCTAAAAATCATAATATTCTTAAACTCCAAAACTAGCTATGAGATTGAAGAGATGTATGTACAAGATAGAATAGATACCATATTGGAAGTGAGAAAGGTCCCCACTAAGAGGAACTTAGTAAGGAAATTAGAGGAGAAGTTTCAAGATTTGGACATGGCCATCAACAGATTCCTAAACAAGATTGAACCCCTGGAGGAAAAAGGATTTCCCTCACTATATTTAATTAATAAAAATATCTTCCAAAGGGGAGATTATATGACCAAAATCAAAGAAACAACTAAGGATACCACCAAATTCACTAGCATCAATGTAAAAATGACCGGGAAAGTTGTCTGGGATCTCTTGAGCAATGACATCTTTATTCAACACGATATGAAGCATGTTTTCCTCACCAGGCCCATTTTCAGCAGATACATAGAGGTGGATGAAGTATACCGATTGGTCACAGGCACGATGATTCGCAAAAAAAATTAGTGGAACAAGTTTTGTATGTACCAATATTGAAAAATCACGGTGTACAGCTTAGTATAAGCACTAATTGATTAGAAATGCCAGCATTTCATCATATTTAATGATCTAGTGGAAGCGGCCCAAAATAAGAGCCACATGTCAGAGCCACATATCGTTGCCTCCTCACAACCATATCAGCCACCTCCAAGCCACCTTTTGGATTTACGAAGAGCTGCCTAAGTTTTGGATTCTTGAAGAGTTACCAAAATAAATTCTATAGGCAGTGTTTGTCAGAGATTTTATTTGTTTGGGCCTTGCATGGCTACACTTGTCTAATTTCAGTTTTTTTGTAATTAATGAAGTTTTCCAAAGTAGATTAGGGAAACCGACTCAAGTTTTATTTAAATACTGCTTCAATTTTCATTATCAAGGGTTGGATATTGTTATACCATGCATTGTAAGAACTACTATATTGGAGCACTGTAAATTTGGAGCTTGAGATGAACCATCAAAGACCGTTTACAAGATTCTTGAGCTGTGTAAAACTGGTGATGTGATACTTCTCTATTTTAAGTGTTTTGATTGTTTTCCCTATTGTTCATATGTTCATCTAATTGTAACTTAGAAATTTTAGATTAGGATTTGTTGTCGGAGCACCTTAATTTTGTCTCCATTTACAACCTTAATTTTTTATGCTGAAGTCTGATTAAATAATTATTAGCTTCACTTTAGTCATTATTGAACCTTACTATTTATGTCACCTCATCATTAAAATAGCTCTAAATATCCAGTTAGCACAGTTTCATTGCCCTGTGATGCTCTTGATGTTCATGTGTCATGCCAACCTTTTAACTCCATAGCCCAATGGATTAGCTTCTATAGCTTTGTCTGTCCAAATACCCGATCAATAAAAAAAACAACCCTCCATCAATATAACTAGCCTAATATCAACACTTATAATCATTAAGTTAAATCATAAAAATAGAGAGAGCCCTCTCAGAGTCTAGGAAGGCTAGGTCTTGGACTCTAAAATGGTTTGATGATGTCGTGTGTCGTTTGTTCTTTCCAATCTTACAAATTACGGAGTGACAAAACATCCTAACCCATGAAGACTTCACATATCAGAGATTTTAGTGATTGTGGTTAAGACATCACACAATATGTTATTTAAATTGCAATATGAAGTAGATCAGTGAAAATAAGTGTGGACCATCCGATCCTACAAATACCAATGACAGAGATCATATCACATCGGGAGTGATTTAGAAAATCTCAAAGTTTAGAGTTTAGTGTTAAGGCCATCGTATGGTAATTGTTTTTGTATGTGATGCGATGTGATCACAGATCACATGGAATAGGGGTGAACCACTAAGTTAATTATTAAAGTTGTGAAGTGTGATTCACTTTCGATTGGTTCAAAGTGTTTTGGGACCCTCTAGCAAATAATTTCCACGCGTATTCTGATTATATTGCAGCTTGTCTGCATCATTTGGGATCAGAGAAGACATTGAGTTCTTTTCTCGAAGGTTGGAGAAAATATTCCACCCATGAGAGGAGCCTGCATAAGTCAGGGAAGGCCAGAATCTACTGCAATTTTGCTTGATGAAATTCTAAATATTCCTACAATAATGGATACATTCGATACTGCTTAGAGGAGAGAAATTAATAAAGGATATGTCAGTGCAATAGAGGAAACTTGTGAGGAAGAATAAGTGGTAGAAGACGAGGCAACTAAAGTTTTCAATATATTAGCAAAGGTTAGAGGGAAACCGAGAATGGAGATTCCTTCATACGAGAAGAACCTTAATGTGGATGAGCTGATTGATTGGATCAGTTCAATGAATAACTATTTTGACTTGGAAGAGATCGAAGATAACAAGAAGGTAAAGTATGCGGCTACCGAGTTCAAGGGCCATGCATCTATAAGGTGGGATGAACTACATACATCCAGAGTTAGAAAAGGAAAGCCTAAGATTAAGCAGTGGGATAAAATTACAAGGAATTTGAAGAATAAGTTTATGCCAAAGGACTATCAATTTAATATTTTAAAGCAACTATATAATTTGAGGCAGAAAGGAGTGACTGTGAAGGAGTATATAGAGGAGTTTTACAAGGTGAGAATTAGAGAATGACATGATGAAAATGATACGGAGAAGGTATCGAGATACATCAATGGTTTAAGGTATGACATGTAAGATGAAATCAGTTTGTTGAGTATAAAGATAATTGAGGATGCCTACCAATCAGCTTTGAAGGCAAAGGAGAAAATTTTGAGGAAGCAAAGTCTGAGGAATAGAGGTAAAAGTCCAGCAAGAGGAAGAGGAATGTTCAGATCAAGGTTTCAGCACTCTCAGAATGAAAGAGGAGGTTCGAGTAGAAAACTGCCACAAAGAGGAGACTTTGGTAGAGGGAGATTTGCACCTAGATGTAGAGGCCAAGGAAGAGAAATTTGGTGCTACACATGTGGAGAGTGGCGACACGGATCATGGGATTGTCCACATAACAAACCAGCAAACTAGTAGAACATGAATGAAGTTGAAGCAAAGGAAGAACTTGCTTAGGTCATGGGAAAAGAACAACCACCTAAGGCGAGAGAGTCTTTATTACTCAAAATATTATTTCTTAAGCCAGAGAAGGAATTTAATGAGCCAACACAGAGGAAGAGACTATTCAGGACTATATGCAAGTGTAAATAAAAGTGCTGCAAAGTTTTGATTGACAGTGGAAGCATTGGTAATATTGTTTCCACATAGATGGTTGAGAAATTGGGGTTGAGTAAGATGGTACAACCTGCTCCTTACAGAGTGGCATGGCTACAAAAGGGACATCAAATTTTGATGACAAAACGGTGCAAAGTAGAGATACATATCAGTACATATAAGGATGTCATATCATGTGATGCGATGCCAATGGATGTGTGCCATGTATTGCTATGAAGACCTTGGAAATTTGACAGAAAAGACATTCGTGATGGAAAAAGGAATACCTACACCGTAGAGAAGGATGCAAAGAAGAACACATTGCTACCTTTGAAGGATGAAACAGATAAAGGAACAACAAAGAATGATGTTATGCTGATTATTGGAAAGGAATTTCTGCAAGAAGTCAAAAAGGAGAAAAAAATTAATTTTTATATTGTGGATAAACCTTAATTCTGAATTCTATAGATTTAGAAAATCTGTTAGATTATTATGATGATATAGTTGTTGATTAATTAACATGTAAATTGACACCAATCATAATTATTAGTCATCACATAGGTTTAATACCTACTACAAGTTTACTAAACAAAGCAACATATAGAATGACCCCTTGGGAGAATGAATAAATTGGAAGATAGGTATGGGAGATGTTAGACAAAGGGCTAAACAAAGAAATTCTTGGTCCATGTGCAGTACCAGCCATGCTTAGTCCAAAGAAAGGAGGTGAGTGGTGCATGTGTATTGATTCCAGAGCCATAAATAAGATCACTATTAGCTATATGTTTTCATTTCCGTGCATAGATGATTTGATGGATTGTTTACCTAAGTCAAAGTATTTTACTAAAATACATTTGAAGAGTTGATACCATGAAATAAGGATTAGAGAAGGAGATGAATGGAAGACTCCTTTTAAGACTAACAGTGGATTGTATGAGTGGTTAGTGATGCCTTTTGGGCTCACTAATGCACAAATCATATTTATGAGACTAATGAAGAAGGTTTTGAAAGAGTATGTAGGAAAGTTCGTGATAGTCTATCTTGATGACATTTTGATTTTCAGTCAGAGTAAGGAGGAGCATTTGGAGCTTGTTAAGCTAGTGTTAAGTAATTTGCAAAAGGAGAATTTTCTCATAAATTTGAAGAAGTGTAGTTTCATGAAGAAGGAGCTCATTTAATCGGGATATATAGTCTCAGAAGAAGGCTTGTAGATGGAGCTAGAAAAGATTAAGGTAATACTGGACTGGCCAACTCAGAGAAGTGTATCTGAGGTAAGGAGTTTTCATGGTCTTGCAAGTTTTTACAGAAAGTTTATAAGAGGTTTTTGTCAGATCTATGCACTAATAATTGAAATAATAATGGAGAGGAACCAGCTATTTAAATGGACAGAAGAAACACATCAGAATTTCAAGTTGCTGAAAAAGAAGATCACTGAAAGACCTATTTTGGACTTGCCAAATTTTGATAAAATATTCCAAGTTGATACTAATGCTAGTGGGATAGAAATTGGAGTTATATTGAGTCAAGAGAATAGACCAATATCTTATTTCAGTGAAGAGTTAAATGAGGCCAATAAGAAGTATTCATCCTATGATGAGGATTTCTATGCTATTGTGCAGGCTTTGAGGAAATGGAGGCATTATTTGTTGTGCAAAGAATTTGTGTTGTATTCAGATAACCATGCACTACAGTTCGTAAATAATCAGCTAAATTTAAGCCAAAAGCATGCAAAGTGGGTGGAGTTTTTTCAAAGTTTTACCTTTGTAATCAAACACACAAGTGGTAAGTCAAAAACATTTCTTGATGCTTTAAGCAGAGTAAATTTGGTTCTACAAGAATTGAAAATTAGCATTTTGGGTTTGAAGAGATGATTGACATGTATGAGGAAGACACATATTTCAAAGAAATATATGTATTTTTTAAGAATGTAGTGTTTCATAATAGAAGCCAGTGGTTTGATTACTTGATCCAAGGAGAATTGTTTTTCAAGAATAATAAATGGTGTATACCTAGTGTTCCATGAGGGAAAATCTGATTAAGGAAAAACACAGTGGAGGTATGTTTGCACACTTTGGATAGGATAAAATTTTTTATCAAGTATGTGCTTTTTATTATTGGACAAAAATGCAAACTGGTATCAAAACGTTTGTTGAGAAGTGCAGGATTTGTCAATAGCCCGAAGGAAGAAGCGAAAACATTGCATTATATCAGCCATTGCCAAGACCTAATAGACCTTGGGATGCTGTCAACATGGATTTTGTTTTTGTTTTTCCAAAGAATCAAAGAGAAAATGATCCTATATATGTTTTCATATATAGGTTTTCTAAAATGGCTCATTTTATTTCTTGTACAAAACTAGTCATCCAACTCACATCGCTAATTTTTTCTTTGAAGTTATAATATTACATGGACTGCCTATGAGTATTGTTTCAAACAAGGATAAAAATCTTGTAGGACACTTCTAGAGAAATATATGGAAGAAGCTAGGTACAAACCTCAGTTTCAGTTCATCCTATCATCCTTAAACAGATGGACAAACTGAAGTAGTGAACATGAGCCTAGGAAATATGTTAAGGATTTTGGTTTCCAAATATCCAAAGCAATGGGACTTAGCACTTGCTCAAGATGAATTTTCCTATAATGATACTCCTAATCAAAGTATTGGAGTGATTCCATTTCAGATTGTTTTTTGGATGAATCTAAGAGGGGTGTATGAACTTAGAGATTTTAGAGAACAAGAGAGAAGGAGTGCAAAAGCTAAAGAATTTGTCAAATAGATACAAAAGTCACAGGAAAATGTCAAGAAGAACTTACAAAAAAACACCCAAAAGTATAAACATAGAGCTTATATGAAGAGGACTGAAAGTGAGTTTCAAGTAGATGATTTAATCATGGTTTATCTAAGGAAGGAAAGGCTTCTAGTCGGGACTTATAACAAACTAAAATTGAAAAAGATCGGGCCATGTAGAATTCTGAGGAAGTTTTCCTCAAATGCATATGAGATTGAATTACCAGAAGGAATTGGGATATCATCCATCTTTAATATTGCATATATGTAGTGATACAAAGGAACAGAGAAATAACTACAATAAGAATTTACTAAAGAGGAGGACCAAACTTTTAATTGGAAGGAAGAGATCCCAAAGGTAGCAAAGAAAGAAGTGGAAGCCATTATGGAGAAAAGAGCAACAAAGAAGACTAGAGGACAAAACTATTATCAATATCTAGTCAAATGGCAAGGACACCTAATGGAAGATGATAGTTGGATGACAACAACAGAGTTATAGAAGTTTAATGTAGATCCTGACACATTGATAGATCAATCTTTTCTTCCCTAGGAGTCTGATGCGGGAGTTTTTGGACTTAGCCAGCAATGTGATTGTGTGTTCACATGTTGTGGCTAAAAATAGGTGGAGAAACATTGATTAATAATATTTTATTTAGTTTTAAATGGGAGTAGTTATTCTTTTTTGATTTGGTAAACAAATTAGGAATAAAATAACAATTGGTTTCTCCCTGCAAAGATATTAAGAGAAATAGATTAGATCATGAGGATAGGGTAGAATTTGTTTTTTCGAGTGGTTCAATAGAAAGATAATAAAATATGATAAGAATTGATTTTAGGTAGATATATATATATATATGAATGAATAGGTGTGAGAAGGAGGTGTGGAATAGTTGTGAGAGAAGAGTGAAGGAGGAGTGAACAAAGAGAAAAATAAATGTAGAATCTAGCCTTCCAAGGGCTTTGCTCTCTGTAATTTCACTTCTAATTTAATTCCAAGGGGTTTGTGTTTTAATTTTGCTATCTGTTTCAAACTATCTATCTTTTTTTTTTTGTTGAATCGCATTAATCGCACAGTGGAAGGCTAATCGGATGTGCAAGTAGTAGTGAGGACCATTAGATCTTGCACAAATCAATGGTGGGAATTCACATCGCAACCCGTGAAGACTTCACATATCAAATATTTTAGTGATTGTGGTTAAGACTTTGTACGATAAGTTATTTAACTTGGGATGGGGAGTAGATTGGTGAAAACAAGTGTGGACCGCCCGATTCTACAAAGACCAATGATGGAGATCAAATCACACCGGGAGTGATTTCGCAAATTGCAAAGTTTAGAGTTTAGTGTTAAGGTCGTCGCATGGTAAGTTGTTTTGTATGTGATGCGATGTGATCGTAGCTCGCATGGAATAGGGGTTAACCACTAAGTTAAATATTAAATTTGTGAAGTGCGATTCTCTTCCGATTGGTTCAAAGCATTGTGGGACCCTCCAGTAAACAAGTTCCACATGTATTCTAATTATATTACAGCTTGTCTTCATCAATGGTAAAGCATAGTTTAGGATTGATGAGGGTGAGGTGGTTTAGGCTCGAGATGAACTAGTTGGTTTTTGGTTTGAGTCCCACATTAATTCTTGGAATATAGCACGAGGGTAATTAGCTTAATAGAGATTTAGCTCAGCCAATCTATGGAAAGGTGTAATGTGGAAGTCCCATCTCCAATTTTTTTTTAAACTAATTAATGAGAAGCTGATTCCTTTGGTATTTGGTATGAAAATGTAGTGGTTATTATGTGGATTTCATTTATGTTATATCCATGGTATTTATGTTGCTACTATTCTAGTTATAGTCTTGTATTTTATCAGTGATTATGTATGGATCTATCTATTTTTTTTCCAATAAATGAATATACAATGTATCTATGGTCAAATAGATTGTATTGCATATTATGATGCAAGGGAGAAATGAATCTTAGCGATTTTCATATAACTATTAGAACCCTATGTTTAATTATGTTATTTACAACTGTAGATGCAATTTTTGTGGCATGTTTGATGAAATTCATGCAACAGATGGGTGGAATCAAAGGAGTTCCTAATGATGTGATTGTTTCCATGTATTTTTTTAATGTTTTCTATCCTCTCTTTAAGGTAAAGGAACTTATGGGATGTGACTCAGGATCAAGGACTCAAAATATGCCACAAAATTGACCTTTTGGTGTTGTGGCCATTCCCCTGCCAAAGAATTCCCATGTCTATAGGTTTCTATCCACTCTCTCTCCCTTACATACCTGTGGATAAGGCCTAAATGGGTCAAAATTGAATCCCCATTAAATTTTCATAGGTGTGGGAGGGTTGTTTACCTCCTCGAGGTGTTGTTGACATTGTATAAGGTGTGTTTGTAACATGTTCTATTGGTTCCACTTGGTAAAGATGATGAGGGAGGTTTAATCTCGTATTAGTAGAATCTTTTCATATGTTTACCCAGGCTAGATTGTTACTTGGGTAGATGTGGGAAGAGGGTGTCACTGAGTGGTATCAATTAATTTGTAACTCTTCGACCGATGGGTGGTTTGTTGGTCATGCTTTTATGTTGATCGTGTATGTGTTTTCTTACCTATGTTGTATTCTGCTGTTGTGTCTTTATTTTGTTTGCCACGATGGAAGTGGTGTCCCTATGGAAGTGTTGATGATGTTTTTTTCGAAATGTTGTCATGAATTTATGACTGACCGTGTATTGTTCTTGGTTATGTATTTTGCGTGCACACTAGCTTACATATTGCTACATGTTATTAATGCGTTTCTTGGTTATGCTAGGTGACATATGGGTCATGCTTGTGTATTTGTTGTGTATGTGTGCTTGTGTAATGTTATATATTGAATATGCATTGGCTAGTCATGATGGGTTACATGTTTCTTATACTTATGTATGGTTCATTCTTATGGTTGTGTGTAGTCAAAGTTGGATTGGTGCGAATTTTGTATAGTCATGCATGGATGAGTGGACTCCAACAAGAGTGACATTTATATGTTTATATGCGTAGACACTATATATTTATATGCTACCACTATTATATCTATACATGTATTACATTTATTGATTGATCCTGTAGGATGTATCCTCCCCAAGTTACACTCGGGTACATTGGTTTATTGTTATTTGGTTTAGCTAACATATTATAACTTGTAAGAGAAACACCAACATGGATATAAAAAGGGTAGACTACAATGACTCCCCTCGTGATTCATGTGAGAATATAATTTGGAAAACACATCGAGAAGCCTAAATGACGAAATAAGGAGTTGTAAGGCATAAAATGAAAAGCTCAAATAGGCACAAGATAAACAAGAATATGTGAACACAATACTTTTTCAAATATTTTCCTATTTGCAGAAACAAGGACCACTACGGATCAGTTATGGAAATGAGGAAAAAACGCATGGGGCATATGGCAGTAGGTCTCCTAGTAGACACAGGCCATATATAGGATATACAATGAGATATGAAAGGTTTTTGGACACTTCGATAGGCAGGGTGATGATTATAGGTATGATTCTAGATCTGGTTCAAATAGACATCATGATCGTCACGGGTATCACTCTTACAGAATGAGTGATAAGTGATACATGATGGATGGATATTAAAAGTCAACAACACCTACTTTTGATGGGGACTTGAAGAAACTAGAAGAGGGAAAAGCTTTGATACTTGGTATGAAGAAGTTCTTTAAGTTGCATGACTACTCAAATAACATAAAGGCCAGGATTGGAATCTTTAGTTTGAGAGGTAAAGTAGACATCTGTTGGGAATATGTGAAGCAGGTCAGACACATCACGATAGAAGACTTGAGCTAGCATGAGAAAAAGAGGATTTTGAGGAAGCAATATTTGTCAAATAAGTACTGTGACAACAAGGCCAAAGAATTTTATGAGCTAAATATGAGATGAATGACAGATGAGGAGTATACAACAAATTTCTTGAAGCTACAGAGGTATGTACCATATCTTAATGATAAGAAGGCTAACATTCAACGATTTCTAAGTGGTCACTTGAGGAAGTCATTGCAAAGATGAAGCATTTATTGAAGATTCAAAGTGCAAGAATGAGTCTTAGCAATGAGAGAAATGGAAGGACCAAGGTAAAGGTAAATGGCAAGCTAAGAGAGCAAGGCCTTAGAATGCATATGAGAAAGAAAATGTGGCACCACAAAAGGAATTTTATTGCAACTCGACAGGGACATAGGAAACAAAAACAACATATATCACAACATGAACATGGAGGTAATGTTATAGCACAGTTCGAGTATTAGACATGCGGTGAGCATAATATTAAGAGATATTCTTCACAAAATCAGGGAGGTACGCGTAAGATATAAAGTGAACATGAGGCACATACTATTGGGGATGTTGGGTAGAGCATTCTTCACATTTATGCAGCAGTGGATGGCAAGTAGTTAGATCACCAGGCTTCTATCATTGAGATGGAAGGTAAGTTTTGTGATCAAGTTATTTCTATTTTGATCGATTATGGATCTAATTATAGCGACGTAAGTCCAAACTTGGTGGATAAGTGTGTTTTGAATAAAGAAATACATCTGGAATCTTGGTTCGTGTAGTTGGCCACTTGAATGAAGAAAAGAGTTAATGATTGGGTAAGATCTTGTGCATTTGAGTTAAATGGTATGCCTACCACAGCGCAATTGAACATATTTCCCATAGGTTCCTACAATATGCTATTGGGTATGGATTGGTTATATCCTCATAGGACCAAGGTAGATTCCTATGATAAAGCTATTAAATGCTTGGATGACAATGGGAAACCAAGAGTCATATATGGAAAGAAGAAAGCCACATCATTTAGGATGGTGACAACCATACATGCGAAATACAATCAGAGAAAAAGGTGTGTATTATTTGAAGTTCATATCTGATTAAGCCAAACTATGCAAGTCCATAATTTTTCATTATTTAATATTTTAAATTATATCAACAACTAAGCTAAGGAAAAGACAATACGTCAACATCTTTAAAGATTTTTTTATAAATTAAAGTTGAATGTTTTATTTTTTTTAATGATTAGTTAATGAATTGATTTATTTATTTAAGTTTATAATATATATATTTTTTTAACAAATAAATTTAAAATATTGAAAAATATAAACAATCATCTATCTCTCCACATTTCACAACTCAAATTTATTATTCCAAATAGCTTTTTGACCAATTTCAATAAAACTTTTCTAAATATATATTTAAACTAAATACATAAAATAATTAGATCATATTTTTATTTTATGATTAATTTATGTAACAAGACCAAAATCCATAAGTGTACTGTCCACTCAAAATTATAGACATAGGGAAAATATACAAAATTTTAAAACTAAATTTTCATAATCTGATTTATGAATTATCGTGAAAGACAAATTCCATATTAGTTAACAAAATTGTAAATGAGTATAAGTAAACTCGCAGAATTTGTCTTAATTGTAATATAACTATCTTAATCGGTGACTTGATGTTATTGGCCAGAAGTTACCGATTGAAATCAAATTAGCATGTAATCATACTTGATAATAGAATAGGAGTGAACTCTATGTACGTGATGACACTATTTCACAGTGTATTGATGCATCATTGTCGTAGATATGAAAGAGAATAACAGCTTACCTAGCTATTATTGAAATAATCTATATGGTATTATTTAACTTTTTCATATAAGTTTTGGTATTTATTATATTGTTTTGTGATAAAAATATAAATTAATTACTTTTTGAATTATTGAATATATTTGGGCGGACTAAAGTAATTTATTTATCTTCTATACGTTATTATTTACTTTTTCATATAACTTAGATTTCTTATATGGTTTTACAATAAAAATATAAATTATTTATTTTTTGAAATATTGAATATATTAAGGATGAATATTTTTGAAGTATTATGTTCAGCTAGGATCCTTGAAATAAATAAATAAATTTGATATATTACTAGTACATTTAATATAATTAACCTTTATATTAGTATTTTATATTTATAATAGATTACTACTTATATATATATATATATATATATATATTCCATTGAATATGGGAGAGATGTTGGGTAAGTCTACATTAAAAGAAATAGAATAACATTCAAGGAGAAAAGAAAGTTAGAATTTTGTTTTTTTGGTAAATTAGACTAATTCTATTAAGAAATCATATGGTACATCGTGAATTTACAATCAAGCGAAGCATGAAGTTGGGGATTCGGATGATCAAATATCAGCCTCTGTCCCACAAGTGAACTAGAAATAAGGAAAAAGGATCTAGAGTAGAAACAAGGAAACAAAAGGAGATAACCGTTGGAGTCTACCCGGAGTGGGTTGAGTCCCCAATACAACATTTTTTTCCCTTTCTTTTTGTTAGAACCACTTGAACACTGTTGTTGACTGTAGGACAAGTATCCTTATCTAAATCAGATGAGGAGGTTTCACCAGTGCGTTTCTGTGTGGTCACAGAAATATTAGGAACCTCAGGGCGTGCCGAGAGTGAATCCTTTGTCTCTTTTGTATCATGGTCTTCTTCTTCAAACTCTTCCTCATCTCAGCTAGAGAATGCAATGCCATCCCTAGGAGGCGGATAGCATGGCTTCCAGCTTTTAGATTTATATTTGCGGATGCCTTTCTTCTTTTTGGTGAGGAATATGGTGCATGTGTCCTAAAGGTACCTAGTTTGATGGCAATGGCAACATCAGAAGGTGGCGTTCTCATAGTCCAGGGTTTGTGTCCATAGGAGATAACCAACTTTGACATTGACTAGATCGGGAAAACCTTTACTGATGTCTACCTCAACGCACATTCTGCCATAGGTGTATATACCTTTCTCCCCCATAGAGGGATTTTTTTCCATGATGCGGACTAGGGTGTTTCCAATCACCTAAAAAACATAGTAGTGCCATAAGTGCAATGTTAGGTTTGGAAGCCTGACCCAAAAAAAGAGCTTAGTGATGAATGTTGTAGAGGGATCAAACTCTGGAAACCAGAGGGTGAGGAATATTCGTACCTTTCCCCAAAACCATGGAGCCCCAGTTAAGGATTTTTGATAGTCCTCTTTGAATTTGAACACAACTATGAAGAAACCCTTTGAGAAAAAGATAACCTTCCTAATGTTAGTCCATGTTGAATGAATCCATTGGTAGATATCTACCCTATGGGGCCACAGACCATTAAAACAGAAAATGATTGCTGATTCTGAAAACTGTTGAAGCTAATATTCAATAGTGGGGTGGGAAATTTCTATAGAGGAGGTTTCCTCCAATTTTTCAACCAAAAAAGGCTTGGGAGCCTTAGAGGGTTGAGCATCTTTCTTGTAGGGCTAAGCATGGACCGCATCCTTGTAGAAGAAATATGGGGCAGAAGATGGTTCCTAGCCTACCCCTCCTCACAACCTGAGAGTTAAAACCATAGTGGAATCTCTTTCTATGTTGTAAAATGAGATCGACAGATAGGCTTCCAATTGTTTACCTCTATGAAGAAGTTACTGAAAGGTCGAAGGAATACACAACCTGAGTTCAATGGCATGTAAGAGATATTGCACCAAATCTATTGAATGAACCCAAAGAAGGAAGGTTTTTCCTGATAAGAGAGATATCTAGATCTGGAAAGAAGGGGAAGGAGGATCCGGGGTTCCCCGTTTTCTCAAACACATTTTTGAGGCCATAGAGATGGGATTTGTTATTGCACATCTACCTAGGGTATCCTTGTGGCTGTTATCGGATCCCCGAGAGAAGTGGTGGTCCTGGTCTGAGAATGTTGGAGTTGCATGGAGTATTGAAGACCCATCGAGCTTCTGGGACAGGCAGGAGCGATCTAGGCTTCTCTCATTGGTGAACAACGATTGAAGAGTCTTAAACACTATAAAGGGGTTACATTTTATCTATATCTGACCTTAAGAGGCTGTGTTGACCTGCAAGGGAGGGAGGTACATTGTCTAGTTGGCGGCGTGAAGAGCTATGTAGGCAGATGCCCAAAACCTAAGCTTTTGAACACCTGGAGTTCTGTCACCATACCTCCTGCGTTCAGGGTGAGAATTCTTCGAAGGCCATTCTATTTTATAGCCTCGTACTACCTTGAGACCTGAGTGAAGCAAGGTGGTGGCAGCAGAAGGAGGAAAAAAATTGCATGAGGCGTGATTGATTGGACTAGATCTTGTGATTTTTGTCGTTTCAGTGGCATGGCTATGATCAAAGCCTATTCTATGAGCTAGCAAGAGAGAAGACTTAGGCAGCTTGGTAATAGGCCTCCATGAGCTGCAGGGACAAGCGAGAGTGTGTTAGTGGTTGCTGTGAGGAGAAAAATACCCACGTGAACCCTAGCCATCTCGTTCTTTCTCCTTGGTTCCCTAGAGTTCGAAAAAACAAATCACCTAAACACCCATCGGATGCTATTTTTACAAATTAATATGATATGTTTTTTAAGTTAGAAAAATTTTTATGAACAAAATTTCTTGCAATATCTAACACCATTATTAATAATAAAGAACATTCTATGTTAATCATAAATAAAATTCTTCAATATCCTCCATAAATAACATAGTTTCACATAACTTTGAATATGGAGAGACATAAAGAAATGATTGACAATAATATTCTTTCTAATTTACTTTCTACATTTACAGAGTTGTGATCAAATGAAAAATTGCAAATAATATTAAAAAAATAATGAAAAAAAATTGTATTCTTAGCGGAGAAAAAATATTTCAATTTTTATATAAAGTAACATTAAGAAAATACTTTATTGTTAGCTTAAATTTTTAACATTTAACAAAAATAGTATTTAGACTAAAATAAATAAAAATTTGAAAGTGATATTGGGGATGAGAGTAGATTTAAAATTTAACATTTAAAAGATAATAAATAAAAATTTAAAATAATATAAAACCTAGTAAAGTTAAAAGTAATAAAACCAATAAAAGTCAATTTATTATATTTTGATTTTGTTATTAACTTGTGAATAGTCTTTGTTACAATATCATGGGTCAATACCATGACTTATCAATGGCACCCCATGCCAAAAAAGCCATAACTTATTTCACAATCAAATTATTTTATAATAATATGACAAGATTCTTAACCATGTGTAATATACCAGGTTAAAATTTTATGTAATAAAAGTTAATAAAGAAAAAAATAAGACCATGGTTAAGGGACACTTATTCCAAGTTGAATGTTGAACACATATTCCAAGCTGAATGTTGGGCATGACATAATATTGTGGGTGTTTATTTCGATTATTATGGCTAGAGGAAATTAGCAAAGGAAATGACAAAGGTGGGAGAAAAGGAAGGTGAAAGGTCACAAGTTGCATGTGAGGAGGAAAATGAAGGAAAATAATGGAAAATGAAGAAAACAGAGGCCTCATTGATAAAAGGGCTTTTGATGATCAGTTGACAAGTTTTTTCTTGTTGAAGTTTTTTCTCAAAAACATTTTGTCGGTTCCATTTTGGAGCTTTCTCATTCCTCTCTCCCTCTCACACTCTTCGATACTTATATTTTTCTTCGAGCACTTCATCATTGAGCTAAGAAAGAGGAAGAAAAAGCAAAGGAAGTACAAGGAAAGCCAATGAAATAAAATATGAAGAAAGGAAGAGCATGATATAGTAGCTTCAACACAAATACTCGCAGGTAAAACAACACATGTGAGATTTCCTAGGTGGATTGGACATTCATGGCTTATGCATGTTGGTATTTGTTTCTCTTGCTGTGGGTGGAATGGTTTTTCTAGGTTTTGACAATGGTTTTCAATGCTTCCTTACCTTTTTCCAGATGCCACAGTGTGTTGAGATTTTGATCTCAATTTGAACTTTTTAATTGCCTGGTGGATTTCAGAATATGGGGCAGAGGTGGTATCAAGGAAAATTCAAAAATTCATTAGAATCCCTTGAATTATTTTGGCAGGATACATGATAAATCCTGAGGGTGGTGTCTTGTTGTAGGGCTTAGTGATTCGGTATTGGATTACTGTCAATACTAAGGGTGGTGTCTTGGTTTAGGGCTTTGTGATCCGAGATTGGATTGCGATAAATACTGGGACAGAGGGAGTTAGAAAATTCTTCAAGGATAGTGATGGATTTCTAGAGGAACTCCAAACCTGGTTTTCTTCTGTGATTTGCACATTGGTTTTGGTGCGATCATGGTATGGTGAGGGTGGAGGTGGTTTAACCTTTGTATTCCTTTGATTTTTTTTAGATTTTTTTTTCCATGATAGCCCGCATTCATGCTTGGAATATGGCATGGGGGTGACTGGTTGAAGAGAGATTTGTCTCAGCAAAGTATATGGTCAGGTGGTACCTGGAAGTCCTGAACATGCTTCGTTGATGCCTATGATTAATGAAAGATAAATTATCTTTATTTTTTAGTTATTTATGTTTGAAATTAATAAAAGTTATCTCACTGCCATTTCCATGGTTTTATTTTGGTTATAAGAATGGTTAAATGACTCGTTCATGTCATGGTTACTTCATTCATTTACTTGTAAATGTTAATATAATTGATGCACAACCTAACTGATTTCATATGAGTTCAATGTAGATGGTGGTGATCATTCTTGTAATGTTTGTTAAAAATTTTCAGTAATATAGGCTCTGCCTTGTATCCTAAACATGTATATTTCATTCATGCAAAGTGTTTGACATAATGTCAGTCCTGGTTGGGGATGTTGAGGCCTAGTGATTGAGTTAGTTTTTGGTTTATTGGCATTGTCGTCATTTTTTTTACGGGTATTAAAATATACAGGAAGTTCTTGGATGATTTGATCCATGTGCATATTTGTAACAACCCTCGTGAAAATTCCATGTAATAAATTTAAAAAATAATAACCATGATTGATGGGACAGTTATTCCAAGTTGAATGTTGGGAAAATAGTCCTAACAGGTGTTAGTTTGATTTATTATGTCCAAGGAAATTGGAAAATGCAAAGGAAAAGGCTTTGGAAAGGTAAAATAGAATTCTTGGAAAATATACTTATGAAAATAAAGGAAATTAGGAGAAAAGGGATATGAAAGGTAGAAGGTTGTGCATGAGGACGAAATTGATGGAAAATAATTGAAAATGAAAAGAATAGAGGCCTCTTCCATAAAAAGGCTTATGAGGATCAATTGGTACCTTTTATTACTGCATTTTTTTGAGCTCTCTCATTATCTCCTCTCTCTCTCTCTCTCTCTCTCTCTCTCTCTCTCTCTCTCTCTCTTGGACATTTAGAGTTTTTTGGGAATTTTGGCTTCGAGCAAGAAAAAAAATAAATCACGAAAAAGGAAGAATAAGCAAGGAGGAGCAGGAATCCAACATATACAGTGGGATTTTTATAGTTATTGATTTCCATGTATGATTTCTTTTCTATATTTTTCATGCATGGTATTATGTGGCCCGTTGATGTCTTGGCATGGGATTTTTCTAGGCATGAGAGCATATTCAGCCTAGCCTTGACATTTCCAGATAGCCATGGTATTGTGGAGCTCTGATGTTTTCATTTAGCTAGATTACCAAATGGATTCGAAGGTAAGTCAGGTTTATATAAGAATGATTATAAAATTGGTTGTTTGTTTCCTAGGTTTAAGTCATAGTAATGAGGGAATAAATTTTAGTAAAGCCTCAAAGGTGGCAGGTTACTCTCTATTTATGAATGTGGTAAATCCTAGAGAGTATGTCTCGATTTAGAGACTAGTCACCCGTGATTCAGACTGTGGTTTTCGGTAAAACCTAAGAGAATAAAAGACAGGAAATTACTCATGTTTTAGGCGAAGATAATATGGTGATATCTGGGCTTGTGTTTGCCTAGTGATCGGGTGTAAATCATGGTAAATCCTAGTGTGTGATTGATGAGGGTGACGTGGTTTAGCCATAGGATTCCCTAGTTGGTTTTTTGGTTTTAGTCCCACAATCATGCTTGGAATATGACACAAGGTACATTGGCTAAAGAGATATTTGGCTTCAAATATATGGTCGAGTGGAATGTAGAAGTCCCATCTCTGGTTGTTTTTTACACTCATTGATGAGAAGTGCATTCCTTTGGTATTTTGTATGAAAATATACTGGTTATTATGTGGATTTCATTAATTTTATATCCAGGGGATTTATATTTCTACAATTTTGGTAATAAGCTTCTATTTTATCAATGATGATGAACGACTCTATCTATGTTTTTCCCTGTAAATGAATATACAATCTATGTATGTTAAAATAGATTGTATTGTAGCTTATGATGTAAGGGAGTAATACTTCTTAGTGTCTCTCAGTTAAGTATTAGAACCCTATGTTTAATTCTATTATTTACATCCGTAGATGTAATGTTTGTGACACGTTTGATGAAATTCCTATCATGGACGGGTGTGGTTAGATGAGTTAATTATGATGTCATTGCTTCCATGTACTTATTTTAATATTATTTATCCTCTCTTAAAGTTACAGGAAGTTTTGGACAGTTAACTGGGCTTAGGGGCTGAAAATTTTCACAAATCCCTGAGCTACAAGCACAAAATTGACATTTTCGAGCCCTAGCCATGATCTTGCCAAGGAATTCCCGTGACTATATGTTGCTAGTTTCTCCCTTTCCCTTACATGCTTGCAGCTAAGGCTTAAATGGGTGAAAATTGCACCCCCCTTCAAGTTTCAGTGGCATGGGTGGGTGGTTTACCTCCTAGAGGTTTTTTTGATGTTGTGTAAGGTGTGTTTGTTGGGTTTTCCATCCGTTCCACTTCCTTAATGTCATGTAGGAAGTTTAACGTCATATTAGTAGCTTGTCATCAAATGTTTACCCTGGTCGGTTGGTTACCTAGGTAGATGTGGGAAGAGGTTGTTATAGAGTGGTATCAAAGCATGGTTCAACTCTCGAACCGATTGGTTCTATGTTGCTCATGATTTTATGTTGATTATGTATGTGTTTTCATACCTATGTTGTATTTGGTTTTTGCATCCGCATTGTGCTAGATATGGTGGAAGTGGTGTTACCATGGAAGTTTTGATGATGTTGTTGTCAACATGCTTTCCTTGATCTTTTGGACATATTTCCTGAGTTCAGCTTGATGTTCATGAATCATATCTTCATTTATAAAGATTTTGGATCCCTTTAGGATCTGTGATTTCTTGAGTATATCTAATTTGTGGTCAGTGAAACTTACCTTAATACATATTAGTCTATGTTTATTCTCAAGTAATTTTCTAACCCGGGTTGCTTCTATGATATAAATTGATTGAATTTGGGGTTGTTTTTAATTGTTCTTTTACTATTTCTAGGGTGTCTTCATTTTTTTCACATTTATATCAATGATTATAAGGTGTAAGGCTATTTTATGGAGCTCATGGTCGACTTCAATCAATTTGTTGATTTCCCCTTTTATGAGTTTAATATCTAATTCATTTCATGTGTTATTCAATGCTAAGTTATTATTTAGTTTTTCTTTGATACTCTTAATCTTGCTTTTTTAAGGCGTCATTTTCTGCAATCATTGGTTTTTAACTATGTTCTATTTCTTGAATCCTACCTTTTAGTCCTTGGAGTTCATTCTCAACCGAGATTATTGTATTTTCTAGCGATTTGAGATTGTTTTCAAGAAATGTCATTTATTGTATTTTAAATTGTTTTTCCCTTTATTTCTCTTCATTTGACTAAAGATTCAATGTACTCATAAGGACTCCCTAAAGTAATTTTACTTGGTCTTCGTTTACTAGAAGGGGGGCTTAGATATGTGAGGGGAAGTACTCATAATGTAAACGATCAAAACTTAAGAAAAGTGGGTGAGAGTGAAGGTATAGACCTACGAGAATCTGAGTAAGTAAAGTGACCAACAAAGATATATAGACTGCACTTCTTGTGACACCACAAACTTTACTTAATAGTAATCAACCATAGTCAATATGGTCACCATTTCTCACCATATTCAACCATAGGCATTATGTTCCACATACCCAGAGTTAACAACAACAAATTAGACTTAATATCTTTAACCTAAATAACTTTATATATAGATATATAGTGATACTCACGGTGTGCTGCATCCCCACGGGGTTGCCAATTTAGAGGGTAGCTTTCATTGAGAAGAAAGCATTTCATACGCATATGCACTTTCCCGGACAATATTGTTGTTATCCTTAACGTATAGCGGCTAGCTTCTATGCACTACGTTAAACGAAGAGAAATCTATAGTTATTTCGGACAACACTTGAAAAAAATGTTTCGTTCATGATGCAACGTGAAACGTGAAAGGATGTGACAACTTGGAACTCCGAGGAAGTAGGTTGTCAATATCTCAGGTTTAGATGTTCAAGGATTTAATTTTTCAAATGCTATTAAATATCAACTAACACCGACAAGAAATAGGGGCAGGACAGTTTCTTACACATTGCAAAGCCTCTTCTGAAAATATATTCATACACAAATAAGGAATAATTTCAATGACGTAGGTACTGTACTATATCTCTGTCCTATGAGCGTCGGATGACACAACCATGGAAACAAATGATCACAAGCAAGAAAAGAAAAAGAAGCAGCCAAGGAATTGCACGAGGTACCCGGAGCCCAGGCAGATTTATAATATGCAGTTCAGATTTTCTCCCAGAGAGAACACAGAATCACGACGCACGTCTGTCAACATATGGACATATGGAGTTGAGACAACAGGGTATACTTCCGTCCTCCACCTAAGAAGTTGTGGTTGTGCCAATCGTTAACGTTCAAAGGCAAGCATACTATCTATATCTAGAGATGCTAATATTCTCCAATAACTACAGAGTGAAATCAGAGTATTAGGCTTAGAATCTAACTGTATATTTTATGCTATTAAATAATTATGAGTAAATTTAAATGTAAAACCTTAAGATTTAGGTTTGGAGTAACGGAGGTTTCGTGATACTGTTTTTATCATGGAATTTCGAATTTTAATTTATAAGATGTATGCTTGTAATGTATTGAACATAATAAAATAAAATATATTTTATGCTCCATATATCTAAGACGTAAAGATCAATTGTAGCGATAGGAGTTTATACTAAAAACGATATATAAATGGAATTCATGAAAAATTATAGATATTCCTTTTAGTAATTTTTTATTGTTTTATTTAGATATATATCTTTCGCAATGGGAAATTAGCACATTAATAGTTTTACTCGTTACAAATTTGAATAACAAAAAGACTTTTTAATAACAACTTTTTTGTATACCCATATTTAGAGCATATTTAAAATTTCCGATTTGCAATACGATTATAAATTTACCATATAACTTATCGATTACCGGATATAATAATTAGCCAAAAATAGGTTATAAAATTAATGGCTCGTGAATCTTGCCTAGGCTTGTGAAATGTCATCGAGAATTCTCGTCCCTTTGTGATCATGGTTAAGTACACGAGTGGGATAAAACATTTGAAATGAATAAATGTGGCTCTTTATAAGCTACTAGGTTTTATGATATTTTTTTGTGTTAGGGTTTTAGGGTTTCGCTCCCTAGAAACGGTAGGTTTTCGCTCTCTTAGAGTTTATCTACACTCCATTGTAAAGTTATTGGTTTTATCTTTCACATAAGCAACTGTTACTAATTATCATTTAATATTATTGTTTTTTTTATTATTAATTTGAAGTTTTAGTATTAATTATAAATATTAATATTAAATGAGTGTAGTTTTATAAATATTGAAAAACATTAACCTATAATAAATATTAAAAAGTTTATTTTATTGTATATTTAACATCATTAAAATTAATGTTAATCTTAAAAACTAATTAAGTTATAATTTTATTTTATATTATTATTACTATTATCAATTATAGAAAAAAATAATATAATAGTTAAACATATTACAATTTTAAAAAATAGAAAACAAAATTCATAACTATGGAGATTTACTCCATTTTACTATGGGGATTTTTAAGAATTTCTACAATACCATAAATATTAATAATGTTATTAATTTAAATGTTAACAATATTTGAAGAAGGAAGTAGCCTTGCATGTTTATTTTTATTCTAAGTTTCACGTAAAACATGGACAAGAACTTTAATAATAGTCAACCATACTAAAAAAAACGATTCCTATGTTGAGTATGGTTAACCATGTTGCCCATGGTCTACCATGTAGACCATTGTTGACAATGGTTTAGCAATGTTTGACCTCAATTTATTATTTTTCTTTGTGGACCATCGATAAGTATGAGGGACCATATTCACCATGGTTGAAAATATTGGTCATGGTTGATTATGATTGATCAGAAATGAAAATGTTTAACCATGTTAACTATGTTTGCCCATGGTCAAGCATAACTAACTATTATAAACGAAGTTAACTATGATTATCATGGCCATACATAGTCAACAATATTCAACTGTGGTTGAAACAACTCAAAAATTGCTAAGCATACATGATGATATCCAACCATGCTATTATAATTGTCCTTGTGATTGAATAAGTTGACCTTTGTCAAACATGGACAAGAAATTGAACAATAGTCAACTATTATCAAACCATTTAAGAAATGGTCAACTGTGGTTAACATGGTCATTAATGGGCAACCAAATTCATCTATTAACAATCATTGTCAATCTTATCACTAATGGCCTACGATGGTCACCTATGGTCAATCCTTTGGTAAACCATGGCTAATTTTCATAAACCTTCTGAAGCATGTTTAGGCATCATAAACCATTGCAATTGGACAAACAATAAATACAATTGCAATGTGACAAACAATAAATGTCATTTTAATGTGACAAATAATATTTGTCATCACATTGTGGTTAATAACTAGCCTAGGTCAATCTTAACTTTGGATCTATCAAGCGCCAAGAGGGATCAAATATCTCAAGGTGAAAACCTCTTTTTTGAGTGCAAAACCTGAGGAAAGGTTTGCACCTAGATAGATTTTATCCCTCTAGGCACTTGATAGATCCAGAGTTAAGATGAATATAGGCTGGTTTCATTTGTGTGTGGCCTAGGAAAATCTATCCAAAATATGATTAATTTTAACAATACTATGTAAATACATATTATATCAATACATTCATTTTATATATGCTAAGTATGTCCAATATTTGTCTTGCCATTTTAATTTTAATATTTTCTTAGTTACCTCAATTTGTTGAGATGATAAATATCATTAATAACTTTAATGATGAAAAATGATGAAATGAAAATTTTGAATGCAAAGTGATAATGTAATAGTGTTGAATGATAGAAAATGTGAATAATAAGAATGTAGTCAATTACAAATATTCTTCAATGTGATCAATCTCAAATTATTTTCTTCTACTATTCATATTGTCACCCTTGTAAGTTTTGTCATCTTTTCATATCGATTATATGAAAAGCACAATTGAAATCATAAACCATTTAAATATTTAGCTTCAACTATTTTACTAAGCATCATACATTGTCTCTCTTTCTCTTTAATATTAATATGTTGAATTACTATAACACAAAAATCAATCTAAATTGTCAATAATTTTGTGTGCTTACCTGGAAATCAATGCAAAATGTTAATCCCATCACTTTCAAGTTAATGTACCATCAACGTATATACAATTAAATCAAATCAGAAATCAATGTCTACAATGAAATCAATGCATCTAATGCAAACAATGAAATAAGATTATAAAACAACGTCTACAGTGAAATCAATGCATCTAATGAAAAAAATTAAATAAGATTATAAAACAACATCTACACTAAAATCAATGCATTTAATGTAGGTAATCAAATAAGATTAGAAATCAACATCTAAATTTAAATAAATGCATCTAGTGCAAGTAAGAAAATAAGATTAGAAACCAACATCTACACTAAAATCAATTTATTTAGTGTGAACAATCAAATAGGATTAGAAATCACCATTTACACTGAAATCAATGCATTTGGTGCAAGAAATGAAATAGGATTAGAAATCATCTACATTGAAATAAATGTATATAGTGCAACCAGTCCAATATAATTAGAAATCAACATCTACACTTAAATTAATGCATCTAGTGTAACCAATCAAATAGGATAAGAAACCACTATCTACACTAAAACCAATGCATTTGGTGTGAGCACTCATATAGGATTAGAAATCATGTACATTGAAACCAATGCATCTAGTACAAGAAATTAAGTATTGTTAGAAATCAACATCTACACTAAAATAAATTCATCTAGTGCAAGGAATCAAATAGGATTAGAAATCACCATGTACACTGAAGTCAATGCTTCCAGCGCAATTAATGTTTTCCCCCCTCCCCCCTCAAACTACATCTCTCTTTCCCTCCCTATCTCCACTCTCTCACATCCTCCCTCTTCCTTCCTCTCTCTCCATTTGTCTCCCACATCTCTATCTCTCTCTCTCTTCACCCCCTAACTTTGTTACTATATCCCTCCCTCTCTCCTCTCTCATCCCTTCTCTCCATCTCTCCTTTGTCTCTTTATATCACCCCAAAACATACACTCTCTCTCCACTTCTCACTCTCTATATATATCTTCTTCCCTCCCTCTCTCCCCCTCCAACTTGATCTCTTTATCCCTCCATCTCTCCTTCTATCTCCCTCCATCTCTCCTCCTCTCTCTCCTCCTTATCTTTTTCTTTTCCCTCCAATTTTCTCTCTTCCTCTCTGTTTTCCTCCTCAATCTCCCTTTCTCTCCTACCTTTATATATATTTTCCTCTTTCTCTCTCTCTCTCTCTCTCGCTCTCTCTCTGCCCTCAAATCCTCGTTCTTCCCCCATCTTTGTCTCTCTGTCTCTCTCTCTCTCAGCATCTACACTAGAGTCATTGCATATAGTGAAAGAAATTAAATAGGATTAGAAATCACCATCGTCTTCCCTCTCTCTACCATCCAGCTCCATATCTCTTTCCCTCCCTCTCTCCACTCTCTCAAATTCTCTCTCTCTTCCTTCCCCTCTATCGCTTTCTTTCCCTGATCTATATCTCTCTCTCTCTCCCTCTCTTCACCCTCCAACGTTGTTATTATATACCTCCCTCTCTCCTTCTCCCATCATTCCGTCCATATCTCCATATTTATCTCTTTATCTCACCCCAAAACATACACACACACTCTCTTTATTTCTCCCTTATCACTCCCTCTCTCTCTCTCCACTTCTCGGTCTATGTATTTCTTCTTCCTTCCCTCTCTCACCCTCCAACTCCATCTATCTATCCCTCCCTGTCTCCTCTTATATCCCTCCAACTCTCCTCCTCTCTCTCTCTTCCTTCCTCTCTCTCCCTTCCTCTCCTACCTCCGTCTCTCTTCTCCCATCTCTCTCTCTCTCTCTCTCTCTCTCTCTCTATATATATATATATATATCCCACTCTTTTCCCTCCAATCCTCTCTCTTCCCCCATCAGTCTCTTCCTCTCTCTCTCAAGTCCTCTATCTCGTTCTTCCTATCTCTTTCTCTCTTTCTCTATCTCTCTATCTTCCATCCAATCATATATATATATATCTTTTTTTTCCATCCAATCATCTTTCTCTCTCTCTCTCTCTATCTCTCCCGCTCTACCCTCCAATCCTTTCACTATCTCCCTCCCTCTCTCCTCCTCTCTCCCCACATTTCTATTTATGTGTCTCTCTTCCTCTGTTACTATTTTCTACCTCTTTCTCTCCTCTCCATATCTCCCTCTTCATTCCTCCTCTTCCCTCTCCTTGAGTTTATCCCCATCTCTCCCTTCTCACTTCCCCTATCTCTCCACCTCTACCACTCTATGTCTTTTTTCTTCGCTTCCATATATATCTACAGTTAATATATATCATGGAATATTAATGTATATTATAAGATAACAAATTTAACATTGCCTTAATCCAAAGTTATTAAATATAATAATAATAATATGAATATTAGATTTAATAATAATAATAATAATAATATTTTAATATTAATATTAGGGCTAATAAGTTTCTTTTTTCTCATGGTATTAATAATAATATGGTCCATATTGTTTGGCCCATAGGCGTCACCTAAATAAAACCTATTTTTTGAGTGTTCCTAAATATAAATAGGTTTATGGAGTAAATATAAAAAGAGGTTTTATTTTTCACCATATCTCTTTTATTTACCATGGTATTTGGCTCATAGGCTTGGTATATAATTAGATGTTGATTTATAATGATATTTTATATGTTTTTATATATTTATCATGCATTTTTATACCTCTTTTATATTAATTTATTTATTTACCACACCTCTTTTATAAATATGATATTTAGCCCATTGTATTAATAATAATTTGTCCTATGATGTCTGGTCAATAGGCTTCACCTAAATAAAACCTCTTTTTTGAGTTCTTGTGAATATAAAGAGGTTTTATTTTTTACCATAACTTTGGAGTAAGTATAAAAAGAGGTTTTATTTGTTTACCATGCCTCTCATTTATTTATATTTTTATTTATTTATCATACATAAACTTATTTATATATTTTAATTTATATTATGTATATACATAATAATAATTAGGTTTATTTTTAAATAGGACTGACATTAGATCAAAAATGTTAAATTTTAAACATTACATTTACTTTTACATGTTTACGTTAGGTGAGATCATACCCCATAGGTTGTAGAGATAATACATAGTTATCTTTTAATAATTAACATTAGCCTATTAATAAGGTTAGAAAGTTATATATAATATAAATAATCAAGTTATATATGATTTAAGATTCAAGTTACTGTTTTGGTCAACATTGGTGAAAATCATCTTTATTATTTTTTTAGGACGTGACATACATAAACATATGGGTCATACTGGGCTCTAGAATATGCCTCTTGGTGCAATAAGCATTGTCAGAATGTGTAAAATAAAGAATTATTTTGGAATGTGATGATTAAGAAATGTCTTCACAATGTGATCAACAATAAGCATTGTTACAATGTGTTGAAAAACATATTGCATACATATTGTACTGTAGGTGAAGCATGGTTGGTTGATATTCATTAACATAGTCATCATTATCAAGCATGATCAACCATTGACAACATTGTCAAGCTTAATAACAAAATATTAATTTCATAGTGGTCAATCATGATCACAATGGTAAATTATTACATGTTTAACCATAGTTAACCCGGGAAAATATTAAGGATGGAAAATTATCTTCAAGTTTAAGACCATTGGCGAATCTCACTAGTCCCTAATATGCAAACTATAAATTTTTTATTATTGTATTTGTAAATTTATTAAATTTTATAAGTATTTTATATATAATCTTTATATAATGTTCACTATTTTTAAGGTAAAATAATTTTATATTGCAAAATCTGGTTGAATATTTTTTATAAAAAATGGAAATTGGTGAATTTTTTTTTTTGGAGAAATCATGGAAAATTAGTCCACCTGCGAATATTAGCCCCTAAAAATGTCCATGTAGTTAACATCATCACATAGTTAACATATTTAATAATATTTAACATATCCAACATAAAATATGTGATCAACCATAATCAACCATATTCAAGGATGCTCAAAATAGCCCAACAATGGTTGAATATGGTCATCATATTTAACCATGTCCACCTTCATTATTTAAGGATATCTATGGTTAACTATTTTTTCAGACATAGTCAACATGCTCAACGATATAGTAAACAATACTAAAACTATTTTGAAATGGTTGACAATGGTCAACATGATCATTATTGGTCAACCACATTTAAGCATAATCAATCATTGTCAATTATTGTCACCTATGGCCTACCGTGGTTACCTATTGTCAATCCTTATCAACTCTCACTTATCTATCGTAAATACTCTTCAAACTTGTCAACCATTCCCAATCATTACCAATAATAATCAATGATGGTCGACCCTCTTCAACCATTAGATACTATTGTAAACCATAATCAGAAATGGTAAACCTTAATTAACATTAATAAATCATATGTTAACCACATACAACCATAGTTAACCTTAGTTAGTCATAATCAACCATAGTCATTCTTAGTAAATTATAGTCAATCATAATACACCATATATACCATGGGAAACCATGCTTAACTATGGTCAAACATAAAAAAACCATTTTCAATAATGTTCTATGTGATTTGCATGTTTAATAGTTTTCAACCATTGAAAACATGGTTGAAGGTGATAAACCATAGTGAACATGGGGATGATCATAAAAAATAGACAACCACAATAATTTAAACACTAACAACTTTGATCAACTATGTACACCATATTTAGCCAAATGTTAACTATAGTTAACCAAATTGGACCAAGCATAATTTTTTTCAAATATGCTTAAAAAAACTTATCCATTGTCATACATTGTCACACACTATCGCTTATTGTCACACATGTTTGACCATAGACAATGTTAGCTATAGCCAATTATCTTCAACCATAGTTAACCTTGGTTAACCATGATTAAACGTGGTCCTTTAGCTAACCATAGTCAACCTTAAACAACCCAAGATTTTATGTAACAACCCTAAGTTATAATAATACCACAATCAAGAGACACTTATTACAAGTTGAATGTTCACAAAAATATCCTACTGAGTATCACTTGTTGTGTTTGTGGCTAAGGTGAAATTGGCAAAGGAAATGAAAAAGTCTTTGGAAGGTAAAGTGGAACTAATTGGCATTTTATTTATGAAAATAATGGAAATTAGGAGAAAATGGAGGTGAAAGGTCACAGGTTGGATGTGAGGATGAAATTGAAGGAAAATAATGGAAAATGAAGAAAATAAAGGCCACATTAATAAAAATACTACAGAGCATCAGTTGGTAGCCTTTTGTTAGTTTAGTTTTGGAATTTGTTTGAGAGAGGAGAAGAGAAACAAGAGAACAAGGAAATAAATGATCAAGCATGGAAAATTTGGATGAAGAAACTCTAGTAGGAATACTTACAGGTAACAGGTTGCATGTAGGTTTTCTTAGGTAGTTTTTACATGCATGTTATGTGCATGTTGGTACTTGGTTCTTTTTTTTCTCATTCGCATGGATTTTTATGGGTTTTGATAGAACTGGATTTTATACTTTCCCTGCAATTTCCAGATAGCCATGGTGTGATGGGATACTTTCTCAGTTTGAGCTTTGCATTTCTGAAATATTTTAGATCCAGGTGAGGTGGTCTCACCAAAATCCAAGGGTTAGGGGTGGATACAATTTTCTTCGAGAGTCCCTCAACATCTGGGTGGAGATAGGAAAATTCTTCAAGGGATGGTGATGGATTTTTGAAGAATCCAAGCTCGATTTGGTTGTGTGGTCTCGATATCAATTTAAGTGAGATCACATTATGGCAAGGGTGGAGGTTGTTTAACCTCTAGATTCCCTTGCTTGTTCTTGGATTGGTTTATCATGTGAGATCCCACATTCAAGCTTGGAATATGGCATGAGGGTTATTTTCTGAAAGAAATATTTCTTTCAACCCAATCTATTGTAGGGTGATACGAGGAATCCCCACACATGATTGGATTTTTCCTATTTTTAATAAAAAGTATGTTTCTATTTCTTTTGACGAGTATATGTAATTGCTATTATGTGGCTTAAATAGTTGCACTATCATTATTATTATCTATTTAATGTTTTTTCTAATCATGTTTATATGACAAATATTAGTCATAAATATCTTCATGTTTTACTTGTAACTAAATGAATAATGAAGGCAAGAAAAAATTGGTGTCATGATAGCTATTGTGAGAAGGCATTGTTCCTTATTGTTAAACCTTAGATAAGTTTTCAAATCCTTATGCTCATATATTTTTTCATGATCTATATTTTGAATGCTAATCAAGTGTTTGACATAATTTTAGTCTTGGTTGGGAGAGGTTAGGTCAAGTCAATGTATTTCCAACGATATATAGACACCATGTTGAGTTTCTTGAGCCTAAATCGTTTGAATAGGCCATCCAAAATTTTATGCATTTTTATGACAAGCCAAGGTGAAAATCTCAGCCTAAGCGTGACTTTAAGGGAAATGCCATTAAAGTGTGGAATACGTTAATATGCACAAGAGATAGAAAAGGAGGTTCCTTACACGAGTTGAGAAGGGACATGGGTCATAGCCTGTAGATATGTAGAATAAAGGTGATCGTAGAGGGTTGTTGTAGTGTTACATATATCAAAAAATCATCCCAAGAATTGTCCATTATACCACAGAGGCAAGCCCTAGATCTATAGTGATCAGGAGGCATGAACACTTGGGGATGTTGGTCATAACATTCCTTGTATTTATGTAGTTGTTGACAATGATCAGAAATTTTTTTAGACATGGATTATTCAGATTGAAGTAAATCTCTAATGTCAAGTTGTTTCTATTTTGATTTATTTTGGATCTAATTATAATTATGTTTATCCTGATCTAGTGGATTAGTGTGGCTTGAGAAAATAATTTCATCCATATTATTGGTTATTTCAGTTGGCTATAGGTACAAGGAACATATTTCATCATTGGGTAAGATCTTGTGCATTTGAATTAAATGGGATGCCTACAAAATCACATGTTAATATACTTACACTGGGATCACATAGTATGATTTTGGGTATTTATTGGTTGTATCTTCACATGAACAAAGTATATCTCTATGAAAATCCTATTGAGTGATTGGATTATAATGTGGGAAATATAATTTTGGAGGGAAAAAAAAATTCCCACATAAATGAAGATGGTCATCACTATGTAGGCTAGGCACAGTTATAGGAATGTTTCTGTAATGCTCGAAATTAATATTTCAGTGGTAAGGGTATGGATTTAGAAGATGAAGTAATATTGAAGAGCTATCCAGTCTTCTTTCAGTTTTGAGATTTATTTTCCACAGAGATTCTAGAGTTACCTTGTCACATAAAAGTAGAAATTTTGTTTTAGTTGGTACAAAGGGTAGCACCAGCGTCAAAGGAACCTTATAGGATGAGAAGTCCAGAGTTAGTAGAGTTGAATTTGCAGTTGAATGAAATTCTTAATAAGGGATACATTAGGCCAACTGTATGGCCTTGCAATGCATTGATAGTTTGTGAAGGAGAAGGATTGTACTCTCAGGTTTTGCATTGATTCCAAGAAACTAAACGGGGTAATGATAAAGAAAAAGTACTCCTTGGTGAGGATTGATGACTTGCTTGATCAGTGGAAGGGAGAAATAACGTTCTCAAAGATTGATTTGAGATCATGATACCATCAGGGACACATCAAAGAAGAGGACATATAAAATATTTCTTTTAGGACTAGGTATGGGAAATTTGAATTTGTTGTAGTCTCTTTTGGTTTGAATAATTACCTAAATATTTTATGTGCTTGATGAAGATTTTGTTGTACCCTTATTTGGAAATGTTTGCTATTTTATTCATTGAAGACATTCTGAGATATTCTAATAATTAGAAATAGCATGTCGAGCATTTAGCATAAGTTTTGATATTTCTTAGAGAGAATTAGTTTTATGCCAAGCTTATGAGCTGAAATTTATTTCAGACATATATACATTAATTGGTACATTTTGTCTCCAAGGCATGGAAATAGATCCAGAAAAGCTAAAATCTATCCTATAATGGGATACTCTGAGAAATGTCGATGAATTTAGATCATTCATGGTGCTAGTAGTTTACTACAAGAGCTTCATGAGATTTAGATCATTCATGGGGCTAGCGGTTTACTAAAATAGCTTCATGAGTGACTTCCCACACATTTCCTATCATATTAAATAATAATATAGAAATGGTAAGAAGCTTCAATATACATAGGAATGTACACCATGTTTTGAGTATTTGAAGAAGTTGTTAACAAATTCTCTAGTGTTAAAGACTGCAGATTCGGATAAATATTTCATGGTGCGCAAAGCGCTTGGTGGAGACTTTATGCAGGAGGAACACACAGTGTGTTGTGAGTCCAAGAAATTGAATAAGCACGACAAGAACTACGTGACTGATGATCTTGAGTTGGAAAATATTATTCACGACCTGAATATGTGGAGGTATTATCTTCATGGAAGGAGGTTTGTATTGATGAGTGATAACTATGGGTTTCTATATTTGTTTGACCAACCAAATATGAATGGGAGGAAAGCTAGATGGTTTTACACCCTTAGTGAGTTTTAATTCTATATTAGATACATCAAGGGAAAGGAGATAAGGGGTGCAAAATATCTCAGCACAAAGGTGTAGTTGAACCATGTTGCAGCAGTGAGCTGCTATGGGAAAAAATTACATGACCAGATCTTAAAGGCAAGACAACAAGATGACAGCTAGAGGGAGATTATGTAGAGGTGAAAGGTCATAGATTTCATGTGAGGAGGATATTGAAGGAATTTAATTGAAAATGAAGAAGATAGAGACCTCATTAATAAAAATACCTCAAAAAATCATTTTTTATCCTTTTATTATTTCACTTTTGGAATTGGTTTCAGAGAGGAGAAGTCCACCAAGAGGAGAACGAAAGAAAGCATAAAGAAAGGATAATTTATATGAAGCACATTTTGTATGAATTCTTGTAGGCAATAAGTTGCATGTATGATTTATTAGCTAGTTTTGACATACATGGTATGTGCATGCTTGTATTTGGTTCTTTTTCTATCATTGTCATGGAATTTTTCGAGATTAGATAGTGGATTTTACCCCTACTTTTCCACTTCCTTATAGTCATGGTGTGATGGGATTTTTTCTTCATTTCAACTTTAGGTTGCAAAAATATTTTAGATCTAGGTGAGGTGGCCTCATGAAGATACCAAGGGTTGGGGGTGGATATTATTTTATCTCGAAATTGCTAAACAGGTAGGTGATGATAGCAAAATTCCTCAATAGAAGGTTCATGAAATAGGAGGCATGGAATCTTGGTTTGGTTTTGTGACCTCGACACTAGTTTAGGTGAGATAACATGATGGTAAGGGTGGAGGAGGTTCATCCTTTGGATTCCCTTGGGTTTTTTGAATTGGTTTGTCCCATGATATCCCATATTCATGCCTGGAATATGGCATGGGGTTTATTGGATGAATGAAATATTATTTTCAGCCCAAATTATGGACAGGTGGTACATGGAAGTTGATGACCTAGTTGTATTCTTCCTATGTTTAGTAAGAGCTAAGTTTCTATTTATTTTGATGAGTAAATTTACTTGTTATTATGTGGCTTTAACGATCATTGTATCATTAATATTTTTCTAGTTATATGTTGATTATAAGCATGGTTATATGAGATATCTTATTCATGGATCTCTTCATGTTTTAATTGTAACTTAATGAATAATGAATACAATGCCTAATTGGTTTCATGACAACTATTCAGACAATGTTTCAAATCCTTATGTTTAGATAAGTATTCATGACCTCTAGGTTGCATGATTACCAAGTGTTTGATGAAATTTCAGTCCCGGTTGCGAGACACCAGGTCAAGTCTTGGTTCATGTTTTGGCTTACAAATATTTTTTTCCATGTCATTCATAATTTCTAGAAGTTTCACTATATTCTTGTTAGAGGTCTCATTCCAAGTTGTTAGTGTGATTTATAATTGCAACCGTATGAAAAAATCTCACTTTAGCCGTGCATAACAAACAACCCTAACATCAAATGTGGCTTTCAATTTCCTTAGATCTGCATTATGTGATTAGATTAAATGCTACAAAAATCTAGTTCCATCCACTTAAATATATTAAATAGAGAAAATAAAAAAGGCTTTCTCCATACATCCAATAGACAAGACAAGAATTTATCAAGAATTTTTTGTATTATGACACCTGGGAGGGGAACATAGAATGATGTTACCATTCCCCCTCAGTGGGATGGGTTCCTATATGTCCTTAGTGCTTCATATCCAATATCTCTCTTTCTTTATGGTGCTAAAAACCTAGAAAAAATAGAACTCAAAGGGAGCTCACAAGCAAAAGAAGAAAAAATACAACAATGATGGAGGATCAAATTCAGATCAAAAGTATAGATAAAAATGTGATACAAAAGAGGTAGTGAATGAATGGAAAACCTTTCTATTTATAGCAAAATATTGAGTTAGTCTAGATATTGGTGCACAATTCAAATGTTATTAACTAAATCTAGATCCAATTTTCTTCGAATATTTTATTTTTTTTGGTGGAGGGAAAAGGAATTTAGAATTATTTAAATCCCCCAATTTAGAAATAATAAATTAATAAATGATTTATTTATTATTTCAAGAATGAGGTTAAGGAATAATTAAATAAATGATGATTTATTCAATTATTTATAAATGATTTAGTCAAATTTAACAAGGAATAGTATTAAATAATGATTTAAATAATTATTCCTAGAGAATAATAAGAAAAATAATGATTTATCTAATTAATTCTCATGTTTCGGTTAAATATGACAAGGAATATTAATTAAATAGTGATTTAGTTAATTATCCCTAGAGGAAAATCAAACAAATAAGAATTTATTTAATTATTCCTCATGGGGTTTCATGTTTAGACTAGAAATAATTTAATAAACTATGTGTTATTAAATTATTTATCATAGTGAAAGCAATTTTACTATGGAAAAATCTCTCTTACATAGTGTACTTTAGTCCATCTAACAGTAACAAGTTAGATGACAGAAAATTGCTGTAACAGAAGCCCTGAAAAAGTGGCTCAAAATTGGGGGTCGTTGGCATAGAATTGACCAGAAAAGTCAATAGTCACTGGAATACAGACCTATGTGAATGATTGGAGGGCTATATACATTCTTATTCCTTAAGGAGGGAGCATTTGAGTCTCTAGTTTAGTGAAAAAGAGGGTTATATCAAGTGTTGGACACATGGATGGGTTGAGTTGGTCATTGAGGTGTTGTAGCACTTGAGGGGATTAATTAAGGTCTCAAGCTGTCATCTCCACTTCCTTAAGGTCATGTAGGAGGTTGAGTCTTATAAAAATGACTTTTACCTGAAGTTTACCCTTTGTAAACCAATAAAGGAGTGTAAATGTGGGAGGATGCATTGCATATTCCCACTCCTTATGGCATACCATTCCAAACCATTGTTAAAATGGTTGAAAATTGTCAATCTAGGTCTCCAACGTTAAAAATGGGAAATCATGGCCATAAATTTTCAACATGGGAATCCATAATCTATGATAGAAACTATGGTCAACCATTGCCAAATTTGTTAAACCATGTTCACTCATGATAAGCCATCATCAAATCTTATCAAACATGCACAATCATGGTCAACTATGGCCAACTATTGTCAATCATAATCTATCATAGTCATGTATAGTTTTGTATGGATAAGCATGGCATCCATATCAACTATATTTGAATCGTGATAAATAGTTGTCATCCATATCTTCAATATATTTAACCATAATCAACCACATAATCAAAATATTTCCCATTTTTAATGGCCGTCAAGTTGCACAACGACATTGTTAAATGTGGTTGATATACATCAATCAATGGAATTTTCCACCTTTTATACAACAATTGATATATGAAGATGATTCCAACTGGTGTATATCAACAACATTTACTAATGTGGTTGTGCTAGTTATTTTGAAATATTATTTATAAGAAAGTTAGATAATAGAGTTGTTAAAAGAATTGATACAGAATAATCATGTTTGGGAATAGCGAGAGTCAAATATATATAGGGGACAAAGTAATTGTAAATTTTGGAGAGCACTGTTTTTATATTTAAAAACAAAAATATAGAAGAGAGTTTTTGTCCATCAAAAAATTGGATTTTACATCTAATATGTCAATGGAAGAAATTACTCGAATGAAAGTAAATTGCAAGAGTCTATAGTAGTAATATTTCTTGGAAAACTTGTGTCATAGCCTTAGAGACTAAGGAACTGTGGTGTAGAGAAGGTCATCAAATTCCAAGTGGTGTTACATCCTTCGATATGCCTTGTACAATATACACATGATTAATTTTTTTTGACAAGTTTTACCAACATCTAACATCCAACGCATGACTTATCACAAATTATTTAATTGATCATTAATTGATATTATCATATTGATTAAGTGAACCATAGAAATGAAATAGATATTTGTATAAAGGAATAATCATTACTATAACTTGTTAAAAAAATGAATTATGTTACAAATTTGCATCATTCCCATCGTTCAATTAATCAATGCTTATTAAAAATATGGATAATGATATAATTTCCAACATTATGAAAGGTTGCAATATCATTAAGAAGACCAAACAGGAAAGAACATCAAAATAAACAATGATATTAGTGTGGAAACCTTGAAGGGTAAAACCAGTAAACATTATTTTGTATTAAAAAAATAAATTAGGAGGTAGTTGATCCCTCACTCAATGGAAACAATAAAATCGATCCATTGTCTATTTTTGATATTTTACAAAATAGACATAAACTTTGTTTCACGTATTATTAACTAGAGGCCGATCAATTACGTATGTCATCACATTTCTAAAATGCATTACCAAATATTTCTTCAAGTACAATATCCTCATGGCATGATTTCTGATCACAATAACCTTATTTCTCATCTTCCATTACCATTATCAAATCATCCAAAGTTAGCAATATCTCTTGGCAAACCAAGTTTCCCATTGTAAAAATGCATCTCGAAATTTATCGCTCTGCATGTAGCAATATTTATATCTGATGATATCCTCACCTACAATATTATTATTCATAAACCATATTTGAATTGTTATAAAATAGATTATATTTAAAACTATCACTGAATTCCTTGTATGCCATGATCTCATCCATGCAACCAATATTATCATAAAAGTCTCTAACGTCATGATTACTTGAAATATCAAATTATCAAAATAAAAAAATATTATGGCCTTTCCTCTAGAAAAAATGCAAGATAACCAAGATTTTTTTACCTCAATGACTTAGTATCTATCATTTACCACCTTGATGTTAGAATCACTAATAACGCCTACATATTTTATGTCTTTGCATGAAATAAAGTTCTTACGAATGCATGAATGAAATTAAAATTCATAACCTCACGTAGACATTTTAATTATAAATGCATTTTAAAATGAAAAACAATAACTATTATTGCATTTATCACATGAAAAACCATAATTACTAGTCCAAACCATATTACTATTTCATTTAACAAATGCAACCCCATGGGCATAATCTCAAAAAACCAAGGTATTTACTCCTAATTACTCTTTTCTTTTGCAAAACCATGGGTATCAAAAATATTCTTATAAACACGAACTAAACCTATTATTGTTATTACCAATGTAATAACATAGACAAATAGTATTGATCCAAACTTATTTTACTGGAGATGTATTAAATAATAACTGTAACATCTCTCATACCCCAAAATTGTTTTCTTCTTTTCCCGGTTTACAATCACAGCTTCTTATCCCCATAAAATTTACTCAAGTATACTCTACTTTTATTCACCTCATAGCATTCAAAATTTTTCTTTTTAATCAATTACAATTTCATACTTTTATCTTGTATTTAATTTATCTTTGGTAATTACAGGTACTCTTGCTATTATAAGATCTCCCATGAGAAATTTTGGCTTGACCTCAATTCTTATCAGTCAACCTAGCCGACTTATATATATATATATATATATAAACATATACTTGTTTGCATTTCTTAGGTCAGTTACTCAGAGTTTTTTCCAACTCTAACAGATCAATATGCCCTTCCTTTAAATTTTCAGTTAGCAAGCTTTATAGACTTTCCAGGATCTATAATTATAAAATTTTAGCATCTATGTATAGGTAAATACGCACACACACACACACACAGATATATATATATATATACACACATCTACATATATTCATTTAGCTTCCTTTGTTTCAACTACTTTTACAATAGTTTACATTGAAGGTGGATAGATGATCTTTTCCAGTATTTTAAATATGCTTTCACTATTCTCTTACACATATACTTTTATCACAAATAAGTATATTTTCAATCGGACTCTTTCGTTATTTTATTGTTATAATTATTTGGCATATTTTTAATTATAGTTTATATAAAAAAAATTCCTTCGAAATATAGAATATAGATTATTTTTCTGAAATCAAATGGAAGTAATGAAACCGAATTTGATATTTTATACTCACTAATTTCAGATCCTAGCTACTTAGTTATGATTTAATTTCTGATTTCGTATATTTAAACTTCCATGTAATAGAATAGTTTAAATTCTTAATTCTACAATTCTTCTCACTTTAGTATGGCTATTATACTGAAATCAATACTTCTATAACATGTTTAGTTGTTTTCTACCTTCTGTTCATGTTTATAGTTTTGTTAAAATTTTCTGTTTATACAACACAACTAAATTTTCATTTAAAAGACAACAAGCTACTTCTTTAAATTTGTTATTAGATTAGACATTCAGTTGATTTATCATATATAAACTTGGCTATTGTAGGGTACCTATCCCCATCTCTAAACCATCGTTGGTTTCGACATTCTGGGTGATGGTCCCTACTTAATTTTCTCCCTCCTATTAAACATACTGAAATTTCGGCTATTAGATCTAGTTTGTAACTGCATGAGGTACTGAACAAACAGTCAATCTAAAATTTGGATAAGAAATTCTAACATAAAAATTCATATAACATTGATATACTTAATACAGACTTAAAATAATATCCAAAATTATGCATGCATACCAATACTATGACTAGTCCTCCCAAGCTTAGAGTTCTTCTATCCCCAGAACACACCCCCAAGCTGAGATCCTCCAAGCACATACTAACTTCAATCTGTTCTGGAGCACCTTATTTAAGCTATGCCCTCCCCAAAGCCTATTTCTAATTCTATGTCCATAATTTCAGGATGCTTTATTCATGTTTGCCTAGGCTTCTGTTATTTAGGGATTTTTAAAGCTGCTTTATGCTTTTCTAGCTTTTTACCTCTTCCCAACTACATTCCTCATCATTGGGGAATCTAGATTTTTCCTCGAAAATCTAAATTACGAATAATTTATTTCAAGGCTTTTTGAAAGATTTTTGGGAAAGTCTTAACCTCTTTCCATAACCTCATGGATTAGGCAAGTGATCTCAAAACCTCATTTGGTCATAGTGTACAAATAAACATTTTATTTATTTTTCATAAATAAATAATTAACTACATCCACACAATAATTATCAATTGGGGTCCACTCCCCTTTGGATTTATGTTCAAATGTCTAACTTGAAAAGCATAGAACTTGAGGGTGTTACACTTACATGTGCAAATTGTAACTTAAACAAGAAACTCTACAGGCATAAACATAGGAAGAGAGAAGTAATTAATATCATGCAAGAAGACACATAATTGATATCAGAGTTTGTTCAGGAGGGACTACATCTCAAAGCACTTCTCAAATAGTGGGGAGGCCCTCTTTCATTAAGTGGAAAAAAATGAAAGTACAAAATTAGAGACCTCTGATGAAGAAATGGACTCAACCATTAGATTCGTGGTGTCGAGAGGTGCATAATCCATATAAAATATTCTTGAATATGACAAAGTGAAAATATGGAACCTCTGGAGAATGGGTGAGCGCATGGTTCCGCCCCCCTCCTGCATAGTACCCATTGTTCCAACTATCTCGAAATTAGTGCACGCTCCAGGCCTACATGGGTGCACTTATGAAATGGAGGCTTATATAATGAAGTGTGGGAAGAATTCCCTAAGTTTTCTATTAGATGAATTGGTTTGATCCACATTTGGAGGGAGGGGGTCACGTGGTCAAACCAAGCACCCACCTTTATAAGGCATAAACTGTTTGAATTAACTGTGTATTTATTTTTGTAAAACTCGTCCCTTTAGTTTTCGTACAAGTGTGTGGGGTCAATCCCACATTGGGAAACCCACCCAAGCACTTCTGTCATGCTTCGTTATAGTCATGGCATGTATGGTTGGGTTGGTGGTGGGGTTCACCACCCCCACCACCCATAATAACATACAGTTGTCGTAATGTGAGTCAGGGGTGATTGTACAGTGAGTTCACGACCACTGCCCACCACTATTTTAATACTTTTTTCTATGTTTGTTGGATGGGAGGGTAGGAGTAATGGCTCACCCTCCAAATATATATATATATATATATATATATATATATATATATATTAATTACATTATAACAAACTTCTCCTTTGAAAAATATGAAATTTGACCGAAGGATTCAAATTATCCATCCCACAATTTCGCCCAGAATCTAGCTGGAGTTGGCCAGAATTTGGTGGCTAGGTTTCAAAAAATTTGTTGCCTCCTTAAGTTTCCACTTAAGCAAGTCAACCTTCAAACGTTTACTGCTCCTAAATCCTTCATACAGACTTGGAATTGAGTTATGTCTACGCTCTCTGAATCAGAAACATGAGATCCTCAACTTGACATTAAGTTTACCAGATTCAAGACACCTTGATTTTTGAGCTTTTGTACTTACACCACTAGTACTTGGACCTATTCAATCCACCTAGATCATTCCTCCCCACTAAAGAGCTTTTGAACCCCAAAATATTTATCAATCAACAGGAAAGTGAGGAAATTTGTCCCTCACCTTCTCCTTTTCAAGCCATTTATCTTTACTTGGGTGCATCCCTTTGAAACCAACATAGAGATATTCCACATCTCCGCATCGCAAAGTCCTGATTCTTTGATTGAGAATGATGTCCTCTAGATATTCATCAAGATAATCTGGTGTAAATTCATCCACTGTAGGAACTGATCCTACCTCCTTGGTGTCCATAATCATTGGTGGTTCATAAAGCTTCATATTTTCGACATTGACAATCGAATACATCTGCAGGTATACAAGAAAATTGATTCCAAAAGCATTATTCCAAATCTTCTCCAATATGGTAAATGGACAATACCAGATTGGTCACAATTTATTTCCTTCCCCCTTCATTTTTCCCTTGCTGATCTGGAACCACACTTTGTCACAAACTTGAAATTGATGGTCAACTTGGTGCCTATCATGTCAAGCCTTATATCAGGCCTGACTCTTTTCCAACTTCTCTTGCACTACTTGGTGAATTTTCTATATCTGTTGGATGAACCACTGTGATTTTTACTTTTCATCACGTCCACTAGCATATTCATCCCTTCCATAGATCATGTCAAAATGGTCCTTTGGTATGTAACCAGACAATGTCTCAAATGGTGAATGTTGCATAGAGGAATGCAGTGCTTAGTTATAGTCATGCTGCAGATATGGAAGATGCTCATCCCACAACTTGGGATGTTTGCTGCAATATCCCCGCAAAAAGTGTACCACGGTACGGTTGATGACCTCTGTCGGTCCGTCGGTTTGTGGATAGAATGTCATACTTCTCTTCAACTTTGTGTCCATCATATGCGAGAAGGTGGTCCAAAAATTTCCAAGGATGAGAGAGTATTGATCTGACACAATCGATGTTGGGAATCCAAAGTGGACTCAAAGATATTGAAAGAAAAGATAAGCAGTCTGCTCAGTAGTGACCTGGTTTTTACAAGGCATTAATATCCACATTTTACTAAAGCGGTCAGCGACAATGTAAAAATAGTCATGACACTTTCTAGATATAGAGAAACCTCCTACACAGTCCATCGACACACTTTTCCATGGACGACTTGGAATATGGAGTGGTGTGTAGAGCCTGAGTTTTCTATTAGAGGGATTTGAAACAAAACATATCACACATCCCTTTACGTAAAAGGTGACAATGTTTTTCATATGGGGCCAAAAGCCAAAAAATTGCAAACATAAGGTTTTTTCTACACCAAAGTCACAAGACGCAAGAAAGGTATATGCCTCTTGAATTACATGTACCCTTTCTGCTGTGGATATGCAAAATTTTTGAACGTGATACAATAGCTTCCCCAGCAATTGAATTTTTTCCACTTGTGAACCATGAGTTAGTTTTGCATATATTTCTTTAAAGTCATCATCATTAGCATATTGTTCAGCATAACTTTCAAAATACAATGAAGCATTATGTAGAATAATAGAAGAAGCAATAGGAGGGTGAGAGAGCATATAAGCTACTTTTTTACTAGTGCACTTCTTATACTTTATTACCGAATGAAACTGTTATAGAAACCCCATCCACCTGAAATGATGAGACTGTCGTAGCTTGGTCTGTGACTGAAGGTATTGTAAGGGTTGGTGATCCATATGGATAATGGTTTCCTTGCCGACGAGGTAGTGTTTCCACTTTTTCACACTTTGTACCAAGACATACAATTCCTTGTCTTAAGTAGGGTAATTGATAACAACCTTGGAGAACTTCTTTTAATGGGAACATATGGGCTTCTTCTGCTGCAACAGTAAAACTCCCATGGTGTACCCACTGGCATAGGTTTTGATCTAAAAATGCTATTGGAGATCAGGTACATCAATGACTGGTGCAGTGATGATTTTTTCTTTAAGTGCTTCGAAGGAATTCTATGGCTTTCCTCCCCACTAAAATTATTGTTTCACATTTGTCAATGCGTGTAAGGGTGATGCAATAACAGAGAAGATGGCAATGAATCTTCTCAAGTACTGTACTTCACCTAGAAAACTATGGACCTATATTACATTGGTAGGCTTAAGCCATTTTACAATCACCTTAACTTTGGAGCGGTTTATTTTTAATTGACCATTACCAACAATATGAAAAAGGTAAACCAAAGATGTTTCTTTGAACTCACACTCTGAAAATTTTACATACAATTCTTCCCTGTTTAATACATCAAGCACTTTCTTTACATAGCATACATGTTCATCCCAAGTCTTACTAAATACAAGAATATCATCTAAATACACAAGGAAAAATTCATCAATGAACGGCCTAAAAGGATCATTCATGACCCTCATGAATGTGGCTAGAGAGTTGTGAGGGAAAATTTCAGGGATCAAAGTTTATCTTAAAGTTTAGAAACCTTGGTGAACCTTATTATTCCCCAATATGTAAATTGTAAAAAAAATTATGGTATTTTTTTTTAAATATTTAGGTTTTTAATTATTTATATTAGTATATATAATTTTTTGGCGATTTTTAGGGTAAAATAATTTCGTACAATAAAATTTGGGCGAATAAATTTTCAAAATATTGGAAATTGGAAATTTTTTTTTCTTCGAAAAAGAATTAAAAATTAGTCCACCTCCGATGAGTGCTCCTAAAATTTTTCCTGAGCATTTCACAGTCCAAATGGCATCAACATCCATTCGAAAAATCCCTGTTTAGTCTTGAAGGCTATTTTCTACATGTCCTACTCTACAATTTTAAGGTGCTGATAACCATTACGAATCAAATTTGGTGAAATAGATTACATTATTTAATCGATGTAAAAATCATCGATGTGAGGGAGAGTGCAATGTCTCTCCACCACACAACACTAATTTTTTTTTTCCTTATGTCTCAGCTTAAAAATAATTGTGATCAATTATCTCTATAGTCATTAACAAGGTACGTTGACTCTACTTTGTTTTATAATTTCGTTTTTAACTCCGTCCTTGAGATTTTACACTTCTACTAGGACTCCTATTAACAATTTGGGTTGTCACCTTTCTAACAAGATTTTTAACTTGTCTTTAGACTATATTTATAATTTAGATTTGGAGTTTCTAACTCCCATTGTTTAACCTCTATTAAAATTTCTCTATGATTATTAACCTTATTAATATCATCGATGCCCTTATTACACTCTTACCCTATGCTCAACCTATCGAATTATATTCGATCACAAAATAATTTTATGAGTCTCTTTATAGCCCTTACGTATCTCACCATGCAACATTTCGATTTATATGTTATGTTCTCCATATGTATCGATTTGCTTTATAACAAGTTTCGAGGCATTTATATGTATATCACTCGATTATTTACATGTCAATTCTATTGATATTTCCGTATGGGGAATCACATGTTGATTTATGGATGATTAGTACTTCTTTATTTTGGGTTAATCCTCCAGCTAATTTCCACATTATTTAACACTCGGTTGTATTTCCCGAGACGGTTTTGGGTACCATTGCATCGTTTCGCATTTAAGTGGCTAGATTGTGTTTCATGGAGTGTCTCGGGTTTACATTAAAGTGTATCACATTCTATTCTGCTAACCCTAATACAAATTATTCCCTATGTAGATCCTGCCATCTGTAGGGTAAGGATGCGTTAGGGTTTTAGACCTAGCCGGTGCTATATTATTTGAAAATTTTCTGTATTCAACTTCATTTTCTTTCTTCCTGTCATTGTTCTTGGTTTGTTGTTTCGAGTTGTCGAGGGTTCCATTATCAAATCTGTTGTACACTTTGTTTTCTTTGTTCGCCTTCTGTGTACACTTTACAGAGACCAACATCTGGCCGAATTGCCAGGTAATACTCCTCTACCTATGCGTAGTGTATTAAGAAATTTCTCTGTTAGTGTCAATATGTATTGTATCTCTTTCTCTTAATTTCCTTCGTATACTGAATCCTAATGGGGTGTCTATTCGACGGTTGGCGACATGATTTAGCTCAGCTTATGGTGAGCGTTTTTCTGAATTTTTGACTTTAGCACTGGTTTTAACTATTTGTTCTTATGGTAAATAACTTCGATCTCTATTCGACCCTCTGTTGTTTTTATATCCCTCTAGGGGTTCAATTTGAATTTTGGGTAAATAAATGTCTCCTAATACGCCTATTCTTCTCCATGTTTTCAGTGGGACGGATGTGCATTGAGACCCTTAGGTATTATTATTACAGTGACTCATTCGGTTTCGATTTATACTCACTTTGCTATGTGGAAATAATTCCCTTTATGTCATCCTTGTTCATGCTCTGGTTTGTTTTTTTTTGTTTTATTGTTTTGTACGTACTATCTTACCGTATTACCTCATTTGATAATATTCTTGTCACTTCTGGTTTCGTCGAATGACTTTGGTATTGCCTTTTTTAATCAGGTTGGTACCCTCTAATTTCAGAGAATGCGTCGTCTGAAAGTAAGTGTCTCCAATATAGGTTGACGTCGGATTTTTATTTACTGCTGTGGTATTTTAAATAGTCAAGTCTGATGGCTCTAGATTTCGGCTATACGACGACCTTGTGCATACATTGTAAACGATTTATTGGGACTGTTTAGCTTTGTAATAATTTCTATTATACCAATATTCACCACTTACAGTACTTATGAGTACTCTCTCTCGACTTTGCAGAGACTAGTTACTAGTTACTGGGTATATGATTTTCGTTTCTCTATATAAAAGTTCATATGATGGACAATAGGAGTCTGTGATGCTTCTGGGTTGGTATAATAATCATTTTCAAGTCATATTAATTTCTACTAAATACTTTTCGTATTTTCAATATATGCACTCTTATTTTTATTAGCGAAAAATTTTAGACTTTGTTCTTTGTCTAATTGAATTCTGCTAGAAATTTCTGATATAATTCAGAATCATAACTTCGATAACTTCTTTCAATCTTCCATAGTTGGAAATATACTTCTGTTTATATTTATTGTAATTATGCTAAATAATAATTCATTTCAATATTCAATAGTACCTTCCTCCCGTGGTTGTCTATGGACAGAGAGCCATTTCATAATATAGATATACATTTTTCCTATTGCTATAGAAAGAATTTGTCCCTTTCATTTTCATTGTACAGTCTACATTGTTAGCAGTGTATTTTTTCTGATGGCCTTTCATTTTAACTTTCCTGTGCATAATAATGATATATCATAAACTAATTGGTCAATAGATATATCAATGATATCTACTGCTCTGTTATAAAAGAATTTTGACTCATTTCGGAAAGTATTGACATTAGGAGTTGAATTTTTCTTATCCTTTCTTTTGCTAAAATTAATTTTCCTTTTATATTGATTTAGTAGGACTCCAGAATATAAGTTCTTATTTACTACATATCATTCCTCTTTAATGATTAAAACTAAAGTTTCCTTGCTATAATTGTTCACCGTTTAGTAACTAGACTCATTAAGTTCAACTACTAACTGTAGATATAGAATCCATGTATATGTTTCTGTGCATGTAACTGTTCACACTAGAAGCAACTGTCAGAAGCTTATATCTGTAGTGTTTGTATAGCACGTAATGTTCCTATGTTCTTCAAATTCATAAATAATGTTCTCTGGCTGGATTCCAGTATTATACATAATTATTTTTTTCAGAAGCAGATTAAAGTTATCAACTTAGAAGATTATGGGAGTAGTATAAATCTCCAGATTTAAACCAGCAATAGGTTTAGAGCTTGTGGATTATTTTCCCCGTAGTTCCTATTCATACAAATCTACATAATTTGGAGGATTAAGTTCTTCTAACAATTCTGTTAAATTTATGTATTACCACTTCCATATTTGAAGTAAATTAACATCCACAATCATTGATCACACAACATAATAACAATAATTCAACCATACATAAGCATTTTAGGCATACCACTTCTGAATTTGACCAGTCCTCCAACCTTAGAGTTTCTCTGTCTCCCTAACTCACCCCCCAGCTGAGATCATCTCCCAAAATAGACCAACCACTAATCTATTCAGGAATAGCTTATTTAAGCTTTTTCTCCCCAAAGCTTGTTTCTAATTCTGCGTCTAGAATTACAGGATGCTTTTCTTCCTATTTGCCTAGGATTCCCTTATTTAGGGACTTTTAAAGCTGCTTTCTGCTTTTCCCAGCTTTTTACCTCTTCCCAAATACTCTCCAACTCATTAGGGAACTAGATTTTTCCTCAAAAATCTAATTTAGAAATAAATTCTTTCAAGGATTTTTGAAAGATTTTTGGGGAATCTTAGCCTCTTTCCATACCTCATGGAATTGGCAAGTGATCTCATAGTTATCATTTGTTCAATATGCACAGAATCATTTTATTTATTTTTCAAAATTAAATACTTAATTACATCCACAAAATACTTATCCATTGGGGCCCACTCCCTTTTGGATCTAAAGTTAAAATGTCTACTTTGACAGAAACATAAAACTAGGGGTGTTACATATTCCCCCTGTAAAAGAAAACACCATCCTCGGTGTTGACAACTAACTACTAGAGTTCATTTTTCAAACAAATATGGATATTTTTCCATCCTCTCAGCTTCTCTTTCCCAGGTAGCTTCTTCAGCAGTAAAGTGCTTCCACTACACCTTTACTCTTGCTACTGTTCGATTCCTCAATTCAATTTCTTCCCACTCCAATATTTGAAGCGGCTCTGGAAGGAGCTCCCCTTCTGGTTCCAAATGTATTACATTCAAATCAACAACGTGAGAAGCATCATGTATATATATTTTTAATAATGAAACATGAAACAGATCATGAACTTTAACATGGGGTGGTAAGGCCAGTTTATAAGCCACTGGTCCCACCATTTCTAACACCTCAGAAGGCCCACAATATCTAGGAGCCAATTTTTCACAACTTCTAGCATAAAGTGTGCTCTTTTTGGGTTTAATGCGTAAATACACATGATCGCCCACTTTGAATTCTCGATGCACCCTCTTCTTATCAGCATAGTTTTTCTGTCTATCTTTTGTTGTCTTGATGTTTCTTTGTATTTGTTTAACAATTCCTTCCATCTCTTGTAAAGAATCTGGTCCCAACATTAGTTTATCCTCAGGTTGACTCCAACTCAAAGGAGTACGACAGTTCCTTCCATAGAGTGCCTCAAACGGGCTAATTTTTATGGAGGATTGATAGTTGTTATTATAATAAAATTTAGCTAAATGCAAGTAGTATTCCCATTTGGATGGCCTATCCATCACATACATCCTCAACATATCCTCCAAAATCTAATTTTTTCTCTCTGTCTGACCATCTGTCTGAGGGTGATAGGAAGTACTAAAATTTAACTTAATGCCCATGCCCCCAAATAGACCTTTCCAAAAATCTGCTGTGAATTTAGCATATCTATCTGAAATAATCATCTTTGGGACCCCATGTAGTCTTACTGCTTCCTTTAGGAACACATCCGCTACTTGAGATGTCCCAAAAGTAGATTTCATAGGTATGAAGAGTGCAACTTTTGTTAAAGTGTCTACTACTACCATCACTGAGTCATGCTGATATTTATTTCTGGGTAAACCTGTTATGAAATCTATAGAAACGGTGTCCCATTTCCATTCTACAATTGGCAAGGGATTTAGAAGACCAACAGGATGTTGATGCTCAACTTTAACTAGTTGAAATTCCATGCATCTAGCTAGATATTCTGCTACATCTCTTTTCATTCCTAGCCAAAACAACTTCTTTTTCAAAGATATTAGCAGCTTCTGATATCTAGGATGTCCTGCATACGGCTGTTTGTGATATTCATCTAGGATTTATTTTTTCAAAGTTTCCACATTGGGGATATACAATCTATTCTTGTAGAAGATTAACCCTTTTTGGTTTTGAGTGTGTTCAGCCATCTCCTTCTTTAGTATTTTCATCTGTAGATTCTCATAAAGTGGATCATGGTCTGCTACCTTTTTCACTAGATCTTCTAAATCAAAACTAGCACTGCTTCCAATGTTGTTTATATTTTGGCAAGCATTTCTGCTCAGTGCATCAACAATTTTGTTTTCTTTCCCTTTTATATGTTTTATGTTCATATCAAATTCACTCAAAAAAGACAGCCATCTGGCTTGTCGATCATTCAAATCAGTCTGGGAAAAGAAGTATTTAAGACTAATATGATCATTCATCAATGTAAATTTCTTCCCAAGAAGATAGTGTTGCCACATCTTCAAGGCATGGATTATAGCAGCTAATTCCAAATCATATGCACTATAGTTCTATTCATGTGTCTTAATTTTCCTAGACTCATATGCAATAGCAACATTTTCTTACAACAGGACTCCTCCCAACCCCTCTCTACAGGCATCTATGCACACAACAAATTCTTTATCAGGATCTGCAATCTTTAGTATAGGGGTTGTATTGAGTTTTAATTTTAATTGTTCAAAACTGTTTTGGCATTTTTCATTCCACTCGAATTTGACCCCTTTTCTTTGTAGTGAAGTTATGGGATAAGCTATTGCAGAAAATCTTTCCACAAATCTGCCATAATAACCTGCAATCTCCATGAATGATCTCACTGCTGAAACATCAGTTGGCACTAGCCATTCTCTAATAGCCTTTATCTTTTCAGGGTCAACAGCCAACCCTTGTTCAGAAATAATGTCCCAAGCATTGGATCTTGTCCTTAAAGAATTCACATTTGCTGAATTCAGCATATAACTGGTTCTCTTTCAAATTTTGTAACAATGTTCTCAAGTTTTTTTTGTGCTCCTCCTCACTTTTTGAATAAACTAAAACATCGTCTATGAAAAATAGTACAAATTTATCCAAGTACTTGTTTAAAACACTGTTCATTAAGCACATAAAGGTGGAAGGGGCATTTTTCAAACCAAAAGGTAGGAATACAAATTCGTAGTGACCATACCAGGTTCGAAAAGTTGTTTTAATAATGTCTTCCTCCTTAATTCTAAGCTGGTGATAACCAGTCCTTAGATCAATCTTTGAAAATAATGAAGCTCCCCTTACTTGATCAAAAATATCGTCAATTCGGGGCAAAGGGTACATGTTTTTAATTGTCAACTTATTCAGCTCACGATAGTCAATGCACATTCTAAAGGTTCCATCTTTCTTCTTTACAAACAGCAGTGGGGCTCCCCAAGGAGACACACTTGGTCTGATATAACCTTTATCTAGCAATTCTTGCAATTGCATTTTCAGTTCCATGAGTTCAGGGGGACTGATTCGATAAGGGCCTCTGGAAACAGGTGTTGCTCCTGGAACCAAATCGATTGAAAATTCAATCTCTCTTTTGGGGGGAAGATGGCGAATCTCATCTGGAAAAACTTCCTTAAATTCTCTCACTACTGGCAAAGTATCCAGCAAGTCTTCTTCAGGTTGTTGTTATAATTCTTCAACATGTACTGCATATACATGATATCATTTCCTAGCTGTTATTTTTAGTTGCAGTGCAGATATTTGTCTTACAGAGATCGGTTTTGGTTTTCCTTTGAGAATAAAAGGTTTCCCTTTTTCATCTATGGAATGCAGAGTTTTATCCCAACAGTTCATCATAGCCTTTATCTTTTCTAGCCAGTCCATTCCTATCAGCAAGTCATATGACCCTAAGGGCAGAATGTTTAAATCTACTTCTGTCTGAAAATCATTTAATTTAATTACTGCTTGAGGTAACTTATGAGTTACCTTCCTCTTGGTGCCAGTAGCTAACTTGACCAACCAAGACTACTGAAATTTTTCAGCTTTGAGTTTGAATTTTTCTACCACTTGTGGACTAATGTAACTCAAAGAAGCACCTGGATCAATTAAAATGGTAATAGATTGGTCAGCAATTTTACCTTCCATTTCGACCGTGGTAGCTTGATGTTCTGCTTATAGATTCTCCAAAGCTGCACTGATAGTGGGTATATTTCTTGCTATGTCATTTACTATGGTAGCTTCTCGATCCCTCATAATCATCTGAATGTTTTGGTGGGGAAAATCTCTCAACAGGTGAGGTTCTCCACAAACCCAAAATTTCAAAAGCTCCCTTATTTTAACTGTTCCGTCCTTTTTATTATCTCCATATAATTGTTTGGAACCAACTTGGGACTGTGCAATTTGACTTTCTTTTGGTTTATTAAATTTTTCTCCGTTGATGGTCCCTACCAAAGTTCTTGAAGTAGGCTGGTTTCTGTTTCTTTCCTTTGATTTCACCTTTGTTTACCCAACCTTTACTAGGTTCACCCTTTCCTCTAAACTGCTGATAGCATAATCTTTCTTTCCTCACTACTTCATCCATAGTCTTTGGATTATTGAATTTGATCCTCTCCTTGTACACAGCAGATAAACAGTTCAAAAACCTTTGCACCTTTACCTTCTCTTCCCGAATATAAGGAGCATACCTTAATAGATTTGTAAACTTGGTGACAAACTCATCGATAGTGAGCTATCCCAGTCTCAGTTCATGGAATTCCTTTGCTTTATCATCATAATAATGTTCATTTAAATAACGGTTTTTAAACTTAACCTGGAAATCTTCCCAAGTAACTGTCTTTTCATCAATGGCATGGACCATTTTCGTCTCCTCCCACCACAAGGTAGCCTTGCCTTGTAGCTAGTAGACAGCTAATCTGGCTTTTATATTGCTTTCATATTCAACAACTAGGTCTCAACATCTTCCTCCTTCTCCCCATTATAGGAGGGAGGTTTGATCTTTTAGAATTCCTCCTGTAATTCCTTTTTCTGCTTATACTAGTGTCTATTATTGTCCTCTTCCTCAGAATCATCAGAGAACTTGCCTTTCTTCCTCATTCCGGAACCTTGACCTTCTTGGCTGTTCCGCGAAGTCAATTCTCTGATGAGCTTTTCCTGCTCCTCACTCGCTAATGACAGTCTGTCATTCTGGATTCTTAGCTCAGCCATTTCTCATTGCAAACTATGCAACATATCCATCACCGGAGTGTTAGGATCTACTGTATTATCTTCATCACGCAGATCAATATATATTTCATCACCTTCACCCATTTAGATTTTATGTCTCAGCACCACTGTACACTAAACAACACATATTAGCAATAACAAAAAAATTTCAACAAAAAAAAAACTAATTTATACAGTGAGCATAACAACAACCCAGTTTTTTCTAACATGAGCTCTGATACCATTTGTAATGTCTCTCCACCACACAACATAATTTTTTTTTTTTCTTATGTCTCAGCTTAAAAATAATTGTGATCAATTATCTCTATAGTCATTAACAAGGTACGTTGACTCTAATTTGTTTTATAATTTCGTTTTTAACTCTGTCCTCGAGATTTTACACTTCTACTAGGACGCTAATTAACAATTTGGGTTGTCACCTTTCTAACAAGATTTTTAACTTGTCTTTAGAGTATATTTATAATTTAGATTTGGAGTTTCTAACTCCCATTGTTTAACCTCTATTAAAATTTCTCTATGATTATTAACCTTATTAATATCATCGATGCCCTTATTACACTCTTACCCTACACTCAACCTATCGAATTATATTCGATCACAAAATCATTTTATGAGTCTCTTTATAGCCCTTACATATCTCACCATGCAACATTTAGATTTATATGTTATGTACTCCATATGTATCGATTTGCTTTATAACAAGTTTCGAGGCATTTATATGTATATCACTGGGTTATTTACGCATCAATTCCATTGATATTTCTGTATGAGTAATCCCATGCTTATTTACGGATGATCAGTACTTATTTTCATTTGGTTAATCCTCCAACTAATTTTGACATTATTTAACACTCGGTTGTATTTCTCGAGACGGTTTTGGGTACCATTGCGTCGTTTTGCATTTAAGTGGATATATTGTGTTTCATGGAGTGTCTCAGGTCTACATTAAAGTGTATCACATTCTATTTTCCTAACCCTAATACACAGTACTCCCTATGCAGATCCTGCCACCTGTAGGGTAAGGATGCGTTAGGGTTTTAGACCTATTCGGTGCTATATTATTTGAAAATTTTGTGTATTCAACTTCATTTGGTTTCTTCCCGTCACTGTTCTTGGTTTGTTGTTTCTAGTTGTCGAGGGTTCCATTATCAAAACTCATGTACACTTCGTTTGCTTTTTTCGCCTTCTGCGTACGCTTTATGGAGATCAACATCTGGCCAAATTGCCAGGTGATACTCTTCTACCTATGCGTAGTGTATTAAGAAATTTCTCTGTTAGTTTCAATATGTATTGTATCTCTTTATGTTAATGTCCTTCGTACATTGAATCCTAATGGGGTGTCTATTCGATGCTTGGCGACATGATTTATCTCAGCTTACGGTGAGCGTTGGTCCAAATTTTTGACTTCAGCACTGGTTTTAACTATTTTTTCTTATGGTAAATAACTCTGATCTCTATTTGACCCACAATTCTTTTTATAGCCCTCGAGGGGTTCGATTTGAATTTTGGGTAAATTATTTGCTCCTAATACGCCTATTATTCTCCATGTTTTCAGTGAGACGGACGTGCGTTGAGCTCCTCAGGTATTATTATTACATTGACTCGTTCGGTTTTGATTTATACTCACTTTGCTATGTGGAAATAATTCCCTCTGTGTCATCCTTGTTCACGCTCTGGTTTTTTTTTTTTTTGGTTTTATTGTTTTGTAGGTACTATCTTACCGCATAACCTCATTCGATAATATTCTCGTCGCTTCTGGTTTCGTCGAATGACTTTGGTATTAGGTTGTTTAATCAGGTTGGTACCCTCGCATTTCAGAGAATGCGTTGTCTGAAAGTTAGTGTCTCCAATATAGGTTGACACCGGATTTTTATTTACTACTGTGGTATTTTAAATAGTCAAGTATGATGGCTTCGGATTTCAGCTATACATCGACCCTGTGCATACATTGTAAATGATTTATTGGGATTGTTTAACTTTGTAATAATTTTGATTATACCAATATTCACCACTTATAGTACTTATGAGTACTCTTTCTCGAATTTTCAGAGACCATTGTAGTCATATTTAGAAGTCTCCTACTCCGTATGCTTATTTACTAGTTACTGGGTATATGATTTTCGTTTCTCTATATAAAATTTTATATGATGGACAATAGGAGTTTGTGATGCTTCTAGGTTGGTATAATAATCATTTTCAATTCATATTAATTTTTACTAAATACTTTTCAGATTTTCAGTATATGCACTCTTATGTTTATTATCCAGAAATTTTAGACTTTGTTCTTTTTCTAATTGAATTCTGCTAGAAATTTTTGATATAATTTAGAAGCATAACTTCAATAACTTCTTTCAATCTGCCACAATTGGAAATATACTTCTGTTTATACTTATTGTAATTGTGCTAAATAATAATTCATTTCAATATTCAATAGTACCTTCCTCTCGTGGTTTACTATGGACAGAGAGCCATTTCAGGATATAGATATACATTTTTCCTATTGCTATAGAAAGAATTTGTCCCTTTCATTTTCATTGTACAGTCTACATTGTCAGCAGTGTATTTTTTCTAATGGCCTTTAATTTTAACTTTCCTGTGCATAATAATGATATATCATAAAATAATTGGTAAATAGATATATCAATGATATCTATTGCTCTGTTATAAAAAAATTTTGACTCATTTCGGAAGGTATTGAAATTAGGAGTTGAATTTTTCTTATCCATTATTTTGGTAAAATTCATTTTCCTTTTATACTGATTTAGTAGAACTCCAAAATACAAGTTCTGATTTACTACATATCATTCCTCTTTGATGATTAAAACTAAAGTTTACTTGCTATAATTGTTCACCTTTTAGTAACTAGACTCATTAAGTTCAGTTACTAACTGTAGATATAGAATCCATGTATATGTTTCTGTGCATGTAACTGTTCAAACTAGAAGCAACTGTCAGAAGCTTATATATATAGTGTTTTTACAACACCTAATTTTCCTATGTTTTTCAAATTCATAAATAATATTCTCTGGCTGGATTCTAGTATCATACATAATTATTTTTTTCAGAAGCAGATTAAAGTTATAAACTTACATGATTATGGGAGTAGGATAAATCTCCAGATTTAAACCAGCAATAGGTTTAGAGCTTCTGGATGATTTTCCCCATCGTTACTATTCATACAACTCTAGAGAATTTGGAGGATTAAATTATTATAACAATTCTGTTAAATGTATGGATTACCACTTCCAGATTTGAAGTAAATTAACATCCACAGTCATTGATCACACAACACAATAACAATAATTCAACCATACATAAGCATTTTAGGCATACCACTTTTGAATTTGACCATTCCTCCCAACCTTAGAGTTCCTCTATCTCCCGAACTCACCCCCGAGCTAAGATCATCTCCCAGAACAGACCAACCACTAATCTATTCAGGAATAGCTTATTTAACCTTTTTCTCCCCAAAGCCTATTTCTAATTATGCGTCCAGAATTACAGGATGATTTTCTTCCTGTTTGCCTAGGCTTCCCTTATTTAGGGACTTTTAAAGCTACTTTCTCCTTTTCCCAGCTTTTTACCTCTTCCTGACTACTCTCCACCTCATTAGGGAACTAGATTTTTCCTCAAAAATCTAATTTAGAAATAAATTCTTTCAAGGATTTTTCAAAGATTTTTGGGGAATCTTAGCCTCTTTCCATACCTCATGGAATTGGAAAGTGATCTCATAGTTCTCATTTTTTCAATATGCACAGAATCATTTTATTTCTTTTTCAAAATTAAATACTTAATTACATCCAAAAAATACTTATCCATTGGGTCCCACTCCTTTTTGGATCTAAAGTTCAAATATCTACTTTGACAGAAACATAAAGCTAGGGGTGTTATAGAGAGGGTATCCATTTTTCATCATGACTTTGGTTAGCACTGGATAATTCATGGAAATACTCCATGTGCCATCTTTCTTGGGTACTGACATGATGGGTGAGCAGCACGGAGAATTACTTAGTGACACCTTGGTTGAACAATTCCTATACCTACTTTTTGATCTCCTCTATCTCAGTAGATGACATCTTGTACATAACAATTTTTGGAAATGTAGCATCATGTTGCAAATGGATCTGATGTTGGATTTCATGTTTTATAGGCAATCCTCCGGGTTCCTGAAACAACTCATCATAGTTCGAAATAAATTCACATAATTCCTATTTATGAGGTTGATGACATCCTCCGAAAGCATAAGATGCTTCTTCATGTTTTTCTCTCACAATCATGAGAAAAAAACCCATGCTAGAATTAACCAGTCTCTTAATCTGTCCTACACTTACAAGACTGACATTGATCTTGGTTTGATTATCTCTTACAATATATTCTACCCGATATTTTGTGATTTGGTATTTATTTTCATGTCGAAATAAAACTACTTTCTTGTCATAAAGATAGGGACTCCCTAACATAATACAATAGATATCCAATGGTATGACATCAAGTTCCACTTCATCGACCAGTTTAGAAGAAATTACTAATTTAAACTTACATTTCTTGGTTACATTTATTTTTACTTTGTCATGTATCCATCAAATCGGAGAAGGTTTTGGATGAGGCTTAACTTCTAAGCCTAAATTTTTAACCAAGGATTATGAGATTAAATTTTCTTGGGAGCCTGAATCAAATAGATTTTCTACTTTTGTATGATTTATGACGACTCTCATATGAAACAACTCAATTCTCTTTCTTTCATTAGGAAGAGGCTCATTTTCTCAACTAGTTCTTTCATGTGATTAATAATTAACATGAAGAAAATGAGTACCTCTTATGCCTGCTGTTATGATCAATGCCTCATTGCCAAAGCTAGATCGAAGGTCCTGTTGGGCGGCTTCCACCGTCTTTTGCTTACCCTTTCCACCACAACTCTTCAGATTCTTTTCTGGGTACAACTTCCAACAATGGTCGTCGTTATGACCTTCCTTTTTGCAGTGAGTGAAATAAGGCTTTTCTCCTTAATCCTTCTTCCTTGATGCCATATTATTTTCCTTTCCTTTTCCTTTCTCCATGAATTTTCCATTTGAAGGTTTGAAAGGTTGTTTCTTTGAATGATCATCCTTATCATCTATGCCCCTGTTTTCAAGATGAATCACCTTTACACTGGCCGAGTCAATAGTTGTACATTCAAACATTAACAATGAATGTCTGATGTAACTATGTAATGGCCCAATGTACTTAGTTACAAATTCAGGTTGAATCTAATGAAATGCCCAAACTTAGTGGTTGTTTTGAAAATTCCTTGGTAAAGCTTTGCACGTTTTTTCCTTTACATTCCCTTATGAACTTCCACTCCATTAAGGGTTTTTTCTTATAACCCAAGGGATAGAATTGATATTTAAGTGCAATAATGAAATTTGACAATGAGAAAAGAAGGTTACCCAAATTACTAATGCCTTGAAGTTTTCTCTCCTTCCAGATGAGAGCGGAGAAATTCAGTCGAAGAGAAGCCAACTAGATCTTTTCCTCATTCTCCACAATCTGTTGAATCCTGCAGTAGAGTTCAAGCTGCCTAATCCAGTTGTTAAGTTTCTCTGCATTTATTTCACCATTACACATGGGTAGATAAAAACTCACATCTAACTTAAAGAAATGTTTATTAGACGCATTTCCTAAATTCCTATGATGATGGTGAGAAGAGGAGGATGAACTTTCACTCACTGGAGGAGAAGTAGGTGGATCTCGTCCATTATCTCCATGCCCTAAAGCTTTTCCTTTTGAAGCATTCTCCCCTGCTTTCTCTAGTTTCTCAAGTCTAGAGAACAACTTTTCGACCCAGTATTCTATGGTTTATAAGGACTTGCGGAAGTTTATTTCTTCATCATTTCAAACATTTTCATCCATCTTCCTTCTCCGATGTGCATGTCTTTCTTCAGGAACAAAATAACTTAGTGTCCCTTCGCCTCTTTATAGCCTGTCTCTAGTTAGCATAGAGGAACTTAACTTACATCTACAAACACCTGCTCTAATACAACTTGATTCAAAGAAATATTTTTCTTACATTTGTTAGAGAACTACATGTGAAAATTGTAGCTTAAGCAAGAAACTTTAAAGGCATAAACATAAGAAGAGAGAAGAAATTAGCATCATGCAAGAATATATAGAATTGATATCGAAGTTCATCGAGGGGGGAGTACATCTCAGGGCCTTGCTCAAATAGTGGGGAGGCCCTCTTTCATTAAGTGGCAAAAAATTAATGTATAGGTATTAAATGAAAAATTACACCCTTATACCTCCATAGCGTAAAGTGCCTAAAAATTGGAGACTTCTGATGAAGAAATGAACAACACCGTTGGATTCGTGGCATCGAGAGGTGCATAATCAATACAAAATTTGCATGAATCTAACAAAGTGAAAATATGGACCCTCTGGAAAATGGCTGAGTTCATGGTTCTGCCCCCCTCTTGCACAGTGCTCATGGTTTCAGCTGTCTCCAAATTCGTGCCTACTCCTGGCCTACTTGGGTGCACTTATGAAATGAAGGCTTATATAATAGAGTGTGGGCGGACTTACCTAAGTTTTTCGTTAGTTGAATTGGTTTGATCCACATTTCGAGGGAGGGGGTCATGTGGCCAAACCCCACCCCCTCCTTTATAAGTCAGAAACCGTATGAATTAACTGTGCATTTATTTTTGTAAAACCCGTTGTTTTGGTTTTATTACAAGTGTCAGAGGCTAGGCCCACATTGGGTGGCCAACCCCACCACTTCCATCAGCCTTCGTTATAGTCTTGGCATGTATAGTTGGGTTTGCGGTGGGGTTCACCACCCCTGCCACTCATAATAACATATGATTGCCGTAATGTGAGCAAGGGGTGGTCGGGTGGAGGGCTAACATCAACTACCCACCACTATCATAATAATTTATGTTATGTTTGCTAGATGGGAGGGCGGGGATCATGGCCCGCCCTCCAAAAATATATATATATATATATATATATATATATATATAACCAACTTCTTCTTTTTGAAAAGTATGGAATTTCAGCAAAGGAGTCAAATTATCTGTCCCACAAATTCGTCCACAATCTGGCCCGAGTTCGTTGGAATCTGGTGGCTGGGTTTCAGAAAAATTTTTCTTCTTTAAGATGCCACATCACCAAGTCAACTTTAAAACTTTTATTGCTCCTAAATCCTTCATATGAACTCAGAAGTGAGTGTCGTTAGCGTTCCTGGAATCATAAAGATGAGATCTTCAACTTGACACTAAGTTTTTCACATTCCTAACACTTTAACTTTTTAGCCTTTCTACTTAAGCCACTTGTACTTGGTCCACCTCAATCAAATATAACGCATAAATATCCTTCTTGTCTATATATCAAACGAATTGTAGGATTCATGTAATTACAAAATTATGTCTTTTTTATCCACATGCATCCGTCATAAATATAATAATACAAAGATGATCAATTTTCAACTAAAGTTGAATACATTCTTCGACACACCATGAAACAATCACAAAAGCAGGTACATTTGATCTACTTGCATCCATCTTGAATATTTAATTACAAAGATAAAATGCTTTCCACTAATTTTGAATTCATTCTTCTATACACCATTCCATATAAAAATTAACCTTAAGAATATAATAAAATAAACTTTCTTGTCAACAAGGTCATTGCTAGACATCAAACCATTGATTTTGTGCTAAGTAAAAATTACTCCTAAACAAATGTTTTAACTATAATTATTCAGTATAAAAAACTCTAAATCAACTCTAAATCAACTAATATATATCTCTAAAATCCATAAGCAATACATTACAAAAAAGGATAAAACACAACACAAACAAAACATATAGAGGAGGCCACGTCTCTAGGAGGATAGACCCAAACAAAGAATAGATCCAAGTTGATGAGATCTAAAACATCAAGGAAAAAATATCTTGAAATAACAAAATTTGTAATGCCCATCACGACTAAATCTCAAAATTCGAAAATAATAGCAAAACAATTATTTTCCAAAGGCCGTAGCATGCACCAAATAAGTTTCATTAAACCTAGTATGGCCAATGTAATATTATATGCAAGCGACAGTAGTCAGTTCGATAGAGAAAATCCCTGAAATACAAAAGGACCCCGGACCCAGTACACAGCCTCTTCTACATTCAAAATGCACCGTTCTGTATAGACCAATATAAGAAACATAGAGCCTAAGTCACAAATATCTCAATGAAAAAGCATAAGCTCACTATGGTTAAGCTGGAGATGGAGGGTTCGATCCTATTGTTCCATGGTTGATCTAAGTGAACATGGTCTTAATCGACCAGGAAGAGGAGTCGGTTGTAGTCAATGGGACCATGTGATAAAAATGAATGCATAAAGGCAGGTAGTCTCTTCAAGCCTCCCTCCAAGTGAATGCACCTACCACTGCCTTCTAACATAATATTGGGTAACGGTCCGCATTTTCAATTAGTTACCATTAACTATTTAGTCTATTAATTCTTGGCTTATCTTTATATATACCTGCCTTATATTTATCATTTCTAGGCTTATATTTTCTCACAAGGATTTAATGCATTCATACATTTACGTTTAATCTAATAATATTTTCCACGTTATCTATCAAAACTTCCAGACGATTATTAAGACTTCAGAGTTAATATAATACGTTCGAAACTATTATTAAGGCTTCAAAGTTAATATGCATGTTTGGGTTCTAGAAATATTACATTTGGATTGTGTACGTTTAGGGGAAATATAACTAGTGGATTGAGATTGTTGAATGGCTTAGTTTTTATGAGATTTTATTGGATTCTTCAGTGGATCATAGCCACCATACCGACCATCATTCTTGTGGAATCATATGTAGAGAAACCCGGTCTAAGCTAAGCGTTGATATATATATATATAAATTTGGAAATGTTACACATTATAGTAGATATCCATCTGTCGTGTAGGATTCAAATAAATTTTGTGCAAAAATAGATGGTTAAAAGTATTATTTTTAATATAAAAATGGATTAATACTTTTAAATAAATTTTTAAAATTGTTATTTTTTATATGAAAATGAATTCAATATTTTAAAATAAATCTTTTGTTACTTAATTAATTAAAGTTAATATAGTTTATGTTTTTCAATCTGAAGTAATCACTACTACCTTTTTCTTTTTATTATTTTTAATCCAAAATAATTATTTTCCTATTATAAGAAAAAAATAGAAACACTCTTCTTCTTAATAAGATTTAGTATTTTACTATTATATATCAATTTTAACAATATTTTGGAGAAGATACAAAGATAAAATATCTTAAGATATGAAAATTGAAAAAAAGATTACACCTCATGTCTATGCTTGGTAGATTCATGATTAACATGGATACACATTCACTTGTGTGGGTACATATACTTTATGTGAGATCTTTCATTTTTCAAATTATATTTTTATTACATAAATAGATTCAAGGACTAAATTATGAGGCCAAAATGTAGAAAAAGTAAAACTAATCAAAATATTTTAACTATAAGAAATTAATTTTTCAATTACTTTCTATAATATATACATACATTTTTAACCATATATAATAACAATAAGACAGTTTTAAGGTCACATCCAAATCAAACACCAAATTGTTGTATGACACCTCTTTAGTTATGGGACAAATAGCAAACCTTTTCTAAAGAATTTGAATCTTAAAGTTTATGTTAGCAGTTGAACTATTTGTTCTCTTACTCATCCTAATTCAATTCAAAGTAATATGTGTAATAGCTTGTGAAATATCTCAAAGAGTAAATAATCTCTAGGATAAATTCCACTTTAAAAAAGTTGGAGCATGTCCTTCATATTGAATTGTAAGATCTATATACATTTTTTAATAAACAAACAGATTTTTTTTATTAAGATATGTTATATTAATAAATTTCTAATCCTAATCAGTATAGAATGTGATCATCTAATTAATGTCAATTAATTATTACTTCCACGTCAATGTCTTTTATCAGGTTATAATTCTAATTTTTAATTAGTAATTAAAGTCAAAGTGTGAGTCCAAATTTTAATTGAAATGATAAATAATTATATAAACTTCAGAATAAAAGTTATAAAAATAAAATATTTCAATGAAATCTATAATTTCGAAAAAAAATAAAAATAAAATTTATCTTTTGTTTTTAGCAATTCTAAAATGTTATATAATAAAAATATAAAAATAAAATAAGTTTTAATATAAAAATATAAATTATTTTGAAATATATATATATAATAAAAAATAACAATAAAAAATATATTTTATAATTTTAAAAAATATCTTAGTATATATTATTAGAAAAATTAATATATTGTTTAAAAAAAAAGATAGAGTTTAAATTACTATATGATATTTAATATTTTTCATTTTAATTTAATTTTACAAATTGATGATTAGTAATATAATTTGTAATTTTCATTTAATGCTATATTCTGAAATGGGCCATTCACTTAGTTTTTCTACCTATTTTTTATGAGGGTGTTTGTGATTACTATCAAAGAGAATTAAAGGAACTCTAGAGTTGGGAAGAGGCTAGTTAGTTTAAGAATATATGTTCAACCTTTGGGCTTATAAAATATATTTTTTTATACTCTGGATTCTCATAAAATATGTTTCATCATATTGTGGATTCTCATGGGTTATCGACTTATTCTTTCAAAAGTGAATATCATTAGTGTTTAAAGCATGCTATCTTATTCTTATATCTATTGTTTGGATGTTTATGTGTATTTAAAAATGGGGCTTATATTATTTTTGGTCAATTGTATTTTGATTTTATGTCATTGAGCTTTATCTATTATATTGTAAAAAGAGTTAAAAGATATAATTAAAAATGGAGAATTTTAAAAAATATATGGTTTGGTTTAGTAATTTGTAAAGTAATTGGCATGTTTGATTAGAGAAACTTTTTTAAAAAACTAATAAAATTTTTGAAATTTTTATTTCTAAATTTTGTTGCATTCAAATTTTTATAGTTGGAAAATTTTCTTTTTCACTAAATAAATTGGTTGAAATGTGAAAAGTAGAAAAAAATAAAGTATATTGACACCATATCCAATAAACACACATTTGTTTCTTGAGAAATCTTTAAAGCAGAAAGCACAACTACAAGATGAGAGTTCTCTACTCTCTTTTCTTTGGTATTAAAAATATGTAAGTACAAAGTTTAAATACTCTCTCCAAAATTACCTAAGATATTTTTCTTGCAATGTTGCTATATAATTGTAAATCCCTCTATTTCTCTCTTTTACATTGGGAAATAAATATAATAGGAAAAAACTGAACCCCTACTCCCCTTAGTGTCTTCGTATTTAGAATAGTTTGGTACCCAATAAGGGTATGGTTTTATCCCATCAACCCTCAACTAGTTGAATTGATAAGGAATGCCAATATCCAAATATTTATAAGAAGATACCTGATCAACAAAATTGTTATGATTCATAAACCAAATTTCCATGGGTGATATTTTCGATTTAATTATCATGATTTTAGTCTTGTCAGTATTAACTTTCATACCCATGTTGACACAATAGCCATAAAGAGTCTTAAGTTTCTTTTCAACGTCCTCACGAATTCTAGTAAGAAGAAATATATCATCAGCGTAGAGGAGAGGAGTAATGAAAATACAAGGTTTGTACCCTTGCACCTTTCGATTTCCAAACACTCATGTAGCTTATCAATGTAAATACCAAAAATGGTGGGGGAAATGATACACCCTTGATTAAACATTATATTGCATTTAATATCTTTAGAACACCCTTCGTTGGTCCTAAGCTTCACAACAAACCTCTCATAGAGGTGAATCATAACAATATTCAACTCCAGATGAATAATTAGTTCATCGATTATTTTCCAAAACTTATCCCGACGAACAATGTCAAAGGATTTTATAAATTCCACAAAGAAACAACAAAGATCATCTTTAATATTTCTACATTCCTCCCCAATGATCCTGAGGGTAACAACATGATTGTTAGTCAAGTTCCACCACCTAAAACCATCTTGCCCTTTGGTTCTTTTACCATGGCTTTCAAGCGAGTGGCTAGTATTATTATCCAAAATTATACCATAAAGCTTGGCTAAGATATGGCTAATCATAATGATCTTGTAGTTGGAACAATTTTGTGCCCATATTTAAAGATAGGCATAATATGCCTTTACGTCCAAGGATTATGGAACCCATGCTTTACAACTAAATTGAGAAGCTTGTCGAGATGAGGAATGAGGATAGATCTTCCCACGTTTAATATCTCTTCGTGCTATCCTTCAATATGTTTAGATTTTCCACTAACGAGCTTATTAATCCCAAACTCAATGTCCTTAAGAGAAAAGATATACTCCTTAATAAGAGTGCTAACGATGTTTTCCATGGTGTCCCGGGAGTAATACAAATTTTTAATATAGGTATTTTAATTTTCTATGGGGATTGAAAGATTACATTTAGATTTACAAAGAAGCACAATCTGCCAAAGATTTTTGGGCAAAAAATTAGAAAGGTGAAGAAGATGCTCTTGTCTCTTATTAATATATGATCATATATTTTCTTTATGGAGGGCTTTGTATATACTAATATTTCAGAGCTTTACAATTTTTTTAGGAGAATCTCGAATAGTTTTCCTACCACTTTTATCATCTTTTTCATACAAAGGGTTGGAATTTCTATTGATCTTCTGATATAAAACCTCATTTGAGAACTTGTTAATGGCAGTGGAAAGGGTAGTACTAAAATTGTTATAAAATTCATCAGTATTTTTATTATAAGTGAGGGAAATTAAATCCCTTTTAAACTCCTTTAAGAAAACGTCTATATTACTCTAATGAAAATAAGTGTGGTATTTCATTTCACTAGTATCTTGCATGTGGCCACTCTTCATCACAAGATTGAGGGTTACAGATAAAGGCCTGTGCTCATAGTCAGACTCCAAATGTTTAAGAAGCTCAAAGTTGGTAATAGGGTTAAGGTCATGGGTGTCTCAAATCGCATAGTCCCCAACACGAATTCCCAACCCATGCAAACAAGTCATATTACCAGAGGAAGACAACTTGCTAATACCATTACAAATAATGAGGCCTTGGAAACTACAAAGCGTGAGGAGTTTGGTGCCAAATAAGTTCTCGGTTCTATCTTCAGAGGTCCTATTGAATCTATTAGCTAAGTCATCATATTCATCAAGCCACAAGAGGTGAGATTTAAAGTTTTTACTTAAATTAATAGCTTGGTAGTTATTAGTTCTAGCATTGAAGTCAAGCAACAAAAGGATATTAACTTCATTCATGAGGTTGTGAACGTATTTTTCTAAGGTAGTGAAAGGAAAATTATTATCCAAGTTTTTTTTCTTATTGGAGGTGGACTTGATAGGAGCAGAATAGTAGATTGAAAAAAAAATATTATTGGAGGAAGAATCATAGATGTCGATCCAAATGTACTGAATGAAGGGGTATATACTATGAAGGCGGATGTGAGAAGAAACAATGTTCTTAATATAAGATTTTATACCAGCAAGGCCCCTTCGAGAGGATTTCTTGTTCTGAATAAGCAAAGAATGAATTTGTTAAGGTGGGAAAACCTACACTAGTCATGCTCGTAAGTTTCAGCTAGAAAAATCAAGTCAGTATCACTCACGATCTGATCTGAATGTGGGTAAACTTGCTATTGTTATGCAAGCTCCCTCATTAGTATTAAAAAGTGTTTCTTATGTTCATAGAAATGTCAATGAGCTTTCAAATTATCACAAGAATTTCTTTTATATGTCTTTCAATATGTAATTCCATGAGTAGGTTATAGACATGAAACCATTTAGCACGTGAAAGAAAAATACATCATATAGCTAAACACAAGTCATTTGATGAAGGAGTTTTCCCTGCCTGGACTACATCTCCTTAAATCGACACCAAGGAATGATTCGTTGTTATTATGCTCCAATTTCAAAATGATGAGTATATCAATGTGCTAATATGAAATGCTATGTTTCTCCTAAAAATAAATAATTCTTGAAAACTCCCTCTACCATACACCTACTGTTAGCAAAACATGGGCTTCTTACAAATATCCCTTACTCAAATATGAAAGAAAATCAAATTTGTACTTCATTAACTATAAATACATCAATAGTATTTTTATCTAAAACAGATAAAGAGAAAATATGAGAAAAACGATACAATATTGTTGTAAAGGCTGCTGCTATAAACATATGGGGGCTGTAAGATCCATGCAAGATCATCTCCATCTCAAAATCCTCCAAGAACTATCTCAATATATGAAGGATCCATACACCCTCCTAGTTCAACCTTCAATTTTAACTTGAAGATAAGCTATAAATAGAAAAAATAAGTTACCAATGGATTCATAGCATCCATAAACACCTGAGTTGCCTCTTTTGGTTCTTCAACTTTTCTATAGGTCCTCTAGACATGGCCTCCTCTCCTGGTGGCCCTCGACGTATTTGATCATAACGTGAGAAGAACACCATAAAGAAGTGATCCTGTTCCTCTGAAACCTATTCCAATGGATTCCCAACATGCCAAAATGCTAAGACTGACTATCCTTGAGCCCAATTTCATCGAATATTTCTCAAGATAGGTGTCATTTACTCAAGTTATAGAAAAATGGCTCTAAATCTGGTTAACTTCCAGTTAAGCGCAAAAAATCTAGAAGTACCTCTAAATTTAGTGGCTCCTACAAGTCCAACACTAACTTAAAATTGTCATTATCTGAAGTTAAGTGTGCATTTAGGAGTAAACCTCCTGGCAGATGATGGGAGCATTAGTTTTAAATCGTAAACATCCTGGCACGTTGGTGTGGGTGTGTAATGCTGGGGCATAGGTTATAAGATGAAAAAAAAAAATCTTTGCAATTTTTATTGTGGTGAATGACATGGAAGAAGGTGGGTCCTACTGAGGTGGTAACAAGGTGGCAGGATTATGATGCTCCTTCGTGATACTCCTTCACAAATATGACATCACAAATCTTGACTCATTGCAATTTTCAGCTCATCACAAATATAACTCATCCCAAATCGCAGAACAAGTCAACACATGATTCCTCATCACATTCCCAAGGATCCTTTCACCAAATGCGATATGCAATGAAATATTTATGGCTGAGTGCGATATACGATGAAAATTTTCATGACTGAATGCGATATGCTTCACAACTATCCATCTTCCACAGTAATTGTATGATTAAATCTTGATTGTTAATCTTCCGCTTCATTTCTGTGATACAATCTCAACTGTCCATCGCTCTTGTTTAGAAATATCTTGAATTTTCGGAAGAAATCATGGTTGCTACCTTTGTAAAAATATAATTTTTTTCCTCTAGTGTCCAAGCACAATCCATAATACTAAATGGCTACTAAAGAATATTTTTCATTCCTATTCTTGCTCAAATATAGTTTTTGAAAGCAAAACCTCAGATTGAACCAATTGCATGACCTTTTAAAACCATTTTGCATGTTGTTCTCAATTTGATCCTTCTCGGACTCACATACAACACCTTCAGAAACCAAACTGGAAAATCCAAGAGCGACAATTGTCACAGCCCCATTGAACACAAACTAAAGAAGAGTTTGTGCATGTTGACTAGACTATGATGTCATTAGTTGTACCTATTCTACAACAATTTTTAAAAATTTTCGTGTTCTCAAGATGATTAGGAGACCATAAATTCCCCATCTAAACTCACTTTTTGATGAAATGAGTTTCTTTGGAATCCTTTTGATCGATCGGTCTCTTTCAATCTAGTTTGGTGAAATTTTGAGCACTTTAATTTTTAGCTAATATTTTCCCCTGATCCAGATTTCGATCACACCTTCCCACTGAAATGGTTTTGGACCTATAAAATCTAGTTATCTCAGGACTGTTGAAGACTCTTTTATTTCACATGTTCTATCATCTTGATTCTACTTGTAGAAATCATCATGAGAACCACTTCGGTGACTCACATGCCTTGACTTGCCTTGAAAATGACCTGGATCTTCAATCAATGTTTTCCTTTTGGTGCTGACCCAGATATCTAACACTTGATAGTTCATGTAACATGTTGCTGTAGAAAAGTTGTCCTTCTATGTTTGGAAAGCTAACTTTCCTTCCCACTGAGAATGTGATTTCGCCTTTGCGCAAACATGCATGCGATGCAAGCTTCTTTTTTGTAAGACAATTTTCAAATAAGCCCATCTAAGTGAAATACAATTTTGAATTCAAACATCAGCAAAAATAGAAAATAAATGACCATTATTTTACCTCCACAGTTCCAAATTCTAGATGGGAAAGAATGCATTCTCCATCTCCTTCTCTTCTTGATGTCAACACATAATCGGTCTACATTGACTGCAAACTTTTTATGGCTGAAATTTATTGAACATCTTGTCACAAACAACAACCATCAATATAAAAAACACGTCATGTAAGAAATATAACTTGACGACATATCCTCTTGTGCCTCAAAAAGAAACAAATTTGACATCATGTGAACATCTCCATGTACTCTCACATATTTGTGTAAAACATCGACCAAACAAAAATCAACAAAAACACACCTATTTAAACAAACGACTCACATTAAGTCAATCATAAGTATGTATAATGATTTGACGATTATTTTCCGAAACAAAAAGAGTTTCACATATCATGAAAATTTCGTCAACATCTCCCTTTCATAATTGGGGACAAAATGAACTCTTCCAAGTTGACATGTTATGCATGTACACACAATCGACCAAAAAATGTCGACACTCATGCATATTCAAACACAATGAAATCATCAAAATTCTATTGTTCATGCACACATCTCTCATGCATGTATACAATTCTTCAACTCTCTCACATAAGTACAATCATAGTACAATAATTCTAGAGTCACATGTAAATATACTATTAGAGGTGAATAAAGAAATTTTCTGCAGAAAAGTGAGTCTCAACATAATCCTCTTTCAAACACCTTCTTGGTGCAAACATGCAACCTACAATGTAAAGGAACAAATTGTTTCAATGGTGCCTATACAGAGAACCGAATAGATACAAGATCTAGATACAAAGTCCAACACCTTCCTCTTCATGTCCCCTTTTGTGATAGTAGGTACATGATACCCTATCATCACTATCATCAGAAGACCATTCTTCTGGCACAACATACCTCAAACCTTCTTTCTTACACCTTTCATTCACCTCTATTGGGTTCTTGATGCCTTGATGATTTACAACAAGACCTAATCCTTCTTGGTATCCCTTATTTTCCAAGATATTGGACCCAATACCTTTTCTGTGTATTTCAAAGGCTGTAAAATAATTTTCATCAATATGTGGATATAGATCAGAAGCATATTATGCATCTTCACCATTTGTCCCATCTCTTGATTGAGACAGAAATATGACTTCATATACCTTTCAGATTCTCAAAGTGTCATCCTGGACTCTTTTATCTTCTTCTTTCATCTCCTCAACATAAGGTTCTGATAGAAACTTTTCCACATCATGTGGACCAAAAACACTAATATTTCCATCTTCCTTCTTTGAAGGATTTTCTACATCAGCAAATTGCATCAAATTTGTATTAAAAAAAAGAAGTTTGTGGTGAATATGGTGGTGAAACACCATTCTTTTTTCCTTCTTCCCCTGTGAGACTCGTAGGATTTTCTTCTTGAGATATTCTCTTTGAAGCCTCATTACTTTCTGAAGGTGAGACTTGAGGTGGAACTTGCAGGAATCCTAGCTTTCTTCTCCTTGTTCCTACTTGGGAAGCTATACTAACAAGCTTTCCTTCTCCTCTTGGGAGCTTCAACTTGGTAAGGATTTTCACCTTAAAATAGGAAAACCTCTTTGCAAAAATCAACTAAAGCAAAAAAGTACCTCATACTCTGGTACCAACTTTATATGAATGTGGGAAAACTTGTTATTGCTATACAAGCTCCCTCTTTAGTATTAAAAATGTGTTTCTTATGTGCATAGGAATCTCTGTTCGCTTTTAAATTATCACAAGGATTTATTTTATATGTCTTTCAATATGTAATTGAATGAGTAGGTTATACACATGAAACAATTAAGCACATGTAAGAAAAATACATCATACAACTAAACACAAGCCATTTGATAAAGGACTTCACCCTGCCTGGGCTACATCTCCTTGAATCAACTCTAAGGCATGATTCATTGCTTTTATGATCCAATTTAAAAATGATGAGTACATAAATGTGGTGATTGGAAATGGTAATTTTCTCCCAAAAATGAACAACTTCTGTAAATTCCCTTTACCATACACCTATTTTCAGCAACACACGGGCATCTTACCAAGCTCCCTTACTCAAATATGAAAGAGCATCAAATTTTTACTTCAATAACTGTAAGTACATCAATAGTATTTTTATCTAAAACACATAAAGACAAAATATGAGAAAAATGCTACAAAATTGCTCCAAAGGTTGCTGCTGCAAACATATGGAGGCTCAAATATCCCTGCAATATAATCTCCATCTTAAAATCCTTCAAGAACTGGCTGAATATCTAAATGATCCATATACCCTCCTGGTTCAACCTACAATTTGAACTTGAATATTTAATCTAAATACAAAATATAAGTTACCAATGGATTCATAGCATCCATATACCCCTGAGTAGCCTCTTATGGTTCTTCAATTGCTCTATAGGTCCTCTATTCATGGCCTCCTCTCCTAGTGTCCCTAAGTATATTTTAACTTCAAGTGGGAAAAACAACCATCAATAAGTGCTCCTATGCCTCTGAAACATATTCTAATGGACTTCCAGCATGAAAAAATGTTAAGAAGAACTATCCTCGAGCCCAATTTGGTCGAATATTGCTTAAGATAGGCCTTACTTACTCTAGGTCTAGAAAAATGCCACTAAATCTACTTAATTTCCAGTTAATATTTCCAAATATGGAACTATCTCCGAATTTAGTTGCTCAGCCAAGTCCTCCCCTAACTTAAACTCATCATTATCTGAAGTTAAGTGCATATTTAGGAGTTAATTAATTCTAGAGTTAGCGTTAATCACACTTAACTCCTTTTCCATCGTCGAAGCAATAAACACGTTTAAATACATGATGAGCGCATTGGCTTTAAATGGTAAACCTGGTGGTGCATTGGTGTGGGTGTGTAGTACTGGGGCAAAGGTCATAAGGTGAAACACAATGTTTTGCAATTTGTAATTGCGATGAATGATGTGGCGGAAGGTGGGTGCTACCGAGGTGGTAACAATGTGGCGAGATTGGGACATGATGTATCGCAGATTTTCTTTGCAATACTCCTTCACAAATCTGGTATCACAAATTTCGGCTCATCGCAATCTCGTTTCATAGCAAATCTCACTCATCAAAAATTGTAGAACAACTCAACACATGACTCCTCGTCGCATTCCCATGGCCCCTTTCACTAAATTCCATATGCGATGAAATCATTATGGCCGAGAGCGATATGCGATGAAACTTTTCATGACTGAATATGATCTGCTTGACAACCTTCCATATTCCATAGTAATCCTATGATTCTATCTTGATGTTTCGTCTTTCACTTCATTTATGTAATACAATCTCAACCGTCCATCGCTCTTGTTAAGAAATCTCTTGAATTTTCGGAAGAAATCGTGGTTGCTGCCTTTGGAAAAATATAATTCTTTTCCTCTATTCTACAAGGGCAAGCTGTAATACTCTATGGATACTAAAGTGTATTTTTCATTCCTATTCTTGTTGAAAGATAGTTATTCAAAGAAAAACCTGAGAGTTATCCAATTCCACGATCTTTTCAAACACCTCTGCACGTTGTTCTCAATCTGATCCTTCTCTGACTCACCTACAACACCTTGACAAACCAAACTGGCAAATCCAATTGCAACACTTGTCACAGCCCCATTGGACACAAACTAAAGAAGACTCTCTATATGCTGACTTGACTTCCATGTCATCATATGTACCTGTTATGGAATAATTTAAAAAATTGGTTGTTCTTAACGACGAACAATAGACAATAAATTCCTCATCCGAACTCAGTTTTCGACAAAAAGAGTTGCGTTAGATTCCTTACGATAGACGAGTAGGTTTGAATCTAGTTAGGTACAATTCTGAGCACTTTCATTTTTGAACTAATTTTTTCCCATAATCCAAATTCTGATCACGATCTAACTTAACGTAAGATCTTTATGCCATGGAAAACCATAATAGTTCCAAAAGTGGATCCTAAGTCATCCTAAACTTTATTTATCACTCGTATTTTGGACTCTTTCTTGAATAATAGCTTTCCTATTCCTAATGATAGCCCATTTCCCTTCTTTCCTAACCTCCTTGAGCTTTTGGACTTCCTTCCTGAGTTCAACTTGGTCTTCTCGAATCATCTCTTAATTTATAAAGAGTTTGGATCCCTTCAGGCTCTGGGATTTCTTGAGTATATCTAATTTCTAGTCAGTGCAACTTCCCTTAATATAGATTAGTCTATGTTTATTCTCAAGTAACTTTCCTAACTGGGTTGCTTTTATGATATAATTGTTTGAATTTGGGATTGTGTTTTTAATTGTCCTTATACTATTTCTAAGGTGTCCCAATTGTTTTTCACATCTGTACTAGTGATTACAAGGTCTAAGGCTATTTTATGGCGCTCATGGTCGAGTTAAATCAATTTGCTAATTTCCTCTTTTTTTGATTTAATATCCAATTTACTCTCTCTATTATTCATGACTCAGTGATTATTTTGTTGTTATTTTATACTCTTAATCTCCCTTTTTTATGGCGTCATTTTCTAAAATCATTGATCTCTTACTATGTGATATTTCTTGAATCCTACCTTTCATTCCTGGGAGTTCATTCGCAATCAACATTATTATATTTTCTAGCAATTTGTTATTCTTTTCAGGCAATGTCGTTTATTCTATTTTAAATTGGTTTTCTCTTTACTCTCTTCACTCGTCTAAAGATTCAATGTACTCATAAGGATTGCCTAGAGTACTTTTACTTGGTCTCCCTTTGCTAGAGTGGGCTTAGATTTGTGAGGGGGAGTACTCATAATGTAAACAATCAAAACTTAACAAAAGAGGAAATGTATGCACCTATGGGAGTCACAGTAATTGAGGGCACCCTCAGAAATATGTAGAGAGCACTTCATGCTAGATCACAACCTCTACTTTATAATAGTCAACCATAGTCAACATGGTCACCATTTCTAGCCATATTCAACCATAGGCATTAAGTTCCACATGCCCAAAATTAACAACAACAAGAAGTTAGACTTAATATCTTTTAACCTAAATAACTTTATATAAAAATTTAATACTATTTAATATATATATATATATATATATATATATATATATATATATATGGTGTGATGCATCCCCACGAGGGTACCAATTTAAAGGGTAGCTTTCATTGAGAAGACAGTATTTCATACGCATACATTCGCTGCATTTTCCCGGATAATATTGTAGTTATCCTTCCCGTATAGCAGCTAGCTTCCATGTAGTACGTTAAAAGAATAGAAATCTATAGTTATTTCGGACAACAGAAGCAAGAAATGTTTCGTTCAAGATGCAACGTGAAAGGATGTTACGACTTCGAACTCCGAGGAAGTAGGTTATCAATATCTCAGGTTTAGATGTGGAAGGATTTGTTTTATCAAATGCTGTTAAATATCGACTAACACCAACCAGAAATAGTGGCAGGACAGTTTCTTAGACATTGTAAAGCCTCTTCTGAAAATATATTCATAAACAAATAAGGAATAATTTCAATGACGTAGGTACTGTACTATATCTCTGTCCTATGAGCGTCGGATGACACAACCATTGAAACAAATGATCACAAGCAAGAAAAGAAAAAGAAGCAGCCAAGGAATTGCACGAGGTACCCGAAACCCAGGCAGATTTATAATATGCAGTTTAGATTTTCTACCAGAGAGAACACAGAATCACGACGATCGTCTGTCAACATATGGACATATGGAGTTGACACGACAGCGTATACTTCCGTCCTCTACCTAAGAAGTTGTGGTTGTGCCAATCGTTAACGTTCTAAGGCAAGCATACTATTCATATGTCGAGATGCTAATATTTTCCAATAACTACAGAGTGATGATATTTTTGAAATCGCTTAGAATCTAACTGTATATTTTATGCGATTAAATAATTATGAGTAAATTTAAATGTAAAACCTTAAGATTTAGGTTTGGAGTAACGGAGGTTTTGTGATATTGCTCTTATATTGGCATTTCGATTTTTAATTTATAAGATGTATGCTTGTAATGTAGTGAATATAATAAAATAAAATATATTTTAAGCTCCATATATCTAACACGTAAAGAGAAATCGTAGGGATAGGAGTTTATAGTAAAAACGATATATAAATGGAATTCGTGAAAAATTATATATATATTCCTTTTGGTAAATTTTTATTGTTTTGTTAGATATATATCTTTCGTAATGGGAAATTAGCACATTAATAGTTTTATTCGTTACAAATTTGAATAACAAAAAGAGGTTTTAATAATAAATTTTTTGTATATCCATATTTAAAGCATATTTTAAATTTCCTATTTGCAATATGATAATAAATTTACGATATCACTTATCGATTACTGGATATAATAATTAGCCAAAAATAGGTTATAAAATTAATGTCTCGTCAATCTTACCTCGGCTTGTGAAATGTCATCGAGAATTCTTCTCCACTTGTGATCCTGGTTAAGTAAACGAGTGGGATAAAGCATTTAAAATGAATAAATGTGGCTCTTTATTAGCTACTGGGGTTTATTATATTTTTTTGTCTTAGGGTTTTACAGTTTCGCTCCCTAGAAACGGTAGGTCTTCGCTCTCTTAGAGCTTATCTACGCTCCATTGTAAAGCTATTGGTTTTATCTTTCAAATAAGTAACTATTACTAATTATCCTTTAATATTATTGTCTGTTTTATTATTAATTTGAAGTGTTAATATTAATTATAAAAATTAAAAGTGAATACTGAAGATCGAGCTCTGATGCGCGCTAGGGTTTCACTGCTGCCCCTGCTTCAGCGCCGACACCTGCCTTTCCTGCTGCTTCTTTCTGGCACGCCCCTTCTGCTCTGCTGAGAACGGGCTCTGGTGTGCCTGCTATGGCAGGCCCGAACGGGAGAGGAGAAGGTTCTTCCCCCCCACAAAACGACATTTCGATGGATGGGGTTTCTCCAAATTGTGCACCCACTAACACAAAAGCTTCGGATACGGAAGATATTAACAAGTCTGAAGGTAAAGCGGACAAGTCTGACCAGCAGAAAGAGGTACAGACAGAAGACTCTGGAAAAACGGAAACGCCCCACGCCAAATCGTCCACATGCAGGCCAATCGCTGCAGAAAGGCCAAAAATTGACTTGCCCAGCCATCGAATCAATGGAAGAATTCAGTACATGAGGGACCATGCCCTAATCGGCAAATTCATAGGCTTCTGGCCCACGGAAAAAGCTCTGCAAGGATGGATAGGCGCCAAGTGGAAACCCAAAGGGCAGGTCGACCTCCAACTTGGCCCCAAAGGTTTTTTCACTGCCATCTTCACATGCATTGAGGATAGAAACAGAGTCCTGGATGAAGGACCATACTTCTTCAACTCTGCGGGCCTCTACCTTAGTGACTGGGTTGAAAGATTCAACCCCGACAAGGAGGACTTCAGTTGGGCCCCAGTCTGGATCCGTCTTTACTCCCTCCCCCTGGAATACTGGGATGAGGACTCTCTCAAAGACATTGCCAAGGGTTTAGGGGAGTTCATCAAAACTGCGGAGGAAACCAAGCTATGCCGTTATACCTCTTATGCCCGCATCTGTGTCTACATGCGCTTGGATCAAGCTCTTCCTGACTCGGTAAGTCTCTTTCACGATGACTATGAATGGATTCAGCCTCTGGATTTTGAGCATGTTCCCTTCCGATGCCGCAAATGTCACGTTCATGGTCACCTTTTTAGAGACTGCCCGCTAAATGCCAAGCCTCAAAGCCCCAATCCCTCTGACAACTCTGACCCGGATGGCTTCACAAAGGTCACCAATCGGCGAAGGTCCCATAAGAAACCCTCCGCTGGTAAAAAACCCTCAGCCCATACCAATTCCACTCCCTCCACCAGTAATAGTTTTGAAGTCCTAGCCTCTAACCCGGAAAACCTTCCCCCAGATGATCAACCTGCTTCCCATCCGACCACTTTCACTCCTTCCTCACCTCCTCCTGGCTCCAAACCCTCTCAAACTGCTTCGATGGGCCAAGGTCCTTCAGCCAAGGAAACCCCCGTAGATCCAGCTTGGAAGCCGAACGGAATGGATGTAGATCGCATCTCATCCTTGAACACTGAAGGCAGCAGTCAAGCGCAAAATATGGAGGTCGAACCGGAGAGTATAGATCTCATGGGACTGGATATTCTGGAACTGGAACTAGCGTGCAAAAGAAAGGAATTTGACAAAATTCCAGACCAAGAGTTAGATCGACTGGAAGTCATCATTTCCAGAGCTTTTCAACAAAAAGAACTAGGAATAAAGCCAGGCAGCCGTTGGGATGGCAGTCAATCCAACAAGGACTCCAAGAAACGAGGCCGAAAATCTGATCTGGAGCGCACTATCACAGTTGGGAAACTCCTGGTTGAGTCAGGAAGATACGCTAAGTTGACAAAGTATTACAAGCCCCTCCCCCACAGTGATCTATGAAGCTCACCTCATGGAATGTCAGAGGACTCAATAGTCCTAGGAAACTAAGAATGATCAGGAATATGTTAAAGATGGAAAAGCCAAGTATTCTCTTTTTACAGGAAACCAAATGCAACAGCAGCACTTTAGGCAAAATTCTCTCCAGCGCTTGGCCCGATTGTCACTCCGTGGCGGTTGACGCTTCTGGCGCTTCTGGTGGGCTTGCTATAGCCTGGAACACTCAAGAAATCAAGCTCCATGACTTTCACGCAGCCCACCATCTCATCCAGGCTACCTTTCACATCATAGGTACCAATGTCCATGGTCATCTCTCTAATGTTTACTTCCCTCAGGAAGCAGGCAGGAAAATGGCTCTTCTTGACACATTGGAGGTATTAAACAGTACCAGGACCCACCCTCTATGGATTCTGGGTGGTGATTTCAATATGATCACCAGCCTAGAGGAAAAAAAGGGAGGCAGAGCCAAGCTAGATCCTGAATGCCTCCACTTCAAGGATTTCATTCAAAACAATTTGCTAATAGATCTTCAGTACAGCAATGGCATCCACACCTGGAGTAATCGCAGAACGGCTCGCCAACACATATCCTCCAAACTAGACCGATTCCTAATTTCTGATAATGCGGTGTATCTAGGGGGGGATATCTCTGCCTCAATTTTACCAAGCAGTGGCTCGGACCATTGGCCCATCTCCTTACAATGGCAGCGTCTGGGAGACTCTAGGAAACTTCCCTTTCGTTTTGAGGCTTTCTGGCTGACCCATCCCGCCTTCAAGGATCTCATCACTGCCTGGTGGAGGACCTTATCTCCGCCTGAAGGGTCAAATATGTATCAATTCCAGTACAAGATTAAATGCCTAAAGCACCACATCAAGCAATGGAATCACAATACGTTTGGCAATATCTTTCAGGTGCAACAAGCCCTCACTACAGATATGAAAAATCTACAGCAGCAGATCATAACGAATGGTTACACGGAAGAACTCATGGCAAGGGAGACGCAACTTCAAGCCCAAATGGAAGAACGATCCAAACAAGAGGAAACACTTTGGCGGCAAAAATCCAGGGTTAGATGGCTGAAGGAAGGTGAAAAGAACACAAAATTCTTTCACCGAACAACCATACAAAGACGCATGCACAACTCTATCACTGCCATAACGAATCAAGCAGGGGAAAAAGTAGAAGCACATGCAGAGATCGAGCAGGATTTCTTAGAACACTTCCAAACAGTGCACAAAGAACCTCACGGGGACAGAAGCTTTGCAATCAACAAAATCCTGCAAAACATTCCTAAAATTATCGCTGAAGAGCATAATCAGTTGCTCTTACGCCCAGTCTCCAGGCAGGAAGTTGATGTTGCCATGAAGCAGCTCAGAGATGGAAAAGCTCCTGGGCCGGATGGATTCACTACCACATTCTACCATCAGTTCTGGGATCTCATTGGTGAAGAAGTTTGGTTGGTGGTTGATGAATCGAGGGTCATGCATTGGCTTCTCCCTTCTTTAAATGCAACATTCATTGCTCTCATTCCAAAAGAAGAAGAAGCCAGCACTCCGGATAAATATAGACCCATTTCTCTATGCAATGTAATCTATAAAGTCATCTCAAAATTCATTGCCAACCGTCTAAAACCGCTCCTGCCTCTCCTTGTCTCTCCAGAGCAATTCGGATATGTTGAAGGCAGGCAGATCCTGGATGGCATCATACACACTCATGAAATCATCCATTCGTTAAAGCAGAACAAACAAGCAGGTATGATTCTAAAAATCGATCTTTCCAAAGCTTTTGTTAAACTAAGCTGGATTTACATTCAGAAAATGCTTTTGGCCTTTGGCTTTTCCCCCACCTGGGTTCGTTGGATCCACAGCCTCATCTCCTCCTCATTCTTCTCCATCCTCATCAACGGAACTCCCTCCCGCACCTTCACCCACTCTCGTGGCATCCGTCAAGGAGATCCCCTATCTCCTTTTCTTTTTGTTTTGATGGTGGAAGGTCTGGGGCGCCTCCTTTCCTCTGCCTTAAGCTCTCAGCAAATTCAAGGCATCTCTGTCCACAATGCACCAGCTGCCACCCACCAACAATTCGTGGATGATAATATGGTCTTTGGCTATCCCTCTGTACAAGAAGCTTCCAAGTTAAACTCCCTGCTGCAAGTCTTCTCTGATGCGTCAGGAACTAGCATCAACAAATCCAAATCCCAGATCTTCTTCTTCCACACCCCACCCCTCACTCAATTGGCCATTGCCCGTATTCTTGGCTTCTCAGTAGCATCCCTCCCCTCCAACTACCTAGGCGCACCTCTCATCGCCTCACCGCTTAAACATGCTTCCTGGCGCAAGCTCCTTGATAAATTGGCTGCTCGTCTCTCCTCCTGGACTTTCCGCACCCTCAACATAGCAGGCAGGTTGGTTCTCATTAAATCTGTTCTCCAAGCCATGCCTCTATACCTATTTTCCATCTTAGCGGCACCCAAATGGGTCCTCAATAAGATCAAAGCCCTCCAAAGGAACTTTCTTTGGGGTTCCAAAGGTACCAATCGAAAATGGGCCCTTGTTCAATGGTCCACTGTCTGCAAACCCAAAGAGCAAGGTGGAATTGGCCTACGGGATCCCCTTCTAAGTAATGCCATCATGAATGCGAAAATCTGGTGGAATTGGCTCACTGCTCCTGAAAAGCCTTGGGCCATTCTATGGAAAGCCAAATATGCTCAAAATCGTCCCCAGGATGAACTGGTCAGAATGACTCCGGAAGTGAATGGATCTATAATATGGAACTCTGCCAAGACTCACCACCTTCTCATTCAACAGCACAGTTTCTGGGAGATAAGGGATGGCACTTTTGCTAGGTTTTGGACAGACTCTTGGGAACAATCACCAAAGCTCATCAACACTTACAATCCTTCCATGGATCCTGATTGGCCTATCCGACAGCTTGAGACGGTTAATACTCATTGGGAGGAGTTTGACAACCAAGGCTATCGGCAATGGAGACAGACCGCCAGAATTGTCAGGAATGTCACAGCTCTTGAAAGCCAAGCCATCACGGATGTTCTAAACACCCGATGCATCAGAATCTCGCAAGATAAAGACATTTTAAGATGGGGCCACCTGCCTAAAGGAACTTACACCACTAGGGAGGCCTACAGGATCCTAAGCATGGATCCCATGCCAAAGGACCCGCTTTGGAGCAAAATTTGGAATCTTGGTGTTTGGCCTAAGGTCGCCTCTTTCCTCTGGCTCCTTGGCCACCAAAGGATTCTCACTTGGGACAATCTCCGCAAAAGGCAATTCCACGGCCCTTCAATCTGTCCTAATTGTGGGGAAAATGAAGAAACACAGCAGCATCTCCTTTATGCCTGTCCTTTGGCCTCCCTACTTTGGGAGAAAGTCAGTTTCAGATGCCAACGAAACTGTAAGACCGATGCTGACATCAGAGGAACCCTCCGTGATTGGCATCATCGCCCCTTCACTAGCGAAATTCTCAATTATCTCTGGAGAATTATACCTGGTCTCCTCTTTTGGACTATCTGGAAAGAGAGGAACAAACGGATTTTCAAAGATCAAAGGACCCCTACAGACATCATTTGGAGTAATTATTGTCACAATCTCAAGGAGACTCTTGACTTGCAGTCCTGGAGCATAGAGGATTTCCCAACTCAAGCCAAGGAGAAATCTATATGGGAGAACTGGGGTCTTAGCATTCAGCCCAACACTCAGAAGCACACTAAATCTCAATCTGTAAAAATCAATCTTAAGTGGACTCCCCCCCCTCGGGATACCTTCAAGCTCAACTTTGATGGTGCCTCAAAGGGCAATCCAGGCAAAGCTGGCTTCGGCGGTATCATCAGGAATCATGCCGGCTCCCCTATGCTTGTTTTCATGGGAAGTATTGGCTGGGACACAAATAACTCGGCAGAGCTGGAAGGATTATGGCAAGGCCTTCTTCTGTCTCAGCAAGCGGGTCTGAATCCTATTGAGATTGAAGGTGACTCTCAAATTCTCATCAACATCGCAGACCATCTTCTCAATGGAGCCCAAGCCCGCAAAGTCTCCAGCAGCTGGCGTCTGGAGGGACGCCTGGATAAAATGGCTAGATGGCTCCAGGATAATCGTGCTCTTTTGTTCAATCACACTCGCAGAGAAGGCAATAAGGTCGCGGACTTGCTGGCTAATCTGGGTGTGGATTGTGGAAGCAATCTCAAGGCAGGGATGTTGGACATAATCCAGAATGAAGATCACAAAAGGAAATGCCAAACTCTTCTTCAGGAGGAGGCGAACTCCCCGGATGCGGGTGCTAATGGAGTTGGGGGGATTGACGGGACGCATGGCGCAAGGACGGGAGGCCACCTGCCTACCCGCTTGTATCCTTAGCGCCCACCTGATCTCATTTATTACCCGCGCTTGTTCTTAAATGGCTTTGATATGGAGTCGATCCACTTCAATGCACCAGGTTCTCGAGGCAGCCTCGAATGCTGCAATCGCGTTATACATTCGACCTCCAGGTCTGGTCATTCAATGCACAGGCTGGAAGGTTGCAGTCTTGGTTTGTTATTTATCATGGAGTCGTCCGCCCCTTCGCCATTGTTATCGAGCTGCAATCCTACTCTGGACAAGGAAATTGTCCGCACCTTCACCGGGTTGCGCTGTCGCAACACTTGCTGCTTGGTGCTTGCGGATAATTCCCACATATCTATTACAGGTTCTTGTGTTTCTGCCACTGAAGTTCTTGGCTCGCCTCCTGCGAGGAATTCCACCAGTTCTCACTTGCTCACTAGCTCCTATTCTGCTGCCATCATGCCCAGAGTCAGACAGAGGATGCGGACCCGTAGGGGCTCCTCGCGGGCTGCCAGAAGGCACTCGCCTTCCCTCTCCTCCTCTCCGTCCAATTCCTCTGCGACATCGGACAGCTTACCCCGCCTCCTTCATGGGCGTCTGCTTCGCTTAGGACTTCTTCTGGACTCGCCCTCTGGCGATGCTCTTCGAGCTCAGTCTCATACTGCACTCTTTTCCTTTGACTGCGCTCTCGACAAACCCCGGGTCACCGTCGCCATCTCGGTCGTCTTCCTGGAGGAACCAACGCCTGAGCCTCCGCCTGATGCGCATGTTCCGGACGACAGCACTAATAGGGATGAGAAGCAACAGGATACAAGGGGTTCGCCCTCTGAGAACAAGATTTCTTTGCAGGTCGATGCTGGGGTTGTTCTGGGCCATGACGCTGAGCCTCCGCCGGTTGTCCACGCACATGGTAATCCGGAAGACTTCAGCTGCAAAATTGAAGAAATTGAGACGGATGAGTAACTATGTCCTCCCCTCCTGTCTTTTTGTCAGTTCTCTGCCCTCTCTGAGGGTTTGCATGGTCGACTTGTTAGTTCTTTTTGCTTTTTTTCCAATCTCAGGCATTATGCATTGTAATTATGTTCAGTGTCAAGGTCCTGCGTTCAGTGTCAGGGTCCTGCAGCAGATATGCTTTGTAATTATGTTCAGTGTCCAGTCTAAAACATATCATTTCGATCCCCTACGTGGGATTTTTTCAGATTATGGCTCCCATGGCTGGTTTCCCTCTCGTTGGGCAGCCCAATATCAGTCTCGGTCAGTTAAAATGCCTCCCGGCAGGCTAGGTTTTGGCTTCGGCCAGGTGTACATTATTTTTCTTTAATTAATAGATTACTCTAACTTAGAAAAAAAAAATTAATTATAAATATTAGTATTAATTTGAAGTTTTAGTATTAATTATAAATATTAATATTAAATTAGTGTAGTTTTAGAAATACTAATAAACATCAATCTATCATAAATATTGAAAGTTCATTTTATTATATATTTAATATTATTAAAATTAATGTTAATGGTAAAAACTAACTAAGTTATAACTTTATTTTTCATTATTATTACTATTATCAATTATATAAAAAAGCTAATAATAGTTAAATATATTACAATTTAAAAATATAGAAGACAAAATTCATAACTATGGAGATTTATTCCATTTTACTATAGGGATTCTTAATAAGTGAATAAGACTTTTACAATACCATAAATATTAATAATATTAATAATGTTATTAATTTAAATGTTAATAAAATTTGAAGAAATAAGTAGCCTTCCATGTTTATTTTTATTCGAAGTTTATGGTAAAACATGGACAAGAATTGTAATAATAGTCAACCATGATAAAAAAGGATTACTATGTTAACTATGGATAACCATGTTGCCCATTGTATACCATGTAGACCATTGTTGACAATGGTTTAGCAATGTTTGACCTCAATTAATAATTTTTCTTTTGTGGACCATGGATAAGCATGAGATACCATCTTCACCATGGTTGAAAATATTTTTCATGGTTGGCTATGGTTGATTAGGAATGAAAATTTTTAACCATGTTAACTATGCTTGGCCATGGTTCACCATAACTAATGATTCTAAACCAAGTTAACTATGATTAATATGGTCATACAAATTCAACAATATTCAACCGTGATTGAAAAAACTCAACAATGGTTAACCATACATGATCATAGCTAACCATGCTCTTATAATTGTCTTTTTGATCGAATAAGTTGACCATTGTCAAACATGGACAAGAAATTCAACAATAGTCAAGTATTCTCAAACCATCTAAAAAATGGTCAACCATGGTTAACATGGTCATTAATGGTCAACCATATTCATCTATTAACAATCATTGTCAATATTTATCACTAATGGCCTACGATGGTCACCTATGGTCAATCCTTTGGTAAACCATGGTTAATTTTCATAAACCTTCCGAAGCATAGTTACGCATCATCAACCATTACAATTGGAAAAATGATAAACACAATTGCACTCTCACAAATAATAAATTTCATTTTAAGGTGAAAAATAATATTTTTCATCGCATTGAGATTAATAATAAATGTTGTCAGAGTGTGTAAAATAAAAAATGATTTTGTAGTGTGATGAATAATAAATGTTGCAACAATGTGATCAACAATCAGAATTGTTACAATGTGTTGAAAAATGTATTCCATACATATTGTATGTTAGGTTAACCATGGTTGATATTCATTAACATAGTCATCATTATCAAACATGATCAACCATTGTCAACATGGTCAAGCTTAAGAACAAAATATTAATGTCATAGTGGTCAATCATGATCATAATGATAAATTATTACAGCATGTTTAACCACAGTTAACTAGGGAAAGTATTCAGGATGGAAAGTTATCTTCAAGTTTAAATCCATTGGCAAATCTCACTAGTCCCTAATATGAAAACTATAAATTGTTTATTGTTGTATTTGTAAAAGTATTAAAATTTATAATGATTTTATATATACTCTTTATATAATGTTGGTGATTTTTAAGGTAAAATAATTTTATATTGCAAAATTTGGGCGAATCATTTTTATAAAAAAGTGAAATTGGCGAATCTTTTTTTCTCGAAAAATCATGGAAAATTAGCCCACGTGTGAATATCAGCCCCTAAAAATTTCCATGTAGTTAACATTATCACACAGTCAACATAGTTAATAAGATTTATCATATCCAACATAAAAGACATGATCAACCATAATAAACCATATTCAACGATGCTTGAAAAAACTCAACAATGGGTGAACATGGTCATCATATTTAACCATGTCCACCACGATCATTTAAGGATATCTATGGTCAACCATTTTGTCAAACATAGTCAACATGCTGAACCAAATAGTAAATGATACTAAAACCACTTCGAAAATGGTTGACCATGGTCAACATGATCATTATTAGTCAATGACATTTAAGCATAATTGATCATTGTTAATTCTTGTCACCTATGGCCTACCATGGTTACCTACGGTCAATCCTTATCAACTCTCACTTACCCATCATAAATCCTCATCAACCTTGTCAACCATGCCCAGCCATTACCAATCATAATCAATGATGATCGACCCTCTTCCACCATTAGAAACTATTGTAAAGCATAATAAGATATGGTAGACCTTAGTTAACATTAATAAATCATATGTTAACCATGGACAACCATATTTAACCTTAGTTAGTCATAGTCAACCATAGTCATTCTTAGTAAATGATAGTCAATCATAGTACATCATATAGACCAAGGGAAACCATGGTTAAATATGGTCAAACATAAACAAATGATGTTAAATAATACTATGTGATTTGCATGTTTAATAGTGTTCAAACATTGACAACATGGTTGAAGGTGATAAACCATAGTGAGCATGGGGATGATCATCAACAATAGTCAACCACAATAATGTAAAGACTAACAACCTTGATCAACTATGTACACCATAGTGAGCCAAATGTGAGCCATATTTAACCATATTTGACAAAGAATAATTATTTCTCAAATATGGTTAAGCAAACTTAGACATGGTCATACATTGTCAAACATTATCACTTATTGTTAGACATCTTTGACCATAGACAATGTTAGTTATAGCCAATAATATTCAACCATTGTTACCCTTGAATAACCAGGATCAACCATGGTTATATTTAGCTAATCATACTCAACCTTAAACAACCCAAGCTTTAATGTAACAACCCTAAGTTAAAATTTCATGTAATAAAAGTTAATGAAGGGCAAATAGGACCACAATCAAAAGATAGTTATTCCAAGTTGAATGCTCACAAAAATATCCTACTGATCATGACTTGTTGTGTTTGTGGCTAAGGAGAAATTGGCAAAGAAAATGGAAAAGTCTTTGGACGGTAAATTGGCATTAATTGGCAGTTTATTTATGAAGATAATGGAAATTAGTAGAAAAGGGAGGTGAACAGTCACAAGTTGGACGTGAGGATGAAATTGAAGGAAAATAATAGAAAATGAAGAAAATAAAGGCAACATTAATAAAAAGACCTCATAGCATCATTTGGTAGCCTTTTGCCAGTTTAGTTTGGGAATTGGTTTTAGAGAAGAGAAGAGCAACAATAGGACAAATAAATCAATGGTAAAGCATGAAAAATTTGGATAAAGAAAATTTAGTAGGAATACTTACAGGTAACAAGTTGCATGTAGGATTTTTTAGGTAATTTTTACATGCATGTGATGTGCATGTTGGTATTTGGTTCCTTTTTTCTCATTGGCATGTATTTTTCTCGGCTTCGATATAAGTGGATTTTATCCTTTCCTTTCCATTTTCAGATAGCCATGGTGTGATGGGATTCTTTGTCAGTGTGAGATTTCGTTTTCTGAAATATTTTGGATCCGGGTGAGATGGTCTTAGTTAAATCCAAGGGTTTGAGGTGGATACAGGTTTCTCCGAGAGTCCCTCAACATGTGGTTGGAGATAGGAAAATTCCTCAAGGGATGGTGATGGCTTTCTGAAACATCCAAGCTTGATTTTCTTGTGTGGTCTCGACATCAATTTAGGTGAGATCACAGAATGTTGAGGGTGGAGGTGGTTTAACCTCTAGATTCCCTTGCTTGTTCTTGGATTGGGTTATCCAGTGAGATCGCACATTCATGCTTCAAATATGGCATGAGGGTGATTTGCTAAAATAAATATTTGGTTCAACCCAATCTATGGTCAAGTGGTACGTGGAAGCCCTGCACATGGTTCGATTTTTCCTATGTTTAATAAAAAATTGTTTCTCTTTATTTTGATGAGTATATGTAATTGTTATTATGTGGCTTAAATGGTTGTACTATCATTATTGTTATCTATTTATATTTTGGTTCTAAGCATTGTTATATGACAAATACTAGTCATGAATATCTTCATGTTTTACTTGTAACTCAATGAGTGATGAATGCAAGAACTAATTGATGTCATGATAGCTACTGTGAGAATGAATTGATCCTTCTTGTTAAACCCCAGATAATTTTTTAGATCCCTATGTTCATATATGTATTCAGACCTATAAGTTGAATGCTAACTAAGTGTTTTACGAAATGTCAGTCCCATTTTGGAGAGGTCAGGTCAATTCCTAGTTAATTTGTTTTTTATAATTTTTTTTTTCCATGGAAGTCAAAATTTCTAGAAGTTTCATTGACTTTTGGGCAAAGCCCTAAGCCCTAACCCAGAAAAATTAGCTCGGAATTGAAGTTTTCTGGCATAGAACTCACTGGAAAAGTACAAAATCACTCGAGGGAAATAAAATGGGAATGACCAGAGGGCTATAGTATTTTTCATGTTTTGGAAAGGGAGAAACTGAGGCTCTGATTTAGTTGAAAAGATAGTTATATCATGGGTTCTACACCTCAAGGTGTTGGGCTTCTATTTGAGGTCTTGTACCACCCTAGGAAAGTTAGTAAGGTATTAATTTTGTGACTACATTTCCATAAGGTGATGTAGGATGTTGGGTCTTTTCCTAGTCACTATTACCTCATGTTTTCCCTGGGTAAACGAGTGAAAGTGGGTAAATCTGGGAGGAGGAATTACACTGTGCTAGGAGATAAAGTTACACTATTTTGGGTAAACTGTAATGTTTCAAGGTTATGGTTGTCATGCATGTTATCATGGTTTATGGTTTGTATGGCTATGCAAGATGCTATGATTTTGTTATTATATGGATATTATTATGATAATACATGTACATGGTAATGTGGACTGGTATTATAGATGAGATATGTTTTCCTTGAACATCAATGAGGTATGGATTTTATTCTGGTATCTATTTGGTTTACCTATCAGGATACACTTGCTAGAATAAGGGAATAAAATGTTCCTATTAAGATGGTAGACTACAGTTCCTATAAATTAACCTACAAATCAGTTGGGAAACAAGGAGAAGAGTATTATCCTGGTATATCAAATACACTGAGGAATTTGAAGTCACAAATAAAAAAGTGGAAGAAGATAATGATAGGTTCGTTGAAGCTTAAGAAATAGTTAGAAGGGCTTAGGAGATGCAGGTAGATGTTAATGCACCAATTATTTTTAGCATTTAATATTTTCATAAATAGGGAAATATGAGGATCCGTCAAGAGGAGTAAGATAAAATTAATGAAGCCTATTGTACCAAATATCAGTCTGGATACGAGTTGGATAGATGGGACACACATAGAGGTGGAATATCATTGGATACAAATGACTGGAGGACTGGTATGTATGGGCATCATTGTAGATTCTCATCTAGGATAAATCATCACAATCATCATCGTCATCATCTTTATAGGAGGAGGGAGTATTCTCATGAGGAGTTGAAGAAAGTGAAGCATCCTACATTTGATTGCGGGATGAGTAAGTCAGAAGATGCAGAGGTATGATTGCTTGGGATGAAAAAATTCTTTAAATCACATAGCTACTCAGAGAACAAGAAAGCCCAGATAACCACCTTCAGCCTTTTAAAGGGAAAGCAGCTATGAGGTGGGAATATGGAAAGAATCTGAAGGGAATTCAGGAAGAAGACTTGGTTTCAAATAAGTTTTACAGACTCTTGAAGAAGAATTACTTATCATAGAGGTACTATTATGATAGACCTAAGGATTTTTATGATATGTAGATGCGTTCTATGAAAGAGGATTAGTATACTAAAATATTTTTGGAGCTGTAGAGGTATGTTCCTTATAGAAAGGATGATAAGAATAATATTTATATATTCATCAATGTATTTCCAATGATGTATATACACCAAATTGATTTTTATGAGCCTAGATCGTTTGAATAGGCCATCGAAAACTTTATGCATTTTTATGACAAGCCAAAGTGAAAAGCTCAGCCTAAGCGTGACTTGAAGGGAAATGAGAAAGTAAAAAGGAAATGGCCATCAAAGTGGGAATACCTTAAGATGTAGGAGAGATAGAATATGTGGTTCGTTACACAAGTTGAGAAGGGGCATGGGTGATAGCCTATAGAGAAGCATATTGAAGGTGATGGTAGAGGACTGTTGTATTGTTGGATATATGAAAAAGTCATCGGAAGGATTTTCCATTGTATGATAGAGGTAGGCCCTAGATAAATATTTCCTAGGAGGCATGAGCATTTGGGGATGTTGGTAATAAAATTCCTTGGATTTATGAAGTTGTTGAAAATGATAAGAAACATTGTTAGACATGCATTATTTAGATTGAATTAAATATCTATGGTAATTTTTTTCTATTTTGATTGACTATGGATCTATTTATAGTTATGTTAATCGTGACCTAGTGGATCCGTGTGTCTTGAGAAAATAATTCCATCCAAAGTATTGGTTAGTTCAGTTTGCTATAGGTACTAGGAAGAGAGTTCACCATTGGGTAAGAGCTTGTGCATTTGAATTAAATGGGATGCCTACAAAATCACATATTAATGTACTTCCACTGGGATCACGTAGTATGATTTTGGGTTTTTTTGGTTGTATATTCACATGACCAATGTATATTTGTATGAAAAGGCTATTTAGTTCTTCGATGGTAATGGGGAAAATAAAATTTCACAGGGAAAAAAGAATCCTACATCAGTGAGGATGGTCACTGCTATGCAGGCTAAACACAGTTATAGGAAGGGGTGTGTAATGCTTGAAATTCATATTTCAGTGGTAAGGGTAAGTAATTAGAATATGAAGTAATATTCAAGAGCTATTTAGTCTTCTTGCAGTTTTGAATTTTATTTAAATAGAGATTCTAGAGTTTCCTCCTCACATAGAAGTATACATTTTGTTTTAGATCGTACCAAGGGTAGCACCAACATCAAAGGAACCTTATAGGATGAAAATTTCATAGTTAGTAGATTTGAAGTTGCAGTTGAAGGAAATTCTTGATAAGGGATACATTGGGAAAATTTCGCCTTGTGGTGCATTGATATTGTTCGTGAAGAAGAAGGATGGTACTTGTTGAGTTGTATTTTTGTCCATGTTTTTACAATTTTTATCAAATAAATACATACTTGAACCTAGTGTTTTTAATCATTATTAATCCATTATGTTGATGATTAGAGGCATTTAGAAATATTGATTATTAAATTATAAATTCTCATTATTAATTTAAAAGGTGTTTTGTGTAATAGTTTCATTAATAAATTCCTTCTTGGCGGTAGGAGAATAAGTCTTTGCACCAGCAGCATAGGAAGAGCATCACTAGGTTGCATGTATGGACTATCCGCATTCAAGGCATTGTTGCGATATGAAGACGTGCAATCAGAAATGACATGTTTAATATTTGCATGATTTTATAAAAGAATGGAATGAAGGGAATTTGAATCAAATTGGCCCAATAACATCAAATGGGGAATAATTCTTATGTCGTGGCTATACAACAAAAGAACCTCTTCTATAATCCAAAGCATGAATATTATTAAAAATACATCCCATGAGGAATATTTGATCATGACAAAGACCGTTTCATGTGGGATAAGGATTCGTCACAGAAAAAGTTACACAACCTGAAGACAATTGGAGGGTAGAAAAAACTGGAACAAGACGCTTTCCTTTTTTGATACTTCTCAGCATTAACTGGAACAAAAAATTTTTCTTAACCATATCTAAATGATGCATCATCCACAATTTTGAAATAAATATTTATATTAAGGAATACATCCACGCTAGATCTAAGGATCATGGCATGAAAATGACAGTATCTTTGACTAGAAGGACAAAAGTTGTCGGTGGTTTCCCATAATTATCTGGATTTGGTGCACAATGAAAACTCAACTCGTTTCCAAATATTCCAAAAATCATGGGAGAAACTAGATTTGCCAAGTACCCCAAAGCATCAAAAGGAAATCTAGAATTAGTTTACGCCACTGAATGTCTAAAATGCAGAAAACTCATTGGGAAGGTTTTGGCTAACAATTTATAATTTCCTAATCAAAAAGGAATATAGGGTAGTCGATTTGAAGGAAACATTTGACCAAGAGATCCAAATGTAACACCCCTAGTTTATGTGTTTGATTTTCAAAATCTAGACATTTGAACTTTAATCCTAAGGGGAGTGGATCCCAAAGGACAAGTATTTTGTGGATGTACTTGAATATTTAATTTAAGAAAATGAATAAAATAATTCTGTGCAGATTGACCAAAACGAGAATTATGAGATCACTTGCTAAATCCATGAGGATGGATAAAGGAAAATACTTTCCCCACAATCTTTCAAAAATCCTTGAAAGAATTTATTTCCAAATTAGATTTTGAGGAAAATCTAGTTTCCCCAATGATGTGGAGAGTAGTTGGGAAGAGGTAAAAAGCTAGGAAAAGCAGAAAGAAGCTTTAAACATCCCTAAATAGGGAAGCCTAGGCAAACAGGAAGAAAAGCATCCTGATATTCTGGACGGAAAATTAGAAACAGACTTTGGGGAGAAAAAGCTTAAATAAGCTATTCCTGAACAGATCAGAGGTTGGTCTATTCTGGAGGTGGTCTTAGCTCTGGGCTGAGTTCTGGAGACAGAGGGACTCTAAGGTTGGGAGGACTGGTCAATTACCCAAGTGGTATGCTCACAGTATTTTGAATGATTGAAAGTAATTTTTGATAAGTGTAGAGATTAATGACTGTAGCTGCATATTTCTTGAAATATTTTGTTTATCTTGATGCTCCATACATTTACAGAATGGTGGAGTAATTAAAATCTCCTAGTTCGGCATGGTTGTATGAACTAGAAATACGAGGACAAGTCAACCAGAAACTCTAAACCAATTCCTGGTTTAAATCTGGAGATTATGTTAGCTCATAATTTATAATTTGTCACTTTAATCTGTTTCTGCTTAATTAGAGTTAATTCAGTGAATATTAGGGAAATTCATAAACCTGTTTGAAAGAAGAATGAGGTACAAATAGGGCAGATTGATGGATATATTGAATTAACCAAATGAAGGACAGACATATAGTTTATGAAATAACAGTTCCTGGTTAATTATCAAAATTCCTTCTATTATAATGACATAAGGGAAGAATATTTATTCTAGTATCATGGACCTCTTTAGATAGAAAAGAAATAGGAATTAGAAATGATTACTAGACTTGTAAATAATTATGAACTGAGCATTATGTATAAAACTGGGGGACAAATATCCCTTACAAAGGAAGGTTCTAAGTGAATGATTGTTGGAAAAATAAGATGTACATGGAAACCTGTATAAATTTCCTGCATCCTATATTACTTGTGAAAAATAACAGTTCATTGTTACCAATCCCATAAAATATAAAAATGCTAGTTAAACTCTAGATACACAGGAACGGTGATACTATGAAAACAAAAACAATTTAAAAGAATATTATTACAGAGAATTTAATGCTTTACTTAAGAAACTCTTACAGTAGTGTTTCAAACCAGTTATAAAGAGAGTCCCTAGTAGGAGTCCTATAAATTATATCAAACTATAGATCCTGTGAGACTCACAACTATTCGTTCATTGAACTATTGTAAACATGAAAGCTCTTGTTATAGAGAGGCGTATATTCACTAATATTATGGTTGTGGAGAACAACAGAAACATCTATATATATAAAGTATTCTAATTGAAACAGAACATTGTTGGATAAAAACCAATAGATCGTGAATCCTTATAGGGAATAGAAAGCTGGAAACTATATGTTAATTATTACAGAGACAAATGGGAGATAAAAACATGTGTGAAACTCTGAAAAACAAATATGGAATTTTTCTAGTATGGTTCCATGATAATATCTCAAAACTTAATTATTCAGGGATATCAGTGCTCGAATTAAAATATTTAAGACTCCCAATCTCTGGAAACGAGAAATTACTACCATAGAAAATTTTATTACAGAAAAAAAAAAAAAAAAAATTAAATTGTCTGAACAAGTTTGTAGAAAAATGAGAAGGACTCTGTTCCCCATTTCGACTCAGGATGCGTCGATACCGACCTGAAAGTCCAGAGAATTCTGGCGTCAACTTGATTAGATTACAAATTTACCCAGTATCCAATAAGGGAAACCCTCAGGAGATTCAAGTCTACTTGAAATCAACCCGAGAGCGAAGTGAGATGTCGTTATTACAAGGCGCTAGGAGATTTCTTCCGAAAAGCATATATTCGAATTAAGAACAAGAACAAGGGTTACCTTTGAATATTGGAAGGTTTTGTCTCCAATACGGCCTGTGGAATGAAGATATATGAGTATTTGAAAAACATTCATCTGAATGAAAAGGAAACACAGGACAGAATACTTTCAACCGAAATAACTGCTTACCTAAATAGTAAACTCTTGCTTCAAGCCAGAACCATTTGATAAAGGCAATGAACACGGTCTGCGTTCCCTATGCACTGAGGGTTTAACATTATCATCGAAGCGTAATAAGCCATGTTAAACAAAATCCACCAAATAACGATAGAATCGTACTCCAGGACGCCTTAGCAGAATCATAATCAACCGGAGGTTGAGTTGTAGGCGACTGAGATGGAGTTCTAAATTAAACGAAAAGAAAACTCAAAGACAACCATACGAGAAATGAAAATGGCCAGTATTCCATAACTGAAGAATGATAAAATGGAAGAATGATCACGCTCAGGAAACGAGAGGAGCGTGACGTTCGTATGCACCAAGGTAGCAGAGTTGGATACTCGACTTCGACCGAGAGGAATGGAGGGAGAAAGAAAAATCCTCTTGACAATTGCAGAAGAAATACTGTCCATTACAACGAAACGAAAAATTAACCCTATCAAACCTAGAACATCTCCACCGTCCAGATGTCAACTGATCCACAATATGCACTCGGATTGATTTGGGGAGAAATCAAAATCCAGCATATAGTCTTTCAGAATAAATGCGAATCCATGGTAATAATTTTCCAGTACTCCAAATCGTAGCACCGGATCAGCGTGATTAATGAATCGTGAGAAGTGATAAATATAAATTGTTAACTACGCAAACCATTGTGTATACATATAACTATTATGCATTGAGAAATACCAAATCCAAACGTTAAACCCACAAAATGTCATTCACTTCAACCGACGTGGCAGGGTCAACTAATTTCCAACTGCTATCCATATTAATTCACAGTTGGCTAGTATATCCAAAGGTGGTACGACGATTCTAATGTCGACCACCACACCAAAACATCGTCACAGTGGGAAGTACTCGAGGAAGTCACGGTGGCATGGGTACAATAAGTATAAAATTGAACCATGACAATACAGCTGAATGAACCCCATAAAACGATAACCGAGAAATAGACCTGCGTAAATACCCAGAACTCGAAAATATGATTCGTCACAGTACTTAGCTTCATTGCGTAGTCACTATGCCACTAATAGAAGCATGGCCACGAAGCCCAAGGCCTGAATGTAATAAATGCGAGAAAGGAGTATGAGAAAAACGTTGAGTGCATAGGAAAGGTTAGGGCCACGATAACCCTGATCGCCGGGGGGGGGGAGAGTGTTTAAATTTTAAATATATGTATTGACATATATAGGAACATAATGATGTCTACTTGTGACATATATCACTCAATTAATTAGTCAATGATATACCTATGATTAAGGTTGTGGAAAGAGAAGAAAAATAATAATGTGACGATATAGCAATATAGTTAACATAAGCCAAAACATTAGTGACAGAAAATAAAAGAATGAAAATCGCAAGGGTAATAGGAGAAACCAGTACCCTTATTCCAAAATGGATCATGATCACCAAATTTGAAAATAGAAGAGCACAATTGTGATTAGTAGAAGCACAGAAACAAACTATAAACCAAAAAAAAAAAAAATTTGGTATGGAAGGAAGGGATGTTACAAATGGTATCAGAGCTCATGTTATACAAAACTGGGCTGTTGTTGTGTGTGCTCACTGTATAAATGATTTACTGTTGAAAAAAAAAAAAATCTTGATCTGTGTTGTTTAGTGTACAGTGGTACTGGAATGGCAGAAGGTGAGGAAACTTATGTTGATCTGCGTGATGATGACAATACACCAGATCCCAACACTCCAGTGATGGCTATGTTGCACAGTTTGCAACGAGAAATGGCTGAGCTGAGAAGCCAGAATGACATATTGTCATTAGCCAATGAGGAGCAGGAAAAGCTCATCAGAGAACTAACTTCGCGGAACAGCAAAGAAGGTGAGGGTTCTGGAAAGAGGAATGATAATGAGTCTGAGGATGATGATGCTGTTAGGCATCAATATAAGCAGAAAAAGGAATTACAGGGGGAATTCCGAAATATCAAACCTCCCTCCTATGATGGGGAGAAGGAGGAAGATGCTGAAGCCTGGTTTCTAAACATGATTAAGTATTTCCAGGTTTATGAATATGAAAGCAATCTGAAGGCCAGATTAGTTGTTTACCAGATACAAGGTAAGGCTACCTTGTGGTGGGAGGAGACAAAAATGGTTCATGCCATTGATGAAAAGACAGTTACTTGGGAATATTTCCAGGTTAAGTTTAAAAATCGCTATTTAAATGAACGTTATTATGATGATAAAGCAAAATAATTTCATGAGCTTAGACTGGGACAGCTTACTATTGATGAATTTTTCACTAAGTTTACAAATATGTTGAGATATGTTCCTTACATCCATGAAGAAAAGCCAAAGGTGCAAAGGTTTCTGAACTGTTTGCCTACTGTATACAAAGAGAAGATCGAGTTTGATAACCCAAAAAATATACACGAGGCAGTGAGGAAGGCTAGATTATGCTATCAGCAGTTTAAGGGAAAGGCTAAGCATGGAAAAAGCTGGCTAAACAAAGGTGAAATGAAAGGAAAGAAACAGAAACCAGCTTACTTAAGGAATTTTGGTAGGGACCATCAAAGGAAAAAGTTTAATAAACCAAAATAAATCCAAACAGCTCAGTCTCAAATTGGTTCCAAACAACTAGATGAAGGAAATAAAAAGGAAGGCAGAGTCAAAATGAGGGAACCTTTGAAATTCTGGGGATGTGGAGAACCCCATATTTTAAGGGACTGGCCCCACAGAAACATTTAGATGATTATGAGAGATCAAGAAGCTACCACAGTAAATGACATAGCAAGAAATATACCCACTATCGGTGTATCCTTGGAGAATCGACAAGCAGAACATCAAGCTACCATGGTTGAAATGGAGGGTATGATTTCTGACCAATCTGTTATAGTTTTGATTGATCTGGGTACTTCTTTGAGTTACATTAGTCCAAAAATTGTAGAAAAATGCAATCTCAAAACTGAAAAATTTCAGCAGTCCTGGTTGGTCCAGTTAGCCACTGGCACCAAGAGGAAAGTAACTCATAAGTTACCTCAAATAGCAATCAAATTAAATGATTTTCAAATAGAAGTGAATTTAAACATTCCGCCATTAGGTTCATATGACTTGCTGATAGGAATGGACTGGCTGGAAAATAAGAAGGCCATCATAAACTATTGGGATAAGACCCTGCATTGTGTAGATGAAGAGGGGAAACCTTTTATTCTCAAGGGAAAACCAAAACCTATCTCTGTAAGACAAATATCAGTACTGCAATTAAAACGAACAACTAGGAAAGGATACCAATTATATCCAGTACATGTAGAAGACACAGAACAGAAAACTGAAGAAAATCTACTGGATGCTTTGCGAGTAGTAAGAGAGTTTAAGGAAGTTTTTCCAGACGAGATTCCTCATCTTCCTCCCAAAAGAGAGATTGACTTTTCAATCGATTTGGTGCCAGGAGCAACACTTGTTTCCCGAGCCCCTTATTGAATGAGTCCCCCCGAACTCATGGAACTGAAAATGCAATTGCAAGAATTGTTGGATAAGGGCTATATTCGACTGAGTGTGTCTCCTTCGGGAGCACCAATTCTATTTGTGAAAAATAAGGATGGAACCTTTAGGATGTGCATTGATTATCGTCAACTGAATAAGTTGACCATTAAAAACAGATACCCTTTGCCCAGAATTGATGATATTTGTAACCAATTAAGAGGAGCTTCAGTATTTTCAAAGATTGACTTTAGGACTGGTTATCACCAGCTTAGAATTAAAGAAGAAGACATCAGCAAAATAGCCTTTTGAACCAAGTATGGTCACTACGAATTTGTAGTCCTACCTTTTGGTTTGAAAAATTCCCTTTCCACCTTTATGTGCTTAATGAACAGTGTGTTAAATAAGTACTTGGACAAATTCATACTTTTGTTCATAGATGATATTTTAGTTTACTCAAAAAGTGAGGAAGAACACGAACAACACTTGAAGATAGTATTGCAAACTTTGAAAAAAAACCAGTTATATGCCAAATTTAGTAAATGCGAATTCTATAAGTATAAGATCCAATACTTGGGTCATATTATTTCTTAACAAGGGTTGGCTGTTGATCCTAAAAAGATAAAGGCTATTAAAGAATGGCATATGCCAATAGATGTCTCAGCAGTGAGATTGTTTATGGGGATAGCAGGTTATTATCGCAGATTTGTGGAGAGATTTTTTGCCATAGCATACCCCATAACGTCACTACAAAGGAAGGGTATCAAATTTGAGTGGAATGAGAAATGCCAAAACAGTTTTGAACAATTGAAATTAAAACTCACCACAACCCCTATATTGAAAATTGTAGATCCTGATAAAGAATTTGTTGTATGCACAGATGCTGTAACACCCCCAATTTATGTGTTTGAATTTCAAAGCTAGACATTGAACTTTAATCCTAAGGGGAATGGACCCAAAAGGATAAATATTTTGTGAATGTAATTAAGTATTTAATTGAGTAAATGAATAAAATGATGTTGTGCAGATTGACCAAAATGAGATTTATGAGATCACTTGCTAAATCCATGAGGATGGATAAGGCAAATATTTCCCCACAATCTTTCAAAAATCCTTGAAATAAATTATTTCTAAATTTGATTTTTGAGGAAAAATCTGAATTCCCCAATCATGAGGGAAGTAGTTGGGAAGAGGTAAAAAGCTGGAAAAGCTGGGAAAAGAATAAAATAGCTTTAAATAATCCCAAAAATGGGAAGCCTAGGCAAACAGGAAAAAAAGCATCCTGATATTCTGGACGCAGAATTAGAAACAGGCTTTGGGGAACAATAGCTTAAATAAGCTGCTCCTAAATGGATTAGAGGTTGATCTGTTCTAGGAGATGATCTCAGCTTAGGGGTGAGTTCTGGGAGACAGAAGGACTCTAAGGTTGGGAGGTTGGTCAATTGCATGAGTGGTATGTCTCTAGATTTATTGATGTGTTTACTTCATATAGTATGAATTGGATACATAAAAAATTGATTGTATATTAGAATTATAAATGCTACATTTCACAGAATTAATCATAAGGAATTCACCTTTATAATTCTGCATAGTTGTATAAAATAAATCTGTGAAGTAGAATCCAACAGAATCTCTAAACAAGTGTTGGTTTAAATCTGAGGATACATATTTATCCACAGGAAAATTTGTGATTTAACTTTAATCTGCTTCTGATATATTAGTATAAATTATGAACATGAGTAGGATAAAGCAGTGTGAGAGCCACTGTACCAATTTTAAAGATTGTCATATGTAAACTGTAATTTAAACTATACAATTAATGAGAAAGAAAAAATGGTATAGACTGACTTTAGGGCCAGCACATTGTTCATATGTAAAGAGAAGCATATAAGAAGTTAATTCGACACCAGAAAGAAGTAAACATCAATTAGCATGGGGATGCTCATTAATATTTATTTTATATAACTATTACTGCATTTGAGGATAGAATTAGTAGATGGATGAAAGTTAAGTCCATGGGAATATAACAATATGGTACCCATGTGGAACCGAATCGACCCCCCCCGATACGAATCTATTGAAGGTTCAAAGGTTGACTATATACAACGAAGATGGAACATGGAAGTGGCGGGTGATAAAATAAAACCATTATGTTATGTTTAATGTAATTATATTTGTTACAAATCAAATAAATTCCCATGTGGTGGGATAGAGTTGATATATGAATAGTAATTGAAAAGAAAATTTTGATCTGTTCAAACCTACAAAGTAATAACATAGTACCTTATTAGCATTAAACTTGAGAAGATAGAAAAAAAAAATATATATTTGTGGAAGGAAAATGGGAGGTGTGACAGATGCCTGTAGAGAGGGGTTGGGAGGAGTCCTTTTGCAGGAAAATTCGGTTATTGCATATGACTGTAGGAAAATGAAGACACATGAACAGAACTATAGTGCCTATGATTTGGAGTTAGCTGCTGTTATTCATGCCTTGAAGATGTGGCGACACTATCTCCTTGGAAATAAATTTACATTGATGACTGATCATATTAGTCTTAAGTATTTCTTTTCTCAGACTGATTTTAATGCTCAACAAGCTAGATGGTTGTCTTTTCTGAGTGAAATTGATATGGACATAAAACATATAAGAGGGAAAGAAAATAAAATTGTTGATGCCTTGAGCAGAAATGCTTGTCAAAATATAAACAGCATGGGAAGTAATGCCCAATTTGATTTAGAAGATTTAGTGAAAAAGGTAGCAGATTGGGATCCAAATTATGAGAACCTCCAGGTGAAAATACTAAAGAAGGAGATGGCGAAATACACTCGAAACTAGAAAGGACTGATCTGTTACAAAAATAGATTATATATTCCCAATGTAGAGTCCTTGAAAAGAGAGATTCTAGATGAATATCACAAACAGCCATATGCATGACATCCGGGATATTAGAAAATGGTAACAGCTTTGAAAAAAAAGTTTTTTTGGCCAGGAATGAAAAGAGATGTAGCAGAATATTTAACTAGATGCATGGAGTGTCAACTAGTCAATGTTGAACATCAGCATCCTGCTGGTCTGTTAAACTCTTTACCGATTGCAGAATGGAAATGCGATACTATTTCTATGAATTTCATAACAGGATTACCCAAAACCAAGTACCAACATGATTCAGTGATGGTAGTAGTAGACACTTTAACCAAAGCTGCACACTTCATACCAGTGAAATATACTCTTGGGACAACCCAAGTAGCAGATGTGTTCCTGAAGGAGGTAGTAAGGCTCCATGGGGTCCCAAAGGTGATTGTTTGAGACAAAGATGCTAAGTTCACAACAGCCTTTTGGAAAGGTCTATTTGGAGGTATGGGCACTAAGTTGAATTTTAGTATTTCCTATCACCCTTAGACCGATGGTCAGACAGAGAGAACTAACCAGATTTTGGAGGATATGTTGAGAATGTATGTGATGGATAGACCATCAAAGTGAGAAGACTACTTGCATTTAGCTGAATTTGCCTATAATAACAGTTATAAATCCTCCATCAAAATGAGTCCGATTGAGGCACTCTATGGAAGGAAATGTCGTACTCCTTTGAGCTGGAGCCAACCTGAGGATAAGATAATGTTGGGACCAGATGCCTTACAAGAGATGGAAATGATTGTTAAACAAATACAAAGAAACATCAAGACCGCACAAGATCACCATAAAAACTATGCTGATAAGAAGAGGGTACATCGAGAATTTAAAGTGGGGGAACATGTGTATTCGCATATTAAACCCAAAAAGATCACACTTTATGCTGGAAGTTCTGCAAAACTGGCTCCTAGATATTGTGGTCCTTTTGAAGTATTAGAAATGGTGGGACCAGTGGCTTACAAGCTGGCCTTACCACCCCATGTTAGAGCTCATGATGTGTTTCATTTTTCATTATTAAAAATATATGTACATGATGCTTCTCACATAGTTCATTGGAATGTGGTACAGGTGGAACCAGAAGGGGAGTTCCTTCCAGAACCGCTTCAAATATTGGAGTGGGAAGAAATTGAATTGAGGAATCGGACGGTAGCAAGAGTAAAGGTGTAGTGGAAGCACTTTACTGCTGAAGAAGCTACCTGGGAAAGAGAAGCTGAAATGATGGAAAACTATCCATTTTTGTTTGGAAAAAAAAAATGAACTCTAGTAGTTAGATACCAACACCGAGGACGGTGTTTACTTTAAGAGGGGGAATATGTAACACCCCTAGTTTATGTGTTTGATTTTCAAAAACTAGACATTTGAACTGTAATCGTAAGGGGAGTGGACCCCAAAGGACAAGTATTTTGTGGATGAAATTCAATATTTAATTTGAGAAAATGAATAAAATGATTCTGTGCAGATTGACCAAAATGAGAATTATGAGATCACTTGCTAAATCCATGAGGATGGATAAAGTGAAATACTTTCCACACAATATTTAAAAAATCCTTGAAATAATTTATTTCCAAATTAGATTTTGACGAAAATCTAGTTTCCCCAATGATGTGGAGAGTAGTTGTGAAGAGGTAAAAAGCTGGGAAAATCAGAAAACAGCTTTAAAAGTCCTTAAATAGGGAAGCCTAGGAAAATAAGAAGAAAAGCATCATGATATTCTGGACGCAGAATTAGAAACAGGCTTTGGGGAGAAAAAGCTTAAATAAGATATTCCTAAATAGATCAGAGGTTGGTCTACTCTGGAGGTGGTCTTAGCTCGAGGGTGAGTTCTGGAGACAGAGGGACTCTAAGGTTGGGAGGACTGGTCAATTACCCAAGTGGTATGCTCACAGTATTTTGAATGATTGAAATTAATTGTTGATAAGTGTAGAGATTATTGACTGTAGCTGCATATTTCTTGAAATGTTTTGCTTATGTTAATGCTCCATACATTTACAGAATGGTGGAGTAATTAAACTCTCCCAGTTCTGCATGGTTGTAGGAACTAGAAATACGAGGACAAATCAGCCAGAAACTCTAAACCAATTCTTGGTTTAAATCTAGAGATTATGTTAGCTCATAATTTATAATTTGTAACTTTAATCTGTTTCTAGTTAATTAGAGTTAATTCAGTGAATATTAGGGAAATTCATAAACCTGTTTGAAAGAAGAATGAGGTACAAATAGGGCAGATTGATGGATTTATTGAATTAACCAAATGAAGGACAAACATATAGTTTCTGAAATAATAGTGCCTCGTTAATTATCAAAATTCCTTCTATTATAATGACATAAGGGAAGAATATTTATTCTAGTATCATGGACCTCTTCAGATAGCAAAGAAATAGGAATTAGAAATGATTACTAGACTTGTAAATAATTATGAACTAAGCATTATGTATAAAACTGGGGGACAAATATCCCTTACAAAGGAAGGTTCTAACTGAATTCTTATTGGAAAAATAATATGTACATGGAAACTTGTATAAATTTCCTGCAACCTATATTACTTGTGAAAAATAACAGTTCATTGTTACCAATCCCATAAAATATAAAACTGCTAGTTAAACTCTAGATACACAGGAACGGTGATACTATGAAAACAAAAACAATTTAAAAGAATATTATTACAGAGAATGTTCTGCCTTACTTAAGCAACTCTTACAGAAGAGTTCCAAACCAGTTATAAAGAGACTCCCCAGTAGGAGTACTATAAATTATATCAAATTATATATCTTGTGAGACTCACAACTATTCGTTCATTGAACTATTGTAAAATTACAAGCTCTTGTTATAGAGAGATCTATATTCACTAATACTATGGTTGTCGAGAACAACAGAAACATTTAAATATATATAAAGTATTCCAATTGAAGCAGAACATTGTTGGATAAAAACCAATAGATCTTGAACCCTTATAGGGAATAGAAAGCTGGACACTATATGTTAATTATTACAGAGACAAATGCGAGATAAAAACATGTGTGAAACTCTGATAAACAATTATGGAATTATTCTAGTATGGTTCCATGATAATATCTCAGAACTTAATTATTCGGGGATATCAGTGCCTGAATTAAAATATTTAAGAGTCCCAATCTCTAGAAACGATTAATTACTACCATAGAAACTTTTATTACAGAAAAAGAAAAATTTAAATTGTCTGAACAAGTTTGTAGAAAAATGAGAAGGAGTCTGGTCCCCATTTCGACTCAGGATGCGTTGATACCGACCTGAAAGTCCAGAGTATTCTGGCGTCAACTTGATTAGATTACAAATTTACCCTGTATCCAATAAGGGAAACCCTCTGGAGATTTGAGTCTACCTGAAATCAACCCGAGAGTGAAGTGAGATGTCGTTATTAGAAGGCACTAGGATATTTCTTCGGAAAAAGATATATTCGAATTAAAAACGAGAACAAGGGTTACCTTTGAATATTGGAAGGTTTTTTCTCCAATACGACCTGTAGAATGAAGATATATGAGTATTTGAAAAACATTCGTCTGAATGAAAAGGAAACACAGGACAGAATACTTTCAACTGAAATAACCGCTTACCTGAATAGTAAACTCTTGCTTCAAGCCAGAACCATTTGATAAAGGCAATGAACATGGTCTTCATTCCCTATGCACCGAGGGTTTAAAATTAACATCGAAGCGTAATAAGCCATGTTAAACAAAATCCACCAAATAACGATAGAATCATACTCCAGGATGCCTTAGCAGAATGATAATCAACAGGAGGTTGAGTTGTAGGCGACTGAGATGGAGTTTTAAATTAAACGAAAAGAAAATTCAAAGACAACCATATGAGAAATGAAAATGGTCAGTATTCCATACCTGAATAACGATAAAATGGAAGAATGATCATGCTCAGGAAGTGAGAGGAGCCTGACGTTTGTATGCACCAAGGTAGCAGAGTTGGATACTCGACTTCGGCGGAGACGAATGGAGGGAGAAAGAAAAATCCCCTTAACAATTGCAGAAGAAATAATGTCCGTTACAGCGAAATGAAAAATTAACCCTATCAAACCTAGAACATCTCCACCGTCTAGTTGTGAACCGATCCACAATATGCACACGTATTGATTTGGGGAGAAATCGAAATCCAGCGTATAGTCTTTCAGAATAAATGCGAATCCATGGTAATAATTTTGTAGTACTCCAAATCGTAGCACCGGATCAGCGTGATTAATGAATCACGAGAAGTGATAAATATAAATTGTTAACTACGCTAACCATTGTGTATACATATAACTATTATGTGTTGAGAAATACCAACTCCAAACTTTAAACCCACAAAATGTCATTCACTTCAACCGACGTGGCAAGGTCAAGAAATTTCCAACTGCTATCCATATTAATTCATAGTTGGCTAGTATATCCAAAGGAGGTATGACGATTTTAATGTCGACCACCACACCGAAATGTCGTCACAGTGGGAAGTACCACAGGAGGTCACGGTGGCATGGGTACAATAAGTATAAAATTGAACCATGGCAATACAGCTAAATGAACCCCATAAAACGATAACCGAGAAATAGACCTGAGTAAATACCCGAAACTTGAAAATATGATTCGTCACAATACTTAGCTTCATAGCCTAGTCACTATGCCACTAATAGAAGCATGGCCACGAAGCCCAAGGCCTGAATGTAATAAATGCGAGAAAGGAGTATGAGAAAAATGTTGAGTGCGTGGGAAAGGTTAGGGCCACGATAACCCTAATCGCTGAGGGGGGTTGTAAATTTTAAATATATGTATTGACATATATAGGAACATAATGATGTCTACTTGTGACATATATCACTCAATTAATTAGTCAATGATATACCTATGATTAAGGTTGTGAAAGAGAAGAAAAATAATAATGTGACGATATAGAAATATAGTTAACATAAGCCAAAACATTAGTGACAGAAAATAAAATAATGACAACGGCAAGGGTAATAGGAGAAACCAGTACCCTTATTCGAAAACGGATCATGATCACCAAATTTGAAAATAGAAGAGCACAGTTGTGATTAATAATAGCACAAAAACAAACTATAAACCAAAAAAAAAGAAATTGGTATGGAAGGAAGGGATGTTACACCAAATAAATAATGCCAGATGGAAAAGTGTAGTACGGAATTGGAAAGGATGGTTCAAACAAAGAATATAACCACTGTGAGGGAGGTTGGTCCTTCCTATCAAAGAAAAAACCACCACCAACTACGCACTAAGTTTAAGGAATACGGTCCACAAAAATCAATCATCTTCAACCAGAGCTCTAACAAAATCATAACCTCTAGATCCATATTCCTTTAATAAGCTCTATTGTTGAGAAATATGGGGGATTATTATTATTTTTCCATGTATAAATATGACTTCTTCGATGTAGTTCAGGGAGGGAGTTCGTCCATTAATTAGACAAGGGAAAATATGTAATTAGGAGGGAGTTTGTTCATGAATTAGATAGGGGCAAAGATGAAATTAGTGTGATTCTATCAGTTAGATAAGCTCGAATTGATAGGAATAGAAGTTCAAATTTCTCAGATGTAGAACTAGCATCCAATTTGCAGAGGAGAAGGAATTGTAATGGAGCAACAACAAATGATGTATTTATTAATTAATATTTGACTAGATGTTTTCATTTAATTTAATAAATTTTGGCTTCTGCATTTTTTTTATATATGAGCATTGTAATTTTTTTTTTAAACGTTGAGTTAGTTAAGGACTTGCTCCAGGGAGTGTTAAGGATCCACCGTAATCTAGATTCAAGGCCCTCATTCTTCATAGATTTAAGAATTTTGCTTTACTGTAATTTGTAGAATTATATTTTCTTTTGAATTGTTTTTAAATCGTGTCTCAAATTTCCAAATTCTGTACATAAATCATAAATTTGTTTTGTTTGAATTTGAAAGGGGCAGCAAGTGTATTGCGAGAGAATCTTTGTGAAAATGGAGTAAATGATTTCTAGGCACATACATTCTGTCTTGTAGTTTAAAATAAAAAATAATTCTTTTGCATTTATGCTTGAACATTTTCGATTGTAATCAGTTAGTTAGGTTTTAATTTGAAAAAGTGTGATGTCCTGCATTTGATTTTAAATCATGAAGTCCTTAACATTTTCTATTCTTATGCATTTGATATTATGAATAAATTGGTCTATGAGAGTGGAAAATAAGTTAAAGCCGACAGTGTGTTTTAATTAGATAATTAGATTTCATTTAAGTTTCAAATAGGTTGAGAGATTCATTTTGCAAAGTAATCAAGTTGTTTTGTAAAGAGTGATTTCATTTTCATTATTGAGTTACATGGTTTTTAAAAGTGAGCTTTTTTATTGAATAATTCATTTCATCTAGATTTAAATATTTTAATTGAAGGTTATCATAGATTATTTTCAACGCCATTTTTAATAGGATATTTTAAGTGTTATTTTATATGAAGCAAAGTAGTTTTCTTTTAGAAATCGTTAATTTGGAACCTTGAATTTGTAGTTCTAGTATTCTAAGGTGTGAAGTTGTCCTTAGAATAATGTGTGACCTTTTTCCTTATCTCAAGATTAGTTTCAATTGTTTGTTTGAAACGGATGAAAGGAACACATAGATCAGCGTTTTTTTAGATATCATAGGAGATTTAAAAAGTAGAATTTGATTGTGAGAATGTCATATCATTTAGGATTTCTTTGTATTTCCTTATATATTGATTGCAGTATGGAGTTTGCAGTGAATTAAATTGGTTAATTAAGTTCCCTTTTCAATATTGTTTATTTTCCAGCAAAGGTGTGTTTCATTCTGGTACCTAGTTTATCATTACAAAGGAATATTTATACTCTGACCATTAAGCTGAGCCAATACGTAGTACAACTCACGTTTACTACTCCCGGATTGATAATTAATATTGAGAGGTTTTATCCGACAATTAAACTGAGGAGTTGTATTTTGGCTCAGGTCAAATTTTCTTACATAGTTTCAAGGATATTGCAGGATTTCAGAGGGCAGAGAGTGTATGGTAAGACGTGAGTGAAGAGCCACGCATCCACTATTTTGGGGTTGCTCCAAAGTCTGGCCATCTTGCGTATCTCTTGAATTTTTATTTCCTTTATGTGTAGAAGTAGAAGCAGGCTTTAGACATTTAATTTGTAAATTGCTTTGATTTTGATAGATTAAATAGTATTTTTATTCAACATTTTCCTTTCATGCAAGCGTGGTGAGCATTATTTCAGCCAATAGCTTTTAAAATTCATTTATCTTCAGAATCCAATCTTCAACGTTATATCATTTTTGGGGTACTCTAAGAACCCTTGTGTACTAATCCATGTGATGACCAAATGTAGCAGTTTGCTTCTTGAAGACAAGAATATGGTATTCTGAGGAATCATTCAATGAAGAGTTTTCATGCTACTACAGAGACGAACAACTCATCCGATGAAGAATTCACAAGTGCGGAATTTAACATCTTGCTTGAACATAAATTCAATATTATTAAATATTTGATTTCGGAATTGATGATTTGCAGGAGCAAGAGAAGGATGAAGAACCACTTCTTATCCTTTGCGCCAACTGTGAAAATAAACACTACCTTGGAAAGTGTTGACCTAGCGATCTAAAATTTTGTGAAATTTGCGAGGATGGTCATGCAACTGAACATTGCTCATCACTACCACGATTGCGAAAGGTACTCAGGGAGTCAAGTAAGGAATCAAATCAACCTCCAGGTATAACTCAGAACTAAACACCATTTGATACTTGGAATAATGCTTCTTTCCCTGAGCAGGTCCCTGAACATGTTTATAATCCTTCAGTTTCATCGAAAACTTTTAGTCCTCCTCCAATTAAATATCCTACTTCATGGTCCTCTGCTTGGCCCTCATCCTCAGGCCAGATATCTCCATCGACTCAAGAATTGTTTGGATCCTTATCTCTAGGGAAATTTCCCATGCAAATTCAATCATATGAGCACCCACAACAACCACAATTTATTTCCAACACACCATTAAATTATCCTCATCCATGGTCCCAACTGCATGTGCAACCTTACCCTAGTCCTAAATCAAACCTTAATCCATACCCTAACACTAATCCATACCTTATACCTTACCCTAATCCATACCCTAGACCTTACCCTAATCCATACCATAGACCTAACCCTAATTCACACCCTATACCTAACCCTAATTATAATTTAAAACCTAGACCTAACCCTAGCCCAAAGCCTAATCCCAATCCAAAACCAAATATCGGTCCAAGAATTAACCAAAACCCTAGCCCAAACCACATCCTAAACCCTAATCTAAACAATCAAGTTGCACAAAAGTGTAATGTTCCAAATTTTTATTCAATAAATTGGAACATTAAATTTTGTCTAAACTCATTTAGGAGATGAATAATTGGGTAAAGAGGCCCAAAGATAATGAAAACATAAATAAAATCCCTCTTGTATGAAAAGGGATCAGCCATGGAACCAGATTTCACACCCTCATGTGGGAAGGGAGATATTTGCAAAGAGGTTTGACCAAGTCAACCAGCGCAGGGTATGAGTTGGAAAGCACTACATGACAATGTAGGAGGGAAGCTTCTAGAGGACGGGAAGCTTCTAGAGGAAGGGCCCATGAGGAGTCTCCAATTTCTATATTAATGGATGGGAGGAGAGCTATTGGGATTCACGCATATGTTTATGATATTGAGTTGGTCATTTCGACTTCTTGAGCACACTGGTTGTTTAGCTAGTCTGCAGCACTGTTTAGTGCACCGAGTGTCTCCATTCAGAGATCTCACCCTCAGCCCCGGGGGACTTCGAGTGCCTGCTCGGGTGAGGTTTTCCCATCATTATTTTGGCTTTATATCGAAGCATCATCCTATAGGACAACGTTATTGCCTCAGTAACATAATACTGTGTTGTAGGGTGTTGCCGTGGAGACTCCACAACACCTCTTCCATTGCTTCTTTTTCAGAGGGGCAGTCTTTCTTGCCTTTGGAGGATCATTTTGGAAGATTGAGAGCTTATTTGCAGATCTTGGCATCAGGCCAACACATATTCTTTCCCCTACTGCACAGTTTGCTCCAATAGCTGGGTTATTTTCATAGTGCATTTGCTGCGGGGTTTTGTAGATTGATTGGAGGGTGGGATCTCAAGTGTAAGGATCAACCTTCCACTTTGGAGATCGATTATAGGAGTTATACTTCATATTTTTTATCATCTTCAGCCTTCTCTACTTATTTCTAGATTCGAGTTGCAGCTACTGCCCAACAACTCCGACATTTTTTCCATTTTGTATGTTTTAGCCAATCCTTTGGAGGATTGATGTATTTTTGCTTATAAGGGTTAGAGATTGCTCCCATAATTTATATGAGCTAATACTATCATATTCAGTCATTTTTAATACAGAGTTGTAGTAGACTGTGTTATTTTCTGCAGTCCTACTTTTGGTACATGTAAATTGTCGAAAACCCTTGCCGGGCGTCCTTGTCTTATGTAAAAGGGGTTAAACCTCTATTTATATAATAATTGATCAATATAAGATATATATCAGTAATATTACATCACTTTTTTTAGAAAACCTAATGGGAATTATGCTCTCATAGTATTCAGCAATTTCTGTTTCGCAAAGTCATGGGAAATCAGGGTTTTTTAGACTAGTCGGGAAAGGAGGAATTGTTTAACTTAGCTAGAATAATTATTTTGAGCTTAAATTCAAAAAATATGTCCCTCGTGACCTAATATATCAGATACAATCATCCCCATCCCATTTTTGTACGCAAATATCTAATATTAATCTTTTTAGTGGATAAATTGTTGATTTTCTCCATCCTTTGGATTGTAAATCTGAATTAAAGTGGCTGTTGTAGTTCAATATGAGCTATTTATGTTCCTCGCACCTATTATAAGCTTATTAATCATATAAATACCATTATACAGTTGATGTCTTGCTGAATCCCTGATTTTGGGATATTACAGTGGTATCAGAGCATAGTGCTGGCTCAACCTGTGGAGCTAGTTATCTACGACGTCGGAAGAGAAACCGTGGGGAAATTTTTCTATGAAAAAAGAGGGTAGGCATAATATTACCCACCAGAGGCTGTAGAGGTGACAAATATGGGGATCTCACAACAGTGTGACCAGCATTCACCAGCCTTCAGTAGGCCAACCAGGATCACAATGTCTACATTCTTACCTTCAGTACCGAGTGAGAAAGGGAGGCATCATGATCATATAAACTTTGGAGACTATTTCCGTAAATGGCACTCCATGGGGGAAGACTTCAGAGTAGCATTTCCTTTCAAAGAATACTATCAGCTCAGGCAGGATGAAAGTGAATGGAACAATGGGGGATCTAGCACGCAGAGTTAAAAGTTGCAACATACCACTGGGAGGTCACCTTTTCCCATGTATGAGGGATCCACTAATCCCTATGAGTCTAAGCCCAAGAATATCAAAACATTGAAAAAGATGAGTTTATTCTCATTTATTTTTAGATCCATAGAAGATGCACCCACCTTTGAGGAGGTCAAGAAGATTGAAGAAAAAGAAGAGGAAGTACCATGCACTTCCTATTCTCATAAAGAAGAATATATTGAGCATGGAATATATTTGGATCATCAGATTCTCAGTGATTACCTTGTTGAGTATAGATCTCAACCTAGAGCCTTCAGGGAGACTCTAGATTTTCCTCATTTCACCCAATTGAAGGAAGAGAAGAGGCCATGTAGCAGAAAAGAAATCAAAGGAAATAGATTTTTGTTGTCTACCTTTTATGGGTCATCTAATGCAAGAACTTGGGTGAGAAAGTTGGAGGCATTTTTCCTACTACATCCTGTAGCAGGTAAAGAAGCTGTTGAAATCTCAACGTTGCATTTGGAGGGTGAAGCCTATGATTGGTGGTGCAGCCACTTGAGCGAGGCAAGGGTGAAGAATTTTGCAGATTTCACTCAAAGTTTGATCCAAACCTTTGATGGAGAAACAAAAAAGAAAGAAGAGATCACATCACCTCTTGAGGAGGCTTGTGATAACGTTGTCCCAATCTTGGAGGAGAAGCCACATGCATCAACAGTTGGCGCAACCAACACTACTGAGGAAGGGATTCTTGTAGCCCTACAAGAAGTTCCAAATGCACATCAAGGTAGGAAAATATTTTCAAATTCCATTGTTGCAGCAAATTCTTGTGACCAATGTGGGGATTTACTTTTGCATGACCAAGAGTCAAATCTCATTGCTACTATAGAGTGGCTTGATTGCACTACGCTGTGCAACATGGAAACACTCAAGAAGGAATAAAACCATCATTCTCATGAGCCATTGTTTGATTGTACATCACATTGGAGGTTGGGGTTTGAAGCCTTGAAGATTGATGGTAGATATATTGGAGTAAGAAACCTTTTCTCCCTTCAAGATGACACTTTCTCAATGAGCTCTTCTCAGCTCAAAGAGGAACTTCTAATTTCAGATCTAAGACCTCATTGGTTTTGGAAGACTATGGATGAAAGAGAGGTCTCGAGGAGAGATCTCATTGGAGATAAACTTCGACACACCATGGAATGCAATGCTTTTCTTCCCTTCTGACAAGAGCAAATAGAAGATGGAGGAAATCTTAGGATGGATAACATATCTCATGCTTGTGTTGGACATCCCTTGAGACATACACATCATGATGGGAGGTTTTTTCCTACCACCTATTTGATTCTTGATAGCGTCTCATTGATCCTTGAGAAGCTTACATTTCACAATCCCATAAAGTGGAAGGACAGGAATTTGATTTAGGAAGATGGTAGCCCTCATGGGAGGAGTACCAGGATGAGGAGAAGAAGGAGGAATCCACAAGTGATTGGGTGGATGTGGTTGATGAGCAAGGAACTAGGAGGCTACTTACAGATATATGATACCAGGTAGCAGGAGGCTTGGATGCGCTTGTTACTCTAGCCATGGGAAATTTCTTGATCATGTATTATTGTTGTTACATTCAGCCATTTACTATCCTTTATTAGATGTGATGAATCATGGATATTGCTTGCCATGTAATTTTTTGAAGTTACAATGGATGAGACTGCGCTGTATCGTTGTGAGAAATTGTTTGCATAATGTATCATCATGTAAAACCTTTAGAAAACCTCTCATTAGGATGTTCCATGATGACCACGTCCTATTCTTCATGGATGGATTGTTTTGGGCCAGCTTGTTCTTCATTGTTGGAGGAGTCTTCTTTGGAGGATTGTTCTTCACTTTGCCATTGGAGGGCTATAATTTTGCAAACTAGGATCAGCATACACTCTACACATTTCATGAGAGGAGAGAAGGACAACATGGGGTAAGCTATGATTCTTTCCAGGTTCAGATTTTTAGCCCACCTTCATTACTGGAGCTTGAGGTGGAAGGATATTTTCAGGAGTTTCCTTGTTGGGAGGTGGCTCATTTTGTTTGGATGATTTCTTGGGGATGGAGGATCCACATGAGGGAGATGTTACTCATTATATTCCAGACTCCATGCCTTGAGTGGAGATTCTCCAGTTCTATCCTTGCAGTTGCTTGGGGACAAACAACATTTGGGAGGGGAGGACTGTAATGTTCCAAATTTTTCTTCAATAAATTGGAACATTAAATTTTTTCTAAACTCATTTAGGAGATGAATAATTTGGTAAAGAGGCCAAAAGATAATGAAACATAAATAAAATCCCTCTAGTATGAAAAGGGATCAGCCATGGAACCAGATTTCACACCCTCATGTGTGAAAGGAGATATTTTCAAAGAGGTTTGACCAAGTCAACCAGCGCAGGGTATGAGTTGGAAAGCACTACATGACAATGTAGGAGGGAAGATTCTAGAGGAAGGGCCCATGAGGAGTCTCCAATTTCTATATAAATGGAAGGGAGGAGAGATATTGGGATTCATGCATATGTTTATGATATTGAGTTGGTCATTTCAACTTCTTCAACACGCTGGTTGTTTAACTAGTCTGCAGCAATGTTTAGTGCACCGAGTGTCTCCATTTAGAGATCTCACCCTGAGCCCTGGGGGACTTCAAGTGTCTTATCGGGAGAGTTTTTCACATCATTATTTTTTCTTGAGACCAAAGAATCATCCTCCATGACAGTGTTATTGCTGCAGCAGCATAATATTGTGTTGTAGGGTGTTGCCGTGGAGACTCCACAACACCTCTTCCATTGCTTGTTTTTCAGAGGGGGAGTCTTTCTTGCCTTTGGATGATCAATTTGGAAGCTTGAGAGCTTATTTGAAGATATTGGCATCAGGCCAACACATATTCTTTCCCCTACTGCGCATTTTTCTCCAATAGTTGCGTTATTTTCATAGTGCATTGGCTACGGGGTTTTGCAGATTGATTGGAGGGTGGGATCTCAAGTGTAAGGATAAGCCTTGCAATTTAGAGATACATTAGAGGAGGTATAATTCACATTTTTCATCATCTTCATCCTTCTCTACTTAGTTCCAGGTTCAAGTTGCAACTGTTACCCAGCAACTCCGGCAATTTTGCCATTTTGTATGTTTTAGCCAATCCTTTGGATGATTGATGTATTTTTGCTTATAAGGGTTAGAGCTTGATCCCCTCATTTATCTGAGATAATATTTTCATATTCAGCCATTTTCAATGTAGAGTTTTAGTAGACTGTGTTATTTTCTGCAGTCCTACTTTTGGTACATATAAATTTCCGAAAACCGTTGCCGGGTGTCCTTGTCTTGTGTAAAAGGGGTTAAACCTATATTTATCTACTATTTGATAAATATAAGATATATATAAGTTATATTAAATCACTTTATGTAGAAAACCTATTGGGAATTACGCTCTCATAGTATTCAGAAATTTTTGTTTCGCGAAGTCATGGGAAATCACGGTTTTTTAGACTAGTCGGGAAAGGAGGAGCTGTTTAACTTAGCTATAATGCTTATTTTGAGCTGAAATTAGGAGCATAGGTCCCTCATGACCTATGATATCATATCAAACCATTCCCATCCCCTTTTTTTACGCAAATATCTGATATTAAGATTTTTAGTGCATAAATTGCCGATTTTCCCCATCCTTTCGATTGTAAATCTGAATTAAAGTGGCTTATGTAGTTAAATATTATGTATTTATGTTCCTAACACCTATTATAAGCTTATTAATCACATAAAAACCGTTATACAATTTATTTCTTGCTGAATCCCTGATTTTGGGATATTACAAAAAGTTTGAACAACCTATTCTTCCCGTTGATTCCTCTATTGAACATAATGATACATATTACATTTTTGAAAAGGAAATGAATCTAGAAACTAACCCCATTACCATATAACATTCACCCTGGGAAGTTGTAATTCAAATACCACCAGAGGAGAAATCATTCATTGGAACTTATTCTAAAAATGTTGTTGAAACTTAAAACCCTAGAATCTCTCTCAACCATTGTTGTCAATTTGAAAAGTAGATATTTGAGCCTGAAATTGAGGGATTTATCTTTCATATTTCACCAAATCCCTTATTCCTCCAGGAGAGTGAATATTGAACTGTTGAAGATTTGCATCAGTTGGAAAATCACAAATACGTGGATTCCATTGAATCCTGGTTTCGAGCAGTCATCAAGCCATATTATTTCTTCAACATTCAGAAACTCCTGGTACCATATCCATTGAAGTGACTAGTTTATCATGCTTTCATATGTCTTGAAGTCTATTCTTTAAAACTAAGTGTGAGTATAATCAACATTTTGTTATGCACATGGCTTCATTGGAAGTACTCCTATACTTAAATGGGAGTCTTTTGCCTCTTAGAGTAAAATAGGGTAGAAGAATAAATGAATAAAGTTTGTATAATGTTATTAGGGTTTTGAATTTTAAATAATTCCTGTTAAAACTACTTTTGATCCACATTAGTTAACACACACATTGTGACAAATCTTGTTGAGTAAAATTTGATCTAATGCTTCATTATTTTGCAAAAAGTAACAATGATTAATCGCTCTAATAAGTTGTCATCTCAGATATATATTTTCAGTTTCCTTGTAACGTCTCTTCCTTTTCATCCCACAATTTTTTTCTTTCTATTTATATTTGATTTTGTGCTTCTACTGGCCACAACTGTTCAGTTCTACTTTCAACTTACGTCGATTTCGAGCTGATATGGAATAGAATTCATATTCCTCCTAGTGTTCTTGTATGGAAAATTATATTGTCCTCTTCCACTAAATGTTTGTGGCTTATATTAAATATATATATATATATATATATATATACATACACCACCCTATATATATATATATATATTGATCCCATACAATTGTTATATAGTTGTATCTACTCCTACGTATTTCTACTTATGCATACAATTACCCACATATTGCAATCGATTTTTGAACGATTTCGCATAACATTTGGTAGGCTCACCATACCTATGATTTTGTGTTCAATAGCATACTCTGATTGATTGTAAGTTGGGTATTTGGTTTTTTGGGTTTTAATATTCATATCACTCCAACATTTAAGTTTGAAATTCTAATTATTCCTGGCACCGAATGGCTATTCCTTTTTACATCTTATGTCACTTACATGAGTTTATTATGGTTTTCATGGCCACTTTTTCCAATGTGAATGATCGCTACTATCACATCATGTATCTCTCACGTACAGTTCGCTTATGGTGAGTTTACTGTGGAGATAGGCGTATTTAAATTTCGATGCATTCGTTATGCCTCATTGGCAAAGTCGGCTCAAGTCATTTGGCCATTGCAACCCATTGCACATCTCCACGTCACCCTATTAGATGGTCCTCTATTGATTTTATTTAGTTTGGTTAGTTCTCATTGCACCCACACACAAGGTTGTATGTATCTACGTTCAGTTATAGACGCCACGCTAGATTGTTCTTTCAATTACGCCGGCCCTATGATATGAGAGAGAGTACTATGAGATCGATTTCATGAATCTATATTTATGAGTTGGACGGCCATGTATTAAATACCACTGTCACCCAATTGATTTGTGTATAGGCCATCGATCCGAGGCCACTTGGATGGTGGAGATTGTTCCTATCCATTAGGGTTTCGTCGTTTTTGGATTTGAGACAATTATAGAAATCTCTGTGTTATTATCAAGTGGTTCTTTTGCCCCTCAGTTGTTCTGATAGTCTTCCGGTGTTGGGACTATACACGTCGGAGGAACGAAACATTGGCTCACCCAGGCTTCTGGCGTATCTATCTACTCATCGTCATTAATACTCAGGTATGAACTTCCATGCATGTCACTAACCTTATTGTGAGGCTTATGCTCTTGATATGTATTTTCTCCATATCAATATGCTTTGTCGACAGTGCAAGAGCTGAGTTTAAATGCAATAATTTCTTTTCTATAGTCTCGTTTACTGTCGAGAACTCATTTTTTTTTTTTTTGTTAGTTGGACAAATCTCTTGTGGAGATTGTTCTGTCCTAATATGTTGATTTTTGTTTCCTGTTAACGATGTGTAGCACTAATACTCCATCGTTTCTTGATAGGAGCTTACTCCTCTTCGTCTTTCATGACTTTACAGAGGTTTTTTGTTTCATTCGCTGAGTTTCCCTGGCTCGAAGCGAGCAATCACTACCTCAGGTAAGCCATCGATTCATTGGAATATAATTTATCATGTCTTTTATTTTCAATTTGGAGAACGTTTTTACAATACCCATGTATTCTTTATGCAGGTCGTATTTGGTGACAAAGTCTTCCAATCCCAAGCTAACCCGTGTTTTTAGGCTCCATTCGCACATACTATGTTCTAAGTATCCTCATATCATCTTGTTGTAACGAGAACTCACATTGCCCTCATTTTATTGCAGGTAGTTTCGAATCTCATCGAGGGTTTATTCAGTGGTATTTGGTGGATTTCTAATTCACTTGACTTGACGTCGTTATATCCTGGAATTTCAGGTCGGTATTGATGCGTCCTTCGTCAAAGTGTGACCAAGCTCTATTGTTGTTATTATAGAGAATTTTTTCAGACAATTCAAGTTTTTATTGTCGCAAAAAGTTTCTACTGTAGTAATAACTTATGCCAGAGACTGGGACTGTTAACAATTTTTCATTCGGATGATGAAATTCCCTGAATAATTAAATTCTGTAATGTTATTATGAAACCATGATAGCTTGATTCCATAAGTGGCTTCAGAATTTGATATATATATATATATATATATATATATGTACCCTTCGTCTCTATTATTATTGACAAATCAATAATATTTTCTAATAGTTTCCAAATTATTATTTTCATGTTAATACTCATGTTAAATATTTTTCCTTTCAGTAATGGTCTTCCTAAATTGGATTTAAGAAATTAATAAGTTCACTAGTCTTATTTTTCCTTTCTGCTTCTCCTCATTATAATAGCATAAATGAATATAAGTCTCTTTGTTGCAAGAATTTTCAAGTCTGCAAGCTTTGAGTGAATGAGAAACTACCATTTCCACAGAGTCTATAATTTCAGGTGTATTCTATGAATCCAACAATGGACTCTCTTTATACTCCTTAGTTTGGGGTTCCATTGTAATAGTCAGTTATAATGTTTTCTGCAACTATATACTTATAATTTTCCTTAGTATAACAGTTTTTGTATGTCTAGTGTTCAAACTACTCTCTTAACTGGCACATTATATAGATCTGATGGGGAAATTATTTGTTATCCTTCACAGCTTGTATATTCTGCATGCATTTTATAGATATTCACATGCACAGCTTATAATTTCCAGTAATTATTCAGTTTTTACCCTTTCTTTGTGAAGGATGTTAGTCATACACCAGTGTTGTATAAATAATTCTCAAACCAAAATTGTTTGCATGCTTAGGAACCATGTTTAGCTATGTTTCTTTACTATCTAAATATATATATAGATAGCACTAAAATCTATACTCCTCCATTCTATCCTTATTATAGAGGGTAATTTATAGATAGACATGCATTGTTAATTTGGAAAGCTCCAGGTCCGTACTTCACTTAGTTAATTCAATCAATCTATAGATCTCCACTGCATGTACTTAATTCCCCCTACACAATTTTTTTTTAAGTTTTTATAGTGGTCACTGATTAAATTCTATTTTTAATAGAAACATATTAAAGTTACATAATTATAAACTATGAGGTAAGATAAATCTCCAGATTTAAACCAGTCTGTGGTTTAGAGTTTCTTGTTGATTTTCTTCATAATTTATGGTTCCTACAACTATGCAGAACTGAGGGGATTAACTTCTTCTAGTAATTTTGTAAATGTATGGAACACAAGAAATAAAATATTGTAAGAAATTCATTTATTCATTAACACTATGAGCATACCACTTCTGAAATTGACCAATCCTCCCAACCTTAGAGTCCCTCTATCTCCAAAACTCACCCCCGAGCTGAGATAACCTCCAGAACATACCAACCACTAATCTGTTCAGGAATAGCTTATTTAAGCTTTTGCTCCCCAAAGCATGTTTCTAATTCTGTGTCCAGAATTACAGGATGCTTTTCTTCCTCTTTGCCTAGGCTTCCCTTATTTAGGGTTTTTTAAAGTTGGTTTCTGCTTTTCCCAGCTTTTTACCTCTTCCCAAATACTCTCCACCTCATTGGGGAAAGTAGATTTTCCTCAAAGTCTAATTTGGAAATAAATTATTTCAAGGATTTTTGAAATATTTTTTGGGGAAGTATCTGCCTCTTTCCATCCTCATGGATTTAGCAAGTGATCTCATAATTCTCATTTGGTCAATCTGCACAATTTTTTATTTTTCTCATAATTAAGTATTTAATTACATCCAAAAAATACTTATCCATTGGGGTCCACTCCCCTTTGGATTAAAGTTCAAATGTCTAACTTTGAAAGAAACATAAAACTAGGGGTGTTAAATATTCCCCCTCTGAAAGCAAACACCATCCTCGGTGTTGACAACTAGCTAATAGAGTTGATTTTCCAAACAAAAATGGATATTTTTCCATCATTTCAGCTTCTCTTTCCCAGGTAGCTTCTTCAACAGTAAAGTGCTTCCACTGCACCTTTACCCTTGCTACCATTCAATTCCTCAATTCAATTTCTTCCCGTTCCAATATTTGAAGCGGCTCTGGAAGGAACTCCCCTTCTGGTTCCACCTGTATCACATTCCAATCAACAATGTGAGAAGCATCATGTACATATCTTTTTAATAAGGAAACATGAAACACATCATGAAATTTAACATGGGGTGGTAAGGCCAGCTTATAAGCCACTGGTCCCATCCTTTCTAACACCTCAAAAGGCCCACAATATCTAGGAGCCAATTTTTCACAACTTCCAGCATAAAGTGTGCTCTTTTTGGGTTTAATACGCAAATACCCATGCTCCCCCACTTTGAATTCTCGATGTATCCTCTTTTTGTCTGCATAGTTTTTTTGTCGATCTTGTGCTGTCTTGATATTTCTTTGTATTTGTTTAACAATTCTTTCCATCTCTTGTAAGGCATCTAGTCCCAACATTAGCTTATCCTCAGGTTGGCTCCAGCTCAAAGGAGTACAACACTTCCTTCCACAGAGTGCCTCAAACAGGCTCATTTTGATGGAGGATTGATAGCTGTTATTATTAGCATATTAAGCTAAATGCAAGTATTCTTCCCATTTTGATGGCCTATCCATCACATAAATCCTCAACATATCCTCAAAAATATGATTAGTTCTCTCTGTCTGACCGTCGGTCTGAGGGTGATAGGCGGTACTAAAATTCAGCATGGTGCCCATGCCCCCAAACAGACCTTTCCAGAAGGCTGGGATGAACTTAGCATCTCTATCCGAAACAATCACCTTTGGGACCCCATGGAGCCTTACTACTTCCTTCAGGAACACCTCCGCTACTTGGGCTGTCCCAAAAGTATATTTCATAGGTATGAAGTGTGCAACTTTTGTTAAAGTGTCTACTACCACCATCACTTAATCGTGTTGGTATTTGGTTTTGGGTAGCCCTGTTATGAAATCTATATAAATTGTGTCCCATTTCCATTCTGCAATCGGCAAAGGGTTTAGAAGACCAGTAGGATGTTGATGCTCAACTTTGACTAGCTGACACTCCATGCATCTAGCTAAATACTTTGCTAAATCTCTTTTCATTCCTGGCCAAACAACTTCTTTTTCAAAGCTGTTAGCATTTTCTGATATCCAGGATGCCCTGTAGATGGTTCTTTGTGATATTCATCTAGGATTTCTTTTTTCAAAGTTTCCACATTGGGGACATACAATCTATTTTTGTAGCAGATTAGCCCTTTTTGGTTTTGAGTGCAGTCAGACATCTCCTTCTTCAGTAGTTTCACCTATAGATTCTCATAATTTGGATCCTGTTCTGCTACCTTTTTCACTAGATCTTCCAAATCAAAATTAGCACTACTTCCAATACTATTTATAATTTGACAAGAATTTCTGCTCAAGGCATCAGCAATTTTATTTTCTTTCCCTCTGATATGTTTTATGTCCATACCAAATTCACTCAGAAAATACAGCCATCTCACCTGTCTAGCATTTGAATCAGTTTAGGAAAAGAAATATTTAAGACTAATATGATCAGTCATCAGTGTAAATTTTTTTCCAAGAGGATAGTGTCCCCACATCTTCAAGGCATGAATAACAACAGCCAATTCCAAATCATATGCACTATAGTTATGTTCATGTGTCTCTAGTTTCCTAGACTCATATGTGATAACTGAATTTTCCTACAATAGGACTCCTCCCAACCCCTCTCTACAGGCATCCGTACATACAACAAATTCTTTATCGGGATCTACAATTTTCAGTATAGGGGTTGTAGTGAGTTTTAACTTTAATTGTTCAAAACTGTTTTGGCATTTTTCAGTCCACTCGAATTTGACCCTTTTTCTTTGTAATGAAGTTATGGGATATGCTATTGCAAAAAATATTTCCACAAATCTGTGATAATAACTTGCAATCCCCAAGAATGATCTCACTGTTGTATCATCAGTTGGCACCGGCCATTCTCTAATAGCCTTTATCTTTTAAAGGTCAACAGCCAACCCTTGTTCAGAAATAATATGACCCACGTATTGGATTTTGTCCTTATAGAATTCACATTTACTGAATTTGTCATATAACTTTTTTTCTTTCAGAGTTTGCAACACTATCCTCAAGTGCTCCTTGTGCTCCTCCTCAATTTTTGAGTAAAACAAAATATCATCTATGAACACTAGTATGAATTTATCCAAGTACTTGTTTAACACACTGTTCATTAAGCACATAAAGGTGTCAGGGGCATTTTTCAAACCAAAAGGTAGGACTACAAATTCATAGTGTCCATACTGGGTTCGAAAAGCAGTTTTACTAATGTCTTCCTCCTTGATTCTGAGCTAGTGATAACCAGTCCTTAAGTCAATATTATTAAATACTGAAGCTTCTCTTACTTGATCAAAAAGATCAACAATTCGGGGCAAAGGGTATCTATTTTTAATTGTCAACTTATTCAATTGACGATAGTCAATGCACATTCTAAAGGTTCCATCCTTCTTTTTCACAAAAATCACCGGTGCTCCCCAAGGAGACACACTCAGTCTGATATAACCCTTAACCAGCAATTCTTGAAATTTCATTTTCAGTTCCATGAGTTCAGGGGGACTCATTCGATAAGGGGCTCGGGAAACAGGTGTTGCTCCCGGCACCAAATCAATTGAAAATTCAATCTATATTTTGGGGGAAAGATGAGGAATCTCATCTAGAAAAACTTCCTTAAACTCTCTCACTACTGGCAAGGTATCTAACGGGTTTTCTCTCGGTTGTTGTTCTAATTCTTCAACATGTACTGCATATACTTGATATCCTTTCCTAGATTTTATTTTTAATTGCAATGCTAATATTTGTCTTACAGAGATGGGTTTTTGTTTTCCCTTGAGAATAAAAGGGTTCCCTTCCTCATCTATGCAATGAAGAGTTTTATCCCAACAATTCATCATCGCCTCTCTTTTCCAGCCAGTCCATTCCTATCAGCAAGTCATATGAGCCTAAGGGAAAATTATTTAAATTCACTTCTGTCTGGAAAGCATTTCATTTAATTGTTGTTTGAGGTAACTTATGTGTTACCTTCCTCTTGGTACCAGTGGCTAATTGGACCAACCAAGACTGTTGGAATTTTTCAGTCTTGAGATTCCATTTTTCTACCACTTGTGGACTAATGTAACTCAAAGAAGCACCTAGATCAATTAAAACAATAACAGATTGCTCAACAATCTTACCTTCCATTTCAACCATGGTAGCTTGGTGTTCTTCTTGTCGATTCTCCAAGGCTGCACTGATAGTGGGTATATTTCTTTCTATATCATTTACTGTGGTAGCTTCTCGATCTCTCATAATCATCTGAATGTTTTTGTGGGGACAATCCCTCAAGAGATTGGGTTCTCAACATCCCCATCATTTCAATGGTTCCCTCATTTTAACTGTGTCTTCCTTCTTATTTCCTTCATCTAGTTGTTTGGAACCAACTTGAGACGGAGCTGTTTGGCTTTCTTTTGGTTTATTAAACTTTTTCCTCTTATGATCCTTACCAAAATTCTTTAAGTAAGTGGGTTTCTGTCTCTTTCCTTTGATTTCACCTTTTTTTATCTAGCCTTTTCCATGCTCACCCTTTCCTTTAAACTGCTGGTAGCATAATCTAGCTTTTGTCACTATTTCGTCCATAGTTTTTGGGTTATCAAAATCGATCTTCTCTTTGTACACAACCGGAAAACAGCTCAAAAACCTTTGTACCTTTGCTTTCTCTTCCCTAATGTAAGGGACATATCTGAACAGATTTGTAAACTTGGTGACAAACTCATCAATAGTAAGTTGTCCCAGTCTAAGTTCATGGAATTCCTTTGCTTTATCATCATAATAACATTCGTTCAAATAGCAATTTTTAAACTTGACTTGGAAATATTCCCAAGTAATTGTCTTTTCATCAATGGCATGAACCATTTTCGTCTCCTCCAACCACAAGGTAGCCCTACCTTGTAGCTGGTAGACAGCTAATCTAGCCTTCAGATTTCTTTCATATTCATAGACCTGGTAATACTTAATCATGTTCAACAACCAGGCTTCATAATATTCCTCCTTCTCCCCATCATAGGAGGGAGGTTTGATCTTTCGGAATTCCCCTTGTAATTCATTTTTCTGCTTATATTGATGCCTAACAGCATCATCTTCCTCAAACACATCATTCTTCCTCTTTCCAAAACCTTCACCTTCTTGGCTGTTCCGCGAAGTTAATTCTCTGATGAGCTTTTCCTGCTCCTCACTGGCTAATGACAATCTGTCATTCTGGCTTCTTAGCTCAGCCATCTCTCGTTGCAAATTGTACAACATAGCCATCACTGGAGCGTTGGGATTTGGTGTATTATTGTCATCACATATATCAACATAAATTTCCTCACCTTCTGCCATTCAACTTTTCTGGTTCAGCACCACTGTACACTAAACAACATAGATCAGTAATACAAAATTTTTTATCAACAATAAATAGTTTATACAGTGAGCACACAACAAGAGTGAGCACCACCACAACAATGGGCACAACAACAATAGTGAGCACAACAAAAACAGTGAGCACAACAACAAAATCCCAGTTTATGTAACTTCGGCTCTGATACCATTTGTAACGTCTCTTCCTTTTCATCCCACAATATTTTTTTTTTCTATTTATATTTGATTATGTGCTTCTGATGGCCACAGATGTTCAGTTCTACTTTCGACTTACGTCGATTTCGAGCTGATATGGAATAGGATTCCTATTCCTCCTAGTGTTCTTGTATGGAAAATTTTATTGTCCTCTTCCACTAAATGTTCGTGGTTTATATTAAATACATATATATATATATATATATATATATATATATATCTATATATATATATATATATATATATATATATATACATCTCTATATATATATATATATATATATATATATATATATATATATATATATATATATATATATATATATATATATATATATTGATCCCATACAATTGTAATATAGTTGTATCTACTCCTACGTATTTCTACTTATGCATACAATTACCCACATATTGCAATCGATTTGTGAACGATTTCGCATAACATTTGGTAGGCTCACCATACCTATGCTTTTGTGTTAAATAGCATACTCTTATTGATTGTAAGTTGGGTATTTGGTTTGTTGGGTTTTAATATTCGTATCACTCCAACATTTAAGTTTGAAATTCTAATTATTCCTGGCACCGAATGGCTATTCCTATTTACATCTTATGTCACTTACATTAATTTATTATGGTTTTCGTGGCCACTGTTTCCAATGTGAATGATCACTACCATCGCATCATGTATCTCTCACGTATAGTTCGCTTATGGTGAGTTTACTGTGGAGATAGGCGTATTTAAATTTTGATGCATTCATTATGCCTCGTTGGAAAAGTGGGCTCAAGTCATTTGGCCATTGCAACCCATTGCACATCTCCACGACGCCCTATTCGATGGTCCTCTATTGATTTTATTTAGTTTGGTTAGTTCTCATTGTGCCCACATGCAAGGTTGTATGTATCTACGTTCAGTTATAGACGCCATGCCAGATTGTTCTTTCAATTACGCCGGCCCTATGATATGAGCGAGAGTACTGTGAGATCGATTTCATGAATCTATATTTATGAGTTGGATGGCCATGTATTAAATACCACTGTCACCCAATCGATACGTGTATATGCCATCAATCCGAGGCCACTTGGACGGTGGAGATTATTCCTATCCATTAGGGTTTCATCATTTTTGGATTTCAGACAACTGTATAAATCTCCGTGTTATTATCAAGTGGTTCTTTTGCCCCTCAGTTGTTCTGATAGTCTTCCAGTGTCGGGACTCTGCACATCGGAGGAAAAAAACATTGGATCACCTAGGCTTCTGGCTTATCTATCTACTCATCGTCATTAATACTCAAGTATGAACTTCCATGCATGTCACTAACCTTACTGTGAGGCTTACGCTCTTGATATGTTTTTTCTCCATAGCAATACGCTCTGTCGACAGTGTGAGAGCTGAGTTTAAATGAAACAATTTCTTTTCTATAGTCTCGTTTACTGTCAAGAACTCGTTTTTTTGTTGTTGTTAGTTGGACAAATCTCTCATGGAGATTGTTGTGTCCTAATATGTTGATTTTTGTTTCCTGTTAACGATGTGTAGCACTAATACTCCATCGTTTCTTGATAGGAGCTTACTCCTCTTCGTCTTTCATGACTTTACAGAGGTTGTTCATTTCATTCGCTGAGTTGCCTTGGCTCGAAGCGAGCAATCAGTACCTCAGGTAAGTGGTCGATTCATTGGAATATAATTTATCCTGTGTTTTATTTTCAATTTGGAGAAAGTTTTTACAATACCCATGTATTCTTTCTACAGGTCGTATTTGGTGACAAAGTCTTCCAATCCCAAGGTAACCCGTGGTTTTAGGCTCCATTCGCACATAATATGTTATTAGTATCCTCATATCGTCTTGTTGTAACGATCTCTCACGTTTCCCTAATTTTATTGCAGGTAGGTTCGAATCTCATCGAGGGTTTTCTTCAGTGGTATTTGGTGGATTTGTAATTCACTTGACTTGACATTGTTATATCCTGGAATTTCAGGTCGATATTGACGCGTCATTTGTCAGAGTGTAACCAGGCTCTATTTTTGTTATTATACAGAGTTTTTTTAGACAATTCAAGTTTTTATTATCGTAAAAATTTTCTACTGTAGTAATAACTTATGCCAGAGACTGGGAATGTTAACAATTTTTCATTCGAATGATGAAATTCCCTGAATAATTAAATTCTATAATGTTATTATGAAACCATGATAGCCTGATTCTGTAAGTGGCTTCATAATTTGATATATATATATATATATCTACCCTTCGTCTCTATTATTATTGACAAATCAATAATATTTTCTAATAGTTTCGAGATTATTTTTTTCATGTTAATATTCATGTTAAATATTTTTCTTTTCAGTGATGGTGTTCCTAAATTGGATTGAAGAAATTAATAAGTTCACTAGTCTTATTTTTCCTTTCTTTTTCTCCTCATTATAATAGCATAACGAATAAAAGTCTCTTTTTTGCAAGATTTTTCAAGTCTGCAAGCTTTCAGTGAATGAGAAACTATCATTTCCACAGAGTCTATAATTTCAGGTGTATTCTATGAATCCAATAGTGGACACTCTTTATACTCCTTAGTTTGGGGTTCCATTGTAATAGTCACTTATAATGTTTTCTGCAACTATATACTTATAATTTTCCTTAGTATAACAGTTTCAGTATGTCTAGTGTTTAAACTACACTCTTAACTAGCTCATTATATAGATCTGATGGGGAAATTATTTGTTATCTTTCACAGCTTGTATAGTTTGCATGCATTTTATAGAGATTCACATGCACAACTTATAATTTCCAGTAATTATTCAGTTTTTACCCTTTCTTTATGAAGGATGTTAGTCATACACCAATGTTGTATAAATAATTCTCAAACCAAAATTGTTTGCATGCTTAGTAACCATGTTTAGCTCTGTTTCTTTACTATATATATATATATATATATCACTAAAATCTATACTCCTCCATTCTATCCTTATTATAGAGGGTAATTTATAGATAAACATGCACTATTAATTTGGAAAGCTCCAGGTCCGTACTTCACTTAGTTAATTCAGTCAATCTATAGATCTGCACTGCATGTACTTAATTCCTCCTACACATTTTTTTTTTTGAGTTTTTATAGTGGTCACTGATTAAATTCTATTTTTAACAGAAACAGATTAAAGTTACATAATTATAAATTACGAGGTAAGATAAATCTTCAGATTTAAACCAGTCTCTAGTTTAGAGTTTCTGGCTGATTTTCTTCATAATTTATGGTTCCTACAACTATGCAAAACTGAGGGGATTAAATTCTTCTAGTAATTTTGTAAATATATGGAACAAAAGAAATAAAATATTGTAAGCAATTCATTTATGCATTAACACTACAAGCATACCACTTCTTCAATTGACCAATCCTCCCAACCTTAGAGTCCCACTATCTCCAAAACTCACCCTCGAGCTGAGATCACCTCCAGAACAGACTAACGACTAATCTGTTTAGGAATAGCTTATTTAAGATTTTGCTCCCTAAGGTATGTTTCTAATTCTGCGTCCAAAATTATAGGATGCTTTTCTTCCTGTTTGCCTAGGCTTCCCTTATTTAGGGATTTTTAAAGCTTCTTTCTGCTTTTCCCAACTTTTTACCTCTTCCCAACTACTCTCCACCTCATTGGGGAAACTAGATTTTCCTCAAAATTTAATTTGGAAATAAATTCTTTCAAGGATTTTTAAAAGATTTTTGGGGAAAGTATCTTCCTCTTTCCATCCTCATGGATTTAGCAAGTGATCTCATAATTCTCATTTGCTCAATTTGCACTGAATTATTTTTATTTATTTTTTTCATAATTAAGTATTTAATTACATCCACAAAATACTTATCCATTGGGGTCCACTCCCCTTTGGATTAAAGTTCAAATGTCTAACTTTGAAAGAAACATAAAACTAGGGGTGTTACATTCCCTTATAAGGTACTATTGGAAAACCCCTATGGTGGACCACTCTTGCAAAGATCATAATGAGCTATTCGGGAGAACACTAGGATTCTTAACTCAAAGAATCTTTCAGTCATTCTATGGGATATCTTTTACAAGTCTTTAGGGTAGAGGAATTAGCCAGAAATGATTATTCATTAAAAACATTTCACGCCATCCTGTACTCTTAAGGGGTAGATCTGTCTCCCCACTTATTAATTAACCTTTAAGGTTAATTGTAATCAGAGCTTACAAGATTCGGGGAAGGATAGGAGGTCTCGTGATGAGTCGACCTACCACAGTCATGAGACCTAGCATGCATGACATTAGTGCTCGTGGTCACCAAGCTAGAGTAATGGCTTTCAGCCAAAAAGCTGGAAGATAGAAGGTCTCATCATGGGCCAGCCTGTTCATCCATGTTACTTCTTGTGAGTGGAACTACCATTAGTTGGTTACTAAGCCAGGACAGTGGCCTTCATCTAAAGACTAAAATAATCTAACTCTGAATATGTATTTAGTAAGTGGGACACATACATTTTTTTGGGTCAAAAGACATCCCTGCCAAGGTTATGGATAACTGCGGGCAGCAGGGCCATGTCTATGGTACTAAAGTTAACTGCATACTATGATTTTCTTGGTTATCCTTCTCTTTCCCTAAAAACTCATCCTTTCTCTTGGAAAATGGTTTTAAGACAATTTCAGCATGATGTTTTGAGTTCTATCTTTCAAAAATCATGAATCTTTAATGAAGTGGTACCCTTAGTGAAGGTAATCCTTTGTACTATATTAAGAGGAAATTTAGTTTTGAATCTAGATGACAACGTAGTTTAGAGTGTTCAATAAAGAGGTTGTTTATTGGTATCATAACTCACTTTAATTCTCGTGGTATTAAAAGTGATGAATTACTCAATGATGACTACTCACAAGGTGTTGGTTGCCATCAATGTGTATTAATTGTCACTGCCTCTAAAGATGTGTTGCATGACCTAGGTACGAGATTGTTATAGTAGGTGCATGAAACTTGTGTTATTCTTTTTGAAACTACACTTTTTCATCAAGAATTGATTTTTATCATAACAGTCCAGGAAAAAACAAAATATGGGACATGATAACAGGTATGTGCAACACTCGTTTCTCCATAATGTCTACTTTCGGTACCTGATCTTGTTTTATCATTTCACATGATTTTAGCTGGTAATGTAATAGTAATACCAATGTTGCAGGCTAATAAATGCATTATAACATCGGGCATATTCATCTTTACTTGAGAAAATCATTGCAGACATTTTCCCTGCCTTATCTCATCGTCTCATAGTTTTGGCTTGCACGAGGTCGTGCAAGAAGTTCAGTGTGGCAGATATGTTGAGCTGCATTTTTATCCATGTTTTTTACAATTTTTATCAAATAAATACATAATTTTACCTGGTGCTTTTAATAATTATTAATCCAGTATGTCGATGATTAGAGGCATTTAGAAATATTAATTACTAAATTATAAATTCTTGTTTTTAGTTGAAAAGTTGTTTTGTGTAATAGCTTAATTAATAATTTCCTTCTTGGTGGCAGGAGAATAAGTCTTCGCACCAACAACATAGGAAGAGAATCACTAGGTTGCATGTAGGGATCATCCACACTCAAGGCATTGTTGTGATATGAAGACGTGCAATCAGAAATAAAATGTTTAAGATTTTCATGAGTTTATCAAAGAATGACATGAAGGGAATTTGAATCAAATTGCCCCAATCACATCAAATGTGGAATAATGCTTATGTCGTGGCTCTACATAAAAGAAACCTCTTCTATAATCCGAAGCATGAATATTATTAAAAAATCATCCCATGAGGGATATTTTATCATGAAAACGACCAGTTCATGTGGGATAAGGATTCGTAGTAGCAAACGTTGCGCAACACGAAGGCGATTGGACGATAGAAAAAATCGGGACAAGACACTTTCCTTGTTTGATACTTTGCAGCATTAATTGGAACAACACATTTTTCTTAACCATCTTTGAATGATGCATCATACATGATTTTGAAATAAATTTTTATATTAAGGAATACATCCACGCTAGATCTGAGGATCATGGCATGAAAATGACAATATATTTGACCAGAAGGATAGAAGTTGTGGGTGGTTGCCCAGAATTCTCTGGATTTGGTGCACAATGAAAAATGAACTCTTTTCCCAATATCCTAGAAATCATGGGAAAAATAGGATTTTCCTACTATTCCAATGCAAGAAAAGGAAATCTAAGATTATTTGACGCCACTGAATGTCTAAAATGCCGAAAACGTGTTGGAAAGGTTTTGGCTGATAATTTTTAATTTCCTAGTGAACAAGGAAGATGGGGGGGTTGATTCGAAGCATCCATTTAACTAAGAGATCCAAAGAAATACTACCCAACGGAAAATCACAGTACGAAATGGGAAAGGATGGTTCAAACAAAGAATATCACCGCTGTGAGGGAAGTTGGTCCTTCCTATCTACAAACAAACCCATCACCAACTGCAAACTAAGTTTAAGGAATCCGGTCCACAACAATCAATCATATTCAATCAGTGCTCTAACAAAAGCATAAACTCCAGATCCATATTCCTTTAATAAACTCTACTGTTGAGAAATATGGGGTATTATTTTTATTTTTCCATGTATACATATGACTTCTTAGACGAAGTTCAGGGAGGGAGTTCGTACATTATTTAGACAGGGGCGGAGATGTAATTAGGAGGGAGTTTGTCCATTAATTAGATAGGGGAGGAGATGTAATTAGTGTGAGTATGTAATTTATATAGGATGGGATTGATTGGAATATAAGTTTGAATTTCTCAGATGTAGAACCAACATCAAATTTGCTGATGAGAAGCAATTGTAATGGAGCAAAAATAGATGATGTATTTATTAATTAATATTTGACTCGATGTTTTGATTTAATTTAATAAAAATTTTATTCTGAATTTGTTTTTATATGAGAATTGTTATTTTTATTTTTAAATGTTAGGAATTTCTCCAGGGATTGGCGAGGATCCACCAAAACCTAGAGTCAAGTCCCTCATTCTTTATAGATTTAAGAATTGTGCTTTAGTGTAATTTGTAGAATTATATTTTGTTTTGATTTTTTTTTAAATAGTATCTCAAATTTCCAAATTTTGTACTTAAATCATAAATTTGTTTTGTTTGAATTTGAAAGCAGAAGCAAGTGTATTGTGAGAGAATCTTTGTGAACATGGATTAAATGGTTTCTTGGCACATACATTCTATCATGTAGTTTAAAATCGAATAGAATTCTTTTGCATTTATGCTTGAACAAGTTCAATTGTAATCAGTTAGTGAGGTTTTAATTTGACAAAGTGTGATGGCTTGCATTTGATTTTTAATCGTGAAGTATTGAACATTTTCTATTCTAATGCGTTTGATATTAGGAATGAATTGGTGCGTGAGAGTGTGCAATAAGTTAAAGCCAACAATGTTTTTTAATCAGATAATTAGATTTCAATTAAGTTTCAAATAGGTTGAGAGATTCATTTTGCAAAGTAATCAAGTTGTTTTGTAAAGAGTGATTTCGTTTTCATTATTAAGTTACATGGTTTCGAAAAGTGAGCTTGTTTATTGAATAATTCATTTCATTTATATTTAAATATTTGAATTGAAGGTTATCATAGATTATTTTCAATGCCATTTTTAATAGGATATTTTAAGTGTTATTTTATATGAACCAAAGTAGTTTTCTCTTAGAAATAGTTAATTTTGAATCTTGAATTTGTAGTTCTAGTAGTCTAAGGTGTGAAGTTGTCATTAGAATAATGTGTGACATTTTTTTTTTATCTCAAGATTAGTTTCTAGTGTTAGTTTCAAATTGATGAAAGGAGCAAATAGATCAGGGTTTTTCAAGATATCATAGGATATTTAAAAAGTAGAATTATATTGCGAGAATGTAATATGATTTAGGATTGCTTTGTATATCCTTATATTCTAATTGGATTATGGAGTTTGTAATGAATGAAATTGGTTAAGTAAGTTCCCTTTTTAATATTTTTTATTTTCCAGCAAAGGTGTGTTTTATTCTGGTACCTAGTTTATCATTATAAAGGAATATTTATAATCTGACCATTAGCCTAAGCCAATACGTAGTACAACTCACGTTTATGACTCCCAGATTTATAATCAAGATTGAGAGGTTTAATCCGACAATTAAACCGCCCAACAGTACTCTCAGGTTTTGCATTGATTCCAAGAAACTGAACAGGGTGATGAGCAAGAACAAGCACTGCTTGGTGAGGATTGACGGCTTGTTTGATTAATTGAAGGGAGAAATAATGTTCTTGAAGATTGATTTGAGATCATGATACCAATAGGTACACATCAAAGGAGAGGATATCTAAAATATTTCTTCTATGAATAGGTATGGGAGTTATGAGTTTGTTGTAGTTTCGTTTGATTTGAATAATTCCCTAACTACTTTTATGTGCTTGATGAATATTTTTTTGCACCCTTATTTGGACAAGTTTTTTATTGTATTCATTGAATACATTTGGATATATTGTAATAATGAGAAATAACATGTCGAGCATTTAACATAAGTGTTGAGATTGCTTATAGAGAATTAGTTATATGCCAAGGTTAGAAAGTGAAATTTATTTCAGACATATGTACATTAATTGGTACATGTTGTCTCCAAGCAAGGCATGGAAATAAATCCAGAAAAGATAAAAGCTATCCTAGAATGGGAAACTCCTAGAAATGTTGATGAAGTTAGATCATTCATGGGGTTAGCAGGTTACTACAAGAGCTTGATGAGGGAATTCTCACACATTTCATATCGTATTATATCATTATAGATAAAATGTAAAAATATTCAATGGAAATAGGACTTTGCAACCTGTTTTGAGTAGTTGAAGAAGTTGTTAACAAATGTTTCAATGTTAAAGACTGCAGATTTGTATAAAGAGTTCACAGTGTGCAAAGGGCTTGGTCGAGTCTTTATGCAGGAGGGAAAGGTGGTTTTTTGTGAGTCTATGAAATTGAAAGAGCATGAGTAGAACTACGTGACTCATGATCTTGAGTTGGAAACTATTATGCATGACCTGAATATGTGGAGGTTTTATCTTCTTGGAAGGAGGTTTGTATTGATGATAGATAGTTTTGGGTTATGATATTTGTTTGACCAACCAAATCTAAATGCGAGGGAAGATAGATGGTTGTATACACTTAGTGAGTTTTAATTCTATATTAGATACATCAAGGGAAAGGAGAAAACGGATGCAAACTTGCTCAACAAAAAGGTGTAGTTGAGCCATGTTGCAGTAGTGCGCTGATATGGTAAACATTTACACAACCAAAACTTACATGCAAGACAATAAGATGATAGCTACACGGAGCTTATGCACAAGTGAAAGGTCAGAGATTGCATGTGAGGAGGAAATTGGAGGAAATTAATTGAAAATGAGGAAAATAGAGACCTCATTAATAAAAATAATTGAAAGCATTAGTTTCTATGCTTTTGTTATTTTACTTTTGGAATTAGTTTCGAAGAGGAGAAGTCCGCCAAGAGGAGAAGGAAATCAAGCATCAAGAAAGGAAAAGTTGGATCAAGAATATTCTGTATGAATACTTGTAGGTAATAGGTTGCATGTATTATTTCTTAGCTAGTTTTGACATCCATGGTATGTGCATGCTTGTATTTTGTTCTTTTTCTATCATTGGCATGGATTTTTTCGGGCTTTGATAGTGGATTTTAGCCCTTTTTACCACTTCCGTATAGTCATGGTGTGATGGGATTATTTCTTGGTTTCAACTTTGGATTTACAGAATATTTTAGATCTAGGTGAGGTGGCCTCAAGAAGATAGAAAGGGTTGGGGGTGGATATTATTTTATCCGGGAATCGTTGAATAGGTAGGTGAATACAGGAAAATTCCTAAAGAGAAGGTAAAGGAAATATGAGGAATGCAAGCTTGGTTTGATTTTGTGACCTAGACACTAGTTTAGATGAGATCACAGGATGGTAAGGGTGGAGGTGGTTTATCCTTTCGATTCCCTTGGTTGTTTTTTGATTGGTTTATACCATGATATCTTACATTCATGCATGGAATATGGCACAGGGGTTATTGGATGAATGAAAAATTTTTCTTAGCGCACACTATGGTTGGGTGGTACATGGAACGTCGCGACATGGTTGGATTTTTTTATGTTTAGTAAGAGATAATTTTCCCTTTATTTTGATGAATAAATTCACTTGTTATTATGTGGCTTAAAGGATCAGTGTATCATTAATATTTATCTAGTTATATGTTGCTTATAAGCATGGTTATATGAGATATCTTATTCATGGCTCTCTTAATGTTTTAACTATAAGGTAATGAATAATGAATGCAATACCTAATTGGTTACATGGAAACTATTTTGAGAAGGCATTGATCCTTCTTGTTCAACCTCAAATAATTTTTCAAATCCTTATGTTCAGATAAGTATTCATGACCTCTAGGTTGCATGTTTACCAAGTGTTTTATGGAATGTGAGTCCCGGTTGGGAGACACTAGGTGAAGTCTTGGTTCATGTTTTGGTTTATAAATCTTTTTTTCCATGGCATTCATCATTTCTAGAAGTTTCACTATGTTCTAGGTAGAGGCCTCATTCCAAGCTGATAGTGTGAATTATAATTGCAAGCGTACGAAAAAAACTCACTTTAGCTGTGGATAACAAACAACCCTAACATCAAATGTGGCTATCAATTTCCTTAGATCTCCAGTATGTGATCAGAATAAATGCGTCAAAAATCAAGATGTATACAGTTAAGGACATTAAACAGAGAAAATAAACGATGTTTTCTCCATACATCCTATAGACAAGACAAGAGTTTATAAATATTTTTTTGTATTATGAAAACTTGGAAGGGAACATAGAAAGATGTTACCCGTCCTCCTCTTGTATGTCATCAGTGCTTCAAATCCAAGATCTCTCTCCCTTGGTGGTGCAGAAAACCTAGACAAAATAGAACTCAAAGGAAGCTCACAAACAAAAGTAGAAAAAATATGACAATGATGGAGGATCAAAGTCAGACCAAAAGTATAGATCAAAAGGTCATAAAAAAGAGGTAGTGAATGAATGGAAAACCCTTCTATTTATAAAAAAATATTGAGTTAGTCTAGATATTGGTGCATAGTTAAAATATTATTAACTAAATCTAGATCCAACTTACTTGGAATATTTTATTATTTTTGGTGGAGGGAAAAAGAATTTAGAATTGGTTAAATACGTTTATTTAAAAATAATAAATAAATAAACGATTTATTTATTATTTCAAGGACAATGTTAAGGAATAATTAAATAAATAATTATTTATTCAATTATTTATAAATGATTTAGTCAAATTTAACAACGAATATTATTAAATAATGATTTAAATAATTATTCCTAGAGATTAATAGAATAAATAATGATTTATCTAATTAATTCTCATGTTTTGGGTTAAATATGACATGGAATATTAATTAAATAGTGGTTTAGTTAATTATCCCTACAGGAAAATCAAACAAATAAGGACTTATTTAATCATTTCTCATGGGGTTTCCTGTTTAGACCAAAAATAATTTAATAAACTATGGGTTATTAAATTATTGCTCATAGTGATAGAAATTTTACTATGTTAAAATCAGTCTTACATGGTGTACTTTAGTCCATGTCATCGTAACAGGTTAGAGGATCAAAAATCTGTGTAACACAAGCCCTGAAAAAGTGGCTCAAAATCGGGGATCATTGGCATAGAATTAACTGGAAAATTCCATAGTCACTAGGATGCATGCCTATGTGAATTATTTGAGGGCTATAGTCATTTTCATTCCTTAGGAAGGGATCGGTTGAGGCTCTAGTTTAGTGAAAAAGAGAGTTATCGCAGGTGTTGGACACCTAGAGTGGTTGAGTTTCTTGTTGAGGTGTTGTAGCACTTGAGTGAATTAATTAAAGTCTCAAGTTGTTGTCTCCATTTCCATAAGGTCATGTAAGAGGTTGAGTCCTATCGTAGTGACTTTAAGCTGATGTTTACCCTTTGTAAACTAGTGAAAGTGAGTAAATGTGGGAGCATTCATTTCATATTCCCACTCCTTATGGCATACCATTCCGAAAAATCATTAGAATGGTTGAACATTGTCAACCTAGGTATCCAACGTTAAACATGGGAAACCATGGCCATACAATTTCAACATGGGAAACCATAATCTATGATAGAAACTATGGTCAACCATGGCAAAATTTGTCAACCATGTTCACCCATGGTAAACCATCATCAAATCTTATCAAACATGGAAAATCATGGTCAACTATTGTCACCTATTGTTAATCATAATCTATCATAGTAATGTATAGTTTTGCATGGATAAGCATGGTTATCCATATCAAATATATTATATTCGTGATAAATAGTTGTGATCCATATCTTGAATAGATTTGACCATAATCAACCACATCGTCAAAATATTTCCAATGCTTAATGACTGTCAACTAGCACAACGACATTATTAAACGTGGTTGATATACATCAATCAATGGAATTTTCCACCTTTTATATAAAAATTGATATATGAAAATGATTCTGATTGGTGTATATCAACGACATTTACTAATGTGGTTGTGCTATTTATTTTGAAATCTTATTTATAAGAAATTTAAATAACAGAATTGTTAAAATAATTGATACTGAACAATCAAGTTTGGGAATAGCGAGTGTCAAATATATATAGGCGACAAAGTAATTCTAAATTTGGGAGAGCGTTTTTTTTATATTTAAAAATAAAAATTTAGAAGAGAGTTTTTGTCCATCAAAAAATTGGATTTTACATCTAATATATCTATGGAATAAATTACTCGAATGAGAAAATTATATAATGTTAAGAATTCACATTGAAACAAAATTGCAAGAGTCTATAGTAGGAATATTCGTTGGAAAACTTATGTCATAGCCTTAGATCCTAGGGAACTGTGGTGTAGAGAAGGTCATCAAATTCAATCATTCAATTAATCAATGCTTATTAAAAATCTGGAGAATGATATAATTTCCAATGTTATGAAAGGTTGCAATATCATTAAGATAACCAAATAGGAAATAACATAAAAATAAATAATGATATTACTATGGAAACGTTGAAGGATAAAACTAGTAAACATTATTTTGTATTAAAAAAATTTTGTGAGGTAGTTGATCCCTCACTCAATGGAAACAAGAAAATCCACCCCTTGTCTATTGTTGAGATTTTACAAAATAGACATAAACTTTGCTTCACGTATTATTATGTAGGGGCCCATAAATTATGTATGTCATCACATTTCTGAAATGCATTACCCAATATTTATTCAAGTACAATATCCTCATGGCATGATTGTTGATCACATTAACCTTATTTATCATCTTCCATTACCATTATCAAACCATCCAAAGTTAGCAATATATATTAGTAAAACTAGTTTCCCATTGTAAAAATGCATCTTGAGATTTATCACTCTGCATGTAACAATAGTTATATCTAATGATATCCTTGCCTACAATAGTATTATTTATAAACCATATTTCAATTGTTACAAAACAGATTAGATTAAAAAATATCACTGAATTCCTTGTATGCTATGATCTTATCTAAAGGACCAATATCATCATAAAATTCTCTAACGTCATGTTTACCTAAAATATAAAATTATCAAAATAAAAAGGATTATGGCCTTTCCTCTTGAAAAAAATGCAAGAGAACCAAGAACTTTCTACCTCAATGATTCAATATCTATTTTTTATCACATTGATGGGAGAATCACTAATAACATATACATATTGTATGTCTTTTCATGAAAGAAAGTTCTTGTGAATTCATGAATGAAAGTAAAATTCACAACCCCAGGTAGCCTTGTTATTTATAAATGCATTTTAAAATGCAAAAAAATAACTATTATTGCATTTCTCAAATGGACTACCATAATTACTAGTGCAAACCATATTATTATTTTATTTAACAAATGCAACCCCATGGGCATAAATTCACAAAACCAAGGTATTTATTCCTAATTACTCTTTTTGCTGCAAAACCATGGGTATCAAAACTATGATTATAAACATGAACTAACACTATTCTTGTTATTACCAATGAAATAACATAGACGAATAATATTGACCCAATTTTTTTTGCTTTAGATGTGTTAATGACTTACATGTGAAAATTGCAACTTAAACAAGAAACTTTAAAGGCATAAACATAAGAAGATAGAAGCAATTAACATCATGCAATAACAAACAAAATTGATATCCGAGTTCATCTAGGAGGGACTACATCTTTGAGCCCTACTCAAATAATCGCGAGGCCCTCTTTAACTAAGTGGAAAAAAATTAAAGTACAAGTATAAAATGAAAAATTACACTCATATAACTCCATAACTGAAAGTGCTTGAAAATTCGAGAGTCGTTGGATTCGTGGCATCGAGAGGTGCAAAATCCATATAAAATTTTCCTGAATCTGACAAAGTGAAAATCTAGATCCTCTATAAAATGGCTTAGATGATGGTTCCGCCCACTCTTGCATAGTGCTCATGGTTCCAACTGTCTTGAAATTCGTGCCCACTCTGGGCCTACCTAGGCGCACTTATGGAATGGAGGCTTATATAATAAAGTCTGGGAAAACTTCCCTAAGTTTTCTGTTAGATGAAATTGGTTTGATCCACATTTGTATGAAGGGGGTCGGGTGGTCAAACCATGCCCTCTCCTTTATAATTCGAAAATTATTTTAATTAATTGCGCATTTATTTTTGCAAAACTTGTCGTTATAGTTTTAGTACTAGTGTGGGGGGTCGAGCCCCCATTGGGTGACCCACCCCACCACTTCGGTCACCTTTTGTTATAGTCATGGCATGTATGGTTGCATTGGAGGTGCGTTTCACCACCCCGCCACCCATAATAACATAGGGTTGTGCTAATGTGAGTGGGAGGTGGTCGGGTGGCGAGATCACGATCGCTTCCTGCCACTATTATAATAGTTTTTGTTATGTTTATTGGCTCAGAGGGTAGAGGTCATGACCCTCCCTCCAAAATTATATATATATATATATATATATATATATATATATATATATATATATATATATATATATGTATATGTATATATGTATATGTATATATGTATATGTATATATGTATATGTATATATGTATATGTATATATGTATATGTATATATGTATATGTATATATGTATATGTATATATGTATATGTATATATATATCTATATACATATAGATATATACATATAGATATATACATATAGATATATACATATATATATACATATAGATATATACATATATATATATACATATATATATATACATATATATATATACATATATATATATACATATATATATATACATATATATATATATATATAACCAAATGCTCCTTTTGACTGAAGGAGTCAAATTATCCATTCCACAATTTCGCCCAGAATCTGACCAGAGTTGGTTGAAATTTGGTCGCTGGGTTTCAGAAAATATTTTCCCTCCTTAAGCTGCCACATCACCAAGTCAACCTTCAAGCTTTTACTGCTACCAGCTCCTTCATGCAGACTGAGAATTGAGTTTTGTCTACGCTATTGGAATCAGAAAGATGAGGTCTTCAACATGAAATTAAGTTTTCCAAATTATAGACACTTTGATTTTTGGCCCTTTGTACTTAAGCCACTTTTACTTGGACATATTCAATCCACCTAGATCATTCCTCCCCACTAAAGAGCTTTGGATCCCAAAAGCCTTATCAATCAATAGGAAAGTGAGGGAATTTCTCCCTCACCTTCTCCTTTTCAACCCATTTAGCTTTACTTGGTTTCATCCATTTGAGACCAACACAAAGATATTCCACATCTCCCCATTGTGAGGCCCTGGTTCTTCGATCAAGAATTATGTCCTCTGGAAATTCATCAAGATACTCTGTTGCAAATTCATCCATTGTAGGAACTGATCCTACCTCCTCAGTGCCCATAATCAATGGTGGTTCATAAAGATTCAAATTTCGACATTCATGGTCAAGTAAGCACTCATACAAGAAAATCGAGTTTGAAAGCATTATTCCCAATTTTCTCCAATATTGTAAATGGACAATACCAGATTCGTCGCTTGCCTTCCCCCTTCATTTTTTCCTTGCTAATCTCGAATCATACTTTGTCCCCAACTTGAAATTGATGGTCGACTCAGTGCTTATCATGTCAGGCCTTATATCGAGCCTATCCCTTTTCCAACCTTTCTTTCACTTCTTGGTGAATTTTTTGTATCCCTTCGATGAACCGTTGTGCTTTGTCCTTGCATTACGTCCACTGACATTTTTATCGCTTCCATAGATCTTGTCAAAAGGGTCCTTTGGTAAGTAATCAAAACATGTCTCAAATGGTGAATTTTGCATAGAGGAATGTAGTGCTCGATTTTAGGCGTGCTGCATATATGGAAGATGCTCATCCCACAACTTGGGATGTTTGCTGCAACAACCCTGTAACAAGTGTATCATGGTACGGTTGATGAACTCTATCTTTCAGCCAGTTTGTGGATAGAATTTCGTACTTATCTTAATCTTGGTGTCCATCATACGCCATAAGCTAATCGAAAAATCTCCAAGGAAGAAAGAGTCTCGACATGACACAATCGATGTGGGCAACCCGAGGTGGACTCAAACATACTGAAAGAAAAGATAAATGGTCTACTCAATAGTGACAGGATTTTTACAAGGCACTAATATGAAAATTTGTCTAAAGTGGTCAACTAAAACATAAAAACATTCATGACCCTTTCTAGAGACAGGGAAACCTCCTACAAAGTCCATCGACACACTTTCCGATGGATGACCCAGAATAGGGAGTGGTGTGTAGAGCTCGAGTTTTCTATTACAGGGCTTTGAAACAGAACACATCACACATCCCTTCATGAAATGAGTTGTAATGCTTTTCATATGGGGCCAAAAGAAAAACCTTTGCAAATGACATAAGATGTTTTTCGACACCAAAGTGACCAGACACAAGAGAGGTATGTGCCTCTCGAATTACATGTACCCTTTCTGTTGTGGGTATAAACAATTTTCCAAGGTGATACAATAACTTCCCCTACAAATGATAGTTGTCTACCTATGAACCATGAGCTATTTTTGCATATATTTCTTTAAAGTCATGATTTTTAGCGTATTGTTTAGCATAACGTTCAAAATACAACGAAACATTGTGCAAAATAATAGAAGAAACAATAGGAGGGCAAGAGAGCATATCTGCTACTTTGTTACTAGTGCCCTTATTATACTTTATTACCAAATGAAACTTCTCTAGAAACCACATACACCTGAAATTATGACACTATTGTAGCTTGGTCTATGACTGAAGGTATTTCAAGGGCTGGTGATCCATATGAATAATGGCTTCCTCGCTGAGGAGGTAGTGTTTCCACTTTTTCACACTTTGGACCAAGGCATACATTTCTTGTCATAAGTGAGGTAACTGATGAAAGCATAGGAGAACTTCTTGGAATGGTAACATATTGGATTCTTTTGCTGTAATAGTACAACTCCCATGGCATACACACTAGCATCGGTTTTGATCTCAGAAGGTTGTTGGAGATCGGCTAAAGTGAGGACTAGTGCGGTGCTGATTTTCTCTTCTAAGTGCTTCGAAGGACTTCTACTGCTTTCCTCCCCACTGAAATTCTTTTTTTTTAATTATTAGAGCATGTAAGGGTGATGTAATAACGAAGAAGTTGGCAATGAATCTCCTCAAGTATTTTACTGCACCTAGTAAACTATGGACCTCTGTTAAATTGGTAGGCTTAGGCCATTTTACAATCACCTCAACTTTGGAGGGGTTTATTTTTATTTTACCATTACCAACAATATGGCCAAGGTAAACCAAAGAGGTTTTACCGAACTCGCACTTTGGAAATTTTCCATAAAATTCTTCCCTCTTTAATACATCAAGCACTTTCTTTACATGGCATACATGTTCATCCCAAGTGTTACTAAAGACAAGAATATCAACTAAATACACAAGGAAAAATTCATCAATGAAAGGCCTAAAAATATCATTCATGACACTCATGAATGTGGTCAGAGCATTGCACAATCCAAATAGCATCATATTCCATTCGAAAAACCCCCATTTGGTATTGAAAACAGTTTTCCACACGTCCTACTCTGTAATTTTGACTTGGTGATAGCCACTACGCAAATCCAATTTGGTGAAATATATAGGATACTTTAACTGATCTAACAAATCATCAATGCAAGGGAGAGGGTATTTATTTTTCACCATGATTTTGTTTAGTGCCCGATAATCAATGCACATCCTCCATGTGCCATATTTCTTGGGTAATAAGATGATCAACGAGCAACAATGATAAGTACTTGGCCGAATGACCCCTTGGTTCAACAATTCTTGTACCTTCTTTTTTATCTCCTCCATCTCAATAGATGACATCTTGTACATACCAATGTTTGGCAATGGAGCACCATGTTGCAAATGGATCTCATGTTTGATTTCTCATTTCATAGGAAATCCTCTGGGTTCCTGAAACAACTCATCATAGTTAGAAATAAATTGACATAATTCGTGTTTATGAGTTGGATCAGATCCTCAGAAAACATCGGATGTTTCTTCATGTTTTGCTCTCACAACCATGAGAAAACACCATATGTTAGAATTTACCAATCTCTTCATATGTTCTACACTTACAAGACTAACACTGGTCTTGGTTTGATGATCTCTCACAATATAATCTACCCCATATTTTTGTATTTGGTATTTATTTTCATGTTGAAAGAAAACTGATTTCTTGTCATAAAGATAGGGACTCCTTAACACAATACCATAAATATCCAATGGTATGACATCGAGTTCTACTTCATCCACCAGGTTAGAAGCAATTACAAATTTAACCATAAATTTCTTGGTTACATTTAGTTTTACTTTTTCATGTATCCATCCAAGAGGATAACTTTTCAAATTAGGCTTAACTTCTCAGCCTAAATTTTTAACCAAGGATTCTGAGATTAAATTTTCTTGGGTGCCTGAATCAAAAAGAGTTTCTACTTACGTATGATTTATGACAAATATAATACGAAGCAACCAAATCATCTTTCATTCATTAGGAAGAGGTTAATTTTTTGAACTAGTTCTTTCATGTGATTCATAATTAACATGAAGAGAATGAGTACCTCTTGTGACTGCTGCTGTGATTAATGCCTCAAAGGAAAAGTTGGATCCAAAGTCCTACTGCGTAGTTTCCATCATCTTTTTCATACCCTTTCCACCATATCCCTTCGACTTCTTTTCTAGGTACAACTTTCAACAATGATCATCATTATGACCCTCCTTTTTGAAGTGAGTGCAATAAGTATTTTCTCCTTCATCCTTCTTCATTGATGCCATCTTCTTTTCCTTTCCCTTTCATTTCCCCTTGAATTTTCCATTTGAAGGTTTGAAAGGTTATTTCTTTGAATGATCATCCTTATCATTTATGCCACTGTTTTCAAGATGAATCGCCTTTACAATGGCTAAGTCAATATTAGTACATTAAAACATTAAAAATGAATGTTTAATGTAACTATGTAATGACCCAATGTACTTAGTTACAACTTCAGGTGAATCTAATGAGTTGACAAAACTTAGTGCTTATTTTCTAAATTCCTTGGTAAAGCTTTTCACGTTTTGTCCTTTACCTTACCTTAGGTACTGTCTCTCCATTAAGGATTTTTTCTTACAACCCAAGGGATAGAATTGATCTTTAAGTGCAAAAATGAATTTTGACCATGAGGAAAGAAGGTTACCGAACTTACTTCTGCCTTGAAGTTTCCTCTCCAACCAAATGAGAGCAGTGCCATTCAGTCGAAGAGAAGCCAACTGAATCTCTTCCTTATCCTCCACAATCTGTTGAATCCTGTAGTAGATTTCAAGTGGCCTAATCCAGTTGTTAAGTTTCTATGCATTACTGTCACCATTATACATGGGTAGATCAAATTTGATATCTAACTTAAAGAAACGTTTATTAGATGCATTTCCTGAATTCCTATGATGATGGTGAGAAGAGGAGGAAGAAATTTCACTTTATAGAGGAGAAGGAAGTGAATCTCCTCCATTATCTTCATGCCATGAACCTTGTCCTTCTGAATCATTCTCCCTTGCTTTCTCTAGCTTCTCAAGAGAAGAAATTTTCAACCCAGTCTGCCATGGTGTAGAAGGTATTGCAAAAGTTGAGCTCTTCGTCATTCTAAACATCTTCATCCACGTTTGTTATCCGATGTACACATCTCCATAGCCTATCTCTAGTTAGTACAAAATAATGTAATTTACATATAAAAACACATTCTCTGAAACAAATTGATTCAAAGAAATATTTTTCCTGACATGTGTTAAATAATTGCATGTGAAAATTGCATCCTAAAGAAGAAAATTTAAACACATAAACATAATAAGAGAGAAGAAATTAACATCATGCAAGAATACACATAATTGATATAGGAGTTTGTCCAGGGGGGACTACGTCTCCAAGCCCTGCTCAAATAGTGGGGAGGCCCTCTTTCATTAGGTGGAAAAAAATGAAAGTACAAGTATAAAATGAAAAATTACACCCTTATACGTCCATAACGTAAAGTGCCTACGAATTGGAGACTTCTGATGAAGAAATGGAGAACACTGTTGGATTCGTGGCATTGAGAGGTGCATAATTAATACAAATTTTGCATGAATCTGAAAAAGTGAAAATCCGGACCCTCTAGAAAATGGCTCAGATCATGGTTCTTCCCCCTCTTGCACAGTTCTCATGGTTCCACCTCTCTGCAAATTCGTTCCCGCTCCTGGCATACCTGGGCGCACTTATGAAATAAACGCTTATATAATAAAGTGTGGGTGGAATTCCCTAAATTTTTGGTTATCTAAATTTGTTTGATCCACATTTGGAGGGAGGGGGTCGAGCGATCAAACCCCTCCCCCCTCCTCTATAACTTGAAAACCGTTTGAATTAACTGCACATTTATTTTTGCAAACATCGTCGTTTTAGTTTTAGTACAAGTACAGGGAGCCAGGCCCTCATTGGGCAACCTGCCCCACCACTTTGGCCGTCCATCCTTATACTCGTGGCTTGTATGGTTGGGTTGGCAATGGGGTTCACCACCCCTGCCACCCATAATAACAAACAATTCCCGTAAGTGATCGAGGGTTAGTCAGGTATCGGGGTCACGACCACTGCCCACCACTATTATAATACTTTTTTCTATACTTGTGGGATGGGACGGTGCGGGTTATGGCCCACCCTCCAAATATATATATATATATATATATATATATATATATATATATATATATTAACCAACTGCTCCTTTTTGAAACATATAGACTTTGAGCATAGGAGTCAAATTATCCATCCCACAATTTCGCATGGAGTACGGCCGGATTTGGCTAGAATCTGGTGGCCGAGTTTCAACTCCTAACTCCCTCATACAGACTCAGAAGTGAGTGTCGTCTCCATCATTGGAATTCGAAAGACAAGATCTTCAACTTCACATTAATTTTTCCACATTCGAGACACTTTGATGTTTGAGCCTTTGCACTTAAGCCACATGTACTTGGACCTGTTCGATCCACCTCGATCAAATATAATGCATAGATATCCTTGTTGTCTATATATAAAAGGAATTGTAGAATGCATGTAATTACAAAAGCAGGTCTATATTATCCACATGAATCCATCATAAATATATGAATACAAAGATGATATATTTCCCACTAAAATTGAATACATTCTTCTACACACCATGAGACAATCACAAAAGCAGATACATTTGATCTACTTGCATGCACCTTAAATATATTATTACAAAGATAAAATACTTTCCACTAATTTTGAATACATTCTTCTATACACCATTTCATATAAACATTAACCTTAAGAAGAAGAACAAAACTTTCATGTCAACAAGGTCATTACTAGACATCAAACCACTAATTTTGTGCTAAGTTAAAATTACTGCTAGACAAATCTTTTAACTATAATTATTTAGTATAAAAAAAATCTAAATCAATTAATATATATCTCTAAAATCCATAAGCAATATATAACTAAAAAAGATAAAACACAACACAAACATATAGAGGAGGCTAAGTCTCTAGGAGGAGAGAGCCAAACCAAGAATAAATCCAATTTGATGAGATCTAAAACATCAAGCGCAAAATATCCAGCAATAACAAAATTTATAAAGCCCATCACCAATAAATCTCAAAATTGTAAAACAAAAGCAAAATCATTATTTTCCAAAGGGCGTTTCCGCAAGAACAGGACTTTACCATGCACCAAATAAGTTTCATTAAACCTAATATGACCCATGTAATATTATATGCAAGCGACAGTCAATTCGGTAGAGAAAATCCTTGAAATACAAAAGGATCCCGGAGCCATGGCACACAACCTCTTCTAGATTAAAAATGCACCGTTATGTATAGACCAATATAAAAAACAATGAGCCCAAGCCACAAATATCTCAATGAAAAATCATAAGCTCACTATGGTTAATCTTGAGATGGAGGGTGCGATCGTATTGTTCCATGGTTGATCGTTTACATGGTCTTAATCGACCGGGATGAGGAGTCACTTGTAGTCAATGGGACCATGTGTTAAAAATGAATGCACAGAGGCAGGTAGTCTCTTCAAGCCTCCCTCCAATTGAATGCACCAACCACTGCCTTCTAACATAATATTGGGTAATGGTCCGCATTTTTAATTAGTTACCATTAACCATTTAGTCTACTAATTCTTGGCTTATCTTTATCTATACCTGCCTTATATTTATATATTTTCTCACAAAGAATTAATGCATTCATGCATTTATGTTTAATATAATAATATTTTCCACGTTGTCTATCAATACTTCCAAACAATTATTAAGACTTCAGAGTTAATATAATAAGTTCGAAACGATTATCAAGGCTTCAAAGTTAATATGCATGTTAGGGTTCTAGAAATATTACGCTTGGATTGTGGAGGTTGAGGGGAAATATAACTAGTGGATTGAGATTGTTAAATGGCTTAGTTTTTATGAGATTTTATTGGATTCTTCAGTGGATAATAGCCACCATACCGACCATCATTCTTGTGGAATCAAATGTAGAGAAACAAGGTCTACGTCATAGGTAGAGAAACCCGGTCTATGTCATATGTAAAGAAACCAGGTCTACGTTTTCATGGAGTCGAGATTACTTACAATTTCTAATGTGTTTCCTTGGAAATATAACTATTCTTTTCGCTGATTTTATTTCAAAGTTTTAATAGTGTCGTGTTGCTAGTAAATTTTACCGTGTTTCAAGCGGAACTGTCCAATGTATGTTTGAATAGTAGCATTCACATTTCTAAATCCCATGGACATTTTATCATGCAAAGGGTTGATTAATAGATATAAATTTAAATTATATTGGAAATTAGAAATGTTTCACATTATATAATAGATATCCATCTGTCGTGTAGGATTCAAATAAATTTGGTGCAAAAATAGATGGTTAAAAATCTTATTTTTAATATAAAAATGGATTAATACTTTTAAATAAATTTTTAAAATTTTTGTTTTTTATATAAAATTGAATTCAATAATTTTAAATATTTTTTTTTGGTAACTTAATGTTAATATAGTTTATGTTTTTCAATCTTAAGTAATTATTATTAAGCTTTTTTTTAACTATTTTTAATTCAAAAAAATTATTTCCCTATTATAGGAAAAAAATAGCAACACTCTTTTGCTTAATAAGGTTTAGTATTTTACCATTATATATCAATTTTAACAATATGTTGGAGAAGAGAAAAAGATAAAATATTTTAAGGTGTAAAAATTGAAAAAAGATTACAGGTCATGTCTATGCTTGGTAGATTCATGATTAAAATTGATACACATTCATTTGTGTGGGTACGACTTTTCATTTTTAAACTTAGATTTTCTATTACATAAATAGATTCAAGGACTAAATTATGAAGCCTAATGGTAGAAAAAGTAAAACTAATCAAAATATTTTAACTATAAAAAATTATTTTTTCAATTATTTTTTATAATATATACATATATTTTTAACCATATATAATAATAATAATAATATATTTTAAGGTCACATCCAAACCAAACACCAAATTGTTGTAGAAGACCTCTTTAGTTATGGGACAAAGAACAATCTTTTTCTAAAAAATTGAATGCAAAAATTTATGATAATAGTTGAACTATTTGTTCTCTCACTCATCCTAATTCAATTCAAAGTGATATTTCTAACCACTCATGAGATGACTCAAAGAGTAAATAAGTCCCAGGATAAATTCCATTCTAAAGAAGTTCAAGCACATCCTTCATATTGAATTGTAACATTTATATACAATATTTTTTTTAACTGATTTTTTTTTATTGGCAGATGTTATATTAATGAATTTTTAATCGTAATTAGTATAGAATATGATCATCTAATTAATACCAAGTAATTATTACTTCAACTTTAATGTCCTTTATTACGCTATAATTGTAATTTTTAATTAGTAATTAAAGTTAAAGTGTGAATCCAAATTTTAATTGAAATGATAACTAATCACAAAATATTCAGAATAAAAATGATGAAAAAAAATATTTCAATGAAATTTATAATTTAGAAAAAAATAAAAACAAAATTTATCTTCTCCTTTTAACAATTTTAAAATGTTATAAAAAAACATAAAAATGTAAAATTTAAATAAATTGTAATATAAAAACGTAATTTTTTTCATATATATCAAATTTAATAAAACATAACAATAAAAAACATTTTTTATAATTTTAAAAAATATTTTAATTTATATTATTATAAAAATTAATTTATTGATTTAAAAAAATCTAGAGTTTAAATTACTACATAATATTTAATATTTTTCACTTTAATTTCATGATACAAATTAATCATTAGTAATATAATTTTCAATTTTCATTTAATGTTATATTTTGAAGTGGGCCATTCACTTAGCTTTTGATTTGTGCACATAATTTTTATGAGGGTGTTGGTGAATCCTATCAAAGACAACTAAAGGAACTCTAGAGTTGGGAAGAGGCTAGTTGGTTTAAAAATATACGTTCAACTTTTGGTTATAAAATATGTTTCCTTATATTTTGGATTCTCATGGATTATCAACATCTTCTATCAAAAGTGAATATCATGAGCGTTTAAAGCAATCTATCTTACCCTTATTTCTATTGTTTGGATGTTTGTGTATTTAAGAATGGGGCTTATATAATTTTTGGTCATTTTTCTTCTCATTTTATGTCACTGAGCTTTATCTATTATATTCTAAAAAATTTTAAAAGATATAATAAAAATTAGAGAATTTTCTAAAATATATTGTTTGGTTTACTAATTTGTAAAGTAATTGGCATGTTTGATTAGATAAATTTCTTTAAAAAAACTAATAAAATTGTTGAAATGTTTATTTCTAAATTTCATTACATTTAGATAATTTTATTCTTCAGTAAATAAATTGGTTGCAATGTGAAAATAATAAAAACATAAAGTATATTCACACCATACCCAATAATCACACATTTATTTTTGAGAAATTTTTAGAGAAAGCATAACTAGAAGATGAGAGTTCTCTACTCTCTTTTCTTTGGTATTAAAATCCATAAGTATAAAGTTTAAATACTCTCTCCAAAATTACCTAAGATATTTGTCTTGCAATGTTGCTATATAATTGTAACCCCCTTTATTTTTTTCTTTTATATTGGGAAATAAATATCATAGGAAAAAATCGAACCACTACTCCCCCTAGTGTCTTCGTATTTAGAGTAGCATGGTACCAGTAAGGGTATGGTTTGATCCCATCAACCCTCAACTAGTTGAACTGATAAGGAATGTCAATATCCAAAAATTTATAAGAAGAGACCTTATCCCCAAAATTGTTATGATTCATAAACAAAATTTCAATGGGTGATATTTTTGGATTTAATTATCATGATTTTAGTCTTGTCGGTATTAACTACAATACCCATGTTGGCACAATAGTCATAAAGAGCCTTCAGTTGCTTGTCGAGGTCCTCATCGATTCTAGTAAGAAGAAATATATCATCGGGGTAGAGGAGAAGAGTAATGATAATACAAGAAAGCTTTTTCCCCTTGCAACTTTCAATTTCCAAACACTCATGTAGCTTATCAATGTAAATACCAAAAATGGTAGGTGAAAGGATACACCCTTTCTTAACCCTTATATTACATTTAATATCTTTAGAACACCCTTCGTTGGTCTTAAGCTTCGCAACAACTATCTCATAAAGGTGAATCCCAACAATATTCAACTCTGAATGAGTCATTCTTTCATCAATTCTTTTCCAAATCTTATCCCGAGGAAAAATGTCAAAGGATTTTATAAATTACATAAAGAAAAAACAAAGATATACTTCAATATTGCTACATTCTTAGGCAATGATCCTGAGAGTAACAACTTGATCGTTGGTCGAGTTCCGCCTCCTAAAACCATCCTGCCCTTTGGTTCTTTTACAATGGATTTCAAGCGAGTGGCTGATATTCTTATCCAAAATGATAGCATAAATATTAGCTAAGATGTGGCTAATAATAATGGTCTTGTAGTTAGAGGGAATCATTTTGTCCCCATTTTTAAAGAGAGGCATAATAAGGCTTTGTGCCCAAGGCTTAGGTAATCCATGCTATACAACAAAATTTAGAAGCTTGTCGAGATGACGAATGAGGATAGATGTTCCCATGTTTAATATCTCATCCTTGTACCCTTCAATATGTTAATCATTCCCACTAGCGAGCTTATTAATCCCAAACTCAATGTCCTTAAGAGAAAAGATAGATTCCTTAATACGAGTGCTAACGATGCTGTCCATGGTGTCCTGAGAGTAATAAATTTTTTTAATATACCTGTTTTACTTTTCTATTGGGATTGAATGATTATATATATATTTGCAAACAATTAATTTTTTCCAAAACATTTTGGGCGGAACTTTAGAAAGGTGAATAATATGATCTTGTCTCTTATTAATATATGATCACTTCTTCTCTTTAATAAGGGCTTGGTAAATACTAATATTTAAGAGCTTTACAATTTTTTTAGGAGCGTCTTCAATAGTTTTCCTACGAATTTTATAGTCTTTGTCATACCAAGGGTTGGAAGTTTTATAAATCTTCTGATATGAAACCTCAGTGGAGAAGTTGTTAATGGTAGTGGAAAGGGTAGTACTAAAATTGTTATAAAATTCATCAATGTTCTTATTATAAGTGAGGGAAATTAAATCCATTTTTAACTCCTTTAAGAAAAGCTTTATATTACTCTAATTAAAATAAGTGTATTATTGCCTTTCACTAGTATCTGGCATGTGGACGGTATGCATGACAAGATTGAGGGTTACATATAAAGGCCTGTGCTCAATGTCAAGCTCTAAATGTTTAAGAAGCTCAAAGTTGGTAATAGAGTTAAGGTCATGGGTGTCTTAAATCACATATTCCACAACAATAATTCCCAACCCATGCAAACAAGTCATCTTGCCAGAGGAAGGTAACTTTCTAATACCATTATAGATAATAAGGTCTTGGGAACTACAAAGCTTGAGGATTTTGGTGGAAAATAGGGTCTTGGTTCTATATTCAAAGGTTCCCTTGAATATATTATCTAAGTCATCATATTCATCAACCCAGAAGATGTCAGAGTTAAAGTGCTTACTTAACGTAATAGTTTGGTTGGTAGAAGTTCTAGCATTTATGTCCTTGAACAAAAGAATATTACCTTAAGTCATGAGGTTATGAATGTATTTTTCTAAGGTACTGAAAGGAAAATTATTATCTAAGTTGTTTTTATTATAGGAGGTAGATTTTATAGGAGCAGAATAGAAGATTGCAAAAAAAAAATTATTGGAGGAAGAATCAGAGATCTCGATCCAAATGTACTGATTGAAGGGGCACATAGTATGAAGATGGATGTGAGATGAAGAAATGTTCTTAATATAACATTTTATACCACCAAGAACCCTTTGAGAGGATTTCTTGTTCCAAATAGCCAAAAAATGAATCCGTTAAGGTGAGGAACCCTAGATTAGTCATGCTCCCAAGTTTCAACTAGAAAAATGAGGTCAGTATCACTCACGATCTGCTATGAATGTGGGAAAACTTATTTATGCTATGCAATCTCCCTCATCAGTCTTAAAAAATTATTTCTTATGTCGATAGAAATTTCACTAACATTTAAAATTATCACAAGGATTTCTTTTATATTCCTTTCAATATGTAATTCCATGAGAAAGATATAGATATGAAACCATTAAGCACATGAAAGGAAAATACATCATACATTTAAACACAATCCATTTGATGAAGGAGTTCGCCCAGCTTGGACTACATCTCCATGAATCGGCTCTAAAGCATGATTCATTGTTATTTTGCTCCAATTTCAAAATGATCAGTATATCAATGTGCTGATATGAAATGCTAAGTTTCTCCTAAAAAGAAAAAACTCTTGCAAAGCCCCTTTACCATACACCTACTGTTATTAAAAAATTGAATATTACCAAGATCCCTTACTCAAATATGAAAGAGAATCAAATTTGTACTTCAATAAATGTAAGTAACTCAACATTATTTTTCTATAAAATAATTAAAGAGAAAAGATGAGAAAATTGATACAACACTACTGCAAAGGCTACTGCTATAAACAGATGGAGGCTGGAAGATCCATGCAAGATAATCTCCATTTCAAAATCCTCCAAGAATTGGATCAATATCTGAATGATCCATACACCCTCCTAGTTAAACCTATAATTTGAACTTGAAGATATGTTATAAACAGAAAAAATATGTAACCAATGGATTCAGAGCATCCATAAACGCCTTAGTAGCATCTTCTGGTTGTTCAATTGGTCTATAGGTTCTCTATACATGGCCTCCTCTCCTGGTGGCCCTCAGCATCTTTGATCTTCAAGTGGGAAAAACACCATAAAGAAGTTCTCCTCTGCCTATGAAACATATTCCAATGGATTCCCAACATGCCAAAATGCTAAGAATGACTATTCTTGAGCCAAATTTAATCGAATATTGCTATAGGTAGGCCTCATTTAGTGAAGGTCTAGAGAACTACCACTAAATATGGCTAACTTCCATATAAGCCCACCAAATCTGGAACTACCTCTAAATTTAGTGCCTCCTCCAAGTCCACCGCTAACTTAAAATTGTCATTATCTAAAGTTAAGCACACAATTAGGAGTTAATTAAATCCACAAGTAGCGTGAATCAGGCTTAACTCCTATTTTTCCATCATAGCAATAAATGAGTTTAAATACATGATGGGAGGATTTTTTTTCAATGGTAAATCTCGTGGCACATTAGTGTGAGTGCAAAGTCTTGGGGTAGAGGTTATAAGGTGGAAAAAAAATGTTTCGCGATTTGCGATTGCGATGAATGACGTCACCGAAGGTGGGTCCTACTGAGGTTGTGACAAGGTGGCAGGATTATGACGCGATATATCTCATATTATCTTCGATATACTCCTTCGCAAATATGAGATCACAAATCTCGGCTGATTGCATTTTTTGGCTCATCGCAAACCATAGAACAAGTCAAGACATGACTCCTCATCAGATTCCCAAGGCCCCTTTCACCGAATGTGATATGCAGTGAAATATTTATGGCCAAGTGCGATATGTAATGAAATTTTTCATGACTGAATGCGATATGCTTCATAATTGTCCATCTTCCACAAAAATCCTACGATTCAACCACAACCACTCATCTTCCACTTCATTTTTGTCATACAATATCAACCGTTCATCCCTCTTGTTCAAAATCTCTCAAATTTTTGGAAGAAATAATGGTTGCTGCCTTTGAAAAAATATACTTGTTTTCCTCTACCCTGCAAGCACACGTAATAGTACTCCTGTAATGTACCTCTATCACCACACCAACAATTTTTTTTTTTCCAGTTTTCACCCTAGTATGTAGTGGTTAGACTTATGCATTGCATCCGGATAGGATTCTCATAATAAGGTTAAATCGTCTTTCCCCCAACTCTACACAGGAGTGGGGCCATATATATATTATATATATATATATTATATATTTATATATATCCCTACATTATGCCCATTGAACATGATTTCCCCCATAGGTTAAATGCCCCTTCCATAAACTTACATATATGTAGTTCACCATATATATATTTTCGACTTATAAGCCTCGAAGCACTCCTTCAAAGGCTTCCATAGGCCTTAATAATGGTAGTGACTTAAACTTTGACAAATGCATAACGCACTACGATTACCAAGTTCAGCACTATGGGTTTATGTATGTAATATATGGTTTTGAGGACGAGTCAAATGAACGCAATCATATTTAATCGAATTTAATTACTACGGAACCATAATTTCACACCGTAGTTATTTCGCTTTGTAACCATAGAGATTTTTTTATATTTTGTTCTGAACTCTGCTCGAGATTTTGAGGCATCATTGAGCGCTGCGTGCGTTGATTTGGTTGGATCCTTGGGTATTTAAGTCGGGTGTACGCACTGGTTACAGGCGGTGCCACCTCGGATTTCTTCACGTGACTTGATCGTTTGAACTACGCTATTTACTGGTTCGAGGCTATGGTTATTAACTGAGGCGTAGTACTTCACCTACCTCTGAATTTAATACTGCTCACTCCGTTGAGTTACTCATCCCCATGCCATTTGTGGTGATGAAGACAGGTGTATGGTGTAAGGCGGTTTAGGGTTGCAAAATCTGGATTCCGGTTGATATTTAAATTCGCCATGGCTTAACTGTGTTCTTTTCTCTCGCCCAAAGTGTATCGAGGTCATTCCACAACTGATGCATAACTCACGTTTTCCTTGCAGCGAGGGTGCTTCCCTCCGGATCTACCTACGCCACGACTCGGCCGGTTGAGGTCTTTGTTTCCAGTTGACTGAAGCTCTAACTTGCGAGCACGTTAGACCTTCGCACAGGTAATCTGTGATTTGGGGTTTTTATTTTCTTTTTTGGTTGGTATCCATTAACCAGAGTCCTATTCACATTTCTAACTAGTTCCAAATATTTTTCACCGAGCGTTTATTTTAGTGGTTATGAGTGCTTTTACGTCTCAACAACTTTGGTTTGCAGGTTAACCAACTTCGTATCCCATTTGTGGTTTTCGCTGGGTACCTGTGCTTTACGCAGAGGAATTTATTCTTCCTCATCGTTCGATTTCTAGGTAACAGTCTCTCGTCCTATCGTTTCTGGTCAGGTATTTGTTTGGTTTGTTGCGCACCATGGCTGTAGCCTCACCGTTTATGGGATTCACCATAGCGATACTCGAATATTTCCATTTCAGTATTCATTGTTTGAACTTTCCATACGTACTGATTTTTACAGCCTTCGCGTTTTCTATGAGTATCTAACGCCTCTCCTTCGTTATATGCAGGTGTTAGAATCCCTTTACTGAGGTGATGTTTTCGCTCCTTATATAAAATTTAGTTTCTGCAACGCGGTTTCTCACCTTTCTACCCCATGTGCTAATTGAACCTCTCCTCATACCTACAGGTCGGTACTCGTATCATGCTACTCTTGCGATCGCTTACCAATGAATACCTGAGGGCAACCAACGATCCCTGAACTTTTTATGAGGGGACAATGTCGTCGTTGATTTCTATAGATTTTTAATTTTGAAATTTTTGCACCCATATAATGAATAAACTTTGGTGCCTCTTGTATGAAGGACTCTGTTTATGGCCGTATGCGTTTTTCAGTGACGATGGGTTTTGTTCGGCGTTTATGCCGAGAATCTCCCACCATATGATGAGGTTTCTTAACCTTTGACAGGGAATAACAATGTCGGATTATAATATATGGCTATGATATATTTTCGTCACTGCGGTTTTGATTGAATGTTTGGCATTCGATATTTAATTTGGTTTTGATATAGAAGAGTGATAATAGGATAATACGAAGACCCTTAATATGCTGATCATTTTCCTTTTCAGACTTGGTTTACTCCTATAATGTTTGACTTCTGTGGATATATTATACGAATTTATCGCATTTCCAGAAGGTCTGCGAAATAGATATGTTCCCTATCTATGATAGGCTTGTGGTTGTGATTTTCATATTCTTGCCATGGTTTATTTATATGCGTCCAGAATAGTGTATTTCCCTTAGTGGGTAGCGAGTTATGATTCAAGCATATGATATTCAATACTGTTTTATGATTGAGAATTACATACTATACATACTAATCTCTTACTCTCAAATATAATAAATATTTAAAGTGACAGTCCCATATCTCGTGGAATATATGCTCTCTGTCTTACAGTACCTGCCTAAACTATTTTTCGGAGCTGAATAAGGTTTCCACTGATTTTCCTTACAGCTTTAATAATAGGATTTAGAGTAATTTATATGATTTCTATACTCTGTCATGTCTATACTCAATGTTTATTTGTACCACCACTATCTATTTTATATATGTCTATGATGGATTTTCTGAATTTATCTCCAGGGGATAGTCTGTACAAGGTATCACAGCCTCATTACAGTGTACAGTCAGTAACATTGATTTAATTCTATAATTGGTTTTCTAAGCATCATCTGAAGTTTTCCATTCTAATAATAACTTAAGATTTTCTAATTATGTTTCTTGACTCCCCCTTTTATACAGCATCTCCAGATTTAGACCCAAATTGGGTTTAGACATTCTGGTGGATACTATCTTGGGCTCTGGTTCTTGCTACCATACAGAAGGTGGAAGATTTGCTTCTGCCAGTCACTTCTGTTAAAAGCAAGAACATCACAGACTCCCATAATTTCTCCTTTCTCTGTCATATTGGTGGAAAACCCCATTTCTACTGTTCCTCTATTACTTATTGAAGCAGATTAAAGTTAGAAATAAAATTTATACTATCATTATCGAGCATGCAGTATTTTCACTTCTAATGTAAAGTAGTAAGTTATATGTAGCCAATTCATACTGTAGAAAATAAAATCCATAGGTGGTTTAAACACATACCAATCATGCAGTAGACCAACCTCCCAACCGTAGAGTTCTATTTCTCTCCCAGAACTCACCCCCCGGAAGCCGAGACCACCTCCAACAATGCATCAACTCGGGATTCGTTTAGGAGCAAGCCTATTTGGGTTAATAGTTCCCAAAGCCTCGTTTAATTCTCTGCTATCTGCATGCAGGATGCTTTTTCTTCCCGTTTGCCTGTATTTCCCAATTTGGGATCATTTGTTGTTGGCGTTTCCTCATAACCGCAGAAATTTTGTTACCTCTTCCCAACTACTTTCCTCATCATTGGGGAAATTTAGATTTTTCCTCAAAATCTAAATTAGCATTAATTCCTGCCAAGGATTTTTGAAGGATTGTGGGGAATTATTGCCTTATCCATCCTCATGGACTTAGCAAGTGATCTCAATTCTCATTTTTGGTCAACATGCATACCAGTACTTTATTCATTTCTTCAAATTGAATATTAAATTACATTCACAATTCATTCATCCTTTGGGGTCCACTCCCCTTAGAATTTAAGTTCAAATGTCTAACTTTGATATTTCAACACATAAATTGGGGGTGTTACATATTCCCCCTCTAAAAATAAACACCGTCATCGGTGTTATTATTTAACTACTAGAGTTCATTGCTTAAACAAAAAAGGATATCTCTCCATCATTTCAGCTTCTCTTTCCCAAGTAGCTTCTTCAGCAGTAAAGTGCTTCCACTGCACTTTTACTCTGGCTACTGTTCTGTTACGCAATTCAATTTCTTCCCTCTCCAATATTTGAAGCGGTTCTGGCAGAAATTCCCCTTCTGGTTCCACCTGTACAACATTCCAATCAACTATGTGAGAAGCATCATGCACATATCTTTTTAATAATGAAACATGAAACACATCATGAACTCTAACATGGGGTGGTAAGGCTAGCTTGTAAGCCACTGGTCCCACCCTTTCTAAGACTTCAGAAGGACCACAATATCTAGGAGCCAATTTTGCACAACTTCCAGCATAAAGGGTGCTCTTTTTGGGTTTAATATGCAAATACACATGATCTCCCACTTTGAATTCTCGATGCACTCTTTTCTTATCAGCATAGCTTTTCTGGTGATCTTGTGCTGACTTGATGTTTCTTTGTATCTGTTTAACAATTCTCTCCATCTCTTGTAAGGCATCAGGTCCCAACATCAGTTTATCCTCTGGTTGACTCCAGCTCAAAGGAGTACGACACTTTCTTCCGTACAGTGCCTCAACCGGACTCATTTTGATAGAGGATTGGTGTTATTATAGGCAAAGTCAGCTAAATGCAAATACTCTTCCCACTTTGATGGTCTGTCCATCACATACATTCTCAGCATATCCTCCAAAATTTGATTAGTCCTCTCTGTTTGCCCATCGGTCTGAGGGTGATAGGCAGTACTAAAATTCAACTTAGTACCCATCCCTCCAAACAATCCTTTCCAAAAGGCTGCTGTAAACTTAACATCTCGGTCTGAGACAATTACTTTTGGAACCCCATGAAGCCTTACTACCTCCTTCAAAAACACATTCGCTACTTGAGTTGTCCCAAAGGTAGAATTCACTGTTATAAAGTGGGCATCTTTTGTTAGAGTGTCTACTACTATCATTACAGAATCATGTTGATATTTGGTTTTGGGTAACCCTATTATAAAGTCCATGGAAACTGTGTTCCATTTCCATTCTGCAATTGGAAAAGGATTTAAAAGACCTGTGGGATGTTGATGCTCAACTTTGACTAGTTGACATTCCATACACCTACTTAAATATTCTGCCACATCTCTCTTCATTCCTGGCCAGAACAATTTCTTTTTCTGTATCGGGCACGCTTTTGATATCCCGGATGTCCCGCATATGGTTGTTTTGTAGTATTCATTCAATTTCTTCTTTTTAATGAATTCTTACATTTGGAATATACATCCAAGCTTAATATATGTTCCCCTTGTATTTTTGAGTGAAATCAGTTTTCTCCTTTTTCTGCAGTTTCACTAAGAGTGTTTCATAGTTTGGGTCTTGATTTGCTGTTGTTCTCACCAATTCTTCTACTTCGATCTGCGCACTACTCCCAAGGCGGTTTATAGTCTGACATGCATTCCTGCTTAAGGCATCAGCAACTTTATTCTCTTTTCCCTTGATATGTTTAATGTCCATGTCAAATTCACTAAAAAAGGACAGCCATCTGGCTTTCCTTGCATTCAGATCAGTTTGGGAAAAGAAGTACTTGAGACTAATGTGGTCAGTCATTAGGATAAACTTTTTCCCAAGAAGATAGTGCCGCCACATTTTTAAAGCATGGATAACAGCCGTTAATTCCAAATCATAGGCACTATAATTCTGTTCATGTATTTTCAGTTTTCGAGATTCATAGGCAATAACTGAGTTTCCCTGCAACAGGACTCCTCCCAACCCCTCTCTGCAAGCATCGGTACACACCACAAATCAATGGTCGGATTCCACCTCTCGCATAGGGCAAAAAATGCAGTGACTCACAACCATATTGACATGCCAGTCCATACAACCTTAATCCCTTCCTTCCGGCAGATCTGACGTGATGGGATGTGCTATGCAGTGAAAATCTCCACACCCGCGATAGTAGCCTGGCCATCCCCATGAATGAACTATCAATAAACATCATTTCTGGGATCGTCATTATTTAATGGCTTTTATCTTTTCAAGATCAACTGCAGTGCCTTTTTCAGATATAATATGACCGAGATATTGAATTTTATCTTTATAAAATTCACATTTGTCTAACTCTGCATATGAATCGGTTTTCTTTGGGTATCCGCAATACTATTCGTTGTCTTTATGTTCATCCTCATTTTTGGAGTAGACTAAAATATCATCTATGAACACAAGAACAAATTTATCCAAATACTTATTTAACACACTGTTCATGAGACACGTGAATGTGGCAGGGGCATTTGTCAATCCAAAAGGTAAGACTACAAAACCGGGTTCGAAAAGTTGTTTTGCTGATGTCTTCTTCCTTGATTCTGAGCTGGTGATACCCAGTTCTTAAGTCAATCTTCGAAAAAACTGAAGCTCCTCTCACTTGGTCAAAAAGATCATCAATTCTAGGTAGGGGATATCTATTCTTAATGGTCAACTTGTTTAGTTGACGATAATCAATGCACATCCTAAAAGTTCCATCTTTCCTTTTCACAAACAACATCGGTGCTCCCCAAGGAGATACACTTGGTCTGATATACCCTTTATCTATCAATTCTTGCAATTGCATTTTCAGTTCCATCAGTTCAGGAGGACTCATTCGATAAGGGGCTCAGGAAACAGGTGTTGCTCCTGGCACCAGATCGATTGTAAAATCAATCTCTCTTTTGGGGGGAAGATGAGGAATCTCATCTGGAAAGACTTCCTTAAATTCCCTTACCACTGGTAAAGAATCCATCAGAATTTCTTCAGTTTTCTGTTCTATTTCCTCCACATGTACTGCATAAACTTGATGTCCTTTCCTAGCTATTCTGTTTAATTGCAATGCTGATATTTGTCTAACTGAAATGGGTCTTGGTTTTCCTCTGAGAATAAAAGGTTTCCCTTCTTCATCCATACCATGCAGGGTTTTATCCCAACAGTTCATCGTAGCCAGTTTCCAGCCAATCCATTCCTATCAGCAAGTCATAGGATCCTAACGACAGTATGTTCAGATTTACTTTTGTTGGAAAACCATTTAATTGAATTGCTGTTTTGGGCAATTTATGTGTTACTTTTCTCTTAGTCCCAGTGGCCAGCTATACCAACCATGACTGCTGAAATTTTTCAGGTTTGATTTTACATTTTTCTACAATTCCAGGACTTATGTAACTCAAAGAAGCACCTGGATCAATCAAAATAGTAACAGGTAGATCATAAATCTTACCCTCCATTTCCACCATGGTTGCTTGATGTTCTACTTGCTGATTTTCCAAGGCTGCACTAATAGTTGGTATATTTCTAGCGATGTCATTTACTGTTGTCGCTTCCCGCTCTCTTCTGATCATATGAATGTTTCGATGGTGACAGTCCCTCAAAAGATGGGGTTCTCCACAGCCCCAACATTTCAAGGGTTCCTTCATTCTGACTGTCCCTTCCTTTTTATTGTCCCCCTCTATTTGTTTTGAAGCCACCTGGGATTGAGCAGTTTGGCTCTCTTTGGGTTTATTAAACTTTTTCCACAGATGATCTCTGCCAAAATTCTTTAAATATGCTGGTTTTTGTCTTTTTCCCTTAAACTCCCCCTTGTTTAACTAGCTTTTTCCTTGTTCAACCTTTCCTTTAAACTGCTGATAGCATAATCTCGCTTTTCTAACAACTTCGTCCATTGTCTTCGGGTTGTCAAACTCAATTTTCTCTTTGTATACTGTAGGCAAACAATTCAAAAACCTTTGTACTTTTGCCTTTTCTTCCCTAATGTAGGGTACATATCTCAACAGGTTTGTAAACTTAGTAACCAAATCATCAATAGTGAGTTGTCCTAGTCTAAGTTCGTGGAATTATTTTGCTTTATCATAATAGCGCTCATTCAAATAACGATTTTTGAACTTAACGTGGAAATCCTCCCAAGTAACTGTCTTTTCATCAATGGCATGCACCATTTTTGTCTCCTCCCACCATAAGGTAGCTTTACCTTGTAGCTGGTAAACAGCTAATCAGGCTTTCAGATTGCTCTCATATTCATAAACTTGGAAATACTTAATCATGTTCAGCAACCAAGCTTCAGCATCTTCCTCCTTCTCCCCATCATAGGAGGGAGGTTTGATCTTTCGGAATTCCCCCTGCAATTCTCTTTGGTGCTTAGGATTGGATGTCTACCAAGATTTAGTGTGAATTCATCCATATTCCTCTTCCTAGCATTTTCCTTCGTCGTTCCAGTGAGTCCCGATGAGCTTTTCTTGCTCCTTAATCGGCCGGGTATTTACGTATGTCATTCGTCTCTTCAATTCAACTAATTCTGTTGCAACCTCGTGCAACATAGCCATTACCGGGGCATTGGGATCTGGTGAACCAAATTCATCCCGCAGATCCACATAAATTTATCCACCTTCAGCCATTTTAGCAACACTGTATACACTCAGAATATTAATCAGTAATATTGAAAAAAAAAACAATCTTTGCACTATTCATTTAAAAATAACATTCAGAATTCAGTGAGCACAATCATAACATCCCAGTTTTATAACTTGGGCTCTGATACCATTTGTAATGTACCTCTATCACCACACCAACGAATTTTTTTTTTTTCCAGTTTTCACCCTAGTAGGTAGTGGTTAAACTTATGCATTGCCTCCGGTTAGGATTCTCATAATAAGGTTAAATCGTCTTTACCCAAATCTACACAGGAGTGGGGCCATATATATATTATATATATATATATATATATAATATATATTTATATATCCCTACATTATGTCCATTGAACATGATTTCCCCCATAGGTTAAATGTCCCTTCCATAAAACTTACATATATGTAGTTCACCATATATATATTTTTGATTTCTAAGCCTCGAAGCACTCCTTCAAAGGCTTCCATAGGCCTTAATAATGGTAGTGACTTAAACTTTGACCTATGCATAACGCACTACGATTACCAAGTTCAACACTATGGGTTTATGTATGTAATATATGGTTATGAGGACGAGTCAAATGAACGCAATCGTATTTAATCGAATTTAATTACTATGGAACCATAATTTCACACCGTAGTTATTTCACTTTGTAACCATAGAGATTTTTATATATTTTGTTCTGAACTCTGCTCGAGGTTTGGAGGCATCATTGAGCGTTGCATGCGTTGATATGGTCAGATCCTTGGGTATTTAAGTCGGGTGTACACACTGGTTACAGGCGGTGCCACCTCGGATTACTTCACGTGGCTTGATCGTTTGAACTACGTGATTTACTGGTTCGAGGCTATGGTTATTAACTGAGGTGTAGTACTTCACCTACCTCTGAATTTAATACTCCCCACTCCACTGAGTTACTCATCCCCATGCCAGTTGTGGCGATGAAGACAGGTGTATGGTGTAAGGCGGTTTAGGGTTGCAAAATCTGGATTCCGGTTGATATTTAATTCGCCATGGCTTAACTGTGTTCTTTTCTCTCGCCCGAAGTGTATCGAGGTCATTCCACAGCTGATGCATAACTCACGTTTTCATTGCAGCGAGGGTGCTTCCCTCCGGATCTACCTATGCCACGACTCGGCCTGTTGAGGTCTTTGTTTCCAGTCGACTGAAGCTCTAACTTGCGAGCACATTAGACCTTCGCACAGGTAATCTGTGATTTGGGGTTTTTATTTTCTTTTTGGTTGGTATCCATTAACCAGAGTCCCATTTACATTTCTAAATAGTTCCAAATATTTTTCACCGAGCGTTTATTTTAGTGGTTATGAGTGCTTTTACGTCTCAACCACTTTGGTTTGCAGGTTAACCAACTTCGTATCCCGTTTGTGGTTTTCGCTGGGTACCTGGGCTTTACGCAGAGGAATTTATTCTTCCTCATCGTTCGATTTCCAGGTAACAGCCTCTCGTCCTATCGTTTCTGGTCAGGTATTTGTTTGGTTTGTTGCGTACCATGGCTATAGCCTCACTGTTTATGGGATTCACCATAGTGATACCTGAATATTTCCATTTCAGTATTCATTGTTTGAACTTTCCATACGTACTGATTTTTACAGCCTTCGCGTTTTCTATGGGTATCTAACACCTCTCCTTTGTTATATGCAGGTGTCAGAATCCCTTTACTGAGGTGATGTTTTCGCTCCTTATATAAAATTTAGTTTTTGCAACGCGGTTTCTCGCCTCTCTACCCCAGGTGCTAATTGAACCTCTCCTCATACCTACAGGTCGGTACTTGTATCATGCTACTCTTGCGATGATGAATGCCTGAGGGCAACCAACGATCCCTGAACTTTTTATGAGGGGACAATGCCGTCGTTGATTTCTATAGATTTTTAATTTTGAAATTTTTGCACCCATATAATGAATAAACTTTGGGTGCCTCTTGTATGAAGGACTGCGTTTATGGCTGTATGCGTTATTCAGTGACGTTGGGTTTTTGTTTGACATTTATTCCGAGACTCTCCCACCATATGATGCGGTTTCTTAACCTTGGACAGGGAATAACAATGTCGGATTATAATATATGGCTATGATATATTTTCGTCACTACGGTTTTGATTGAATGTTTAGCATTTGATATTTAATTTGGTTTTGATACAGAAGAGTGATAATAGGATAATACGAAGACCCTTAATATGCTGATCGTTTTCCATTTCAGACTTGGTTTACTCCTACAATGTTTGACTTCTGTGGATATGTTATACGAATTTATCGCATTTCTAGAAGGTCTACGAAATAGATGTGTTCCCTATCTGCGATAGGCTTGTGGTTGTGATTTTCATATTCTTGCCATGGTTTATTTATATGCGTCCAGTATAGTGTATTGCCCTTAGTGGGTAGCGAGTTATGACTCAAGCATATGATATTCAATATTGTTTTATGATTGAGAATTACATACTATACATACTAATCTCTTACTCTCAAATTTAATAAATATTTAAAGTGACAGTCCCATATCTCCTAGAATATATGCTCTCTGTCTTACAGTACCTGCATGAACTATTTTTCGGAGTTGAATAAGTTTTCCACTGATTTTCCTTACATCTTTAATAATAGGTTTTAGAGTAATTTATATGATTTCTATACTTTGTCATGTCTATACTCAATGTTTATTTGTACCACCACTATCTATTTTAAATATGTCTATGATGGATTTTATCCAATTTATCTCCAGGGATGGTCCGTACAAGGTATCATTGTGCTCATTAAGGTAGGCCGCCGTAACATTGAGAAAGAGCGGCAATTGGTTTTCGAGCATCATCTCGAAGTTTTCCATTCTAATAATAACTTAAGATTTTCTAATTATGTTTTGACTCCCCCTTTTATACAAAGATTTCCCGCATTTCTAGAATCAATTGGGTTTAGACATTTCCGTGGATACTATCTTGGGCTCTGTTTCTTAACCATACGTATGGGGTGGAAGATTTGCTTCGCTACTACTTCTCAGAAAAGAACACAGAATTTACAATTCCACCTTTCTCTGTCATATTGGTGGAAAACCCCATTCCTACTGTTCCTCTATTACTTATTGAAGCAGCTTAAAGTTACAAATAAAATTTATACTATCATTATCCAGCATGCAGTATTTTCACTTCTAATGTAAAGTAGTAAGTTATATGTAGCCAATTCATACTGTAGAAAATAAAATCCATAGGTGGTTTAAATACATACCAATCATGCAGTAGACCAACCTCCCAACTGTAGAGTTCTATTTCTCTCCCAGAACTCACCTCCAAGCTGAGACCACCTCCACCACAGATCAACCTCTGATCTGTTTAGGAGCAGCTTATTTAAGCTAATAGTTCCCCAAAGCCTGTTTCTAATTCTGCGTCCAGAATAGCAGGATGATTTTCTTCTTGTTTGCCTAGGCTTCCCAATTCGGGATTCTTTAAAGCTGTTTTATGCTTTCCCTCAGCTTTTTCCAGCTTACTACCTCTTCCCAACTACTTTCCTCATCATTGGGGAAATTTAGATTTTTCCTCAAAATCTAAATTAGCATTAATTCCTTCCAAGGATTTTTGAAGGACTGTGGGGAATAATTGCCTTATCCATCCTCATGGACTTAGCAAGTGATCTCAATTCTCATTTTTGGTCAACATGCATACCAGTACTTTATTCATTTCTTCAAATTGAATATTAAATTACATTCACAATTCATTCATCCTTTGGGGTCCACTCCCCTTAGGATTTAAGTTCAATGTCTAACTTTGAAATTTTCAACACATACTTTGGGGGTGTTACAACTCCATGGCTACTAAATCACATTTTCATTCCTATTCTTGTTGAAAGATATTTTTTGAAATCAAAATGTTAGATTGAACCAATTCCATGACCTTTACAAACACGGATTCTGCAAGATGTTCTCAATCTGATCCTTCTTGGACTCACCTACAACACTTTTTGAAACCAAACTGGTGAATAAAATAGTGACACTTATCACCGTCCCATTTGACACAAATTGAAGAAGAGTCTTTGCATGCTGATTGGAATTTCATGTGATCACTTCTACTTGTTCTGTAATAATTTTTAAAATTTGTTTTGTTCTGAAGACGATTAGTAAACCATAACTTCCTCATCCAAACTTGGTTTTCGATGAAACAAGTTGCATTGGGTTTCTTACGACGGGTAGATCGCTTCAAATCTAGTTTGGTGCAATTCTAAGAAATTTCATTTTTGAGCTAATTTTTCGCCCTAATCCAGATTCTGATCACACCTTCCCACTAACATGCTTTTGTACCGAGAAAATTTGGTTATCTCAAGAGTGTTGACCACTCTTCTTTTTCACAATTTCTATCATCCTGATTCTACTTGGAGATATCAGCATGACAACCACTTTGGTCACTTAGAGGCCTTGACTTGCCTTGAAAATGACTTGGCTCTTCAATCACTATTCTCCTTTTGTTGTTGAACAAAATATCTAGCACTTGATAGTTGATGTAACAATTTGCTATACCAAAGTGATCCTTGTATGATTGGAAAGAAACTTTCCTTCCCACTAAGAATGTGGTTCCTCCTTTGCACAAACATGCATGTGATGCAAGCTTCCCTTTTGGAAACCAATTTTCCAATAAGCCCATCTGAGTGAAATAAAACTATGAATTCAAACATTAACAAAAATAGAAAGGAAATAACCATTATTTTACCTCCATGGTTCCAAATTCCACATTGGGAAGAATTCATTCGCCATCTCCTTTTCTGCTTAATATCAACACATAAACGATCGACAATGACTGCAAACGTTTTCTAGCTGAAATTTATTGGACATCTTGTCACAAGCAACACCCATCAATCTGAAAAACATGTAATGCAAGAAAGATAAGTTGAAGACATATCCTCTTGTGCATAAAAAATAAACAAATTTTACATCATGTGAACATCACCATGTACTTTCACATCTTTGTGTAAAACATCAACCAAACACAAGTCGAAAAAAACATGCCTCTTTAAACAAACTACTCACTAGTCAAGAATAAGCATGTATAGTAATTTGATGACTCTTTTCGCAAACAAAAATAATTTCACATTTCATGAAAACTTCGTCAACATCTCACTTTCACAATTGGAGACAAAATCAACTCTTCCAAGTTGATATGACATGCGTGTACATACAATCGACCAAAACAAGTTGACACTCATGCATGTTCAAACACAATGAAATCATAAAAATTTCATTGTTCATACACACATCTCTCATGCATGTATACAAATCTTCAACTCTCGCACATAAGTAAAATCATAGTACAAGAACTCCACATTCACATGTACATGTACTCTTAGAGCTGAAAAAACAAATTTGCTGCAAAAAAGTGCATCTCAACATGCTCCTCTTTAAAACACCTTCTTGGTGCAAATATGCAACATACAATGTAAATAAAAAAACCATTTGAATGGTTCCTATTGAGATAACCAGACAGGTACAAGCTTTAGATGCAAATTCCAACACGTTGCTCCTTCATGTCCTCTTTTGTAACAGTAGGTACATGACACCCTATGATCAATATCATTAGAAGACCATTCTTCTGGCGCAACATACCCCAAGCCTTCATGCTCAGGACTTTCTTTTACATTTATTGGGTTCTTGATGCCTTGATGATATACACCAAGACCTATGCCTTCCTTTTATCACATATTTTCCAAGATATTGGACCCAATACCTTTGCTATGTGTTTCAAAGGATGCAAAATAATTATCATGAATATGTATATATAAATAAGAAGCATATGCATACTCACCATTTCTACCATCTCTTGATTGAGACACAAAGATGACTTCATATGCCCTATGGATTCTGAAGTTGTCATCTTGGACTATTTTGTATTCTTCTTTTAGCTTCTCAAGATAAGGTGTTGATTGAAACTTTTCCACATCATGTGGAACAAAAACACTAATATATCCATCTTCCTTCTTGGAAGTCTTTTCTACATCATAAAATTGCATCAAATTTGTAGAAAACAAGGAAGCTTGTGGTGAATATGGTGTTGAAACACCATTATTTTTAACTTCTTCCCTTGTGATACTTGTAGGCTTTTCTCCTTGAGATATGCTCCTAGAAGCCTCAATACTTTCTGAAGGTGATACTGGAGGTGGAACTTGTGGCAATCCTAGCTTTCTTCTCTTTGTTCCTACTTGGGAAGCTATACTAACAGGCTTTCTTTCTCCTCTTCAGAGCCTCAACATGGTAAGGATTTTCACCTAACAATAGACAACCCTCTTTGCACAAAGAAACATAAGAAATAATGAACCTTATACTCTGATACCAACTTCATCTTAACGTGGGTGAACTTGTTATTTCCATGAAAGCTCCCTCATCAATATTAAAAATGTGTTTCTTATGTGCATAGGAATCTCAACTATCTTTTACATTATTACAAGGATTTATTTTATGTGTCTTTCAATATTTAATTCCATGAGTAGATTATAGACATGAAAATATTAAGTACATGAAAGTAAAATAAATCATACATCTAAACACAAGCCATTTGATAAAGGCGTCCTCCCTGCCTCAGCTACATCTCCTTGAATCGGCTCTAAGGCATGATTCATTTTTATTATGCTCCAATTTCAAAATGATGAGTACATAAATGTGGTGATCTGAAATGGTAATTGTATCCTAAAAAGAAGCAACTCCTACAAAGTCCCTTTACCATACATCTCTAGTCAACAACACATGGGAAACTTACCAAGATCCCTTACTCAAATATGATATAGCATCAAACTTGTACTTCAATAACTGTAAGTACATCAACAATATTTTTCTCTAAAACACATAAAGAGAAAATATGAGAAAAATGCTACAACACTGGTGCAAAGGCAACTATTGGAAACATATGGAGGCTTGAAGATCCCTGTAAGATAATCTCCATTTGAAAATCCTTCAGGAACTGGCTCAATATCTGAATGATCCATACACCCTCCTAGCTCAACCTGCAATTCAAAATTTAATATGTGCTCTAAATAGAAAATATAAGTTACCAATGGATTCACAACATCCGTATACCCCTGAGTAGCCTCTTCTGGCTCTTCAATTGGTCTGCGGGTCCTTTAGACATGGCCTCCTCTCCTGGTGGCTCTCTGCATGTTGAATGGACTTCTATGTCATTAGTTGTGTCTGTTCTACAATAATTTAAAAAAAAATTGCTTATTCTGAACAATGATCAATAGATAATAACTTCCTCATCCAAACTCACTTTTCGCAGAAACAAGTTGTGTTTGATCCCTTGGGATGGGTCGGTCGGTTTGAATCTGGTTTGGTACAATTTCGAGAACTTTTATTTTTGAGCTAATTTTTGCCCCTACTCTAGATTCCAATCACGATCTGACTTAATGTAAGAACTTTAAGCCATGGAAAAACATGAAAGTTACACAATATGATCCTAAGAATCCTAAACCTTATTTATCACTTTTATTTTTTACTGTATCTTGTATAATAGCTTTCCTATTCCTAATGATAGGCCATTTCCCTTTTTTCCTAACCTCCTTGACCTTTTGGAGTTCCTTTCTGAGTTCAAAGTGGTCTTCTCGAATCATCTCTTTATTTATAAAGAGTTTGGATCCCTTTAGGCTCTTGGATTTCTTGAGTAGATCTAATTTATGGCCAGTGAAACTTACCTTAATGAAAATTAGTTTATGTTATTCTCAAATAATTTTCCTACTCGGGTTGAATTTGTGATATAATTGTTTGAATTTGGGATTTTATTTTTAATTGTCCTTATACTATTTCTAAGGTGTCCTAACTATTTTGCACATCTATACTAATGATTATAAGGTGTAAATCTATTTTATGGTGCTCATGATCGAGTTCAATCAATTTGTTAATTTTCTCTTTTGTGGGTTTAATAACCAATTCACTCTCTCTATTATTCATAGTTGAGTGATTATTCAGTATTTCATTTATACTCTTATTCTCACCTTTTTAGGGCATCATTTTCTAAAATCATTTTTTTTTTACTATGTGATATTTCTTGAATCCTACCTTTCATTCCTTGGAGTTCATTCTTGTTAAACATGCATGGTAAATACCCATGACAGGAAACAAACATAGATAGAACTAAAGGGCAAGCATGAGATAATCTAATATTAACCATAGATGTGATTTTATAGTACATTAGGTGTGACCCTTGGATTTTGCAGTCCAAGCTCACTTGGACTCCATTTGTGAATGTTCACCTTCCAAACCTACCCGTAGAGGATTACATGTCCAACATTCCCACCCTTAATCTGAAGGGGTATGTGTGAGTCCAAGAAGAAAGTTGTAATTCAAATCTTGAATGTATGCATGTAGCACTTAGCCTGAATCAACTCTCTGAAATGTTGGCATAAAGAGGTGGTTTAAGGATGACTAGTAACACTGGAATGCAATGCTTATTGTAGTTCTTGGAACTCTTACAAATATGGCAAGAAGCCGACGGCTTCTGCTAGAGGAAGTGTCCCTCATATTTGAAGAGGGATACCTTCAACCTAGAATAAGGGAGGTATATAACCTATGATGGTTTAAGGATGACCAGCAACATTGGAACGTAATGCTTATTGCAGTTCCCGGAACTCTACCAAAGCTGGCAAGAAGTTGAAGTCTTCTTCTAGAGGAAGTGTCCAGGATTCTTTGAAAAGGAAGAATATGAACCTCACATAGATGGTTTAAGGTTGTCCACCAACCAAAGGAATTTTGATAGGCATCCATGTCTCTGGCTACAAATCTCAAGCTGGAATGATGAATTGTGGCTTAGGCTCACTTGAACTACTGCATCTATGACTACAACTTCGAATCTATAATGACAAGTTGTTGAGCAGGTTCACTTGATATGGCTTCGAAGCTTGTATATGAGAACCATTTTCCCCCCTATCAGGTACAAGGTGAGATGATGGAAAAAACTCAACTGAAATATTTTTCAATATTTGAGAACAAGTTCTGACATGCGACTTAAACATCTTCTTGGCTGTTGATGCCCATTACGAAGAAATGATCCATCCAATATGAATATTTTTTCTTGTAGGAGGCTTGTTTCTGAAGCATATGTGTGAAGAGTGGGTGTGTCGACCATAGTGCTTGCATGGGTGAAGATAGAAACAATGATATTTTATATGGCCAACGTGATCACAGTGTTCGAATTTTACAATTTGTTCTTGTTGTTGTGGGAGAGGAGCAAGATCTGGAACAATTGAAATTGAACTATCATAAACATGGAAAATTTTAGGGGCTAATATTCGCAGGTGGGCTAATTTTCCAAGGTTTTTCCAAAAAAAAAGATTCGCCAATTTCCATTTTTTTATAAAAATAATTCGCCTGAATTTTACAATATAAAATTATTTTACTTTAAAAATCGCCAACATTAAATAGACATTATATATAATATCATTATAAATTTTAATAATTCTACAAATATATCAATAAAAATTTTATAGTTTGCATATTAGAGACTACTGAGATTCGCCAATTTTTTAAACTTCAAGATAATTTTCCATCCTTAAAATTATCCCTGGTCATAAAAAAATCCGACACTATGAAATTTGATGGGCTTGGAGTAGTATAGAATATGAAAGGACAACTCCTTGTCATATCCAAGACCATTTTTGTGATTGTTAGGGACAAGCTCTTCCCAAGGTCTGATGATGGGCTTGGGAGGTGCTCGCTGGTTTTTTCCTTCTTTTTGCAAATCTGCACTTAAAATGGGTACTGCATATGCAATTTCTTGTTGCTGATGGGAGTATGTCTCAATTTTCTAAACAAGAATAAGTTCAGAATGATGACTCCACTGCTATAATTCTTCTTGTTGTAGCTGAGATTCAAGCTGCAAAAAATCAATCTTTTCATGTGCATTATGCAAACAAGTTTGAATGTCTGAAAGAGAGGCTTTGCTTATTTTGACCATACTGAACTTAGTCATGGAGAGTATGAGAGTATATAGAAAATTTAATAACTCTGTAATTTTTACCATTTTTTTAACAACTCACACTCAAAAAAGGGAAACGTGATAGGAAACGTGCAATGTTCCTACAGATCCCCTCCGGAACAATATGCCAATCAACAATAGTTTTCAACAAGCAATGGTTGCAATACAAAATGATATTTATTTTCAGAAATAAGATGATAAAGTAGTGACAATTCCATCAAGAATAATTATTGATATAAAGGAATTTTCTCGATTTTTCAATGCACACATATAAATATCCTACATTAAAGGTTCTTTCACATCCAGACTTCGCAGGAGATTTCAATTTGCAAGAGAACGTGCATTCATAAATCGACCATTTCAAAACACAAATGATCCGTTCCACATTAAGATGAAATGACTATTGCACCATTCAATCAATGGATCAAATGACAAATTCATTGTTGAAGAAAGTCTGGAAGTTGACTGTCTATGGAAATATGGAAATAGCACAAACATAAAACAATATTTTCAATATATAAGCAATGGAAACTTATCCCTGAGTTACAAAATTTCAATAAGAAAAACTAGAAAAATAATCACAGAAAATATTAAAATGATTTCATATGCCAGCTACTATAAAGGTCAATTTATTCTCTGTTTGGTTGTCTTCTGGTTAATATTCCTCTGCTTGCAATGAATTTTACTTCAGATGGTTTATACATTGCGTAAGAGAGTGTTCTGATCCTTTGAATACAAATAAATAATCCAAATTCAAGCTCGATTTCAAGATGAAGAAGCTAAGGTGGTTATTGCCAAACTCAAGAGTCTACCTTCTTCAAGGCTTGTTTATGAGAAACGATGCGACTTTTTTTATGAGAAAAGATGCGATGGAATCCGTTTCTTGGTCTCAAGAATGCTTCCACCACCTCCACTCTCTTTCATATCATCGGAGGATAAACAAATATTTGTGTGTGACGGTGACTGAATATTTTCACTCCTTGAAGGCTTTGAGATAGAAGAGAAGAATCAGAGTGGCGCAACAACAAGTAATTATGCTTGCTAGCCTCCCAAAATAGTGAAGACGACTTCGAGAAAATCCAATCCACGATTGGAAATGAAGCAGGAGGCAGAAAACACAAAGGTGCCCTCGAAATTTTGATCACACCATAAAATGTATGAAAAGGATAATAAAGATTCAGAATTCATCACAGAGATGAGCAGAGACTTGGGCTACACTAATGGCACCAAGCAAACCATCGATTGGTTATTGCCAAATCGAACTAGAAATTTGCAAAATATGACCAGGAGGCTGGGATTTGACTGAGGTGGGAAAACCATGGATTAGTTATTTCACTTGGCATCCAATGAACTTCTAAATCTCAGCTTTTCTTGAGGCTTCCATTATAATGGCGCAGAAACAATAAAATGGTTATTACAGTAGGAAAATCCCACTATTGGCAATAGAATATTTACAAAAAATACACAGGGATATAATAATCTACATTGCAAAGGTGCCAAATGTTGGAGAGAGTGGGAAGCACAGTTATGTCGACTATGGAGGTCAAGGCAACGTGGATTTAATGCTACTGGAGTTTAGGCCCGAGTGTTGGTGCAGACAGCATGGAGCCGAGGACCTAGGGGACCTAGAAGAGGTTGATAGTGTAAGTTATCAACCGGAGTCTCAAACGACCCACCGAACTTCCGCAGAGCTCCATGAGTATACAACTCATTGTTTTCTGAAAGGATCAACAAGGAATTGGTAATAGAAAGCATCTGCCTCCTATGAGTGAGGATGAAGACAACAATCCTTGCAACATATTAGAGGAGATTGAATGGAATAAACACACAAAGGTTTCACAGATGAGGGAGAAGATGCCTTTGGAAACTGTGAAGAACATTTTTTTAGATGTACCTCAACCCAAATATTTTATTGGTGGGCACAGTGAGGAATAAAACACTCAATTTCTGACAAGCATATAGGGTAGAACTAGCATGAAAAACCTGTTGGGCAACATAATTTAATTTCACAATGATTTTTTTCTAACCATAGGCATGTAATGGCAGAGGTGTAGAGAAATAACATAGATAAGCATTATATGTTATGGTGGATTTGACCAGTCGATGAGCCAGGGAGCGAATATAGACCCACGAGAGAGTAGTTACAACACAAAACTAATTTAGGAGTTGAGAATGTCAGTTCTTCAAGATAGGCATAACATCTAAAAATGGAGCTAACAGAATCTGAAAATGCCAGGATCTCATGTGATGCTTCGATACCATGTTAAACACGCAAGGTAAATACACATGACAATAAACACACATTGACAGAACTGAAGGATAAGCATGAGATACTTTACTATTAACCATAGATGTTCTTTTATAGTACATTAGGTGTGACCCTTCAATTCCACATTCCAAGGTCACTTGGAGTCCATTTGTGACTGTTCGCCTTCCACACCTACCCATAGAGGATTAGGTGTCCAACAATTCTCAATCAATATTATTCTATTTTCTAGCGATTTTTGATTGTTTTCAAGCAATGCCATTTATTCTATTTTAAATTGGTTTTCTCTTTACACTCTTCACTTGTATAAATATTCAATGTACTCATAAGGACTATGTAGAGTAATTTTACTTTCTCTCCCTTTGCTAGAGGGGGGCTTAGATATGTGAGTGGGAGTACTCATAATGTAAACAATCAAAACTTAAAAAAAGAGGGAATGTATGCACCTATGAAAGTCGAAGTAATTGAGGTCATCTGGAGAGATATTTAGAGTGCACTTCTTGTGAGACCACAACCTCTACTTATTAATAGTCAACCATAGTCAACACGATCACCATTTCTAGCCATATTCGACCATAGGCATTATTTTCCACTTGCCCAAAGTTAACAACAACAACAAGTTAGACTTAATATCTTTAACCTAAATAAATTTATATAATATTTTAATATTTAATTTAATATTATTATCTCTCTCTCTCTCTCTCTCTCTCTCTCGTATATATATATATATATATATATATATATACAGATACTCATGGTGTGATGCATCCCCATGCGGGTGCCCATTTAGAGGGTAGCTTTCATTAAGAAGACAACATTTCATATGCATAGATTCACTGCACTTCCCCGGATAATATTTTAGTTATCCTTCCCGTATAGAATATACATTCTATGTAGTAAGTTAAACGAATACAAATCTATAGTTATTTTAGACAACACTTGCAAGAAATGTTTTGTTTAAGATGCAATGTGAAACGTATAAGGATGCTATGACCTGGAACTCCGAGGAAGTAGTTTATCAATATCTCAAGTTTATATGTGCAAGGATTTAATTTTTCAAATGCTATTTAATATCAATTAACACCAACAAGAAATAGGGGCAAGATAGTTTCTTACACATTGTAAAGCCTCTTATGAAAATATATTCATAAACAAATAAGGAATAATTTTAATGACATTGGTATTGTACTATATATCTATCCTATGAGCGTCGAATGCAACAACCATGGAAACAAATGATCGATTGCTAGATATGGAAAAATCACAAGAAAGAAAAGAAAAAGAAGGAGCGAAGGAATTGCGGGAGGTACCTGAAACACATGCTGATTTATAATATGTGGTTCAGATTTTCTCCTAGAGAGAACACATAATCACGACGCACATCTTTCAACATATGGCCATATGGAGTTGACACGACAAGGTATACTTCCTTCCTCCACCTAAGAAGTTGTGGTTGTGCTAATATTTAACGTTGAAAGACAAACATACTATTTATATGTCAAGATGCTAATATTTTGCAATAACCACAGAGTGATGATATTTTTGAAATCAGAGTATGAGGCTTAGAATCTAACTGTATATTTTATGTCATTAATGTTGAAATTTATGAATACGACAAACAGAGTAAATGTGTTTCCCCCACAACACAGAGACTTCAAATAATGCGGAAATAAACAATCATACGCAGACAACGTAATACATAGGAGAGGAATGAAATTCATTTTCCTATTCAAATCTCTGAAAAAATGAAATTACATTAGTTATTAAAGAGTGGACGAAGCCTGTAAAACCTAATCTATTCAATTCTAATTCAATGTTGAATGGATGATGAACAAAAATTTTCCCTTGGGCCATCAAAAGACCCATTTCTTCATTTAATAGACATGCAAGTCGTATTCTGAATCACAGGAAAATGTTGAAACACGTTCAGAACATAAACGAGAAAACTTGAGAATTTGTATATTGGCTCTGAGTCCTCATCGCATCCAACTCCTTATTGCAGATCACAGATCGGTGAACTTAACTCTTAACTAGCACGAACAAGATTAAACATAAATCCTTGCGGGCAGGATGTGTGATGGCACCATCGTGTCGCAAATCAAGCAACATATGCTATGACACTAAAAGGTAAAAATAAATGTTTGTGAATGCAATGTGTGATATCATGATCGCATCGAACGACGAATAACATAACTTGCGGATGGTGGAAGGTAAGTGGTAAAGAATGCAAAGTGCGCTCTACGGTGTGGCTAACTGTCAGTAAGTGCGGTAAGGTTTAAGGTGGGTCCCAATGATATCACATCGGCAGAAACATAAGATATGTTGTGGTCAGCTAAACAGGTAACAGATAAACATTGAAAATTGTAGGAGGCGAAACGGTAAATTATGTCAAGTGAGAAATGCAAGAATCAAAGGTTTTACAGAATAACAAAGAGTTATGACGGGTTTCAATGTGTTTGGGTGTATGGTAGGTCCCGCTGATACCACATCGGTGGGAAAATAACATTGTGGCGAAATCCTTATGGGTAAAATAGAAAAGTTGTGAAAAATGTGTTGTGCGGGTATACGATAAATTGAATGTGGTGGTTGACAAAATAAATGCAGAGGATGGCCTACGGTACTCAGTTTATTGTTTTGCATGGAAATGCCTCCTAATCTTGGATCTGCTACTTGTGTTTGTCTACACAAAATAGATGGAATTTTGGGCTGCTGCTGCTTCTCATTCATGGAAGTGGTTGGGAGTATAATTCAAACACTCCCTCTTAATCACAACTTCCACCATCAGTCATTCCCAGACGTTTTATGAGATACTCAAAACTCTTTTGTGTTAATGCCTTTGTTACAATATCAGCGAACAATTCCTTTGTAATGCAATGTTGCAAAAAAATCTCACCATTGTTAACTAATTCTCTTATAACTTGATATTTTGCATCTATGTGCTTTGTTCTCTTAAAAAAGACATAATTTTTTATAATGCAATTACTAAGATATTATGACAAAATATTGTGGTTCCTTTGTCTTCTTTATGACATAAATATCTCAACATTCTTCTCATCCATACTGCTTGGCATGCTTTTGTTATTACTGACACATATTTTACTTATGTTGTTCATAAAGAAACTATTGGTTTCTTCTTGGAAGCCCATGAAATGACTCTCGATCCCAAATGAAACACATATCCATATGTTCTCTTCCTATCATCTACACTTCCAGCTCATTCACTGTCAATGTAAACAAGCAATTTAAAATTATTATTTGAGTATAGGACACCATACTCCTTTGTTCCATTTACATACCTCAATATTCTTTTCGTTGCTTGCCAATGTGTCTCCTTTGGCGTTTCCATGAATATGGAAATTAAACTTACAACATACATAATATCAGGCCTAGTTGCAGTCAAATACATTAGACTGCCAGCTATGCTCTTCTACAATGTCGGATCGACATTCTTGTTGCAATATTCCTTTCTTAACTTTAACCCCATGATAGTTGGAGTTACTGCAACATTGCAGTTTTGTATGTTAAACCTCTTCAACACTTCTACAACATATTTTGATTGGGAAATAAAAATTCCATTTTCCTTTTTCTTTAATTCCATGCCCAAGAAGTATCTTAATAAACCCAAATGAGTCATTTTAAATTCACTCTTCATGACAGCTTTAAAATCATCAATAAGAGAAACTTTATTGCCTTTGAAAATTAAATCATGTACATATAAAACAAAAATAAGTATCTTACCATATTTTTCTTTAATGTAGAGTGTGGGTTCACCATCACATTTTTCAAACCCATTATCCATCAGGTAAGTATCAATTATGTTGTACCATGCTCTTGGTGCTTACTTTAGCCCATAGTGAGCTTTCTTTAACTTGAATACTTTGTGCCCTTGGCCTTCAATCTCATAGCCAAGAAGTTGTTCAACATATACCTCATCTTTCAACGCTTCATTCATAAATGTTAATTTCATATCCATTTGGTAGAATTTCCATTTCTATTGTGCTGCTATGGAGAAAAATGTCCTCACTGTCTCCATCATTGCAACAGGTGCAAAGGTTTCTTCATAATTTTTTCCTTGTTACTGCTTGTAGCCTTTCACAACAAGTCTTTCTTTATGCCTCTATATTTTACCTTCAACAATAGTTTTCGTCTTATAGACCCATTTCACTCCAATAACTTCTTTATCTTTTGGGAGGTCCACTAACTCCCATGTGTCATTATTTTCTATTACACCAATCTCTTCATTCGTTGATTAAATCCATTTTTATTCTTTTACTACATCTTCAAAATGGATTGGGTTATCAACATGACAAAAAAAGGCAAATAAATAATTGAAACCATTATTATTATCAGCTTCTTGCTCATAAATTTCACCCAATTTCATGAATCTTCATCTTCTTGGTGTGCTTGGAGTTCCACTTGTACTCGAGGGAGTTTTTGATCCCTGTGGTGTGCTTCGAGAAGCACTTCCTTGATTTCTTAAGGATGTTATATTTCGTGTTTGTGGTATTCTCTATTAAGCTTGTGTGTGTGCAGGATGAGCCATCACAGAGGAATTATTTGTTGTTGTGAATTCCTCTTGCTCTTCGTGAGACATAAATGTCTTCACATTCACTCTCTTCTCTAAGCTTCCATCCCAAGCTTCTTCTTCAATTAACTACACATCTCTGCTGATTATGAGTTTCTTTGTGGATGGATTATAGAGTTTTTAGGCCTTTGATTCATCATTGTATCCAATAGAGATACACTTCTCCCACTTGTTGTCCAACTTCTTTCTCAGCTGATCTGGGACATGTTCATATGCCAGACATCTAAATACTTTCATGTTAGTGACAAACCGTTTTGTTCCACTCCATTCTTATTTCGTAAATTTTTTCATAAAAACTTTGGTTGGGCATCTATTCAAAATATATGCTTCACAATTGATAGCTTCAACCCAATATTGATTTGGAAAGTGCTTTTCCTTCAACATACTTCTGACCATGTCCATGATGGTCATGTTCTTCCTTTCTGCAACATCGTTTTGTTGTGATGTATATCTTGTGGTAAACAGATTGTTTATGACATTATCCCTATAGAAACATAGGAATATTTGTAGATATTTTCTCCTCCTCTGTCAGTTCTTAGCACTTTTATGTAATGCCCACTTTGCTTCTCTACAAGAGCTTTGAAGTGGTAGAAGTGTTAAAACACTTCACTTTTATATTTCAAGAAATAGACCCATGTCTTTCTGGTGTAGTAATCTATAAATTTCAAGACATAATGACTACCAGCTAAATATGGCATTTTCATTGGTCCACACAAATCTGAGTGGACAATATCTAAGGGTGCATTTTCCCTGATACTCTTTCATGGTGGAAAGTATTCTCTGTGCTGTTTTCCCAAGATGTACCCTTCACATAGGTTGTCTAGTTTCTCAATGAGTTCTAAGCCTTTTACCATCACTTTTCTATATAGGAGGTTCAAACCTCCAAATTTTGAGATGTTCAAATCTCAAATTCCATAACCAGTTTCCATCTTTCGCTTCTTCTTGAAAGACCTCTTGTGTAACTGCTACTACCACACCTCCTTCTTCCAAGTCTATTCTGAGCTTAAGAGAAAACATCCTATTCTTTCTCATATGCACTTCTGCAATGACCCTTTTACTTGGAGGTATGTCCATGATTGTACACACATTATTTTAAAAAAATACATTGTAGACCTTATTCACGAGTTGCCCAATGCTGAGAAGGTTGAATTTCAAGATAGGTACATAATAAACATCTGGTATGAACTTGTTTTCTCCCTTCCTTGTCAGTATTGACACTCTTCCATTCCCCATGGCATAGACTTTGCTATCAGTCCCTATTGTCACTTTAGATTTCACAACTTCATCAAGCTTGGCAAACATTTCTATGTTTCCATTCATGTCATTTCTACAAATTGAGTCTAATAACCATACATTTTATTATGTTTATTGTGTTACATTAGAGGTTATAAGCACATTACTCTAGTTCTGACTTTATTTTTCAAAATTAACACTTTTCTTATTATTCATCTCATTTTGTTTCTTTCTACATTCATTGGCATAATTCCCATATTTTTTACAATAATGGCACTAGACTTGGGATTTTTCATACCTTTTTCCTTGTTTTTGGTGTTGGCTTGAGCCTTTAATTTGATTCTGATTGCTGCCCCTTCCACTTGTGCTTGTAGGTTTGTTTCTTCCACCTATCTATGGGCTTCTTCCTCTTCCATGGTAGTTTGATCTTCCTCGACCTCTACCTCAACCAAAATACATTTGTGGCCTGAAAGCATGATCCAATAAGGATTTAGTTGCTCTATTCTGTCTATGTTCATGAGATACTAGGGATGCATGAAGCTCATCCACTGAAAATATTGAGAGATCATTTTCCTCTTCTATTACCACTACTATGGCATAAAATCTTGAGGGTAGACTTCTCAATATTTTCTTCACTATTCTTCTTTCCTCAAGTGTCTCTCTGTGAAACCTTATCTGGGTAACCAACCCAATTACATATGTGAAGAATGAATCTATGTTATCTGACCCTTTCATACAAAGAGTTTCAAAATCTCTCCTCAGCATTTGTAGCTTTGTTATCTTCACTTGCTCCTTTCCTTGATAGGGTGTCTTGAGAGTATCCCACACCTCCTTGGACTTTTTTTCTATTGCAATCCTTGGGAGTATGCTCTCATGTACTCTCTGGTAGAGATATAAGAGGGCTTTGGAGTCCTTCTTCTTATGATCTTTCAACAATTCTCCTTCCGTTGTTGTTAAAGAAGCCAACGCTACTGCATCTATTGGTTCTTGGAAACCATGTTCCACCAGCTCCCATATATCTTGTCAAGAAAAAAGAGTCCTCATTGTAATGGCCCAATAATCATAATTCTTACGATTGAACTTTGGTAATTTTGGATTTGTCAGGCTTGTGCCTCCTGCTGCCATCATGACTGTGTAAAACAAACAATCTTCTTAACTGTGTAAAAGAAAAACCTTCTCACTGTTGTAGAAGATTTCTCAGTGCTATAGACTTTTGCTTCTACAAAAAAAATCTTACAGATTCTTCAGTAAAGAGAGCAAGCTCATGCTTCTTTGGCTGAGAGCCTAGACCTGCTCTAATACCATGTTGAAATTTCTAAATACAAAAGATAGAGGAAATGTGTTTCCCCCACAACCCAGAGACTTGAAATAATGAAAAAATAAATAGTAATACATAGACAACGCAATACACAAGAGAGGAAGGAGATTCATTTTTTTATTAAACTCTCTGGAAATAAATGAAGTTACATTAGTTATAAAAGAATGGCTAAAGCCTGTAAAATGTAATCTATTCAATGCTAATTCAATGCTGAAGTATGTTGAACAAAATTTTTTCCTTGGGCCGTCAAAATACCCATTTCTTCATTTAATCAGCATATAAGCCATATTATGAATTACACAGAAAATCACCTAAAAATGATTTCAAAACATAAATGAGTGGACTTCAAACTTTATGTCTATTGGCTCTAATTTCTCATCGTATCTGGCTCCTTATCGCAGATCGTAAATCAGTGAACTTAACTCTTAACTAGCGCGAACACAGGTAAACATAAATCCTTGCGAGCAAGATGTGCGATCGCATGATCATGTCACAAATCAAACAAAATACGTTGCGGCGCTAAAAGGTAAACATAAATGGTTCTGAATGCGATGTTTCAATGTCCCTAATTTTCTCCTTTTAAAAATAGGCAGTCAAAAGACTCTAAGGGTAAATTGGACCCTAGAGAAAATATCAATTATGTATATGTTTTATTAATTTAAATTAATAAAATGAAAAAGGAATAAATGGTGCAAGGACTAGATAATGATTAGAGATCAAGGATCCAAATCCATGATGATGGACAAGGATCATAAAATTTCCCAATTCTCCAAATATCCTTAGAGGAAATAAATTAAATATAGAAGATTAGATTGGAGATAAAAATCTAAAAAGGTGCCCTAGTAAAGAGGAAGTTACTAGGAAGAGGTGAAATACGGCTAGAAAGAGGAAAATCTAGATTTAAAGTTCTTTTGTGGAAGAAACAAAAGGAAATCCTAGGCACACATGAAAGGAGCATATTTATTTAACTCGATGGAGTTAAGGGAAATAGGATGAAGGGAAATCAAGCTTAATAATGAGATTCGGGATAAACACGAGGTTGTCTATTGCTGCAAAACTTGATCTCTACTCAAGGGGAGGTATGGAGAAAGAGCTCAAAGGTTGGGTCGTAGCTAGTCTACCTTAAGTGGTATGCACCACTTAATTTAATTTTATATCATACTTTAGCTTTGTTATGAGATTATTGATTTAGTAATATAGTATAGATTTATACGAACTGGTTGAGATATGAATATGAGCTTATACTGTGGAATTACGGTTAAGTAGTAGTACTGGTGGAAGGTTTGTACATTGATGGATTGAATATAATTAATATAGTATGGTATTTATTGATGTAAATATGTAAATATGAAGAGTACCAACTCTGATAATGTATAAACCTTGTCGCGGGCTTAAATCTAAGTTTAGGTGACTCTCGGAAAATTGTTATTGAGTTAATAATTCTATTTAGTATTTCTTTAAAAATCAATAAATTACATTAAGGAACTAATAAAGAAAAGAAATACATATGTGTGAAAATTTTTATGTACATGGTATAGTAAATTAAGTTCCCAGCTATACTATAAATGAAAATTTCATTCATGACTAGAATATGTACTAAGTAGAAGGAAATAAGGAAATATTACCATGCATGTTCAGGTTAACCATTTCCATGAACTATAAACAACAATATATCTGATAATTTAATTAATAGAAATATGTATTGAACTGAATTAAAAAGAGATACATAGTAGCTAATATGGAATATGTATTAATGACTACCAACAAAGAAGGATTGTTGGAGTCCTTTACAAACAAAAGAGATGAAATAAGACCTCAACTATTACAGAGTCAGGGACACACAGGATTTACATTCAAAATCCATTTCAGTACATAGTCTATAATGAGTATAATGAAAATTATACAATCAGAGAACTATGTATCGTATAAAAAAACATCTATTGTATCCCTGTATTTATGCTGATATGTTGACCAGAAAATACCGAGATATGTACTGGACCAACCGAAAAGGAAAGAGTCCACTTCAATTGTTTAACATAAAATGATATAATAGGTGTATGCATCATGTTGTGATGAAATCGGAACCTGTGTAACACAGATAGGATAAATTAGTTAAGATTATAAGCATCACAAGAATGAAATATTGAAGTTAAAATCAATATTATAAATCTATGCGATTACTTGAGAGGAAACCTGATGAGTTATCTCCATGCAGGAAAGAATAAATAGCTATGATAGGTCCAGTTTGAGTATACAAAGTAAACAACAATAAATTAAATGACTATTTTCTATCTCAACCAAATATTCAGAACATTATTATTATAAATTCCCATTTGAAGTTACGGTATCTTTGTTGTAAAATGTGAAGTGAGGTTAAATGTCTAACAAAAGTGAAACAAAATTTTGAAATGAATAACAACTTTTTCACCCAAGGAAATGAGGAAATGAGTACCTCGTAGGGATCTTGTTCATAAATTAATTTGAACGAGGGATTTGGATTCAAAATTATTGGAATTCCAAAATAAAAGAGCACCCCAGATTTCTCGTAAACAAATAAGAGAAATGTAATTCCAAGAAACACTAAGGGTATATACATATTTATACACAATAAATTTAAACACATATTTTCAGAAAATACATTAGGCTAGAGTTACATAGAAAGAACTTAAAATTTTAAAGGCAATAAGAGATAATTGAAGGCATTTATTACTTGTGGAGTGTTTGTTACATTTAGGACTGCGACGGGAGTATGAGATAGAATTTTGTTGGTCCTACATCCTGCATCCATAAAGACATAGTTCGATAACAATGCCGCTCTCCAAACCAAAGGGATAACTATATCTCTTCAGTAACTAAAAGTATTTCACAATATGAATTCAAAGAATCCGACTAATTTCGAATCCTGTCACTAAGTAAGCAAAACCCCAATAGTGAAATACTAATATTTGAGGACTGTAATGTTGGTTATGTAACTAAATATATTGTCTATAAATCAGATATCACAACAACCTAAAATCTGCATAAATGTCGCAAAGGAAATTATAACGAGAACTAATGAATGGAAAAATGTTGGAGTTATGCAAGTGAGATTACCTAGAATGGCATGAAATGGATAAAAATGTTAACCAATAAATTAAAACAGAGAATAATGACATCATTTCTCTGATTCTAAATAGCTACAAGACACAAATTCATTTCAAAACCAGTTACTAAGAAAAAAAGTTGAATCGTATTACAAATGTAAATAGAAAGTTCAGGGAAGAAAAAAAAAAGTAACCGAATTTTTTACTGGAACAGCAGGATGAAGTAGCCACAACGAAAAACCCAGATCTATTCCTCATATTTGAAATTGTGTAGCATTCTCAGGAAACCAGAAGTAGTGCCGAGAACAAGAGCCAAGAGTGAAAATGGTTTTTGTTAATGGAATACATATTCATTACAGAGTTAGCTCTTCCCCAAAAATGTTGAGAGTAAAAATAGCCACCATGTAATTGAAAATGATTTAAATCTTAAAGATAGATGGAGTCTAAACCCTAACTATCATTAGATCATAACCCTCCATATATTTCAAATCTTACCATTATAGGAGCTAACGCGAATCAGTGGGTCAGATCAAAACCTGACCAACAATGTGCATTGTACCAGAAATTAAATGATGGGAAATCCTGAGAAATCTCCTAAATAAATTACTGGGTGAGATGAGATACAAAGGACATATTGGATTAAAGCCACCATAGAGACATGATAGAACGTGTTAGGATTAGAACTGTAAAACACAAGTAATTAAAAATATCATAAATGTTATATATGGTAGAGGATGATTAAAATCTGAATGTCTATGTGTAGATCGTTGCATAAATATGCACATAGGAGGTAGGTTGTATTTCTTTAATGAAATTGTCATACATGTTGTGAGATAGAATATGTAGGTGAAACGAATAAATTAATATTACAAAATTCCAACTTGAATTTCAAGTCACATTAGATGCCTCAACATATGTGGAAAGGTATATCCACCATAAAGGATCCATATCAATATGGATTAAATTACAAGAATATATATAAATAGATATATGGGAATGATAATTTCCAACATTAAAGTTAAACTATGATGGTAATTTACATTTTATAACCAAAGTGGATTGGATGAAGTTCAACTATATAAGTATGTTAGAACCTATATTTACAGGTGATATTTTTGAGTTCAACTTAAATAGATAAGATAAAGCTGTAGGAAGTTGGGTTAAAAAGGATTTAAAATTCCTATCAAGAACATGAAAATGATTATTACTAGTTAAGGGGGGAAAATTTAATTATTAATAGACATCCTAACAAATTTTTTAATAAGTTTCGTAAAAATTTTAAAACTGGTTGACTATTATGTCCCTTTATGAAAAGGCTAGCCCAAGGTCAATTCTTGTGTAAGGAAATATATTTATATGACAAAAAGGTAGTTATGGGTTATAATGCTTAAACTAAATTTAAGAATATTGATAACTAATACCCTTTATAATCAAAGTGGGTTTGCTTATAACTCAATATGTATGAGCATCAGAATATATATATATATATGTGATAGCTTTTAGTGTAAAGCTAATTAATGGTTATGGGGTGGAGGGGGAAAATGTGCAAGTTATTGACTTAGAATAGGAAATTATTCTTAATATTTGATAGGATGAAAGTTAACTATTGTTGTACCAATTTACAAATGAAATAGATTAGGAAATAATTCCTAATAATATCAAATTATTGATATTTATAATTGGAGTGTGAGCTCAAATTATTAATATACTAGTTCCATGTTAAATATGAAAGAGGAGTCTTTCTTAAGTGAAAATCTTAATTGACGTTTTGTAATTGGAGTATGGTAATCAGAAGTAAATGAGTAAAATGTGACTTAATACAACTATGTAAACTTATTAGTGGTGGAATTATGTCAAAATATGATGAATAATATTCTTTCCACAAGAGGAAGTCAGTGAAAGTGCTATAATTAAACGAAATTTTTTTGGTCAAAATTGGAGGTGTTACAAATGGTATCAGAGCCCATGTTAAAACACTGGGAAATAATGTTTGCTCACACCAGAGAAAAATTGTGTTGCTCTAAATTTTTTTATTAAATTTATTTTTCACGCATGTTTACTTCTATGTACAATGATACTGTGCAAAACCATACAACTCCAAACCATGAGAAAAGGGGATGAGCTTTACGTGGATCTGGGCTGTGAAGAAAACCCATCAGATCCTAATACACCATTGACGGCTATGATGCATCTTATGAAATGAAAAATGATGCAACTGAAAAAAATTCTCAGAAGATTCTGAGGATGAAGCCTTTAGATAACAGTCTAAAAGGAAAAGAGAAATTCAAGGTCAATTCCAAAAATTCAAGCCTCCCTCCTATTCTGTAGAAGAAGGAGGAATATACAGAAACTTGAATTCTAAACATGGTAAAGTATTTCAAGTTGTGGGTATGAATGTAACTTGAAATCCGCGCTGGTTAATAAAAAATTCTAGGTAAGGTTACCTTGTGGTGGTAGGAAAACAAGTGAGAAAAATTGTCACTTAAAAAGAATGTTCATATAAAACTTAATAATAGATATCGGAATGACTGATATTAGAATGGAAAAGAAAAATAAATTCAACATCTTAGATTGGAACAACTTATTATTGGGAAGTTGTTACCAAAATCACCAACCCGGTTCGCTAATTTCTTTTTTTTTTACAAAAATAAAAGCCAAAGGTAGGATGATGTTAGAAAAAAAAAATGCCTACCTACTAGCTATAAGGAGTGGAATGAGGGATTCTATTTCCTAAAATTCGGAAACCTATAATACTGAAAATTTTCTAATTACAGGATAAATTAACTTTGATTAGCAAGAAAAGAGAATTATCAAAGATGTGGAGTTGAAGGACCACAAAAAAAACCCTCAAGGTTCAAATGTAGGAATATTGAACCACTTATCATGGATTAGATAACTCTAGAAATAGAAATTGACCAAGAGAGTTAGAAACAATTGAAAATTGTAAACCTTGTATTAGTAGAAGTATAAAATTTGTTATAGGAAAACGAGACTGGAGACAATTTAAAAGAGTTTTAAAGGTATGAATGATAAACAAATTGTTCTGGCTGATGAATTTAGGTGTAGTTTAATAAAAGAAAGAAAAATTCCAGCAAGTTGGAATTGTGTAACGAAGTAACATATAAGTTACCCAAGACTGCTGAAAGGTAAATAGGTATAAAGAACATGAGTTAAATGTTTTACCTTTTTATTAATATGAAATGTTAATAAGAATGAACTGGGTAAAAAAGCCTAAAGGACATACTAAATTGTTTAGAAAAATAAAAAATAAAGGGTATGTGTGGTGATGAAAAACTATTGATAGTACGAAGGACAACAAGAAAAGACTAAATGATGAACTTGTAGAAAAAATTTCCAGTCATTAGAGAGAGTAAGGAGGTATTTCTAGATGAAATTCCTCATATATTCCCATAAAAGGGAAGTTGATTGTTAAATGAATTTAAAACCATGAGCTACACCAGTCTCTAAAGAAGACAGGGTGAATAACAAAAAATTGTGAGAGTTAAAAGTGCAGCAATAAAAGTTGCTGAATAGATACTATGTAAAACTAAATGTATCCCTACTGGGAGCACTAGTAATGATGGTAAAAACGAAATTTGGAACCTTTAGAGTAAGTATAGACTACTAAAAACTGAATAAACTGATGATCAAGGATGAATATTATCTATTCAGGATAGATGATAAATAAGTTATCATAAATTAAGAATTTAAGAAGAGTTGTATAAAGAACAATATATAGAAACTAGGAATTAGAAATTCTACACGATTATATTGGTAATGTTTTGTTCCTTTATGTGTCAAGAAAACCAAAACATAAAGAACAATTCAGAATTGTTTTAAAAAATTTCAAAATATAGAGGACATAAATTACATGATAGAATTAACAAAAAGGAAATTTATAAAAATTTCAGTGGTTAGGTCATGTAAATTCAGAGATAAGATGAGTAGTTGACCAAGAGAAAGACTCAAGTAAACTTGAAGTGATCAGTGAAATTCCCGAGGTTGTACCCATAAGAAAAACCATGGATATTGACAAATACTAGACAACATTGGTAGAGAGATTCTAATTTTAGCCTGTCTTAGTCTTCTCAATGGAAGAAAGGACAAAAGAATGAATAGATTGAAAAAATAAGGTCAATATAGCTTGAATAGTTGAAATATTTAAATTAACAACTAATTTTGTTGTAAGATTATAACCTAAATCCAAGAACTGGTAAGTGATACTAGGTCTTAGGCAGAAGGATTAGAAATCGTAATATTACTCAATTATAGCAGGTGATGAAAGAAAAAGAAGTTAGTCAAATGAACAGAATATGATTGCGTATGTCTTAAGGTTTGTGCTGAAATGTATGTTGCAAGCAGTAAAAAAAAAAATCATGTAAAGTAAGAATGGGCTTTAATCCTAGCACACATAAGGCTGGAGTATAAATTCTTCAACACATTGAAAAATAAGCAAACTATGTGTGTCTCTTTCCTCAATAAGTTTGAAAAAAATGTTCAAAACTAAAAAAGGAAAAGAAAATGAGATTTTAGATGTTTAAAGAGGAATGTGCTTAAAATTTGAAAGAATATTGGAGTAATGAAAGTTCTAATATGAATAATTGAGGTAAATAAAATGAGTGCAACAGTAAAGTAGGAAAAACCCCCATCAAAACTTCAATATACTGAAATATTGATAAATATTTCAAATCAAGAGGAATTGGTAATTTCAAAAATAGAGGGTCCATTAATAATGTGACCCCAGTACAATAGAAATATTATAAAAATATCATAGATGTCCTTAGATAGGACATACAAGTGACTCATATTAATTTCAGGAATTAAAGTAGAACATGTTTGACCTGGAATGAGGATAGAGTAATGACAATCCTATGTGTAAAATGTTGATAAGAGACAATGATACCTAAGTATCAGACCAAAATTTGTAATATTATTCTTATTCCTGAATGGAAATAGGAAGTTGGTTGGATAAGAAAAAATTGAAATTGGTTGGCTTAGAAACTGGTTGACTTAGAAACCGACATTCATAAAAGTAGTCAATGTATCTAAGACCTAAATGGTAAACTGATATAAAGTTTCAAGATGTAAGGTAATAAATGATACACTTGATAAGGTAAAGTTCAAGTGTAATTTGAAAACTCTGTTATAGAAAAACTAGTATCAGGTTGAAATTGAGCATGGTTATCACCATCTGAATCGATTGAGAAAATCAATCAGCTATTAAGTACATGAAGTGTATGTACGAACTAGAAAAAAGGGATAGAACCTTAAGAAAAACCACTGCATATGACAATTTTTTTTCTAAATTCATGAGCTTCTAATGAAGAAGTGTTTTCTTTGTAGAGAAAAGTGTAACAAGAAGCATACAACTCTGACAAAAGGAGTCAAGGTGAGAAGACATGTAGAGAAATTAGCAAGGTATTCAAATGAGACCATGTGTTCATGAGGAGGAAGTCTCATCCAAATACATGGAATGATAAGTAGTTGTTCTCAAAGTGCACTATAATACTATGAACCTTGAATGGTTTTGCTAACCAATGACATTCTTGAAACCATTAAAGTTTAGAAGATTGTCATGAATTCTTCTTATTAATATATGTATATGATTCTACTCATATGAATTGATATAAACTGTGGACATGATGAAGCAGGAATAAAATATTCTTCCAGATATACTTCTTATACTGAAGCATGAAGAAAATCAAACTCTAGAGTATAGGAGTGAGTAGAGTAAAGGTAGGGGAATGGACTTGTACCCTTAAGAAACTATTGTGTGCAAAAGGATAGGATGAAGGAGGAATATTCATCCCGATTTGAGAAATCAACATCAAAATTGGTAACACCAATGACGATGTTTTGTTTTAGAGGGAGAATATGTAATGTCCCTAATTTTCTGCTTTTTAAAATAGGCAGTAAAACACTCTAAGGGTCAACTAGGCGCTAGAGAAAATATTAATTATGGATATATTTTATTAATTTAAGTTAATAAAATAAAAAAGGAATAAATGGTGCAAGGGCTAGATAATGATTAAAGAGCAAGGATCCAAATCCATGATGATGGACAAGGATCATAAGACTTTCCTAGTTCTCTAAAAATACTTGGAGGAAATAAATTAAATATAGCAGTTTATATTGGAGATAAAAATCTAAAAATGTACCCCAGTAAAGAGGAAGTTGTTGGGAAGAAGTGGAATAAAGCTAGAAAGAGGAAAAGCTATCTTTAATGTACTTTTTTGGAAGAAACAAAAGGAAAGCCTAGGCACAGAGGAAAGAAACATCCTGATTTACATGGACACAGTTAAGGGAAACATGTTGAAGGTAAATAAAGCTTAAATAAGAATATTCATGATAAACAAGAGGTTGCTTATTGCTGGAGAATTTGATCTCTGCTCGGGGGGAGTTATGGAGAAAGATCTCAAAGGTTGGGTGAAACTTAGTCTACCTTAAGTGGTATGCACCAATTAATTTAATTTTAAATTATAGTTTAGCTCTATTATGAGATCATTTATTGAGTAATATAGTATATATTTATATGTAATTTTTGAAATCTAAATACGAGCTTATACTATGGAATTAAGGTTAAGTAGCAGTACTTTTGGAAGGTTTGTACATTTAAAATTTGACTATAATAAGTATAGTCTATTCTGTATTGTTGTACAAACATAAATATGAAGAGTACCAACTCTGAGAATGTCTAAACCTTGTTACGGTCTTAGATCTGAGGTTAGGTGACTCTTAGGAAATTGTTATTGAGTTAATAATTATGTTTAGTATTTCTTTAAAAATCATTCAATTAGATTAAGGAACTAATACAAAAAATAAATACATATGTGTGACAAATTGTATGTGCATGGTATAGTAAATTAATTTCCTAGTTGTACTATAAATTAAATGTTCATTCATGAATGGAATATGTAATATGTAGAAGGAATGAAGGAAATATTACCATACATGTTCAGGTTAACCATTCCCATTCACTATAAACAACAATAGATCTGAGAATTTAATTAATAAAAATATGAGTATTACTGAACTAAACTGAAAAAAGAAACATAGTAACTAATATGGAATATGTACTAATGATTACCATCAAAGTAGGATTGGTCAGTTATAAATAAAGTTTCATAACTATTATAGAGTCATTTACAAACATAAGAGATGAAATAGGTCCTCAAGTATTACAAAGTCAGGGACACACAGGATTTACATTCAAAATCCATTTTAGTACATAGTCTATAATGAGTATAATGAAAATCATACAATCAGAGAACTTTGTCCCCTATAAATGAACTAGATTATATCCTTGTATTTATGCTGATATGTAGATCAGAAAAACCCAAGATATGTACTGGACCAACCTGAAAGGAAAGAGTCCATTTCAATTGTTGAATAGAAAATGATATAATAGTTGTATGCATCATATTGTGATGAAAGTGGTAGCTGTATAACACAGATACAATAAATTAGTTAAGACTATAAGCATCACATAAATGAAATATTGAAATTAAAATTAGTGTTATAAAACTATACGATAACCTCAGAGGAAACCTGATGATTTATCTGCATGCAAGAAATAATAAATAGTTATCATAAGTCCATTTTGAGTATAAAAAGTAAATAACAATAAATTAAACGACTATTTGCTAACTGAGCCAAGTATTCAGAACATTATTATTATAAATTCCCATTTGAAGTTATAGTACCTTTTCTATGAAAAGTGAAGTGAGGTCAAATGCTTCATAACAGTGAAACGAAATTCTGAAGTGAATAATAATTTGTTCACCCAAGGAAACGAGAAAAGGAAGACCTCGTAGGGATCCCGTTCATAAACGAATTCGAACGAGGGATTTCGATTCAAAATGACTGGGATAATAAAATAAAAAAGGACCCAAGATTTCTCATAAACAAATAAGAGAAATTTAATTCCGAGAAACACTAAGGGTATATACATATTTATACACAGTAAATTTAAACACGTCTTTTCAGAAAAGACATTAGGCTAGAGTTATGCATAAATAGCTTAAAATTGTAAAGGCAATATGAGATAATTGAAGGGATTTATCACCTATGGAGTGTTTGTTTCATTTGGGACTGCGACACGAGCATGAGATACAATTATCTTGGTCCTGAATCCTGCATCCACAAAGACATAGTTCAATAACAATGCCACTCTCCAAACCAAAGGGATAACTATATCCTTTCAGTAATTAAAATGATTTGACAATAGGAATTCAAATAATCCGACTAATTTTGAATCTTTTCACTAAGTAAACAAAACCCCAATACTGAAATACGAATATCTGAGGACCGTAATGCTTGTTATATAACTAAATATACTGTCTGTAAATCAGATATCACATTAACTTAACAACTGCATAAATGTCGTAGAGGAAATGATAACCAAAACTAATGAATTAAAAAACGTTGGAGTTATGTAAACAAGATTACCTAGAATGGCATCAAATGGATAAAATCGTTAACCAATAAATTCACACGGAGAATAATGACACCATTTCTCTAATTCTAAATAACTACAGGACAAAGAGTGAATTAAAAACTAGTTACTTAGAAGGAAATGGAGTCATATTACAAATGCATATAAAAATTTTACTGAAGAAAAAAAAGAACAAAATTCTTTACCTGGACAACGGGATGACGTAGCCTCAACAAAAAACCCAGTTATATTCTTCAGATTTCAAATTGTGTGGCGTTCTCATGAAACTAGAAGTAGGGCCGAGAATACGAGCCAATAGTGAAAATGGGTTTGGTTAGTGGAATACATATTCATGACAGAGTTAGTTCTGCCCCAAAAACGTTGAGAGTAAAAATAGTCACCATGCAAATGGAAACGATTTAAATCTTAAACATAGGAGTATAAACCCTAATTTCCCTTCGATTATAGCCATCCACGTGTTGGAAACTTGACTATTAGAGGAGCTAACGCAGATCGGCGGGTCACATCAAAACCTGACCAGCCATGTGCATTGTACCAGAAATTAAATGACTGGCAATCCTCAGAAATCTCGCGAATAAATTAGCGGGTGAGATGAGATACGTAGGACGTATCGGATTAAAACCACCATGAAGACATGACAGAACATGTTAATAGTAGAACTGTAAAACACAACTAATTACAAATATCATAAATGTTATATACGATAGAAGATAATTGAAATTCGAACGTCTATGTGTAGATCGTTGGATAAATACGCACATAGGAGGTAAGTTGTATTTATTTAATGAAATTGTCATACATGTTATGAGATAGAATATATAGGTGAAACGAATGAATGAATATTATGAAATTGCAATTTGAATTTCAAGTCAACTTAGATGCCTCAACATATGTGGAAAGATATATGCACGATAAAGGATCCATATCAATATGGATTAAATTACAAGAATATATATAAATAGATATATGGGAATGATAACTTTCAACAATAAATTTTAACTATGATGATAATTGACATTTTATAACCAAAGTGTATTGGATGAAGTTCAACTATATAGGTATTTTAGAACATGTATTTACAGGTGATATCTTTAAGGTCAACTTAAATAAATAACATAAAGTTGCAGGAAGTTGGGTTATAAACGATTTGAAATTCTTGACAAGAAGATGGAAATGGTTATTGACAAGAAGATGGAAATGGTAATAATAGTTAATGGGGAAAAAGTTAACTATTAACTATTAAGTTAACTGTTAAAGTTAACTATTGCTACCAAAATTCTTAATAAGTTTCATATAAAGTTTAAAACTGGTTGACTATTACACCCCTTTATGAAAAGGCTATGCAAAGATCAATTCTTGTGTAAGGAAATATATTTATATGACAAAAAGGTCGTTATGTGTTATAATGCTTAAACTAAATTTAAAAATATTGTTAACTAATACCCTTTATAATCAAAGTGGGTTTGCTTATAACTCAATATGTATGAGTATTAAAATATCTATATATGTGATAGCTTTCAGAGTAAAGATAATTAATAGTTATGGGGTGGAGAGGAAAAATGTGCAAGTTATTGACTTGGAATAGGAAATTTTTCTTAATAGTTGAGAGGGCGAAAGTTAACTATTGTTGTACAAATTTCCAAGTGAAATAGATTAGGATATAATTCCTAATCTTATAAAATTATTGAGATTTATAATTGGAGTGTGAGCTCAAATTATTAATATACTAGTTCCAAGTTAAATAGGAAAGAGGAGTCTTTCTGAAGTGAAATCTTAATTGATGTTTTGCAATTGGAGTATGATCATCACAAGTACATGAGTAAACCATGACTTAATACAACTAAGTAAACTTATTAGTGGTGGAATTATGTCAAAATACGACAAATAATATTCTGTCCACAAGAGGATGTCAATGAATGTGCTATAATTAAATGAATTTTTTTTGGTCAAAATTGAAGGTGTTACAAATGTGCGATAGCACGATCGCATCGCATGGAAAATAACATAATTTGTAGATGGTAGAAGGTAAGTGGTAAACAACGTGAAGTGCGCTCTACAGTGCAGCGAATTGTTGGTAAGTGCGGTAAGGTTTAAGGTGGGTCCCACCGATATCGCATCGAAGGAAACATAACATATTTTGAAGGTGGCTAAACAGATAAGAGATAAACATTGCGAAGTGTGGGTGGCGACGTGAAAATTTGTGTCAACTTCAAAATCCACATGTCAAAGGTTTTGCGGAATAACAAAGAGTTACGATGGTTTTGAATGTGGTTGGGTGTACGGTAGGTCCCTTCGCATCGACGGGGAAATAACATTGCAGTGAAATGCTTATGGGTAAAACATAAAAGTTGTGAAATGGATTGTGTGGGATACGGTAAGTTGAATGCAGTGGTTGAGAAATAAACACAGAGGATGGCCTACAGTACTTGATTTGTTGTTTTGCGTGGAAACGCCTACGAATCTTAGATCTGTTGCTTTTCCTTCTCTACACAAAATTAATGGAGTTGTGGGCTTCTGTCGCTTCTCATTCATGGTAGTAATTGAAAGTATCATTCCAACAATTAAATAATTATGAGTAAATTTAAATGTAAAGCCCTAGGATTTAGTTTTGGAGTAACGGAGGTTTCGTGATATTGTTCTTATCATGGCATTTCGATTTTTAATGGATAAGATGTATGCTTGTAATGTAGTGAAAATAATAAATAAAATATATTTTAAGTTCCATATATCTAAGACGTAAAATCAATCGTAGGGATAGGAGTTTATAATAAAAACAATATATAAAGGGAATTCCTGAAAAAATATATATCTTCCTTTTAGAAATTATATATATATATATATATATATATATATTCCGTTATGGTAAGTTAGCACATTAATAGTTTTACTCGTTACAAATTTGAATGACAAAAAGAGTTTTAAATAATAAGTTTTTTGTATATCCATATTTACACCATAAGGCATATTTATTTGAAATCAACTTTGCTACCCGCTGATGTGTACAATTGGTGATCGTCAGATGTGTTGTTAGACGATTGAAGAAAGATGACCCGTAGATATAAAACAGTTAAAAAAACAAACATCACCCAAAACCTTAATATGGAAACTCATTCGCTGAGCCGCATTTGCTGCAGAGAAGGGGCAGTGGAAGAATGAGGAGGGAGAGCTGCAGCCGCAGTTGGAAGAACCAGAAACAGTGGTAGTTATTTGTTTGAGATTGTCTTTTAAATCTCTTTCGTTTATTCATTGTTATCTATTTGATTTCCTGTTCTCTGTTACAGTCAAGAACTGAAGAAATTTGCCGCTGAGCGAGTGCTGCTGACTGTTGTGTTGCCTATGGGTGCTGCTGACTGCAGTCTGTTCCAGTTTGCTGTTCCAGTTTGCTTCTACTGCTGCTCACCGTTGTCAGGTATGGCGTTCATTAAACTGTGGGTTTTGATGTTATAATGCTTCTTTACCCGCTTAACAAGAGTACTGTTGTGTGCTATAGACTACTTATGGTGTGTCAGGCGATTAATGTATCAGTAAATTTATGGTTTGAAATATAATGTCGTTCTCTTATTAAATTGACATGAATCTGTAGATCCATTTCCTGAAACTGAAATTTTGAAACTTCTGAATAGGGTTCTTTACACTATCAAAACGTTTAGAATGACCTGGGTCATGCCAGTTATTTCTGGACCAGTCATGCGACTGATGCACTGTTCATTCCGTGATCTATAAACACACAACCATTTCTTCTCTGTATATTCAGACTATCAAAGGTAGCCGTGAATGACCTGGGTCATGCCAATTATTTCTGGACCAGTCATGCCAGTGATGCACTGTTCATTCCATGATCTATAAACACACAGCCATTTCTTCTACTTATGTAAGGACGTAATCCTTATTTTGATTGTACTGAAAGGCATGCTTAAGGAGATACTCTTAGACCCAAAGTTTCTGTATATTCAGACTATCAAAGGTAGCCGTGATCAATTCCTCAAATAAAATAGAGTACTAAATTTATAATATTACCACATTCATCAAAATTTATCAACATTCCTCAACCTTTTTTTCTTATTAGACTATGAAATTGCCTTATCTAGAGTGCCAATGCCTGTAGCTGTTGCCCTGCGTTAAGTTTCTCCTTTTCTAGCTGAGAGATTGCATGAGCATACCTATGCAAGCAGTAAAATTTCAACTAAACAATTAAAAACACACCTCAGAAGTATTATATACCTTAGCTGCTTGTATGCCTTCAAATGTTGAAGCTGGGGCATTTTCAAATCCTCAGAAGTATTATATACAAACCATCATTCATATCCTCTGATTTCCATATTGCTAGGCATACTATCTCGAGTGCCAATGCCTGTACCTGTTGTCGTGCCTTAAGTTTATCCTTTTCTAGCTGACAGATTGCATGAGCATACCTATGCAAGCAGTAAAATTTCAACTAAACAATTAAAAACACACCTCAGAAGTATTATATACCTTAGCTGCTTGTATGCCTTCAAATGTTGAAGCTGGGGCATTTTCAAATAACCCTGGAAGCTTGTACTTGGAACTATAAATTCCCATATAATCAGTACCTCTGTCTAAGTTATCAGAGGCCTCTTCTTTACCAGCTGGGGATTTTTTACTGCAAGGTAAAAACTTGCATTGATGCAATTATACTTTTCTGAGTCTAGAATAACCTGGTGCTGCTCGATTGGACCCCACAAACAGCCAATAGCCTAACGTTCTGCTACCAATTGTCAGGCACAAATCAACAAATCCCCACTACTTCAATTACACACAGAGGAACAAAGGATCAGAGAAAAAAATACAAATAAGGAAGCCAAAATAGTTTTTAAATCTATTCAATTCTTCTCTCTCTACTGCACACAGAGAACAAAAATTTACATGTATAAAAGCTTGATTCATATGCTGAGCAGCTGAGGCATATCTGAAATCCTTCCAATGAAAAATATCCAAAAATACATACAATTCCAGAGAGGACTTTCGCTAGAAATTTCTGGGTTTTAATGAATTATAATAATATCCTAGCTACCACCTTGACTGTGCTGGGCACTAAAAGCTCGTTATTTTGATGGTACTGAAAGGTAAAAACTTGCATTGATGCAATTATACTTTTCTGAGTCTCCTTTGGTGATCAGACAACAGAATCCAATCAATGCTACAGCAAGAGGTATATGAAGTTCAAACATGCATCTTCCATTGAAACAGTAAATAAAGCCTTACCATTTAAAACTACATGTCTCACCTTCATTTATGTTTGCTGGTTTTTTATCCTTCTGTTCTCACTTCCGAGCTCGGCACTCTCTTTCATGTGTCTTGGTTTTCCACAGTGATAACAAGTGAGCCTTCCTTTTTTCGATTTTGATCCATCTCTTGACCTTCAACACCCTTGATGGTTTTCGTCAATTTCCTACCATGATCAACTAGAGTTAGGGCTTCTCCTCATTCATTAAATTGATTTATGTGACAGCTCCTCCTTCATTAAGAAACTGCTAATATCATCAAATTTCAGGGTCCATATAGGTGTCAAAGTGCTCATAGCAACAATCAAGTTCTCCCAACAATCCAGTAAGGAGCACATTAGTAAGATGGCTCTACAATTCCAGAGAGAACTTTTTGAACTCATTCCACTGCTTCACTATTGAAGCACCCTCTTTTATCTTGAGGTTTTATAATTTCTTCATTAAGAAAACCTTATTCGATGCCATGCAACTTTTGCAATAGACCTTCAGCTGCCTTCTCTTCATCCACCCTTAGTGACATTCTTTGCTAAATATTTAGCGAATTGTGAAATCTTGAGGTAGTATATCTCACCCGTTTCCATAGAGGAAATATTAGCCTATTTGTTTACTCCATGTCTTTCAATTGTGATATCTCCATTTCTCCATGTCAGTCAGTGCTGTTGTTTCCATGCTCAACAGAACCCAACTCAAAGAATAACCTGGTGTTGCTCGATTAGACCCCACAAACAACCAATAGCCTAACGTTCTACTACCAATTGTCAGGCACAAATCAACAGATCCCCACTACTTCAATTACACACAGAGGAACAAAGGATCAGAGAAAAAAATACAAATAAGGTAGCCAAAACAGTTTTTAAATCTATTCAATTCTTCTCTCTCTACTGCACACAAAGAACAAAAATTTACATGTATAAAAGCTTGATTCATATGCTGAGCAGCTGAGGCATATCTTAAATCCTTCCAAAGAAAAATATCCAAAAATACATACAATTCCAGAGAGGACTTTCGCTAGAAATTTCTGGGTTTTAATGAATTATAATAATATCCTAGCTACCACCTTGGCTGTGCTGGGCACTAAAAGCTCGTTATTTTGATGGTACTGAAAGGTAAAAACTTACATTGATGCAATTATACTTTTCTGATTCTCCTTTGGTGATGAGACAACAGAATCCAATCAATGCTACAGCAAGAGGTATATGAAGTTCAAACATGCATCTTCCATTGAAACAGTAAATAAAGCCTTACCATTTGAAACTACATGTCTCACCTTCATTAATGTTTGCTGGTTTTTTAAAACACACCTCAGAAGTATTATATACCTTAGCTGCTTGTATGCCTTCAAATGTTGAAGCTGGGGCATTTTCAAATCCTCAGAAGTATTATATATAAACCATCATTCATATCCTCTGCTTTCCATATTGCTAGACATACTATCTGGAGTGCCAATGCCTGTACCTGTTGTCGTGCCTTAAGTTTCTCCTTTTCTAGCTGACAGATTGCATGAGCATACCTATGCAAGCAGTAAAATTTCAACTAAACAATTATTAGCACACCTCAGAAGTATTATATACGTTAGCTGCTTGTATGCCTTCGAATGTTGAAGCTGGGGCATTTTCAAATGACCCTGGAAGCTTGTACTTGGAACTATAAATTCCCATATAATCAGTACCTCTGTCTAAGTTATCAGAGGCCTCTTCTTTACCAGCTGGGGATTTCTTACTACAAGGTAAAAACTTGCATTGATGCAATTATACTTTTCTGAGTCTCCTTTGGTGATGAGAGAACAGAATCCAATCAATGGTACAGCAAGAGGTATATGAAGTTCAAACATGCATCTTCCATTGAAACAGTAAATAAAGCCTTACCATTTGAAACTACATGTCTCACCTTCATTTATGTTTGCTGGTTTTTTATCCTTTTGTTCTCACTTCCGAGCTCGGCACTCTGTTTCATGTGTCTTCGTTTTCCACAGTGATAACAAGTGAGCCTTCCTTTTTTCGATTTTGATCCATCTCTTGACCTTCAACTCCCTTGATGGTTTTATTCAATTTCCTACCATGATCAACTAGAGTTAGGGCTTCTCCTCATTCATTAAATTGATTTACGTGGCAGCTCCTCCTTCATTAAGAAACTGCTAATATCATCAAATTTCAGGGTCCATATAGCTGTCGAAGTGCTCATAGCAACAATCAAGTTCTCCCAACAAGCCACTAAGGAGCACATTAGTAATATGGCTCTAATCTCAACATCCAAAATGATTTTAACATAGGCGAACTGGCTGGTAATTACATTGAACTCATTCCACTGCTTCACTATTGAAGCATCCTCTTTTATCTTGAGGTTTTATAATTTCTTCATTAAGAAAACCTTATTTGATGCCATGCAACTTTTGCAATAGACCTTCAGCTGCCTTCTCTTCATCCACATTAAGTAGGCATTCTTTGCTAAATACTTACGAATTGTGGCAATCTTCAAAATTAGTATATCCTCCACGATTTCCATAGAGAAATATTAGCCCTGTTTAATTTCTCCATGTTACTCAGTTGTGTTGTCTCCATTTCTCCATGTCACTCAGTGCTGCTGTTTCCATGCTCAACAGAACCCAACTCAAAGAATAACCTGGTGCTGCTCGATTAGACCCCACAAACAGCCAATAGCCTAACGTTCTGCTACCAATTGTCAGGCACAAATCAACAGATCCCCACTCCTTCAATTACACACAGAGGAACAAAGGATCAGAGAAAAAAATGCAAATAAGGTAGCCAAAACAGTTTTTAAATCTATTCAATTCTTCTCTCTCTACTGCACACAAAGAACAAAAATTTACATGTATAAAAGCTTGATTCATATGCTGAGTAGCTGAGGAATATCTTAAATCCTTCCAAAGAAAAATATCCAAAAATACATACAATTCCAGAGAGGACTTTCGCTAGAAATTTCTGGGTGTTAATGAATTATAATAATATCCTAGCTACCACGTTCACTGTGCTGGGCACTAAAAGCTTAGTCTTCACCAATAAAGAATTAGAAGTAGAACTGCTTTCAGCGATTTCTAGAGACTGCTCGAATTTAGCCATGGAGAATATATACACTTTTAATTAATTACACGAGACATGAATTGATGAAAAAACATCAATTTCATAGATTTTTATAATGTCAAAAACCTAAGTTTTGTTTTCATTGTTCAAAACCTAAGTTATGCACTGTACCTTCCTCTACGAATTCCATATCTAATTTATTGGATATCCACTTAACTAAAGAAAAATCAGCAATTTCTATGTCTGCAGGATCATCTATATCATCTTTATCATCTTGTTCAGCATCACGTTCATGTCTACAAATCAATTGTATGCCCCAAGTAGAGAATAGATATGTGAAAGATGTGGAAGAAGTTGGACCATCACACTAATTGAAGGAAATGAGTACATCACAAATGATATCCCTGAGATAGATGGTGTAGATGACCCATCCTCTTCCATTGTTGAGGCACCACTCTCTCTAGCCATCAGATGAGAGAATAAGGAAAAAGGTGGCTAAAATTTAACACTCACTTGACTCAGTACAATTTCAAGAGCATTAGATTTCTGTTGATTGGTATACTCCTATCCACTAATTCAATAATAACATGTTCTTCCCCATCTTAACCCAAAACAACCATCCTATGCTCTGTTTTATTTTAACCTTCTTTCTGGTCTGTCCAATTGTCTTCATTTGTTTTGGGAAGACACATTCATAGATGCAGGGTATTAAAACAAGGGATCCATATCTGTCCTCCAAAAACTATTGACTTGGGAGAACCTTTTGTTCTACTTATGTAAGGACGTAATCGTCAATTTATACTGTTCATTCAGTGATAGGCAGATCATTCCGACCTGCTAAAGCTGGCAGAACATTCTGCCTCCATAAAATATTTGGCAAACAAATGTTGAGGTCCAACCTACGTAGCAAACAAAAATCCGAAACTTTTAGTCAATCAAAGTCAATTTATACTGTTCATTTAGTGATAGGCAGATCATTCCGACCTGCAAAAGCTGGCAGAACAGCAAAGTTGGATGCCTGCTCAATGAAGGTTCATGGATTTTTGTCGGCCTTTGTAATGTTGTCAAGGTAATTTAACACGCTTAGCCTTAGCCTCAAAATTGATTTAAATAGAATGAATTCCATAAGTTAACATGTGTATCTACTTTGCAGTTTTTTAATACTGTCAACTTGACAGAGCTATTATTAGACGGCCCTAAGGGACAAGTCCATGCCCTGGTAATCGCAAATCAAACTATTTTTGTTGGAACACATGTAACGAAACTCCTGCCTTGCCTTGCCTTGCCTTTCCTTGCCTTGCCTTTCTATAATCACGTGTCATGAGTTTTGCTCTATCAAGTTAAATATAGGTAATGATTTTATTGAATTATATAGCCCTGCTGATTTGTGTATTTACTTTCCATACCACAAGATGGCACTATTCTGGCATGGAAGTTTAGTTCTGCAACCAATACATTTGACCCTGCAGCTTCCCTCACAGGGCATATGTTGCATGTTATCTCATTAGTCTCAGAGAAAGACAGATTGTACTCTGCTTCCATGGACCACACAATAAGAGTAAGTTTCTTTATTTTTTGCAAATACTTTTATTTGTTTACAAATCAAGAGACTTTGTTGTTTTCCTTGTTCAATTTAGAAATAACAGTACTCCTAATAAATATTGATGTTTTCCATGAACTTGCAATTCAAGAAAAGTATATCTTAGACTCAGATGATTTTATTTTATATTTGACATTGTATGATGATTTTATATTTGACATTGACTAAATAAATTCACAGGTTTGGGACTTGAGAACTTTTCAATGTATACAAACCTTGAGAGATCACACGTCAGTTGTGATGTCTCTTCTCTGCTGGGACCAATTTCTCTTGTCGTGCTCTTTAGATGGCAAAGTGAAGGTGAGGAAGGTTTCTTGATATATATATCATCACATCTATCTAGAAATAAGGTGTCCAAAGCTCATTCGAGGTTTTCACTTCATTTTTAAATTGAAGGTCTGGGCTGCTGCAACAACTGGAGCCTTTGAAGTGATTTACACTCATATTGAAGAACATGTACGTTATCTATATATTTAGTGTCTACAATTGTTGTATGCATTTTCTAATTAGAAGTTAACTTATGGAAAAATATGTTCACTGAGCTGCAATGCAATATTGTCTCTTTTTTAAAGTCGTTTGTCCTCTGTCTATGATTTATCAACCAAGCTACATTGCTCTGCGCTTCCAAGGTAGCCTTAGGATTTGAAATCAGAGATGGGTAACAAAAGACTTAATCAAGAAGATGTCAATGAAACCTGATGCTAATGTATGGGGTTCTCTGCTTTTTTCATGTAGATTTCATGACAATGCAGATCTAGGAGAATGCATGGCAGATTTCCTTTTTCAATTGAACCCTCAAAATTACTGCCCTTATGTACTTCTTTCAAACATTTATGCTTCTTCTGGCAAGTGGAATGGCGTTCAAAGGGTGCGAAAAATGATGAAGGAAAAAAGGGTAAACAATACTCCTAGATATCCCCTTACCATCTTCTTTCTTAAACAGGGCACAGATATCCCCTTAGGCAGCCACAGCAAAGTTGGATGCCTTCTCAGTGAAGGTTCATGGCTTTTTGTCGACCTTTGTAATGCTGTCAAGGTAATTTAACACGCTTAGCCTTAGCCTCAAAATTGATTTAAACAGAATGAATTCCATAAGTTAACACGTGTATCTACTTTGCAGGTTTTTAATACTGTCAGCTTGACAGAGCTATTATTAGACAGCCCTAAGGGACAAGTCCATGCCCTGGCAATCGCAAATCAAACTATTTTCGCTGGAACACATGTAACGAAACTCCTGCCTTGCCTTGCCTTGCCTTTCCTTGCCTTGCCTTTCTATAATCACGTGTCATGAGTTTTGCTCTATCAAGTTAAATATAGGTAATGATTTTATTGAATTATATAGCCCTGCTGATTTGTGTTTTTACTTTCCATACCACAGGATGGCACTATTCTGGCATGGAAGTTTAATTCTGCAACCAATACATTTGACCCTACAGCTTCCCTCACAGGGCATATGTTGCCTGTTATCTCATTAGTCTCAGAGAAAGACAGATTGTACTCTGCTTCCATGGACCGCACAATAAGAGTAAGTTTCTTTATTTTTTGCAAATACTTTTATTTATTTACAAATCAAGAGAATTTGTTGTTTTCCTTGTTCAATTTAGAAATAACAGTACTCCTAATAATTTAACAATAACAATACTCCTAATAAATATTGATGTTTTCCATGAACTTGCAATTCAAGAAAAGTATATCTTAGATTCAGATGATTTTATTTTATATTTGACATTGTATGATGATTTTATATTTGACATTGTCTAAATAAATTCACAGGTTTGGGACTTGAGAACTTTTCAATGTTTTAAATTGAAGGTCTGGGCTGCTGCATCAACTCGAGCCTTCCTTTGTCAACTTCATGCTCATATTTGATGCTATATCTTCATATACATATTTTCTGCAAGTCTTGATGTAATTTCTGAACATTTACATGTGACTGTTGCTTGTTTCCTTAAGGCGTTTCCTTTGCAACATTAGGTGCAATTGCTAGTTAAAGCATATTTTAAATTTCCTATTTACAATATGATTATAAATTTAGCAAATTTACCATGTCACTTGTCGGTTACTGGATATAATAATTAACCAAAAAGCGGTTATAAAATTAACGGCTCGTGAATCTTGCCTCGGCTTGTTAAATGTCATCGAGAATTCTCCTCCAGTTGTGGTCATGGTAAAGTACACGAGTGGGATAAAACAATTAAGATGTATAAATGTCGCTCTTTATTAGCTATTGGGGTTTATTATATTTTTTTGTGTTACGGTTTTAGGGTTTCGCTACCCTAGAAACATCAGGTCTTCGCTCTCTGAGAGTTTATCTACGATCCATTGTAAATTTATTGGTTTTATCTTTCAAATAAGCGCTACTAATTATAGTTGGTTTTATTACTAATTTGAAGTTTTAGTATTAATTATATATATTAGTATTAAATTAGTGTAGTTTTGTAAATATTGATAAACATTAATTTATTTTAAATATTAAAAAGATTACTTTATTATACATTTAACATCACTAAAATTAATGATAATTTTAAAAGCTAATTAAGGTATAATTTTATTTTTCAATATTATTATTATTATCCATTATATAAAAAATATTAATATAATAGTTAACCATATTTGAATTTTTAAAATCAGAAAACAAAATTCATAACTATGGAGATTTATCTCATTTTATTAAGAGGATTCTTAATATGGGAATAAGATATTTTACAATACCATAAGTATTAATAATATTAATAATGTTAATAATATTTGAAGAAATAAGTAATCTTGCATTAGTTTATTTTTATTCGACGTTTCAGGCTAAGTATCATATCCCGTCATTAGAAAGATATATTTATTAATATTAACAAATATATTATTATTAATATCATTAATATCTTATCTCAGACTTTTGTGAACAATATTTAGTTTTGCAGTTAGCTTTCAGATAAATCACATCAACAATGATTGATGGTCCACATTTTGAACCTACTAATGAGGTTCATCCTCAACACCAACATGAGGATGAACCTCATTAGTAGGTTCGAAACGGTGAGCATCAAACATTGTTGATGTGATTTATGTGAAAGATAGCTACAAAAATCATTAATATCATTAACAATCATATTAATAATATGATTCCAATAGGTATAACATAAATACATTACTAATATCATTAATAATAAAATAAAGTTATTAGTAGCGTCATTAACATTAATAATGATACATTATTAACAATAATATATTAATTATAAAATAATCTCACTAATAATAACGTTAATATAATAATATTATCATATGTAACAAATCATCTTAAAATAATCTTATTATTAGCATGGTCCTTATTATCAATATTAATGCAATAACATTAACATTGAAGTTAACAACATTAAAAATAAAAATACATAATAAGTTGATATTCTAATGTAACAAACTAAATTGGTATCGCAAGGTGACAAGAATTTCCCTACACCACATTGTGATGATAAGATCAAACATTACATTTAACATAAGCCTTCACCCTTCACTAATACCACCTTTTAGTGCAATTCAATAAAACTTGGTATCACAATGTGACATACATTTCCCAATATTAAAATGTTATGGAAATTACCTAATATAAAATTGTAACATACAAAATACTTTATTGCTATGTATGTATAAAGCCACAACATCACAATGTGATGAACATAGACCAATGTCGTAATGTGACCAACCTAATGTGACATTGTGATATTTGTAATATATCCCAATGTCACAATGTCACAAATATAATCCACCACCATAATGTGATTAACAAAGCCATATATGATAAACTGGTCAACCATGGTCTACCATAGTTATGGTCATCATCCATATTCAAGAATGGAACAATGTAGTCAACAATGGGAAAACATGGACAACCATGGTAAAACATGGGTATGTATAGACAACCACTGTCAAGCATATTTATCTTTAGACAACATTGTCAGCCATGATGAATAAGATAAGCATAGAAAATGCAAGAACCATCTTAGAATGTCAAATGTTAACATTCGTAACTTGGATGGTCAACGTGTTCTAACACGAATCATAGTCAATCATCTATAGTTAGACGCATAAATAATAGTCAACTATAGTGAACATGAGTACCATTTCTATCCATATTCAACCATAGGCATTATATTCCACACGTCGAAAGTTAACAACAAGATATACATTAATAGACTTATTAAACCTAATATATTTAACTAAAAAAACTTTATATAATATATTTAATATTTAATTTTACATTATTTATTTTCTCTCTGTGTTTTAGTATTCATTTTTTATATAAATTTTTGTAATTGTATTATAAGATAGATTTAATATTACATTAAATTGAAATTGTTGACAATATAACATTATTTATTTTAATTTTTTTTCAAATATCATGAATAACAAATGACATTGCAACGTGAAGAGAAACACGTGGTGTTGCAGGTAAAAATAATAAATTTTGTCACATTGTGATGAAAAAAAAATGACTATCTTCCAGATAAGGATTAAAATAAATATGATTTTCAAAGAACATAGAATTCAAATTTTACATATAAATTAGATAAAGGAGAATTAATAATATTGTTTAAGAGGAAAGGTTATTTCGGAAATAGGTCATTCATATAGATTTCACAAAATTCATAATACATTTTAAATATCCGTGAGTCAAAATTTGGTCGAGCTTCACTTTGTCCATCACTACTAAGGGATGTAGCATGTGCACTACGTACATGCTAGCTATCTTGATGAAGTGATCTCACCTAATTTAACTCCTTCCATATCCCATCCCCTCAGTGAACCAGTGTCTATTTTTCACCACATTTCCTTTTCCTTCATATACGCTCCTTTTGGCATGACCTCTCTAGTTGGATTCTTCGAAACGTCTTTCTCATCCCTTAATCCTCTCATTTCCACTACGAAACAAGTTTTTCATTAGAGAGTTTGTTCCACAAACAAAATCCTTCAGAATTATTCCATGCTCAATCAAGTTTTTTAAGGTAAATGAATGCCAACTTAACTTTAAATTGAAGCTTTCATCATAGAATTTTTTTTTATACTTTCTACTTTTTCTTTTCATTGCATTTTAAGATAACCGGTGTTTATGAAAAATATGAAATATCTTTGGCATGTCCTCTAAATCAAGGATTGGAACAAATGAATTGTCATTTTTCTCATATATTTAATTTAAGGGTTGTAACTATTCTATTTCTTCATGTCGTATGTAAGAACATTGATATCATAATAGAAAGAACCTTTAAATAATTCACATTATCCCCTCAATAACTCTCATACTAAAATGATTACCATAATTTCCTATGTCCTTATATCTCGAATGATACTCCTACCATCATCCCATATTTTCCCCTTTTTCAGGTGTTGTGATCAACTCAGTAGTGAACATAACGGATGAATAACTTCCATGAATAATTGGATAAATAAACTCTGTAGAAGGAATGATAGGCCAAACACTCTATAGAAGGGATAATACACACTTAGTTCTTTATTTGAATGAATAATCCTTCCATCATCCTATACTTTAACTTTTCTCATGTCGTGTGATCAACTAGGTAGGAAAAATAAAGGATGAATAACTTGCCATGAGTAAGTGGATAAATAATTTATCAACTTTTCATTTATTATTTATTGCAGAAATGATAGGTCAAACTCTCTATAGAAGGGCTAATACACACTTCATCCTTTATTTGTATGTGAAACGAGGGAGAAAACTCGTTTTTCCGTTGGAAACAACATGTTTATCCATTCTCATTATTATATGGATCATTTCATTTACCCAAAATTCTCATAAATCACCCATTTTGCATCCAAATTAAAGTTATTACTTATCCCTTTGTGAGCACCATAGGCTTAAATGTATTTTATGCTAAAACCACAAAATGAGGGTAAGGAGATGCCTAACATGGAGAATATGGGTGTAGAAACTTGGAAAGGAAGTTTGAGGCATATTCTTGGGTTCACAAAATTCTGCTTGTGTTAGATTTCTCAATTTTGTTTTATACTCAGGGTCCTTTCAAACAGTGTGGGAATTAGGTTGAACAAAGTTTATATATAAATGTTATACTCTCCACAAGCTAACCTATTATGTTGATGGCCTTGGTATGAGAATATGTCACATTATGATTTTGTTATTTATGCATATGGGGCTAGCTACATGGGATCTTCGACAAAGACTATAGAAGGTTCAAACCTGTAACTCTAGTTGAGGGTTGATGGAATCAAACCATATACTTGTTGGGTACCACACTAATCTAAATACGAAGATACTAGGGGAAGTAAGGGTTTTATGTTTTTCCTATTATACTTATTTCTCATTGTATTTCAATGTAAAATAGAAAAATAGAAAGAGTTACAATTATAGAGCAACATTTCAAGACACATATCTTATGTAATTTCATAAAGAGTATCTATATTTTGTACTTACACATTTTTAATACCATGTTTAATACCAAAGAAACAAAGAGAGTAGAGAACTGTCATAATCTAGTTGTGCTTTCTCCTTTAAATATTTCTCAAGAAAAAATTGTGTTTATTGGATATGGTGTGCATATAATTTTTGTTTTTCCACCTTTTTATATTTCAAAAAAATTATTTAATGAATAAGAAAATTATCTAGCTATTCAATTTTGAATGGAATTAAATTTGGAAATAAACATTTCAACAATTTTACTGATTATTTAAATAAATACTCCAATGCAATATCTAAATTGCTTTACAAATTACTAAACCAAACAATATATTTTTTTAAATTCTCTATTTTTAACCATATCTTTTAACTTTATTTTTACAGTATAATGGATAAAGCGGAATGATGTAAAATCAAAATACAATAAACCAAAATCGACCAAAAATAATATAAGACCCATTTTTTAATACACATAAACATCCAAACAATAGAAATAAGCGTAAGATAGCATGCTTTAAACGCCGAGGATATTCACTTTTGAAAGAAGATGTTTATAACCCATGAGAATCGAGAATATAAACAAACCTCTTTTATAAACCAAAAACTTGAACATATATTTTTAAACCTACTCGCCTCTTCCCAACTCTAGATTTCCTTTAGTTGTCTTTCATAGTGATCAACGTTTAATTTTCCAATTTATTCCAATTTATTTCCAATTTATCGGATGGATTCACAAATACCCTCATCAAAATTAGGCACAAAAATGAGAAACTAAGTGAATGGCCCACTTCGAAATACAACATTAAATGAAAATTGAAAATTATATTACTAATCATAAATTTGTAAAATTAAATTAAAATGAAAAATATTAAATATTATATAGTATTTTAAACTCTAGTTTTTTTTTAAATTAATAGATTAATATTTCTAATTATATAAATTTAAATATTTTTTTATATTTCTATGTTCTTAATATATAATACTTTAAAATTGTTAAAATTAAAACGTAAAATTTGTTTTTTTTCTTTGAAATTATAGATCCCATTCAGATATTTTTATTTTTTTAATTTTTATTCTTAACTTTTTATGATTAGTTACAATTAAATTCTGACTAACACTTTGATTTTAATTAGTAATTAATTGATTTTAAATAGATCATGTGTCAGGTCCCTATATTACTAGTGTAGTCTCTTATTGTTGTTATTGTAACCCCTTTATTGTTATTGTAATACCCCTATAACCTCAGTTTTGTTATTATTGTGCTCTTACATTATTATTGCTAGGTAGGCTACGATTATATTGTGAACGATATTTTTTCATTTGTATCACCCAAGAATTTTTCATTTATGGAATGTAAAGGAGGATGCCCCCTCGAAATGGCTTATTTATAAGCTGTCAATCTCACTTTTCTTCTATTTTTGGAGCTCGTTTCATAACATTTCGTATCAGAACTTGGATTCTAGGGTTTCTCTTCTCCAAATAGGTCATCATGGGATTTTCGCTATAAATTTTTTTATACAAAGGTTTTGAATCTAAAATATTTATCATGCAAATCCTAAATCCTGAGAAACTTCATGTAAAACTTGCAGATCATGGCCTTCAATATATTCAAAGATATGATCTGTGGAAGTTAGGGTTTTTTTAGGATCCTGAATTTCATCTCAAAGAGGCGACCATGGGAAAATCGTCTTAACTCTCTCTAAGCATAAGATTGGAATTCGATAAGAATTGGCAGCAATTACAGGGGTTGTAGTTTTCTGTGTATGAATTTCAAAGCCTAAGGAGGAAACAGTGACATGTGGCACATTGTACAAGTTCTCTCTACTGAACGAGTCCATAATTAGGTCATTGTGGGAGATTGGACATAACTTTGCCTTGAAGAATCCAAATCAGGTCAGACCTATGGAATTTGAAAGAAGATTCGTAGGGATACTACATCATCAAATTACAGATATTGAAGATTCGAAATAAAGAAGATAATTAAGTTTCAATATTGAGCTCCTCAAAAGAAACAATAAGGTGTGTATTTTTTTCTGAATTCCATAAGCCTTGTTTGAAAAATTAGTTTGAATTGATTCCAAGGGCATATTGTAGAATACATATTAGTATTGGTTCTAAAATTTCACCTAAAAATAATTCAACACCCATTAAGCCTTTGGAAAGCTCTACTATGACTCATGAAGATGAAGTGAAACATGAGATATCAAAATTACAAGAGCAAGTGCACCAAATTTCACTCTCGCAAAGAGCAACAAAAAATGAAATGGAAGTTTTGAAGAATGGCGTGGAAGATAAGATGGATGGTTTGAAGAAATGTGTGGAATATAAGATGGATGGCATGGAAAATGGCATGGAAGTTAATATCGATGACATGGAAGCTAAGATTGAAAACATGAAGAATGATATAAAAGAAAACATGAAATTTTTGACAAAGTTGATACAAGAATTCTTTCGTAATGGAGAAAATATAGTGGAGGAAAATCATGATGAGAAAAAAATAAATGTTAATCGTTATTTCATAAGCTGTAATTTTGGATGGAAGACCCACCATATTCCAAAAGTTGATATGAGTAAGTTTTATGGCAATGATCCCGTAACATGCATATTAGAGATGGATCAATATTTTTATCTCAATAATGTGCAAAACACAAAAAAGGTACGCATTGCAACTTTATATTTAGAGAAAGTGCGATTGTATGGTATCAATGGCTTTGTTCTCGTAAAAAAATTGTCACTTGGTCAATTTTTACGGAGTAAATGATAGCACATTATGAGGATACAGATAGCAACACCTTTTTTATCTAATTGATAAATCTCAAACAAAAGGGTTCAGTGTTTGAGCACATTGAGGACTTCCAAAAACTGAATATAAGGGTAATTGATATTGCAGAGGAACACAGGATTGATGTCTTAATAGGGACTTTAAAGGATAACATCCAACATTAGGTTAGTGTTTGGGAACCTGATTCATTGGAGAAGGAATTCAGGTTGGAAAGAAAATTTGAATGTAAAATTATGGCGACAAGGAAGCCTACCACTCACATAAATAAAGATGAAAGTGTTACTACTACTAGACTTCCACAACCTACAAGGTTGACACCACAACAATTAGAAGAAAAAAGAGAAAAAGGGATTTGCTATAGTTGTGATAGAAAATATACTAAAGGTCATAAGTGTGCTGAGAATAAATTATTTTACATATATTGTGAAGTGGAGGAAGAAAATGAAGAAGAAAATTCAAAAGAAGAGGATATACACCATGAACCAGCCCTAGAAGAAGAAGAGGAAGAAACGAGTTCGACAATATCGTGTAATTCATTGGCAGGAATTACGACTCCTAAAACTCTCAAAATAAAAGGACATATCAAGAAGAAACATGTAATAGTGTCGATTGATTCGGGTAGTACCCATAATTTTATTCAGTGTAAGTTTGCCAAGGAATTAAATTTTTCCTATACCCAGCACCAGAATTTCAAGTGACGGTTTCAGATGGAGGAACTATAAATTTATCTGGAAAATTCCATAAAATCAAGCTAACCATGGGGGAATATGTATTGAATATTCGAATGATTTCCATTCCAATGGGATGTGTTGATGTTGGACAAGCAGTATAATGGCTACAATCTTTGGGGATGATAGCTTTTAATTTTCAAGAACTTTTCCTGAATTTTTTTTTGGAAGAAAAGGAAGTTGAATTATTGGGTATCGCAGGGAAGTCGGGAAATATAATAATATCTAATGTTATGAAAAAGCTTCTGAGGAAAGAATAATGAGGTGTAATTGCACAATTATGCTCACTAGAAGTTCTAACATCAAAATCGTTTATTTTTCCAGATCTCAAAAAATTCTTGGAAAATCATTCCAAGGTTTTTGAAACTCCCAAAGGACTCCCACCTATTCGTGATCATGATCATGCTATTCATATTATTCCAGTAATTTTTCCTCCAGACAGGAGGACTTATAGATATCCTTATGTCCAGAAGAGTCAAATTGAACATATGATTGTAGAGATGTTGGAGGATGGTATAATTCAACCTAGTCAAATTTATTTCTCTGCTTGAGTAGTATTGTTTCACAAGAAGGATGGATCATGGCACATGTGTCAAGATTATAGGGAGCTCAATAAGCTCACTGTTAAAGATAACTTTCCCATTCCTGTGATTGATGAATTATTGAATGAATTACATGGAGAAATGTATTTTACCATGTTGGATCTTCGTTCAGGATATCATCAAATTAGAATGAAGACTGAATATATTTCGAAAACAACATTTCGAACTCATGAGGGTCATTATGAATTTTTGGTCATGTGTAGTATCCCTATTTTTCTTGTTTTATTTTAGGCAATTAAAATTTCTAAAGGTAAAATGGGCCTATAGGAAAGTTATATGTGGACATAAATTAAAGTTTAATTTAATAAATATGAAAATTAATCATTGTGAAAAGACTAGAGTAAATAGAGATCAGGAATTCAAGTCCATGAGGATGGATAAAATTCAAAATACTTTCCCATGTTATCCAAAAATCCATGGAGAAAATAAATTAAATTTAAAAATTATATTGGAGATAAAAAATCTAAAAGATACCTCAGTAAAGTAGAAAGTTACTAGGAAGAGGTGGAATAAAACTAGAAAGAGGAAAAAAGCTAGTTTTAAAGTACTTTTGTGGAAAAAACAAATGGAAAGCTTAGGAAAAAAGGAAAACAACATCCTAATTAATTGGACGTAGTTATGGAAATAAGCTAGTGGGAATGTAGGCTTAAATAAGCCATTCCTGGGTAGACAAGATGTTGTCTAGAACTTGGAAGAATTGATCTCTTCTCAGGGGGAGTTGTGGAGATAAAGCTCAAGGTTGGGTAGAAAATAGTCTTACCTTAAGTGGTATTCATAGTTCTTTTAATTCTAGATTATTATTCTGTTTTATGATGAGAATGATAATTTTGAGGAACAATGTCTATGCAGAAAAAAAGTGAAAGGTTATATTTCTCAGTAATTACATTAACTGTATAGTTTATAGTCTAATGTATTTAATATAACATAGCCATTTTGAAAATATTTTAGTTATGTATAGCTACATAGACATATTAATTTGAAAACCAAAAACCATGAATTGTAAACCCACTTATGAGGGTTTAAATATGTTGTTAGGTTGTGATAAAATTTATTTTCAATTCAGAAAATACACTATGTGAATTAGAACAGAGGATAACAGAGTTAATTAATATAATGATTTTGCAAATCAAAAGGGAGTAGAAACCTAGATACATCAAGAGACAATAGACAATCTAGAAAGAAACATGATCATATATCTATGCTTTACTTTCATCTTGCACATAATTATATCTATTCATTTATATGGACAAACCAGAAATTAAATATCATAAATATGTTTTAGTAGTAGAGTATTTTACCAATATGTAAAAAAAATTCATATAAAGATAAATTCTCATTATCCAAAAATAGGAATGAAATTTTGTAGAAAGTATTGGTAAATCTATTATGATATACTGTCTATAGTATATTAACTGTAGAAAAATGTTATGTATATTAAGTACAAATTTTACTTAGGAATAATTTTCCTGGAATTCAGTGGACTGAATCTTAGCAGTTTATCGACCAAATTGTACATACAAGGAATATAACCAATTTTCAATGCTTTTGGGATGAGTACACATATTTACAAAAAATAAATAGTGCAAGGTACAATACTTGTACAATAAACCAGAATAGAAATGGTTATAATTTAACTATGGGGATAATTAAATTCATTATAAGAAATCTGAGGAAGGAATCATATGAAATTCAACATTAAATTACCTTAGTAGTCAAGGAGAAAATTCATGCAAAGTTTTGTGGTCAAATCGAGAAAAAAATTAAACTCCAAAGAGATAAATATACAAGTGGATATAGTGTGAATAAATAATTGTACAGAAAAACATGGGATTGAAATTACCTGTGTTAGGACAGCGTAAAACAGGAATATCCGTGACTGGTCTTAGAAGGTTAAAAGAATATCCTACAACATAAACAATGTTATTAGTTGAGGGAACAAATTAAACTGTTCATAACCTCATGAAGGAAGAACGAGAATATTTTCTATAAAAATATATTCCACGAATCTCAATACTGCTAAAAGAGTATTATAGAGAGGGAAAATAATAAAATAGGCAGGAATTATGCCTACTATTAAACACAGAATATTCAAATATTAGCTCTCGGTCTTACACGTTGTAAGAAAATATTTATAACTTTGAGATAGAATTATGTGGAAAACTCAGGAGTATCAATTACACATACTTTTGAAGAAATTATTAACGATTTAAATATAAATATTTTGCAATCCAAATTAGTAAAAATTAAATTGAAGGATAATACTTCTCTGAGTCAAATTAGACTCTGTGTGGAAGGGTATCCAATTTGAGAGAAATCATAATATAGGGGGGTATTATGAAATTAAATTACTATGATAAATGATTCTCATAATCATGATATAAATTTCACAATGACTTTATACTCAAACCCTGAAAATTCAAACCAAAAGTTCCAGAACATCTTCGCTCGAATGAGATGAGAAAAATTAATACATAAATCCCAATAATCAAAGACAGGAATCGAATTAGAATGTAAAAAACAATAGATTTTCAACTACAGTAAATTCCAGTCTTCTAGGATGAAAAAATGGGGGAAAATGAAATATGTAGGAAAAAAATGAAGAGAGGTTTAACTGGATACACTGAGCATTAATGTATATTCATGATTTTCTCAGCAAACAAGAAATGAAAAAAAAAAATAAAAAGAGGAGAAGCTTCCAGAATGTAGATGGGACTCGAGTGAAAATTATAATAAACCTCATCCAACAACATACCTTAGAAAAATTGGATACAGAGGTAAATGAAGGTCTGGTGAGTGATATGTAAGCTCAACTAGCTACCAGAAGGGGGTTTAACAAAAACGAGCTGGAATTCATAAATTATCTTACTTGGGAGCATGGTCAGTAAATGGTGGAAGAACCCACTTTGGCATTCGTTAACCTCCAAGAGAATTTCAAATTCATTGACGTTGTAAAAGTGGGAATATTAAAAAGTTGACTCGTAAAGTAAATTGGGATTATAGTGTCTCAATAAAGCAAATTCCTTACCTGTAGAATGTGGGAAATCGATGGACAAAAATCCATGTAGACTCCCATTAAACCTGCAACTAACAATAACAACATTAGTATCTGAGAAATGTTAAAGGGAAACCAAATTGAAAAATGTAAAGGAGTTATAGTTAAAATCAATTTCAAAAGGTTGATGGCAACATAAACACAATGAAGTGTTGACCCAATTGGAGATAGATTCTCTTGGTCGAAGCATAACGACTTTGGCATCATGATCATGGCTTTGGCATCATGAGCATAGATTCTTGATCTCCTTTGTGTAAAATTTTGCAACAAAAATGTAAAACCAAGTTGCGTGGGGCAAGCCGAGTGTAGAGCCGAACCAAAAATTTTAACAATGAAAACGTAAAGAGCTGAGTTAGGGTTGCATAAGCGTAAATCCCTCTAGAAAATATGAATTGTTTCATATCATCCATGTGGATATCATCAGATTGAGGATGGCCAAGAAGCCATGTGAAACTCATTAACATAAACGTACCAGAAAATAGGTAAAATCCTAAGGTTTGGATTTTAGGTACAAGTACATATACGAAAAATTAATTATCAACTAAAATCCCTTTATATGACCCTTACCTTCTTAATGTATAACAAAGACATTATTTAATGGTGAAATGAGAGGTGATAAACACTCAAATCAAAATGTAATGCGGTTATAGAAATTGAATCTAATCTAATTAATAAAAGGTTCATAGCATTAATGTGGCCCAATGACATTTGAATTGGAGTATTTAAACATTGCTAGAATATATGTAACCAAAACGTTAACCTTCGAATTTCTTTATGGGGTATAAAGAGTGTATTAAGGGTTGGATACAATATATGTTTATATTGTAGTGTATCACTTTAATATTAAATGATAAGATAAAACTATAGTAGGAGTAATTCGAATGAATTCCTATCGAATATTATAATGGGAATAATTCCTAAATTTCATAAATTTCTAAGTTAGAGTCTATTATAATATCGAAAGGAAATCATTTGTATAGACTAAAAATAATTTAGAATTATGAGACTGAGTGTATTAATCAATAAATACATCAGGGGAAAATGATCGAATCTATAAGATAGATAAATGTAATGTAATAGTGAGGAATTCCTATTACTACATTTATTCACAATTAAAGTTATAAAGAGGATAATATGAACCTAAATTATGTGATGATAAGGAGGATAAACTGAGATAAAAAAGAAGTGGTGATTTTGTTATCTATCAAGTACAAAATGTATAACCACAAAATTTGTCTAACCATGATGATAGTATAAAAATAAGGTCGTCAAAAATTGATGAAATGGTGATGAAAGGACAAGAATAGAATTTTTCAAATAAGTGACGAATATGGAAGATAGAGTTCACAAAGTAATAATTATATTATAATTAGAAAAAAAAAATGGTAAGAGGAGTTGTTACATCATACCTTTTGGCCTTACTAATGCACCTTCTACATTTCAAGACTTGATGAATTCCATTTTCAAACCCTTCCTTAGAAAACAATTCCTAGTATTTTTTGATGATATACTAATCTACAATGGGTCTTGGAAGCATCATGTTCAACATGTTGATAGGGTGCTCAAACTATTGGAGGAGAAAAAATTATATCCAAAAAATCCAAATGATTCTTTGGAGTACAAGAGGTGGAATATCTGGGTCATATTGTATCTCACAAGGGTGTTAAGGTAGACCATAAAAAAATTAAATCCATTAAGGAATGGAAAGTCCCCACAACCATAAAGTAGTTGGAAGGATTTCTTGGGTCAACAGGATATTATCGCAAGATTTTTAAGAACTATGCGATAATAGTAGCACGTCTAAAAACATTATTGAAGAAATATGGATTTTTATGGACTCTTAAAGAAACTAAGGCCTTTGAACATTTTAGAGAGGAAATGTGGCTAGCACTGCTCTTAGCTATGACAAACTTCATAAAAACCTTTATTGTGGAATGTCATGGCTTGGGAAATGGAATTGGTGCTATTTTAATCCAAGAAGGAAGACCCATTGCTTTTGAAAGTCATCCAATCAAAGGAAAGTATTTACATAAATCTATTTATGAGAAGGAAATATTAGCAATACTACATGCACTAAAGAAATGCTGACCTTACCTAATGGGAAGACACTTCAAGGTAAAAAACGATCATGATAGTCTTAAACACTTTTTGGAACAAACACTATCTTTAGAAGAGTAGAAAAAATGGGTCACAAAGAAGTTGTGGTATGACTTTGAAACCATCTACAAAAAAGGGAAGCTAAATGTTGATGCACATGCACTCTCAAGAAAGAACGAAGAGGTGGAAACATTGCTTTGTGCTATTTCTATTATCCATCCAGATTGGATAACCGAAGCAAGGGATGAATGGAAGAATGACGGAGAAGTGTGGACACTAATTCAGAATTCGCAGAAAGATCCTAGTACATCTAATACATTTAGTTTGAAAAAATGATTCCTTATGGTACAAATATCGCTTATATCTTTGTAATAATTCCCAACTAAAACTAAAGATTCTTTTGGAATTACACACTTCTCTGTTAGGAGGACAGTTAGGATTTTAAAAAATTTAACACAGGGTGAAGGAAGATTTTTTTCGGATGATCTTAAATCTGATATTCAAAATTTTGTGACAGAATGTTTGGTTTGCCAGCAAAATGAAGTGGAGACAATTAAAACCTCGAGTATTCTAAAAAAAATTTCCATTCGAAGCCAATGTTGGGTAGATATATCAATGGATTTTATCCCAGGTTTACCTAAGTCCGAAGGAACAACTTTCATCATGGTTGTAGTTCATAGAGTTACCAAGTATGCACACTTTTGTGTTTTACTGGAAATTTTTGGATAGATTTTTTTTTTTTTTCCTACTCAACTAGCTCATAGCTCATCTTATCATCCTCAATTCAATGGTAAAACTGAGATAGTGAATAATTTTTTGGAAGGATATCTTAGTTGTTTTGTATCTGATAAACAAACACAATGGGTCAAGTGGTTAACTCTCATTGAATGGTGGTATAACACTTCCTTCCATACTGCAGCAAAAATGATCCCTTTTATGGCACTTTATGGATATCTTCCATCATCCATCACATCATATTTAAGAGAAAATTCGAAGGTTCAAGAAGTGGAAGATCACATCGAGCATCCACAAGATGTTCTTCAACTTTTAAAGTATAACCTCAATTTGGCACAAAATCGAATGAAACAACAAACATATCAACATCGCATCAAGAGAATTTTTGATGTAGGAGACTGAGTATGCTTATGGCTACAACCATATAAACAAATGTCCCTCAAGGAAGTTAAGAAGGATAATAAGTTATCGCCAAAGAACTATGGTCCTTAAAAGGTGTGGCAAAACATTGGTACTATGGCATAAAAATTGGAGTTTCCTGCTTCTTCGCGAGTGCATCGAGTTTTACATGTTTTATGCTTAAAGAAGGTTATAGGTGAAAAAATTCCATTTCAAACAATATTGACAAAACTGGGTAAGGAAGGAAAAATCATATTGTAACTTGAAGCAGTCACAGAAACAAGAACTCGACAGCTACAAAATCCATCAATTTCAGAGTATCTCATCAAAAGGGAGAACCTAGTCACTGAAGATTCTACATGGGAGGATGATAATTTTTTATAGAAGCACCCAGAGCTACTCAAGCGTTGAGGACAACACTTTTTTGAAGGAGAGGGGCATGTTAGGTCCCTTATTGTTGTTAGTGTAACCCCCTTATTCTTATTTTTGTACCCCTATAACCCCAATTATGCTATTATCATGCCCTTAAATTATTATTGTTAGGTCCACTAGGATTATATTGTGACCTCATGGACTCCTATATATAGAAGGAGGTTTTCTCATTTGTATCATCCAAGAATTATTCATTTATGTAATGTAAATGAGGCCGCCCCCTCGAAGTGGATTATTTAAAAGGCGTTTATCTCTCTTTTATTCTATTTTTGGAGTTGTTTTGATAAAATCATCACATTCTATACTAATTAGGACTAGAAATTCATTAATATAAAATCTCCAAATTAAAAAAATAAGTTTGTTTATAATAAGAAAAATGCATATACATGTTACAATCCAATATGAACGAGATGCTCCAACTTCTTTAGAGTGGAATCTATCCTATGAATCATCTATTCATTGAGCCATTTCCCAAGGGTTAAGTCATATCACTTTGAATTGAATTAGGATGAGTGAGAGAACAAATATTTCAACTGCTAAGAGAAGCTTTTTCATTAAAAATTCTTTAGAGGAGGTCGCACCTTTGTCACATAGCTAAAGAGGTCTCATATAACAATTCGGTGTCTAGCTTGGATGTGACCTTAAAACTATATTATTGCTATTATATATTATATATGATTAAAAATATATCTGTATATTATAGAAAGGAATGGAAAAAGTAATCTCTTATGGTTAAAATATTTTGATTAGTTCTACATTTTATAAATTTTGGCCCCATAATTTACCCCTTAAATATATTTATGTAATAAAAAATATAATTTGAAAAATAAAAAGTTGCACATAAAGTGTATATACCCACACAAATGAATGTATATCCATCTTAATCATGAATCTACCAAGCACACACATGATGTGTAATCTTTTTTCAATTTTTTCTTGTTAATGATATTTTATCTTTGTCTCTTCTGTAATATGTAGTTAAAATTGATATATAATGGTAACATACTAAATCTTGTTAAACGCAAGAGTATTTCTATTTTTTTCCTATAATAGGGAAATAATTATTTTGGATTAAGAATGCTAAAAGGGAAAATTTAATAGTAATTTTTTTTTTCTAAATTACTTTAAATCTATTAAAGAGGAAGAGTAATATACATCCTGGCCAAAGCCTTAATGTTTCACAAAAAAGGTGGCATGTTCAGTAAAGAAACTGGAAATAGACTGCCCACTAGGGGAAACTAGTCTAGAAATTGTGCTTATGTGCTGCCCACGTAGGGGTAACAGCCTTGGAATCCACTGATCTATGCATAGATTATAGATTTGCTCACAAAAACTCCTTGATAACATTGCTAAAAATTTAAGATCTATCCCATAAAATTGGGCCTTGAAAAGCAAAAAATAAACATAATTTGAATGATTAACTATCATGATGAGGAGGTGGTTCTTCAATAATGAGGCACCTATAGTCCTCCATGTCATCATCCTCCTTAGGCTTGTCCACACTAGAGGTTGTGCTGTGCTTGGAGCATCCAAACCCACGGAGATCCTTCTCCTCATCACTGGAAGCTTTCTCTTTGTGCATGTCCTCCTATCGCTTCTACTCATCCACATCCCAAGTCGTTGTTGTGGTCTTCCCTCCCGAATGCGCACTAGTGTCCACCACCTGTGGTTCCTCCTTGAACATGACTGAGATGGAAGCAATGATGTGGGGGTGATTCAGGGAGCAATTGAAGTAGAATTGAGATTTTTAGGGAAAATTTGAAGTGAGGGTAGCTCGGGTGGCAGGGATGCAGGAATCCCTTCTGAAATTGGCTGAGTGGGATCTCCCCTTACCACTTCTCGTGTTTATGTACTTGCACACAAAATAATCAGAGGAGGGAGAAGAGGAATCAGAGGTGGAAGAAGAGGGGGTAGATTGAGGACAGCTTCTGGTGCTTCTCCTTCCACACCGCATGCGTTGGCACAGTCTCGACATTATGGCGTGTGCAGAGATTGGAAATTGAGGATGTGAGGAAGCAGAGCTAAGAGTGAAAAGAGTGAATTGGAGGTCCAAGGTGGTAGAACTCAAAGTGAAAAGACTATTTTGAGATCGGTGAAGCTAAATTCCTAGCTCAAAGTAGCAAGATAAAAGGCCCCATCTTCCCGTATCAGTGCGAGAGCATAGTCTCATAGTGAGAGGGGAACATGAGTTCTGCAATGGAGGAGGGGTGACTGAATTTCCTCTGCCTTCATCCATCTTAAAAACCAAAGTGAAGATGCCTCGATGCACACTCGACTTAATTATCCCATTAATGTGATTAGAGTTCGGATGTAGAGCAAACCTCACAAAGGTGCAGGAAAGAATGATTCTCGGTTCTTGGCCTTCGGTCGGCTTTAATGTTGTCCAGATGAAAACTACATGTTGTAGATTTTCGCGCATGGCGATGGAGTGGGTGGCCAAGTGTCCCAGCCACTTGCCAACCCAAAGTTCCATCATCTAAATCCGCCAGCTAGACACCCGCATCCAAGAGAAAATGTAATAGTAATTACTTGAGATTGAAAAATGTAATTATAGTAGCATTAAGTATTTGAATAACAAAAACAATTATTTAAAATTATTCAATCCATTTTTTATAAAAAATAAGAATTTTAGCCATCTATTTTTGCACATTTATAAATTCCAATATAATTTATATACATACTTAGCATATCTATTAATCAACCGTTAGTATGATAAAATATCCATGGTATTTACAAATATGAATGCTACTATTCAAACATACATTGGACACTCAAGATGCTTGAAACTGAGTAAAATTTACTAGTAACATGAGACTATTAAAACTTTGAAATAAAATTGTTGAAAATAATAGTTATATTTGTAAGCAAAAACATAAGCAATCGTAAGTAATTTTGAATCCATCAAAACGTAGACCTAGTTTCTTTACATATGACATAGACCGAGTTTCTCTATGTATGAGGACAGTTACCCAAAATTATGTTATAAGGCAGTGGTAGGTGCATTCGGGGCTTCAAGACACTACCTGCCTCTGTGCATTCATTTTTAGCACATGGTCATAGTGACTACATGTGACTCATCATCCCAGTGAATTAAGACCGTGTTCACTTAGATCAACCATGGAACAATAGGATCACACCCTAATCTCCAGCTTAACCGTAGTGAGATTTTTATTTTTCGTAGAGATATGTGTGACTTATGCTTTATGTTCTCTATATTTATCTTTACATCATGGTTAATTTTGCATGTAGAAGAGGTTGTGTGCCATGGGTCCTGGGTCTTTTTGTATTTCAAGGATTTTCCTATGGAATTCACTCTTGATTTCATATAATATTACATGGACCATAGCTTTGATACCCATGGTTTTGCAATAAAAAGAGTAACTAGGAATAAATACCTTGGTTTTGTGAATTTATGGCCATAGGGTTGCATTTTTTAGATAGAATAATAATATGGTTTGCACTAGTAATGGTATTCCATGTGAAAAATGAAATAATAATTATTGTTTTTCATTTTAAAATGCATTTATAAATAAAAATGCTACTTGAAGTTATGAATTTTACGTTCATTAATGCATTCAAAAGAACATTATTTCATGAAAAGACATACAATATGTATATGTTATCAGTGATTCTAACATCAAGGTGATAACCAATAGACATTGAATCATCAAGGTAGAAATTTCTGGGTTTTCTTGCATTTTTTTATAGAGGAAAGGCCATAATATTTTGTATTTTGATAATTTGATATTTTATGTAATCATGACATTAGAGATTTCTCTGATGATATTGGTTGTATGGATGAGATCATGGTATAGAAGGAATTCAGTGATATTTTTTAATCTAATGTGTTTTGTAACAATTGAAATATGGGTTATAAGTAATACTATTATAGGTGAGGAGATCATTAGATATAACTATCGTTAAATACAGAGTGATAAAATTCAAGATGCAGTTTTACAATCGGAAAGTAGTTTTACTAAGATATATAGCTAACTTTTGATGATTTTATAATGGTAATGGAATATTGTACTTGAAGAACTATTGGGTAATGTGTTTCAGAAATGTGATGATGTATGTAATTTATGGGCCTCTAGTTAATAATGTGTGCAACAAAGTTTATGTTTCTTATTTAAAATATCAACAATAGACAAGGTATGGATTTCCATGTTTCCATTGAGTAACAGATCAACTCCTTCACAAAACTTTTTTAATACATAATTATGTTTACTAGTTTTACCCTTCAAGGTTTCCACAATATTATAGTTGTTTATTTTTATATTCTTTCCTATTTGGTTATGTTAATGATATTGCAACCTTGGATAACGTTGGAAATTATATCATTCTTCATGTTTTTAATAAGAATTAATTAATTGAATGATGGTAATGATGCAAAATTGTAACATAATTCATTATTTTAACAAGTTGCACTAATGATTATTCCTTTATACAAATAACAATTTCATTTCTATGGTTACTTCACTTAATGATTATGATTATATAAATTGATTATCCATTAAATAGTATGTGATAAGCCATTCGTTGGATGTTACATGTTGGTACAACTTCTAAAAACAAGCTAGTCGTGTGTATTTTGTACGAGTTATATGGAGGGATATAACACCACTTGGAATTTGATGACCTTCTCTACACCATAGTTCCTCAGGTTGTAAGGCTATGACACAATTTTTCTAATAAATATTACTACTATACACTCTTGCAATTTAGTTTCAATGGGAATTATTAGCATTATATAATTTTGTCATTTGGGTAAATATATATTAGATGTAAAATCCAAATTCTTGATGGAAAAGGTCTCTCTTTTGCGTTTTTATTTTTAAATATAAAAACAATGCTCTCAAAAATTTAGAATTACTTTTTCCCATATATATATTTGATTCTGACTATTTAAATAATTGATTGATCTGTATGAATTCTTTTAATAACTATTCTATCTAAATTTCTCATAAATAATATTTCAAAATAATTAGCACATCCACATTTAATAATGTCGTTGTGCTAGTTGATGACTCTAAACATGGGAAATATTTTGACAACGCGGTTGGTTATGGTTAAATCTATTCAATATATCGAACGATTAGCATATAATTGATATTGATGACCATGCTTATCCCTCAAAAACTATACATGACTATGATATATCAGGATTATCAATAGCTTGCCATATTTGACCATGATTGTCCATGTTTGATCATATTTGATGATGGTTTACCATGGGTGAACATGGTTCGAAAAATTTGGCCATGGTTGACCATAGTTTCTATCATAGATTATGGTTTCCCATTTTGAAAATGTATGGCCATGGTTTCACATGTTTAACCTTCGAGAACTAGGTGGAAAATGTTCAACCATTATAACGATGGTTTGAAATGGTATGCATAAGGAGTGGGAATATGTAATGCCTCCTCCCCCATTTACTCGATATCACCAATTTACCAAGCATAAACATGAGCTAAGAGTAATTATGAGAATATTCACCCTACTACACGACCTTAAGGAAATGGAGTCGACAACTTGAGACCTTAGTGAATTCCCTCATGGGCTACAGGACCTCCACAAGAAACTCAACCCCTTCAGGTGTCCAACGACTGAGATAACTCTCTTTTTCAATAAGCTAGAGCCTCAAACACTCCCTTGACAATTAATGCAAGTGAATATATCCTTCTAGTCAATCTAACAGGCCTATCTTCTAGTGACTATGGAATGTTCCAGTCAATTCTATGTCAGTGACCCCCATTTTGAGCGACTTTTCAGGGCTAGGACTAATGCCTCTACTTAGATTATAGTGACACTTCCAGAAATGATGAATGACATGGAAAAAAATATGTATCAACCAAAGCATATAAAAAATCTTGATTGATGTCTCCCAACTAGGACTGACATTGCGTGAAACCCTTGGTAAACATGCAAACTAGAGGTCATGAATACTTAGCTGAGCATAAGGATTTTAAAAATTATCTAAGGTTTAAAAACAAGGATCAATGCCTTCTCAAAGTAGTTGTCATGAAACAAATTAGGTATTTCATTAATTATTCATAAAGTTATAGGTAAAACATGAAGAGAGCCATGAATAAGATATATCATATAACCATGCTTATAACCAACATATAACTAGATAAATAATAACGATACAAAAATCGTTTAAGCCACATAATAACAAGTAGATTTACTCATCAAAATAAAGAGAAACTTAGGTCTTACTAAACATAGGAAAAAGCCAACCATGTCATGGACTTCCACATACCACCCAACCATAGTCTGGCCTAAACATAATATTTCATTCATCTACCCCACGCCATATTCGAAGCATGAATGTGGGATATCATGGGATAAACAAATCCAAAAAAAAATAAGGGAATCAAAAGATTAGACCACCTACATGCTTTGTATACTATGATCTCACCTAAATCAATGTCAAGATCACAAAACCAAACAGAACTTGGATGCCTATAAATTTCTTGACCTTCCCTTGAGGAATTTTCTTGTCTTCACCCACCTGTTGAGGGATTCCCAGAGAAACAAATATCCACCCTAAACCCTTGGTTCCTTCATGAGGCCACCTCACCTATATCTAAAATATTTTAGCAATCCAAAGTTGAAACCAAGAAAGTATCACATCACGCCATCACTATACAAAAATTGAAAGGAAAGGCTAAAATACACTATCGAAATCCGTAAAAATCCATGCCAATGATAGAAAACGAACCAAATACAAGCATGCACATAACATGCATGTCAAAACCAGCTTCAAAATAATACATGCAACCTATTACCTATAAGTATGTGTACTGAATTTTCTTTATCCAACATTTCCTTGCGTGATCCTTTCTTTCCTTCTCCTTTTGGTGGACTTCTGCTCTCTAAAAACAATTCGTAAACTGAACTAAAAAAAGGTATAACAATTGTTTATTTGAGGTATTTTTACTAATGTGGCCTGTATTTTCAAATTTTCAAATTTTTTCCTTAAATTTCCTCCTCACATGGAACCAATGACCTTTCACCTTCCTTTTCTCCTAATTTCCATTATTTGCATAAATAGAATGCCAATTAATGCCAATTTTCCATTTAAAAGCCTTTTGCATCTCCTTTTCCAATCTCCCCTTAGCCATAAATAAAATAAGTGATGCCCCCCTACGATATTTTTTCCAACATTCAACTTGGAATAAGTGTCCCTTGTTCGTGGTCTTATTTATCCTTTATTAACTTTTATTACATGAATGTTTCACCTAAGGATTTTACAAACGCCTCCCCCTTAGGGGAACATTATCCTATGTGTTTTTTATTACTTACAATTAGCAAAACCACTAAAAACAAAAAACATAACACCTTTAAAATTTTATAACATATCTTGTTGCAGTATATACAATAATATTCTGCGCAAAAGCAAAACTATTATGGTAACTATGAAAAAATGAAAATCATACCGCTTATTTGATTTGTATGCCACATTTCATTGCATTATTTTCAACCAGAAACATACGTAAATATGTTCAAATACAAAAACTCACTTTCCTCGACCAGTAAAAATTGAAGGATACATATCACACATCTCATCAACCATCTCCCATGTAGCTTCATCAGGCCCAAAGTGCTTCCATTGCAAATTAATTTTCTCAGTTTCTCTATTCTGGAGCATGAGATTTTTCCGTCGCAATATGCACAGAGGTTATGGATGGAATTGTCCTTTTGGTTCAACCTCTAATAAAAAAAAAAAAACAACATGATCAAAATCATTTTCATATATTTTAAGAAATGAAACACGGTAAACATCATGGAATTTCACTGTCGAAGTCACTGCAAGTCTATAGGACACCGGTCCAATCCCCTCAAGGATCTCAAATGGATCGAAATACCATGGTGCCAACTTGGCACATGATTCGATCCTCAAGGAGATTTTCTTAGGATTGATGCAAAAATACACATGCTAACCAACTTGAAACTTCTTAAATTCCATTTACCGGTATTCCTAACTCTTTTGTTTTCCCTCTAATTCCTTTAGATTCTTCTTGATAACCTGCATTTCTTGTTCCATGTCACCAACATGCTCGGTCCAATAAGTAACCTGCTCACTCGATCACAACAATTGATGGAAGTTTTATCACTGCACCGATATAGTGCCTCAAATAAACTCATCCTTAGTCACCCATAATAATCAAGCATTTTTATAAGAAAAATAAACTAATGAAAGGTACTCCCCCAATATCCTCTATTGATCCATGATGTATATACTTAGCATATCCTATAGTATCCTATGGACCCTCTCTGTCTATCCGTCTATCTATGGATGACAAGTTTTCGTGAAGGAAAAATCTATCCCCAAACCTAAAAACAACTCCTTTGAAAGCTTGGAAGTGAACTAAAATCATTTTACAACACAATCTTATTTGGAAAACCATGCAATCTCACGATTTCCCTGATGAGGACCTGTGCTACCTCACCAGCCAAATAAGCATTCTTTACTAAATGAAGTGATCTACCTTGCTCAGCCTATTGGCCATAACCATAATAGAATCATGTGACCTTGATGTCCTCATAAGAATTGTAATGAAGTCCATGGAAATGACCTCCCACTTCCACTATGGAGTTAGAATAGGATAGAGAAACCCACATGGATTGTTACACTCTGCATTCACCTGCTCAGATTCCAAGCATCTCGCCACAAATGTTTCCACTCTATTTTTAAGATTTAGACAATAGTAGAATATCTTTTCTTTTGTCAATGTCTTATGATATCATGGGTAACCTGAATATGGTTTTGCATGAGCCTCACTGAACATAATATTCTTAAGCTCATTGTCATCCAACACAGAGATCATATCCCTGAATATCTTTAAGCCATCTACTATAAGATGATAATACACATACTGATCACATGTACCCTATTGTGACATATTGATAATATCCCTATAGCTATCATCTTGTTGTCTTGCCTCTAAGATACGTTTGTGTAAATTTTCCCCATATCATCTCACTACTGCAACATGGTTCAATAACACCTTCATGTTGAGGTCCTTTGCAACCCTATTCTCCTTTCCCTTGATCTATCTAATATAGAATTAAAAATCAGAAGGGTAGAAAACCATCTAGCTTTCCTAGCATTCAGATTTGGTTGGTCGAATAGATAACAGAACCCACAGTAATCACTCATCAATACAAGCCTCCTTCCATGAAGATAATTCCTCAACATCTTCAAGTCCTGAATAATGGTTTCCAACTCAAGATCACAATTCATGAATTTCTTATTGTGGTCATTAAATTTCCTAAACCCAAACCACACCACCTATCCGTCCTACGTAAGGACTCTGCCAAGCCATATCCTGCAAGAATCTTTGCACACCATGATATATTTATCCAGATCTGCAGTTTCAAAGCTAGAGAATTTGTCAGAAACTTCTTCAAATACTCAAAACAGGTTGCACATTCCTCTATCCATTCAAGCTTATTACCTTTCTCCATAATGACGTAATAATATAGGATATGTGTGGTAAATCCCTAATGAAGATCTTGTAGTAACCTCCTAACCCCATGAATGATCTGACTTCATCGAAATTTCTAGGAGTTTCGCATTCCATGATAGCTTTTATCTTTTCTGGATATAATATTATTCCCTACTTGGAAACAACACATCGCAAGTAATGTTCCTCTCTCTAAGATAAATTGCACTTTCTAAGCTTGTCACACAGCTAACACTCTCTTAGAAATCTCAACACTGATGCTAAATGCTCGACATGCTCTTTCTCATTATTAGAATATAAAAACATGTCATCAATGAATACAATAACAAAATTTTCCATATAAGGATGCAACAAATTATTCGTCAAGTACATAAAAGTAGTTGTGACATTATTCAAACCAAAAGAAACCATAACAAACTCATCATTCCCATACCTAGTCCTGAAAGTAATATTTTAGGTGTCCTCTTCTTTGATGTGTACCTAATGGTATCCTGATCTCAAATCAATATTCGAGAACATTGTTTCTCCCTTCAAGTGATCAAACAAGTCCTTAATCCTCAGTAATAATTACTTGTTATTGACCATCACCATGTTTAGTTTCTTGTAATAAATTCAAAACGTGAGAGTGCCATCCTTCCTCTTCACGAACAATATTGGTGCATTGTCAGGCTATACCATTGTCCTAATGTATCCCTTATCAAGCATTTCCTTTAATTGCAACTTCAAATCTACTGACTCTTAAGTGCTCATCATTTAAGGCTCCTTTCATGTTGGTGTTACACATGGTACCAACAAAATAAATATGTCTACTTTTATGTGAGGAGGAAACTCTAAAATCTCCATGGAAAATAAACTTTGAAACTACAAAAAGAATGGATACCTCTTGAATAATTATTCATCTTCAAAATCCTTACCCTTGCCACTGTAAATGAATTTAAAACATCATACATGCCTTCCTACAACTATGCTTAGCCTAAATAGTGGTGACCATCCTCACATATGTACGATTATTTTTTCCGTGCAAAATTCTATTTTCCCCGTTATCATACAAGCACTCAATAGCCTTTTCATAGAAGTATACTTTGGTAGTGTAAGGATACAACCAATCCATACCCAAAATCTTACTATGTGGTTCCAGTGGAAGTACATTAACATGTGATTTTGTAGTCATCCCATTCAATCCAAATGCTCAAGCTCTTACCCAGTGATGAAGTCACTTCCTAGAACCTGTAACCAACTAAACTAACCAATACTCTTAATGGAATTATTTTCACAACCCACACTTATCCAGTGGTTCCAGATTAACATAATTATAATTAGATCCAAGATCAATCAAAATAGCAACAATGCAACCACATAGCTTAACTTCAATCTCAATAATGAATTCCTGATGATATTTATTATTTTTGTCCCCAAATACATGAATGTGAGGAATATTATTACCAACATCCCCAAATTTCTATGCCTATTAAGCACTATAGATTTGGGGACTACTTTTCTGATAGAATTTTCAATCCTTGCGATTATTTTTGCATATATCCAACACTACCACAGTCCTCTACCATCACCTTTAATCTATTACTCTACAGGTGTTGACCCATGTCTCTTCTCAAATCGTGTAAGGAACCACATTTTCTATCACTCCTCCATCTTAAGGTATTCCCCACTTTGGTTTCCATTTCCCTTTAAATTTCTAATTTCCCTTGAAGTCACGCTTAGGTTGATCTTTTCACTTTGGATTTTCATAATAATGCATAAGATTTTGGATGGCATATTCAAATGATCTAGGCTCATCAAACTCAATCTGATATCTATATATTGTGGGAAATACATTGATTAATATCTAAGTAGTATTTTCTCATCCTTGATATAAGGCACATACCTCAACAAATCTAATAATATGTTGTTACTAATCATCTATCATAGAACCCATCTACAACTCATAAATATCTTTAGCTCTATCATCATAGTACCTCTGTGATAAGTAATTCTTCTTGAAGAGTCTCTAAGGCTTCTTCCAAACCAAGTACTCTTCGCAAATTTCATTTACATTCTTTACATATCCCCACCTAATATCTTCTTTCCCTTTAAGACTGAAATTGGCTATCTTGGCTTTCATGTTCTCTGAGTAACTAGCAATCTAAAGAATTTATTCATCCCAAGCAACCATGCCTCCATATCTTCTCACTTCTTCGTATCTCCATCAAATATAGGATGCTTCACTTCCTTGAAATCCTTAGGAAAATACTCTCTCCTCCTATAAGGATCATGGCGGTGATCATTGTGATGATTTGTCTTGGATGAGGAACTAGAATGATGCCCATACATACCAGTGCTCCATTCAGTTGTATAAAATGATCTTCCACCTCTATATGTGTCCCATATATCCAACTTGTATCGAGACCGAGATCCGATACCATAGGATTTTTTAGTTTTATCTTCCTTTGATTGATTTCTCCTCATCTGTCCCTATTTTTGCAACTCTAAAAAGTTCTGAAGAATTGGTTCATTAACATCTACCTTCTTTTCTTGAGCCCTTGCAAGTATTTATGAAGCTTCAACCAACCTATCATTATCTTCTTTGCAACTTTTGATCTTTGACATAAAATTCCTTAGTGTATTTTCTATACAAGTAGATTACTCTTCTCATTGTTTCCCAGCTGATTTGTAGGGTAAGTTACGGTAGTTGTAGTCTACCATCTTACTAGTCATGTTTTATGTTATGAAACCATCTCACAAGATAGAAGAAAAGAGAGATCAACGGCTTAGAGATCAGCCTGTTGGAGGGGGAAACCTCCTTTACATTACCTAAATAAGAAATTATTGTATGATACAAATGAAAAAACATCCTTTCTATATATAGGAGTCCATGGGGTCACAATATAATTCTAGCCGACCTAACAATAATAATGTAAGGACACAACAATACAATAATGGCTTCTATGGGTCAGAATAATAACAATATTGGGGATACAGGGGTACAAAAATAATAATAAGGGGGCTGCACTAACAACAACAAGTGTTAAGTCCCTATATTAATAGTTTGGTCCCTTATTATGTTATTTTATCCCCCCTTATTGTTATTTTTGTACCCCTCTAACCCCCATTTTTTTTGAGCTGAAAGATTTTCACCTATAACCTTCTTTAAGCATGAAACATGGAAAATTGGATGCACTCGTGAAGAAGTAGGAAGCTCCAATTTGTATGCCATAGTACCAATATTTTGCAACACCTTGTAAGGACCATAGTACTTTGGCGATAATTTATTTTCCTTCTTTGCTTGCTTGAGGGAAATTTTTTTGTATGGTTGTAGCCGTAAAAATACCCAGTCTCTTACATCAAAACTTCTCTGGCTACGATGTTGTGAAATCAACTCCAAAAATAAAATAAAAGAGATATCAACACCTTAGAAATAAGCCACTTCAATGGGGTGACCTCCAATACCTTACATGAATGAACAATTCTTGGATGATACAAATGACCAAAACCTCCTTCTATGTATAGGAGTCCATGGGGCTACAATATAATCCTTGTGGGGCCACAATGTAATCCTAGTCGACCTAACAATAATAATGTAAGGGAAAAATAATAACAATATGGGGGTTACATGGGTACAACAATAACAATAAGGGGGGATACACTAACATAATAAGGGACTACACTATTAATATAGGGACTTAACATACATAGCCCACATATGATCTACCATTTCCGATGTATCTTCATCGGGCCCAAAGTGATTCCACTGCACTTTAAATTTTTTGATTTCTCAGTTACGGAGCATGAGAATAATGTTTTGCAATATAAAATATGGTTCTGGATGGAATTCCCCTTACAGATCCACCTGTAATACAAACCATTAAAACACATGAATAAAATATTAAAAATACTTCTTAAGACATTACACATGGAAAAAACCATGAAATTTCATTTTCAGAGGTACTGCAGATTGATATTATCCTGGACCAATAATATAAAGAATCCTAAAATGTCCAAAAAACCAAGGTGTTAGCTTGGTACATGATCTAATCTGCAAGGAACTCTTCTTTTTCTTGATGTGAAAGTAAACCTGTTCTCCAACCTAAAATACTTAGAAAACATGTTCTGGTCTGAATTTTTTTTTGTATATTATGTGTTTCCTTCATATTCTTCTTCATTACCATCATTTCTTGTTCCATTTTCACTAACATGTCTGGTCCAATCAACACTCCGTTAACTGGATCATGCCAACTGATGGTAGTTTTACAACTCCACCTATACAATGCCTCAAATGGAATCATCCTCATTCTTTTAAGACAATTATACCAGTGAAATTTACTCTTTCCACTTCCATTTTTATGCATCACATAAATCCTCAATATCTCCTCCAATATCCTATTGATGTGTGTCCATCTCTTTGTGGATGATAAAATTTTTTGGAGGCGAACTCTTTACATAATCCTGTAAACAATTCCTTCCAAAACTTGGAAGTGAAATTAACATCCCTATATGATACGATATTCTTTGGAACACAATGCAAAATGAACACATTTCTTATGAATGCCTATCCCACATCAGTAGATAAATATGTAAACTTTACTCGAATGAAGTGTGCTACCTTAGTGAACCTGTCCACTACAACAATGATTGAAGCATGTTGTCTAGATGTCCTCGGAAAGACTATAATTAGATCCATGCAAATTACCTCCCATTTCCAATTTGTAATTGAAATCGGTTGTAGTAGTGCACCTGGATGTGTACACTCTGCTTTTGTCTCCTAACAATCCAAACATCTAGACAAAAAAATGTCCACATCCTTCTTCAGATTTGACCAATAATAGAATTTATTTATTGCGGTAAATGTCTTTTGACATCTTTGGTGACCTGAGTATGGTTTTGCATGAAACTCCAATAATGTCACCTTCTTGATATCACTAATTTATGACACATATGTCCTATTTTTGGACTTGACCAATCCATCTCATGTAAGACAATAGTCCACGTCCTATCCACCTACACCTAGACCTCTACCTTTACCTGTAGCACTACATGTACCTGTACCTTTACCTGTACTCTGTCATAAAATGTTCCTAAGCTACATATATGTGACATCCTCATAACCTGCCTTCAAGATCCTATCTGGAAAGTCCGTCCCATAAGAATTCATAGCTACAATGTGATTTAGATTTATCCATCTGCTAAGAGAATATCCAACTCTCTTCTCTCTTCCCTTGATGTTCCTGATCTAAAAAAATAACTCACAGATCATGGAAAACCATCTAGCCTTTCTAGATTTAATTTTGGTTGGTCAAACAAGTATCTAAACCTACTCTGATCACTCATCAGTACATGCCTCCTTCCAAGAAGATAGTGCCTCCACATCTTCAAAGCATGTATGATTGATGCTAGCTCAAAATCATGTGTCCACTAGCTCTACTTGCTCTCATTGAGTTTACCTAACTAAAAACATACCACCTATCCTTCCTTAATAAGTACTCCACCAAGTCCCCTCTTGCAAGCATCTTTACATAAAAAAAGCTCTTTGTACGTATATGTAATATTTGACACTGTATAATTTTTCTACAACTATCTTAACTGCTCAAAGCTTCTTACAGATTCCTCTGTCCATTTAGATTTCATACCTTTCTTTTGGAATGATGTGATGAGATCAAAAAAAAATTATAAGTTCCTCATGAACCTCTTGTAATAACCTTCTAACCCCATAAATTATCTCACGTCATCCATAGTTCTACAAGTTTCCCACTCTATGATAGCCCTTGTATTTTCTGTATCCATTGTTATGTCTTCCTTGAAGACAAAATGTGAAATGTAGTGTACCTTTGTATGAAAGAATTTGTGTTTTCTAATCTTAGAATAGAAATTTTGCTCTCTTAGCAACCTCAACACTGCTACTAAATATTCTTCCTGATATTTTTCATTCTTAGAATATACCAATATGTCATCAATGAAAAAAATAAAAAACTTGTCTAAATAAGGACACAACATGCTATTCATAAAACACATAAAATTAGTTGGAGCATTAAGAAAACCGAATGGATTTAAAAAAAACTAATAATTCCCATACCTGGTCCATAAAATTTTCTTGTAAACTTATTCTTCCTTAATGTGTACCTGATGATATCTGGATCTCCTATCAATCTTTGAGAACATTTTTTCTCCCTTCAAATGATAAAATAAGTCATAAATCCTCGATAATGGATACTTTTTCTTGATGGTCACCTTGTTAAATTGCCTATAATCAATGCATAATCTAAGGGTACCATATTTCTTCTTCACAAACAATATTGGTGTGCCCCAAGGTTATACACATGACCTTATGTATACCTTGTCAATAATTTCCTTTAACTACAACCTCAACTACGAACTTTGGAGTGTTCATCCTGTATGGTGATTTTGATGTCGGTGCTGCCCCATGTACCAAATCAACATAAAATTATACTTATATATGATAAATTCATCCTCAAAATGTTGTAGAAATGGGTACCTTCTTAACACATCTGCATCCTGAACTTCCTTATCTTTGTCACTATAAATGTGCATTACAAATAACACATGCCCTTTCCTATAGCTATGGATGTCCTGCATAGATATCACCACCTTAACTCATGTTGATTTCTTCTTACCCTGTAATATTATTTTCTCTCCATTATCATCGAAATACTCAATGGATTTCTCATAAATATCCACTTTGGTCCTATGAAGACATAGCCAATCCATACCCAAAATCATATTATATGATCCAAATAGAAATAAATTCAAATGTGTTGATGTAGATGTTGGACGTTGAAATTGTCATTTACTTCCATTACATTTTCACTTATATTTCCATATTATCACCTTTAGTCCACCTCCATTTCATTACATTTACCTTACCATTACCACTATTGGGTTAATTTTATGTTTTTCCAAACTTTATTAATTCCTATTATTTTTAAGTGAATTTGTGGTTAAAATTAGAAAATAATATGCACATAGTAATACTTAACAAGTGGAATGAGTTTTTTTCCATGTGTAGGTAAAAAATAAGCTAACAAAAGACCCTTATGTGGCCTCCTAAGGTGTTGTGAAACCCACTCCAAAAATAGAAGAAAAGAGATATCAACGCCTTAGAAATAAGCCACTTCGACAGGGAAACCTCCAATACATTACATTAATGAACAATTCTTGGATTATTAAAATTACAAAACCTCCTTTCTATATATAGGAATCCATGGGGCCATAATGTAATCCTAGTGGGCCACAATGTAATCGTCGCCAACCTAACAATAATAATTTAAGGGCACAATAATAACAATATGGGGGTTACAGGGGTACAATAATAAAAATAAGGGGGTTACACTAACAATAGTAAGGGACGATAATAGTAATATATGGACATAACATGCCCCTCCCCTTCAAAAAGTGTTGTCCTCAACGTTTGAGTAGCTCTGGGTGCTTCTATATAAAATTCTCATCCTCCCATGTAGAATCTTCAGTGGGTAAGTTCTTCCACTTGATGAGATACTCTGAAATTGATCGATTTCGTAGCTGTCGAGTTCTTGTTTCCATGATCGCTTCAGGTTCCAATATGATTTTTCCTTCCTCATCAAGTTCTGGCAATATTGTTTGAACTGGAATATTTTCACCTATAACCTTCTTTAAGCATGAAACATGGAAAACTGGATGCACTCGTGAAGAAGCAGGAAGCTCCAATTTGTATGCCATAGTACCAATCTTTTGCAACACTTTGTAAGGACCATAGTACTTTGGCGATAATTTATTATCCTTCTTAGCTTGCTTGAGGGACATTTGTTTGTATGGTTGTAGCTGTAAAAATACCCAGTCTCCTACATCAAAACTTCTCTCGCTGCGATGTTGATCTATCTGTTGTTTCATTTGATTTTGTGCCAAATTTAGGTTATCCTTTAAGAGTTGGAGAACTTCTTGTTGATGCTCGATGTGATCTTCCACTGCTTGAACCTTCGAATTTTCCCTTAAAGATGATGTGATGGATGGTGGATGATATCCATAAAATGCCATAAATGGGGTCATTTTTGTTGCAGTATGGAAGGAAGTGTTATACCACCATTCAGCGAGAGGTAACCACTTGACCCATTGTGTTTGTTTATCAGATACAAAACAACGAAGATATCCTTCCAAACATTTATTTACTATCTCAGTTTGACCATCAGATTGAGGATGATAAGATGAGCTATGAGCTAATCGAGTACCCAAACAAGAAAATAACTCCGTCCAAAAATTTCCAGTAAAAATGGGATCTCTGTCGCTCACAATAACCCTTGGGTTTCCATGTAGCTTTTGAACTATGTCCATAAATGTAGTAGCAACTGTACTTGCTTTAAATGGATGAGATAATGCACAAAAGTGTGCATACTTGGTAAGTCTATCAACTACCACCATGATGACACTCTTTCCTTCGGACTTAGGTAAACCTGTGATAAAATCCATTGAAATCTCCTCCCAACGTTGACGTGGAATGGATAAAGGTTTTAGAAGTCCTGGGGTCTTAATTGTTTCCACTTTATTCTGTTGGAAAACCAAACATTCCGCCACAAACTTTCGAATATCAGATTTAAGGCCATCCCAAAAAAATTCTTTCTTCACCCTGTGGTAAGTTTTTAAAAATCCTGAGTGTCCTCCTAAAGGAGAAGTGTGCAATTCCAGAAGAATCTTTTGTTTTAGTTGGGAATTCTTACATAGATATAAGCGATCTTTGTACCATAAGGAATCATTTTTCCAACTAAATGTATCAGATGTACTAGGATCTTGCTGCAACTTTTGAATGAGTGTCCATACATCTTTTTCCTTCTTCCATTCATCTCTTGCTTTGGTTATCCAATTTGGTTGGATAATAGAAATGGCACAAAGCAATGCTTCCACCTCTTCATTCTTTCTTGAGAGTGCATCTACAACAACATTAAGCTTTCCTTTTTTGTAGATTATTTCAAAGTCATAACCCAATATCTTTGTGACCCATTTTTGCTGCTCTTCTGAAGATATTCTTTGTTCCAAAAAGTGTTTAAGACTATCATGATCAGTTTTTACCTTGAAGTGTCTTCCATTAGGTAAGTTCGCCATTTCTTTAGTGCATGCAGTATTGCTGACATTTCCTTATCATAAATAGCTTTCTGTAAATATTTTCCTTTGATTGGACGACTTTCAAAAGCAATGGGTCTTCCTTCTTGCATTAAAACAACACCAATTCCATTTCCTGAGGCATCACATTCCACAATAAAGGTTTTTGTGAAGTCTGGCATAGCTAAGACCAGTGCTAGGCACATTGTCTCTTTAAGATGTTCAAAGGCCTTAGTTGCTTCAGGAGTCCATGAAAATGCATCTTTCTTCAATAATGTTGTTAGAGGTGCTGCTATTCTCCCATAATTCTTAACAAACTTGCGATAATAGCATGTTAACCCAAGAAATCCTCGCAACTACTTTATTGTCTTGGGGACATTCCATTCCTTAATGGCTTTAATTTTGTTAGGGTCTACTTTCACACCCTCGTGAGATATAATATGACCCAGATATTCCACCTCTTGTACTCCAAAGAAACATTTGGATGTTTTTGCATATAATTGTTTCTTCTGTAATAGTTTGAGCACCCTGTCAACATGTTGAACATGATCCTTCCAAGACCTGATGTAGATTAGTATATCATCAAAAAATACTAGCACAAATTTTCTAAGGAAGGGTTTGAAAATGGAATTCATCAACCCTTGAAATGTAGAAGGTGCATTGGTAAGGAAAAAATGCATGACCAAAAATTCATAATGACCCTCATGAGTTCGAAATGTTGTTTTTGGAATATCTTCAGTCTTCATTCTAATTTGATGATATCCTTAACGAAGATCCAACTTGGTAAAATAAATTGCTCCATGTAATTCATCCAATAATTCATCAATCACAGGAATGGGAAATTTGTCTTTAATGGTGAGCTTATTGAGCTCCCTATAATCCGGACACATTCGCCATGATCCATCCTTCTTTTGTACCAATACTACAGGAGCAGAGAAAGAACTTTGACTAGGTTGAATTATACCCGCCTCTAACATTTCTGCAATCATACGTTTAATTTCGCTCTTTTGGAAGTAAGGATATCTATAAGGCCTGATGTTTGGAGGAACACTTCCTGGAATCAAATGAATAGCATGATCATGATCACGAATAGGTGGGAGTCCTTTGGGTGTTTCAAACACCTTGGAATGATTGTCCAAGACTTGTTGGAGATCTGTAGAAATAGATGATTTTGATGTTGGAACTTCTAGTGAGCATAATTGTGCAATTATGCCTCGTTTTTCTTTCTTTAGAATATTTTTCATGACATTAGAGCTTATTATCTTTCCTGGATTCCCTGCAATACCCCGTAATTTGACTTCCTTTCCTTCTGAAAAAAATTTCAAGAAAAGTTCTTGAAAATTAAAAGCTACCATCCCCAAAGATTGTAACCATTGTACTCTTAGTACAACACCAGCACCTCCCATAGGAATGGAAAGAGTTGAACTATTAAATACATATTCCCCCATGGTTTTCATGATGTTATGGAATTTTCCAGAGAAATTTATAGTTCCTCCATTTGCAGCCATCACTTGACATTCTGGTGTAGGGTATAGGAAATAATTTAATTCCTTGGCTGCCTTACAGTGAATAAAAGTATGGGTGCTACCTGAACCAATCAACACTATTACCTTTTTCTTCTTGATATGTCCTACTATATTGAGAGTTTGAGGAGTGGTAATTCCTGCCAATGCATTACATGATATGGTCAGACTAATTTCTTCTTCTCCTTGGGTTGGTTCCTGGTGTATATCCTCTTCTTGTTCATTTTCTTCTTCCCCTTCACAATATATGTAAAATAATTTCTTCTCGGCACACTTATGGCCTTTAGTGTATTTTCTATCACAACTGTAGCAAAGCCCTTTTGCTCTTTTTTCTTTGAATTTTTGTGGTGTCAACCTTGTAGGTTGTGGAAATCTAGGAGTAGTGACACTTCCCTCTTTATAGAAGTGAGTGGTAGGCTTCCTTGTCACCATAATTTTACATTCAATTTTTCTTTCCAACCGGAATGCCTTCTCCTATGAATCAGGTTCCAAAATCCGAACTTCATGTTGGATGTTATCCTTTAAAGTATCAGTTACCCTTATATTCAATTTTTGGAAGTCCTCAATGTTCTCCCCCATTAAACCCTTTTGTTTGAGATTTATCAATTGGCTAAAGAAGGTGTTGCTCTTTGTATCCTCATAATGTGCTACCATTTCCTCCGTAAATTGACCAAGTGACAATTTTTTTACGGGATCAAAGCCATCGATACCATACAAATGTATTTTGTTCTAAATGTAAAGTTGCAATGCGTACATTTTGTGTGTTTTGCACATTATGGAGATCAAAATATTGCTCCTTATGTAGTATCCATGTTACAGGATCCTTTCCATCAAAATTCCTCATATCCAATTTTGGAATATGGTGGTTCCTCCCGCCAACATTAGATTTTATGAAATCACGATTAACATTTATTTTTTTCTCATCATTACTTTCCTTTACTATCTTTTCACCATTAGGAAAATTTTCTTGTATCAACTTTGTCAAACCTTCCATGTCTGCTTTTAGATCATTCTTCATCTTTTCCATTTTAGCTTCCATGTCATCCATGTTAGATTCCATGCCATCCATCTTAGATTCCATGAAAGCTTCCATGCCATCTATCTTAGATTCCATGCCATTCTTCAAACCATCCATCTTATATTCCACGCCTTTCCTCAAACTGTCCATATTAGTTTCCACGCTTTTCTTGAAAACTTCGATGTCATTTTTTGTTGCTTTTTGCAAGAGAGAAATTTTTTGCACTTGCTCTTGTAATTTTGATATGTCATGTTGCCATTCTTCATCTTCATGACTCATAGTAGAGCTTTCTAAAGGCTTAATGGGTGTTGAATTCTTTTTAGGGGCCATTTTAGAATCTAATACTGATATCTATTCTACAATATTCCCTTGGAATCAATTCAACTTGATTCTTCAAACAAGACTTATGCAATTCGGAAAAAAAAAAATACACACCTTTTACTTTCTTTTGAGGAGCCTGATATTGAAATTGAATTATATCTATGATTGTGAATCATAAATATCTAAAATTCAGTGCTGTAGTAGCCCTATAAAGCCTCTTTCAAATTCCATAGGTCTAATCTGATTTGGATTCTTCAAGGCAAAGTTATGTCCAATCTCCCACAGTGACCCAATTTTGGACTGATTCAGCAGAGTGAACTTGTACGAATTGCCATGTGTCACTGTTTCATCCTTTGGCTTTGAAATTGATAGAAAGAATACTAAATTCTGGGTAATTGTGGCCACTTTTTACGGCATTCCAATCTGATGCTCAGAGAAAGAGCTACGAATATTTTCCCATGATCACCTCTTTGAGATGAAATTCCAAAGCCTTAAAAAGCCCTAACCTCCACAGATCATATCTCAAAAACTATTGCGAACCAATATCTGACATTTTCTGAAGATGTTCCTCAGGATTTCAGCTTCGTACTCTAACAATTTCAGCTTCTGATCCTTCGTAGAAAAAACGTTATGACGAACATACCACGATGACCTGTTTAGGATAAATTTAGGAGCCTAGGAAATGACCTAACTTGTACAGATCATATTTCCTAAAATATTGTGAACCAAGATCTGAAATTTTTCGACGATGTTCCTCACGATTTTTTCTTCTCACTCTAAAAATTTCAGATTCTGAACCCTCGTATAGAAAATGGTATAACGAAAATTCTACGCTGACCTGTTTGGAGCAGCGAAAACCTAGAATCTCAAAGTTTTGATACCAAATGTTGCGAAACCAGCTCCAAAAATAGAAGAAAAGAGATATCAATTCCTTATAAATAAGCCACTTTGAGGAGGCAACCTCCAATACATTACATTAATCAACAATTCTTCGATGATACAATTTACAAAACCTCCTTTCTATATATAGGAGTCCATGGGGCCACATTGTAATCCTAGTGGCCCACAATGTAATCCTAGCTGACGTAACAATAATAATTTAAGGGCACAATAATAACAATATGGGGGTTACAGGGGTACAATAAAAAAAATAAGGGGGTTACACTAACAATAATAAGGGATCATAAGAATATGTGTCTCATTTCCTATTTTTATTGTAACTCTAAGAAGACATGTGCCTTATCACTTCCTATTTGGATTGTAACTCTAGAGATATAGAGAGAGATTCATAGACTCTCATTAACGAGATAGATTTTCATCTTTTGTATAAATACGGGAAACTTTATCCTATCAAATCATGTGCAAAATTGGAGTTATGCTCAAGCTTTGAATACAGAATCAGATTGTGGCACCTTAATCATGAATGTTCCTTCATTTTGACTTGGTTTTTCTTACATATGGAGGATCTCAAATTACCATCTCTCATACTTTAAAATCATCTGCCTAAAATGTGTGATATTTACTTGCTTTTATAGATTAAAGTTTATGTGCTTTCTTAGTATTAGTTTTAGAATGACTGTGTATTCTTTTCTTTTCTAAAAACATTTGAATAGGAAAGATTTATCTATTTTCCAATTGGATCAAGTTTGAGGAAATAGAGCTCATATTTATTGAGTTTCCTTTCATTTTCTATTATTTACTTTCTTAGATCAAACTATCAATTCATTGTATTATTGAATAAAATATCAAGCCAAGAAGGTGATTTTTCATACTTCAAAATTGGGTGATTGAATATTCAACCTATGCAATCATTAGGCTTTACTTTTATGTTCTGTTATTTATTTTCCTTTCATGTTCTATTATTTACTTTCTTATATCAAAATATCAATTCATTGTATAATTGAATAAAATATCAAGACAAGAAGATGACTTGTCATACTTCCAAATTGGGTGATTGAATGTTCAACCTATGTAATCATTGAGATTTACTTTTACATGCTTTTACATTGTTTTCTAGATTTAGATCCTCATTCAATTGTAATAATGGGTTTTCTTAAAGATCATTTCAAGAAGGTGAATTTATCATATTTCTAAATGATTGAATACCTAACTTATGCAATTATTGAGTTTTCCCTATGCATGCTTTAACTTCTTTCCTAGATTTAAAGACTAAAGTATAATTGGTTGCTTATTATCTCAAGAGGGTGATTCTATAATATTTCCATATTGGATGTTGGAGTGATTGAACATACCGTAGTTTTTTTTCTTTAGATGATTTGAAATTCTTTATTAGATAAAAATTTTGATTCCTGCAAGTGTGATTGCACGCTATATTTTCTTTTGAAATTTTCTTCTTTATTTTCATTCCTTGATTTCATACGATAGTTTAATTTTATTTTCATTATTTGATTTCATAGATTAGATGAATTGGTTCTTGTTATTATGTAGTTAAATTGATATAAACTGAAAGATAATTTCTAGCACATATAGTGCACACATGCTTCACAAGCTTACAAAACCATTGGGTTGATAAATTAAATGACAGGAAATTATTTCTCCCCAAAAGTAGACATACCATTCAAATCCAATGCACAAGGTCTTACCCAATGATGAACTCACTTCTTGGTACCTATAGAAAACTGCAATAACAAATACTCTGCATGTACTTCTTTATTCAAATTAAACTTATCAACCAAGTAAGGCTTACCATAACTATTATTAGATTCAGGGTCAATCAAAATAGAAATAAATTGATCACAAATATTACCATCCATCTCAATGATATATGGTTGATGGTATTCCTACATGTTATGCAGTGTTGCATGGATATGAGAAATTTTCTTCCCAACATCCCCAATAGTATGCACGTCCTATGCACTATAGATCTAAGGCGTACCACCTTAGTTTTGCAGAAAATATATCTTGAGATGTTCTTTTCCACATGTCTAAAACTCCAACCATCTCATAACATCACCTATATGTTTTTTTGTCCTCCATATCCATGTATGACTACTTTGAATTTATTGTGTGGTGCAACATTCTATTTTTCTTATGCATTTAACTGCATTGTTTTTTTTTATCTTTTACCTACCATTACCTTTCTCCTTCCCTTTCCATCATTCCTGAGATTAATTCTTACAACTTGACTTCTCAATGGTCCTTCTATTTCCCAATAAATTCCTCATCTGATTGAGGCTCATAATATTCAATCCAATCTCAAAATGCTAATGGAAATCCATTGAAAAATGTCTAAAATTTTTCCTTCTAATATTAATATATGATACATACTCAATAGCTCAAGGAATTTAGTCATGTACTCTTCATCTATCATCAATTCCATAATTATCTCATAGAATGCGTTGACCTTACTATCGTTTTACCTCTCTAACAAGTAATTCTTCCTTAAAATCCTCTTGAACTCATGCCAAGTCATGTCCTCTATCCGGATGTTTCTAACCTGCTTCACACCTTTCCACCAGATATTTGCTTTACCTTTAAAGTTGATGATAGTTACTTTGGCCTTCATATTATCTGTGTAATTATAAAACTCAAAGAACTTCTTCAACCTAAGTATCCAAGCATCTACATCTTCTGTAATCTTCAAATATCCATAAAAAATAGGTGGCTTTTACTACTTAAACTCATTTGGAAAGTATCCCCTATCAATCCGCCTCTAAGGATGATAACGATGATTATCGTAATGCCTCTTAGAACCAGAACTATAATAATAAATACATGTTTCCATCACCTCTACTATCTAGAGTATCCAATAGTCTGCCATCTTTCACTGTGTCATCTCTATCTGACATGTGCCCACCATCATATCTAATTCCATATGCACCATTAGTTCTACCCTCCTATCCATGGTTGATCTGAAGTGGCCCCTGTCACTACAATTCTGAAAAAATCTAAAGGATTACTTTATTAAACTCTGCTTGTTTCTCTTATGACTATATTATTTTATCATAGTCCGCTTTACAACTACATATTTCTACCTTCAAGATTATCAAAGTGTCTTCCATGTCAAAAGGGTTCCAAACACCACGCTTCTCATCTAACCCATAAGGAGAATCTCATGATTTGTAATCTACCATCTCTCTATTCATCCTGATTTCTTTGTTGAAAGGAATATTGTGTCAGCTAAACCAAATCATAAACAAACTAATCTACCATAGCATAATCTGGGGAGGATATTTCATTTTCAAGATCAAGAAAATAAGAGTAATACATGTATAAAAATAATCATATCAACATATAGATGTATAACATATAGACATGTCAACATATAGACATCAATCTTACTAGAGTTCATTCATCAATCCATGGCCATCTCAATCACATACACTAACCTCATGCATGACAACAACAACCATATAAATGCACACTAACAACATGTAATACCCTCCTCCAAAATTTACGCAAGCTACCTAGTCCACTATGGTAAACATGAGATGAGAGACTACTATGATCTGATTCAGCCTCCTAGGTCACCTTAAGGAAGTGGAACTGACACTAGACAACTACATATACCTTTTCAACCTACTACATGGCACCTAGGGGCCATGCAAATATTCTAGGTGGCTATCCCCTGAGACAAAATGCCATTTTGTTTGCAACAATCCCCTATTTTCACCCTTTATATGGGGAAGAGTATGACTAGAACCCTTCAGTCGCTTACACAACATGGGCATGTGTTCGACTAGGGATTTTTACAACTAGTTTTGAGACTATGACCACAATTTTTGTGGGGATTTTTGAGGACCAGATCTCAGGTCACTCACCATAACTCCATGACACTTTCATAAGTGAAATATAACATCATAATAACAATATAAATCTAATCATTGGAACAGGTAATTATCTAGACCCCTACTAGCCATGATAGGAATTTCGTCAAACATGTCACAAATTTGTAATATATAGGTTTAAACAAGATATTTGAGCATTGGGGCATGATACTTATCTAATAATTGCTAAGAAGCATTGATGCCTTGTATCATTCACTGCATTATGATCTATTAGGTCATATATTCATTTCTCATTCATTTACAAATCAAAACATGATGAGAACCATACATTTTCACTATCATAAAACACATTCATAGCCGACATAAAAATAACATAAACATTAAGGATACATCAGTCATAAATGCTACAAAGAATCCAATACATTTACACATAAATTACCAAGGAAAGGAACTCCCGTTAATGAATGCAAAATCTAACCAAGTTTGGGACTTCCAAGTCGAACCACCTGACCGAAACCTATCTTCAGCTAATCACCCCCATGCCATATTCCAAGCATCAATGTGGGACGCAAACAAAAATATCCAACGACGGCTTCATGAGGGTAAACCACCTCACCCTAAATAATCAAAAATTGACTTTACTGCAATCCTCACCATATCACTAGGCCATAAAAACAAACATGTAATACCAAGATTTACCATGATCTACACCAAATCACTAGGCTAAAACAAGCATGGATACCACCAGATTTCTCCACTTAAATCAAGAAGAATTTTCTTGTCTCCTAGTCTTAGGCTTTACCGCAATCCACATCGGATCAGTAGGCCATTATGGAGACTCCACTCTCTAGGATTTTACGTATATCCCATCTCGGGATTCCTAGGCCTAATGAAGAGCACCCACCTGTGTATCCCACTATTCACTAGTCGAGGACTCATAGAAACATCGATGGATAAATTACTAGTCTTTACCACAAACCATAGTCTGATTTAGTGGTTATTGGTCTGATTGATTTACTAGAGTACATAGTCTAGTTCAGGGATTGCTAGGCCATTTCGTTTGGAGATCCACCTCACTGAGCTTCGAATCCATCCGAAAATCCAGCTCAACAAAAACATGACAATCCAATAACACAATGGTTATCCATAAATGGAAAGCCAAGGCTGAAGAATACTGTCATACCTAGAAAAACCCATGCCAATTAAAACAAGAGAACCAACAACACACATGGATAACCATGCATGCAAAATCTAGCTAGGGAATCACACATGAAAATCGATATCTACAAGTAAACCCATTCTAGATTCTTGATCCTACTCTTCCTTGTTTTATCTTTTCTTCCTCTTTTCCTTCTTTTCCTTTCTTGAGTGTTAGGTCCCTATATTAATAGTGTAGCCCCTTATTATGTTAGTGTAGCCCCCCTTGTTGTTATTATTGTACCCCTGTAACCCCCATATTGTTATTATTGTGCCCTTACATTATTATTGTTAGGTCGGCTAGGATTACATTGTGGCCCCACTAGGATTATATTGTGGCCCCATGGACTCCTATATATAGAAGGAGGTTTAGAATCATTTGTATCATCCAAGAATTGTTCATTTATGTAATGTATTGGAGGTTTCCCCCTCAAAGTGGCTCATTTCTAAGGCGTTGATATCTCTTTTCTTCTCTTTTTGGAGCTGGTTACACAACATTTGGTATCAGAGCTTTGGATTATAGGGTTTTGCTGCTCCAAACAGGTCATCGTGGAATTGTCGCTATAACTTTTTTTCTATGAAGTTTTAGAAGCGGAAATTCTTAGGGTGCGAAGCCGAAATCCTGAGGAAGATTGTCTAAAATTTTCAGAGCTTGGTTCGCAATATTTTCGGAGATATCATCTGTGGAAGTTAGGTCTTTTTTCAGGCTCCTAAACAGGTCATCGTGGAATTTGCACTATAAAATATTTTCTATGAAGGTTAAGAATCTGAAATTCCTATGGTGCGAAGATAAAATCCTGAGGAAATTCTTCAAGAAATTTCAGAGCTTGGTTCGCAATATTTTTGGAGATATGATCTGTGGAAGGTAGTGTTTTTTCAGGCTCCTGAATTTCATCTCAAAGAGGTGATCGTGGGAAAATTTCAATAACTCTCTCTCTGTGGATCGGATTGGAGTACCGTAAAAAGTGGTCGCAATTACATGGAATTTAGTTTCTTGGATATAAATTTCAGAGACAAAGGAGGAAACAGTGACACGTGGCAAGTCGTACAAGTTCGCTCTACTGAACCAGTCCAGAATTAGGTCATTGTGGGAGATTGGACACAACTTTGTCTTGGAGAATCCAAATAAAGTCATACCTGTGGAATTTGAAAGAAGCTTCAGAGGGCTAATACAGGGATGAATTTCAGATATTGAATATTTTCAATTATAGAGATAATTTAATTTCAATATCGAGCTCCTCAAAAGCAAGAAAAAGGTTTGTATTGTTTTTTTCCGAATTGCATAAGTCTTGTTTGAAGAATCAAGTTGAATTGATTCCAAGGGCATATTGAAGAATTTTTGTCAGTAATGGGTTCTATTATGCCTCCAAAAAATAATTCCATACCCATTAATCCCTCAGAAAGCTATACTATGATGCATGAGGAGGAAGAATTGCAATATGAGATATCAAAATTACGGTACCAAGTGCAACAAATTTCGATCTTACGAAGAGCAACCGAAGATGAAATAGATGGTTTAAAAGCATAAATGGAGGCTAAGTTGGATGGTTTGAAGGATCAAATAATAGCTAATATGGATGATAAATTAGTGGAAGATCACAACGAGCATCAACAACAAGTTCTCCAACTCTCAAAGGATAACCCAACTTTGGTGCATAATCTAATGAAACAACAGGAAGATCAACATCACATCGAAAGAAGTTATGAAGCAGTCATAGAAACAAGAAATCAACAAGTACGATCAATTTCAGAGTATCTCAGCAAGTGGAAGAACTTTCCTGTAGAATATTTCACATGGGAGGATGAGAATTTTATACAGAAGCATCAAGAAATAATCAAGCGTTGAGGACAACACTTGTTGAAGTAGAGGGGCATGTTAAGTCCCTATATTAATACTGTAGCCCCTTATTATGTTAGTGTAGCCCCCCTTTTTGTTATTATTGTACCCCTGTAAACCCCATATTGTTATTATTGTGCCCTTACATTATTATTTTTAGGTCGGCTAGGATTACATTGTGGCCCCACTAGGATTATATTGTGGCCCCATAGACTCCTATATATAGAAGGGGGTTTTGTTCATTTGTATCATCCAAGAATATTTCATTTATGTAATGTATTGGAGGTTGCCCCCTCGAAGTGGCTTATTTATAAGGCATTCATATCTCTTTTCTTGTATTTTTGGAGCTGGTTACACAACATTGAGCCAATGTTGAAATTCTCGAAGAAACCTCTAAGTGTCCAAGAGTGTGAGAGAGAGAATAGAGAGACAGCTCCAAAACTGAACTAACAAAATGTTACACTGACAAAAGGTACCAACTGATCCTCATAAGCCTTTTTATCAATTACACCTATTTTCTTAATTTTCTATTATTTTCCTTCTTTTTTCTCCTCAGATGCAACATGTGGTCTTTCACCTTCCTTTTCTCGTTAATTTCCATTATTTTCATAAATAAAATGAAAATTAATTCTACTTTTCCATTCCAAATCCTTTGCCATTACCTTTGCTAATTTACTTAGACAAATAAACCAAATAAAAACCCACACTAGGAATTTTTTACCAACATTCATCTTGGAATAAGTTCCCGAATAACCATGGTTATTATTTTTCCTTTATTAAATTTTATTACATGGAATTTTGACCAAGGTTGTTATAATTTTCAACATTTTCATGCTAAAAAATGGAAATGAGTAGTTTGTTTGTCTGAATTTAAGAGTTGTAGTGGTTTTTGTTGTAGAGCTATAAATATTTTTGGCACTATGTTAGAATAACAAAACAGAGACAAAACACTAATTAAAGAGGAATCACACTTCGAGTTTGAAAGTAGTGGTTTGTTAAAGATTATCTTATGAAGGAACCTTAAAGTAGCACATTCCACATATGACTTCATCACTGTAATAGGTTTTTCCACTTATTAAGAAACAATGTCTATGGTCCGACCACTGACGGTCACTTTTTTCGATGATTCAGGTCAGGGAAGAAGAAATAAAAACCATTGTTGAAGTGGAGTATTTTAGGAATTTTTATTCCTGGAAGCTGACATAAACAACAATTATTTTTCCACAAAAACTTCTCCAAAGAAGCAAGTCGACACAGTTGACACCCTTTAGAGTGCATCAAATTTAGCATTTTTTTTGAATTTTTCCACATGAAATTAGGTTGAATTTATACTTTATGGTTTTGGGATTCAATATATATTGTACTGAAAGTGCATTAATGAATAAACAATAATTTGTGCGAAAAAAACATAACCTGAGTCTTCATAATACTTACACGTTTGGAATTTCACAAATTGCTTCCACCACTGCATGCTTCCAGACCTATGGTTCATATCATGTTATGTCCATTTGATGTAAACATGTGTGTGTATTAACATGTTGATTCGATTTGACCATGTCTGCTCTTTGAATCTTGATAGATCCTAGTTGTATAGTATTTTAATAGTTAAACATTTTTATGATTTACTTTAATCGTCATGTACTTATTTTGAATTATTATACACTTTAGGTGCACGTTCTACTCATCTCATATGTTTTCATTGACTGTCATAATAAATTGAGAAATATCATCTCAATCACTTGATTTTTACTCAGAGTTGACCCTTTTTCTTTGTTTTCTTTTGGGAATTTCAAGATGAGTATATGTGTGTTGAGCAGTTGAAGTAGTTATAAAAAAATATTATTCATATGAGAGAATACAACACCTAGGTACACCCCGTGTGGCTGAAAAAGAAGTAATTTTGATAATGAGATATCTAGTGATGAAAGTTCTATATTCTCTATAATTATATGGTAAGAATCTTGGTGCAAATTTGTGTGATAACTGGTACCCAAGAAATACCAGTCAAAGAGAAACAAGACTAATAGTTTTTTATAGATTATAAGGTCGTCCATCTAGAAATTTGATAACCAACCTTGGTTTTCAGTTTCTCCTTATTTCCCCCATAAATTTAATGCCCATTCCTATAGCCATACATTCAACAAGCTGGAAAAATAAATATTTTCTGAAAACACAAATTCTGGAAATTTCACAATGCTGAAATGCAGAAATAAAAACTCTGAAAAATAAATCAGCCACACGCAGAATTTTGACACTCTGATTTTTGGTCAACTTGATCATGGAAAAACCCCCACCAACTCTTGGGGAAAACCAGTTCGAAAGCTTATCTTTATTTTAAAAATATTTCTTTTACAATGGAAAAGAAAAAACATAGTCAAAATTCCAGCAACCAAATTTACAGACTTATCTCGATTTTCGTGCTTGCATACCACCTCAGAAATTGTGCCAAATCATAAACTTGCAAAACATAAAATACTACAGCATTAATGATAGCAATAAATGTTGTACGGCCACCTTGGAAAGCATGTTGGAACACTATGTACAGTGTTGTATGGAATGTACAGACTGTACAGCAGCCCTCCTCGAAATATGAGCCCAAAAACTGCTTGGAAAACTATGTTGTAGCTCCTATCCTTTTCTCGGTTTTTGTGCCAAAAATAATAAAAGTACATTTCCTTGAAATTTGTGCCCAGTTTTGTGCCTCGAACTACGTGCTTAATTCTCTTGCCCTCTTCCTTGATTTCTATGCCTCCTTTCTTGGAAACCATGCCTCTCTCTCTTGATGTACGAATTTTTTGCCTTGGTATTTGTGCCAATAAATGCTACTGTACGTTTTGCTGAATCTCCTCAATGTTTCCCTCTTTCTTTTCACTACTCAGAAAATCTCCTTAGCTTTCTCTTCTCCTCTCTCAATCTACTCATGAAATAATGAATGACCTTTTCCCTCCTTTTCCTCCTTTAACCTAATCCTAAGTGAATTTTGGGGAATCGTTAAATCAAATGGCTGAGATAGATTTACATCTAGGGCTGAGATTAAATGCTCATTTAAATCTCACTTTCTATTTTTTAATTCACATAAAGACCCACTTAGTCATTTATCTCCAAAGTCACTTTTTGCTTTCTAATTTCACATTGACTTTATTAAAGTAACTTTAAAATTAGACTTTACTAACTTTATCACTTAAAGTCACTTTTAAATTAGATTTGACTTTACAACTTTATAAAGTCACTGTAGGAGAAAACTTAAATTCTTTTGGACACTTTCCCCTAGGTCAAAGATCAAAGACTTAGGGAACCACCTGTCCTTCGGTAAGAAAATTTCAACACTCCCTCTTACCAAGGAAGGTGTTCCTCACCACACCCATGTTGTCTCTGAAGTAGACATGCTTGCCCCGTGGTAAGGGTTTGGTAAGAAATCTGCAACCTTCTCATTAGTGGGAATAGACTCAAGCTTCACAGCTCCCTTCTGAACATAGTATTTGATGAAATGATATCTGATGCCGATATTCTTTGACCTATCATGAAATACTTGATTCTCTGTGAGTTTAATGCAACTCTGATTATCACAGTAAATCGTTGAAGGTCTCAACGGCTGAGAAAATAAGCCAAAAAAGATCTTGCGAAGCCAGATGGCATCATAAGTAGCCAGATTGGCTGCCATATATTATGCTTCTGCTGAACTCAATGCTATTGACTGCCGCTTTTGGCTGAACCATGACACCATTTCCAAACCCAACCCAAAACAACATCCTGAAGTGCTCTTCCTATCAGAAGAACAACCTGCCCAATTAGAATCAGTGTAACCTACCAATCTCACTCCATCCCCTTGCCTATAATCCAGACTATAATCCATTGTCCCCTGCAAGTACTGAAAAATGTGTTTTGCAACAACCCAGTGCACCCTCCTGGGCTCACACATGAACTAGCTCATTGTTTTGACTACAAAACATATATCTGGTCTGGTGTTGACCAAATGCATCAAGGAACCAATCAGCTGTCTATACAAAGTGGGATCCACCAACTCAAAATTTGAAGCGTGAAGCTTCTTCCTGTTGCTGATCATCGGTGTCCACATGGGTCTACAATCCTCCATGTGGAATCTGCCAAGGATGTCCACAATATACTTTTCCTGTCCCAGGAAGAAATGTCCATCCTCTTTCCACACCTCCAAATAAAAAAAGTAATGAATCAGGCCAATGTCCTTCATCTCAAACTCCCACACAAGATCTCTCTTGCGGTGCTCTATGAGTCTCTTTGCACCTGTAATGACCAAGCCATCCACATAAAACACCATAATGAGAGGCTCCTCACCTATCACAATAAATTAAAGGTTCAGATATGCATCACTCAATCCCATCTCCTGGAAGTATGTATCTATCTTAGAGTACCAAGGTATGGGAGCTTCCTTGAGGCCATAAAGGGCCTTCCTCAATCTGCACACATGGGACTCCTTCCCATGCATCTCAAATCCCTATGGCTGCTCAATGTACACCTCCTCCTATATCAAGCCATTGAGAAATGTGGTCTTCACATCCATTTGGTGGATCTTCCAACCCATGTACACTATAAGAAATATGATGGAGCGAATCGAATTATATTGATCAATGGGAGTGAAGGTCTCCTCATAATCAACTCCCTCGACCTGGGAGAACCCTCTAGCCAGAAACCTTGCTTTGAATTTCTCAATGCTGCCATCTGCAACATGATTTACCTTGTAAATCCATCTGTAAGTAACCATGGATTTTCCCTCAAGCCTTGACACCACCTCCAAAACATCATTCTTCATGATAGAAGAATGCTCCTCCTACATGGCCTCTCTCCAGAACTGCTGCCTAGCTGCCTCCTCATAGCTAGAAGACTCAGATTCAATGATGTTGGAAACCATTGCCATATAGCCACAGAACCTATCAGGTGGTCTTCTCTCTCTGACCGGCCTCTTAGACCCAGCAAAAGATGTGGCCTCTCTCAAGGTATCCTGAAGCCACTTGGGCTTCCTCTTCCCTGAGCACACTTCTCCCACCGGAGAATGAAACTCCTCCTCCTCATTAGGAGCCTAAACTGTTGACTGTCTGTCTTCTTGAACCCTTAGTTAAACTGAGAGGGGGGGGGGTGAATCAGTTTAACACATTCATGGACTTTTAAAACTTTTTCATTAAAACTTATCTACACCTTCATTTCATGTTCAGCTTAATATGTGAGTAGTCTTAGAATGTGAGTAGCAAGTATTAATATAATGTAACAGTGTATTTAATATGATAGCGGCAAGTATTAAGCAGATGATATAAACCACATCAACACATAAGCATCATGCATAGAGACACCAGATATAAGTGGAAACCCATAAAGGGAGAAAACCACATCTTATTATTGTTGTGATGCAAAGGAAAGCTCCAACTCCCTCTCACCACTGATTTTCTCTAGGCACCAACCTACAGGAGGCTCCTACCTCAATTCTGCAAGCTACAACTTGTAAGGAAGCTCCAAATCCCATCAATTTTCTACAGGCACCAACCTACAAAAGGCTCCAACCTCAGTCAGCTACAACTGACATTTTATCAAGCTACAAATTCATGTGGAAGCACCAACTCCCATCTATTTTCTGTAGGCACCAACCTATAGGAGGCTCCTACCTTAGTCAGCTACAACTGACATCTATCAAGCTACAACTTGATAGGGAAGCTCCAACTTCCTTACTCTTTCAAAAGAGAAACACTTGCTGATTTACCTTGGATATCAGCTCTGTTTTGTTCCATTTGCTCTATTGTTCATCTATTCTCATATTTGCCCTGTATCATCTCTACATCTTTTCAGATTCTCTATCAACTTCTCCTTCTTCTCTGCTCAGTTCCTCCTTATTCTCTGCTCAAATCCTCTTTCTTCTCTGCCTCACTGCTTCATTTGTTCATTCTATTCACTCACTCTCTAACATCTTGTGCATATAAATGAGTTATTATATATAGAGTTCATCACATGAATCTTTACATTCCTTAGGGAATTTGAAGTGAATAGTCTTGATTTTTTGCCTTCTGTCTTCTCATTTATTTTACCCACTCATTCAGAAAAAAATATAACAATATGCATTAAATTCAATATTACAGTGGGAGTTTTGTTTTCCTACTGGATACTTTCCAATGCATCACAAACAATAAAAAAATTAATTACAACATTTACATTCATGTTTTCAGTTACACATTTCAATTTCACTCAGCTCCTTTTATGGATTTTGGCATTACTGGATTTGTCTCTTCTACTGCTGTTAATTAACTGATCTGCATACTTCTGTTCATCATGCCTGCAAAATTCCCTATGACATTTCTAGTTCCTACATTCTTTGTTTACCTCTGTTAGGCCCACATTTTCATCCCTGTGTTTATTCACCTGTTCACTGTACTTTTGTGCACCTGCTGCATATATAACTGTTTTTCCAAGTTTATCCTCAAATAAATATCAATCTAGGCAATGTATATTCATTATTAATCTCTGTGCTCGGGCTCCCTTCTTACACCCTCTCTGTCCCTATAATATTCTTTCAAATCAACCCCCTTGAGATTTTTTGGATCACTGTACATTTTTCTACAACTATCTCTCTCTCTTTCGCTGTAGTTGTGTAACTACTGCACATATAACTGTCTTTTAATATAACAACTGATTTTAAATCTGGGAAAACTTGCATTAATGCAGAAATCATACGTAGAAATTCATTCATATTTCATACAGGGCCATATATATCGGGACCCACATATTCCAAAGTCTTCAAAGTGAAAACATCTTTTGAATAGTTTTTTTTTTTTTTTACTACAGAACCTTTGTTTTAATAAACTCTCGGCATCTTAAAAACTGTGTTTAAACCATAATAAAAAGCTCAACTTATAATATTTTGAGTTTATGCTGAATTTTACCTCCTTGAAGAATCTAACTCAGACCAATCAATTTAACATTGGCTAAACGACCAAGTTTCCACACATCACATATATGGTGAATTTTTACTTAACTCTCCCTTTATTAAAAAGGATGATTGCATTCTAACCTTCAACAGTTCTTTTAGTCCACACTCTGGTTAAAATTTCTGAGCTCAACCATGGCAAATATCACCAAATTTAGAATAAAATTCAAAGTGATGGCCCAATCGCTCTTCATCATAATTTATATTTAATTCAAACAAACCTTGGTTAAACCCGCAAACATTAATTTGAAAAGTCCCAATCAATATAATTTAAACTTGGGCCCACATATATAATCAACGATCTAATCACATACTCGCACCGTACCATGGTTATCCTTCACGCCCCTTCCTTATACGGCCACCGTCCGATGGCTCCCCTCCAGATCGATGGTGCTCAACAATATTGTGCGGCTTCCTTGGTTGGACGTTAACGTGCAATGGTGCGCAGTGATGGTGGTTTTGCGGATTCGTTCAGGGATGCGTGTCACTCATTCTATGGAATCGCTCCCAATATCTTGAATACCGCTTGCCCGTCGAAGGTGGTATAATGAAAACCACTGGTTCGTTCTAAACCACATCCACTGTTCCTCCTTCGTGGTTCCGCCCCTTCACTCAAGGTTTCGTCAATTTATATTCACAACCTTTGGTTCATCAAGGTTTCAACACGACTCCTCTGCATACTATAACGTGCTACTTCATCAGGTTATACATTCCCCATTTCTCACTATATCGTGGCCTTATCAACTCGATATCTATGAATCAAATGTTCGGCAATTCATTACACCGAGAGAGATACCAATATCAGTTGGAATTCTGGAAAAATTCGAACCCCTTCACCCAATTTAACCCGTATTCAAGATTCAATGATCAATAATTCGTGTAATCGATAACTATTTGTCCAATCAATACTCCTCAAAATTACCTTATACAGATTCACGAATCTACTCGTTCCACATAGCTTATGATGTTTAGATACCATGAGTAACAAATTCACGCTTTCACAATAAATTCAAGTAGTCTACACGGGCATAATCCCATCTATCAGTAACACAGGGTTTCATAATTGTCCACAGGGACTCAAATATCCTTCCTACTGAATTCAATCAAGAATATACATATAATTCACAGAGAATTTAGAAGCAATCCCTCATCATTATATACAAATGTAACCATTTACAAGAACATTCACTTATTCTTCTCAATTGGCCAGATTTTCTATTCGATGGCCTTTTTATCCTACTCTGTCTCTGGAAAAATCTTCTTCAATTCACTTCTTGTCTCTGCTCCTTCACTGATACTGCTCTCTGTAAATGCACTCTTCCTTTGTTCTTCTCTGCTGACCTTTGTTATCTTCTACTTTTATTTTCTCTTTTCCTAGTTCCTATTTGAGATGCTCCTTATTTGCCAATTCCTTTGCCATCAATGACAACATTTCCAACAGCCTCCCCCTTTGGCATTGATGGAAATAATCTTCCTCTATTTGTCTTATAGAAGCCCCTTTTTTCTTTTCCTCCCCCTTTGACATCAATGGCAAAGGGTTACTCATTTCCTAGTTTTCTTTTTGCATTTCCTCTCTCTGAGTTATGTTTGTACCATGTTGCTCTAGACTGATGTATAGGACTTGTTGAGAGAACACTTTGAGGATTATCAAACTTGAATATAGAGTGTAAATTGATAAAATTCAAATGCATAGACTTCTTTCACTTGTATAGAGCTAAAAGTGAGGATAATGACACTCCATAGAACACATTGTACCATATTTATCTAATCAGAAATGTATAATTGGATCAAAAACTAAAATGTTGAGAAGGCTTCAAATCTGCTTTTGTCTCTGTCTGATGTAGTTAGCTAATATATTTCTGTTGAGGAAGATTATAAATGGAATATGTCTTCTCCTGCAATGCTCATCTTCAGTACCAAACCTGTTCAATTATGATAATGATGCCAATATATCTTTTATTGCTGTGGTACACCTTTCCTGCCTGCTGGTGATGATATGAACTAGAATTTTGACAAGGATAGTACACTTAAAGACTGAAAGGTCCTTGTTGCTGTTGTGAACAATGAATCAAACCATATTTTACAACTTATTGTGAGATTAGGCAATATATTTCAATATAAGAGAGCAAATGACTTTTATTGCTTGCACATTGTACTTTAAAAAAAAATCCTTTAATGTATTGGTCAGTCTTATTTATCAATCATCTACTTTTCTTTATGACATGAGGAGGTATGTATGTCAATGATAAATATCTCTTTAAAGGTGGATTACCAGTAAGTCATTTGTGTTGAAGTAGGATTTAGATGGCTTTTAAAAAACTTTTGAGTTTCAAATGGTAATCACAGCTAGTCTTTTATTATTCAGATACTTTGACTGTTCTATCATAATGAACTTCCAAAAAAGCATATTCAAGATGTTTAATTGAAAACTCAGCAAACAAACTTCACACAGTTTTGTAACTGATATTTAAAAAAGAGGCATTGAAGATATACATGTACCAACTTCAGGAAGGCATGAAATTATATATAGAAAAAGATATTGCTTCCGTGCTCAATATACTACTTCAAGTGTAAATCAAATACTGATCCTTTAGGAGTGCTCCTGCCCTTTTCATGTTCAATGCAGATAACCCTGGGAATTTTACCTTGATGCATTCTTTCCATAGTCCTTTGATCCTGAGGACTTGTATCATACTACTGCTCTATGACAACACTTGATATTATGTTGATAGGCACGCTGCTTGTACCTAAACACCAATTGATATTACTTTGATAAACCATGCAGAGTTTTCAATTCAGCTTGTACATTAACCCATAATTGATGCATCCTTCATAAATTATATTATTGATATTCCCATTGTTCACACCAACAATCATCAATATATTGAATCTGATCTTGGCATTATTTACCACTCTTCTTTTTCTGTCCTTCTGTTCCAAAGAAAGCCATTGCATGTTCCTTTCTAGGACTTCTCTAGAATCATTGTTGCTTTATATTCAATTCAATTGTTCTAACATAAAGATTTTCAGGAAGACATCTTTAATTTCTTTTCTATGAATCTTCATGGGCTGACTACTCAAAGATTTCTTACTCACTTAGCTGCATTTCTCCAAGTGGACCTTTGGAAAGATGTAATGAACTGATGATAGGCGCTTTTCTTACTCATCCTTCTTAATGTGATACATTGTTAATTATAGCAGTATAGAGCATAGTGTGATCATCACTTTAATGTGCTAAAGTCTTCTTAGCTTATATGTTCATTGCTAAGGTTTCCTCTATCATCATGGCTTCTTTCTCTCTTCTCTTCTTCAATCAATCTATCAGCTACTTAATACTTCAGATGATCATTTTTCTCTATAGTTCTCTTTTAGAGGAATTTCCTTTTTCTTCCTGATCTCATAGTTGTTCTCATTACATGGAGCTCTTCTTAGACTACTTTCATGGGGTCTATATATGAACTTCTCTCCCCCTGGGATGTTGCTTCATATTTTTCACTGGATGGATTTTTTCTTTGCTTCCTAGAGCAACTCCCCCTGAGACTATGGAGGATTCATTATGTTATTGAGATAATAGGCTCCCCCTTTCTCTTTTCCTTCCATACTTTATTGGGCTTCTTCATAATGTTTGCACTTCTTTTAAATTCATAGTTTTGTTTGATTTGCTTTGTTTCCATCATCTCTATAGAGTTCTTTAGTATATATGGCAGTTTACAGTCCTTTGCTTTGTGGCCAACCTTGAGGCATACATAACATCTTATTTTGTCAAAGTACATTTGAGCTAATGTATAATAATTTGTTCCCCTTCTTGAATACATTTTACAATCAACAATTTTATGTCCAAAATTATTGCATGCATAACAATAGCCATGGAAATGATTTGTGTACCTAGTGAAAGATTGTCTTTTCCATTTTCTTGCTTGAGGGATTCTTCTCTTTTGCTGCATCCTTTGCTAGTTGGACTGGATTCGCTTTGTCTTAAAATATGCAGCATTATGTCCTGGTTTATGACAAGAGAAACATGTGCTATTTTTCATAGGAGGGAGGAACCTCCTTTGACATCTTCCGAATTTTTTCAATTCATCCTTAGGAGCATATGAGCCTTTAGTAGTTGATTTTTTCATCTTCTCATTCTTTGTTCTTTCATGTTGCTGTTTGATTCTATTTGTTTATCTGCAACTCATGTTCTTGATGGCTTCTACTTCTGTAGGAATTTGCTAAGTTGTTTCACTGTTCTTTATAGCTTTTACAAAAATGATTTTCTTGTTATCTTCTACCTTGGACTTACTGGTTTCTCCTTCTTATCCTATCCCAGTATTTATGAGAGGTCACCTTTATGCATTTAGAATCTGGTCCAATTGTCCAGAGCCTTTCATTAGAGGTGTATTCATTAATAGTTCTCTTTCAGATTTTTCTAATTTCTTTCTTAAGCTCACTACTTCTTCTTCCAATCTTTCACATTCCTTACTTTTCTCTCTCATTTGTTGCAGCAGAGTGTCTTCTACTTTCTTTTCCTCTTCAAGCTGTGTCTTTAGGCCAATAATTTATTTGCTATCATCATATTCTCTCTCATCACATATTTGTACCAGTCTCTTGAGGTATTTGTTTTTATTCTTCAATATTTCTATTTTAGTCAGAGCTATGTCAAGTTTGGCTTTTTCTTCAGCTGCAATTTCTTCATGGCTCTTACTACCATTCACACTAGCAGGTACCTCATTTGATTGAGCATCTTCTTTTTGACATGAATTTCTCTTTTTCTTAATTCTCTTCTCCTTCTTGACAATGCAATCCTCAATGTCTACTCCATACATGAAATGCAGTCTATCCCAGATTTATTTTGCTGAAGTTAGGTCCATTATTAACTCAATATCCTTTTTATGAAAATTGTTATATATCACACATTTTTCCTTGGCATTCCTCTGTTGTTCTTTTACAGTGGGTGAGTCTTTGCAGTAACCATCACATACAAGCTTCCATACCTCAGGTTCATAGGAAATTAAACCTGTTTTAACCTTATCTCTCCATTCAGGAAAGTTTGTTGTATTTAACACAGGTGCATTTCGATAGTCCATGACTCAACCAGATCTCCTTCAAGCTATTAAGCTTACACCAAAGGAACTGGATCTGATACCAATTGTTGAACCCTTAGTTAAACTGAGAGGGGGGTGGGGGTGAATCAGTTTAGCACATTCATGGAATTTTAAAACTTTTTCATTAAAAAATAATTACACCTTCATTTCATGTTCAGCTTAATATACGAGTAGTCTTAGAATGTGAGCAACAAGTATTAATATAATGTAACAATATATTTAATATGAGAGCAGCAAGTATTAAGCAGATGAGATAAACCAAATCAACACATAAAAATCATGCACAGAGACACCATATATAAGTGGAAACCCATAAAGGGAGAAAACCACATCTTATTATTGTTGTGATGCAAAGGCAAGCTCCAACTCCCTCTCACTACTGAATTTTTGTAGGCACCAACCTACAGGAGGCTCCTACCTCAATTCTGCAAGCTACAACTTGCAAGGAAGCTCCAACTACCATCAATTTTCTGCAGGCACCAATCTACAGGAGGCTCCAACCTTAGTCAGCTACAACTGACATTTTATCAAGCTACAACTTGATGTGGAAGCACCAACTCCCATTTATTTTCTACATGCAACAACCTACAGGAGGCTCCTACCTCAGTCAGCTACAACTAAAATTTATCAAGCTACAACTTTATAGGGAAGCTCCAACTTCCTTACTCTTTCAAAAGAGAAACACTTGTTGATTTACCTTGGATATCAGCTCTGTTCTGTTCCATCTTCTCTACTGTTCATCTATTCTCATATATGCCCTGTATCATCTCTACATATTTTTAGATTTTCTATCAACTTCTCCTTCTTCTCTGCTCAGCTCCTCCTTCTACTCTACTCAGTTCCTCCTTCTTCTATGCTCAGCTCCTCTTTCTTCTCTACCTCACTGCTTCATTTATGCATTCTCTTCACTCACTCTCTAACATCCTGTGCATATCAATGAGTTATTATATATAGATTTCATCACATGACTCTTTACATTCCTCAGGGAATTTGAAGTGAATAGTCTTGAATTTTTTCCTTCTGTCTTCTCATTTATTTTACCCACTCATTCAGAAAAAAATATAACAATATGCATTAAATTCAATATTACAGTGGGAGTTTTGTTTTCCTACTGGATACTTTCCAATGCATCAAAAACAATAAAAAAATCAATTACAACATTTACATTCATGTTTTCAGTTACACATTTCAATTTCACTCAGCTCCTTTTATGGATTTTCGCGTTACTGGATTTGTCTCTTTTGCTGATGTTAATTAACTGATCTGCATACTTCTACTCATCATGCCTGCAAAATTCCCTGTGACATTTCTAGTTCCTACATTCTTTGTTTACCTTTGTTAGGCCCACATTTTCATCCCTTTGTTTATTCACCTGTTCACTGTACTTTTGTGCACCTGCTACATATATAACTATTTTTTCAAGTTTATCCTCAAATAAATATCAATCTAGGCAATGTTTGTTCATTATTAATTTCTGTGCTCGGGCTCCCTGCTTACACCCTCTTTCTCCATATAATATTCTTTCAAATCAACCCCCTTCATATTTTTTGGATCACTGTACATTTTTCTGCAACTGTCTCTCTCTCCTTCGTTGTAGTTGTGTAACTGCTGCACATATAACTGTCTTTTAATATAACAACTGATTTTAAATCTGGGATAACTTGACTTAATGCGGAAATCATACGTATAAATTCATTCATATTTAATATGGAGCCATATATATCGGGACCCACATATTCCAAATTCTTCAATGTGAAAATGCCTTTCGAATAGTTTTTTTTTTTTACTATAGAACCTTTGGTTTAATCAACTCTCGGCATCTTCAAAACTGTGGTTAAACCATAATAAAAAACTCAACTTATAATATTTTGATTTTATGCTGAATTTTACCTCCTTGAAGAATCTATGGCTTAAACCATAGTTGAATCAACTGAGACCAATCAATTTAACATTGGTTAAATGACCAGGTTTCCACACATCACATATATGGTGAGTTTTTGCTTAATTCTCCCTTTATTAAAAAGGATGATTGCATTCTAACCTTCAACACTTCTTTTAGTCCACAGTCTGGTTACAATTTCTGAGCTCGACCATGGCAAATATCACCAACTTTGGAATAACATTCAAAGTGATGGCCCAATCGATCTTTGTCATAATTTATATTTAATTCAAAAAAACCTTGGTTAAACCCGCAAACATTAATTTGAAAAGTCCCAATAAATATAATTTAAACTGGGGCCCACATATATAATCAACGACCTAATCACATACTCGCATCGTACCATGGTTATCCTTCGTCCACCTTCCTTATACAGCCACCGTCCGATGGCTCCCCTCTAGATCGACGGCGCTCAACAATATCGCGCGGATTCCTTGGTCGGACATTAACGTGCGATAGCGCGCAGTGATCGCGGTTTTGCAGATTCGTTCAGGGATGCGTGTCGCTCGTTCTATGGAATCGCTCCCAATATCTTGAATACCGCTTGCTCGTCGAAGGTGGTGCGTTGAAAACCACTAGTTCACTCTAAACCACTTCCACTGTTCCTCCTTCGTGGTTCCACACCTTCGCTCAAGGTTCCGTCAATTTATATTCTAACCTTTAGTTCATCAATGTTTCAACACGACTCCTCTGCATACTATAATGCACTGCTTCATCAGGTTATACATTCCCCATTGCTCACTGTATCGTGGCCTTAGCAACCCGATATCTATGAATCAAGTTTTCGGCAATTCATTACATGGAGAGAGATACCAGTATCAGTTGGAATTCTAGAAAAATTCGAACCCGTTCACCCAAGTTAACCCATATTCAATATTCAATGATCAATAATTCCTGTAATAGATAACGATTTGTCCAATCAATACTCCTCAAAATTACCTTATACAGATTCACGAATCTACTCCTTCCACAGAGCTTATAATGTTTACAGACCATGAGTAACAAATTCACGCTTTCACAATAAATTCAAGCAGTCTACACGGGCATAATCCCATCTGTCAGTAACACAGGGTTTCATAATTGTCCACAGGGACTCAAATATCCTTCCTACCGAATTCAATCAACATACATATAATTCATAGAGAATTTAGAAGCAATCCCTCATCATTATATACAAATGTAACCATTTACAAGAACATTCACTTATTCTTCCTAATTGGCCATATTTTCTATTCGATGGCCTTTTTCTCCTACTCTATCTCTGGACAACTCTACTTCAATTCAATGCTTGTCTCTGCTCCTTGACTAATACTGATCTCTGTAAATGCACTCTTCCTCTATTCTTCTCTGCTGACCTTTCTTTTCTCTTTTCCTAGTTACTGTTTCAGATGCTCCTTCTTTGCCAATTCCTTTGCCATCAATGAAAACATTTTCAACATTTCTGTTGTCCTCCTAACTGAACCTGAACCTATAGACACTGAGGTGCCATATGAACTATCCATCAGTGGAGTCCCTAGTGAACTACTCGGTGGAGTACTCTGCATGTTGCCCGAAGCAACACCCCTCTGACTCTACGAGCCACAACTCACTGATGGACCTGACACCGTAATCGATGTAGCTATGGATCCTCTTAATCCTACCCACTGGATCCCTGTGACTAACTCAGCTACTCCTGAGGGTCTGCCTGATCCAAATACTTTAACTCCCATGACCTCCTAAAAGCCCTGTCCTCCTCAAATTTCACATCCCATCTGACAAAAACTCTCCTCTGTGCAAGAATATAAATCTGAAAGGCCTTTAAGGTCTCATTGTACCCCATAAAGACACCCTTCTCTGTAGTGGGCTCTAGCTTGGTTCTCTTCTCCTTGGGTACATAGGAGTATGCAATACACCCAAAGATATGAAGACGACCAACATCAGGCTTCTTCCCAGAAACACCCTCTTCCGGAGTCACATGCCCCAAGGCACGATGCAGACTCCTATTCTGCAAATATACAGCAGTGTTACAGGCATCTGCCCACAGAAACAATGGAAATCCTTGATCATGTACCATGGCTTTGGCGGCCCCTCTGATGGATCTGTTCTTCCTCTCTACAACCCCATTCTACTGGGGGTTGTAAGGAACAATGAACTCCCTCCTAATGCCTACCTCCACATAATAATCAACAAACTGACCAAGGGTGTACTCTCCTCCATTGTCCAACCTCAGGGACTCAATCTTCTGACCTTTCTGAGTCTCCACAAGATCTCTCAACTCTTGAAACTGCTTGAAGACCTCACTCTTTATAATATCTCGTTTCAGGGATATCTCTAAAACTCAAGAAAAATCCAACCAGAGATAGACTAGGAGGGAATTTACTGGATATGTTGCCTCTAAAGAGGATGATATCTGCAGGCTACCTGGCCCTTTCCAGATTCTTTCTAAGAGTGAAAGATAACACACCAAGTGGTATAGAACTAGAATGCTCAAAAACAATAATAGACATACAACAGAAAGAGTATACGACAACCACGGCAACAACGGAAACTACAACAACTCATCCAGAAAACATATAGAAGAAATGTTGAGCCATTTTCTTAATCTGAGAAATGTAATGGAGTACAATAGGCTAATATTTCACAAGGCAAGTGAGAAAACACTCTCAGAGAATACCAAAAATGGTTGCTCTAGGAACTGCATTCTAGCTGCTGGAAACTTCTAAGTAGCTGCAACTGCTGGAATGGATTGAATACTAGGGGCTAATCCCTTTGCCAGAATGAGCTAAAAATAGGCAAACCTCCTCTCCTCAACAACCCGGACAAGATCCACAAACCATTCCAAGAATGGCCAACCCTCAAAAACACCAGAAACTGCCTCCCAAATGAATTACGCTAGCCTCCAAGGTATAGCGCAGTAGCTGGATAGAAATAGACAAAATACTACCACAAACTCTGCCAAAAACCTCCGACGGGAAAAGGCTGACCCTCTTCTCGAAATACCAGCGAAATAATCTACTAAAAAACTAATCTAGAGCTCCTCCACAATGGACTGCATCCTCTCCCCTAGTGACTGCGGATTCTTTATTAGCTCAAGCTCCGCAGCACAGCCAAACAATGAAACGAGTCACAAAATACAAGGAAAAAAACCTTGCCCGAGCAGGCACTCGAAGTCCCCCTGGGCTAAGGGTGAGATCTCTGCACGGAGACACTTGGTGCACTAAACAGTGCTGCAGACAGGCTAAACAGCAGTGTGCTAAACAAGACCAAAGTCTCACTCTATAATCAACAAATCCAGAATGATCGAAATGAGGAGGCTACTTCATCTTTTATAGCATTGGTTTCCCACCAAAACCCGTCGTAGCCTATCTCTCCTCCAAATCCTCATCCTTATATGTGCAAAAGATTCTAGAGTGCACGTAGGCTTCCATCCTATATGTGGTGTGTGGCCCTCTTGACCCCCCCCCTGAGTCACAACGTGGTGCTACTAGGCGGATATCTTATTCTACTAAAGTGAGTTAGACCCTCTTTTCTCACTTTTTATTTATTTACAAACCATAAATGGAAAAACTATACAAAGTCGAATATTCCAATTAGCTGTCTCTAATTACGAATATTACAGATGGTTGTGCCCATGCTGTGTCTACACTATTGATGTAATATTAAAATCATTTCTGTATCAGAACAATTTTAGTTAGTTTTTTATCTGAGTATGGGAATGCCTACCTCAGTGATGATATGTATACATATATATTTTGCATCGAATGTTTTTACAGGTTCTGACTGGGGTGTCCACAAAATGATCCTTGAAATGATAAATTACTTCACTCTTCATATATGAGAGACTTCATCTTCATCTATTTCAGACTTCGCACTTTAGGGGGCAATCTGTTACACTAAAAATTGTCACCTTGACATTCTGCTGACTGTATGAGCTCATTAAACACTCATACATGCCTCCTTTGCAATTCTTACAACCTTTGTTCCTCATTCCAAGCCTTAAAAATGGAGAAAAAAACCCTAAAAATCTCCTAAACTTTGGTATCACACTTTCTCTATATATTTCCTGCGGTCCCGCACCTAATGTTTAGCTCTCCTGCAGACCTAAACCGCACTTTCTATGTGTTATAGGTGCGGACTCCTGTAAAACTCGAAAAGGCGAGAAAGTAAAGTAAAAAATTTGAATTTTGGTCAATTCTAGAAGGTTCTAGATGAGATTTTTTGGGGATGAGTATACTTTGGTAAGGTGCACGTATCCCACACCTTAAGGAACTAATCCCTTGATGTGAGGAGCCTATCCCTTTGAAGGAGGATTCTATCCCTTTAAAGGTGGAATCCTAACCTCCTCATCTGCTCTATAAAAGGAGGCATTGGGTAGCCTGAAGGGGTTAAGATTTTTGGGTGAAGTTTTTGGAGTTTGAGATTCTGGAGATGGAGAATTAGAGCTCAAGCTTTATGGGTGATTGATTTGAAGTGATGTTGAGATTCAAACTTCTTTCTGCTGATTTTTTGAGAGGAAATATCACATACCTCTTTGTGCTCCTGGAGGAAGAGTGTAAGACTTATCAAAGTAGAGGAGATTCCTGCTTCGAACCCCGGGAAGGCCTTTCGAACATCAAGGCTCAGGTTGTAAGGTTTTCCTTATTTTGAAATTAATACAAATATACTAATTTTTCTCAATAAGTTGTTTGTTAATGGTTTATTTCATAGATTCCTTGATCACTATGATAAGCATGGTTTATAATGATTTCTATATAGGTGCTATGTAATATTTTTCTTGTTTATGGTTGCAGGTTTATGAAGAAAACTCCTTCAAGTGCACGAGGGACAATAACAACTTCAAACAAGCGTTGGACATACGGTAAGTCTTTTACACCTCTATAGAGCTTTTGTAAACCTTACATGCTTAGAGAAAGATTAGTCTATTTGGCTGTTTGTTGCTAGGTACTTTTAGTAATAGGGAGATTGGTCTTGTCCGGAAGAACGATTTATCCGGCCAACAAATTGGTGACTCCACTGGGGAAAGAAACTTGTTGTTTTTGGTTCTCTTTTATTTTTATTTGAGGAAAATGTTTTCCTGGTTTTTGATTGATGGATATCTGCCTGGGTAGCTTAGGTTTTCTCTGTTTTTGAAAATTTTGAAATCTTTTAAGCTTTTCTTGAACTTTTCTGGGGACCTCACATTGTTCTTTTGCACAGTGCGGGAAGTTTCGTACTTTCCTTGAGTTAACAGTGCGGGACCGCACCTGTTACCTTTGGGAGCCTGCGGAACCTGTTAAAATTTTGGAAAAACATCTAGATTTATTTTTTCCAGTTTAGTTTAGATTTAATTTATGATTCTTAGTATCTACCTAGATCTGTATTTTTTTGTCAAAATTCTCTTGTTTCTGAACTTCTTTCAGCAATTTTTCATCTCATCAATCTCCATTAAGTTAATTGGGTGTTTTGAGTCTCTTTTTTGAGAAATTCTTAATTTGATTTCCTTTGTTCATTACTTGAAGGTTTGTCTCAGTCTTTTCACAATTTGAGTGTTAATATCCTTTGAGTGTTTTTGATCTTTGGAACTCTCACCCAATTTTCTTGACTTGCACTTGATTGGTTCTTAGATTACATTAGAATCGTCTTGTGTTTGAGAATTCTCTTGCATAGATCACATTTACATAACTAGAGTTATCATTTTTAGAATATGTGTGAAAAATGTGCATAGATTACATTTACATACTTTTCATGGGAATTGTGCATAGATTACAACTGCATATTTTACATTCTGAAAAATCAATCATAGATTTAGATCATTTTTTCTTTGATTTGAATTTAGATGTTTTTATGCTTGTTTTAAAAACACAGAAATAAAAAATTGTTTTGGGATTGATTTGCATTAGTTTTTCTTCATGAAATTAGTGCATTAGAGAATTTGTTATATTTTCTCTTAGTGATCAATTTTTGCATTGTTGGAAGTGAATGGAAACTCTCTCGTTACATTAGTTAGGATTCATCTAATTGAAAAGATTTCATTATCATATTCGATCGCATTTAGTTTTGGGTCGAGTCATAACACCATTGGTTTCGTATCCATTTACCCTTTTGAGTAATAACAACCTAAGTAACACAACGGTTAATTAAAATTCATTCAGTAATTTTTACATTTTTAGGGCTCTTTCCACCAATCTAGATCGGGATTAGTGCTTTGGAATAGGTTGTAGTTAACTTTCAAAAGCAACAGAAACAAACAGTAGATAAATCTTGCGGTAGGAAATAAATCCAATTGTAATTTGTATAATCTGGGAAGCTTCTCTTAAAGAAGTCAATCACGAGATCATGTCCGAACCTTTGAGACAATCAATTTTGTTTCATTGGGGAAGATAGAAGATTTTGCGCGCATTACAAACGGTAAACCTCGGATTAACCATTGTCGAGGAGCCTGGGGTCACTTGTCGGTAAACCTCGGATTAACCATGTCGAGGAGCCTTCAAGGGGATTGAGCTTTGTTACTCTGCCCTTGCGCGTGGAATCGGATCGTAGATTGTTCCCCCAGTTGTATTTGTTACTGTTGGTAACCTTAGTGTCCATAAACTTAAGATTATTTCCTAAGGTGACGGTGAAGGAAAGATCTCACTGTACCTGGAGCAGACGTCGACTAGACTCACTTGGACTCTCTGGGGGGTTCTCTTCACACGAGATGGTTTTGTGAAGAAACTTGTGCTAGTCTGTTTCATTAAGCAGGTTGTCGGGGTAACTGTTCCAACCGCCCTTTCTGTATTAAATTCTACGATGTTGGATTTCATCACCAACTAGTGTTTTTAGTATGGGAAGTTACTATTTGTGTGTGGTTTGACTCCTAGATTAGATAGCGTGTGTTAATTTTTTTTGTTTTTACTTTTAGAGACCATAGGTGTGAATTGTGAATTTTAATTGTTAGGTGTGAATTGTGAATTGTTAATTTTAGTTTTAAATTATTAATAAAATTCACTGAAGTTGAATATAATGGCAACTGTTCCGGAATTTACCAACCAAGGAACCCCTCTTAACGAGAATCCTAGTACTTTTCCTTGCTTTGGAAATGTTGGTCCTCCTTATATGGCTACTTTGTCATTACCTGGATTTACAATAGGTTTAACGATATGGTTATTTTCAACTTCGTTGGCCCCGAATACTCCAATTGTTCCACCTCAACCGGATGCTTCACCTCAACAGAGTTCACCATCTCAACATCACCAACCTTCTGTTGACCCTTTACCTTCTTCGCCTAATATTTCTTCCTCCATTTCTTCCTCTTCACCTGGTAAAATCCTTGACGCTAGTAACCAGGTGGCTAAGAAGAAGAAGAAAGGGAAGAAGAAGAAGAAGAAGAAGCAAGATAAGAAAGAAGTCAACCAACCAACCATCGCTATAAGTGTTAGTTGTGTTGAGGAAACCTCCAACATGCATCATAAACCCAAATACCCTTGCAGGCTTTGGAAGGGTGACCACTTCCTTATCAATTGTCCTGGTATTCCTAAGGTCTTGGAAGTATGGTCAGAAAAATCTCATCAACTTTCTGTTGATCCATCAAGCAGTGATAGTCAGGTTCCTGGGAAAAAGGGTAAATTTAGGTTTCCTTGTAAGTTATGCAAAGGGAGTCATCAAACTCACATTTTCCCTCACATGGATGAAGCCTCAAAATTGTTGGAAAACCTTACTATTCCACAGCAAGAATTTCCAACTGGTTACCGTAAAATTTCTCCCAACCTATTGTCAACTGACGGAGCGATTGATATAATTTCAAGTACAGTCGATCCCACTCTTCCGTTGGAGAGTGAAGCTCATATCACTCAATTTTATGATCCATTAGTTGATCAAGTGGTCGATTCAATTTCACATTCGATCGATCCCATTCTCCCTGTTAGAGAGTGAACTTCATACTGCTCAGGTTCTTCTTGTTACATCAGATTCTTCTATGCTAGAGGGCATTTCACCTATTTCTATAGAACCCCCTCCAAGTACTGAGGTCTTTTCCTTTGATTGGAATAGACTGAAAAAACCTTGTCTTCCTTCCTCCATCCCTTTCCAAATCATTGTGAAGTTGGGTGGTAGGGACATACACCGCACATAGGTAGATGAAGGTGCTTTTGTTAGTATTTTATCCTCAACTGCTTGGAAAGCTTTGGGTTCCCCTCATCTTGTGCCAATTACGCAGAATTTGAAACCTTTTAACATAACCATTAGTGAACCTTTAGGGATCCTTCCTAAGTTTTCTATTACTTTGGAAGGTAAAACTATTTGTATTGATCTTATGGTAGTTCGAGGCCCCTTGGATTTCAATTTAATCCTTGGGCGAGACAATTTCTATGCAATTAAAGCTGTCATATTGACACTCTTCTACGTGATGTCTTTCCCTCACCATGAAAATATTGTGACTGTAGACCAGCTTTCGTTCCCTAGTCTTGATTTGACTACTAATAATACAACACCCCTAAATGTTCCTGATTTTAAAGTGGTATCTCCTCCGCCACGGGTTAATTATGTGGCAACTGGTCCAATGTTTTCAATTACCGATGTAAGTGAGCCTCTCACTGTTTGCTCATCTTCCTTTGACTTAGATCCAGTAATTGACGTGGAAAACTCTATGGGATTATTTGAACACGATGTTCTTATCCCTTTTGAGTCCCTTGACATGTGTTCCTTCCAGAGAACTATTCTTCCTTCTGATGAAGACCTCTTGGAAGCCATGATCAAGGTGTGTCCATTGACACGTGTTTCTTCCTGTTGGAAGCCATGATCAAGTAGTCAGTGCGAGGAAAGTTCTGTTTACTGTGTCAACCTCATTAAAAAATGATTCAGGTATGAGGACAGTTCCTTTTACTGTGTCAACCTAGTTAAAAATGAATCAGTGAGTGAGGATAGTTCCTTTTACTGTGTCAACCTCGTTAAAAAATGAAACAAGTCTGCTGAAGACAGTTCTATTACTATGTCAACCTCGTTAAAAAATGAAACATTTAGGTGAGGATAGTTCCTTTTACTGTGTCAACCTTGTTAAAAAATGAAACACGTTGCCATGAGCATAGTTCTTTTCCTGTGTCAAGCTCGTTAAAAAATGAACAAATCCTCCCCTAATTGATTCAAGTCTTTGACTAGATCTTGTAAATGTTAAGTCATATATTTAGGTTAGTTATTTTAGTTTTTTCATAATTTTCTTACATTTTTAGGTCGGGTCTTTCATATGATCTCATAAATGAACCTTCATTCCATCTAGCTATTAATTACCAGTACTGTACTTAGTTGAATGAAATGAAGCTGGGGGGCATGTGCTCTAGCAATTACGCTTGGGGAGCATCAAGCGCAATTTTCTCTCTGTTTCAATCTTGTGTAAAAATGAAACCACTCTGAAGCATATTTTTTCTCTGTTTCAAGCTTTTGTAAAAATGAAACCTATCTTGAGTCAATTTCAGTTATTTTCAAGACTCGTTAAACTCGTGAAAATCCCAATATTATTTTGCTATCTTTCATTCTCGTAAAACACATGAAAATGCCGATTTCTTTCCATCTTTTCCTGCTCGTAAATTAAATTTAAAGTCAGCCACAGGAGTACATTTTTATCCCTTTTTCGAACACATTAAAACTTATGAAAAAGAGAAAACTGTGAGTACATTTTTATCCCTTTTTCGAACTCGTTAAAACTTACCGAAAAAGCGAAACTCTTGAGTTTTCTTTTAGCCCTTTTCATACTCTCTAAAAATGAAAATATTTCCATGTACTTCACTCTTCGAACTCATTAAAGTAAATGAATGGTTGTCCCTTCAGTATAAGTTTACCCCTTTTACGGACTGAAATGGACTATTTACGAAAAAGGTATACGTTGACTAATTACGGTCAATAGAGTTCTCTCCCGCATTATTTTATCCTTTTTCGGGCTCGAGAGACTAAATTTACGAAAAAGTAAACCCATGGATTTTTCTTAAGTTTTTTCTTCTAACTCCCTAAAATTGAAAAACATCGAGTTTATCCTATACTAGACTCATTAAAATTTAACAGTAAAGGACCTGTTCAATTTCAAACAGGAACGAACCACTCCTTCTTAGGGTTTGAATCTTAAACTAAGTTAGACTCATCCAAAGGATGAGCTTATAAACAAGAAAATTTTATCCTCCTCAAGCTCGTCAAAAATAAAGAGGTACTTGCCAGCAATGGTGGGGGAAAAGAGAGAAACATGAACCTGTTTGTTGTATTTTGATTATTCGGAAAATCGTTAGCCACTCTTGAACATGACACTTTTTTTTCACCTGGGTTGGGAAATCCTTTGCCTAATAGTTAATCAAACCACATTGAAAGTCTTCAGCCAGTTTCTGGGTATTAGCTTTGGGTCAATTGTCACCAAGCCATCTGCAGTGTCGTTATGTGTTCAAGAGGACAGTTCAAATAAACCATTCATATGTGAAATATCTGTCATCCATTTTGACCATCCCTGAGTCAGTCCTTGACAAGATATTTTCAAAACTTGATCTATGATTTCGTGTTGTGGGCTTTCCTACGACGGATCACTTTCTATCGACGACAACTCATTATCTAGGAAGTTGATCCAGAAACCATCAGTACCTTGAAATCTGCATGCCTCAATGGCAGGTTTCTCGCCTTCGATGATAGGTTGCATCATTGACCTTCGATCGAATGATTCCGTGACATGTTCAACTTCAGCTCATTCATTCACATTTCATGGATTGTACTAAGTACTTTGAGAGCCATTGACATTACTGGTGGTTTCTCTCACGCTTGTTAAAAGTTCACATCATTGACTGGTAATCAACTGGTTTCTACCATGTTCGACTTCAATACATTTAATCGCATGGATAGAATCGTACTAGTTCGGGAAGCGGCAATCAAGACCCCGGATCTAGTTTCCACCATCCAGGCTGCGAGGATTCTTATTATTATACTGCAGAAAATTCATTACAGATGGTTGTGCCCATGCTGTGTCTACAATATTGATGTAATATTAAAATCATTTATGTATCAGAACAATTTTAGTTAGCTTTTGATCTGAGTATGGGAATGCCTACCTCAGCGATGATATGTATACATATATATTTTTCATTGAAGTTTTTTACAGGTTCCGACTGGGGTGTCCATAGGATGATCCTTGAAATGATAAAGTACTTCACTCTTCATATATGACATACTTCATCTTCATCTATTTCAGACTTCGCACTTTAGGGGGCAATCTGTTACACTAAAAATTGTCACCTTGACATTCTGCTGACTGTATGAGCTCATTAAGCACTTGCACATGCCTCCTCTGCAAGTATTACAACCTTTGTTCCTCATTCCAAGCCTTAAAACTAGAGAAAACACCCTAAAAATCTCTTAAACTTTGGTATCTCACTTTCTCTATATATTGCCTGTGGTCTCGCACCTAATGTTCAGCACTCTTGTAGACCTAAACCGCACTTTCTATGTTTTATAGGTGCAGATTCATGTAAAACTCGAAAAGGAGAGAAAGTAAAGTAAAAAATTTGAATTTTGTTCAATTCTAGAAGGTTCTAGATGAGATTTTTTGGGGATGAGTACGCGTTAGGAAGGTGAATGTATCCCACACCTTAAGGAACTAATCCCTTGATGTGAGGAGCATATCCCTTTGAAGGAGGATTCTATCCCTTTAAAGGTGGAATCCTAACCTCCTCATTTTCTCTATAAAAGGAGGCATTGGGTAGCCTCATGGGGTTAAGATTTTTGGGTGAAGTTTTTGGAGATTGAGATTCTGGAGATGGAGAATTAGAGCTCAAGATTTATGGGTGATTGAGTTGAAGTGCTGTTGAGATTCAAACTTCTTTCTTCTGAGTTTTTGAGAGGAAATATCACATACCTCTTTGTGCTCCTGGAGGAAGAGTGTAAGACTTATCAAAGTAGAGGAGATTCTTGCTTCGGACCCCAGGAAGGCCTTTCGAACATCAAGGCTCAGGTTGTAAGGTTTTCCTTCTTTTGAAATTAATACAAATATACTTATTTTTCTCAATAAGCTATTTGTTAATGGTTTATTTTATAGATTCCTTGATCGCTATGATAAGCATGGTTTATAATGATGTCTATACAGGTGCTATGTAATATTTCACTTGTTTATGGTTGCAGGTTTACGAAGAAAACTCCTTCAAGTGCATGAGGGACAATAACAACTTCAAACAAGCGTTGGACATACGGTAAGTCTTTTACACCTCTATAGAGATTTTCTAAACCTTACATGCTTAGAGAAAGATTAGTCTATTTGGTTGTTTGTTGCTAGATACTTTTAGTACTAGGGAGATCGGTCTTGTCCGCAAGAACGATTTATCCGGCCAACACTTGCCCTATACCATGGGCAACCCTGTGATGAAGTCCATCGATATGCTGTCCCATTTCTCCTCCGGAATGGGAAGAGGCTGCAACAGTCCTGCAGGATGGCTCTTCTCCCCCTTGTTCCTCTGACAAACATCGCACTTCGTGATGTGCTGGAGTACGTCCTCCTTGAGGCCCTTCCATGAGAACCTCTCTCTAATGGCCCTGTAGGTTTTGGTAAACCCTTGATGGCCTACCAATGGAGAATCATGTGATGCCTAGAGTATCTTCTTCTTAGGCTGAGATCCCTCAGTCAAGAAGATCCTGTCCCTGTAATAGATGATCTCATCGACCAACCTGTACTGGTCATCCGCCACCTGTCCATCCAACACCTCACATGAAAATATATCCTTGGAGTACTCAACTAAGAATCGAGCCCTCCAATCTGCATCCAAGCTCATAAGAGATAACGTGGATGGTCTACGTGAAAGGGAATCTGTTACCACGTTATTCTTACCCTTGACATGCTCAATGTCAAATTCATATGCTTAGATCTTACTGATCCACTCCTGCTGCCTCTGTTGTAGCTACTTCTGCTCCGAAAAGAACCTGAGGTTGTTGTGGTCAGTCCTCACCCTGAATCTGTTCCATACTAGATACTACCAGAATTTGGCCAATGCATGCATGATGGCCAACATCTCCTTGTCATATATGGGATACAACCTCTCATGCGGAAGGAGCTTCTGGCTCTCAAAATGAATAAGGTGTCCCCCCTGCATCAATATTGCGCCGATCTCCTCTCCCGACGCATGACACTCCAAGACAAATGGCTGCATAAAATCTGGCAGAACAAGCACTGGGAAGCTACTCATCACCTCCTTGAGCCTATCAAAGGCTCGCTGCGCTGTATCTATCCAACCGAATGCCCCTTTCTTCGTCAAATCTGTAAGGGTTGGAGTAAGCTGTGAGAACCCTTTGACGAAATTCTTGTAATAGGCATATATCCCAATGAACCCTCAAAGTTACGTCACATTCTTCGGCTCCGGCCAATATTTGATGGCTCTAATCTCCTCCTCGTGGAACCTCACTCCGTCCACTCCAATGATGTGACCTAGATACAACATCTCTGTCATCCCAAAATCACATTTGGAGAGCTTAGCATCGAACTGTTGCTCTTCCAAGATGTGTAGCACTATCTCTATATGTTGGAGATGCTCCTCCCACATCATGTTATATATGAGTATGTCATCAAAGAAAACCAATACAAACTTCCTCAGATGACTGTGGAAGATATGGTTCATGCAAGATTGAAAGGTGGTTGGTGCATTGGTCAGCCCAAAAGGCATAACCAAAAACTCAAAGTGCCCATAATGACACTTGAAGGCAGTCTTGGGAATGTCATGTTCCCTCACGCGAATCTGATGGTACCCTGATCTAAAATCAATATTTGAGAAGAAATTTTCTCCTCTCAACTCATCCATCAGCTCATCGATCCTGGGTATAGGGTACCTATTCTTCAGAGTCTTCTTGTTCAAGGCCCTGTAGTCAATGCACATCCTCAAAGTGTCATCCTTCTTCTTCACTAGCACTATAGAAGTAGCAAACGGACTCATGCTCAGTCTGATCTGTCCAAGAGCCAACAACTCCTGGATGACCTGCTATATCTAATCCCGATAGGCTTTGGGATGCCTATAGGGTGTAGTGATCACCGCCTGGATACCCTGATCCAACTCGATGGTATGCTTAAACCCTGTATCTAGTGGTCGACTTGGTGGTATAGCCCCAAACACTACCTCGTGTCTGTAAAGGATAACCTGTATCTCTAGATGAACTGCTCGATTAGTGGTCTCTGCCTCTGATGCCCGCAAATGAACCGCCCACTCTATGTTTCCCTTTCGGAAGTCTGCCTCCATCTTGTGTGCTGAAACTATATGACGTGGGTAAGTATGCATCCTGTAGATCTTCTCATGCTTCCCGGTCTTCTTGTCATCCCACTCCATCTCTAAGGCCTCCCAATCCGTGGTGACCTTCCCCAGTGCAATCAGCCACTGAACACCCAGTACCACATTAGTATCTGGTATGTTGATCACAAAAAAGTGATCAGTCACAGTGTAAGTACCCATCGTTACTACTAACTCTGGAACATACTGGGCACACTGCATCGTCTGGGCTCCTGGGACCAAGACTGAAAACTCGTCAAAACTCTCGGTCGATATGCCCCTCCGTTCGACCATCTGTGCATCAATGAAGTTTTGGGTTGCCCCACTGTCATCCAAGACTGACACTTGCTAGCCACGTACTTTCCCATGTACGCGCAGTGTCAAATACTTAGGAACTCCTCGCAAAGCTGCAAAGGCCCCCCCTGTAGGTGTAAAAGCTACACCTCCTGTCCCTGAAGGTGGAGACGACAACTGATCCCGGGTCATCTAACTATCTCCTACCTCCTCATCATCCTCCTCATCCTCTTTCCCGCTATCATCAGAGAAGACCTCAATGAAGTGTGATTTTCCAATAGCAAACCTTTGCCCTGGTGCCCACGGCTCTTAACAAGTGAAGCACAACCACTTCTTCATCAACTCCCTCCTGGTGTCATCATCTACTAGTGCCCGTCCTGGATTCCCCTTTGGAGGAGGAGCCTTCACATCCTTCCCCTTGGGCTAGAAACCCTGTCTCTGGGGGTAAGATGTTTGTGTCCTAGGCAATGCATCTTGCAAATCCCTGGTCCTCCTGATAGCATCCTGGAGTGTAGCTGGTCTAGTGGATCTGACTAGACCTCGAAGTGGCTCTACCAATCCCTCCACAAACATATAGATCATCTGTGTCACGGATAGTCTTGCACCATCACTGAAACCCTCAAGAAATATGTAATGTATGTCTCCGGGCTCTCTGTCTGTTTGATCTTCATCATCTCAAAAAAATGTTGTTCCAGATCCCTCCGATCAAAACACTCTATCAATCTCCTGGTAAACTCAGCATATGTCATCATTGTGGAATGCCCAAGTGTCACCATCCCATGGAACCACTAGTCCTAGGCCTCACCATCCAAATTTAATGTTGCCACCTTGATGGCCTCTGTCTCCAACATCTGGTTAAGTTGGAAATATATTTCCAGCTTCTGCACCCAAGACTTTGCCGAACTATTTGATGATCCATCAAATGTAGGAAAATGAAATATACTAGAGGCATGGTGGGAATCTCCATCATGGTAATGTAGGTGCCCTCTATGATGTTCACGGGGAATATTGTCCTGCTGGAGCTACACAAAATCTCTGAATGTGAGAGCATCCCTGAGCTCTTGCCCGTAGGACTAATACTCTACAAAGTACTCATCTAAGTGCCCGGGCTCTGCCTCTTGCTGGGCTCTGTCCCTTGTATCAGCTCCCAAGAAATTGGGCACAGTAGAGCAGGTAGGTGCACATGAAGCCGTCTGTTGAGGATTATCATGCTGAGCAGCACCCTGCTCCGACAAATGGTGGGATGCACCTGATCCCTCACCGACCTCGAACACCCGTGGAGTCTCACGCTGCATAGCCTCCATAGCTGTGAACCTCTGGCCCATCATCTCAATCTGTCAGGCTAAATCCTGCACCAACTTGAGGAGTTCCTCTCCAAATTGTTTGGCCTCTGTGTCATCTGCCATTGGCGTTTCCTCCCTCAAATATACTACAAGCTCTACCACCTCTGCGTCCTTCACAGGCTCTCTATCTTGATCTACGTTTTCTACCTGGGCACAGTCTTCCTCTTCGTAGGTGGCCTCCAACCTACGCTCACGGTCTCTATACTTCCTACCTCTGTACGGTCTCTTTCCTGATGTCATAGACCACAGGCTGAGCCAGAACTATGCTCTGATACCACTGTAATATCCCGTTTCGGGGATATCTCTAAAACACAAGCAAACTCCAACCAGAGATAGACTGGGACAACATTTACCAGATATGTCGCCTCTAAAGAGGATGAGATTCGGAGGCTACCTGGCCCTTTCCTGACTCTGTCTAATATTGAAAGATAACACACCAAGTGGTATAGAACTACAATTCTCAAAAACAATAATAGAAATATAATAGAAAGAGCATACAGCAACCACGACAACTACAGAAACTCATCCAGAAAACATATAGAAGAAATTCTAATCCATTTTATTAATATGAGAAATGTAATGGATTACAATAGGCTAATCTTTCACAAGGCAAGTGAGAAAACACTCTCAGAGAATACCGGAAATGGCTGCTCTAGGAACTGCGTCCTAGCTGCTGTAAACTGTTGAGTAGCTGCAACTACTGGAATGGACTGAAGACTAGGGGCTGATCCCCTTGCCGAAATGAGCTAAAAATCGGCAAACCTCCTCTCCTCAACAACCCAGACAAGATCCACAAACCATTCCAAGAATGGCCAACCCCCGAAAACACCAGAAACTTCTTCCGTAGTGAATTACGCTGGCCTCCAAGGTACAACGTGGTAGCTAGATAGAAACAGTTGAAATACGGCCAAAAATTCCGCCAAAAACCTTCGACAGGCAAAGGCTGACCCTCTGCTCGAAATCCCGGTGAAATCATCTACAAAAATACCAATTCGGAGCTCCTCCACAATGGAATGCGTCCTCTCCCACTATGACTGCGCAGTCTCTATCAGCTCTAGCTCCGCAACACACCCAAACAATGAAACGACTCACAAAATACAAGGAAACAAACCTTGCCTGAGCAGGCAGTCGAAGTCCCCCAGGGCTAAGGGTGAGATCTCCGCACGGAGACACTCAGTGCACTAAACAGTGATGCAGACAGACTAAACAGCCAGCGTGCTAAAGAAGACCAAAGTCTCACTCTAAAATCAAAAAATATAGAATGATCCAAATGAGGAGGCTCCTCCATATTTTATAGCATTGGTTTCCCTCCAAAACCCGTCGTAGCCTCTCTCTCCTCCACATCCTCATCCTTTTCTGCGCAGAAGCTTCTAGATTGCATGTAGGCTCCCCTCCTCTACGTGGTGTGTGGCCCCCTTGACCCCCCCTTGAGTCACAACGTGGTGCTACTAGGCGGATGTCTTATTCTACTAAAGTGAGTTAGATCCTATTTTCTCACTTTTTATTTATTTACAAACCATAAAAGGCAAAACTATACAAAGTCAAATATTCCAATTAGTTATTGCTAATTAGGAATATTACACTCTTGGCCTTCAAGAAATAAATCCAGGTCCTCCTGGAGTGATCATCAATGAAAAATACATAATACTAATATCCACTGAAGGAAACATAAGACATCTGACCGCTCACATCAGAATGAATCACATCAAGTATCCCAGTCGATCTATTGTCACTATTGGGAAAAGGGGATTTGGAAAAATTGCCCAAAGCACATCCTCTACATCTATCAAAGTGATCAGTATTGTAATCTGGCACACCTAGAGTGGTCTCTCGCAATGTCCTCAAGGCTGCATGATACATGTGCCCCATCCTATGGTGCCAAATCTCACACAGCTCTGAATTTGTAGCCCTGTTGCTGGTACTACTACTCAATGCTAAAAGGGGCTGAAATGCAAACTTGTACACCTTTCCATGGCATACACAAATCACTGTTGCTGAATCAGCTGGAGCGCCCCTTGGATATATCAGTACTTGTCCTCTCCTGAAAAATATATCATGCCCTCTGTCCTCCAATTCTAAGATGGATATGAGTTTCTTCTCCATCCCTAGCACATATAGAACATATGACACCTTCAAGGGAGGTTTGGGTTCCCTACCAAATGTCAATGTCCCCACACCGACTGCTCTAGAAATGCTGTCATCTCTGAGTACTACCTCTATATTAGTGCCACTCTCTCAAATCTATAAGAAGTACTCACGGACTCCTGTCAAATGACGTGAAGCCCCACTGTCAACATACTATATACTTGAAGATGCTCCGCTAGTGGAGGGAAATGCACACTCCCTCTCAACCTTTGTGGCAGGTGATCTTGCACTAGTGGACTCACAAGCAATGAACCCAAACTCTCGGTCAAAGCTATCTGTAATGTCCTATATCTCTATTGATGCTGCCATCCTCTGGTTCTTCCCCTTCTTCTTCTTCTGCAGACACACAACTGCATAGTGTCCCATCTTCTGACAATTCCAACACTTCACCTTCGAATAGTCCTTCTGCGTGTTCCCTTGTTTACCTTTACCTTTTCCTTTTCCCCCACCAACACTTGTAGAAGCTTGCTTCTTTCCCTTGCCTTTCTTGCATCTTGCCAATAGTGCTACATCCTCATATTTCTCAACTGGTTTGGCTGCCCCAAGCTCGCTCTTTCTAATTTTTGTCTATATGCAATCATCCTAGAATCTATCCCAAGAGGGAAGGGTCTCATGTGCACAAACCCCATCAACAAAGTTCAACCATGAACTAGGAAGGCCATTCAATGCAATCTGCACCAACTAAGTGGGTCGAATTACCTCTCCAACTGTTGTCAATGCATCTCTCATATCAGTAATTTTTGTGAGATATCCAGCTGCACTATCAGTCTTACCCATTGTAATGGTCTTCAACTTCTCCCTTAGGACCATTTTCCTGTTCTCATTGGTACTTTGGTAGAGATTGGTCAATGTTGTCCACATCTCATGAGCATATCTCTTTCCTCTCACATGAGGAATGAAATGGTCTTTGATTCCATCTAGAATCAGTCTCTTACCCTTGTTATTATTTTTATTAAAGGCTTCCAACTAAACAACATCAGTAGGCACATTAACAGGTTTCTGTGCGGTATGCACCATGATATCCCAGACTTCTGCCTCCTCAAAGATACTTTGCATTTTGTCCTTCCATACACTGTAGTTACTATACCCATCCAACCTATCCTCCACCCTCAAGCCCAAAGACATGCTTGTTGTCCTAAATAAACTGAAAATAACACTGTTGTAGTAAAGGTACCATTTTCTGTGTGAAAAATGTTGCTGTGATTTTTCTTCTTGTTGTCCCAAACTGCACTTTTCATCAAAATAGCTCTGGTACCATGTAGAAATTTCATAACTAACCCTAGTTTTCAGTTTCTCATTATTTCTCCCATAAATTTAAATTTTGATTCCCATAGCCATACATTTGACAGGCTAGAAAAATAATTATTTTCTGAAAACACTAATTCTGGACATTTCACAATGGTGAAATGCAGAAATAAAAACTCAGAAAAATAAATCAGCCACACACAGAATTTTGACACATTGATTTTTGGTCAATTTGACCCTGGAAAAACCTCGTACAACTCTTGGGGAAAACTAGTTCGAAAGCTTCTCTCTATTTTCTGAATATTTCTTTTACAATGAAACATAAAAGAACATAGTAAAAATTGCAGCAACCAAATTTACAGACTTATCTCGATTTTCGTTCTTGCACATTACCTCGGAAATTGTGCCAAATTAGCAACTCGCAAAATAGAAAATATTACAGTATTAATGACATCAATAAATGTTGTACGACCACCATGGGAAGCATGATGGAATAGGTTGTACACTATTGTATGGACTGTATGGATTGTAAAGCAACCCTCCTCAAAATATGAGCCCAAAAACTACCTGGAAAATCATGCTATAGCTCCTGTCCTTTTCTTGATTTTTGTGCCAAAAATAACAACAACACTTTTCCTCAAAATCCGTGCCTAGTTTTGTGCCTCAAACTGCATACTTAATTCTTCTGCCCTCTTCCTTGATTTGTGTGCCTCTTTTCTTACAAGTCGTGCCTCTCTCTCTTGTTGTGCATTTGGTATTTGTACCCTTTTTTTAATCTCCTCACTGTTGCCCTCTTTCTGCTCACTGCTCAAAAAATATCCTTAGCTTTTTCTTCTCCTCTCTCAATATCCTCATGAAATAATGAATGACCGTTTCCCTCCTTTTCCTCCTTTAACCTATCCCTAAGTGACTTTTGGAGAATACCTAAATCAAATGCCTGAAATAGCTTTAGATCTAGGGCTTAGATTAAATGCTCATTTAAATCTCACTTTCTATTTTTTAATTCACCCCACTTTAATAAAGACCCACTTAGTCATTTATTTCCAAAGTCATTTTTCACTTTCTAATTTCACATTGACTTTGTTAAAGTAACTTTAAAATTAGACTTTAGTAACTTTATCACTTAAAGTCACTTTTAAATTAGATTTGACTTTATAACTTTATAAAGTCATTTAGGAGAAAAATTAAATTCTTTTGGACACTTTTCCCTAGGCCAAAGATCAAAGCCTTAGGGAACCACCTCTCCTCTGGTAACCAAATTTCAACACTCCACAAAGTCATTGTTCAAAATTTCTACCCTCTGAATTGAATTGATGATCATTTCTCAAGGGAGCCAAGTGATTTTTCCAAGCTAGAGTTAGTTTCCAACTACTACGAAGCTCAAATGGAAACCTGTACACATATGGAAGATAAAAATGAATACCAATTTAAGCCTTATGTGTGGATTTTTATACCTTTCAACCTTACCAATGCTCCCACTTCCTTGATGTGGACCATTCAATACATATTCCTCTCACCTCTCAATAATTTCTTTTTTGTTTACTTAAATGATATTCAGGTTTTCAATAAAACTTGGTTCGACCATTTGGAACATGTCTAAAAATTTGTAGACCTTTTCCACCAACACAAATTGTAGGCTAAAACAAACAAATTTTTAGTCAATTTTTTGTTCAATATCTAGGTTTTCATCCCCGGTATTGTGATCATGTCATTGGTACTTTTACAACATGTTAGTTTCCACAGAAGTTATTCAAAATTTGTTGGATTTATTGTTAATATAACAACCTCTCAAATTCTTCTACATATGTCAGTCAAAACGTGTGGTCTTTATTCTTAACAGAATGGATCAACAAATTTTTGTCTATTAAAAAAAAAAAAAAAAAAAAAAAACTATTCAAAATTGATATTACTCGATGGCTTTACTGAAAGGCCTAGTTATCTCCCTTTATTATTGAAAGCAAGAATATTACCATATTTGGTTTACTTTTATTTTTCAGAAGTGCATACTATAGCTGCAGTGATGATTTAAAAGAGAAATAGAAATATACCTTTGCTCTCTAGAATAAGAATGTGACAAAACAAGCCACTTTTGTTTTACCTTTATTATAGAAGGGAAATGAAACATCCTGATATTAGCACTATGGCCTCTTAGAGTGCTTATTAGGTTAGCTAATATAAACAAATTGAAACTTTCATTTGTACATGATGTTTTCCCTATCATGTGTGGTGAAATTGAAAGATACATTTGTTTTTATTTTGTTCGTCCGTGTGTTATTTGTACTGAAGGTTCCTTTAAATTGTGCAAACACTCGTGAATTTTCACATATTTGATTCAAGGATTTTCCAATGGAAGCGTTGATGTGGATGCATACTTCGTTTGTTAGTTTGTAGGAGGTGGTGGTGAATGCTTTACTAATCATATTTATGCAAAAGATACGGGGCTATATGGGGAGCATGTCGGTGGTCTTAGAATCATAAGGACAACTAAATTCAAAACAACTATGTTTTCAGGGATATGTTTTATTTGTAGAAAATATTGTATGTTTGAGGTGACATAAACTATATGAACTTGCCATATGCTCAAATATCACCACTCTTGAATATACAACCCTCATATTAGTTTCTTGAAGTGTGATGCTTTCCTTAATATATCAACAAATCATGGCGTTTCACTTATTGGATTAAGGTATTTTGGAGTGAAAGGCTCGATGCAGATCCATATTCCATTCGTTTTTTTGCAGGAGGTGGTGGTGAATTCTTTTCTTCTCGGAGTGATGCAAAGGATATGGGCATGTATGGGGAGTGTGTCGGTTCTCTTAGAATCATAAAGACAACTAACTTCAAAATGACTATTTTTTCAGAGATAAGGTTTATTAGTAAAAATATTGTATGTCTTAGCTCACATAAGCTATTTAAACTTGTCATATTCTCGAATATCACCACTCTTGGATATCCAACCCTCATATTAGTTTCTTGAAGTGAGCACTTTATCATTACAATGACCTTTTATTTATTCAACCATTCTCAAGCACATACAAGTGTTTGCACTCCTTCATCTCTTTTGCATATTAACAATATTGTATCTAATGCATGAATTGTTATCTTTATTACAATTAGACCGTTAAATTGAAAAAAAATAACAAATTGCATTATTATCTAAAACATAGTGGTCTTCCATTATACACTTCATTACAAAGTTTCATAGTATTGATATATTCACATCACAACTTAAAAACTATGTTTAATATAACCATTATTATTTAAAACAAAAATATAATTTCTTAACTTTAAAGATCCTATCAATATCCATCTATATCCATTTACACCTTTTGATACCATTACTAAATCATTTATTTCATTTATTTCGTCTCACACACAACATAAACATATGGATTAATCAAATTGAAAGGAAACCTTCTTGACATTACTATCTTGAAAACGTGACACCGAATTGTCTTGTTTTACCATCAACCTGGAGATCATCGTCTTAAAGATTCGAACCAATTTTGAGATTGTTGGCAAGTTAATCATTGGAAAAGTGATAAACCATGTTTTTCCTTTAAATCAGGAGTAACGATGTGGTGAAGCATAGTTACCAAGTTAGCCCGAACTGAGAAAAAAAGAAATGGAGATTCGCGAATACGATTCCATTCACAAAGTATTCCGTGATATTCGATACAGTTGGATTCAATTCTTCCACGTCTTTCCTATTACGAAACCTCTTAAACAAAATCCTTAAACAAAGTAATTCTCCGAACGTGAGAGTGTTCTACATAATCTAGTAAATTAATACTGGTAATCTAATGGAATACTCGCTAATAACAGTGTTTTAATTAATACTCGTACGAATTTTAGGAGTGCCTTAGAGCCCTCGACACTTTTTGGTAAGAGATGAAACCCTGTGTGCTTTAGCGGTGCTTTAGCTTTGTGAAGGAATGGCTTTATAGGATATGTGGGTATAAAATGTTAAGGCTTGAATACAGTCATATTTAAAAATTAAGGAAATGAAATATAACGAGTTTTTAAATTGGAAATTTTCTATTTGTTAATTTTATTTTTGTTTACATATATTTTAAACTAATAAGGAAACAGAAACAATTGGAAAATTGGAAAATATTTATTTTTCAATTTCATTTTTCAAATCCTAAATTATTAAGTTTAGAAAAATGATTTTTGTATTTATTTATTAGATAAAAATTTTGAGAAAATGAGTTTTAAAATCAAAGACTTATTTCAAATTTAAAAAGAAATATAGTTTTTTTTATAATTTCTGTTGAATTATGGTTCTAATATTGTTATATTTTCTAGAATTATTCAAAATTATTCAAAGTTTAAAATGAATTAGAATAAAAATTATACTTATATCTAATTTAAAATATATATACATAGGTTTAAAAAAAATTTAATATGAAATTTTTCGTAATTGAAAAAATTTGTTTCAAATTTGTATTTTATGATAAAGAACCAAAATTCATTTGGTAACTAGGGTGTGAATCTTATCCACATTTTATGATATTAGTAATATTTTATGTGCTAATGATTGATCCGATGTCTAGAAGGTCTTGGTCTTATCAGACGGTGACCTATATCATTTAATTGCATTAATCGAGCGGAGCTTTACATACCTAGTTCAATGGTGTGAACCTGGATTCAACTAATATGACAGCTTGAAATTCAATAGTTGCGAAGCATTTGGATATAAAGAATAGAGGTCTGGTAGCAAAGACTTCGATCCAACAAAAGTAAGAAGGATATGGAAGTAGTACGGAGATCCGGTAGCATTGAAGAAGGTTTACATAATTGTAGAAATTGATACCTGAAGATCCAATGCAAAATTTAGGCAGCCGTTAATTGGAGAGGAACAAGTAAACCATGGACAAGCACCGGAACATTGGATGTTCACATCAGTTGGAAATTTGGAAAGTGATTTTAAGCCACGTCAAGATAAGATTCTGATGTTTGGCCATAGGATTGTTAAACCTTTAGGAATATATGTTTGTCTTAATAGTCTAGATATGTGTAGTCACAGAGGAGAGAGTAAAATGAATATAATCATGGGTACAAATAAATTCTCGAATTAATTTTTTTGGGTTTTAAATTGGAGTTTGAGTAAGGTTGAATTCAGAGGTGAGGATCTTATAGTCCAACCGAAATCTGTTAGTGCACCTGAAATATTTCCTGTTAGTAGTTATAAGAACCTGGAATTCCGTGTAACTACATGATGATGGAGGCGTTTATGGCAAACACATGGTGTTGGTTTATTTAAAAGCCTAACATCATTTCATCACTGTATATATATCTATACTTTCCAATATTAGGAAAGAAAAAGTGGTATCTATTTAACATATTTTACCACATAATTATGGTTGAAATATTTATCCATAATTTTTTTACATATTTAATATCATAATTATGGTTAAAATACTTAGGTATAAATTTTAAATATTTATGTATTGGTTCTTTTATTGTTAATTTTAGCAAAGAAAATAGAATCTTTTAAAATATTTTATAGTCATGTAAATAATATATTTATGGTAATTTATTTTCAATATATCTTAAATTAACCTTGTTTTGGCTTAAAAAATTGATAGGAATAAAATGTAAACAAATAAGGATTAATCACATTATTAGAATTTGGTCCAAATCTTAATGATGTGATTAATTTGAAAGAAATTTATCTAAAATATACATTTCATCAATTTCTTCCTACCATTATTTATGTTTTACTTTCAACAATACTTATGTAACAATAATACTATAAATGTGTAGAATTACTGACAATATATATATATATATATATATATATATATATATACACACACACACACTTAAATCCTTGTGATTAAAAAACAATTATTTTGTATACTTCACATCTGTATTGAATAATTGTTGTCTTCCTATTAACTACTATTAATTTAATAGTAACAATGTAAGTTATAATTTTTAATGCAATTTTTCCAAAAACATAATTTATAATTTGAGTGACAGAGCAGAAACTAAACATCCCAACAACACTTATTTCCATCTTAAAATTATATAAAAAACATTCAAAAATAATAATAATAATAATTTTTTAAAGTATTTTCTATATTACTCATATTACTTTTTCCCCACTCACTCCAAATTTAACACGTATTTCCCTCACCTTTTCCCACACTCACTCCAAATTTAACACTTATTTCCCTTACCCGCAATGGAGTTGGAGGGCTTATGGTGTTGCACATTCCCTTACTTGCAAGATCGTAAGTACGACCAAAATAATTTTCATTTATTTTCTTGCAATACCTCTAGCTTCTCTTCACATTCTCTTCACATTATAAACAACAGATTATGAATGTATTCCTAATTTCTCTACCATAGAAGCGACTTAAACTTGGGAGATACAAGCCAACTGCTCCTTATGATGTTTAAAGACATTGATGAAGGTTGTCTACATAAAATTTTGAAGCTTTTTAAGCAAGCCTGCACTTTCATATGTAAAGTTTCTTAGCTCTCAGGTTGACATTAAATTTCTCTGTCATAATTTATGTAGGAGTTCTTCAATAAAAGAAAAACCAGAAACATGTATTTATTTTATGTCAAGGCTTGCAGGGTGCAATATACAAACTTCTGAGCCGAGAAAATAAGAAAATAATTAAATAAATGGCTTCTCTAGAATAAGAATGTGACAAAACATGCCACTTTTGTTTTACTTTTATTATAGAAGAGAATTGAAACATCCTGATATTGGCACTATGGCCTCTTAGAGTGCTTATTAGGTTAGCTAATATCAACACATTGAAACCTTCATTTGTACATAATATTTTCCCTATCATGTGTGGTGAAATTGAAAGATAAATTTGTTTGTATTTAGTTCTTTAAAATGTAATTTGTACTGAAGGTTCTTTTAAATTGTGCAAATTATTGGAGCAAAACACACAGCAGAAACTAAATAATCACACAAAGCATAAAAAAAGAAGACAGAGATTTTAATGTGGTTCACCCAACCAATCTGGGCTACGTCCACCAAAAAAAGCATCGGCAATCTCATTCAAGAAAAGGAGAACTACAACAGCATATTTTTTCATCTTCACATCTCTTCCACTCACCTCACATTCCTCATGCTCATTTGCCTCTACGGGCTTACATTTTATAGCTAGCAGTAGAAACTGAATCATAAATTCACTCGCAACAAATATATGATGCAATAACTCCTCATCAGGATTTAATGGAGTCAATTTAGCAACAAATCCTATTGTTGTCACGTTCATGAGATTTTCTCCAAATCTAATTAAAAGAAATCTCAACAATCTTCGCCTTGACAACAATTAGCCTGATACCCTGTTCCATTATTATTTTTATCTTTTATGCAATCCAAGAGAAGCCAGACACCAATGTAGCTTCTCTAACAAAACTGGTTTCGTGAACATGACTGCACAGTTTTCCTTTGTATGCACTTTTTCAAGAGAGACTCCCCGTTCAGTGATAACCTGTCTTAAAAAATGGTACTTGATAGGTATATGATTTAATTTACTATGATAGGCCGGATTTTTAGCCAAGTGAATTGCACTTTGACTATCACAAAATAACTTGATGTTGTCCTGTAACCTACCAAACTCAGCAAAAAAACCTTTCAACCAAACCGCTTCTTTGCAAGCATGTGAAGCAGCTATGTATTCTGCTTCTGCAGTGGATAAAGAAACAATGTTCTATAGCTTTTACATCCAGTTAATAGCCCCACCTGCAAGAGTAAAGACATACCCTGAAGTTGACCTTCTCTTATCCAAATCACCTACAAAATCGGAATCAACATATCCGCAAACAAATTCATTACTTCTATTATAAGTGATAAATTAATCACTTGTGCCTCTCAGATATTGAAGCACCCATTTCACTGCTGACCAGTGTTCTTTTCCTGGATTTTCCATATACCTGCTGAAAACCCCAACTACATGTGAAATATCTGGTCGAGTACAAACCATCGCATACATCAAACAACCTACTACATTGGCATATGGAATTCGAGACATATATTCCTTTTCTTCATTTGTGTTAGGGCATAAACTTGAAGAAAGCTTAAAATGGGAAGCTAAAGGGACTGAAACAGGCTTCACATTGTTCATTCCAAACTTTAAGAGATTTTTCTCAATATACTTCTTTTATGATAGCCATAGCTTACCATTGGTCCTGTCTCTGAAAATCTCCATGCCCAAAATTTGTCTTGTTGCTCCTAGATCTTTCATATGAAATGTCCTAGCCATATGAGCCTTAACCCATCGATCTATGTAATGCTTTTGCTTGCTAAAAGCATATCGTCAACATATAACACTAAGATAATGAACATGCCATTACTCAATTTCTTAAAGTAAACACAATGATCATATTCACTTCTTATATAATTTTGACTCATCATGAAATAATAAAATTTCTTGTACCATTGTTGAGGAGACTCCTTCAGACCATACAATGATTTCTTGAGCCTGCAGACAATTTTTTTGTTGTGATTTTGAACAAACCCTTTGAGTTGTTCCATGTAAATCTCCTCATATAAATCTCCATGTAAAAATGTAGTTTTAACATCTAGTTGTTGTAATTCTAAATCAAGTAAAGAAACTAATGCTAACACAATCTGAATTGAAACAATTTTTTACAACTGGTGAAAATATCTTATGAAAGTCAATTCTTGATTTCTGAGAAAAACCTTTCGCGACCAGCCTCGCTTTGTACTTGTCTTCATTATCATCAACACCCCTTTTCAATTTGTAAACCCGTTTAAATCCCATAGTTTTCTCGTCTTTAGGAACTTCGACCAAATCCCATGTGGCATTCTTGTCTAATGCCTTCGTCTCGTCCTTCATAGCTTATTTCCACTTATCACTGTTAGAACCTTCTACAACTTCTTGATAGCACAAAGGTTCATCATCATTAGCGGTTAAAGAAAATGAAGTAACATAATCATCATACCTTTTGGGAGGACGTTTGATTCTCATAGACATCCTTAAATATGTTTCTGGTACTTCCACAATTTGATGATTATGATCTGTAGGAACTTCTTAATGATTTGCATCTGAAACATATTCATGATCTACATATCAAACTTGTTCATGATATGCATCTGAAAATTATTCATATGTACTATCATCAGTATTTGAATTGGTTTCAAACTGAATGTGTTGAAGCTTAGGTACATTATCCTGTTTCAATTTAACATCTACATCTGGATTTTTAAGTGAAGATTCATTAAATTTAACATCTCTGTTAATGATGATCTTCTGAGTGGTAGGATCCCACAACCTATATCCCTTAGTCCCATCACCATATCCAACAAAGATATATCTTTTTGATTTAGGATCTAATTTAGAACGCCGATATTTCGGAACTAGAGCATATGCATCACAACCAAAAACTTTCATTTTAGAATAATCACATGGATAACCTTTCCACACCTCTTGAGGAATTTTTCATTGTATTTCAGTTGATGGTGATCGATTTATCAAATAGCAGGCCGTAGATATAGCTTCTGTCCACAATTCCTTCTACAAATTGTCGTTACTAAGCATACTTCTTGCTCTCTCTAATAGAGTCATGTTCATGCGTTCATCAACTCCATTTTGCTGAGGAGTATATACATTAGTTTTATGTCTTTTGATCCCAGCGTCCTTGCAATAATTATCAAATTCCTTTGAAGTAAACTCACCACCATTGTCAGTTCTTAAACATTTAATGGTTCTTCCAGTGATGTTTTCAACTAATGCTCTAAACTGTTTGAAAACTATGAATACATCAGACTTCTTCTTTAACATATAGACCCACACTTTTCTAGAGAAATCATCAATAAAAGATACAAAATATGATGATCCTCCATATGAGGTTGTAGGAGATGGAGCCCAAACATCAGAATGGATATAATCAAGGATTCCCTTACTAGTATGTTTTCCAGTTTTAAACTTCTTCTTGCTTTGTGTCCCAAATAGGAAATGTTTGCAGAAATCTAACTTAAAAGATTTTAAACTAGGAAGTAACTTATGATCAGAGAAAATTTTTAATCCTCTTTCGCTCATATGGCCCAACCGTTGATGCCATAGACAAATAGAATTATTGTCGTTTTTAGATACTCTAGAAGCATGATCTGACTCTGTTCTTCCTTCTAACTGCAAAAGATTTCCAACCTTCTTTGCTTTCATTACTAGTAAAATTCCTTTATAAACTCTCATTACTCCACCTTGAATAAAGGTTTTATATCCATTTGTATCTAGTACTCCTAGTGAAATGAGGTTTTTTCTTAGTTCAGGCACGTGTCTTACATTAGTTAAAATTTTATTTGTCCCATCAAACATTTTAATCTGGATGCTTCCAATTCCAACAATATTACATGCGACATCATTTCCCATGTAAACCACTCCATCATTGATTGATTTATAAGATTTAAAACACTCTCTATCAATGCACATGTGATTTCATGCACCAGAATCTAACAACCAATATTGATCATGATTATACAAACTAACTAATAACACTTCATCACTCATACCTGAAACAAATGCCGAACCTATATCTATCGTGTTTGCTTATTTCTTCTCTGTCGAAGAGTCTCCTTTGGATGTTTGTTGTCTCTTCCAACAGTTTTTCTTCAAATGTCTTGATTTTCCACAAAAACAACACTTTACCTTACTCTTCTTCCCATTTGATTTTGAACGCAAGTTGTTGTTCTTACTGAAACGTCTTTGTTTAGAAGGACCTCTGAACATCATTTCTTCTGATTTAGAGGTTTCTAAATTTGACCTTTCCTTGTTTCTTCAGTCAACAAAGCTCCAAAAACATCATCAAATTCAAGGGTTTCTGATGAATTAAGACTTATAGAAGTAACAAAATAATCCCATTACTCGGGCAATGAGCATAATAAAGTTATAGCTTTATCTTCTGATTCAAATTTTACTTCTATACTTTCTAACTGCACCAAGAGAGTATTAAAGGTATTAAGATGATTAATTATCCTCATACCTTCCTTCATGCGCAAACATTACAACTGTCACTTCAGAAGAATCGTATTGGTTAAGGATTTTGTCATGTATAGATTTTCAAGCTTTGTCCACAAACCAGTAGCAGTTTTCTCTGACACGATGTTAAAAAAACATCATTCGCCAAACACAATCGAATGCCACTCAGTGCTCTTTCATCCATGTCCCTCCATTCATTATCTATCATGGTGTAAGGCTGTTTGGATTTTCCCAACAGTGCCTTTGCCACGCCTTGTTGCACGAGTAGATCATACATCTTAACTTTCCAGATCTCGAAGTTTTTTCTCCCATTGAAATTTTCGATCTCAAATCGAACACTTTGTGCTTTTGACATTTTGAGTAGTTTTTGTCAAGAAATTTCCAATTTCCAGTCTTAAGAAATGAAGATTTTATTTTAACCAAAAAATATTAATTTTGATTAAAAAAAAAAAATGCCCTTCAAAAAATGCCTTCGGCTCTCAATAATGGCATACTAATATGTGGCATTATTAAAATAATCAAAACCATTCTCAATATAATTGATTTAAGATATTGCATATCAATTTTTCAATATAATCGATTTATTAAAAAAACTTCAAATCGATATCAATGGAATTATGGAATTCCACTCACTTTTTTTGAACCAATGCTCAAACGAAATTCAACTTGATTTTATGACCCTTCTACTCAGCTTTCAATATGAATAGAAAGAGAAAAAAAAGCAATCGTAACTGTGATGTAAGCCATGTTCTGCTTACCATACATACGGAATATCCAGTGAAGTAGTCAATGATGCATCGGCATGTTTGGATCTCTTCCACTATGAATCAATCAAAGTAATGACAAACAATTCCACTCACAGTGTTAATGCATGCATGAATGATCCAAATCGGATAGTGGCGTGAAACGATGGCTTTGCGTTATGAAACAACGGCTGCTTGTCCCATCAGTTCACAGCCTCTGTGTCACACACTGGGACAATGCAGATTGAACGCACTCAGCTTAAAAACATAGGTCAACAATCCACAGTGAACGCACAACCCATGGCTATGAATGAAAAGCGCACTGCTACTGCAATGGGCCTCCCACACTCAAGCTCGATCCACGAGCTCGGTACGTTTTCATCCATCGCAGCCATGCAAACTTACAACAGCATTCCTTCGCCATATAGAGTCAAGCACACAACGTATAGATTTCTCAGGCAGCGGATCCACTTGCTCCGATACCAATTGTTGGAGCAAAACACACAGCAGAAACTAAATTATCAAACACAACATAAACAAAGAAGACAGAGAGATTTTAACGTTGTTCACCCAACCAATCTGGGCTACGTCCACCAAACAAGACATTGACAATCTCATTCAGTGAAAGAAGAATTACAACAACAGAGTTTTGCATCTGCACATCTCTTCCACTCACCTCACATTCCTCATGCTCATTTGCCTCTAGGGGCTTACATTTTATAGCTGGGAGTAGAAACTAAATCATAAATTCACTCACAACAAATACAGGATGCAATAACTCCTCATCAAGATTTAATGGAGTCAATTTAACAAAAAATCCTATTGTTGTCACATTCATGAGATTTTCTCCAAATCTAACTAAAAGGAATCTCAACACAAACACTCATGAATTTTCACATATTTGATTCAAGGATTTTCCAATGGAAGCATTGATGCGAATGCATACTTTGTTTGTTTGTTTCTAGGAGGTGGTGGTGAATGCTTTACTGATCAGAGTTATGAAAAAGATATGGGGCTACATGGGGAGCACGTCAGTGGTCTTAGAATCATAAGGACAACTAAATTCAAAACCACTATGTTTTCAGGGATATGTTTTATTTGTAGAAAATATTGTATGTTTGAGGTGACATAAATTATATGAACTTGCCATCTGCTCAAATATCACCACTCTTGAATATACAACCCTCGTATTAGTTTCTTGAAGTGTGATGCTTTCCTTAATATATCAACAAATCATGGCCTTTCACTTATTGGATTCAGGTATTTTTGAGTGGAAGGCTTGAAGCAGATCCATAGTCCATTCGTTTTTTTTATATGAGGTGGTGGTGAATTCTTTTCTTCTCGGAGTTATGCAAAGGATATGGGGATGTATGGGGAGTGTGTTGGTGCTCTTAGAATCATAAGAACAACTAACTTCAAAATGACTATGTTTTCACAGATAAGTTTTATTAGTAAAAATATTGTATGTCTTAGCTCACATAAACTATCTAAACTTGTCATATGCTCGAATATCACCCATCGTGGATATCCAACCCTCATATTAGTTTCTTGAAGTGAGCACTTTATCATTACAATGACCTTTTATTTATTTAACATTCTCAAACACATACAAGTGTTTGATATCTACATTTCCTCTAGCAGGTGAAAGATAGATGTTGCACTCCTTCATCTCTTTTGCATATTAACAATGTTGTATTTAATGCATGAATTGTTATCTTTATTACAATTAGACGGTTAAAATGAAAAAAATAGAAAATTACATTATTATCATGTACCATCAATTTTATGATACTCTATAGCATAGTGGTGAAATCCTCCTCCATTATACACTTCATTACAAACTTTCACAATATTGAGATATTTACATCCAAACTTAAAAACTATATTTAATATAACAATTACTATTTCTATATCCATTTACACCTTTTGGTACAATTACTAATATATATTTAATTCATTTATTTCGTCTCACACACAACAGAAAGAGAAATATAAACATATGAATTAATCAAATTGAAAGAAAACCTTCTTGACATTACTATCTTGAAAACGTGACACCGAATTGTCTTGTTTTACCATCAACCTCGAGATCATGGTCTTAAAGATTCGAACCAATCTTGAGATTGTTAGCAAGTTAATCATTGGAAAAGTGATAAACCATGTTTTACCATCAACCTGGAGATCATCGTCTTAAAGATTCGAACCAATCTTGAGATTGTTGGCAAGTTAATCATTGGAAAAGTGATAAACCATGTTTTTTCTTTAAATCAAGAGTAACGATGTGGTGAAGTATAGTTACCAAATTCGCTCGAACTGAGACCAAAAAAAAATTGGAGACTCGCGAATACGATTCCATTGTCAAAGTATTCCGTGATATTCGATACAGTTCGATTCAATTCTTCCACGTGCTGCCCATTACGAAACCTCTTAAACAAAATCCTTAAACAAAGTAATGCTCCGAACGTGAGTGTTCTACATAATCTAGTAAATTAATACTGGTAAGCTAATGGAATACTCGCTAATAACAGTGTTTTAATTAATACTTATACGAATGTTAGGAGTGCTTTAGAGCCCTCGACACTTTTTGGTAAGAGATGAAACCCTGTGTGATTTAGCGGTACTTTAGCTTTGTGAAGGAATGGCTTTGTTCAGGATATGTGGGTATAAAATGTTAAGGCTTGAGTACAGGCATATTTAAAAATTAAGGAAATGAAATATAACGAGTTTTTAAATTGGAAATTTTCTATTTGTCAATTTCATTTTTGTTTAGATATATTTTAAACTAATAAGGAAACAGAAAAAAAATTGGAAAATTACAATTTTTTTATTTTTCAATTTTAGTTTTGTTTTTATTTAGACAAATTCTAAATTAACAAGTTTAGAAAAATAATTCTTATATTTATTTATCTGATAAGAATTTTGAGAAAATGAGTTTTAAACCCAAAAATGTATATCAAATTTAAAAAAAATATAGTTTTTTTTTATAATTTTAGTTTAATTATGTTTCTAATATTCTTATATTTTCTGGAGTTATTACAAATTATTCAAAGTTTAAAATGATTTAAAATGAAAATTACGATTATATCTCATTTAAAATAGGAGGAGTCTTTCGTTCGACGAATCGAGAGCTGATGTGACAGCTCCCGATTCGCCCCTCCGGCGACTTTTCTCTTCTCCGGCCCGATGGTGGACCCCGCCTCTCCAGCTTCCGACCGCAGCAAACGGTGAACGGTGAACGGCGATGACTCCGAACTCCTCCTCCACCACCCCTCCCCCTGCCGCCGCTCCTCCCGCCACTCCCACAACCCCCAGCCACCTACCTCCATCAATGCTGCACAAATTTGATAGATAATTCGGCGGGAGGGAATTTTCATTCGCGCGTTTCAGTCGCTCGTTTCAGTTTCTCGGTCGTGCCTATCGAATGGCAGGGTCTGATGCAGCAGGGCATCCAGCTGCGCGCACAGAGTCTTGCACTTGAAATGGTTGAGGATCACGGTGACATGGGGCGAGACGTTAAAGCTGCCAAGGACGGCAGGCAGAGCAACTCCCGCAGCGTCTCTGAGCGGCGGGTGCGCTGCTGGAATCGTACAATTTCACTGTAAAGCTCCATCTTCAGGCGAATCATGCGGAGAACGTTGGATTTCTTCTGCTCGAATTCGCAGACTTCCTGCGGGGTCTGCCGAAGAACAGTGTCAAAATTCGCAGCAGCCTCGGGATTGCTGGGTTCGAGCTGCATGGATCGACGGTGGCGACTCAAGATGTCGCTTCATTGTTTTGCGATCTGAGCAGACCAAGAATACTGCGGATCCGCGCAAAGATCCACAGTGGGACTCATGAAGTAAAGTAAGAACGTCACATACATTGCGAAAATGAATTGCAGACACGCCAGACTTGCCGCCATTCTCATCCCCTTGGCCGCAGTGAAGCTCCCATTTCTGAATCACCCAGACGATTTGAATCCCGGGGATGGGTAATCTCGCAGCAAATTTTCACTGCTGCGATCCCCCACTACTCCATTCATGCCTCTCATTGTCACACTAGTAGCAGAAACTACTTCATATGATTAAACATAACAAGGAGCACAGTTAATGGCAATAACGGACTGGGAACTGTGTCAACCAAGTAGTAGCAGTGGCCCTTTTTAAATCCTCCAAGAAGCCAGAAGCTGACTGGTATCAGACAAAGACAGCGACAAAGAAGTTTGCTATGAAAGCGACCAGCGTCAAAAACAGGGAAAGAGAAATACGCCCTCGCTTTCGCTTTCCATGTCGAAATTTCTGGTAAACAGAGGATAAGGGGAAATACCCACACCAACAATTTAATTATTTGGCCGCATCACACAGTTTATAGTCTCGTACTTTACAGATCCGGGACTACTGGTCCTATAGATATACTTCCGGGTCTCTGCCATTTCACTGCACAGGGATTCAAATAGAGAAATGGCAGACTGGGGGCCTGTTCTAATCGGAGTGTTGTTATTCGTATTGTTGACGCCAGGGCTCTTGTTTCAGCTTCCTGGAAACAGTCGTACCACTGGTAAGGCTCTTGAATCCACCTTTTCTTTATAATTTCACAGATGATAGATCTGCCCATTTCCTGAAACCTCCGGTTATTTTGGGAGGAACTGTCTGTATTTTCTGTCTGGAGGATAAGGGTTTGCTATTTAAAGTTCACTTTGTTTCTTATATTGTCAAATATTTTGGAACTTTTGGAGGTACATGTCCATTGCAGTATCAAGGAAAATGCTTTCAGCAACATTGGCGATTTATTGAGACTTGGGACTACTTATTGAGACTTGGGACTACTTAGGATCTTCATGATTTCTATTTGATAAAATCATGTGCCCATTTTATTGTATTCCCTATTTTGCGATGCATTCTTCTAATTTCCCCTGTTTGGTACTTAAAAAAAAATTATTGTAAAGGGACGTTCATTTAAGGAGACGAACTGTCGCACCCTGCTGCGTTCTGTAACAATAAAATGAGTACTGGGCACTAACAGCTGTATTCCCTGTTTTGCAATGTATATTTAATTTTATTTAATGTATACATTATGTAGTACAGAGTTTGTTAATTAGGTCATTTTCCAGTAGTTGAGAGGATAACTTGTTATTTTATAGAATTCAAATTCTGCTGTGTGACATGCATGTTCTTTAAAAATCTTGTTTTGTGATATATATTCAAATCCTGTTTTGTAACCCATGTATGTCCTTTTCAATTCAAATAAAATCTACTTTGTGACATGTATGCCATTTGTTAATTAATTACGATCAATTAAATTCCAGTGATCCAACAATCCCATTCTTATTTGAATACTTTTAAAATGAAACGAGATGTGAAGGAGAAGAATAATAATATAGCACACAGGGTCTCAAACACCTTGTATCTTAACATAATATCACTGTGAGTTATATCTGGTTAAAGAAATTGATGGACGAGGCTTTCAACTTTACATTATCTTAGTCTATTATAATTTATACCCCTGTTGTTTAGGGTTTTTTATTTTTTATTGTTGTAATTTTTTTTTTATATAGATTATGAAGATCCGTTAATTTAAAGAGATGGAGTATCAAACCCTGCTGGTTTCTATCGTGATCAAATGTCTACTGGGGACTAACAGTGGTTAGAAGTCCCTTGGGAGTGTGACTTTCTTTGTTCAGAGAGCCTTATGAAAGCTATTTGTAGTCATAACGTCTTCATTACAGTGTGGGGTTAGAAGAGGGTCTTTCCAAAACGAACTTGTTAAAAGGAATGGAGGAATGGTCATCCTCATATGAGGAATTAAAATTTGGGCTAAAATATACTTGTTTTGTGTTTAATAGTAATATTTATGCAGGGGTATGACCATTGTGTGCTTAGCCGTGGTTAAGCAATAAAACAGTGCACTTATGGTATTTTTTAATAAACAGGGGTATTATAAATATACATATACACTTATGGTAGTTTTTAATATATTAAGGTCAATGCCAAACTGTGTGCTTGGCCGTGGTTAAGCAATAAAACAGTGGGAGTTTATCTCCCGTGACCCAGGTTTCTATTCATAGCATATTTATGCTTCACCCCTCTCTAATACAAGGGATATTGACCCATTTAAAAAAAGAGTTCTCTAAAAACCATACGGTATTAAACTCTGATTTTTTTTTAATTGCCATTCAGGAAAACATCTTCCAAACAGTGTTGCTTATTCACCTCAATCATGCCAGCGACTAAATAATATCCCCATTTTAACTCTATTGGGCATTCAGCTTCGTGAATTATTGAAGGGGAGAGATATTCCCTTTAATTTTATAAATGACTTTGATTCATATAACGTACTTTACTCCAACTATATAAAAACATCATATGTGCTGCTTGATCGAATCCCATCTCAGAACTTCAAAAGTTGCATATGACATCAAGGACCATACTTAGATGCTAATCCAACTCATTAGATACTTCCATCGGTCTCATAACTCTCTAAAACATAATCATTAGTGTAATCTACAATTTTTTTTTTTTAAGGAATCTTGATAATTGTCCTCAAAATATAAATGAAAAATAATCAATAAAATTCACTTTTATCATCTTAGAAAAGGCCATTAAAATATATATCAATTTTTTTTAAAAATAAGTTTGGTTATTTCTGTATAACAATTGCATATTTTTTTGTGACTTGCTCTCAATGGAAATTTTTAATCATCCAGTTTATATTGTTTTTCTGTTGCAATTTTTAATATGGGTCAATTCTCAAGGGAATGTGATAACATAAAGTTTGGTCATTTTCTAAGATAAATAATGTGATAACATCATTCTCATGTTCCCATGTTTATCACATTCTCAAGGGAATGTGATAAATAAAGTTTGGTCATTTTCTAAGATAATGTGATAACATCATTGATACTTTATTAAAACTGAAACATCCAGTAATTTTAACATTTATAAGAAACTTGATGATTTGCCTTATTTTGGAGTGACTCCAAAATGCTACACCTGATCATGGTTCACAGTGTATTTGACCATAGTCTTTGATAAGCTTGCTTTACAACTCATGCAGCTGCTACTGCCTCTTTAATGCCTTGCATTTGCACCATTTAAGCTCAGCCATATTCTGGCGATGGAATATATAAATTTTACTGTACAATCCACCCTGCTACCATCTCTGAACTCTTACATTTCCTAGATAACAATTTCCAAATAGCATGTCTTATTTACGACTCATGCAGCTGCTACTGCCTCTTTAATGCCTTGCGTTTGCACCATTTAAGTAAGCCATATTCTGGCGATGGAATCTATAAATTTTACTGTACAATCCACCCTGCTACCATCTCTGAAGTCTTAAATTTCCTTGATAACAATTGCCAAATAACATGTCTTATCATTTTATAAAATATTCATGATAAAGAAGATGACGCTGGGATTCTTACACAACTGAATAGATGCAGAGAAAAATATAGCTTTCATGCTTTGAAATTATGTGCTAATGCTACCATAATTTTACATGGAAAATCCAGAAGCGATTTGTGATTAGTGCAGATCTCCTCATACATGGTGAGCACTGAGAATTTGGTGCTCAATGAGCAGGGAATGGCGTCAGTCTCCAATTTCTCCATCTCAAAATATAAAATTTGCAAATGTTGTTAAGAAAACAATTCCCATGTAACTTCAAACATTTGGGTTATATTAGGATTTTGATGCTGTCTTTCTATGTTCTAAAATATATATTGGATGCAATGAAAATTAAAAAAAAATAATAACAAAACAAACTATCCAAACTCTATTGAAGAGAGATTATATTAGATCCAATTTATGGTCAAACACATTAAAATTCTATATTTATAGGAGTGGGATACATATAATAGATAATCATCACAACTGGATGATAATGACTCCTAATTACAACTTGTAGTTATATTGGAAAACAAGACTCTCTAAAAGAATGAATTAGAACTATAATGCATAACAACAATACATTTCTCCCACTATTTCTGACAATGTCTTGATTCTGAGTTTCTCATATTGATTCAAGTGAGATATAAAAGAAATTCCATAGATCATGACTTTAATTGTAGCTTTGTTCAGCGGTATTGGGTTTCTTTCTGAACAAATCATTGCTATTGTTTGCTCCGAGGGGAGATTTCAACTCCAGATTTTGAAAGAGAGTATTTTCCAACAAAGCCAGAGTGTCCCAATGGGGGAGTTGACCTTTCTCATGTTAACTAATCAATTACAGACTCTGTTCTTATTTTCTGACAGTTTTTTTTTCTCTTTTCCATAAATTAAACATGTTATTTCTTCTGCAGGGTTTGATATTTCATGTTATTTCTTTTTCAGGGTTTGATATTTTACTCACCTGTATTCAGAAGACAAATCTTCTCACCTGTTAAATTCCAATTTAATTTAACTTTTAACATTGTTCCATGAAAAAAACAACGCTACATATGATTTAAAGCAAAATTCTTACATTTCCCACCAAATAATGAAATTTGGTTTCACAAAATATCCTCAGTCTTACATAAATTTCAATATTTACTTGAAAATAGGTTTTCATACGTGAAAGATTTATTGATAATTAAGGTTAGAACTTTGATCCATATGACATTTAAAAATTATGAAATCAATAATTTTTTTGATATTATTTTATTATAAAAATTTAAAAAATATTTTATTTTATTTCTATATTTTAAATATTTTCTTTTCAAATTTATTAAATATGTTTGACTTATATTTTAAGTTATTGTTATTTAGAAAATTCTTTAAAAGCTGGACCTACTATGTAAATATGGATAAAGTCTATAGAGGTAGAGGAATTGCTAGGACGGTCAAAAGTAGTAGGAATATGGGCAAAAACATCTCAAAAAATCTATCCTTAACAATATTTAAATCATGTTTTTTTATGTTAGAAATAGATTCAGTACCATCAAAAACCTCTAAAACACTCAAAATCTTGAAGTTTAATAATCAAAATTTACAAATATTCTTGCCAAAATTTGTATAATTTTCAAAAAAAATATTCGTTAACAATACTGCTCTAAATATTATAAACAAAAAAGACAAAATATTAAATATTATAAACAAAAGAGAAAATATCATTTTAACAATACTACTCTAAATATTATAAACCAAAGAGACAAAATATTAAATATTATAAACAACAGAGAAAATATCATTTTAGAAGGGGTAGATAGTTAGTTATAAAAGGATCAATGTGTTTGTAAATAATTAAGGTTAAGATATAGTATAAGTATTCGTTAACAATACTGCTCTAAATATTATAAACAAAAAAGACAAAAGTGGGTTTTTTTCAAAATCTCGTCCATTGCCACAACTTCCAGGACGAAAATCATCAAAACTAACAAATATTCAATGTGCATATAAATTAGGCATGTCTTTGACACAATTATTGACCTTTATAGAACAACCTTCATAATGCATGTCCACCTTTATCACAACTGTGAGAGGGCTATCTTCCTTCTTATCACCCCACCCTTTTTTTCTTCCTTATTCTCCTTCTTCTCTTCGCCATTTCCTTCCTACACAAACCACCATTTGTTGTAAAAAATATCCTCAAAATTTCTGAAACCATTGGGTTAACCAACACATAATGCATATCTCAATGTGCAACAAGCCAAATTCACTAGAATTTCAATATTTACAGAATACAAAACATGATCTCTCAATCACATCCAAGTAAGAGAAAGAAGTAGATCAATCACACAACATCAGATGCCCTATGTAATATCTTTGTACTTGTTTGCATCGGATGGCCAACAACCACAATTTCAAATTGAGCCTTTGACCGACTCTCTAGGAATGGTTAATTTTGCACATTATGTCTGTCATGTTTCTCCTCATGATCATGCTCATCATGTTGGCTCACTATGGCATGCTCCTCCCTCAAATCTCCCTTGTCTCCTCCATTTATGAAGACAATATGTTGTTCATCTTCTTTAACTGTCGAACATAGATGCACTGGTGGAATGTTCTCTATACTTGATTGTTCATATTTTTTATGGAAATTCCCCTGGCACTAGTACATTTGGTGGAAATTCTGACACTTTAGTTCCGACACTTTTGACGAAATGTTGGAAATTTCCCCAAATTTTCAAATCCTGCCACAAAGTGTCGCTATACTGACGTTTGGAGACAAGTGTCGGTATTGTGACACTTAGAGGTATTTTAGCAGAGGTTGTGAATCAGCTAGGCCTACCAACCACAAAACACCCGCAGTCATACACCATAGGCTCGTTTTTCATTTGCTCCCTTGTGGCATATTCGTTCGGTCAGGCGCGTCGTGTCGTGCTGTGTGAGGTCGCCCATCCGGGCACGTTGGGGTCAGGCCATTTCGTTCAAGGGTGCCCATATCATTTTTGCTAAGTTGTGACCACCCGAGTGCCTTGTGCACGTTCGGGCGGCCCGTTTTCCGTTTGCTCCCTTGTGGCATCGTTCAGTCGGGCGCGTGGTGTCGCGCCGTGTGAGGTCGCCCGATCAGACGCGTTCGGTTCGGGCCGTTTCTTTCAAGGGCACCCGTATCAGTTTTGCTAGGTTGTGACCGCCAGGGTTCCTTGTGCACGTTCGGGCAACCCATTTGTTGTTTTCTCCCTTGTTGCATCGTTCGGTCGGGCGCATCATGTCGCGTCGTGCAAGGTTGCCTGACCAAGCGCGTTCGAGTCAGGTTGTTTCATTTGAGGGCGGCCATATCAATTTTGCTAAGTTGTGACTGCCCAAGTGCTGTGTGCACGTTCAGGTGACCCGTTTGCCATTTTCCCTCTTGTGGCATCGTTTAGTCGGGTGCGCCATGTCGCGCCATGTGAGGTCGCCCAACCAGGCGCGTTCGGGTCGGGCCATTTTATTCGAGGGCACCTGTATCAGTTTTGCTAAGTTGTGACCACCCGGGTGCCTTGTGCACATTCGAGCGCCCTGTTTGTTGTTTGCTCCCTTATGGCATATTCGTTCGGTCAGGCGCGTCATGTCGTGTCGTGTGAGGTCGCCCGTATTAGTTTTCTTAAGTTGTGACCGCCTAGGTGCCTTGTGCACGTTCTGGTGGCCCGTTTTCCGTTTGCTCCCTTGTGGCATCATTCGGTCGGGCGCGTCGTGTCGCGCCGTGTGAGGTCGCCCGACCGTGCGTGTTCAGGTTGGGTCAGGCCGTTTCGTTTGAGGGCGCCCGTATCAGTTTTGTTAAGTTGTGACCGCCCAGGTGCCTTGTGCACATTTGGGCGGCTCGTTTGTCATTTTCTCTCTTGTGGCATCATTCGGTCGGGCGCGTCGTGTCGCGCCGTGTGAGGTCGTCCGACCAAGCGCGTTCAGGTTGGGTCGTTTCGTTCGAGGGCACCCGTATCATTTTTTCTAAGTTGTGACCGCTCGGTTGCCTTGTGCACATTCGGGTGCCCTGTTTGCTGTTTGCTCCCTTGTGGCATCGTTCGTCAGTCCGTTTCGTGTAGCACCGTGTGAGGTTGCTCAACTGGGCACGTTCGGGTCAGGTCATTTTGTTCGAGGGTGCCCGTATCAATTTTTCTAAGTTGTGACCGCCCGGGTGCCTTGTGCACATTCGGGCGGCCCGTTTGCAATTTGCTCCCTTGTGGCATCATTCGGTCGGGCGCGCCGTGTCACTCCATGTGAGGTCGCCCGACCAGGCTCATTCGGGTCGGGTCGAGCCGTTTCGTTCGAGGGCGCCCATATCTGTTTTGCTAAGTTGTGACTGCTCGGGTGCCTTGTGCACGTTTGAGCGACCCGATTTCCATTTTCCATTTTCCTTGTGCACGTTTGGGTGGCTTGTTTTCCATTTGATCCCTTGTGGCATCGTTCGTTTGGGTGCGCTGTGTCCCGCCGTGTGAGGTAGCTCGACCGGGTGCATTCAGGTCGAGTCATTTCGTTCGAGGGCGCCCGTATCAGTTTTGCTAAGTTGTGACCGCCCGGGTGCCAGCTTGTGCACATTTGGGTGGCTCGTTTTCTGTTTGATCCCTTGTGGCATTGTTCGTTTGGGCGTGCCGTGTCGCACCATGTGAGGTCGCCCGACCGAGCACGTTCGGGTCGAGCCGTTTCGTTCGAAGGCGCTCGTATCAGTTTTTCTAAGTTGTGATCACCTATAACCTTTTTTAAGCATGAAACATGGAAAACTAGGTGCACTCAGGAAGAAGTAGGAAGCTCCAATTTGTATTCCATTGTACTAATCTTTTGCAACACCTTGTAAGGACCATAGTACTTTGGCGATAATTTATTATCCTTCTTAGCTTGCTTGAGGGACATTTGTTTGTATGGTTGTAGTCGTAAAAACACTGAGTCTCCTACATCAAAACTTCTCTCGCTGCAATGTTGATTTTCCTGTTGTTTCATTCAATTTTGTGCCAAATTCAGGTTATCCTTTAAGAGTTGGAGAACTTGTTGATGCTCGATGTGATCTTCCACTATCTTTGGGTTTCCATGTATTTTTTGAATTGTTTCCATAAATGCAGTAGCAACTGTACTTGCTTTAAATGGATTAGATAATGCACAAAAGTGTGCATACTTGCTAAGTCTATCAACTACCACCATGGTGCACTCTTTCCTTCGGACTTAGGTAAACCTGTGATAAAATCCATTAAAACCTCTTCCCATCATTGACTTGGAATGGATAAAGGTTGTAGAAAACTCGGGGTCTTAATTGTCTCAACTTTATTTTGTTGGCAAACCAAACATTTTGCCACAAAATTTTGAATATCAAATTTAAGGCCATCCAAAAAAATTCTTTCTTCACCCTATGGTAAGTTTTTAAAAATCCAGAGTGTCCTCCTAAGGGAGAGGTGTGCAATTCCAAAAGAATCTTTTGTTTAGTTGGGAATTCTTACAAAGATATAAGTGAACTTTGTACCATAAGGAATCATTTTTCCAACTAAATGTATCATATGTATTGAGATCTTGTTGCAACTTTTGAATGAGTGTCCACACTTCTTCTTCATTCTTCCATTCCCCCCTTGCTTTGGTTATCCAATCTGGTTGGATAATAGAAGTGACACAAATCAATGCTTCCGCCTCCTCATCCTTTCTTGAGAGTGCATCTGCAACAACATTTAGCTTCCCTTTTTCATAGATAATTTCAAAGTCATAACCCAACATCTTTGTAACCCATTTTTGTTGCTCTTCTGAAGATAGTCTTTGTTCCAAAAAGTATTTAAGACTATCATGATCATTTTTTACCTTGAAGTGTCTTCCCATTAGGTAAGGCCACCATTTCTTTAGTTTATGTAGTATTTCCAAAATTTCCTTCTCATAAATAGATTTCTGTAAATACTTTCCTTTGATTGGACGACTTTCAAAAGAAATGGGTTTTACTTCTTGCATTAAAACAACACCAATTCCATTTCTTGAGGCATTACATTCCACAATAAAGGTTTTTTTCAAGTCTGGCATAGCTAAGACCGGTGCTTGGCACATTCCCTCTTTAAGATGTTCAAAGGCCTTAGTTACTTCAGGATTCCATGCAAATGCATATTTCTTCAATAATGTTGTTAGAGGTGACGCTATTATCCCATAATTCTTAACAAACTTGCGATTATACCCTATTAACCCAATAAATCCTCGCAACTACTTTATGGTTGTGGGGACTTTCCATTCCTTAATGGCTTTTATTTTGTTAGGGTCTATCTTAGCATCATCCTAAGATACAATATGACCTATAGATAAAAGAACCCAAATTTTGGTTGTGAAGAACACGGTTCTTAGTCGGAAAACTTGGTTCTTTTGGGTGTGTTTTAGAAGAACCTGTACCCAAACTCAATACTTGAGAACGAATTCAAGAAACCCACCCGAGATTCGCAAACCTATACAACATAGTTTATTTTATTTTATTTTGACAGAGTAAAAAAATATTCACATAAAATTATTGTTATTTTTATTTTGTTTTCACAGAATTAAAAAAAAAATGAATACTTTCATTAAAAAAATAAAAAATATTATATTATTTTTTAAAATAAAAATATTACATTTTAAAATATTATATTCAAATTATAAATCCATAAAACTGATTACTTACTTTATCATAAAATATTATATTCAAATTATGAATCCATAAAATTGATTATTTACTTTTAATTTTATATATATAGATATTAAACTAGACAAAATATAACATAACATTATAACATCACAATATCTCTACCATATAATACTTCACCTCAATTACATATAGCTACCTTCATAGAGCCTCATTTAAGTTTACTACTTTCATTGTTTTGACAAACTTATATCATACTTCGAAAAGAAAGAAACAATAACTTACATATAACATGACTTAATTGTTTTGGAAAATTCCCACAGGTTTTGAGAAACAAGAACATCTTCAAAAAACATCCTCAAGCCCGTGTAATGGAAAGTTAATACAAATTCATCACTATATATTACAACGCTTCATAGCTGCTTTTTCCAACTAACACCATCAATTCATTTTTGTAATGAATGAATCCTTTCTGTTTTGTTTGCTCGATGAAGGTATATATAGCTTTTAAATATTAATATGTTTAAATTTATTTGTTCGGTTAAGGTATATAGGTTTTAAAAATTATTGTGTTTAAATTTATTTGTTCGGTGAAGGTAGGTATATCGCAGGTATATCGCTTTTAAAAATTAATATGTAAAAATTTATTATCTATTTATTAGATAAATAATAATTTATTTATTTATTACGTTAAATTTTTCTAGATTTTTTTTTTGAAATAACTTGTCTAAAAGTTTTTTTATTTCAGATTATTTATATTATTTGTTCTCCAATCTTCAAAAATGGTTGAACTCTTCACACTCACAAATTCGGATAGATTACAAAATCTATTAGATATGTTATTCCGAAAATCTACTTAACATGATGAAAAATGGTACAAATCCTCTCTCTTACTAATTAATTAATTAATTAATTAATAATTCTAAAAGACTTAAATAAATAATAATTCTAAAAAACTTGCTTTCTGAAATAATTTATTTTTTTGTTAAAATGGTTTCCATCTTCAATGCGTCCTGTAGAGTACAATCTGGATAATTTAATAAATTGGTTTCCAATCTCCAAAGGCTCTGGTAAAGTTCAGGGGACTCCCCTGTAAAATTTAAACCTAAAACTTGTTAACGACTAAACCTGAACCAACTGTAAATAAATTTTAACTAGTTTATATAAATTCATCCATTCAAATTGATATAATAATTTTTGAGATCAGAGAGTAACCATGAATTAGATCACCTGGTCTGACCGTAGGAATTCAGTAAAAATAATTTTAGAAAATTTCATTTACCAGGTGATAATTTGAATTTGATCATCTGGTTTTTTTAATGTAGAAAAGGAGGATTGTGAACCCTCAGTACCCAAAATCCTGAATCCTGAAGCTTTACGATTATATGGAGAGATCCAATTAAATAAATAAATAAATAAATCAGTAAGATTTTATCAAAATCCAGCTAGAATCAGAATGAGTGGGATTTTATCCAAATCTGGCAAGAATTTCAATTATTTTATGGGCTGTCGTGATCCGTGTGATAGGAGAGGAGGACCACAAGCCCAACCATCGCTTCGAAGCCAAAATTGGACGGTGGAGATGTGTGGGCATGACATTTAAATTTGAATTAGTTAATTATTGAAAAAAACTACGGCAATAAAAAGGAACTCGGTTCTACGGCAAGGAGGCATGGAGATAGGTGGCCAGGGGGTCGTGGGAGTGGCGGGTGGGAGGAGGAGCCGCGCCAAGGGGAGGAGTGGTGGAGGAGGGGTTCGGAGTCATCGCCGTTCTCCGTTTGCTGCGGCCGGAAGCTGGAGAGGCAAGGTCCACCATCGAGCCGGAGAAGAGAAAGGTTGCCGGAGGGGCGGACCGGGAGCTGTCACATCAGCTCCCGATTCGTCGAACGAAAGACTCCTCCATAAATGCTCGTATTTTATGTTTGGCATAATCTCAAATAATTATTTACCATCCAAAAAAATCACATAAGACAAATTTAATCATGTACTACATACTTTACTTATTATTGCCTACAACTTATTTAATGTATGAAGCTGAGCTTAATCATATAGATCCTACCAAATATTGGTGTAGATATTTGATTGCCTTGTTAATATTGTTGATATGTTCGGAAGTGACTAGTTCTTAGGGTTTGCAAGTATCTATTTTGTTCTGGATTTTGGATTTTCCATTTTTGTTATTATATCTATTCTGCCAAAGTCACCTAAGACATGCACTAGGACCTACCTATTTTTTGCAAGCACAAGCATACATGACCATGTCATTCAAAGACTTAAAACCTTGTGGTGGTTAACAACAGTCCGCTTTCACCAACTTAGTTAAGCACCAACTGACATTTTTAATTTTTTTTTGATCCAGTATCACTTTCAATTCTCTGATGTAGTTTATGTTAGAGTTATGAATAACATAACGGTGAAGTGTCCTAGAAATTCTTCTGAAACTAGTATGAGTATCACATCAAGATACATACATTCCATGTCAATATCCTCCTCTTCTAATTTTTAGTTTCTAAAATTACTGATGTGTGTTTTAAAGCTCCAATGAACCTGAGAAGTAATGAGACATGTGTTGAAGTATACTTGTCATGGCTTCTTAGCTGATGGAGGCTTCCATAGCATGGCATAATGTTTTTGTCCCACTGTTAAATCTAAATCAAAGCAGTGGTTGGGTTCTCATGTTGACTGGAATCTTCAACAAAAGGAAATAATGAGTAAGGTATTTTTCCTAAAAGATATCAAAGAGGTTATGGGGTTATTAAAGAATTGATTGTAGCCACTTTGACAAAGGAACCTAAATCGCAATAAACAAGAACTTTGTTGCTACTTGCAAGTTTTCATAACTTGTAGTGCATGTAAGCTTAGATATAGGAGAAGAAATAATACATTTCAAAGCCCTTAAACAACATTCTATATATGATAAGAAGATACCATATTCCCCACAAGACACAACCTAATTTTTATCTTAAACCATAAATTGATGGTCAAAATGAAGAGTGATATTGAAACTTTTTTCATATAGCATAAATTGATTATAAAATTAAGGTGTTTTAATATCATTTATTTATAATACATTCTATGCTCAATTTAATAGAGACGTATAATAATGCAATTTTTTTTTCCAATGATGTTGAATTATAATTACAACTAATGCCACTTCAAACTCAAAAGTGGGTGTTATTATTCTTAAATTTTACACTTGGATGAGTATTCAAAGATTGGTATGGTAATAAAAAAGTAAATTGCAGGACTAGCCTAGTGGAGGCAGGATGAGTGTTTTGCATTGGGATTTTCTTTCTATCATGGATTCAATGTATTACATATTTCACCAACAAGGCTTTCTCAAATTCTTCCACGATGTTTTGAACTTCTTCCACCATGCTTTAGTTATAAACATAATCCATATGATTAACATTGTTATTTCAAAAACCTTCAATCCCAAAACTCAACATCAACTTTGATCTACATGACATTGAACCAAAAAAGTACAATGATAATGACAATGAATAATGAATTGAACACAATAGATTTCATTCTGAGGATAGTTTTATTCACTGATTTTGGGTTTATGGATCAAATGGACCGGGCATGGGTTGAACTGAAGACCCTTGCCGAACAAACCTGCACCACTACCAACTCACCTACACATTGTTACTTAACCATATACAATGCCACATGTATTCAAATTTTGTTGTTTTCATTGTTGGGTGGAGTGGGGTCCAACCTTGTGGGCCATCCACTAATACAAATTTGCATATAACCATAACCCAGGACCTAAGGTGGAGCGCAGGAGGTGCTAACCCTTAAACATGTGATTAAATTGTGAATTAGGATTAATTAATGCCTAATTCGGATTAATTAATGCCTAATTCGGATTATGAGCATTATTAACGAAATTGACCATCCCACAATTTGCGCCACTCGTCGCCGAATTTGTAGGACAGTATCAATTTTGTTGTTTTGTTGGAGCAAATGTTAAAGGGATAAAAAAAAAAACATTTTCTATGTTAAATATCTAATAAATTGCTTCTTAAAAAGATGAGAAAACCAATGCCATATATTTTAGAGTTCAACTAAATATATATGCAAAGAGTACATCGAATTTTTGCACACATAGAATCATATTTTATTGGAAACACGACATGGGGTTAAGACAAGAAATAAGGCTAAAGGGTCTCAATGGGAAAGAAACATCAACATAACCCAACATACACTATGCATGCATTCTATTAATGTAGTGTGTAGATATAGACGAGAAATATGTATCCTCATGTTTCTCATAGGGTATGCAAAATGTACCCTATACCCCTCGTCAATTCATAATAATGGCAGAGTCTAAACATTCTAACTTTGGGTCCTTTCAGCCAAAATTTGGCATACAATTCATGATGATATTTTATTTTTTAGTTTCTTAAATTCCATTTTTAATGCTTAATAGGAAAAGGATAATAACAAAAAGCATGTCTCCTCATGTTTCTCATAGGGTATGCAAAATTTTCCCTCTACGCATACTTAGTACATATTAATGGAACAATCTAAGAGTTAAACCTTTTGGAATTTTTGGCTATAATATATGAATACAATTCTTGGTGAGATTGCAATTTTCAATTGCTTAAATTTCATTTTTTATTGCCCCTAAAAATCCTTGATCTTAAATGGGTTCAACACCTTGAAAATACCCTAGAACATTTGCATTGTACATATTCAAAAGCTCAAATTTTACAATTCCAACCATTTCTAACTATATTCGAGCAAAACTGTTGTAAAATATGCTTGGATAAAATGCCAAAAAATAGAACATTGAGATTATACACATAATATTTGGAAGCTATAGTAAAACAAGATCGAAACCCAAAAAAAGCTCCCAAAAACCCCTAGTGAACGAGTATTACGTCAGGAATTTCAATGCTTATCCTCAACCATGGAAAGGTTAGCCTAGGCTGGCCTTTGATTGTCATATTAGAATATTTTATAATAGATCTTGACATATTTGGGAAAAGGAATTGAATAATTCCTCACTTTAAGAGTTCACACCATACGAGATAACTAGTCTTTTAGCAACATCTTTGTTAGGACAAAAACATAGTGTAGGGAGTCAAGAATAAGCCTAAGCCTACCATGTGACGACAATATTTATCGATTTTTAGGTAATAAAATTAATGGCATAACCCTACCCCTTCCACATGACCATGGTCTTAACCTCCTTAGACTAGGTAATAATAATATTCTATTTTTGAGGTCACAGTCAAGCCAGACAGCAAAACGGTGTATGAGGCCTCTAATTTATGTGACAATGGACTCTTCTAGTGATTTGGGTGCTAAAGTGTATGAAGGCGTGCATACACTACCCCTTTTTTCTAAACACTAAATTAGTTTATGAGACCCCTTGTTTATGGGACAAGGGACTTGCCTAATGTGTTGAGTGCTAAAGTCTATTGAGGTGTACATACTCTACCCACCTTTGGTTTTGAACCTATCTACTAAAGTCTATGAATCTTTACATATTCTATCCCCCTTTCGATTTGAACATATGACCACTTTTTTATAGGGAACACATGCTCCTAACCATTAAGACCACCAAAATTATACATAATAGTAACTCTAGCCCCCTTTGAATTTGAACATGTGGCCTCACTCTTATGTGGAAAGACATTCTCTTGACCATTAGGCCCACTCAAGTTGTACATAATAATAATAATAATAATAATAATGTAATTTTAAGATAATGGGACATAGGAAGCCCCTGCACTCTTAACCATTAGGCCCACCCAAATTATATATAATAATAACTCTAGCCCCTTTTGAATTTGAACATCTTGCCTCCTGATTATGTGGAAAGGCATGCTCTTGACCATTAGGCCCACTCAAGTTGTACATAATAATAACAATAATAATAATGATGTAATTTTAAGATAATATTACATAGAAACCCTTTGCACCCAAAAAATTGACAAGTGAAGTCTACAAAATTTGAACATAAAACCCCTTAAAAGTAAACACAAACTATTAACCATAAAACCCACTCAAACTCTCAAATAAAAATAATGATTAAACCTATCCCTAACAGCCTAATACCATGGTGACCCAACCAAACCAATAAAATGGTAACCCAATCAACATAGTGATCAACCTCATCTACCAGCAAATGCTCTTATGGCCGTTAAAAGAGAGTGCTCTTTCTAGTTGCTGCTAAAACCAAGTCACTTATACATTTTGGCGGCCAAACTTCAATCTTTATTCACAGGAAATAAACGACTTAACTATAAGCGACTTGGTTTTAGCAGATAATATAGATCTTCAAATTATTTATCTAAATTTCTTCATAAAACTTAATTTCAAATAATAAAACCCTGTCTTTATATTTATTTGAAAATATATTCTTTGAATATCTAATTCTCAAAATAACAAAACCCTGCCCCCTTAAGAAACACTAATTCTCAAAATAACAAAACAACAGAACCCTGGCCCCTTATGAAACACATTCATAGGGGGGATAAAGACAAACCCGGAATGCAGGATCGGAACGCTTACTCTTCAATAGCGGTCAGCATTTGGCCTTTCTCAATGCTGCCTCCCACTCTTGAGGCCATATCCATCTCTCCTCTGATTGTTTCCATTTCAGAAATAAAATCATGCATCATAAATCACTATGAGGCATTCCCGTAAATACCAGAAAAACCTGTTATGTGAGAGTATTTTCCAAACAAACTTTAAAGTTTAAAATAAAACCTTTAAAGAACTCTCTAGACATAATTTTTTTTTGACCAAATACTCTATATATAGAGATAAATACTCTATAAACAGAGGTACTGAAGGACATTTTCTGAATTAATTTTCATATGTTAGGAAGTAAGTAGATTCCCATGTACTACAAGTTTATTAGTATAGATTTACCTTAAATATTAATCCAAGTTTACTAGTATAAATCTATATTTAAGTAAGGATCTAACACTATGTCTTATTTTTCATTTTTGAAATTGCAATTATGAATGCTAAATAGAGTATATATGACCAAATAAAGATTTTAACCATCAAACTTAATTTTTTCATGATATATGCATATTTTTTTTTAAATTATAAGTAATTGACATTAATATTATTTTTTATTATTAGTATATTTTGAACTATATGAATATTAACTGGTATTAAAATATTTTATTCATAACCCACATTGAATATTTTTTTATATACAATAATAAAATATTTTAATTTAACAATTATTTCTCTATATATAAATATATATGAAGTTGATATCAACATAAGTTAGTTAACATATATCTTCAAATAATTTATTTAAATTTCTTGTTAAAATATTTTTGAAAAATATAAAATTTAAACATTTTACTCACACAATTTGTAGAATAAGTCTCTAGACTCAATAAGTCTCTAGACTCAATAAACCTCTCATATGTTAGGATAAATAAATTATTATAACTTTTTTTAATTAGAATATATATATATATATATATATATATATATATATATATATAATTTTATTTTAATATTTGTAAGTAAATAAATTAAATATTTTCTAATAATATATGTATTATAAATTATTCATATTTTTCTTTCTTTCAATATTACAAGTGTTTTTTTTTTTTGCATGAACATAAATGGGTTTATAATTTTATTTCTACAACATACTCATCATAACTTAAGGGTTTACAATTTTATTTCTTACATCATACTCATCATAACTGATTATTGATCCAGAATAATTTTTTACTTACAAATATCAAATATTTATGTTTTTATATCATGTAATTTTGGGTATGTTAATTTTTTTCCTATTTACATATTTTTTTTTTGTTTTTTTTCTTTAAATTAGGCTTTGCTTAAGGCCTGACCAGTTTTCATCAAATTAAGTCAGCATTACTCTTCGATGAAAGAAGGATTTGTATGAGTTTGGATATTCCTAGTTTAATTCTCCCAAAAGTAACTTTCATGTTCAATTTTTTTTAGATAAAAAAAAATTGTGTGAATTTGGATGTTCCTAATTTAGTTCTCTTAAAGGTAATCTCATGCTAAACTTTTTTCCATGAGATTTGAACATATAACTAAGTAAAAATTAAATCTTACACAAACTAATAATTCTAAACCACATAAATTAACTGATAACAATTTAATAAACCATTTAAATTTATAATATCTATATAAATAGATAAACTTTTAAATTTTTTCTGACTTTTACATTTTTCAAAAATAATAGAAAGTTATCAAGAGTTTCTGCGAGAATGAGTATATTTCTGTCTATAAATATAACTATATAACTGATACGGATAAATTAAAATAATATTATTGAAATATTTTAATGGATATATGAAATATGACTGATTATTATTCTTTATATATATACAAATATATTTGGCATATCAATCCCAAGAAATTAAAGCCTAATCTAATATTTAATAATATAATAGCTAATAAATTACTCCATGAAAAAGTTTATGATTAAAACTAAATTAAATAACTTCATCTATTTCCTATTTTCTTTTCAGCTAACAAAGTAACTAAAATTAGAACAACAAAAAAATACAATTAAAATATTGTCTACCTATCTTCCCAGTGTGTTTACAAAACGATAAAATTTATCGCATAACTTATCTATTCCAATGGAATGAACATAATTTTTACAAACAATTTGATACAGTTGCAAGACGGAATGCTTTTGAAATTGCAGCAGAAAGCCAACTGAAAGACCAATGCGATGTGGAATTGAAATCGAAAAAAAAATAGCGAGGCAGTGTACTTTACATATTCATGAAATGAATGAATACACAACATGCTGCTATTCTAAGATTCTCGTTACGAAATGTAAACACGGAGTTGTTGAAACTATCATTTTACATTTAATACAAAGCGCAGGAGTTATTCATTTAAATTATTCAAATTGCAGAACAATGCAATTGCTGTCGTGATCCGTGTGACAGGAGAGGAGGATCGCAACCCAGCCGTCGCTTCGAAGCCAAAATTGGACGGTGGAGATGTGTGGGCGCGAAATTTAAATTTGAATTAATTAATTATTTAAAAAAACTGCAGCAATAAAAAGGAACTCGGTTCTACGGCAAGAGGCATGGAGCTAGGTGGCCGGGGGGTCGTGGGAGTGGCGGGTGGGAGGAGAAGCGGCGCCAGGGGGAGGGGTGGTGGAGGAGGGGTTCGTGCCGTTTGCCGTTCGCCGTTTGCTGCGGTCAGACGCTGGAGAGGCGGGGTCCACCATCGGGCCGGAGAAGAGAAAGGTTGCCGGAGGGGCGGAACGGGAGCTGTCACATCAGCTCCCGATTCGTCGAACGAAAGACTCCTCCTTTAAAATATATATACATAAATATTAAAAAAAATAATATGATTTTTTCGTAATTGAAAAATTTTTATTCAAATTTTTATTTTATGGTATAGAACCAAAATTCATTTGTTAACTATGGTGTGAATCTTATCCACATTTTATAATGTTAGTAATGTTTTATGTGCTAATGATTGATCCGATGTCTAGAAGTTCTTGGTCTTATCAGACGGTGACCTATATCATTTAATTGCATTAATCGAGCGGAGGTTTACATACCGAGTTCAGTGGTGTGAACATGGATTCAACTAATATGGCCGTTTGAAATTCAACAGTTGTGAAGCATTTGAATTTAAAGAATAGAGGTCTGGTAGCAAAGACTTCGATCCAGCAAAAGTAAGAAAGATATGGTAGTAGTACGGAGATCCGGTAGCATTGAAGGTTTAGATAATTGTAGAAATTGATACCTGAAGATCCAATGCAAAATTTAGGCAGCCGTTAATTGGAGAGGAACAAGTAAACTATGGACAAGCACCGGAACATTGGATGTTCACATCAGTTGGAAAGTTGGAAAGTGATTTTAAGCCACGTCAAGATAAGATCCTGAAGTTTGGCCACAGGATGTTAAACCTTAAGGCATATATGTTTGTCTTAATAGTCTAGACATGTGTAGTTACAGAGGACCGAGTAAAATGAATATAATCATATGTACAAATAAAGTCTAGAATAATTATTTTATTTTTTTTTAATTTGAGTTTGAGTAAGGTTGAATTCAGAACTGAGGGTCTTATAGTCCAACTGAAATCTTTCAGTGCAATTGAAATATTTCCTCTTAGTAGTTATAAGAACCTGGAATTCCGTGTAACTACATGATGATGGAGGCGTTTATGGCAAACACACGGTGTTGGTTTATTTAAAAGCGTAACATCATTTCATCACTATATATGTATATACTTTCCAGTATTAGGAAAGAAAATGTGGTATCTATTTAACATATTTTATCTGATAATTATGGTTGAAATATTTAGGTATAAATATTAAATATTTATGTATTGATTTTTTATTGTTAATTTTAGCAAAGAAAATATAATTTTTTAAAATATTTCATAGTTATGTAAATAATATAGCTACGGTAATTTATTTTAGCTATGTTTTGGCGTATAAATTTGATAGAAATAAAATGTAAACAAATAACGATTAATCACGTCATTAGAATTTTGTCCAAATTCTAATAATTTGTTTAATTTGAAAGAAATTTATCTAAAATATATATATAATGAATTTCTTTCCACTATTATTTATGTTTTACTTTCAACAATACTTATGTAACAGTAATACGATAAATGTGTAAAATCACTGACTCTCTCTCTATATATATTATTTATGTTTTACTTTCAACAATACTTATGTAACAGTAATACGATAAATGTGTAAAATCACTGACTCTCTCTATATATATATCTTTGTGATTAAAGAAACAATTATTTTATATATTTCACATCTCAATTGAATAATTGTTATTTTAAATGTAAATTATAATTTTTAACGCAATTTTTCTAAAAGCATAATTTATAATTTCAGTGACTTATAATTTCAGTGACAAAGCAGAGACTAAACATCCCAACAACACTTCGTTGTTAAATTAATATATATAAAAAAAAAAAATTGTTTTTTTGTAAGTGCTTTCTATATTACTCATATTACTGTTTCCCACAGTCACTCCAAATTTAAGACGTATTTCCCTTACCTTTTCCCACACTGACTCCAAATTTAACGCGTATTTCCCTTACCAGCAATGGAGCTGGAGGGCTTTTGGTGTCGCAGATTCCCTTACCTGCAAGATCGTAAGTACGACCACAATAATTTTCATTTATTTTCCTGCAATACCTCCAGATTCTCTTCACATTCTCTTCGCATTACAGACAATAGATTATGAATGTATTCCTAATTTCTCTACCATACAAGCGACTTAAACTCTAGGAGATACAAGCCCACTGCTGCTTATGATGTTTAAAGACTTTGATGAAGCTTGTTTACATAAAATTTTGAAGCTTTTTAAGCAAGCCTGCACTTTCATATGTAAAGTTTCTTAGCTCTCAAGTTGACATTGAATTTCTTTGTCACAATTTATATAGGAGTTCTTCAATAAAAGAAAAACCAGAAACATGCATTTATTTTATGTCACGGCTTGCAGGGTGCAATATACAAGCTTCCGAGCCGAGAAAATAAGCAAATAATTAAATAAATGGCTTCGTTAGCTTACCTTCAGCAGCAGGTTGCGAGTTGAACGTATTCCAGCAGGTTGCGAGTTGAACGTATTCCACAAATATTTAAAGCTCAGACACATAGAATTTATAAATTAAAACGCTGATGGGATCTTTAATGGAGCGGAGCCTTTGCAATGTTTAATATGGCCTATACTCCGACAACCTTTGCTATCTTTAATATGTCCTGTACTCGAGAATGCAAATGAAGGACCACGTTAATACAGAGCTTTGTATCGTCGGGCTTTTAAGGTATTCCTAAAGTATGAAGGGGGAAGTGCATATTTCTTCTTCATGTATATTCTCGAGAAAACTAGGCCTGAAAGCCTGTCCTTTGCAACCGACTGTCGTTTTGAAGCTGTACATATATATAAAATCAACATCTTTCTGAATCTGAAGAAACGACAATGTCACATATTGGCATCCACCCACTATTTTTTTTATATGTAAGTGCATTTAGTTTATACCGGGCGGGGTCATTTCGTTTCCAATCCACGTCCAATTCATTTCATATCTCTTTTCAAATCACTACGAATTTACTTCTCTTTGATCCACGAGAACAAACGTAGCTAGGATGGCAGAACAAGTTATAGGTGAATGATCCAGTGCCAAATATAGATTCAATGACAGATTCCTAAGTCGCAGGAGAGAAACCCCCGACATTCCTTTCACTCGTTGAATATTTGGTGTTCTACTTACATCCACATTCTATAGCATAATTATAATAGGGTTTGTAAATCATTTTATTTGTAATTTTCCATTTGAAACTTTTTATGGGAATAAGTCTCTTTCCTCTATTAGTTTATGTTGGTGTACATGTACCTAGATTAGTTTTAGTTTAATTCTAGAGATTGTATGGAATGTGCACTTGTATTTAGCTAGTTAACTTGAGTGCTTTATATGCACATAGTTAACTTTATTTAGCTTTAGTTCAACTCTAGCCTACTGTATGTGGTGTAAACTCATTTTTAGCTAGTTAAGTTGAGTGCTTTACATGCACATAGTTAGCCATAATTAGTTTTAGTTCAACCTTAGATATTGCATGCGATGTGCAAATGTTTTTAGCTAGTTAACTTGAGTGCTTACATAAGATGTGCACTTGGCTTAGTTAGTTAACTCTAGTGCTTGCATGTGGTGCATGTGCAGATTAACAGAAAATAAAGCACACTTAGCTTCAGTTACCTTTAACTATCCATAGTTATTGCATTTACAACTAAGCTTAAATTAGTTTCTTTATATATTAATTCTCAAACTAATATTGATGAATCAATTTCATTCTCAATTCTAATTGTTTTTCTTTTTCACTTTGGTAGGTTTCTCCAATTATTCTTCAACTAGATCCATATTTGAGCTGTAATAATTTTTCATGGTATCAAAGCTACAGGTGTTTCGAGAAGTTGCTTGAACAATTGTTTGCATGTTTGGGGATCATAGAATTTGAAATTGTTCAAAGATTTTATTTGCACATCAAAATATTGGATATTTGCCGCAATAGAATTCCCAACTTCAACTATTTGCACTCCATACAATTACTATGAATGGAAGCCAATGATTTTGCTTCATCTTAGGAGCAAAGGCTTGTACCAAATAGTCATGCGAAATCAGACAGAACTAATGTCAGAGGATGAGAGGTCACATTGCCTTAATATTTCTGACATGGCTTATGTAAGAGTGTGTTTATCTGTGTCTCGTGATATTCTTTATGAGATCAGCAATATTGAATCAACACATGAAATCTGGACCACACTGAAAGGATTATATGGTGGTGAAAATGATCTAGAAGAACACCATTTGGAGGCAAATAAATCAAGTTATTATAGCACTCAGGAAAATGGTCAAGACTCCAATAATGCGGAGAAATATTCTCAAGACAGTGTTGAACAAGAAGACTATTCTTCTTCTATTATTAATGAACCTGTTGCATATGAGAATTTTATCTTGTCCAATAACGAAGACATCGCACACGAGGAAATATCTTCCTTTTCTAGTGATAAAGACGCTACTTTCAAAAACATAGGAGATGACTTTAATACCTCTACTATTGATGATGTTGATGATGCAGGTTTGACATGGTCTCAATTTAATGATGCCCAACATTCACTCTTAGTCGCAGAGTCATGCATGCCCATGCATGCATCTAATGAGGAATTTAAAAAACCATGTATGCTCATACATGCATCCAAAAAATCATCTCTAAAGCCCCAGATGCACATGCATGCATCCCTAGAGACAACCATTGCCATGCATGAATATAGGGTACATGAATTTGATTGCCAAATGCAGGATGAAGTTGCGGGGAATCCATATTGGAATGCAACCATATATAAGGAAATTCAGTCCTTGATCCAAACATGGGAGTTGATACCTCTACCTCAAAAAATGAAGCTTATTCCTCCATATCAATGATGATATCATCGATCTTCAGTACTGTCCTAGTTTCAAACAAACTATTAATATCTTCACTAAGAATTTAACTGAGAAAATTTTTTGATTCCTGCGAGATCGTCTCGGGGTGAAGGACACGAATGCCTAACAATTGTCTTTTATTTTTATTTTTTATTATATTTTGAGTGGGGGTTTTGTTCCCACTGGGTTTTCCCTCTTTCCTTTTTTCACTCATTGTCTATGTGTACCTGAAATGACTGTATTTCTGGGACTCCTTCATTTTGCATCACACTAACCTAAGTTACTCTTAAGAGGGGGTGTTGGTGCACATGCACCTAGATTAGCTTTAATTAATCTCTAGATATTGCATGCAATCGGCACTTGTCTTTAGCTAGTTAACTTGAGTGTTTTACATGCACATAGTTAGCCTTAATTAGCTTTAGTTCAAATCTAGATATTGCATGCGATTTGTAATTTTTTTTAGCTAGTTCAATTAAGTGCTTACATGCTTTGTGCACTTGGCTTAGTTAGTTATCTCTAGTGCTTGCATGTGCACATTAAAAGAACATAAATCACAATTAGCTTCAGTTAGCTTTAACTATACATAGTTATTTCATGTACAACTAAGCTTAACTTAGTTGCTTTATATATTGATTTTCAAACTAATATTGATAATTAGCTTCAGTTAGCTTTAACTATAATAGATTTGAAATGGCTTATGGCAGATTATGTTTATCTATGTCTCGTGATATTCTTTATGAGATCGGAAATATTGAATCACCACATGAAATATGGATTACATTGAAAGGATTATATAGTGACGAAAATGTTCCAGAAGAACACAATTTGGAGGCAAAGAAACTGAGTTATTATAACACTCATGAAAGTGGTCAAGGCTCCAATAATATGGAGAAATATTCTCAAGACAGTGTTGAACAGGGAGACTATGCGTCTTCTATTGTTAATGAATGTGTTGCAGATGGGAATTTTATCTTGTTCAATAACGAAGACATTGCACACAAGGAAATATCTTCCTTTCCTAGTGATGAAGACACTACTTTCAAAAACATAAAATAGGACTTTGATTCCTCTACTATTGATGATGTTGATGATGCAGCCGTGACGCCGTATCAATTTGATGATGCCCCACATTCACTCTCAGTCGCAGAGCCATGCATGCCCATGCATGCATCTAAGGAGGAATTTATAAAAGCATGTATGCTCATGCATTCATCCAAAAAGGAATCTATAAGGCCACACATGCAGATGCATGCATATAGGGTACATGAATTGGATCGTCAAATGCATGACAAAGTTGCAAAAAATCCATATTGGAATGCAACCATCTATAAGGAAATTCAGTCTTTGATCCAAACATGGGAGTTGATACCTATACTTCCAAAAACGAAGCTTATTCTTGTAGATCAGATCATCAATCTTCAGTATTGTTCTAGATTCGAGTAGACTATTGATATATTCACCAAGACTTTCACTAAGCAGATGTTTTGATTCATGCGAGATCGTCTCGGGGTGAAGGACACGACTCCTTGACAGTTGTATTTTCTCTACTTTTTGTGTTATATTTTGAGGGGGGTTTTCTTTCCACTATGTTTTCCCTCTTTCCTCTTTTCATGCACTGTATATGGATACCTAAAATGGCTGTGTTGCTGGGACTCATTCATTTTTCATCATACTCACCTAAGTTATGCTTAAGGCGGTAGTGTTGGTGTACATGCACCCAGATTAGCTTTAGTTCAACTCTAGAGATAGCATGCAATGTGCACTTGTCTTTAGCTAGTTAACTTGAGTGCTTTATATGCACATTGTTAGTCTTAATTAGTTTTGGCTCAACTGTAGATATTGCATGCAATGTGCACTTGTTTTTAGCTAGTTAACTCAAATGCTTACATGCGATGTGCACTTGAATTAGTTAGTTAACCGTCATGCTTGCATGTGGTACATGTGTACATAGAACATAAAACACAATTAGCTTCAGTTAGCTTTAACTATCCATAGTTATTATATGTACAACTAGGATTAACTTAATTGCTTTATATATTGATTCTCAAACTAATATTGATGAATCAATTTCATCCTCAATTCTAATTATTTTCCTTTTTCAACTTGACAAGTTTGTGTGAAGATCCATCTAATAATTTTTCAGTTTCCCATCACCCTTAAACCATCATCCTCCTCCCATAATCAGAGAGAACAACATTTCCCCTCCTATTTTATTATGAAATAAGCTCAAATCCATGACAAGGTGGCAGTAGTGTGGGATGGTCGAACCCAATTCTAAGCACCCAAAGAAACCGTTTCCTTCTTCCCACTAACCCAGAGCCACGTTTTGTGACCTGGGAGATTGAAAAGGCTGATTTTCTCACAAAGCTCATGTACGCCACTAATTTGGCAAGTCGCAAGCCCAGCAATTTCCGGCACTGGTTTGTTGTGTGGCGGTGGTCATTGGAGTTTTTCAACACCTTTAATGCATTGGAGTGCATCATCTACATTGAAAGGAATAAAGAGGGGTCCAACAGTTGCGTATACACAAGGAAATCCTTCCATCATTTCACTACTTGATTGAGCTTTAAGATCCCTTCTGATGTGCAGGACGGAGAGAATGAAATGGAAGGCAATACTGCTATCATTTTTCTTCTCCAGAGGACTTCGAGAGCCATTCTCATGTGAAATTGCATGGAGGTGCTACCAAGGAATGGCATCCTAGGCAGTGAAAGGCTAAGCGATATTGCTGAGAGGAAATTTTGTTCGAGGCAATGATTGTTTAGACTATGCAAAATATATTTGGTAGTTATTATGCATGAAAAATATATGAAACGTGACATCAAGCTTCAAATTTTAAATTTAAATTTCTAGTTGTCAAATCTCCTCCTTCATATTGATTTTAATATGTTCATTCATTTTACTGGGTCACATTACTTCTTCATACACCACTTGCACTACTGGAGACATGCGAAGGTAAATTAAAACGACTTCAAGTCAGGGTGCCTTGGAGATACAACCAAGGATAAACCGAGTGACCCATTTTTTTTCCCACTATCAGGAGCCGGTGTCTGATGGACTCGAAATTTATCGACACGTAGCCTTATGATGAATATTTTAATTATAACGTGTAGGGTGAAGTACAACTAGTTTTCTTTGTTATTTTATGTGAATTGATGTACTGTGTTTTGGGGTTGTAAGGAACTTTTCGCTTGATCGTTTTCAGTTATGTAAATATTCATAAAAATATCATGGCCTCTTCGGTGGCTTTTTTGGGATTGTGCCATAGTTTGTTTTTTTCATGTCTGCTTTTGCATTTTTCTATGTCTAATTAACCACACTTCTGGTTTTCACTGTTACAAAAAAGGATTCCACCTCTGATTCTCCCTGTTATGAGAAAGTATTCTAAACTTTTTGTTGTCAGTTGGCTTGATAAATCTACGCATGGCCTTCTAGATTTAATGAAGAATAAGTTACTTTCTACGCTAATACATTATACTCCTCTAATACATTATTCGCATCCAAGTGAAAATTCTTATAAACAAAAAAAAACATAGAAACAATTATTATGGTGTCATGGTAAGTTTTGCTAGTTAGCCACAAACAAATGGTAAGAGATATATATGTTTGGTTATTAGGCTCGTCTCGAGTGGTCCCTTGCTCTACTTGGTTCGAATCGGGAAATCCCTTGGTTGCTTGGACAATGGAAAAACACGGCTGCTGGGAAAGTACGACTCATAATCATGAAATAACGCTCTATCATCACAAATATTTGTTGGACATTTTGATGAGCGGGCATTGACATTTTGGTTGATTTCCCTAGTAGAAAAAATCCTTTCTCGCAACTTTGAATGCCTAGATATGGTTTTCACTCCTAGTACTAGTCCGTCAATTTAGTCTGTTGGTCCAGTGTCCCTAGTAGAATCGACCGAGTAGTGTTGTGAACAAGACAATCACGGTAGAACGAAAATTTGCGAAGCACACTGGCCCTAGTTGTTGGAAATGTTGTCATTGATGGCAAAGGAGCACAAAGGAGAAGCACTTGAACCAGCAATAAGGCAAAGTAGAAGACATGGAACAAAGGTAGCAGAGAGGTAGTAGAGGCAGCAGAAAGAGAATAAAGGAGCAGCATTAGTCAAGGAGCAAAAGAAGCAGCAGAGGAATTAGAGACAGAGCAGTGAAGTTGAAAGGGCCTGAAGGGGTTTTATACAGTTTGCAGGTGGATTTATTTGTATCTATGGGAGGGATTTTTCAGCATTGCATGGGTATGATGAGACTCTATTATTGGGAGTATAAATGGCTCCTATGTGCAATTATGTTTAACTCTGTACATGGATTCAGTGTGGATTATAGTGTGTGAGGTTATATATATGCTAAGGAAATTACAGTCATAGTAATAATTGTATGGACAATTCTCCGAATCAATTTTTGTGTAGAGGTTTTGTATATGATAAGGTTGAATTTCGTTTGGGCTCGACTGTAGGTTTGAACCACCTAACTTGCATATAAAACTGGAAGAATACGTTAACCGTGAATTCGAAGGTTTAAATATCTCATTTGTATAGTTGAATCATATGATGGTCAAGCCATTAATCGTTGTGGTCGATATTGGTGAAGTCATGCCACGAGATTAACACAGAGGAAGACAGCTATTTAAAAGGGCAGAACTAGAAATTAGAAGAAAAATGTAAAATCCACAATATTAACAAAGGTTGACAAATAACAAAGGCGGAAATTCCTTATAACAAAACGTTGGAATGGAATTATTAGAACTAGAACCAAGAGGGAATAGTGACAGTGGTTTCGAAAGAAAAACCAATAGTATCGCATACCCTTGCGAGTGGTAAGCAGTAACACCTTTTTGGACACGATACATGCCTCTGTGTGACACGTGGCAGAGGGAAGTATTGTAAAACTGTTTTCATCGTGTGAATTCAAAATATTAACCTTAGTGCTTTTAATCTATGTGATATTCGTTGGTTTCCGTCAGATTATGGGTTGGAGAACGACGTATGGCAGACTGTTGGATCCATTCAATAGTTAATGCAAGAAATTCATGTGGGTCCCGAATGTGTGTTGAATCAATAGCCTAGTTATTCCACTGTTCGAATGTTGAAGTTCGCGTATGCAGTGTTATAAAGTGGGTTTTAATCCAAGGGAATATATATATATGTGTGTGTATGTCCATAGCTGAAGACCGAAAATCTATGGTCGGGTTGATATGTGTCAATACACTTGATGTATTAAGACTGTAAAGTGTTGATAAGCGGTTGAATGTGGGCCCCAGGAACGTGTGTATGTTAAAATGTGTATCAAGTTTGATATTCATTGCAATGTTGGATGCATATTAAAGTTGAGTGCACATATAGAAATGGGTTATGCGCAGATTATTTATGTGTTGCAACTTAATACATTATGATATGCCGAGGGTTAAAGCCATGGTCGAAGATTGACTTAGGTTTATATATATATTTATGTTCAAAGGGTGCTGTCAGTTGGGGACATACTAAAGTGCAGAGTTTATCAAACACACGTGGGCTCCATGGGATGGTTTTGTGTTAAAATGTCGTGTTGGGTTTAATTATAAGCTGATTGATGATGGACGACTAAGGTTTGAATAAATAACATCGCTAAGTCTATGTTGGGAACGGAAACATTAAACGAACTACGGATCCTGAGAGGTTATATAAATATGCATATATATATATATATATATATATATATATATATATATATGGAGCGCTTTATGGACAAGGGACCAAAGGTATAATACAAAGCATATGTATTATATTTCTTGGCATGAGATCAAAAGAACCAAAGGTTTTTTCGCTTGGTCTTAAAACAAAGTCTTATATTGTGGGAACCTCACCCAATCGCATTGGAGAAAGTTCAGAGCGGAAAATGTTAACAAAATATTGTGATTGCGATGAAGTTCTGGACCCGATGGGCTTATAAACTATGATTCATATATGGTTGAGTTCTGGTATACAGTGTTTCATCACATTGGAGAAGGAGCAGGGCATCGAAACATGAAAATTCAAGCTTCGATTGCGATTAATTGCAATCAGAAGTATTCAAAAAGTGACTCATCACGTTGGCATATCAAAGTGAATAGTGACTAATTGTAATCAGAAATAGTGATCGCATCCCATCAAATCGGAGTGATCGCATCGCATCGGAGGATAATACAAGATCGGCAAGTAGGCCCGAGAGGGCATTTTTTATGTATTAAAATGATCCATTATTATGATATTGCCAAGATGTATCTGAGTTATATAACGCACCAGTTTGTATGTCAAAACTCTGTATAATTATGTTGAAAGTTGAAATTGCGTTATAAATAAAAAGCGCTGTTGCAGATACATAACAGTTACACCATGACAGTGCACATATTAAAACACCTTATTATTATTGTGCCAAGAATTAATTAGCATGATATAAAAAGCACAGTTACATATGTATGGCATATGGCAGTTACAGTGCGATAGTGAATAGGAAAACAAACAGAGGCGAAAGGGACAAAACATAGTTACAAAAAAGACAAGCGCAGTGAAACAAGAGGCTGAATGAGTGAGCTGGAGCTCTCATTGTAATTAAGTGTAAATGATTTAATTGATTTATATTGTTTGTGATGCATTCACAAGTCTCCGGAGGAGAACAAACATCCCACTGTAATGTTAAAATTAGTACATACAGTTAGATTTTTCTGAGTGAGCTTGAAAATAAATGAGAAGCATAAGACTAAGAGGTATGGCTATCTGTTTCGAATTCCTAAGAGGAAAACAAATAGTGATCAGGAATGCTCTATAAGTAATATCATCTGGAAATGCATAGAGAGGTTAGAGAGGTTGGATAATGTGGAATTGAGGCAGAAAAGATAAGAAGAAGGAGGAGCAGAACAAGATGCTGTGAAAAGTTAGAGAATGCAAAAATGAAGGATTGAGGCAGAGAAGAAGGAGGAGCTGATAGTGAATATTAGAAGATGCAGAGACGATGAAGGGAAGATATGAGGACTGATGGACAACAGAAGAGAAGGTACATAATAGAGTTGATATCCAAGGTAAATCAGCAATTTCTTTTCTTTTGAAAGAGTAAGGAAGTTGGAGCATCCCTATCAAGTTGTAGCTTGATAGATGTCAGTTGTAGCTCATTGAGGTAGGAGCCTCCTGTAGGTTGGTGCCTGTAGAAAATAGATGGGAGTTGGTGCTTCCACATCAAGTTGTAGCTGGATAAAATGTTATTTTTAGTTGACTCAGGTTGGAGCCTCCTGTAGGTAGGTGCCTGCAGAGACTTGATGGGAGTTGGAGCTTCCTTGCAAGTTGTAGCTTACAGAATTGAGGTAGGATCCTCCTGTGGGTTGGAGCCTATAGAAAATAAGTGGTGAGAGGGATTTGGAGCTCGCCTTTGCATCACAACAGTAATAAGATGTGGTTTTCTCCCTTTATGGGTTTCCACTTATATCTGGTGTCTCTGTGCATGATGTTTATGTGTTAATATGGTTTATCTCATCTACTTAATACTTGCTGCTCTGATATTGAATCTGCTATTACATTTTATTAATACTTGATGCTCACATTCTAAGACTACTCACATATTAAGTTGAACATGAAATGAAGGTGTGAATAAGTTTTAATTAAAAAGTTTTAAGAGTTCATGAATGTGTTAAACTGATTCACCCCCCTGCCCCCCCCAAGTTTAAGTAAGGGTCCAACAATTGGTACCAGAGCCAGGTTCCTTTGGTGTAAGTCTAATATCTTGAAGGAGATCTGGTTATGTCATCGACTATCAAAATGAACTTGTGTTAAATATGAAAAAATTTCCTAAATTGAGAGATAAGTTTAGAACAAGATTATTGGCTTATGAACCTGAAGTATGGAAGCTTGTATGTGATGGTTGCTGCATATACTCCCCCACGGTGAAAGAAAAATAGAGGAATGCCAAGGAAAAATGTGTGATATATAATAGTCTTCATAACACGTACCTTGAGTTGATAATGGACTTAACCTCTGCAAAATAAATCTGGGAGAGATTGCATTTCATACATGGAATAGGCACAGAGGACTGCATTATCAAGAAGGAGAAGAGAATTAAGAAGAAGGAAAATTCATGTCAAAAGAAAAATATTCAATCAAATGAGGTACCTGCTATTGTAAATGGTAGTGAGAACCATGAAGAAATTGCAGCTGAAGAAAAAGCCAAACTTGACACAGCCTTGACTGAAATAGGAAGATTGAAGTATGAAAACAAAGACCTGAAGACATTGGTGAAAATTTGTGATGAGAAGGAGTATGAAGATAATAAAAAGATTGTTGGCCTAAAGACTCAACTTGAAGAAGCACAGAAATTAGAAGATACTCTGGTGCAAAAAATGAGAGAGAAAAGTCTAGAATGTGAAAAATTGGAAGAAGAAGTTGTGTGCCTGAGAAAGAAATTAGAGAAAGCCCAAAGAGAAGTATTAATGAATACTACACAAATGAAAAGCTCTGGACAGTTGGACCAAATTCTCAATTCTCAAATATCTCCTCTCATAAAGGCTGGGATAGGATATGAAGGAGAAAACAGTAAGCCCAAGGTAGAAGATAACAAGAAAATCATTTTTGTAAAAGTTGTAAAGGATAGTGAAGTAGCTCAGCAGATTCCTACAAAAGTAGAAGCCAGCAAGAACGAAATTTGTCAAGAAAAAAATAGAATCAAGCAGCAACATGAAAGGACAGAGAATGAGAGGATGAAAGAGTCAGCTGGAACAAGCTCATACACTCATAAGGATGAATTGAATAAATTTGGAATATGTCAAAGAATGTTCTTTCCTCCTATGGAAAGTATCACTTGTTTTTCTTGCCACAAACCTGGACATATTGCAGCATATTATAAGACAAAGCTAATCTAGTTCAACCAGCAAAGGATGCAGCAATTGAGAAGAACCCCTCAAACAAGAAATTGGAAAAGACAATCTTTCACTAGGTATACAAATCATTTCCATGGCTACTGTTATGCATGCAATGAATTTGGACATAAATCTGTTGAATGTAAATTATGTTCAAAAAGGGGAATGAAATATTATACATCAGCTCAAACATACCTTGGCAAAGTAAGATGTTATGTATGCCTCAAGCTTGGTCACAAAGCAAGAAACTGTAATCTACCATATACATTAAAGAACTCTAAACAAATTATGGAATAAAAAAAAATCAATCAAAACTATGAATCAAAAAGAAGTGCAGACATTATGAAGACCCCCAATAAAGTATGGAAGGAAAAGAGAAAGGGGGAGCCTATTATCTCAATCACATAATGAATCCATCATAGTCTTAGGGGGAGCTACTCTAGGAAGCAAAGAAAAAATCCATCCACTAATAAATATGAAGCAACATCCCAGGGGGAGAGAAGTTCATAAATAGTCCCCATGAAAGTAGTTTAAAAAGAGCTCCTTGGAATGAAATCAGTGGAGAGCTTAATAGCAGAAATTATGAAGGTCGTCTTATCTATGGGTTCATGTGTGAGTTGAAGTTAAAGTGGTAACAATGTGGTTATTTGGTACAAGCGGAATGCCTACCAACAGAATACCAGGTATTATCAGTGGAGCAGAAGCATGGTACAGGTCCTCAGGATCAAAGGATTATGGAAAAAGTACATCAAGGTAGTATTCCAAGCGTTATCTGGATTCTGCATTCAACATGAAAAGGTCAGTAGCAGAGCTAAAGGATCAGTATTTTGTTTACACTTGAAGCATTATATTGAACTTTGAAGCAGTATCTTTCTCTATATATAATTGCATGCCTTCCTGAAGTTAGTACATATATAACTTCAAGGCCTCTTCCTTAAGATCAGTCATTACTGTGTGAAGATTGTTTACTGAGTTTTCAATTAAACATCCTTAATAAGCTTCTGTGGAAGATCATCCTGATAGAATAGTCAAAGTATCTGAAGCATAAAGGACTAGTTGTGATTACCTTTTGAAGCTCAAAAGTCTTTTATTAATTCATCCAAATCTTACTTCAGCATAAAGGATTTTGTTGGTAATTCACCTTCAAAAGAGATATTGATCATAGACATACATACCTCCTTATGTCATAAAGGAAAGTACATGATTGATAAGTGAGACTGACTAATACACTATATGTATCTAGTCTCAAGGGTTTGTTTTGAAAGTACATTATGCAAGCAGTAAAATCATTTGATCTCTTAGATAAAATTCTGGTTGATTCATTGATCATATCAGTAACAAGGACCTACAGCTATTAAGTGTAATATCATTATCAACATCCTAGCTCAAATCATCACTAGTAGGTAGGAAAAGTGAACCGCAGTTGTAAAAGACATATTGGAATCATCACAATTGAACAGATGTTGTACTGCAGATGAGTATTGTAGAAGAAGACAGACTCCATCTACAACCTTCCTCAATAGATATGCATCGCAGATGAAGATTATTATATATATACTAAAGTATAGCTGAAGCAAGCTTGATATGCCACATGGAGAATTCACAATCTTTAAGGTTTGATCCAATGATGCATTTATGATTAGATAACGCAGATACAATATGTTCTATGAAGTGTCATTATCCTCACTTTCAGCCTTATACTAGTGAAAGGAGACTGTGCTTTGGATTCTATCAATTTACAGTGTATATTCAAGTCCAATAATCCTCAAAGTGTTCTCTCAACAAGTCTTGTACACCAGTCTGGAGCACAATGGTACAAAGTCACAAGAGGAGGGGCTAAACACAACTCAGAGAGAGAAAATGTAGAAATCACAGTAAGAAATGTGAAACCATTTTCCACTGATGTCAAAGGGGGAGGAAAAGCAAGCAACAGAAGAAAGGATCTTCTAAAAGGTAAGCGGAGGAAGTGTGTTGCCATCAATGCCAAAGGGGGTGACTGTTGGAAAGGTTGTCATCGATGGAAAAGGAGCACAAAGGAGCAGCACTTGAACTAGCAATAAGGCAAAGTAGAAGATAGGGAACAGAGGCAGCAGAGTTGTAGCAGAGGCAGCAAAAAGAGAATAAAGGAGCATCATCAGTCAAGGTGCAAAAGAAGTAGCAGAGGAATTAGAGACAGAGCAGTGAAGTTGAAAGGGCTTGAAGGGGTTTTATACAGTTTGCAGGTGGATTTATTTGTATCTATGGGAGGAATTGTTCAACATTACATGGGTATGATGAGACTCTGTAATTGGGAGTAAAAAAGGCTCCTATGTGCAATTATGTTTAACTCTGTGCATGGATTTAGTGTGGAGTATAGTGTTTGAGGTTATATATATGCTAAGGAAATTATAATCACCGTAATAATTGTATGGACAATGCTCCGAATGAATTTTTGTGTAGAGGTTTTGTATATGATACGGTTGAATCTCATTCGGGCTTGACTGTAGGTTTGAACCACCTGACTTGCATATAAAACTAGAAGCATACGTTAACCATGAATTCGAAGGTTTAAATATCTTATTTGTATGGTTGAATCATACGATAGTCAAGCCATTGAACGATGTGTTCGATATTGGTGAAGTCACGCCATGGCGTTAACACAGAGGAAGACAGTTATTTAAAAGGGTGGAACCAGAAATCAGAAGAAAAGTGATAAAGCCACAATATCAACAAAGATTGAAAAGTAACAAAGGCGGAAATTCCTTATAACAAAACGTTGAAACAAAATTATTAGAACTAGAACCAAGAGGAAATAGTGACAGCGGTTTCAAAAGAAAAACCAGCAGTATCGTGTGCCCTTGCGAGTGGTAAGCAGTAACAACTTTTTGGATGTGATACATGCCTCTGTGTAACACGTGGCATAGGCCAGTATTGTAAAACAATTTTCATCGCGCGAATTCAAAAGATTAACCTTAGTGCTTCTAATCTTATTGATATTCATCGGTTGCCATCAGATTATGGGTTGGAGCACGACGTATGGCGGACCATTGGATCCGTTCAACAGTTAATACAAGAAATGCGTGTGGGTCCCGAATGCACGTTGAATGAATAGTCTAGTTATTCCAATGGTCGAATGTTTAAGTTCGCGTATGTAGTATTATAAAGTGGGTTTTAATCCAAGGGAATATATATATATATATGTGTATGTCCATAGCTAAAGACCGAAAATCTATTGTTGGGTTGATATGTGTCAATACACTTGATGTATTAAGACTGTGGAGTGTTGATAAGTGGTTGAATGTGGGCCCCAAGAACGTGTGTATGTTAAAATATGTATCAGGTTTGATATTCATTGCAATGTTGGATGTATATTAAATTTGAGTGCACATATAGAAATGGGTTATGTGCAGATTATTTATGTGTTGCAAGTTAATACATTATGATATGCCGAGGGTTAAAGCCATGGTCGAAGATTTACTTAGGCTTATATATATTTATGTTCAAAGGGTGTTATCAGTTGGAGACGTACTAAAGTGCATATTTTATCAAACACATGTGGGCTGCATGGGATGGTTTTGTGTTAAAATGTCGCATTGGGTTTAATTATAAGCTGATTGATGATGGATGACTAAGGTTCGAATAAAGAACATGGCTAAGTCAATGCTGGGAGCGGAAACATTAAATGAAATACGGAGCCTGAGAGGTTATATAAATATCTATATATATATATACATTAGTGTTATGTTTAAGTCTAAGCGAAAGACTTAATACTATGTTGGCAGATAATATTATACATATAGTGTGGGACCCCCCCCCCCTTACATAAAATTCCAAGAATCATTACCCCAGCAGGAAGACACAGTAAAGCTGAAGGAGAAATTCTATATATATATATATGCAGCGCCCTATGTATATTGTGCTTTATACACAAAGGTTCAAAGCACACACACACACACACACACACACACACACAGATATATATATATATATATATATATATATATATATATATATATATATATATATATATATATATATATATATATATATATATATATATATATGGAGCGTCTGGAAGAAAAAGTGGACCAAAGGTATAATACAAAGCACATGTATTATATCTTTTGGCATGAGATCAAAAGAACTAAAGGTTTTTTCACTTGGTTTTAAGACAAAAAAAGTCTTATGTTGTGGGACCCTCACCCAATCACATCGGAGAAAGTTCGCAATGGAAAATGTTAACAAAATATTGTGATTGCGATGAACTTCCAGACCCGATAGGCTTATAAAATATGTTTCATATATGGTTGAGTTTCGGTAAATAGTGTTTCATTGCATCAGAGAAGGAGTAGGGTATCAGAACATGCAAATGCAAGCTTTGATTTCGATTGATCGCAATCGGAAGTATTCGAAAAGCGACTCGTCACATCAGCATATCACAGTGAACAGTGACTAATCGCAATTGGAAATAATGATCGCATCGCATCGAATTGGAGTGATCGCATCGCGTCAGAGGATAATACAAGCTTGGCAAGTAGGCCAAAAAGGGAATTTTTTATGTATTAAAATGATTCATTATTGTGATATTTCCAAGAGGTATCTGAGTTATATAACGTGGCAGTTTGTATGTTAAAACTATGTATAATTATGCCGAAAGTTTAAATTGCGTTATAAATAAAAAGTGCTATTACAGATACATAACAGTTACACCATGACAGTGCACATATTAAAACACCTTATTATTATTGTGCCAAGAATTAATTAGCATGATATAAAAAGCGTAGTTACATATGCATGGCATATGGCAGTTACACTACGACAGTGAACAGGAAAACAAACAGAGGTGAAAGGGACAAAATACAGTTACAAAAAAGACAAGTGCAGTGAACCAAGAGGCTAAATGAGTGAGCTGGAGCTCTCATTGTCATTAAGTGTAAATGATTTAATTGATTTATATTGTTTGTGATGCATTGGCAAGTCTCCGGAGGAGAACAAACATTCCACTGTAATGTTAAAATTAGTACATACAGTTATATTTTTCTGAGTGAGCTTGAAAAGAAATGAGAAGGCAGAAGACAAAGAGGTATGGATATCCGTTTCAAATTCCTAAGAGGAAAACAAAAAGTCATCAGGAATTCTCTATAAGTAATATCATCTGGATATGCATAGAGAGGTTAGAGAGGTTGGAGAATGTGGAATTAAGGAAAAAAGGATAAGAAGAAGGAGGAGAAGAACAAGATGCTGTGAAAAGTTAAAGAATGTAAAAATGAAGCAGTGAGGTAGAGAGGAAGGAGGAGCTAAGCAGAGAAGAAGGAGAAGCTAATAGCGAATCTTAGAAGATGCAGAGATGATGCAGGGTAGATATGAGGATTGATGGACAACAGAAGAGAAGATACAGAATAGAGCTGATATCCAAGGTAAATTAGCAAGTGTTTTTCTTTTGAAAGAGTAAGGAAGTTGGAGCTTCCTTATCAAGTTGTAGCTTGATAGATGTTAGTTGTAGCTCATTGAGGTAGGAACCTCCTGCAGGTTGGTGTCTACAGAAAATAGATGGGAGTTGGTGCTTCCACATCAAGTTTTAGCTTGATAAAATGTCAGTTGTAGATGACTGAGGTTGGAGCCTCCTGTAGGTAGGTTCCTGCAGAAAATTGATGGGAGCTGGAGCTTCCTTGCAAGTTGTAGCTTGCAGAATTGACGTAGGAGCCTCCTATGGGTTGGAAAATACAAAAAATCTGTAGTGAGAGGGAGTTGGAGCTTGTTTTTGCATCACAACAATAATAAGATGTGGTTTTCTCCCTTTATGGGTTTCCACTTATATATGGTGTCTCTGTGCATGATTTTTATGTGTTGATATGGTTTATCTCATATGCTTAATACTTGTTGCTCTCATATTGAATCTGTTGTTACATTATATTAGTACTTGCTGCTCACATTCTAAGACTACTCACATATTAAGTTGAACATGAAATGAAGGTGTAAATAAGTTTTAATGAAAAAGCTTTAAAATTCCATGAATGTGTTAAACTGATTCACCCCCCCCCTCTCAGTTTAACTAAGGGTTCAACACTAGCAACGCACTCAAACAAAGCAGACGATGCAACACACAAAATGGGAGGGGTCGCCACGCCAGGTGTAGAGAGACCGCCAGCCAAACTGTTAGCATGTCTGTCCTCGCCCCACTCCATGTATATACAACAATTCCATTCACTCGATTAAGCTCTTCCCTTTTATTTTCGCCCTAGTGTGGATTTGCTACTATGCTGCTTTCTTTGGTTTCGGTAGAGTTGAAGGTGGTTATAACATTTGTGGGCAACTAAATCCTACCTCTACTTGGGAAGGACATAGTCATTGGATTGATTTGGCCCATGCTACCTTTTTATATAGTATAGTTCATCCTATACATTGGTAGCGTCCATGACCCACTATACTTGGGTAAGCCACAACCACTTACTTGAGCATGGAACTGTAGCTAGCTATACCTGATAGTTATGATGCACCTAAATTTAAGTAGGCATGTGAGTTACATGTTTTAAGGAGGAAACAACTAAACCTATAATAAATAATAAACAATTACATTTCCACCATTAGAGGAAAGCTGTGTGGAAGGCACTTGCTGCTTCGCAACCTCTCTTGTTTAATGTTGGAGATCAATTTTAAACCCCTAAAATCGTAAATTGTGTAAAATTTTATGTTTTTAATATATTTAATTTTTAATAGTTTTTTTTCAATACTTAGTAGGTGTTCATCGTATCGTGATGCCTTATATATATATATATATATATATATATATATATATATATATATATATATATATATATATATAATAGTTACATATAATGTGATTAATATCGTTTTGTAAAATTATAACAATAATATTATATTTTATTTTATATTTTTGTGATTTATATTGATTTTGTTAATGTTTTTAGGAATAATCACATTTTTTTTTGTTGGTCGAAGTTTCGAACCAAATAATGTGATTCATGATCAAAACAAAGATGAAATAAGTTTAGAAATTTCAAATATCAAAGATACATCGAATTTTGGAAATAGTTGTTAAGACAAAGTTTTTTTGTTAAAAATATTAAGAATTTGATAAGTGAATAGATCAATATATTAATATACTAATGTAAAAAATAAATATATAATCCTTTATTTCAAATGGTCAATATATTATTTCATAAAAATTCAATAAATGAAAACATCAAAATTATATTATTTAACATTTAATCAATTATTTGAATTGGTCAATATATTATATTATAAGTAAAAATCCCTAAAAGGATCATTAATTAGTTAAATAAAAAGTAAAAAATAATTAATTAGATAAAAATAAATACATAAATAAATATAAATTAAATGAACAAATAAACAGTTGATAAAATAATATATATATATATATATATATATATATATATATATATATATATATATATATATATATATATATATATATATATATATATATATATATATATATATATATATATATATATATAAAGCACAACCATGGAAATGGTAAAGAGATCACAAAAAATAAAGAAAAAAATGATAAAATTTGGAAACAAACTTAATATTAAATTATTTTACTATAAAGAAAGTCAAGATAATATTTTATTACTATAAATAAAAAATAAATAATAAATATATACAAAAAAACCAGAGGGGAAGGAACCACTGAAGAAAAGAGACCAGGAATCAAGCTACTATTCAATTTCCAATCATCATCACTATTGAAATTAACCACATGTTATTAAATCTCGATGGCTTCCCTTAACTTCCTGCGATGGAAGTGGTCAATCCTCGCGATGACATGATAATTATCAACTCAAATTTTATCTCTTAGAGAAAACCCTGCATGCAAAAAGAAAATTGTAAGGTATCCTCAAACCTCTTTGAGGCTGAAATCTGGCCCTTCAACCTCGAGAGGGATCTCTCCCTAAAATCAACTACTCTAGGTCATTGTAGTGTAAAGTTTAAAAATTTGTTCTATGGCTATATTTCTCTCAAACATAAACAAACATATATAAGAAGATTTTATTTTTTAATTTTTTTTTTCTTAAAACTAAAACAATTATAATTTAAAATATAGAAGAACAATATAAAAAATTAAAAAATATGTTTTTACGTATAAACAAAAATATATGAATAATAAATATTTCATTTACTTGTTCATTTTTAAAAATTGTTTCAGTCATATAACTTCTCCATAATTTCATGGTCCAAGTATCTTGAAAACTTGAAATTTACTACTTCTCATTAAGGATTTTATGCGCTACGAAATTTTATCATTAATGTTATGGTTGAAAATAATTACAATTTTAGGGTTGTTTAGAGTCAAGATATTTTATGTTTAACAACATGAATAAAAATTGTTCGAAATGATAAGCCCTTCAGACATGGTTTTGTTTATATTTAACATCATCCATAAAAAAATTTAGAATTTAGTAAACAACTCGTTTTGTGTTATTTCAGGATCAACTCGTTTTGTTTTGAGGGTGTTTTTTCAATCATTTTTTCAAGAAACAATTTTGTTTTTAGCATAATTTTATAAGAAGGTGAAATTTGACCTTGAGAAAAAAACAAATGCATTCTGGAATACACACTTTTTGTTTTTGGGGTGTTTTTCATGTTTTTCGAGTCTTTTTGGGCTAGAGTTCCCCTTTTGAGGTAATAGTTCCTATTTCATCGGTAACATTGTTAAATTCAAGCATTATATAACATGCTATGAAACCTTTGTTCATACAGATCGCTCTATAATTAGATACTTAATGAATAAATCTATTACCAATAGGAGATTTACAAGATGGTTATTACTCCTGCAAGAATTCAACATTAATGTTTTAGACCGACCTGGAAAACAAAACATAGTTTCTCATTTCTTGTCTAGAATTCAAAATATCAAATATGACACTCAAGTTGAAGATAAATTTCCTGATGAATACCTTTTTGCAATAACTACTCAAACTCCTTGGTTTGCAGATATTGTCAATTACTTAGTTATAGGAAAATTACCTCACATTTTCTTTCTAAAGAGAAAAGAAAAATTATTCAAATAAGTGAAAGATACTCATGGATTACTAATGAATTGTATAATACATGTCATGATCTCATTATCATAATATGTGTTCGAGAAGATGAAATGCCCAAAATTATTAAAGCATGTAATGATGAACCTTGTGGTGGAAATTTTGCCGACAAGAGGACATCATATAAAATGCTTTATTTAGGATATTATTGGTCATCCATCTTCAGAGATGCCAAAGAATATGTCAAAAGGTGTGACAATTGCCAGAGGTTAGGGAAACCTTCTCCTTCAAATGAAATTCCATTACAACCTCAGGTACTCATTGAACCTTTTGAGAAATGGGCCTTGGATTTTGTTGGACCTACCAATCCACCATCTAAACAAAAGAAGTATATTTTGGTATGTACTGATTATGTCACTAAATCGGTAGAGGCTAAAGCATGAACTTTTTCTAATGAAATATCTGTAGTTAATTTTCTTTTTGAGGATATTTTCACTTGTTTTGGTGTTCCAAGAGAAATTGTGACAAATCAGGGAACCCATTTTACATCCAAGTTTGTCAAAATTCTCATGTAATGTTACAAGATCAATCACAGAAATTCCACTCTTATCATCCACAAGAAAATGGTCAAGTTAAATCTACCAATAAAGTGATTGAAGGAATTCTCACTAAGACTGTACATCTACACAGAAGAGATTGGGAAAAAAAGGCTTCCTGAAGCCTTATGGGCCTACATAACTACACGGAGGAATAAAAAAGGACATACTCCATCTGAACCTATTTAGGGAAAGAAATTCCTATTCCCTATATAGTTTCATATTAAAACCTTCAAGATGGCAGTCCAATTGGGACTTAATCTAGCAGAAGCATGAAATATAGATTGGAGCAACTCAATGAGCTTGATGAAATTAGGAAATATGCAGTTCAAAGAACTAGTATAGACCAGCGCAAAGGGATAATGGCATGATAAGTATATCAAGGAGAAGAAGTTTCAAACAGGGGATTGCGCACTTTTGTTCGATTCAAAATTCAAATATTTTGAAGGAAAGTTTCAGACTCATTGGATTGTGAAAAATTCTTCGATAATGGAGAAGTGAAGATAAGGAAAATAGATGAAGAAAAGGTACCTCTTCTTTTGAATGGTCATTGGTTTAAATTATATCATAAACCACTTTCAAAAAAAGAGTTTGTCAAGATTTTCCAAGATAATATTGATATGAAGTTAGCGAAGAAGAATTCTTATTCTTCACTAACTTAGATTTTATTTTTCCTACATATATAAAGAAAAAATATAAAAATAAAAATAAAATATATATATATATATATATATATATATAAAATAAAGTGTATAAGTATGAAAACCAACCAATGATTGGCGTAGCTAAAAAAAAAATATAGCGTGCAAATCAGAGATTTCTGACATTCTGTATTTTTGATCTTCTTTTCTGTAATAATTAGTGACACAAAATTACATTCATATTCCATATTTGCAGCTTATAATATGAAAATTCATTTCATTTTACAATTTCATTCCATTCCATTTCACAAGTCATTCCACTTTCATTCCATTTTGCAATCATATTCCACTTCCATTTCATTTCACATTCATATTCCCTAGCCATACTTCATTTCTTTATAAAGATTCCATTCTGCAGCTGACTACATTCTGTAGCTGATCACATTCTGCAACTAACTACATTCTGTAGCTGATTCCATTCTATAGCCAATTCAATTTTTCAGCCAATTCTATTTTGCAACCACATCTCATTAAGAATTTTTGACACAATTGTACAACGTACAAAAAAATGATGATTACAAGAAATCGAAGGATTATGTTTGGAAGATCAACATGCTAAAATGGTCCCTAAAGGATCAACACCAAAGAAACAACAAGATTAGTTATAAAAGGTAAAGTGCAAAAATTTATATTAATAGCCAGGTTAAAACATAAAGCATGTATAATATGGATAGTCATATGCTTGCTTGAAAGATCATCATTTGATTTGATTTTGGTTTCCATCATGCTACATATCAGCCACATCCTCCATATTATGTTGCATAGTGGTCCATAAGTTACTCCCTCATTGATTTTTAACGGTCATGAGCTATGACGTGACATACCTGTCTACGTTTCTCCAAAAACCCTACCATATATTTATGCCTACAAATCCCCGATATATTTCACCAAATCCGTAGCCAATTGATCTCATAAAATAGGCAAGGGCAATTCCAAAGGTTGAGAACTCTGCAGAGTAGAAGGCATGGGGCTAATTGTTAGATCAAAAATGGTAGGAGCAAAGTACATGGAAGGATACCCAAAGATGAAGGAAATGTTGCAAAAATATGGATGGCTCAAATTCATAGGTAAATTCACTGGTTTCCACAAGGAAATTGCAAAATACTTAGCTCGTTATTTTGATGTCACGAAAGTAGAACTTGGAGATATCAAGTTTATAGTCACTGAGTCATTCATAGCTGAAGCTAAAAAACTTCCAAGGCATGGTGAAATATGGTTAAAAAACAAGGAATTCCACAGTGAATCATGGAAAGTAATACTAAAAAACCCAGGTATGGATGTCTCAGTTTTTAGAAAAGGTATCCCCAATTCAGCTCTTAAAAGTAAATGGAGGAACATGCTCTTAGTTTTATAGAAATTTATCAGTTGTGAAGGAAGGTTTGGTTGCATGTATGTATACCATATCCGTTTACTGATGAATTTCTTAGAAAATTGTGAGATCAATCTTCCTCTCTTTCTGTTAGATAGTTTAAAAAGGATTGCCACAAATGTGAAAAAGAGAATACATTTCATAGATGCCACCATGCATCATCATGGGTTAGTAAAGATACTGATTGAGTTTCATTTAAAAAGCATAGGAGATACTTGGGAAGATTTCCTTATTAGAAATCATTTTCAAGAAGCACCAAAACCACCTAAAGAAGATAATGTCAGAAAAACAAGAAGGAAGAATATTGATATAAATATTGAAAATAGACTTGAATCTTCATTATGGAAGAATTATGAAAAGCTAATCTCAGAAGAATTGACAGAAATCAGAAGCAAGTCAAGGAAGGAGGAAAAATAAGAAAGAGGAGTAAGGATACAATTGAGGAAAATATAAGCTCTTCACAACGAAGAAGGAGCTCTAGACTCCGAGGTTTGATAAAGAAAACATTATCAAAATAGACATAGCTTATAAGTTTATATGAGAAACCCAAATGGCATCTCCTGCACACAGTCATCAAAATTCTGATATTCATAATTTTGAAAGTAGCCCCATGAGAAGATCTCCAGGCATAGACCCAACACAACAAGAAATATATGATTATGTAGAATCACTGGAGAAAAGAAGTGCATCAATAAACACATAACCTTCTATAAATCCACAAGAACCTATAGTTGATGCTCTTAAACATGATATTTATGAAAGTCTGAAGATATTGAACAGACATATCAAATAGGAGAATGAGACCTTGAAGCAGTAGAACAAGTTGGACAAGGTAATTCATGATAATACCATTCTTCATCTATGACTGTGGTATAAGAAAAATAGGGAATTGAAAAGAAAGAATAAGTTACTAAATAGAGCAGTCATTAACCTCAATTAAAAGCTTCTTATGAGAAATACTAGGATGACAGACACTTAAAAGATAAACAAAAAAAGGAAATTGGATGTGCTAGCAGAAGTGTCTAAGAAAATGCAGTAGGGAAGGAGAACTCACATTTTTCGCAAATTGCACAAGGACATGCAATTATTTCGCAGTGGCGGGATGTTGAACCTTAGAATTACCCTCTCCTTGACATCATTTGTAACATTTTTCCATGGAAAATTTTAGGGGCTAATATTCACAGGTGAGCTAATTTTCCATGGTTTTTCTAAAAAAAAGATTTGCCAATTTCCAGTTTTTTATAAAAATGATTCGCCCAAATTTTACAGTATAAAATTATTTTACGTTAAAAATTACTAACATTATATAGACAATATATATAATATCATTAGAAATTTGAATAATTTTACAAATACATCAATAACATTTTATAGTTTGCATACTAGGGACTAGTGAGATTCGCCAATTTTTTAAACTTCAAGATAATTTTCCATCTTTAAAATTATCCTTGCCTTTTTCCCTTAATTTCTCACGAGATCACATACTCCAACCAATGATAAATTCTATGTTTTGGCTTAAGGAATGAATTAAAATGACTTCCATGTTATATTTTCATGTTCTTGCTATTTTAATAGATTTTTGCAATTTAGCTACATAACGCAACCTATTCTGTAGCTAACTGTAGATTCTATAGCGGCTGTCATGGTCTGGAAGGTTCCAAGTGTCAAATGAAGAGTTGATCTACATGGAAATTTCTAGAATCATCTCCACATGGATTTTTTCCTATTCAGTCAGTCGAGATCGATAGGAATGTAGGCCTAAGATCATGGTCAAAGGCATAGTCAAAGTACGTTAGCTAAGGGTAGCAATACTCTTGATTTTATTTATCGTAGCAAATAAACATTCAAAAAGTCCTATTGCAATTATATAATTAGCCACCTATAGCAAGATTATCTCATAGACAGTTATGTGTACTTTCCTCTAAATATCGGTTGTACAGAACCAAGAAGACAATTAAGAAATTAAGTTTTGAGTTTAAGCCTTTTTGGTGGTACTCTGTATTAAGACTTCGTTCCATCATAATATAAACATTTCCAATGATCTCTTAAGTGTATATTTAACCAGCTACTGTTTCACCCAAATCAGTTGTAGAGGGCCCCTGCACTGGAGGAGGTTTTTCAATTGTTGTTTTTCGTTTAATTTCCATTACTCTAGTTTTAGCAATTATGTTTTATTATTATATTAATGTTTCATTCAAGTTTTTGTCAATATTATAATGTCAAAAACATAATTGTGTAAGCTTTGTTCTTCTAAAAGATTTCTTGAAGATAGATAAATCTGTTATCAAATCGAATTAAGATTGAAGCACTAATAATATACAGTTATCTATTTTTCTGACTATTCTGTCATTAATTTTCTTAGAATAGAATTATCAATTAATTGTGTAAATGGATGTTCTCAAAAGTCATTTCATGATGATGATCATGAACTAAATGATTGAATGTCTAATTCATAAAATTATTGAGTTTATTCTGCACATTTTTATTTTCTTTCTAGGAATTTAGAAACTAAAGTATAGTTGAATTTTTACACAACATCTCAAGAGGGTAATACTTCACATTGAATGTTGGGGAAAATCAAATATACATTAGTTGTTGCAATTAGTTTTACATGATTTCACATTTTTCTTTTAGATCCTCACTTAGATGCATCACTGATATTCCTAAAACTCATTCCAAAGAGTTTGATTTAATCATGTTTCAAGACAAAATGATTGAATTTTTAATGAGTGTAATTACTGAGTTAATTTCTGCATACTTTACTTGCTTTTCTAGATCATTAGGTATAATTAGTTACTTAATACCATCTCAAGAAGGTCACACTTCATAATTGAATGTTGGAGTATCTAAGTACACAGTAGATGTTTTCCTTTACATCCTTTGGTTACTGTTCTAGGACATTAGAAGATAAAGTATAGATAGTTACTTACACATCATTTCAAGAAGGTCACATTTCATAATGGAATGCTGGAGTAACTAGAAGTAAATTAGTTGTTTTCATTCTCTAATTTTACTTAATACAAAAACTGCAATTTCAATCTCATTTTTAATAATTAGATCCATGGAATATAATTAATGACAAGATAAGATAGATTTTATGTTTTCGAAATTAGATTCTAACCAACCAACAATATTTGATTTATTTTTATGTAAATTAGATTAATTTAGGAACACTTCATTTTCTTTCTTCTTCAAATTGATTAGATTCATTTGAATCTTTTCATACGTTTTATATTGAACATTATTAGACATCAAATAACAAAAACCCCCAAAACAACATAAAATACAAACAACGAAGTAAGAAGAAAGGTTAAATTAGCACATACAGTGCACTACACTTCATCAGTTTACAAACCTTGGTTGATAATTAATGCAAGAAATTTAAGAGATTAAAGTGACTAAACAGTGATAGTATTTCCTTCGGACTTAGGTAAACCTGTGATAAAATCCATTGAAATCTCCTCCCAAAATTGACTTTGAATGGATAAAGGTTGTAGAAGACCCGGGTCTTAATTGTCTCAACTTTATTTTTCTAGAAAACCAAACATTCTGCCACAAACTTTTGAATATCAGATTTAAGGTCATCCCAAAATAATTCTTTCTTCACCCTGTGGTAAGTTTTCAAAAATCCCTAGTGTCCACCTAAGGGATAAGTGTGCAATTCCAAAAGAATATTTTGTTTTAGTTGGGAATTCTTGCAAATATATAAGAGATCTTTGTACCATAAGGAATCATTTTTCCAACTAAATGTATCAGATGTACTAGGATCTTGCTGCAAATTTGAATGAGTGTCCACAATTCTTCATCCTTCTTCCATTCATTCCTTGCTTCGGTTATCCAATCTTGTTGGATAATAGAAATGGAAAAAATAAATTCTTCCACCTCTTCATCCTTTCTTGAGAGTGCATCTGCAACAACATTTAGCTTCCCTTTTTTGTAGATGATTTCAAAGTCATAACCCAACATCTTTGTGATCCATTTTTGATACTCTTCTGAAGATAATATTTGTTCCAAAAAGGGTTTAAGACTATCAGGATCAGTTTTAAGCTTGAGGTGTCCTCCCATTAGGTGAGGTCACAATTTATTTAGTGCATGTAGTATTTCCAACATTTCCTTCTCATAAATAGCTTTCTATAAAAACTTTCCTTTGAATAGAATAATTTCAAAAGAAATGTGTCTTCCTTCTTGCATTAAAACAACACCAATTCCATTTCCTAAGGCATCACATTCCACAATAAAGTTTTTTGTGATGTCTGGTGTACCTAAGACCAGTGCTAGGCACATCGCCTCTTTAAGATGTTCAAAGGCTTTAGTTGCTTTAGGAGTCCATGAAAATGCATCTTTCTTAAATAATGTTGTTAGAGGTGTTTTTATTCTCCCATAATTCTTAAAAAAATTGCGATAGTACCTTGTTAACCTGAGAAATCCTCACAACTACTTTATGGTTGTGGGGAATTTCCATTCCTTAATGGTTTTAATTCTATTAGGGTGTACCTTAACACCCTCGTCAGATATAATATGACCTATATATTCAACCTCTTCTATTCCAAATAAACATTTGGACGTTTTGCATATAATTGTTTCTCCTGCAACAGTTTGAGCACGTTGTCAACATGTTGAACATGATCCTTCCAAGACCTATTGTATATTAGTATGTCATAAAAAAATACTAGCACAGTCCTTATGAAGGTTTGAAAATGTAATTGACTCCACCTCCTTGAACATAGAAGGTATTTTAGTATACCAAAGGTATGATCTACATCCATAATAACCCCATTGAGTTGGAAGAATGTTTTCTGAAATTATCTCTAGTCTTCTATCTAATTTGATTATATTCTAACTGAAGATCTTATTTGTAATGTCTTCCATGAATTCATCCAATAATCTACTGATCATATTAATGTAATTTATATTTGACTAGTGAGTTTATTGAAACTTATACCCAGATACATAAAATAAGATATCCACTGTCAAAAAATCAATAATACCTATATAGTGAATATTTAATTATGTTTAGAATTTATACCCACCTTTTGACATCTGCAGAATAGTCCAAGCCTAATTCTCAGTCTTTTGGACACATGCCCAGAAAATTATAATGGAGGAACACTTCCTAGAATCAAATGAATAGCATGATCATGATAACAAATAGGTGAGAGTCCTTTGGGATTTTCAAACACCTTGGAATGATTGTGCAAGACTTTTTGGAGATCTACATAAATAGATGATTTTTATGTTCAAACTTCTAGTGAGCATAATTGTGCAATTACGCCTCATTGTCATTTATTAAGAATATTTTTCATGAAATTAGAGCTTATTATATTTCTCTACTTCCCTATGATACCCCATAATTCGATTTCCTTTCGTTTAGAAAATAAATTCAAGAAAATTTCTTGAAAATTAGAATCTACCATCCCCAAATATTGTAACCATTGTAATCCTAGTACAACATCACCACCATCTGTTGGAATGGAAAGAATTGGAATATTCAATACATATTCCCCCATGGTTATCTTGATATTATGGCATTTTCCAAAGCAATTTATAGTTCCTCCATTTGCAACCATCACTTGACATTCTAGTGCTGGGTATAGGAAACAATTCAATTCCTTTGCTACCTTACCATGGATAAAATTATGGGTAATACCCGAATCAATCAACACTATTACCTTTTTCTTCTTGATATGTCCTTCTATCTCGAGAGTCTTAGGAGTGGTAATTCCTTCCAATGCATTACACAATATGGTAAGACTCATTTCTTCTTATTATAGGGTTGGTTCCTTGTGTATATCCTCTTCTTGTGAAGTGTCTTGTTCATCTTCTTCCTCCTATTCACAATCTAGCTAAAATAATTTCTTCTCAGCACACTTATGACCTTTAGTGTATTTTCTATCACAACCATAGCAAAGCCCTTTTTCTCTTTTTTCTTCCAATTGTTGTGGAGTCAACCTTGTAGGTTGTGGAAGTCTAGGAGTAGCAACACTTCCATCTTTATAGATGTGAGTGGCAGGCTTCGTTGTCGCCATATCTTCATTCAAATTTACTTCCAAACGTGAATGCCTTCTCCATTGAATCAGGTTCCCAAATGTGAACTTCATGTTTGATGTTATCCTTTAAAGTCCTTATGAGTACATCAATCCTATGTTCCTCTGGAATATTAGTTACCCTTATATTCAATTTCTAGAAGTCCTCAATATGCTCCCCCACTGAACCCTTTTATTTGAGATTTATCAATTGGATAAAGAAGGTGTTTCTATTTCTATCCTCATAATGTGCTATCATTTCCTCCGAGAGATTGACCAATGATAATTTTTTTATGGGAGCATAGCCATCGATACCATAAAAATGCATTTTTTTCTAAATGTAAAGTTTCAATGCGTACCTTTTGTGTGTTTTGCACATTATGGAGATCAAAGTATTGCTCCACCTATAGTATCCATGTTACATGATCATTACCATCAAACTTCCTCATATCCATCTTTGGGATATCGTGGTTCTTCCATCCAAAAACAGATTTTATGAAATCACAATTAAAATTTATTTTGTTCTCATCATGAGTTTCCTCCATTATCTTTTCGCCATTAGGAAACATTTCTTGTATCAACTTCTTCAAACCTTCCATGTTTTTTTTTAGATCATTCTTCATGTTTTCCATGTTGTCTTTCATTTTTTCTTCCACGTCATCCATCTTAGCTTCCATTCCATCCATCTTAGCTTCCATGCCTTTCTTCAAAACATCCATATTATCTTCCATTCCCTTCCTCAAACCATCCATCTTAACTTCCATGCCTTTCTTCAAAACTTCCATTTCACTTTTTGTTGCTCCTTGCGAGAGAAAAATTTCGTGCACTTGCTATTGTAATTTTGAGATGTCATGTTGTGCTTCTTCCTCTTCATGAGTCATAGTAGAGCCTTATGAAGGCTTAATGGGTGTTGAATTATTTTTAGGCTGCATTTTAGAACGCAATACTGATATATATATGATTCAATATGCCCTTAGAGTAACTTCAAACTGATTTTCCACACAAGATTTATGCAATTCGAAAAACAATACACACCTTTTTCTTGCTTTTGTGTAGCTCGATATTGAAACTGAAATATATCTATGATTTAGGATCTTCAATATCTGAAATATGACCCTATAGTAGCCCTTTGAATATTCTTTCTAATGCCATAAGTTTGACTTGATTTGGATTCTTCAAGGTAAAGTTATGCCCAATCTCCCACAATGACCTAATTATGGACTAGTTCAGTACATAGGACTTGTACGACGTGCCACATGTCATTGTTTCCGCCTTCGGCTATGAAATTGATCTAAAGGAAACTAATGTCCATGTGATTTCATTCACTTCTTATAGAAGGCCAATCCGTTGCTCAGAGAGAGTTTTATGATGATTTTCACACGGTCACCTCTTTGAGATGAAATTCGGGAGCCTGAAAAATCCCTAAATTCCACACATCATATCTTTGAAAATATTGTGAACCAAAATATGAAATTTTCACAAGATGTTCCTCAGGAGTTCAGCTTCGCTCTGTAAAAATTTTAGCTTTTGAGTCTTCGTAGAAAGAAATTTATAGCGCAAATTACATGATGACCTATTTTAGGTGAAATTTGGTATCCTAAAAAAACCTTGACTTCCACATATCATATCTCCAAACATATTGCGAACCAAGATCGAAAATGTTTACACAGTGCTCCTAGGGATTTTGGATTTTCTCTGCAGAAATTTTAGCTTCTGAATCCTTGTAGAAAAAAATTTATATGGAAAATTCCATGATGACATCTTTGGAGCAGTGAAACCATAGAATCCAAAGCTCTGATACCAAATGTTATGAAACTATCTCAAAAAATAGATGACCAAGAGAGATCAATTCCTGATAAATAAGCCACTTCGAGGGGGAAACATCCATTACATTACATAAATGAACAATTCTTGTATGATAAAAATGACCAAAATCACCTTCTATATATAGGAGTCTATGGGATCACAATATAATCCTAGCTGACCTAACAATAATAATGTAAGGGCAGAATAATAACAATATTGGGGTTATAGAGGTACGACAATAACAATAAGTGGGTTACACTAGGAAAAATAAGGCACTATACTATTAATGTAGGGACCTAACACAACAACATAGGGGTATTACATTATTCCCCCCTTTTAATTTACAATGTCCCCATTTTTTATTTCCCAATTACTTCCCTTTAGAACAATGTTGGATAATTCTTCTACATCTCCTTTTCCCGCTCCAAGGTGGCCTTTTCAGGGGTAAAATGCTCCCATTTAACTTTAACCTGAACAATGGATTGGTTCCAGAGCCATATCTCTTTCCCCTCTAGGATACAAAGAGGTTCTACCAGAAAGTATCATTGACATTGCACCTGTATCAATTTCCAATCAATTATGTGAGATATATCATGTACATATTTGTTGAGTAAAGGGACATGAAAAAAATTAGGAACTTTAATATGAGTTGGAAATGCGAGTTGGTAAGCTACGGGTCCAAATTTTTCCATAACTTCGAATAGCCCAAAACATCATGGTGATAATTTTGGACAAGTTCCCATTCTTAAGGTACTTTTCCTTTTTTTCACGCTCAAATAAACATCATCCCAAATTTTAAACTCCCTGTGGGTAATTTTTTTTGTCTGCATAACTTTTATGGCTACCATGTGCAGTTTTAATGGTCTACTAAATCCTCCATACTATTAGATCCATTTTCTGCCAGTAATATGATCGTAGTATTAGACTATCCTTTGTTTGACTCTGACTAAGAGATGTATGGAATTTTTTTCCATACATGGCTTCAAAAGTGATTTTTTTTTATGGATGTTTCATAATTGTTGTTGTAAGAAAAATATTTGAAATGCATAAAATCCTCCCATTTTATTGGTCTGTCCATGACATACATTATCAGCATGTCGTAAAAAATATGGTTGATTATCTCGGTTTTTTTATCCATCTGAGAAAGATATTCCATGTTAAAAATTAGTTTATCTCTCACACCCCCAAACAATTCCTTCCATCATTTTGAGGTGGATTTTTCATCCTTGTCTTACACTATCATCGTGGGTACTCCATGTAATCAAAAAATATACTTCAGGAAGATATTAGCAATTTGGGTCTTACCATAAGGGGATTGTACCGATATGAAATGGATTTCCTTACTTAAGATGCACAGAACTACGATGATGGAGTCATGTTTCCTCTTGGTCCTTAATAGTCTTGTGATAGAATATAAGAAATTATTTCCCATTTCCATTCAGGGATATGTAGTGGATTTAAAAACCCAATAGGGAGTTGATGTTCAAGCTTTACCTATTGGAACTCTAAACATTTTGATAAATATTCAACAACCTCTTTGCTCATACCTAGCCAAAAAAAAATATTTCTTAATGTTGTAATTGTATTTTGGTACCCCAAATTCATTGCATATGGTTTCTTATGATATTCGTCTAGCACAATTTGTGTCAGGGAATTTACATTGGGAACATACAATAATTTCTATAGATTAGAAAATCTTCAGAAATTTTTTAATAACCGTGAATGTTAATTTGCTGTCATTTTTGTTGAATTTCCTAGTATTTAGGGTCACTGGTTATTTAATTTTTTGTTTTCTCTATCGAATTTGTACTAAAAATGCTAATAGAAACTTCCATTAGAGTGTAGACATATCTTCTCAAAGAATCTTCTATCTCATTTTCTTTTCCTTTTATCTGTCTAATGTCAAATTCAAACTCACTAAGAAACACCATCCACCTATCTTTCATGACATTGAGATACGGTTTGTTAAAAAGATATTTTAGGCTGATATGACTGGTTACCAATGTGAATTTCTTCCCTAACAAATAATGCCTCCAAATTTTTAAGGAATGTATAAAAATAACTAGTTTTAAATCATATGCAACATAATTCATTTCGTCTGTTTTCAGCTTATTATACTCATAATCTATGACTTAATTGTCTTGGATTAGAATTCCCCCTAGCCCATCCATACAAGAATCGATGCATAGTCTAAATTCTTTATTTTCATCTACAATTTTTAAGATGTGAGCCACTGTGAGTAGGTGTTTCAACTTATCGAAACTCTCCTAGAATTCTATAGTCCATTTAGAGTTGTCCCTATTTTTCTACAAGGATGTGATACAATATGATAATTTTGATAACCCTTCTATAAACTTCGGTAATATCCAATGATTCCCATAGATTATCATAAATCCAACACATCCTTTGGTATGGGCCAATTTACTATCACCCTAACTTTATTAGCGTCAACTACTAGTCCTTCCTTTTAAATAATGTGGCCCAAGTATTCTATTATGTTTTTATAGAAGTCACATTTACTAAATTTGGCTTAAAAATGATGTTCCCTTAAAGTTTGCAGCACCAATTTTAGGCATTCCTTATGTTCTTCTTCATCTTTGGAATATAAAAAAATGTTATTTAGAAATACCACTACAATTTTTTTCAAATATTTACTAAATTTATTGTTTATCATGCACATAAAGGTTGTTGGGGCATTACTAAGGTTGAATGATAACACTACAAACTGATGAAGAGAGAAACCCACTATTAGAAGGTTCACCTTTCATTTTTCGAAATGAACCTACAATCTCAAAAATGTAACAAATGTAGAAGCTATTGTTTTCTAATGGTTATTAAAAACCAAACAACTAGACTAAAAATTGAATCTGTATGCGGAAGCATCGCTTTTTAATCAATGAAAAAACCCTAAAATAAGAATCCATTTCATTTCATATTCGAATTAGCATTCGAATAATGCAATGACCCAAAGAAATAAACTTCGCCCTCAATTTATTTGAATGCATATATCTCTCAACTTTCACGGTGTAACATGTATTGAGCTACATGGATATTTCATTTATTCTAAGGTTTGACTTGGACTAAAAAAAGGATATGGTTGCATACATGTTCGAACCATGTTACCATTCAGCCTTTGGTTAAATCCAACTATTAACATAGTAAATAGTGTTAGTCTTCCTCTCGGCCCCACATATTCAATCTCACTTGTTTAACGACCACCTTATCAAATGAACAATGCCACACATTATGTTAATCTCCGTGCAAGTTACCATGCGAATGTCATCGAATCTTATTCAGATCTTATCGAACCACCATCGTGTTACCTTACAGCTCGTTCTTTATCACTTCAACAGCACGTGACATAAGTGGTTTTATGGACATGACGTGTTCATGAATTATTGGATCGCATTCCTAAGTGAAAAAACTACCTTCATGCCAAACGCCACGCAATACCGGTGGTCTTCTCCTTCAAAACTGCTCAACTTGAAAACACCTTAACTTCGATCACATTAAACATGGATTCACTAGACTTTTGATTTGATTCAGACTTGCTTGGATCTCAATTCTCTGCATCAATGATATGATTGCAACCCGATTTTGATTAAGAATAGATTGACTCTAATTCTTCCCGTGCGTTTCTATGGAACGTTGTTTTGAGCATAAGACTCACCGATTTCCTATATGGTGGTATCGATACACTTGGTCGATATCGATTAACATAATTGACACCCCTCTGGATTCCCTTAGCAATATTCCTATTGCAGATTTATATCAAGAACAACTGGATTCCCAAAATACCAGAACCTTATACATAGGGTTAACTCTATACACAAGAACCGTGGATTCAAATGCGTTCAGGGAACATAATTTCCTCCACTCATAACATCATATAACATTAGATTTCCATCGATCCTATAAGGATGAATGGCCAATAAATCACTGAAATTATGAAATAACAAACCATGCTAAGCACACAGAAATTCTACATAACCAACATTTGTACTATATACAAACATCTCAGAGATTCTAAGGCATTTAAGCCTCAGTACAAATCCACCTAGGATCACATTGTACTCACACTCTCCCCTCACACATTACAAATTCTTCATTTATATAGAAATTACAAAATATCATGAATCAGTTGAGATGCAAAAATCTCTCCCGAGCTTTCTCAACAAACCCTTAATCTTCTATTGTGCACACCTGGTAGTTCATCTCACTCGATCAGTTACAAAAATTTAGTATTGGTTTTAACAAATTTTCCCCAATTTTGTGCGACCGTTCGCATACCCGTCTCTTCAGCTTCAAATTAAAATTTGAATTCAAATCGGCTCATATGCTCCTACATCAGACTCCTGAGGCACAAAAATTTATGACCTCCTGGTCATATGTCTTCTCCAGCGATTAGAAATTCTACCCACATCATCTATGGAACTGCCCCTTGTGATCTTCCTATAACAACATTCTCGAACAATTCCAATCACATACTCTGTAGAATTGTCCTCTGTGAGCTGCAATAAAACCTTTTTAATAGAAATTCCTCCCTACTACCAAATACCTTACCAAGCTTCTCTCCTGAGCTCAGTCTTTCGACATCACTTTGGTTCGCTCTTGTTGAACCATTGAGCACTCCTGCTCTAGGTTGCTGCAATCTTCTCACCTTCCTCTGCTGCTACCTTCACAAAATATAAAAATCACAAGCTTAACAAAACTTCACAAAAGTGTACCTCTTCTTCCTCTATATGAAAACTACTTCTCCATAGGAAATCATTTTCCCGCTCTGATACTACTTGCTGAAGAGCGAAACCCACTATTAGTAGGTTCACCTTTCATTTTTCGAAATCAAACTGCAACCTCAAAACTGTAACAAATTTAGAAGCTATTATTTTATAATGGTTATTAAAAACCAAACAACCAGCCCAGAAATTGAGTCTGTATGCAGATGAATCCCTTTTTAATCAATGAAAAAACCCTATAATAAGAAACCATTTCATTTCATATTCGAATTAGCATTCGAATAATGCAATAACCCAAAGAAATAAAATTTGCCCTCAATTTATTTGAATGCATATATCTCTCAACATTCACGGTGTAACATGTATTGAGCTACATGGATATTTCATTTATTCTAAGGTTCAAATTGGACGAAAACAAAGATATGGCGGCACACATGTTTGAACCATGTTACCATTCAACCTTTGGTTAAATCGAACTATCAACATAGTAAAAAATGTTAATCTTCCTCTCGTCCCCACATATTCAATCTCACTTATTTAGTAACCACCTTATCAAATGAACACTGCCAAACATTTCATTAATCTCCGTGCAAGTTACCATGCGAATGTCATCTGATCTTATTCAGATCTGATCGAACCACCATCGTGTTACCTTACAACTTGGTCTTTATCACTTCAACGGAACACGACATAAGTGGTTTTATGGACATGACGTGTTCAAAGATTATTGGATTTTGTTGCTAAGTGAAAAAACCACCTTCATGCCAAATGCCATGCGATACCGGTGGTCTTCTCCTTCAAAACTGCTCAACTTGAAAACACCTTAACTTTGATCACGTTCAACATGGATTCACCAGACTTTCGATTCGATTAAGACTTGCTTGGATCTCGATTCTCTGTATCAATGATATGAATGCAGCCCGATTTTTATTAAGAATATATTGACTCTAATTCTTCCCGTGCGTTTTTGTGGAACGTTGTTCTGAGAATAAGACTCACCAATTTCCTATATGGTGGTCTCGAAACGCTTGGTAATTATCGATTAATATAATCTAGACCCCTCTTGATTCCCTCAGCAATACTCCTGATGCAGATTTATATCAAGAACAACTGGATTCCCAAAAGACCAGAACCTTATAGATAGGGTTAACTCTATACACAAGAACTGTGGATTCAAATGTGTTCGAGGAACAATTTCCTCCACTCATAACATCATATAAAAATTATATTGCCATTGATCCTGTAAGGATCGATGGCCAATAAATAACCGAAATTATGAAATAACAAACCACGCTAAGCACACAGAAATTCTACATAACCAACATTTATTTTATATAAAAACATCACAGAGATTCTAAGGCATTTCAACCTCATTAAAAATCCACCTGGGATAACATTGTACTCACAATCTCCCCTCATACATTACAAATTCATCGTTTATATAAAAATTACAAAATATCATGAGTCGGTTGAGATGCACAAATCTCTCCCGAGCTTTCTCAATGACCCCTTAATATTCTATTGCGCACACCTGGCAGATCATCTCACTTGATTAGTTACAGACATTTAGTATTGGTTTTAACAAATTTTCCCCAATTTTGTGTGACCGTTCGCATACCCATCTCTTCAGCTTCAGATTCGAATTTGAATTAAAATTGGCTCAGATGCTCCTGCATCACAAACTCATAGTGACCATATCTGGTTCTGAGGTTTCTCATATTAATATATTCATATTTTATTCTCAATTGATGATATCTTATGCTTAAGTCAATTTTTGAAAAAATTGTTTCCCCCTTACTTGATCAAGCATATCATAAATATGGGGAAATGGATATTTTTCGTTAATAGTTAATTTCAGTAATTGATGCACATTGTAAATCTCTGATATTTATTTTTGAAAAATAACATGGGAGCCCACCATGCTGACACACTAGGCCTAATAGAGAATTTGTCCAACAGTTCTTGTAGCTACATTTGTAGCTCATACAGCACAACTGGACTCATTCGATAAGGGGCTCTAGACACTCACGTTGCATTCCATACCAAATCAATGGAAAAGTCTATATATCTGTGAGGGGGGGAACCTGGAATTTACTTTGGAAAGACATTATGAATCTTCTTAATAACTGATAGGGTGCCTTATTTTGATTCCTCTTCTTACTGTTCACTTTTTTCTACATGAATCATAAATAATTGAAACCCCTTACATACATTCTTTTTCATTTTGGAGGTTGATAATTGTCCGACTAATATGGGTTTTGGTATGCCTTGGATTATTTGAGTATGTACCTATTGATTCACATAACTCAATGATTTTTTTAAATAGTTTATAATGCCCACCTACTTTTCCAACCAGTGCATACCTATTAGTATGTTATGTGATCCGAGGGGAAGTAAATTTACGTTTACTGTTGTAAAATAGACATATACATCAAGATTACGTTGCTTTACTTTCTTGGTTACTATTCACTTGCTGCAAGCTGCTAATTCTAACAACCATACAGTTAAAAATTTTTAGTTTTAAGTTTACAAGTTTCTACCACATGTGGTCCAATGTAGCTTAAACTAGCCGTCAGATCAATTAAAACATATAAACAGGTTGGTTGGAAATAGTAACATCAATCCCAATCATTGTTGAATGTTATTATGCTTGCCTATCCTGCAAGGCTTCTCTTGGCATGGTAATATTTCTACATATATCATTTACTGTGGTGGAATTTTTTACATATTGTATATGTTGGATAGATATGGGATTATGCAGACAATCCCTCAAAAAATGAGGCTCACCACACCGACAAGAGTTCAATGGTTATTTTTCTTTACCCCAACTATATTTTTTACTTTTTAGATCCATACGTTTTCAACCAGCTTGAGAGTGTGTCAGTTGATTTATGTTCCCATTACTAAAAAAAATTATTCATGGTCCTTTCCAATGTTTTTAAGATAGTTAATATTTTGTCATTTTTCCTGAATTATAAGTTTTCCTTTGTCGTCATTGTGCTAAAACATCGGATCTTCACCCTTATTCCTAAACTGGTGATAACACATCGTTTCCATTCTCACTTCTTCATCCATTATATTAGTATTGTCAAAATCAACCCATTTCTTGTAGACGATGAGAAAACAGTTCACAAACCACTGCACCTTGGATTTTTCTTCTTTAATATAGGGAACATACTACTGTAAATTGGTAAAACTTTGTAAGAAATCATCCATAGTTAACTATCTAAATATTAAGTCGTGGAACTCATTTCTGTGGCCATCATAATAACATTCAGTTAAACACTAATTTTTAAACTCTTTCGAGAATTCCTACAAAGATACTATCTTTTCCTCCAATAGATGCACACTTGAAGATTCTTCCGACTAGAGAGAATATTTCCTTGTAGCTGATAAATGTCCAATATAGCCTTTAATTTTCTCTCGTATTCATAGACTTGAAAATAGTTAGTCAAATTAAGTAGTCATGCTTCTACATCCTCCTCTTTCTCACCATAAAAAGTAGGGTGGTTTGATTTTGGTAAATTCCCCTTGTAGCTCTGGCTATTTCTTTCTCCTATTTTTTCTTAGATATGTTGTATCAGACTCCCCCCGACGTTTCATATTTCTTTGATTTTTTTTCTCTTTTATTTTGTTTCAATATTTCAGGTTCCACCTTTTTATTTTTAAGCTTTTCAGTCATCTCCATGATCATCCTTTCCTGCTCCTTAGTGGATTTTAATAGACACTCATTGATGCACCTTAAATATACCAATTCTTGATGAATACTTCTAATAACATCGATTAATTGAGTAGTTGTTGGGGTGGCCCCATTTCCCACTTAAAAATACAAGTATTCACATTCGATGATGGCTAGAGACTCCTCGACCATTTTGGCTATAGTTGGGTCACTTTCATTCCTTCCAATTCAAACAAAATAAATTATTAGTTCTTCCTTCTTTACTTCAACTTTTCAGGTCTAGATAATTGAGTTTATTATTTTTGTGGTGGTTCCTTAAGGCCAAGTTTTGAACTTAGGCTGCGATACCATCTATCAGACATCTTATCGTACAATATAATTAATTTATCTTTTCATATATTTCTTTATAGAAATGGTACTACTATATCCATATATGTCCTTGTTGTCCTATAATGGAAAATATATTGGTCATAGTCCCTCCAAACTAATATGCATCTATGAGTTAAAGGATATATATCTTTTCACTTTTATTCCATGTGCTTGTTAAAAATTATACCTTAGTATACTTATTCCTCGACATGTTATATCCATTCTAAACTTAATAGGTTCTTCTTAATTCTATGTTTAGTATATGCATCCAACATGTATGGTTGGAATGACCTCTTATCCAAATAAATATTATATGTTGTAGGGATTAGAATGGAAATATTAATTCAATCTATGTGGTTAGGTTGAGCACACCTCTCTAAGGATATTCAATACCCTACAATACCTTTTATACTGTTAACTGTGTAATACAACTTGAATTAACTACTTTGTACTTGGGCTATGTGATTTTCATAAATCCCATCATTAATTTGAATGCTACCTGTATTGCTCCACCTTTGGAAATTAGCCATACAATCGTATCACTCCAAAAGTACCTCCTTCACATGGAGTGCTTGTGACGACCATGGAAGCGTCTAACTGAATGGGATGAAGAGATTATATCAAGGGCTAAGGTTAACCCATGCAACCCTAAACTATTTTGATCCCTAATCGTTTGGTCATTATTCCATTTTCATTTTTGTGTTCTGTGTCTCGTGGAATTGCAACAATGCTCTCTATCAATCTTGACATATAGCCTTTTGCGAATGCAGAGAGGTCATGAAATCAAGAATAGTACGCATGCCTCCACCATTTGTTCCGCCTAGCGTGTTCAAAGGTAATTATTTTTTTCTCTGATTAATTTTTCCTCCATCCCTGTATGCTATTTTTTTGGAATTCTTCCCAAATATTTTCTCATTGTTTTTATGTCTCTACAGAGTGGATGAAAGTATGATTCGGTTTCATATTACAGTGTGAAGCCTAGTTTTAAGAGATTTTTCGTTTAATTTTATTTCTTAGTAGCCTCGAGGTAAATTTTTATGGGTTTCCTTTTAGTTATATTTTTACATAGATGAAACATATTCTTGCTCAAATAAAATTTGGATATAACACACTTTTCTTCCCCTTTTTCAAATACGAGGAGCACCGGGGTACATACCCCTCGATTCTATGGCCCCAAAACTCTGGAAAAAAATGTAACGTATGTTTCAATTATTTTGAGGTTAATTTTTTTTTTTCCTTAGGTTTTGGTAGAGCACGACACCTTAATTGGTTACAGGGTTAAAATTCTATAACTATGAATCTTTATTGGGTCATTCATATTTTGTTTCCTTTCAATTGAATCTACCAGCTACAATTCCTGCACTATTTTGAAAGGGTACTACTATAGGGTGGCACATATGGGAGCACACATTGACTTACCTAAGAAGGCCTTCCGTAAGAAGGTAAGGTTTTAGTTTTCTCTATTTTTTTATTTATTTATTTTTAATTTCATGCAATCATTTTCCTTGAAGAATTGATCCTCTAACTATATGATCCTCACATTGTATTTCCCTTATATTTCAGGTGAGAAAAACCCCTACATCAATCTCTTCTAGGTTAAGTAATAACGACACCATTAATATGGATATATCGTCTCTATGGTTCCAGGTTGGTTCAATTAACCTTTCTGGAGTTCGAAAATTTATAGCATCCCATTGACATCCCTGATATATGAGTGTTAGTGTGCACCATACACCAACACACACCTCTTGTGAAATGTTTAAGGGCTAAATTTTTGGAGTTATCTGAATTATCTAGTTACATCATTCCTTTAATATGTATCTTCTAGTCCAATTTCAGTTACACTCTCTTACCATGTCATTTTCCATGATCATACTCATGGTGTTTGTACATTGATGTGGGAAAAAACCCTATTTTATTGTACTGTACAACATATCTTTCACATATGAAACAGGAATAGATGTAAATCTGTATTAGGGACTATTATTTATTTTAGTGCTAATAAAATGTGATTTTTACTTAGTGACTGCTTGTTATTATGACCTGCTCGAGGCAAATTTTTTTTCTTCCTAACTCAATAGTGGTGTACTTTACAACTAAATATATATGTGTGTGTGTATTTGATACCCACTCTTTGTGTCATATTGGTGGAGCTACAGCTTACATATCTGTATCAATGTCAATTATAGTTGTTGAACTACTGCCTTTATATTGGTATCACGGTGAATTTATTTTTTGAATTACTGCTTCCATATATGTATCATGGTAGATTATATTTTCTTATGTCATTAGAGAAATAAACGGATTATTGTTTGGCTATTAGAAAAATTGTTTATCCTTCATGTTTTTGTTTTCTCTTTCCTAATAATTCTCGATTTCTCCTTTTGGCTAGTCAAATTTGTTTTTGTATAGTCAGATTAAATAGCCATTTCTACTTCATTCGCTTATATATCATTTATCTACTAGTCTCCTTTTCAAAATCATATGCGTTCTCTTATTTCTGATAATCAATTTTATTGTGTTTAGTTTTAAAATATTAACTAGAAATTAATAACTAGTTAAAGGTTCGATCGATTTTCTATGGAGTTTCTTTTTTTCATGCTACACTAGATTATCAACACTTAAATTCTTTTCAATTATATCTCATCGAGATTGGAATTTATGTGTGCTAAAAGCATTACTCTAAAAACATTATACCTCATATTCAAATAATAATTTTATGGTTGTCCCTCTTAGATCCCTTAACTATTTCTGATCATATTATTTTTCTTTTATCTACACTTTCCTAATAATTACCTATTATACTTGTAAAAAAATCTTAGGCATATGTATCATAAAAAAAAAAAAATCATAACCCTATCGATTTTGAGTACTATCCTCAACGCACTCGATTTCATCAAAACACACTACTTATACTTAACTCCTCTCATTATTTGAGTTTCTCTTACATAGTCAACTAATTGTAAGATCCTCCTTTTCTATACATGACAATTTAAAACACTAATATATTAATATTTAATAGAAAATTTTTATAATAATAAATTACATGCATTTCCACAGATTAGTAAAGTAAGGCTTCAAGCATAATTACATTTCAAATCATAGAATACATGAATCTCTACATTAGGTTCATATACACAAAAATATCTATATTTTTAATATTCTGGAGTATAAGATCTAATTATGAATTATGATACTAAGAAAAAAAAATAACAAATAATCTAACTAGTATCACCATTAGGGAAGCACTTGGGAATTTCATAACTGTAATGTCTGTTCTTTTCCACCCCAAATATTTTTTTTTCTATTGATAGTTTAATTTTGTCCTTCTATTGGCCACAACTATTCAAATCTACCTTCGAATTTCATCAATTATGAAACTCTATTGCACAAGGTTTTCCTATTCCTCCTATTACTCATATATGTATAAATGGGCTGACTATCATATTTTTATTTTTTCTCTTCCCATAAGTTTTTGTGGCTTATGTTATATATATATATATATATATATATATATATATATATATATATATATATATATATATATATATACTATTCACACATAACTTATATGGTTACCTTTATCCATAAAAAATTCTATCTGTGCATTAAACCTTTACATACAACCCTTATAAAGTTCACCATACTTACGCTTTGGATTTCGATGTCATACCCTTATGGATTATATGGTGTATATGTTATTCATTTATGTTTATCTCCTCGTACTCTTCCATGAGTTATAACACTATGTCTTGAATTCGAGTTATCCATGGTTCTGAAGGATCTATTTAAATCGTATGTCATTTATATGAATTCATTACATCTTTGCGGCCATTATTTTCAACATGTGATTATCGTACTCATAGCACCAGGGATATTTCACATACCTCCAATTGTGGCGAATTTTCTGTGGAGATAGGCGGCAATAAGGTCGTTGTACTGGTTGTGTTTCGTTGGAAAATTTTGATTAATGTGTTCGACATTGGTAACCTCGTTGACATCTCCACGTCAACTTCGTTTGATGGCCCTCTGTTGATTTTTAAATTTTTGTTATCTTTGGACACGCTTTGGGTCATGTTTAGACGCAAGGGTTTATGTGTTTACGTTTTTATATATGCAACGTATGTCTACTCATTTATTAACGCCGATCATGTGATACGATTTTGAGTACTGTCGGATCGCTTTCAATGGATTTACATTTATGGTTTGGATGGCTATGTAATGAATTTCGATTTCCCCCACTCGATCCATGTGTATACCATCAATCCAAGGAAACTTGGAAAATGGAGATGTCTTAGGGTTTTGGTGGTTTTGATTTGATAAAATCGTATTTAGTTTTGTGTTTTCAAAGGGATTGTTCTTTCGCCCTTCACTCTTCCTAACCGACTCCTGGTATCGAAACTCTGCTCGTTTGGAGAAACAAAGCGTCGTGCTCTCCCAGGCTTCTGGGATCAACTATTTCTTCATTGCGTGATCATCCAGGTATGTAAATTTGAGCATTTCATTGGCTTGAGTATGCGGATTTTCTCTCTGTGCACAATACCTTTACACGTTTTCCTTGCCAGTAGAAATACGCTCGATTTAGGGTGCCAGAGCAGTTGTTAAATAAAAAAATTTCCACATATTTTCGTTTAATTTTGGGAAACCGTCTCAGTCAAATATGAACCAATCTCTCATTGAAATCTCTCTATTATATTTCTCTGGATTTTTTTATTCCAACCTCACTTCTTGCATTTCGTTTAGCATCCCCTTGCTAAATTTTGGAGCATTTCGTTTAGTGTTCCTTTGCTAAATTCTGGTGCTAATACTTAATCACTGTCTGGTAGGAATTTATTCCTCATGGTCCTCTGTGGCCATACTCATCTTACTCGAGCCGAGCTACTCTGGCTCTAAGCCTCTCCCTTCCGGCGAGCATTGCTACCCTAGGTAAGCAATCGGCTCATTGTAACATTTTACCATGTGCGTTTTCGTTCTAGGTGATTGTCTTAGTCTTCGAATTTTTAACACTATTTCAATATTCTTTTTGCAGGTCGTTTTGGAGGAAAAGGGTTTTAATCTTCGAGGTAACCCTTGTTTTTATGCCCGATTTTAGTATTTTATTTTCTATGGGACATTCACATCATCTCGTTATCACTATTCTCACATTGCCCTCATTTTGGTTCAGGTAAATTCGAATCTCATCAGGAGTTTTCTTCACTGGTATTTGGTGAATTTTTATTTCACTCAAACTTGACTTCGTTCGATCCTGAAATTTCAGGTTGGTATCACCAACGCCTTAGTCGGAGTGTGGCCAGACTCTCTCATTGTTATTATACATAATTTGTTTCGAAAATTCAAGTTTTATTGTCGTAAAAATTACTACTTTAGTAATAAATTTTTCCAGACACTCGGATTGTTAACAAGTTAATCTGGGTGATGTAATTCTTGGGATAAACATTTTCTATAGTGTTATTATGAAACATGATATCCTAGTTCATTAGTTTGGTTCAGAAATTAGTATATGCATTTATCTACAATCCCTCTCTGTTCTCAATGACAGACTAATAATATATTTTAATGGTTTCTAGGTTGCTATTTCATGTTATTCCTCATGTTAATTTTATTTCTACAGTAATTGTCTGCTTAAATTTAATTGATGGAAATAATAAGTTTACTAGTCTTATATTCCCTTTCTATTCCCTCCACATTGAAATAACACAAATGTATATAAATATCTCTGCTACAAGAGTTTACAAGTCTATAATAATCTAGTCATTCCTGAATGTGTAATCACCATTTCCACTTGGTCTATGTGTTCATGTGTATTATACTACTCCAGCAATATAATTCTTCTTCTACTCCTTGATTTAAAGTTTCCATGTACGATTTACTTGTGTCAACAATAATAACCTCTGGAAATTATATTTATTTGTTTTTTTTTTTTTTTTAATAGGTTCAGTATATCTAGATGTCTAGCTAACACCTCAAGCCAGCATTTTATGTAGATTTCGTAGGTGAAATATTTGTTATCCTTCACAGCTTATAAATTTTTGCATGCACTTCATATGAGTTTCCTTATATTTATTTTCCAATAGAGTGTTCAGTTTGAACTTTTCACCAGTAAAGGATGTCATTCCTGCACCAGTTTAGGTTTAACTCTCAGACCATAATTATCTATAGGTTTATTAACCCATCATTACCCCACTTTTTGATATCTGAATATATCTAACTCTAATAACTGTGCTCATCCCTCTCTGATTTTCTTATTGTAGAGGGTAAATCTATAGACATATATGTACTTTTTCTTCAACGATCTACAGATCTAAAATCAACATCTTTTCTACTTCTTGCTAATTTAATCTTATTTTTAACAGAAGTAGATTAAATTTACACACTTATGAATTATGAAGGAAATATAAATCATCATATTTAAACCATTCATTGGTTTAGAGCTTCTTGCTGATTTTCCTCATAATTCTTGTTCCTACAACTATGCAAAAGTGAGAGGAGTTAATTCTTCTAACAATTCTGTAAATGTATGGAACACAAGAAAAATATTGTAAGTAATTCATTCATTCGTAAATGCTATGGGCATGCCCCTTCTGCAATTGACCAGTCTTCCCAACCTTAGAGTCCTTCTATCTCTAGAAATCACCCCCAAGCTGAGATCACCTCCAGAACAGACCAACCTCTAATCTGTTTAGGAGTAGCTTATTTAAGCTTTTGCTCCCCAAAGCCTGTTTCTAATTCTGCGTCCAGAATTTCAGGATGCTTTTCTTCTTGTTTGCATAGGCTTCCCTTATTAGGGACTTTTAAATATGATTTCTGCTTTCTCAGCTTTTTACCTCTTCCCAACTGCTCTCCACCTCATTGGGGAAAAACTAGATTTTTCCTCAAAAATATAATTTGAAAATAAATTCTTTCAAGGATTTTTGAAAGATTTATGGGGAAAGTATTTGCCTCTTTCCATCCTCATGGATTTTCCAAGTGATCTCATAATTCTCATTTGGTCAATTTGCACAAAATTATTTTATTTAATTTCCATAATTGAATACTTAATTACATCCACAAAATACTTATCCATTGGGGTCCACTCCCCTTTGGATTAAAGTTCAATGTCTAGCTTGAAGGAAACATAAAACTAGGGGTGTTACATATTCCCCCTTTGAAAGAAAACATCGTCCTCTGTGTTGATACTAACTACTAGAGTTAATTTTTCAAACAAAAATGGGTATTTTTCCATCATCTCAGCTTCTCTTTCCCAGGTAGCTTCTTCAGTAGTAAAGTGCTTCCACTGCACCTTTACTCTTGGTACCATTCGATTCTTCAATTCAATTTCTTCCCGCTCCAATATTTGAAGCGGCTCTGGAAGGAAATCCCCTTCTGTTTCCACCTGTATCACATTCCAATAAACAATGTGAGAAGCATCATGTATATATATTTTTGATAATGAAACATGAAACACATCATGAACTTTAACATGGGGCGGTAAGGCTGGCTTATAATCCATCGGTCGCACCGTTTCTAACACCTCAAAAGGCCCACAATATCTAGGAGCCAATTTTTCACAACTTCTGGCATAAAGTGTGCTCTTTTTGGGTTTAGTATGTAAATATACATGATCCCACACTTTGAATTCTTGATGTACCCTCTTCTTATCAACATAGTTTTTCTGTTGATCTTGTGTTGTCTTGATGTTTCTTTGTATTTGTTTGAAAATTCTTTCTATCTCTTGTAAAGCATCTTGCCCCAACATTAAATTATCCTCAGGTTGGCTCCAACTCAAAGGAGTATGACATTTTCTTCCATAGAGTGCTTCAAACAGACTCATTTTGATGGAGGATTGATAACTGTTATTATAGCAAAATTTAGCTAAATGCAAGTAGTCTTCCCATTTTGATGGCCTATCCATCACATACATTCTAAACATATCCTCCAAAATCTGATTTTTTCTCTCTGTCTAACCTTCTTTAGTATTTTCACCTGTAGATTCTCATAATTTGGATCCTGGTCTGCTACCTTTTTAACTAGATCCTCTAAATCAAAATTAGCACTGCCTCCAATGTTGTTTATGTTTTGGCAAGCATTTCTGCTCAGGGCATCAACAATTTTATTTTATTTCCCTCTGATATGTTTTATGTCCATATCAAATTCACTCAGAAAAGACAACCATCTGAATTGTCGAGCATTCAAATCAGTTTGGGAAAATAATTATTTAAGACTAATATGACCAATCATCAATTTAATTTTTTTTCCAAGAAGATAGTGTCGCCACATCTTCAAGGCATGAATTACAGTAGCCAGTTCCAAATCATATGCACTATAGTTCTGTTCATGTGTCTTAAGTTTCCTAGACTCATATGCAATAACAAAATTTTCTTGCAACAGAACTCCTCCCATCCCCTCTCTACAAGCATCTGTACACACAACAAATTCTTTATCAAGATCCACAATCTTCAGTATAAGGGCTGTAGTGAGTTTTAATTCTAATTGTTCAAAACTGTTTTGGCATTTTTCAGTCCACTAAGATTTGACACCCTTTCTTTGTAGTGAAGTTATGGGATATGCTATTGCAGAAAATCTTTCCACAAATCTATGATAATAACCTGCAATCCCCATAAATGATCTCACTGCTGAAACATCAATTGGCACCGGCCATTCTCTAATAGAATTTATCTTTTCAGGGTCAACAACCAACCCTTGTTCAGAAATAATATGACCCAAGTATTGGATCTTGTCCTTATAGAATTCACATTTACTGAATTTGGCATATAACTGGTTTTCTTTCAAAGTTTGCAACACTATCCTCAAGCGGTCTTTGTGCTCTTCCTCACTTTTTGAATAAACTAAAATATCGTCTATGAATACTAGTATGAATTTATCCAAGTACTTGTTTAAAACACAGTTCATTAAGCACATAAAGGTGGCAAGGGCATTTGTCAAACCGAAAGGTAGGACTACAAATTTGTAGTGACCATACCTAGTTCGAAAAGTTGTTTTACTATTGTCTTCCTCCTTAATTCTGAGTTGGTGATAACCAATCCTTAGATAAATATTATAAAATACTGAAGCTCCTCTTACTTGATCAAAAATATCATCAATTCGGGGCAAAGGGTATCTATTTTTAATTGTCAACTTATTCAGCTTACGATAATCAATGCACATTCTAAAGGTTCCATCTTTCTTTTTCACAAACAGCACTGGTGCTCCCCAAGGAGACACACTCGGTTTGATATAACCCTTATCCAAAAATTCTTGCAATTGCATTTTCAGTTCCATGAGTTCAGGGGGACTCATTCGATAAGGGGCTCAGGAAACAGGTGTTGCTCCCGGCACCAAATCGATTGAAAATTCAATCTCTCTTTTGGGGGGAAGATGAGGAATATCATCTGGAAAAACTTCCTTAAACTCTCTTGCTACTGGCAAAGTATCCAGCAGGTTTTCTTCAGGTTGTTGTTCTAATTCTTTGACATGTACTTCATATACTTGATATCCTTTCCTAGCTGTTCTTTTTTAGTTGCAGTGCTGATATTTGTCTTACAGATATGGGTTTTGGTTTTCCCTTGAGAATAAAAGGTTTCCCTTCTTCATCTATGCAATGCAGTTTTTTATCCCAATAGTTCATCATAGCCTTTCTCTTTTCCAGCCAGTCCATTCCTATTAGCAAGTCATATGAGCCTAAGGGCAAAATGTTTAAATTTACTTCTGTCTGAAAATCATTTAATTTAATTGTTGTTTGAGGTAACTTATGAGTTACTTTCCTCTTGGTTCCAGTGGCTAACTGGACCAACCAAGACTACTGAAATTTTTTAGCTTTGAGGTTGAATTTTTCTACCACTTGTGGACTAATGTAAGTCAAAGAAGCACCTAGATCAATTAAAATAGTAACAGATTGGTCAGCAATCTTACCTTCCTTTTCGACCATGGTAGCTTGGTGTTCTGCTTGTCGATTCTCCAAGGCTGCAGTGATAGTGGGTATATTTATTGCTATATCATTTACTGTGGTAGCTTCTCGATCCCTCATAATCATCTGAATATTTCAGTGGGAACAATCCCTCAAGAGATGAGGTTCTCCACAACCCCAGCATTTCAAAGGCTCCCTAATTTTAACTGTGCCTTCCTTCTTATTATCTCAATCTAGTTGTTTGGAACCAACTTGGGACTGAGCAGTTTGGCTTTCTTTTGGTTTATTAAACTTTTTCCGCTGATGATCCCTACCAAAATTATTTAAGTAAGCTGGTTTCTGTTTCTTTCCTTTGATTTCACCTTTATTTATCCAGCCTTTACCATGCTCACCATTTCCTTTAAACTACTGGTAGCATAATCTAGCTTTCCTCACTACTTCGTCCATAGTTTTTGGGCTATGAAACTTGATATTCTCTTTGTACACAGTAGGAAAATAGTTGAAAAACCTTTGGACCTTTGACTTCTCTTCCTGAATGTAAGGGACATATCTTACCAGGTTTGTAAACTTGGTGAAAAATTCATCGATAGTGATTTGTCCCAATCTAAGTTCATGGAATTCCTTTGCTTTATCATTATAATAACGTTTATTCAAATAGCGGTTTTTAAACTTGACTTGGAAATATTCCCAAGTCACTGTTTTTTCATCAATGGCATGGATCATTTTCATCTCCTCCCACCACAAGGTAGCCTTACCTTGTAGTTGGTAGACAACTAATTTGGCCTTCAAATTGTTTTCATATTCATAGACCTGGAAATACTTAATCATTTTCAACAACCAGGCTTCAGCATCTTCCTCCTTCTCCCCATCATAGGAGGAAGGTTTTATCTTTCGAAATTCCCCCTTTAATTCCTTTTTCTCCTTATACTAATGCCTAGTAGCATCATCTTCCGCAGAATCATCAGAGAACTTGCCCTTCTTCCTCTTTCCGGAACCTTCACCATTTTGGATGTTCCGCGAAGTCAATTCTCTGATGAGATTTTCCTGCTCCTCACTAGCTAATGATAGTCTGTCATTCTAGCTTCTTAGCTCAGCCATCTCTCATTGCAAACTGTGCAACATAGCCATCACTGGAGCGTTTGGATCTGGTGTATTATCTTCATCACGCAGATCAACATAAATTTCATCACCTCCATCCATTTGACTTTTCTGTTTCAGCACCACTGTACACTAAACAACACATATCAGTAATTTTTTTTTTCCAACAAGAAATAAATTATACAATGAGCACAAAAACGATAGCCCAGTTTTATCTAACATGAGCTCTGATACCATTTTTAACGTCTCTTGTTTTCCACCCCAATTTTCTTTTTCTATTGATAGTTTAATTCTATCTTTCTATTGGCCACATCTATTCAGATCTACCTTCGAATTTCATCAATTCTGAAACTCTATTGCACAGGGTTTTCCTATTCCTCCTATTACTCATATATGTATAAATGGGCTGACTATCATAGTTTTATTTTTTCTCTTCCCATAAGTTTTTGTGGCTTATGTTATATATATATATATATATTATTCACACATAATTTATATGGTTACCTTTATCCATAAAAATTTCTATCTATGCATTAAACTTTTACATACAACCCTTATAGAGTTCACCATACTTACGCTTTGGATTTCGATGTCATACCCTTATGGATTATATGGTGGATATGTTATACATTTATGTTTATCTCCTCATACTCTTCCATGAGTTATAACACTATGTCTTGAATTCGAGTTATCCATGGTTCTGAACGATCTATTTCTATTTAAATCATATATCATTTACATGAATTCATTACAGCCTTGCGTCAATTGTTTTCAATGTGTGATTATCATACTCATAGCACCAGGGATATTTCACGTACCTCCAACTGTGGCTAATTTTTTGTGGAGATAGGTGACATTAAGGTCATTGTACTGTTTGTGTTTCATTAGCAAAGTTGGATTAATGTGTTTGGCATTGGTAACCTCGTTGATAATTTTTAAATTTTTGTTATCTCTGGACACGCTTTGGGTCACGTTTACACGCAAGGGTTTATGTGTTTACATTTTTATATTATGCAACGTATGTCTACTCATTTATTAACGCCGGTCATGTGATACGATTTTGAGTACTGTGGGATCACTTTCAATGGATTTACATTTATGGTTTGGATGGCTATGTAATGAATTTCGATTTCCCCCACTCGATCCGCGTGTATAATATCGATCCAAGGAAACTTGGACGATAGATATGGCTTAGGGTTTTGGTGGTTTTGATTTGAGAAAATCGTATTTAGTTCTGTGTTGTCAAAGGGATTATTCGTTCACCCTTCACTCTTCCTGACCGACTCCCGGTATCAAGACTTTGCTCATTTGGAGAAACAAAGCGTCATGCTCTCCCAGGCTTCTGGGCGCAACTATTTCTTCATTGCGTGATCATTCAGGTATGTAAATTTGAGTATTTCACTGCCTTGAGTATGTGGATTTGTTCTTTGTGTACAATACCTTTACACGTTTCCCTTGCCAGTAGAAATACGCTTGATTTAGGGTGCGAGAGCAGTTGTTAAATAAAAAAATTTCCACATATTTTCGCTTAATTTTGGGAAACCATCTCAGTCAAATATGAACCAATCTCTCGTTGAAATCTCTCTATTCTATTGATCTTGATTTTTTTATTTCAACCTCCTTGCATTTCATTTAGTGTCCCTTTGCTAAATTCTGGTGCTAATACTTAATCACTGTCTGGTAGGAATTTATTCCTCATGGTCTTCTGTGGCCATACTCATCTTACTTGAGCCGAGCTACTCTGGCTCTAAGCGTCTCCCTTCCGGCGAGCATCGCTACCGTAGGTAAGAAATCGGTTCATTTGTAACATTTTACCATGTGCATTTTCGTTCGAGGTGATTGTCTTGGTCTTTGAATTTTTAACACTATTTCGATATTCTTTTTGCAGATCGTTTTGGAGGCAAAGGGTTTTATTCTTCGAGGTAACCCTTTTTTTTATGCCCGTTTCTAGTATTTTATTTTCTATGGGACATTCACATCATCTCGTTATCACTATTATCATGTTGCCCTCATTTTGATTCATGTAAATTCGAATCTCGTCAAGAGTTTTATTCACTAGTATTTGGTGAATTTGTAATTCACTTGAACTTGATTTCGTCCGATCCTGAAATTTCAGGTCAGTATCAACAACGTCTTAGTCGGAGTGTGACCAGACTCTCTCGTTGTTATTATACATAATTTTTTCCGACAATTCAAGTTTCATTCTCGTAAAAATTACTACTGTAGTAATAACTTTTGCCAGATACTGGGACTATTAACAAGTTAATCCAGGTGATGTAATTCCTGGGATAAACATTTTATGTAGTTTTATTATGAAACATGATATCCTAGTTCATTAGTTTGGTTCAGAAATTAGTATATGAATTTATCTATAATCCCTCTATGTTCTCAATGACAGATTAATAATATATTTTAATGGTTTCCAGGTTGCTATTTCATGTTATTCCTCATGTTAAGTTTATTTCTACAGTAATTTTCTGCTAAAATTTAATTGATGGAAATAATAAGTTTACTAGTCTTATATTCCCTTTCTGTTCCCTCCACATTGAAATAACATAAATTTATATAAATATATCTGCTACAAGAGTTTACAAGTCTACAATAATCTAGTGATTCCTAAATGTGTAATCACCATTTCCACCTGGTCTATGTGTTCATGTGTATTATACTACTCCAGCAATATAATTCTTCTTCTATTCCTTGATTTAAAGTTTCCATGTATGATTTACTTGTGTCAACAATAATAACCTGTGGAAATTATATTTATTTGTTTTCTTTTTCTTAATAGGTTTGGTACATCTAGTTGTCTAGCTAACACCTCTAGCCGGCATTTTATGTAGATCTGGTAGGTGAAATATTTGTTATCCTTCACAGCTTATAAATTTTTTCATGCACTTCATATGAGTTTCCTTATATTTATTTTCCAATAGAGTATTCAGTTTGGACATTTTACCAGTAAAGGATGTCATTCCTGCACTAGTTTAGGTTTAACTCTCAGACCAGAATTATCTACAGGTTTATTAACCCATCATTACCCCACTTTTTGATATATGAATATATCTAGCTCTAATAACTGTGCTCATCCCTCCGTGATTTTCTTATTGTAGAGGGTAAATATATAGACATATATGTACTTTTACTTCACAGATCTATAGATCTGAAATCAACATCTTTTCTATTTCTTTCTGATTTAATCTTATTTTTAACAAAGTAGATTAAATTTACACACTTATGAATTATGAAGGAAATATAAATCTCCAGATTTAAACCAGTCACTAGTTTAGAGCTTCTGGCTGATTTTCCTCATAATTCTTGTTCCTGCAACTATGCATAACTGAGAGGAGTTAATTCTTCTAACAATTATGTAAATGTAAGGAACACAAAAAAAATATTCCAAGTAGTTCATTCATTCGTAAACACTATGGGCATATGCCTTCTGTAATTGACTAGTCCTCCCAACCTTAGAGTCCCTCTATCTCTAGATTTCACCCCCGAGCTGAGATCACCTCCAGAACATACCAACCTCTAATCTGTTCAGGAGTAGCTTATTTAAGCTTTTGCTCCCCAAAGCCTGTTTCTAATTCTGCGTCTAGAATTTCAGGATGCTTTTCTTCATGTTTTCCTAGGATTCCCTTATTTAGGGACTTTTAAAGCTACTTTATGCTTTTCTCGTCTTTTTACCTCTTCCCAACTACTCTCCACCTCATTGGGGAAAAACTAGATTTTTCCTCAAAAATCTAATTTGGAAATAAATTCTTTCAAGGATTTTTGAATGATTTCTGGGGAAAGTATTTTCCTCTTTCCATCCTCATGGACTTGGCAAGTGATCTCATAATTCTCATTTGGTCAATCTACACAAAATTATTTTATTTAATTTTGCATAATTAAATACTTAATTACATCCACAAAATACTTATCCATTGGGGTCCACTCCCCTTTGGATTAAGTTTCAATTTCTAGCTTGAAGGAAACATAAAACTAGGGGTGTTACAATAAATTTCTACCCAACCTAGAACTGTAATCCTCAAGTTCAACCCGAAGCTAATATGTTCTTGCCAAGGTATCAAAAACCACTATTAATCCCTTCAATAAATATTTTATTCATTTTCTTCCATTATCAATGTTTACTTCAGCCACATCATGGTTTTTTGGCTTTCAACATCACTAGCCTAGGATTTTCCTTTAAAGCTCGCTTTTCTCTCTCATGACAGATTATCCTTATGCAGGCTTGACATCTTTCCTCAGCTTAAGTGGTGTAATGGATTTTCTCTCTTATCCATTAAATCTTATGTATAATCCTTGTCATGGAAGAGTTATCCCATTCTCATTGACCAATGAGATATATTTTTTTTTTTTTGGCAAGATAATCTCGTACTCAAGTGTCTCATTCACAAGTACATTCAATCCAACTATTTTTTAACTAAAAATTTTATTAATTCACATAGGCATCTCAATGTAATTCATGGATTTTCTACCATTGACACTAACATAACTTAGTCTAAACAAAGAAAAACAACATTATAACAACGTAGGGGTACTACACTCACATCCATATAAAATAACAGGGGTGACGCGAGTCTTGAAAAGGGACTTTTTCTTACTCCCAACCCAAAGATCAATAGACTTAGAATTATTTTCAAGATTATAGTAAGCTTTAGAGACTCCTATAATCCTTTTGTCAATGCTATAATTCCACTTCAGCTCATGGTGAATGTCAATACATACATTAGAGGAAATTTTAGACTAAAACTAACCTACTAAGGAAAAATAATAAAATAATAGTTAAGGTAATAATATAGGAGTTGTGAATTTGGGACGGAAAGAAGAAACATAGTTTTTTAATTGTATTTTTCATTTATCTTATCATATGTTTACTCAAATTTCAAGTGTAGGCACTTTTTGGATGCGAAAATAAATTCCATATCCAATGAGTACCCACATTGATAAAAATGTAAGATACATTGAAAAAACGTGTTAAATATACTTTTTAAATGTGTATTCATCTTTTATAGATGTAGGCATTCTCAGAAATATACGTAATTGGTACTTATTCGATGTGGAATTTATGTATGATAGGAACACGTGTCTACACTTGAAATTTGAGTAAACGTATAAGGAGATAAGGAAAAAATAAAATTTAAGAGAATAATTTTTCTTCTTTTCCCTCCAAAATATTAGATGCACATATTTCTAAATTTAAATGATTTTGAAAACTTTACATGTTATGTCATGGAAACTATATGAAAATTCCATGGGCACTTTTAAGCTAAAATTTCCGCTAATCAATATTTAAATGAAGAAACCTTTTCTAAGTAATTGTTATCATAAATAAAATTATCATAGTTGATACTTTTGGATTTAAGAATTATGAGTTTGGTGGTATCTATATTAATGTTCATAGATATCCTGAAGTAGTAATCATTGATGGCTTTAAGCTACTTGTTGAGATCATCAGTGCTTCTGGCAAGAAGAACATTATTATCATCATAAAGGAAAATATTAATGACTATACTAGCTAGCTTAGGTCCTACAGAACTAGTAGGTTCTAAGAACTCTTTGAGGTTTTCGTTGTACATGCTGGATCTTTCTGATTTCTTTCTGTATGGACTCATCCCAAAACCTTTCCCAAGAGGGAAGGGTCTCACGTGCACAAACCCCATCAACAAAGTTTAGCCATGAACTAGGAAGGACATTCACAGCAATCCGCAGCAACTCAGTGGGTAGAATGACCTCTCCAAATGTTACCAATGCATCTCTCACATTAGAAATATTTGTGAGATATCCAGCTGCACTATCAGTCTTACCCATCTTAATGGTCTTCAGCTTCTCCCTTAGGACCATTTTCCTGTTCTCATTGGTACTCTGGTAGAGATTGGTCAATGCTGTCCACATCTCATGAGCATATCTCTTTCCTCTCACATGAGGAATGAAATGGTATCTGATTCCATCTAGAATCAGTCTCTTACTGTTGTTATTATTTTTATCAAAGGCTTCCAAATGAACAACATCAGTAGGCACATTAACAGGGTTTTGTGTGGTATGCACCATGATATCCCAGACTTCTGCCTCCTCAAAGATATTCTACATTCTCTCCTTCCATACACTTTAGTTACTATGCTCATCCAACCTATCCTCCACCCTCAAGCCCAAATACATGCTTGTTGTCCTAAATAAACTGAAAATAACACTTTTGTAGTAAAGGTACTGTTTTCTGTGTGAAAAATCAGCTTGCTGTGATTTTTCTTCTTGTTGTCCCAAACTGCACTTTTCAGCAAAATAGCTCTGATACCATGTAGAAATTTGATAACCAACCTCGGTTTTCAGTCTCTCATTATTTCTGACATAAAGCTAAATGTCGATTCCCATAGCCATACATTCAACAAGCTGGAAAAATAAATATTTTCTGAAAACACTAATTCTAGAAATTTCACAATGCTAAAATGCAGAAATAAAAACTCAGAAAAATAAATTAGTCACACACAGAATTTTGACACGTTGATTTTTGGTCAACTGACCCTAGAAAAACCCCCTACAACTCTTGGGGAAAACTAGTTCGAAAGCTTCTCTTTATTTTCTGAATATTTCTTTTATAGTGAAAAAAATATATATAGTAAAAATTCCAGCAACCAAATTTACAGACTTATCTCGATTTCTATGCTTGCACACCACCTGAGAAATTGTGCCAAATTAGAAACTTGCAAAACATAAAATATTACATCATTAATGACATCAATAATGTTGTATGAACACCTCAGGAAGCACGTCGTAATAGGATGTACAGTGTTGTACGGACTGTATGGATTGTACTACAGCCCTCCTCAAAATCTGAGCCCAAAAACTGCCTTTAAAATCGTGTTGTAGCTCTTGTCCTTTTCTCAGTTTTTGTGCAAAAAATAACAACAGTACTTTTCCTCAAAATCCATGCATAGTTTTGTGCCTCGAACTGTGTACTTAATGATTTTTCCCTCTTCCTCAGTTTTTGTGCCTCCTTTCTTTGAAACCGTTCCTCTCTCTCCTGTTGTATGGATTTTCTGCCTTCGTATTTGTGCCAATAAATGCTGCTATACATTTTTTCGAATCTCCTCACTATTTCCTTCTTTGTTCTCACTGCTCCAAAAATATCCTTAGATGTCACACCTCCCATTTACCTTCCCAATTTTTTTTTTTCAAGTCTTCATCTTTTTCATTACAATTCTGGAACGATACTATACTATACTTATGTTGATTTACTCAAATCATAATTGTTTGCCCAATTACGATTCATTTACCTATCTCAACTATATCCAACCCAATTGGATATAACAATATTAGTACTACCAAACATAATTATATTTAAAATCCAAACACAATGGATTTGTTTATCCCAATCCCACTTCCATATCTCAACTTCATTGTATAGTAATAAACCTGGGATCATTCAATATATTGTTATGGTTTGATAGATAGGTGGGGAACCAATTCACTTTTCTCATGTTAACCCTTTCGTTATAATTCGATAGACCTATGTGAGATCATTGCGGTTACACCTGTTCACCACTCGTTTACAAAGTATGAATCATAATTGGATTTAATTTATCCTTGTTGCTATTTATGCGTACATGCACTCATGGCCATTCATTAAATTCTTATCATTATTTATATTAAAATCGAACTCATTTTCTTTGATATCCCCGTCATATGGATTTGAAATTTTATTTAAATAAGTTGAGACGTGGAGCTCATTTTCCACGTAAGCATGTGTATGATTATGAGTCTCGTGGTGTGGTTTGGAATGGGTCTCATTCATTTTGCGGTCACATGGGTTTGCTCCACATAACTCTGGAACTCACCACGCCAGCCTACCATGGTGCGATTGCAATTTCGATGGCACGACTAGCCTACGGTGACATTTATGGTCTTGCTAATCACATTGAATGTTGATGTATTGGTGTACATGACACATCCAACCCTTTGATCTGTGGCTTCACCCTTAGGATCTTGCCATGTGGACGATGTGGATTCATCGATGCTTTAGGGTTTCATGGATATAAAATCTCAGTGTTATTTGATTTGTCGGTTGTTTTCTCTTCCTTCTTGTTCGATTTGTTTCTTAACATTGCACTCCGATGCCTTTGAGGACTCATCGTGCATCTATCCATTTCTTCAACATATCGCCGTGCCTCATTGGACCATGCAGGTATGCCAATTCCTGAGGTTATGAAGTGCGCGCTCTATTTTTATCACTTGATATGGATTTTCCCTTTTTCTTTTAGGGTAATGCTTATTGTTTCAAATAATTACTGAGATTTGGATTTAAATGGATTGTTCCCATCTTTCCATACAGATGGTTTCATGTCTTCCACTTCGCTTAAATTTTTTTTTTTCCCTTTTGCAGCGTTTTGGTTTCCGCTGCTTCGAGTGATTTGATTCGTATGGTTTAAGTTCCTGGTTATTTTCCTATATGCGTTCTCAAGAACGAGACTAAACCATTGTGTTGATGGTTCTGGAGGGATATTCGTCTTCTACTTTACGCCCAGCGAAAGTTTGTCTGAGTCCTTTGCATGGCGATAGAGGAATGTTATTCATTTCAACATTCGGGTTCGCTCTTTTCCTCGACCTGTATAGGTAGGAATTTCTACTTCTTGTTTATACAGGTGAGAACTACTTTATTCCTGTGGTAACATCCGCTCTCCATCTTGTGCTTATTTATGTCAAGCCCCTATGTATATTACAGGTCCTCGACAACTTGGAGGTTCTCGTGCCTCAGGTAAATGGTCGTTTCTCATTTAACCAAATTTTGTTTTGATAGTGCTCTGTTTCGTTCTAATTCGTACTCATATTGGGGTTTGGCTCTTGTAGGTACTTACGAATGTCTTCTTACTCTCTCTTGACCCACGAAAGTCGTAGCTCCCGTCAGCGCTAACATAAAATTCCTTTGGTCCTTTCCAGTTCGGTACTCGCCGAACGCTGGTTAGAAGAAACTAGTTCTCCTCACCTCGTTCTAGAAACGTTTTCGACAACTTAATCAATTTGATTGATGTCGTTGTAAAATTTTAACTATTTAAAATTTTTGGGTTTCGACCCTAACTCATTCCTTATCGCAATTTAGGAAACGTTATGATTATAATACTGTTCCCAGGCCACAGTGGACTTGTAACGTTGAATTTTTGTTTATATAACTCTGTTGGTTTCCTAATATCAATTTTTCTTACGATTATTCTTATGGATCTGCAACAAGGATATTAATTTGTTCTTTTAGCTTGAGTTTAGGTTAAGACTTATCTATGGCATTATTCTGCAACTACGTGTATCCCAACTTGGTTGTATTTTGTTGCCTTAATGCTTACAGGCCATACATAGGTTATATTATATTCCTGCAAGTAATGACTATGTTATTTAACAGTTTAACTGTGCTCTTCCACAGTAAGCTTGGTTGCACATAATTTTATAACTCCACATTTTATTGTAGCTTTCCAATGATTATTCTCCCTCGTTTATTCTTACCATCAGTGTGCTAGTAATCAAAGGCATTTTGTGTATGTTTCTCCTACTACACTGGATTTGTAGTTTGATAATAACAGTGAGCTAAATCTTTTCCCTATTATTGGAATAGTACCAAGTATTGCCAGCTATGCTCTTTTCATGGGTTCAGGATTGAGATAAATATTAATTTACAAATGGTAATTGTTTAGCATCATATCTCGTCAGACTTTGTAAACACCTACAGGTGATGTGCTAATATGTATATATATCTATGTCTGGAAAACATTTGCATTTGTAATATGGCAGTATACCTTCTTGTCTTTTATTCATATAATAGAGTATATTATGTGCAGTTAATTATGGCCTGCGGTTGTACAATCTGCATGTTAAATTATCTACTTATCCTTCTTTCACACATTAGTTTTAACCCCTACTATGAGTGTAATTCATGGAAATTATGTACTAATGGACAGTCCCATGAAATTTGTTATTGGCTTCCTTCTGGTGTAGAATTACTTATTTATATGCAGACATAACTGGCTGTTGTGATTCTAGTCATGTATAGATGGTGTACTGACCCTGGATGTTAGTCTGTATATTTTTTCCCATTTACTGCAGAGTCTAGATGACAGTTCATATACTTCTATTTTCAAGTACAGTACAGAAAATCTCATGTGGCTCTCTCCTATGTATGTGTATATTAGAATCATTCTATAAATCAGAAGCAGATTAAAGTTAAATCACAATTTTTCCTGTGGAGAAATATGTATCCTCAGATTTAAACCAACACTGGTTTAGAGATTTTGTTGGATTCTACTTCACAGATTTATTTTCTACAACTATGCAGAATTATAAAGGTGAATTCCTTATGATTAATTGCGTTAAAAGTAGCATTTATAATTCTAATATACAATCAATTTTTATATGTATCCAATTCATACTATATGAAGTAAACACATCAATAAATCTAGAGACATACCACTCATGAAATTGACCAACCTCCCAACCTTAGAGTTCTTCTGTCTCCCAGAACTCACCCCCGAGCTGAGACCATCTCCTAGAACAGATCAACCTCTAATCTGTTTAGGAGAAGCTTATTTAATCTATTGTTCCCCCAAAGCATGTTTCTAATTCTGCGTCCAGAATCTCAGGATGCTTTTCTTCCTGTTTTCCTAGGCTTCCCATTTTAGGGATTCTTTAAAGTTTTTTTATGCTTTTCTCAGCTTTTCCAGCTTTTTACCTCTTCCCAACTACTTTCCTCATCATTGGGAAATTCAGATTTTTTCCTCAAAAATCTAAATTTAGAAATAATTTCTTTCAAGAATTTTTGAAAGATTGTGGGGAAATATTTGCCTCATCCATCCTCATGGATTTAGCAAGTGATCTCATAAATATCATTTTGGTCAATCTACACAACATCATTTGATTCATTTACTCAATTAAGTATTTAATTACATTCACAAAATATTTATCCTTTGGGGTCCACTCCCCTTAGGATTAACGTTCAAATGTCTAGCTTTGAAATTCAAACACATAAATTGGGGGTGTTACATTAGATTTTTCTTCTCCTCTCTCAATCTCCTCATGAAATAATGAATGACATTTTCCCTCCTTTTCCTGCTTTAACCTAACCCTAAGTTACTTTTAGCGAATCCATAAATCCAATGGTTGAGATAGTTTTAGATCTATGGCTAATATTAAATGCTCATTTAAATCTCACTTTCTATTTTTTAATTCACCCCACTTTAATAAAGACCCACTTAGTCATTTATTTCCAAAGTCACTTTTCGCTTTCTAATTTCATGTTGACTTTATTAAAGTCACTTTAAAATTAGACTTTAGTAACTTTATCACTTAAAGTCACTTTTAAATTAGATTTGACTTTATAACTTTATAAAGTCACTTAGGAGAAAAATTAAATTATTTTGGACACTTTTCCCTAGGCCAAAGATCAAAGCCTTAGGGAACCACCTGTCCTCTGGTAACCAAATTTCAACACTCTACAAAGTCATTGTTCAGAATTTCTACCCTCCGAATTCAATTGATGATCATTTCTCAAGGAAGCCAAGTGCTTTTTCCAAGCTAGAGTTAGTTTCCAACTACTACGAAGTTCAAATGGGAACCTATACAAATATAGAAGATAACATTGAATACGAATTTAACCCTTATGTGTGGATTGTTATACCTTTCAATCTTACCAATGCTCCCATTTCCTTGATGTGGACCATTCAAGATATATTCCTCTCACCTCTCTATAATTTTATTTTTGTTTACTTAAATAATATTCACGTTTTCAGTAAAACTTGGTTCAACCATTCGAAACATGTCTAAAAATTTGTAGACCTTTTCCACCAATGCAAATTGTAGGCTAAAACAAACAAATTTTTAGTCAATTTTTTGTTCAATATCTAGATTTTCATTTACAACATGTTAGTTTCCGCAGAATTTATTCAAACTTTCTTGGATTTATTGTTAATATAACAACCTCTCAAATTCTTCTACATATGTTATTCAAAGTGTGTGCCCTTTATTCTTAACATAATGGATTTAAAAAATTTTGTCTATAAAAAAAAAAAAAAAAAACTATTCAAAATTGATATTACTTAATGGCTTCAGTGAAAGGCCCTTACTTATCTCCCTTTATTATTGAAATCAAGAATATTACCATATTTGGTTTACTTTTATTTTGTAGAAGTGCATACTACAGTTGCACTGATGATTTGAAAGAGAAATAGCAATATATCTTTGCTCTCTAGAATAAGAATGTGAAAAAGCATGCCACTTTTGTTTTACCTTTATTATAGAAGGGAAATGAAACATCTTGATATTGGCACTATGGCCTCTTACAGTGCTTATTAGGTTAGCTAATATCAACACATTTAAACTTTCATTTGTACATGATATTTTCCATATCATGTGTGGTGAAATTGAAAGATACATTTGTTTGTATTTTGTTCGTCCACATGTTATTTGTACTGAAGGTTCCTTTAAATTGTACAAACACTCATGAATTTTCACATATTTGATTCAAGGATTTTCCAATGGAAGCGTTGATACGGATGCATACTTCGTTTGTTTGCTTGTAGGAGGTGGTGGTGAATGCTTCACTGATTAGAGTTATGCAAAATATATGGGGCTATATGGGGAGCACGTCAGTGGTCTTAGAATCATAAGGACAACTAAATTCAAAACCACTATGTTTTCAGGGATATGTTTTATTTGTAGAAAATATTGTATGTTTGAGGTGACATAAACTATATGAACTTGCCATCTGCTCAAATATCACCACTCTTGAATATACAACCCTCATATTAGTTTCTTGAAGTGTGATGCTTTCCTTAATATATCAACAAATCATGGTCTTTCACTTATTGGTTTCAGGTGTTTTCGAGTGGAAGGCTTGATGCAGATCCATAGTCCATTTGTTTTTTTGTAGGAGGTGGTGTTGAATTCTTTTCTTCTCGGAGTTATGCAAAGGATATGGACATGTATGGGGAGTGTATTGGTGCTCTTAGAATCATAAGGACAACTAACTTCAAAATGACTATGTTTTCAGAGATAAGTTTTATTAGTAAAGATATTGTATGTCTTAACTCACATAAACTATCTAAAATTGTCACATGCTCGAATATCACCACTCCTGGATATCGAACGCTCATATTAGTTTCTTGAAGTTAGCACTTTATCAGTACAATGACCTTTTGTTTACTCAACCATTCTCAAGAACATACAAGTGTTTGATATCTACACTTCCTCTAGCATGTGAAAGATAGATGTTGCACTCCTTCATCTCTTTTGCATATTAACAATGTTTTATCTAATGCATGAATTGTTATCTTTATTAGAATTAGACCGTTAAATTAAAAAAAATGGCAAATTGGATTATTATCATGCGCCATCAACTCTATGATACTCTAAAGCATAGTGGTGAGATCCTCCTTCATTATACATTTCATTAGAAAATTTCACAGTATTAGTATATTCACATCACAACTTAAAAATATATTTAATATAACAATTATTATTTAAAATCAAAGTATAATCTCTTCAATTTAAAGATCCTATCTATATCCATCTACATCCATTTACACCTTTTGATACAATTACTAATATATATTTAATTCATTTATTCCGGCTGACACACAACATAAACATATGATTTAATCAAATTGAAAGAAAACCTTCTTGACATTACAATCTTGAAAACGTGACACCGAATTGTCTTGTTTTACCCCCAACCTGGAGATCATCGTCTTAAAGATTTGAACCAATCTTGAGATTGTTGGCAAGTTAATCATTGGACAAGTGATAAACCATGTTTTTTCTTTAAATCAGGAGTAACGATGTGGTGAAGCATAGTTACAAAATTCGCCCGAACTGAGACAAAAAAATATTGGAAAAATTTGGAGATTCGCGAATACGATTCCATTGACAACGTATTCCGTGATATTCGATACAGTTCGATTCAATTCTTCCACGTGTTTCCCATTACGAAACCTCTTAAACAAAGTAATGCTCCGAACGTGTGAGTGTTCTACATAATCTAGTAAATTAATACTGGTAAGCTAATGGAATACTCGCTAATAACAGTGTTTTAATTAATACTCGTAGGAATGTTAGGAGTGCTTTAGAGCCCTCGACACTTTTTGGTAAGAGATGAAACCCTGTGTGCTTTAGCGATGCTTTAGCTTTGTGAAGGAATGGCTTTATTCACGAAATGTGGGTATAAGATGTTATACAGGCATATTTAAAAATTAAGGAAATGAAATATAATGATTTTTTAAATTAGAAATTTTCTATTTGTCGATTTCATTTTTGTTTAGATATATTTTAAACTAATAAGGAAACAGAAACAATTGGAAAATTGGGAAATTTTTATTTTTCAATTTCAATTTTGTTTTTATTTAGACAAATTTTAAATTAATAAGTTTAGAAAAATTATTCTTATATTTATTTATTAGATAAGAATTTTGAGAAAATGAGTTTTAAAACCAAAAATTTATATCAAATTTAAAGAAATAATAATTTTTTTTATAATTTCTGTTAAATTATGTTTCTAATATTGTTACATTTTCTAGAGTTATTAGAAATTATTCAAAATTTAAAATAAACTGGAATGAAAATTATGATTATATCTCATTTAAAATATATATACATAGATATTAAAAAAAATATAATATGAACTTTTTCATAATTGAAAAATTTTGTTTCAAATTTTTATTTTAGGGTATAGAACCAAAATTCATTTGGTAACTATGGTGTGAATCTTATCCACATTTTATGATGTCAGTAATATTTTATGTGCTAATGATTTATCCGATGTCTAGAAGTTCTTGGTCTTATCAGACGGTGACCTATACCATTTAATTGCATTAATCGAGCGGAGGTTTACATACCTAGTTCTTGGTATGAACATGGATTCAACTAATATGACCGTTTGAAATTCAATAGTTGTGAAGCATTTGGATTTAAAGAATAGAGGTCTGGTAGCAAAGACTTCGATCGAACAAAAGTAAGAAAGATATGGTAGTATTACGGAGATCCGGTAGCATTGAAGAAGGTTTAGATAATTGTAGAAATTGATACCTGAAGATCCAATGCGAAACTTAGGCAGCCGTTAATTGGAGAGCAACAAGTAAACTATGGACAAGCACCGGAACATTGGATGTTCACATCAGTTGGAAAGTTGGAAAGTGATTTTAAGCCACGTCAGCAACAAGTAAACTATGGACAAGCACCGGAACATTGGATGTTCACATCAGTTGGAAAGTTGGAAAGTGATTTTAAGCCACGTCAAGATAAACCATAGGAGGTTAAACATTTAGGCATATATGTTTTCCTTAATAGTCTAAATATGTGTAGTCACAGAGGACAGAGTAAAATGAATATAGTCATAGGTACAAATAAAGTCTGGAATTATTATTATTTTTGTTTTAAATTGGAGTTTGAGTAAGGTTGAATTCAGAAGTGAGGATCCTATAGTCCAACCGAAATATGTCAGTGCACCTCAAATATTTCCTGTTAATAGCTATAAGAACCTGGAATTCCGTGTAACTACATGATGATGGAGGCGTTTATGGAAAACACATGGTGTTGGTTTATTTAAAAGCCTAACATCATTTCATCAAATAAATTAGCAAAATTCTTTCGGTAATAATCACATGAAATAAAACGAGGTCGACGCGTTTCGAACCAACTAGTATGGTTCATCATCAGGACTATGTATCACTCTCTCTATATATATATTTCATCACTCTATATATATATATATATATACTTTTCAATATTAGAAAAGAAAATGTGATTTTTATTTAACATATTTTATCTCATAATTATGGTTGAAATGCTTAAATTTTAAATATTTATGTATTGAATTTTTTATTGTTAATTTTAGTAAATAGAATAGAATGTTCTAAAATATCTCATAGTCATGTAAATAATATAGTTATGGTAATTCATTTTCAATCTATCTTAAATTAACCATGTTTTGGTGTATAAAATTGATAGGAATAAAATGTAAACAAATAAAGATTAATCACATTATTAGAATTTGGTCCAAATCCTAATGATGTGATTAATTTGAAAGAAATTTATCTAAAATATACATTTTATGAATTTCTTCCCACCATTATTTATGTTTTACTTTCAACCATACTTATGTAACAATAATAATATAAATGTGTAGAATAACTAACTAACTATATATATATATATATAAATCCTTGAATCCTTATGATTAAAAAAACAATTATTTTATATACTTCACATCTCAATTGAATAATTATTGTCTTCCTATTAAATACTATTAATTTAATACTAACAATGTAAATTATAAATTTTAATGCAATTTTTCCAAAAACCTAATTTATAATTTCAGTGACAGAGCAGAGACTAAACATCCAAACAACACTTATTTCCGTCTTAAAATTATATTAAAAACATAAAAAAACAATTTTTTTTTAAAGTGTTTTCTATACTACTCATATTACTTTTTCCCATACTCACTCCAAATTTAACACGTATTTCCCTTACCCGCAATGGAGCTGGAGGGCTTTTGGTGTTGCAGATTCCCTTACCTGCAAGATCGTAACTACGACCACAATAATTTTCATTTATTTTCCTGCAATACCTCCAGATTCTCTTCACATTCTCTTCAAATTATAGACAATAGATTATGAATGTATTCCTAATTTCTCTACCATAGAAGCGACTGCTACAAGTCAACTGCTCCTTATGATGTTTAAAGACTTTGATGATGCTGGTCTACATAAAATTTTGAAGCTTTTAAAGCAAGCCTGCACTTTCATATGTAAAGTTTCTTAGCTCTCAGATTAACATTAAATTTCTCTGTCATAATTTATGTAGGAGTCCTTCCATAAAAGAAAAACCAGAAACATGTATTTATTTTATGTCACGGCTTGCAGGGTGCAATATACAAGCTTCCGAGCCGAGAAAATAAGCAAATAATTAAATAAATGGCTTCCTTAGCTTACCTTCAGAAGCAGGTTGCGAGCTGAACTTATTCCTCAAATATTTAAAGCTCAGACACATCGAATTTATAAATTAAATCGCTGATACGATCTTTAATGGAGCGGAGCCTTTGCAATGTTTAATATGGCCTATACTCCGAGAGCCTTTTCTATCTTTAATATGCCCTGTACTCGAGAATGCAAATGAAGGAACACGTTAATGCAAATTTTTGTGTCGTCGGGCTTTTAAAGTACTCCTAAAGTATGAAGGGCGAAGTGCATATTTCTTCTTCATATATATTCTCGAGAAAACTAGGCCTGAAAGCGTGTCCTTTGCAACCGACTGTCGTTTTGAAGCTGTAGATATATATAAAATCAACATTTTCTGAATATGAAGAGACGACAATGTCACATATTGGCATCTACCCACTATTGCCGGGCTGGGTCATTTCGTTTCCAATCCACGTCCAATTCATTTCATATCTCTTTTCAAATCACTACGAATTTACTTCTCTTTGATCCGGGAGAGCAAACGTAGCTAGGATGGCAGAACAAGTTATAGGTGAAGTTGATCCAGTGCCAAATATAGATTACATGACAGATTCCCAAGTCCTAGGAGAGAAACCCCCGACATTCCTTTCACGCGTTGAATATCTGGTGTTCTACTTACATCCACATTCTATAGCATAGGTATAATAGGGCTGTAAATCATTCCACTAGTAACTCTCAATTCTCTAATTCTCCATTTGAAACTTTTTATGGCAATAAGCCTCTTTCCCTTATCAGTTTATGTTGGTGTACATGTACCTAGATTAGTTTTAGTTTAACTCTAGAGATTGTATGTAATGTGCACTTGTATTTAGCTAGTTAACTTGAGTGCTTTATATGCACATAGTTAGCTTTAATTATCTTTAGTTCAACTCTAGGTATTGCATGTGATGTGAACTTGTTTTTAGCTAGTTAAGTTGAGTGCTTTACATGAGCATAGTTAGCCATAATTGGCTTTAGTTCAACTCTAGATATTGCATGCGATATGCAAATGTTTTTAGTTAGTTAACTCGAGTGCTTACATGCTATGTGCACTTGGCTTAGTTAGTTAACTCTAGTGCTTGCATGTGGTGCATGTGTAGTTTAACAGAACATAAACCACACTTAGCTTTAGTTAACTTTAAATATCCGTAGTTATTGCATGTACAACTAAGCTTAAATTAGTTGCTTTATATATTGATTCTGAAACTAATATTCATGAATCAATTTCATTCTCCATTCTAATTGTTTTTTTTTTTCAACTTGGTAAGTTTCTCCAATTATTCTTGAACTAGATCCATATTTGAGCTCTAATAATTTTTCATGGTACCAAACCTACAAGTGTTTGGAGAAGTTGCTTGAACAATTTTTTGCACGTTTGGAGATCATATAATTTGAAATTGTTCGAAGATTTTATTTTCACATCAAAATATTGGAGGTTTATCACAATGTAATTCCCAACTTCGACTATTTGAACTCCATACAATTACTATGAATGGAAGCCAATGATTTTTCTTCATCTTAGGAGCAAAGGCTTGTACCAAATAGTCATGCGAATTGAGATAGAACCAATGTCATAGGATGAGAGGTCAGATTGCCTTAATATATCTGACATGGCTTATGGAATATTGTGTTTATCTGTGTCTCGTGATATTCTTTACGAGCTAAAAAATATTGAATCAGCACATGAAATCTGGACTACACTGAAAGGATTATATGATGGTGAAAATGATCTAGAAGAACACCATTTGGAGGCAAATAAATCAAGATATTATAGCACTCATGAAAGTGGTCAAGACTCCAATAATGCGGAGAAATATTCTCAAGATAGTGTTGAACAAGAAGACTATGCTTATTCTATTATGAATGAACCTGTTGCATATGAGAATTTTATCTTGTCCAATAACAAAGACATCACACACGAGGAAATATCTTCCTTTTCTAGTGATAAAGACACTACTTTCAAAAACATAGAAGAGCACTTTGATTCCTCTACTATTGATGATGTTGATGATGCAGATCTAACATCGTCTCAATTTAATGACACCCCACATTCACTCTCAGTCGCAGAGCCATGCATGCCCAGGCAGCATCTAAGGAGGAATTTATAAAACAATGTATGCTAATGCATGCATCCAATAAAGCATCTCTAAAGCCACACATGCACATGCATGCATCCCTAGAGACAACCATTCCCATGCATGAATATAAGGTACATGAATTTGATCATCAAATGCATGATAAAGTTGTAGGGAATCCATATTCGAATTCAACCATCTATAAGGAAATTCAGTCCTTGATTCAAACATGGGAGTTGATACCTCTACTTCAAAAAATGAAGCTTATTCCTCCATATTGATGATGAGATCATCGATCTTCAGTACTGTCCTAGTTCTGAGAAAACTGTTGATATCTTCACCAAGAATTTAATTGCGAAAAAAATTTGATTCCTGGGAGATCGTTTCGGGGTGAAGGACACGAATGCCTATCAATTGTCTTTTCTCTAATTTTTTTATTATATTTTGAGTGGCGGTTTTCTTCCCACTACATTTTCCCTTGTTCCTATTTTCATTAATTGTATATGGGTACCTAAAATGACCACATTTATGAGACTCATTCATTTTGCATCACACTAACTGTAACATACCTCAACAAATTTTTTATTTCGATAGTTTAACTTTGATATTATGGCTATTCATTAATTCAGCCTTTCCATATCTGCATTTTTCCATCAAAAGTTTATCTCATGGTCCAAAAGGAAAACTTTAATATGACAATGCATATTAATAATAATAGTTCTGAACCTATTATTATTTCCTAGGAGATTTGTCATGCTCGACCTACTCAAATTACGAACCTCATTTATCTTAATCTAGGCATTATAGAAATCATTTATTTTTATACCTAAACGTAGATATAATATTAGATGGTCCCCTTTTGACCCAAGAATATATATGTATTATTATAAACGTTGTTCACACATGACTTATATCACATTAACCTAGTGCTTCATGGCTCCACCGACACTTTAGAGGTATGAATTATCACATGCTTCACTATTTGATTTTGGGGTTTTACTAATTCGACTTTCCCTTTAATATTATTCTCACGAATTCATTTGTACCCTCGAATTTCTTTAGCGTACCATTAAATTTGAACTGGATAGTTATATGGATCTCTGGGTAAATTATTACAATTGTTTATTCAGCTATATGTCATGTCATGCGTTGAAATTTCGGTCAGTTGTACCTCAGGATTTACTCGACTTAATTGTGCTGACCTTCGAATTGATTTACCTCCTTTTCGCACGAAATATTTTTGGTTTAGGTAGATTTCTCGAATTCCGTCGCTTTGACGTTTTAAATCTTATTGTTGAAAGCGTATCTGTGTAATAAATTGGAACCGTAGGGAACTACTCCCAATTTTCCTTTGCATTCATTGACATACGGTCTTCACTCTTGAATGATACGCTTCAAGCAGATACAGAAAAGTGTATGGTTCGATCCTATTAGGGTTTTGGTCTCAATTTGATATTTAATGTTAATTTCCAGTTGTTACAATTTCATTTACCTCTCCTTCTACACTGTAACGCATTGCCTTTGGCGAAATTTTCCTCTCAGCGTATTCCTGAGTTACGATGAAGGAGTTTTGTCAGTGTTTTATAAATAGAGATCTTCGGCTATGCAGCTCTTAAATTTGGTAAGGTTTTGATATGAAACTTTAACTCCAAATATTTACCCTTCGTTCAATGTATATGTTGCATTATATTCGTTCCTCTCTGAGATATCTCAAGATATCGTTCTGAAATGAATATGATCTTATTTATTTTTTTTAATTTTATTGTTCCCGTTGCCTTTGTAAATTTCCTATGGATTTCATAGGGCCTCATTGGCAAGCGCAAAGTGTCTTTTGATTTCAATGATGGTTGTTCTGGTGTAGATAACCTTAGGTTTGATTTTCGAAGTTCATTTTATTACTATCTTGAGTTTTTTTTCATGTAATGGGAACGATAAAAACACATGTCGTATTGTTCTTTCTCTATTGATACGCTCAACCGAGCTTATCATTTTACCTAACTTGGTTTTTGTTTTTGTTTATTGTCTTACTTACTCATTTCATTCTTCCGTTTCTATCTCTCGACTTTAATATGAAATTCTTTTCCTATCTAGACGAATTTCGAACTTCGTCAGGATATTCCTTTGGGTTTATCACAGGTAAATTTTCTTTCAAACAAGGTGTATTAAATATATTTGAATTCAGTTTCTTTTTATCTTCGAGCTTTACCGTAAGTATAGTTGAATAAGCCTTGTTTTATGTCTTGGAATTCAGAACGTATCCCTCTAGGGATTATATGACAAGTTCAAATTGCGTCTAGTGTTTCGATTTCTATTCTTGCAGACATGGAAATGAATGTAAGGGTTTTATATTTCCTCTGTTAGCTTATTTCTATACATAGTTATGTAATTGGTTCTACTTATGACACGTATTTATTTCTCCACATATTTCCCTTAATGCTCTTGAGATACCTATTCGTGGCCGCAGGTAAATATTCTACTTTTATTTATTTTATATTAAAACGTATTAAAGGTTTTTGAAGCTGAATCGTTTATATAAATAACCATTTGTATTTCCTTGAGCGAATCTCTATATGTAACAATTCTCATTGCGTTTCGTCAATACTTTCTTGTTCACTACTACTGAGGGTTTGACGAATCCTTCGTTTCTATTCCAGGTCAGTACCTCTCGTTTCGTATGGATTTCTTCCAGAGTATTATCAACGAACTGATTTTTTTTCTCTATTGCCTCAGAGCCTTATACTCTAATATTTAAATCAATTTGATTTATGTAAATTAAATTTTGGATCCCCAGAGATCTGGACATTCGATACTCTATACAGTGATTTTTTTGTTCAATATTTAAATACTATAGGTATACCTTTTTATATACACATGAATGTACTCTAGAAGCACAGGACTTCGGAACCCCCTTAAAATTTTCTGACATTTTAATGTGTATATTTTGTCTATTTATTTTAAATTTCAGTATTACAACTGACCAAAATATATTTTATTGTATCGGTTCAATTGCTCTAAATTTCATTATTCTTTCTATCTAAAATAACTTCTGATTTTGTTCATTAAAATAATTCTGCACATATTAACCTAATTCTGAAACTTATATAGGATTTTTATATAAGATCCCTTTGCACAGAATAGGAATATATTTCCATACCAACTTGCTACTTGAAATAGTATCATTTATTACTGTTATTACACCCCCAGAATATATAAATTTGTTTCTATATCTCACCATGTAATGAAATCATGTCATGATGTTAGTAATAGAACTAATGTATCTCATTATTTCTACTACATTTCTTTAAAATCTTACCTTGTAATTATATATGTATACATGATGATAATGCTTGTCTTGCTACCAAGAATAATTAGTGCTTCTTCTTAATTTTGGTAAATTGGAATGTATAGCCTTTTATTAACACTGAACTTTCAGTTTAAATTCTGGTTCATCTAAACTTATGTATCCTTACAGCACATATAAATAGATATATGATTCTATATTAGAATTTACATATAGAATAGAATATCTGAGTATTATGTTCCTCTTTGAACTTCTTTCTGGTTTTATAATTTCTTCACAATAGAAGTTTGACAAAATACTAAAAGAATTTTACTTGTCTCAATTTTTTTTTTTTTTTCCTTTTGTAGAATTTAGCTTTCGTGCTCATTCCATCTACCTTAAATTAATCAGCTATAAATTTCATAATTTAATTGTATCCATATGTAATTCAATCTTTAAAAAGTAGATTAAAGTTTATTAAATACTCATAGTCTATTGAAGTAACCTATCTTCAGATTTAAGCCACAAATGGTTTAGAAACTCTGCTAGATATGTTCCATAGATTTTTATTCCTTCAACTATGCAGAAATTTAAAGGATTTGATTCTTCTAAGTAATTCTGCTAAATGTAAGGAATCACAATTCTCATAAACTTAATTCAAAATAACAACTACAGTATTTATCCATATTGTACATAGAATCTAATTTAACCAACTATAAAACTGAGTGTGCATACCACTTCTTCTGATGACCAGTCCTTCCAACCTTAGAGTTCCTCTGTCTCCACAACTCACCCCCAAGATGAGATCTTCTCCCAGAACAGACCAACCCCAATCTGTTCTGGAGTAGCTTTTTTAAGCTTATGCTCTCCCCAAGCATGTTTCTAATTCTGCATCCAGAATTACAGGATGCTTTTATTCCTATTTTCCTAGGCTTCCCTTATTTAGGGACTTTAAATTTGCTTTTTTCTTTTCCAGCTTTTAACCTCTTCCCAACTACTTTCCTTGTCATTGGGGAAATTTTGATTTTTCCTCAAAAATCAAAATTAGAAATAAATTCTTTCAAGGCTTTTCTGAAATATTTTTGGGGAAAGTCTTAGCCTCTTTCCATACCTCATGGATTTGGCAAGTGATCTCAAAAATCTCATTTGGTCATAGTGCATAGAAAATATTTCATTTATTTTTCATAAATAATTAATTAATTACATCCACACAATAATTATCCATTGACGTCCACTCCCCTTTCGACTCAAGTTCAAATGTCTAACTTGAAAAAACATAAAACTAGGGGTGTTACATATTCCCCCTCTGAAAAAAAACACATTCCTCGGTGTTAACAACTATCTACTAGAGTTTATTTTTAAAATAGATATGGATATTTTTCCATCATCTCATCTTCTCTTTCCCACGTCGCTTCTTCAGCAGTAAAGTTCTTCCACTACACCTTTACTCTGGCTACTGTTCGATTTCTCAATTCAATTTCTTCCCACTCCAATATTTGAAGAGGATCTGGAAGGAACTCCCCTTCTAGTTCCACTTCTATCACATTCCAATCAACGATATGAGAAGCATCATGTATATATATTTTTAATAAGGAAACATGAAACACATCATGAACTTTAACATGGGGCGGTAAGGCCAGCTTATAAGCCACTAGTCCCACCCTTTCTAACACCTCAAAAGGCCCACAATATCTAGGAGCCAATTTCGCACCACTTCCAGCATAAAGTGTGCTCTTTTTGGGTTTAATACATAGATACACATGATCACCCACTTTGAAATCTCGATGCACTCTCTTCTTATTAGTATAACTTTTCTGTCGATCTTGTGTTGTCTTGATGTTTCTCTGTATTTGTTTGACAATCCTTTCCATTTCTTGTAGAGTATCCGACCCCAATATTAGCTTATCTTCAGGTTGGCTCCAACTTAAAGGAGTACGACACTTTCTTCCATAGAGTGCTTCAAATGGACTCATTTTGATGGAGGATTGATAGTTGATGTTGTAAGAAAATTCCACTAAATGCAAGTAGTATTCCCATTTTGATGGCCTATTCATCACATAAATTCTCAGCATATCCTCCAAAATCTGATTTGTTCTCTCTTTTTGACCATCCGTTTGAGGGTGATAAGCAGTACTAAAATTCAATTTAGTGCCCATGCCCCCAAACAGACCTTTCCAAAAGCTGGCTGTGAATTTAGCATCTCTATCTGAAATAATCATCTTTGCGACCCTGTGTACCCTTACTATTTCTTTTAGGAACACATTTGCTACTTGGGCTGTCCCAAAAGTAGATTTTACAGGTATGAAGCATGCAGCCTGTGTTAAAGTATCTACCACTACCATCACTGAGTCATGCTGATACTTTGTTCTAGGTAACCCGGTTACAAAATCTATAGAAACAGTGTCCCATTTCCATTATGCAATTGGAAAGGGATTTAAAAGATCGGTAGGATGCTGATGCTCAACTTTGACTAGTTGAGGTTCCATGCATCTAGCTAAAGATTTTGCTACATCCTTTTTCATTCCTGGCCAAAACAATTTATTTTTTAAGGCTGTAAGCATTTTCTGATATCTAGGATGTCCTGAATATTGTTGTTTATGATATTCATTCAGGATTTATTTTTTCAAAGAATCCACATTGGGGATGTATAATCTGTTTCTATAATAGATCAACCCTTTCTAGTTTTGGGTGTATTTAGCCATTTCTTTTTTTAGCATTTTCCATTGTATATCTTCATAGTTGGGATCTTCACCTGCTACATTTTTAACTAATTCTTCTAGGTAAAAACTAGCACTACTCCCAATGTTGCTTATGTTTTGGCAAGAATTTCTGCTTAGAGCATTAGCAATTTTGTTTTCTTTCCCTTTAATATGTTTTATGTCCATATCAAATTCACTCAGAAAAGACAACCATCTGGCTTGTCGAGCATTCAAATCGGTTTTAGAAAATAAATACTTGAGACTAATATGATCTATCATCAATGTAATTTTTTTTTCTAGGAAGATAGTGTCACCACATCTTCAAGGCATAAATTACAACAACCAATTCCAGATAATATACACTGTAATTCTGTTCTTGTTTCTTAAGTTTTCTAGACTCATATGCAATAACAGAATTTTCTTGCAACAGAGCTCTTCCCAATCCCTCTCTACATGCATTCGTACACACAACAAACTCTTTCTCAGGATTTGCAATTTTCAATGTAGGGGCTGTAGTAAGTTTTAATTTTAGTTGTTAAAAGGTTTTTTTGCATTTTTTATTCCACTCAAATTTGGTGCCTTTTCTCTATAGTGAAGCTATGGGATATGCTATTGCAGAAAATATTTCTACAAACCTTCGATAATATCCTGCAATCCCCATAAATGACCTTACTACAGATACATCAGTAGGCACATGCCACTGTCTTATGGCTTTTATCTTTTCAAGATCAACAACCAATCGTTGTTCCAAAATGATATGGCCTAAATATTGAATTTTATCCTTATAAGATTCACATTTGCTAAACTTGGCATATAACTGATTCTCTTTAAGAGTCTGTAACGCAATTCTAAGGTGTTCTTTGGGCTTTTCCTCACTTTTTGAATAGACTAGAATATCGTCTATGAACACTAGTATGAAGTTATCTAAGTACTTGTTCAAAACGTTGTTCATTAAGCACATAAAGGTGGTAGGGGAATTTTTCAAACCAAAAGTTAGGACTACAAATTTGCAGTGACCATACCTAGTTTGAAAAGCTATTTTACTGATATCTTCCTCCTTAATTCTGAGTTGGTGATAACCAGTCCTCAAATCAGTTTTAGAAAATACTGAAGCCCCTCTCACCTAATCAAAAAGGTCATCTATTCTGGGCAATGGGTACCTTTTTTTGATTGTCAACTTATTCAGTTGATGGTAGTTAATGCACATTCTGAAGGTTCCATTCTTCTTTTTCATGAACAACACCTTTTCTCCCCAAGGAGATACACTTGGTTTGATGTAACCTTTATCCAGCAGTTCTTGTAGTTGCATTTTTAACTCCATGAGTTCAGGGGGGCTCATCTGGTAAGGGGCTCTGGAAATGGGTGTTTCTCCTGGTACCAAATCGATTGAAAAATCAATCTCTCTTTTGGGGGGAAGATCAGGAATCTCATCTGGAAAAACTTCCTTAAATTATTTTACCATTGGTAAAGTGTCTAGTAGGTTTTCTTCAGGTTGCTGTCCTAATTCTTCAACATGTACAACATATACTGGATATCCTTTTCTAGCTTTTCTTTTTAATTGCAGAGCTGATATTTGTCTTACACAAATTGGTTTTGGTTTTTCTTTGAGTATAAAGGGTCTCCCCTCCTCATCTATGCAATGCAGAGTTTTATCCCAACAATTCATCATAGCCTTTCTTTTCTCTATCCAGTCCATTCCTATCAAAAAATCATATGAGCCTAACGGCAGAATGTTTAAAGTTACTTTTGTCTAAAAATAATTTAATTTAATTGTTGTTTGAGGTAACTTATGAGTTACTTTTCATTTGGTACCAGTGGCTAACTGGACCAACCAAGACTATTGAAAATTTTCAGTTTTGAAATTTCATTTCTCTACAACTTGTGGACTAATGTAACTCAAAGAAGCACCCGGATCAATTAAAATTGTAACATATTGGTCAGAAATCTTACCTTCCATCTCGACCATCATAGCCTCGTGTTCTGATTGGCGATTCTCTAAGGCTACACTGATAGTGGGTATGTTACTTGGTATATCATTCACTGTGGTAGCTTCTTTATCTCTCATAATCATCTGAATATTTCGGTGTGGATAGTCTCTCAACAAATGAGATTCTCCGCAACCCCAACACTTCTAAGGCTCCCGCATTTTAATTTTTCCTTTCTTCTTATTATCTCCATCTATTTGTTTTGAACCAACTTGGGACTAAACATTTTGACTTTCATTTGGTTTGTTAAATTTCTTCCGCTGATGATCCTTACCAAAGTTCTTCAAGTAAGCTGGTTTCTGTTTCTTTCCTTTGAATTCACCCTTGTTTATCCAGCTTTTCCCATGTTCACTCTTTCATTTAAACTGCTGGTAGCATAATCTAGCTTTCCTCACGACTTTGTCCATAGTTTTTGGATTATCGAACTCTATTTTCTCCTTGTACACAGTAGGAAAACAGTTCAAAAACATTTGTACCTTTTCTTTCTCTTCACGAATATAAGGAACAGACCTTAGCAGATTTGTAAACTTGTTGAAAAACTCATCTATGTTGAGCTGTCCCAATCTGAGTTCGTGGAACTCCTTTTCTTTATCATCATAATAGCATTCGTTCAAATAATGGTTTTTAAACTTGACTTGGAAATCTTCCCAAGTCACTGTCTTTTCATCAATGGCATGAACCATTTTTGTCTCCTCCCACCACAAGGTAGCCTTACCTTGCAACTGGTAGATAACTAATCTGGCCTTTAGATTTCTTTCATATTTGTATACCTAAAAATACTTAATCATATTCATTAGCCATGCCTCAACATCTTCCTCCTTCTCTCCATCATAGGAGGGAAGTTTAATTTTTCGGAATTCACCCTGTAATTCCTTCTTATGTTTAGACTAATGTTTAGTAGTGTCATCCTCTTCAAAATCATCTGAGAACCTCCCATTCCTCCTCCTTCCAGAACCGTCACCTTCTTGGCTCTTCCGCGAAGCCAGTTCTCTTATCAGTTTTTCCTGCTCCTCACTGGCTAAGGACAGCCTATCATTCTAGCTTCTTAGGTCAGCCATATCCCGCTGCAACCTATGCAACATAGCCATCAAAGGAGCATTGGGATCTGGCGTGTTATTTCCACCACCTAGATCAACATAAACTCCATCCCCTTCAGCCATTGACTTTTCAATTTCAATACCTTTGTTCACTAAAACAACCAACATCAGTAACCCCTCTTTTTTTTTAAATAAAAAACAAAAAAATATTTATATATAGTGAGCACAACAACATCCCAGTTTTTCTAACCTGGGCTATGATACCATTTGTAACATACCTCAACAAATTTTTTTCTTTTCAATAGTTTAACTTTGATATTATGGCTATTAATTAATTCAGCCTTTCCATATCCACATTTTTCCGTCAAAAGTTTATCTCATGGTCCAAAAGGAAAACTTTAATATGACCATGCATATTAATAATAATAGTTCTAAACCTAATATTATTTCGTAGGAGATTTGCAATACTCTATAATGGATTTTATCCTACTCGACCTACTTAAATTACAAACCTCATTTATCTTAATCTAGGCATTATAGAAATCATTTATTTTTATATCTAAATGTAGATATAATATTAGATGGTCCCCTTTTGACCCAAGCACATATATGTATTATTATAAATGTCATTCACACATGAATTATTTCACATTAACCTGGTGCTTCATGGCTCCACCGCCGCTTTAGAGGAATGAATTATCACATGCTTCACTATTTGGTTTTGGGATTTTACTAATTCAACTTTCCCTTTAATATTATTCTCACGAATTCACTTGTACCCTCGAATTTCTTTAGCGTACTATTAAATTTGAACTCGATGGTTATATGGATATGTGGGTACATTATTACAATTGTTTATTGAGCTATATGCCAAGTCATGCGTTGGAATTTCGGTCAGTTTTACCTTAGGATTTACTCGACTTAATTGTCATGACCTTCGAATTGATTTACCTTCTTTTTGCACGCAAGATTTTTGGTTCAGGTAGATTTCTTGAATTCTATCACTTTGACATTTTAAATATTACTGTTGAAAGTGTATCTATGTAATAAATTGGAACCGTAGGGAACTACTCCCAATTTTCATTTGCATTCATTGACATGAAGTCTTCACTCTTCAATCATACACTTCAAGCAGATAGAACAAGTGTATGGTTCGATACTATTAGGGTTTTGGTCTCAATTTGATATTTAATGTTAATTTCCAGTTGTTAAAATTTCATTTACCTCTCCTTATACACTGTAACGCATTTCCTTTGGCGAAATTTTCCTCTCGGCGTATTCCTGAGTTATGATGAAGGAGTTTTGTCAGTGCTTTATAAACAGAGATCTTCGGCTATGTAGCTTTTAAATTTGGTAAGGTTTTGATATGAAAATTTAACTCCAAATCTTTACCCCTCGTTTAACGTATACGCTGCATTATATTCGTTCCTCTCTAACATATCTCAGGATATCAATCTAAAATGAATATGATCTTGTTTTTTTTTAAATTTTATTGTTCCCGTCGCCTTTGTAACTTTCCTATGGATTTCGTACGGCCTCATTGGCAAGTGCAGAGCATATTTTGATTTCAATGATGGATATTCTAGTGTAAATAACCTCAAGTTTGATTTTCGAAGTTCGTTTTATTACTATCTCGAGTTTTTTGTTCATGTAATGGGAACGATAAAAACCCCATGTCATATTTTTCTTTCTCTATTGATACACTCAGCCGAGCTTATCATTTTACCTAACTTGGTTTTTATTTTTGTTTATTGTTTTACTTACTCATTTCATTTTTCCATTTCTATCTCTCGACTTTAATATGAAATCGTTTTCCTGTCTAGACGAATTTCAAACTTTCTCAGGATATTCATTTGGGTTTATCACAGGTAAATTTTCTTTCAGATGAGGTGTATTAAATCTATTTGAATTCAGTTTTGTTTTATCTTCGAGCTTGACCGTAACTATAGTCGAATAAGCCTTTTTTTATGTCTTGGAATTTAGAACGTATCCCTCGAGGGATAATATGACAAGTTCAAATTTTGTCTAGTGTTTGGATTTCTATTCTCCTAGACTTGGAAATGAATGTAAGGCTTTTATATTTCCTCTGTTAACTTATTTGAATACATAGTTATGTAATTGTTTCTACTTATGATGCATATTTATTTCTCCACAGATTTCCCTTACTTCTCTTTAGATACCTATTCGTGGCCTCAGGTAAATATTCTACTTTTATTTATTTTATATTAAAATGTATTAAATATTTTACAAGCTGAATCGTTTATATAAATAACCATTTGTATTTCCTTGAATGGATCTATACAGGTAACAATTCTCATTGTCTTTCGTCAATACTTTCTTTTTCACTACTACTGAGGGTTTGAAGAATCCTTCGTTTCTATTCCAAGTCGGTACCTCTCGTTTTGTATGGCTTGCTTCTAGAGTATTGTCAACAAACTGAGTTTTTTCCTCTACTGCCTTAGAGCCTTATACTCTGATATTTAAATCAATTTGATTTATGTAAATTAAATTTTGGATCCGTAGAGATCTGGAAATTTGATACTCTATATAGTGATTTTGTTGTTCAAGATTTAAATACTATAGGTATACCTTTTTATATACACATGAATGTACTCTAGAAGCACAGGACTTCGGAACCCCCTTAATTTTTTTTGACATTTTAATGTGTATATTTTTTCTATTTATTTTTAGTTTTATTATTACAACTGACCAAAATATATTTTATTGTACCGATGCAATTTCTTTAAGTTTCATTATTCTTTCCGTCTGAATTAACTTCAGATTTTGTTCATTAAAATAACTCTGCAGATATTAACCTAATTCTGAAACCTATATAGGATTTTTATATAAGATTCCTTTGCACGGAATAGGAATATATTTCCATACCCACTTGCTACTTGAAATACTACTATTTCTTACTGTTATTACACCCGCAAAATATATAAATTTGTTTCTATATCTCACCATGTAATGAAATCATGTCATGATGTTAGTCATAGAACTAATGTATTTCATTATTTCTACTAGATTTCTTTAAAATTTTACCTCGTAATTATATATGTATACATGATGATAATGCTTGTCTTGCTACCATGAATAATTAGTACTTCTGCTTAATTTTGGGAAATTAGAATGTATAGCTTTTTATTAACACAAAACTTTCATTTTAAATTCTGGTCATCTGAACTTATGTATCCTTATAGCACATATAAATAGATATATAATTTTATATTAGCATTTACATATAGAATAGAATATCTGAGTAGTATGTTCCTCTTTGAACCTCTTTATGGTTTTATAATTTCTTCACAATAGAAGTTTAACAAATTACTAAAACAATTTTACTTCTCTCAAAATTAATTTTTTTTCATTTTGTAGAATTTATTTTTCCTGCTCATTCAGTCTACCTTAAATTAACCAGCTATCAATTTCCTAATTTAATTGTATCGATATGTAATTCAATCTTTCAGAAGAAGATTAAAGTTTATTAAATACTCATAGTCTATGGAAGTAACCTATCTTCAGATTTAAGCCACAAATGGTTTAGAAACTCTGCTACATATGTTCCATAGATTTTTATTCCTTCAACTATATAGAAATTTGAAGGAGTAGATTCTTCTAAATAATTCTGCTAAATGTAAGGAATCACAATTCTCAGAAAATTAATTCAAAATAACAGCTACAGTACTTATCGATATTGTACACAACATCTAATTTAACCAATTATAAAATTGAGTGTGCATACCACTTCTTCTGATGATCACTCCTCCCAACATTAGAGTTCTTTTGTCTCCAGAACTCACCCCCGAGCTGAGATCTTCTCCAAGAATAGACCAACCCCAATCTGTTATGGAGTAGCCTATTTAAGCTTATGCTGTCCCCAAGCCTATTTCTAATTCTGCATCTAGAATTACAGGATTCTTTTATTCATGTTTGCCTAGGCTTCCCTTATTTAGGGACTTTAAAGCTGCTTTCTGCTTTTCCATCTTTTTACCTCTTCCCAATTACTTTCCTCGTCATTGGGGGAATTTATATTTTTCCTCAAAATACTAAATTAGAAAGAAATTCTTTCAAGGATCTTTGAAAGATTTTTGGGGAAAGTCTTAGTCTCTTTCCATACCTCATGGATTTGGCAAGTGATCTCAAAAATCTCATTTGGTCATAGTGCACAGAAAATATTTTGTTTATTTTTCATAAATAATTAATTAATTACATCCACACAATAATTATCCATTGGGGTCCACTCCCCTTTGGACTGGAGTTCAAATTTCTAACTTGAAAAAACATAAAACTAGGGGTGTTACACTAACCTAAGTTACTCTTAAGAGGGGGTGTTGGTGTACATGCGCCCATATTAGCTTTAATTAATCTCTAGATATTGCATGCAATCTACACTTGTCTTTAGCTAGTTAACTTGAGTGTTTTACATGCACATAGTTAGCCTTAATTAGTTTTAGTTCAAATCTAGATATTGCATGCGATGTACACCTGTTTTTAGCTACTTCGCTCGAGTGCTTACATGTGTTCTGCACTTGGCTTAGTTATTTAACTCTAGTGCTTACATGTGCACATTAGAAGAACATACAACACAATTAGCTTCTGTTAGCTTTAACTATACATAGTTATTGCATGTGCAACTAAGCTTAACTTAGTTGTTTATATATTGATTTTCAAACTAATATTGATGATTAGCTTTAGTTAGCTTTAACTATAATAGATCTGACATGGCTTGTGAAAGATTGTGTTTATCTATGTCTCGTGATATTCTTTATGAGATCAGAAATACTGAATCACCACATGAAATATGGAGTACATTAAACGGATTATATAGTGATGAAAATGATCTAGAAGAACACAATTTGGAGGAAAAGAAATCGAGTTATTATAACAATGATGAAAGTGTTCAAGACTCCAATAATACAGACAAATATTCTCAGGAAAGTGTTGAACAGGAAGACTATGCGTCTTCTATTGTTAATGAATGTGTTGCAGATGAGAATTTTATCTTGTTCAATAACGAAGACATCGCACATGAGGAAATATCTTCCTTTTCTAGTGATGAAGACGCTACTTTCAAAAACATAAAAGAGGACTTTGATTCCTCTACTATTGATGATGTTGATGATACAGACATGACACGGTATCAATTTAATGATGCCTCACATTCACTCTTAGTCGCAGAGCCATGCATGCCCTTGCATGCATCAGAGGAATTTATAAAACCATGTGTGCTCATGCATTCATCCAGAAAGGCATCTCTAAAGCAACACATGCACATGCATGCATCCCTAGAGACAACCATTTCCATGCATGCATATAGGGTACCTAAATTGGATCTTCAAATGCATGATGAAGTTGCAGGAAATCCATATTGGAATGCAACCATCTATAAGGAAATTTAGTCTTTGCTCCAAACATGGAAGTTTATATCTCTACTTCCAAAAATGAAGCTTATTCCTCTAGATGGGATCATTGATCTTCAGTATTGTCCTAGATCTGAGCAGACAGTTGATATCTTCACCAATAATTTCACTGAGTAGAAGTTTTGATTCATGCGAGATCGTCTCGGGGTGAAGGTCACGACTGCCTAAAAGCTGTATTTTCTCTACTTTTTGTATTATATTTTTACGGGGGTTTTCTTCCCACTGTGTTTTCCCTCTTTCCTCTTTTCATGCAATGTATATGGGTACCTAAAATGGCCGTGTTGTGGGGACTCATTCATTTTTCATCAAACTCACCTAGGTTACGCTTAAGGGGGGAGTGTTGGTGTACATGCACCTAGATTAGCTTTAGTTCAACTCTAGAGATAGCATGGAATTTGCACTTGTATTTAGCTAGTTAAATTGAGTGCTTTACATGCACATAGTTAGTCGTGATTAGCTTTGGTTCAACTCTAGATATTGCATGCGATGTGCACTTGTTTTTAGCTAGTTAACTCAAATGCTTACATGCCATGTGCACTTGGCTTAGTTAGTTAATACTCATGCTTGCATGTGGTGCATGTGTACATTACGAGAACATAAAACAAAATTACATTCAATTATCTTTAACTATCCATAATTATATGTATAACTAGGCTTAACTTAATTTCTTTATATATCGATTCTGAAACTAATGTTGATGAATCAATTTCATTCTCAATTGTGATTGTTTTTATTTTTCAACTTGACAAGTTTGTACAATTATTCTTCAAGGAGATCCATCTAATAATTTTTCAGTTTCCCATCACCCTTAAACCATCGTACTCCTCCCATAAGCAGAGAGAACAACACTACGCATCCTATTTTATTTTGAAATGAGCTCAAATACATGACAAGTTGGCAGTAGTGTGGTATGGTTGAACCCAATTCTAAGCACCCAGAGAAATTGTTTCCTTCTGCCCACTAACCCAGAGGCATGTTTTGTGGTCTGGGAGACTGAAAGGGGCAATCTGCTCACAAAGCTCATGTACGCCACTAATTTGGCAAGTTGCAATTCCAGCAATTTCCAGCACTGGTTTGTTGTGCGGCAGTGGTCATTGGGGTTTTTCAACACCTTTAATGCATTGGAGTGCATCATCTACATTGAAAGGAATAAAGAGGGGTCCAACAATTGCGTATACAGAAGGAAATCCTTCCATCATTTTATCGCTTTATAGAGCTTTGAGAGCCCTTCTGATGTGCAGGACGGTGAGAATGAAATGCAAGGGAATACTGCTATCGTTTTTCTGCTCCACAGGACTTCGAGAGCCGTTCTCATGTGCAAGTGCATGGAGTTGCTACCAAGGAATGGCATCTAAGGCAGTGAAAGGCTAAGCAATATTGCTGAGAGAAAATTTCATTCGAGGCAATGATTGTTTAGACTATGAAAAATATATGTGGTCGTGATTATGTATGAAAAATATATGAAACATGACATCGAGCTTCAGATTTTAAATTTAAATTTCTAGTTGTAAAATCTCCTTCTTTATATTGATTTTAATATGTTCATTGATTTTACTGGCTCACATTACTGCTTGATAAACCACTTGTGCTACTAGAGACATGGAAGGTAAAATCAAACGACTTCAAGTCAGGGTGACTTGGAGATACAACCAAGGATAAACCTAGTGACCCAATGTTTTTTCCCACTATCAGGGGCCAGTGTCTGATGGACTCAAACTTTATCGACACACAACCTCATGATGAATATTGTAATTATAACGTGTAGGGTGAAGTACAACTAGTTTTCTTTGTTTTATTTTATATAAAATGATGTACTGTGTTTTGGGGTTGTAAGGAAATTTTCGCTTGATCATTTTCAGTTATGTAAATATTCATAAAAATATCATGTCCTCTTCGGTGGCATTTTTGGGATTGTGATATAGTTTTTTTTTTCATCTCTGCGTTTTCATTTTGTTATGTCTATTTAACTGCACTTTTGGTTTTCACTGTTACCAAAATGGATTCCACCTCTGATTTTCCCTGTTATGAGAAGGTATTCTAAATTTTTTGTTGTCATTTGAATTGATAAATCTACGCATGACCTTCTAGATTTAATGAAGAATAATTTATCTTCTACGCTAATACATTATACTCCTCTAATACCTTATTTGCATCTAAGTGCAATTCTTACAAATAGAAAAAAACATAGAAATAATTACTATGGTTTCATGGCAGTTTTTCTTAGTTATGTTGGAATATTAATTCCAACTGCCCGCAGAAGAAGAACGATGGAACTTAAATGGTGATGGGAGCTCTTAAGAGACAGCAGTAGCGGCATCATAAATTCTGATGTGAATTTTGAAGGACAGATGGAAATTGTAAATCCTCAGCTCAGATTTGCAGTCCACGTAACCACGCTTTCACTTATCAACAACAACCACCAACATTCAATTCTCTACCAACCACATTTCTCACACTGCCAATACCATTCCAGGGGGGCATCAAAACTTAAGGAGCAAAGGGGAAAGTAACCCAGGAAATGAATGACATCACCCATATTTTTGGACCCACAACAACAGTTCCAGGATGTAAAGGGAACTCATGTGAAGGTCCTCCAAGCAGCCCCCAGAAAAAATAAATGGAAAAGGTTTTAAACCTTACGATAAAGTTTAATGTTTGTGAAAAGTTTTGGTTGTTGCATATGTTTTATTTTTAACTTGGGTTAGTTTTAATTACCGCAGTATATGTAGATTTTTAACTTTCGCTATATATATTATAAATATGAGATATTTATAACATATATATATTGTAATGTCTTATATTCCATGTGAAAAATTGAGAGTGGCTGTGTATTGTAATTTTCCTGAAGGAAAAAACAAAGAAAACAGAAAAAACAGCGAGACAAAGGAGTTTTGTTGCAGAAACGTTGTGTTGTTGTGGTAGTTGACAGAAGCAGTTTTATTGTGTGAATCCAGAACAATAGAAGTTCTGAATAATTTCATTTTGTAAAAAAGTTTATGTTTTTAACGAAATAGCAGTGTTAGACCTCATCTCTATGTGTCTGCAATTTAATTTTTATTTTATCTCTATGTTGCAAGTAGAGGAATTTTTTTATTCCTCTGTGTGTTAGAATTACTGAGAAAATTCCAACATCATATCAGAGCTAGTCTAGGCACTCAGTGAGAGAAGTATAGATCGCTCTTCACTGCAGAAGCTGTAAGAAGTTTTTTTGTTGAAGCGGATTTCTCCAGTAGTGAAAGCTTCTGTTCATTTTTTTTTTAAAACACAGTCATGAAAATTGTTTGTTTTTTCACAGTTACAATGGCAGTAGCAGGCACCAGTCTGAAAAATCCCCAACTTCCACAGTTTAACGGGAAGAATCATGAATATTGGGCTATCACTATGAAAGCCTTATTTGCTTCACATGACATATGGGAGCTAGTTGAGAGTGACTACACAGAACCAGCAGATGCAGCAACGTTGGCTACTTTGATAGCAGCAGAAAGAGATTTGTTAATGATAATAGGAAGAAGGAATCCAAAGCCCTCTTTTATCTTTTTCAATATATACATGAGAGTATTTTCCCAAGGATTGTAGCAAGAACAAAGTCTAAGGAGGCGTGGAATATTCTCAAGAAAACCTATGAAGGCATGGAGAAGGTGAAGACAACAAAGTTACAAATGTTGAGGAGAGATTTTGAAACTCTCTATATGAAAGAGTCAGAAATTATAGACTCATTTTTCACTCATGTTATTGGTTTAGTTACCTAGATAAGGTCTCATGGAGAGACACTTGAAGAAAGAAGAATTGTGGAGAAAATCTTGAGAAGTCTACCCTTAAGATATGATGCCATAGTAGTGGCAATAGAAGAGACAAAGGATCTCTCAATATTTACAGTGGATGATCTGAGCGCATCCTTGATGTCTCCTTAACAGAGACTGAACATAGGAATAGATCCCTCATTAGAACAAGCTTTTAAGACTCAAATTTAATTTAACCGAAGCAGAGGTCAAGGTAGAGAAAAAAACTGAGGAAGAGGCAGAAGCCAAAATAGAGGAAGAAACAACCCTACAAGTTCGAGTGGAAGGGGTAGCAATCAGAACCAGAATGAAGGCTCATGCCAACATCAAGCTCATGGACAAAGGTATGATAAATCCCAAGTCCAATGTCATTATTGCAAAAAATATGGGCACTATGCCAATGAATGTAGGAAAAAGAAAAATGACATGAATAATAGGCAGAATGATAATTTTGCAAAAGAAAATAAGAACTGCAGTAATGTGTTGTTAACATGTAATGTAGCACAAGATAGACATGATGATGTATGGTTCTTAGACTCAGGTTGTAGTAACCACATGAATTGAAACATAGCAATGTTTGCCAATCTATATGACAATGTGAAATATGAAGTAACAACAGGAACTGATAGTAAGATCTATGTCAAGGGAAAAGGTAGAGTCAGTATCCTGGCAAGAAATGGAGAGAAGAAGCTTTTGCTAGATGTATATTATGTACCTGGTTTGAAATGTAATATTTTAAGCATTGGACAGCTCATAGACAAGGGCTACAATGTATTTTTTAAAGATGATGTGTGCACAATCATGGACATACCTCCAAGGAAGAAAGTCATTGCAGAGGTGCAGATGAAAAAAAATTGGATTTTTCCTCTCAAGCTTAGAGAAGACTTGAAGGAAAGAAGAAATGTAGTAGCTGTAACACAAGAGGTATTTAAAGAGGAAGTGAAAGATGAAAATTTGTTATGGCACTTGAGATTTGGAAATCTCAATTTCGGAGACCTGAACTTGTTGCACAGAAAGGGAATGGTAAAAGGATTACCATTGATTGAGAAACTGGACAACCTTTGTGAAGGTTGCATCTTGGGCAAACAACACAGAGAAAACTTTCCACTAGGGAAGAGTATAAGGGCAAAGGCACCCTTAGAAATTGTCCACTCAGATTTGTGTGGACCAATGCAAATGACATATTTAGCTGGAAAAAAAAATGTTTTGACATTTATAAATGATTACACTAGAAATACATCGATTTATTTCTTGAAACAGAAGAGTGAATTATTTGAATAGTTCTGCTACTTCAAAGCTCATGTTGAGAATTAGAGTGGGAACTAAATCAAAGTACTGAGAACTGATAGAGGTGGAGAATACATCTCCAAATAGTTCCTACATTTCTGTAGGGAGAATGGCATACACAAGCCATTTACCACAAGGTACACACCTCAGCAAAATAGTGTTGCTGAAAGAAAGAATATGACCATCATGGACATGGTCAAAAGTATGTTAAAGGCAAAACATTTTCCAAATGAGTATTGGGATGAAGCTGTCAATTGTGTAGCATACATCTTCAATAGATGCCCAACCAAAGCTATCATGAATAGAGTTCCGGAAGAAGCGTGGAGCGGCATAAAGCAGTATGTCACCCACATGAAATTTTCTGGATGTGTGGCTTATGCACATATTCCAGATCAATTGAGAAATAAATTGAACATTGGAGGGGAGAAATGTATCCTTGTTGGATACAGTGATGAGTCAAAAGCATAAAAACTCTATAATCCATCCACCAAGAAAGTTATAATCAACAGAGATGTGCAGTTTATTGAAGAAGAAGCTTGGGATGGGAGCCTAGAGAAAACAGTGAATGTGAAGACATGTGTGTCTCATGAAGAAGAAGAGGAAGGGACAACAGAAAATAATCCATCCACGATGACTCCTCTTCCACCACCGCAAGCACAAAAAAACACACCACAAGCTGGAAATAGAACAACCTTGAGAAATCAAGGAGGTGCTTCTTCAAGCACACCATAGGGAACTGAAACTCCATCGTGTTAAAGTGGAATTCCAAGTACACCAAGAAGACTGAGATTCATAAATTTGAGTGAGATTTATGAAAAAGGAGAGGTAAATGATAATGCCGGCCTAAACTCTTTATTTGAGTTCTATTGTCATGTTGATGACTCAATTCATTTTGAAGATGATGTAAAAGAAGAAAAATGGATTGAAGCAATGAATGAAGAAATTGGTGCAATAGAAAAGAGTAATACATGGGATTTAGTGGACCTCCATAAAGGTAAATAAGCCATTGGAGTAAAATGGGTTTATAAAACCAAGAGCAATGTTGAAGGCAAGATTGAAAGGCACAAGTCCAGAATTGCTGTCAAGGGCTATAAGAAACAGCAAGGATGGAAACGGTGAGAACAACGTTGTCCATAGTAGCACAACATAAATGGAAGGTTTACCAAATGGATGTGAAATCTACATTCCTGAATGGAGTGCTGAAAGAAGAGGTATATGTTGCAAAACCTCCAGGCTATGAGATTGAAGGCCAAGAGCACAAAGTATGCAAGTTGAAGAAAGATCTTTATGGGCTGAAGAAATCACTGAGAGCATGGTACAATAGAATAGATGCTTACCTGAGTGAAAATGGATTTGAGAAATGTGATGGATAACCCACACTCTACATAAAAGAAAATGATGGTAAGATTCTTATTGTGGTTTTATATGTAGATGATTTAATTTTTACTGGCAATGAAGTTTCTCTCATTGCTGATTTTAAAGTAGTCATGAAGAGTGAATTTGAAATGATCGATTTGGGTTTTTTGAGATATTTTCTTGCAATAGAAGTAGAGAAAAATAAAAATGGTATTTTTATTTCCCAAGAAAAATATGTTGAAGAAGTGTTGAAAAGATTCAACATGCAGAACAACAAGGCAACTGTAACTCCAACTGTCATGGGGTTAAAATTGAGCAAAGAAGACAACAACAAGGATTTTGATCCTAGTTTGTACAAGAGCATAGTTGGTAGCCTCATGTATTTGACAGCAACTAGGCTGGATATGATGCACGCTGTAAGTTTAATCTCCAGATTTATGGAAAGGACGAAAGAGACTCATTGGCAGGCAGCCAAGAGGATTCTAAGGTATGTGAATGGATCGAAGGGGTATGGTATTTTTACTCCTCATCTGAAAATTTTAAGTTGACTGGTTACACTGACAGTGATTGGGCTGGAAGTGTAGTTGACAGGAAGAGCACATCTGGATATGTGTTTCATTTGGGATTGGGAGCCATTTCATGGGCCTCCAAGAAGAAACCAATGGTTTCTTTATTAACAGAAGAGGTAGAATATGTGGCAGCAACAACAGTAGCATGCCAAGTAGTATGGATGAGAAGAATGCTCAGAGATCTATGTCATGAACAGGACAAAGGAACAATAATTTACTATGATAACATTTTAGCGATAGCTTTATCAAAGATTTCTATCTTCCATAAAAGAACAAAGAATATTGATGCAAAATTTCATTTTAAACGTGAACTAGTTTGCTGATATTTTGACAAAGCCATTAATGCAGAAAAGTTTTAATTATTTAAGGAAGTGCCTGGGTATGCAAGAAAACCTAGTAGTTGAAATTAAGGGGTAGTGTTGGAATATTAATTCCAACTTCCCATAGAAGAAGAACGAAGAAACTTAAATGGTGATTGGAGCTCTTGTGAGACAGCAGCAGTGGCAACATAAATTCTAATGTGAAGTTCGAAGGACAGATGGCAGCTATAAATACTCAGCTCAGATTCACACTCCACGTAACCTGGCCTTCACTTATCAACACCAACCACCAACATTCAATTCTCTCCCATCCACATTTATGACACTACCAATACCATTTTGGGGGGCACATCAAACCTTGAGGAGCAAAGGGAAAGCATCCCCAAAAATGAATGATGTCACCCATCATTTTGGACCCACAACAACAGTTCCGGGAGGTAAAGGAAACTCACGTGAAGGTCTTCCAAGAAGCCCCCGAAAAACATAAATGGAAAAGGTTTTAAACCTTAGGATAAAGTTTAATTTTTGTGAAATGTTTTGATTGCCGCATATGTTTTATTTAATCATACACTTAATTACATCGTTAAGATAGTAGATTTTTAAACTTTATATTATATATATATTATAATATCATATATATATATATATATATATATATATATATATATATATATATATATATATTTATTTATAAGTGTTTATTTTTAAATTTGGGTTAATTTTAATTATCGTTGCAGATATATAGATTTTTAACTTTTAAGGTATATATTATAAATATCATATATATATATATATATATATATATATATATATATATATATTGTAATGTCTTATATGCTGTGTGAAAAATTGAGAGTGGCTATGTATTGTAAACAGAGATAGCAGAAAAAACAGAGAGAGAAAGAAGTTTTGTTGCTGAAACGCCATGTTGTTGTAGCAGCTGACAGAAGCAGTTTTATTGTGTGAATCTAGAACAATAGAAGTTCTAAAGAATCTCATTTTGTAACAGATTTTATGTTTTTAATGAAATAGTAGTGTTATACCTCATTTCTCTATGTCTGTAATTTAATTTTTATTTTATCTCTGTGTTGCAAGTAGAGGAATTGTTTTATTCCTATGTGTGTTAGAATTACTCAGAAAATTCCATTAAATTAGTCACAAACAAATGATAAGAGATATATGTGTTTGATTATTAGGCTCGTCTCAAGTGGTCCCTAGCTCTACTTTGTTCAAATCAGGAAAATCCCTTGGTTGGTTGGACAATGGAAAAATAGGGCTGCTAAGCAACTACAACTCATAATCATGAAATAACGCTCTATCATCACAGATATTTGTTGGACATTTTGACAAGTGGGCATTGATATTTTGGTTGATTTCCCTAGTATAAAAAATCCTCTCTCACAACTTCGAATGCCTAGATATGGTTTTCACTTTGATTACTAGTCCGTCAATTCTATCCGTCAGCCCAGTGTCCCTAGTAGAATTGGCCGAGCGGTGTTGCGAACAAGACAAGCACGACAGTACGAAAACTTGTGAAGCACACTGGCCCTAGCAACGCACTCAAACAGAGCGGATGATACAACACATGGAATAGGAGGGGTCGCCACGCCAGCAGCAAAGAGACTGCCAACCAAACCATTAGAATGTTTGTCCTTGCCCCACTCCATGTATAGACAACAATTCCATTAACGGATTAAGCTCTTCCCTTTTATTTTTGCCACAGTGTGGATTTTCTACTGTGCTGCTTTCTTTGGTTTTGATAGAGTTGAAGGTGTTTATAACATTTGTTGGCAGCTAAATCCTACCTCTACTTGGGAAGGACATAATCATTCGATTGATTTGGCCCATGCTACCTTTTATATAGTACATTTCATCCTATACATCGGTAGCGTCCATGGCCCACTATACTTGCGTAGGAAACAACCACTTACTCGGGCATGGAACTGTAGCTAGCTATACTTGATAGTTATGACACACCTTAATTTAAGTAGCCATCTCAGTTACATGTTTTAAGAATAAATCAACTAAACCTATAATAAAAAATAAACAATTACGTTTCCACCATTAGAGAATTGATGTGTGGAAGGCACTTGCTACTTGGAAACCTCTCTTGTTTAATGTTAGAGATGCAATTTTAAACCCCCGAAATTGTAAATTATGTAAAAAAATAAAAATTTAATATATTTAATTTCTGATATATTTTTTTTTCAATATTTAGTAGGTGTTCATCCTATCGTGATGCCTTAAAAAAATATAAAAAATAGTTACATATAATGTGATTAATATCGTTTTGTAAAATTATAACAATAATATTATATTTTTGTGATTTATATTGATTTTGATAATGTTTTTAGCAATAACCACATTTTGTTTTGTTGGTCGAAGTTTCGAACCAAAAAATGTGGTTCATCCTCGAAACAAAGATGAAAAAATTAGTCTAGAAATTTGTTGAAATATCAAAGATACATCGAATTCTAGAAATAGTTGTTAAGACAAAGTATTTTCATTAAAATATTAAGAACTTGATAAGTGAATATATTAATATATTAATATAGTAATAGAAAAAATAAATATATAATCGTCTATTTCAAATGGTCAATATATTATTTCATAAAAATTCAATAAATAAAAATGTCGAAATTATATTAATTAGCATTTAATCAATTATTTGAATTGGTCAATATATTATATTATAAGTAAGAATCCCTAAAAAGATCATTAATTAGTTAAATAAAAAGTAAAAATTAATTAATTAGATACAAATAAATATATAATGAATAAAAATAAATAAATAGAAATTAAATGAACAAATAAATAGTTGATAAAATAAAATATTAAAAAATAAAAATAAATTTAATTAAAAAAAGCAGAACCATGGAAATGGTAAAGAGGTCTAAAAAAAAAAAATGAATAAATTTTGGAATAAACTTAATATTAAATTATTTTAATATAAAGAAAATCAAGATAATATTTTATCACTAGAAATAAAAAATAGATAATAAATATATACAAAAAAACTAGAGGGGAAGGAACCACTCAAGAAAAGAAACTAGGAATCAAGCTCCTATTAAATTTCCAATCATCATCGCTATTGAAATTAACCATATGTTATTGAATTTTGATGTCTTCCCTTAACTTCTTGTGATGGAAGTGGTCAATCCTCGCGATGACATGATAATTATCGACGTAAAATTTATACTACTCTAGGTCATTGTAGTGTAAAATTTAAAAATTTGTTCTATGGCTAGATTTGTCTCAGAAATGATGAAATTTGGTTGGAATATGTGGAAAATTACACAATTGGCATTTAGTTTAACTGTATCACATGATGTGATGAGAAAAACAAAAAATACAAGGTAGCAATAATTCCATTAACAATTTTGGGAATTTAGAGGAAAATGAATGAAATATGTATAGGGTTAAGTGAACCACAATTATTAAGGCCTGAGAAATAAATAAACATGAGAATAAAATATGAATCCCAATCTCATATACTCAGTTTTCCAAACATGAATAAATACAAAACAAAGAAATAGACAGGAAATTATGATACAAGAATTTATGTAAGTGCTCATGACAATTGTTTTCAATAATATTTGATATATCAATACATAAGGATGCGATGTGTCAAATAAATACCAACCTTATTTAATTTTACATTCCTTTTCTTTATAATAAAATTACAATCTAAGACAATTTTCTCCTCCATGCATAATTACAATTTGCTAAAAATAAAAGATATAAATTGTATCTCTCAAATACATGCACATGAACATCTTTCCAAACATATATTCATATAAATATCATGCTTTTGTTGGAGGCATGGCTGGAGATAAGAATCACCAGGTCAAATTTGATGAAGTGGCATCCAAGTCAACAACTATCCATGAGATTTTTTCTCATGAATTCTTGACAAAATATGGTCCACTGATACATTCAAAACTCTAAAACTGTGATAGTAGTGAGAAAACTCAAAGAAGTTTTTGTAAATGGGTCCATTATGGACAAAAAATACTTTCAATTTTGTAATATTAGTTCTCATTTGTTTGGAAAGCATGGCTGAAATTAATGTTTTGTATAGGAAAAAACAAAGTTTTAACTGACCATTTTTACAAAAATGCACTGCTACTCTCATTGTGAGCACATTTTCATTTCTTTTATTTTCAAACACAAGATAACACTGACATTCCCGTTGTCAACACTTTAACCCAAATTTTTTATTTTCCTTCGAATGAATCATAAAAAATTATGATAAATACATCTTCATATCTGAGTCTCACAAGATTACTAAAGTCACGAAAATTTGAAATATGCTTCAAACTAACACTCAAATTTTCTCCACTAATTTTTTGCCAATTCCTCAAAAAATATTCATCCTTGAGTAAAATATTACGGGAACCATCAGTTTTTGAAAATTCCAAACATTCATACCTTGAAATGATTGTAGCAGCATATAAGTCCTTCCTTAGTGCAATGGAGTCACCAATGAATTCTTTGAGTTATAGATATTTTTAAGAATGCAGTTGTCATGAATTTTTTGAATGCATGGATTCCTTTGAAAATGGAGTCACTAGAGGAAAAAACTTGCAACCAACTAATATTGAAATCTTTTTTTTACTTCATAGATTTCTTTTAAGCAATGAAATCTATTGGAGAAAATATGTCAATAGTCCCAAGGTTTTCTCTAAGAGAGAACAAGAAACATGGTGTTTATATTTCTTAGCATGTTCAACTATATTTGAAGAGTGAGAATGTTTGTGATTAATGTCTTCTACATTATCTTGAATTATTCTCTTAATGGGGTGACCAGTTTCCCTAATGTAAGGACTCCAACAACATAATGGGATAGAATAAACCCCTTTCATGTCTTTAGGGCCAATACGGTCCTTAAAAAATGTAAATGAATTTCTAATGGTATTAAGGGGTTTTGAAATTGAAGAAACATTATCCTTATTAAAGATAAGAGAAATCTTTATCGGTGGTCCCCTAGATGAATGGAAGTTGGGCATTGAAAATATGTTCATCACGAGCATTTTTTATTTCAGATTCCTTACTAGCTCTTTGAAAAGCTTTGAGACCCTGCTACATTCCATACCCATTATTTTAAAAGAAATTCATAATATGAGAAATCAACTCATCCAACTGATTCTAATAAGAAATTCTTAAAGCATCAGTCAACAATTGGTGCACCATAAAATGATTAGAACTAGCATGAAGATATTGTTTCGTGTGATATTGTTTATGAAAAAAACGGTTGGATATGGAACCATATTCCAACCTTGAAAGGATAATATCATGTAAAGGAAGGCTACCATAAAAATCAACCTCCATTGAGAATTTTATGGATTCATATTTAGAATTAAGATGGTCAAGAAACATATATAGATTCTCATGACCGTGGGGCCAGACAATACAAGTATCGTCAACCAAACATTTCCATCACTTAGGGCAGAATTGGGCAAAGGGAAATGCTTTGGTCTCAAAATATTCCATCAAGAAGTATTAAACCAAACGGGAGGTAGGAGAACCCATAGCAAGCCCACATGTTTGTTCATATAATTCTTCCTCGAAACTGAAAAAGGTAGAGGTTAGGCAGAGGCCAACTAATTTGGTAGTGTCATCATCTATAATTCGATTTATGAAATCAATGGCCTCCTTAATAGGGTTTTTGTATAAAGAGAAATGCCATTGAAGCTTAGTAACAAATCCCCGGGTTCAAGTCTAATCTCTTTTAACTCCTTAACGAAAAAGACAACGTTGACGAAAGAATCTATATGACCTATAAAAAGGTTGATCTTCTAAGTTGGGAATTTAGCAAAAAAAATAAATAATTCCACCTATTGTGTTAAGAATAGGTCTTAAGATAACCCTAGCATGATGAATTTTTGGAACCAGTGAGAACGTTTCTCCAATCAAGTTTTTGATGAGGGGATTAAGAGTGTTATAATATTTTATGGTGCATGCCAACTCATTTGCAACTTTTTTAATCGGATTTTTATTGAGCTTTATGTAACTACCATTGTTATTATATAATTAATTACATGTTGAAAGAAGACGTTCTTAGATTGGCATTACTATCTTGAAAATCAAGATGATCGTGTTAAATATTCCAACAAATATTGAGATCGTTGGCAAATAAATCATTGGAAAAGTGATAAATCATGTTTTTTCTTCAAATCAAGAGTAGCTATACGTTGTGAAGCTTGTCTGCATTTGATGATGGTAGTAATATTATTCGTGTTAATGATTGATGCAATGTTTACAAGTACTTGGTCTTATCAAACTGTGACCTATAGCATTTAGTTGCATTAAACGAGCAAAGCTTTATATACCTAGCTCAATGGTGTGAACATGGATTCAAGTAATATGACCATTTGAAATTCGAGAGTTGTGAAGAATTTGGATTTGAAGAATGGGGTTCTGGTGGCAAAGACTTCGATCCAAAAATAGTAACAGAGATCTGTTACTAGTAAGGATATCCAATAGCAATGAGGAAGGTTTTGATAATTGTAGAAATGTATACCTAAAGATCCAATGTAAAATTCAAGCATCCTATAATTGGAGAGGAACAAGTAAACTATAGAAAAGCACATGCAGGATGGAAGTTCACATTAGTTGGAAAGTGGATTCAAGCAACATCAAGATAATATTCTGTAGTTTTTCCATAGGAGGGTAAAATTTTAGGCATATATGCTTTTCTTAATGAAATTATAGTCTAGATATGGGTAGTCACAGAGTTGAAAGGAATATAAATATAATCATACTTATAATTAAAGTTTATTATGATTTCATTGCAATGCCTATGAATAAATTGGAATGATCTTATGACCTAGCAGCCTTAGTGTTAAAAATGTGACAACAGATGTAAATTTACCATGTAGTTAGAATAAATGAATTTAGGTAAATAACGAAACATGTCTAGTTAAAAGAGGTGGCCCGAGAGGCTTGTACGCAACAGAAACTTTATCAATAAAGTTTCCAATTCGATTTATCTTTCAGTTGTTAAATTTAGTTTCATTTCTCCAATTCTATTTCTTTCCCACAACAAGTGGTATCGGAGCCAGCTGAGTGAATGAAAGCCTGTGTTGAGCCTCCGCTGTGCCATTTTGCCCGCATTCTTCCTGCTAGCTGAGTGAGAGAACAATTGTCTGTTGTGTTGTTTACCAGCCGTCAGAAAGACCGACTGTAAAAACCAGTCGCCGTTGATAGTTGCTGCACGATAAGAAAGGAAGCAATCGGATTCCGTTGAAGTGAGACTTGGAGCCGTCCACTTTTGAAAACCGTGAAAATTTGTGCAGAGGTCAAGTGTCTGCATTGCCGCCGAGAAAATGTTGAGCGGTGTCCGAAGTGCTATCTGCCTATGGAGATTGGGGTTCAACAAGCCGTGGAGGAGTTTGCAAAATGAATCTGGTGTTTCATTGCCTGCCGAATCTGCTGTGGAGGAGTTTCTTGCGTAACGAAATATATTTCATTGCGCCGTCTAAAAAGATAGGGAGCTTCGTGAGTGGGCATGGGCCTATACCTGAGGGGTGAAGAGAATACATCGGCAGGATTCACATGAAAAAGTTCCGGTAACCGTTAACTTTGATTAAAAATTTTTTCAAGTCGATTGAAAAGGGTTTGAACAAGCTTTTTATAAAAAAAAACAAACAAGGCTTTTTAAAAAAGATGTTTTTTGGAGTTTGAAAGGAGGCTTATTTTTTCGTAGAAAAGGTTTGAAAAATTTGTGGCTCAATTTTCAGAGGGAGTATTTTTTTTTTAACGTTTTGCTGAAAGAAAAAAAAGGAGAATAGGGTTTGAAGTTTTTATGAACATTTTTGAACAGTCATGCTTTTGTTTTTTTTTAAATAAAAGGTGGTAAAGAAATATAAATCGTATTTCTTTGAAAAAAAAAACTAGTGGGAGAAGGAAAACTAAACCCTTGAAACCCTAGAAGAAGAGTGGAAATTTTTTAATTTGTAGAAGGGGGGAAATCTGAAACCCTAGGAGGGCGAAATGGCGAAAATGACAAATGCAAGATTTCAGGTCGAGAAATTCACTAGGAAAACAATTTTTCTCTGTGGAAACTGAAGGTTATGGATTTGCTGGTGCAACAAGGGTTGCACAAGGCATTAGATGGGGTAACTAAAAAACCAACAAGCATGTGAAACTCGGACTGGGAGGACTTGGATGCTCGAGCTCTCAATACTGTTCGGTTGTGTTTGGCAGACGAAGTACTCTTCAATATTGTTGGAGAGAGTACAACTGCAGGGTTGTGGAAGAAATTGGAAACTCTCTATATGAAAAAATCTTTAACTAACAGAATCTTTTTAAAGAGACAATTGTACGGCCTTCGGATGAAGGAGGGTACGAAAATTGCAGATCACTTGAATGTTTTTAATATGCTTATTTTTTCAGTTGTCCGATATGGAAGTCAAGATGGAGGAAGAAGACAAGGAAATAACCTTGTTATCTTCCCTGCCTGAGTCGTGGGATCACTTCGTGACCTCAGTCAGTTTGAGCACTGCCAATTCATTAAATTTTGAATCTGTCGTGGGTGCTCTCTTATCTTAAGAGGTACAAAGACAATCTAGCATTGAGACTTATTCACCTGAAGCCATGGTAGCTAGAGGTTGCTCAAAGGAATGGGGGGAGAAGACAAGAGTTTCTTCCAGATTGAAGTCAAAGGGCGGCAAGAAGAGTAAAGAAAAATGCTGGTACTGCAACAAACCGGGACATCTCAAAAAGGATTGTTGGAAACGGAAGGAGGCATAAAACAAAAAGGAAGCAAATCAGGTCGAGTCAGGTATGGATGATGAGGTTTTAATTGCTGAAGCACTCCCTGTTTATAATATCTCACAAGATGCTGACTATTGGCTATTAGACTCTGGTGCTTCTCATCATATGAGTCCGCACCGGAATTGGTTTTCATCATATGAAACTGTAGATGGTAATTGTGTTTTCATGGGAAATAATGCATCTTGTCACACTATTGGGATTGGAAATGTGCGAATTAAAATGTATGATGGTATAATTAAAATCTTATCTAATGTTAGGCATCTACCTGATCTAAAGAAAAACTTGATTTCCTTGGGAGTTTTGGATTCGAATGGTTATAAGTTTACAGGTCAGAATGGAGTGTTGAAATTCTCGAAAGGAGCCTTGGTTGTTATGAAGGCTGAAAAGGTCGGAAACCTATACAGACTCAAGGGAAGCACGCAAGCCAGTGAAGCAGTGGTCGTGTTAGATAAAGCAGAAGAAGGTTCTCGTCTATGGCATTAGAGGTTGGGTCACATGAGCGAGAAAGGTCTTGAGGTACTGGTGAATTGCAAGCTACTTCTTGATTTTAAATCCTTGAAGTTGGACTTTTGTAAATATTGTGTGTTTGGCAAACAATGTAAACAAAGATTCAAGTCTGGAAATCATAATAACAAGAAGATTTTGGACTATATTCACTATGATCTGTGGGGACCATCTCCTACTGTGTCCTATGGAGGTGCCTTGTATTTTTTAACTTTTATTGATGATTTCTCCAGAAAATTTTGGGTCTATATGTTGAAAAAGAAAGCTGATGTGTTTAATGTGTTTAAACAATTTAAAACAATGGTGGAAAAGAAAACATGCAAATCAATCAAATGTTTAAGAACTGACAATGGCGGTGAATTTACCTCTTTAGAATTTGAACATGTTAGGTAAACTTGACTTGGGATAAAGTCAATGTTGACTAGGGTAAATAGTAGTGGTTTTGGGGCACATGGTATTGTGCACCCATGGTTTTCAGCCCATGGTATTACATGTATTGGAGCCTATAAAAGGTTGGGACTACTTCATTGTAATGTAGGCCTGGAGGTGATTGGTGAAGGCTCACTTGGCTGGATTGGCAAGGGTTTTGGCCAATGTTTAATGAAATTTCATTGGTTGGGTTTTTCCCCGGAGTTTGGGATTTTACCGGTAAAATATTTATGTTATGTTTATGATTTGTTGCTGGTTCTTTTTCATGATTATTATTCCTCTCGGTAAATTTATTATTTTTCCAGTAAATTCTTAACAAATGGTATCAAAGCCATATTTGGCTTCAAAGGGATGCTTTTGCAGCCAAGGGTTTTATTGGCTTGTGAATGGAGAAATCAATGCAGCCTTTTGCAGATCTGGCCACACGGAGCATGGTGTTTCTAGGAAATAGGAAATATCCAATTGATTGATTCCATGGGGAATTCCATGGAGGGTTTCTCAATGGAGAAAGAGAAAATTGGTGCTGCCACAACTTAGATATGGCGACTAGCAGTGATAAGAAGTTGGTTCGAGAAATTCAGAGATGAGAGGATGTTTGCACATGGATTAATTAATTGATGAACCATGTATCTGAAGAGAAATCCTACAGGACTGGTGGTTACAAGGTTGGTGACCCATGTAATCTGGTAGATCAGTTCTTTTTATATGGACATTGATTTCATATGTACAAAGAGCAACAATGAAACAAAAAAATATTATTATAATGGAGTTAAGTTTTTACATGTAAATGGCCATACTACTGTAAGACCTGGTATGGCAGGCGTACCCCTGGGTAATCTCTGGTAAAGTCTGGTTTAGACCTAGGTGATAGGGGGGATGTCAAGTTAACAATTACCCTGGGTAAAAATTTGAGGGGGGAAGAGCTAGAGTGAGCGAGGTTGTCTCATCTAGCAGGTTTCGCTGGATTTAGTCAATAATCCCCAAGTCAAGTTTAAGGGGGGAATTGTTAGGTAAACTTGATTCGAGATAAAGTCAATGTTGACTAGGGTAAATATTAGTGGTTTTGGGGCACATGGTATTGTGTACCCATGGTTTTCAGCCCATGGTATTACATGTAATGGAGCCTATAAAAGGTTGGGAATACTTCATTGTAATGTAGGCCTGGAGGTGAGTGGTGAAGGCTCACTTGGCCGGATTGGCAAGGGTTTTGGCCAATGTTTAATGAAATTTCATTGGTTGGGTTTTTCCCCGGAGTTTGGGGTTTTCCTGGTAAAATATTTGTGTTATGTTTATGATTTTTTGTTGGTTCTTTTTCATGATTATTATTCCTCTCGGTAAATTTATTATTTCTTCAGTAAATTCTTAACAGAAAATTTTTGTAAGGATGAAGCGATAGTTAGACATAAAACTGTTGTTTATACTCCTCAGCAGAATGGTGTTGCTGAACGGATGAATCAGACTCTTATGGAAAGAGCCAGAAGCAGGATTAGTAATTCTAATCTGAAAAAGGAGTTGTGGGCAGAAGCAGTATCTACTTCTTGTTATTTAGTTAACAGGTCACCTTCGGTTGCAATAGACTGTCAAATTCCTGAAGAAGTTTGGTCGGGTTAGTCTTTTGATTATTCGCATTTGAAGATTTTTGGTTGTGATGCCTATGTTCTTATTCCTAGAAATCAGCGTTCAAAATTAGATCCAAAATTAGAATTTTGTGTCTTTGTTGGATATGATTATTCAGTGAAGGGATATAGGTTTTGGGATCCTACTTCATGGAATATAGTCATTAGTAGAGATGTAACATTTGATGAATCATCTCTTTTAAAATCAGATGTTGAAAAAGTTGAACAGAAGCAGGTATTGCCAGGTCAGCAGATTCAATTGGAGATTGTACCTTTTCTAGAAAGTCGAAAGGAAGGAGAGACTTCTGAAAAAGGCGGAGAAGCAGAGGAAACTGGAGAAATTCCAGAATCCAGTCAGCAACCAGTCACCCTAAGAAGGTCTACGAGGGAAAGAAGAACACCAAAAAGGTATGAAGACTTTGCTTCATCATTTTCATTGATTACTGAAGATGGGGAACCATCTTGTTATCAGGAAGCAGTTGATGATGCAGATAGCGAGGTATGGAAAAAGGCTATGGAAGAAGAAATGGACTCCTTAGCCAAAAACAATACCTGGGATCTTGTAGAACTTCCTGAAGGGAGAAGCGTTGTTGGGTGCAAATGGATCTTCAAGTTGAAGAGAAAAGTTGATGGAAGTATCAATAGGTATAAGGCGAGACTAGTTGCAAAAGGATATTCTCAGGTTGAAGGTATTGACTTTCATGAGATCTTTTCACGAGTAGTTAAACTTGTTTCTATTCGTACTGTGTTAGCTCTAACTACTTTACTAGACCTTGAGTTAGAATAGTTAGATGTTAAAACAGCCTTTCTTCATGGTGATTTGGATGAAGAGATTTATATGGATCAGCCAAAAGGTTTTGTACGAGGTCGCAGCAGAAGATTAGTTTGCAAGCTCAGGAAATAATTGTATGGCCTGAGGCAATCGCCTAGGAAATGGTACAAGAAGTTTGATTCCTTCATGATGAGCCAGAATTTTATCAAAAGTGAGTATGATCATTGTGTATACTTCAAAAGTTTCAATGGCATATTCATTATATTGGTGTTGTATGTTGATGATATGCTTATTGCAAGAAAAATCATGGAAGAAATCAGCAGGTTAAAGGCTCAGCTCTCTAGGACGTTTGAAATGAAGGATCTTGGAGCAGCAAAACATATCTTGGGCATGGAGATACACAGAGACAGGAAGAATGGTAAGCTTTGGTTATCACAACAGAAGTATGTGGAGAAAATACTTGAAAATTTCGGTATGAACAATGTGAAACATGTTAATGTTCCATAAGCCTCCCATTTTAAGCTTTCTTCGGATTTGAGTCCTAGAACTAATGAAGAAAAGCAGTATATGTCTCGTGTACCATATGCAAATGCGGTAGGAAACTTAATGTATGTGATGGTATCTACACGACCTGACATTTCACATGCTGTTGGAGTTGTCAGTAGGTTCATGGCAAATCTAGGGGAAGAACATTGGCGAGCAGTGAAATGGGTGCTTCGGTATCTGAGAGGCACAAGTGACCATTGCATCAGCTTTGATGGTCGTGAAGGTACAGTCTGCAGATATGTGGATGCTGATTATGTAGGTGATTTGGACAAAAGGAGGTCTACTACAGGTTATGTTTTTACTCTTGCACATGGAGTAATTAGTTGGATGTCAAAGCTTCAAGAGACAGTTGCTTTGTCCACAACTGAAGCAGAGTATATAGTTGCTTCAGATTCCTGTAAGAGGCAATCTGGCTAAAAGGTCTACTTGATGAGATTGGAAGGACGCAGGAGAAAGTGAATGTGTTTTGGGACAGTCAGAGCGCTATTCATTTGGCTACAAATCCATCCTATCACAGCAAGACCAAGCACATCAATGTAAGGTATCACTTTGTGAGACATATAATCGAAGGCGGCAAAGTAGTCCTCAAGAAAGTCCGCACACAGGAGAATCATGCAGATATATTCACGAAGCCAGTTACAGTAGAGAAGCTAAGATGGTGTCTTGCTTCTCTTGGCTTCCAGAAAAGATGATGAATGGGCATTAGGATTTCTGTTGTCAAGGTGGAGTTTGTTAAAAATGTGACAACAGATGTAAATTTACCATGTAGTTAGAATAATAGAATTTAGGTAAATAACGAGATATAGTTGAATAACGAAATAACGAAACATGTCTAGTTAAAAGAGGTGGCCCGAAATGCTTGTATGCAACGGAGAATTTATCAATAAAGTTTCCAATTCGATTTATCTTTCAGTTGTTAAATTCAGTTTCATTTCTCCAATTCTATTTCTTTCCCACAACACTTAGATCGTAGACTGGGTATATTTGGATGAGAAACATCTGAAAGTTTTTTTTTTTTGGTTTTAAACTCCAGTTTGATTAAGGTTGAATTCAGAAGGAAGGATCATATAGCGCAAACGTAATTTGATAGTCTAGCTGAAATATTTTATGTTAGTAGTTATAAGAACCTGGAATTTTCTTGTAACTACATGATGATGGAAGTGCTTATGGAAAACCCATATTGTTGTATGCTTTAAGAGTTGTGCCTCACCATCATAATTATGGTTGAAGCATTTATACATAAATTTTAAATATTTATGAATAATTTTTTATTCTTAGAATTTTTTATTTTTTTTTAAATAATTCATAGTTATGTAAATAATATATTTATTATAATTTATTTCTAATTTACTTTAATTTAATCAAGTTTTTGCATATAAAATTAGTAAGAATAAGATGTAAATAAATATATTTATGAGGAGTTACTTCTTACCATTATATATTTTTTTCTTTCTTCAACACTTATGTAACAATACGTAACAATACAACTTTAAAAGTGTAAACTTACTAAACTAACAAAATATATATAAATCCATGTTTCTAAAGAAACAATTAATTTATCCATTTGACATCTCAATTTATTAGTTGTTGCCTTCCTATTAATTATTATTAATTTAACATTAACCAATATAAATTCCAAAATTTAATAAACTTTTTCAAAACATAATTTTTAAATGACAGAGATAAATACATACTCATACCCGTTACCAGAAGTAATATGATGTTATGAGCACAATCTAATAAATTTTTTCAAAACATAATTTTTAAATGACAGAGATAAATACATACTCATGCTCGTTAACAGAAGTAATATGATGTTATGAGCACTATATAAACAATTTTACTTCAAAACGGAATTTCAAATCGCTAAAATTGAAGAGAGTAAACTTTTATATATTTAATATAATTAATTCCTAATATGTCGTTTTGCAATATTTAGTAGTTGTTGACTGTAGCTTAATGCTGGCTTAGAAGTTACGAAAAAAATATAAGGAATAGTTACACATAATCTGATTAGTATTGCCCTGAAAAACATAATATGATATTTAAATCGTATGAAAACAAAATGTATAGAAATAGTCATCAGTTACAAATTAGGTAGTAAAATTACTCTAATAATCGAATCTATTCATCCTATATCATATACACTACAACGACAAAGTAAGTATGTATACATGTGAACCTGAAAAACCATGTATATATATATATATATATAATAGAAAAACCTTTTACTCTTGATTATATTTTTTTTTTTTTTACTTTTAAATATTATAGTGTTAATAAAACAATATATATATTATAATATTAATGAAACAATATATACTGCCAGAATATTATATTATATAATTAATACTAATTATTTAATTTTATAATATAATATCTATTACTATTAATATTAATAGTTACTATTAAATTTATATTAATAATTATTATGTAATTTAATAGTAACTAATATATTAATATATTATTACGTTATAACTATTAGAATATATGATTATTATATAATCATATTTTTTAGTTAATAATATAAGATATATTTATAATTAATGTTATAGTATTATTTTATGTATAATATTAGTGTGATATATGTGTTTCATGATGATGGTTAACATCCACTAAGACCAATATGGTTTATTGAACCTGAAGAAAAAGAGATTAATTGTGATTATTTAAAATTTTAATTATGCCATCAAAAAGAACGGAGAGAAGCATTCTGAAGTCATTGTAGTTTTTTTGACTTAACAAGTCAAAAAGGTTTGTAATGGGGAAAATGTTCTGAAAAGGAGAACGGATATGAGTAAGGGCCAAGGAACCCAAGAGAAAGTGATTTTCATCTTTGAATCTCTTAGTATCACACATGAGGCAGATCATTTCATCCGAAGGTGTTTTGCGAAGAGACAAATGCCCAGTGTCACTTCGAAGCTAAACAAAATTAGCTCTAATCTTTGCAATGATCATTTTCTTCTTAACATTCATCAAAAGAGAAAGTTAATTATTATTAGGAAGAGTGGGGTTGATCATATCCTTACAATAATTTAGCTTCCTCTTCCCCCTCTATCTCCTTATCTCTCCACAATGTTTCCTTAAATATGGAATTAATGGTGCTTTTAATATTATCCTTATTCTCCAATACAATCTCCTCGTTTATCCCAGAATGGTTGAGCCATGACTTGGCATCCTTATGCCAATATTTCTTAAGTAGAAGGTGATTTTCACTAGAGTTGGAAGCAATTTTAGTGAGACTCTTGGCTTCCATGTTGTACCACTTCTTCTTATACCATCAGGTACCTAAATAAACCCATTATTTCAATAGGGAAAAGGCTAGCTTTAATCATGATAATAAAATAGGGAATTTTAAATTTAATAATGAAGTTGTAGGTTATAAATTTGTTTTGGATTTTCTAAATATTTCTCTATCAATATCTAGATATATTGTAGCTCCACACCTCAGTGTTACACCTTTTATCATACCATATAAGCCAAATATTTTTTTTTCATATGTATTTATAGCAATTGTACTACTATCGCAATGTATGTCCTTGTTCTCCTATAATGGATAACATATTGGTCAAAACGCCTCTAAACCAATCATCATCTATGAATTAAAGGATATATGTCTTTGAAATTTTATTCCATGAGCTTGTTACAAAGTATACCTCAATAGACTTATCCCTCGAAATGTTATCTCCACTGTCCACATAAGAGGTTATTCTTCATTTTATGTTTATTATATGCATCAAACATGTATGGTTGGAATACCCTCCTGGAAAAATATATATTATATGTTATAGGGATTACAATTGAAAGGTTAATTCAATCTACGTGGTTAGGTGGTTATGAAATAACCATTGATATTTTTTTATATTGTTAACTATATACTACAACTTCAATTAACTCATCTGTAATAGGTTTATCTCATTTTCATAAACCCCGTCATTAATTTCGACACTACATGTACTGCTATGTCTTGGGAAATTAACTATTCAATTATATCCATGTCTACCTCCTTCACATGGAGTGCATGTTACCACCATGGCAGTGTTCGCTGTCTTGGGAAATTAACTATTCAATTATATCCATGTCTACCTCCTTCACATGGAGTGCATGTTACCACCATGGCAGTGTTTGCACGGGTAGGATGAAGAGATGACTATCAAGGGCTAATGTTAACTTTATGCAACCCTAAACCCTTTTGATCCATAATAATTTGATCAGTATGCCCTTTTCGCTGCGGCCTTTTGCATCTCATGGCATTGTAACAATAGTCTCTATTAATCCTCGTCATATAGCCTTTTGTGGATGCCCAAAGGTCCTATATCAAGCATACTCCCCATGCCTTAACAATTTGTTCCTCCCAACGTGTTTACAGGTAATTTCTCTTTTTTCTATGATTAGTTTTGATTCACTTCCTCTATGGTAATTTTGTGAATGTTTCCCAAATCGTTTCTCATTTTTTTTTAGTCTCTCTAGAGTCGATTACAGTATGCTTGGGTCCCATCTTCAGGTATGAAACCCAGTTTTGAGATATTTTTCATTCAATGTTATTTCTCGGTAGCCTCGAGGTAATATTTCATGGGTTTCGTTCTGGTTATATTTTTCCACGATTGGAACATATCAGTGCTAAAAAAAAATTCATACTTACCATAGTTTGTTTCCCCTCTTTCCTATACAGGGAGCAACAAAGTAGAAACCCCTCGATTCCTTGGCCCCCAAACTCTAGAACAAAATGTAAGGTATACTTCAAGTATTTTGACTTTTTTTTGTTTTTCCTTGGGTTTTGATAGAACACGACACCTTACTCAGTTATTGTGTTAGAATTCTGTAAGTAGGAATCTGTATTGGGTCATCAATATTTTTTTCCTTTCGATTGACTCTAGCGCCCACAATTTCATCGTTATTTTGGAAAGGTCCTGCTCTTGGGTGGAACATATTGGGGTGTACACCGACTTACCTAACAAGAGCTTCAATGGGCAGGTAAGAGCTTAGTTATACATATATATATTCTTTGCAATTATTTTCCCTGCGGAATTGATGCTCTAACTATATGGTGGTCAGAAAAGAATAATTTCCATATCTTACAGGTGATCACTTCCGGTTATAGAAATATCTTCCTGGTTTAGTTGGAAAAACGCCATCAATATGGATGTACCAACTTTATGGTTTCCAATTTGGTTCAATTTCCCTCTCTGGAGTTCGAATCATTACAATGTCCCGGTGAGATCCCTGACCTGTGATTCTTAGTGCGCACTACTCACCAACACACCCTCTCGTGAATAGTTTAGGTGTTAAATTTAATAAGTTATGGGATTTCTGTAGTAACATCATTCCTTTAATCTATGACCGCTAATAGTGTTTCAGTTACACTTTGTTCTCATGTTATTTTCCAAGATCATACTTATGGCATCGCTACATTAATATGGGCACCGACCCTGTATCATTGTACTATACAACATAGGTATGACCTAATAACTATAAATTCATGTAAATCTATATTAGGGACAGTTTTTTCATTTAGTACTAATAAAATATGAATTTTACTTATTGACTGCTTGTTATTCTGCCCTGCTAGAGGCATTTTTTTTTTCTTCTTGACTTGACAATGATGTATTCTACAACCTAATATTTACATAATATTTACATATGTCTGTTTGTGTGTGCATGCATGTGTGTGAGATTTCCACTCTCTGTGTTGTATTAGTGCAGTTACTCCTTCTATATGTGTATCATTGTCAATTATAGTTGTTGAATTACTGCCTCAATATCAGTATCGTGGTAAATTTATTTGTTAAATTACTTATTCAATATATGTATCATGGCAGATTATCTTTTCTTATTTCTTCTGGAGAACAAAGATATTATAATTTTTCTATCAACGCCCTTATCTATCCTTCATGTATTTTTTTTCTCCTTCATGTATTTTTTTTTGTTTATGTAGAGGAAGATGAAATAACCGTTTCTACTGGTACTCTTATGTAACATTTATTTAATACTATACATTAGAAAATTGTACGTATTGCCTTACTTCTGATAAGAAGTACTGCTATTAGTTGTTTTAAACTCTCGACTAGTAATTAATAAATGGGGAAAGGTCTGACCATTTCCATATGGAGTTTTTTTGTTCGTTCAACACTTCAGTATCAACACTTAAAGCCTTGAAAATTTGTAATCTAAAGGCAACGATTTAGATTATAGTTTCCAGTGCGCTAAAATCATTACTTTGGAAACTTTATACCTCAGATTTCAATAATCATTTTGTGGTTTTCCCTCTTAGATCCCTCAATTGTTTCTAATTAATTTTTTTTTCCTTTATGTACACTTGTCTAATAATTACCCCTTATACTTGTACAAGCCTTTTAGTAATGTCGACTATGAAATAAAAGAAATAAGAACCCTATAGATGTTGAGTACTCTCTTCAATGCACTCAGTTTCAATCATCACAGACTACTTAGACTTAACACCTATCATTCTTTGACTTTATCGTACATACTCAAAAAATTGTAAGATCCACCTTTTGTGACAACAACAATTGAAATAAATAATAATAGCTTGTATAAATCACAACAATATATTCATATTTCATGCAACAAATTTTAAAAGATCAAAGTACATGCATTTTCGCATAGTGATGAATTCGGTCTTCAAGCAGAATTACATTTCCAATCACAAAGTACATGCATCTCTACATTACATTAAAAAAAAAAAAAAAAACTAAATTTATATTTTTAACATCCTAGAGTAAAACATCTACTTATGAATGCTAATATTAAAAAACTAAAATAACAGATAATATCACCAGTAGCACTATTAGGGAATCACTTTGGAATTTGACACCTTTCTACCTAATCTAGAACTGAAACCCTCTAGTTCACCCCCAAGCTGAAATGTTTTTCTCATCCTATCAACAACCACTATTTATCCCTTCAATAACTATTTTATACTTTTTCTTCCATAATCATTTTTTCCTTTAGCCATGTTCCTCTTTTATGGCTTTCAACTCCACTAGCCTAGGATTTTCCTTTAAACACCAATTTTGTCTCATGTGGCACTTTATTCTTATCCAGCATTATCATTTTTCCCCAACTAAGAGATTTAATGTATTTTCTCCCGTATCAATTAAATCTTATTTAGAATATTTGTCATGAAAGATTTATCTCAATCACATTAAGTAATGAGCTTTTTGTTTTTCTTTCTTTGGCAAGCAAATCTCGTACTCAAGTGCCTCATTCCCAATTATTTTCAATCCAATTACTTACTAATTAATAAAATTAATTATTTACATAAACATCTCAATTTACTTCTTGTGTTTTCAACCATTCGCCAAAACATTACTTATTCCGGACAAACAAAAAAATCATTACAACATGTTATGAAACCAGCTCCAAAAATATAATAAAAGGGAGATCAATGCCTTAAAGATAAGTGACTTCGAGGGGCCAACCTCCTTTACATTACATAAATGAAAAATTATTGGATGATGCAAGTGACCAAAACCTACTTCTATATATATGAGTCCATGGGATCACAATATAATCCTAGCCAACCTACTGATAATAATGTGAGCGCACAATAATAACAATATTGGGGTTACAGGGGTACAACAATAACAATAAGGGGGTTACACTAGCAACAATAAGGGACTATACTAGTAATATAAGGACCTAACATGCCCCTATCCTTAAAAAAAAAATTCCTCAATGCTTGAGTAGCTCTGGATTCTTCCGTATAAAATTATCATCTTCCCATGTAGAGTCTTTAGTGGGTAAGTTCTTCCACTTGATGAGATACTCTAAAATTGATCAATTCCATAGTTGTCAAGTTATTGCTTATATGACTGCTTCAGGTTCTAATATTATTTTTCCTTCCTCATCAAGTTTTGGAAATATTGTTTGAACTAGAAGCTTCTCCCCTATAACCTTCTTTAAGCATGAAACATGGAAAACTAGATGCACTCACGAAGAAGCGAGAAGCTCAAATTTCTATGACATAGTACCAATCTTTTGCAACGCGTTGTAAGGAACATAGTACTTTGGCGATAATTTATTATCCTTATTAGCTTGCTTGAGGGACATTTTTTTGTATGTTTGTAGCCATAAAAATACCTAGTCTACTACATCAAAAATTCTCTCACTGTAATATTGATCTGCTTGTTGTTTCATTCAATTTTGCGCCAAATTTAGGTTATCCTTTAAGAGTTGTATAACTTCTTGTTGATGCTCGATCTGATCTTCCACTGCTTGAACCTTATATTTTTTTTCTTAAAGAAGATGTGATGGACGGTGGATGATATCGATAAAGTGCCATAAATGGGGTCATTTCTGCTGTAGTTTGGAAAGAAGTGTTATACCACCATTTAGAGAGGGGTAACCACTTGAACCATTGTGTTTTCTTATCAGATAAAAAACATCAAAGATATCCTCCTAAACATTTATTGACTATCTCTGTTTTACCATTGGATTGAAGATAATAACATGAGCCATGAGCTAGTTGAGTACCCAAACAATAAAATAATTTCGTCCAAAAAATTCCAGTAAAAATGGGATCTCTTTCACTGATAATAATCTTTGGGTTTACATGTAGATTTTGAATTGTTTCCATAAATGAAATAGAAACTGTACTTGCCTTAAATGGATTAGATAATCCACAAAATTGTGCATACTTGGTCAGTATATCAACTACCACCATGATGACTGTTGAACCTCAAAATTACCCTCTCCTTGACATCCTTTCTCACATTTTTCCCGTACTTTCTCATAAGATCACGTACTCCAATCAATGATAAATGCTATGCTTTGGCTTAAGGAATGCATTAAAATGACTGGCATGTTATATTTTCATGTTCTTTCTACTTTAATATATTTTTGTAATTTAGCTACAGAACACAGCCTATTCTACAACTAATTGTGGATTCTGTAGCTACTGTCATGGTCTGGTAGGTTCCAGGTGTCAAGTGAAGAATTGAGATACATGGGCATTTCTAGAATCATCTCCACATCGATTTTTTCCTATTCACTTGGTCAATATCGACCAAAAAACAGGCCTAAGATCATTGTCAAAGGCATAGTCAAAGTACATTAGCTGAGAGTAGCAGGACTCTTGATTTTCTATATCGTATCAAATCAAGAGACAAGCAGTCCTATTGCAATACTATAATTAGCCACCTCTTGCAAGATTATCTCATATACATTTATGTGTATTTTCTTTTAAATATCGATTGTACAGAACCGAGAAGACAGTTAGGAAATTAATTTTTAAGTTTAGGAATTTTTGTTGATACTCTATATTAAGACTTAGTTCCATAATAATACAAAGTCCACGTTGCCAATGATTTCATAATTTCACCTTTAGCTAGCTATCGTTTCAGCCAAATCAATTGCAGAGGGCCCCTGCACTGGAGAAGGTTTTTCAGTTGTTGTTTTTAGTTTAATTTCTATTACTCTATTTTCAACAATTCAGTTTTCTTATTAGATTAATGTTTCATTCTAGTTTTGATCAATATCATAATGTTAAAAACATAACTATGTAAGCCTTGTTCTTCTAAAATATTTCGTCAAGATATATAACTCTGTTTTCAAATCGAAATAAGATTGAAGCACTAAGAATATATAGTTATCTAGTTTTCTTACTGTTTTGTCATTCATTTTCTTAGAATATAATTATCAATTAATTGTGTAACTCGATGTTATAAAAATTCATTTCATGATGACGATTTTGAACTAAATGATTGAATGTCTAATTCATACAGTTATTGAGTTTATTCTACACATTTTTATTTGTTTTCTAGGAATTTAGAAACTAAGGTATAGTTGACTTCTTACATAGCATCTCAAGAGGGTAATACTTCACATTGAATGTTGGGGAGAATAAAATACACATTAGTTGTTGCGATCATTTTTACATGATTTCACATTTTGCTTTCAGATCCTCGCTTACTTTCATCACTAATATTCCTAAAATTCATTCGAAAGAGATTGATTTAATCATGTTTCAAGACTGAATGATTGAATGTTTAATAAGTTCTATTACTAAACTTGATTTTCTAGATTATGTATAATTAGTTACATAACACCATCTCAATAAGATCACACTTCATAATTGAATGTTGAAGTATCTAAATATACAGTAGGTGTTTTCCTTTACATCCTTTTCTTACTGTTATAGGACATTAGAAGATAAAGTATAGGTAGTTAATTACACATCATTTCAAGAAGGTCACATTTCACAATTGAATGTTGGAGTAACTAGAAGTACATTAGTTGTTTTCATTCTATGATTTTACATAAGAAAAACATTGCAATTTCAATCTCAGTTTTATGAATTAGATCCATGGAATATAATTAATGACAAGATATGATAGATGCTCTGTTTTCCAAATTAGATTCTAACCAGCAAACAATCTTTGATTTATTTTTATGTAAATTAGACTAATTTAGGAACACTTCCATTTCTTCCTTCTTAAAATTGTTTAGATTCATTTAAATCTTTTCATAGGTTTTATATTGAACATTCTTACAAATCAAAGAACAAAAACCCCCAAAACAACATAAAATAAAAACAATGAAGTAACAAGAAAGGTTAACTAAGCACATACAGTGCACTACACTTCATCAATTTACAAACCTCAGTTGATAATTTATGCAAGAAATTTAAGACATTAAATTGACTAGAAATTTTGGCGCTGTTGTCGAGGAAGTGTAATTAGGCAACCTCATTTTCTACATCTAAAAAATATTATATGCGTAGAGAAAGAAACTCTAGGGGTAGATTCATAGCTGAGGCAAGAGTTTAATCCCTACAACACCACTCACTCCACCAAGACTAAAAAGTGATACACTTCCATCTCAAAATCATATTCCATATTTCACTAGTCATAGACTTCCTGAAGTTCTAAGGTCAGAAATCTAACTAGAGGATCTCCTACTTCATACACTGAGGCAATATTAGAGGAATAAGATCCTAGATCTCCAACAGAAAGAGTAACCTTTTTCACCTCTACATAAGAACACATTTTAGCTGAAGAGTTAGAAATTCCTAGTGGAGAGGAAGAGGAAGAAACTTTCTTCAACATGCCACTGATAGAGGAACTAGAAGAAGATAAATTAACCTTACAAGTTGAATGTTATATCAGCTTTGAAAAATCAATAATGGCAAGAAGAGGAGAAGAAGGGGAAGGAGAAGGATAAATTATAAATGGATAAAATGTAATATTTGGAGGAGGAGATAGAGGTAGAGGTAGAGGAGGAGATAGAGGGAGAGGTAGAGGAAATGTAGAAGGAAGCAGAAGAAATAGGGTAATTGAGAGTTCTTTTGGATTCCCTATAGTTGATGAAGATACAAATGCCACAATGAAAAATATCTCACCTTCTGTCCTCCCAAATTTTCATGGATTGAAAAGTGAAGACCCTGAGACATTTTTATTTGAATTCGAAGTCTTATGCAGAAATTATGACTATTTACAAAAATCTCAAAAATTAAAATTGTTTCCTTCAACATTGAAAGGAGAAGCTCTAAAATGTTTCTTTAATTTAATCACTCAGTCTATCAGAACATTGAATGATATGAAGAGAGCATTTTTAGAAATTTATTTTGATTATTGCATACCTATTAATCACAAGGATGAGTTGTTTAAAATTATGCAAACAGAGTATGAGAATTTGGAATATTTAATTGAAAGATTCAATTATTAGATAAAAAGAGAAAGAATGGATAATTTAGATGAAGATAGTTTAAAAGCTCTTTTGTTGAAGGCCATTCGAGATGAGTGGATAGACATCCTTAACTTGATGGGGAAGGGGGATATCTCTCAACTTCCATTACCTCACATTGGGGAATTATATATTCATCTCTCAAGAGGAAAATAAAAAATTAGGAAAGGTCCAAGAGATCCTTCTCTTACTAGGGTAAATAAATCTACAACTAGAACAGTGAGTAGGGTAGAAATTGGAAACATGCTTGATGAATTTAAAACTGACATTTTAGGGAGTCTTAGTGAACAAATAAACACCTTTAATTTAAAAAACAAGTAGAAATATGAGACTGATACTTTAGCTATTTTCTGACCCAAATGCAGAAGGAAGCATGCTTTAAGAGAATTTCCTCTTGAGGAAAAAGTCATAGAGACCTGTATGATTTGTTCAGAAAGTCATGAGACTAAGAGTTGTCCTTCAATTCCTGGTCTTAAGGCTATTTTTCAAGAAGAAACAACTTCAAATACAACATAATCTCTTTTCTTTGTCTCTAGAAGATCATGGCAGGGGCCACAAACTCAAGGTTTTGATAACCAAATGTATACTCAGCCCCCACCAAACTAGAATTCTTGGCGGCAACCTTGGCCTCAATCTCAATCTCACGTTTGGGTTCAAGTAGTTAAAAATCGCTATGGAAGATTCTCTTAATACTATGAATATCCTCCATCATATCCAAACTATCCTCCCCAACAAATTTCTCAATTAAATCAACAACCTCAACTCCAAAACCAAAACTAAAATCAACAAATTTCATTACAATTCCCTCAGAGACCAAATCAGCTACTTGCCCAACCATTACCAAACCCCAACAATAAAAATCCTTAGAATATCTATATGATAGAAGGAAAAAAAATTCCAACCTACATGATTACTCCTCTATATCTTAATGATGTTCAACTTAGATCTGGTAGGATACTAGAAAATAAAAAGCCAGATGTAGTTATTCAAGAACAAGACAACTATGACGAAGATTCTCTACAACCCAATAAAAGATTTAATGAAGGAACATCTCTTCAAAACCAAAATTCTAAAAATGAAAAACAAAAATAACCAATAAACTCAACTCCTATCATAAAGTAACCATCAATACCTACTTCTACACCTCCTTTTCCTGAAATATTACAAGTTGATAGAGGAGTAGAAAAGAATATTATGTTTCTTAATTATGATTTTCTAGATGAATTGAAAAGTTTCTGTATCAAAATCCATTTGTTAAGGAGATTCAAATTCTTTCTAAAATAATAAAGGAGTTGAGAATGAAGAAACTAGGAATAAAAACAAAAGAAATGAAAATATTTGAACTTGTAGGAAAAATAGAAAACATAATGATGGGAAAATTTTATATTCAAAAATATTTAGATCAAGGAAGTCCAGTTGTAAAACACATATCAATGGAGTTGAAATTTAAAATACATTGACTGATCTAGGAGTAGTAATAGACATCATGAGCAAACAAACCATGGAACAGCTCAAGCTTCCTAATCTTCTGTATATACCCACATTACTGCAATTAGCAGATAGATCTGTAATCAAGCCAGATGGTGTGTTAGAATATATTTTAGTGTCCTTAGACTCTTGGGAGTACCCTGTTGATTTTATGATCTTAACCCCTAATAATAATCTAGGAGGATGCCCACTTATATTAGGAAGACCTTGGTTGGCTACAACTAATGCTTTCATTAGTTGTAGATCTAGTGACATGTATATCTTTGATGGTAACTCAATAAATAAATTCACTCTATATCCACTAGCAAGAACAATCACAGAGTTAGATGACAAATAATGGATTGATGATGAAAATGATATAGAACCTCTCTTTACTATTTCAACCGTTAGTGAAGATAGTCAAATTGTAAATTCAATAGAAAATTTTGAATCATCCCCTGAATATGAACATGATCAATTTCAAGAAAAATCCAATATTGAATATTTGTCATCTAGTCAGAAGTCTCTTTATTCTATGGAAGAATTTGGTAGCTCTATAGTTGAAATATTTCCAGAAAAAACTCTGAACATAAACAATAACTTGGAAAAATTACAACAGGAAATGCTGATCAAAACATTACAACAACATTCTTCTGCATATGCATGGGAATAAATTGAAATGAAATGAATTAGTCCTAAGACTTGTATACATCACATCTACATTGAGAAAAATTTTAAACCTATCAGACAACCTCAAAGAAGAATGAATCCAAATCTTAGGGAAATTGTGAAAGAGGAGTTGCAAAAGTTGCTAAATGTAAACTTCATTTACCTAATTTTAGACAGTCAGTGGGTTTTTCCTTTAGTGATTGTGAAAAAAGAGAATGGTAAATGGGGGGTATGCATTGGTTATCGAGAATTGAATAAATCCACCCTAAAAGATCACTTTCCTTTACCCTTTATAGATTAAGTGTTGGATACATTATTAGGTAACAAGTATTTCTCATTCTTGTATGGCTCTAGTGGCTATAATCAAATTCAAGTGGCACTGAAAGATCAAGATAATACCACATTCACCTATCCATGGGGGACTTATGCTTACTGAGTACTTCCTTTCGGATTGTGCAATCCACCTGCAACATTCCAAAGGGCAGTAGTAGGATTTGTTTCTGATCTAATATGTGATTGTGTAGAGGTGAATATGGATGAATTTAAAATTTATGAGAATACATTTGAAGAAGCTTTATAAAATTTGGAAAAGGTTCTTAAAATATGTAAGGAAGAAAACCTTTCACTAAGCCATGAAAAATGTTTTATGATGTTTACAGAAAGGATTGGTTTAGGACATCACATTGCAGGAGATGGAATTAGAGTTGATAAATCTAAAGTTGAAGTCTTCTCCAAACTATCAATTCAAAGTTTTCAAAAGGATTTTAGAATTTTTCTAGGATTTACAGGATATTATAGAAACTTTATATAAAATTTCACTAAAGTAGCATCTCCACTCTTCAAGTTACTCACCAAATATTGTGAATTCAGTTGGAATCTTGATTTCCAGTTAGCATTTGATACTTTAAAAGAAAACAATTATGAAGCACCCATCTTAAGAGGTCCAAATTAGAACTACTTTTTCACATTTCAATAGTTGCTTCAGATACAACTCTTGAAGTTGTATGAGGACAAAAATATTTGATCTCCTATGCCATCTATTACAAAAGTAAGAATTTGACTCCCATAGAGTTAAATTACACTGTAACTAAAAATGAATTCTTAGCTATTATTCATGCTATCAACAAATTGAAACATTATATAACAGGCTATGAAACCTTTGCTCATACAGATCACTCTATAATTAGATACTTAATGAATAAATCTATTACCAATGGGATATTTACAAGATGGTTATTACTCCTGCAAGAATTCAACATTACTTTTCTAAACCGATATAGAAAACAAAACAAAGTTGCTCATTTCTTGTCTAGAATTAAAAATATCAAAGATGACACTCAAATTGAAGATAAATTTCCTGATGAATATCTTTTTGTAATAACTACTCAGACTCCTTGGTTCGCAGATATTTCCAATTACTGAGTTACATGAAAATTACCTTCACATTTTCTTTCTAGAGAGAAAAGAAAAATCATTCAAATTAGTGAAAGATACGCATGCATTACTAATGAATTTTATAAGCAGGTCTAGATATCATTATCAGAAGATGTGTTTGAGAAGATGAAATGCCTAAAATTATTAAAGCATGTAATGATGAACCTTGTGGTGGAAATTTTGTTGACAAGAGGATATCTTATAAAATCCTTAATTTAGGATATTATTGGCCATCCATATTGAGAGATGACAAAGAATATGTCAAAAGGTGTGACAACTACCAAACGTTAGGGAAACCTTCTCCTTCAAATGAAATTCCATTACAACATCAGGTACTCATTGAACCTTTTGATAAATGGCCCTTGGATTTTTTTGGACCTATCAATCCACCATTTAAACAAAAGAAGTATATTTTTGTATGTATTGATTATGTCACTAAATGGGTAGAGGCCAAAGCATGAAATTTTTCTAATGAAATATCTATAGTTAATTTTTTTTTTGAGGATATCTTCATTCGTTTTGGTGTTCCAAGAGAAATTGTGACAGATAAGGGAACCCATTTTACATCCAAGTTTGTGAAAATGATTGTGGAATATTACAATATCAAGCACAGAAAGTCTACTCCCTATCATCCACAATAATATGGTCAAGTTAAATCTACTAATAAAGTGATTGAAGGAATTCTCACTAAGACTCTACATCTACAAATAAGAGATTGGGCATAAAGGCTTCCTGAAGCCTTATGGGCCTACATAACTATATGGAGAAATACAACAGGACATACTCCATGTGAACCTCTTTAGGGAAAGCAAGTCCTGTTCCCTATAGAGTTTCATATTCTAACCTTCAAGATGGCAGTCCAATTGGGACTTAATTTATCAGAAGCATGAAATATAGATTGGAGAAACTCAATGAGCTTGATGAAATCAGGCAAGATGCATTTCAAAAAACTGGTATAGTCCAACAACAAAGGGCTAAATGGCATGATAATTATATCAAGGAAAGAAGTTTCAAACAGGGGATTGGGCACTTTTGTTCCATTCAAAATTCAAATATTTCCAAGGAAATTTTCAGACTCATTGGCTTGGGCAAAAGTCTTTGATAATGGAGCAGTGAAGATAAGGACAATAGATGAAGGAAAGGTACCTTTTCTTGTGAATGGTCATCGGTTGAAAATATATCATAAACCACTTTCAAAAAAAGATTTTGTCAAGATTTTCCAAGATAATATTGATATGAAGTTAGTGAAGAAGAATTATTATTCTTCACTAACTTAGCTTTTATTTTTCCTACATATATAAAGAAAAAATATAAAAATAAAGATAAAAATAAAAATATATAAAAAAATAAAATAACGTGTATAAGTATGAAAACCAATCAATGATTGGCGCTTATAAAAAAAATACAGGGTCCAAATCAGAAATTCCTGACATCCTATATTTTGCATTTTATTTTTTGTAATAAGTAGTGACACAAAACTACATTCATATTCAATTTTTGCAGCTTATAATATGAAAATTCATTTCATTTTACAATTTCATTCCATTCCATTTGACAAGTCATTCCAATTTCATTCCATTTCACAGTCATATTCCACTTCCATTTCATTTCACATTCATATTCCATAGCCATACTTCATTTCTTTATATAGATTCGATTCTGCAGCTCACTACATTCAGCGGTTGATCACATTATGCAACTGACTACATTCTGCAGCTGATTCCATTCTACAAATGATTCCATTCTGTGGCCAATTAAATTTTCAGCCAATTCTATTCTGCAACCACATCTCATTAAGTATTTCTGACACAATTGTATATCCTACAAACAAATGATGATTACAAAAAATCGAAGGATTATGTCTTGAAGACCAACATGCTAAAATGATACCTAAAGGGTCAACACCAAAGAAACAACAAGGTTATTTCTAAAAGGTAAAATGTAAAAATTTATTTTAATAGCAAGGTTAAAAAAAAAAGCTAGTATAATATGGATAGATATGCTTCCTTGATGGATCATCATTTTATTTGATTTTGGTTTCCATCATACCACATATCAGCCACATCCTCCATATTATGTTGCATAATGGTCCATAATTTACTACCTCATTGATGATTGACGATCATGAGCTATGACGTGACATACCTGTCTACGTTTCTCCAAAAACCCTACCATATATTTATTCCTACAAATCCTTGATGCCTTTCATCAAATCCGTAGCCAATTGATTTCATAAAATAGGAAAGGGAAATTCTGAAGGTTGAGAACTCTGTAGAGTAGAAGGCATGGGGCTAATTATTATATTAGAACTGGTAGGAGCAAAGTACATGGAAGGATACCCACAGATGAAGTAAATGTTGCAAAAATATGGTTGGCTCAAATTCATAGGGAAATTCAATGGTTTCCACAAGGAAATTGCAAAATCCGTAGCTCGTTATTTTTATGTCACGGAAGTAGAACTTGGAGATATCAAGTTTATAGTCACTGAGTCATTCATTGATGAGGCTACAAAACTTCCAAGGCATGGTGAAATATGGTTAGAAAACAAGGATTTCCGTAGTGAATCATGGAAAGTAATACTAAAAGACCTAGGTAAGGATGTCTCAGTTTTTAGAAAAGGTATCCCTAGTTCAGCTCTTACAATTAAATGGAGGAACATGCTCTTGGTTTTACAGAAATTTATAAGTTGTTAAGGAAGGTTTGGTTGCATGTTTTTATACCATATCCATTTACTGATGAATTTCTTAGAAAATGGTGAAATCAATCTTTCTTTATTTTTGTTCAAGATTTTAAAAAGTATGGCCACAAATGTGACAAAGAGAATATAGTTCATAGATACCACCATGCATCATCATGGGTTAGTAAATATACCGATTGAGTTTCATTTAAAAAGCATAGGAGATACCTGGGAAGATTTCCTTATTAGAAACCATTTTCAAGAAGCACCAAAATCACCTAAAGAAGATAATGTTAGAAAAATGAGAAGGAAGAAGACTGATATAAATATTGAAAACAGACCTGAATCTTCATTATAGAAGAATTATGAAAAGATAATCTCTGAAGAATTGACAGAAATCAGAAAGCATGTCAAGACAGGAGGCAAAATAAGAAAGAGAGTAAGGGTACAATTGAGGAAAATATAAGTTCTTCACCACCAAGAAGGAGCTCCAGACTCCGAGGTTTGATGTAGAAAACATTATCAAAACAAACAGAGATTATAAGTTTAGATGAAGAAACCGAAATACCATCTCCTGCACAGAGTCTTCAAAATTCTCATATTCATAATTTTGAAAGTAGCCCCATAAGAAGATCTCCAGGCATAGACCCAGCACAACAAGAAATATATGATTATGTAGAATCACTAGAGAAAATAAGTGCATCAATAAACCTAGAACATTATGTCAATCCACAAAAACCTCTAGTTGATGCTCTTAAACATTATATTTATGAATGTATAAACATATTGAACAGACATATCAAATAGGAGAATGAGACCTTGAAGCAGTAGAACAAGTTGGACAAGGTAATTAATAATAATACCATTCTTCATCTACGACTGTGGTATAAGAAAAATAGGAAATTGAAAAGAAAGAATAAGTTACTACATAGAGCAGTCATTAAACTCAAGTACAAGCCTCTTATAAGAAGTACTAGGATGACAGTCACTTCAAAGATTAAAAAAAAAAGGTAAATTGGATGTGCTACCAGAAGTGTCTAAGAAAATGTAGGGAAGGAGAACTCACATTTTTTGCAAATTGCATGAGGACATGCAATGATTTTGCAGTAGGGTTATGTTGAACCTCATAATTACCCTCTCCTTGACATCATTTCTGACATTTTTCCCTTAATTTATCATAAGATCACATAGTCCAATCAATGATAAATTCTGTGTTTTGGCTTAAGGAATGCATTAAAATGACGGCCATGTTATATTTTCATGTTCTTGCTATTTTAATAGATTTTTGCAATTTAGCTACTGAATGCAGCCTATTCTGCAACTAACTATAGATTCCATAGCTACTGTCATGGTCTGGCAAGTTCGAAGTGTGAAATGAAGAATTGAGTTACATGGACATTTCTAGAATCATCTCCACATGGATTTTGTCCTATTTAGTCAGTCAAGATTGACAAGAAAGCAGGCCTAAGATTATGGTCAAAGGCATAGTCAATGTATGTTAGCTGAGAGTAACAGGACTCTTGATTTTCTCTATCATAGCAAATAAAGAGTCAAACAGTCCTATTGCAATTATATAATTAGCCACCTGTAGCAAGATTACCTCATAGAAAGTTATGTGTATTTTCCTTTAAATATTGTTCACACAGAACCAAGAAAACAATTAAGAAATTAAGTTTTGATTTTAATCTTTTTTGTTGATACTCTGTATTAAACTTCATTAAATCATATAGAAATTTCACGTTTCCAATTATTTCTTAAGTGTACATTTAACCAGCTACTGTTTCATTCAAATCAGTTGTAGAGGGCCCCTGCACTAGAGGAGGTTTTTCAGTTGTTGTTTTAGTTTAATTTCCATTACTATGTTTTCAGCAATTCTGTTTTCTTATTATATTAATGTTTCATTCCAGTTTTTATCAATAGCATAATGTTAAAAAGATAATTGTGTAAGCATTTTTCTTGTAAAATATTTCGTGAAGAAGGATAACTCTATTATCAAATCGAATTAAGATTGAAGCACTAAGAATATACAGTTATCTATTTTTCTAACTATTCCGTCATTAATTTTCTTAGAATAGAATTATCAATTAATTCTGTAAATGGATCTTCTCAAAAGTCATTTTATGATGATGATTATGAACTAAATGATTGAATGTCTAATTCATAAAATTATTGAGTTTATTCCGCACATTTTTATTTGCTTTCTAGGATTTGAGAAACTAAGGTATAGTTGAATTCTTACACAACATCTCAAGAGGGTAATACTTCACATTTAATGTTGGGGAAAATCAAATATACATTAATTGTTGTAATTAGTTTTGCATGATTTCACATTTTTCTTTTAGATTCTCAATTAGTTGCATCACTAATATTCCTAAAATTCATTCCAAAGAGATTGATTTAATCATGTTTCAAGACAGAATGATTGAATGTTTAATGAGTGGAATTTCTGAGTTACTTTCTGCATACTTTACTTTCTTTTATAGATCATTAGGTATAATTAGTTACTTAAAACCATCTCACGAAGGTCACACTTCATAATTGAATGTTGGAGTATCTAAGTATACAATAGATGTTTTCCTTTACATCCTTTTCTTACTATTCTAGGAAATTAGACGATAAAGTATAGATAGTTACTTACACATAATTTCAAGAAGGTCACATTTCATAATTGAATGCTAGAGTAACTAGAAGTACATTAGTTATTTTCATTCTTTGATTTTACTTACGACAAACACTGCAATAACAATCTCAGTTTTCAGAATTAGATCCATGGAATAGAATTAATGACAAGATAAGATAGATGTTATGTTTTCAATATTATATTCTAACGAGGCAACAATATTTGATTTATTTTTATGTCAATTAGATTAATTTAGGAACACTTCATTTTCTTCCTTCTTAAAATTGATTAGATTCATTTAAATATTTTCATAGGTTTTAGATTGAAAATTCTTAGACATCAAAGAACAAAAACCCCCAAAACAACATAAAATACAAACAACGAAGTAAGAAGAAAGGTTAACTTAGCACAAAAATTGCACTACGCTTCATCAATATACAAACCTCGGTTGATAATTTATGTAAGAAATTTAAGAAATTAAAGTGACTAAATAATGACAGTCTTTCCTTTAGACTTAGGTAAACCTGTGATAAAATCCATTGAAATCTCCTCCCAATATTGACTTGGAATGGGTAAAGGTTGTATAAGACCTGGGTCTTAATTGTCTCAACTTTATTTTTCTAGAAAACCAAAACATTCTGCCACAAAATTTTGAATATCAGATTTAAGGCCATCCCAAAATAATTCTTTCTTCACCCTGTGGTAAGTTTTTAAAAATCCCAAGTGTCCACCTGAAGGAGAGGTGTGCAATATCAAAATAACATTTTCTTTTAGTTGCGAATTCTTGCAAATATATAAGAGATCTTTGTACCATAAGGAATCAATTTTCCAACTAAATGTATCAGATGTACTAGGATCCTACTGCAAATTTGAATGAGTGTCCACACTTCTTCGTCCTTCTTCCATTTATCCCTTTCTTTGGTTATCCAATCTTGTTGGATGATAGAAATGGCACAAAGAAATGCTTCCACCTCTTCATCCTTTCTTGGGAGTGCATCTGCAACAACGTTTAGCTTCCCTTTCTTGTATATGATTTCAAAGTCATAACCCAACATCTTTGTGACCCATTTTTGATACTCTTATGAAGGTAGTATCTATTCCAAAAAGTGTTTAATACTATCATGATCAGTTTTAAGCTTTAAGTGTCTTCCCATTAGGTAAGGTTGTAATTTCTTCACTGCATGTAGTATTTATGACATTTCCTTCTCATAAATAGATTTTTGTAAATACTTTCGTTTGAATGGATGAATTTCAAAAGAAATGTGTCTTCCTTCTTTCATTAAAACAACACCAATTCCATTTCCTAAGGCATCACATTCCACAATAAAGGTTTTTGTGAAGTCTAGTGTACCTAAGACCAGTGCTAGGCACATTGCCTCTTTAAGATGTTCAAAGGCCTTAGTTGCTTCAAGAGTCCATGAAAATGCATCTTTCTTCAATAATGTCGTTAGAGGTGCTGCCATTATCCCATAATTCTTAAAAAACTTGTGATAATACCCTGTTAACCCGAGAAATCCTCGCAACTTCTTAATGGTTGTGGGGACTTTACATTCCTTAATGGATTCAATTCTGTTAGGGTCTAATTTAACACCCTCGTCAGATACAATATGACCTATATATTCCACCTCTTGTACTCCAAAGAAACATTTGGATGTTTTTGCATATAATTGTTTCTCCTCCAATAGTTTGAGCACCTTGTCAACATGTTGAACATGATCCTTCCAAGACCCGTTGTAGATTAGTATGTCATAAAAAAATACTAGCACAAATTTTCTAAGAGAGGGTTTGAAAATGGAATTCATCAACCCTTGAAATGTAGAAGGTGCATTAGTAAGGCCAAAAGGCATGACCAAAAATTCATAACAACCTTCATGAGTTTGAAATAATTTTTTCGTAATATCCTCAGTCTTCATTCTAATTTGGTTATATCCTGAACAAAGATCCATCTTGGTAAAATAAATTGCTCCATGTAATTCATCCAATAATTCATCGATCATAGGAATGGGAAATTTATATTTAATAGTGAGCTTATTGAACTCCCTATAATCCAGAAAAATGCACCATGGTACATCCTTCTTGTGCACCAATACTACTAGAGCAGAGAAAGAACTTTGGCTAGGTTGAATTATACTAGCCTCTAACATATCTGCAATCATACGTTCAATTTCGATATTTTGGACATAAGGATATCTATAAGGCCTGATGTTTGGAGGAACGTTTCTTGGAATCAAATGAATAGCATGATCATGATCATGAATAGGTGGGATTCCTTTGGGAGTTTCAAACACCTAGGAATTATTTTGCAAGACTTTTCGGAGATCTGCAGAAATAGATGATTTTTATGTTGGAACTTCTAGTGAGCATAATTGTGAAATTACGCCTCATTGTTCTTTCTTCAAAATATTTTTCATGAAATTAGAGCTTATTATCTTTCTCAAATTCCCTGTGATACCCTGTAATTCTATTTCCTTTCCTTTAAAAAAAAAAATTCAAGAGAAGTTCTTGAAAATTAAAATCTACCATCCCCAAATATTGTAACCATTTTACTCCTAGTACAACATCATCACCACCTCTTGGAATGGAAAGAATTGGACTATTCAATAAATATTCCCCCATGGTTATCTTGATATTATGACATTTTGCAAAGAAATTTACAGTTCCTCCATTTGCAACCATCACTTGACATTCTAGTGCTGGGTATAGGAAACAATTCAATTCCTTTGCTGCCTTACCATGGATAAAATTATGGGTACTACCCGAATCAATCAACACTATTACCTTTTTCTTCATGATATGTCCTTCTATATTGAGATTCTGAGGAGTGGTAATTCCTGCCAATGCATTACACAATATGGTAAGACTCATTTATTCTTCTTCTGGTGTTGGTTCCTGGTGTATATCCTCTTCTTTTGAATTGTCCTGTTCATCTTCTTCCTCCTCTTCACAATCTAGCTAAAATAATTTCTTCTAAACACACTTATGACCTTTAGCGTATTTTCTATCACAACTGTAGCAAATCCCTTTTTCTCTGTTTTCTTCCAATTTTTGTGGAGTCAACCTTGTAGGTTGTGGAAGTCTAGGAGTAGCAACACTTCCATCTTTATAGATGTGAGTGGCAGGCTTCCTTGTCACCATAATAATTCATTCAAGTTTACTTGCGAACATGAATGCCTTCTCTAATGGATCAGGTTCCCAAACATGAACTTCATGTTGGATGTTATCCTTTAAAGTCCTTATGAATACATCAATCCTATGTTCCACTAGAATATTAGTTACCCTTATATTCAATTTTTGGAAGTCTTCAATATGCTCCCCCACTGAACACTTTTGTTTGAGATTTATCAACTGGATAAAGAAGGTGTTTCTCTTTCTATCCTCATAATGTGCTATCATTTCCTCCAAAATATTTACCAAGTGACAATTTTTTTACGGGAGCAAAGCCATCGATACCATAGAAATGCATTTTTTTCTAAATGTAATGTTTCAATGCGTACCTTTTGTGTGTTTTGCACATTATTGAGATCAAAATATTGCTCCGCCTACATTATCCACGTTACATTATCCTTGCCATCAAACTTCCTCATATCCATCTTTGGAATATCATGGTTCTTCCATCCAACAGTAGAGTTTATGAAATCACGATCAGCATTTATTTTTTTCTCATCATGAGTTTCCTCTATTATATTTTTGCCATTAGGAAACATTTCTTGTATCAAAAATTTCAAACCTTCCATGTTTTCTTTTAGATCATTCTTCATGTTTTCCATGTTGTCTTTAATTTTTTCTTCCATGTCATCCATCTTAGCTGCTATGCCATCCATATTAGCTTCCATGACTTTCTTCAAACCATCCATATTATCTTCGATGACCTTCCTCAAACCATCCATCTTAACTTCCATGCCTTTATTCAAAACTTCCATTTCATTTTTTGTTACTCTTTGCAAGAGTGAAATTTCGTGCACTTTCTCTTCTAATTTTGAGATGCCATGTTGTGCTTCTTCCTCTTCAAGAGTCACAGTAGAGCCTTACGAAGTCTTAATAAGTGTTGAATTATTTTTAGGCTGCATTTTAGAACCCAATACTGATATATATGCTTCAATATGTCCTTATAATATCTTCAAACTAATTTTCCACATAAGACTTATGCAATTCGAAAACAAATATACACCTTTTTCTTTCTTTTGTGTAGCTCAATATTGAAACTAAATTATATGTATGATTTTGGATATTCAATATCTGAAATTTGACCATGTAGTAGCCCTCTGAATTTTCTTTATAATGCCATAGGTTTCACTTGATTTGGATTCTTCAAGAAAAAATTATGCCCAATCTTCCGCAATGGCCTAATTATGGAGTAGTTCTCTACATAGAAATTGTACGAAGTGCCACGTGTCATTATTTCCTCCTTCAGCTTTGAAATTGATATACAGGAAACTAAATTCTATGTACTTTCGGCCACTTCTTATAGAAGGCCAATCGGATGCTCAGAGAAACAGTTATAACGATTTTCCCCCAGTCACCTCTTTGAGATGAAATTCGAGAGCCTGGAAAATCCCTAAATTCCACCCGTCATATCTTCGCAAATATTGCGAACCAAGATCTGAAATTTTCACAGGACGTTCCTCACGATCTCGACTTCACTCTGTAAAAATCTTAGCTTTTGGGCATTCGTAGAAAGAAATTTATAGCGCAAATTACAAGATGACCTGTTTTACTTGAAATTCGAGATCTTGAAAAAATCCTAACTTCCACATATCATATCTCCAAACATATTGCGAACCAAGATCAGAAATTTTTACACAACGTTCCGTAGGATTTTGACTTCGCTCTGCAAAAATTTCAGCTTCTGAACCTTCGTAGAAAAAAAAAACTATAAGGAAAATTCCATGATGACCTGTTTGGAGCAGCGAAACACTAGAATCCAAAGCTCTAATACCAAATGTTATGAAACTAGATCAAAAAATAGAAGAAAAAAGATATCAATGCCTTATAAATAAGCCACTTCGAGGGGGAAACCTCCTTTACATTACATAAATGAACAATTCTTGGATGATACAAATGACCAAAATCACCTTGTATATATAGAATTCTATGGGATCACAAAATAATCCTAGTTGACCTAACAATAATAATGTAAGGGCAGAATAATAACAATATTGGGGTTACAAAGGTACAACAATTAAGGAGGTTACACTAGGAAAAATAAGGGACTATACTAGTAATGTAGGGACCTAACACAATAACAAAGAAGTATTACATTATTCCCCCGTTTTAATTTACAACGTCCCCATTTTTTATTTCCCAATTACTTCCCTTTGGAACAATGTTGGATAATTATTCTACATCTTATTTTCCTGCTCCAATGTGGCCTTTTCGGGAGTAAAATGATCCCACGTTATTTTAACCTGAATGATGGCTCGATTCCAGAGCCATATCTCTTTCCCATCTAGGATACAGAGAGGTTATCCTAGAAAGTCTCATTCACATTACACCTGTATCAATTTTGAATCAATTATGTGAGAGATATCATGTACATATTTGTTGAGTAAAGATACATGAAAACAATTATGAACTTTAATATGAGTTGGAAATGCGAATTGGTAAGCTACGGGTCAAAATTTTTCCATAACCTCGAATAGCCCAAAACATCATGGTGATAATTTTGGATAAGTTCCAATTCTTAAGGTAGTTTTCCTTGGTTTCACGCTCAAATAAACATCATACCAAATTTTGAACTCCTTGTGGGTTATTTTTTTGTTTGTATAACTTTTATGGCTACCATCTGTAGTTTTAATGCTCTACTAAATCATCCATACTATTAGATCCATTTTTCTACAAGTAATATGATCGTAGTATTATACTATCCTCTGTTCGACTCCAACTAAGAGATGTATGGAATTTTGTTTCCATACATGGCTTCAAAAGCGATTTTTTTTATGAACGTTTGATAATTGTTGATGTAAGAAAAATCTTCGAAATGCACAAAATCCTCCCATTTATTTGGTCTGTCCATGACGTACATTCTCAGCATGTCCTAAAAAATATGGTTGATTATCTCGAATTTTTGATCCATGTGAGAAAGATATTCTATGATAAAATTTAGTTTATTTCTCATGCCCCCAAACAATTCCTTCGATAATTTTGAGGTGGATTTTGCATCCTTATCTGACACTATCATCTTGGGTACTCCATGTGATCAAAAAATATACTTCACAAAGATACTGGCAATCTGGGTTGTACCATAAGGGGATTGTACCGGTATGAGATGGGTTTTCTTACTTAAGATGCACACCACTACGATGATGGAGTCATGTTTCCTCTTAGTTTTTAATAGTCCCGTGATAGAATATAAGAAATTATTTACCATTTCCATTTAGAGATATGTAGTGGATTAAAAAACGCAATAGGGAGTTGATGTTCAAGCTTTACCTATTGGAACTCTAAACATTTTGATAAATATTCAACCACCTCTTTGCTCATACCTAGCCAAAAGAAAATATTTCTTAATGTTGTAATTTTCTTTTGGTGCCCCAAATTCACTGCATATGGTTTCTTATGATATTCGTCTAGCACAATTTATGTCAAGGAATTTACATTGGGAACATAAAATGATTTCTATAAATAAGAAAATATTCAGAAATTCTTGAATAAACGTTAATGTTAATTCGCTGTAATTTTTGTACAATTTCCAGGTATTTAGGGTCACTGGTTATGGAATTTTTAGTTTTCTCTATCAAATTTGTACTAAAACTGCTAATAGACACTTCCATTAGAGTGTAGACATGTCTTCTCAAAGAATCTTCTATCTCATTTTCTTTCCCTTTTATATGCCTAATGTCAAATTGAAACTCACTAAGAAACACCACCCACCTACCTTTCATGACATTGAGATATGGTTGGATAAAAATATATTTTAGGCAGATATGACTGGTTACCAATGTGAATTTCTTCCCTAACAGATAACACCTCCACATTTTTAAGGAATTTATAAAAACAACTAGTTTTAAATCATATGCAACATAATTCATTTCATTTGTTTTGAGCTTAGTATATTCATAATCTATGAATTAATTGTCTTTCATTAGAATTCCCCCTAGCCCATCCATACAGGCATCGATGCATAATCTAAATTCTTTATTTGTATCTACAATTTTTAAGATGTGAGCCACTGTGAGTAGGTGCTTCAACATATAGAAACTCTCCTAGGATTCTGTAGTCCATTCATAATTTTCCCCTTTTTTCTACAAGAATGTGATATGATATAATAATTTCGATAACCCTTCTATAAAATTATGATAATATCCAATGATTCCTATAGATTATCATAAACCCGACACATCCTTTGGTATGGGAAATTTACTATGACCCTAACCTTCTCAGGGTAAATTTCTAGTCCTTCCTTTTAGATAATGTGGCCCAAGTATTCTATTATGTTTTTGTAGAACTCACATTTACTAAATTTGGCATAAAAATGATGTTCCCTTAAAGTTTGCGGCGCCAATTTTAGGCATTCCTTATGTTCTTATTCATCTTCGGAATATAAAAAAATGTCATTTATAAATACCACCACAATGTTTTCCAAATATTTACTGAATTTATTGTTCATCATGCACAGAAAGGTTGTTGGGGCATTACTAAGATTGAAAGGTAACACTAAAACCTCATAGTGACCATATCTGGTTCTAAGGTTTGTCATATTAATATCTTCATATTTTATTCTCAATTGATGATATGTTATGCTTAAGTTAATTTTTGACAGAATTGTTTCCCCCTTACTTGATCAAACATATCATCAATACGGGGAAATGGCTATTTGTCATTAATAGTTAATTTCGGTAATCGATGCACATTTTAAATCTCCCATCCTTATTTTTGAAAAATAATATTGGTGCCCACCATGCTGACACACTAGGCCTAATAGAGAATTTGTCCAACAGTTCTTGTAACTACATTTTTAGCTCCTATAGCTCAAGTGGACTCATTCAATAAGGGGCTCTAGACACTCACATTGCATTCCATACAAAATAAATGGAAAATTCTATATATTTGTGAGGGGGGAACCTGGAATTTCCTTTGGAAAGACATTATGAATCTCCTTAATAACTGATAGGGTGCCTTATTTTGATTCCTCTTCTTATTGTTCACTTTCTTCTACATGAATCATAAATAAGTGAAACCCCTTACATGCATTCTTTTTCACTTTTAAGGTTGATACTTGTCTAACTAATATGGGTTTTGGTATGCCTTGGATTATTTGAGTATGTACCTATTGATTCGCATAAATCAGTGATTTTTTTAAATAGTTTATAATGCCCACCTACTTTTCCAACCAGTGCATACCTATTTGTATGTCACTGATCCTAGGGGAAGTAAATTTAAGTTCAATGCTGTAAAATAGGCATTTACATCAAGATTACATTTCTTTAATTTCTTGGTTACTATTCACTTGGTGCGAGTTGCTAATTCTAACATCCATACAATTTAAAATTTTCAGTTTCAAGTTTAACTGTTTCTACCACCTATGGTCCAATGTAGTTTAAACTAGCCACTAGATCAATTAAAACATAAATAGGTCAGTTGGTAATAGTACCTTCAATCCCAATCATTGTTGAATGTTGTTATGCTTGTCTATCCTCCTAGGCTTCTCTTGGCATGGGAATATTTCTATAGATATCATTCACTGTGGTGGATTTTTTGACATCTTGTATATGTTGGAGAGATATGGGATTATGCCGACAATCCCTCAAAAAATGAGGCTCACCACACCGACAAAAATTCAGTGGTTATTTTTCTTTACCTCAACTATCTTTTTTAATTTTTAGATCCATAGGTTTTCAACCATCTTGAGAGTGTGTCAGCTCATTATTGCTCTGATTACTAAAAGAAATTGTTCATGGTCCTTTCCAATGTTCTTAAGATATTCAAGCTTCTATCATTTTTCCTGAATTATAAGTTTTCCTTTGTCGTCATTGTGCTAAAACATCGGGCCTTCACCCTTATTCATAAACTGCTGATAACACATCCTTTCCATTCTGAATTCTTCATCCATTATCTTAGGATTGTCAATGTCAACCCATTTCTTGTAGAGAATGAGAAAATAGTTCACAAACCACTACACCTTGGATTTTTCTTCTTTAATATAGGGAGCATACTACAGTAAATTGGTAAACCTTGGAAAAAAATCTTCCATTATTAACTATCCAAATATTAACTTGTGGATCTCATTTGTGCAGCCATCATAATAACGTTCAGTTAAACAATGATTTTTAAATTGTTTCAAGAATTCCTAAAAAGATACTATCTTTTCCTCCAATAGATGCACACTTTAAGATTCTTCCCACAAGAGAGAATATTTACCTTGTAGCTGATAAATGTCCAATCTAGCCTTTAATTTTCTCTTGTATTCATAGACTTAAAAATAGTTAGTCAAATTAAGTAGTCATGCTTCTACATCCTCCTCCTTCTCACCATAAAAAGTAGGGGGGCTTGATTTTCCTAAATTCCCCTTCTAGCTCTGGCTATTCCTTTCTCCTATTTTTCTTAGATATGTTGTATCCGACTTCCCCCGACTTTCATATTTCATTGATTTTTTGACTCTTTTATTTTTTTTCAATATTTGAGGTTCCACCTTTTTATGGCTAGACTTTTCATTCATCTCCATTATCATCCTTTCCTGCTCCTCAATGGATTTTAACAGGTGCTAATTGTTGGTCCTTAAATATACTAATTCTTTCCCAATATTTCTAATAACATCCATGAATTGAGTATTTGCTAGGGTGGCCCCATTTCCCAATTCAGAATACAAGTATTAACGTTTGATGATGGCTAGAGACTCCTCGACCATTTTGGCTATAGTTGTGTCACTTTATTTACTTCCAATTCAAACAAAATAAATTATTAGTTCTTCCTTCCTTACTTCAACATTTTAGGTCTACATAATTTAGTTCATTATTTTTGTGGTAGTTCCTTAAGGCCTATTTTTGAACTTAGGATCTGATACCATCTATCACACATCTTATTGTACAGTATAAGTAATTTATTTTTTCATATATGTATTTATAGAAATGGTACTATTATCTCCATGTATATCCTTGTTGTCCTATAATGGAAAATATATTGGTCATAATCCCTCTGAGCTAATATTCATCTATGAGTTAAAGGATATATATCTTTGAACTTTTATTCCATGAGCTTGTTAAAAATTATACCTTAGTATACTTATTCCTTGCCATGTTATCTCCATTCTACACTTAATAGGTTCTTCTTAATTCTATGTTTAGTATATGCATCGAACATGTATGGTTGGAATGACCTCTTATCCAAATAAAGATTATATGTTGTAGGGATTACAATGGAAATACTAATTCAATCTATGTGGTTAGGTTGAACATGCCTCTCTAAGGATATGAAATACCCTATGATACCTTTTATACTGTTAACTATGTAATACAACTTGAATTAACTACTTTGTACTTGGGCTATGTAATTTTCATAAACCCCATCATTAATTTCAATGCTACCTGTACTGCTCTGCCTTTGGAAATTAGCCATACAATCATATCATTCCATAGGTACCTCTTTCACATGAAGTGCATGTGACGACCATGGAAGCGTCTAACTGAATGGGATGAAGAGATGTATACCAAGGGCTAAAGTTAACCTATGCAACCCTAAAATATTTTGATCCCTAATGATTTGATCACTGTTCCATTTTCATTTTTGTGTTTTGTGTCTCGTGGCATTGCAGAAAATCTCTCTATCAATCTTGAAAAATAGCCTTTTGCATATGCAGAGAGATCATGAAATCGAGAATATTATGCATGCCTACACCATTTTTTCCTCCCGGCGTGTTCACAGGTAATTATTTTTTTCTCTGATTAATTTTTCCTCCATCCCTCTATGCTATTTTTTTTGAATGCTTCCCAAATATTTTCTCATTGTTTTGATGTCTCTACAGAGTTGATGAAAATATGATTCGGTTTCGTCTTATGGTGTGAAGCCTAGTTTTGAGAGATTTTTCCTTTAATTTTATTTCTTAGTAGCCTCGAGGTAAATTTTTATGGGTTTCTTTTTAGTTATATTTTTACATAGATGAAGCATACTCGTGCTCAAATAAAATTTGGATATACCACATTTTTCTTCCACTATTTCCAATAGAGGGAGCACCGGGGTACAGACCCCTCGATTCTGCGGCCCAAAAATTTTGGAAGAAAATGTAAGGCATGTTTCAATTATTTTGAGGTTAATTTTGTTTTTCCTTAGGTTTTGGTAGAGAACGACACCTTAATTGGTTACAGGGTTAAAATTCTATAACTATGAATCCTTATTGGGTCATTCATATTTTGTTTCCTTTCGATTGAATCTAGTAGCCACAATTCTTGCGCTATTTTGAAAGGGTAGTACTGTAGGGTGGCACATATAGGAGTACACATTGACTTACCTAAGAAGGCCTTCCATAAGAAGGTAAGGGTTTAGTTTTCTCTAGTTTTTTTTTTTTTTCAATTTCATGAAATAATTTTCCTTGAAGAATTGATGCTCTAACTATATGATCCTCATATTATATTTCCTCTATATTTCAGGTGAGAAAAACCCCTACATCAATATCTTCTAGGTTAAGTAAGAACGAGACCATTAATATGGATATATCATCTCTATGGTTCCAGGTTGGTTCAATTAACCTCTCTAGAGTTCTAAACTTTACAGCATCCCATTGACATCCTTGATATATGAGTGTTAATGTGCACTACACACCAACACACACCTCTTTTGAAATGTTTAAGGGCTAAATTTAAGGAGTTATCCGAATTATCTAGTTAAATCATTCCTTTAATATGTATCTTCTAGTCTCGTTTCAGTTACACTCCCCTATCATGTCATTTTCCATGATCATACTCATGGTCTTTGTACATTAATGTGGACACAAACCCTATTTTATTGTACTGTACAACATTTCTTTCAGATATGAAATATTCATTCAGGTAAGTCTATATTAGGGACTATTCTTTATTTTAGTGCTAATAAAATGTGATTTTTACTTAGTGATTGCTTGTTATTATGACCTGCTTGAGGAAGTTTTTTTTTGTTTCTTCCTCACTCGATAGTGGTATACTTTATATATATATATATATATATATATATATATATATATATTTGATACCCACTCTGTGTGTCATATTGGTGGAGCTACAGCTTCCATATCTATGTGGATGTCAATTATAGTTGTTGAACTACTACCTTAATATTGGTATCATGGTGAATTTATTTTTTGAATTAATGCTTCCATATATTTATCATGGTAGATTAAATTTTCCTATGTCGTTAGGCAAATAAAGAGATTATTGTTTGGCTATTGGAAAAAAATTTTATCGTTCATTTTTTTGTTTTCTCTTTCCTAATAATTCTTGATTTCTCCTTTCAGTTAGTCAAATTTTTTTGTGTATATTCAGATTAAATATCCATTTCTACTTCATACTCTTATATATCATTTATCTAATAGTCTCCTTTCAAAAATCATATGCTTTCTCTTATTTCTGATAATCAGTACTATTGTGTTCAGTTTTAAAATCTCAACTAGAAATTAATAACGAGTTAAAGGTTTGATCGATTTTCTATGGAGTTTTCTTTTTCATGCTACATTGCATTATCAAAACTTAAATCCTTTTCATTTATATCTCATTGAGATTATAATTTCTGTGTGCCAAAAGCATTACTCTAGAAACATTATATCTCATATTCTAGTAATAATTTTATGGTTGTCCCTCTTAGATCCCTTAAGTATTTATGATCATATTATTTTTCATTTATGTACACTTTCCTAATAATTACCTATTATACTTGTAAAAAATATTAGGCATATGTACCAAAAAATAAAATAAATCATAACCCTATAGATTTTGAGTACTATCCTCGATGCACTCGATTTCATCAAACACACTACTTAGACTTAACTCTTCTCATTATTTGAGTTTCTCTTACATAGTAAAATAATTGTAAGATCCTCCTTTTCTATAAATGACAATTTAAACCACTAATATATTAATATTTCACACAACAATTTTATAGTAAAAAATTACATTCATTTCCACAGAATAGTAAAGTGAGTCTTCAATCATAATTACATTTCAAATCATAGAGTACAAGAATCTCTACATTAGGTTCATATACACAAAAATATTTATATTTTTAATATTATGGAGTTTAATATCTACTTATGACTTATGATACTAAGAAAACAAAATAACAAATAAGCTAACCAGTTTCACCATTAGGGAAGCACTTGGGAATTTCATAACTTTCCACCCAACCTAGAACTATAATCCTCTAGTTCAACCCCAAGCTAATATGTCCTTGCCAAGGTATCAACAACCACTATTGATCCCTTCAATAAATATTTTATTCCTTTTCTTCCATTATCAATGATTACTTCAGCCACATCCTGGTTTTTTGGCTTTCAACATCACTAGCCTAGCATTTTCCTTTAAAGCTCGCTTTTCTCTCTCATGACACATCATCCTTATCCAAGCTAACATATTTCCTCAGCTTAAGTGGTTTAATGGATTTTATCTCTTATCCATTAAATCTTATGTAGAATCCTTGTCATCGAAGAGTTATCCCAATCTCATTAACCAATGAGATTTTTTTTTCTTTCTTTCACAAGATCATCTCCTACTCAGGTGTCTCATTCCCAAGTACACTCAATCCAACTATTTTTTAATTAAAAAAAGTATTAATTTACATAAAAATCTCAAAGTAATTCATGGATTTTATACCATTGACACTAACATAACTTAGTCTAAAAAAATAACAACAACATTATAACAACGTAGGGGTATTACACTCACATCCATATAAAATAATAGGGGTGACACGAGTCTTGAAAAGGGACTTTTTCTTACTCAAAACTCAAAGATCAATAGACCTAGAATTATTTTCAAGATTATAGTAAGCTTTAGAAACTCCTATAATCCTTTTCTCAATGCTATAATTCCACTTGAGCTCATGGTGAATGTCAACACATACATTAGAGGAAATTTTAGACTCAAAATGACCTCCTAAGGAAAAATAATAAAATAATAGTTAAAGTAATAATATAAGAGTTGTGAGTTTGGGATGGAAAGAAGAAAACTAGTTTTTTAATTGTATTTTTCATTTATCTCATCATATGTTTACTCAAATTTAAAGTGTATACACTCTTTGGATGTGAAAATAAATTCCATATCCAATGAGTACCCATTATGCATACTTTTAAGAGTACCCACATTGATAAAAAATTAAGATACATTGAAAAAACATGTTGAATACACTTTTTCAATGTGTATTCATCTTTTATTAATGAAGGCATTTTCAGAAATATACATAATTGGTACTTATTTGATGTGGAATTTATGTATGATAGGAAAAAGTGTATACACTTGAAATTTGAGTAAACGTATAAGGAGATAAGGCAAAAATAAAATCTAAAAGAATAACTTTTCTTATTTTCCCTCCAAAATATTACATGCACATATTTTCAAATTTAAATGTTTTTGAAAACTTTACATGTTATGTCACGAAAATTATATGAAACTTCCATGGCAACTTTTAAGCTAAAGTTTCCTCTAATGAATATTTAAATGAAGAAACATTTTCTAAGTAATTGTTATCATAAATAAAATTATCATAGTTGATATTTTTGGATTTAAGCATAATGACTTTGGTATTATCTATATTAACATTCATACATGTCCTCAAGTAGTAATAATTGATGGATTTAAGCTACTTGTTCAGATCATTAGGGCTTCTGGCAAGGAGAACATTATTAGTAGCATAAAGGAAAATATTAATTACTATACTAGTTAGCTTAGGTCCTACACAACTAGTAGCTTCTAAGAAATATTTGAGGTTTTCACTATACATGCAAAAAAGGGTAGGCGATAGACGCTTTCCTTGATTAAAATAAATGTTTCATTTGATATATGTACACCAATCCTTGGAGATCTTATGCTTGGCAATAAAATTCTCATATAACCTAGTAACGACAACCCTTATCTTGAGAGGAACCATTATATCATCGAGTCTTTTCCATAACTTCTCTAGATGGATAATGTAGAAATTTCTTCTAAAGTAAACAAACCAACATAGCATATATGTTTTACTAGTGTGACATTCCTTGAAAATGGTCCTAAAAATTATAAAGTTGTCAATATTTAAGTGATGCCTTCTAAAAGTAGCTTTCCCTTTCACTCTTTTACCATGGATTTTAAGCCAGACACATCTTATTTTCCAAAATGGGCCCATACAATTTTTCTAAAATGTGGCTAATCATGATAGTATTTAATCTATAGGGAACCTTTTTGTTATAAATTTTAAAGATAGGCACAATAAGGCTTTTCTTCCACAACTTAGTAAAGTCCTTGTTTACTAAAAAAGTGAGGAGATTCTGTAGGTGAGATGAAATTTCCCATTCTGAGAGTTTCACCTTGGTAAAATTTAATATCCCTAGCTCTACCATTAGGGATCCTCCTAATCCTAAAATCCACTTCTTCAAAAGAAAATGTATCTTCCTCTATAACAGTTTTTTCTATTGTTTCCCACGTTGTTCAGGGAGTCATAAAGTTTCTTAAGATAGATATCCAATTCCTTTAAGGAAATCGAATCATTTTCTTTCAATTTATAGACAAGAAAATTATTGAAAGCCTTTCTAGGCTCAACATTATTGAAGTTAAGAAGACAATCTTGTGTCTTTTTTTTTTAGTACATTTTATTCCTTTTGATAAGATCTGTGTATGTAGTATTTTTTTCACACATTATAGTTTCTCAAGGAGAATCTCTAATCAATTTCTTATCTTATGTACTAAGATGGAGAGAGTCTCTCGGCCCATATATATATATATATATGAAAGGTGGTTTCTTGGTATGTGGTACTCATAGGTGATGGTATTGACCCATGGTAAGATATGGTTAATAATATCGATCGTGTGTATGTATGTATGTATATATATATATATATATATAATGAAAGGTGGTTTCTCTGCATGTGGTATTGAGAAGCCATGGTATTGACCCATGGGATGTTATGGTTAATAATATCCATTGTAAAGGGGTGAGTATGCGTCGTTAAAATTCTTGTTATATTGTAAGTATTAAGTTTTCATGTGCTTATTAATTAAATTTAAATACGGTTACAATAATTCCATTTTAATTTATATCGTAAAGTGAATCTTAATTTATAAATAATATTTATATCATATATATTTTAATGTGATGGAGGTGTATATCTATTTCAAAAGTAATTATAATTTTTTTCTTTTATATTTAATAATAAAATAATTAGAAAATTAAATTCAAATAAAATATTTTTGAAATATTTTGATTGTGAAATGAGAGATTATTTTTTGGCATATTCTATTGATGAGACATTGTATTGGCCCATGGTATTGTAACAACTAATAGCATATATGGAAACGTAGATGTGAATATCCATGGTTAAACATTTTCTTATATTGTATTTTTATGGTAGGTATTAAATTTTTTATGTGCTTATTAATTAAATTTAAATATGGCTACAAAATTATTATTCTATTTTATAAGTTAAAATGGATCTTAAATTATTCTTGTTACTATAAAGTTACATTATTGTAATATATATATTATGATTTTCTTTTATCTAAAAAGTTATTAGTAATTGTATGAATAAAAGAAAAATTACAATGTAAAGATTTTAATTTATTTTATTATTACTTCTAACATTTTTCACACTACATCTCCCCCCATACTAGGCCCTATACTACTTTTAACTGACATGTACATGTTTACCAATCCTCTACATATTATAAATTGGACATATTGATATAAATTCAACATATTAAGTCGAAAAGTAAAAACAAAATTGACAAAGTTTCTTACATTACACTTACACATCACTCCTATATTGGGTTGTAGAGTGTCTCTGTAATACCCCCAATTTTTGTGTTGAATTTTTAAAGTTAGACATTTGAATTTTAAGTCCTAAGGGGAGTGGAGCCCAAAGGATAAGTATGGTGTGAATGTAATTGCATATTTAATTTGAGGAAATAAATAAAATGATTGTGCATTTTGACCAAGATGAGAATTAGAGATCACTTGCCAAAATCCATGGGGATGAATAAGGCAACAAATCCCCACAATCTTTCAAAAATCCTTGAAAGAAATTAATTTAGATTCTGAGGAGGAATCTAAATTTCCCCAATGAAGAGGAGTAGTTGGGAAGAGGTGATAAAAGCTGGAAAAAGCTGAGGAAAAGCATAAAACAGCTTTAAAGAGTCCCAAAATGGGAAGCCTAGGCTAAAAAGGAAAGAAAGCATCCTGCTATTCTGGACGCAGAATTAGAAACATGCTTTGGGGAATTATGAGCTTAAATAAGCTGCTCCTAAGCAGATCAGTGGTTGGTCTGTCGTGGGAGGTGATCTCAGCTCGGGGGTGAGTCCTGGGAGACAAAGAGGACTCTAAGGTTGGGAGGTTGGTCATTTGCAATTGTGGTATGTTCTGAAATTCTTGTTACTTTGTTTATGATAGTATGAATTGGCTACATATAAAATCGATTTTTTTCTGATATGAGTGATTTTTAGTACTACATTTACCAGAATCCATCGTAAGGCTTTCACCTTCCAGATTCTGGTTAGTTGTAGAACCTAAATCCATAGAGTAGAAACTCCAGAATTTCTAAACCGAAGTCGGTTTAAATCTGAAGTTACTTTGTCTCCACAGATAATTAAATGTTTTCTTCTCTTATGTAGATACAAGGTGATATTCTATGCTCATAAGTATAGTAGAAAATATTGTAGTAGAACTGAGGTAAAGGAAGTAAAGACATTTGAATATGAAATTCAAAATTCTTCTAGATAAAAAGAAATTCTACTCTACAGTAATACTATAGCATTCATAACAATTTTATGGGAGTATTCTAACATTTATAACATTTATGAAGTCTATTGAAATTTAAATTCACCCCTAACCCTTGAAATAAATGGTATGGCTATAGATTAAATCTATGATTAATGAACATCATCAAATGAACTATTGCATACATGTATAGGCATTTAACAAAAACATATATATGTTAACAAGTATCAAGATCTAGCGCAATTAGGTCTTTTTAACCTCGACTATAAATGAGCTATGTACAAAAATGAAACATGTATGGTAAAAGAGAGATATGAATACGAAAATATATAAAAACCTTATATGTTAAAAGGAACCATAAACACGCATCATATATATATATGATCATATATGTCACAAGGTAAAATAAATACGAATCATATATATATATGTGTATAATATATGTCACGAGGGAAAAATAAATATGAATCATATATATATATATATATGTGTATAATATATGTCACGAGAGAAAAATAAATACGAATCAATGGTGTTAAAGGTAAGATATATATATGATTCTTACAGTCAATTAAACGAATGCATAGTCAAACTACAGTAATAGGGGGTGATTAATTTAAAACAATACTTCATACGTCGTTGACCTCTGTCAAACAAGTCCCTCGGACTGTAACGATGTTCGTAAACCCTGGCCATTGAGATCTGTTGATATGAAATGAAATGAACAGTGAGGAAAGACACAACGATAATACGATGTATAATACCCGTCTCTAACCATAAGTGTTACAAGACCGCGCGGAGATTTGTACACAGTTCTAACAAAACACTATTACGAGACCACGTGTAATATATAAAGGGTTGTCTATATGCTTCACATGGTATATTAACTTAAATGCAAAGAAATTGGGTTTCTTGGCTATCCAGTAAGATATAGCGTTAAAAGGCCACCGTATACAAGATTCTTACCCCTGTTCGCGAAGAAAGCTGCTAGTATTAAACACATCTAAACATAGATTTTAATCGCGTTAGTGCACAAGAAACTACTGATGGGCGAGTTCGATTCATTAGCCGTCCTGTCAGTAAAACAAACAAAAAAGATTGAAATATAGGGAGGCGTATCGACGCTTACAACAGAAAAATAGAGAAATGCATACGCTGTGTCAAGAAATGAGATCGCCTAGGCATTAAGTCTGGACGCGAAGAAACCCAGCTAACCAGCTAGGGTTTACATCAGAACAGTTTAAATTTTTTTTTGGATAAAACGAACCACAGTGAATGGGTAAATAAACCCTCGCGTCGCAGGAGATTAAGTCGAAGCTTAATAAACGCCCGAGAACCGGCTTGGTCTCTAGTCTGAGATGTCGACGCTTTGTCCTCTCTGCAAAATACAAATCTGAAAAGAATGAGATACTGTATTCGCTACTAAACCACGAAGAAAACAAACAATTCTACGAATGTGAGGGAGATAACAGCAATAGGATTCAAAGATATAACAGAATCGCGAAAAAAAAAAAATGAAACCCCTGTATGGAGACCGACCACAAACCAGTAATGATGAATCGAAGCCGCCATTGAACCCTATTCATACTCTCGACCACCAGCGAAGAGAGTGGGAAAATGCCACAATTCTGCACTCAGAAATAATAGGAAAGATCGGATGAACCCAAACTGCGCAGGAGATGCAACTTAAAGGAATTTTCTGTAACCCTAATTCCACTATCCCAGAAAGATCAGAGAATCCCCAGGTTAAGTGCGGAAAGTCAGCTACGTCGATAGGCTCGTACTAGGCGACATTAAGGCGCGCGGGGGGGGGGGTATGGAGAAGCTACGCCCTGCCTGCTCAGGAATAGAGTACCAACCCTCAGATTGTAATTATCCGAGGCAGAACTCGGCTCTCACAGTACCTGGGTGAGTCGACATGTCAAATAGCAGAGCCATCCGTCCAACTCATGCTAGGTCTGAGACGAGACGCGCCGGCGGTCGGTACTCTCTTCTCTGGATGCGAGACGCCAGCTCTGTCTGCAGAGCGAAGTTCATACGTTAACCATAGTTTAACGTGTATTCGACGCTCCCGAAACAGTACGCGTGAGCTAGCCAAATGCCTGTGGTGGTGCAGAACCGTAATCATGGAAAAAAAAAAAACCCGCCGAAAGATGCACCGGGTTGTATGTGATTTCGGCATCGCCGATCTGCATACCGGAATATCATTACCTTCAATGCTATGCACATAATTATGAACAAATAATAATAAGTTATGCCGTGAAAGAAAAATCCGGCCAATACTTGCAAATGGGTACGTAGGGTTTAGAAAAAGTCTCGAACATCATGAATTGTAGAGTACACCGGAATATATAATTTTAGCCATATTTCGAGCGCTCAAGTCGTGATTTGAGTAGGCTTGCGCGAATATAATTATAACTCCATGGATACATATACGGATTAAGTCAAAGGTAGGTTATGAAAAGGGAGATCTCTTTGAGAATTCAGTTTATTGTCCACGCATAGCTTTATATGTATTACATGATTATATATGCGTAAGGATCCAACGAAAACGTTAAAGGGGTTAATTTAACTATATGTAATATATATATATATATATATATATATTGGCGCTTCCCAATTCCTTATACTAAAGGTTGGACCTATATATGTATTATATATATAAGTATAGGTGCTATATATATATGTATATATATGCTCATTAAATTAATATTGCCAAAGACTATATATATGCAAGTAGTATATGTGGTAGATATATATATATATATATATATAATGGCCTCTACATATACATATATATGTGGATTAAGGATATTAAAAAAATGGGTGTTAGCTCCATATATATGTGAATACATAGATATATGTGTGTAGTATATAGGGAATTCAAAAATATATGAGTTGAATGTATAAAGTGTTAAGAGAGGTTATTGAAAGGTATGTATATCCATATAGCCTATGGTTATATTATGGAAAAGAAAGAGGGAGAACCACATCTCTTAATATTATAAAGGGATATATATATATATATATATATATATATATATACATACGGTTGAAAGGAATATAGTTGGAGTGTTCAATGTTTTATGAAGATGAAAATGCTAGATGATCAGAGGAAATTATATCAAAAGGGAAGTAAAGTTAAAATTCTGAACTCATTATTTCAATAACTAGGTGAATAGAGGGGAAACCCCAGTGTATTCGAAAAAAAAAAAAATTTAAGCAAAGTGGAGGTGTTACAAATGAGTATGAGAGCCCAAGTGCAAAAGCTGGGCTGTTGTTATTGTACTCACTAAATTCTAAATGTATTGAATATTGTAGAGATTATTTTTGGTCTTCCTAGGCCAAATGTGTGAGTGTGAGCAGAGTGGTACTAAAATGGCTGAAGGTGAAGGAATTTATGTGGATCTGCATGATGAGTTTGCAACTCCAGATCCCAATGCCCCGGTAATGGCTATGTTGCACAGGCTACAACGAGAGTTGGCTGAACTATGAAGCCATAATGACATGTTGTCATCAGCCAGTAAGGAGCATGAAAAGCTCATCAGAGAACTAACTTCCCGGAACAGCCAGGAGGGCAAAGGTTCCGGAAAGAGAAAGATGGATGAGTCTGATGATGATGATGCTGCTAGACAGCAACATAAACAGAAAAGAGAATTGCAGGGGGAGTTCTGAAAGATCAAACCTCCCTCCTATGATGGGGAGAAGGAAGAGGATGCTGAAGCTTGGTTGCTGAACATGATCAAGTATTTCCAAGTTTATGAATATGAAAGCAATCTGACCACGTTAGGCGGCGTATCCCAGGCTACGAGGAGAAGCTACCTTTGTGGTGGGAAGAGACAAAATGAATTGCATGCCATTGATGAAAGAGCAGTTACTTTGGAAGATTTCCAGGTTAAGTTCAAACGTTATTATGATGATAAAGCAAAAGAATTTCATGAGCTGAGACTAGGACGGCTCACTGTCGATGAGTTTGTCCACGAAGTTGCAATTCTTACAAGGTATGTCCCTTACATTAGGGAAGAAAAGGCAAAGGTACAAAGGTTTTTGAACTGCTTGCCTACTGTGTACAAGGAGAAAATTGAGTTTGACAACCCAAAGACAATGGATGAAGCAGTTAGAAAAGCAAGATTATGCTATCAACAGTTTAAAGGTAAGGATGAACAAGGAAAGAGCTGGGTGAACAAGGGTGAGTTCAAAGGGAAAAGACAAAAACCAGCATATCTAGGGAATTTTGGCAGGGATCATCAGCGGAAAAAATTTATTAAACCAAAAGAAAGCCAAACTTCTCAGTCCCAAGTGGCTTCAAAACAAGTAGAAGGGAACAATAAAAAGGAAGGGACAGTCAGAATGAAGGAACCTTTGAGATTTTGGGGCTGTGGAGAACCCCATATGATGAGAGATTTCCCATATGATGAGAGATTTCCCCCATCGAAATATTCACCTGATCGGCCCAGAGAACGAGGCGGCAGGTCAATGACATGGCCGGAAATATGCAACTGAGTGCGAAGGAAAACAACGGAAAATCGGCAAGCAGAATATCAAGCCACCATGGTGGAAATGGAGGGTAAGATTTCTGACCTACCTGTTACTGTTTTGATTGATCCAGGTGCTTCCTTAAGTTACATTAGTCCTGGAATTATAGAAAAATGTAAAATTAAACCTGAAAAATTTCAACAGTCATGGTTGGTACAGTTGGCCACTGGAACTAAGAGAAAAGTCACACATAAATTGCCCAAAACAACAATACAATTAAATGGCTTTACAACAGAAATAAACTTGAACATATTGCCATTAGGATCCTATGACTTGCTAATAGGAATGGATTGGCTGGAAAAGAAGAAATCTCTGATGAACTGTTGGGATAAAACCTTGCATTGTGTAGATGAGGAAGGGAAACCTTTTACACTAAAAGGGAAACCAAAACCTATTGTAGTAAGACAAATATCAGCCTTACAATTGAAAAGAACAGCTAGAAAAGGATACCAAGTCTATGCGGTGCATGTAGAATAAATAAGTGACGAGAAAAAGAGTTACGGGATGCTATACCAGTCATCAGAGAATTTAAGGAAGTCTTTCCCAAGGAAATCCCTCATCTTCCGCCCAAAAGAGAGATTGATTTTTCAATCGATCTGGTACCAGGAGCAACACATGTTTCTCGAGCACCTTATCGAATGAGCCCTCATGAACTAATGGAACTGAAAATGCAATTACAGGAATTGTTAGATAAATGGTATATCAGACCAAGTGTGTCTCCTTGGGGAGCCCCGGTTTTATTTGTGAAAAAGAAAGATGGAACTTTTAGGATGTGTATTGACTATCGTCAACTGAACAAGTTGACCATTAAGAATAGATATCCACTTCCTAGAATTGATGATCTTTTCGATCAAGGCGGGGGAGCTTCAGTCTTCCCAAGACAGACCTGGGCTGGCGTTTATCACCAGCTCAGAATCAAGGAAGAAGACATTAACAAAAAAGCTTTTCGAACTCGGTATGGACACTACGAATTTGTAGTCCTACCTTTTGGATTGACAAATGCCCCTGCCACCTTTATGTGCCTGATGAATAGTGTGTTAAATAAGTATTTGGATAAGTTTGTTCTAGTGTTCATAGATGATATTTTAGTCTTCTCCAAAAATAAAGAGGAACACAAGGAACATCTGTGGATAGTATTGCAAACTCTGAAAGAAAATCAGCTATATGCCAAGTTCAGTAAATGTGAATTTTACAAGGATAAGATTCAATATTTGGGTCATATTATTTCTGAAAAAGGGCTTGCAGTTGACCCTGAAAAGATAAAAGCAATTAAGGAATGGCCAGTCCCAACTGATGTTTCAGCAGTAAGGTCATTCATGGGAATGGCAGGCTACTATCGTAGATTCGTGGAAAGATTTTCTGCCATAGCACATCCCATCAGTTCACTGCAAAGAAAGGGTGTCAAGTTTGTGTGGACTTAAAAATGTCAAAACAGTTTCGAGCAGTTAAAACAAAAACTTATTTCCGCCCCTATATTAAAAATTGCTGATCCTGATAAAGAGTTTGTTGTATGTACAGATGCTTGCAGAGAAGGGCTGGGAGGAGTCCTGTTGTAGGAAAATTCAGTCATTGCCTATGAATCTAGGAAACTGAAAATACATGAACAGAATTATAGTGCATATGATTTGGATTTTGCAGCTGTTATCCATGCTTTAAAAATGTGGAGGCACTATCTTCTTGGGAAAAAGTTCACATTGATGACTGATCATATTAGCCTCAAATATTTCTTTTCTCAAACTGATCTGAATGCAAGAAAATCCAGATGGCTGTCCTTTTTAAGTGAATTTGATATGGATATAAAGCACATCAAGGGAAAAGAAAATAAAGTTGCAGATGCACTTAGTAGAAATGCTTGTCAGCATCTAAACAACATTGGGAGTAGTGCCCAGATAGAGGTAGAGGAATTGGTGGGAAAAGCAGCAAATCAAGATCCCCACTATGAAGCACTCTTGATGAAACTACAGAAAAGGGATAAGACAGATTTCACTAAAAATCAAAAGGGGCTACTCTATTTCAAAAACCGGTTGTATATTCCTAATGTAGAGTCATTAAAAAAGGAAATCTTGGATGAATATCACAAACAGCCTTATGCAGGACATCCACGATACCAGAAGATGTTAACAACCTTGAAAAAGAAGCTGTTCTGGCCAGGAATGAAGAGAGATGTGGCAGAGTATCTAAGTAGGTGTATGGAATGTCAACTGGTCAAGGTTGAGCATCAACATCCAACAGGTCTTCTAAACCCTTTGCCAATTGCAGAATGGAAATGGGACACAGTTTCCATGGATTTTATAACAGGATTACCCAAAAACAAATATCAGCATGATTCGGTAATGGTAGTAGTAGACACTCTAACAAAAGCTGCCCACTTTATACCAGTGAAATCTACCTTTGGAACAGCTCAAGTAGCAAATGTTTTCCTAAAGGAGATAGTAAGGCTTCATGGAGTTCCCAAGGTGATTGTCTCAGATAGGGATGCTAAGTTTACAGCAGCGTTTTGGAAAGGATTATTTGCAGGAATGGGCACTAAGATGAATTTTAGCACTGCCTATCACCCTCAAACTGATGAGCAAACAGAAAGGACAAACCAAATTTTAGAGGATATGCTGAGAATGTATGTGATGGATAGGGCATCAAAATGGGAAGAGTATCTACATTTAGCCGAGTTTGCCTATAATAATAGTTACCAATCCTCTATTAAGATGATTCCATTTGAGGTACTCTATGGGAGGAAGTGCCGTACTCCCTTGAGCTGGAGTCAACCAGAGGATAAACTAGTGTTGGGACCAGATGCACTACAAGAGATGGAAATAATTGTCAAACAGATACAAAGAAATATTAAGACAGCACAAGATCGCCAGAAAAGCTATGCTGATAAGAAAAGAGTGCACCAAGAATTCAAAGTGGGGGATCATGTGTATTTACGCATCAAACCCACAAAGAGCACACTTTATGCTGGAAGTTGTGCAAAACTTGCACCTAGATATTGTGGGCCTTTTGAAATTTTAGAAAGGGTGGGACCAGTGGCTTACAAGCTGGCCTTACCACCCCATGTTAGAGTGCATGATGTGTTTCATATTTCATTATTAAAAAGATATGTACATGATGCTTCTCACATAGTTGATTGGAATGTTGTACAGGTGGAACCAGAAGGGGAGTTTCTGCCAGAGCCGCTTCAAATATTGGAGCGGGAAGAAATTGAATTGAGAAACAGAACAGTGGCCAGAGTAAAAGTGCAGTGGAAGCACTTTACTGCTGAAGAAGCTACCTGGGAAAGGGAAGCTGAAATGATGGAGAAATATCCATTTTTGTTTAAGTGAACTCTAGTAGTTGAATAACAACACCGAGGACGGTGTTTATTTTCAGAGGGGGAATATGTAACACCCCCAATTTCTGTGTTGAATTTGAAAAATTAGACGTGTGAACTTTAAGTCCTAAGGGGAGTGGACCCCAAAGGATAAGTATGGTGTGAATGTAATTGCATATTTAATTTGAGGAAATAAATAAAATGATTGTGCATTTTGACCAAGATGAGAATTAGAGATCACTTGCCAAAATCCATGAGGATGGATAAGGCAACAAATCCCCACAATCTTTCAAAAATCCTTGAAAGAAATTAATTTAGATTCTGAGGAGGAATCTAAATTTCCCCAATGAAGAGGAGTAGTTGGGAAGAGGTGAGAAAAGCTGGAAAAAGCTGAGGAAAAGCATAAAACAGCTTTAAAGAGTCCCAAAATTGGAAGCCTAGGCTAAACAGGAAAGAAAGCATCCTGCTATTCTGGACGCAGAATTAGAAACATGCTTTGGGGAAATATGAGCTTAAATAAGCTGCTCCTAAGCAGATCAGAGGTTGGTCTGTCTTGGGAGGTGATCTCAGCTCGGGGGTGAGTCCTGGGAGATAAAGAGGACTCTAAGGTTGGGAGGTTGGTCATTTTCAATTGTGGTATGTTCTGAAATTCTTGTTACTTTCTTTTATGATAGTATGAATTGGCTACATATAAAATCGAATTTTTTCTGATATGAGTGATTTTTAGTACTACATTTACCAGAGTCCATCCTAAGCCTTTCACCTTCCAGATTCTGGTTGGTTGTAGAACATAAATCCATAGAGTAGAAACTCCAGAATTTCTAAACCGAAGTCGGTTTAAATATGAAGTTACTTTGTCTCCACAGATAATTAAATGTTTTCTTATCTTATGTAGATACAAGGTGATATTCTATGCTCATAAGTATAGTAGAAAATATTGTAGCAGAACTGAGGTAAAGGAAGTAAAGAAATTTGAATAGGAAATTCAAAATTCTTCTAGATAAAAAGAAATTCTACTCTACAGTACTACTATAGCATTCATAACAATTTTATGGGAGTATTCTAACATTTATAGCATTTATGAAGTCTATTGAAATTTAAATTCACCCCTAACCCTTGAAATAAATGGTATGGTTGTAGATTAAATCTATGATTAATGAACATCATCAAATGAACTATTGCATACATGTATAGGCATTTAAAAAAAACATATATATGTTAACAAGTATCAACATCTAGCGCAATTAGGTCTTTTTAACCTCGACTATAAATGAGCTATATACATAAATGAAACATATATGGTAAAAGAGAGATAGGAATACGAAAATATATAAAAACCTTATATGTTAAAAGGAACCATAAACACGAACCATATATATATATATGAATCATATATGTCACAAGGTAAAAATAAATACGAATCATATATATATATATATGTGTATAATATATGTCACGAGGGAAAAATAAATACGAATCAATGGTGTTAAAGGTAAGGTATATATATGATTCTTACAGTCAATTAAACGAATGCATAGTCAAACTACATTAATATGGGGTGATTAATTTAAAACAATATGTCTTTGACCTCTGTCAAACAAGTCCCTCGGACTGTAACGATGTTCGTAAACCCCGGCCATTGGAGATCTGTTAATGTGAAATGAAACGAACAGTGAGGAAAGTTACAACGACAATACGATGTATAATACCCATCTCTAACCATAAGCATTACAAGACCGCGTGGAGATTTACACAGTTCTAACAAAACACTATTACGAGACCACGTGTAATATATAAAGGGCTGACTATATGCTTCACACTGTATATTAACTTCAATGCAAAGAAATTGGATTTCTTGGCTATGCAGTAAGATATAGCGTTAAAATGCCACCGAATACAAAATTCTTACCTCTGTTCACGAAGAACGTTGCTATTATTAAACCCATCTAAACACAGAATTAAATCGCGTTAGTGCACAAAAACTACTGATGGGCGAGTTCGATTCATTAGCCGTCCTGCCAGTAAAACAAACGAAACAAATTGAAATATAGGGAGGCGTATCGACGCTTACAACAGAAAAATAGAGAAATGCATACGCTGTGTCAAGAAATGAGATCGCCTAGGTATTAAGTCTGGACGCAAAGAAACCCAGCTAACCAGCTAGGGTTTACATCAGAACAGTTTAGAAAATTTGGATAAAACGAACCACAGTGAATGGGTAAATTAACCATAGCGTCGCAGGAGATTAAGTCGAAGCTTAATAAACGCCCAAGAACCGGCTAGGTCTCTAGTCTGAGATGCTGACCCGTTGTCCTCTCTGCAAAATACAAATCTGAAAAGAATGAGATACTGTATTCCCTACTAACCCACGAAGAAAACAAACAATTATACGAACGTGAGGGAGATAACAGCAATGGGATTCAGAGATATAACAGAATCGTGAATTAAAAAAATGAAACCCTGTATGGAGACCAACCACAAACCAGAAATGATGAATCGAAGCCGCAACTGAACCCTATCATACTCTCAACCACCGGCGAAGAGAGTGGGAAAATGCAACAATTCTGCACCCAGAAATAATAGGAAAGATCGGATGAACCCAAACTGCGCAGGAGCTTCAACTTAAAAGAAATTCCTATAACCCTAATTCCACTATCCCAGAAAGATCAGAGAATCCCCAGGTTGAGTGCGGAAAGTCAGCTACGTCGATAGGCTCGTACTAGGCGACATTAAGGCGCGCGGTGGGGGGGTATGGAGAAGCTACGCCCTGCCTGCTTAGGAATAGAGTACCCACCCTAGAATTGTAATTATCCGAGGCAGAACTCGGCTCTCACAGTACCTGGGTGAGTCGACATGTAAAATAGTAAAGCCATCTGTCCAACTCATGCTAGGTCTGAGACGAGATGCGCCGACAGTCGGTACTCTCTTCTCTGGAGCGAGACGCCAGCTCTGTCTGCAGAGCGAAGTTCATACATTAACCACAGTGTAACGTGTATTTGACGCTCCCGAAACAGTACGCGTGATCTAGCCAAAATGCTTGCGGTGGTGCAGAACCGTAATCATGAAAAAAAAAACCCGCCGAAAGATGCACCGGATTGTATATGATTTCGGCATCGCCGATCTGCATACCGGGATATCATTACCTTCGATGCTATGCGCATAAGTATGAACAAATAATAATAAGTTATGCCGTGAAAAATCCGGCCAATACTTGCAAATGGGTACGTAGTGTTTAGAAAAAGTCCCGAAAATCATGAATCGCAGAGTAAACCTCAATATATAATTATAACCATATTTCGAGCGCTCAAGTCGTGATTTGAGTAGGCTTGCGCGGATATAATTATAACTCCGTGGATACATATACGGATTAAGCCAAAGGTAGGTTATGTAAAGGGAGATCTCTTTGAGAATTCAGTTTATTGTCCATGCGTAGCTTTATATATATTACATGATTATATATGCGTAAGGATCCAACGAAAACGTTAAAGGGGTTAATTTAACTATATGTAATATATATATAGTGGCGCTTCCCAATTCCTTATACTAAAGGTTGGACCTATATATATATTATATATATAAATATAGGTGCTATCTATATATGTATATATATGCTCATTAAATTAATATTGCCAAGGGCTATATATATGCAAGTAGTATATGTGGTATATATATATATAATGACCTCTACATATACATATATATGTGGATTAAGGATATTAACAAGATGGATGTTAGCTCTATATATATGTGGATACATAGATATATGTGTGTAATATATAGGGAATTCAAAAATATATGGGTTGAATGTATAAAGTGTTAGGAGAGGTTATTGAAAGGTATGTATATCCATATAGCCTATGTTTATATTATGGAAAAGAAAAAGGGAGAACCACATCTCTTAATATTATAAAGGGATATATATATATATATATATATATGTGTGTGTGTGTGTGTGTGTGTGTGTACGGTTGAAAGGAATATAGGTGGAGTGTTCAATGTTTTATGAAGATGGAAATGCTAGATGATTAGAGGAAATTATATCAAAAGGGAAGTAAAGTTAAAATTCTGAACTCATTATTCCAATAACTAGGTGAATAGAGAGGAAACCCCAGTGTATCGGAAAAAAAAAATAAAAAAAAATAAAAAAATTCCTTAAACTGGATGTGTTACAGTCTCTCGCACAATAAATCCACTCTAAGAAGTTATGTACTATTACCTTTCAATATTACAGTAGATGCATAAAATTGGAGCTCTTAGCCATCATCTACTCCTTAGGACCCTACATATATTAAAATAATAAATCTAGGAAATAACCTTGTGGTTGTAACCCTAAACCTTAAGATCTACAACAAAGTTAATGTTGTTAGGGCAGGAATAACATTGCAAGTCATAGGTTCTAGAGGTTTGCTAAAGGGTCCTCACAAAAAAATAAAATGTATAAGGATAACATCGAATCAAGAACCTTTTAAGCTCCTATGAATATATGCACATTATGTATTCATCCATTCAATGATAGAAACAAAACATACAAAAGGACATAGGATCCATAGGTTGTGGAGGTCCGGTGAAGGGTCCTCACTAATAAAAAAAATGTATAAGGATAAAATTCAATCAAGAATCTTTGAAGCTCCTATGCATATATGCACATTATGAATTCATCTATTCAATGATAGAAGCCAAACATAAAAAAGGACATAGGGCCATTGAATATATCCATACAAGTGTTGAGTGTGAACATATCCATAAATGTACCTTTTATAATTATGTACCTAAATTTAACGTCAAACTAAGATATATTTCATTCCTCCATTAAAAATGTTTTATTCCACATGAATACCATGGGTCATTTTTTTTAAATTATTTAATTTTTATAGAGTTATTTTTATTTTATTTTCACTAATTAAAATTTTTACAATACATTATGTTAGGTTACCCATGTTTGGAATATTGGGATGTAGAGCACCTCTCATCCCAATAAAAATTCAGTAATTTTATTACCAGGTTAGATCCATATTAACTTCAGATATATATCAATCACATAGAGGGATGAAGGTGCGAGCCTCTTCTTTAGTGAAAAACTTGAGGAAATTTTAACACATAGAGATATTTCATCTATATCATCACTTGATAGATATGGGGTTAAGATGGATCTAGGCTGGTTATTTAATACTATATAAAATCTATGTGTATCTTTCTTATTATATCACTCTATGTCACTCGCCAAACATAAACACTCCATATTTCTCTCTCTCTCCATTTCTCCCTTGTGAGTCCCTCTCTCTCCTCTCTCTTCCTTCCTCTCTCTCCCTTTGTCTCTGAACACCCTCGGTTGTCCCACCAAATTAGTAGCCCTATCTCTCTCTCTCTCCCCCCTTCTCCCTCTCCCATCCATATTTGTGTGTTCCTCTCATAATATCCATGGAAAAGTGGGTGTGAATACCTATGATTAAGAATATAGTCATATTGTTATAAAATATTTGATTGTGAAATAAGTTATGATTTTTTGGCATGTGGTATTTATAAGACATAGTATTTGTCCATTGTATTGTAATAAATCCAATTTACAAGTTAACAATATCCATGGTAAATTGAGGGTGAATAACCATTGTTAAGAATATTGTCATATTGTTATACAATATTTTCATTGTGAAATAAATTATGTGTTTTTGGCCATGGGGTATTGATAGATTATGGAACTGGACCCTGGTATTGTAATAAATATTCTTTACAAGTTAATAATACCCACCATAAATTGGGCGTGGATAAAGAATATTGTCATATTGTTATAAAAAAAATTTATTTGTGAAATAAGTTATGGTTTTTAGGCATGTGGTATTGATAAGTCATGGTATTAGCCCATGATATTGTAACCAAGGATATTCACAAATTAATAAAAAAATGAAAATATAACAATTTGAATTTTATTATTTTTATTACTTTAACTTTACTAGACCTTATTACTCTTAAATTTTTATTTTCTTTCTTTTAAATTTAATTTTAATTAATAGGAAAATTAAAATATTTTATTTATGGCTAACCATGAATTTTTTTATTTTTTTTTTTAGTAATACTTTTTTCTATCTCTTTTTTAATCATATCTTAGTAAATATAGAAAGTAAATTAGAGAAAAAAATACATTATTAATCACTTTATCTCTATATACAAAGTTATGTAAAAGTATGTTATTTGTAGTGGATATTGAAGTATTGTATTTATGATTAACAATAAAAGTTCTTCATTAATAATATTATGTTAGACATTACAAGAATTATTTTTTATTAACATTTTTCTAACTTTATTTTCTCCTTGGATATTATTTTATTTCTTTTTAGGTAGATTTATCTAACATCTTTTCCATATTATAAAAACTAAAATTATATATTAATAATTAATATAAAAATACTAATATATTATAATTTATTTTAAATATAAATTATTAAACCACAATTTTTTTTTATTTGAAAATAAGGCAATTAAAATCTAAAAAAACTGGAGCCTAACTCTAGAAGAATACTTTAAATTTATCTACCACTAATATATTCAATAGTTCAAAAAATAAATAAATAATTTATATTTTTAATGTAAATCAATATACTAAATACAAAGGAATATATCAAAAAGTTAATTAATACCATATAGAAAATAAATATATTATTTGAGTCCACCCACAACTTTTTATGACCACAACAAATATTTTGTCAATAACAACCGGGTAAGCTGGTATTCTCTTTTATATCAACGACAAAGATGCATCAATCGACTGTGAAATAGTGTCATAAAATATATAGAGTTCGTGCCTCCTCTATTATCAAGTATCATTACATGCTAATTTGACTTCAATCAATAACTTCTGGACAATAACGTCAAGTCACCCATTAAGATAGTTATATTACACTTCAGATAAATTCTGCGCGATTACTTATACTCATTTACAATTTGTTACCTAATATGGAATTTGTCTTTAGCGATAATTCATAACTATCTTATACCGGAAATCACAGAACATGAAAATGATGTAGTTTTTATAATTTTGTATATTTTTTCTACGATTCTTTATAAATTGTAATGGAGTGTCCAGATTTTGGTAATGTTATATAAAAGCAATTGTGAAATAAAAGTATGATCTAATTATTTTATGTATTTAGTTTAAAGATATATTTAGATGAGTTTTATTAAAAATGTGTTAAAAATCTATTTAGAATATTAAGATTTATTTATGAAATGTGCACAAATGGATGATTTTTTATATTTCTCGAAGATTTTAGATTTATTTGTATTTAAAAAAATACATATTATATATATATATATATATATATATATATATATATATATATATATATATATATATATATATATATATATATATATATATATATATATATATATATATACATCAGTCAGTAAAAAAAAATACATTAAACTTCACTTTCTATCAATTCTTCTTTTAAAGATGTTGACATATTTCCTTTTATCCTCTACAGTAAATTGATACATTAGTTGTTGATAGAATTTCAAATATTAAAGAATTGAAAATACATGCATAGTTTGGCTTAATGAGACGTATTTCTCATTGATATTACATTTACGAAGTATTTCGCATTTATATTACATTTAGCGAATTTATTGCAATAAACTTCCGAATCTACTCCATCCGGCGACTTTAACTAGACATATTGCAAAAAAGAAGAATTTGAGAATCAATCATTTCACCATAAATGGGCTATTTATACGTTATATTTTTCGTTAGTAAGATTAGCTTCTGTGCTTGAAATATGAAAACAATCACAGATAAAATTATGTTGCAGCAAATATTCACATGCATCAACATAATTGATGCGAGCTGTAAGCTAATGAACCCATCTGCTCTATGGGCAAATTGATTTGTCCATGATTATTAATAAAATAAGAGATTTATTAAAATTATAACGACAGGACAGAAGATTTTTGATGGTACGGATATCCCGCGAGTAAATAACTGCAATAACAAAGATATATATGTGCAAAAATGATAAATATATAATCACATTATTTAATGAGATTTTGTTATAAGTTTTTCTAGCAGATTTTATGTTTTATGCCGCCTCTTCAATCACATCAACTTCATATTGAAATCCACTATTCCGTAACATAAAATATCTACATAGAAGAGCCACTGAGTTCAATACAATGCAGCAAACGCTAGCAAATCTCAAAAGAAACAAGTTTTTTGAATAGATAAACTCATTTGCGGGACCTGTAAGCGTTCCTTCGAAAAGACACTGCGAAAGAAAAGAATTTGTCAGGAACTTGAAAGACTTAAACATAAATGAGAGGCAATCTGATATTATACATTTCTTTCATTGAAGTTACTCCGATCTGAGCAATCACAGAACTATGTCTGTATATCCAACTCTCAGATCCTAGTTGTTATGAATCCACGTTGACCAACTCAAGAAGAGAGAGCGCACAGTCCCTGCATTATTAAAATCGTTCCTAACTTACTTCGCAGTGCAAGACAGTTTTGAAGATTTTTAATAACGCAGGGGCTGTACTCTGTCTTCCTATATGGATTTGGACAAAGACCACAATAATGAAACCGTAATGAAAACCATAGGATAGGAAAGAAAATAATTGATGATTAGGGGAGCGCCCAGTTCCTATCAGCCTATCACAAATTTGGAAAGCAAGCAATCATAGATGGTGATATATCAAGTAATCAAAAAGCACGAAAGAACACAAATGAAAAGGAACAACCGCACGAGAGTACATGAAGTTTCAGCATATTTATAGGGCGAGGGAGGAGTTTCTCGTAATAGTAACAAAAGGAATTTCAGGCCTGTAAGAGTAAGAAAAGCAAGGAAACAGGAGAGTGGAGTGACTTCTACCAAAATATGCACGGCCACGCCCGTGGAGAAGACGCTCGCAGTATGTTTTAGATTCTCCTATATCCAATCGCCATGAAGACGACAGAAAATACTCCATAACGACACCTAAAATTCTGCGCCATGGTGTTGGCATGGAGTATACAACTCAAAATTCGATGCCGTAATTATTATATTATATGTCGGAGGACTGACAACTGCCGAGAAAAAAGGAACTGTCTTATCATCGGAATCTGGAATCGGAGGTATTGGAGTACATTCAAATGGATAATTTTTAAACAGAATTTTTGTTGGTGTTTACCAGAATTTTAATTAGTCCAGTTGCCACGCCTTGATTCGAAAGAATTTATGAATAGTGTTTAGTGGCTAAAGAATTTAGCGATAGTGATTTGAGAATATTATTCTTTTGTCGTATACATCATGTAATTCATGCTCTATTTGGAAATGTTGTTAGAATCCTTTGTCATTGTGATCTCCATTCTTGTAGTGGGCTTACAAATTCTCAACACTTGAATGTTTTGATAAGTATAGATGTTTATGAATCATTGAATTTATATGATTGGTTACTTTATGTCACAGTTTTAATTTAGTGATAAGAATTTTCAATATAATTATGAAAAAGTTTTATAATTTTTCAAATAAGATTATACAGGGATATCAAACATTGAGGGATATCCTCTTTGAGGTATTTCACTCTTCCTTGTAATAGGAACATGCCATAGAGGTAATTCTTTACTATAAAATAGTCTTGCCTTTTCTCGATCAAATATTCTTATAAATATTGGCTCTTATGAGTCAAATTTTCCTCATATATTCCATGGTTAGACTTCTTTGACTATAGTCCTTAGAATAATGGGTTTTCTTTCATCTTGTTACATTAACATACTTTATACTAATTTGGACATCCTTCATATTACTCTTTTCAAAGTGATTTAATGTTTTTTCAGTAACCCCTTTTTATTTTCTTTCTACTTAACTCCTCAACATTATCAATTTTGTTATGGTAACAAAATTTTATGTGCTCAATTACTACATTTTATAAATATACGGTTTACATGTTATAACAATATCATAGGTTGGATCCAATTTCACTATGCTTTAATAATGTTGTCATATAAAAAATCACTCATTCAACTACCATTACCATTATTAATCCGTAGTCTTGGTCGACACATATGAAACTTGGGTGTCTACTATAACTACTTTCTTTGAAACCTCTCACATAATTTCTTTGCTTAATTGTATAGGTTATGAAAATATCTTTTCAATATGGATCTTGGCCCACACTATACATTTCACACCATGTTAAAATAACAACATAATCGCAACCCACATGATGTCACATGGACTCTTGGGCGGTTAAAAAATCTACAATTGAAATTTGGGGATTTCTATCCTATGGCAGGGAATTGTTAGGATTAAATAAAAATGGATAACCCTATCCTCACCAATTTCAATCTACCACATTGGTTCTATTCACTCCACCAGAGTACCACTCTACTGTTAGGCAATGTTTCCTATTCGTGGGATAGATTCTTTCCATATGGACACCATTACACTTGTAATATTTCAGATATGATGCTTGTAGTCACTATACGATTTTTTTAAGGCTTTTTGTTACAAAATAAAATCGTAAAATTGTTTGAATTCAGTGTTAATATTCTTGTTTTCATTCACTTCCTTCAAGGTTTCTCACATTAATGTTTATAGTCACAGGTTTTCCTCAAGATAGAATGTTTTAGTTTGGATTTTAAACCCAATAATTACAATATTAAGCCTTTTGGGATTTTTCCCATCTAATATAGGTAGTAATGACCCAACATTGTCATTCATTGCATTTTTCTAGTGAATATTTGTTGTCAAAAGATGAGAGTCTATGCTAGTAAGTGCCCTTACCTTGGTCCAAATGTTCCTTTAAATTCCTCTATGTCTCAGCCTCACAAATATTTTGTGAGAGTTAATCTATTTTTCGACTTTGGTATTTATTTTGATCTAAGTAAGACTAGTCTTTGTGAGCATATTTATTGGAATACGGTATGGTTTTATACCTGAACATCCATTCACATTTCAATATTTGTAAGATATATTTTTTTTACAATATAAGCATGATAGTTTAAATTATTTCTATTTTGATATTCCCCAACTGCTTTCAATGGTATCTTTTAAAGCAGCTCTCTTCAGTGCGATGGTAAAAATGACTACTAGAGACAAGTGCTCAATATTTTTTGGTACCTATAGGACAGAAAATTCAACAAACATCAACTTTGGGAAATCTATCTTCAAACCAATATCAGGCAGCAAACCGATAAACCAGAGAGAGAAATTGCATAATTTTCTAGATCAGGTGAGGGAGATTGGCTATGGGAATGACACATTGCACATTCCCAACAGGAAAGGGTGCAGTGTAAGGCTTGAGATTTGGCAATGCATAGGTCATCCTGGGCAGTCATTGGGAGAGACAATGCATTTCGAAGTCTCAGTGGCCAAGGTGGTAGACTGAGCCCTAGAACTACGCAATGCACAGTTGGGCTAGCCTATATTATGAATTGTGCATTCTTAGAGGCCAAGCTTCTATCTTGAGCCTCAAACTTGTGCAATTCCCAGTTGGGCAAGATGAAAACTAGACAAGGGAAAGTGATTTGCCAAGTGAAAGTGTGGGGGAGAAGCAAATATAAGTGATGATTTGAGTTTGAGTACATATCGAAGTAAGTATAAATGAATCAATTTAAATTAAGTGCATAAAATTAACCAATCAAAGGAAAATAAAATATGTTAGGAGAGTCACCACAATGACAACCATCAGTGGAATAACAAGAAAATAAATGCGGCAGTTTTGAAAGTAAAAAAAAAACTTGAAACAACACTTCTACAAGCTAATATAACTTAAAATGAAAAAATTCATGAAGATAAATAAGCGAAGCCGCACTCATAGAAGAAAAATGATAAAAAGAGAAAAAAAAAAAACAACAAAAGACAACAAAAGTAAAACTCACGAGGAAAATTGATCACAGCTACAGCAAAGGCTCCTTGATCTCCCCAGGAATGCTACATCTCCAAGATTAAATGTCCAAATGAGTTTTAGAGGCATGCTTTAGATAGATTTGAGAAAATTAGGGTTTATGACGTGCATGCCAAAAATAAAGAAAAAAGCTACACTTGGCGAAATTTTTTAAAAATAACGATTGTCCCTCCTTCTGGAAACTAATAATGCATAACTATTTTTTAGGGATGCTTTTTCACCTTTTTATATTTTCTTTCTTTCTTTCTTTTTCAAGAAGCTTTCCATGCACACTTGTAGGAAATATTGCGCAGTTATGGGGAACGTAGAAAAATTTTGACTCAGTGCATTGCACAGTCTAACCTCAAGGGAAGGATTGCACAATTTCTGGGCTCAGTGTTGGACTTCTATCCATGTCTGTGCAGTTTCTAAGCTCAATTTAGAACTACCAGTTGAGATTGCACAATTCAAATAATCAAGGCTTGCCCTCATGGATTGCGTAGTTTTTGGAATCAAGTCGAGAACTATTATAAGACCAAGTCACGAGGTTAGCTTGTGTTACACCAATTTTTGGTCAACTAACCTGTTACTATTATATGGACTAAAATACACCATTTAAGACCGATTTTACCATAGTAAAATTTCTTTTACTATGAAAAATAACTTAATAACCCATAATTTATTAAGTTGTTTCTCGTCTAAACAAGAAACCCCATGAGGAATAATTGAATAAATTCTTATTTGTTTGATTTTCCTCAAAGGATAATTAATTAAACCACAATTTAATTAATATTCCTCATCATATCTAACCCAAAACAAGAAAATTAATTACACAAATAATTATTTATCTTATTATTTTCTAGGAATAATTATTTAAAACATTATTTAAATAATATTCCTTCTTATATTTGACTAAAGCATTTATAAATAATTGAATAAATCACTATTTATTTATTATTACTCAAATACATTCTTAAAATAATAAATAAATCATTTATTTATTTATTATTTATTAATAAAGGGATTTGACCAAATTCAAATGCTTTTTCCCTCCAAAAAAAATAATAAAATGTTCCATAAAAGTTGGATCTAGATTTGGTTAATAATATTTTAATGATGCATCAATATCTAGATTAACTCAGTATTTTGTTATAAATAGAAGCGTTTTTCCATTCATTCACTACCTTTTGTTGTCTATAGATCACTCTTGATCCATACTCTTGGTCTGACTTTGATCCTCCGATCATTGTAATATTTTTCTACTTTTTGCTTGGGAGGTCCATTTGAGTTCCATTTTTCCTGGGTTTTCTTCACCATCAAGTGAGAGAGAGATCTTAGATATGAATCGCTGATGACATAAAGTAACCGATCCCATTGAGGGGGACTGGTAACATTTTTCTATGTCCCCTTCCCAGGTATCATAATACAAAAAATTCTTGAAAGATTCTTGTCTTGTTCATTGGATGCATGGAGAAACTCTTGCTTATTTATTGCTCTTTAATGTATTTAACTGCATAGATTTGGATTTCTGTAGCAATTATTCTGACCACTAATAGCAGATCTAAGGAAATTGACAGCCATATTTGATGTTACGATTGTTTGTTACGCACAACTAAAGTGAGTTTTTCTCGTACGCTAGCGATTAGAATTCACACTAACAACTGGCGACTCCACTAGGGATTCAAAATGTGAAGTTGGGTTACACTTCTTGCCTTTTTTTGAGAAAAAAAATCATTTTCTTCTGTTCTTCAACTTTCTGCAAGCAAAAACAAATTTTCTGTTTAGAATTTATTTTTGTGATAAAAATAAAAGTTTTTAGAAATTTTATTAGCTTTCTATTACTTATTTTTTACAATTTTTTTATACATATTTGATATGTCAACCTAAAGTTTCTTTGAGTGTGTGTTTTTTAACAATTAAAGAATTCATAAAAAGTCATGTTAATACGGGCTGGTGCATTCTTTGAAAACTTTGTGTTTTTGAGAAACAAAATGTGTTACAACAATCTAGACAAGGTCTACTTCAGTTTTGTTATATTTACGAAACCAATTGATGCATATCATAATTACTAGAATTTTTTTAACTGATCCAATATCAAAAAAATGTATATTTTGAATATGTTTTGGGACGCATGAAATTTCACAACATGTAAGTTATAAACTAAAAATTTAAAAACTACCCATTACAGATGACGGAACAATGTAATGCGCCATAATTTTTTCAATTTTTTTTACAATGTATTTTGGAAGATACAAAATATTGATTTAACTGAATCATAATGACCTTCAGAAATTGTTTTCACCCGTTTTATTACAAAATTAATTAAAATTAGTAAATATTTATGAAATTCCATAAACGTTAGATTTCCTGAAAGTAGATTGAATTCTGCAAATTATTATCTTCATTTCGATAGTTAATTCACAAAGTGTCGTGGAGTTTAATCAGTCCAAAGCTGAAGAAATGTGTTCAGAGCTCGGCTCTATGTAATTGCAGACGTGTTAGTTGGGCCGATCTTTTAAAAAAAGTTCAGCTGAATTGTTCTTTGCCCTGACGACCCGCCAAGTCCAACGACACAAAAGTTCAACCAATTTTTTTGCAAAATTTTGGCCAAACTTTTAAGTGACTTTACGTTAGCCAAAAAATTCAACGAATCCCCTCCAAAAATAAATTTTTCGGCAATATAAATTTACGTAAATGGATTCATTATTTTCACATAATTTCACACATTTCTTCATTTGGTCTGATTTTAGAAAGGTCTGATTTTGCAAAGGAATTTTTTGGGTTTATGGACTCTTTTTGTCATAACATTTAAAGGAAATTTCTTGGAGAAGGACATTTCATGGAGGCATGTGATACATTTTTTGGGCTTCATTTTTTTGAAGTTATTTTGTCTCTGATTTTGCAATGGTCTAATTTTGCGAGGGAATTTTTTGGGTTTAAGGACTCTTTTTGGCATGACATTCAAAGGACATTTCTTGGAGGTATGTGATACATTTTTTGGATGTTTTTTGGGCTTCATTTTTATGAAGTTATTTTGTTTTTAGAGGTTTTGGGATTAATTTTCATTGTTTTTTTTTAAGGTATTTTGTTTTTAGAAGTTTTGGGCTTAATTTTCATTGTTTTTAGAGTTTTTGGGCTTAATTTTGAAAGAATATTTTTTTGGATGTATTTTGTTTTTTGAGGTTTTTGGGCTTAGTTTCCAAAGGACATTTTTTGGACTTAATTTCGAAATGACTCTTTTTAGGCTTAGTATTCAAAGGAATTTTTTTGGAGGTATTTTTTAAAGTGATATATTTTTAGAGGATTTTCGGAGGTATTTTTTTAAGTGGATTTTTTTAAGAAGTTGGGCTTAGTTTTCAATGGACATTTTTTGGAGGTATTTTTTGAAGTGACATTTTTTTCGAGTACGTGTTTTTGGTTGAAGTAAATCTTTTATAATGATTTTTTAAAATGAGGTTTTGTCCAACTTTTTAAATGATTTTTTTTTGCAGGACTTGGAAGGAAATATTTTGAGCTTCATTTCATTTTTATAAGGCATTTTTTTCTTCGATTTTTTAAAGTAAGTGTTTTGGATTGATGTCTGTATTTTTGGCAAAATTTTTAAAATGATTTTTTTTTTAAATTAAATCTTTTGTGATGTTTTTTTTAATTAAGTTTTTGTCTAAATTTTTGAAGGAAAATTTTTGAACTTCATAGTCAATTATCATGGGAAATTGAACGAATTGCACAAGAAAATACGATCAAACAAGAGACCCTAAGGAGCATAGAGAACATGGGAGAGAATCTCACAAAATAAAGAGAGAATCACTCTCAAATATTGAAAGGGAAAATCAACCTCAACTAGAAGTTGAAGCAGGTCTGTAAATGTAAATATTATGAATTTGATATTTAAAATTTTCCTAGTGTAAAATGTGAATCTTAATTTTTATTTGATGAAATAATTTTAGAAATATTTTTCAATGTAAATAAAGAGGGATATTCCTCAAAAAATTCATGATGAGATACCAAATTATGAAACAGAAAGTGAAAGAGATATTGAACCAATGATTGAAGATGGTGAAAATGTTGAAAGAAATTCAAGTGAAGAAATTGATCATGAGGTATATATATATATATTATATATATATATATATATATATATATATATATATATGTATATATATATTATATATATATATATATATATATATATATATATATATATATATATATATATATATATATATTGAACACATGCACGTATTATTGAAATTATGCATATTTATTGATTTTTTTTTTGTGTAAATCAGCATAATTATGTTAAATAGAGAAAAATAAAGTACATATAGATACAAAATTGCCTGATGGATTTAGAAAACCATAGAGGTACCCAGCCCAGTTCAACTGCACATCAGAAGGAAAGCTAGACTAGGAATTAGCTCCTGTAATAGTAGGAACATGCAAAATACATCCAAAACAGTCCAGCCACGCAGGGTTGCCTATGATGAAAAAGGAGCTTATGAAGTAGGACTTACTTACAACATAACGAAGGCCACTGACGAGTGGCTTAGACACTATAGACAGAAAGCAAAAAGACCAAACAGAGTAAACAGACATTACGGAATGGGATTAGAGGCACCAGACTATCTCGCAACACTTCGGCTGGCCTCTTCACCACCCTTCAGTGTCACTCGTGGCTTGAAGCGATGAATGATGGTGGTGTGAGTGTTGTTAGCTGGGATCTCAATGGATACATTGAGGACATGTTGAAGGTACATGTCGAAGCGACGAATGAAATTATCTAGTGCCTTAGCCTGCATTCTAAGCTCTTTAGTAGTGAATTCAGGGAGATTTCCAGTTTATCCAACCTCGCGTTGTTCTTAGCAGAACCCATGGATGTTGCAGCAAAGGTGTCCTTAATGACCGCTCCATGCATGTCGATGGATTTTGCTATCATCGTCTTCATTTTCCATGCAACAGCATGGGTTTGAAGGAACTGGGTTGCCCGAGTGGAGGGCGTACCTGGGTCTACCAGCCAGTCCACCTCCTCGCTAACAGTTTGATCATCCACCACGGCTCTAGACTTGTCGACCTCCTCCTGAGGTAGATCAATTTTTTGTTTGCCCTTCTTGGATACAGAGGTTTCATAACATTCCTTAGCCCTCTTGAGAGCCTGCAAAGCCTTGACACTGTGGAGGTTGTGGTCAACCGTTGTCTGCAAATTCAATAGAACAATGAGCTCCCAAATAACAGAACACTCGAGCGCCAAACTAGAGCACAAACACCTTAGAGCTTGGAAATAGATGAGTAAGGAGGTGCATGCCAAGAAATATATAGGATGGCTGGCTGTGAGGGGTGATGATAGTTTGGTAGTCTGCCATTTATTATTATGAGAAATGGCAACTTGCTACCTGCTCCAACAAATGATGCCAGAGCTGCGATCATAGATCTGCTCCTTAAGGTTGATCTTGCCACATGCCTGAGGACACCACGTCGGTTGCCACAAGGATCGGTTAATCCTCTGGATGTGCTTTCAGATAGTTGGTTTCCTTTCCCAAAGCATGCCAAAGGACATTTCCCGACGGTGCCAACTGAGGTCATTAAGCTTACTAGGGATCCACATTTGCTATTGATGATTTATAATCTGCAGGCTTTCCTCCTCCTTCGAGCCGGTAGTGATGTCCCTCCTTGAGATGATGGAGCATATATCCTAAAGCTCGTCTTGTATCATGTCTTTCCAGCACATGTCATGGACTTCCTATGGGTGATCGATAACATAGTTGGTCAGACAGTCGGCTAGCGCATTATATTTCCTGCACACAGCTTGAAGAATTATGCTTCTTAGAGAGGTTAGGTGCTCTACAATTAGTTATGTGACCACAGCCAGATTCCAGTGCTTCGTGGCTTTTCCTGGTTTCGTGTTGTTCTGGATCTTCCTTATGGCATTGATGGCCAGATGGGAGTCGCGTTCTACAATGACGAAACCTTTTCCAAGACGAATTAGGGTCCAGAGCCCTTGCTCCAGAGCTGCGAATTTGGCTTCATTATTTGTAGCGTCCCTCAATTCCCTACAAAAAATGTGAAGAATTTCTTCTTTCTCATATCTTAGGACACCCCCTATTCATGCTGGAACAGGGTTTCCCCTTGATGCCCCATCGAAATTTAGCTTGCAAAAGCACAGTAAAGGGGCTTGCCAGACAGACGGGGAGGGAGTTGGCTGGAGGTGAATTCCCTGAGCATTGAGCCCCGCCAAGCCAAAGATATCAAACAACCCCAAAATGTGCACATCATTTGGCGATAGCGTGTCGGCCTTCTCAGTTTGGCAGCAGGTAAGTACCGTCTCTTTTAAACTCTGCATGATAATAATTTTGATGTCATCCAGCTTCCTGATTCCTTGTTTCTCAAAATATTCTATTATTCCATTCCTTCCAAACAATCCAGATGGTGAAACTGGGGCTCATCCTCCACATAGTGTTAACCATGTTGCTATTTGAGTAATTAGAGTGCCAGTTGATAATACTATCATGAATGGAACCTCTGGTTCGGTCATTTTTTCTGAAGAGGTCTTTGAGCCATTCCCATAAGTGGTTGGTCCAGTCATAATCATTAAGAAAATGGTTCATTGTTTCCTCTTGTTCCTCACAATGGCGGCATCTAGACAGTAATATAAACCCTCTTTTCACGAAATTATCCCAGGTGAGAATTTTCCGGCTCATAAGAAGCCAGAGAAAGGTTTTAATTTTTGGCCACAGGTTCTTGTCCCAAACATTGGAGAACCAAGAAATTGTGTCTTCATTGTCCTTGTTTTCTATGTATTTCCGAGCTTCCTTGAGATTGCAGGTGCCACCGTTGATCTTACCCCATCGAAGAAGGTCCTGCCCCTGTGAAGCACGTATTATTCTTTTCCCAAAGGTAGTATTGAGGGATTGTAGAAGTTCCGATAAATTCCTATCCGGTGGGGGGGGGGGGGGTTTAAGTTCCATTTTCGCCACTGCTGAATATCATCTTTATCTACCCAATATTGATTGACCTTTAACTTTCCCTGAATCTGAAACCATATTTGAAGTGGTTGTGAGTTGGGGTTTTCTATCTTTGGAATCTGTTGCCAAGCGTCCTCCCAAAATAAAGCATTGGTACCATTACGAAGCTCCCAAAAATAATGATTCTGGATGATGTATCTATTAGCCCTGGCAAGATTCCATATAGGGGAGCTTGTTAGGGCCTTACTTATTCTAATAAGCTCCTGCGTTCTCCATTGTTCTACATATTTTCCCTTCCAGATTCCCTCCTAAGCAGTGTGGGGCTCCTTGATCCAGCGCCACCAAATTTTTTCTCCGCAGGCTCTGTTGACCGCCTGTGGATCATGCAACACAAGACCACCCAGGTTTTTAGGTTTGAAAAGTTTATCCCAAGCCACCAGTGCCCATTTGGGTTTTTCTGACTTATCAAACCAGAGGAAGGTCCTTTGAATGCATCTTATTTTTTGAAGAACCCCTTTTGCTGCTGGTAGAATCGAGAGCATGTAGTGGGGTATGGCTTGGAGTACAAGCTTTTTCATGACTAATCAACGAGCAAAATTAAGGACTCTATTGCTCCAGTGGTTACTCCTGTCCTCTAGCCTAGAAAGTAGACCTTCCTAGTGTAACTTTTGCCATGGCTTGTCCGTTAGAGGTATGCCTAGATACTTGGAAGGTAGGTTACATCTTTTGAAACCCAGAATATTTGTAAGGTGCTTCTGGATTGATAAGTGAGTATTGAAAAAGAAAATAGAGGATTTTTCAAGGTTAAGATCCATACCAGAAGCTTGAATGAACAGGTTTAAGATGGATTTGAAACCTTTAGCTTCCTTCACTATTGGCGTTCCATGCAGCATGGTATCATCAACAAATTTTTGATGAGTGGTAGCCGGAGTATGATTCAGGGGCTTGATACCTTTGATGACATTCTTATCGTTCGCAAATTCTATGATGCGACTAAGTCCTTCCATGAGGATAACAAAGAGGAAAGGAGAGATGGGGTCCCCCTACGGAATAGCCCTTGACGGAAGGAATGGCTCAGAAGGGGCACCATTGACCAGGATGGAGTAGCTAGGAGACTTTACCATAGCTAGGATCCATGTGATCCATCTTGGGCATAAACCGAAGGCTACCAGCACGGCTTCAAGATAACTCCAACTGAACATATCATAAGCTTTTGAGAGGTCCAGTTGTATGATCGTACCTGCTTTTTTTGACATTGCAAGGTATGGAACATTTCCTGAGCTAATAGGACGTTGTCCATTATTTTCCTTCCCTCCACATAACCCGACTATTCTTTAGATATAATCAGAAGTAGTATTGGCTTCAATCTGTTGGCCATGACCATTGATATAATCTTATACAACACATTGCATAACGCTATAGGTCGAAATTTGGAGGGGGTGTAGGAAACCTCTTCCTTAGGTATGATGGCAATAAAGGTAGATTTTAGGGATTTGAGAATGGAGGAAGATATTCTAGATTCCTCCACTACCTCCCAAAATTCCTACTTCACAACATCCCAGCAAGCTTTAAAAAAGTCAATGGTAAAACCATTCGGGCCAGGGGCTTTCCCATTAGCCATCTCTTTGACTGCCTCTTCTACTTCCAGTATGGATACCGGATTTTCCAAAGCTCTATTTTTCTCTTCTGTTATAAGTTTATGGATGGACAATATGACTGCATTAATAGCCTCCTGTCTATCAAAGTTGGTTTCTGTCGCAATGAGTTTAAAGTTATTTCGGAGGATGGAGGTGATTTATTGATGTGACTGGTAGAGATTACCTTGCTCATCCTTAATCCTAGTTATCTTATTATTACACCTGTAGTCCATGGCGGATCTATGGAAGAATTTTGTGTTTTTCTCGCCTTCTTTATGCCAATGAACTCAGGACTTTTGCCTCCATAAAATTTCCTCCTGTTTGCATCTATCATTCCATTTTTGCATCAAGTCCCGCTCTGTATTGATGGAATCCTGAGATACTATGCCTTGAATCCATTTGTTGTGAATGGATTCCATTTGTTGCTCCAGGGCTTGTTTTTCCTAAAAAATGTTGCCAAAAACTTCACGGTTCCATGTTTTTAACTTGTTCTTTAAATTTTTCATGCAGGCCTGGAGCCTGAATAACTTAGTTCCTTTGAATTCAAGGGGATCCTTCCACTAGAGCTTGATATTGGAAAAAAAATCTAGGTGGGAGAGCCAAAAATTTTCAAAGTGGAATGGTCTATTTTTTGGTGTACCCAGGATGATGGCATTCAACGTGATGGGCTAGTGATCCGAGCCCCCAGAGGGGAGGATATCAGAATCAACAGTGACCCCCTCAAGAAGAATGTTATCAGAAACCAGAAAGCGATCGAGCCGTGAGGAAATATGCCTATCTCCACCTCTTTTTTTGGTCCAGGTGAAGATGCCATTCCAAGGATGAATATCCACTAGGTTGGCAGATTTGATAGAAGACATGAAGGTCTCTGCATCTCTGTTAAGAGACTACAAACCTCCCTTCTTTTCCTCGAGAGAGGTGATCATATTGAAATCCCCTCCGTAGATGGCTTTGGAGTTGGGATGTCTATGATGCAGCTTGGTAAGGTTATCTAACAGTAGTAGCTTTTCTTCCAGTTGTTGCTGGCTGTAAACATTAGTGAACAGAAAGGTGCCTTCCCCCCCAAGATCTGTATCTCAAAGGAGAGGAAAGATTTAGTCGCTTCAGCATTTAGGAGGTGAAGGGAGCAAGGATTCCAATAAATGGCCAGGCCTCCACCTATACCACTCCCTTCAACTGCCAGGCGCTCCATTTGCTTCTCTAGGCACTTTCCTAGTTCTTCCAACTTTTTTCTGGAACATTTAGCTTCCTGAAGGAAAACTATGTCCGGTTTTTCTTGAGTAACTTTCTTTCCTTAGGAGTCTATGTTTCCTTAGGTTTGCGTTCCATGAGAGGAATTTCATGATTAAACAATTTTAAGAGTAGAAGGAGAAAGCCTCCAGGACTTTCATTTTACACGAGTTGATCAAAATTTGACCCAGCTCTTGAAGTATATCGTTGTTGGATCTTCTACCTCTTTTCTTTTTGTGCTTAGTGCTGGCCTGCATGTGATGTATGTTTTGTGCTTTAATACCTAGGCCTTTTTTTGGCCCGTGACTTCTTTTCAGGCCCTTTAATGCTGCATCTTGCCTTGTTAGGAATAGGTATTTGACCCTGTCAATCTCTTCGTCCAGGATTTGGTCGATTCCTTTCTGTTTCCATTGCTCAACTATGGAGTTGAGGTCAAACCCTTATTTTTCAAGGATATCTCCTAAGTCTTGATACTTTGGGCTGACTTCACTTAAGGCCATTTCCTCATCTCCTTCTGCATCTTTCCCAAAGCTGGGCTCTAGGAGCAGGTCATTGATCGTGATCGACATCTATGGCCTGGTACTCTGCTCCGCCATCCCAATGGTTTCCTTCTTAGACGCTAGGTTGTGATAAGGCTCTCCCACCTGGGAATCCTCTCCAAGCACCCCAAAGGTGTTCAAGGTTCCTTTGAACTGGTTATCCATCTTCGATGGGGTTTTCCTATTGGCCCGGTGTCTTCTGGTTGGTCGGACAAAACCATCCTGGGTCTTACCCCACTTCTCCTCGACTTTCTCGGCAGTTTTGTTTAAGGGGCATTCCCAGATTAAGTGGCCATGTTCATGGAATTTTTGACACCTGAAAGGTATTTTCTCATAGTCTATGGTTTGAAAATAGACTTCATCTCTGTATTCCAACCATAAATTCTCATGCAAAGCTCCAGAAACATCCATTTCAACACATATCCGAGCATAGGAAGTGTACCTTTTTTGGATAGTGGCTTTAGAGGCGCGAATGAAAGTCCCGAGTGTGTTTCCATTCTGCTCCAGTTCCGGTGGTCTCCAGTAGTCGATTGGCAGGGAAAACAAATGAATCCACACATGAACATGCGTGAATGTCTCTTGTTCCGGCACAAAGTTAGGTTTCCACGGTCTCATATAGAGACCAGCTAAGGCATAGAAATAAGGCCCTCCATGAAATATCTGGTCCTTGTCTTCCAGGCTTCCAAAGACCACCATAAAGAAACCTTCGGCACCTAGGTGTAGCTGCATATCTCCCCGCGGCTTCCAAGTTTGTTTGATCCATTGGCGTAAGGCTTTTTCATTGGTCCAAAAGCCCATGAACTTGCAAATCACCTTATGAATGGCCATATGATCTCTATAGGCTTGCAGTTTCGGGTCGTTTATAACCACCCTAAGGCTTTCCTTGGTTTTTGGCTTACATCTTCCCTAGTTCTTCTTTTGGAATCCTTCATTTGCTAACCCATTTGCATCAGGGTTGTTTAGGCTGGGGTTTTCATTTGCTTCAGTTTCCTGGGTTTTCGCTTCCTCTTCTCTGGGTTTCTTTGCCTGGATTGATTACAATTTATCTCACTCTTGTAGACACTTGATGACTTTTGGCTAGTTGTGTGGTTGACTCACCTTGGTATTGCCATCCTCTTTCGTCTTGTTTTCTACAGAATATGAGCCTGTGATCCTCAGTCCCTCCATCGGGATTTTACCTTTTTCAACCATGATTTGTTTGAAAGAAGGGGCCCCTAGGGCCCCCGGCCATCCCATCTGTTGGGCCAGAGCTGGTCCTCTCTATCGCAGATCCTGGAGTAGGGCGCTGCTCCCGCCAAAGTTGGAAGTAGAGTGCAGACGGTGTTCAGAGCAAACCCTATGTTAGAGGTTGCAGAGCGCTCAACCGTAACTCAAAAAGGTGAGTGGGCTTGGTCGAGGTTCATCATTTCCTGTGACTATTCAAAGCCCTCGCTCAGGTTTGAGCACAAGACCTTGCCGTCATGACGATAACGACTTTACGAACCAGCCGCCTCCGCCGACCTTACATATTTATTGATTTAGTTTCTTATTGAATATCTAAACTTATTATGCACTATTGATGTGAATATGTATAAATTAACTCAATGTCGATGATGAGATGTTAGAAAATGTTGACAATCACACATATGGAGATAAAAGAGCGAACCATGTTATATGATATCGTGTTAATCACATTTTTGATACGCACCTCATAAAGGAAAATGTGATAGTTCCAACCCAATTTTTGAAAGGTCTCTTATCATTAAGAAATTAAAAGAAAAATTCACGTGTTTTGCCAAATGCAAGGGATGTGATGCGAAGAAGAATATCATGAAATCGGTACAAAACACATGCAAAAAAATTCTTTTAAACCACTTAGATGGAGTTGTTTAACAAGTTCGAAGAAGAGAATCGTGAAATTGATGTCTTAATAAATGATTTTGTGCAACAAAAACCATGCTATGTAAAACCTATCACCGTACGCGACACTTGTTGTTGGTGTTATCATGTGGAATTTCAGATATATGATGAGACATTCCTTAATTTTGGTAGAAAAATTTAGAAATATTCACCTCCTACTTCCACTATCCGTGATTTCATATCTCAATTTCTATGTGTAAGAGAAAGCGATGAATTATTTTACGAAAATAAATGTGTTGGTGGGAAAAAATGTGATGATTGTGGAAATTTGACTAAATTTTAGAACAAAGGTCATACTGATATAAATGATCAATCATTGTCCAAAATTAAAGTGAAATGGAAGAGATATGAATATGTCCATACATCGATTCAATTTTCAAATAATGCTAAAAGAATGGAATTACCAGAAGAAGAAATTTTTGTGATAGATTTTTTGAAACATTTTGAGGTAAAAATTTATATATACAACAACATTCCCATATAGCTCGATGGCAGGACTTGCAATTCAAAAAATTCCATTTATTTTTTCAACCAGGGACCATTTTGTCAGTAATTGATTTGCAGAAAACTACACATTCGTTCTAGAAAAACAAATTAAGAGTGAATACTATCATTCCGAACAAAATGTTGATCATATATAAAGAACCAGTGAAAATTGACATGTTATTAAAGAATATCACTTTTATATTAGTGATGTTCGTAGACATGATACATATTTTCTACAACACTATTTTGGAAATATTTATGACTCCTTGAGAAGTGGTGCAATAAAATTCAATGAACATTGGATATGGTCAGATGGATGCATAGGTCAATTTAAGTCTTCACGATCATTCTTTTGGCTGTGTTATCTTCATATGAAAACCTGCACTAAACATTATTGGAATTTCTTTGAGATAGGTCATGGAAAAGGAGAACATGATGGTGTATGGGCATGCATAAAATGAGCACTTCAAAGATATCAAATGGACCCCTTTGCAAACCTACTTGTGGAATAAAAAAGTTGTTCAATGGTGCATCCCTGTACTAAGCCATGAGACTAATTGATCAAAGGAAGTGCAGGGGTACATTGAATTTAATTTTTACTGGATATCCAATTTCAGAAGTGTACATTTATCACAATGATTATCTTTGATGGTATTTTGATATCGTATTTAAATTCTTCGTTGAGGTTTTGATATATATTTGTTTGGCATATTTTGGTTGAAGATTTAGATAGAACAATTGGAAATGATGTTGAAACAATAAAAGGGACTCAAAAATTACATTCAATTAAAACAAAGTTTTCCACAAATGTGTTTGCATTGGATAAAATAAAATATTCTTTTTTTTGTCATGTTTGCAAAGAGAACATAGAATCCAATGATGTTTTTGAAAACAAAATGTATGTAAAATATTGAAAACATTCAGAGCTAAATACAAACGGGAAAATGTTCATTGCAATGTTTGAAGAAATGCAATCAGAGGAGACTACAATAACATATGATGGTGATTGAGTTTTTGATCTTGTTAGAGAATGCAACATTTGAATTTCTTTAAAATGATAGAAATCTAGAAATAGATACTAAAAATATTTTAAAGTTAATTTTTCATGTTAATTATGATCTAAATTTAAATACATAAGTTTGTTTTATTGTGCAGGAGATTTTTTTGCTGTAATTGTGCCTACTATCAACGATGAAAATATAAATTATTATTTGGTGCATTACACTGAATTGAAGATGAAATTATTAGAAAACTATAATGATCACGGGTTCCCCTATGACAGAGGGCCTATTATAGTGAAAGGTTATTTTGTTTTAGACAAATTAATCAAAGTGGGGCTTTTGTTTACTTTGAAGACTATGAACGTGATGTCATAAGTTGCCAATATAGTCACTTGGTGTGTGCAGCACGCACAAAGTTGATAGAGGTCCAATCAAAGAAAAAAAATAAAAATAAGAAATGTAAATTGTCAAAATCTGATCACAAATGGATCATTGAAGATGGCATTCCATTGGAATTTTTTTGATTGAACTTCTCAACAATTTCTTCTCTGTGGATTCATGTTTTAGAACTTCCATAACTCAACTAAAAATTGAACTCCCTTGTTATGTTATCTCTGAAACTGTTTGCACATGTGCATTGTTTTGGTACATTCACACTAGTATAAAATTAATGTGGCTTTTCTATGTGCATTGATGAAAAATGTTTCACGTACTCAATATATATTTTCTAGAATGCAATTAACTAAAAGTAGATTTTCTATGTGTATTGATGAAAAATGTTGCACATACTGGATATAAATGTTCTAGAATGCAATTAACAGAAAGTAGCTTTTCTATGTGCATTGATGAAAAATGTTTCACGTACTCGATATATATGTTCTATAATGCAATTAACTGAAAGTATCTTTTCTATGTGCATTGATGAAAAATGTTTCACGTACTGGATATATACGTTCTAGAATGCAATTAACTGAAAGTAGATTTTCTATTTGCATTTATGAAAAATGTTGCAAGTACTGGGTATATATGTTGTAGAATGCAAATAACTGAAAGTAGATTTTCTATGTGCATTGATGAAAAATGTTGCACATACTAGATAAATATGTTGTAGAATGTGATTAACTGAAAGTAGCTTTTCTATGTGCATTGATGAAAAATGTTGCATGTACTCGATATATATGTTCTAGAATGAAATTAACTGAAAGTAGCTTTTCTATGTGCATTGATGAAAACTGTTGCATGTATTGGATATATATACATTATATAATGCAATTATAAAATTTTATTATTGTTTGACAGATGTAACAAGACCCAGAATCTTATGATTATATATATATATATATATATATATATATATATATATATATATATATATATATATATATATTGTACTTCAATCATTTTAATATATATATTCAAACATGTACTTAAATCATTTCTACGTACATATATTCATGTGAACTTTTTATTGTTTGGAAAATGACAACTTGAATTTTAAAAACAAAGCAGTATATAATATTGACATGCCAAATGTAGTTAAAAAAAAAAAAACAAATTATAACACAACATTACCTCACATGCCAAATCTAGTTCAACCATCTGGAACTTAAGTTAAAAAAAAAAAAAAAAATTATATCACAACATTAATTCACATGCCAAATGTAATTTAAATATCCAATAAAAACAAAACATTATATTGTGCAATCACATGCCCAATGTAGTTGAACCATCCAAAACATGAGTTTTAAAAACAAAACAAACTATGCACAACATTACTTCATATGCCAAATGTATTTCCACCATCCAAAACTTGAGTTTTACAAAAAAACATTATAGATCACAATATTACTTCACATTACTTTACATGCCAAATGTAGTTCAACTATCCAATAAAAACAAAACCTTATATTGTGAAATCACATGTCAAATGTAGTTCAACCATCCAAAACGTAAGTTTTAAAAAATATATATATATATAACACAACATTACGTCACATGCCAAATGTAGTTAAACCATACAAAACTTGAGTTTTAAAAAAATAAACAAATTATATCACAACGTTACTTCACACGCCAAATGTAGGTTAACTGTCCAATAAAACTAAAAAATTATATCATGCAATCACATGCCAAATGTAGTTCAACCATCCGAAACTGGAGTTTTAAAAAAAAAAACATCATAGATCACAACATTACTTCACATTACTTCACATGCCAATGTAGTTCAACTATCCAATAAAAACAAAACATTATATCACAATCACATGTACCAAGTATAGTTGACATAAAATATGTCCAAAATTTGTATCTCACAAGTATTAAGTATCAAGTTATATATGACTGCATCTAGATAAGAATATATATAAAAAAGTAAATTTAAGACTAAATCTGTTGAAAATATAATCTTGCACGTGCATGTGCATCATCCATAAAATACAGATGGATGTAGTGTCTCTCCAAACAAATTCACGATCCTCGAGATATCCTGTAAAGCATGAAGAACCTGTACACAATGTGTACAAACATTAAAATTTAATGTTTTAAAATCGAATGAGAATATATAGAACTTCACGTAAAAAAACAAATATTGAAATACCTCATGAGGGTCCCTCTCCATTTGTTTCTCGTCAACTAAAACTTCTCCCACTGGAACATATTCAATAGTAAATTGTACAATATATATGTACAAGTATATATATATATATATATATGTATATATATATGTATATATATATGTATATATATATGTATATATATATGTATATATATGTATATGTATATGTATATGTATATGTATATATATATATATATATATATATATATATATATATATATATATTAAAAATTTTCAAATGAAAATTCATATATAAAATTATTTTCAATAATATTAAATAAAATGTTAGACAACTCGTTCAAATGGTTGAAATGGTGAGGATGTTCCTATCTCCATCATAAAATCTATCGCTAGAGTCCATAGAGAACAGAAATCCTCTCTAGGAACCTAAAATTCAAAAAAATTAAAAGTATAAAATAACTCAAGATCTAGGTCTCAATTTATAATAAAACTTTTGAACTTGAATTATAAATTAAAACTTAAAAGCAAATATTTAAGGGAAAAATTGAATACTTGTGCTAGTGGATTTGGCACATCTCCTAAGAGAGGTTGCAAAAGAAAATCTCCAAAAACCTAAAATTCAAAAAACTTAAAATAACTCAAGATCTAGATCTCAATTTATAATAAAACTTTCAAACTTGAATTTATAACTTATAACTTGAAAACATATATATTTAAGTGAAAAATTGAATACTTGTGCTGCTGGATTTGGCACATCTCCTAATTGTGGCTCGGAAAGAAAATCTCCAAAAACCTAAAATTCAAAAAAATTAAAATAACTCAAGATCTAAATATCTCATTTTTTAATGGAACTTTTTGATATGGAATATATAGCTTAAAATCATATTTAAAAGTGAAAAATTGTTCATACTTGTGATGGTGGATTTGGTACATCTCCCAAGGAAGTGGAAGGTACTTCCATCCCCAAAAAATTGAACGGAATCGAAATCTGTTAAATTTTTTTATTATATATATACATGTACATGTGCGCACAATTATTTATTTTAAAAATATCTCATCATGTTTATATATATATAAGAATATGTAATATAAAAATCTACATCATCATGTTCACTTAAAAAACACTAACATTTGCCAAAATATCTTGATGGTAAGAACCATCTTGGTTGTGTGATTGATGGTGAGACCCATCTTGATTGTTTGAACTGGAGGCTCCGACCATGATATTAACATATTCTTCATTCATCAAGCGTGACAACTGCAAATGGTTTTAACATATAATGATACATTTTTGTTAGATTAATGTATACAAATAAATATATGTACATATGTTTTTATTACAAATTGTAAATGTGTTAAAATAATCACCCTAACCATTAACAAATACCATTCCCATGCCCTCTTTCTCATGAAAAATTCGGTCTTTCCACCCATTGCAAAAATTATTTGCATATGTTCTGAGATCTTCAACAATTACATTGTCAATCTCTTCATCTATATAATACACAAAATTACCGTGTGCATTCTCACATGCTCTTTGTCAATTGAGACAAACATCAACTCCACCCAATCACTGTGAACATTTTCAATGATGGCATCCCTTGCTTCTCGACTAATTTGAGAAGTGGCATCCATCTCTGATCGTAAAGTTTCAACACGAAGAGGTCCACTAACAAATGGTGCCTCATGGTGAGGAAAATCAACATCACGCCTAGCGCCCCTACAGTCACACAATCAACCTTTCCCAGGACCAAAAAATGTAGAGGGAAGGTCATTGTAATTGGGTTTCATTTGCAAAAAGAATTCTGCATAAAATAATTTTCCAAAATAAAGTGAAATGTCATCGTTCCATGGAAGTCTTCAATAGGCTGCAAGGTTTCAATCATACAATAGTGAGCTATATGAGGGTTCTAGAGATATTGCACCTTCAGCATCTTTCTTTTCATCCCTTATTTGAAATTAAAGATGCACTTTGCATTTTATGTTTTAACTCTTTGTTTAACAACCTCCCATGTATCGGGACCCATCACTATTTCCTTTATTTTTCTCATCACCTCTACAAAAGTATTAGTGGTTGGCCCAAGCTTTAGGTACATATCTACTAGTTTTCTTAAAGAGTTAGTAACTATTTCCATGCTTTGTCAACTCTTAGCAGGGAGAGTCAAATGCACGAGATCTCACTTCAATTTTGCATGAAGATGTTGACACCTTTGTAAGGTGCAGTGTTACATCTTTCGTTCCCAAGGTATATCGAAAATGTTGGACAAATAAGTCATGGTTCGTGTAAAACCTTCTTCTTTTATGACACATTCTATCCTATTAATTTTTCGAGCAAAATTTGGAGCAAAATTTTCAGCCTCTACATCAATATATAAAATTCTGTATATTAAAAAATAGATGTAAACAAATTTGTAGAAATTGAACGAAAATAATATTCAAATTGATGGCCACCTGGATATGGTTGCCTAGCGTCTTGCCCACCCTGAGACTGTTGACAACTAGAATGACAATGTTGATAACTAGAAGGACCACCGATTGGTTGAGAACCAACATGACCATTCGTTGATTGGCCTTTAGGGGAATACATATCACCACCTTCACGCAATTCACCACCACCTATTGATCGCCCTCCAATGGAATGTGTACCACCACCAACCTCACGAGACAAGAGGGAAGCTTCATAAAAAAATATGAATTTATAATAAATTCAAAAATACATTCATACATATAAATACATGTACATATTCATTGATTGAGAGGGAAGCTTCATAAAAAAATATGAATTTATAATCAATTCAAAAATACATTCATACATATAAACACATGTACATATTCATTGATTGAATTTTATGAACCAACCACGATTGCATGAACTATGGCCATGCTCCATTGATGGAGTAGACACCCTTGTCCTCCTACCTCCTAAAAAATAAAAAATGAAACTTATTAACAACTAATTTAACTCAAAAAATTGACAAAAAAATAAATTCCATATGTACACACATGTATGTATATGTATGGAGATTTTAGATTATATTTAAATACCACGAACATCGCTTGATCCCTAATCCCCCTCTCTCAGAGAGATATGAGATTCTGTTGATCTTCGTCTTTCATCCTCCATGATATATATATATGTAGATAAATATACAGTGGACATTTACAATTATTTTTTAAAATTACTATTTAAAATAAATTTTAAAAAATTAATGTAATTTAGCGTACAAAAATTATGTAAAACACAAATTTCAAAGCACTAATTTTTGTGTGAAACTCAATTTAAATTTTTTTTTTTTGAATTCCTCACATTTTAATTTTATAAAAATGTGAATTTCACCACTTGTTGCAAATGTGAAGTTCACCAAGTTGCGCTTTACATGGTGGGAGCACACTTAGTATATAATTGAAAAAAACACATGGTCATTAAAAAAGATGAATCTATAAGTACAAAAAACACACATATCCAAGATATGTTACAATGTCCATCAATAAATTTTGAAGGAGAGCGTCTCAAGAGTAATTCATCTATGAGAGATGAATCTTGAATTTTCGAAGATGATCATCTCAAAACTAATTCATCTTTGAGAGATGAATCTGGCATTGGAATTTCCCTGTATAATTCTAATTCATCTATTAATTCATCTTTCATAGATGAATCATAGATTAGCACTTCCCCATGCAATAGATCAACATAAATCTTACTAAAATTTGTACAATGTCTTATACTAAAAAATTGAAATTGGCTAACAATATTGTTTTCTTTTCCATGCAGTTTTATTAGCCTCTCCTTCTTAACTTGGTACACGCCTTTCATCTAGTTGCACACAAGTTCAAAATTGGTGAAAAATACAATTCCATTTGATCCATACTCCCTAGCTATTACCAAGCCTTCTATCAATACAATATAATATGCCTTGTTGTTTGTTTTTCTTCTCGATGTATTCATTTTCCTTTGGAGGAACTTGCTAGTCGCAATATTGCAAAGCACATATGTAATCACCGCTTTCCCTGGATTGGGATAGCAAGAAACATTTATGCATAATGTCCATTTTTCAACCATATTTAGTGGGTGTTTTTTTATCCTTGAAAAAAAAAATTAATAAAATATATTAAATTAACATTTATTGCAAATTCATGGGAGAAATGACACATGTGCATGAGATAAATGACATGTTCATGGTTTACCTTAAGGTTTGACTTAAATTTTATGGTAGAATTCACATCTAGAAATGATATTTGTGAAAGATTGCATTGCCTAGAGTTTAAGGGAGATTTATGAGACATGTACATGGTTCGTGCATGGTTTTCCTTAAAGGTTTCCTTAATGTTTATGGCAGAAATCACATCTGGAAATGACATGCCTTAGGAAAGGATGAGATCCAGAGGCTACCTGGCCCTTTACAAACTCATTTAGAACATGTAGAAGTTAAGACTCAACAAGAAAACTAAAATCCTATGCAAGTTCAAACACTTCAGGTTTAGTTTTTAAGCCTTAAAGTTTTCCTTGAATTAATGGGGGAAAGCCTTGAGTTTGTGGGATCCTCTCCTATGGAAGTTAAACTAATTTATGTTTATTTTTTCGGTCTTAAATTTTTCCTTGAATTAATGGGAGAAAGCCTTGAGTTTTGGGGATCCTATCCTATGGAAGTTTAGCTACTTTAGTTTCTCTTTTTAGGCCTTAAAGGTTTCCTTGAATTAATGGGAGAAAGCCTTGAAAATTGACACATGCTTTAAAGTTAATGGGAGAAAGCCTCAAGATAAATGACACATGCTTTAAAGTTTTCCTAAGATTTTATAGGAGAAATGACACATGTATGGGAGAAATGACACATGTACATAGTTTGACTTAATGTGGTAGTGGTTTATGGATATTAAAATGAAGAAATTATATTTAGATCTGTTCCAGACACTGACTGTAGGGGAATTTACTAGACATGTCACCTTTCAGAAAAGATGAGATCCAGAGGCTACCTGGCCCTTTACAGACTCTTACTTTAGAACTTGTAGAATTTAACACTCAACAGACAGACTAAAATCCTATGAAAGTTAATCCACTTTAGGTTAAGTTTTTAGGCATTAAATTTTTCCTTGAGTTAATGGGAGAAAGCCTTGAGTTTGGGGAATCCTGTACTATGGAAGTTCAACTACTTTAGGTTCTATTTTAAGGCCTTAAATTTTGCCTTGAATTAATGGGAGAAGCCTTGAGAAATGACAGATGCTTTAAAGTTAATGCGAGAAAGCCTTAAGAAATGACACATGCTTTAAATTTTGTCTAAGAGTTTATGGGAGAAATGACACATGTGTGGGAGAAATGATACATGCACATGTTTTTCCTTAAAGTTGTAGTGGTTTATGGATATTAAAATGAAGAACTTCTATTTACATCTATTCCAAATATTGACCGTAGGGGATTTACTAGATATTTCACCTTTCAGAAAAGATGAGATCCAGAGCTACCTTGACCTTTATAGAATTTGCCTTTAGAATTTGTAGAAGTTAACACTCAAAAAATAGACTAAAATCGTATGCAATTTCAAACAAGCTAGGTTCAATTTTTAGGCCTTAAAGCTTGCCTTGAATTAATGGGAGAAAGCCTTGAGTTTGGGGGATCCTATCCTATGGAAGTTCAACCTCTTTAGGTTTAGTTTTCAGGCCTTAAAGTTTGCCTTCATTTAATGGGAGAAAGCCTTGATAAATGACACATGCTTTAAATTTAATGAAATAAAGCCAATGACACATGATTTAAAGCTTTCCTAAGAGTTTACGGGATAAATGACACATGTACACGATTTTACTTAAAGTGGTATCGGCTTATGGATATTAAAATGAAGAGCTTCTATTTATATCTGGTAGTGGTCTATGGATATTAAAACGAAGAAATTGTATTTAGATCTATTCCAGAGATTGCATGTAGGGGCATTTACTGGCTATGTCACCTTTCATAAAAGATGAGATCCAGAGGCTACCTAGCCCTTTACAGACTCTGCCTTTAGAACTTGTTGAAGTTAACACTCAAAAAAAAGACTAAGAGCCTATGGAAGTTCAAAATCCTATGGAAGTTTATCCACTTTGAGTTCAATTTTTAGGCCTTAAATTTTTCCTTATATTTATGGGAAAAAGCCTTTAGTTTGTCGGAAAAATGGCATGTCCATTTTTTGACTTAAATTTTATAGGAGAAATCAAATCTATAAATGACATGCCTTAAATTTTGTCTTGCCTAGCGTTTAAGATAGAATTGACATGTACATAGTTTTCCCTAATGTCTGACTTATAGTATATGGGAGAAATGACAATTCCTTATATTTTATGGGAGGAATGACATAGAAGTGATAGAGAAATGACATAGAAATTAAACATCTCAAAAGTCACATCTTTATCAGTTTGTGGGAGAAATGACATGTATAGGGTTTTCCTTAGAATTTAGTTTGTCGTTTAGTTTTCGTTGAAGTTTATGGGAGAAATCACATCTAGAAACCTTTACTTTGACATGTATATCAAATTTTTTAATAATTTATAATTATGTCATTTTTGGCATTTACTATCATTCATCCTTGATATTTACAATAATTTTACAACTTGAACATCAACCTACACTATCATCATATCAATGTAGCCATGTCAATCTAGATTATTTATATCCATTACATCATAAAACACTCCACTTTTAACATTTTACAATATTAGAAGCATCATGGAAGGTGTAAATTTAGGTATATTAATAAAATACGGCCATGTAAATCTAGATTATTAAGACCCATTACATCGTAAAACACTCCACTTTTAACATTTTACAAGATTAGAAGCATCATGGAAGGTGTAAATTTAGGTACATTAATAAAATACATCCTTGTGAATCTAGATTATTAATATCCATTACATCATAAAACACTCCACTTTTAACATTTTACAACATTAGATGTTATGAAACCAACTCCAAAAATGGAATAAAAGAAAGATCAATGTCCTAGAAATCAACCACTTCGAAGGGAGAACCTCCAATACATTACATAAATGAACAATTCTTAGATGATACAAATGACAAAACCTATTTCTATATATAGGATTGCATGGGGTCACAATATAATCCTAGATGACCTAACAACAATAATGTAACAATACAATAATAACAATATTGGGGTTACAGGGGTACAACAATAGCAATAAGCGGGTTACACTAACAAAAATAAGGGACTACACTACTAATATAGGGACCTAACATGCCCCTCTCGTTCAAAAAAGTTTTGTCATCAATGCTTGAGTAGCTCTGGATGATTTTGTATAAAATTTCCATCCTCCCATGTCTAATCTTAAGTGGGTAAGTTGTTCTACTTACTGAGATACTCTGAAATTGATCGATTTCACAGTTGTCAAGTTCTTGTTTCCGTGACTGCTTCAGGTTCCAATATGATTTTTCCTTCCACATCAAGCTCTGGAAATATTGTTTAGACTAGAATTTTGTCACCTATAACCTTCTTTAAGCATGAAACATGGAAAAATAAATGCACTCGCGAAGAAGCAGGAAGCTCCAATTTATATGCCATAGTACCAATCTTTTGCAACACCTTTGAAGGACCATAGTACTCTGGCGATAATTTATTATCCTTCCTAGCTTGCTTGAGGGACATTTATTTGTATGGTTGTATCCTTAAAAATGTCCAGTATCCTACATCAAATATTCTCTGGCTACGATGTTTATTTTCCTTTTGTTTCATTCGATTTTGTGCAAAATTTAGGTTATCCTTTAAGATTTGGTGAACTTCTTGATGATGCTGGATGTGATCTTCCACTTCTTCAACCTTTCAATTTTATCTTAAAGATGATGTGACAGGTGGTGGATGATATCCATAATGTTCCATAAATGGGGTCATTTTTGCTACAGTATGGAAGGAAGTGTTATACCATGATTCAGCGAGAGGTAACCACTTGACCCATTGTGTTCGCTTATCAGATAAAAAACAACAAAGATATCCTTCCAAACATTTTTTCATTATCTCAGTTTGACCATCGGATTGAGGATGATAAGATGAGATATGAGCTAGTTGAGTTCCCAAAGAAGAAAATAATTTCGTCCTAGAATTTCGAGAAAAAATGAATCCCTGTCACTTACAATAATCTTTTGGTTTCCATGTAGCTTTTCAACTGTTTCCATAAATTCAGTAGCAACTGTACTTTATTTTAATGGATGATATAATGCACAAAAGTGTGCATACTTGGTAAGTCTATCAACTACCACCACTATGAAACTCTTTCCTTCAGAATTAGGTAAAATTGTTATAAAATTCATTCAAATATCCTCCGAACATTTACTTTGAAAGGATAAAGGTTTTAGAAGACCTGGGGTATTAATTTTCTCAACTTTATTTTGTTGGAAATCCAAAAATTCCGCCAGAAACTTTTGAATATTAGATTCAAGTCCATCCCAAAAAAAAACTTTCTTCAGCCTATGGTAAGTTTTTAAAAATCTCGAGTGTCCTCATAAAGGAGAAGTGTGCAATTCCAAAAGAATATTTTGTTTTAGTTAGGAATTCTTACAAATATATAAGTGATATTTGTACGATAAGGAATTATTTTTCCAAGTTAATGTATTAGATGTACTGGGATCCTGTTGCAAATTTTGAATGAGTGTCCACAATTTTTCGCCCTTCTTCCATTCATCCCTTGCTTTGGTTATCCAATCGGGTTGGATAATAGAAATGGTAAAAAGTGATGCTTCCACCTCCTCTTGCTTTGTTGGGAGTGCATCTGCAACAACATTTAACTTGATCTGAATGGAAAATGGCATCAACCCATGGTATTCATCTACCCATGTTATGCATCCACCCATGGAATTTACCCATGGTATTTTAAATGGAATCGACCCATGATATTCATCGACCCATGATATTTATTCGCCCATGGTATTATAAGTGACCCATGATATGTATCCACTCATGGTATTCATCCACACATGGGATTTACCCATGGTATTGTAAGTGGTATCAACCCATGGTATTGGCCCATAGTATCCACCTATTGTATTGTATCTCAGAAAAAGGATATAAATAACAAGCCTCACTTTGTAAAAGGACAGATTTGTATGCCAAAATGTAGCTTCTACAGTTATTCTCTGTTTTAATAAAATAAGGTCCTTTGTGGTTTTATTTGTTGTCTCTCCTCTCTTTTTTTTCTTTCTGGCATTATAATTTTGCAGATCTTGTCAGATCCATTTCAAATTTTTAGATCTTGGGGCGCTCCCCCCAAAATCTATATCAGTGGTATCATATTTAGGCTACGAATCCATGGGAATGAGGGTTTTAAACATATTTCAGTGTCAATTTTTGGCAGAAATCTTCAGCAAAGTCCATGAATTTCTTGGGAGGCGGGTTTTCAGATCAGATATGAAAATTTTGGTGAAATTTTTACAAAAAAAATAGACCATATCTGGATTCCTTGTGAAAAAATAATCAAATTCAAAAAAAAAATCGGCCAAATTGGAGTTCGGATGAGGGAGATATCACTGGTCCAAAATCAACAATGTTGAAACAATTTTTCTGACGACAATTCATGGACGGCGGCTCTCCTGTTATTTTTCACAATTTTCAATTCAAAATTTTAGAAGAATAGATATAGATCTGAGCTCCTCTTGAAAAATCACCCAAGTTAAAAAAAAAAAAATCTGTTGAATCAGAGTCCGAATGTGGGAGTTATCGTTGATTTAAAATCAACTATTTTTTTCAAAAATTTTGTGACGGCAAGACAGTTCCAGTGCGAATATGAGAGTCTAGAGTCTCTAGATAGTGGTTTCAAACACTCAAGAAGATGCAGAATGATCATTCTATTTCTAAAAATAGGTTATGTTAAATATTCAGAGTTATATTGACCGAGTTATGCTCATTTTAAATCTGGAGCAGCATTCAGAGCGGGTTCCCTTTGGAGACGTGCCCTCCCACCCCAAACTATGTATACACCTACTATTTCATCAAAAATCAACATCATGGTTATGGGTCAACCGCACAAAATCATTTTCATCGAAGTCCATTTGCTAGGCCGCACACTGTTTGTCACACAGTTGGTCAGAAGCATTACAGGGTATCTCTATCCTTGGATCTTCGTTCGTCATGGTTTTGGTTCATCCACAAACCCACACTTCATCGAAGTCCATTTGCTAGGCCTCACACTATCAATATCACAGTTGGTCACAAGCATTACAGGGTATCTCAATCCTCGGATCTTTGTTCATCACGGTTATGGGTTAACTACACAAAACCCTTCTCTTCAGTGGCTCTTCATATTCAACAAAGGCTTCTCGGGAGGGAACTTCACGCAATGGGGACAATTTCTTATTAAGGAGGGATGAATGATCCGAATGGAAAATGGCATCAATCCATGATATTCATCTACCCATGTTATGCATCCACCCATGGAATCTACCCATGGTATTGTAAATGGCATCAACCCATGATATTCATCCACCCATGACATTTATTTTCCCATGGTATTATAAGTGACCCATGATATGTATCCACTCATGGTATTCATCCACACATGGGAATTACCCATGGTATTGTAAGTGGTATCAACCCATGGTATTGGCCCATAGTATCCACCTATGGTATTGTATCTCAAAAAAAGGCTATAAATAACAAGCCTCACTTTGTAAAAGGACAGATTTGTTCGCCAAAATGTAGCTTCTACAACTATTCTCTGTTTCAACAAAATAAGGTCCTTTGTGGTTTTATTTGTTGTCTGTCCTCTCTTTTTTTTTCTTTCTGGCATTCTAATTTTGCAGATCTTGTCAGATCCATTTCAACTTTTTAGATCTTGCGGGCTTCCCCCCAAGATCCGTATTAGTTTCCTTTGATAGGATGACTTTCAAAAGCAATGGGTCTTCCATCTTGCATTAAAACTGTTAGCCCCCATATGAAATTTTTGACGAGCAAATAGGGGCTAAATCATTGTTGAGTCTTCAAGGGATGCCTTTCCCCTGAAAATCCATCCTCCTTGAATTCTCTCAATTGCTCTGCCTAATACAAACCCCCTTCTGCTAGTAAACTGCTAAAAAGGGCCTGTCCTTCCTTCCTTTACCCCTGCAACATGCATCAGTTCCCCTCTTTTTTTTCCCTTTGTCCAAATTCCCTTTCTGTTACCCTCATTTATCCTCTTTTATTCCCCCTTGGCTCCCCTTCTATTTCCCCTCTTTACCCCTCAAACCGCCGTAAAATCCCCTTTAATTTCCCCCTCTTACCCTTTGTGTAACCTTTTTCCCCTTTCTCCCCTTATCGTTTCCCTTTAAAATCCCTTAAAACCCATTAAAATGGGCAAAAAACCCAAGTTTCGACCTTATTAAAAGGCCTAGCCCCTTTACTGCACGCCCCTTTCAAACCACTTCCCCATATGTCTGTCACCCAAGACCAAGCGCTTAGGCCTTGGGGGGCCAATCGTAATCGAAACAACCGGCGGGTGCATTTCCTTTGTAATACTCTAAAAACTCGATGCGATTGTTTATTTCGATAAGTCCCGCGGTGCATTCCGCACCGTTGATCCACCCTGATGATCCAACAGCTATCGCTCTCCCCTGTTGATCGCAATCGAAAGTTTGTGAGTGTCTCATTTTTGTGCCCTTCCGATTGCAGCCCTTCCGATTGCATCTCTTCCGATTGCATCTCCTTCGATTGCATCTCCGCCGTCCGTCTCCTCCCAGATCTGACGGCTCAGATTTAATCGCCCTCCGCCTCCCCTGGGTCCCACTTCTTACATACATTTCGTGGCATTTGTTTGCATTTCCATACATTTTCGCCAAAGTCTAAAGTTTCATATGTGTTCCGCCATGTCCATAAGTCAGCCCGTAGATCAATCTCCACCATTGATCTCCATCTCCAGGTCTGAATCCAACGGTCTGTGCTGCATGATCATACCAAACCCTATTATCCGCGCATTCCGCCACTTCACCGCATTTTCATCGTTCGTTTACATAATACTGTTGTTTCCGCCACCGCCGCACCACCATTTAGTTCACCCTGCGTCCATTTCTCCGTCCACCGTTTCTTCACAGATTTGCCGTGTTGCAGAGTTTCTAGAGGAAGAGGACCGCCTCTGTTCAATGTACTGCCTTAATGGCAAGTGGCGCAGTCAGGATCAAATCCAATGAACCAGTACCATCAGAAAAGTCAAGGAATGGGGCCGTCAGGACTCATATTAATGGAGAACAGAGTTCAGACCCCGAAATCCTTCTGGCGCTATTTAAAGATCGAGCTAACTTGACGGAGGCAGTAATGAAGCAGCGAGGATTTTCAGTACAGAGCAGAGGGATTAATGCACGTCTACGAAGATATTGAGCCCTGAAGCAGAGGTTTAAAGAGGCAAAGCATCGTTTTGAAGACCCCGAGGATCGATTCTGAAGATCCTGAACATCAATAAGAGGTAATATCAAGGTTTCCTTATCAGCAGAATGTTTTTCCATAAAGGACAGGTCTCCCATGTAGTATTTATTATGCGCCGTGCCCCTGAAAGAGTTTTCCGTCCCAGCTATAGTTCAAAGCAATCTAACATCCGTGAGGCAGATCTCCCAGCAAGTTCTTTCATGTTGTTCAAATCACCTAAAGTACTATAGCCCAAAGGTCAAATCGTATCCGGAGCAGATCTTTCTTTCACGAGGGAGGTGACAATGATTAGATATACAGTGTATCAAATAGAATGGGCCTCGGCCCTGCATTCATTGTTGTGTTTAATTGTAACATTTAAAACTCACCTACCTCCTCAGTCGGTCCTCTGTGTCTCTTCTACTATAAAGCACAGAGGGATATCATTGTAAGGGTTATTGTTGGATTATCAGTGAATTGCAAGCATTTTTGTCCCGAGCCAAGTTTCCTGTGTAATTATTGTATGATAGGCTGAGAAATATGATGTATTCAGGCTGATTTTAAAAGCTTTGGGCAGTGATGTACCTGATTGGTGTTGTGTTTAACATGATAAGCAATTTTCATTAGATCCTGATCTACAACAGTTGGTGATGTTTTTCTTACCTCTGTGTTTATTTCCAGTTCATTTCATGGTCTTCCGACTGACATCTGAACGCATGATATAAGATTGACCCTTGTTAGGTACCTTATATCCCAGCTCTCTCAGTCTTTAATGTTTTCTGCTCATATGTGTGTCTGAATATTGTTTTTAATTGACTAAACCAGTGTAGTGGATGATTATTGCCTGCTCTCTGATGTGCAAGTTGATAGAATCAGTGTTCAGATGTCTTTGTTAAGATTTAATTGAAAGAGGTTAGGAACATTGAGAGGTTTAAAGCCTGTCGCTGCCTCTTCATAACCTGCCCTTCCTATACAAACCTTTTCAAGACCCCTTGTGTTGCCTATGGTTTTGTCCAAGCAGGCCTGGAGTTAAATGACCTCTGGCCTGATCTATAAACGGAATCAGATGGTTTTCCATCCTTCATTCTCATCCCTTAGTGTTCCATCCCACCAATCAGTCTTTGAGATCCGAATGCTCTAAATGACTAGCCCAACTGAAGCTTACACATTGAACATAAGTAAATCCTTTCTTGATTCCATTGCCCAATGGCCTGGATGTTCCCTGAGTTATCTATTCTTGCCTAGCTACCTTCTTTACTCATCCTTGTCTTATGGTGAAACCTTCCTTCCATATTCTCAACAACCAAACTCAAACAATCAAACAAACAACCTTGAGCCTATAACTAGCCTAAAATCATAATTAAGAACTTCAAAGACGTATATCCTTTGATAATCATAGAGAGATCCCTCTCTGGACCTAGGAGGGCTAGATCCTAAGGTCTGAAAGTGGTTCTATGTTGTCTCATCTTTTGGTCTCTGTCAACCTGGCCAAAACATGGGAACTCCAACATAATGGCGACTCCACTGGGGGATTTGAGTGCTTTTCATTTCGAGCATCCTTAGAAGCTTAGAGCTCTGGTTAGGTTGACAGCAGGTCACACCTTCCTTGAATTAGCCTCCATTATTGAATATCCACCATACTCTTAGACAGAGCCTGGATAGGGCCAGGTAGCCTCCAAATCTCCTCCTCTCTTCAGAGGTGACATATCTGGTAAATGCCCTCCCAGTCAATCTCTGGTTGGAGCTTGTTGCTTTAGAGGAGATTCATGAAAGGTGATAGTGCCTGAGCACTGTGGTGGACAGTGTACCCTAGAATCATCCTAGACCCTCCACCTGGCGACTCCATTATTCCTAAATGTTAAAGACTCCACTGGTGATCAGTAGGCCTGCTGATTATCTCAGTTTCACATCAGACTCCACTGGGAGACCAGTCCCAAGCATAATGAAGACTCCATAGGGAGGCCAGTTCCCAAGACAACATTAACCACAGTAAAAATAACAAGTAGGGCTAAGCTGCTTGGCTTATAAACAGCACTCTGGCTCACAGAACCATTCATACAAGAGCTTTCCCTGATCCAAACCCACCTGAAACAGTTGATAATCCTGAGAAAATCCTTAAAAGAACATCTGTGAGTAGGAGATCAACTATTTCCAGCAACATTCATAGAGCCAATTCTGCACCAGAAGATCTTGCGGCTCTATTAGACCCTCTCTTCGACCTAGACCTTCAAAACAGATTACCTATAACTAGGTCATTCAGTGTTTCAGACCAGCCGGACCATAGGGACAGCGAAACCCCTCCTTCCACACCACCTGATCTCCACTTTCTCCAAAACTTGGGGCTTTCTCACCCTAGATCTGCTCAACAGACTTCTGCTGGTCCTACCATCCCTGTCATCCAACTACCAGCTGCTCAAGCCAGCCCTATACCTCATCAGAACATCATCATGGCAGCCTGGTATGCTCCTCTAGTTTTACCTCAGCCTCTGCTGCCCTTACCAAATGATTATCAATCAAAAATCCCACACTTCCCTGCTAAAGAGCCTACAACAGCACAACAACATGTAGATAAAATGGAAGACTCTTTTGACTATATGGAAATTGATGATGAAACAATCAAAATGAGAATTTTCGCGCAGAGCCTGGGGGGAGAGGTTAAAAAGTGGTTTAAAAACCTACCTGCTGGTAGTATCCAAGATCTCCCTGCTTTATACCAGACTTTCATTAACAAATGGGAAACTAGAGCAAACCCTCGCCAGCTCCTAGCAGAATACATGTCTCTTAAGAGGAACGCAGGAGAAAGTGTTCACGATTACACCACTAGATTCAATAGCATCTACAATGCTCTTCCCCCACACATGAAACCTCCGCAAGGTATGGCCCTGGCCAAATATCCTGATGGATTTGATGCTGACATGGCCTATGAGCTTAGAGATAAAGAGTACACCACTTTGGAAGACATGCAGAAAGGGGCAGTAAACATAGAGGCAAACTTAATTGAAAAAAGGGCCAAACTGAGAGTTGAGAAGAGAGTAACATACAAGGATGACACTATAGCCTCCACTTCAGATCCTAATATTGATAGATTGTCTAAGAATCTGGATAAGCTATGCCAAGTGGTCGAAAAGATGGCTATCACTCAGAACAGGAACCAAAATCAAAACCAAAACCAAAACTTTAGAAGAAACAACAACACCCCCAACAGACAGAAAGAGTCAGATCAGCAAGTCATTCTCCCTTTCCAAAACTTTCTTGATGAGGATGAGGGAATCATAGAAGAGTCTGAAGGGAATGTGATAAACATGTTCGAAACAGAAGATTCGATCCTAAACTATGATTCAGAAGAGGACCAACCCTCAACCTCTTATGGGGAGGAGGAATGGTTTGAATCTGAGGATTATAGGTTGGGATTCGAAAATGCCATGTTATAGGTCAGAGAACAATATGAGCTCATGAGTAAAAAGAACCAAGATACGTCCAAACCTAAAACTCCTAAGGTAACCATCAAAAAGAGGCCTGAGAAATCTTCTAAAGTAACTCGTGTGAACAATAAATCAACAGCTGAGAGTTCTGAGAAAAACCAACAGGAAGGCAACCAAAACAATGAAAAACAAAGTCAACCAACCAGTAGCACTAACACCTCAGTTAGTGCTCCTGATAAAACTGTGTCTACACATGTACATAATGAGAAAACACAAACCGATTCAGCTACTAAGGTGGTTGCAAATAAAACAGAGTTGAACACTTCCAAGAGTCAATCCACTTTCAGTTTAGAAAGTGAGATTGCAAAAATCAAAATCTCTGTACCATTATCTGAGTTGGCCTCTCAGGATGTATATAAGGGCCAGATTTTGAAAGCATTAAATCTGAGTATAAATAATGACACTGTAAATTTGAGCGATGATCATCCTGCCCTCTTATTCGGTCCCAAGATTGAGGGGAAATTTCAGGAAGGGGTAGTTCCACCTTTTTATATCGGTCTTAACATTCATGACAAGATCCTCCATAATGCCATGCATGACTCCGGTGCATCACACAATCTAATGCCTAAAGTAGTCATGGAGAAGCTAGGCCTAGAAATTACCAGACCTTACAAAGACTTATACTCTTTTGACTCTAGTAGAGTAAAATGCCTAGGCCTCATCAAAGACTTATGTGTGAGTTTGACTTAGATTCCTGCGAAATGTATGGTCATGGATGTAGTGGTGGCAGACGTGCCACCCAAGTATGGCATGTTATTATCTAGATCATGGGGAGCCAAGCTGCAAGGCACCATGCAGATGGACGGCTCATATGCCACTATCCCTATATTTGGCCAATCAAGAAGACTATATAGAGAATCCCAAATGAAATTCTTAGTTAGCAGCCCCGAGAAACCTGAAAATTCACCATTATATTCTATACATACCGACCTTGACTCCTTCATCTTTTGTAATGATGAATCCTTAGAAGAGCCTGAGTCCCAGAATAGTAATACAAATGAGAACACCGAGCCTATGGACCTCCACATAATGGCCACTCTGGAAGAATATGATCAGGAAAACCATGGGCAGCACACTGAAAACGAAGAGGAAATCAGCAATGAAGCTTGTAGGATCTGCGGTGGACCTCTCACTCCAAGTGAAACAGAAACAGAACAAGAGCAGCCAGCCAACCACCTCCCTGACACCCATGGCCTCTACGAACAACAAGATAGTTTACAACCTAGTACAGACCCCCCAACTCAACCTAATGGCGAATCCAGCTGTAAGGTAGAAAGCGAAGTGGAAGTAAACAAAGAGCCCCTGTGGGAAATGAACTTTGATGGGTCCTGTACTAGACAAAGCGCTGGAGCAGGAGTGTGGCTGCGTAACACCGAAAATGACCACACAGAGAGCCACGCTGTCAATCTGCATTTCAAATGCACGAATAACGTTGCAGAATATGAGGCTCTAATCTTGGGCTTAAATCTGTTGAAAAAATTAGGAGCCCGTAGGATAGTCGTGAGAGGAGACTCTGAGTTAGTAATCAAACAGATGAATGGTGAGTATTCGGAAAAACACCCCAGGCTTAGGGCATATAGGAATGATACTCTAGATTTGCTGAAAACGTTGATTGAATATGATTTAGTATCCATTCCTAGGGGTCAAAACGCCATTGCAAATGGACTAGCCTGCCTAGCTAGCTCCTATCCTAAAGCCCCAGTTGACCAAAAAATCATCATTCAGACTAAATTCAGGCCTGCACTGCCAGACAATGAAAAATACTGGCAGGTCTTTGAAGGAGACAAGCAGATTGAAGATTTCCTGATGGGCAGAAATGAGTTTGAATTTTCTGATTCAGACTCAAAATCTGATGACAACTGCCCAAGTGAGGATTCCCCAGATGAACTAGAAACACTTTGTAGTATAGAAATAAATTCTTTTTCTGAAGAAACTGGAGATTCAGTCATAAAATGAGAAAACGCAGATAGAGAAGAAATGGAGGTGCTGCAAGCCAAAGACAAGAACATACCAAGAGGCCAAGCACCCTTAGAGGATCTCTTCGATTTTGATGATGTTGCAAAGAAGCCCACAATAGAACATGTAGAATCAGATGTAGAAGAGTGCAACATAGGCACTGAAGACAAACCCAAAATGATAAAACTGGCTAAGTCTATACCTGCAGACATGAAGAAGAAATACATTGACCTGTTTAAGGAATTCATTGATGTGTTTGCATGGAGCTATGAAGACTTAAAGGCCTATGACACCAACATCATACAACACAAGATACCACTGAAGGAAAATCAGAAACCTTTCAGAAAAAAACTTTGTAGGATTAACCCAAAACAATTGCCTGCAGTAGAAAAGGAAATTAAGAAGATGTATGACTATGATGCGGGACATTATAGCAAAATTTAGAGGATTTGAGTTCTGGTGTCAAATAGTCTCATGTAGGAAAAACAGAGGATAGTATGCCAATACTTGAAACCTAACGGGGCCTGCAGAAAATGTCCCTTACCTAGAATGGAACATATCTTACAGAAGGTAGTGGGCTCTAAAAGAATCTCCCTGCTTGATGGTTTTTCAGGATACAACCAGGTTCTGGTACTCCCAGAAGATCAACTCAAAACAGCTTTTACCACTCCATGGGGCACCTTCATGTACGTGAAAATGCCTTTTGGATTGATGAATGTTGGAGCTACCTTCCAGAGAGCAATGGATATTGCTTTCTCAGATGAGATTGGACACTTTATAGTTATCTACCTTGATGACTTAACTATTTTTTCTAAAACAGAAGAAGAACACTTAAAACATCTGAGGAAAGTTTTTGAAAAATGTAGAAGGTACGGTCTGTCCCTAAATCCTAAGAAGACTTTTGAGGTATAAAAGGTAAGCTTAAAGGAGCATCATATCTGACTCTATGAAGGTTAATTTGAAGAGTTGAGGAAATTAGAAGATTTATTCCCAACCTTTGGCTGAGACATCTTAGGAAAATGTGAATCTTGAAGAAAGATCTGGAATTAAGTGGTGGCAGAACCAAAGATATTGTGGTGATGTAATGCTTAACTCTGATACAATCATGTATGTTTGACTTTTCAACATATTTTACGATCTTTCCTTTTAGCCCCCTTTTACAATTGCGTAGTTTCATTCCCTTCTGAGAGCAATTAGGAGGAGCAGCCAAGACTCTTAGGCCTGCAAACCTTTATGGGGTAGGCCTTAGAATGCACCCTTAAAGTACAACATCATGGAAAAGCATGCCTATGCCCTGATTAAGGCCTTAAAAGACTTTAGGGTGTACATTCTGCATTCTCACACCATTGCTTTCGTGCCAAATATAGTGGTCAAAGATATCTTGTCCCAAGACCCAGATGGGAAAAGGGGCAAATGGATTGCTACAATTTTAGAATATGACATTGAAATCAAACCCACCAAGTTGATCAAAGGTCAAGGCCTAGCCCAATTGATGGCTAAATCTAATCTACAGGCCCTTGATATTAACATGATGAATGCCCTGGATGAGCAGGAAGGATTGCCCCATCAAACTGTTGAGGAGCAGTTTCAGAACTCTCCTTGGTACACTGATATCCTTTACGTGCTCACACACCTCAATGCCCCTCCAGAACTGTCCAAAACAAAGGCCATATTCGTAAAACTCAAAGCTACAAATTACTGCATTATGAATGAGAGTCTATATTGGAAAAATCCAAATGGTCTTTTGCTGAAATGTTTGCCTGAAACCGAAGCTGAAAGAATCAAACAAGAATTCCATGCTGTGGAGTGTGGAGGCCACCTGAGCTGGAAAGCCACTACAAATAAGATACTCAGGGCTGGGTACTATTGGCCTACGCTCTTTAGTGATGTTCATAAAATGGTCCTTACCTGCCACAAATGCCAAATTTTTGAGGGCAAAAGAAAGCTCCTTCCCCTCCCTCTGCAACCTATCACCATAGAAGGTCCCTTCATGCAATGGGGCTTAGACTTCATTGGAGAAATCCACCCCTCTTCTTCTGGGCAACACAAATGCATCCTGACTGCTACTGATTACTTAACTCAGTGGATTGAAGCCATACCCACTAGGAATGCCACTGATTTTGTCATCATTAGGTTCCTAGAAGACTTTATCTTATCTCGGTTTGGCTGCCCAAGGAAAATAATCACTGACAATGCTGCTGCTTTCGGATCCAAAAGAATGATTGATTTCTATCACAGGTATGGAATTGGACTTGGACATTCAACTTCCTATTACCCCCAGGGTAATGGCTTAGCTGAATCATCAAATAAAAGCCTGGTTACAATCATTAAGAAGCTGCTGGAAGAGAACAAAAGGTCTTGGCATAAAAAGTTGATACATGCCTTGTGGGCAGACATGCTCACTACCAAGAAATCTATCGGCACATCACCCTTCCAGCTGGTCTATGGGACAGAAGTAGTTTTTCCTACTAGCCTTGGGATACCAGTGGTGAAGCTTATTCAAGAAATCCAATCAGAAGAAGACAGCATGATAAGGAGAATCAATGAAACAATCCATCTTCAGCAAACAAGGGAGCAATTTTATGACGGAGCTGTCAGAGTGCAGGAAAACATGAAGAGACAGTTTGACAAAAGAACCAAAGCAACAAATTTCAAAGTTGGGGACAAGGTCCTGAAATGGGATTCAAGAAGAGAGGATAAATGCAAACATGGCAAATTCGACAGCTTGTGGCAAGGTTCGTTCATCATTCAAGCCACGGTGGGTCCTAATGCATTTTTCTTGCAAGAACTTGATGGTTCCGAGTTGTTTGGGGGTCCTGTCAATGGTAGGATGCTCAAACATTACTTTTATTGATTTTCCATTTCCAATTTCACCTCCATTGTATATATCGTTGCAAATTTTCATTTTGAACAAAAAAGAGAGAGATTGTTCCAAGCAACAGAATGAAAAGAGAGGTTCAGACATGCTCAAAACATGAACCTCTAAGGCAGAAAGATTGGCTCTAACAAACTCAAAATCTGAGCCAAAGGGAACAAGATTAGCTGGTCATTGCAAGCTCAAAATTTGGATCAGCAGTGAAAGAAGATCCAACTCTAATATGCCCAAAATCAGAGCTGGAGCAAAGGAAAGAAGTGACTCAAATATGCTCAAAACCTGAGTCACAAGAAAGAAAAAAGGATGTTTCACAGTTGCAGAATTCCATGCCTTCTCAGTTTTGTTTTCTTCAAGTTTCTGCCCAGCAAGTCAGACAGTCTAATCCTGGCTTGGCTGTGTTTAAATTTCCTGTCTTAGAATGTAGGTGAAGAAACCTGTTGGAAAGTTTAATCCCAACAGGTAGTAGTTTAGGTAGAGAAATAGATGAGGCCAACAGTCTAATCTGGCCTCATGGAGCAATAAGGGTAGAATTAGAATAGGTTTGTTTTGGTTTTGCAAAATAAAATGTAAAGGGTCTGCTAGTTCAAATGCACCCAAGGGAAAATTGTTAGAGTTCTAGTTTGGGTAGGTATATTGGTTGGGGAAATGTTTCTGCTGATTTGTGTATCTAATATATTGTGGTAGCTAATCTAAAGAAAGAAGGGATGGTTCAAGCAGCAGGCATCTGGCCTTCACCAAGAGATCAATTCCTGAATTCTTGACTCCTTCAAGAAGAAGCCATCCCCATGTGGAGCCACTGTTAGCCCCCATATGAAATTTTTGACAAGAAAATAGGGGCTAAATCATTGTTGAGTCTTCAAGGGATGCCTTTCCCCTGAAAATCCATCCTCCTTGAATTCTCTCAATTGCTCTGCCTAATACAAACCCCCTTCTGCTAGTAAACTGCTAAAAAGGGCCTGTCCTTCCTTCCTTTACCCCTGCAACATGCATCAGTTCCCCCCTTTTTTTTCCCTTTGTCCAAATTCCCTTTCTGTTACCCTCATTTATCCTCTTTTATTCCCCCTTGGCTCCCCTTCTATTTCCCCTTTTTACCCCTCAAACCCCCCTAAAATCCCCTTTAATTTCCCCCTCTTACCCTTTGTGTAACCTTTTTCCCCTTTCTCCCCTTATCGTCTCCCTTTAAAATCCCTTAAAACCCATTAAAATGGGCAAAAAACCCAAGTTCTGACCTTATTAAAAGGCCTAGCCCCTTTACCGCAGGCCCCTTTCAAACCACTTCCCCATATGTCCGTCACCCAAGACCAAGCGCTTAGGCCTTCGGGGGGCCAATCGTAATCGAAACAACCTGCAGGTGCATTTCCTTTGTAATACTCTAAAAACCCGATGCGATTGTTTATTTCGATAAGTCCCGCGGTGCATTTCGCACCGTTGATCCACCCTGATGATCCAACAGCTATCGCTCTCCCCTGTCGATCGCAATCGAAAGTTTGTGAGTGTCTCATTTTTGTGCCCTTCCGATTGCAGCCCTTCCGATTGCATCTCTTCCGATTGCATCTCCGTCGTCCGTCTCCTCCCAGATCTGACGGCTCAGATTTAATCGCCCTCCACCTCCGCTGGGTCCCACTTCTTACATACATTTCGTGGCACTTGTTTGCATTTCCATACATTTTCGCCAAAGTCTAAAGTTTCATATGTATTCCACCATGTCCATAAGTCATCCCGTAGATCAATCTCCACCGTTGATCTCCATCTCCAGGCCTGAATCCAACGGTCTGCACTGCATGATCATACCAAACGCTATTATCCGTGCATTCCACCACTTCACCGCATTTTCATCGTTCGTTTACATAATACCGTTGTTTCCGCCACCGCCGCAGCACCATTTAGTTCACCCTGCGTCCATTGCTCTGTCCACTGTTTCTTCACAGATTTGCCGTGTTGCAGAGTTTCTAGAGGAAGAGGACCGCCTCTATTCAATGTACTGCCTTAATGGCAAGCGGTGCAGTCAGGATCAAATCCAATGAACCAGTACCATCAGAAAAGTCAAGGAATGGGGCCGTCAGGACTCATATTAATGGAGAAAAGAGTTCAGACGCCGAAATCCTTCTGGCGCTATTTAAAGATCGAGCTAACTTGACAGAGGCAGTAATGAAGCAGCGAGGATTTTCAGTACAGAGCAGAGGGATTAATGCATGTCTACGAAGATATTGAGCCCTGAAACAGAGGTTTAAAGAGGCAAAGCATCGTTTTGAAGACCCCGAGGATCGATTCTGAAGATCCTGAACATCAATAAGAGGTAATATGAAGGTTTCCTTATCAGCATAATTTTTTTCCATAAAGGACAGGTCTCCCATGCAGTATTCATTATGCGCCGTGCCCCTGAAGGAGTTTTCCGTCCCAGCTATAGTTCAAAGAAATCTAACATCCGTGAGGCAGACCTCCCAGCAAGTTCTTTCATGTTGTTCAAATCACCTGAAGTACTACAGCCCAAAGGTCAAATCGTATCCGGAGCAGATCTTTCTTTCACGAGGGAGGTGACAATGATTAGATATACAGTGTATCAAATAGAATGGGCCTCGGCCCTGCATTCATTGTTGTGTTTAATTGTAACATTTAAAACTCACTTACCTCCTCAGTCGGTCCTCTGTGTCTCTTCTGCTATAAAGCACAGAGGGATATCATTGTAAGGGTTGTTGTTGGATTATCAGTGAATTGCAAGCATTTTTGTCCCGAGCCAAGTTTCCTGTGTAATGATTGTATGATAGGCTGAGAAATATGATGTATTCAGGCTGAATGTAAAAGCTTTGGGCAGTGATGTACCTGATTGGTGTTGTGTTTAACATGATAAGCAATTTTCATTGGATCCTGATCTACAGCAGTTGGTGATGTTTTTCTTATCTCTGTGTTTATTTCCATTTCATTTCATGTTCTTATGACTGACATCTGAACGCATGACATAAGATTTACCCTTGTTAGGTACCTTATGTCCCAGATCTCTCATTCTTTAATGTTTTCTGCTCATATGTGTATCTGAATATTGTTTTTAATTGACTAAACCAGTGTAGTGGATGATTATTGCCTGCTCTCTGATGTGCAAGTTGATAGAATCAGTGTTCAGATGTCTTTGTTAAGATTTAATTGAAAGAGGTTAGGAACATTGAGAGGTGTAAAGCCTGTCGCTGCCTCTTCATAACCTGCCCTTCCTATACAAACCTTTTCAAGACCCCTTGTGTTGCCTATGGTTTTTTCCAAGAAGGCCTAGAGTTAAACGACCTCTGGACTGATCTATAGACGGAATCAGATGGTTTTCCATCCTTCATTCTCATCCCTTAGTGTTCCATCCCACCAATCAGTCTTTGAGATCCGAATGCTCTAGATGACTAGTCCAACTGAAGCTTACACATTGAACATAAGTAAATCCTTTCTTGACTCCATTGCCCAATGGCCTGGATGTTCCCTGAGTTATCTATTCTTGCCTAGCTACCTTCTTTACTCATCCTTGTCTTATGGTGAAACCTTCCTTCCTGATTCTCAACAACCAAACTCAAACAATCAAACAAACAACCTTGAGCCTATAACTAGCCTAAAATCATAATTAAGAACTTCAAAGACGTATATCCTTTGATAATCATAGAGAGATCCCTCTTTGGACCTAGGAGGGCTAGATCCTAAGGTCTGAAAGTGGTTCTATGTTGTCTCATCTTTTGGTCTCTGTCAACCTGGCCAAAACATGGGAACTCCAACAAAAACAACACCAATTCCATTTCCTGAGGCATCACATTCCACAATAAAGGCTTTTGTGAAGTCTGGCATAGCTAAGACCGGTGCTAGGCACATTGCCTCATTAAGATGTTCAAAGGACTTAGTTGCTTCAGGAGTGCACGAAAATGCATATTTCTTGAATAATTTTGTTGGAGGTGTTTCTATTCTCCCATAATTCTTAAAAAACTTGCGATAATACCCTATTAACCATAGAAATCCTCGCAACTACTTTATGGTTGTGGGGAATTTCCATTCCTTAATGGATTTTTTTTTTTTAGGGTATACGTTAACACCCTCATGAGATATAATATGACAAGGATATTCCACCTCTTATACTCCAAAGAAACATTTGGATGTTTTTTCATATAATTATTTCTCCTCTAGTAGTTTGAGCACCCTGTCAACATTTTGAACATGATCCTTCCAAGACATCTTGTAGATTAGTATATCATCAAAAAATACTAGCACAAATTTTCTAAGGAATGGTTTGAAAATGGAATTCATAAAACCTTCAAATGTGGAAGATTCATTCGTAAGGCCAAAAGGCATGACCAAAAATTCATAATGACCCTCATGAGCTTGAAATGTTGTTTTCAGATTATATTCAGTATTCATTCTAATTTGATGATACCCTAAATGAAGATCCAACTTGGTAAAATAAATTTCTCCATTTAATTCATCCAATAATTCATCAATGATAGGTGTTGTACCTTAAGAGACAATCCCCTATCTGTGATAAGGAATCAGTGCTTAAGGAATTTATAAATATTATGCCACAGAGATATTTTTCTTTGCTTAATCACCCTCAAGAATTTATCATTAAACCCTCAAATATAAAATATAATGAATGTCTCACAATGCTATCATTTTTTGATGTTGAATGAAATGACTAGAAGAAAATGAAAGAAAGAAGCCCAAACTGATATGATCTTGCACAGAATATATCATCTCAATCTCTAGAAGAAATATATGAAGGAAATAGTTAAAACAAACGAGTGCCAATTAAGGATTTTAACTCTTTCTTACATAAGTAAAAAGAGACCTGCAGCTCAATACTTCGTTTTATTCAAAGATAGAACACACACAATCTAAACTTGAATGCATATCAACATAAACATATGCCATAAACTTTTTTTTCATTCATTAATCATTTGAAAACTCTGAGTCCAAAAATTGCAGTCTTGAAGGTCCAAAACTTGGAACCTTTCTCCCTCTTAATTATTACATTAAATAAAATAAAAATCATTTGGGAATTGCTATAACTGATCTTAACTACCCCAACTTCTTAGGACTACCCAGGCTCTCTACAACATACCATCAAAACATCTTATTAAAATTAAATCATCTTGGGAAGAGTAAACTTACATAAATATTAACACCCTAATTTATATGTTCAATGTGAATTGATGACGATGCTGTTATATTTCCTGGATCAGCTGATTTGTCTTTCTTTGAAGTGAAAGGCTCTTTTGGAAAATCTATTTTCGAAGCTCCACACTTATTCCATATCTCTACTTTTGTCTTGGGTGAATGTATGAGGTTGTGATACTCCAACCTGAAATTAGTAATTCGGTTGTAAGATGGCATTTCTTCAAATAGAGTTTTTACCAACCATAGCAGCTGAAAAAGTCTCTGAAGAAAGTTGACCACCATTGCTCCCTTGAGCACCTAAGCCTTTTCCTGTGTATTTTCAACTTTAATTTTTGTTAATACTAGTAAATTTTCATAATAATTCTATGACAAGAGACTTCCTCCAAGTCCTCAACATGAAGGCAAACCTACTCATGTTATTTTTTCAAATAACTTATGAAACTGACTTACTGCTTCTTTAATTTCCATCAACTTCTTTTTTGTAGCCTTTATGTAATCATTCTTGACAATCAGCTTATTGATCTCCACTGCATATAGGATTCTATCTTTAATCTCATTTTCTTCTAAATCTTGATATGTTTTAGAATTAATGAAGTCAATGAATCTTTTTTCCCAAATATCCCTATTTATTTTTTTCTTTCTATCTGTCATGACTTGTTATTCAAATTCCTTGATGACACTTTTCTCTTCTACAACCACCATCAAAAAGTTCCAAATTGATTTGATTTCTGAAATGATATCATTCCAAATGATATATTTTTCCTGTATTAAAGATATGTTCCCTTTCAGTTTTTATTTGAGACTTTTAATCTCAGAATTAGAATTTTGGCTATCTATTTTGTATTTACTGCCTTCATTTTCTACAGCTTGAATAATCGTTGATGCAGTATCTGAATCTGGTTGAGCCTTTTCCTGATCTCATTCTGCCATCTAAAATTTAGTATTCAACTGAGAAATCTGTGCTAGCGGGTCTTCATTACTTGTTGGAAAAACAAAAGTATAAGAATGATTGTCAATATGATTTTGTAGTGATAGTGTAGTTTGATTTAACTTAGAAATTTATTCCTCCGTTTGCATGAGTTGCTGTAGAAGATTTTATTTCTCATTCTCTACCTCTGCAACCTCTCCAGCCATTGAATGCTCTCCTATAGGAAATTTTAATTTTTTCTTCCATATAGATATCTCTGCTTCAGCACTTTGCAGAATTTTCTCCACAACAGTCATATCATTAGGATCCACTCCCATATTTACTATGATTTTCTTCAGCTCCTCATTCTGAATTGTTAAAGCCGTAGAGTTGGCTTTCTCTAAATTCAACTGTTTAATTAATTTTCCAAGCGTATTCTCTGCCTTCATTGCCATTGCATTAGTCTTTGTCAGGTCATTTACAATCAACTGACATGTTTTCATATGTAGGTTCACCTTATCCATCAATGGGATTTTCGTCACATCTGCAGTCACATTTACATTATTGAAATTGTTAGAACCTATTGACATATCTATAGGATGTGATATGGAAATTATGAATTGATCTTTCTCAAGATCCATGGTAAGTAAACGTCTTGTTTGATCTGGAGCAATTTGATACTCAGTTTGGACCTACATGTTGGCCTGCATCTTTTGGTTCCTCTCTGCAATTTGGGAAAAAATATGTTTGGTCAGAGGTAGTTGTTCAAGAGTTCTCTCATATCTCTTGGGTGAAGGAGGAACATTTTGTTCCTCCCCAATTGTAAAAAAAACCAGGTTGATTATATGCATGTTTTTCATTAATTTTTTCTCTCTTCTCAGCTGCCTGTTCCTCATCTTCTAAATCAACCACTGTTTCTTTGCCTCTTTTACATGATTTTCCTGATATGATAGGATTCTAAATATTTGAACCTGTTGAACTCATAACACCTTTACTTGCCATATTCTCTAAATCTGGCCTGCTTTCATGAATGAAATCTAGATACCCATTATTAATTCTTCTATTAGAAATAACACGGTGAGGGTCATAAGCCCACTTTTCCCCCAACAACAAATGCATCCCATCTAACATTCTACTAACTTCTTCAAATTCCTGTCTCATATTAACTATGAAAGGACCTACAGCCATGGGTAGTTTGAACATATGCCCCTTTTTCTTGGGCAAAAAATGAATTTGATCAACATTTATACTTTTTGAACAAAATCCAAAGCAAATAATCTCATAGGTACAAACATTGGAAGCCTATAAGGCTCAAAATTTGCTCCATACAGTCTAATTTTGGAATAATCCTAAAAGACAAACCAATCTCCAAATTTACAGTTTGCCCCTAAATGCAAGAATTCCTGAGCTTTGGGTAAGAAATAGGGGGCAGGAATTCCATTCAAAACTTTATATGCAATTGACATGAAATAACTAGAAAAATCAAATAGACCAGTTTCATTTTGTTCTCTTATCATTATATATATCCCGAACACTAATGATTGCCTCTTCTTATCATATCCGTAATTTTCAGACCTAGATGCATGAATTCCTCTACATTTTGATATAAGAACAAGTAAATAATTAATGAAGGAAACCTGAAAGAGTCGGTTAATGATAAGCTCATGAGTTGTGAATTGACAGATTCTTGGCAATAAGATGCAATATCCAACACTTCATCATCATGGAAAACATCACCAAGATTTATTTATCCACTGTGTTGTCATCATCTTTGCCCTGAATTTTGGCAATGCTGCACAGTACTAGCTTAACCTCAGTATCAAAAATTTCCATAGGAAAATATTTATTGTCAGGCTAAAATTGCTGCATGTTAGGTTTTAGAAAATGAGTAAACTAATTAAAAATCTTGACCTGCAAGGCTATCATAATACGCTACCAAAAAATCATCAGAGAATTGAACATATGACTCTGACTCAGGGTAACAAAGAGCTTGGCGAATCAGCTGGGCAGACACTTGCAAAACATTCCCCCCCTGACAATTCATCACAAAACATTTCTCGAGATACATAACAGATACCAACCAATATATGAATTCAGGAAACAGATGGGTTTTAGGGATACATGACGACAACACACTAGACTTCGCCATAGCAGTATAAACTAGGGAATCTTTATCATTCAAGAGAACTTCCTGGTAGAATGCAAGGTGAACCAAGGAACAATTGGTGTCTTGGATATCCCTCTCAATATCTATAAGAGGGATATGACTAGCAGAACCTGACAGGGGTGAGCGTTAAGCCACGGTTCAGAATTATGACAATGGACGACTTACAAGGTGGCCAATTCTTGATAGGGTGACAGAAAACTGAACAGTATGCAATACAAACAAATTTCAAACGTCAACTTAATTGCAAATGGCTTCAGAAAGAATGATAATTTTATTTTAATAGGTGCCACGACTTTGAACTTAAATGCTAATAAGATGCGCCAACGGACCGTTAAGCACTCCTGATGTGGAATACAACTGTATCCAACTCAGCACGTTATGTCACTATGGGGGGGTCTCGAAGTACAGAGAATTATTTTTGCTTGTGCCCCCACAATCAATATCCACTGCTCATCTGTGTTACTCCTGCAGTCAACATAATGAACTGCGGAGGCACCCTCCATATTAATTCGTGCGCTAGTAGTTCCCACGGGTTGAGTCATTTATTCCGAGCTCAAGAAATTATCGCATCCAGCTCAATAAAATAAACAACATTTAAACTTTAAGTCGGGACCCACTTTCATAAAGTCAAAAGTGTTTAAACTTTTAACTCTAATACAATGAATAGAAATATTTTTATGCTAAAGTATAAGAAATTTAATACTTTAACATATTTTAACATTTTTCTATTTTTTTTTTTCAAAATTGAAAATAAAATGATATTGCAAATGATCCGCAACATCTGGCTCCACCTAGGGATATTGTTTTTTTCCACGAAACACTAAGAACCTGCAGATCAGTGCCTTCACTTAGGGCATGGAGTGATATAATGTTTGATGAAAAATATACAATGAGAAAAACCAAATATGTACAATGATGAACCAGTTATTTTTAGTGTTGTAAATAATGTTTCAGATACTGCCCATTGACAGGCAGTCCTACTACTTCTCCATCAATATTTTCCAGCATAAAAGTGTTATTTGATCTAGCTTCAGTGATTTTGTAAGGGCCATACCATAGAGGATAAAACTTACCATGCTTCCCCTTTTCCTCTCTTCTGGTATCCCATCTTAATACCAGATCTTTAGTTTGGAACATAATCTCCTTTGCCTTCCTGTCGAAACTGGACTTCATTTTCTCTTGATATGTGATAAAATTATGCCTAACCTTATTCCTTCTTTGACTCAATTATATTACCTTATTTAGCCTTCTTATCATGCCTTAAGTTCCTCTTCTCCTTCTTGAAGAAAATAAATTAGTAGTCTTGCTAACTGAGTGGGAAACAAAGCTTGAGTACCATATACTAACTCATAATGGGACTTACCAATAGATCTTCTAGTTGTCATTCTTACTTCCCAGAGAGACAATATCAGCCTTGAGTCCCAATTCTTATAGATCTCATTAATTGTTTTCTTCAAGATATTTACTAATATCTTGTTAGATTATTCTGCTAATCCATTCCCCTGAGGATGATATGTTTTACAATGAGACAAGATCACATTATAAGGTTGAAAAAATCTATGAATCTGACTGAGTTGAATACTTGAGCACTGTCTGTTACAATTTCACTGGACATCCAAACCTTCTGAAAATAGTCTCTTCTAGAAACTTTATTACTACTAGATCATTTTCATTTTTGGTAGGAATTGCCTCTACCCATTTTGTAAAATAATTAGTTGCAGTCAGAATCCACTTAAACTGCCCACTTGATGGTGGATTAATTTCTCTAATAAAATCCAATCCCCATTCTCTGAAGGGTTCTTCAATAAAAATAGGAACAAGAGGTAAAGGAGCTAACCTTTTATTTTCTGCGAACAACTGGCATTTCTGACAACTCTATACACATCAAAAAATAAAGAAGGCCAGTAAAAACCTGATTTAAGTATCTTACGAGGAGTTACTTTCCAACTGTAATGACTTCTACATAAACATTCATGGTACTCTTTAATAAATTCCATTGACTCGCCTTCTATCAAACATTATAACAAGACAACAGAAGGATCTTTCCAATATAATTTAGCATCAATTATAACATAAGGCTGAGCTTCAAGTTTTAGAGCTCTATAATTTGTTCTATTGATTGAGGGAGGGCAAGAGAAAAAACAAAAATAGTGACTAATATATTTATACCAATCTGAGAAAATAATTTTGTATTTGATTGTTCACTTTGTTGTAATCTCATTTTTCTCCTCAACCACTTCATCTAGCAGTGCAAGAAAATCAATTCCCAGAGTTTGGAAATTGGACTCTGTCAGCAATTTAGCTAGTCCATATCCCTTGATTAACCTTGTTGGGTTAATGTCTAAATCATACTCTTGGATTTTGGAAATCCATTTTCCCCTTTTCCCCTCCACATCACTCTGAATCAGTACATCTTTCGTAGAAGAATTAGGTACATATGCTACTATTTGAGAATTAAGTACATAGGTCCTGAAAGCTTTCAATAATTTAACTAAGGCATATACCCGCTTATCCGAGATATTATATTTGAGTTTTTCATCTCTGAGGACCTTATTAAAAAATGCTAATGGTTGCTATTTCCCTTCTTCGTTCTTCTGTAACAACACAACAGTAATAGTAGAAGGTGATGCAAATGAAAAGATTTGGAAAGGCTTCAGATAATCTGGGTTGATCAAAACTGGAGCATCTTGAAGAGCCTCTTTAATTCTGGTAGAGGATTCTCTTGCATCTTTGTCCCATTTGACTTCAACATTTTTATTTAACATATCTGTTATTCTTCTGACAATCTCAATGTAGTTTGGAACAAATATTCTCAGAAAATTAATTTTCCCTAGAAATCTTTGGATATCTTTCTTACTTCTAGGTAATGGAATTGTTTGTATAGCCTCAACTCTTGCTGGATCAATTTTTACTCCTTCTTTGAAAACTATATGTCCCAGAAACTTACCCTCCTCCAAAGAAAACAAATATTTCTTAGGATTCAATGATAACCCATTTTTTCTTCATTTCAAGAAACCCTTATGCAAGTGTTCCAAGTGTTCATCATTGGAACCTGAAAAAATAGTCACATCATCCAAATATATGACTACAAATTTGTCACCCACAAAAGTTGAATCCATTGCCCTCTGGAAAATAGCTCCAGCATTCATGAGGCTAAATGGCATCCTGGCATACATGAATGTTCCCAAGGGCATGGTGAAAGTTGTTTTCTTCTGATCTTCCTTCTCAATAGCTAGTTGGTTGTACCTAGAGAAAACATCAACCATAGACAACCTATAAGCCCTAGTCACTTTCTGTAAGAAATAGTCCATATTTGGCGAAGGATAATTATCTTTCAAGGAGGCTCTGTTCAAGTTCTTGAAATATACACTTAATCTTATCTCTCCATTTTTCTTCTTGACTAGTAGTAGATTTGAAACCTAATCTGAGTATCTAAGTGGGACTATGATTTTTCCTTGTAAAAGTTTCTTTACCTCTTTTTCGATTGGGGCAAGTAACAGTGGATTAATCTGTCTGAGCTTCTGCCTATGTGGCTTAACCCCATCTTTCAGTGGTATTTTATGCTGAATAATATTTATATCATAGGTCTTTAAATCTTCATATGACCATGAAAAAACATCGATGAAATTTTTGAAAATATATACATACCTTTCCTTATAATCCTTAAGAACTCATTTAAATAACTTAATCATTTTGGGCTCCTACTAAATTCCTAAATTAAAGTCCTCCATTTCTCAATCCTGAGATACCTTCTTCTAGTTCACTGATACATCATTAGCATCAAAAAATATTTCAAGAGGAGCCATGCCTCTTTGAAATATATTTTCCTTCAATTAAATTATTTTCTGATCACCAATTGTCTGTTTTAGGATTCTAGGTACATCATTTTGATCATTTGGTTAACTTTCTATATCAATTTCACTGTCTTCAAAACTTCCAATCATTGTTAAAAATTTATTGATTTTGTCATCATCCTCGAAAACCTGCCAATGCTTTATGTTGTTAGGAATTTAAGGCATGTGTCTCAACTCAATTTCATATCTCAATCTTGGATTAATTCGTGATTTGAAAATACTGGCTGCAACCTATAAGATCTCAATCTGGGATGCTTGCTCTGACACCAATTCTTAATCTCTCTTATTACTAATTCATAATCACCAAAAATGGAAATAGAATGAATTCCCATTTTTTTAGCTGTTTGAAGACTCAAAATCAATGTTTCGTACTCAGCTACATTATTGGTTGATTCAAATTAAAGTTTGAAAGAAAAAGGTAAAATATTACCTTTAGGAGATATGAATATGAACCAAGCTCATGTGCCCTCTTTAGAATATGCACCATCAAATAAACACCTCCAAATTGTATCTGAATACAGCTCTTTATTTACACTTGCTGAAGAGAGATGTTTCTATGAGTCTTCAGCAAATTCTGCTTCTTCATGCAACATAAAACAAGAGATATCCTCCTTCTCTTGACCATAAATAGGGGAATTACCTATATCCTTCTTGGTGGTAGTTTTCATGAATCTGGTTTCTCTATAGAACCTTCTCTCTTCCCCATTGAAAACAGGAATGATGGCATATGTGAAATCCAATTTTAACACACCTCCAAGCTTTGCTCCTCAAGATCTGGAGAACAACATGCCAAGTCTGACCGAAATATCTGCAACTACTGCATCCGTCATGATACTCTTGCCTGGAATTTGGGCCAAGGAAACAACCATGTCTTTGATCAGCCCAACACACTTCACCCTTTTTGAATCAAAATAATAGAGGTCTCTATAGGGCTTAGTGATTTGTAAATTTAGCTCTTTCATCACAGATAATTGCATAGGATCATGTGATGCACCAGAATCTAGCATTCAATTATGTTGAATGGAATCATGTAAAGGTACTGATATATAAAAAGGTGGAACAAAAGAATCTACCTCTTCAACATAAGGATCAAAAGTAACCACTGGCTTTTCATGTTGCAAATTCACAATATCACCCACCTCATCATACTGAGGTAAATTAATAAATTTTGCAATCTCTTTCTTATAGCTAGGTGTTTTAGCTAACTCAAGAAGAGGTACTTGAATTTTAACTTTTTCTAACTCTTCAGAAAAACTGAAATTTTGGTTTTGTTTACTAAACTTTTCAGAATATTCTTAATTTTTTTTAGGATTTACATGTTGCTTAGGAATAGTAACAATATTCTCCAAAATATTAGAATCATTATACTTATTTTGGGAGGCATCATCTTGTTGCTTCTCTTTTTCTTTAACTAGATTCGTGGGCTACTTCCCCTTATCTGATATTTTTACTAAATTTTTCTATTGTGGAATCACCATTGGAGAAGGGACTGACTCTAATTTTTTCTCTTCATCATCCTGAGTTCTCAACCTCTTTTTTGATCTGAAGTCATACTTTTTATGCAATTCTTCTTGCATAAAATCAGTGAATTGTTTGGATTAATCATCCATCTCTTCCTGATCAAATGAAATATCAGCTTTTTTACAATCTTCTTCACATTTTTTTTTCAGATTCCTCTTCAACTTATTTTTGATCATCATCAGAAGAGTGTGAAGGTGCTGCTTCTATATATAAGGGTGTTTGAACTTGATCCTGATCTCTTCTTTCCCTCTGCAAAATCTACAAAGGATGCTTTCTGAATTGGGGCTTAAAAACCCCTCTGTTTTACTGTCTAGATTTTTTTCTATCCAATTCCATCTTCACTAATTTTTTTTTTTAAATTTCTAATGACATTAGTCATGTCATCAGTCCTTTTATCTTGTAATGACTCTTCCTTAAGTTTACCCTTATTCTAAACTAACTGATTTTCTTGAGCTTTCCTAGCATCAGTCATATTTGCTTCAATCTCCAAAGCCTCAGTTTGGATTTTTTCAAGAGTAGGGTACCCTCTTTCTCTCAAAGTAAAACTAAAATATGATAAAAATTCCCCAACAAAAAAAAATCTTGCCCCAATAGGAGGAGGTTTCATTTCTGTGGGCAAACTATCATATAATTTATTGAATCTTTTAATGAAATCACTCATACTTTCATCGATTTTTTTCTTAATAGCATTAAATTATGTCAAATAATAACCATGATTCCTCTTTTCACACCATATTTGGATGAATTGTCATTCTAAATCATCCCAGTCACTAATTGAGCAATTTGGTAATCCTTTAAACCATTTTCTTGCCTCTCCATTTACAAACTACAGAAAATGTCTCATTACTACATCCAGATGTTCAACATTAAAATTTTCAGCGAAAGTGCAAAACAAACGCAAGTGTTGTTCTACAGTTATTTCATCTTCACCAGTAAATATAGGAATCAAATTAAGATACTCTTAAGGTATTGCATTAATTGGTTGGGGAAGATTTAATGGTGCATATCTGTTCATCAAGAAAGCAGGGGCTGCCATGTTTATGCCCTGATTGACTGCTCCTTGAGCAGCGGAAATTTGTGTACCAATTGTAGGTGTGGATGAATGGGGTGAAACAATTGATAAGCGAAGGGGTTGATAAACTAAAACAGAAGAACTAAAAACTGTATTAGGATGAGTTTCTATAAATGTGAATGATATAGACTCAAAATACTTCTCTTCTAACTTTGGTTCTTCAAAATTAATGGATGAAGACAAGGATTCTTGTTCTGAGAAAGTGAGTTTCTGGGAAATATCCTTGGATGAAAGGGTATGAGAATCGCTGCCAGGTGTAGTCAGTGTGGCAACAAGTGTAGAAAGCGTTTTTGATTTCTGGATTTTTTTAGAACCAACTTCTTTGGATTTGAAAGGGTAGGAGCTTTCTGCTGAGAGGCATCTGACCTCGTATGTGGCCTCTTATAAGCTAGAATTAGAAAATGAAGGCACATATTTTAATATTTCCTCCTTTCTCAACAACCAAAGGAAATATAAGCAAAACCCATGGAAAAACTTCGACTCTTTGTCCCTGGCAAAGACACCAAAATTTTGTGTACCTTCAGAGACAATCCCCTAGCTATGATAAGGAATCAATGCTTAAGGCATTTATAAAGATTATGTCACATAAATATTTGTCTTTTCTTAATCACCCTCAATAATTTATCATTAAACCCTCAAATATCAAATATAATGAATATCTCACAATGCTACCATTTGCTGATATTGAATTAAATGGCTAGAAGAAAATGAAAGAAAGAAGCCCAAACTGATATTCTGTTACATACAATATATCATCTCAAGCTCTAGAAGAAATATATGAAGGAAATAGTTAAAACAAAGGAGCGCCAATTAAGGATTTTAACTCATTCTTACATAAGTAAAAAGAGACCTGTAGCTCATTACTTCTTCTTATTCAAATATATAACACACAAAATGTAAACTTGAATACATATCAACACAAAAAGATGCCAATTTTTTTTTTTTCATTCATTAATCATTTGAAATCTTTGAGTACACAAATTTCAGTCTTGAAGGTCCAAACCTTGGAACCTTTCTCCCTCTTAACTATTACATTAAATACAATAAAAAGCAGTTGATAACTGCTATAACTGATCCTAACTACCCCAACTTCTTAGGACTACGTAGGCTCTATACAACATATCATAAAAACAACTTATTACTTACATCATCTTGGGAAGAGTAAAATTACATAAATATTAACACCCTAATCTATATGTTGAATGTGAATTGACGACGATGCTGTTATATTTCCTGGATCAACTGATTTGTCTTTCTTCGAAGTCAAAGGTTATTTTGGAAAATCTATTATCCAAGATCTGCACTTCTTCCATATCTCTACTTTTGTCCTGGGTGAATGTACCAGGTTCTGATACTCCAACCTAAAAGTACCAATTTGGTTATAAGATGGCCTTTCTGCAAATAGAGTTTTTACCAACCACAATAGCTAAAAATGTCTCTGGATAAAGTTGATCACCATTTCTCCCTTAAATACCTGACTCTTTTCATGTGTATTTTCAACTTTACTTTTTGTTAATACTAGTAAATTTTCATAAGAATCCCATGAAAACATACTTCCTCCAAGTCCCCAACATGAAGGCAAAAATGCTCTTGTTATTTTTTCAAATAACTTATCAAACTGACTTACTGCTTCTTTAATTTCCATCAACTTCTTTTCTGTAGCCTTTCTATAATCATTCTTGAAAATCATCTTATTGATCTCCACTGCATATAGGATTCTATATTTAATCTCATTTTCTTCTAACTCTTGATTTTTTTTAGAATTAATGAAGTCAATGAATCTTTTTTCCCAAATAGCCCTATTGATTGTCTTTTGTCTATCTTTCATGACTTGTTCTTCAAATTCCTTGATGAGACTTTTCTGTTCTGCAACCACCATCAAAAAGTTTGAAATTGATTTCATTTCTGAAATGATATCATTCGAAATGATATATTTTTCCTGTATTAAAGATATCTTCCTTTTCAGTTTTTCTTTGAGACTTTTAATCTCAACATTAGAATTATGACTGTATATTTTGTATTTACTAGCTTCATTTTCTGTAGCTTGAATAATATTTGATGAAGTCTCTAAATGTACTTGAGCCATTTTCTGATATCTTTCTACCATCTGCAATTTAGTAGTCAACTAAGAAATCTATGTTAGTGGGTCTTCATTACTTGTTGGAAAAACAAAAGTACAGGAATTATTGTCAATATGATTTTGCAGTGACATTGTAGTTTGCTTTAACTTAAAGATTTCTTCCTCCTTTTGCATGAGCTACTGTAGAAGCTTTTCTTCCTCGTTCTCTACCATTGCAATTTCTCTTCAATATAGATATCTCTGCTTCAGCACTTTGCAAAAGTTTCTGCACAGCAGTCGTATCATTAGGATCCACTCCAATATTTACTATGATTTTCTTGATCTCCTCATTATGAATTATTAAAGCCCTAGAATGGGCTTTCTTTAACTTTAACTACTTAATTACTTTTCCAAGCATATTATCTGATTTCATTTCCATTGCATTAGTCTTTTTCAAATCATTTACAGTCAACTAACCTGTTTGCATATGTAGGTTCACCTTATCCAGCAACGGGATTTTCTTCACATCTACAGTCACATTTATAGTATTGAAATTGTTAGAAGAAACAGTTGACATATACAAAGGATGTGATAGGGAAATTCTGAATTTATCTTTCTCAAGATCCATGGCAGTTAAAAGTCTTGTTCGATCTACAACAATTTGATATTCATCTTGGGCCTCCATGCTAGCCCTCATCTTCTGGTTCCTCTCTACAATTTGGGAAAACATCTGTTTGATCAGAGGCACTTGTTCATGAGTGCTCTCATGTCTCTTCGGTGAAGCAGGAACATTTTTTTCCTCTCCCAACTGTAAAGAAAAACTAGGTTGAGTATATGCAGCTTCTTCATTAATTTTTTCTCTCTTCTCAGCTCCCTTTTCCTCATCTTCTAAATCAACCATTGTTTCTTTTCCTATTTTACTTGATTTTTCTGATATGACAGGAGTCTGAATATTTGAACATGTTTAACTCATAACACCTTTACTTTCCATATTCTCTAAATCTAGCCTCCTTTCATGAATGAAATCTGAATACCCATTATCAATTCCTCTATCAGAAATAACACTGTGAGGGTCATAAGCTGACTTTTCCCCTAACACAAATGCATCTCATCTAGCATTCTAGTAACTTCTTCAAATTTCTATCTCATATTAACTATGAAAGGACCTATAACCATGGGAAGTTTGAACATATGCCCCTTTTTCATCGGCACAAAGTGAATTTGATCAACATTTAGACTTTTCTGAACAAACTCCAAAGCAAATAATCTCATAGGTACAAACATTGGAAGCCTATAAGGCTCAAAATTTGCTCCATACAATCTAATTTTGGAATAATCCTAAAAAATAAACCAATCTCCAAATTTACAGTTTGCCCCTAAATGCAAGATTTCCTGAGCTTTGGGTAAGAAACAAGGGGGAGGTATTTCGTTCAAAACTTTATATGCAATTGACATGAAATAACTGGCCAAAACAAACATACCAGTTTCATTTTGTTCTCTTCTCACTATATCTGTCCATAACACTACTGATTGCCTCCTCTTATTCATATCCATAATATTTAGACATAGATTCATGAATTCCTCTACATTTTTATATAAGAACAAGTAAATAATTAATGAAGGAAACCTAAAAGCACATGTTAATGATAAGCTCATGAGTTGTGAATGGAGAGATTCTTGCCAATTGGATGGAATATCTAGCACCATTATTCACTTCATCATCATGGTAAACATCCCAAAGATTGATTTATCCACTGTGTTGGCATCATCATTGCCCATAATTTTTTCAATGCTACTCAGTGCTAGCTTAACCTTAGTATCAAAAATTTCCTTAGGAAAATAATTACTGTCAAGATGAAATTTCTCCATTTTATGTTTTATAAAATGAATAAACTGATTAAAATATTGACCTACAAGGCTATCATAATACGCTACCAAATAATCATCATAGAATTGAACATATGACTCTGACTCAGGGTAACAAAGGGCTTGGCGAATTAGTTGGGCAGACACTTGCAAAACATTCTCCCCCTGACAATTCATCACAAAACATCTCCCAGGATACATAACAGATACCAACCAATATATGAATTCAAGAAAAATATGGGTTTTAGGGATAGATGCAGACATCACAGCAGACTTCGCCATAGCAGTATAAACTGGGGAATCTTTATCATTCAAGAGAACTTGCTATTAAAACAAGAGGTGAACCAAGGAACAATTGGTGTCTTGGATATTCCTCTCAGTATCCGTAATAGGGATATGACTAGAAGAACTCGACAGGGATGAGCGTTTAGCCATGATTCAGAATTATGACAATGGATGACTTACAGGGTGGCCAATTCTTGATAGGGTGACAAAAAACTGAACAAGATGCAGCATAAACAAATTTCAAACATCAACATAATCGGAAATGGCTTCGGCAAGAATGAGAATTTCATTTAAATAGGTGGCGTAGGTTTTAATTTAAATGTTGACAAGATGTGCCAACAGACCGTTAAGCACTCCTAATCTGAAAGACAACTATAACCAACTCAGCACCTTACGTCACTGCGGGGGGTCTCAAAGTACGGAGACTTATTTTGTCTTGTGCCCCCGCAATCAATATCCACCACTCATCTATGTTACTCTCCCAGTCAACATACTCAACTACGGAGGCACCCTCCATATTAATGCATGCACTAGTAGTGCTTGCGGGTTGAGTATTTTGTTCGGAGCTCAAGAAATTATTGCATCCCGCTCGATAAAATAATCGTCATTTAAACATTAAGTCGAGACCCACTTTCATAAATTCAAAAGTATTTAAAATTTTAACTCTAATAAAACGAACAAAAATATTTTTATGCTAAATTATAAGAACTTTAATACTTTAACATATTTTAACAATTTTCTATTTCTTTTTTTAATATTTTCAAAATTGAAAATAAAATGATATTGAAAATGATTCACAACAAAATGAATGGGGAGTTTATCTTTCATAGTGAGCTTATAGAGCTCCCTATAATCTGGACACATGTGCCATGACCCATCCCCCTTGTGAACCAATACTACTGGAGTAGAGAAGGAACTTTGACTAGGTTGAATTATACCAGCCTCTAACTTTTTTGCAATCTTACGTTCAATTTCACTCTTTTGGACATAAGGATATATGTAAGGACTGATTTTTGGAGGGACACTTCCTAGAATCAAATGAATAGCATGATGATGATAATGAATAGGTGGGAGTGCTTTGGCAGTTTCAAAAACCTTGGAATGATTGTCCAAGAATTTCTGAAGATCTGGAGAAATAATTGATTTTGATTTTGGAACTGATAGTGAGCATAATTACGAAATTACGCCACATTTTTCTTTCTTCAGAATCTTTTTAATGACATTAGAACTTATTATCCTTCCTGGCTTCCCTGCGATACCCGGTAATTCAACTTCCTTTCCTTCTGAAAAAAAATTCAAGAAAATTTCTTGAAAATTAAAAGCTAATGTCCCCAAATATTGTAGCCATTCTACTCCTACAACATTAGCACCTCCCATTGAAATAGAAAGAATTGGACGATTCAATACATATTGCCCCATGGTTAGCTTGATATTATGGCATTTTCCAGAGCAATTTATAGTTGCTCCATTTGCAACCATCACTTGACATTTTAGTGCTGGGTATAGGAAACAATTCAATTCCTTGGCTACCTTACAATGAATAAAATTATGGGTACTCTTTGAATCAATCAATACTATTACCTTTTTCTTCTTGATATGTTCTTATATCTTGATAGTTTGAGGAATGGTAATTCCTTCCAATGCATTACAGGATATGGTCGGACTCATTTCTTCTTATTCTAGAGTTGTTTTTGGTGTGTATCCTCTTCTTTTGAAGCTTCTTGTCCCTTTTCTTCCTCCTCTTCACAATCTATGTAAAATAATTTCTTCTCAACACAATTATGACCCTTAGTGTATTTTATATCACAACTATAGCAAAGCACTTTTGCTCTTTTTTCTTCCAATTGTTGTGGTGTCCACCTTGTCAGTTGTGGAAGTCTAGGAGTAGCAACACTTCCATCCTTATAGATGTGAGTGGTAGGATTCCTAGTCACCATAATTTTACATTCAATTTTTCTTGCCAACATGAATGCCTTCTCCAATGAGTCAGGTTCCCCAACGAAAATCTCATGTTGGATGTTACCCTTTAAATTCCCTATGAAGACATCAAACCTGTGTCCCTCTGGAATATCAATTACTCTTATATTCAATTTTTGGAAGTCCTCAAAGTGCTCGATGATCTGAAAATGGAACTATTTGTAATGCTATGCAAAGTATCCATTTCCATTTAATTAAGTGTGCAAAGTATTCTCTATGTCTTGAAAGTTAAACAAAGTGTTTTTGGTAATTGTTTCTGAGTTTATGTGAGAGGAAATGTTAATTAAGTTCATTGTTTAATATATCAATTCAAAAATACATAGCAAGAAAATTCACTATAGCATAACACAACAAACTGATGAGGTAGTTCACCCCTCCTAGGCTACATCTATCGGGTCCAAGGCTCCCAATGTGCATGTACTTGCTCTATTAAGTTGATAAAAATTATTATAAAGTGAGAAATATGCCTAAACAGGAAAAACCAGCTGTGAAATTGAATTCAGAAGACAGAAATCAGCTAAAAAAGGATTTTGTTTCACCTCAAACAGTGAATTACAACCCAATATAACTCCATCTTCCTGATGGCCCTAGTGGCCTTTTCCTCTTTCCTGAAGCAAAAAACCGACTTTCAGTTAAAACATGTTCACATGCGAGTCTTTAGGAATTGTTTGTGGGTGGATAACATTAAAGAACTCGCACCCCTGGTCTTAGATTGAAGGTCATATGGAAAGTGGGTTAGCACCCGAGTGCTAAGGCTTGTTTGTTCCACAAATTGTATGGGGCTTAGCCCTTGGTCCTGGCGCAAGGTCACGAAGTGTTATTCCTTAGCCCTGAGGGCTTAAAACCTAAACTTCCGCTCGTTCAACAAAGCCCGACCCAACTCGCCCACTGTGCACGTTATCTGATGACCCAAACACATTCATGTGTTCTCACTACCAATGACCAGCCTTGTTCACCAGTGACCCAAAAATGTTCACGTGTGCCTGCTACAGTTTACAGAAGCCTAACCCAAATTCATGTTCACGTCGAGTCAGGTCGGCCCACAACTCATTTTTAACTTTCCTTTTGAGAATTTTAACCAATTAGGCCTGGGGCCACGTGGAAGCCTCCGGGAAGGCCACATGGCACCCACTAATAGGCCTTATCAAAACCATATAAAATTGAAATTTTTTTCCATAATAATTTTTTGCAAAATTTGACAAAATCATAGTCAAAAGTCTTGTTTTTGGAGGTCATTCAGAAATTTCAAACTTCAGTAACTTTCACATATGACATCGGATTTGAGTTTCATTTGCGGCACCAGAATCGCATCGATGAGGCATTTCCGGTGGTTCATATTTCAACCAATTCTAAGCAGTTCCATTTTTGAGCATTTTTTCGATTTGGACAAGATCACCTGATCACAGCTCCCAAATGGGAAGATTTTGGACCCCAAAAGCTCTCTGATTTATAGAAATTGAAGAGGACGAGATTGATTCTCCACTCTTCCAACCTTGAACCACTGAAATCTTCCTAATTTCATCAAATTGAGCTTCTCATAAAAATATAAATTCTTCCTTGAATCCGCTGAATGACTATTTCTAACCTTGACTAAGTCATGATGTAAATTTTTGAAATTTTCATAACAAAAAATATAATTTGCACAAATCATAATGTTCCTAAAATGTTCTACCTTCAAAGGAAACTGAAAATAAGGTTCACCTTGCCAACTTTCCTTATGGCGAATTTTTTCTGAATGAGCCATGTACTTGTGTCAATTCCCAACCATGTTTTCTCACCATACCAATCTCCCATTCTGAAACCAGCAATGACCCATGCTAAAATTTGTTCCCTCTTTGCACGAATTCTTTACCCTCTCTTGGAATTTTTCACCACCTTGCACTGACACTTTCTTCTCTGCAATGATCTACAGCAAAGGCACTTTCTACAACATCTTGTCATCTTCTTCCAAAGATGACCTGCTTTCAGACTGAAACATTTCATCATTGATATTAGAAATAACATGAAAAGGATTATGTAGATTTTTTTTTTTCTTAATCATCAGCAAATTTATATTTTGACTTGCATTGACAAGCCTTTTCAATTGTTCGGCATTGACTAAAGAAGTTCCTAGCTTCTCTCGATGTGTTCTCACAATAAACTCCTTGCCATCCTTAAACAGATGATACTTGTTCTCATGGTAATGGAAGATCACTTTTCTGTCATATAAGTACGGACTATCCAACACCACACCTGTAATTTCAAGCGGTACCACATCTAGTTCAACCAAATCAACATAATGAGATGTTATGGAGAAGCGCAACATGCACTCTCTTGAGACTTGTAAATTAGCATCCTTGCAAATCCATCCAAGTGGATATGGCTTTGGATGTGGAATTTTCTCAAGTTTCAGCTTCTTGACTAAGTCTTCCAAGATGAGATTTTCTTGTGACCCACTATCAAATAGTGTGTCTATCTTTGTGTGTTTTGAGATTATCCTCACATGAAACAACTCTATCCTCCTCTCTTCATTCGGAGCTTCTATGTGACAGTTTAAAGTGTTAGAACTGGGATTTGTTTCCTTTACAACTTGTTTCCCCTTTATGTTATTTATTACCATGGATATGCTTTAAATAGTTTCATCACTTCATTTAGACCATAAGTCTTGATCAACAGTTGTAACAATTTTTTCCTTTTCTTTGGCCTTATCTTTTTTTTTTTAAGTTTTTCTGGTTTCAGCTCAAGATGAAGTTTCTAGCAATGGTCTTCATCGTGGCTTGTCTTGGAACAGTTTTTAAAGAAGAAATTTCTTTTTTCTTTTCTATAGTTTGCATTTCTTTTCTACCTTTGCCTTTAAATTCACTACCCTCATTCCCATCAAAATATTGTTTACCTTTGGACTCTAAATGTGTGGCTTGAACACAAACCTCGTCTAGACTAATAGGATTGAACATAACGATAATATGTATAAGATAGTTGTGTAAACCACCTATATATTTTATTAAAGTCTCTTGGCTATGAAAATCAATTCCAAGTAATAAAGCCCTTCGTATAAACTCTTGAGTGTAATCTTCAACACTTTTTCCCTTAAGTTGTATAAAACTTTTCCAATTCATGATAACCTTTTGTAAATGAGCTAATGGATAAAATTGTTGCTTAATTGCGGAAATAAATTCATCCCATGATAAAGTGATCTTACCATGTTTTTTAATTTCATCCTTGGTCTTGGCTTCTCACCATACCGATGCTACTCCTTCCATTCTCAAAGAGGCTAACTGAATCTTGGTGTAGTCTTCATGAAGGTTTTGTATCCTCAAGTAAACTTCCAACTATCCTATCTAATTTTCAAGTTTCTCTACATTGACCTCACCATTAAACATAGGAAACTCAAATTTAACATCAACCTTTAAAAATGGACTTTTACCAGTTGTTTTAGACTTCTGAGATTGATTCACTAAAGTCAAGGATGATGATGTAGAGGAAAGGGATGAATATGGGGATGGTAGATCACCATTTCCTCTATGTCCTTTCTTTGACTTGTCATCACTTTTATTTCCTCCCGAAGAACCCTCTTCTTCTTTCTGGTGTTTATACCATTCTCCAACAAGCCTATCATTCCTTTCTTAGTAGAGTATCCTCACCATCTCTTTCATGTCGAGGAAATCTTTTTGGAACACCAGTTCCTCTTCTATGGGATGAATTTCTTCAGGAACTTCTCCTTCTCTTGAAGAAATTCTTGAGGCTTCTTGAATGGCTCTTGGAAGTGGCTCTCTAGCCCTTCTTGGTTTTGGATTACTTTGTGCACGAACCAAATGTCCTTCACCTCTCTTGAGTTTAAGCCTAGTAAGCATAAAAAATTGCCAACAATCAACTATATATTTGCACAAAACAAATGCAGAGTAAAAATCTAGCTCCTAAGGCTCAAATCCTAAGCTCTGATACCATCTGATCTAAAAATGGAACTATTTGTAATGCTATATAAAGTATCCATTTCCATTTAATTAAGTGTGCAAAGTATTCTCCATCTCCTGCAAGTTAGAAAAAGTGTTTCTGGTAATTTTTTCTGAGTTTATGTGTGAGGAAATGCTAATCAAGTCCAGTATTTAAATATATCAGTTCAGAAATACACAACAAGAAAATTTACTATAGCATAACACAACAAACTAATGAGGCAGTTCACCCCTCCTCGGCTACATCTGTCGGGTCCAAGGCTCCCAATGGGCATGTCCTTGCTCTATTAAGTTCCTCAAAATGGTTATACAGTGATAAATATTCCTAAATAGGAAAAACTAGCTGTGAAATTGAATTCAGAAGATAGAAATAAGCTAAAAATTTCTTTTGTTTCACCTCAAATAGTGAAGCACAACCCAATACAACTCCATATTCCTAATGGCCCTGGTGGCCTTTTCCTCTTTCCTGAAGCACAAATGGCTGAATAACACCTTTTTTTTCTCTGCAGAATGTCCTAGACACTCCAGAATGCTCAAGAAACCCGAAATTAACTAACATTTCATCCATTTTGTCTCAATATTGAAGAAGTTATGACCAAAACAAATTTCTACCCAATGTCACTTAAAAGCATCCTCCAAAACTAGAGGAACTCAAGTTAACTTTGAAAAAAATGATAGAATGGCTTAAAAATCAGAACCAAGTGCTATGTTTGGAAGCAACAATAAATGTGACTGTCAGTTAAAAAGTGTTCACATGCAAGTTTTCTATCACTGTTTGTGGGCAGATAACATTAAAGAAATTGCACCCCTGGTCTTAGCCTAAAGGTCCTATGGAAAGTGGGCTAGCACCTGAGTACTAAGGCTTGTTTTTTTTTCCAATTGTATGGGGCTTAGCCCTTGGCCCTGGCGCAAGATCACGGAGTGTTGTTCATTATCCTTGAGGGCTTAACATCTAAAATTCCACTCGTTCAACAAAGATCGACCTGACTCGCCCACTGTGCACGTTATCTGATGACCCAAACATGTTGATGTCTGCTTACTACTGATGAACTGACTCATTAACCAATGACCCAAACACGTTCATGTGTGCCCGCTGTGGTTTATAGGAGCCCGACTTGAATTCACGTTTAGGTTGGGTTGTGTTGGCCCACAACTCATTTTTAACTTGCCTTTTGAGCATTTTAACCAGATAGTCTTGGGGCCATGTGGTAGCCTCATAGAAAGCCACATGGCACCCACTGATAGGCCCTATGAAAACCATATAAAATTGAAATTTTTACCATAATAATTTTTTGCAAAATTTGACAAAATCATAGTCAAAAGTCTTGTTTTTGGAGGTCATTAGAAAATTTCAAAATTCAGTAACTTTCACATACGACATTGGATTTGGGTGCTATTCATGGTGCCAGAATCAAGCGACGAGGCCTTTCTAGTTGTTCAGATTGCAACCAATTTTGTGCAGCTCTCGTTTTGAGCATTTTTTCGATTTGGACATGATCACCTGATCACTCCACCATTGAACCCTTTTTTTTGAGATTTATCAATTGGCTAAAGAAGGTGTTTCTCTTTGTATCCTCATAATGCACTATCATTTCCTCCATAAAAATTGACCAAGTGACAATTTTTTTACGGGAGAAAAGACATTGATACCATACAAATGTATTTTGTTCTAAATTTAAAGTTGCAATGTGTACCTTTTTATGTGTTTTGCACATTATTGAGATCAAAATATTTCTCCATCTATGGTATCCATGGTACGGGATCCTTGCCATAAAACTTCCCCATATACATATTTGGAATATGGTGGTTCTTCCATCTAACATTAGAGTTTATGAAATCACGATTAACATTTATTTTTTTGTCATCATGAGTTTCCTCTACTATATTTTCCCAATTAGGAAATATTTCTTGTATAAACTTTGTCAAGCCTTCCATGTCGTCTTTTAGATCACTCTTCATGTTTTCCATGTTTTCTTTCATTTTTTCATCAATCTTAGCTTCCATGCCATCCCTCTTAGCTTCCATTTCTTTCTTCAAACCATCCATCTTAGCTTCCATGCTTTTCTTCAAAACATCAATTTCATTTTTTGTTGATATTTGCGATAGCGAAATTTGGTGCACTTTCTCTTGTAATTTTGACATGTCATGTTGCAGTTCTTTGTCTTGATGATTCATATTAGAGCCTTCTGAAAGCTTAATCGGTGTTGAATTCTTATTAGGTGGAATTTTACAACCCAATACTAATATCTATTCTACAATATGCCCATGGAATCAATTCAAACTAATTTTTTAACAAGAGTTATGCAATTCAAAAAAAAATACACACCTTTTCTTGCTTTTAAGGAGATCGATATTGAAACTGAATTGTCTCTGTGATTTTGTATATTCAATATCTGAAATTTGGTCTCGTAGTATCCCTTTGAATCTTCTTTTGAATGCCATAGGTCTGACCTAATTTGGATTCTTCAAGGCAAGCGTATGCCCAATCTCCGACAGTGGCTTAATTATGAACTGGTTCAGTAGAGAGAACTTGTACGACAAGCCACATGTCACTATTTCCTCCTTCGGCTCTGAAACTGATGCACAGGAAACTACATTATGTTTACTTGCGACCTATTCTTACAGAATTCCAATTTTACGTTCAGAGAGAGAGTTATGATGATGTTCCCACGGTCACCTCTTTGATATGAAATTCGGGAGCCTGAATAAATTCTAACTTCCATAGATCATATCTGCGAAAATATTGCGAATCAAGATCTGAAATTTCTACACGATGTTCCTCAGGATTTCGGCTTCTCTTCAGCTTGTGAATATTTTTAGAAAAAAATTATAGAGAAAATGACACGATGACTTGTTTGGAGCAGCAAAACCCTAGAATCCAAATATGTGATACTAAATGTTATGAAACCAACTCCAAAAATGGAAGAAAATAAAGATCAATGCCTTAGAAATTAAACACTTCGAGGGGGAAAACTTGAATACATTACATAAATGAAAAATTATTGGACGATACAAATGAAAAAACCTACTTCTACATATAGGAGTCCATGGGGTCAGAATATAACCCTAGGTGACATAATAACAATAATGTAATGGCAAGATAATACAAATATTAGGGTTATAGGGGTAGAAAAATAACAATAAGGGGGTTACACTAACATAAATAAGGGACTAAAATAGTAATATAGGGCCCTAACATTAGAAGCATCATGGAAGGTGTAAATCTAGGTGTACATTAATAAAATACAGCCATGTCAATCTAGATTATTTATATCCATATCGTCATAAAACACTCCACTTTTAACAAACACTCCACACAAAATGAGACAGATGACCTCAAAAACAATAGAACTTTATGTTGAAGGAATCAAGTTCCAAAAGGTATTTCTAAAACTTACAATGTGAATTATGTTCAACCTACAATTTAAAGAGAATTTCAAATTTTTAAGCAAGAATATTTTAAAATAAGATAAACAAAATAAAATTGAAAAAAATCCTATCGGTATTTCAAAATTCTAAAATATAATTAAGATCAACCTATAAAATAGTTGGGCTCATTTGGTATGATCTTCATTAGGATGATTCAAAGAGTCTAGGTTATTCCTCTCGTGTTTGTGGATGGTTTGGGAGCAACTTATTAGTTATTGAATAGGTCATTCTTTGTAATTATTTTCTTGCAATTGGGTACACATTGTGTAAATGAATGCAATGACCATCAACACCAACACATTTTGCACTCACAACAAATTGAAAATTTCAAATATATTTTAAAAATGAGACAGATGAACTAAAAAAAAATTGAAATATATTTTAAAAATGAGAGAGATGACCTAAAAAAAATTGAAAAATATTTTTAAAATGAGAGAGATGACCTCAAAAATAATAGAATTCTCTGTTCAAGGAAGCAAATTCCAAAAGGTATTTCTAAAATTTACAATTTGAGTTAAATTCAACTTGCAACTTAAAGAGAATTTCAAAGTTTTAGGAAATACTATTTTAGAACCAGATAAACAAAATAAAATTAAAAAAAACTCCTATCGGTATTTCAGAATTCTAAAATAGAATTAAGTTCCACCTGCAACAGAGTTGGGGTCATTTGGTATAATCTTAGTTAGGATGATTCGAAGAGTCTGGGTTATTCCTCTCGAGTCTGTGGATGTTTTGGGAGAAAATTATTAGTTATTGAATAGGTCATTACTTTCAATTATTTTCTTGCAATTAGGTACACATTGTGTAAATGAATGCAGAGACCATCAACACCCACACATTTTGCACCCACAGAAAATTGGAAATTTGAAAAATATTTTTAAAATGAGACAGATGACATAAAAAAAAATTGAAATATATTTTAAAAATGAGAGAGATGACCTCAAAAAAAATTGAAAAATATATTTAAAAGGAGGAAGATTACCTCAAAAACAATTGAATTCTTTGTTCAAGCAATCGAACTCCAAAAGGTATTTCTGAAAAATCAATTGAAAAATATTTTTAAAATGAGACAGATGACCTCAAAAACAATTAAATTCTCTGTTCAAGAAATTGAATTCCAAATGGTATTTCTAAAATTTACAATCCAAGTTAACTTCAACCTACAATTTAAAGATAGTTTCAAAGTTTTCAGCAAGAATATTTTAGAATCAGATAAACAAAATTAAATTAAAAAAAACTCCTATCAGTATTTCATAATTCTAAAATCGAATTAAGTTCAACCTACAACAGAGTTGGGCTCATTTGGTATGATCTTAGCTAGGATGATTTAAAGAGTAACAAAAAAGGATGAAGGGTAGCATACTAGTATAAGCAAACCAGTAACACAATCATTACACTAATTAATAGCTTTTTAATCACTAGTATTATATGTAACCAACCGTTGAAATGGTTGGGATACTAATCCCTGTGATTGTGTAATGTAAGTTCAACCTTCAAGAAATTTGGGCTTGTTTGGTATGATCTTGGTTAATATGATTCAAAGGGTAACAGACAAGGATGAAGGGTAATAGACTAATATAAGAAAACCAGTAACACAACGAGTACACTAATTATGAGCTTTGTAATCACTAGTATTATATGTAACCAGAAGTTGAAATGGTTGGGATACTAATAACTGTGATTGCATAATGAATAACGGTTTTTTACAAACCCAACAAAAGAGAAATCCACCAGTAGAAAGCCAGTAGTAGCCTGCTAGGTACATGACCGTGGACAAGACTAACTAGATACCCAACTTGGAGATGCTGCCCTCTGTTTGTCTTTGTGCGTGAAATTATTGTAACGTCTCTTACACCAATTTTTTTTTTTTTTTCCTGTCACCATTAGTAAAATTTAACTATCATATCTCCAACACCAAGGATTTATAATTTTCTAAGAAGAATATTCTAATAATAATTGCATTATTATTTCCCTTAGCCTACCTCATATATTTTTATAAGAGTCAAGTACATCGTTATATAAGTGTTGGATCTCCTTTACTATGTATAAAGCTATTAACATCACCATTTCTATATAAGTGTACCCCTCACTCATATCTAATTATATCCTTCATAATTATATCTTTCACTTATATATACTTATACATTTCACTGATATATAATTATATATATGTATTCCACTTATATATAATCATACCTTCCAAATATATATATTTGTATATTTCACTTATATACCAACTTCTTTAAATATCCACAATGTGACTTTGCATTTTCACTCTCTATGCTCATTTTTTACCATTGACAGTAATATCACACATTGGTAAGCATAAATGGTTTCCATACGTATTGGTTTTATCCAATCTAAATAGTTAACCCTTCTCTATTTGATATTCATAACTATGCACTTGGTAGCTATGTATATAATTATGATTTGACTTATTCTTCAAATTCCCCCTCCACATGAATTTTCTTGTCATAGGGTAAATTTATTAGATTATTCCTAATGTTACTTGTGTATGCAAAGGATCCACATTTTATAAAATTTGTCCTAGTTTATTAGTTCTTTTCCTCATTTTATTTAATTGCATACACGAAATAGGGAAGTGTTTAACTAATCCTAATTAACTATATACACCATATTTTAACTTACATTTATATATTTGAAATGCCACATTTCAGTCATATTGCCAAAAGACAAAATATTATATGGGTTAACTTTTATAAGGTATATATAAATGCAACTTTTAATTTCCCAACCAGACTTTACACATTTCACTACACATATCATTCCTACCGAATTTAAATTTGTGTTAACATATATAATGAAACAACCTTCAACCATTACCCTTATTATATCGCTTTTAAGGTCAATTTACTTACTCAATTTCCAGGATCTCAAATGAGATTGGAATTGATCCTGTAGGATATTCACGCATCTCTAGTATTTCAGTACTTTTCCATCTTTACTATTGAACTGACTTTTTATTAATCTTAATATCTGTCAACACGCAAGTTACTATGGTTTGTTTATTGGGTTTCAAAATCGTGGTACCATTGAGTGGTTGGATATCATAAATGACTTAAACCAAGGTGTACATTAACTATTTGGATTCCTTCATCTCGAGCCCTTCATAAATTGCATTTATAGTCATATATGAAATCCGCAGATCATGCCACCTGTAGGGTGGAGATGATCTAGGGTTTCCATTTCATTCACGGGCATTTAAACTGGAATTTCAATGCTCAGAGTTCATTTCTTCTTGAACATTTCTCAGAAACCCTCTTGCTCTTACATTCCTGCGTTCAATGTGTTCTTTGAAGATTTTTTTCCTGTCGACTTAGCTCATTGCCAACATCTAAGGTAAGGTTTTGATTTCTTATGTGAGTATCTCTACTACGATTTTCATTTTTACTCTCAGAGTTTCGAATTTCAGGTTATGGTTTCATTTAGCCAATTTTTTAGCTATATCCTATTGTATTTCCTTAAATTATTCGTCTCAGACTTGAGAGAATAATATTTAATTCGATTTTTAATTGCGTTTCGAATATATATATATATATATATATATATATATATATATATATATATTCTACTATCTCCATGACAGTATCGTATCTATGCCCATGTCTTGCACATAGCTTTCGATACTCCTAAATGGATATCGATTTTTCGGTATGAAGGACACTCTTCGTGCGTCCTGAGTTCTCATTAAATTTTCTATTCTGGTTACGCTCCATGCCTTGTATTAATTTAAATATTTTTGTCAATCTTTCCAATTCATTGGGAAGAAGCTGAAAGAGAATGTCTATTGGAAACATCAAAGGTTTCGATGGCCTTCGTTTGGTGCGTTCAACCTCTGATTCTCTCAGGTATGGAATCTCTTCATCTTTTCTATTATACCCACAGAGTTTGTGTATTTAAATTTTCTTTTCTATTTGAACCGAGACTGAAATGTCAACGTAAATGGTTCTTACTACAGGTATGATGTTAACCCCACTCGACTCTACTATTACACATAGTTTGATTGTGATAGGATGCTTTTTTCACCCTAACACCGTTTTCTTTGACCAGGTTGGTGATAACAAAATCCATGACATGAATGCCCAATTCCATAGCTCATTTTGTTCCTCTCAGGAAGGCTTTAACAATCCTTTGACGGTTGCATTTTTATTTTGTTTTAGCTCATCAGAGAGCAATGTATGTTAAAAAATGATGTAGAATTTTTATAATTGATTGTGTTCTAGAACATTAATTTATGGACTGAACTATCATTTTTCAGTTACTATACCTGGGTTTCTATTAGGAACCCCGAATTCGAATTTCCCTCAATTAATTTTAGAATTACTGTCTAAGCTAATTGATTTGATAACTGAATATTGTTATTTTTATTCGCAATGAATTTGTTTTCAGTGCCAATTCTTATGTTTCACCTTATATAACTTTAATGGTTAAAATAGGATAAAGCCCTAAATGGAATAAAGCTATGTTTGAATTTCATACAGTTTTTAAACTGTAAATCTCTTCTATTCAACTATGTTTACTATTAGAAATTTATAAAAGAGTCTACTCAGATGAAAGAAATATGTATCTTGACAAGGGGAAATTTAATAATTCTGAAGCTCTGATTTAGATTTATTTACACTCTTCCTGTCAAAACCTCATAGTTTTTCTCTGTTCATAGAAATGCAAATTTTCAATATGCTTACATTAGCAGTACAATTTTCCTGTATATAAAATCTTTCTGTTGTTTATATGGACTATCAGAATATGTTTATTTTTATTGTCCAATATTTTTAGTACTACTATTACTAGCATAAAATATTCTGGTTAAAGCTATGATTGCTTTTACTGCTAATTTCTCAACTGCCTATCCTAATTGGTAGTTCCATGATATATTTAATTCTATCTAATTAAATCATTCTGTGTAGAATAACTTTAATTCACAATAGTATTTCTTCTAATACGCTCATTCTAAAGTTTCATATGGTGTAATTGTCTACCTTAATATATATATATATATATATATATATATTTTCTGTAGATTTCTGAAGAGGAAACTTTTATTTTCTAATTGAATTCATAGTTTTATAGTGCAGAACATTTAAATAATTCTATACATATTTAAATGTTGTATTTACCTATTTAGATTTACATCGTTGGTAGCAAATTTTAAATCATCGTTGTATACTTCAACAAATTTTCTACATATTACAGTATGAGACATAATATTAAATCTCTAACTTTAATATACAATTGTACACTATATCAGTTTTATATTATATTTTTATTTTTCTCTACAGGAAACCTATCCCCAGATCCAAACCTTCTATGCTTTGGACATTCTGGGAGATGGTTCCTGCCATATTTTTTCCATGCTACCATACATTATGAAATTCATTGACTGAATTTGGTCTGTTAAATGCAGAGGTATTGAAACAGTAAAAATTCTAGATTTCCATTAATCAATTAAAATTTTAATCCATAACCACATAGAGATTTTTCAACTAAGATCAAAAGAACTTTTAGTGATATGTGTGCATACCCATAACTTAGACCAGTCCTCCCAACCTTAGAATTATTTATCTCCAGAATTCACCCCCGAGTTGAGATCCTTCAGAAAGAGACTACCCCCTTCTATTGCGAAACAACGTACTTAAGCCATGCTTTCCCTAAGCCCGTTTCCAAATTCTACGTCCAAAATTTTTAGGATGCTTTATTCCTATTTTTGCCTAGGCTTCCCTCAATGAGGTACTTTAAATATGCTTTCTCTACTTTTCCATCTCTTCCATCTCTTCCCAATTACTTTCCTCTTCATTGGGGAATTTTAGATTTTTCCTCTTAATCTAATTTAGCATTATTCCTTTCAAGGATTTTTGAAAGGTTTTGGGAAAGTCTTAACCTTATACATATCCTCATGGATCAGGCTTATGATCTCCAATCTCATCTAGCCATATTTCACACATAATTATTCCATTTACTTTTCATTAATAAATATTTAAATAAAAATCCACACAATAATTCTCCATTGGGGTCCACTCCCCTTTGAATTTTGTTGAAATTTCTAACTTAAAAAGCATAGAAACTTAGGGTGTTACATATTCCCCACCTAACACTGAACACCGTCCTCGGTGTTACTCTTTGAGGTGGATTTCTCAACTCAAGAAAAAGATTCCTCCTTCATATTTGCTCCCGTATTCCATCAGTTTTCTGCAGAGTATCATTCCTTCCATGACTTACTGATACCCTCTAGAGTTTATTTTCTTCCTACTTCATTGCAAGAAGTGTATATGGAGGAATCTTTTTTTACTGTCCTCTCTATCCACAATTCATAGAAATCAATATAAGTAATATCATATACATATTTTGATAATCACAACAACATTATGAACATTAATAATTTCAATAAATTCAGTTGTTAGCCAAACCATGTAGTTTCATAGTAGTTTAGTGCACTTTTAGCACAACTACTTATCATTCCTTGTCTTTTGGTGAGATTTCCTCATGTAAACTTGGTCTAGGTCAGATTTCTTGGTTTTCTTAGTGAATTCCCTGCATTTATTTTCACCTTTGACTCCTTTTTTCTGTAGTATACAATTCCTGTTACGCACGTGGCTAAACAAAATATATAACTTTTAATTAGTATTTCATGAATTTAGAAAACCAACTTTATCATATGTAGATGTTTTTTATTTACCTTTTTCTCAGTGCATTTCTGTACTTCAGGTACCTTCTCGCTGTTTGATTTTTTTTATCAAACAATCAATTTAATTTGTAATAACTAGGCTCAATAATAAGGTCTAAAATTAAATTTCTACTTTACACTTGAATTCTTTTCTTATCAAGTATATCAGTTAGTATCGTAGATCTTCAACTTCCATCTCAGTCTGTAGTTTCATCCTTACACTAATTAATCGATTTTCCATCTTCCTATTTTTATATATGATCCAGATTTCATTGTCTCTTAACAATCCTTCCACATAGGATTTTTCATTTTTCTTCTTTCTAACCATGCAAAAATGTCTTGTTTTAATTATCAAACTTGATTGGAGTTATCTCTATGTCCGAACTAAGGACATATTATGGATTTTTTTTTCCATCATATGTGCTATACTGAGGTAATACTATTAATGCACCCTGTATTTTTGCAACTATTTTTGCAATTATCATTTATTCCTGCTTATTAATTTTTTTGATAATTTTCATATTTTCTTTTCAGATAAGTACAACCATGTACTATTCTAATTCTTGAACTTAACTCGAGTCATTTGTATGTCTGAATTAATTTTTTTTTCGACCAAATATGTTGTGTTAGGGTCACATGATTTATGTACCCTCAATTTTTATATTTATAAGTTCTTTCTCACTTGCGATAGCTATCAACCCTTTTGAAATTTGTACACTTAATAAGTAGCCCTCACTTATTTACCTCACTAAAGGAAAATTCATTTGGATGTCTATGCTCCACTGTTGAATTTATATTTTCACTTTGGATATTCCTTTAGATATTTGTAGAGGTAATTTAACAATTTATTACTTCCATTATTTTGTTCCTAAATCAACCCCTTCTCCTTTTTCTCAAACATACTTTTCAACATAGCCTTTACTACCAACTCAGGGGATCTATCCATGCTGCAACTAATTTCACTCTTCTTGAGCTTTACTACTACTCCTCTAGGCTTGTAAAATTTTATATCCCAATTCCTCATTTTTCTTATATCACGATTTAATTGACTGGTAAAACCAGACCAATTGTCCTATAGAATTTCAATTCAAATTTTTGTTTTCAGCAATCCATGGTTTTTTTTGAGGTTCTATCACCCCTTTGAACCAACATGAACTAGCAGGGATCTACTTGATCTTACATAGGTTTCAAATCAATAGTACTTCTTATGGCTTCTATTTTAACTCCTACCAAATTTTAATATAACACTTTGTTTAATTTTCATTCTATAACTAACCTCCTTATTTGGAAATTAATCTGGAATTTCATCCAAAAATATCCTCTTACTATCCTTGGGGTCTGGAATTTTTTCTACCAGTTTATATTTCAGTTTGTTATCTTTATCCCACATAATAAAATTGGCAGCACCTTTCTAGCTGACTTTTGCGTACAATGTTTTCTTTCAACGATTTGGTAGGTCCTTTTTGTTATCCTACCCAATCTATTCATGCTTTTTTTTTTCCCTTCATCGAAACAGACAATGGAAATTATTGAGCTCTATACAAGTTTTGTTTATACTTGGTATACTGTTGAATGAATTGAAAACTTTCTATGCCAATTCGGTACCAAAGTTTTACATGTCGAGTTTCTCCTACCTTTTGTCGAACCCTATCTAGGTTCACAGACTCATGTCTTTTATATCACCTATCTAGAAAATTCTTTTAAATTTTCTCTAACCTCTTTTATGAAATTCATATTCCTACTGGAAATATGTCTATAATGTGTAATAATGTACAACTTTCTGGTTCATTAGTCAGCACAGAGCATATTTTTCATATTGCATATATGAAAATTTCTTTTATTCTACCACAAAATTCATATGCCTTCTAGTGTGCAATTAAGTATAACTCTATGTTTCAGCTTTTCCTTCCTGTTGTTTTCATGCAGGTAGGGTTGAATCCATTTCATAGTGAAATTTATATTTATTATTGTTTTACATGTATCTCATTTTATACCTTCTTTCACCACCAACGATAGTATAATCCTCCATTTCCCATCCTAGGAGGAAGGTAATATATATATATATATATATATATATATATATATATATATATATATATATATATATATATATATATATATATTTTATTTTTTTCTGAAATTCCTCTGAACTTCCTTCTTCCTCCTAGCCTACTGTCTAGAGGCATCCTCTCTCTCAGAAACTTCTGCGAGATTCTTATCAAGATAAGCTCTCTGATTTATACATGTCTATACATGTACAAGTTGGTATTGCATCACCAAATATATATTAAGTATCCAATGGCTACAACTGTTTTATATTCATTTGAACTATTAGCAGATCTCATAGGGTTTTTCCCTACTTTTAATTACAATTTCTATTGTAGTCATTATAACTCATAATTTTGGGAATTCCTCTCAGCAGGGCTCTTACAATTTAATTAATTACACTTCGCTTATGTAATATATAGTACTATTGAGTCACATATATCGAATTTTCAGTAATTCTTATTGGTACTTATCTCACATTACTTCCCTTTTTTTTGTATAAAGAATAATATATTTAAATTCTTGTCCTAGACTGTACTAGTCAATTCTCTTATAAATCTATCTGGCTAAAAATATCCTATCATTGTGGCTGTTAAGTTATGTCATTCCTCGTTGCATTCTATGAAACATAGCCATCAATGGAGCATTTGGATCCGGCGTGTTTTCTCCACCACCTAGATCTACATACAGCTCATGCCCTTTAGTTATGTTTCGCAGTTGTACCCTTCAATATTGTTTAACTGTTCAGAAATTTAATATTAGCAAAAAAAAAAATTGAACAATATATATTTCTGTCTGAGCACATGATTTTCCCAGTGTTTTAGCTAAAGCTCATCCTCTTCACTCATTTTCTATACAACAATTCAACATCAATAATATATATATAAATTCCACTCATAGCAGTGAGCACATAAACAACCGAGTTTTCAAACTAGGGCTCTGATACCATTTTTAATGTCTTTTACACCAATTTTGTTTTTTTTTTCTTTCACCATAAGTAAAATTTAACTATCATTTCTCCAAGTGTTGTTTAAATTTCATTTTCCAACACCAAGGATTTATAATTTGCTAAGAAGAATATTATAATAATAATTGCATTATTATTTCCCTTAGCCTACCTCCTTATATATTTTTATAAGAGTCAAGTACATCTTTATATAAGTGTTGGATCTCCTTTAATATGTATAAAGCTATTAACATCACCATTTCTATATAATTATACCCCTCACTTATATATAATGATATCCTTCATAATTATATATTTCACTTATATATACTTATACATTTCACTAATATATAATTATATATATGTATTACACTTATATATAATCATACCTTTCAAATATATATATTTATATATTTCACTTATATACCAACTTCTTTAACTATCTACTATGTGACTTTGCATTTTCACTATCTATGCTGAATTTTTACCATTGACAGTCATATCACACATTGGTAAGCATAAATGTTTTCCATATGTATTGGTTTTATCCAATCTGAATAGTTAACCCTTCTCTATTCGATATTCATAACTATGCACTTGGTATCTATGTATATAATTCTGATTTGACTTATTCTTCAAATTCCCCCTCCACATGAATTTTTTTGTCATAGGGTAAATTCATTAGAATATGCCTAGCATTACTTGTGTATGCAAAGGATCCACATTCTATAAAATGTGTCCTAGTTTATTAGTTCTTTTCCTCATTTTATTTAATTGCATACACGAAATAGTGAAGTGTTTAACTAATCATAATTAACTATCTACACCCTATTTTAACTTACATTTATCTATTTGAAATGCCACATTTCAATCTTATTGCAAAAAGACAAAATATTATATGGGTTGACTTTTATAAGGTATATATAAATGTCAACTTTTAATTTTCCAACCGGACTTTACAAATTTCACTACACATATCATTCCTATCGAATTTAAATTTTCATTAACATATATAATGAAACAACCTTCAACCATTACCCTTCTTATATCGCTTTTAAGGTCAATTTACTTAATTTCCAGGCTTTGATATGAGATTGGAATTGATCCTGTAGGATCTTCACGCATCTCTAGTATTTTAGTACTTTGCCATCTTTACTATTGAACTGACTTGTTATTAATCTTAATATCTGTCAACACGCAAGTTACTATTGGTTGTTTATTGTTTTCGAACTCGTGGTACCTTTGAGTGGTTAGATATCATAAATGACTTAAACCAAGGTGTACGTTAACTCTTTGGATTCCTTCATCTCGAGCCCTTCTTAAATTGCATTTACAGTCATATATGAAATCCGCAGATCATGCCACCTGTAGGGTCGAGATGATCTAGGGTTTCCATTTCATTCATGGGCATTTAAACTTGAATTTCAATGCTCAGAGTTCATTTATTTTGAACCTTTCTCAGAAACCCTCTCGCTCTTACATTCATGTGTTCAATGTGTTCTTTAAAGATTTTTTTCCCGTCGACTTAGCTCGTTGCCAACATATAAGGTAAGGTTTTGATTTATTATGCGAATCTCTCTGCTAGGATTTTCATTTTTACTCTAAGAGTTTTGAATTTCAGGTTATGGTTTCATTTGGCCAATGTTTTAGCTATATCATATTGTATTTCTTCAAATTATTCGTCTCATACTTGACAGAATAAGATTTAATTTGATTGTTAATTGCGTTTATAATATATATATATATATATATATATATATATATATATATATATATATATATATATTCTATTGTCTCCATGACAATATCGTATTTGTGCCCATGTCTTGCACATAGCTGTCGATGCTCCTAAATGGATATCGATTTTTGGGTATGAAGTACTCTCTTCATGCGTCCTTAGTTCTCATTATATTTTCTATTCTGGTTACGCTCCATGTCTTGTATTAATTTAAATATATTTGTCAATCTATCCAATTCGTTGGGAAGAAGCTGAAAAAGAACATCTATTAGCAACATCAAAGGTTTTGATGGCTTCTGTTCAGTGCCTTCAACCTCCGATTCTCTCAGGTATGGAATCTCTTCTTCTTTTCTGTTATAACCACAGAGTTTATGTATTTAAATTTTCTTTTCTATTTGAACCGATACTGAAATGTCAATGTAAATGGTTCTTACTGCAGGTATGATGTTAACCCCACTTGACTCTGCTATTAAACACAGTTTGATTGTCATAGGATGCTTTTTTGACCCTAACACTGTTTTCTTTGACCATGTTGGTGACAACGAAATTCCTGACATGAATGCCAACTTCCGTAGCTCATTTTAATCCTCTCAACGAAGGCTTTGACAATCCTTTGACAGTTGCATTTTTATTTTGTTTTAGCTCATCAAAGAGCAATGTATATTCAGAAATGATGTAGAATTTTTCTAATTGATTATGTTGTAGAACATTAATTCATCGACTGAACTATAATTTTTCAGTTACTATACCTGGGTTTCTATTAGGAACCCTGAATTCGGATATCCCTCAATTAATTTTAGAATTACTATCTAAGCTAATTTTATTTGATAACTGAATGTCGTTATTTTTATTCGCAATGAATTTGTTTTCAGTGCCAATTCTTCAGTTATCTCTTCTATAATTTTAATGATTAAAATAGGATTCAGCCCTAAATGGAATAAAGCTATGTTTGAATTTCGTACAGTTTTTAAACTGTAAATCTCTTCTATTCAGTTGTGTTTACTGTTAGAAATTTATAAAATATTCTACTCAGATGAAAGAAATATGTAGTTTGACAAGGGGAAATTTAATAATTCTAAAGCTCTGACTTAGATTTATTTACACTCTTCCTGTCAAAACCTCACAGTTTTTCTCTGTTCACAAAAATGCAAATATTTAATATGCTTACATTAGCAGTACAATTTTCCTGTATATAAAATATTTTCTGTTGTTTATATGGACTATAAAAATATGTCTATTTTTAATGTCTAGTATTTTTAATACTACTATTACCAGCATAAAATATACTGTTTAAAGCTATGATTGCTTTTACTGCTAATTTCTCAACTTCCTATCCTAATTGGCAGTTCCATGATATATTTAATTCTATCTAATTAAATCATTCTGTGTCGAATAATTTTCATTCGCAACAATATTTCTTCTAATACTCTCATTCTAAAGTTTCATACGCTGTAATTGTCTACCTTAATATATATATATATATATATATATTTTTATTTTTTATTTTTTTTTATTTTTTATTTTTTTCTGCAGATTTCTGAAGAGGAAACTTTTATTTTCTAATTGAATTCACAGTTTTATACTACAGAACATTTAAATAATTCTATATACATTTAAATGTTGTATTTTCCTATTTAGATTTACATAGTTGGTAGAAAGTTTTAAATCGTCGTTGTATACTTCAACAACCTTTTGCATATTACAGTATGATCCATAATATTAAATCTCTAACTTTAATATACAATTTTCCACTATATCAGTTTTAGATTATATTTTTATTTTTCTCTCTAGGAAACCTATCCCTAGCTCCAAACCTTCTATGGTTTCAACATTCTGGGGGATGGTTCCTACCATATTTTTCCCATGCTACCATATATATATATATATATATATATATATATATATATATATATATATATATATATTCTATTGTCTCCATGATAGTATCGTATATGTGCCCATGTCTTGCACATAGCTGTCGATACTCCTAAATGGATATCAATTTTTGGGTATGAAGTACTCTCTTCATGCGTCCTTAGTTCTCATTATATTTTCTATTCTGGTTACGCTCCATGTCTTGTATTAATTTAAATATATTTGTCAATCTTTCCAATTCGTTGGGAAGAAGCTGAAAAATAACATCTATTAGCAACATCAAAGGTTTCGATGGCCTCTGTTCAGTGCCTTCAACCTCCGATTCTCTCAGGTATGGAATCTCTTCTTCTTTTCTGTTATAACCACAGAGTTTATTTATTTAAATTTTCTTTTCTATTTGAACCGAGACTAAAATGTCAATGTAAATGGTTCTTACTGCAGGTATGATGTTAACCCCACTCGACTGTGCTATTAAAAATAGTTTGATTGTCATAGGATTCTTTTTTGACCCTAACACTGTTTTCTTTGACAATGTTGGTGACAGCGAAATTCCTGACATGAATGCCTACTTCCGTAGCTCGTTTTAATCCTCTCAAGAAGGCTTTGACAATCTTTTGACAGTTGCATTTTTATTTTGTTTTAGCTCATCAGAGAGCAATGTATATTCAAAAATGATGTAGAATTTTTCTAATTGATTATGTTGTAGAACATTAATTCATGGACTGAACTATCATTTTTCAGTTACCATACATGGGTCTCTATCAGGAACCCTGAATTTAGATTTCCCTCAATTAATTTTAGAATTACTATCTAAGCTAATTTTATTTGATAACTGAATGTTGTCATTTTTATTCGCCATGAATTTGTTTTTAGTGCCAATTCTTCAGTTTCCTCTTCTATAATTTTAATGATTAAAATAGGATTCAGCTCTAAATGGAATAAAGCTATGTTTAAATTTCGTATAGTTTTTAAACTGTAAATCTCTTCTATTCAGTTGTGTTTATTGTTAGAAATTTATAAAAGATTCTACTCAGATGAAAGAAATATGTAGTTTGACAAGGGGAAATTTAATAATTCTAAAGCTCTGACTTAGATTTATTTACAATCTTCCTGTCAAAACCTCACAGTTTTTCTCTGTTCACAAAAATGCAAATATTTAATATGCTTACATTAGCAGTACAATTTTCCTGTATATAAAATCTTTTCTGTTGTTTATATGGACTATAAAAATATGTTTATTTTTAATGTCTAGTATTTTTAATACTACTATTACCAGCATGAAATATTCTGTTTAAAGCTATGGTTGCTTTTACTGGTAATTTATCAACTTCCTATCCTAATTGGCAATTCCATGATATATCTAATTCTATCTAATTAAGTCATTCTGTGTAGAATAATTTTAATTCGCAACAATATTTCTTCTAATACTCTCATTCTAAAGTTTCATATGCTGTAATTGTCTACCTTAATATATATATATATATATATATATATATATATATATATATATATATATATATATATATATTTCCGCAGATTTCTGAAGAGGAAACTTTTATTTTCTTATTGAATTCACAGTTTTATACTACAGAACATTTAAATAATTCTATATATATTTAAATGTTGTATTTTCCTATTTATATTTACATAGTTGGTAACAAGTTTTAAATCGTCATTGTATACTTCAACAACCTTTTTGAATATTACAGTATGAGCCATAATATTAAATCTCTAACTTTAATATACAATTTTCCACTATATCAGTTTTAGATTATATTTTTATTTTTCTCTATAGGAAACCTATCCCTAGATCCAAACCTTCTATGGTTTCAACATTCTAGGAGATGGTTCCTACCAGATTTTTCCCATGCTACCATACATTTTAAAATTCATTGACTGAATTTAGTCTGTTAAATGCAGAGGTATTCAAAGAGTAAAAATTCTAGATTTCCATTAATCAATTAAAATATTAATCTATAACCACATAGAGATTTTTCAGCTCAGATCAAAAGAACTTTCAGTGATATGTGTGCATACCGATAACTAAGACCAGTCCTCCCAGCCTTAGAATTATTTATCTCCAGAATTCACCCCCGAGTTGAGATCCTTCAGCAACACACTACCCCCATCTGTTCTGAAACAACGTACTTAAGCCATGCTTTCCCTAAGCATGTTTCCAATTTCTGCGTCCAAAATTTTTAGGATGATTTCTTCCTATTTTTTCCTAGGCTTCCCTCAATGAGGTACTTTAAAGATGCTTTCTCTACTTTTCCAGCTTTTCCACCTCTTCCCAATTACTTTCCTCTTCATTGGGGAATTTCAGATTTTTCCTCTTAATCTAATTTAGCATTATTTCTTTCAAGGATTTTTGAAAGGTTTTGGGAAAGTCTTAACCTTATCCATATCCTAATTGATCAGGCTTATGATCTCCAATATCATCTGGTCATAGTGCATACATAATTATTCCATTTATTTTTCATTAAGAAATATTTAAATAAAAATCCACACAATAATTCTTCATTTGGGTCCACTCCCCTTTGGATTTTGTTGAAATTTCTAACTTAAAAGGCATAGAAACTTAGGGTGTTACATTTATAAACTGAGGTGAAAACTCTATGCATGGTTTAGTTCATTTAAATTATAGCTTGAGATGGATGTGGTAGGTCTGATATAACTATGTTTTTAATCTGGTTTGTGGTTGTTTGATGTGAAGAAGGGTTTCTATTTTTCTGATTTTAAGAAAATGATATTATTTTTCTTCCAAACGCCTTGTACAAATTTATTACCCAAAATAGCAGAGATATCATTATCCTTATTTAACATGATGCCCAACAATAGGCTATGAATATGGTGTTCCTTGTGAACCACACATTATTGAATGACATAAATAACTAATAAAATTGTATCATAAATAAAAATGGAGAATAAACATAAATTCCTATCAATTAACACAACTATATTAACAACATAGAGGTATGTTAGATATATTTATAATGATTGAGTATATGATGGATATTTAATGATAAATATCGCAATAATATTTTTGAAGAGAGTTGAAGAGAGACATAATCAACCGTGAAACGTTGTCCATGCCTCTAAGGGTATCTAAGCTTGCATGTGTTTAGAACTTTACATCCCAAGCAGTTCAACTTCAGTCCAACTAGTGAAGTTATAATGTACTTAGCTGTAGTAAACTTTGAGTCCCAATCAATTAGAATAGCAAGTTTATGCTTCTAATTGGGAGGCTAGCTAGAAATAAGTCTTCGTTCCAGTAAATAATTGCAAGGCCATTCTGGTAAGCGGTTGGTCAGGTATTGGGAAGATATAAAAGGTTATTTGAATAGACTATTTAGTTAGAAAGGGTCAAAGAGCTAGCTCTTCTGAGGTAACATTGAACCAAGGACCTCATTAGCTTCATACAAAAAGCATTCCCAAGCTTTCCAGCTACATTTAAACTATAATTTTCCAATTTGGAGACTTCAGAAAATTACATTTAAGCTACAATTTTCCAATTTATAATTTGTCAATTTGGAGACATAGGAACCTGGAAATTCGAATACGTTAAGGCCGCAATGAGAAGATGACATTGAGGCCACAATGAAAAGAAGACATTGATGCCACAATAGGAAGACAAGAAGGAGGTTAAGGATGTCACAGATTACAAATTACCTGAAAAACAAAAACAAAAACTGTAAAATTAAAATAGCAGAAATCTATAAATCAACCAAATTTCAAAAAAAAGACTAAAAACTGCAAAAACAAACTAGAAAATTCTCACCTACGCTTGCGACCTTGCTATTGTGACACTACAATTGTGGCACTACAACAACAAACAATGGTAATACAACAACAACAATAAGCCCACAATGGTAATACGACAACAATAAGCCGAAACCTATTAATGATTTAGGGCTGGTGTATTTTTAAACTAAAGTTTGTCCAAATTATTTTAAAATTTTGGCCGAACTAATAGTCTAGTTGAACTATTAGTTCTTCCGAAATTTAGTTGCCGGTTTTCTCATCTCCGATGAAAAATATGTTTGCACATGCAATCAATACATAGTCAATTTAAACGGAATATTGTGTTCCTCCAAACTAATTTCAAAAGTACAGCCAAACTCTAAGACAGTTCAGTCAAAATTTATAAATGTTTGGCCGAACTGTTGGTAAAATGACTTTTTCGACCTTGATTCTCACAAAAGTGTAACCCACCTTCATGGGTTTACCCTACGACCGCTGTCATTTTTTAGATCCATGCATGACCAATTCCTTCAATCGTGTTTTTCTTCAACTTCTTATTTTACATTTATTGATGTTCTTTTTAACCTTTAAACCCCTAAAACAGTAAAAATTCTAACTTTTGCGTGTTTCTAGGCCTATTGCATAGATAACAAGTATCAGTTGTAGCAAACATGACAATTTTTTTTGAAATATAATCCAGAAATAGCCAGAAGTGTAGGTCAGCCAAAAAATGTGACCTCATCTCTTAGAAAGTGAGAAACAACCTGAAAATTGCGACCTAAACATAAAACAGGTCAGAAATTGTGACCTGTACTTTTTGCAAGAATTTTTTTGTTATCTTTCTGGGTTTTGTCTAGGCCACTATTCAAGGTTTTTTTTACCTCCCTCTTCACAGTTCTTGGACCTATACTTTCTTAGTTTTACTCTTCGAAGTAGGAACCAAGCCCCTTAGGGATTTAGTACATTTCCACATTTTTAGGAGGAGGTTAGCTGAAGCGGGTCCTCTGAGATTTCAGTGTTTTAAGCCAATTTTTAGATTTGAACCTGTACTTTCAGATCCATTTCATATTGGTTATTTACCCATTCAAAACAACTATTTTCAGTTTTTTTTGGTCCTCCTTTAGGGTCCCCTCCATTTCCCTTCAGGTTGTAGCCTTTTTCCACCTTTTCTGGAGCATTTCTCCCTTTGGGTTTTTGTTTTTTTTGCACCTATTTCTAGCAGATCTGACTTTTAGATCCTTGTACCTCCCGACTTTAGATCCATTGGCCATTTTTTGTGTTTTCAATATATTTCACCCACCCATAGACTAGTTTTTGGGAAGCCCTCCTCCTTGGGTTTAAATTGATGCATCTTTAGCTATTTATTTTACTGTCACATTCAGTTTCCTTTACTGTAATTTTTAGATTTATTTACAGTTATACAACATTTTTTTTTCTTATCTCTACACATGCCTGGGATTATTTAAAATTAACACACTAATCACATAGACACACACACACCTTAAGTGAATACCGCCTGGTTTACACTGCCAGGATAAGGCTTAAACATTGTAATCAACTGATCCTCCACCCGCCTGCCCTTACTTACCTCTCTTCCTAAACATTGTAATAAATTGATCTTGCACCTCCATGCCCTTGGTTACCTCTCTTCCTTTTTGTGTTCCATGCATTTTTAACATCATTGTGCCCCTAAGGAGTTTATCTCGAAGACTCCAAGGCCTTCATCCTCGGTTTCTATTAGGAAGACTTTCTCATTTGTCCTCCATCGTTTCCCCATTCTGACTCTCCTTCTAGTTCATCGAGCTCCCCTTTTGGTTCTATCCTCGGCTCCCCTTCACCTTTCACCTTCACCAAGTCTGGTTCAGGACCTAACACTAGTGGTAACCCCGACCCTGATGTTGGGAATGCCACTAGTGGTGCCACAAGAGGAACTATACCAGTTGCTCCCTTGCTCCCTTATATGACAGGCCTAAGCCTTTCAGGTTTTATCCAGTTGATTAATGACCCCATACACGATGATCCTAGTTAGCCTTCTATTCCAGCAAAGCTCCCTTCAGACATCCCCATGTTTTAAGGAATTATTGGAGAGGGTCCTACCAATCATTTTCATTCTTTCCACATGTGGTGTTCGTCTAAATCCATCACCGATGGCTTTTTCCGTCTTCGATTATTCCAACATACATTTACTGGAGAAGCTTTTAGGTGGTATGTCCACCAGTCCTCCTCCTGTCATACTAATTTTGCAACCCTTACCAAGTCTTTTCTGTCTTACATCCAACTTCCCATTCGCTATGACACCGATATCTAACTCTTGAGCTCTTTCCGTCAAAATTATACTACCTGCCTATCTGACCATGTTCAAGAATGGAACCGAAGAAAGAGCCTATGTCAAGCCCCTACCTTCAAAGGTCATGTCTACATGGAATGGTTTCTCATATCCCTTTTGCCTACTATTGGGAAAGATATCACATCTCACTTCCCTCAGACCAACGAAGTTTCCCTCCAGATTTCCTTGACGTATGAACTGATCTATGCATAATCTAGTTATGTTTATACCGTCTTACCTGATATCCCTCGATCCGGTGGTGCTAATGCACTGGGGGCATCTCATGCCACAAATGATGTCATTGGATCCATTTCACATCTGCACACTCATCCTCCCATGGGTTATGGCTTCCCTTAGGAAGGGGCTAGCTCCTCCAACACTTTTCCCCCTCTTGACAGCATGTATCTACGATACAGCATGCCTCCTCCTTTTTCCCAACCTGTTTACCCCAATGATTCCCAATCTCCTTATTATCCATATCTGTAGTGTGGTGCTCCATATCCTCTAGGACTAGCACCTCAATCTCCCTGCCTTCTCAAACTCCGCAACAATGGCCACCCCCACTCAGGGTCAAGTGTATGCAGAACAGAGTGCGAATAGTCCTCCTACATCCAAAAGGAAGAGGAAAGGAAATCAAAACCAATGTACCCCACATAATCCAAGGAAAAATCCCGAAGGGAATACATCTAACACTGCAACCCAGCAACAGGGCACTCAGCCCAAGCAGGACAAGCTTATTCGCATGAATAAGCCTTGCTCTTGTTGTGGTTTCTATGGTCACTATACCCATGATTTACCACTTTTACCTCAAATGTGTTAGATTTGTGAAGCTCAAGAAGCATCCTGTTGACAAGAAACCTCTCCTTTGGTTCCTCCCAATTTTTCTGCTATCCAACCAGTCGTGTTTACCAGTCCTTTCCCCCATAAAGGATATGTGGCTACCCAACTCACTGAAAGTCAGGCAGCCAGTAAACCTCCTCCATCTTGTACCTCTGATTAGAAGATCCGCATGATGAACTCTGGCCAACCCAATATCATCAACCTCAACCTTCAGACTCGGTCCCGTCAGTACATCAATCCCCCCACTATCTCTACCACCGAGTTCCCATACTCAGGTCCCACAAACCCTCTTTAGACACCCAATAGTAATTTATAGATCCCTCAGCCTAAGACAGAGGTTCATACCAAAAACCCCAAGGGATAGTTACACTAGAAACACTGCTTCTGGTAAAGCTGCCCACTCCTACAGTATAGTAGATGACTTGGTGCAATCCGCTGCTGCCATGTCAACACTGGAAGTCCTCCTGTCGTTCCCTTCACAATGAAAATTTCTACTAACTTCTATGGGAATTCTGGACCCTTCAGATGATCGTTTGATTGTCTTCGACCTTGAAAAGTCAAAAAAACCCCCCATGCTTCCTACATCCATCACCTTCCAAATCTAAGTCAGGATTAAAAATGCTAATGTCTCTCATTGTATCATTGACGAAGGGGCATCCACCTATGTGATGTATGCTTTGGTTTGGAAGAAACTTGGATCTCATGAGTTATCCCCTTCTACTATCACCTTCCGTGCATGGGATAGCCACTATTCCCAACCCCTTGGCATGTTCTGCAATTGTCCTATTACTCTTGTGGGCAATATTGATTCTGTTGACGTTGAAGTCAATGATTCCCTCTTGGACTACAAAATTCTATTGGGTCATAGATACACTTATGCAATTTTTGCTATCCCATATTTGGTTCAACATAAGATGTGCTTTCCACACAATGGAAATATCATCACCATCGATCAGTTGACATATTACGATTCAAAGTCAGAGACCTCTCTTGAGCCCAACATCTATTCAATGGCTAATAAACAAATAGTCGAACCTCCGGTGATTGTCTCACCCCGAGTATATAAATATGACTCTTTTCTTGGTTAATTCATTGGTCTCCCTCCTCTCATATTTGATGCTAGCTCGTTGAATTTTTGTGTGATTCAATTGTCTCAGTCCGACCACAAACAGATCGGTTCGACTATCCACCAGTGCCACCCCCCACAACCCGCTCCTAGTACTTTGACTCAACCTTAATGACCCCCTCCTCAAGGCCCCTCATCCACAGCAAGTGTCCATGATACCATTTATCCTCCTGGCACATGTCCCCCTTGCCTTTACCATCTCGGAATTGTCCCACCTGGCCATTACCCCTACGGTCAGATACCATTTCTTCCTCCCCCCCAAGATTATTTTTGGTACTTGTTATGGCTACCTTCTCTCTTCCTAACATGATCCTGGGGATCCCCATCTGGTACATTGATCCCCCAGCCACTATCTTGCCTAGTCAGCCCAAACCTTATATAGCTTTCACCCCAGTCTAACCAGTTGCCATCACCCCTCCCTTTCTTTTGTGCCTTAGCCACCTCAAAGGAACCTACTCCTATTGCAAATGTCTCAGGTGAGGGGGCCAAAGCCCGCAAGAAGGCACCCAAGGACAAAGCCACCCAGAGAACCCTTGATCCTCCTCAGCCTTGAAAGCATACCCTGTCATGTGCTTTCTGTGATGTTGTCGGTCATGCCATCCACAATGATTCTCAATTTTCTCGTATCAAGCCCATGGTAAATTTCACGCTTCCTAAGTCTAATGTCACTGAAGCACCTGTTACTTTACAAACTGTAGATAAGAACCCCAATATTTTACACACCAACTGCCCCTGTGCTTTGTGTCATCTCCATTGCCATTATACTCACCTTTGTCCCCGCCTCAAAGACTACCACACCTCGTTGGATGTAGTCTTCCAGTACGAGACCGACCACCATGAGTCTTCCTCCCCTTTACTTTCACATTATGCTATAGGCAAGCCAAAGGACACATTACCTCCCACTGACATCCGCCCTCCCAATGTCGATATGACGAAACCTTCAGCCACCATCCTCTACCTGTCGTCATCCATGAGATTAATGGTTGAAGACCCCTATGGGGCTTCCCCTTCTATTTCGTCTGACCCCCCTTCAGTGCTCACACTGGGCTCAACATCAGTGGATCCTTCATCTACTTGTTCTTTCATCACCCCCTATGACGATTTGCATGTGAACCTCTCTTCTCATGATGATGAGCCAGGTAGCTTTGTCACGTGCTATGGTTATCCTTCCACCAATCACCCCATCCTCTACTGTGATGATGACATCATGGAAGCCTTTTCCACCCCTGAATTCATTTTTCCCACCCATAAGAAAAATGGCACCATATGTTTCTATGGTGAATTTCATGATGCGAGCACAAACTTCCCCCAAGGCATTTCCCTCACACCTTCGATCGTAGCAATGCTTGTTTGATTTCTGCCCTACGTTCAAGCTGCTATCATTGTTCATCATCCTCTCACTTATTTTCTTTTGGTGCCTTTCAGATGGACCCCCCATCCACACCATGTCTCGGTTATGCTGATGGTGGAAGTGTCTACTCCCATAATCTAGCCTCACGATCCTGGGTCATTTTTACCCCCTTACATTCACTTGTCCTCTCTAATGGCGTATGCATTCGTACTACCACCAATAACCAAGTCGAATATGATGCAGTGATAGGTTTATTAGCCTATTCTCTTTCCCATCACATCCTTCACCTTCATGCTTGTTTATATTCCTTGCTTCTTGTCATGCAATTGAATGGTGTGTATTGTGTGCATAGTCCTATCCTTTTCAGAAGATATTTACGAGTGAAGGTTTTGATGCACGAATTTGAACTCATTACATTCATTCATTTACCTGGGGTACAAAATAACTATGTAGATAGAATTACAACAATATTATAGATTGACATTTTAACATGTATTTAACAAAATAAAATAACAATAAACCATAAAATGATGCATATCTATTATATTTGTCTTTAAAAATGTTTTAGAGTCCATCCACTCTGCTACATATGACATCCCCATAGCATGTCACAAAAAATAAAAAATGGGAGCACCTCATGACCCTACATCTAATCACTCTCTAGAGGATCCTGATCCAATGGCTCAGCTTCGTAGCCTATAGATCGCACATCCACTATTCGGCCATCACCATGAACTGCATGATCGCTCGCCACTCCGAGTGTAGACCAATACATGGCTCTATGTACTATTCATCAAGGACTTGACTGTCACACTCTGAAATTGTAGTTAGCAACCTCTCACATGTACAAAGGATGTCCTCCAAGAGGGTCACGACATCCTCATTTTTCAGTCCCCTCGATCCACTAGATCCTGTAGCTCCTAATACTGGGGGTCATCCCATATACCCAACTGGTTTTACTGGTCCTATATCTGCATACCAAAATTCAATGAATTAGTACCATATACAATATCCTGAAACCTTAAAATCCACAAAAGAGATAAGAAACTTGTCACCTACCATTGGGCCCCCATGCTCGACCTGGTAGGAGTGGCAAGTCCAGGTCCCCATAATAACTCATCCAACTATAGGGATAGTCGTCTATGTATAGTGGCATCTTATCCCAACGTGTGAAAAACTCAGGTCAGAACACTCTTCCGACTGCCCCACCTCCCTCTCTACACAATATTCGCCTCCATCGATGCATCCTGGGCTCTCGTGGGCCCCCGTCCTATATAAGTATGTGAGGCCAAAGTGTCAGGATCTTCTGAAAGAAGAGCAAACAAAACATTGTGCCATATGCATAGTCATGGTTCACCTATTGCTTGCATAACGAAAACTATCATTTCAACGAAGACAACATCATTTGGGCCCACCCATAGTAGGTTCCACTTAATACACTCTCAACAAGCATCATATGACCCCCAGTGATGTGATGGAGCACTTGGTTTTCCAAGATACACAACACTAATGCAGCCAAAACACGAGTCTCGAGCCTCTCTACATATTTGATCGCTATCTGTGTTCTTTTCACATGGATTCCCTATCAATAATGGCACTTTACAAACTACATAATGTTTTTCCCTCGTGGTAATACCAACTGTGTGTTTCAAACCATCCTAAGTGGTGGGAGACAAGTGAGGAAATATATATCCTCGATAGTGAGCTTGATCTGATGACCCTACACTATAAATATCTCATGAGCTAGATCCAAATAGCTGACAATCCAGGTCAACAAGGGCTCTCCCGCTCTCATCAAAGGGTTCTCCACAAACTTCAGGACCCCAAACCTAGCCAATGTAGCGCAGATAACATGATCTTCTTCGATATTAGACCGTAACGTGTACAAGTCTGTCTCTCTCCCGTTGAACCTCAACTCTGCCATATATCCACAAAACCATCATGTTTTTTAGTGTACAGAAAGGAAAGACTGCATCATAACCATAGAATCCCAACTCTCAGCCACAAAATAGCACCAAAATCCCTCTCTATAATAGGTTTCACTTTCCAGGTCATTCCTTGGATAGGTTAGAGTTTTCTGCCCAAAAACTGCTACCCAAGTCGCATAAAGTGCCCCAAAATGTGTGACCTGGATATGAAGAAGAGAAGGGGTATGTTCCTAAGATCTGGGTGCCTAAACTGAAATTTTCATCCATTGAATTGAAAGAGTATTGCTAGGCCTCTTACCTACAACTGACAGATCTCAATTCCAACGGTGGGTTTGTCTGCTACGATCGCTGCAAGATTTAGGGCCTTTTCTCCCCTCTATATTCAGCACATCTACACTTGCAAATTAATCAAATTGGAGGGAAAATGCCTTATTAAAAGAGAAACCCATGATTTTTCTTTCACCATCTGTGACCAAAATGTAGATCGGTTTGATAGACTGTGAGCACCGTTGGAAAGATCTCACCATGATATTAAATAGCTATCCTTTCAATTTTTGTGATTTGATACTTCACCTCCACATTTATTTTGCAATAAAGGTTACTTCACCACTCCTCAAAATCGAATTTGTTCACTTGCAACAACTATACCTAGGGCACCACATTGCCTTCAAACTTGTCCACACTCGTGTCTATTTTCTTCGCGAGTACCCATCTTGTACTCATGTTTTTATGGTCCCCACCGAGCCTTTTTTGTTTGGCAGCATCATCGAGTTGCCCTTGTTTAGGGCATATGAGTTGAGTCATCATAGCATCCATGGAGTCTGTCCGGAGTCCCTTTGTATCGTCCCACAGTACTTGATCCTTCATTTCTTTGTTCCTCTCTGGTGTGGCATATTTTGGCCTTCAGACATACTATCCCCTATCCCCTTCAGAGTCGAGTCAGGACCTAGCAGGCCATCCCTTCCCATTATGATCTAATAAGGGAAGCTGTCAACCAGCTACTCAGTACCCCCAATTCCACCATCATCCATGCTGTTAGTCTATCAGTCGCTCTACTATTATCTCTTGTGTCCTATTTGAGAATCCCTTATTGCCTCACCTATGGCGGACCTCCTTCTGTTGACATCAACTTATTCATTCCAGAACACAGGTCTACAGGCTAGTTTACCTTGGTACCAGCATCAAATTTTCTTCGATGCCTTGCGTTAGGAAAAGGGACCCTTTATTTCCCTTTGACTTGATTGTTTCTTAGTTCTAGCTCCTTATTGCATGATCGAGATCCGTATACTCGATGGTTTAGTGATGCAACAAATTGTATCAGTGATTCCTGGGTATGTGGGAGATGTCTCAGACCTCATGAAGGGGTGGCCCTTCAGGTAGACACCCACATGCCTGTATGACTTCTCTACTACACCCTTGGATGCCACTCCATAAACTTGATGGTTTCGACCTCAGCCACTTGCAATGCCTCTTTATTTTTCATGTATCATTCATATTTTTGAAGCCCTTTCCCAATTTACAAGGCCTCTTTGGTTGTAATTATCTCTCATGTACTCAGATATTATTGTATAAGTCTTTGCTGTTATCCCAGGAACATTATGTATGTGGGATCCATTATCATGTTTTTATTTGGCCCATGTTTATTCCAGCATGTACTAAATAGTTTAGTCCCTTGTTTGTTGGACGCATCATTATTCTTTGTACTTTTTTATTTCGTTGGGAATAGGTATGCCTCCCCTGCCTCATGTAGAGTAGGTACTCACTCATAAAAGAGACTTTTCACACCTGTAAGTCTCACCTCCTCAGGGTATTCTCCTCTCACGCTTTAGTCTACCTTCTCTCTCTCTGACCAATTTTACCATAGTAAAATTCATTTCACTATGAAAAATAACTTAATAACCCATAGTTTAATAAGTTGTTTATGGTCTAAACAGGAAACCCCATGAGGAAGAATTGAATAAATCCTTATTTGTTTGACTTTCCTGAAGTGATAATTAATTGAAACACAGTTTAATTAATATTCCTAGCCATATTTAACCCAAAATAGGAAAATTAATTAGATAAATCTTTATTTATCTTATTATTTTCTAGCAATAATTATTTAAAACATTGTTTAAAAAATATTCCTTGTTAAATTTGACTAAATCATTTATAAATAATTGAATAAATCACTATTTATTTAATTATCCCTCAACCACATTCCTAAAGTAATAAATTATTTATTTATTTATTATTTATTAATAAAGGGATTTTACCAAATTCTAATTATTTTTCCCTCCAACAAGAATAATAAAATATTCCATAAAAGTTGGATCTAGATTTGGTTAATAATATTTTAACTATGCACCAATGTATAGACTAAATATTTTGCTATAAATAGAAGGTTTTTTCCATTCATTCACTACCTTTTCTTGCCGAGAGATCATTCTTGATCTATACTTTTGGTCTGACTTTCATCATCTCATCATTGTCATATTTTTCTACTTTTTTCTTGTGAGCTACCTTTGAGTTCCATTTTGTCTGGTTTTTCTGCACCATCAAGAAAGAGAGATTTTAGATATGAAGCACTGAGCACATACAATAACCCATCCCATTTAGGGGGACTAGTAACATCTTTTTATGTTCCCTTCACAGGTGTCAAAATACAAAATATTCTTTAAAAATTCTTGTCTTGTTCATTAGATGCATGGAGAAACTCTTACTTATTTCTTACTCTTTAATGTCTTTAACTGCATAGATATGGATTTCAGTAGCATTTATTCTCATCACTAACTATAGATTTAAGGAAATTAACAACCATGTTTGCTGTTAGGGATCTTTGTTATGGATAGCTAAAGTGATATTTTTACGTACGCTTGCGATTACAATTCACACTAACAGCTTGTGACTTGAAATACCGTATAAGTGATGAAACAAGAAAAAAAAATCACAGATGAAATGAATGAGTCTCAATCAAATGATGAACACTTGACAACAATAAAAGATAAGCCCCTCTGCATAGAAAGGAAGGTTGCAAAATTGAATCATACGAAACATTTCGGAGGGTGGTTGTAGTCACTAAAACATGACCCAAGCTAATATAGGGATCCAAAGATTCTATCCCAACCCATAGCCTCTAGGGATCCAATTTGTTATAGGCATCCAGATACATTTGTCTGAATCTAGAACCTCTAGGGACCCAAGGTGTTACACGACTCCAGGGATCCTATCTCAACCCAAAGCCTCCAAGAACCCCAGGACATTAGACAGCTCCAAATACTACCACCCAAACCATAGCCTCTAAGAAAATTGAATCGATTCCCAACACTTCTCTTAAGTGTTTCCTTTCGAAGTCATTTTCTATAAGTTCTCTCTCTTTCTCCTCTCGGCCTACCACCAAACACCAAGTCTCCACTACATTACTGAGAGGAGTTCAAGTCCTCCTTTATAATCCTTCCTCCAAACACTATGTCTCCCTTGTTCTTCAGTGAAGAGTTTGGGTCTTCCAGTCTCATATTTTTGTTTCTTGTTTTAGTCATAAATTTCTTCTCCCTTTACTATCATATCCTTGTCGCTTGTAGCCCTGCATCAATATTTTTTCCTTTTTTCTTATTGTATTTTCTAAATAAAGCATGGGGCTGAGTACTAACCTTCGACCCATTTAATTTCTACACCCAGTTCATTAACAAATTTCACTAGCCAATCATAAATGATTTCCTTGTCAACCAAGTTTCTCCTTGGTATGATAAAAACATAAACATCCCAAGTAGAATTTCTCCAACAAAAGCTATTGAATTAGTGTCTCACAGACTTAGTCACCTTTTCTTTGATTTCAAACATTTCCTAATATTTAAATCATATTTACTATCTAGTTCATATGAGAACTTTGGGTGAGGTTGTCACAATATACATCAGTAGGACTATGGACACATGATTGATAGAATAATGTCCTAAGATCATCCTCAAAGTACATAAATGGTACATAAATCCATGTGACAACTCGAGAAGGATAATATACAAGAGTTATATGTCCCTAACCCAGGGTCTTAGACATAACCCCAATGGTTCAAATCTACATCATGTGAATATATGAGGTACAACCAAGCATGGTTGAAATTGCCTCATTACCAACCAATGAGGTAAACTATTAATAGACATGAGGGAATCCACCAATTGCAAAAATGGATACCAAGGTACCTAGTACAATCCACCAAGAGTGAAAAAATGAGATAAAGTCAAACATGAGCGAACTGGACCAATTAGGAGAAAATAATTTAAACCCACTCTTGATCATATGTAAGCTTACCACTGAGGTCTACAATATATAAGTAACTATTGGTTCCTAGAAAAATTTCCTAGATAATGAACTGAGGTCGACGAGAGAAGATTTTTTGCAAGAGGGCCTTTATGTATCCTGAATCAATCGACACATAATAGACTAGGATGATGTGATTTATGGATGGAGTCATGATATGATGAAGTAGAACTTACACAAGGATGCCTGACTCAAAAAGGTCATGAGGCTACTACAAGTGGCTGACAAAGTCTCATACTTCCCTTGAACACATACCGAAATGACACAAGAGTTACTTGGAAGCATGGACAATGAGTAACATGTGATATCATGAAATGATGCATGGCACATTGAATCATGCTCCTTTTGTCTTGAAGAGTAACTAGTCAGACGAGTAGATAGGCACATATGTATGGTACGACTCATATGAAAGAAAAAACCAAATGATGAGATAATAAAGTAGACATGTGTTGTGCTAAAAGGGGACACAACTAATGCTTCTTATTTGATGACTAATGAAAATGGATGTTCCCTTCCCTTTTTCTTTTTTTTAAAAGTTCTGCTTTTGTAATGTTAGTCCCCAAAGCCTGAAAAAGAGATAAAAGTATAGAAAGGAGAACCTTCTAGACATAGTAAAATAGAGTTTTCCTTTTTTGTAACCAGTTTATCCCAATCTGAAAAATGGTTAAATTTATACTAGGTACAAGACCCTTCAAGTACTTTAACGAGTGTGAATGAGACAAATTCACTCGACAATATTTTGTAAATTAAGGAGTCGAAAAATATCTTAAAGTAAACACCTCTTGGAGGAAAGAGTGGTATAGGGCGTATTAACTTGTTCTGGTGATGATGTAACTCCTCGTGGCATAAATAATACAAGACATTGGCTAATATAACCACTCATCGCAATGGTTCATCGAAAAAAGGGTAAAACAATAAGTGAAAGAAAATGATAGCTCAAGAAGATGATGAAGGTGGAAGAGAGAAACCATGGCTTATTCTGCAAAAGTAGGCTGATAAAAAAGGCAATCACAAGGGATAAAAGTGGTGGAATCCTCCTGGTGGATACCCAGAAAAATGACGAAGAAGAGAACATGAGGCTAAGATTCAAGTCAATTGTAACTTCTTATATGTCTCTGGTTAGTGTAAATCGTATAATTTCTTATAAAAAAAACATCTTTAAATTCTCTTATTACCACAAGTACATCTATAGTTTTATTTGCTAGTTTTTGAGTGTTTTCTTCAATCTAGATAACAAATAGTTTATAACCTCTTTAGGGGCTTTCTTTTCAGCTGTAAGGATGAAATTTTCCTCTCAGTAGATCATAGGAACCTAAATGAAGTATATTCAAAATTAAGTAAATTTTGTAACCATTTAGATATACAATGCAATATTTTACCCAACTTTTTACTTTTCACTTTGTGCCTATAGCTAATTGTGCTAACCATGAATTTTTAAATTTTTCATCACTTGATTTTCATGTTTACATGACTTGTGGACTAATATAACTAATAATAGATCCTGGTAATTCAAATCCAGATACATCTATTATAATACCTTCAATTTCAATTATGGGGGATTGATTCTCTACCTTCCTTTCATCTAATGCACCATTTACCTCTACTATATATATCAAAATGTTATTTAATTTAGTTTCCTCTTGTAAAACTTGAAGTGCTTGAAAAAATATAGTGTTGTATGGACAATTCGTCAACAAATGGGGTTCTTCACAGCCCCATAATTCTAAGGTTCTCATTCTCTCCCACAAATCATCACCTCATTATTTAGATCAATTTTTTTATTACTAGTTCGAGATATTTCCAGTTGTGACAAGATGTTCTAGCTAAAATTTTTCCACTATTGGTCTATCGCAAAATTATTCATAATAGAGGATTTTGGCTTATTCACCCCACTTGTAAATTAATTTATGATTTTATTATACCATCATTTTTAACCTTTTTTTTTTTCAAACCACTAATATTATATATATTTTTTTCTTACAACTTCTTCAATGGTCTAAGGATTGTTAAAGTAAATCTCATTTTTGTAAGAGAGTGGAAGACAATTAAAAAATTGTTTTACTGTCACTCTATTCTTCTTTATGTAGTAGAAATAACATAGTAGGTTTGTAAAAAATTTTCCAAACTCATTCATAATTATTTTTATCAACTTTAATTCATCTATTTCCTGAGCATGATCATCGTGATATCTTTCAAGTAAACATTTTTCTTTGATTTTTTTTTTCTGAAATTCTTCTGAGGAGAATGTTTTTTCATGAAGATAGTGCATTATTTTTTCTTCTTCCAGACATAATGCATCCTTGTATTGTATTAGATAAACCACCAATATATATTTTCAATTGTTATATACCTAAAAATAGTTAATAATATTTAACATTCATTCTTCTACATATTCTTTTTCCTCTCCATCGTAGTCAGGTGGTATTATATTTTTGAAATATCCATGGAGTTATTTTTTCATTTTATTCCTGTATTTATTTTACTACATAGATGTTTTATTTATTGGATGTTTCATTTTGAGTTTCATATTTACGAGTTTCATGTTCAACATTTTTCATGTCTAAGGGGTCTTCGTGATGCTACCATAGCAGTAAAAACCCACAATCCACATATAAAATGCTTTTCAAATTGAATACCCCAATAAATATTAGACAGGGTAATCTCAAAAGTGGAAGCTTACCTTTTCAATCGATGGTTAGAACCATATACTGAAACCCACTTCATGAAATTTGAATGAATATATTTGACCTTGGTTAAATAACCAATTTCAACCATCATATATGGTGACCTTTCACGCGGAAGCTTTGCTTATTTTCTTAAAACCTACGGTTAAACCCATAATAAAATTCACTTTATGAATGTTGAATCAACGTTCGACGTTGGTTAAAAACCCAAAGCACCAAAATTATATTATATCCGGGTCCCACACTTACCAACTCACCTTTCCGCTTTCCTCCGAATAGCTTTATACCTTTGATTTCAACCGTAGATCTTTAAATCTTCGATCTTTACACTGTTGATCTTAATACACATCAATCCACGACTATCACACTTCACAATAATTCTATGCATACATCCAATGGATATTGCATTTCAAGATGCATGAAATTTAATGTACCTGTCTCTATCGTGAGGTCCACACCTTCATTAACCTCTGCGCAAATTCGGGTGTGAACACCGTCGGATCTCCGATGTCTATGATCGGATGAATATTGCATTCAATTAAGATTCGATAGTTAAGGGCTCCAAGGCACACGAAACAAATGGTTTTAAAGCACCACGTGTCATCCCTAGAGGTTTATCGTGCAATTTTATTCAATACCATTTACCATTCTCAACCTACACGAAAACCATTGGTTGTTTTCTAAAACTGCCTTCACTATGATTTTGAAGTTCCACAACGCATAGTTCCACATCGCATCATTTTGATTCATGTTTTCACTTGCTATTCACGATTTCTTGCACATGTTTTAGATCAGTAGTATTTCATAGAATGGATTTCATTCCATTCGGTTATTTTGCATATAACCCTCACAACTGAACTCGATTTAATTCAACTCCTTTCCTCAGTAACACCCGTCATCCAAATTTCATCAATGTTTATTCAGTAGCCATAGAAATTCCATTTAAGGGAATAAGATCCATACACATCTGAAACATATGATTCCTATTCCGATTGGTGATTGTTAAATGATATACTCAAAATATCGGTTTGAGAGATCATTTCCTCTTCCATCTCATCGATCCATTCTGTGATTGATACACACAATTTCACCATCACAATTCAATATTAAACACACAAACTCATACACTTAACAATCCTGTAACCCAATTTCATCTGCACACCATATAACTCAGAAATGAAATACAAACTCAGAAAATTGAGTTCTTTGTATTAACACACAATAATTACATAGGAAATTCTTCTTCTTGTCTGATCTTCTATATGAGTGGCCTTTTCCCTATTCTGCCCATAGGCTTACAATTCAAACTCTACCTCCCTATCTCTATTCTACCTTATCTTCTTAATGTCTTTAGGATTATCATATTTTATACAACAGGTTTTGAAAACTATTTTTGGTTTCAGATCCTTCATCCTCTCAAAAAAACCCTGAATATCCTCTAACTCCTCATTTTCCTCAACTAACCCCTAAGGATACTCTTTCATCACAAAATCATGAAACTAATTCTAATTTAGGATTTACCATTAATTCCTAAATCTCTCAATCCCTATGCACTCTCAACTAGCCTAATTCTCTCATGTTCTCCAACATTCGAGAACATTTACAAAATTCCTCACAATATCTAATTAATTCTCATTAAAACCACTCAAAACATTATATAAGAAACCAACTACCTTGAAAACAGAAAACCCCTAAGTCTATTAAAATACAAGGAATTCTCTTGAGCCTAATGCTCCTACATCAGACTCCCAAAGTAGAAATTTATCATGATATCCTAATCATGTGCTTCCAACCTTTTGCCTCCTCGATCCCATACTTTGTTTTTCTGTTGTCCAATAGCTGTATCATTCTTCTAATGTACTTCTCCAGGCTTCCATATTTTATTCTACATCTTGACACTAGCTATGATTTCACATTCTTTTCTTGTCTTTTCCTTGCTGTCATTTCCTTGTTTTCTTGCTACTATCTTTTTCTAAGACACATTCATCATCAACCTCCTTATGCTTTCAATTTCTATGTCCAATTTATCTTCTAACTGGTAACCACTCTGCCTTTTGTTGTTGCTTCCAATTTCTACTGCAAATATTACTCCAAATACTATTTATTTTGTTGCTTTTGTTGCTATAGATGTTTCTTCCTTCCAAGCTTCCTGAATATCTTTGAATATATCTCCCTCTACAACATTATTCTTCTTCTCACTACCTACAAATTCACCTTTAAAAAATAAGTTATCATTTGATTCTCTAACTTCAGTAACATATTCATTTTTCTTTGTATACTAGCAAGCATAATAAATTTTGGAAAACTAGTATCTGCTCCTATTTCGTTCACAACTTCAAGCATTTTCACTCTAGTGTCTATAATTTGTTTCTTTGGTATAATTGTTTCCAGCAAGAATTTCAGCTCCTTCTTCCTCTTCTTTGAAAAACTTCAGTAATTTTCCATCACCTACTTGATTGATTCTTGATTGATTCTGGCAATCAATTCAAATTCTTCAAACACTGTATCTTCATCCTTTATCAGAATAGAATTCTGATTCTCCACCACCGTGGAGATTCTAAGATCCTGTCCCACAGTCTTCTCTTGGCTAATCATACAATCCAACTCCTCCCTGTCATCAACAGTGACAAGTTCCTTCATATGAGACATGAATGTCTCACATTCCTTGGAATTTATGAGTTCCTTATTCTACAATAGTTCATCTTCATTCAAGACAACTCCAAGAGATGGATTGTCTTCTGCAACACCTGTAAACATAGTCAAATTATCAATTTCAAAATTACAATACCCAATTGTCTCATTCGATAATACAGTCACCAAATCTTCTTTTTGCAGTTCTAAGTCTCTTTCAAGACTCATAAAATCTTCATTGTCTTTCTTCCTAGTTTCCAGGGTTATCTTTGTTGTTCCAATAACCATGATAGAATGATGATCCTCCACTATGTTTTCAGCTAACATAGTTTCCTTTTAATAAATTCTCTGACATTTTTCATTTGTTCTCCTTCTTTGCCTGCATAATTAACACATGAATTATCAGTATTAAAAATACAAGGTTTCAATGTCTCTTCCTCCTCCGGTAAAATTTTAGTATGCTACTTTGATTTTTTGTTTAATTCCTTTATCAGCACATCAGTATACTGATTTAAATTCTCCATGAGATTGTAAGCTAGTCTCTCCTTCTTATCATTTGTTTCAAGAATGTCTCTTTGCATTGGTTCACAATAATTAACTTCTTCAATTTGTTGAATCATTCTTACATCATTATCCTCTGTTTCCTGACTTTCATTCATGACAATTTCTCTGTCTTTCACATTCAAAAGTTTATCCTGAGTGTAGATCCTCTGCTTTTCCAACTCTCTTATTTGAAGATCTAACTTTTTATATAACTCAACAATTTAAATTGGTGTAGAACTTGGAAACTTTACACAACTTTCCATACCTTCACTTCTTGCTGACCAATCATTAGATGGTCCTTCTTCCTCTGTTTCAATATTCTGCTGAATATTTCCATGAGACCCCTCTGTCTTCATTTCTTTATGAGATCTTGCTATCTCAGCATCATTATGAACAAATTTTAGATTCAACTCTTCTTCTTTAAAAAACTTCAAATTTTGTTCAACATCCTGTGATGTACCTACATTCACACACAAATCATTAGTTTTAAAAACACAAGAACTTTTAGTATCGTTTGCTTCTTCAAGCATTTCTCCTTCAACATATTTGCATGTGGAATCCTCAAATTTTATCCTTGACTCAAAAAATATGAGCTCTCCTTCCATAAAGAAATCTCCTTCTACCTCCACTCCATTTGTAATGGGTGCCAAATTACCTTCTTTCCCTTCAGTGGAAAGATGCATCCTCCTCTCTAGTTTCTTTTTCTGGTAGCCATCCCTTTATTACCTCCAGTTGTACTTTCATCACTACAATATCTCTTTTTCTATCCTCATCATTAATCTCATCTCTGTGGCATTATTTAGAACCTCTTCTCTGATCCTCCATGATCATATTATTCATGAGCTCCCCACTCACTATGAGTTTCACTAAGCCTCTGCAACAACAAGTCCTCCCTGCTCCCACTTACCTCACCAATACCCTCTCTAGACTTGGTCTTTTGGTATGCACTAGTTCTCTATCTCTAAGACCTCTTGAGCACTCTCTTCTACTCTCTCTAGGCTTATATCCTCAACTCAACTCACCTTCTCTTGAGAACACTTCAACTGTTCTACCTATCCAACCTTTAGCTGGAATATTAGGTTCACTGCCATCATCATCAAAATCTTTGTCTTCATCTTGTCGGCAACCAGAATTCTGCAATCACAATTTTCAAACCAGATTAAAATTATCTCACCTTCAAGATCTCTCCACGACCTTGTTATTTTTATTCACTTGTACGTTGATTGGACTGTCTTCATTTATTTCTGCAAATGCCTGTTCACTTCAATTCTACGTATCTACTTCTTATCACATTTAATATCTGATCTCCTCTTTCTTCCCTCATCGCACATGCATTCTGATTTAATTAAAAAATATATATCTTTAACTTTCAAAAGATATTTTCCTGCTCTGATACCAAAAATGATGCTGCCACAACAGCGAAAACCCACAATCTGCATATAAAATGCTTTTCAAATTTAAAACCGCAATAAATCTCACACAGGGTAATCTCATAAGCGGAAGCTTACCTTTTCAATCGATGGTTAAAAAAATATACTGAAACCCACTTCATGAAATTTGAATGAATATATTTAACCTTGGTTAAATAACCAATTTTCAACCATCATATATGGTGACCTTTCACGTGGAAGCTTTCCTTATTTTCTTAAAACCTATGGTTAAACCCATAATAAAATTCACTTTATGAATGTCGAATCAACGTTCGACTTTGGTTAAAAACCCAAAGCACCAAAATGATATTATATCCAGGTCCCACACTTACCAGCTCAATTTTCCGCTTTCCGCCGAATAGCTTTATAGCTTTGCTTTCAACCGTAGATCTTTAACTCCTCGATCTTTACACTGTCGATCTTAATAACCATCAATCCAAGGCTATGAAACTTCACAATTTTTCTATGTGTACATCCAATGGATATTGCATTTCAGGATGCATGACATTTAATGTACTTGTTTCTATCATCTAGTCCACACCTTCATTAATTTTTGCACAACTTCGGGTGCAAACACCATTAGATCTCCAATGTCTGTGATCGGACGAATATCGCATTCAATTAAGCATCGATAGTTAAAGGCTCCAAGCCATGTGAAAAAATTGGTTTTAAACCACCACGTGTCATCCCCAGAGGTTTATCGATTAATTTTTTTCTTCAATATCATTTACCATTATCAACCTACGCAAAAACCATTGGTTGTTTTCCTAAACCGCCTTCACTGTGATTTTGAAGTTCCACAATGCATAGTTCCACATCACATCATTCTGATTTGTGTTTCTGCTTGCTATTTATTATTTCTTGCACATGCTTTAGATCAGTGGTATTTAATAGAATGGATTTCGTTCCAATCGATTATTTTACATAGAACCCTCACAACTGAATTCGATTGAATTCAACTCCTTTCCTTAGTAACACCCGTCATCCAAATTTCATCATTGTTTATTCAGTAACCACAGAAACTCCACTAAAGGGAGTAAGATCCATGCACATCTAGAACATATGATTCCTATTTTGATTGCTGATTCTTAAATGATATACTCAAAATATTGGTTTGAGAGATCATTTCATCTTCCATCTCATCGATCCATTTTGTGATCGATACACACAATTTCACCATCACAATTCAATATTAAACACACAAACTCATACAATCAACAATCCTGTAACTAAATTTCATTTGCACACAATATAAATTAGCAATGAAATATGAACTCAGAAAAGTGAGTTCTTTGTATTAACACACAATAATTACATAAGAAATTCTTCCTCTGGCCTAATCTTTTGTATCAGTGGCCTTTTCCCTATTCTTCCCATAGGCTTAAAATTTGAACTCTACCTCCCTATCTATGTTCTACGTTATCTTCTTAATTTCTTGAGGCTAATAATTTTTTATACAAAAGGTCCTGAAAACTATTTTTGGTTTCAGATCCTTCATCCTCTCAACAAAACCCTAAAGATCGTCTAAGTCCTCATTTGCCTGAACTAACCCCTAATGGTCCTCTTTTATCAAAAAATCATGAAACCAATTCTAATTTAGGATTTACAATTAATTCCTAAATCTCTCAATCCCTATGCACTCTCAACTAGTTTAATCTCTCATGTTCTCCAACATTCGAGAACATTTACAAAATTCCTCACAATATTTAATTTATTCTCATTAAAATCACTCAAAACATTATATAAGAAACCAACTCCCTTGAAAATACAAAACCCTTAAGTCTATTAAAATACAAGGAATTTTCTTCAGCCTAATGCTCCTACATCACTTCCTAGCCCCCTTATCTTTGTATCAAGAGGCTCGCGAAATGACATTTTAATCAAGTATTTTATGGGATTTTATTTCTCCTTACTTTCATTCAAGAAGTTTTAATGATCGCCTGTGATGTTTCCCAACTCATGTCTTAAATCTCTTACAAATTATAGAAACTAAGTTGCTACAAGTGCATTTCCCCTCTTAACTAAACCCCAAACTCTCATAATTCACCACGAGGTTGGATAGAGGATTTACGACATTATTTTTTGCTTAATATTGTACCTTATTTCATAAAAAATAAATCACGTTAGTTTTCCAAAAAAATAACATTTTCTATACTTCACATTTCGCTATGGTTTAACCCTTTGGCCTATTTTTTGAACCTTCTTCTTTGATGCCATATGTAACATACCTCAATTTCATATATTTTTTTTTCCATAATTTTATAGTTCACCAAGAAAGTAACACATTTTTATCTCATCCTTATCCTATAATAGGAATATGCAATGAAGGTAATACTTTATTGTACAATATTCTTTCCTTTTTTAAATTAATATTTTCAAAAATCTTGGCCCTTATGAGTCATAATTTCTTCATGTATTCCATGGTTAAAATTGTTTGACTATAGTCATTAAAGTAATGGGTCTTCCTTCATTTTTTTACATTAGCATATTGTATACTAATCTGGACATCCTTCATAGGAATATTTTAAAAGTGATTTAATTATTTTTCGTTAACCCTTTTTATTTTCTTCTTATTTAAGTCCTACATATTATCAAATTCTATATAGAAAGATAAGTTTATGTGCTCAATTACTAGCCTTTTATGGATATAAGGTTTACACCTTATAATAATATCATAAATTGGACTGAGTCTGATACTTCCCTTGAACACATACCGAAATGACACAAGAATGACTTGGAAGCATGGAAAATTAGTAACATGCGATATCATGCAATGATGTAGGGCGCATCAAATCATGCTCCATATTTCTTGAAGAGTAACTAGTCAGAGGAGTAGATAGGCACCTTTGTATGGTACGACTCCTATGCAAGAAAAAACCAAATGAAGAGATAATAAAGTATACATGTGTCATGTACAAAGGGGACACAATTGATGCTTCTTATTTGATGACTAATGAAAATTAATGTTCCATTACCTTTATCTTTATTCTTAAAGTTCCTTTTTCGTAATATCAGTCCCCAAAGCCTGAAAAAGAGATAAAAGTATAGAAAAAGAACCTTCTAGCCATAGTAAAATAGAGTTTTCATTTTTTGTAACTAGTCGATCCCAGTCTGAAAAATGGTTAATGTTATAGTAGGTACATGACCCTTCAAGTACTTTAACGAGTGTGAAGGAGACAAATTCACTCGACAATATTTTCTAAATTAAGGAGTCGAAAAGGTGCTTAAAGTAAACTCCTCTTGGAGGAAAGAGTGGTATATGGGGTATTAACTTGTTTTGGTGATGATGGAACTTCTCGTGGCATAAATAATACCGGATGTTGGCTAATAGGACCACTCATCGCAATTTTTCATCGAAAAAAGGGTAAAAAACTAAGTGAAAGAAAATGATAGTCCAAGAAGATGATGACGGTGAAGGACAGAAACCATGGCTCATGCTGCAAAAATAGGCTGATAAAAAAAGCGATCAGAAGGGATAAAAGTGGTGGAATCCTCCTGGTGGATACCTAGAAATATGAGGAAAAAGAGAACATGAGGCTAAGATTCAAGTCAATTGTAAATTATTCTATGTCTTTGGTTAGTGTAAATCCTAGAATTTCTTATAAAAAAACATCTTTGAATTCTCTTATTACAACCATTTCATCTATACTTTTATTTTCTAGTTTTTGAGTGTTTTCTTCAATCTAGATAACAAATAGTTTATAACCTCTTTAGGGGCTTCTTTTCAGCTGTAAGGATGAAATTTTCATAGTGGATATAGGCGTAGATATGCTTTTAATGAACATTGCATTCCCTTTATCATCTACATAGGTAACATTATTTTTCTAAAAAATTAAAGAAAAGTATGTTTTCCTCGAAGAAATTCATTCCTATCAGCAGGTCATAAGAACCTAAATGAAGTATATTGAAACTTAAGTAAAATTTGAAACCATTTAGATATACAATGCAATATTTTACCCAAATTTTTACTTTTCACTTTGTGCCTATAGCTAATTGTGCTAACCATGAATTTTCAAATTCTTCATCATTTAATTTTCATGTTCACATGACTTGTGGACTAATATAACTAAGAATAGATCCTGGTAATACAAATACACATATGTCTAGTATAATACCTTCAATTTTAATTATGGTGGATTGATTCTCTACATTCCTTTACTCTAAAGCACCATTTACCTCTGCTATATTTATCGAAATCTTATTTAATTTAGTTGCCTCATGTAAAACTTGAAGTGCTTGAAAAAATGTAGTGTTGTATGGAATATTCCTCAAAAAATGCGGTTCTTTGGAGCCCCATAATTTTAAAGGTTTTCATTCTCTTCCACAAATCATCTCATTATTATTCAGATAAAGTTTTTTATAACTAGTTTGAGATATTTTCGGTTGTGACAAGATGTTCTAGCTGAACTTTTGCCACTATTGGTCTCTCCCAAAATTCTTCATAATAGAGGATTTTGGCTTATTCACCCCACTTGTAAATTAATTTATGTTTTTATTATATAATCATTTGTAACCATAATTTTTTCTTCAAACCGCTCATATTATATAAATATTTTTCTTACAACTTCGTCAATGGTCTAAGGATTGTTAAAGTAAGTCCCTTCTTTGTAAGAGAGTGGAAGACAATTAAAAAATCATTGTACTATCACTCTATTCTTCTTTATGTAGTAGAAATAAGATAGTAGGTTTGAAAAAAAATTCCAAACTCATTCATAATTATTTGTATCAGCTTTAAGTCATGTATTTCCTTAGCATGATCATCGTGATATCTTTCAGCTAAACATTTTTCTTGGAATTTTGTCTGAAATTGTTCCGAGGATAATTTTTTTTCATGAAGATAGTGCATTATTTTTTCTTCTTCCCAACATAATGCATCCTTGCATTGTAGTGGATATACTTCCAATCTAGATTTTCAATTTTTATATAGCTAAAAATAGTTAATAATATTTAACATCCATTCTTATACATCTTCTTATTTCTCTCCATCATAGTGAGGTTGTATTATCTTCTTTAAATATCCATGGAGTTCTATTTTCATTTTATTCTTGTATTTATGTTATTTCATAGATGTTTTATTTATTGGATGTTTCATTTTTTGTTTCATATTTATGAGTTTCATGTTCAACATTTTTCATGTTTAAGGGGTCTTCCTAGCCCCCTTATACCTTTGTATCAAGAGGCTCGCCAAATGACATTTTAATTAATTATTTTATGTGATTTTATTTCTCCTTACTTTATTTCAAGAAGTGTTAATGACCGGCTATGATGTTTTCCAACTCATGTCTTAAATATTTTGTAAATTATAAAAACTAAGTTGCTACAGGTGCATTTCCCCTCTTAACTAAACCTAAAACTCTCCTCATTCACCACAAGGTTGGTTACAGGATTTATCACATTATTTTTTTCTTAATATTGTACCTTGTTGCATAAAAAATAAATCACATTGGTTTTCCAAAAAATAACATTTTCTATACTTCATTCAAATTTTGCTATGGTTTAACCCTTTGGCCTAATTTCTGAACCTCCATCTCTGATACCATATGTAACATACCTCAATTTCATATATTTGTTTTTTACTTAATTTTATAGTTCACTAACAAAGTAACAAATTTTTATCTCATCCTTATCCTGTAATAGGAACATGCAATGAAGGTAATACTTTATTGTACAAGATTGTTTCCTTTTTTAAATTAAATATTTTCAGAAATATTGGCCCTTATAAGTCATAATTTCTTCATGTATTCCAAGGTTTAAATTGTTTGACTATAGTCCTTAGAGTAATGGGTTTTCCTTCATTTTTGTACATTAGCCTACTGTATACTAATCTTGCCATCCTTCATAGGACTATTTTAAAAGTGATTTAATGGTTTTCCATTAACCCCTTTTTATTTTTCTTCTTATTTAAGTCTTACATATTATCAAATTCTATATAGAAAGATAAGTTTATGTGCTCAATTACTAGCCTTTTATAGATATAAGGTTTACACCTTATAATGATATCATACATTGGACCCATTCTGATACTTCCCTTGAACACATACCAAAATGAGAAAAGAGTGACTTGGAAGCATGGACAATGAGTAACATGCGATATCATGCAATGATGTAGGGCTCATCGAATCATTGTCCATATGCATTGAAGAGTAACTAGTGAGAGGAGTAGATAGGCACCTATGTATGGTACAACTCCTATGCAAGAAAAAATAAAATGATGAGATAATAAAGTAGACACGTGTCATGTTCAAAGGGGACACAACTGATGCTTCTTATTTGATGACTAATGAAAATGAATGTTCCCTTCCCTTTCTCTTTTTTTTTAAATTTCCTTTTTTGTAGCTAGTCTATCCTAGTCTAAAAAATGGTTAAAGTTATACGAGGTACATGACCCTTCAAGTACTTTAACGAGTATGAAGAAGAAAAATTCACTCAAAAATATTTTTTAAATTAAGGAGTCGAAAAAGAGCTTAAAGTAAACTCCTCTTGGAGGAAAGTGTGGTATAGAGGGTATTAAATTGTTCTAGTGATGATGGAACTTCTCATGGCATAAATAATACAAGGCGTTGGCTAATAGGACCACTCATCGCAATGGTTCATCGAAAAATGGGTAAAACACTAAGTGAAATCAAATGATAGGCCAAGAAGATGATGACGGTGGAAGAGAAAAACCATGGCTCATGCTGCAAAAATGGGCTGATAAAAAAGGTGATAACAAGGGATAAAATTGGTAGAATCCTCCTGGTGGATACCCAGAAATATGACTAAGAAGTGAACATGAGGCTAAGATTCAAGTCAATTGTAAATTCTTCTATGTCTCTGGTTAGTGTAAATCGTAGAATTTCTTATTAAAAAACATCTTTAAATTCTCTTATTACAACCAATTCAACTATAGTTTTATTTTCTAGTTTTTGGGTGTTTTCTTAAATCTAGATAACAAGTAGTTTATAGCCTCTTTAGGGGCTTCTTTTTAGATATAAGGATCAAATTTTCCTAATGGATTTATGCATGGATATGCTTTTAATGAAAATTGCATTCCCTTTATCATCTACATAGGTAATATTATTTTTCTAAAAAATTAAAGAAAAATATGTTTTCCTCCAAAAAATTCACTCTCATAGGAACATAAATGAAGTATATTCAAACTTAAGTAAATTTTGCAACCATTTAGATATACAATGCAATATTTTCCCCAAATTTTTACTTTTCACTTTGTTCCTATAGCTAATTGTGCTAACCATCAATTTTTAAATTCTTCATCATTTAATTTTCATGTTTACATGACTTGTGCACTAATATAACTAAGAATAGATCCTGGTAATACAAATAACGGTACATCTAGTATAATACCTTCAATTTAAATTATGGTGGATTGATTCTATACTTTCCTTTCCTCTAATGCACCATTTACCTGTGCTATATTTATCGAAATGTTATCTAATTTAGTTGCCTCATGTAAAACTTAAAGTGCTTGAAAAAATGTAGTGTTGTATGGACAATTCCTCAACAATTGGGGTTCTTTGGAGACCCATAATTTTAAAGGTTATTATTCTCTTCCACAAATCATCACCTTATTATTCAGATCAAATTTTTTAGTACTAGTTTGAGATATTGCCAGTTGTGACAGGATGTTCTAGCTGAACTTTTGCCACTATTGGTCTCTCCCAAAATTCTTCATAATAGAGGATTTTGGCTTTTTCATCCCACTTGTAAATTAATTTATGTTTTTACTATACCATCATTTTTAACCTTAAATTTCTTTTTTAAAACCGCTGATATTATATAATATTTTTTCTTGCAATTTTTTCAATGGTCTAAGGATTGTTAAAGTAAATCCCTTCTTTGTAAGAGAGTGGAAGACAATTAAAAAATCATTGTACTATCACTCTATTCTTCTTTATGTAGTAGAAATAACATAGTAGGTTTGTAAATTTTTTTCCAAACTCATTCATAATTATTTGTATCAATTGTGAGTCATGTATTTCCTTAGCATGATCATCATGATATCTATCAGTTAAACATTTTTCTTTGAATTTTTTTCTGGAATTGTTCCAAGAGAATTTTTTTTTTCATGAAGATAGTGCATTATTTATGCTTCTTTCCAACATAAGGCATCCTTGTATTATAGTGGATTTACCGCCAATCTAGATTTTCAATTGTTATATACCTAAAAATAGTTAATAATATTTAACATCCATTCTTCCACATTTTCTTATTTCTCTCCATCATAGTGAGGTGGTAATATATTTTTGAAATATCCATGGAGTTCTATTTTCATTTTATTTCTGTATTTATTTTATTTGATATATGTTTTATTTATTGGATGTTTCATTTTTATTTTCATATTTATGAGTTTCATGTTTAACCATTTTCATGTTTAAGGGGTCTTCCTAGCCCCCCTTCTACCTTTTTATCAAGAGACTCGCGAAATGACATTTTAATCAAGTATTTTATGGGATTTTGTTTCTCCTTACTTTATTTCAAGAAGTGTTAATGACAGGCTATGATGTTTTCCAACTCATGTCTTAATTCTCTTACAACTTATAGAAACTATGTTGCTACAAGTGCATTTCCCCTCTTAACTAAACCCAAAACTCTCCTCATTCACCATGAGGTTGGTTAGAGGATTTATCATATTATTTGTTTCTTAATATTGTACCTTATTGTATAAAAAATAAATCACACTAGTTTTCCAAAAAACAACATTTTCTATACTTCACATTTCGCTATGGTTTAACCCTTTGGCCTAATTTTTGAACCTCCATCTCTGATACCATATGTAACATACCTCAATTTCATATATTTATTTTTTCCTTCATTTTATAGTTCACTAATAAAGTAACAAATTTTTATCTCATCCTTATCCTGTAATAGGAATATGCAATGAAGGTAATACTTTATTGTACAATATTATTTCCTTTTTTAAATTAAATATTTTCAGAAATCTTGGCCCTTATGAGTCATAATTTCTTCATGTATTCCATGGTTACAATTTTTTGGCTATATTCCTTAGAGTAATGGGTTTTCTTTCATTTTTGTACATTAGCATACTGTATACTAATCTGGCCATCCTTCATAGGACTATTTTAAAAGTGATTTAATGATTTTTCATTAACCCCCTTTTATTTTCTTCATTATAAAATTCTATATAGAAAGATAAGTTTATGAGCTCAATTATAAGGTTTACACATTATAATGAAATCATACATTGGACCCAGTTTCAATGGTTCAGTAATGTTTTAATATAACAACCCACTTATTCAACTACCAATACTATAAATAATCCATAGTCTTAGTCGACACATATGAAACTTAGCTATCCGCTATAATTTCTTTCTGTAAAACATATCACATAGTTTCTCTCCTTAACTACACATGATATATGAATATGGTTCAATATCGATCTTGTCCCACACTATAGACTTGAGATTGTCTTGAAATAGCAACATAATCATGACCTGCTTGATCTCACATCGACTCTTCAAAAATTACACAATTGACAGTTGAGATTTGGGGCTTTTTATCATATGGAAAATAATGAGTAGGTTAAAAAAAAACAAATAAAAGTATCCTCCACATTCTCACTCTACCTCATTTTCTTCGTTCTCTACACTAGAGCACTACTCTACTGTTATGCAAGGGGTATTGTTCTCGAGATGGATTCTTGGCCATATGGCCTCCATTACGCTTGTAATTTTTTGGATATGAAACTTGTAATTAATAGATTCTTTTTAGGAAGACTTTTACCGCATCTGTAATTGGTAAAATTATTTGAAGTTGTTGTTAATATTCTTAGTTTCATTTTATTTCGAGAAGGTTTCTCATATTATTTCTTATATTCATATGTTACCATGAGGATGGAAGTATTTAGTTTGGATTCTAAAACTGGTAGTTACCATCAGGATGGAAGGATTTAGTTTGGATTCTAGAAGTGGTAGTTATAGGATGAACACTTCTAGGATTTTCCCATTTTCTCTACACGGTAACGACCCAACATTTTTTATTTTTCGGATTTTTCGAGTGAGTATTTGTTGTCAAAATATGATGTCATAAATTAATAAATACCCTTACCTTGTTATTGGTTTGAAATTTGGAAAATTCCTTCAAATTCCTCTTTGCATTAGCCTAACAAATATTGGGTAAGATTTAATCTACTTTTCTACCTTGGTATTTCTTTTATCTAAGTAACATTGGTCTCTAAGACTAGATTTATTGGCATAGGGTACCCGATCATCCATTCTCTTATCAATTTTTGAATGATATATTCTTTCATAATTGGAACACGTTGGTTTAAATTATTTCCATTTTAAGATTCTAAGAATTCCGTTCCTATATAATTTAATTTATTTTTATATAATTTCCATGCCACGACTAATAATGGCTAAGGCTTGACAATATTTTTAATTTGGTTTCTTTTATTTTTTGGGTTTCACCCTTAGGTTTCTTTTTGTTAGATCCCTAAAATTGTTTCTCATACCTCTTTATTTCATATGTTTTCGTTTCTCCCTTAATCTTCTATTTACATATAGATCCCTTCTCATCACCATTGTGGATAAGGAGGTATTTCAACTCTACTTATCAGGTATATTATTTCACTTAGATTATTTCCTTGTTTTGTGTATAAATTCATAATTTTGTTAAAACATTGCACTGAGTGTCCAATATTCCATAACTGATCTAAAAACTATTAGATACATGGCCTTTATATGAAATAGTAGCTTGTTAAATTGCACTAGGGCATATTGCACATTCAAAGAATAATTTTCAACTTTATGGTTCTTAGAAGCCAGCATACCTCAATTTCCCCATTTCTCCGAAAGTTCTTGATGGTGTATCGATACAAATAAGATTTATTAGTAATAACACAAATTAAGGTTTTTTAGTGGGTATTGTATGTTCAAACCTATAGGGTTTATATCGATTAGCCTTGGGAGCCTCAATGAACCATGGCTTTCCCTTACATATACTCAATCCTTGTAACTATGTAAAGTTACTACTTTATTTACATTATTATAATACTCCTTGTTTATTTTTATTTTTAAATGAATACCTGTAACTGACCTGAATGTATACATTCCTTTTGGTTATATTAAAAAGGATTTCTCCTTTACTCTTTTCACCATGTTGATATTTTATATTTATGGTACAATTTCTCTAGACAATTTGTGAAATTTTCTATCACATTTTTTCCCCAAAGTTCCTTATTTAACTGTAACCACATTCTTGGCTTCCTTTATTTCTCATTATTGGAATATGTATATAGTTATGCTAGCATGACTCACTATTATACATATTTTATGAATTTGTATGGTAATTAAAATGAGAACTTGTTATGAGAACTTAATTCAAATGATCAAGTATGTCATACTACTATTTTTGATAGTTAGTCAACTTATTGTCGTTTTTGTAATTGGATAATGAATTGTTCCTTATGTTGTTATACAACTTTGTCTTCCATAAATATAGACTCTTTTACAATCATTTTTATGAGAAGAAATATTTATGTTGGTATTATACCGTAATTTATTCTATATACTTTGTGACTTGACTTATCTCTTCAGATTAGTTCCTTTAAGCTCATCTATTAAAACCTTCCTCACTCTATTCAATTATTAAGTAAATTTTATCTCATATTTCGTTTATTGTTAATTCCAACATTCTCTTTTAGTTTATGAATAATTTAAGGCTATCATAGTCTAGATTATGTATAATCAATAATATAATTTAGGGATCTATACAAATAAAATCATAGGTGCATGAATATAATGATGCATTATACTCTACCACCATTTCAACTCGACTCGTAAACATAGGATTTTTTTTTTTAATTTACAAGAATACCATGGGTATTCCTGGTTTCTTTATTTACAATTTCTACCCTAAGGAAATGTTAAATATATTTCCATATTATTACTATGTTAATATCTATCGAATAAAATATGCCATTCTTCTATATAAACTAAAAGTATTACAATATCATCAAAATAACATGTCATTGAATGTAAATCAATTTTAGTTTCATAGTTTCCTTTTCACTGCATAACATACTATATATTTTTTGATAACATTTCAATGAATCAAAATTACTTATTTGTCGCAATAAATGAGAGAGAGTGTAGACAAAATTGTGTATTAACTCCTAGTAATTATCTTTGTCTATATATAATATACTAATATTATTTATTTGAAATAGAATTAATGTAAATAAGTAGACATATGTAGCTATTACATAGTTTTATTCTTTTCTACACCATAATACAATACAAATCATGTTATTTAGAACATCAAGTTCACATATAACCATATATTTTCTAAAATAAATAGCTTAGGAAATATTATATCTATGCATGCAATTTTTCTTTTATGTAGCTGACCCCATAATTCAACACTCGATTTAGCAATTTCATTATCACATAATTAAGAAATTTCATAATCAATATGTAAAACATAAATACATTTTCCTCTAACCATTATTTAAAAACTTGGGAATATTCAGGAAAAGAGCACGTTCCACCGAACCATGAACTGTAATAGTGTCCCCTCAAGTCAAACCTTCTTTCTTTCAAGAATAAACTCATCTTGGGCTCCTAAGATGTTTTCCTTATATATTATCCCAACAAACGTTTCCCTAGCGGCGTCCTACTAGAGTTTTCATCCCTTAATTACCTATTATTTTCTTTAATTTAAGAAAAAAAAATTATTTTTCTTTAAAGCACGTCCTTCTCTCTTGTTATGTTGTATTCTAATTTTCAGCCAACTTAGGATTTCTCTTCAGCTAAGTGATTAACATAATATTTCTCTCCCATTATCTTAATATATTTAACAAATTTCTCATACAAATGTTTAGGAGGATTTTTGAGAAAGACCACCATGTCGACTTTAACCACTAGGAAATATTTTATAAGTTGGAAATACATCTCTAACACTATATTGCTATTTCTTGAATATTTATGAACATATTATTCAATAATTCAATAAATAAAACATAATTACATCATCACAAATAACCATCCTAACTTCCATAGCCATTAAATCTAATTTTAAATTAAATTCCGAAGATATCCCTGTGTGAAAAAAGAAAAACATAGGGATGTTACATAATATGGGATCCTAATATACCCATCCTACATAGAAAGTGCAACTTCTAAAATAGACTTGCAAATTCAACTTCTGAGTTAGATCCCCTTCTTGCAGAGAATTTAAAATTGAATCTCTAGATAGGTCCATCAAAAAATCCTAATGAGATTTCATAATCAATATCAAGCATGATTGACACACAGTCATTGGGAAAATTTTGATATATTTTGTATTGGTGGGTCATATTTATAATTATCCCCATACTAGTCTCATATCGGATACCTTCAACTAAAAGAGTTCGCATGACAATCCCAATAAATGATATTCATTATTGTAATACCCCTAGTGTTATTATTGAAAGGCATGACTATTTTTAGCGTTTTGAATTTTTGGGAACTTCATTATGAAAGTTAGGATTGAATTATTGGATTGCATAGTTAAATTTTATTTATTAAAGTAATAAATGATATTTCTTGGGAATATTTTTGAAATGGTGCTCGAGTATTAGGAACTTCTTGGAAATTTATAAAAAATGGTTAGTGGTTAATTCTAAATGGTTGACCTTCCCAAAATTTCTCCTGAAAATCCAAGGGAGAAAGATGCTAAATAAACCAGCATAATGGGAGATAAATAATCTGATAAATTCTTGGCTAGAGAGAAATGCCAAGCTAGTTGGAAAGTATAATAAATCATAAAGGAGGAGAATGCTTCTATTTAAAGAAGAAGAAAATTTGTTCTTAAATTAAAATACAAATTCTAGGTAACTAAGGCATGTTGACCTTTAAAGTATGTTGCTCCTAAGAAAAAATATGCTATGATGATTGATAACAAAACTAATGAGGAAAACAAAAAGGGGGGATTTCTGAAGGTAATAAGGTATGAGATTGGGGGGAATTGTTGGAGACAAGTCATTATTGGGTGGAACATGCTTTATTAAAAAATTTATATCAAACACTTAATTGAATCCTACAATCATGAATATTTTTGTGATGATGGTTTAGATTGAATGAATTTTCAAATAATAAGCTGCATCTGAGATCAAATATGCATGCATATATATATTTACCTTCTTAATTGATAACATGGATACTCCGTGTGTACTTTTTTTGTGAAGACTTATCATATCATGGAATAAGGATTTTAATTACAGATGATACCATATTGTGATTTGAAAGGTAAACTTAGAATTTTTATAATAGTAAATGCAAAGAACAAAACAACTCCTATGTATACATTGATAGAGATTTAATCTCAATACCCTAATGGGTCCTTAATATTACATTCATGGATTCTATTAGATTCTCTTAGAATCGTAAGGACAACTAACTTCAAAACTACTATATTTTCAGGCAGAAATTTTATTTGTAAAAATATTGTATGTCTCAAGTCACATAAAAAATTTGAACTTGTAATATGCTCGAATATAACCACCCTTGAATATCGATCCCTGAGATTAGTTTCTTGAAGTAAGCACATTATCATTACAGTGATATTTTCTTTAATATATCAGTAAATCATTAAATTTCACTTCTTTGATTCAAGGATTTTCCAGTTGAAGGCTTGATTCAGATGCATACTATGTTCGCTTGTTTATAGGAAGTGGTGGTGAATTATTTGTCCTCATAGTTCTGAAAAATGATATGGAGTTGTATGGGGAGCGTGTGGGTGCTCTTAGAATCATAAGGAGAAATAGCTTAAAAACCACTATTTTTTCATGCATAAGTTTTATTTGTAAAAAATTTGTATGTCTCACGTGACATAAATTATCTCAACTTGTCATATCCTTAAATATCACTACTCTTAAATATCCAACCCTCATATTAGTTTCCTGAAGGACCTTATCATTACAGTGATATTTTGTTTAACATATTTAAAATATTTTGAATCATGTTCTTTCACGTTTGGTGCTTTCATTGTGTCAACGATTCTCAAGGATAGGGAAGTGTTTGATGTCTACATTTCCTTTAACATGTCAAATATAGAAGTTTCATTGCTCAATATCTTCTTCATATTAAAAATATCTTATATAATACATCAATCGTTATCTCTACTACAATTATACTGTTAATTTGAAAAAAATGCAAGATTGCATTATTAGCATGCACCATCAACTCTACGATACTCTCAAGCGTAGTAGTGAAATTATGCACGTTCCATTACAAACCTTTTGACTATATAACTAGTATATTCACATAACAACCTAGAACATATATTTAATAAAATAATTCTTATTTCAAATCAAAGTACATTTTCTTCAATTTTGCAGTCCTATCAAGGTTCCTTTGCACTTTTCAGGGTAATTTCTAGTATTTTATTTTATTTATTTATTACGAATCAATCAAGTTGTAAGAATACATGCTTAGATTGGTGTTAATATCTTAAAAACCTGATACGGAATTTGCTTGCTTTACCATCAACCTGGAAATCATCATCTTAAATATTCAAACCAATCTTGAGATCATTGGTAAGTAAATCATGGCGAAGTGATAAACCATGTTTTTTATTTAAATCAAGAGTAGCGATCTGGTGTGAATCTTCTCCGCAACTGATGATGGTAGTAATATTTTCCTTTCTAATTATTGATGTGATATTTAGAACTTCTTAGTCTTATCAAACGGTGACTTATAGCATTTAGTTGAATTACCCGAGCAGAGGTTTAGATACATAGTTTGATGGTGTGAAGGTCGATTCAAGTAACATGACCATTTTAAATTGAAGAGTTGTGAAGCAGTTGGATTTGAGCAATATATGTCTCATAGCAAAGGCTTCCATCTAACAGATCTAAGAGAAATGTGGTAGTAGTAAGGAGATCCGGTAGAATTGAAAGACCTGGTAGTAGTAAGGAGATCTGCTAGCATTGAGGAAGGTTTTGATAATTGTAGAAATGGACACCTCAAGATCCAATCAAAAATTCAGGAAGTTGTTAATTGGAGAGGAGAAAGTAAACTATGGGCAACCACCCGTAGATTAGAAGTTTACATCAGTTCAAAAGTGGATTGAAGCCATATCAATGGAAGATTCTGAAAATTTTCCATACGTAGTTAAACCTTTACGATTATATGATTGTTTTAATGAGATTATAGTCTAGATATTGGTAGTCACAAAGGAGAGAGTAATATGAATATAATCATAGGTAGACCTAAAATATATTATGATTTCATTGCGAAGTCTATGGATACATTGGAATGAGCTTATGAGCTTGCAGCCTTAGACCGTAGACTGAGTGTACTTGGATGAGAAACATCTTGAAATCAATTTCTTTTGCTTTAAAGTGTAGTTTCAGTAAGGTTGAATTCAAAAGTAAGGATATTATATTCCAACCGAAATCTGAGAGTCCAGCCGAAATATTTTTTGTTAGGAGTTATAAGAACCTCGAATTCCCTACAACTACATGATGGTGGAGAATATTATGGAAAACACATATTGCTGGTTTCTTTAGCAACCCTATCCAAACAGAATTTCATGATCTAATTTTTCAAAATTAGGAAAGAAAATGGTATATATATTTCACATCTTTTATGTTAGAATAATTATGGTTGAAATATTTATCCATAAATTTTAAATATTCATGTATTGATTTTTTATTGTTAAGTTTAGCCAAAAAAAAAAATCCTCTAATATAGCTCATTCTTATGTAAATAATATATTTACTCTCATTTTCTTTTAATCTATGTTAAGTTAATAATTTTTCCTGTATAAAATTCACAGGAATAAGATGTAAACAAATATACCTATTGGGAGTTACTTCTCACCTTTATTTATATCTTCTTTTATAAATTTATAAATGTGTAGACTTACTCAGAAAATATATGTAAATCCTTGTGCCTAAAGAAAAAAATATTTTATCCACTTCACATCTCAATTTATTAGTTGTTTTCTTCTTATTCACTACTATTAATTTAGCATTGACCAATGTAAATTACAATCTTTAATGCAATTTTTCCCAAAATATAATTTCTAACTTTACTGAAAAAAACTCAACTTTCCATCAAAACATATTTACCTCTAAAAATAGTATAAAAAAATTAAAAAATAAAAAATTATTTTCTTAAAATTTTTCTATATTACTTTTTCCCACCCTCACTGGAAATTTAGCCCCATTTGATACATAATAAATATTTAATTAAAAAATAAATATATACTCTTGTAATATGATGTACTTCCCATCACATTTTTACTATACTCTATGTCCTTGTTTCCCATTTTTTTTCAATATTATAGATGAAATTTCGAACACCTAAAATTGTAAATTATGTAAAATTTTTTATTTTTAATTCTTAATATTTATTTTTACCATATTTAGTAGATCTTGATCGTAGCTTGATGTCGGTATAGAAGTCAGAAGAATATATATATAACTTTCTAAAAGCATTACAATGATATGATATTTAAATCTTATGAAAAAGAAATGTAAACGAATAGTTATTAATGTCAATTATGAATTAGGTAGTGCCATTATTGTATATCTATTCATCCTATCTCATATAGAGTACATATAAATATATATGTTCATATTTTCTTATATATAGTATAACTAATATATATATATATATATATATATATATATAAAATTTTCATTATTATAATTTCTTTTGATTTTCCTATTTTTTCTTTAAATTTTATGTTATGATTTTAAAATAATAATATATTTAGATAAATGTATTTTGGATTAATCACATCATAATGATTTGGTTGACATTTGAAACCCCTTAATGTGGTTTATCCTCATAATAAGGTGAAGAAGATAATCGATCTTAATGAGTGTGGATGCATCATGGCCTAGAGATATCGGATGAAAACTAGCCATTAAAAACTAGTCGTTATTAGTTAGTTAGTTATTAGGGAATACAAAATTAAATAAATGTTTTTGTCTATTAAGAATTTTTAAAAGTAGGATTAATGAATACAAAATATTATTATAATAGGATAATATTGAGTATGGAATACAGATATGGTTAAAAGAATATAATATACTAAGTATTTATTTAAATAAAATGGTTTGAAAATTTTATTTTATTATAATAAGAGTTTTAAAGAATTTATTATTATAAGTATGATGATAATATAAAATATAATATAATTAAATAAAAGAAATACCAAGAACAAAGAAAAATTATACTAAAGAAGAACATGAATATTAAAGAAAAAATATATAAAAGACAAGGATAAGGGAAATAAAACCACAAATGAAGAAATCAACCAAGAGAAAAAGTTACCAGCGGTTCAATACAAAGGGGAGAAATCAAGTAGAGAGAGCTAGATTCCAGTTCTTACTCAATTTCCACCCATCATCCCTATTGAGATTCTTAGCATGCCTCTCAATAACTTCCCTAAGCTTACTATGGTGGAAGTGATCAAACCTAGAAATGGATTGGGAGTCCTCAATGCATACATGCATGTTCTATAAGGGCTAATGTGCGGGATCGATTGTGCCTAATCTTAGCAGCATGTTCGAGGATTCTATGTCTACTCGATCGACCCATTTCACCAACATAAGGAGTACCACGGGAGCAAGGAACCATGTAAACACCTTTAATGTCTTTAGGGTTGATACGGTCGTTGAGAGATTTGAGATAATTTCTAATAGTACAGAGAGGTTTGAATGAAGAGGTGATATTATTCCTTCTAAGGATAGGGGCATTTTTTTCCGAGGTTCCTTAGATAAACGGGAGATGAAATTTGAAGATAGAATCTACCGGAGTAGATTTTCCCCTTAACCCTTTAAAGGCTTTTTGAAAGGCCTTAAGGCCTTGAGATATAATATACCCATTATTCTAAAACTTGTCAAGAATATGGGATTTATTTGACTATAAGTGGTTGTTATCGAAGATTCTTAGAGCACGGGTAGCAAGAATGGAAAGAACACCAAATTCCCGAGGAGTAAAATGATGAGATTGAGCATGAAGATATTGTTCCAAGTGTTTTTTCTTGTAAAAAAATTGGTGAGAATTGGAACCATCATCCATTATAGAATCGAGGATATCCAGGAAGGGTAGGAAACCATCCACCTCAACTTCAATCTTGAATATTATGGAATCAAACTCGGAATTCAAATGACCAAGAAAAATATCTAACCTTTCGTGACCATGGGGCCAAATGACACAGGTATCATCAATTAACCTCTTCCTTTTCCTAGGGATAAATTGAGTTGAGGCTAGGGACTTCATTTCAAAATCTTCCACAAATATGCAAGGACCGATACAGGGAAGAGGAGAACCCATGGAAACTACAAGTTTGCTCATATAACTCACCTTGGAAACTAAAAAAAGTCAATTTGATGCAGATACGAACTAAAGCTCTAGCCCCAACTCAATTTTTCCCTAGGTGATGCAGGAAAACCTTGCAAGCCCAGAATCTTTCCAATACTATGCATATACAAAATGCATCTCAAAATAATTGCCCAAATAACTTCAATGTCCGGCAATTTTACACATTTTTGCGGAAGCTTTTATCTCACCCATTTTCTTCATGAATATTTCTTCACATTTAATATCTGATTATAAAACCGTTTCATATGAGAAGTTCCCTTTCACCTTGCCCTTATGGTAGTGAAACCATACACAATCCAGATTTCATTTAAATTCCGAAGCTCTACTTGTGTCCATTCTATGGTTAAAACCTGCTTGAAATAGCATTAGAGACCTTTATAAAAGTCTCATAAAAGAGTTTAACAAACCACTAGTTTTATTGTTTAAATCCCAGACTTTAATGATTTAAAACCCCAATGCTTATCATGGCATAAAAGTGTTTCAACGTTGTGATTTCACTTCAAATAACCCATATATCCATCCATGCTATTGATGGGTTCCCAAATTATGCATATCCGTCATCTTTTTAAATTCCAACTTTAATAAACTAATACCAATGCCAACATGAAAAGACATCCAATCATAATGCACCAACGCACTATGTTAATAGTGCATCTGGGCCTTATTTTTTTTTTTTTTCTAAATTTGACTAATTCTATTATGTAAATATTATAATACAAAACTGCGTCAGTTCAGCTTTGATAGCCTGAAACTGGGCCTGCAAACCATGCTTAATCCCAAAAATAAGCTGCCCATATAGGGAAACCAGCTCTGTAATGCCTGTCACACCGCCCTTGGTATGGGAAACCGGTGGAATAGTTATACTAATTTTTATGAGTCTGCAATAAACTGTCATTATCGAAGGCAAAAAACTAACACTGTCTGTTGTGTAAAGCAAAAGACCAGCTACTCTATGAAAGTAAACAAGTTCAGATTTCATACTGGTCCTGGTCATAGCTAATTCAATTGGGGTGAACCGGAGAGGGCTGCTCCTCCTCGATTGGACATCCGAAGTATTCTTCAGGGTCGTCCACATCAGCATCTTGATGAGGATCCTCGGTGCTCAGGACACCATCCGCTTGCACCTGCATGGAGAAGAGGCCCGGGGAGGAAGAGGGATGGACAGAAGGCTCGCTCTGGTCAGCTTGGGGCGTAGCAGCGGAGGTGGACTGAGGCGCGATGGAGGTGGGATGAGGGTCAAGGGGAGCAGAAGTAGAGGTGGGCCAAGGAGGAGAACAGAGAGAGGCTTCCTCGCGCAGAGTAACAGTGATGTAGGCGGTGATGGAGGGCCGGTTGAAAGCGCTGTCGAAATTCAGATCTGCCCTCTGCATGGTTTGGCAGATGAAATGACTGCGAGAGGGCTGAGGGGCGGAGGTGGAAGAGTCAAGAGGAGCGTCGCGCTGAGGGGAAGTGGGCAGTCGGCCAGGAGGACCAGAAGGATAATCCGAGCCATGCCTGCTTGAATTAGTGCGGTCAGCAATAGAACTTCCGCGGGTGCCTCCACGACGGGCAGTCATGCGTTGACGGAGTCGAGGCATGACTGGTTCAGAAATGTTGATGTCGTGCACCGGAGGAAGGGCTGGAGCAAGAATCGAACCAGGAGAAAGCTGAATCCTGAGCGCACCCGTTGGAGCTTGAACAACAAGAGATCTAGGCAAGTGCTGAGGAATGATAAACGCTCCAGGGCAGAAAGAACTGTTTGAAAAATGCACGCCCGGAAGAATCTTGATACAACTGTAGAGAGAGCAGCGCCGTCCGGTGTTAGTGCGAGCGCTTGGCTCAGCGCAATGTGCAGGGCACGCACCGTCCAGAGGAGCCAAACAGCTTCTCGGAGAGTTTGAGAGCATAGTGAAGATAGAATTGGAGTCCATAGTGCAGAAGCCAGGCAGAACATAGCAGTTGTATCGCTGCCGCAGGGGAGGAGAGTTATGGCTATCAGTGGAATTGATAGCAGTTTTAATGGCGTTGTGGTGAGCCATGTGGCCTCCACACGCCTCGCGCTTTGGGAAGAGGCCGGGGCCATGTGGCCCATTAATTCGAAGTGCCATCCACATTCGGAGGCATCTCGGCCTTATTACTTACCGTTCTTCCACCCAACGCCATTTGAACCGACTCAAAACTTCTGGACTTGACTACGCAGTTTTCCATACGATTCAACATCACTTTCGCCATTCTTCATCTTTATAATGTCGCTCCTCTCACTGATTTATTCTACGTCCAGACTTAGATCGATCTCTTGATTTCATCTTCACACAGATTTACCAAAATCAAATGAATTCCCAAACATAAAACCCAGAATTCTCAACATACAGGCTTTATCAAGGCGTGTAACACAGTCACGATTTCCAGAAATGAGTTGATTCTTCCCATGGAACTATACACATTCAATCAAAACATCCCAACCGCAATACATTTTTTCACCCATCTGAAATACTACAAATAGATACCCAAAAGTCGCTTCATTTAATCAGATTCCTCAGATTGAGTCACTCACCCACGCGATTGCAATACCGCTCTCTCTCTATGCTAAATATTGAAGTTGACTTCATTCTGCATTGAAACCTGAATCATATCACCACTTTAAGTTGAATAGCAGCATTTATTTCAGCGGATATCGTTCTGAACAAACGATATATTCTACGCATGGACCAGCATTGATATCAATTGGTTTTCAATGCAAACAACCCTGCATCTTTCACAAAAATGTTAACGCATTCTATAATCAGATATTCATACCTGAGGCATTCTCCATAAACGTTTAAAACCTCATAATTTACCATTCCACGCTTTGATTCAGGCCAACATTGTATCATATTACGGAATTTCACTGAATTTAAAACTCATGGGTCGATTTATTAATCGATTCTCATGAACATTGTTGTTCCCTTAAACAATAAATGAGAATAGCGTTCCATCATACACTTCCTCATACGCTTCCATGCCTTGAACATACATCTCTTCACGCTGTATTTATTCTATATACACAGACCTGACATTAAAACTCAAACCCACACACTTAATTCCTCATTTAGTTCAAACATATTTACCATTCCAATTAACCACTACAGTATCGATATTGATAATATCGATCCCTTCACCCATGTGTAGAGCCACATCACAAAGTCTCTTAAAATCCAACATATTCATACAAAATCGAATTAACAATGTGCATATGGCTCAAAAGTCAAATTCTACATAGATATATACAAAAAAAACAATTACAAAGAACCTCTTGTTCACAGCCCGATATTCAAAATCCATGGCCCTTTCAGCTGTTCATAGACTTACAGGAGAAACACCTGTCTCCTACCTCTCTCCCTATTCTATTCTACCTGACCTATTTGCCTTTGAGGCATATTAATTTATACAAATTTAATTGAACTAATTTAGGTTCAAATCCCCTTAATCACTCAACAAACCCTCAAATATCTCAACAAATCCTATAATCTAGATTTATCCCTAAAATCTTGAAACTAAAATATAACTTAGGCCTCTTAATTAATTCTTAGATATCTCAAGTCTAATTTCTCTCATGTTTTCCAATTATTTGGAAACATTACAAATCCTCACATATAATTAAAAAATATAATTTAATCACTCAAAATCTCATTAATATTTACATGGAATTAATATTTTCTCAAAAACATGAGACCCCTAGGTTTAATAAAAATACAAGGTATTTTTCCGAGCTAATGCTCCTGCATCAAACTCCCAAGGTTGAAAATGATCATGATCTCCTGATCATGCATCTCAAATCTTTTTTCGCCTGGGTCCCACACTTTTTTCTGCAACTTATCATCTATATCTATTGTTTGCTGCTTTTCTTCAGGTCTCCATATCTTATGCTGTCTTGCTCCACTCGCTGCACTTTCACAATCTGTCTCTGTTTTTATTTTGCTGTTGTTGCTTCTCTTCCTTGCTCATGTCTTTCTCTGAGACAATTTCAACATGATTATTCTGATTAGTTCAATTTCTTTGTCCAATAAATCTCCAGGCTGCTGATTTCTTGCTTGCTCAGTTCTTACTCGCTCAGTTTTTACTTCTATGCTTGTTTATGTTCTTACTTGCTCAGTTCTTACTTCTATGTTTCCTTCTGTTCTTACAGCCACCCAATCATCCATACCCTCTTGTCTTCTACAACGGAAAACTTATTCACTTTCTTCTCCTATCAACAACTTACTGGACTGGTGCATTGTGTACTCCTTTCTACTATATTCATCTCTCTGCTTCTGTAATTCCCAATTCTGAAATTGAGATTCTTCTTGCACTGAATTTTGACTATTCAGCATCATCTCTAGCAACATAACTTCTTTATCCCATGGATTAGAAATTTCCACAAAATTTTCTTCTTCCTTCATTTGACTGCTCAACTGAGTCAAATGTTCTTCAGCACCTGCAACAACACTTTCATTCACAAAACACTTGTTAAAACAAAAGTCATAAGGCCTCAGTGCCTTACTTCCCTCTGCCAGCATCTCAGTATGTTGTTCTGAATTTTCTTCCTCTATCAACACATCAGTATGTTGATTCTCTCTGCCCAAAGAAATTTCTGTAGAATTTCCAAGACTATCAACGAGTCTTCCTTTCACACCATCTCTTTCCATGATATCTTTATGCTCTCATTCACTGTACTGAACTCTGCCTTTTGCTGTGATCTCCCTGTCATACTCTGAATTTTCCAACAAGTATTCCAACAATGAAATTTCTTTGTGGCACTGCTGAAGCATATCATCATCATGTATCATCCCTGCATTCACACACAAACTTTCAGTTTGAAAATCACAAAGTTCAACAGTCTCAACTGTTGGCTTATATACCTGCTCTTCAAGTTGATCCTCTTCTTCATTCACAAAAACTTCCTCTTTTACTGTAACAACTTCAAGTACAAACGCATCACTGCTTTCTACTGCAGAGTATTTATCTCCTAAAATATTCTTTTCCACACTTCTGACAACTTCACAAGATTGCGCATCCTCCCCAGTAAAACCTGTAATCACATCAAAATTGTTAGCTACAAAAATACAAGGCTTTACATCATCCAGCTGATCTGGATCTGCCCAATAACTCAATAAATCATCAATGATATCCTCTTTTGTTTCATCAATGGAAACCTCCACTTTCAACTCAGCTGCTTTGAGTTGTGTACACCCCAACTGTACATCTATCATCTGCTTGAGCTCCCTTAGCTCTTTTGTTAACTGCATGGTTATTTGTTGATCTCTTTTCTGTTGTATCCTCCGCCACTTCACTTTCTTCCTCATAGTCCAACCATGTCTCTGGTCTTTCATATTTTCCCGTAACAGTTCCATCAATAACTCAAGATGAACTGCTATCTCATCTTTCTCTCTCTCATACTTTTCATCAGTCAACTACTGTCTTATGCCATTTGCTTTGGCATCTTCTTTCCCCCTCTTTCTAGTGTGGCCTCTCTCTGAACCTCTGCTCTCTCCTTTATGACTTTCAATAGTCATATTTTTCGCCATGAGTTTCTCACCCATGAGTTGCACGAAGCCTCTACAACAGAAAACTCTCCTGCTGCCACTTATCTCACCAATCCCTTCTTCTCGATCTGGTCTTTTGGTAATCATCAGTTGTCTGCTGGAGCCTTTTGAGCATTTCTCCACTGCTCCTTTAGGCTTCACTCATCTGCAACTTTATTCAACCTTTGTTGAATCTTTAGGTTCTGCCACTCTCTCTTAGAATCCCTTACTGGACTTCTTCATCACTGCACTCCAGCTGTGATCTACTTCTTTTTGCTGAGACTTCTTCAACCTGCTTGCAATCTGAATTATACAAACAACCTTCAAACCAGAGTTAAATATCATCTGTTAGGTCACCTTCAAGATCTTGTTGATCTTGCTTCCTTCCTCAACTGCATTACATCCCTTTGCTGCAATCTTCATTAGTTTCAAAATCTGACATTTATTCATCACATGAAATTAATTCAATTTAAAAACTTGAATCTTCACACAGAGCTATTTCCATCTCTAATACCAAAATGATGCAGGAAAAACCTGCAAGCCTAGAATCTTGCCAATACTATGCATATACAAAATGCATCTCAAAATAATTGCCCAAATAACTTCAATGTCTGGCAATTTTACACATTTTTGCGGAGGATTTTATCTCACCCATTTTCTTCATGAATATTTCTTCACATTTAATATTTGGTTATCAAACCATTTCATAGGAGAAGTTCCCTTTCACCTTTCCCTTACGGTAATGAAACCATACATAATCGAGATTTCATTTAAATGTCGAAGCTCTACTTGTGTCCATTCTATGGTTAAAACCTGCTTCAAATAGCATTAGAGACCTTTATAAAAGTCTCATAAAAGAGTTTAACAAACCACTAGTTTTATTGTTTAAACCCCAGAATTTAATGACTTAAAACCCCAATGCTTATCATGGAATAAAAGTGTTTCAACACTGTGATTTCACTTCAAATAACCCATATATCCATCCATGCTATTGATGGGTTTCCAAATTATGCATATCCGTCATCTTTTTAATTCCAACTTTAATAAATTAATACCAATGCCAACATGAAAAGAAATTCAATCGTAATGCACCAACACACTATGTTAATAACGCATCTGGGCCTTATTACTTACCATTATTCCACCCAACGCCATTTGAACCGACTCAAAACTTTTGGACTTGACTACATAATTTTTCATACGATTCAACATCACTTTCGCCATTCTTCATCTTTATAATGTCGCTCCTCTCACTGATTTATTCTGCGTCTAGACTTAGAATGATCTCTTGATTTCCTATTCACATAGATTTACCAAAATCAAATGAATTCGCAAACATGAAACCCAGAATTCTCAACATACAGGGTTTATCAAGGGATGTAACTCAGTCACGATTTCCAGAAATGAGTTGATTCTTCCCACGGAACTATACACATTCAATCAAAACAGCCAAACTGCAATATAGTTGTTCACCCATCTAAAATACTGCAAATCGATACCCGAAAGCCGCTTCATTTAATCATATTCCTCAAATCGAGTCACTCACTCACGCGATTGCAATACCGCTCTCCCTCTATGCTAAAGATTGAAGTCGACTTCATTCTGCATTGAAATCTGAATCATATCACCACTTTAAGTTCAACAGCAGCATTTATTTCAGCGGATATCATTATGAACAAACGATATATTCTACGCATGGACCAGCATTGATATCAATCGGTTTTCAATGCAAACAACCCTGCATCTTTCACAAAAATGTTAACGCATTCTATAATCAGATATTCATACCTGAGGCGTTCTCCATAAATGGTTAAAACCTCATCATTTACCATTCCACGCTTTGATTCAGGCCAACATTGTATCATATTACGAAATTTCATTCAATTTAAAACTCACGGGTCTATTTATTAATCGATTCTCATGAACATTGTTGTGCCATTAGACAATAAATGAGAACAGTGTTCTATCATACACTTCCTCATAAGCTTCCACGCCTTGAACATACAACTCTTCACACTGTATTTATTCTATATACACAGACCTGACATTAAAACTCAAGCCCACACACTTAATCCCTCATTTAGTTCAAATAGATTTACCATTATAATTAACCACTGCAGTATCGATATTGATAGTATCGATCCCTTCACCCATGTGTATAACCACATCACAAAGTCTATTAAAATCCAACATATTCATACAAAATCGAATTAACAATGTGCATATGGCTCAAAAGTCAAATTCTACATAGATATATACAAAAACAAAAATTACAAAGAACCTCTTTTTCACGGCCAGATATTCAAAATCCACGGCCCTTTCAGCTATTCATAGACTTACAGGAGAAACACCTATCTCCTACCTCTCTCCCTATTCTATTCTACCTGATCTATTTTCCTTTGAGGCATATTAATTTATAGAAATTTAATTGAACCAATTTAGGTTCAAATCCCCTTAATCACTCAACAAACCCTCAAATATCTCAAAAAATCCTATAATCTAGATTTATCCCTAAAATCTTGAAACTAAAATCCAACTTAGGCCTCTTAATTAATTCCTAGATATCTCAAGTCTAATTTCTCTCACGTTTTCCAATTATTTGGAAACATTAAAAATCCTCACATATAATTAAAAAATATAATTTAATCACTCAAAATCTCATTAATATTTACATGGAATTAATATTTTCTCAAAAACATGAGACCCCTAGGTTTAATAAAAATACAAGGTATTTTTCCGAGCTAATGCTCCTGCATCACTAGGGAATCAAAGAGGTTCATGAATGAAACATGTTTCATTTGGCCCCGTGGTCACGAAACGTTAGATATTTCTCTTGGTCACTTGAATTCCCAGTCTGATTCCATAAAATTTAGGATGGAAGTAGAGGTGGATGGTTTCCCACCCTTCCTGGATATCCTCCTTTCTATAATGGATGATCGTTCCATTTCCCATCAAGTTTTTCTCATGAAAGCTCACTCGGATCAGTATCTTCATGCTGGTTCTCATGATTTCCCTTCTCAGAAATTTTGTGTTATTTGCACTCTTCCTACCCATTCTTTAAGAATATTTGATGAAAACAACTTATACTAAGAGAAATACCATCTTCTTTTCATGTTCGAGAATAATGGGTATCGTAGATCTCAAGGCCTTAAGGCCTTTCAAAAATCCTTTAAAGGATTAAAGGGAAAATTTACTTGGGTTGATCCTATCTCCAAATTTCATCTCTCATTTATCCAAGGAACCTCAGACAAAATTTCCCATGTCCTTAGAAGGAAGAATATTGCCTCTTCATTCAAACCTTTTTTTACTGTTATAAATTCTCTCAGATCTGTCAAGGACCCTATCAAACCTAAAGACATAAAAGGTGTTTGCATGGTTCCTTTTTCATGTCGTACTCCTTATATTGGTGAAACAGGTCAATCCATTAGACAGAGAATCATGGAAGATGTCATAGACATTAGGCACAATCGATATAGCACATTAGCCCTTGTGGAACATTCAGAAAATTCATGTCATCATGTATGCATAGAGGACTCCAAATTCATTCCTAGGGTTGATCACTTCCACCATACGAAGTTTAAGAAAGTTATTGAGATTAATAGGCATGCTAATCTCAATAGGGAATATGGGTGGAAATTGAGTAAGAGTTGGACTCCAACTCTCTCTAGGTGAATTTTCCCCCTTATATTGAACTGCAGGTCACTTTTGGTTTTGGTAGATTTCTTCTTTTTTTATTTTATTTCCCTTATCCTCGTATTTTATATATTTTTCCTTCCCTTATCCTTGTTTTTTATATATTTTTCCTTTAATCTTCATTTTCTTTTTTAGTATACTTTTTATTTGTTCTTGGTCTGTCTTTCTATTTAGTAATATTTGTGAATATTTTAAAACTTTTATTATAATAAAAAAAAATTTAATTCAATTTAAATAAATAGTTATTATTAAATTCTTTTAGTGTTTCCTCAATATTACCCTATTATAATATTAATGATAAAAAAATAAAAATAATAATTTTATTAACATATTTACTAATAAATTCTCAACCCCTTTTTCTATATTCATCTTTAGTATATATGTTTTTCATTCTACTTGGTGTCTCTTTTATTTAATTATAATATATTTTATATTATCATTGTATTTATAATAATAAATACTTTAAAGCTGTTATTAAGATAAAATAAAAATTTAAAAACCTTCTTATTTAAATAAATACTTAGTATTATATTGTTTTAATATTACCTGTATTCCTTACTCTATATTACCCTATTATAATAATAAAAAATATTCATTAACCTTTTCTTTTAAAATTCTTAATAGATAAAAAAAGTTTATTTTTATTTCTATTCCTTAATAACTAACTAACTAACTAATAAGGACTAGTCTTTAACGACTAATTTTCATCAGCTATGTCCAAGAAATGATGTATCCACACTGTTTATCCATTAAGACTGATTATCTTCTTCACCTTCTCATGAGGATGAACCACATTAGATGGTTCGAAAATTCGACCAAATGATTACAATGTCATTAGTCCAAAAGACATTTATATAAATTTTGGATCACAAAAGTCTTAGATCTAACAATAATATATCTACTAGAATTTTATATTCTATAATTCATATTAATTATGTAACTATATCATATAATATATATTGATATTAGTAATTGTTATGTAATTACATTAATAACTTTATGTAATTATAATAATATTTCTCATGTAATTTAATATTTACTGCTATATATTATACATTATACCTATTATACTAGCACAACTACATTAAAAATATTAATATTGTTGATATAAGTTGAAGGCTTCATTTGTATCTACTATTGTTAAATATCTAACAATAAAAATAATAATACAATAAAAAATATTGCAATAAAAATATTATTATTATCATAATAATTAATAATAGTAATGTATTGTAATAATAATTATTTATTTCATTATTTAGAATTTTTATTATTTAATATTAAATGATTTTCATTATTATTTAAATCTATGAAATTATGTAATATAAATATAATATAAATATAATATTATGAAATTATGTAATATAAATATGAACCCTAGGAATACAAATCCTTAGATTAATGAACTCTAGGGATTGATATTATAAAACTCAAGAGAATAATAAACCTAATGGGGTAATACTAACACCATAAGGGACTATAAACCCAAGGGATAATAAACCCAATGGATTATTACTAAAAAGCTTAGGGTTTATATTCTCTTGGTATTGTAGTATTAATCTCATGGGTTTAATATTTCCTTGGGTTTATAATATCGATCCCCTGGGTATATTAATCTCATTGTTAATATTCTTAGGATGTACAATTATTCATATGTTTGTAATATTTGTCACTTAGTTTCAATAGAAATCAAGGTCAACCAAGGGTGTGCATAAGGTAGATTTATAATATTATTTCTTTGGATTTATAATACATTTAGGTTTCAGTATTGTTGAGCCAAACTTTTGCCCAAGTTTTCATGATATTTATCACATCAATGCATGCTTGTACCTAGTGTTTTAATCATTAGTTATCCATTATGTTGTTAATTAGAGGCATTTAGAGAAAACAGTTTTTAATCTATGAATTCTTCTTATTATTTAAATAGATGAGTTTTTGTGTGTAAATTTTATTAATAGATATCTTCTTGGTAGCAGGTGAATAATTCTAGTGTGGAACTGCATTTAAGCGTTGATCTAGGTACAAGAGGAGAAATATATGTTTTACAAAGAAATATGTTATGCTATGAATTACCTTCTAGAAGATAAACCTTCTCCATTGAGTTCTGCAGTATAGCACAATGAAGCAGGGAAGATTTTGAATGGAACATGATACCTTCCAGAAAATGCATAAAAGTAGGAGCTAGGTAGTTAAGTATGAGATTTTTGTAGGTGAAAATATCAAACTTACGATCAAATGGATCAGAATATATAAATTTATAGATGCAGGTTTTGTTCAGAGCACCATGTTTCATATAACCCAGAAACCATTTGGAAGAATTATGCTTCGTGAATGAATTATCGTCGGGGGAATAATCTGCTAAAAGCCATGTTCTGAATCCCTTTGCCTCATTTCATGATGAGATTTCTAGCATCAAAAACACTAATAAAAGATAATTAAATCTCCTTCTTGAAATGCAATCGATTACCAACAGCTTGAATCATCGTTCCAGGTGTATTACAACAAAGGTTAGCAACCAAACTAGCATACTCAGAGAATGGATGAAAATCCGATTATTTCACCTACCAATATCTACTACAAATTTTTTTTTGCTTATGTCTCTGTTCATTATTGGAACACGATATTTTCTATCACGGTCTACTGGGCTTCATGCAACAAAGTTCTTTATTAACAAAGTAATCCCATGCAAGATTCAATAAATTCAATGTTATTTAGATGGGAAAAAACCTCTAATCAGAGAAGACATCTTATTACAAGGTGTTGGACACATGAATGGTAAATCAACATGAAAGCATATGTTATATAGACTAGTGTTGTTGTAATCGTTCCCACCCTTTGGAAAATATTGAAGTTCACACAAAAAATGTTCACTATGAGGAGGAGGAAGAGGAGGTATGTTTGGACGAGCCTCTCTTTGTCAATGACAAATATGAGATGCAAAATTTTACACAAGGTTCTCACATTCTTCGGTTCCTATGTCTGCAATCTGCATCCACGGATTATGATCTGACAAGATAGCTAGTGTGGCCAGGAGAAAAGCTGCTGAATCACCATCTTGCATGGGGCTCAGATTTTCTGACTAGTCGTTCCATCATTGAATTGGGTTTTGGGGTTGTAGTTACAGGATTACTTTGTAGCAAGTTCTATCACCAAATTTTGCTGTCAACTGACCACAATGAAATTTTTCTGAAGGTGTTGAAGAGAAATATAGACCTGCAGTTAAGTTCAGGAATAGAAAGTTGTGCAGAGATAACATCAGAAAAGATTGAATGGGGAAATTGTGATCAACTCTCTTAGATTCTGAAGCAGTTTCCAGAGGGCTTTTATCCTATTACCGAGGCTGACATTTGTTATCAACAATGTAACATTCCCATGCTTTTCGATTCTGTTGATCAGCTTTTGAGATATGGCGTTAAAGGTGGAAAATTTATTCTTTCTTATCTCTCTCTGCCTAAGGGCATTGGTGCTATGATTGCAAATGAAGCCAAGAAACATGGCCTTCATATGCATGAAGTAGCAGGGCCTCAGACAGTGGTTGCTGGTGGAAGATGTGAAGGCATGATATTTGAATTTATTCTAAATTAGAAAAATATCCCAATTCATGGATGCTCTCGAAATGGAACAATCACTACATTTTATTTTTCATCAGATGGCAGCAAGCCTTTTCACGATGAAGTCAACTTTGAGTTTCTGGGGAACATAAGAGGAAAATATTTTGATGGATTGGATCTTTCCAGTTGCGCGCAAACAATATGATAAATTTGAATTACTTCCATAAGCTAGTTCAAGCCCAATTTGAGACAAACATTAACCAATTCATATTAATTCTAAATTTAAATGCAATGTAACAGTAAATCTGAGAAATTAGGAGTAGCCTTGCTGCTGTAAAGCAGAAGCTGTGCACTAAGAGGAGATGTAATTAGTATGAGTCTGTCAATTAGATAGAGGAGATGAATTAGTGAGTCCGTCAATTAGAGGGAGAAATTTCTCAGATGTAAATTCGAATTTCTCAGATGTAGAGAGGATAAAAGAGGTGAGTCCATTAATTAGACGAGCTGGGATCAATAAGAATAAAAAGGTCAAATTTCTGAGAGGTATAATAGGCATCGAATTTGTAGAATGTAATAGAGATAGGGACTGTTGTGTAAATCGTTGTGCCAGACTTGCATAAATCAATTTCCAGATGTTTTTTTAGATATACAAGTCATGAGTAGAAGCGTTTATGCCATGATTCATTTGGGATTTTATCTATGATGCTTTAAAAGCTTTCTTCCATTGCATTAATTTGGCTTACTCCAGGCGTGGGAGGGCCCAACACCTCTGGAGCTAATCTTTATCAATCAACATAATATAATTAGATGTGTGCTTTATTTCATACCGTAGTTTCTTGTTTCCATATGAGTGTGTGAATTTCTAGTTCAACTCCGAAGCATTTCAGTCATTGTAGCTTCGTTCCAATTAATGGATTAAACAATTATTTCTCATTATATAATCTATGTTTGAGTTATAAAACAACGCTACACTCTATTCCTCTTTTTAAATTGAATGTAATGGGAGCATAGGAATACAACAATTTCGGAATTTGAATATGGAATTAGAATAGATTTTAATGCTTCGAATTTGAATATGGAATGAGAATAGATTTTAATGCTTTGAGTTTTAGTATGGTTTACATTTTTAGGATTTAATTTGATTTGTTTATGCATCTGAGGACTTCACTCAATAATTAGATCTCTTTTAATTAGAATTTGTCTTGTTTTAGATCTATTTTTAATTAGATTCTTTCTTGTTTTCATAGTACAATAATTCATTTATAAGAGAAAGTGTGAGTGTGGATTTGATTGTGTATGTAGCAGTGATTTAGTTTTCATTATTGAGTTACATGATTTGATTTTGAAGAGTGAGCTTTTTTATTGAATAATTTATTTCATTTAAGATCAAAGTCTTTGAATTGAAGGTTATCATAGATTATTTGCAATACCGTTTTTAATAGGATCTTTTTAGTGTTATTTTTACATGAAGCTAAGTAGTTTTCTTTTAGCAATAGTTAGAATTGTCTTTTGTTAATTTTAATTTTGAATTTGTTGTCAAGAGTAGTTTAGATAGCTAGTTTCAGGTCTAAATTTATTCTTAGGTGAATGTGTGTTCTTTTGGTTATCTCTAGTGTTAATTTCAAGTTAGTGAAAGGAAACAAGTATATTAGGGTTTTCAAGATATCATAGAGATTTTAAAATTAGAATTTGAGTGCGAGAATGTTATGTGATTGAGGATTTATTTCTATAGCCTGACAGTTTGATTGCAGTATGGAGTTGGCAGTGAATGGAATTGGTTAACTAGGTTCCCTTTTCAAGATTGTTTATTTTCCAGCAAAGGTGTGTTTCATTCCAGTACCTAGTTTATCATTAAAAATGAATATATTTATACTCTAACCATTAAGCTGAGCCTATACGCAATACAAATCGTGTTTACGACTCCCAGATTGATAATTAATATTGAGAGGTTTAATCTGACAATTAAGCCGAACAACATTTTGGTGTCGTTCCCGGGGAGTTGTATTTTGGCTGAGGTAAAAATTCTCTCACAGAGTTTCAAGGATATTTTAGGACGTTAGAGGGCAGAGAGTGTACAGTAAGACGTGAGTTAAGAGCCACGCATCCACTTTTGTGGGGTTGCTCCAAAACCGGCCATCTTTCATATCTCTTGAACTTTTATTTCCTTTATGTGTAGAATTAGAAGCAGGATTTACGCATTTAATTTCCAAATTGCTTTTCTTTTCATAGATTAAATAGTACTTTGATTCGGCATTTTCCTTTCATGCAAGTGTGGTGAGCTTTATTTCAGCCAATAGCTCTTAAAATTCTTTTATCTTCAGAATCCAATCTTCAACATTATATCACTTTTAGGGTACTATAACAACCCTTGCGTACTAATCCAAGTGACGAAAAAATGTACCAATTTTCTTGTTGAAAACAATAAAATGGTATTTTGAGGAATCCTTCAATGAGGCGTTTTCATGCTACTACAGAGACAAACAATTCATTCGATGAAGAACTCACAAGTGCAGAATTTAATAATTTTCTTGAACATAAATGTAATATAATTAAATCTTTGATTTCAAAATTGGATGATTTGCAGGAACAAGAGAAGGATGAAGAACCATTGGTTATCCTTTGCGCCAACTGTCAAAAGAAACACTGCCTTGGAAAGTGTCCACTTAATGGTCTGGAAGTTTGCAAATTTTGTGAGGATGGTCATGGAACCGAACATTGCCCATCATTGCCACGATTACAAAAGGTAATAATGGAATCAAGTAAGTAATCAAATCAACCACCAGGTACAACTCAAAACCCAACACCATTTGATACTTGGGATAATGATTATTTTCCTGAGCAGGTTCCTCAACATTTTTATATTCCTGCAGCTTCATGGCAAACTTTTAATCCTCCTCAAAATGAATATCCTACATCATGGCCACAGTGGCCCTCCCATTTTCCCTCATCCTCGAGCCAGATATCCCCATGGCCTCAAGAATCATTTGGTTCCCTATCTCTAGGGAAATATCCCATGCAAATTCAATCATATGAGTGCAAACAACAACCACAGTTTCTTTCTAATGCACCATTAAATTATCACCCTCCATGGTCCCAGTCATATGTGCAACCTTACCCTAATCATAATCCATACCCTAAACCTAGTTCATACCCTAGTCCATACCCTATTCCATACCCTAGACCTAACCCTAATCCATACCCTAGACATAACCCTAATTCTAATTTAAAATCGAGACCTAACCCTAGTTCAAAGCCTAACACTAATCCAAATATAAATCATAGGCCAAGCCTTAACCAAAACCCTACCCCAAACCATCTTTTAAACCATAATATAAACCAGAGGTTACATAGCAATTTGAGCCACCTATTCTTTCTGTTGATTCCTCTATTGAACATAAAGCTACATCTTCCATGTTGGAAAAGGGAATGAATCTAGAAACTACCCCCATTACCATAGAAAATTCACCCTGGAAAGATGTAATTCAAATACCACCAGAGCAACAATATTTTATTGGAACTTTTTCTGAAAATGTTGTGGAAACTCAAAACCCTAGAATATCTCTCAACCATTATTTTCAATTTGAAAAGCAGATATTTGAGCCTGAAGTTGAGGGATTTATCTTTTCTCTTTCACCAGATTATTTGTGCCTCTAGGAGAGTGAATATAAAGTTGTGGAAGATTTGCATCAGTTAGAGAATCCTAAATATGTGGATTCCATTGAATTTGGTTTCGATTAGTCATCATGTCATCTTATTTCCTGAGCATTTGGAAACTCTTCGTACCATATCCATTAAAGCAACTAATTTCTCATTCTTTCATATGTCTTGAAGTCTATTCTTTAAAACTAAGTGTGAGTATAATTAGCATTTTTTTACGCACATGGCTTCATTGGAAGTACTCCTATACTTAAACGAAAGTATTTCGCCTCTTAGGGTAAAATACGGTAGGAGAATAAATTAATAAAGTTGTTATAATGCTTTTAGGGTTTTGAATTTTAAAGCATGCCTGTTAAAACTAATTTTTATCCACATTAGTATTTAACACAGACATTTGTGAAAAATATTGTTGAGTACAATTCACTCTAATACCTAATGATTTTGAAAAAGTAACCATGATTAATCACTCTAATAAGTTGTCATCTCGGATATATATTTTCATTTTCCCTTAGAAGGTACTATTGGAAAACCCCTATGGTGGACCACTCTTGTAAAGATCATAATGAGCTATTCATGAGAACACTAGCATTTTTAACTCAAGGACACTTTCAGTCATTGTATGGGATATCTTTAATAGGTCCTTAGGGTAGAGGAATTAACCAGCAATGATTAGTCATTAAAAAATTTTCACGCCATCCTGTACCCTTAAGGAGTAGATATGTCTCCCCACTTATTAAGTAACCTTTAAGGTTAATCACAATCAGAGCTTACAAATATTTAGGGAAGGATCAGAGGTCTTGTGATGAGCCGAACTACCACGATCATCAGACCTAACATGCATGACATTACTACTATTGGTCACCAAGCCAGAGAAATGTCTTTTAGCCAAAAAGGCTAGAAGATGTGAGGTCTCATCACTAGTCGGCCTGTTCATCCATGTTACTTCTTATGATTGGCAATTCCATCTTCTCGTTACCAAGCCAGGACAATGGCCTTCATCTAAAAATTCAAATAAGCCAACTCTAAATACATGCCTAGTAAGTGGGACACAGACATTTCGCTAGGTTAAAATACATCCCTATCGAGGATATGGACACCTGCGGGTAGCAGGGCCATGTCTCTCATATTAAAGTTAACTACATACTATGATTTGTTTGCTTATCCTTCTCTTTCCCTAAGACTCATTATTTTTCTTGGGCAATGGTTTTAAGAAAATTTGAACATGATGCTTTGAGTTCTATCTTTCAAAAATTATGAATCTTTAATGAAGTGGTATCCTTAATGGAGGTAATTCTTTGTACTGGATTAAGAGAAAAATTATTTTTGAATCCAGATAACAACAGAATTTAGAGTTTTTAAATGAAGAAGTTCGTGATTGGTATCATAACTCACTTTAATTCTCATGGTATTAAAAGTTATGAATTACTCAATAATGACTACTGACAAGGTGTTGGTTGCCATCAATGTGTATTGATTTTAATTGCCTCTAAATATATCCTGCATGACCGAGGTACGAGTTTATTATAGTAGGTGCAGGAACCTTATGTTATTCTTTTTGAAACTGCACTTTTTCAACAAAATTTGATTTTTATCATAAGACTTTGGGCAAAAACAAAATATGGGACAAGGTAACAGGTATGTGCAACACTCTTTTCTCCATAATGTCTACCCGATATTGTTTTATCATTTCACATGACTTTAGCTGGTAATGTAATAGTAATACCAATGTTGCGGACTAATGAATGCATTGCAACATCAAGCATCTTCATCCTTACTTGCTAGAATCTTCGCTGACATTTTCCCTGCCTTATTTCACTGTCTTAAAGGTTTTACTTGAACGAGGACATGCAAGAACTTCAGCGTGGGGGGATGTTGAGCTGCACTTTTACCCAAATTTTCACGATATTTCTCACATAAATACATGCTTGTACCTAGTGTTTTAATCATTATTTATCCATTATGTTGTTAATTAGAGGCATTTAGAGAAAATAGTTGTTAATCTATGAATTATTCTTATTATTTAAATAGATGACTGCTTGTGTGTAAATTTCATAAATATATGTCTTCTTGGTAGCAGGTGAATAAGTCTAGTGCAGAACTGCATTTAAGCACGGATCCATGCACAAGAGCAGAAATACATGTTTTTCCAAGAAATATGTTATGATGTGAATTACCTTCTAGAAGATAAGCCTTCTCCATTGAGTTCTACAATATATCACAACAAAGCAGGAAAGATTCTGAATGGAACATGGTACCTTACTGCCGAAAAAGGCATAAAATTAGCAGCTAGATAGTTGAGTACGAGATTGTTGTGGGTGAAAATATCATTTTTTAGATCAAATGGAGAAGAATATCTAAATTTGAAGACATGGGTTTTGTTCAGAGCACCTTGTTTCAAGTAACTCAAAAATCATTTGGCAAAATTTCGCTTCATGAATGAATTATCGTCAGGGGAATATTCCACTAAAACCCATGTTCTAAACCCTTTGCCTCGTTTCATGATGAGATTTCTAGCATCAACAACACCAATAAAAGATAATTTAATGGCCTTCTTGAAATTCAATCGATTACCAACAACTTCAATCAGCTTTCCAGGTGTATTACAACAAAGGTTAGCAACTGGACTAGCATACTCTTAGAATGGATGAAAATATTCCTATTTCACCTACCAAGATCTACTAAAAAATTTTGTGCTTATGTCTCTCTTCATTATTGGAACACCCTCTTTTCTATCATGGTCTACTGGGCTTCATGTAGTAGAGTTCTTGCTTAACAAAGTAATCCCATGCAAGCTTCAATAAATTCAAGGTCAGTTGGATAGGAAAAATCTTCTAATCAGAGAAGACATCTTATTACAAGGCGTTGGACACAGGAATGGTAAATCAATGTAAAATCATATGTTATATATACTAGTGTTGTTATAATCGTTCCCACCCTTTGGAAAACATGGAAGTTCAAACAACAAATCTTCACAACGAGGAGGAGGAAGAGGAGGTATGATTGGACGAGTCTTTCTTTTTCAATGATAGCTATGAGATGAAAATTTTTACATACGGCTCTCACATTCTTCGGCTCCCGTGTCTGCAATCTGCATCCACTGATTATGAGCTAACAAGATAGCTAGTGTGACCAGGAGCAGAGCTGCTGAATCACCATCTTGCACGGTGCTCGATTTTATGACTAGTTTTTCCATCATTGGATTGGGTTCTAGGGTTGGTGTTATAGGATTACTTTGTAGCAGTTTCTGTCACAAAATTGTGTTGTCTAACCATAATGAAATTTTTCTCAAGGTGTCGAAGAAAAATATACACCTATCGTTAACTTTAGGAATAGCAAGTTGTGTAGAGATAACATCAGAAAATATTGAATGGGGAAATTTTGATAAACTCTCTTAGATTCTAAAGTTGTTTCCATACAGCTTTGATCTTATTATCGGGGCTGAAATTTGCTTTCAACAATGTATCATTCCTATGATTTTTGAGTCTGTTGAGTAGCTTTTGAGATTTGGTGGTAAAGGTGGAAAATTTATTCTTTCTTATCTCTCTCAGGCTAAGAGCATTGATGCTATGGTTTAAAATAAAGCCAAGAAACATGACCTTAAAATGCATGAAGTAGTAGGGTCTTGGACAGTGGTTACTGGTGGAAGTTGTGAAGGCATGATATTTGAATTTATTCTAAATTAGAAAAATAGCTCAATTCACGAATGCTCTGGAAATGGAATAATCACTACATTTTATTTGTCATCAGATGGCAACAAGACTTTTCACGATGAAGTCGACTTTGAGTTTGTGGGGAAAGTAAGAGGAAATGATTATGATGGATTGGAGCTTTCCAGTTGTGTGCCAACAATAAGATAAACTTGGATTACTTCCAGAAGCTAGTTCGAGCCCATTTTGAAACAAACCTTAACCAATTCATATTAATTCTCTATTTAATATCAATGTAACATTAAACCAGAGAAATTAGGAGCAACGTTGCTGCTATAAAGAAGAAGCTTCACACTAAGCAGAGATGTAATTAGTGTGAGTATGTCAATTAGACATATGAGATGAATTAGTGAGTCTATCAATTACAGGGCGGAAGTTCTCAGATGTAAATTCGAATTTCTCAGATGTAGAGAGAGCAGAGAGGTGAGTCCATCAATTAGAGGAGCTGGGATCGATAGGAATAAAAAGGTTGAATTTATGAGACCCAAAATAGGGATTGAATTTGCAGAATGTAATAGAGATAGGGACTGTTGTGTAAATCATTGTGCCGAACTTGCATAAATTCATTTCCGGATGTTGTTTTAGATATTAAATCCATGAGCAGAAGCATTTTTCCCATGATTCATTTGGGATTTTGTGTGTGATGTTTTAAAAGCTTTCTTCCATCGTAGTAATTCGGTTTACTCTAGGTGTGGTAGGGCCCACCACCTTTGGAGCAAAGCTTTATCAATCAACGTAAGATAATTACATGTGTGCTTGATCTCATACCATAGTTTCTTGTTTCTATATGAATGTGTGAATTTGTGGTTAAACTCCAAAGCATTTTAGTAATTGTAGCTTTGTGCCAATTAATGGACTAAACAATTATTTCTCACTACATAGTCTATGTTTGAGTTATAAAACAATGCTACACTCTATTCCTATTGTTAAATTGAATGTAATGGTAGCATAGGAATACAACGATTTCTGATTTTGAATATGGAATTAGAACAAATTTTAATACTTCGAATTTGAATATGGAATGAGAACAGATTTTAATGCTTTGAGTTTTAGTATGGTTTACGTTTGCAAGATTTAATTTTATTTTTTTATGCATCCCGAGACTTCACTCAATAATTAGATCTCTTTTAATTAGAATTTGTCTTATTTTAGGTATATTTTTAATTAGATTCTTTCTTGTTTTCATAGTATAATAATTCCATTATAAGAGAAAGTGTCAGTGCGGATTTGATTGTGTATGTAGCAGTGATTTAGTTTTCATTATTGAGTTACATGATTTGATTTTGAAGACTGAGCTTGTTTATTGAATAATTCATTTCATTTAGATCAAAGTCTTTGAATTGAAGGTTATCATAGATTATTTGCAATACAATTTTTAATAGGATATTTGAAGTGTTCTTTTTACGTGAAGCTAAGTATTTTTCTTTTAGAAATAGTTGGAATTGTCTTTTGTTAATTTGAATTTTGAATTTGTTATCAAGAGTAGTTTAGATAGTTAGTTTCAGGTTTGAATTTATTATTAGGATAATGGGTGTTCTTTTTGTTATCTCCAGTGTTAATTTCAAGTTAGTGAAAGGAAAAAAAAACATTATGGTTTTCAAGATATCATAGAGATTTTAAAAGTATAATTTGAGTGTGAGAATGTTATGTGATTGAGAATTTATTTGTGTAGCCTTATAGTTTAATTGCACTATGGATTTTGCAGTGAATGAAATTGGTTAAGTAGGTTCCATTTTCAAGATTGTTTATTTTCCAGGAAAGGTGTGTTTCATTCTAGTACCTACTTTATCATTACAAAGGAATATATTTATACTCTGACCATTAAGCTGAGCCAATACGTAGCATAACTCGCGTTTGTGACTCCTGAATTGATAATTAATATTGAGAGATTTAATCCAACAATTAAACCGACCAACAAGTATCAACCCTTGGATTTGTTATTCCCTTCAGTTTATAATATTAATCCCTTGGGTTTACTAATGTAAGGGTTCACATTACTATGGTTTAATACTAAAACCCTAAGGGATTATAAACCAAAGGAAATAATATTAACCCAAAGGATAATAAACCCAAGGGATTAATACAACAAACCCAAGGAATTATTAATGCAATGGAATAATATTAAACCCTAGGGATTAGTATTTTTAACCCAAGGTATATAAACCCTAAGAAAATATTATAAACACTAAAATAAACATGGTTGACCATCGTTGACAATTGTTGATTTTCATTTTGAGACAGTCCTTCTCATAGTGCAACGTTGGACCATCGTTGAAAATGGTTAACCATCATTATTCTTGGGTTTATAATATCTATCTTAGGGTTTATAATGTTAATTCAATTGGATTTATAATCCCTTCGGTTTAATACTAAAAATCCAAAGAACTATAGACCCTAAGGATTAATATTAATTACATACCATATAACTAATACCACACCTTAGGAATATCAACCCTTAGATGAATAAACTCAAGGAATTGTTATGATAAACCGAAGATAATAATAAAATTAATGGGTTAATACTAAAACACCAAGGGAATTATATTAGCCCGATGGATAATAAACCCAAGGGATTAATAGTAAAAACACTAGGGTTTATATTCCCTTGGTTTTTTATTATTAATCCCTTAGTTTTATTATTCCCTTGGGTTTATAAACCATGTGAATAATATTATACCAAAGGGAACAATAAACTCATGGGAATACAAATTTTAGGGTTTGTAGTATTAATCCCTTGGCTTTATTATCCCTTAGGATTTTATTATTAACCTTTTGGGTTTATTATTCCTTCAGGTTTATAATATCAATCCCTTGTGTTTGTATTCCTAGAGTATAACGTTATTCATAGGGTTTGTAGTTAATATTAATTCATAGTGTTTAATATTATTCCCTAGGGTTTATAATTCCTTGGGTTTTTAGTATTAAACCCAAGGGATAAAAAACCAAAAAGAATAAACCAAAACCCATGGAATTAATATGATAAACCCAAAGTTTGTCAACCCTAAGATATTAAATACCTTTAAATGAAGAAGGTTGACCATGGTCAACCATGTTCCAGCATTACTTTATGACAACGATTGTCTCAATATTTAAATCAACCATTTTAAACCATGGTAAACCATGTTTATTTTAGGGTTTATAATATTTATATTAGGATTATATACCTTGGGTTTATAATATTAATCCATAGGGTTTAATATTATTCCCTTGGGGTTTTAGTATTATATCCCAAGGATATGAACCCTTATATTAATAGACCCAATGGATTTATATTATAAACCTAACGGAATAATAAACCCAATCGGTTAATACTAAAACCCCAAGGTATTATAAAATCGAGGGACTAATATTATTAAACCGAAGGGGCTAATACTATAAATCCAATGTATATAAACCCTTAGTTGACCATGATCTATATTAAACCTAAGCGATTAATATTATAAACCTATGAATAATATTATTCCCTACGAATATGAACCATTAGATTAACATACCCAAGGCATTGATATTATATACCCAAGGGAATATTAAACTCAAGGGATTAATATTAAAAACCCAAGGGAATATAAACCCTCGGGTTAATATTAATAATTCATTGCGTTTATTATCCCGAGGGTTATAATTATTTACTTTGGTTTATAATCACTTGGGGTCCTATTATCAACCCCTTGGGTTTACTATTAATCCCTTTATTTTATAATAGTATTCCCTTACATTTATAATATCAATCCGTTGGGTTTATTAATCAAAGAGTTCATATTGTGATGGTATAATATTATTCATAGGGTTTGTAATTAATGCTAATCCCTAGGGCTTAATATTATTCCATGGAGTTTATAATTTTTTTGGATTTTTAGAATTAAACCCAAGGAATTATATGGTTGAGCATGCTTGACCATTATTGATTTTTAGATTGAGAGGATCTTTTCCACAATGCGAAATTGCACCGTGGTTGACCATTTTTGATTGTGATATTGAGACAATATTCGTCATAACACAAGATTGGACTATTTTTTACCATGATTGAATTTATAAAACATGGTTGGCCATAATTTATATTAGAAACCCAAGGGAATAAAAAACCATAGGGATTAATATTAAAAACCCAAGGTATTATAAATGTAAGGTATTAATATCAAACCATAGGAATATGAACCATTACATTAATAAACATAAGCGATTGATATTATAAAGCCAAGGGAATAATAAACCCAAAGGGATAAAAACTATAAACCTAGTGTATATAAACCCTAATATAGATCCTATTAACCCTAAAATAAACATGGTTAACCAGGATTGCCCTTTGTTTACCATGATTTACAATGGTTGACCACATCTGAACATGGTTAACCATGGGTGACCACAATGTGCAATTGGACCATGGTTTAACATGCTTGACAATTATTTATTTTCAAATAGAGAGAATATTTTCACATTGTGACATTGGAGCATCGTTAACCATGGTTGATTATTATTTTGAGACAATATTTTTCATACTGCGGCATTAGACCATGGTTGACCAATATTGAATTTATAGAACATGTTTTACCATCATTGAAACTATAAACCCAAAGGAATAATAAACCCTAGGGATTAATACTAAAAACCTAAGGAATTATAATCATAAGGAAATAATATTAAACCCAAAGAATAGGAAACCTTTGATTAATAAAACCAAGGGATAAAAATTATAAACACTAAGATAAATATTATAAACCTTAAAATAAACATAGTTTACCATGGTTGATTTCCATACTAACACAATTCTTGTCTCAATACGACATTATACCATGGTTAACCTTCCTTGACCATGGTTTCTTTTCATATCGAGATCAACTTTGTCACAATGCGGCATTGGACCAAGGTTGACCATGATTTATTTTTATATTGATACAATCATTGTCACAATGCAACATTCGACCATGGTTGACCATGTTTGGCTCTGATTGACCATGGTTTATCATGAGTGATATTATAAATCGATGGGAATAATAAACCCAAGGGATTGATTTAAAAACCCATTGAATTGATATTATAAACCCAAGGGAATAATACGAGGATCAACCATGGTCATCGAAGGTCAATCCTGGTCAATCCTCAACTCAATTTCTCCCTACGAAATGGAAGAGGTTCATGGATGATTATTATAAAACCAACGGACTAATATTGTAAACCTTAGGTATATAAAATGAAAAATAAAAAATAAAAACACTAAAAAAATCATGGTTGATGGTAGACCATGGTTGATTTTCATATTGAAAAAGCCTTGTCCCAATGCTACTTTGGACCATCCTTGACCATGCTTAACATGGTTTATTTTCATGTCAACACATTCTTTGTGACAATGCGTCATTCAACCATGGTTGACCATGTTTAATTTTATAAAACATGGTTGACTATGGTTGACTAAGGATTATCATTGTTCTCCATGAGTATCATATTGAGACAATTTTTTTCATAATGCAACGCTGGACCATGGTTGAGAGAATGAGTTATTTTCATATTTAGGAAATCCTTGTCACAATATTATGTTGAACCATTGTTGACCATGATTAAGCATGGTTTAACACTATTTATTTTTCAAAGCATGGTTGACCATGGCTGACCATGGTTGAATAATACTAAACCAACAAAGACCAATATTATCAACCCAAGGTATATAAACCCTAAGATAATAAATACAAACATTAAAATAAAAATGTTTTATAATCACTAAATATTTATACTATTAAATCCAACGCTTATTAAACCCAAGGGATTAATATTAGAAATCAAAGGAATTATAAACGCCAGGGAATAATATTATACCCAAGAGAATATTATAAACCCAAGGGATTGAATTTATAAATCGAGGGGAAAAATATTAAACCCAATGCATTAATATTATAAAGCCAATGCATATATAACATAAGATAAATATGATAAACCCTAAAATAAAATTGGTTGACAATGGTTGATTTTTTTATTGTGACCATCCTTATCACAATGTCATTTTTGAACATGCTTGACCATGCTCAACCATGATTGATTCTCATATCAAAAAAATATTTGTCACAATGTGACATTGGACCATTGTTGACCACAATTGATTTTATAAAGAATGGTTGATCATGGTTACAATGGCTAAAAATCATTGACCATGATTTTCCATGGTGGATCATGATTGATATTATAAACACAAGGTATTAATACTTAAAACCCATGGAAATAATATTAAACCCTAGGAATATGAAACCTTATATTAATAAACCCAAGGAGTTTTTATTGAGACAATCCTTGTCACAATGCAATGTTTGACCATGGTTTACCATGGTTTTCCATGATTGATTTTCATATCAAGACAATCTTTGTCACGATATGATGCTAGACCATGGTTGAGCATACTTGATTTTCATATTGAGAAAATATTTGTCACAATGTGATGTTGGATCATGGATGACCATGGTTGACCATAATTGACCATGGTTGACCATGATTGACCATTTATCCATCATGGATATTAAAAACACAAGGGTTTAATACTAAAAATCCAAGGGAATAACATAAACCCAAGCTATATAAACACTAAGATAATTATTATAAACCCTTAAATAAACGTGTTTGATGATGCTTTATTTTCATATTGAGACAATACTTTTCAAGATGCGATATTGGACCATGCTCAACCATGGTTGAACCCTATATTAATAAGCCCAAGCGATTGATATTATAAACCCAAGGGGAATTTTTTATACCCAAGGCATTCATATTATAAATCCAAGGTATATAAAACCTAAATAAATTATTATAAATCCTAAAATAAAGATGTTTTACCATGGTCAACAATGGTTGATTTTCATATAGATATAGTCCTTGTCACAATGCAACATTTTACCATGGTTAATCATGCTTGACCATGATCAATTTTCATATGGATACAATATTTGTCACAATGCAATGTTGGACCATGGTTTACCATGTTTTTTTTTCATATTGATACTATGTTTGTCACAATGCGAAAGTGGACCATGGTTAACCATGATTAACTGTGGTTGGTCATGATTTATTTTATAAATAATGGTTTACCATCATTGACTATGATTTCCTATGGTTTACCATGATTGATATTATAAACCAAGGGACTAAAACTTAAAATCCATGGGAATAATATTAAACCCTAGGAATATGAACCCTTAGATTAATAAACCCAACGAATTGGTATTGAGACATAGTTGACCATTGTTGATTTTCTTATTTAGACATTCCTTGTCACAATGTGACATTGGACCATGGTTGAAAATGGTTTTCAATGATTTATTTCCATATCAACACAACATTTTTCACAATATGATGTTCGACCACGGTTAACTGTTGATTCAATTTAATTGTCTTAAATTGATTACATAAATTATCGACGGGTATTTGTAATTTTGTGAAGTGCAAGTGCTTTATATATGGTAGAAACATTTCTTACTTATTCTAATATGATGATTTTATATGTGCAGATAATTTTCGAAGATGTCCTAAATGAATTTAAGAAACTTAAGTATAATTCATGAGAAAACTAAATCCAACTATGCCCCTAATTTTTTTTAAATAATATTAACTAATTTATTTCTTAGTAGCTAGTGATGAATTTGAGAAAAATTTAAAATTATAGAAAAAGAGGAAATATTAATAATTTTGTGTCTTTTTGGAAGTTTTAAGCGATTTAAACTTGAATCAAGGAATCACGTGGAAAATATTTACACTATTATGCTTAGAAGGGAATTTTTAAATCACTATTAAGAAATAAGATTGCTTAAACTTAAAAAAAAAAATTAATTGAAAAACAAAAGGAAACTCTAGAATATGTTTCTCAAAAGAAGAACTAATTTACAACAAATCACTGATGCATAAAAGAAACTATGATTATATGTGTTATTACTACTGAGGAAATAAAACTACATAAAATGATAAAAAAAAAAAAATTACTTCAACATGTATTCTAACAATATGAAATTCTCGAAATGATTATAGCATCTAAGATAATGAAAAAATTAAACTGAGCACCTATATTACAAAATTTTGGAAATGTCGATATCAACTAACATAATGAAAATGATCAACAAAACATCTATACTACAGAAGTCTGGAAATAATTTCAATTTATAACATGAAAAAGGAAATCAAAAGAAAGACATATATCGATGCTATGAAATGCAGTGAAAACGTAATCTGAGAAATAAAGATGAGGCTATGTATAACATCTAATTGAAAAGAAAAAAATAGAAATAAAACAGAACCTCTTCTATTGCAGGGGCCCTCCACAATAGATTTTTTCAATTCTAAACGTTAATAACTACGCATTGAAACTCTAGAACGCTTCTTCATTCAATTTGGAAATAGAACAAACTTTAAATGAGATTACAATAATGTAATAATTCGCATTGGAAATACAATTACTAGCCTCATATTTATAAAATTTGTGAACCCTTAGTTAAGCTGAGAGGGGGGGTGAATCAATTTAATAAATTAATGGAATTTTAAACTTATTTACACCTTAATTTCATGATAAACTTAATAGATAATGAATCAACTATCTTAATATGCGAGAAGAAAGTATTAAGCAGATTAAATACAGAACATAAACACATAATCATCATGCACATGGACAACAGATATAAGTGGAAACCCATAAGGGAGAAAACCACATCTTATTATTATTGTGATGCAATGGCAAGCTCCAACTCCCTCTCACCATTGATTTTATGTAGTCTCCAACCTACAGGAGGCTACTACTTCAAATTCTGCAACCTACAACTTGCAAGGAAGCTAAAACTCCCATGTATTTTTTGTTGGCTACAACCCATTCTACACGTCAACGAGCTACAATTGGACAACTAGCAAGATACAATGTGATATGGAAGCACCAAATTCCTCACTCTACAATAAAATGATATGATAATTTTCCTCAATATCAACATTTTTTTCTCCTTCTTTACTATTGTCCTTGCAGCCTTTATATCTTCTCTAAATCATCTCTGTATATTCACATCTTCTCTATCTGCTCCTTCTTCTTTTTCCATTCTCTAACCTCTTAATGAATATGATAGTAACATAATTTATAAATATCAACCCCTCATTGTTTGCGTTCCACATGGGAATATGAAATGAACAGGCATGACTCTTTGCATTCCATATTCTCATTTTCTCGGTCATCATTTCAGGAGGTTACAAGACTGTCTACTCATATCAAAATTAAATAGGATTTTTTCTTTGCCTACGGATACTTGTCTTTGCATCATAGATTAATGAGTTACTTAACGTAGTTGAATCCTAAAAATGATATCTAATATAATGCACTGCAGCAAGCCCTCATAATTAATATAAAAAGAGTAAAAGGATCTCTACTTGAATGGTTCATGAGGCACAATAATTGCTAAGGTTTTGCAAATGGGGTAGCAAGCTAAGTGGACTTTATTGTGGAGAAAAATCCATAGTTAAGTGCACTTGAGCTAGAAGAGTTATGGGATGGGTGACCTCCCAGGAAGTCTTGGTTACTGGGTGCAAGAACCGGAAGTGATGATTGACGCTATGTGATTCATTTCAGTAGTTTCAATCCCACTTCTTCACCCCTATGAGCATCACCCGATGCAATGAGTGCTAAGTGGACTGTTCAAGAATAATGAGAAATTAAATAGTTACAACTACCCCTCATGGAAATGGTCATAGATTAATGACTTACTTAACGCACTTGAATCCCAAAAATGATATCTAATATAATGCACTGCGGAAAGCCCTCATACTTACTATAGAAATAAATAATACAATTTGAATTACAATCAATTATTTACTCAGCCCATCAGTTTCTTCGCTTTGTTTTTCATTTTTCCTCTTTTTCTTTCTTTCCCTTTGTCTTTTATGTTCTGCAGTTACATTTCCAACTGTATTGTTGCATTACTTGAACCATGCCTTTATGCTTTACACCACCTCTACCTATGGCATATCTTACCTGTAGCATTCTATGTTCTTCTCTTCTCCTTTTCTCTGTGTTGGGTTACTTACCCAAGTCTCCTTCTGCCCACGTTCAGTCCTTTTTATCAAAATACCACAACCACATAAAACCTCTGAACAAGTGTTGGGTCATTTTCCTAGAGTTTTCTCTCTTGCGTTCAGCCTTTCCTTTTTAACTCACAGCCACATATAAATGACATTTTTTTGCATGGGGTCGGGTCATTTTACTTACCTGAGCCTTCTCTTGTTGTGTTCAACCTTCCATTTGTTGCCTGATTCATCCTCTGCTTCCAACGTTTTCTTCATAAAATCACATAGCCCTGGTATTGAAATACATCAGATCTTAACTTTGAAATTTATCGCGTTCGGTCTCATATCGCATTTCAACGTATCAAAGGTTTTACGTTATAATTCACTTTTCCTCCTTCGATGTGATTTAACAATAGAAAGGCTCGGCATAAATGCTTAACTTTGGTTGAAGGGTCCCACATGATGGTGACCAATCATAGCACATTGCATTTCACTTTCCCGCAATTTTTAACGTTTTGCAATAGATGTATATCCTATTTTCTGTGATATGTGATGACATCACATCACATCCATCTGACCATGCGATCTCTTAAGTACAAACTATAAACTCTGTGATGTGCACCAATGTGTAGTGTCGACGTGTGGCTCCTCCCTTTCACTGCATCATAACTTCCTAACCTTACTGCATCGCAAAAAAATTAACATTTCCTAGCACTATTTGCTAACATCTGCAATGTGTTGGCTCGTGATTCGTCGTCTGTCATTGATCTACCCATAGACCTAATGGTCCTCATCTGATCGCACTTCACACTTTATAATATTTACTTTATGGTTATACTCTATTTCTTATGATCTATGATGTTGCATCATGCCAACACGTGTTCTATCCATTTTTCATCGCAAATACTTTAACTTACCATGTGACGCCTTAATGCTAAACACTTAAATGTTTCAATTTTCATAATCACTGCTGATGCGATTTGATCTTTGTCATCCATCTCTCACCTTCACTTTTGCGATTTAATCTTGGCCATCCATCCCTCTCCTTTGGAAATTTTCTAAGTGATCTCTACCTTAGTCAATTTTTGTTAGTTTATCCTATCGCCACTCTGCAACATCGGTTCCTCAATGCTACTCCTCTTGAGCTTTTTTTGTATTCTTCATCGCGATTCTCTCTTGAGCATTATATTCTTCATCGCGATTTTTTTTATATTTTGCCTCTGCTTCTTTGTTGCCTATGATGACTCTACTTATTTGCTACTTCTGCGAATCTCTCCTAATATTGTTCTTTTGGTTATTCATTCTGACTTGATATTTTTACACTTTCTGCACGCCTTAAATGTGTCGATCTCTCCTGAGCTTTTTTTTTCCTTTGCTCCTTTTCTTCCTTAACTGCTTCTCTACTGCCTCTACTTCTTTCTGCTACCTCTGTTGCCTCTATTTCCTTTCTTCATTTTCTGCCTTAACTTCCTTTTCTCCTTTGATTCTAAATTTTCCCCTCTTTGCTCCTTTTCATTTGTTGATGGTATAATGTTGTTCCTTTCCTCTCTGCTGCACATTGCCTGATCTGCTCCTTTGATTTATAATCACTGCTTATCCGCTCCTTTTCCTTAATGATAGTTTTATTGGTGCTCATTCACCTCTTTGTTGTTTCTCCCTACCTTAGGTTATACTTCTATTGTTGCTCCTTTGCCTCTCTACTACAAATTGCTGCACATTGCCTAATCTACTCCTTTTCCTTATAATCGCTCCTTCTCTGCTCCTTTGCCATCAATGATAATTCTAGTGTAACTCCTTTCTGATCCTGTGACATCAATGAAAATATTTCCAACAGTCTCCCCATTTTTCATTCATGGAAACACATCTACGAATACTCCAATACTTCCTCCAAGACTTCCTCCAACTCTCATTCTGAGAACCATGTTTCTTCCTCTTCTTTCTTTTCAAAAGAGCCTTTCTTATTCTACTTACTTTCCCCCCCCCCCCTTTGACATCAATGGAAAATGGTTTCACATCTCCCAGTGTAGATTTTGTCTTTTCATTTCCCCTCTCTAAGTTTTTTTAGGCCTTCTTCTTTTGACATTATATGTTGCTACTCCAGAACGGTGTACAAGAGTTGCTCCGAGAACACTTTTGAGAATGATTGAACTTCTATATACACAGTAAGCTAATGAAATCCCAAAGCACAAACTCCTTGCACTTGTTTACCACTGAAAGTGATGATAAGGACACTTCATAGAACAAACTTATATAATCAGACTAATATGATCAAAGATGCATCATTGGAAAAATACTAAAATACTGAGAGTGCTCCCTATGACATATAAAGTCTGCTCCAAATATAATTTAGTACATATTATGACCTTCATCTGAGATACAAATATTTAGTACACATCTATTCAAATATGATGACAAAAATATATACTTTATAGCTGTGGTTCACCTTTAATGCATGTTGGTGGTGATATGAGCTAGGTTGCTGACAGGGATATTACACTTAACAGCTGAAAGGTCCTTGTTACTAATGTGAATAATGAATCAAACCAGATATTACAACTTATTGTGAAATTAGACAATATCTTTCAATATAAGAGAGAAAATGACTTTACTACTCATACAATGTACTTTAAAAACAAACTCTTGAGGCTAGATACATTCAATGTATTGGTCGGTCTCACTTATCAACTAGGCAATTTTATTTATGACATAAAGGGGTATGTATGTCAATGATCAACCTCTCTTTAATGGTGAAATACTACCAAATCCTTTCTGCTGAAGTATGTTTTAGATGAATCAATAACAGACACTTCAGCTTCAAATATAATATTAACACAACTAGTCCTTCAGATACTTTAACTATTCTATCATGATGATCTTCAGAAAAACATCTTCAAGTTGTTTAATTTAAATCTCAGCAAATAGAATTCACATAGTTTTATGAATGATCTTAAGAAGGAGGCCTTGAATATATATCTGTAGTGACTTGAGGAAGGCATGCAGTTATATCTAGAAATAGATACTACTAAAATGCTTAATATACTACTTCAAGTGTAAACAGGATAATGATCCTTTTGCACTTTCATTGAACTTTTTATGCTTTAATAATGCAGATAGCACTTCATATACTACCTTGATGTGCTTCTGCCATAATAATTTGATCCTCACAACCCGTACCATACCACGGTTTCACTGATAACACTTGGTACTCTATTAATAGGTGGGCTGCTTGATCCAAAGACCAATTTATATTAATTTGATAAACTATGCACTAATTTCACTTCAGCTCACACATGCACCCATAGTTAAGACAACCTTCATAGTTTCTACTATTGAGCTCTCCATTGTTCTTAATAGAAATCATCAATATACTGAATATGATCTTGGCATCATTAACTTTTCGCTTATTCTGTCATTCTGGTTTAAAATAATGTCACTACATATTCCTTTATAGGACTACTTCAAAATAAGTACTGCTCTATATAAAATTCAACTATTCTAACATAATTATCTTCGAGAAGGCATCTTCAATTTCTTTACCTGGAATATACAAGGGAAGACCACTCATATTTTTATCACTCATTTAATATCTTTCCTCCAAGGGGACCTTATATATATGAAATATGGAATGATATAATGATGATAAAAATATCCCTTACTCATCCTTCTTGAATTTGTTTCATTGCTAACTCTTGTAGTGTGATGCACAGTGTGACCATCCCCTATGGATCTTTCCATTTCCGTAACTCAAATCATAATTTTTGTGATTTTAATCATTCATCACTTAGTGTGCTATTGTCTTCTTAGCTTACATGTTCATGGTTGATGTTACCTATACCACCATGGTTTCTTGGTTTCTTTTCCTTTCTGAACTCTTAGCTGTTCTTATTCCATGGAACTCTTCTTAGACTACTTTCATGGGGACTAATTATGAACTGCTCTCTCCCTGGGGTGTTGTTTCTTATTTATTGTAGGTTGGATATCTGTGTTTCTTCCTAGAGAAACTCCCACTGAGACTATGATGGATTCATTATGTTATTGAAGTAACATGATCCCCCTTTCTGTTTTACTTCCATAATTTGTTGGGGTTATTCATAATGTCTGTAGTTATTTCTTATTCACAGTTTTTCCTGATTTTATTGGATTTCATCATCTATCTAGAGTTATTTAATGTATATGGAAGCTTACAGTCTTTTTCTTTGTGACCAAGCTTGTAGCATACATAACATATTATTTTACCAAAGTACGTTTGAGCTAATGTATAATATTTTGTGCTCCTTTTTAAACATAATTTGCATTCAACAAGTTTATGTCCAAAATCATTGCATGCATAATTGTAGCCATGGAAATTATTTGTGTGCCTGGTGATCGATTGACTTCTCCATTTCTTTGCTTGATGTAGTCTCCTCAATTCATGCTAGCAGCACATGAGGCTTTAGCAGCTCACTGTTTCTTCCTCTCATTCTCTGTCCTTTCATGTTGGTGCTTGTTTCAATTTGTTTCTTTACAAATCATGTTCTTGTTGGCTTCTACTTCTGTAGGAATGTTTTGAGTTTCTTCTGTTATAACTTTTAAAAAAATGATATTCTTGTTATCTTCTACCTTGTACTTACTAGATTCTCCGTCACAGCCTATCCCAGTCTTTATCAGAGGACATATTTGAGCATTTATTATTTTTTCCAAGTGTTCAGATATTTTCATTTGTGGAGAGTTCATCGATAACTCCCCTTCGGAATTTTATAGTTTCTTTCTCAGGCCTACTACTTCTTCTTCCAATCTTCTCCATTATAGATTTTTCTCTCTTATATTCTATAGCATAATGTCTTCTACTTTCCTTTATTCTTCAATCTGTGTCTTTAGGCCAACAATTTATCCTTATCTTCATATTCTCTCTCAGCACATATTTGCACCAATGTCTTAAGGTTTTTGTTTTCTTTTTTCAAAATTTCTATTTCAGTCAAGGCCATGTCAAGTTTGTATTTTTACTCAACCATAATTTCTTCATAGTACTCACATCAATCACCCTAGCAGGTATCTCATTTGATTGAACTCTTTCATTTTGAAAGGAATTTTTCTTCTTCTTCTGGTTTATCCTCTACTTCTTTATAATGCATCCACTAGTGTCTCCTTCATTCATGAGATGCAATCTATGCCAGATTCCTTTTGCAGAGGTTAAATCCATTATTAAATCAAGATCCTTGTTATGAATACTGTTATATATCAAAAAAATTTCCTTGGAATTCCAATGTTTCTCTTGAAAAGAGGGAGAGTTTGTGCAGTAGCCATCACATACAAGCTTCCACACCTCATGGTCATAAGCCATTTAATATGTTTTATCCTTATCTCTCCATTCAGGAAAGTTTACCGTATTTAACAGGAGTACATTTCAATAGTTCATTATTTTACCAGATCTTCTTCAATCTATTAGGCTTACACCAAAGTAACCGACTCTGATACCAGTTGTTGAACCCTTAGTTAAACTAAGAGGAGGGGTGAATCTATTTAATACATTCATGGAATTTTAAACTTTCCTTTAATCTTATTTACAGATTCATTTCATGATCAACTTAATATATAATGAAAGAACAATCTTAATATGTGAGCAGCAAGTGTTAAGAATATTAAAAACAAAACATTAACACATAATCAACATGCACATGGAAAACATATATAAATGGAAACCCATAAGGGAGAAAATGACATATTATTATTGTTATGATGCAAAGGTAAGTTCCAACTCCCTCTCACCATTTATTTTCTGTAGGCTCCAACCTACAGGAGGCTACTACCTCAAATTCTGCAAGCTAAACCTTGCAAGGAAGCTCCAAATCCCATCTATATTTTGTTTTCTACAACCCACAGGAGGCTCCTAACTCATCTAGCTACAACTAGACATCTATCAAGCTACAAATTGAAATGGAAGCACAAAATCCCATGTATTTTCTATAGGCTACAACCCACAGGAGGCTCTTACCTGAAACAGCCACAACTGTACATCTATCAAACTAAAAATTGATATGGAAGCACCAACTTCCTCACTCTATAGTAAAATCATATGCTCATTTACTCAATATCAACTATGTTTTTCCCCTTCTTCACTGTTGTCCTTCCAGCCTTTATATATACTTTAAATCATCTCTGGATATTCATAACTTCTCTATCTACTCCTTCTTCATCTTCCACTCTCTAACCTCTTAACGCATATGACAGTAACATCATTTATATAGATCACCCTCTCGTTGTTTGCATTCCACATAGGAATATGAAATGAACAGGAACAACTATTTTCCTTCCACCTTCTCATTTTCTCGCTCATCATTTCAGGAGGTTACAACATTGTCTACTCATTTCAGAATTAAATTGGAGTTCTTCTTTCCCTACGAAGACTTACCTTTGTATCACACACAATATAAAAATAATAATACATTTTTCATTATAATCAATTATTTACTCAGCCCATGAATTTATTTAATTTGTTTTGCATCTTTCCTCTTCTGCTTGCTGTCCCTCTGTCCTTTATGTTCCTGTAGTTACATTTCCAACTATTTTTTTTCATTACTTGACCCATGCCTTTATCACTTACACCACCTCTTCCTATTGCATATCTTACCTACAACATTTTATGCTCTTATTTTCTCCTTTTCTCCGTGTCAGGTTACTTACTCGAGTCTCCTTATGCCCACATGTTAGAAAATTATATATTACAGAGCAATGAAACAAATAAAACATATGCTGAAACACAAACACAAAACACATAGAACCAGAGAGACATAGATATACGTGGTTCACCTAGTTTGGGGTACATCCACCCTGAACAGCCAGTCTTTCTTTTTTATTATCCAGAAAAATGAAGAGACACAACCTAGAACAGAACTGTTGTAATATCCTCTTTTCTCTCTCACAATATCCCTATCTATTTCTCGCTCTGAGAATACACATACGATGCACAACCACAATGCAATACCCTCATACAAGCGAGGGGTTTCCCTCTAGTGCGAAAAAACCCTAAACTAAACATAACTTCTACCATCTGATCATCCGCCTAATGAACGGCCCAGATTGACTAGAAATTACTATACTTTTACAAGGAAATTTTACATCTATTTTTAGCTTGGGGGGCGCTGCCCCCGAAATGCCCTGCCACAGAGCAGGGGGGGGGGGGGACTCTATAAAGTCATAGTCACACCTCCCTGGATCCCCCAGGTAGCAGTTATTTACGGGCGATATTACCGCCCCATTAAGGTACAGGGGTCCAACATTGTGATACAAAATAAACAATATAATCAAGCTCCACACCCAACAATCTCCCACTTAGAGACTAAATGTAGCATCTCCACTGCTGCTTCATTTGCTAGACAGTGACACCTCTTTGGACCTGACTGTTTCTCATCTTCATCGTCATCCTTAAAGACCAGTTGAAACTGAGCATAATCTCAGTTTCTCCCTAGTTACAATTTTTGTTAGCATATCTACAGGATTCTGGCTAGTGTGTATCTTTTTCAGCTTCAATTTTCCATCTTCCAACACTGACCGTATAAAATGGTACTTGAGCTATATGTGTTTAGTCCTTGAATGAAATGTTGAGTTCTTTGCAATATGAATGGAACTTTGGTCATCACTATATAACGTGCCCATATCATGCTTCTTACCCAATTCATCCATAAACCTTTGTAACCAAATCATTTCTTTGCTAGCCTCTATAGCAACAACATACTCTGCTTCTGTTGTTGAAAGCGCAACAACACTTTTGATTTTTGAAACCCAACTGACATCTATTCCACCTACAGTAAATACATATCATGTAGTTCTCCTCCTATTATCTTTTTCATCTACCATATCAACATATCCCTATAGAGAAATGTTTGAACCACCAAAGCATAATGATTTATTTGTGGTTCCTCTCAAATATCTGAGAATCCATTTCACTGTCATCCAATGTTCTTTTCTTGGATTGTTCATGTACCTGCTTACAACTCCCACTGCATGTGCAATATCAGGCCTTGTGAAGACCATTTCATACATTAGGCTTCCAACTGTTGATCCATATGGAGGTTTAGACATATAGTTCATTTCTTCTTAGGTCGTGGGGCATATCTCCTTACTAAGCTTGAAATGGCTAGGAAAATGTGTACTAACTAGTTTTTCATTCTTCATATTAAATATTTTCAACACCTTTTTTATGTACTCATTCTGAGACAGTGTTAATTTGTGATTTTTCCTATCTCTAGTTATTCTCATACCAAGGATTTGTTTTGCAGCTCCCAAATCCTTCATTGAAAATGAATTTGCCAATTTTTTTTTTAGCACATTTATTTCTTGCATGTTAGACCCTGCAACAAGTATGTCATCTACATACAATAACAATATAATATAGCTACCATCATTTTGCTTTTCCAGATAAACACAATGATCAGAGTGACATCTAGTTTAACCTTCTTTAGACATAAACCTGTCAAATTTTAGATACCACTACCTTCAAGCCTATTTTAAGCCATACAAGCTCTTATTTAACCTAAACACTAATTTTTCTTTCCCTTTAACCTCATATCCTTCTGGTTGCTCCATATAGATCTCTTCCTCCAAATCTCCATGGAGAAATTTTGTCTTTACATATAACTATTGAAGATGTAAATATTCCTCTGCTAAAAGACTTAAAATAGTTCTGATTGAAGTCATCTTAACAACAGGAGAAAACATTTCATCAAAATCAATACCTTTATTTTGTGCAAACCCCTTCACCACAAGTCTAGCTTTGTACCTTTGTTTTCCTCCATCTTCTTCCGTCAGCCTGTAAGCCCATTTATTCTAAAATGTTGTTTTACCTGCAAGAAGCTTGACTAAGTCCCAAGTATGGATATGTATTAAGGAGTCCATCTTTTCTTCAATGGCTAGCTCCCACTTATTCCTTCTTTCAACCTCCATTGCTTCTTCATAACATTAAAGTTCACCAAAATTTGTCAACAATAAATAATATAATGAAGGAGAGTATCATTCAGGGGGTCTACTTATCCTGGTAGATTTTATAACACCACTTTTAGGTGTTTGAGGTGTATGTTGTTGTTGTGGTGGTTGCTGCTGTTGTGGCTGTTGATTATTATTATTTTCAGGCACCTTTAATTTTTCATTGATCTCATCAAGAACTATGTATTCTTTTTTTTCTTTCTCTGGTTTCTTTTCCTACAACTGATTCATATACAATACCTTTTCATTGAATATTACATCTTTGCTCCTAATGATTTTGTGATTTTCATAATCATATAAGCGATAACTAAAATCATTAACACAATATCCAATAAAGGTGCATTTCTTTGATTTTTCCTCAAGCTTTATTATGTTTTCTTTATTTATACGGACAAAGGCCTCACAATCAAAAGGCTTTGAAAAATAGTAGTTTACCTTTTTACCTGTCCATGCTTCCTCTGGAATACCACCATCCAAGGAACATGAAGGCCCTTTTTTTACTACATAAACAACAGTATATACAACATCTTCCTAAAATTGTAAAGGAAATCATGCATGCAATATCATGCACCTTGCGCGCTCCATGATTATTTTGTTCATCCTTTCTGACACACCATTCTCTTATGGTGTTCTTGGAATTTTCTTCTCTCTACGAATTCCATGCTCTAAACAGTACCTATCAAATCTTTCATGCAATACTCACCTCTGTTTTCTAATCTGAAACACTTCAACTTCTTCCTATCTCAATCTCAACCAAATCTTTCCATTTCTTTAAAATATCAAATACATCAGATTTATTATGAATACAATAAATCCAAGTTTTTCCAGTTGCATCATCAATAAACGTAACATAATAATGAGAGTCACTAAGAGATGATACCTGAGTAGGTCCCCATACATCTATACGCACAAGCTCTAATTTTTCGCTCTTCTTTTCTTTCCCAACTCTGAGAAATCTGACTCTCTTATGTTTTCCATAAATACAATTCTCACATAAATCCAAATCAACATTCTTCAAACCCGGTAACAAATTTCTTGAGAGAAGAGTATTCATCCCCTTCTCACTCATGTGTCCGAGCCTATGATGCCATAATGCTGCATCTTCACCTTTGGAAGTTAAAGCATTATTAGAGTTAGAAATACAATTGCATAAATACAATGTACCAACCTTTTTTCCTTTCGCTATTACCAAGGCTCCTTTGGTGACCTTCCAAGTTTTATCTCTGAAAGTTGTCACACAACCTTCACCACCTAACTTCCCTATTGAAATCATATTTTTCTTTAGATCTAGAACATGCCTTACCTCCTTTAATAGCCATTGGTTTCCATTCTGTTGTTTTACAAGAAATTTACTCATTCCAACAATTTTACAGGGTTTAAAATCACCCAAACGAACTTGTCCAAAATCTCCTTGAACATAATCATGAAAATATTTCTTATTAGGTGTGGCATGGAATGAGGCCCCTAAATCTACCACGCAAGAATCAGTAACATTTTCGAAAGAAAGAATCAAAGCATATTGTAACACATCACCTGTCACATTTACTTCATGACTATTTTTTTTCTGTGCATCTCCTTCTTTTCCCGTCTGAGATCTACAGTATTTCTTCAGGTGTCCTTTCTTTCCCCATTTACAGCACAATACCCCCGATCTGGACTTGGATCTGCCTTTCCTTGATTTACTACGATATCCCAAGCTCTTTTCTCTTTCCATTTTTCTTCCTCGGGACTCCACACTTAGAGCATTACCCGATGTCTCACCAGAGAATTTCTGTCGCATTTCCTCACTAAGGAAAGCACTGACAACATCATCAAACTTTAAAGTACTAGATCCAAAGACAGAGTTACTAATGGCCATAACTAAACCATTCCAGCTTTCTGGCAATGAGCATATAGATAAAAGATCCCTAAGTTCGTCATCAAAGTTTATCCCTACAGAACATAACTGATTGGTAACAGTATTAAAATCATTTAAATGATCTGCAATAGGTTCACCTTCCCGCATCTTCATATTAAATAAACATTTCATAATAAATACCTTGTTTGAGGCCGAGGGTTTTTCATATAGTTTTGCCAATGCCTTAATAAAACCTCTTGTTGTTGTTTCTTTCGAAATATTGAAGGCTACCGACGACGCGAGGCACAGCCGTACTATTCCGAGTGCCTTTCTATTGAGAATCTCCCATTTTGTGTCTTTCATAGCCGTCGAATTCCTTGTTTCTCCACTCAATGGTAGGTATAGAAATTTCTGATACAGATAAGCTTCCATCTGCATCTTCCACAGCAGGAAGTTTTGGCCATTAAATTTTTCGACCCTAAATTTAACATCTTTCGTCATTTCTCCCACTCAAACCAGGAACCCTTCTTTCCTATGACTTTATCTGCCAAATAGACCTTCGGCTCTGATACCAATTGTTAGACAATTATATATTATAGAGCAATGCAACACATAAAATATATTTGGAAACACAAACAAAAAACACATAGAACGAGAGAGAAACAGATATATGTGGTTCACCTAGCTTGGGCTACATCCACCCCAAACATCCAATCCTTCCTTTCTATTATCGAACAAAATTAAGAGATGCAACCTATAGCAGAACCGCTATAATATCCTTTGTTCTTTCTCACATTCTCTCTATATGTTTCTCACTTTGAGAATACACATAAAATTCACAGCCGTAATACAATACCCTCATATAAGAGAGGGGTTACCTTCTAAGGCCAAAATCCCTAAACTAAACATAAATTCTACCATCAGATCATCCACCTAATGAATGGCCCAGATTGAATAGAAATTACTATACTTTTACAAGGAAATTTTACATCTATTTTTAGGTTCGGGGTCACTGCCCCCAAAACCCCCCGCTAGGGGGGGGCCTCCATAAAGTCGTAGATGCCCCCTCCTCGACCCCCCACGAAGCGTTTAATTATGGGCAGCGTTGCCACCCCATTAAGGTACAGGGGTCCAACGTTGTGATACAAAATAAACAAGATAACCAGGCTCCACCCCCAACACCACGTTCAGTCTTTATTATGAAACTGTTGCAACCTCTTAACACCTTTGCATGAGTATCGGGTCATTTTACCAGAGTTTTCTATCTTCTGTTTAGCCTTTCCTTTTATACTCACAGTCGCTTCTACATGACACTTTTCTGCATGGGGTTGGGGTCCTTATACATACCTGAGCCTTTTCTTGTTGTGTTCAACCTTTCCTTTATTACCCAATTCATCCTCTTCTTCTAACATTTTCTTCATATATTCACATAGCCCCAGACATGAAATACATCAGATCTTAACTTCAAACTTTATCGCATCCAGTCTCATATCGGATTTCAGTGTATCAAAGGTTTTACATTATAATTCCATTTTCCACCTCTGATGTGATTTAACACTAGAAAGGCTTGGTTGTACACACTTAACTTTGGTTAAAGGGTCCCACAATGCAGCGATGTTTTAAATTTTTGTAATAGATGTATCTCCTATTTTTTTTTATATGTGATCGCATCACATTGCATCCAGCTTACCATGCAAAATCTTAAGTATAAATCATAAAATTTGTGATGTGTGCTAATGCGTAGTGTCGACACGTGGCTCCTCCCTTTCACCGCATCCCAACTTTCTAACCTTATCGGATTGCAAACAAATTAACATTTCGTAGCACTATTTTCTAAAATTTGCGATGTGCGGGCTCAAGATTTTCCATATGCCATTGATATGCCCCCAGATCTAACAGTCCTCATCCCATTGCACTTCACACTTTATAATATTTAATTTGTGGTTATACTATATTTATTTCGAGCTAAAATTGTGCGTTGTGACAACACGTGTCCTCTCCATTTCATATCGCAAATCCTTTAACTTACCATGCCATGCATTAATGCTAAACTCTTAAATGTTGCGATTTGTGAAATCACTCCTGATTTGATTTTTTCTACACCATACATCTCTCACCTTCACTTTTGTGATCTAATCCTGGCCGTCCATTCCTCTCCTTTTGAAATTTTCTAAGTGATCTCTGTCTTAGTGTATTTTTGTCAGTTTATCCTATCGCCGCTCTGCAACATCGGTTCCTTAATGCTACTCCTCTTGAGCTTGTTCTATATTCTTCAATGAGATTCTCTCCTTAGCATTATATTGACTCTTCTCTACAACATCGATTCCTCTACACTACTCCTCCCTAAGATTTATTCAGTTTCTAAGTGTGTTGATCTCTCCTGAGTTTTTTCTTCTATTCGATATGCACTCCAAATTCATATCCTTTCGCTTGTTGCATGCCTTTGTTGCTTCTCTGGTACCTTCACTGCCTCGGTTGCCTCAACTTATTTTCTACCTATGCTTCCTCTACTTATTTTTTTCTTCTTTGAATGTCTCCTAAGCTTCCTACCTAAAACGCATCGATCTCTCCTGATCTTGTTTTGCTACCTTCGATCCTTTTCTTCCTTAACTGCTTCTCTGCTAACTCTTCTACTTTCTGCTACATTTGATTCCTTTTTTTTCTTTGTAACTTTTCTGCCTTAACTGCCTTTGTTCCTTTGATTCCGAATTTTCTCCTCTCTACGCCTTTTCCTTTGTTGATGGTCTAACGTTGCTCTTTGCCTCTCTGTTGCACATTGTTTCATATTCCCTAATCTGATCCTTTGCCTTATAGCAATTGCTTCTCTGCTCCTTTTCCTTAATGATATTTCTGTTGGTGCTCATTTTCCTCTTTTCTTCTTCTCTCTGCTTTAGGTTATACTTATATTGCTGCTCCTTTGCCTCTCTGGTGCACATTGCTGCACATTTCCTGATCTAATAATTTTCCTTATAACCATTGCTTCTCTGCTTGTTTTCTGTCATTTATAATTCTGGTGTAACTCCTTTCTGATCCTTTGCCATCAATGACAATATTTCCAACAAAAAGCTTATCATTAACTCTCTTCAGGCTTTTACGCCTATATGAACTGAATTTTTTTATCTCAGAATCTAAAATAGAAATTACAATTATGTTGCTTCATGATTTTCTACATGGAAACGAAAATCATGAATCATGATGGCTTCAGACTCCTTGCTCGCTTGATTCAGCACCTGGTTGACCGCTTCTTTGACCACATATCTTTGAAATTCCTATTTGATTTGGGCCACATGGATAGGATAAGATCCATGATAATATTATTTTTCATCTGGTCATATAATTTTTTGCTCCATTAATACGTCAGAATCTATTGAACCATGACAGTGTCTACAAAAACATCAATCAAATGCAGAATTGCATTAATTCCGTAGCTAATGTAGATTTTACTCTAATAATAAGGAACAATTCAAAATATGAAAAATAGGTAATCAGAATACTTTACTAAGTCAAACTTGCAGTCTAACACTTGTTTGAACTAATGATGGTGACAAAAACGAGGAAAATGAGTGAAAGGAGTATCAAAATTGAGGCAATCTTAAGGCTTTACGACAACCATGCTTGATTTTAATTTTGATACGATCTTTGTTACAATTCAACATTGGATCATCGATGAAAATAATTGACCATGTTTAACCACGGTTGACCATGATCGACCATGGTTGGTCACGATTGATATTATAAACCCAAGGGATTAATACTAAAAACCTAAGGTATTATAAACCAAGGAAATAGTATATACCCAAGCTATATAAACACAAACATAAATATTATTAAACCTTAAATAAATGTGGTTGGCCATGGTTGACCACAGTTGGTTTTCATATTGAGATAGTCCTTGTCGGAATATGATATTGGATTATGATCGACCATGGTTGAACCCTTAGATTAATAAACCCAAGGGGTTTATATTATAAACATAATGGAAAAATATTAAACCCAAGGAATTAATATTATAAATCCAAGGTATATATACCCTAAGATAAATATTATAAACCCTAAAATAAATACGGTTTTCCATTTTTTATAATGGTTGATTTTAATATTGATACAATCCTTGCCATAATGTGATTTTTTACCTTGGTTGATCATGCTTCACCTTGATTCATGTTCATATCGAGACAATATATGCCACAATCCAACACTAGACCATGGGGGGACATGTTTTTTTTTTCTTATTAAGACAACATTTGTGACAATGTGACCAGAGACCATCATTGACCATGATTGACCATGGTTAACCACGATTGATTTTATAAAGCATGGTTGACAATCATTTACCATGATTTATATTATAAAATTAAGGGTTTAATAATTAAAACCCATGGGACTCATATGAAACCATAGGAATATGAACGCTTAGATTAATAAGCCCAAGGAATTGGTATTGAGACATGGTTGAAAATGGTTGATTTTCATATTGAGACAATCTTTTTCACAATGCGATGTTGGAACATAGTTAACCATGTTTTTCCATGATTTATTTTCAAATCAAGAAAATATTTGCAACAATATGGAGTTTTACCACGGTTACCATACTTGATTTTCATATTTATAGAATATTTATTACAATCGAGTGTTGCATCATGGTTGACAATCATTGACCATGGTCAACCATGGTTGACCACAGCTGACCATGACAGATCATGGTTGGTCATGTTTGATATTATAAACCCAAGGTATTAATACTAAAAACCAAAGCGAGTATAACCCAATGAAATAATATAAGCCCAAGGTATATACACATTAAAATAAATATTCTAAACCCTTAAATAAACATTGTTGACCATGGTTAACCATGGTTTATTTTCATATGACAATCCTTGTCAGAATGCGGTATTGGACCATGCTCAACCATGGTTGAACCCTTAGATTAATAAAATAAAGGGATTGATATTATAAACCCAAGGGAATAATATTAAACCCAAGGCTTTAGTATTATAAGTCGAAGGTATATGAACTATAACATAATTACTATAAACTCTAAAATAAAAATGGTTGAACATTGTTGATAATGGTTGATTTCAATATTGAGACAATCCTTGTCACAAAGTGATGTTTGACCATGCTTCGCAATGCTTGACCATGATTCATTTTCATATGGAGACAATATTTGTCACAATCCAACATTGCACCATTGTTAACCATGTTTTTTTTTCATATTGAGAAAATATTTGTCACAATGAAACAATGGACCATGGTTGACCATGACTGACCATGGCTAACCAACATTACCCATCATTGACCATGATTTCCCATGGTTTAATATGATTGATATTATAAATCCAAGGGATTAATTTTTAAAACCCATGGGAATAATTTTGATCCCTCGGAATATCAACCCTTACATTAATAAACCCAAGAAATTGGTATTTAGAAATGCTTGACCATGGTTTATTTTCATATTGACACAATCCTTGTGACAATGTGACATTGGATCATGGTTGAAATTGGTTTTCGAAGATTTATTTTCTTATCAATATAATATTTGTCACAATATGACGTTGGACCATGGTTGATCATAATTGAGTTTCATATTGAGACAATCCTTGTTACAATCCGACGTTGGATCATGGTTGACCATCGTTGACCATGGTTGAACATAATTGACCATTGTTGACAATTGTTGACCATAATTGACCTTGATTGACCATGGTTGGACATTATTCATATTATAAAGCCAAGGGATTATAATCCAATGGAATAATATAAACCAAAGGTATAGGAATGCTAAGATATATATTATAAACCATTAAATAAATTTGTTTGACAATAGTTGACCATGGTTGATTTAATATTAATATAATATTTATGAAATTGTGATGTTTGAAATTGATTTACCATGGTTCAACCCTTAAATTAATAAAGTCAAGGGATTTATATTGTGAACCCAAGGAAGAAATATTAAACCCAAAAATAAACATGGTTTACTATGGTTGATAATGGTTGATTTTCATATTGGGACAATCCTTGTCACAATGTGACATTTGACAATCATTGACCATGATTAATTTTCATATCGAGATAATCTTTGTCATAATGGAATGTTAGACCATGGTTGACCATGTTTATTTTTCATATTGAGACAATTTTTTTCACAATGCAACATTGTATCATGGTTGACCATGATTGATTTTATAAGGCATGGTTGACCATCATTGAGAATGGTTTCCCACGGTTGGCCATAATTGATATTATCAACCCAAGGTATTAATACTTAAAACTCAAGGAGATAACATTAAACCCGAGGTATATGAACCCATAGAGTAATAAAACCAACGAATTTTTATCGAGACATTGTTGACCATGGTTTATTTTCATATTGAGACAATCATTGTCACAATGTGATGTTGGAATATTTTTTACCATGGTTTTCCATTATTGATTTCCATATCAGAATAATATTTGTCATAATATGACATTTCACCATGATTTACCATGCTTGATTTAAATATTGAGACAATATTTGCAACATTCCGACATTGGATCAGGACTAACCATCATTGACCATGGTCGACCATGGTTGACCATAATTTACCATCATTGACTATGATTGACCATGGTTGGCCATGATTGGTATTATAAACCCAAGGGATTAATACTAAAAAAAAGGATTATAACCCAAGGGAATAATATAAAGACATGATATATAAACGCTAAGATAAATATTATAAATCCTTAAATAACCATGCCTCACCATGGGAGGATTTTATATTAAGACAATATTTGTCATAATTCGATGTTGGAAAATGGTCGACAATGATTGAACCCTTAGATTAATAACCCAAGGGATTGATATTATATTGCCAAGGTATATAAACCATAATATAAATATTATAAACCCTAAAATAATTGTGGTTGACCATGGTTAACAGTGGTTTATTTTCATATTGAGACAATGCTTGTGACAATGTGACATTTTACCATGGTTTACCATGCTTCACCATGGTTGATTTTCATATCAGAACAATATTTCTCTCAATGAAATGTTGGACCATGGTTGACCATGTTTGTTTTTCATATTAAGAAAATATTTGTGACAATACAACAATGGAACATGGTTTACGATGATTGACCATGGATTACCATGATTTATTTTGTAAATCGTGGTTGACCATCATTGACCACCATTGCCCATGGCTGACCATTATTGATATTATAAACCCAAGGTATTAATACTTAAAATCCATGGGACTAATATTAAACCCTAGGAATATGAACCCTTATATTAATAACTGCAATGGATTAGTGTTGAGACATGGTTAACCATAGATGATTTTAATATTCAGATAATCCTTGTCATAATGAAAATTTTGACCACAGATGACCATTGTTTTCCATGATTGGTTTTCATATGAATACAATATTTGCAACAATATAACGTTGGACCATGGCTGACCATGCTTGATTTTCATATTGACACAATATTTGTCACAATCCAACATTGGATCATGGCTAACCATCATTGATCATGGTCAACTATGGTTAACCATAATTTACCATGGTTGAGCTTGATTGATCATGATTGACCATCATTTATATTATAAACCCAAGGGATTAATACAAAAAACCTAAGGGATTATAACCCAATGGAATAATATAAACCCAAGGTATATAAACATAGAGATAAATATTATCAGCCCTTAAAAACATAGTTTACCATGGTTTATTTTCATATTTAGACAATCTATGTCGCAATGCGATGTTGGACCATGCTCAGCCATGGTTTAACCTTTACATTAATAAACCCAAGGGATTGATATTATAAACCAAAGGGAAAAATATTAAAACCAAGGCATAATATTATAAAGCCAAGGTATATAAACTCTAACATAAATATCATAAACCCTAAAATAACCATGGTTGAACATGGTTGAGAATGGTTTATTTCCATATTGAGACAATCCTTGTCACAATGCAATGTTTTGCCATGGTTCACCATGGTTCACCATGATTGATTTTTATATGGAGAGAACCTTTGTAAAAATGCGACATTGGACCATTGTTAACCATTTTTGTTTTTCATATTGAGACAATATTTGTCACAATGCATAACTAGATCATGGTTTACCATGACTAATTTTATAAATCATGGTTAACCATGGTTGATCATCATTGACTATTATTGGCCATAATTTGAAATTATTGACATGATTGATATTATAAACCCAAGGGATTGATACTTCAAACTAATGTGAATAATATTAAACCCTAGAAATATCAATCCTTAGATTAATAAACCCAAGGAATTTGTATTGAGACATGGTTGACCATGGTTGAAACACATAAAGAAGATGGGGTTTCTCTAACTATAATTGGTTTTTATCGAAGATTCTTAGAGCACGAGTAGCAAGAGTGCCAAGAACACCAAATTCCTGAGCAAGAAAATGATGAAAACCAACATGAAGAAACTGTTTCGAGTGTGTTTTCTTGCAAATAACTTGGTAAGAAATGGAACCATCATCCATTATAGAAAGCAGGATATCCAAGAAGGGTATACAACAATCCACCTCTACTTCAATCATGAATATTATGGAATCGAACTGGGAATTCAGATGACAAAGAAAAATATCCATCTTTTCGCGACCATGGGGCCAAATGACATAGGTACCATCCATGAACCTCTTCCATTTCCTAGGGAGAAATTAGGCTGAGGCTAGGGCCTTATTTCAAACTCTTCCACAAATAAGTCAGCAACGATCTGGGGAAGAGGAGAAACCATGGAAACACCATAAATTTGCTCATATAACTCACCTTGGAAACTAAAAAATGTTGAGGTGAGGCAGATACCAACTAAGGCCTAGCCTGAGTTCAATTTTTCCCTAGGGAATGGAAGAGGTTCATGGATGATACCCATGTCATCTGGCCCCATGGTCGCAAAAATTTAGATATCTTTCTTGGTCACCTGAATTTCAATTATGATTTCATGAAATTCATGAAGGAAGTAGAGGTGGATGGTTGCCTACTATTCGTGGATATCCTCTTTTCTATAATGGATGATTGTTCCATTTTCAATCAATTTTTTCACAAGAAAGGTCACTCAAAAAAGTATCTTCATGTTCGTTTTTGTCATTTTCGTCCTCTGAAATTTTTTGTTCTTTGCACTCTTGATACTCGTGCTCTAAGAATATTTAATGACAACCACTTATAGCCAGAGAAATCACCTCTTCTTGACGTGTTCAAGAATAATGGTTTTAGTATATGTAAAGGCCTTAAGGTCTTTTAGAAAGCCTTTAAAGGATTAATTGGAAAATCTACTTGGGTGGATCCTATCTCCAGATTTCATCTCTCATTTATCCAAGGGACCTCAAAAAAAATTTCCCATGTCCTTAGAAGGAAAAATGTTGCCTCTTCATTCAAACCTCTTTGTACTATTAGAAATTATCTCAGATATGTCAAGGACCCTATCGACCCTAAAGACATGAAAGGTGTTTTCTTGCTTCCTTGTTCCTGTGGTACTCCTTATATTGGCGAAATAGTTCGATCCATTAGACAGAGAATCTTGGAAGATGATGCATACATTAGGCCCAATCGATCTCGCACATCAGCCCTTGTCGAACATGCATAAAAGTAATGTTACCATGTATGCATAGAGGACTCCAAACTCATTGCTAGGGTTGATCACTTCCACCATAGGAAGCTTACGAAAGTTATTGAGATTAATAGGCACGCTAATAATCTCAACAGGGATGATGGGTGGAAATTGAGTAAGAGCTAGACTCTGACTCTCTCTAGGTGATTTCTCCCCCTTGTATTGAACCGCGGGTCACTTTTGGTCTTGTTTGATTTCTTCCTTTGTGGTTCTATTTCCCTTATCCTTTTTGTTATATATTTTTCCTTTAATCTTCTTTTTTTCTTTATTATATTTTTTATTGGTTCTTGGTTGTTCTTTCTATTTAGTAATATTTGTGAATATTTTGAAACAGTTATTATAATAAAATAAAATAAAATAACCTTTTATTTAAATAAATAGTTATTACTAAATTCTTTTAGCCTTTAATCAATATTACCCTATTATAATATTAATAATAAAAATTAAAAAATTAATCATTTTACTAACATATTTATTAATAAATTCTCAAAATCCCCAAGGTTTTGCTCAACTAGTTGAGTCCCCGCTGTTAAGTACTTTCCCGCTTGGGAGGTCATAGGATCAAATCTCCTTGACACCCACAGGTTTATGCCTCATGTGAATGGATGACCATATATCCCCTTGGGAGGGTCTATCGAGATTTTAAAACCCATCGAAGTAACTGGGTTCATGTGTGCGGCCACATGGATTCCTGAACCACTGTGAAAACAAATAATAATAATAAAAAATAAAATAAGAATAAAATTTAAAAAAATAATAAATAATAATTTCTCAACCCATTTTTCTTTATTCATCTTTAGTATATATATTTTTCTTTCTACTTGGTATTTCTTTTATTTAATTATAAGATATTTTATATATCGTAGTATCTATAATAATAAATACTTTAAAACTCTTACTAAAATAAAATAAAAAATTATTTAAATAAATACTTAGTATTATATTATTTTAATATTACCTATATTCCTTACTCAATATTACCCTTTTATAATAAAAATAATAATTCGTTAATCCCCCCTTTAAAAATTCTTAATAGATAAAAAAATGTATTTTTATTTTTATTCCTTAATAACTAACTAGGTAACTAATAGTATTAGTCTTTAACAACTAATTTTCATCAGCTATCTCCAGGAAATGATGCATCCAGGCTATTTATTCATTAAGATAGATTATCTTCTTCAAATTTTCGTGAGGATCAACCTCATCAGATGGTTCAAAACATCGGACAAATCATTATGATGTGATTAATCCGAAAGACATTTATCTAAATTAAGGATAACAAAAATATTAGATATAACAATAGTATATCTGCTACAATATTATATTATATAATTAATATTAATTATTTAACGGTATAATATAATATATGTTGCTATTAATAATTTTTATGTAACTATAGTAATACTTATTATGTAATTTAATATTTATAGCTATATATTATACATTATACCTATTATATTAGCAAAAAAAGATTAAAAATATTAATATGGTTGATATAAGTTCGCAGCTTCATTTGTATATACTATTGATAAATATATAACAATAAAAATAATTATATAGAAAAAATCTTTTACAATAATTAATAATCATATGACTTTGTAATAATAATTATTTCTTTAAAGGAAGAGACTACTCGCAAAAACTTACCTTGGTACTTACCAAACTGATCGAACTCGGGCACGTGAGAAGACCTAGCCACCGGCGTTGTTGCTTCTCTCTGTGTTCGGGGCCGCTGGCCAGCCTCAGCCAGCGCTGTGGAAGGCTTGGCTGTGCCATCCATTGGTGCGAGGGGTCTCCGGAGCTCTGAGGTGTTCAGGGCCGCTGTCTCGGTCCAGCTACGAGCGTGGTGCTCTGTGGAGTCTCTGAACCTCGGGCTTCATTCGTGGTATCACCCTTCTTCCTATTTTGGTTTTCAAAGGGGTCCTTCATTCCTCTGGTTGCTGAATACGTTTCAAATGGTTTGCTTTGTGGGAGGTCTCTGAGCTTGATCCTCTGTCGACTTAGTGCTTGGTCTCGTGGCAGCGATGGAGACCCTGGGTGATGCCCAAGTCCCCCCCAATCCTCCTCCCCCTCCCGATGCGGAAGCCTTCATTAAGCTTCTCACCTCCCTGCCGAAGAAGAAAGCCTCTTAGGCTTCTAAGTTTGTAAAAATATTGGAAGACATACCTGAAATCTCGCTCCCGCCTGAGGGGCCGATCAAGGTCGCCCTCTCGTTAGCTAATTGTGCCTTGGTTGGCTAGTTCACAGGTCTCTGGCCCTCTCCTAAAGCCACAGAAAATTGGGTTACTCGAAACTGGGCGCCTCTAATAAAAAACAGAGTCACCTCGTATTTTTTAGGGAGGGGTTTCTTCCTGTTTGAATTCTCTGATAAGGAGGATAAGGACTTGATTTTCCGGAATGGTCCCTATTTCATGGGACCTCAGGGACTGTATCTAAACAAATGGATGCCCGACTTCGACCCTGCAGTCGACGTCCCTAATGTTGTCCCTGTTTGGGTTAGGCTACCTAATCTGCCTGTGCACTGTTGGAACTGGGAGTCCCTCAAGCACATCGGGAACACTTTAGGCAAATTTATCGACCGCGCAAATAGTAAAGACCAATATGACTGTGCGAGAATTTGTGTCGAAGTGGATCTGGAGGTCGGTCTTCCTGAGGAAATAAAAATCAGAGTCGGTAGCTGGACTCACGTCCAAAAACTGGACTATGAGCAACTCCCGTTTAAATGTCGGAAATGCCATGTTTATGGCCATTTTGCGAGAGGCTGTCCGATAAACAGGGAAGTAGAAAAAGGCAGTGAAGAAAGATGGAACCAGGTAAAAAGAAATAAAACTACTCACAAACGTCCAAGATCAGGAAACTCTAATGGTAAGGGTCCTCAATCAAACCACGTGATCCAAACTCCCCACATGGAAGAGCATAGAAATAAGTTTGCTAAGTTAAGCTCAGAAAATGAAGATATCGTTGAGGTCGAACAACAGAAGGAGGATTCGTCACACAAAGAGACCCCCTCGGGCTCAAAGCAAGTTGAAAGCAACGAAGGCAGATCGAAAGAGATTCTCAATGAAGAGACCGAGGAAGTGCAAGTCTCGGAAGAATCTGAAGAAGAAGGTGAAATAGGAGACTCGCAAACCTCGGCCAGAAGATCAACGAGAGACCGAAAATCTGCACGAGAAAAAAGAGAGAAGGAAACCTATAAGGACAAACTCCAAGGAAGTCAACCTACCTTAGAGAAACTCCTGGCAAGATCTCCGAAGGTGACTAGAAACCAGACTCAGAGCACTAGAGGTGCTCATCATTCCAAAAGCAAATAATGAAGTTAGTCTCCTGGAATTGTAGGGGTTTGGGGAGCAGAATAAAAGAGGAAGCAGTTAGAAGCCTTATAAGATCAGAATCCCCGGACTTTCTCCTCATCCAGGAGACCAAAATGGAGGATAAAGATTTTCTCCATATTAGCAAGAAACTGTGGAAAAATAGTGAAAGTCAAGCTGTCTCAGCAAGAGGCACTTTCGGAGGCCTGGGCACTGTTTGGAATGGCAGCAAATATTCTAAGTTAAAAGAGATCTGCAACACCCATCGACTCTTTCTAAAGCTGCAGCATGTTGAAACTCAGGACTCTCTTTGCCTCATTAATGTTTACGCCCCTGTCAGTGCAGGGGAGAAAAGAGCCTGCTGGGACTCCATCAGAGGACTAGCGGACTCGGAAAATCTCTCCAATATCATAATCGTTGGAGATCTTAATCTTACTCTGTCCTTCTCTGAAAAGTGAGGCGGGTGCTCTGTCAAAGATCCGACGAGGGAATGGGTGGAGGATTTGCTTCAAGATTGGTATATGATCGACATCAAGCCAGCCACCGGTAAGTTCACTTGGTCCAATAAAAGACTCGGCCCGGGGCATATAGCTGCAAGACTAGATAGGTTTCTTGTTCATAGCTCATTTCTGCTCTATGGTCTTAAATCTAGTATGCATATTTTTCCTTCCTCCGTATCTGATCATCGACCTATAAAGCTCGAGCTTAGGGCCAATTTGGATCACGGCCCAATCCCCTTTAAGTTCAATGCTCATTGGATCAAAGAGTCGTCCTTCATGAAGCTTGTGGAAGAAAGCTGGAAGCTCCCAGTGAAGGGGTTGGCCTTTTATGTTTGGGAAGAAAAGTTAAGAAAAGTCAAAGCGGCCATTAAACATTGGGTAAAGTCCCTTCCCCACCCTGCTATGGAAAGGAAAAGGATTCAAGCCTGTTTAGTGAATCACCATTCGAGAGTGGAAAATGAAGAGATTACCAAAGATATCCTAGACAAGGAGGCTGATCTTCAGCAACAACTTCATAAGGCAAGCTTGGCTGAGGAAGAATTTTGGAGTCTCAAATCTCGGTGTCTTTGGATTAAGGCCAGAGATAGGAACTCCTCTTTTTTTCATAAACAAGCCCAGGCTCGTAAGAACTTTAACTCCATCACAGAAATCAAAGATGAGACCAGCAAGCATTCAGACATTCAAAGCATAAAAAGAGCTGTGTTTCTCCATTTTAAGAATCTGTACAGTGAAGAGGAGGGGCTGGGGTATAATCCAACCCTGGTGAATGAAGTTCCCACTTTGATCTCCCCCAGAAAAAATAAGTATCTGGAAGCAGAGGTTACTAACTCTGAAATAAAAAATGCTCTTTTTGCAATGGAGCCAGATAAGGTGCCTGGCCCTGATGGGTTTACTGCCAGGTTCCTGCAGGCTTGTTGGCTGATCATTGAAAAAGACTTATGTAGGATGCTTAGGAAATCTCAAGACTGCCATAAAATCGGGGGAAGCACTAATTCGTCGTTCCTAGCCCTCGTCCCCAAGGAAAATGGAGCCAACACTTTCAGCAGATTTAGGCCTATATCTCTTTGCAATATAGGATATAAGCTGATTACTAAAGTTATTGCAAACCGATTAAAAACCATTCTTCCTGACATCATTCCTGAGAATCAGGGAGGTTTTATTAAAGGAAGGCAGATTGTTGACAATTACATCTTGGTTCAGGAGGCAATCCACTCTAGTCAGCTCCGGAAAGAGAAAGGAATGGTTATTAAGCTTGACTTAGAAAGTGCCTTCGACAGGGTGAGACACATATTTCTGTTGGATACTCTGCACAAGTTTGGCTTTGGTTCTAAATTTATCAAATGGATTCAGGCTTGTATAAGTGAACCTTGGATTGCTCCCCTAGTGAATGGGAGGGCAACTAACTTTTTTAGAGCTTCCCGAGGACTGAGGCAAGGGTGTCCTCTCTCACCCCTGCTCTTTGTACTCCAAGATTTTGTCCTCAGCTTTCTCTTGAATAAGAAACAACATGATCAAGAGATTTTGGGTCTGTGCATTGCAAGGGGGGTTAAAAGTATAAATCATGCTTTATTTGCTGATGACTCCATCTTACTGGGCGCAGCCTCAGTCCCCTCGGCCAATAATTTCAAAGAGGTGGTGGATGGGTATTGTGAAGTCTCTGGAAGTAAGCTAAATAAAGGTAAATGCCATATCTATTGCTGGAACACTTCGGCCACTACCCTCCAAGCAATCTCCTCCTGTTTCGGTGTTGCTGCCTCATCTTCATGGACTTCCTTTAAGTATTTGGGACTCCCCATTTTCCAAAAAGGCTCCCTAAGCAGAGACTCGCTTCCTCTGCTGGAAAAATTCAAAGCCAAGATTCAGGCCTGGGGTTACAATTGGCTAAATCTGGCTGGCAAGTCTGTGCTCATAAAGGCTGTCTTAAACAGTCTCCCTATATACCAATTTGCAGTCATGCTGGCTCCCATTGGCATTATGAAAAATATGGAGGAGCATATCAGAAAATTTTTCTGGAAAGGAGGGAAATCGAATGAAAAAAAAATCCCTTTAATCAACTGGGATAAAATCTCCTTGCCAAGATTGGAAGGAGGCCTATACTTCAAGAGTATCAGCAATCAAAATGTAGCGTTGGGGGCGAAGATGTTATGGCGAATTATTGCTCCAAATCTAGGATGGGCGCAGCTGGCGCTGTGGAAAAAATACTTTCGTGGAAAGAGTAAAAGATGTCTGGATAACCCCATTGCTAAATCAGGCTCGATGATCCATAAGCTCTGCGCTAAAGCTCACTCTTTAATCAGTCAACACACTCACTGGATTCCGGGCAATGGCAAACACATAAAAATTCGGGAGGATCGAATCATGGCCTGCGATCCTATTGCTGATGACAATTCTCTTAGCATGTTGAAAGATTGGATGACTAGAGCCGGTTTCATTACCGTGTGGGACATTTCCCAGTGGGTGGGCGATGCCTGGCAAAACTGGATTGAGCTAGAGGTCCCTCCTAACCTGTTCAAGGAGCGCGAAAGTCTGTTGGGTCGTTTACAAGGCAAAGGCCCTTTAAACAGAAGAAAGCCAGATATTTGTGGTTGGGGTTCGATCCCAGGGAGTTATGTTGTCTCAAAGGGCTACAATCATTTGATATCTCACCCCCATGTCCCTCCCGATCCTGAGCCTTGGAAAGGCATTTGGTCTCACTCTTCGATTCCAAAAATTGATATATTCTGTTGGCTCCTCTGTCATAAGAGGATTCTGACCGATGATAGACTCCAAAAACGGGGGTTCCAGGGGCCTTCGAGATGCTCTCTATGTGGTGTGAACGAAGATTCTGCCTCCCATTTGATGCTCCACTGTAGCTTTGCGACAGAGATTTGGCATGAGTTCTTAAGACCATGGACTTCTGACTTTGTCCTACCCACAAATATTCCTGATTTTTTCTCGAACTGGAGGGCTAAGTTTCCTGGAACCTCTTCCAAGAACAGTCCCATTTCTTCTGTCTGGCTTGCGCTCCCTAAAATTATTTTCTGGCAAGTTTGGCTGGAACGAAACCAGCGGATTTTCAGAAGCATCATGTCTGATATCAAAATCGTGATGGTTAAAATCAAATGCCAGTTAAAGGACTGCGTAGGCGATCATCTGGACAGTGCGGTTCTGAGCGAGCAGGATTCAAATTGGGTCGATATGCTCGGCCTGCATTTCAATGTCTCTGTTCGATCACCTATCCGCCTCTTTGACTGGCAAATTCGGTTGAGCGCAGATGAATTTCTAGATTATTGCGCTAAGTTAGGTTTCTCTGCCTTATTCTTCGACGGAGCAGTTAAGGGGAATCCAGGAGCTTCTGGTGCTGGTGGTATTGTCAGAAGTGCTGATGGTAGGAGTGTGATCAGATATGCCTGGGGAGTGGGCTTCAACACCAGCTTCCAAGCCGAAGCGCTGGCCCTCCTCCAGGGTCTTAAACAACTTATTTCTCTTGGTATCTCTGATGCTACAGTCTTTGGAGACTCCCAATCCATTATTAAAATCATGGTTGACAGATCTTCTCCCTCTGATCTACGACTCTCAAGATTGATGATCAGAATTAATACTTTAGTGAATTGTTTTCAGAGTTTGAATTTTTTGCATGTCAAGAGAGATCTCAATAAAGAAGCCGATGCGAAGGCCAACAAGGCAGTCCTTCTCTCCCTTGGAGTCCTTCAAAGAGATGGAGTCGATTGCTGGGATCCCATTCCATAAATCTCTTGTATAATGTTTTACTATCTTTTATTGGATCAGTTCATTTGTATATTCAAATTTGGTAAGGTAGCAGAAATCGGTTATATTATAGATTGTAAAAAAAGCTGGCCTGTAAGTGAAAGGGCCCTTTTGTTCCCTGCTAGAGAGATTTGGGCACTGCCCTTACATACTGTAATCTGAATTGAGGCTTTAAGGCCAGAAATCAATATACTCCACTAATCGTTTCTGTAAAAATAAAAATAAAAATTATTTCTTTATAATAAAAATTATTTAATATTAAATGATATTTATTATTATTTAAGTCTATGAAATTATGTAGTATACATATAACATTAATATAATATTATGAAAATATGTCATATAAATATGATCCCTAGGAATACAAACCCTTAGATTAATAAAATCTAGGGATTGATATTATAAAACTCAAGAGAATAATAAACCTAAGGTGGTAGTACTAAAACCACAAGGCATAATAAACCCAATGGATTATTAATAAAAACCCCAAGGTTTATATTCTCTTTGGATTTTAGTATTAATCTCATGGGTTTAATTCCCTTGGGTTTATAATATCAATCCCTTGGGTATATTAATCTCATTGTTAATATTATTAGGGTATATAATTATTCATAGGTTTGTAATATTAATCCCTTAGGTTCAATAGAAATCAAGGTCGACCAAGGGTTTGTATAACTTCGATTTATAATATTAATCCTTTTGGTTTATAATACTTTATGTTTTAGTATCAACCCTTGGATTTATTATTCCCTTCGGTTTATAAAATTAATCCATTGGATTTACTAATGTAAGGGTTCACATTCTTATGGCTTAATACTCAAACCCTAAGGGATTATAAACCAAAGGAAAAAATATTAACACAAAGGATAATAAACCTAAGGGACTAATACTACAAACGCACGGAATTATTAACCCAACGGAATAATATTAAACCATAGGGATTAATATTTTGAACCCAAGGTATATAAACCCTGAGAAAATATTATAAACCCTATAATAAACATGGCTGACGATGGTTGGAAATTGTTTATTTTCATTTTGAGACAGTCCTTCTCACAGTGAAAAGTTGGACCATGGTTGACCATGGTGAGCCATCATTGTTATAGGGTTTATAATATCTATCTTAGGGTTTATAATATTAATTCCTTTTGGTTTATAATCCCTTAGGTTTAATACTTAAATTCCAAATAATTATAAACCCTAGGGAATAGTATTAAACCCTTTTGATCAATATTAATGACAAACCATATAAATAATACTACACCTTAGGAATATCAACCCTTAGATTAATAAACTCAAACAATTGTTATGATAAACCCAAGAGAATAATAAAATTAAGGGGATAATACTAAAACCCCAAGGGAATTATACTAACCTAAGGGATAATGAACCCAAGGGATTAATAGTAAAAACACTAGGGTTTATATTCCATTGGGTTTTTAGTATTAATCCCTTGGGTTTATAAACCATGTGAATAATATTATACTCAAGTGTAACACCCCAAGTTCTATGCTTTTTAAATTGATATTTGAACAAAATCCAAAGGGGAAAGTGGACCCCAATGAAGAAAAATTGTGTGGATTTTATTTAATTATTTATTAATGAGAAATAAATAAAACATTTAGGTGTGCACTATGACTAGAAAAAAATGGAGATCATAAATCTGATCCATGAGGATATGGACCAGGTAAGACTTTCGTAAAAACCTTTAAAATAAACCTTGAAAGGAATAATTGTAAATTAGATTGGGAGAGAAAAATATAATTCCCAAATGAAGAGGAAATTAATTGGGAAGAGGTGGAAAAGTTGGAAAAGCAAAAAAGACAGCTTTAAAGGACCCCAATGAGGGTAGCCTAGGCAAAAACAGGAAGAAAGCATCCTGGAAATTTTGGACGCAGAATTTAGAAACAGGCTTGGGGAAAGTAGGGCTTAAGTAAGCTGACTCAGGAGAGACTGAGCTTAGTCTGTCTTTGGAGGATCTCAACTCGGGGGTGAGTTCTGGAGAGAGGAACTCTAAGGTTGGGAGGACTAGTCATAGAAAGAATTGGTATTCACACCTGATTTTTACTGCTCTATATTCTATATGTGTAAATGTGTGATTGAATATGAAATTTCATCGAAATTTTTGGTATATTATAATAAATAAATTAACAAGGCTCCCATGCATTTACAACGTTATTATAGCTAAAACACTGTAAACATTGTGGTTGCATGGGAGGAAATATTTGAAGAACCATCTGCCAAAATGTTTAAACCTGTATAATGCTTAAATATAGGGATCAGTGTCTTCATAGAAATTATATTAAAAGTATAGAAAGTTAATGGATGAATATACCATACCATGTTGAAAAGTTACTTCTGTATACAGTGTAAATAAATTTTAGTAGATAGCTATACAAATCTGATGTACAAAGCTAAAACTTTTGCATGACATGTACAAAAATAAAATAGAGTACTGCAGAATTTAAAGTAGAATAAAATTAGAGAAACAACCTTTTGTAGAAAATCAATACCATTATTTCTGTCCATTATATTATATTTTAGAATGGATATTTATTCTCTATAAGGAAATAAGTAAATACACATTAAGATATCTGATATAAAACAATTTTTATAATAGAAATGGAGAGCCACAGTTATTTTGTAAAGAATTGATCTCTAACAATAATTATGGTAACATGTTAGAGAAATGGAAAATTTATCAGGTCTGAAAGTAATAATAGTAAGAATTAGATGAACTATGAAGTACCTGGCACAATTAAAATATGTCATTTTCTATTATGGGAACAATAAAGAAAACTAACATTTTAGACTTATAATTATCTTGTATAGAACTGTGATAACAATAAGGTGGAACAAGTAGTACTTTAAAATAATTATTGACTGAAATTTACAAACTGAAGTTTTGTCAGTTGATATAATTTTACAATTAGAAATCGAAGCAAAATACATTGCAATACTCTGTATTTGATGTATACAAAAAATAGGAAATTGTTTTGTAAAAGAATCTAAAGAGATGATGGTATTAAATTTTCTGAACAGAAATTAAGGGGTTAAATTATGAATAACCTGGAAAAGTAAAGGGTATACTACTATCATTATACACATTCATAATATCAGTAATATGTGAACTGGCATTAAAAACACAATAAATAGAATATGAAAAACTTATCAAAGTCCAAAATATCCTGCGATTTTTTTTCCATTCGTAAGTCCAAATAAAAGAAATAAAAATTGTTAAATGGTCTTGGCGAAAATGCCATTTGAAACTCAAATTTAGTTATAAAATTATCAGACGAGATTCTGGATGGGCCATTTTAGTTATTAGTTCCCGATTTTAAAACAAAAAGGGAATTAAACCCATAAAATAAAAAGGAGCTTCACAGTTACAGAGGAATGAAACGATAGCACAGTGCCATTAAAAAAAAAAAATTATGTAAATGGAAATTTAAAAACCCCAGTGAGTCATGCGTTCGGCACTAAAGATCCCTGAATAAAAATTGTGAGATGTCTCAAATACTGACCTAAGTATACAGTAGAGAAGTAGGATTAGTAAATAAGAGGTGCTTTTACTTGATAAGAATGAAGCGATCTCGTGAAGGAGAAAATTAAGTTCTTACCTGGAAAAGACGATATGGGTATATGAGACAATTTTAGAGTTTGATAGTAAAACATTCGAGCCATAATTTAAGTTGGAAATGTAAATTAAACCTGAACTTTCATATTATATAGAAAGGAAACAAATTTTAAGTTTTCATAATTTGTAAGAAAGATCAAATTGATTTCATTTGGAATCATATCGAGACCCAAAATTATTTATAAATGAAAACCCAATATATTAAACCACCCAGAACTGGGGAAATGAGGCATATCAAGAATATAACTGCAAGCATTGGGTATAGAGGAAGGAAATAATTGAACACAATCACCTTCAAGAATCAAGTAGACACTGTGACATCAAGGGGGTAATTGAGTTCACGTATAAGAATTTTTACCCTTAAATTTGTACGTAAGTACATTAAATCAAAAACAATTGAAAAATAAAAATAAATACAAAGAAAAATTGTAAATTTGGAGATTTATATAATCATCTACAGAAGATAGTAAAAAATAATTTACCAGTGAATTGATGGTATATCGAACTCTGTATAAGCCTCCACTGAAACGATGGGCCTAAAGGACTGTTGAGAGGATAGCAGTTGCTGAGGAAAATGATAGGTACAGAAAACCTCCATCGCTATAAAAATCTGAGTTGAGAAGATGCTCAGAAATCAATCTTCGAAGGGAGAAGAAATGAGAGGATTCCAAAAACTCATCACTTAAAAGCCAAAGAGTATCTAACCGTAACAAAAATTGACCTTACACTTGTCATGATCTCAAAAATCTGGTGGGGATCAATACAGCTGGGAAACTGAGAATATTTATGTTAAAACTACCAACAGCTATGAAATCACTAGCTGTTAGCATTAACCTTAGCATCGGGCAAGACAAATTGATGTTCTCGGATTTCGATAAATTTACTGTCAGTTCAGACAAAACCTCAATATGTGAATCATACGAAAAAATTTATTCTAAAGCCAAGTGATAAATATGAAACCTTAGATTAATTAACCCAAGGAGTTTGTATTGATACAATCCTTGTCACAATGCGATTTTTTACCATGGTTTACCATGGCTTTCCATAATTGATTTTCATATCAAGACAATATTTTTCACGATATGATGCTTGACCATGGTTGAGCATACTTGATTTTCATATCGAGAAAATATCTATCACAATGTGACGTTGGATCATGGATGACCATGGTTGACCATAATTAACCATGGTTGACCATGAATGACCATGGTTTTCCATGATGGATATTATAAACCCAAGGGATTAATACTAAAAACCCAATGGAATAATATAAACACTAAGATAATTATTATAAACCCTTAAATAATGTGGTTGACCATGGTTAATTTTCATATTGAGACAATATTTTTCAATATGCGATACTGGACCATGCTCAACCATGGTTGAACCCTATATTAATAATCCCAAGCGATTGATATTATAAACCCAAGGGAATTTTTTTTAACCCAAGGCATTCATATTATAAATACAAGATATATAAACCCTAAGATAAGTATTATAAACCGTAAAATAAACTTGTTTGACCATGGTCGACAATGGTTGATTTTAATATTGATACAATCCTTGTCACAATGCGATGTTTTACCATGGTTAATCATGCTTGACCATGACTCATTTTCATATGGATACAATATTTTTCACAATGCAATGTTGGACCATGGGTTACCATTTTTTCTTTCCATATTGAGACAATATTTGTCACAATGCGACAATTGACCATTGTTGACCATGATTGACTGTGGTTGATCATGAATTATTTTACAAATAATGGTTTACCATGATTGACTATGGTTTCCTATGGTTAACCATGATTGTTATTATAAACCAAGGGATTAAAACTTGAAATCCATGGGAATAATATTAGAATCTAGGAATATGAAATCTTATATTAATAAACCCAAGGAATTTGTATTGAGACATGGTTGACCATGCTTGATTTTCATATTGAGACATTCATTGTAACAATCTGATGTTGGACCATGGTTGACCATGGTTTTCAATGATTTCTTTTGATATCAAGACAATATTTGTCACAATATGATGTTCGACCATGATTAATTGTCTTAAATTGATTACATAAATGATCGACAAGAGATTGTAATCTTGTGAAGTGCAAGTGCACTATATATGGTAGAAAACTTTCTTACTTATTATAATATGATTATTTTATATGTTAAAATAGTTTTTGAAGATTTCCTAAATGAATTTAATAAACTTAACTATAATTCATGAGAAAACTAAATCCAAGTGTAACTATGCCCCTAAAAGATTTTAAAAGAATGTTAACTAGTTTATCTATTGGTAAGCAATGATGAATTTGAGAAAAAATTAAAATTATGGAAAAAGAGGTAACCTTAATACTTTTGTGTATTTTTGGAAATTTTATGTGAATTAAACTTGAATCAAGGAATCACTTGGAAAATATTTACACATTATGCTCAGAAAGGAAATTTCCAAATCACTATTAAGAGATAAGACTATTTAAAATTACAAAAATAATTTAATTGAAAACTAAAAAAGGAAATTAAAGAATATGTCTCTCAAAAGAAGAACTTATTTACAACAAATCAGTGATGCATAAAATAAAGTACGATTATTTGTGTTATGACTACTCAAAAAATAAAACTACATCAAATGATATAAAAAATTTATTTAAACATGTATTCTAAGAAGATGAAATTCTGGAAAAGATTATAGCATCTAACATAGTGAAAAAATTAAAACAAGCACCTATATTACAAAATTCTGGAAATGACAATATGAGCTAACCTAATGAAAATGATAAAAAAACATATATACTACAGAAGTCTGGAAATAATATCAATTTGGAACATGAAAAACAAAATCAAAAGCAAGACATATATCTACACTACGAAATGCAGTGAAAACATAAAGTAAGAAATAAAGATGAGGCTATGAATAACATCTAATTGGAATGAAGAAAATATAAACAAAATTGAACCTCTTCTATTGCAGGGGCCCTCCACAATATATGGCTTCAATTATAAATGTTAATAACTACGCATTGAAACTCTAGAATGCTTCTTCATTCAATTTGGAAATAGAACAGAGTTTAAATGAGATTACAGTCACCCAATAATTCACACTGGAAATACAATTACTAGCCTGATATTTATAAAAGCTTATCATTAAATGTCTTCGAGCTTTTATGCCTATATCAACTAGAAAATTTTATCTCAAAATATAAAATAGAAATTACAATTATGTTGCGTCATGATTTTCTACGTGGCAGAGAAAATTGTGAAGCATGATGGCTTCAGACTCCTCGCTCGTTTGATTTAGCACTTGGTTGAATTCTCGTTTAACCACATATATGGGAAATTTCGTGCTTGATTTGGGCCAGATGGATAGGATAAGATCCATGATAAGATTATTTTTCATTTTCCCATATATTTCATTTCTCCATTAATACCTCGGAATCTATTGAACCGTGGAAGTGGCTACAGAAACATCAATCAGCTACAGATCTACATTAATTCCATAGTTAATGCAGATATTACTCTAATAATAAGGAACAATTCAAAATATGAAAAATAGGTCACCAGAATACTTTACCAAGTCAAATTTGCATTATAACACTTGTTTGAACTAATGATGGTGAGAAAAAGAAGGAAAATGAATGAAAGGAGTTTCAAAATTGAGGCAGTCTTGAGGCTCTACATTAACCATGTTTTATTTTCATTTTGATATGATCTTTGTTACAATTAGACATTGGATCATGGATGAAAATCATTGACCATTTTCCACCATCGCTGACCATAATTGGTCATGGTTGACCATGATCAACCATGGTTGGTCACGATTGATATGATTAACCCAAGGGATTATTAAAAAAAACCCAAGGGACTAATAATAAAAACCTAAGGTATTATAACCCAAGGCAATAATATATACCCAAGATATATAAACACAAAGATAAATATTATAAAACCTTAAATAAATGTGGTTGACCATGGTTGACTATGGTTGGTTTTCATATTAAGACAATCTTTGTCATAATATGATGTTGGACTATGATCGACCGCGGTTGAACCCTTACTTTAATAAACCGAAGGGATTTATATTATAAAAGTAATGGAAAAACATTAAACCCAAGGCATTAATATTATAAATCCAAGGTATATATACCCTAAGATAAATATTATAAACCCTAAAGTAAACATGGTTTACCATGGTTGATAATGGTTGAGTTTACTATTGATAAAATCCTTTTCATAATGTGATGTTTGACCATGGTTGATCATGCTTCACCATGATTAATTTTCATATCGAGACAATATCTTCCACAATCGAACATTGGACCATGGGGGAACATGTTTCCATTTCATATTAAGACAATCCTTGTCACAATGTGACCATCGACCATCATTGACCATGATACACCATGATTGATTTTATAAAGCATGGTTGACAATCATTGACGATGGTTGACCATGATTTATATTATAAACTTAAGGGATTAATAATTAAAAACCATGGGAATAATATGAAACCCTATGAATATGAACCCTTAGATTAATAAGCCTAAGGAATTGGTATTGAGACATGGATGAAAATGGTCAATTTTCATATTGAGACAATCCTGGTCACAATGTTATGTTGGACCATGGTTGACCACGGTTTTCCATGACTCATTTTCAAATCAAGAAAATCTTTGCAACAATATGACGTTTGACCATGGTTACCATAATTGATTTTCATATTATAGAATCTTTATCACAATCCACCGTTGCATCTTGGTTGACCATAATTGACCATCATTGACTATGGTTGTCCATGATTGATATTATAAACCCTAGGTATTAATACTAAAAACCGAAGGGATTATAGCCCAATGGAATAATCTAAACCCAAGGTATATAAACACTAAGATAAATATTATAAACCCTTAAATACACGTCATTAACCATGATTAACCATGGTTTATTTTCATATTGAGACAATCTTTGTGAGAATGTAGTGTTGGACCATGCTCGACCATGGTTGAACCCTTATATAAATAAACTAAAGGGATTTCTATTATAAACCCAAGGGAAAAATATTAAACCCAAGGTGTTAGTATTATAAATAGAAGGTATATAAACCCTAACATAACTACTATAAACGCTAAAATAAACATGATTTAGCATGGTTGACAATGCTTGATTTCAATATTGAGACAATCCTTATCACAATGGAACGTTTGACCATGCTTCACAATGCTTGACCATGATTGATTTTCATATGGAGACAATATTTGTCACAATCCAATGTTGTACCATTGTTAACCATGTTTGTTTTTCATATGGAGATAGTATTTGTCACATGTGACAATAGAAAGTGGTTGACCGTGATAGACCATGGTCGGCCAAGTTAGCCATCATTGACCATGATTTACCATGGTTTAGTATGATTGACATTATAAATCCAAGGGATTAATTCTCAAAACCCATTGGAATAATTTTAATCCCTCATAATATCAACCCTTAGATTAATAAACCCAAGGAATTGGTATTCAAACACGGTCAACCATGATTTATTTTCATACTGAGACAATCATTTTCACAATATGACATTGGATCATGGTTGATAATGGTTTTCCATGATTTTTTTTCATATCAAGATAATCTTTGTCACAATATGACGTTGGACTATGGTTGATCATAATTGATTTTCATATTTAGACAATCTTTGTCACAATCCAACATTGGATCATGGTTTACCATAGTTGACCATAATTGACCATTGCTGACCATAATTGACTATGGTTGACCATCGTTGACAATAATTGACCTTGATTGATCATGGATGGACATGATTTATATTATAAAGCCAAGGGATTAATACTAAAAACCCGAGGGATTATACCGCTATGGAATAATATAAACCGAAAGTATATAAATGCTAAGATATATATAATAAAAACTTAAATAAATGTGGTTGAAAATGGTTGACCATGGTTGATTTGAATATTAATATAATCTTTTTGAAAATGTGATGTTTAACCATGCTTGACCATGGTTCAACCCTTAAATTCATAAACTCAAGGGATTTATATTGTGAACCCAAGGGAAAAATATTAAACCGGAGGTATTAATATTATAAATCCAAGGTATATAGACCTTAAGATAAATATTATAAACCCTAAAAAAACATGGTGTTGAGCTAATTTATGTACCTAAACTAACACAATTATTTATTATCAATCCGGGTTGTTTATGCTTTGAGGCAAGTTCACTATATGTGAAGATCAGATATAATCAAACCTTGAAAGATAATTTATTCAAACGCAATACATCCTACAACTCTAATTCAACTTGTTCAAAGTAGAGGAAAAATATTGAGATGGTTCTTGACTCAAGAAGTCCATATTTGCCTCAACTATCACTTAATGAATCAGAGATTAAAATTAAAAACTTAAGATGGATAAATTGTTAATGAAAGAAGCTCTTAACTTAAGAGACACATAAAGTATTTCATCATAATTTATTCATCTCAATACTCAAAATCACAATAAGAAACTACTTGCATGCAAACCACAGAAACTAGTTGTAATTCATCATTTTAGTAGAAGGGATGTTCAACTTGAACACCTGTTTTTCCAACTTGATAAAGTGATGAATAAGCTATGAACTAATGAAATCAATCATTATGCATGAACCATGAAGCAATCTGAAATAAAGCTCTGAAAAACCAGTTCTACAATTATCAAATTACAAGGAAATAAAACTAGTTAACAAGAAAGTGTACTTAGCTTGGAATGGGGGCCCTTCCACCCTTGCCTTGCACACTTGATAAATGATCTCAGAAGCTTAACTTAAGTTACACATCCATAGCATTGAACAGCAAAATGATAACAACATAAGTCTTCAAATTAACTCCTCAATCCAAAGTTGTCACAATATAAAAGTATAATAAGTCAATAATAATCATAATACATAAGCCATCAAAGCTTTGGCTTTAAATAAGAAGTCTCATGAAACAAACTGATCTATTTTCACTCAAAAAAACCCATCTACTCTCATCCACCTATCTAAGTCGAATTCATTATTCTTATCCCAAGAAATATGGCCAATCCCATAGAATCTCAAAACTGCCCTATTTCTATGGGAGTTCTGAATGACTAGTCATGATTGACTAGAACTAAATGGGCCTAATAAAGCTTGTTCTGTTCGAACTAAGCATAGGTGGCTTAGTCCTAGTTTCCAAGCTGTCCATCCATGCATTCAATTCATGCCCAAGTGTCCTGCAACCACATCAACCATAGAGCTATTACGGGAATTTCTGAATCTGCCAATTTTGCACTAAAAACCAAACTTTCATAAAAACTTTAGAAATTGAAAAATTAAAATTAAATACCTGAATAGATATCAAATATACATAAAAATGGAATAAATGAAGGGAAAATGTATGGGAAATAGATGGATTAGTAAGTTTCTTTGAGCAAAATAAGACCAAAACTAAGGCCCAACATCTCTCCCTTGCTTATCATCAAGCATGTCCCCATGCTTGCCTATTCCTCTTTGACCTTCTTCTTTCTGTAGTAGATGCTGTACCTGTAGATGCTTCCTGTTGTGCTGCCCTGGCCAAACAATCCAAACCTGTGTCATGTCTTTCCTTGAACAAAGCTGCTTTGACCTTCTGTTTTTCATACTTGGCCTGCCACATATTCTTTTCCTTTAACGACTTAAATGCTTGTTTAGAAAGTAGATCATTTTTCCTTTTCAATCTCCCCAATTCTTCTTTCAATTTTTCATTTGCCTTGACCAATTTAGAATTATCTTTCTTATTTGCTTTGTTTTCCTCTTTTAATTATTTCTCCACAATTTTGCTAATTTCTAATTGGTCAGTTAAGTCCCTGATTCTTCCATCATTGATTTCTTTTTCAAAATCTTGTGTTGTTTTCATTAGTGATGCTGCTGCTTCATCATCATATGAAGAATCCCTCTCAAATTCTTCTTGTGCAACATCATTTTCTTCTTGTGGTCTTGGGAAATATGTTTCTTCTTCCTTATCTAAGTTAATGGAACTTTTATTTGTAAATCTTTTAGGAATAGACATAACAGATATTTCATTTTCCATGGCCATGATATTCTGCTGTTTAGCTCTTGTTCTAGGATACAAGGGTGAATTCATCAATCCTCTACTTTCCTGCTCTGTTTTATCCTGTACCTCTTTAATCTGTTCAGTAAAATGATTTTTAATCATGAATTCTCTCCATACTATACCCTGTGATCTCACCTGATACTCAACTAGGATTTTGATCAATCCTTGATGATACATCTGTCCTGCTTTAGGCCTGCGTTCATGTTTTGCTGTTTCAATCATTCTCAAGAGGCTCTTATATAGGAAGTAAGGCAAATTAATTCTATCTTCTCCCTTAATATGCTGTAGAAGTCTAACATGATACAAATGGGCAACACTATATCCTCGATCACAAGTCAAGAACTTTTGGATGATCAAGACCAATTCTCCCCATGGTTCATTAAACCACTCCCTGTGTATCCCTTTTGTCCTATCAAATGTCCCCTTCCGGTTTTTCTCAAGGAAGAAAGTCCATGCTTTCTCCTTGAAGTGTAGGCCTTTGTAATACTTTTCCCCTATCATTGGCAAATATAAGGCTTTGGACAAGTATTCTTGGGTTACCGGGACAATGATTTCTCCTACTCGAGTCTGGTCTTGACTGAAATTATTTATAAAGTCTTTGGTTATCTCCTCAGAATGGCCATTAAATTTCTGTAAGAAGCCTATCATCCCTGCCTGATAAAGTTTTTCTATAGTCTCTTTTCCCAGCTTTCTATCTGAAATTTTGGCTCTACTCTGTTTGTCATTGTTTCTGTAAACCAATCAATGTAGGCCTCTGCTGTTACTAACTTCATTTTAACAATAAAAATTTATGACTATCGTTTTTTTTTAAATGAAATTCAGGAAGCAAAGAAGCTTACCTTCCTCCTCTGACTCAACTCAACTCTGCCTTTTTTTTTAACCTCTGTTATATTCCCTTGCAAAAGCACTGTTTGAATCCCCTGTTTAATGCAAACAACACCTGTATATCTCTTCTGTTAATATACTGGTCTCTGTGTTTTTTAAATTAAATACACATGCAGCAATAACCATGTTTACTCATCACCAAAAAAAACATGATTTACTGTGTATATAAAACAAAAAAACTAAAGAGTTCTCTCGGCCTCATCATCAAATCAAAATTTCCAAAATGTTCTCGGCCTAAGCAAAGACATTTACAAAAATTTCTGCTTGCAGACTCATCATAAAAACCATAAAAATGCAAAAAGGCTCTCGGCCTCAACCAAATATAAACACGGCATTTTAAAATGGCTCAACAACCCGACTTCCTTTGGCAACCAACAGTTCACTTGACTATCCGACATTCGATCCCCTGTCTTGGTTAAAACAAAAACAAAAACAAAAATGCAGTGGCAGCAAGTGTTTATGGCGTTTTCAGTTTCATGTTAACTGTTTGTTAGAATGTTAATGCGCACAATTCACTCAACAGAACAAGGTGCAGTGCGCATTTAGTCAACAACTACCGCCATGCCATAACAACTCTGTTCTTAACTTCAACACAGCATTCTGTTAAAACTCCTAACGTGTTATCCATGCAATGAATTTTCATTAAAATGTTGCGCATCAAAATCTATCAACATATCCGTAAGTGCTGTCAACTGGAGATAATCACGGATTTGTAGCGTTACCTGACTGTCAACGAGCGCGTGGAGTGTAACCGGGCGCTCCAAATCCCTATTACTTCGGTTAATTGAGCTGGTGGCAAGGCAAAGGATCTAACAGTTAATGACAAGCAATATCCCACAGTCGCCGAGCGTAAATAAACTTCACTGTTACCTGACTTAATCCTGAAAATCTGCTATCTCTGAACGTTGAACCCGGAACGATTTCCCTTCTTAAATCTGCCTTCTTGCTTCTCCGGAATGATTTTCACTATTTTGCTGCTTCAAACACCTTCTCGCTTCTCCGGAATGATGTTTGCAGCTTCAAAACACCTTCTTTCTGAGCTCTGGCAATGAGGACTGAGGTCTAAACGGTCATGAATTGACCGAGTTCATGGGTGTACTGTGCCTGTTGGTGTTATGATGCGCAGTTGGTATGGCCGTCCTCTTTGACCAGTCACCCAACTGTGTCATGAGGATGCCAAATCATTTTTTATTTTGAATATTATTGCCACCGCCGTGTGCTATGTTGAATGATATGCACGTATGTTTGCCACCGTCGTGTGTTATTTTTGAATGATATGCACGTATCATTGCCACCGTCGTGTGTTATTTTGAATGATATGCATGAATTATTACCACCGTCGTGTGCTTATACGTGCAATGATATTCCGGCATTGTATATGCAATTATCATTTCACCATACCCTGCCAGATCATAACAATTATGCAACCCTGCCAGATCATAACAATCGTGCCATATAGTTTCTACATGGCCGTCCTCCATTTTATATGCGCCCTTTCTTACCATATAACTTTGCTTATCCTTATGCCATATGCGCGTTGGTTTCATATACCATATATATTAACCTTATATCCTTTGCGTTGGATTTTATATAAATGGCTTTAACGCATTCCTTATTTGAACTATGGTATATAGTTTTGATATAGCGCATTATTTGCTTTGCCTTATATGCACACCTTTATGATTTTAAAATGACCATCTTAGGTCATGTTTAAAATCATCACCATACTAATGCTTGAATTGTATGTGCAGGTGGAAAAAGTTGTCCTAGCTTGGTCTTTTGCTTCTAAAGAAAAATACTTAGGATTATAGGGAATATGTATAGGAAATGTGTATGAATGAAATGGAATATATATAGGGATAATAGGAATATAGGATATGTATAAGGAATAATGAATATCCTCAGGTACTAACTTCAACTTAACAAAAACTAAAAATTTCTAAGAAAAATTTGAATTTCAGGCACAAAATGACTATACATATACTCCCCTGGATGATGTCTGTACAGGTGGAATGAAATCAATTGATCAAATGTTGTAGATGGATCAAAAAGTAAACTTTATTACTGCTACTTTTTCTTCATGCTCTGGTTCTTGAATTGAAAAGTCAGGTCCCTTTGTAATGATTCTTTGTTTCAGGTCCCTCTGCATTGCTTACATAATATGCACATGTTGTTTTGACATTGGCAGGTATTTCAGGTCCCTCTGTATTGATTTCTTATTTCAGGTCCCTCTGTTGACAATACAAGTTCCTTCTATACTTCAGCTTTCCAGCTAAAGATCTAATACAAGTCTCCCCCTTGTTTAAGATGTGACTTGTCCTCAAGTCAGTTGTTGATGGAGAGTACCTGTATTGAAATTATGTGAGAACAGTAAAACAAGAATAAGAAATTCATAGAGTCCAAGTTGCCCTGGTTTTCCCCTATGAATTCATGTTTGCTTAGTGCCAGTTGCCTGGTTTTCACTAGCAAACAAATTATTTTTTATGTTGTTTTTTTTTATTTTTTTTATTTTTTATTTTTAATTTTTTTTTTTTTTAATGTTTTTTTTATGTTTTTTTTTTTTTTTTATTCAATTACAGGACTGGAAGATGGCTGATCCTGATGTGCCATGACTTCCAGTTCTGTATCTTCTGTCAGTTGTTTCATAAATGCTTCTTTACTGATAGGCCTATTATAAACTTTGAGCCTATGTCCATTCACTATAAAGGAGGTGGAGTCCTGGTCGATTGTCTTGATTTTGACTGCTCCATTGTCGAAGATTTCATCAATTTCATATGGGCCTAGCCAGTGTGTTGTGAACTTTGCTTTGAAGTCTTTAAACTTGGAGTCAAAAAGTAATGCCCAATCTCCCTTGCGAAATGTCTTTGTTTTGATATATCTGTCGTGCCACTTCATTCTTTGTTGTTGCACCAATGTAGTATGTTCTATGGCTTGTTGACGATGCTCATCCAACTGATTTAGTTCCATGATCCGCTGCTGTTGTGCTTCTGTCAGGTCTAGTCCTAGTTCAGCTGCTAGTCTGTATGTTTGTATTTGAAACTCTATAGGCAATAAGGCCTCTTTCCCATATACTAACTGGTATGGACTAAAACCAGTTGTATTCTTCCATGTGATTCTGTAGGCCCATAGTGCATCTTTTAATTTTTCAGACCAATCTTTTCTGTTCAGCTGTACTGTTTTTGTCATGATATTTTATAGGACTTTATTTGTTGATTCAACCTGCCCATTTGCTTGAGGATGATATGGTGTAGATTTCCTGTGTTTGATCTTGTATTTCTCTGTTAGATCTCGTACCAGCTTTGATGTAAATTGTGTTCCTTGATCTGTTACAATTTGTCTAGGTACTCCATATCTGACAAAGATTTCCTCAAAAAGAAAGGTGACCACTGTATCTTCTGTTTCTCTATTCACTGCTTTAGCCTCTGCCCACTTGGTTACATAATCTGTACATACTAAGATGTACTTCTTTCCATTTGATGGTGGATTGATGGGTCCAACAAAGTCAAGTGCCCATTGCTCAAATGGTTCTATGAGGACCTGTGGCTTCAGCGGCATCTCATCTCTTGTGATTGGTCTCCCTGTTCTTTGGCAACTGTCACATTGCTTGACATATTTCTTAGAGTCTTTGAAGATGGATGGCCAATAGTAGCCCAGTTGCAGCACCTTATATGCTGTTCGTTTATCTGCAAAATGGCCACCACATGGTTCATCGTGACATGCCCTTAGAATATCTAATATTTCATCTTCTCGCACACATTTTCTAATTATCAAATCTGAACCAGTATAAAATAAATCACCATTCACCCAACTATACCTAGAACTTTCTCTAACAATTTTGTGTCTTTGCTTTTTAGTGAATTGGGTTGGAAACTTTCCAGAAGATAAATAGTTTGCAATGTCTGCAAACCATGGTGTTCTTACTGTGATAGCAAACAGGTGTTCATCGGGAAAGTTATCTGCAACCGGATTTGGATCATTGGGTGAATGTATGCGGGACAGAAAGTCAGCCACTTGATTTTCCTTGCCTGGCCGGTCTTGTATTGTGATATTAAATTTTTGCAATAACAGTAACCATCTTGTTATTCTTCCATTGGTTATGGGTTTATTCATCAAGTATTTGATTGCTGAATGATCTGTATGAATGAAAACTTGATATCCTGTTATATAGTGTCTGAATTTGTTTACTGCATGTATAACGGCTAACATTTCTTTCTCTATGACTGTATAGTTCAATTCTGCAGGTGTTAGATTCTTGCTTATAAAGTATATTGCATAATTGAACAAGTTCTCTTTCTGTCCAAGAGAGGCACCTATCGCAGTATCAGATGCATCAGTTGATATATGAAATGGCAAAGACCAGTTTGGCCCACGGAGAATGGGTGCAACTGATAATTTTTCTTTCAGATTTTGAAATGCATTTTGACAATCATTTGTCCAATGAAATTCAATATCTTTTGCTAATAGTTTAAACAGAGGTTGGGCTATTTTACTGAAGTTTTCAATGAATCGTCTATAATAGCCTGCATAGCCTAAGAAACTTCTTACCTCTTTTTGTGTTGTAGGAGGCATTAAGTTTACTAGGACTTGGATTTTTGCCGGATCCACTTTAATTCCTGAAGCAGAAATATGGTGTCCCAGAACTATTCCTTCTGTCAACATTATATAGCATTTCTCATTGCTTAATGACAAATTTGTTTCAATGCATCGTTTCAGCACTTTCTCAAGATTATTTAGGCAATCATTATATGTGTTTCCATAAACTGTAAAGTCATCCATATAAACCTCTACACATTCATGAATTAGATCAGCAAAGATTGCAAGCACTGCTCGTTGAAAAGTTGCAGGTGCATTACATAAACCAAATGGAAAAACATTATATGCATAGGTTCCCCATGGGCAAGTGAATGTTGTCTTGTCTTGGTCTTCTGTTGCTATTCTAATCTGGTTGTACCCGCTAAACCCATCCAAGAAAGAGAAGAATTTCTTTCCAGCCAATGAATCTAACACTTGATCAATAAATGGTAGAGGAAAATGATCCTTTAGTGTAGCTTTGTTTAGTTCTCGATAATCCACACATACCCTCCACTTTCCATTTTTCTTTGGTACAATAACCAGTGGAGAAACCCATTGACTATCTGAAATAGGATAGATGAATCCAACATTTAACAATTTTTGGAGTTCTTCTTTCACTATTTCTTTCATCATGGGATTCATTCGTCTTTGAGGTTGTCTTACAGGTTTGAGTTGATCATCTGTATAGATGTGGTGGACACATGTGTTAGGATGGATTCCTTGCATGTCAGTATAATCCCAGGCAAAAGCTTTTGAATATTTCTGTAATAATGCAATTACCTCTTGCTCTTGTTCTGATTGCAACTCATTTCCAATGTTTAAATGTTTTCCAGGACTTACCTCAATTGTTTTTGTTGATGGATTGCAGATTGTGTTTACAGGAAAGATGTCTATAAAAGATTTTTGCAAAGATTGAACAGTACAAGTTTCCTGAAAGCATTGATTCAAAAGGTTATTTGCAGCTTCATATTGAACTTCTCTAAGCTGCTCTGAAATACTTGGTTCTGAAATGAAAAGATCCATTAAGTCTTCATTCTCTTCTTCTTCTCTTAAATCAAAGAATTTATTTATACTTAAAACTGATTTAGTTTGCTGTTTTTCTTGAGCTTCAAGTACTGATTCTAAAGAAGTTGATTGTGTAGGTGAATAAAGAGAAATATGTTTCCTTTCTTCTCCATGTGAAATAATCATGCTTCCTGATCTGCATCCTATAAAGGCATCAGCAGTAGCTAACCATGGTCTGCCTAAGATTAGAGGATGTCCTCCCAAATTTGTTTTTGGTTGCAAGATAAGGAAGTCAACAGGATACTCCCATGAATCCAAAGAGACTATGATATCTTCCAATATTCCTTCAGGAACAACTTTAGATCTATCTGCTAGTTCTAAAATTGTAGAAGTTGATCTAATGTTGTTCAAATGCAAATTTTTCATTGTCTCCATCGTCATTACATTTATAGCTGCTCCCAAGTCTATTAATGTGTTTGGTACTGAGAAATTATTTATTGATATAGTAACCATAGGGATACCAGGATCAATATATTTTTCTACCATGGTTTGTGTAGACATGAGACTTGCTAGTTTACCAATGACTTGGATTGTAGTAGGATCCTTCTTCTTTTTCCGTGATTTCTTAATGCACAATTCCTTTATTGTTTTAGCATATATTGGTATTTCTTTAATTGCCTTCAACAAAGGAATTTTTACATAAGCATTTTTTAACTCATCTAAAATATCAAATTCGGGAAGGGTTATTTCTTTTTGTTGTTCCACCAACCTTTCAGGATAAGGTGGTGTTTGTGTTGTAATGTTTGTTCCTTTCTGAATTTGTATCTTAGTTTGTGATGTTTCAGGTGATTCTCCTTGTTCGGTTGGTTCTTCTATAATTGGAGGAGAATCCTTTTTAAGCACTTTTCCAGACCTTAGATGGACTTCATTAAGAGGAAGAATTGAATATGTGGGAAAACATGCTGCTTCCTCTACAGTGTATGCAGCTTTGTCCACCTTATTATTCAGATTTTCCATTGGTTGGGTTGGTAATTGAGTTGGTCTGGGTTGATTTGTGGGTAGCTGTAACTGTTGTGGTTGGGTCAACAACGGTGGAGGATTCTGCTGTGGAAACGGGATGGTTTGTGGATATGCAGAATGTTGTTGTTGAAATGGTATGGATTGAGGATATTGTGGATATGTAAATGGCTGTTGGTATTGTTGCTGGTATTGTTGCTGATATTGTTGAGGTGGCTGGTTTCCATAACCATATCCTCTCCAACCTTGTGCAGGTTGTTGTGGATATTGTTGTGGAGGCCAAGCTTGCCATGGCATTGGAGGGGTCCAAGGATTTTGAGGTGGATAAAGGTAATTTTGTTGAGGGAATTGTTGTTGATTTTGTTGAGGCATCCTAGGTTGTCATGGTCTTCGTGGTGCTACATAATAAAAACCTTCTATTCCTGGCACTTCTTCCATTGAATTCATTTGTAATTCTTTCAATCTTAGACAATTTTCTGTGGAATGATTTTCTGTACAAAGACCACAAACCTGAACACTCTGCACACTATCCAAAGGACATTCTCTCAATGGATGTTTCTTTCTACATTTGGGACAAAAGATTGCTAGAGCTTGTTCTTGTTCTTCTTTCTTCTTATTTGCCTTTAGCACATCTACTTGTGTCCCTAATGTACTCAAGAGATCTGTTTTGAAGTTTTCCAATAAGCTTCCTATTTCAGCTCTTTTTATCCCTCCTGCAGCTGACTTTGCTGCCTTTGAACTTACTTCTCTTCTTCCTGTTTTTGCTCTTCCTCTAGAATATTTTTGACATAAATCAACAATTTCGTCGAATGGTAGGTTTGAAATGTCTCCTTTACCCATCACATTCAAGATGTCAAGGTATTCATCCCTTATACCCTTGAGAAAGATTGTTCGAATGGTTTCTTGATTTAGAGAGTGTTGTTTAGATTTCTGTAGATTATATAAAAATCTTTCCAAATATTCTTCTAAACTTTCATCTTCTTGTTGTGTCATTCTGAAAATATCTTCCTTTGAATCTCTAGATCTACAATAAGTTTGATATTTTTTAAGGAAGACTGATCTCATATCATCCCAAGAAGCTATTGTTTGTTCTCCTAAACCCATAAACCATTTCAAAGCTGCTGCTTTTAATGTTGCAGGGAAAAGACGAAGTTTATGAATGTCATCAGTGTATCCATATGTTCTACATAAAATATCAAATTCAAACATAAATGCATCAGGATCTTCCGTGGACATTCCATAAAAATTTGGCAATACAGAAGGTGGAATATTTTTCATTTTCACTTCTTCTCCTAATATTGCACTTGTGTCTATTATTGGAAAGCCAAAGGTAGTCTCTTGATCATTACCATCTTCTTGTCTTTTCCGATCATTTTCCATTTTTCTATCATTTTCTTGTTTTGCGTCCTCCTCTCTCTTTCTTCTCCATTCCATTTGTTGTCTTTCATATGCAGCTCGTTGTTCAGGAGTGAGAATAACAGATCCATGTCCCTCTTCTGCCATTGGTTGATTTGTTTCAATTTTAAGTGGAGTTTCAGGTTGGTCGAAGATAGGAGGATTTATGGATGGAAATAAAGATTGTTTTCCTTTGATAATTTCTTTTTGTTTTCCAGAAATTGAAGATTGTTTTTGCTTTGCTTCCCAAGCTAACAAAGTTTGCCTCTCAATCAAAGTTAATCTTTGTCCACTTCTTTGTTTTTCTGTCAATTCCTCAACTATCGGATTACCAGTAACTGGGGTGTTTGATGATCCTATCTCTATTTGTGGGGGGTTTTTAATAAATCTACCATGAGGATCTCTATGTCTAGGCATAAAGAAACATAACTAAAAAGTGTAACTACTCTTTTTGTTTTTATTTTTTTTTATTATTATTTTTTTTATTTTTTAATCTTTCTATTGACTATGCCGATATTTGCCTCCCCGGCAACGGCGCCAAAATGTTGAGCTAATTTATGTACCTAAACTAACACAATTATTTATTATCAATCCGGGTTGTTTATGCTTTGAGGCAAGTTCACTATATGTGAAGATCAGATATAATCAAACCTTGAAAGATAATTTATTCAAAAGCAATACATCCTACCACTCTAATTCAACTTGTTCAAAGTAGAGGAAAAATATTGAGATGGTTCTTGACTCAAGAAGTCCATCTTTGCCTCAACTATCACTTAATGAATCAGAGATTAAAATCAAAAACTTAAGATGGATAAATTGTTAATGAAAGAAGCTCTTAACTTAAGAGACACATAAAGTATTTCATCATAATTTATTCATCTCAATACTCAAAATCACAATAAGAAACTACTTGCATGCAAACCAAAGAAACTAGTTGTACTTCATCATTTTAGTAGAAGGGATGTTCAACTTGAACACCTGTTTTTCCAACTTGATAAATTGATGAATAAGCTATGAACTAATGAAATCAATCATTATGCATGAACCATGAAGCAATCTGAAATAAAGCTTTGAAAAACCAGTTCTACAATCATCAAATTATAAGGAAATAAAACTAGTTAACAAGAAAGTGTACTTAGCTTGGAATGGGGGCCCTTCCACCCTTGCCTTGCACACTTGATAAATGATCTCAGAAGCTTAACTTCAGTTACACATCCATAGCATTGAATAGAAAAATGATAACAACACAAGTCTTCAAATTAACTCCTCAATCCAAAGTTGTCACAATATAAAAGTATAATAAGTCAATAATACATAAGCCATCAAAGCTTTGGATTTAAATAAGAAGTCTCATGAAACAAACTGATCTATTTTCACTCAAACAAACCCATATACTCTCATCCACCTATCTAAGTCGAATTCATTATTGTTATCCCAAGAAATATGGCCAATCCCATAGAATCTCAAAACTGCCCTATTTCTATGGGATTTCTGAATGACTAGTCATGATTGACTATAACCAAATGGGCCTAATAAAGCTTGTTCTGTTCGAACTAAGCATAGGTGGCTTAATCCTAGTTGCCAAGCTGTCCATCCATGCATTCAATTCGTGCCCAAGTGTCCTGCAACCACATCAACCATAGAGCTATTACGGGAATTTCTGAATCTGTCAATTTTGCACTAAAAACCAAACTTTCATAAAAACTTTAGAAATTGAAAAATTAAAATTAAATACCTGAATAGATATCAAATATACATCAAAATGGAATAAATGAATGGAAAATGGATGGGAAATAGATGGATTAGTAAGTTTCTTTGAGCAAAATAAGACCAAAACTAAGGCCCAACACATGGTTTACTATCATTAATAATGGTCGCTTCTCATATTGGGACAATCCTTGTCACTATGTGACATTTGACCATCATTGACCATGTTTATTTTTCAAATTGAGACAATCTTTGTACCAATGTGACATTGTTCCATGTTTGACCATGATTGATTTTAAAAATCATGGTTGGCCATCATTGACCATGGTTTCCCATGGTTGACCATAATTGATATTATAAACCCAAGGTATTAATACTTAAAACCCAAGCGGATAATATTAAACTCGAGGAATATGAAACCATAGAGTAATAAAACCAAGGAATTTTTATCGAGACATGGTTCACCATTTTTTATTTACATATTGAGACAATCATTATCACAATGTGACGTTGGACCATAGTTGACCATGGTTTTCCATTATTGATTTCCATATCATAACAATCTTTTTCATAATATGACGTTGTACCATGATTGACCATGCTTGATTTAAATATCGAGACACTCTTTTCAACAATACAACATTGGATGATGACTACCCATGATTGACCATGGTCAATCATGGTTGACCATGATTGACCATGGTTGACCATGATTGACCATGGTTGGCCATGATTGATGATGATGATTATGATGATGGTTAACGTCCACTGAGACCAATATTTGGTCTATTGGACCTAAATAAAAGAGTTATTTAATTGATTTAATATTTTATTCCTATGCTCAAAAATCTTGGAGAGAAGCCTCCCGAGCTCACTATAATTTTGACATCTTAAAAGGCTAGGAAGGTCAGTATTTCAACCAAGATTATGAAATTGAGCTCTAATGTGGTTGTACGTGGGGCACTCTAAGAGGAAGTGAATTTCATCCTTGATGTTCATATTCTCATAGAGATGGCAGACCCTTTCCATCCATGGTGTTTTAGGAGCTGTCCAATGACTTGTTTCACTATGGATCTCATGATAGTTCGTTCTAATCTTGGCTATATTAATTTTCTTCTTTTAGCTAGTTAAAACAGAGAGTTACTTTTGATGTTCTAAGGTTGGGTTGATGACCTTGTTATAATACCTTAATTTTCTTTTAGCTGCTAGATCTTTTTCACACCACATTTTTTCTTTGAACTTAGAAGTAACAATTTTTTTAATGTTATTGATGTTTTGCAATGCAACATTCTCGTCAATCTCCCAATGATTTAACCTGGCCCTGGTGTCTTTATACCAACCTCATTTAAGCCTTAGGTGATTTTGGTTGGAATTTAAAGCTAGCTTAGGAAGTCTATGGTCTCCTATGCTATTGAGCTTGTGCTTGTACAACATAAGCCTAGTCATAGCTAGGCTCTCAATAGAGGAAAGACCCACTTCTATAAGGAGAGTAGGATATTATAAACCGAAGGGATTAATACTAAAAACACTAAGTATTAAGACCCAAGGGGATAATATAAACCCATGACATATAAACGCTAAGATAGATATTATAAACCCTTAAATAACCATGGCTGACCATGGTTGCATTTTATATTGAGGCATTATTTTTCATAATGTGAGGTTGGACTATGTTCAACAGTGGTTGAACCCTTAGATTAATAACCCAAGGGATTGATATTATAATGCCAAGGTATTTAAACCATAAGATAAATATTGTAAACCCTAAAATAAATGTGATTGACCATGGTTGACAGTGGTTTATTTTCATATTGAGACAATCCTTGTCACAGTGTGACGTTTGACCATGGTTTACCATGCTTCACCATGATTGATTTTCATATCAAGACAATATTTCTCACAATGCAATGTTAGACCATCGTTGACCATGTCTCTTTTTCATATTAAGACAATCTTTGTCAGAATACAACAGTGGAACATGGTTGACCATGATTGACCATGGATGACTGTGATTGATTTTGTAAATCATGGCTGCCCATCATTGACCACCATTGCCCATGGTTGACCATTATTGATATCATCAACCCAAGGAATTAATACTCAAAACCGATGGGAATAATATTAAACCCTAGGAATATGGACCCTTAAATTAATAAACGCAATGGATTGGGTTTGAGCCATGGTTGACTATGGGTGATTTTAATATTGAGACAATCCTTGTCATAATGCAACGTTGGACAATCGTGGACCATGGTTTTCCATGATTCATTTTCATATGAAGGCAATATTTGTAACAATATAACGTTGGACCATGGTTGACCATGCTTGATTTTCATATTGACACAATCTTTGTCACAATCTAACATTGGATCATGACTAACAATCATTGATCACGGTCAACCGTGGTTGACCATAATTGACCAGGGTTGACCTTGATTGACCATGATTGACCGTGATTTATATTATAAACCTAAGAGATTATAACCCAATGGAATAATACAAATGTAAGGTATATCAACGTAGAGATAAATATTATAACCACTTAAATAAACATAGTTGACCATGGTTTATTTTCATATTTAGACAATATTTCTCACAATGGGATGTTGGACCATGCTCAACCATGGTTGAACCCTTACATTAATAAACCCAAGGGATTGATATTATAAACCCAAGGGAAAAATATTAAAACCAAGGCATAAATATTATAAAGCAAAGGTATATAAACTCTAAAATAAATATTATAACCCTAAAATAAACATGGTTGACCATGGCTGAGAATGGTTTATTTCCATATCAAGACAATCCTTGTCACAATGCAATGTTTTACCATCGTTGATCGTAGTTGACTGTGAGTGATTTTTATATGGAGAGAATCTTTGTAACAATGCAACATTGGACCATTGTTGACCATGTTTGTTTTTCATATTCAGAAAATATTTGTTGCAATGTCATAGTAGACCATGGTTTAGCATGATTAATTTTATAAAGAATGGTTAACCATTGTTGACCATCATTGACCATTATTCACCATCATTTCCTATGATTGACCATGATTGATATTATAAACCCAAGGGATTACTACTTAAAACCCATGGGAATATGAATTCTTATATTAATAAACCTAAGGAATTTGTATTAAGACATCGTTGACCATAGTTGATTTTCATATTGATATAATCCTTGTCACAATATTTCATATTGAGACAATCTTTGTCACAATCCGACGTTGGACCATGGTTGAGCATGTTTTTTTTTCATATTGAGACTATTTTTTTCACAATGTGACATTGTACAATGGTCAACCATGATTGATTTTATTAAACATGGTTTCCCATGGTTGACCATGGTTGACCATCATTGATCATGGTTGACATGATTGATAATATAAAAAGGGAATAATAAAACAAAGGGATTAATACCAAATAACCAAAGGATTATATTAACCCTTAGATTGATAAACCGAAGGATTATGTTAACTGTTAGATTAATAAACCTAAGGGATTGATATTGAGATACGATTAACTATGGTTGATTTTCATATTGAGACAACATTGTTGACCATGGTTAATTTTGAGACAATCCTTGTCACAATGTGATGTTGGACAATGGTTGACGAGCCAAAAAACCAATGATAGAAAGAAGATAATGGAAAATGAAAACCGAAATTAAACACAACCAATGAAAAAAGGAATAAAAGAAAATGGATATATACATCAAGTAGTGTAGTGAGTAGGTTTCAAGCAGATACACGTTAACGTTAATACAAAAAGGTGAAGATCGTATGGTTTTTAGATTTTCTTTGGAAACGCAGCCAGCTTCTTTCACAAGGTTTGTTAGTCGCGTACGTGAAAGATGGTGTGTAAGTGGACCTATTTAATTTACCCATAAATAATGCGTTGGATTGTTAGTTTCCCACGATGAACCCTCGGTTAGCAATGGAGACAAAAATGTAGAGAAGACTTGAGTCTAGGATAGATTGCTTATATTTAACCGTAGGCTAAGATGTATTTTCCAATTTATCAACTCTCAAAGAACAAATTTAATGTTGTGTATTGATGGAAACGAAAATGCTACTAACAACTTACTCGAAAAAATCTGGTGGAAGACTACATTACGATGGAGAGTCACCATAAGTTTAGGTTCACTAATCCTCTAAAAAATGCTCTAAATTTGAATGTTGAAACAATTGCTATTGAAAGAAAATAAGCGCGATCTTACCATTCACATACATTTAGATTCCAGTTACAGCACCAAGGCTCCATTCCAGTTACAATACCAAAGCTCCAAAGACTTTATTGAACTATTTATTATTGTTTTTATAATATAGGAACTTCAAAAATAATATTTTCTAAAACAAAAAGCATTTGATCAAAAATTTGTAACACGTGCGAACTAAATTCTTAACGATGGGAACCACTTTTTCCTCTTCTTTTTTTTTTTCTTTTCAACAACTTCGCTTTGATGCTTAATTGTTGCTACAAAAATGAAATCATATTAAAGTTCAAAACATGGTTCTCGAAGGATAGATTAGGGAATACATCGAAGGATAGCTCTTCACAGGCCTTTCTTATAATCGAAAGCAAACAATAAGAGGCAAACACATACGAAGCCGATGCTTGGGAGGCCGTTTTCCTCGTTGAGTTTTAAATAAAAGTACGAAGATTTAAAAACTTTATGCAGTATATAGAATATGTAATGAATAGATATCTATTCAAAAACGTTTTTACCTTGGACAATATCAATAAAGTAAAATATAATTTTGAAGCACTAATACCATCATATTTTTCTAACCTATTAACTATAATTTGAACAGAAATGACAGAAATTTACGTATATATTTTCCTATATAAATGAATACAATTACATGATAAAGTAAACTATATTTGTCGCCAGACGACTTTGTCACTATAAAAATTGGTTCAAATGTAATAAAATGCCAGCTAAAGCTATTTATCATTTAAATATTTATAATAGTGTTGGAGAATTTATCGGCTAATATACATTTTATTAATATAATAAAAGGAACATGGCAAATAGTATTCAAATTTCATGGTCTACCTTACCTAATAAAAGAAAATGAATTAATAAATTATTAATCAAACACAAATGTAAACTTAAATTTTTTTGTTCATCTGTTAATTTAAAAACAATTGGATATATGATGTTGTAAATTTAAGGATATCTTGGCAGGTTGAGAGACCGCGGCAGTATATTCTGTTTGAGCAGTCGTAACGAATTCATCCTGTTCCGGAGCTTTCAGAAACATTACTTGCTTATCCGTGAAAGATTAACTAACTCGACGTGATGAAATCAAGGATGTCTCTCACCTTCAATGAAATGTTTCTGTCATCATCACAGGCAGCGAGATTTTTTACGATCAGAACAAGTGTTGTGTTTGACTGAAGAAATTATACATCTTTTATCAGAAACGTTTTTTAAAAAATGTAGTTTAATACTTAACTTGCTTAGCGAAATTATTGCCAATTAAATGTTCGGGGATGGCATTTTACTGAAAAATGGGCCTCTCACTGTGTGCCTCAGCGAATGAAAAATCTCTTATGTAGATTGGAATAGAAATATATTTCTTCTTCGAATCCGATTTTCCAAGCACCTGAAACACCCGATTCCTATTTCTGTGAGAATAATTTGATTTGAATATCTTAATTATATGAATATTGATATTATATATTAAGATATTATATTAAGATATTTTAGCATGGAGAATATAAAAACAATGAAAACCTAAATTGACACACAACCAGCCAAGCTACCGATGAAAGAAAGAAGGTGGTGGAAAATGTTGGTTCTCCATCGTTCGCTTCTCCACAGCGAACGATTACAGGGGCAAAATGTTGGTCAAAAATCATTCTGCCCCCTCGCTCCTGTGCCTCCCAATTATGAACCCTTACTCCTTATTGCGCCAAAGTCGAGTCCAGCATACGCACTGACCCGGCCTTGATTTTGGACTCCCCCATTCCTCACAGATTTGTTGTGTGACACATTGTTTGAACATTAGGTGGAATGCGACTGTAAGATGGACAATCCAACAGATATTTTTTTATCTTCAACATTGTGCGTTACTGTATTTTGAAAACTTTTTCATGGCGTGATGTTTTGGGAATTGAAAATCACTAGAAATAGTTTTAATCTTGCAAATGTTAATTTTCTTTTTAATTTTAGTCAATGGCTAGAGATGATTTATATTTTTCAAATTGAAATTGATTAGCTCCTGATAATATTGTAATTACATCTTTTTTTCAACACTTTATTTTTCCCAAATTTGTCCTTATACTGGGAAGTAATAATATTTTTAATGATATGTGAACTCTACAAAATGATCTTCTCCTTTATTATTCAAAGATCTAGCCAAGACTAGACATCGTTATTCCAACCTCAATCTATTAGTAGGTCGGGGTTTCCACTAGAATTAGAAGCAATTTTATGATATCTTATATTTTATAACTTTTTCTTATACATAAGATACTTAGTTATCTCCATGGTTGCAATGGGGGGATTATTTCCTGAAGCATGACTATAGGCTTTGAATATAATACAACCCCAAACATGATATCCATTTAAAATAATAAGAGTTACAAGGCTCCCAAATATGAGATTCTTTTAATCCTAAAACAGAATATGTGTCAACAAACAATTGATTTCAAGCCCATTGGAAGCTTTCCAATGTCCATTTATCCTTTTGTCAATGTTATAATTTGAGATGAATTTATGAAATGAATAAATTCATAGATATTTGTTTGAAGAGACTTCCTCCATGGAGCCTTAGTCTCACACACACATATATATAGGAATCTAGGTGCTTTAGTGACACACACACACATAGCCATCATAAACCTAGATTATCAAGTGTGGAGAGAGAAAAAATATCCTAAGTTGCAAAGTTATTTCACAAGGAAAAAAGAAAAAAAAAAGTTTTCATGTTGAGATATTTGATCATTTTCTTAACTTGATAGGTATTGGGTTAGGATGGATTTAAGCTAGTTATATGTGTGTTTTATTGTTGTAAACTCTTTGGTAAGTATAAAAAGAATTGCATGTCTCCTTGAAATTTTAATTACTTTATATAATATATATAAATAGTTGACATTGAAATATTTTATTTATGAGCGATAATAATTTTTTTTTTTATAGGAATATAGCTTTAAATATATCTCTCCATCTGGTTGGAAGTAGAAAAGATATATACATAGAATAAGAACTCTCACTTTCTCTCCTTCCCTCTCTCTCTCTGTATATATATATCCTTTTAAATGTTATATGTTAACTCCATATTAAATATTGGAGGGATTACACATCTCCCTCATACCTTAAATTAGAAATCTTTCTCTCTCTATATAGAAAGATATTACTTAATCTACATATTGAAATACACATCTCTACCATATTAAGAAATATGAAGTAATTGAATCTTTTAACTTTGAAATAAATTTTTCTTTCTTTTAAAAAAACATAAAATTATTTTGTATAAGATGGGCATTGAAATACTTTGTTAACATGAATATTCAAATATTTTATTTATGTTTATTTCTAATGCACAATATATGAAGAAGCTGCATATTTAGCTCATATTGGAAAGTAAAAACAAAACAAAAAATCCAACTTCAATTTCTTTAAAAATTCATATAAAATTATGTTATTTAATATATGAATTCTCATATATTATAATTTATTATAAATATAAACTATTAATTAAAATATTTGACTTTATTAAATGTGATTGTGATAAATCAGATTTTTTTTTATTTTTTTTTAAATTTGAAAATTCGCTAGTCCATAGAATGATAAAGCTAAAATAATTAAGAAATATATTAAAATCATCATAAATAAATTAAGTAAAAAAAAAAATACTTCAAATTTATCTACAACTAACCTATCCAATAATATATATATATATATATATATATATATATATATATTATCTTAGAAGATCAATTAATACCGTATAGTACATATGGTAGATTTACTTCACTTCACCCACAACATTTTATTAGTATCACAACTATGTCAATTAATACCATATAGTAGATATGTGTAAGGCCCCAAGACTTCATGGGCATGTTCGGGGTAATGGGCGCACTCGTTGGGCATTTGGACAAGTTCGGGCACAGTGCGACAAAACGGGCGGAACGTCACACCGTAAAGGCACGAGCGCGTGTGTGTAGCGGAGGTGCATCACGAGGGTGAGTTGGGAGAGGCACGTCACACTTGACCAATAAATGGTGTTGGAAAGATGTGTTTATACCACCAAGGGGTGCATCGTATATGAGCCAAGCCAATGGATGAGTCGGTGGAGTGGCCGATGTGTTGGGCGTGGCCGACATCACACTTCATGAGTGGATGACCAAATGACGGGTCAGCTCGGGTCGATCGAGCGATCCACACTCCACTTGGGTGTTCATATATATATATATATATGAGGGTGTGCGGATGAGTGGAGGCATCAATCAATCAAGCACACACATCAACGAACAATCAAGGCAAGCGTTGGAGCAGCCACAAGTTACCAACAACTCGTTGGAGATGAAACGACGAAGGGCAAGTCGGGCCGTAGTTGGGCGAGTCACACTACAGACCAGGCAGCCGCACCACAGGTCGGGTAAGTTGGGTCGAGCACAGTGGATCGATGGGTAAGTTGGGTCGTGCATGACTGGGCACCTCTGAACGAACTAGGCTTCAATTTAGAAGTGTTTTCGGGAGCGTCGGGAGTCAGATTTTAGTGTTGTAAATTGCAGAACGTGCGTATCAATGGGCCACATCCAACCATATAGCTGGGAGGCAGATTGGACACACGGAGATCTCAATAAACATTATGGACTGATTTTTAGTAACGGTTGAGTGACCTGGGTGACCAGCACTTGGGCAGTTTTGTGCAGGAAATTCCGTAGGTGAATATAATGACTGTAAATGACTGTTGTAGGCTAATTTGATGGTTGAAAAGCCTTAGAGCTTGGTCAAAAGGGAAATTTCCTTGCCAAGGAGTAGGAGTGGCTTCTACTGGATTGGACATTGTAAACTTGTAATTTTATGAAACATATTATTAGGTGGACTCATTATTAATAAGGAGTTGCCCCTCCCTTGTATGGATGGGTGTACATGTGGTTGAGCAATGATGTTTATGTTTTATTCCACACATTGAAAGAAAATGTGATAATAACTAACGAATGTTGCTAAAGGTATAGTCTACATACTTGAGTATTTGAACAAAGAAAAAGTATGGTAGTGCCGCACCTGTCTATAGCGTGGTTGGAAGACACCTGAGGTATAGGGGCATGACAGTTGGTATCAGAGCTCGACACAGTTGTAGAGTTTTAGGTGGTGTTGAAGCTGATTCTATATTGAAAGGGTTCCACATGGTCTTGACTCGTTCTCAAGCAAGGCAAATGGAGGATACCATGGAAGTACCTCAAGTCATTGAGGAGACCGAAGTACTCTCTCAAGAGGACTTAGTTGAGAAGATTGTGGAGAACATGGAGAAACACGAAAATGAGTTAAAGAACCTCAGAAAAGAACATGAAGAACTTCGGGAAAGAGGCATGATGTTAATGGATGAAGTAGCAATGTTGAAAACTGATCTTGACACAGTGTCAACACGTTCCTTGTACACAGAATGGCAGCTTGGTGAAGCTTTGAAGAAGATGGAAGACATGGGCCAATCCAATGATCGAGTTGTGGATGAGCTTTCCAAAGCTCTTACAAATATCACGGAGTTGGAATGCGATATGGTCTTAATGAAAAGGGACATGGGGCAAGGATCATCCGTCGGATCTTCCCACATTAAGATGAAAGAACTAGATTCATATGATGGAGCAAGGAATGAAAAAACTCTTGGAAAATTCTTAGGGGATATGGAGCAATACTTGGACCGATTAGACATTCCTAATGAGGATGCTGAGGTGAATATTGTGGCACAATTCCTGGCAGAAGGAAACTTGATCAGATGGCACAACGTGTTGGATCTGACATCACAACTTGGAAGGAACTAAAAGAGGCTTTGCAGATTCACTTCAGTCCACAAGATGAAACCTGGGATGCAAGATCTATTATCAAATATATTAAATAAGAAGGAACTCTCCAGAAATATCAAAGTGAATTTCAAAGTGTTATCCTAGAACTACCTGATATGGCTGAGCGGGACAAGTTATTCAACTTTACTATTGGGTTGAAACCTTGGGCTCAGAATGAGGTGAGAAGGCAAGCACCCAATACATTGGAAGAAGCCTTTGCTATGGTGGATAAAATCATTGAAGACAGTGACGAAGGATCTGAGAGAGGAAAGAAGAAGCATTTTGAGAAAAAGGTTGATGCACCGAAGAAGGAAACTCCTAAGTCTAACAATGCACAAGAAAAGTTGAAGACTAAGAAGCCCTTGAAGTGCTGGATTTGTATTGAGGAACATACGGTGAAGAATTTTCCTTCAAGATTGAAGTTGGCAGCCGCAGTACAAGCAGAGAAGAAGAAGGAACCTTTAGCTGGGACCATGCAGGTTCTAAGTGCAGCAGCAGCTTATGAAGCTATCCCAAAAAGGGACCCTGAAAGAAACAACCTTGAGTTTGTGAACATGAAGATTGCGCAAGGCACACTACGTACCATCGTGGACAGTGGTGCTACGCATAACTTCATTGGAAAAGACACCGCTAGGGAAGTTGGATTGAGGTTCAAACCAATCCAAGCTAAATTGAAGGCAGTGAATTCACCACCAGATTATGTGATTGGAGTTGCAAAAAAGACACCAATTGAAATGGGGAGTTGGCATGGGGATGTTGACTTCATGATTGTAAGAATGGATGATTATGAGGCTGTGTTAGGCATGGATTTCTTCAAATAATTCGAAGTTATGGTGGTTCCTCACATGACGAAGTTGTACATTTATGATGGGAATGATGACCATCCTATTGGTATCCCAACCATAGGAGGAGGGGACACCACCCATTGTAAACTAACAACTATGAGTGTGGAAGACACACAACGACATGATGAACTCCAAGGAATATTAGTCCTCACGGAAGGCAGACTTCAGGAGCAAGCACAGGAAATCATGGCATTGTCCAATAGTCTTTTGGATATAACAAGAAGACTTGAGAAAATGGAAGCAAAGTAAGATGTAGACCAACAGATTCAGGGAGAAAGATAGGAAGCATACATGTTGAGGTTGGAAGGGGAAGACCTAGACATATGGATGGAGTTGATAGATGAGGAAGGAGAGCCTTCGACCTCCACTTCCTCCACCTTCTACACTATACATGGGGGATGAGGCTCATTGTCATCTACTCAGGGCAATGAAGACCTCTAACTTTACGAGCAGGCTATGGGGTGAGATGGACACTTGATAGCAGGATGTTTTGGCATTTGTGATGATGGGAGGAAGATATGTTCTTGTGGAGGAGATGTTCGGTTGGACTAGATACCCAAATTTTCACCAACACAGGGGGTACCAACACATGATTTCTTGAAGAATTGGAGACATTACCGAGGCATGTAGCAGATCAAGAGTGTTCACATCTGAATGATATTCATATATTTATAGCAGAGTTGGAGAGATGAACACATTCGGAAGATTTTGGAGTCATCAACACATTGCGATGATAGTTGCGACGATATCGTGCACATGGATGTAATGATAGTTCGTGTAGTGAAATTTTGTGACAAAATTTGCGACGATATTTCACACATGGAGTTGTGACGATGGATCGTGAAATGATGTGATGATGTTGTCAAGGGATGACAATGCTTTGAAGTGGTAGAGGATGTAAGGCCCTAAGACTTCATGGGCACGTTTGGGGTAACGAGCACGCTAGTTGGGCATTTGGATGAGTTCGGGCACCTTGCAACGAAATGGGTGAAACGCCGCACCATAGCGGCATGGGCGTGTGCGTGTAGTAGAGGCGTGTCACTAGGGCGAGTTGGGAGAGGCGCCTCGCACTTGAAAAACGAACGGCATTGGCAAGACATGTTTATACCACCAAGGGGCGCACCGTGGATGAGCCGAGCTGACGGACGAGTCGATGGAGAAGCTGACGTGTTGGGCACAGCCAACGTGACACTTCATGGGTGGATGACCAAACGACGGGTCAGCTCGAGTCGATCGAGCGACCCACACTCCACTTGGGCATCCATATATATATGAGGGTGTATGGATGAGTGGAGGCATCAATCGATCAATCAAACACATCAACGAACAGTCAAGGCAAGCATTGGAGCAACCACGAGTTACGAACATCTCATTGGAGAAGAAATGACGAAGGGCGAGTCGGGCCGCAGTTGGGCGAGTCGCACTGCAAACCAGGCAGCCACACCATAGGTCGCACCATAGGTCGGGCGGGTCAGGTCAGGCACAACTGAACGATGAGCAGGTCGGGTTGTGCACGACTAGGTGCCTCTCAATGAAGTCGACTTCAGTTCGGAAGCAATTCGAGGAGCGTCGAGAGTCGGATTTGAGTGTCATAAATTGTAGAATGTGCGTATCGACGGGCCACATCCAACCATATAGTTGGGAGGTGGATTGGACACACGAAGAGGTCAAGAAACGTTCTAAACTAATTTGCAGTAACAGTTGAGTGACCAGGGTGACTAGCACTTGGGCAGTTTTGTGCATGAAATTCGCAGGTGAATTTGATGACTGAAAATGACTGTTGTAGGCTAGTTTTATGGTTGATAAGCCTTAGAGCTTGGTCAAAATGCCGCACATGTCTATAGCGTGGTTGGAAGACACCCGAGGTATAGGGGTGTGACAATATGAGAGATTTACTCTACTTCACCCACAACATTTACTACTATCACAACTATGTTGTTAATAATTGTTAATATTAGCCAGCTAATTTGTTATTCGATTTCATATCCACGACAATGATTCATCAATCGACTGTAAAATAGTGTCATCAAATACATAGAGTTCATGTCAATTCTATTATCCACTATTATTACATGCCAATTTGATTTCAATCCGTAACTTCCGGCCTATAACATCAAGTCACCCATTAAGATAGTTATATTAAAATTAAGATAAATTATGCGAGTTTACCTATACTCATTTACTATTTTGTTAACTTGAATGGAATTTGTCATTAAAAATAATTCATAATTATCTTTTACAGTAAATTAGAATATGAAATGGTGTAGGTTTTAAAATCTTGTATATTTTTGTCTATAAGTCTATATAAATTGTAATGGAATTTGCTCTTATGGTTTTGGTAATGTTATACAAATTAATTATAGAATAAAAATATGATCTAATTAGGTTTTGGTAATGTTATACAAATTAATTATATAATAAAAGTATGATCTAATTATTTTAAGTATTTAGTTTAAAGATATATATTTTATAATAATAAATTTGAGTTATGAAATGTGTAGAGATGAATGATCTTTTTCAAATCTATTTATATGTTATAAAATACATTATAAACATAAATAAATAAATAACTAATAAAATAATTAAAACATTAAATTTTATTTAATATCAATAATATATTCTAAATTTGTTTTTATATATTTAATTTTATATCATATTTAAATATATTTTTCATTTTTAATTTTATATTCACTCGTTGTTTTAGATTACATTTATTTAATTTTTCAAAGCATACATCATCTTCAATTTAAGTCTTTAAAGATGTTGACATATTGTCTTTTTCTCCTCTGCTGTTAATTGATACATTAGTTTATAGGATTTGAAATATTAAATAATGAGAAATGAAGGACATGCATAGTTTAGTTTGGTTTGATCAGGCGTATTTCACATTTATATTACATTTACGCTGATTTTTTGCAATAGACATCCCAAGAGAATCCATCCGGTACTCATGTACTCGCGGTAGAAAGCGGCATTATCAGGGCATATAGCGGGAAAGAAGAATTTGAGAATGCATCATTTCACAATAAATTGGATATTTATAGGTTATTTTTTTCTTTGGTAAGATTAGCTTCTGTGGTACCATTTGAAATATGAAAACAATTAGGAGATAGAAATTATTTTGCAATAAATTTTCGCATGCATCAACGGAACTTATACTACTGTAAGCGAAAGGAGCTATATCATCTTTAGGCTATTAGAAAAAATGGAGAGCATGCATTGCACAATATTAACACAATAATTAATTTCTATATTACATTTAATAATATTTCAAATATATATAGTTGGAGTGAGATTCAACTAATTCTAATCTTGGAGAGAGGTTGAAATAATCTCTCAACATCCTCCAACAAACCAAACCAATCTCTAAATTTTAGTATGTATTATAAATGAGGCATTATCTCAAACACCTTTCCTTAATGCCTACATTACAAAAAAATTACAATATTGAAATCACAATTACAAAAACTGTATTTGTCTTTGTCTGAACTCTACCCACTCTGCAGTCTTATGGATTTTTCTCTTTCTTTATTCACATCTTCGAGATTACCTTCCAATTCATTTAAAGTACACCTACTTCTTACCAACAATGCTGAATTTGTAAGATTAAAAAATCTTGACAGCCCCGAAGAAGAGTCTCGTCACTTAACTACCCTATTGAAATATTCTCATATGTGAAATAACCCTGAAAAATAAATTTAATTAGTCATCTAGGAAAATATTCTAGGTACAGAATATGATCAGTGATAAATCCTACAGAGTGATCTTTACACACTTACAAACTCACAAGGTAAAGGTAACCTGTAATTGTCGATCTTGGAGCACTGAATTATAACAAGAGTCTACAACATATAACAGATTCTCACAATCAAATTAATGATACATTCTCTCGGCATTGAAGAATGTCGAGAACTGCGATTTTAAATTATGTAAATCTATTCAATAATTGGTTCTTTATTATAAAATTTTACAAACCAACAAAACACTACTCTCACCATTAAACCTACGAATCCAACGTAAATAAAACCAATAGCATGAGCGGCAACAACTGTGTTGACTTTATCCTCATTCCTTGCCTTCTGAAGTTGAATGCATTTTGTCACCACAAAGCTACGCAATCCCGATATTTTACACCACACATTGTAAAGTGAATTTTGTTCCTGATGCACAACCTTTGCGCATGCATGAATAAAGCGCCACTGAATCCACCAATTCTGCAACAAATGCAAAACAAACAGACAGTCTCCGCCAACAGAAATATCAGCAATAGCACCTCTACATGATCTGTGTTTGTACTTTATTTGTGATGTGAACACCGCTTGAGCCGAAGCCAATTGGGATTGCAGCGCTGCTACTTTTTTCTGTAGTTCATTAATTATCCCTACACATCCATGGAGAGGATCTCGAATTCTCTTGCTTACCTCATGCACCATACTGGTTATAGCATCACCTCTCTTCTCCGCTGGAAGATCCTGTAGTGTTTTGACTACATGGCCATTTCCAAAGACTCTGTGTACCAAGAGAAATTTATGGGGATTTTTTTGGGGAAAATAAGGTGTAAGCAGGCATTTCTCCAAGCATTTCTTCCTTTGGATCTTGCAACCCACGCACACTCGCGACTTGAAATCAATTGCTTCGTTCATCTTTCCATCACTATGTTTAGTTGCAGTTTTCTTCCAAATCCGAAACCTCCACACAACTTCACATACATACTATGGATTTTTCCATTGATTGACAGGAATGATAGCTGTCAACCAATGTTTCACTAGGACTTTGAATTGGCGGCTTCTATTCAAGAAGCATTCACGTCTACAACGATCCTTCCTTCAATAGTAGCAAATCAACCTGCACAGAAACTTACAACAATCTCTAACAAAAAATAATCTTCTACATTCAGACACACTAATCCTATCTATTTACATAACATTATGATTTATGGCTCTCACATCTTCCTGGCCATCCCGTGAGGGATTTAAGCCAGTAGAGGCTCTGATACCATATTAGAAAAAATGGAGAGCATCCATTGGACAATATTAACACAATAATTAATTTCTATATTACATTTAATAAACAGAGATACTTCAAATATATATAGTTGGAGTGAGATCCAACTAATTCTAATCTTGGAGAGAGAGGTTGAAATAATCTCTCAACATCTTCCAACAAACCAAACCAATCCCTAAACTTTAGTATGTATCATAAATGAGGCATTATCTCTCATTTTCCAATGATTACTAGTAAAATAAGAGATTTATCAAAACTTTGGATGGTAAGGATATCCCGCGAGTTAATAACAGCTATACCAAAGATATACATGTGCAAAAAAAAAATGTATAGTCACATTATTTAATGAAATTTTGTTATACAGTTTTTGGAGCAGATTTTATGTTTTATGCAAGCAACTAATCCGTAACATAAAATATCTACGTAGAAGAGGCCCTGAGTTCAATAGAATCCAGCAAACGCTTGCAAATCTGAAAAACAAGAAGCTTTTTGAATACAGAAACTCATTTCCGGGACCTCCAAGCGTTCCTTTGAAAAGACAGTGTAAAAGAAAAGAAATTGTTAGGAACATGAAAGACTTAAACATAAATGGGAGGAAATCTGATATTATACATTTCTTTCATTGAAGTTACTCCGTTCTGAGCAATCACAAGCTATGTCTGTATATCCAACTCTCAGATCCTAGTTGTTATGAATCCACGTTGACCAACTGAAGAAGAGAGAGGGCAAAGTCCCTGCATTATTAAAATCGTTCCTAACTCACTTTACAGTGCAAGACAGTTTTGAAGATTTTTAATAATGCAGGGGCTGTACTCTGTCTTCCCATATGGATTGGGACAAAAACCACAATAATGAAACCGTAATGAAAACCATAGGAAAGAAAATCATTGATGATTAGGAGAGCGCACAGTCCCATCAGCCTATCACAAATTTGGAAAGCAAGTAATCATAGATGGTGATATATCAAGTAATCAAAAAGCACAAAAGAACACAAATGAAAAGAACAACCGCACGAGAGTACATGAAGTTTCAGCATATTTATAGGGCGAGGGAGGGGTTTCCTGTAATAGTAACGAAAGGAATTTCATGCGTGTAATAGAACGAAAAGCAAGGAAACAGGAGAGTGGAGTGACTTCGACCAAAATATGCACGGCCATGCCTGTGCAGAAAATGCTCGCATTCTCCAATATCCAATCGCCATGAAGACGACAGAAAATACTCCACAACAACAGCTAAAATTCTGCGCCATGGTGTCGGCATGAGTATGCAACTCAAAATTCCATGCCGTAATTATTATATTATATGTCCGGGGACTGACAGTTACCGAGAAAAAAGGAACTGTCTTATAATCGGAATCTGGCATCGGACGTATTGGAGTACATTCAAATGGATAATTTTTAAACAGTATTTTTGTTCATATTTAGCCAGAATATTAATTAGTCCGGTTGCCATGCTTTGATTCGGAAGAATTTAGGAATAGTGTTTACTATCTTAAGAATTTAGCGATAGTGATTTGAGAATATTATTCTTTTGTCGTATACATTATGGAATTGATGCTCTATTTGGAAATGTTGTCAGAATCCTTTCTGATTGTGATCTGCATTCTTGTAGTCGGCTTACAAATTCTCAACATTAGATAAATTAAATGACACTTCAATGTTCTGATAAATATAAATGTTTATGAATAATTGAATTTATATGATTGTGTTAGTTTATGTGATGGTTTTAATTTAGTGATAAGATTTTTTATTATAATTATATATATATATATATATATATATATATATATATATATATATATATATATATATATATTTTTGATGAAAATGACTTTATAAATTTTCAAATAAGATTATATTTAGGGATATCAAACATGTGTTTGTAGGATATTTGAAAAAATAAGAAATCCAAAAAAACAATTTATTATCTTGTCATTTCTTAGATCAATAGCTAAAAAAAATATTTTCTTCCAACTTACTTTAAAGACACAAGAATAAGTAATCACATCTATCAAAGTAATCTATAGCATTCATCTTTAATTGAAAAAGAATCATAGGAGAAGACAAAATGAATAAAAGAAAACTAGAGTCTAGACTCCATAGCATCCACCCCTTAGCTATCAATGAACTCATCAACTCCAAAAGACCCAGTCAATAGAAGGAGTGCTTCCTTTGAAAACTTATCTTATTCCTTATTGCATTCCTCAAGACTATGATAAATGGAGAGCCACTCACAAGATTGAAGGAGATATTGAATGCTTTCAATAATCCTTTCTATCTAACATTTTCTACCGCCACTTTATTGAAATCTCAGTCAATACCTAACTTAGGGTCACCCATAGTATGTAACATACCTCAACTTTATACAAAAAAAATCTTAATGTTATCATTGACTAATAAAGTAGCAACCTTTTATTTCATCCTTGCTTGTAATAGGAACATTCCATAGTGCTAATACTTTACTGTAAAACAATGTTTCCTTTTTTAAATCAAATATTTTCATAAATCTTGGCTCATATGAGTCAAATTTTCCTCATATATTCCATGGTTAGACTTCTTTGACTATAGTCCTTAGAATAATGGGTTTTCTTTCATATTGTTACATTACCGTACTGTGTATTAATTTGGACATCCTTCATATTACTCTTTTCAAAGTGATTTAATGTTTTTTCGCTAACCCCTTTTTATTTTCTTTCTACTTAAGTCCTACACATTATCTAATTTGTTATAGTAACAAAATTTTATGCGCTTAATTACTACCTTTTATAGATATACGGTTTACACCTTATAACGATATCACAGGTTGGTTCCAATCTCATTATGGTTTAATAATGTTGTCATATAAAAAATCACTCATTCAACTACCATTACCATTATTACTCCATAGTCTTGGTGACACATATGAAACTTAGGTCTCAACTATAACTACTTTCTTTGAAACCTCTCACATAATTTTGCTGCTTAACTATATAGGTTATGTGAATATTGTTTCAATATGGAGCTTGGCCCACACTATACATTTCGCACCATGTTCAAGTAGCCACATAATCGCAACCCAAATAATCTCACAGGGACTCTTGGAAGGTTAAACAATAAACAACTGAAATTTGGTGATTTCTATTCTGTGGCAGAGGATGGTTTGGATTAAATAAAAATTGATAACCCTATCCTCACCATTTTCACTCTCCCTCATTGGTTCTATTCACTCCACTAGAGTTCCACTCTACTGTTACGCAAGGTGTACTATTCTTGGGATAGATTAGTTCCATATAGACACCATTACACAAGAAACCAGTAAAATTGTTTGAATTCGATGTTAATATTCTTATTTTCATTCACTTCCTGTAAGGTTTCTCACATTAATGGTTATATTAAAAGGTTTTCGTTAAGATATAATGTTTTAGCTTGGATTCTAAAACTTATAGTTACAATATTAAGCCTTTTGGGATTTTCCCATCTTATTTAGGTAGTAATAAAGCCAACATTGTTATTTGTTGCATTTGTCTAGTAAATATTTGTTGTCAAAAGATGAGGGTCTATGCTAGTACATCCCCTTACCTTGGTACATGTTTGCAAATCAGAGTGTTCCTTTAAATTCCTCTTTGCATTGGCCTCAGAAAATTTGTGTGAGAGTTAATCTATTTTTCGACTTTGATATTTCTTTTATGTAAGTAACATTGGTCTTTGCAAGTATATTTATTAGAATAGGGTATGGTTTTATACCTGAACATCCATTCACATTTCCATTTTTTAAGATATTTTTTTTTACAATATGAGCATGCTGGTTTAAATTAATTCTAGTTTAATATTCCCCAACTACTTTTAGTGGTATCTTTTAAAGCAGTTCTCTTCGGTGCGATGGTAAAAATGACTACTAGAGACATGTGATCAATTTTTTTTGGTACCTATAGGATAGAAAATGCACTCATGGGAACCAAACACCAACTTTGTCAAATCTATCTTCAAATCAATATCAGGCAGCAAACCAACAAAATATAGAGAGAGATTGTGTAATTTTCTAGATCATGTGACGGAGCTCAGATATGGGAATGGCGCATTGCACATTGTCAACAGGAAAGGGTGTTGTGTAAGGCTTGAGATTGGGAAATGAGTAGTTCATACTGGGCATGCACTGGGAGAGACGATGCATTACGCAGTCTCAATGGCCAAGGTGGTAGACTAAGCCCTGAGACTACGCAATGCACAGTTGGGCTAGCCTGTATTGCGCATTGTGCATTCTCAGATGCCAAGCTTATAGCTTTAGCCTCAAACTTATGCAATGGCAAGCTCGGGAAAATGAAAATTGGACAACGGAAAGTGATTTTCCTAGTGAAAGAGTGGGAGAGAAGCACATATAAGTGAAGATTTCAATTTCAGTGAATATCCAAGTAAATATAAAAGAATTTAATTTAAATTAAGTGCATAAAAATAACCAATCAAAGGAAAATTAAATATCTTAGGAGAGTCGTCACAACGACAACCATCGGTGCAATAACAAGAAAGTCAATGCGACACTTTTGAAAGAAAAATGAAAACCTTAAACAACAGTTCTACAAGCTAATATAAGTTAAAATTCCAACATCCATGAAGAGAAACAATTGAATTGACACTGATAGAAGCAAAATGAAAAAAAGTGACAGGAAAAACAATGAAAGAAAAACTCACCAGGGAAATCGATCACAACTACACCAAAGGCTCCTTGATCTCCTTAGGAATGCTACAGCTCAAAGATCAAATGTCCAAATGAGTTGAAGAGGCCTGAATTAGATAAATTTGAGAAAATTAGGGTTTATGACATGCATGCGAAAAATCAAGGAAAAAGCTACACATGGCAAATTGTTTTTAAAATAGTGACTATTCCTCCTTCTGGAAACTAATAATGGATCCCTATTTTTTAGGGACACTTTCTCACTTTTTTATCTTTCTTTTTTTTCTTTTCTTATTTTGTGGGAAGCTTTCCACGAACACTTCTGGGAAATATTGTGCAATTATGGGGAATCGAGAAACTTTTTGGCTGAGTGAATTGCACAGTCTAACCTCAAGGGAAGGATTGCACAATAATTGTGCAGTTTCTGAGCTCAATGTAGAACTGCTAGTCAAGATTGCACAATTCAAATCATCAAGGCTTGCTGTCATGGATTGTACAATTTTTGGAGTTAAGTCTAGAACTATTATAAGAACAAGTCAGGAGTTTAGCTTGTGAATTCAAATACCATAAAAGTGATGAAACAAGAAAACACAAGCATATATTAAATGAACGAGTCTCAATAAAATTATGAATACTTGACAATTGTAAAAGATAATATCCTCAGCATAGAAATGAAGGCTCCAAAATCGAATCATATGGAAAATTTTGGAGGGTGATTGTAGTCACTACAACATGACCCAAGCTAATATAGGGCTGAAAATATTCTATGCCAACCTATAGCCTCTACGGACCAAATTTTTTATATGGCTCTAGATACCTCTGTTTGAACCCACAACCTCTAAGGACCCAAGGTGTTACATGACTCTAGGGATCCTATCTCAACCCAAAGCATCCAGGAACCCCAAGACATTACATGGATCTAAGAAATACCACTCAAACCATAGCCTCTAACAACATTGAACTGATCCCCATCTATTCTCTTAAGTGTTTTCTTCCAAAATCATTTTCTATAAATTCCCTCTCTTTCTCGACCTACCTCCAAAAACAAGGTCTCCACTTAATTACTGAGAGGAGTTTGAGTCCTCCTTTCTCATCCTTCCTCCCAACACGAGGTCTCCCTTTTTCTTTAGCTAAAAGTTTGGGTCCTCCGTTCTCTTATTTTTGTTTCTTGTTTTGGTCAAAATTTCTGCTCCCTTTACTGTCATATCCTTTTTTCTTGCAACCCTGCATAAATATTTTTCCTCTTTCCTTGTTGTATTTTCTCAAGAAAGCATGCGGCTCAATACTTAAATTTGACCCATTTAATTTCCACACCCATTTCATTAACACCTTGCACTAGCCAGTCATCGATTATTTCCTTGTCAACCAAGTTTCTCCATGGCACGAGAAAAACCTCAACATCCCAAGTAGAATTTATCCAACCGAAGCTATGAAATCAGTGTCACGCAAACTGAGTCACCTTTTATTTTATTTCGAACATTTCCTAATATTTACATCCTATTTAAATGTGGTTGATATGAGAATGTTGGGTGGGGTTGTCACAATATACATCAATAGGACTATGGACACACTATTGATAAAGAAGTGTCCTAAGATAGTACTAAAAGTACATAAATGATACATAAATCCATGTGAAAACCTGGAAAGGGTAATATATAAGAGTTATATGTCCCTAACCTAGGGTCTTCGACATAACCCCGATGGAACGAATCTACATGACATGTGAATATATGAGATAAGGCCAAGCATGGTCGAAACCACCTGATTACCAGCCACTGAGGTAAGTTATTAACATAGACGAGGGAATCGACCAATAAGGAAAATGGATCCCAAGGTACCTAGTACAATCCACCAAGAGTGAATAAACGAAATAAAGTTAGACATGATTAAATTGGACCAATGAAGAGAAAATAATTTAAACCCACTTTTGAACATAAAGAAGCATAACAGTGAGGTCTACAATCTCTAAGGGACTACTGGTTACTAGACCAAGCTCCAAGATAATGAACTGAGATCAAGAGGAGAGGTTTTGTTGAAATATGGCCTTGATGTATCCCCCATTAATTGACATGAAATAGAATATGATGATGTGATGTATGGATGAAGTCATGATATAATGAAGTAGAACTTACACAAGGATGCATGACTCAAAAAGGTCAACTAGCTACTACAGATGGTTGACAAAGTTTGATAATTTCCTTGAACAAATACTGAAATGACACAAGAGTGACTTCGAAGCATGTCTAATGAGCAACATGCAATATTATGCAATGATTTTGGAGGAATCAAAGCATGATCCATATGTATGGAAGAGTAACTAGTTAGAGGAGTACATATGCACATATGTATGGTACGACTCCTATGTAAGCAAAAATCAAATGACGAGATAAGGAAGTAGACATGTGTCGTGTTCAAAGGGTGCACAACTTATGATTATTTTATGATGAATGAAAATGAATTTTCCCTTTCCTTTCTCTTTTTTTAAATTATTTTTTTGTAACGTTACTCCCCAAATCCTAAAAAAGAGATAAAAGTATAGAAATGAGAACCTTCTATCCATAGTAAACTAGAGGTTTCCTTTTTTGTAACTAGTCTATCGTAGTTTGGAAAAAGGTTAAAGTTATGTTAGGTACATTACCCTTCAAGTACTTTAATGAGTGTGAAGGAGAAAAGTTCACTCGAAAATATTTTGTAAATTAAGGAGTCGAAAAATACCTTAAAGGAAACTCCTCTTGGACAAAAGAGTCATATATGGCATATGGATTTGTTCTGGTGATGGGGGAACTCATCATGACATAAATAGGACAAGAGGTTAGCTAATAGGACGACTCATCGCAATGGTTCAGCGAAAAAGGGGTAAAATTCCAAGGGAAAGAGAATGATGGGCTAGAATATGATGGCGATGGAAGAGAGAAACCAAGGCTCATGCTGTAAAAATTGGCTGATAAAAATGGCGATCACAAGGGATAAAAGTGGTGGAATCCTCCTGGTGGATACCATGAAATATGACAAAGAAGAGAACACGAAGCTAATATTAAAGTCAATTATAAATTCTTCTATGTCTCTACTCAATGGAAATCCTAGAATTTGTTACAAAAAAACATCTTTAAAACCTCTTATTACAACCAATTCATCTATAGTTTTATTTTCTAGTTTTGAGAGTTTTCTTCAATTTAGACAGCAAATAATTTACAACCTTTTTACGGGCTTCTTTTCAGTTGTAAGGATGAAATTTCCTAGTGGATATAGGCGTGGATACGGTTTTAATTAACATTGCATTCCCTTTATCATCTACATATGTAACATTGTTTTTCTAAAAAAATTAAAGAAAACTATTTTTTCCTCCGACAAATTCATTCCTATCAGCAGGTCATAGGAACCTAAAGGAAGTATATTCAAACTTAAATAAATTTTGAAGCCATTTAGCTACACAACATAATATTTTACCCAAATTTTTACTTTTCACTTTGTGCCTATAGCTAATTGCGTTAACCATGAATTTTTAAATTCTTCATCATTTAATTTTCATGTTTGCGTGACTTGTACTAATATAACTAAGAATAGATCCTGGTAATACAGATACAGATTCGTCGAGTATAAGACCTTCAATTTCAATTATGGTGGATTGATGCTCTAATTTCCTTTCCTCTAATGCAACATTTACCTTTGGTATATTATGGAAATGTCATTTACTTTAGTTTCCTCATGTAAAACTTGAAGTGGTTGAACAAATGCAGTGTTGTATGGAAAATTCCTCAACAAATGGAGTTCTCCACAGCCCCATAATTTTAAATTTTCTCATTCTCTCCCACAAATAATCACTTTATTATTCAAATAAATTTATTTAGCACTAGTTTGGGATATTGCAGGTTTTAAAAGGTTATTCTAGCTTAACTTTTGCCATTAATGGTCTCTCCCAAAATTCTTCATAAAAGAGGATTTTGGCTTATTCACCTCACTTGTAAATTAATTTATGTTTTTATCATACCATCATTTTTAACCTTAATGTTTTTTTTCAAACTTCTGATAACACAAAAAAAAAATTCTTACAACTTCGTCAATGGTCTTAGGATTGTTAAATTCAATCCCGTCATTGTAAGAGAGTGGAAGCCAATTAAAAAATCGGTGTACTATCACTTTATTCTCCTTTATGTAGAATAAATAACATAGTAGGTTGGTAAAAAAATTTCCAAACTCATCCATAATTACGTGTATCAACTTTAAGTCATTTATTTCCTTAACATGATCTAGTAATATCTTTCAGTTAAACACTTTTCCTTGAATTGTTTTTGAAATTGTTCCGAGGAGAATGTTTTTTCATGAATATAGTGCATTATTCTTCTTCTTCCCAACATAATGCATCCTTGTATTGTAGTTGATATACCTGCAATATGGATTTTCAATTGTTTTGGTATTTATATAGCTAAAAATAGTTAGTAATATTTAACAACCATTCTTCTACATCTTCTTATTTCTCTCCATCATACTTAGGTGGTATTATCTTTTTGAAATATCCTTGGAGTTATATTTTCCTTTTATTCCTTTATTTAATTTATTTCATAGATGTTTATTATCTTGATGTTTCATATTTAGTATAAGATTTATGAGTTTCATGTTCAACATTTTTCATGTCTTAAATATCTTACAACTTATAGAAACTAAGTTGCTAGGTGTATTTTCCCCTCCTAACTAGACCCAAAACTCTCTTCATTCACCACGAGCCTGTTTGTTAGAGGCTTTATCACTTTATTTGTTTCTTCATATTGTACCTTATTGCATAAACAAACAATCACATTAGTTTTCTAAAAAATAACTTTTTTTGTACTTCACTTTTCGCTATGGTTTAACCCTTTGGCCTAATTTTTGAACCTCCATCTCTGATACCATATGTAACACACCTCAATTTCATAGATTTGTTTTTTCCTTAATTTTATAGTTCACTAACAATGTAACAATTTTTTATCTCATCCTTATGCTGTAATAGGAATATGCAACAAAGGTAATACTTTATTGTACAATATTCCTTTTTTTCTTCAATTAAATATTTTTAGAAATCTCGGCCCTTATCAGTCATAATTTCTTCATGTATTCCATGGTTAAACTTGTTTGACTATAGTACCTACACTATTGGGTTTTCCTTCATTTTGGTACATTAGCATACTATATACTAATCTTGCCATCCTTCATAGGTCTATTTTAAAAGTGACTTAATGTTTTTTCATTTACTCCTTTTTATTTTCTTCTTATTTAAGTCCTACATATTATCAAATTCTATATAACAAGATAATTTTGCTTGCCCAATTGCTAATATTTTATAGATATAAGGTTTACACCTTATAAGGATATCATACATTGAAACTAGATATAAGGTTTACACCTTATAAGGATATCATACATTGGACCCAGTTTCAATGGTTCAGTAATGTTGTAATATAACAACCCACTTATTCAACTACCAATACTATTAATAATCCTTAGTTGTATTCGACAGATATGAAACTTAGCCCTCCATTATAATTTCTTTCTTTAAAACATATCACATAATTTCTCTCCTTAACTACACGGGATATATGAATATGGTTACAATATGGATCTTGTCCCACACTATACACTTGACATTGTCTTGAAATAGCCACATAATCATGACCTACGTGATCTCACATGGACTCTTCAACAATTACACAATCGACAGTTAATATATGGGGCTTTTGATCGTATGGAAGAATGATTAGGGGTAAACAAAAACAAATAAAAGTATCCTCCCCATTCTCACTGAACCTCATTTTCTTCGTTCTCTCCGCTAGATCACTTCTCTACTGTTATGAAAGGTTTCTTGTTCTCGAGATGGATTCTTGGCCATATGGCCTCCATTACATTTGCAATACTTTGGATATGACACTTGTAATTTCCAGATGCTTCTTAGGAAGACTTTTACTGCATCGGTAATTGGTAAAATTTTTAGAATGTGTTGTTAATATTCTATTTTTCGTTTTATTTCGAGAAGTGTTCTGATATTATTGATTACATTCATATGGTTCCATTAGGATGGAAGGATTTAGTTCGGATTCTCAAACTTGTAGCTACCATCAAGATGGAAGGATTTAGTGTGGATTCTAAAACTGGTAGTTACACGATGAACAATGCTAGGATTTTTCCCATTTTCTCTACACGGTAACGGCCCAACATTTTTATTTTTTGGATTTTCCAGTGAGCATTTGTTGTCAAAATATGATGGCATAAATTAATAAATCCCGTTACCTTGGTATAGGTTTGAAACCTGGAGCATTCCTTCAAGTTCCTCTTTGAGTTAGCCTCACAAATATTGGGTAAGAGTTAATCAAATTTTCTACCTTGGTATTTCTTTTATCTAAGTCACATTGGTCTCTAGGGCTAGATTTATTGGCACAGGGTACCCGATCATCTATTCTCTTATCAATTTTTGAATCATATATTCTTTCATAATGGGAACACGTTGGTTTAAATTATTTCCAATTTAAGATTCTAAGAATTCCCTTCCTATATGGTTTAATTTCCTTTCTATATTTCCATGCCACGAGTAATAATGGCTAAGGCTTGACAATATTTTTAATATGGTTTTTTTTATTTTTCGGGTTTCACCCTTGGGTTTTTTGTTATCTCCCTAGAATTGTTTTTCATACCTCTTTCTTTCGTAGATTTTGGCTTCTCCCTCAAAGTTTTGTTAACATATAGATCATCACCGTTGTAGATAAGCAGGTATTGCAACTCTTCTTATCATGTATATTATTTGACTTGGATTATTTTTTTTATTTTTTTTTGTGTATGATTTCATAATTTGGTTAAAAAATGGTAATGAGTGTCCAAGGTTCCATAACTAATAAAAAAGGTTAGTTACATGGCCTATATATGAAATAGTAGCTTCTTAAATTGCACCAGGGCATATTGCACATTCAACGAATAATTTTCAACTTTACGGTTCTTACAAGTTAGCATACCTCAATTTCTCTATTTATCCAAAAGTTCTAGATGGTGTATCGATACAAATAGGCTTTATTAGTCATAACCCAAATCAATGTTTTTTAGTGGGTATTGTATGTTAAACCCTATAGGGTTTATATGGATTGGCCCTGGGGGCCTCAGTGAACCATGATTCTCCCTTACATATATTTAAGCCCTGTAACTATGTAAAATTACTACTTTATTTACTTTTATATAATACTCGTTTAAATTTTTTTTTTAAATGAATACCTGTAACTGACTTGAATGTATATATTCCTTTTGGTTATATTAAAAATGATTTCTCCTTTACTCTTTTCACCATGTTGATATTATATATTTATGGTACAAGTTGTCTAGACTATTTTGTGAAATTCTCTGTCACATTTTTTCTCCAAAGATCCTTATTTAACTGTAACCACATTCTTGGTTTCCTTTATTTCTGATTATTGGAATATGTATATAGTTATGCTGGCACGACTCTCTATTGTATATCTTTTATGAACTTCTATGGTAATTCAAATGAGAACTTGTTATGAGAACTTAATTCAAATGATCAGGTATGTTATACTACTATTTTTTATAGTTACTTGACTTATTTTTGTTCTCTTAATTTGATAATTAATTGTTCCTTATGTTGTTATACAACTTGTCTTTCATAATCTAGACTCTTTTACAATCATTTTTATGCGAAGAAATATTTGTGTTGGTATTATACTGTAATTTATTCTAAAAACTTCGTGACTTGACTTACCTCTTTATATTAGTTCCTCTAATATCATCTGTTAAAACCTTCCTCACTCTATTCAATTATTAAGTAAAGTTCATCTCATATTTCATTTATTGTTAATTCCAACATTCTCTTTTGGTTTATGAATAATGGAAGCCTATCATAGTCTAGATTATGTATAATCAATAATATAATTTAGGAATCTATACAACAAAACTAATAGGTTCATGGATATAATGATGCATTATACACTACCACCATTTCAACTCGACTCATAAACATAGGATTTTGTTTTTAATTTACAGGAACAACATGGATATCCCTAGTTTCCTTATTTACAATTTCTACCTTAAGGAAATGTTAAAGACATTTCCATATTATTACTATGTTAATATTTATCCAATAGATTATGCCATTTATCGATATAAACTAAAAATATTACAATATTGTCAAAATAGAATGTCTTTGCATGTAAATCAATTTTAGTTTCTTAGTTTCCTTTTGACTGCATAATGTACTACATATTTTTTTATAACATTTCCATGAATAAAACTTACTTATTTGTCTCAATAAATGAGGGAGAGTGTACACGAAATTATGTATTAGTTCATAGTAATTATATTTTTCTCTATATAATACAATAAGATGATTCATGTCAAATAGAATTAATATAAATAAATAAACATATTGTATCTAGTACATAGTTTTTTTCTTTTCTTCACCATAATACAATACAAATCCTGTGATTTAGAACATCAAGTTCACATAATAACCATATATTTTCTAAAATAAATAGCTTAGGAATTATTATATCTATTCATGCATTTTTTCTTTTATGTAGCTGACCCCATAATTTAACACTCAATTTAACAATTTCACTATCACATAATTAAGCAATTTGATAATCAATATGTAAAACATAAATACATTTTCCTCGAACCTTTATTAAAAAATTTGGGAGTATTAATCGAAAAGAGCACATTCCACTGAACCATGAACTTTCTACAACAGTTTCCCTTGAGCTCAAACCTTCTTTCTTGCAGGAATCAAATCATCTTAGGCTCCTTAGAGGTTTTTCTTATAGATTATTTCCAAAAAGAAAATTCCCTAGTGACGCGGTACTTTAAGACTCTTCATCCCTTAATTACCTATCCTTTTATTTAATTTAAGAAAAAAGTATTTTATTTTTCTTTAAAGAACATGTTTCTTTCTTGTTATGTGGTATTGTACTTTTCACCCAACTTAGGATTTATCTTTAGGTAAGTGATTAACATAATATTTCTTTGCCATTATGTTAATATATTGAACAAATTTCTCTTAGTAATTTTTAGGAGAATTTCTGAGAAAGACCACCATATGGACTTTAACCACTTGGAAACATTTTGTAAGCTCGAAATACATCTATAGTACTATAGTGCTATTTATTGAATATTTCCAAACATTTAATTTAATAATTCAATAAATAAAATATAACTACATTATAAAATAATATCCATCCTATCTTTCATAGTCCTTAAATCTAATTTTAAATTAAATTCCAAAGATAGCCATGCCTGAAAAAGAAAAAAATAGTGGTGTTACATAATATGGGGTTTTAATATACCCATCCTACTTAGAAAGTGCAACGTTACAAATAGACCTAGAAAAATTAACTTTTGAGTTGGATCCCCTTCTTGCAGAGAATCTAAAATTGAATCTCTAGATAGGTCGATCAAAAAATCCTCATGGAATTTCATAATCGATATCAAGCATGATTGACACACATTCTTTGGGAAATTTTGGATAAATTTTTATTGGTGAGTCGTATTTATAAATATACCCATAGTAGTCTCATATGGAGTGACTTCAAGTAAAAGAGTTGGAATGAAAATCCCATTAAATGATAATAATCACTGTAACACGCCGAGTGTGTTGCTCTAAAGCTATGTCTATTTTTAGTGTTTTGTATTTTGGGAACTTAATTATGAAAGTAAGGATTGAATTATTGGATTATGCAATTAAAATTTATTTATTGAAGTAATAAATGATATTTCTTGGGAATATTTCCAAAAGGGTGCTTGAGTATTAGAGACTTTTTGGCAATTTATAAAAAAAGTTAGTGATTAATTGTAGATGGTGGACCTTCCCAAAATTTCTCCAAAAATCTGAAGGACAAAGATGTTAAATAAACTAGGATAATGGGAGATAAATATCACACTTAATACTTAGCTCGCGAGAAAGCCAAGTTAGTTGAAAAGTATAATACAGCATAGAGGGGGAGAACGCTACTCTTTAAAGAAGAAGAAATAGTTTCCTTAAATTAAAATAGAAAGTCTAGGTAACTAAGGCATGTAGACCTTTAAAGTTGATTCTCATAAGGAAAAATATGCTATGATGATCTATAAGAGAACCGTTGAGGAACACAGAAAGGGGGGATTTTTAAAAGTAATAAGGTATGAGCATGGGGGGAATTGTTAGAGACAAGTCATTGTTGGGTGGAGCATGATCTATTCCTAAGCATTCTTCAAGCAGTTAATTGAATCATACAATCATGAATATTTTTGTGATGATGGTTTAGATTGAATGAATTATTAATTAATTAAGTGCATCTGAGATCAAATATGCATGCACAGATATATTTAACTTCTTAATTAACTTCTTAATTAAGAACATGGATACTCTCTGTGTACTTTTTTTGTGAATATCTATCGTATCATAGAATAGGGATTTTAATTACAGATGATACCGTATTGTGATTTGAAAGGTAAACTAAGAATTTTTATAATAGTAAATGCAAAGAAGAAAACTAATCCTATGTATACGTTGATAGAGATTTAATCTCGATGCCATAATGGGTCCTTAATATTACATTCATGAATTCTCTTAGAATTATGAGGAAAACTAACCAAGGATAAGTTTTATTTGTAAAAATATTGCATGTCTCAGGTGACATAAAATATCTAAACTTGTCATATGCTCAAATATCACAACTCTTGAATGTCGAACCCTCATATTAGTTTCTTGAAGTAAGCACTTTATCATTACAGTGATCTTTTCTTTAATATATCAATAAATCGTCAAATTTAACTTCTTTGATTGAAGGATTTTCCAATTGAAGTCTTGATGCAGATGCATACTCTATTTGTATGTTTATAGGCAGTGGTGGTGTATGCATTTCTCCTCATAGTTATGAAAATGATATGGGGTTGTACGGGGAGCGTGTGGGTGCTCTTAGAATCATAAGGAGAAATAACTTCAAAACCATTATGTTTTCATTCATAAGTTTTATTTGTAAAAAAATTGTATATCTCAATAGACATAAATTATCTCAACTTGTCATATCCTTGAATATCACTACTCTTAAATATCCAACCCTCATATTAGTTTCTTGAAGTGAAGATTTTATCATTACAGTGATATTTTTTTAACATATTTAAAATATTTTGTATCATGTTATTTGACGTTTGGTGCTTTCATCGTGTCTACGATTCTCAAGGACAGGGAAGTGTTTGATATCTACATTTCCTTTAACATGTCAAAGATAGAAGTTTCATTGCTTAATATCTTCTTCATATTAAAAATATCTTATATAATGCATGAATCGTTATCTTTACTACAATTATACTGTTAATTTGAAAAAAATGGGAGATTGCATTATTAGCCTGCACCATCAACTTTACTCTGAAGCGTAGTAGTGAAATTATGCACTTTCCATTAGAAACCTTTTAACTATATAACTAGTATATGAAAATCACAAACTAAAACATATATTTAACATAATAACTACTATTTCAAATGAAAGTACATTTTCTTCAATTTCGTAGTCCTATCAAGGTTCCTTTACACCTTTCAGGGTAATTTCAGGTATTTATTCTATTTTATTTATTATGAATCAATCAAATTGTAAGAATAATGGCTTAGATTGGTGTTACTATCTTGAAAACCTGACAACGAATTGGCTTGTTTTACCATCAACCTGGAAATCATCGTGTTAATTATTCGAACCAACCTTGAGATCGTTGGTAAGTAAATCATTGGAAAAGTGATAAACCATGTTTTTTCTTTAAATCAAGAGTAGTGATCTGGTGTGAAGCTTGTCCGCATTTGATGATGGTAGTAATATTTTCCTTTCTAATGATTGATGTGATATTTATAACTTCTTAGTCTTATAAAACGGTGACCTATAGAATTTAATTGAATTAACCGAGCGGAGGTTTAGATACCTAGTTTGATGGTGTGAACATGTATTCAAGTAATATGACCATTTTTAATTCAAGAGTTGTGAAGCGTTTGGGTTTGAAGAATATAGATCTCATAGCAAAGGCTTCCATCCAACAACACTAAGAGAGATATGGTAGTAGTAAGGAGATTCGGTAGAACTGAGAGATCTGGTAGTAGATCTGGTAGCGTTGAGGAAGGTTTTGATAATTGTAGAAATCGACACCTCAAGATCCAATGCAAAATTCGTGATGTTGTAATTGAAGAGTAGAAAGTAAACTATGGAAAACCACCCGTATATTAGAAGTTTACATCAGTTCGAAATTGGATTGAAGCCACATCAATGTAAGATTCTGAAGTTTTTCCATAGGAGTTAAACCCTTAGGATTATATGATTGTCTTAATGAGATTATAGTCTAGATATTGGTAGTCACAAAGGAGAGAGTAATATTTATATAATCATAGGTAGACATAAATTCTATTATTATTTGATTGGAAGTCTATGGACACATTGGAATGAGCTTATGAGCTTGCAGCCTTAGACAGTAGAATGAGTATATTTGGACGAGAAACATCTTAAAATCAATTTTTTTTTTGCCCAACTGCAGTTTCAGTAAGTTTGAATTCAAAAGTAATGATCTTATAGTCAACCTGAAATCTACTAGTCTAGCTGAAATACTTTCTATTAGGAGTTATAAGAACCTCGAATTCCTTGTAACTACATGATGATGGAGGCAATTATGGAAAACACATATTGTTGGTTTTTTTAACAACCTTATCCAAACATCATTTCATCATATAATTTTTCAATATTAGGAAAGAAAATGGTATAAATATTTCATATATTTTATGTTTGAAATATTTATGTATAAATTTTAAATATTCATCTATTGATTTTTTATTGTTAATTTTAGCAAGAAAAATAAAATCTTCTAGAATAACTCATTCTTATGTAAATAAAATATATTTACTCTCATTTTATTTTAATCTATCTTAAGTTAATAAGTTTTTCTGTATAAAATTCGCAGGAATAAGATTAAACAAATATACCTATCAGGAGTTACTTCGCATTATTATTTATATTTTCCTTTATAAAATTATAAATGTGTAGACTTACTTAGAAAATATATGTAAATACTTGTGCCTAAAAAAAAACTACTATTAATTTAGCATTGACCAATATAAATTATAATTTTTAATGTAATTTTTTCCAGTATATAATTTCTAACTTCAGTGAAAAAGCCTCAACTTTCCATCAACACTTATTTCCCTCTAAAATTAATATAAAATAAAATAAAAAAATATTTTATTTTCTAAATAAAAAACTATTTTATTTTCTAAAAAAAAATCTATATTACTTTTTCCCACCCTCACTGAAAATTTAGCCCCGTTTGATATATCATAAATATTTAATTAAAAAATAAGCGATTTTACTGCTAATACATACTCTACCCCTCTGGTTTTGAACCTGTGACCTCTTAGGAAGAAACATATGCTCTTAAACATATATATATATAACTTTCTAAAACCATAACAATAATATGATATTTAAATTTTATGAAAAAGAAATGTAAATGAATAGTTATCAATATCAATTATGAATTAGGTAGTGCTATTATGGTAAAACTATTCATCCTATCTCATATTAATTACAACTAAAAATAAATATATGATCATCTTATCTCATATATATATATATATATATATATATATATATATATATATATATATATATATATTATAACTACCATATATATAGATATAATTTTGATTATTATATTTATATTTATATTTTTTTAATTTCTTCTTAAATTTTATATTATAATTTTAAAATAATAATATATTTAGATAAAATTCTTTCGGATTAATCACATTATAATGATTTGGTTAACGTTTTAAACCATTTAATGCAGTTTATCCTCAAAACAAGGTGAAAAAGGTAATCGATCTTAATGAATAAGTAGTATAGATGCATCTTTGCCCAGAAATAGCCAATGAAAACTAGTTGTTAAAAACTAGTTAGTTGGTTATAGAGAATAAAAATAAAAATATATTTTTTTATCTATTAAGAATTTTTAAAAGTGGAGTTAATGAATAAATTTTTTTATTATAATAAGGTAATATTGAGTAAGGAGTAAAGGTAATATGAAAATAATATAATATACTAAGCATTTATTTAAATAAAATGGTTTGAACATTTTATTTTATTATAATAAAAGTTTTAAAGAATTTATTATTATAAATATGAGGATAATATAAAATATATAATAATTAAATAAAGAAAGACCAAACATTATAATAGGGTAATATTGAGTAAAGACTAAAAGAATTTAATAATAACTATTTATTTAAATAAAAGGTTAATTTTTTTTTTTTAATTATAATAAATTTTTTAAAATATTCACAAATATTACTAAATAAAAATAAATACCAAGATTAAAGAAAAATTATACTAAATAAGAACATGAATATTGAAGGAAAAATATATAAAAAAAAGGATAAGGTAACTAGAACCACAAAAGAAGAAATCAACCAAGAGAAAAAGTTAGTTCAATACAAGAGGGAGAAATCACCTGGAGAGAGTTGGAGTCTAGCTCTTACTCAATTTCCACCCATCATCCCTATTGAGATTCTTATCATACCTCTCAATCTCAATAGCTTCACTAAGCTTACTATGGTGGAAGTGATAAAACCTAGAAATGACTTTGGAGTCCCTTATACATACATGTCGACATGAATTTTTTACATGCTCTACAAGGGCTAATATAGATAAATGTCTTTCATATTAATAAAATAATTAGAATTTGACCAAATCCTAATGATTTGATTAATCTGAAAGACATTTATCTACATTATGGATCAGAAAAGTCTTACATCTAACAAGGGCTAATGTGCGGGATCAATTATGCCTAGTGTCTACAACATGTTCCAGGATTCTTTGTCTAATTGATATGCTAATACCTTATAATTATAGGGAAATTAGCATTACTGAATTATATATATTGGTTTGACTTGTAGGACGAAAACAAGGTTTTATCCCACAAAGTGGGGTTCATTTTCAAAATCATCCTGAATCAAATTCTTTGTAGAGAAAATTTGGAAAAGAGGATGCATGGATCGAAACTGTCTTCATATGTTGGGCTTGGTAGATTCCATTCTCCCGCTCCATGCATTTTTGTTTGACCTTTTTTCTCTGTTCCGCACCATTCATGCCCTTGTTCTCCCTTTTCTCACCCATCCATCATTTTCATCATTACATGCAAAAACAAGGTTAGGGTTAAACAAAAATAAGAAATGAAAATATAAAAATAGAAATAAAATATATCCTAAAGTTTTACATATCACATCATGGAGTTAACCCCCAACCACTTTCCACCTCATCTACCCAGCATCACTTCAATTTGATGGCCTACATCTCATTTTCCCCCCCTCCCCCTCCCCCACCATCCAAACTTTATTCTCATGGGAGGGGGTCCAAAATGGGTGGTTTTCATAAATGCCCCCCCCCCCCCCTTGCCCCCCGTACATTTTATCCTCTCATGAATTTGGACCCATCCTCCCCCCCCCTCCTCCCCCCCCTATTACCACTTACCACATTAGGGGGGGTCTGAAATACCACTTCTTCTCCTTCAAAATCATTTTCCCCAAATGAAAAAACTGTTTTTAGCCTGTTTTACCAGTATTTGTTTTAGGGAAATTCTAGGAAAATGTGAGTGAATTATGAAACACTGAGAGAGGTTTTTGTTTAGAACTAGCTGAAGAACAAAAACCTCTCCCAGATTTTGCACAGGTGGATTTAGTTGGGAGAATCAAAACCATCTTTCAGCCCTAGTATTTAGGTTTTCTTTTTTCCTATTTTGTTCATGCTTTTTCTGCTATTGTTGTGGAAGGCTGGAGATGAATTTTTAATAAAAGAGAGGTTTGTAGCCAGCACATGGAAAAGAAAAATAACCTTTGTCATATTTTTCATAGGTGTCCCCTTTGAGGAGAATAAACTGTCTGAGTTCGCCCCTATTCTTAGTAAATTATGCCCATATTTCAACCCTATAGCAGTTTGTCCATTTTTAGAGGGGAGGTATTCAATCAAGTTGAATGTTTCAAGGTACCTGTCTATGTGAAGAGCCAAATCCAGAGTTTAGCACTCAAAGCGAGAATAAAAATAGCACAAATTTCAGATTTACACCGGCAAATATAGGACAAACCTGACTGTAGGGAATCAAGGCAAAACCAGGCATCCATATATCCTTTTTAACTCCAACAGTTTAATTTACATGTCAAAAGATACACTTCCTTATTTTTTATGTATTTAGTGAGATAGTAACTGTTATGGAGAGTGTTGATTGTAATGAGTTAGTGGTATTAGCTTGTATACTTGGTTGTTCGAAGTATCTTGGGGGGGATATGATTGAGGGACTGAGTCCCATTGCGTAATGTGGCGAGAGTTTTCTAGTAATTCAAAAAAAGAATTCAGGATTCAAGTGTTGCACCATATGCTAAATTTTCTTCTATTTAATGTGTGATCCATTGTTTTCATGTCTTAATATTTCTGAATTCAGATATTGTAGAATAGAAATGCTGAAAAGGATTTGTTATAGGAGCGCCCTATTCTAGCCGATTTTGCAATATTCTATCTTTTTTATTGATGCCAAACCAACAAATTCTTAATTTCTCCTTGATTTATGCTTAACCTTACACTCCAGTTTAGTTTAGGAATTCTTGACTGCTCCTTAATTTCTGCTAAGTCCCACTTTCTTGTATCTTCCCATTCCATTTTATTCTCAGATATCCATAGCAGTACACCTAGCTTGCCCTACTTTACTCATGTTGGATTACTTCTACAAATTGGTCACCCGAGCCCTTTGACTCCATTGCTCAATTGCCCTTTTCCCTCATTTTCCCCTCCAAACCAAATTCAAAACTATCGTAAAATTCCCTATAAACAAATCTAAATCCTACAGAGAGATCCCTCTCTGGGTCTAGGAGGGCTATATCCTAGGCCCAAAGTGGTTTTGATGTTGCCTTTGGATTTCTGTCTTCAGCAAAGGAAATTACATAGTGATAACATAATGGAAACCATAATAGGGACTAGGTTATCTTCCTTAGTAATACTTATCAAGTTCAATTTTGGCTTATTATGGTGAACAAAATTCAAACACTATAAGGTTGTTCCATTCACTTGGCGACTCCATTAGTAGAAAAATACATAAATAGAGATTCACTGGCGACTCCAAAAGCTCAAAATGGGATCAGTAGCAGGGAGATATTCTTCGATGAACAAAGATAACATTCCAGGCTTCCCAAAAAAAATGTCTCATGTCAATTTGCAAAGAAATCTTCCTATTTTTCAAGATGAGAATGTTGATGATGCGTTGTTACATCTCATTAAATTTCATATGCATTCATGGAAGCTGAAATTTGAATGGCATGAGGACTACCACATGAAGATATTCATGGAAACATTAGAAAGAAGAGTGAGGGAATGGTATGAAGGTTTAAACCCTGGTAGTTTGTTTTCTTTAAAGGATTTCCACAAAGTGTTTTATGAGCATTATAAAGAATCTTCCCCATTTTTTTATTAGTAGAAAATTGTTGTGATCAGTTTGAGGTTTTCGTACAATACATTAAAAGTATTGATGAAGACCTAGTATATATGAATGATGAATATATCTTAGAAGCACTTTATGGGTTCCATTCTCAAGTCAACTGTCATGATAATCAAGGGAAGTAGCTGAAAATGAAATGAGTCAGGAAATGAAAGTAGATTCACATGATCTTCCTTAAGAGACAAATAATAATTTACTTAATCTTTTGTATGAAACTCAAGAAAAAATTCAACATCATAGTCATTTTTTGCCAAGGAAAGAAAACAATTGTTGTTTTCTCCAAAGAAAACAAAGGTTGCCTCCTCCTTTAATGAAAGAAGAGATTAATCATATTCTAAACATGCAACTAGCTCCTCATTCGTTATGTCATCAGGAGGTAGTTTCTATTGTTCCTACTTCTGATTTATATATTGAAGTATTTCCTCTTGAAGAAACAAATGTAGAACAGATTGATGTTAATGTTATTGCACGTCCTCAAGAAATCTCATTACTAGAAATCACTTTTTCTCATCAACAATATTGTCTTCAGACATAATCGAGCAATATCAGTCAAGATATATCAAATTTTCTTGAATACAACATAATTGTATACCATGAATATGTCACATAAGATAATCAGGGAGAATATAAAGATACTCTCTTTGAGAAGGATCAAGAGCCTGATCAGTTTGAAAAAAGAGCATACATGAATGAAGCTAGCCATTTGAAACCTTAGTACCAAGTGTTTATCTAAGACCCCTTTTCTAACCTCTTGGAATCATTTAGAGAAGGAGTGCATCATGCCATGCATGGTTTGCTACAACATTCAAGGAAACAGTTGAACACTTATGTTCAACAACAGAAAATATGGGAATGGTCATTTCGCTTTCTCAACCTACTCAAAGAAGTGAGAAAGAATCAATCAAGCACTCATTTCCTTGACTGGTTACATTGAAAATCTAATTAATTTTCTATGGGATAATTTTTTATACTAGAGTAGGTAGATGTATGAATAAGCTCAGCACCCTGAGCATCTTTCCAATTTTATTTTTAGACTACTTTTCAGTCATCAACTTAAGATCACTTTCAGTTTTTGATTTTGGCATAGCTCAGATTTCAACATTCAAATTTTCAAGTTGCAGGAGTATTATGACAGGGAAGATTTATGTCCCCTTAATCGCCAAGGCACTGGTTGCCAGATTCAGAGATCTTTGGTTCTCTGCTTCCTCACTTGGAGGGAAAATTTCCCTAGAGGGAGCCACTGTTAGAACCCTATAATTATAGGGAAATTAGGATTGCTGAAATATATATATTGGTTTGGCTTACAAGATGACAAAAAGGTTTTATCCCACAAAGTGGGGTTCATTTTCAAAAGCATCTTTAATCAAATTCTTCGTCGAGCATATTTAAAAAACTAGATGAATTGATTGAAAGTGTCTTCATATTCTGGGCTCCATTAATTCTGTTCTCCCCCTCCATCCATTTTCTCTTTACCTTTTATCTCGCCGCCGCACCCTTCATGCTTTTTTTATCCCTTTTTTCACCCATCCATCATTTTCATCATTACATGCATAAATAAGCTTAGCGTTAAATAAAAATAAGAAATGAAAATATAAAAATAGAATAAACTATATCGTAAAATTTTACATGTCGCATCATGGAGTTAACCCCCCACCCGTTTCCACCTCATCCACCCAGCATCACTTTAATCTGATGACCTATGTTTCATTTCTCCCCCCGAGCCATCCTAACTTTATCATCATGGGCAGGGTCCGAAATGGGTGGTGTTCTCGATACCCCCTGCACCGCGTGCCCCCCCCCCCAACACATGTCATCCTCTCATGAATTCGGATCCCTGTCCCCGCCCCCGGATTACCACTTACCACTTTAGGGGGGGTCAAAAATACCTCTTCCTTTCCTTAAAAACCATTTTCTTTTCTGGTTTCGGTCATTTTTGTGAGGTGACTGTTGTGGATATTTGGAGATGAACTTTGAAAATCCAAGAGAGGTTTTTTCTAGAACAGGGTAAAGAACAATAACCTCTCTCATATTGTTCATAGGTGTAACCGTTGGGGATAAGAACTTGTCTGAGTGCGCCCCTATTATCAGTAAATTCAACCTAGTTTTCATCTCTATAGCAGTTTGTCTATTCTTAGAGAGGATATATTCAATGAAGTTGAATGTTTCAAGGTACCGGGCCATGCAAAGATCTAGCTCTAGAGTTTATTACTCAAGGGGACAATCAAAATGGCACAAATGTCAAATTTACACTGACAAATATATGACAAACCTAACTGCAAGGAATCAAAGCAGAACTAGATGTCCATATTTCCTTTGCAAATACAACATTTTTATTTACGCGTGTCAGATGATACTCTTCCTTCTTTGTTATGCAGTTAGTGAGATAGTAACTATTAAGGAGAGTGTTGATTGTAATGAGTTAGTGGGATTAGCTTATATATTTTATTGTTCGAAGTATCTCGGGGGTGGATATGAATGAGGGATTGAGTCCCATTCTCTAATGTTATGAAAGTTTGCAAGTAATTCAATAGCGGCATTCAACATTAAAGTGTTACACCAAATGTTGAATTTTCTTTTGTTTAACATGTGATCTGTTGTTTTCCTGTCTTTGTATTTCTGAATTCACATATTGTAGAACATAAATGATGAATTGGATTTGTTATGGGAGCACCCCATTCTAGCTGATTTTGCAGTATTCTAGTTTTCCATTGATGCAAAATCAAGGTATTATTAACTGCTCCTTGATTTTTGCTGAACCTTACACTCTAGCTTAGTTGAGGAATTCTTGAATTCTCCTCAATTTCTGTTTAATTCACTTTCTTGTATCTTCCCATTACATTTTATTCTCAGAGATCCATGTAAGTACACCTAGCTTTCTTCAATTTACTCATGTTGAGTTACTTCCACAAATTGGTCACCCAAGCCCTTGGACTGTATTTCCCAATGGCCGTTTTCCATCATTTTCCCCACCAAAAAAAAATCAAAACCCAACTCTACAAATATTAACTAGCCTAAAATGCCATATAAAAAATTCTAAATCCTACAGAGAGATCCCTCTCTGGGTCTAGGAGGGCTATATCCTAGGCCCGAAGTGGTTTTGATGTTTCCTCCGGATTTATGTCTTCAACCTCGAAAATTATGGAGTGATAACATGATCGACCCATTTCGCCAACATAGGGAGTACCACAGGAACACAAAACCATGTAAACGCCTTTAATTTCTTTAGGGTTGATAGGGTCCTTGAAAAATCTAAGACAAATTCTAATAGTACAGAGAGGTTTGAATGAAGACGTGATATTATTCCTTCTAAGGATATATGATTTTTTTTCCGAGTTTCCTTAGATAAACAGGAGATGAAATTTGGAGATAGAATCTACCCAAGCAGATTTCCCCCTTAATCCTTTAAAGGATTTTTGAAAGGCCTTAATGCTTTGAGATCTACTATACCCATTATTCTAAAACACGTAAAGAAGATGGGTTTTATCTGACTATAAGTGGTTTTTATTGGAGATTATTAGAGCACGGGTAGCAAGAGTTCAAAGAACACCAAATTCCTTAGCAGTAAAATGATGAGAACCAACATGAAGATACTGTTCTGAGTGTGTTTTCTTGTGAAAATCTTGGTGAGAAATGGAACCATCATCCATTGTAGAAAGCATGATATCTAGGAAGGGAATTCAGATGACCAAGAAAAAAATCTATCTTTTCGCGACCATGGGGCCAAGTAATACAGGTATCATCCATGAACCTCTTCTATTTCCAAGGGAGAAATTGAGCAGAGGCTTTGGCCTTCATTTCAAAATCTTCCACAAATAAGTCAACAACAATATGGGGAAGCATAGGACCCATGGAAACACCACTATTTTTCTCATATAACTCACCTTGGAAACTAATAAAAGTTGAGGTGAGGAAGATACGAACTAAGGTGTAGCCTCAACTCAATTTCTCCCTAGGGAGTGGAAGAGGTTAATGGATGATACCTATGTCATTTGGCCCCATGGTCGCGAAAAGTTAGATATCTTTCTTGGTCACCTGAATTCCCAGTATGATTCCATAAACTTCACAAAGGAAATAAAGTTGGATGGTTGCCTAACCTTCCTGGATATCCTCCTTTCTAGAATGGTCGGTCATTCGATTTCTTATCAATTTTTTTGAAAGAAAGCTCACTCAGAACAATATCTTCATGTTGGTTCTCATCATTTTCCTGCTTAGAAATTTTGTATTCTTTGAACTATTGCTACTCGTTCTCTAATAATATTTGATGACAACCACTTATAGCCAGAGAAATCCCATCTTCTTGACATGTTCAAAAATAATGGGTATAGTAGATCTCAAGGCCTTAAGACCTTTCAAAAATCCTTTAAAGGATTAAGGGGAAAATCTACTTGGGTAGAGCCTATCTCCGAAGTTAATCTCCCGTTTGTCCAAGGGACCTTAGAAAAATTTTCCCATGTCCTTAGAAAGAAAAATATCACTACTTCATTCAAACCTCTTTGTACTATTAGAAATTCTCTTAGATTTGTCCAAGACCTTATCGACACTAAAGACACGTAAGGTGTTTGCATGGCTCCTTATTCCCATGGTACTCCTTATATTGGTGAAATAGGTCGATCCATTACATAGAGAATCCTTGAAGATTCTGCAGACATTAGGCACAATCGATCTCGCACATCAGCCCTTATGGAACATGCAGAAAATTCATGTCACCATGTATGCATAGAGGACTCCAAAGTCATTTCTAGGTTGATCACTTACACCATAGGAAGCTTACGGAATTTATAGAGATTAATAGGCATGCTAAGCATCTCAATAGTGATGATGGGTGAAAATTGAGTAAGAGAAATACTCCAACTCTCTTTAGGTGATTTCTCCCCCTTTGTATTGAACCGTATGTCACTTTTGATCTTGCTTGATTTCTTATTTTGTGGTTTTATTACCTTTATCCTTTTTTTTATATATTTTTCCTTTAATCTTCATTTTCTTCTTTAGTATACTTTATATTTGTTCTTGGTCTTTCTTTCTATTTAGTAATATTTGTGAATATTTTAAAACTTTTATTATAATAAAATCAAAAAACTTTAAATTGTGATTAAAATCTTTCGGTGAAAATTACATCAAAGTAAATTTGGTCGACGAGTTTTGAACCAGCCAGTGTGGTTCATCATCAGGACAAGATTAATCTGGTCTTGGTGATGAACCACACTGGCTGGTTTGAAACACATCGACCAAATTTACTTTTATGTGATTTTCACTGAAATATTTTAATCACAATTTATGGATCACAGAAGAAAAATTCCTAAAAACAAATCAAAATTTTATTTAAATAAATAGTTTTTATTAAAAAAATTTAAGCACAATTGATCTCGCATATCAGCCCTTCTGGAACATGTATAAAATTCATGTCACCATGTATGCATAGAGGACTACAAAGTCATTTCTAGGGTTGATCACTTACACCATAGGAATCTTACGGAAGTTATAGAGATTAATAGGCATGCTAAGAATCTCAATAGTGATGATGGGTGGAAATTGAGTAAGAGCTAGACTCTGATTGTCTTTAGGTGATTTCTCCCCCTTGTATTGAATTGCAGGTCACTTTTGGTCTTGCTTGATTTCTTGTTTTGTTGTTTTATTTCCCTTATCCTTGTTTTTTATATATATTTTCTTTTAATCTTCATTTTCTTCTTTAGAATACTTTTTATTTGTTCTTGGTCTATCTTTCTATTTAGTAATATTTGTGAATATTTTAGAAATTTTAATATAATAAAATAAAAAAAATTTAAATTGTGATCAAAATCTTTTGGTGAAAATCACATCAAAGTAAATTTGGTCGACGCGTTTCGAACCAGCCAGTGTGGTTCATCATTAGGACAAGATTAAATCTTGTCCTGATGATGAACCACACTGGCTGGTTCGAAACGCGTCGACCAAATTTACTTTGATGTGATTTTCACCGAAAGATTTTAATCACAATTTATGGATCACAAAAGCAAAATTCCTTAAAAATTTTAAAATTTTAGTTAAATAAATAGTTATTATTAAATTCTCTTATCAATTACTCAATATTACCCTATTATAATATAAATAATAAAAAATGAAAATTAATCATTTTATTAACATATGTATTACTTAATTCTCAACCCCTTTTTCTTTATGTCTTTAGTATATATATTTTTCTTTCTACTTGGTCTTTATTTTATTTAATTATAATATATTTTAATTATCGTGGTATTTATAATAATAAATAATTTAAAGCTCTTATTAAAATAAAATAAAAATTTTAAAGCTTTTTATTTAAATAAATACTTAGTATTATATTCTTTTAATATTACCTATATTCCTCACTCAATATTACCCTATTATAATAATAAAAAAAAATTCATATAACCCCCTCTTTAAAAATTCTTAATATATAAAAAAAATGTTTTTTTATTTTTATTCCTTAATAACTAACTAACTAAATAATAACGAGTAGTCTTTAACAACTAATTTTCATTGGCTATCTTCAGGCAATGATGCATCCACCCTATTTATTCATTAAGATCGATTACCTTCTTCACCTTGTCATGAGGATGAACGACATTAGGTGGTTGGAATAGTCGACCAATTCATTATGATGTGATTAATCCGAGAGACGTTTATCTAAATTATGGATCAAAAAATTCTTAGATCTAACAATAATATATCTAATATAATATTATATTATATAATTAATATTAATTATTTAACTGTATAATATAATATATATTGCTATTAATAATTTTTATGTAATTATAGTAATACTATTATGTAATTTAATATTTACTACTATATATTATACATTATACCTATTATACTAGCACAACCACATTAATAATATTAATATGGTTGATATAAGTTGACGGCTTCATTTGTATCTACTATTGATGAATATCTACCAATAAAAATAATAATACAATAAAAAAACTATTACAATAAAAATATTATTATTATCCTAATAATTAATAATAATTATGTCTTTGCAATAATAATTATCTCTTTATTTCTTTATAATAATTATTATTTAATATTAAATTATATTTACTACTATTTCAATCTATGAGATTATGTAATATAAATTTAATATAAATATAATATTATGAAATTATGTAATATAAATATGAACCCTCGGAATACAAACCCTTAGATTAATGAACTCTAGGGCTTGACGTTATAAAGCTCAAGAGAATAATAAACCTAAGGGATTAATACTAAAACCACAAGGAATAATAAACCCAATGGATTATTACTAAAAACCTAGGGTTTATATTCTCTTTGGGTTTTAGTATTAATATCATGGGTTTGATATTCCCTTGGGTTTATAATATCAATCCCTTCGGTATATTAATCTCATTGTTAATATTCTTAGGGTATACAATTATTCATAGGTTTGTAATATTAATCCCTTAGGTTCAATAGAAATCAAGGTCAACCAAGGGTTTTTATAACTTAGATTCTTAATATTAGTCATCTGGCTTTATAATACCTTTAGGTTTGAGTATCAACCCTTGGATTTATTATTCCATCTGGTTCATAATATTAATCCCTTGGGTTTACTAATGTAAGGGTTCACATTCCTATAGTTTAATACTAATACCCTAAGGTATTATAGACCAACGGAAATAATATTAACCCAAAGGATAATAAACCCAAGATATTAATACTACAAGCCCAAGTAATTATTAACCCAATGGAATAATATTAAACCCTAGGGACTAATATTTTTAACCCAAGCTATATAAACCATAAAATAAACGTGGTTGACCATGGTTGACAATTGTTGACAACACTTGTGTGACTTGTGGGTATCCTTCCATGTATTTTACCCTGATTGGTTCCTTTCTAACAATCAAACCCATCCTTCTTCAGCGATGGTCCAATGTCAACAATTGTCAACCATGGTTCAAAAAGTGTTGGATTTAATAGTATAAAGATTTAGTGATTATAAACAATGTTAATTTTAATGTTTACAATATTTATCTTAGGGTTTACATACTTTGGGTTTATAATATTGGTCTCTGTTGGTTTAGTATTATTCAACCATGTTCAACCTTGATCAACCATGTTTTTTGAAATAAATAGTGTTAAGCCATGGTTGATCATGGTCAACAATGGTCCAACATAATATTGTAACAAGGATTGTCTCAATATGAAAATAAATCATTCTCTCAACCATGATCCAGCGTTGCATTATGAAAAGATTTCCTCAATATGATACTCATGGAGAACCATGATAATCCTTAGCTAACCATAGTCAACCATTTTTTATAAAATCAAACATGGTCATCCACGGTCAATCATTTTCAACCATGGTCGAATGATGCATTGTCGCAAAGAATGTGTTGATATGAAAATAAACCATGTTAATCATGGTCAATCATGGTCCAAAGTAGCAATGTGACAAGGATTTTTTCAATATGAAAATCAACCATGGTCAACCATCAACCATGTTTATTTTAGTGTTTATAATTTTTATCTTTCAGTTTACATACCTAAGGTTTTTAATATTACTCCCTTGGTTTTATAATATTCATCCATGAACCTCGTCCATTTCCTAGGGAGAAATTGAGTTGAGGATTGACCAAGGTTGAAATTGGTTTACCATGGTTGATTATGATATTATTCCCTTGGGTTTATAATATCAATCCCCTGGGTTTATAAATCAATCCCTTGGGTTTATTATTCCCCTATATTTATAATATCAGTCAACCATGGCCAAATATTGCATTGTGACAATGGTTGTCTCAATATAAAAATAAATCATGGTCAACCTTGGTCCAATGCCGCATTGTGACAAATTTTGTCTCAATATGAAAATAAATCATGGCCAAGGAAGGTCAACTCTGGTCTAATGTCGTATTGAGACAAGAATTATCATAGTATGGAAATCAACCATGGTAAACCATGTTTATTTTAAGGTTTATAATTTTTATCCCTTGGTTTTATTATTCCCTTGGTTTTATAATATAAATACCATGGGTTTATTCATCAAAAGGTTCATATTCCTTGTGTTTAATATTATTTCCTTACGATTATAATCCATTGGGTTTTTAGTATTAATCCCTAGGTTTTATTATTCCCTTGCGTTTGTAGTTTCAATGATGTAAACATGTTCTATAAATTCAATATTGGTCAACCATGTTCTAACGCTCCAATATGATGAATTTTGTCTCAAAATAATAATCAACCATCAATAACCACGGTCTAACGTCACATTGTGACAAAGATTCTCTCTATTTGGAAATCAATCATTGTCAAGCCTGCAAAACCATGGTCCAATGCCACATTGTGGTCACCCATGGTTAACCATGTTTAGATGTGGTCATCCATCATAAATTGTGGTAAACCAAGGTCAATCCTAGTCAACCATATTTATTTTAGGGTTACTAGGATCTATCTTACAGTTTATTTACACTAGGTTTATATTTTTTATCCCTTGTTTTTATTATTCCCTTGGCTTTATAATATCAATCGTTTAGGTTTATTGATGTAATCTTTCACATTCCTATGGTTTAATATTAATACATTACGTTTATAACACCTTGGGTTTTTAGTACTAATCCCTAGGGTTTTTTATTCCCTTGGGTTTATAATATCAATTATGGCCAACCATGTTTTATAAATTCAATCATGGTCAACCATGGTCAACCATGGTGCAATGTCACATTGTGGAAATTATTCTCTCGATCTAAAAATCAATCATGGTCAAGAATGCTGAACTGTATAATTCCTTTGGTTTAATACTAAAAATACAAAAAAATATTTAACTTTGTGGAATAATATTAATCCCTAGGGATTAATAGTAATTACAAACCCTATGAATAATATCATAGCATCAGAATATGAACTCATTGATTAATAAACATATCATATTGATATTATAAACCAAAGGGAATAATATTATAAATAGAAGGGATTAAAAATAAACCCCACAGGTTAATAATAAAACCCCAGGTCATTATAAACCAAAGGAAATAATATTAACCCCGGGATAATAAAACCTTTCAATTATTAATATTAACTATAGGGTTTATATTCCCTTGGGTTTTAATATTAATCCCTTGAGTTTATAATTCCCTTGGGTTTATAATATCAATTCCTTGGGTATATTAATCTAAGGGTTAGTAATCTTGGGGAATAATATTATTCATATGTTTATAGTATTAATCTCTTAGGTTCAATATAAATCATGGTCTACTAAGGGTTTATATACATTGGATTTATAATATTAGCCCCTTGGGTTAATAATATTACTCCCTTCAGTTTATAATACCTTTTGATTTTAGTATTAACAAATTTGGTTTATTATTCCTGTAGGTTTATAATATAAGCTCATTGGGTATATCAATCTAAGGGTTCATATTCTTGGGGTATAATACTAAAACCCCAAAGGAATAATTTTAAGTGAAAGGATAATAAAACCATGGGATTATTACTAAAAACCCAAGTAATTATAAGAAGAAGAGAATAATATTAAAACCTATGTATTAATATTATAAACCAAATGTATAAACCCTAATATAAATATTATAAACCCTAAAATAATCACTGTTTACCATGGTTTAAAATGGTTGATTTTTATTTTGAGACAATCATTGTCACAAAGTGATGTTGGACCATAGTTAACCGTGGTCAACCTTCTTCATTCAAGGGTATTTAATATAATATGGTTTATATACCATTGGTTTATCATATTAATTCCACAGGTTTCAGTTTATTACTTTTGGTTTATAAGCCCGTTGGTTTAATAATAAAAATGCAAGGAATTAGAAACCCTAGGGAATAATATTAAACCCTATGAATTAATATTAACTACAAACCCTATGAATAACGTTATACCCTGGGAATATAAACAAAAGGGATTGATATTATAAATCCAAAGGGTTAATAATAAAACCCAAAGGGATAATAAACCCAAGGTATTAATACTAAAAACCCTAAAACTTGTATTCCCTTGAGTTTATTATTCCCTTGGGTGTAATATTATTAACACGGTTTATATACCCAAGGGAATAATAAAACCAAGGGATTAATACGAAAACCGCAAGGGAATATAAACCCTAGTGTTTTTACTATTAATCCCTTCGATTTATTATCCCTTAGGTTAGTATAATTCCCTTGGGGTTTTAGTATTAACCCCTTAATTTTATTATTCTCTTGGGTTTATCATAACATTTACTTGAGTTTATTTATCTAAGGGTTGATATTCCTTAAGGTGTAGTATTATTTATGTGGTTTGTAATTAATATTAATCCTGAGGGTTTAATATTATTCCCTATAGTTTATAATTCTTTGGAATTTTAGTATTAAACTGAAAGGATTATAAATCCAATGGAATTAATATTATAAACCCTAAGATAGATATTATAGATGCTAGAATAATGATATAGTCTTGGAGAGACATAGACAAGTAGGTCACATCATGATCATGACAGTTAGTCATCAAGCAAGGATATTAATGATGCACCGTTATGCAAGTTTATATGAGGGATATGTTTGAGATATATCATGATGAGGATTATAATCAATTCGAATTATGAGTTGTCAAGGAACATATGAATCTACATATTATACATGTTTCATGTTTTTAACTTTGTTATTAAAAATAAATTTTTACACTTTACCTTAGAACTTAACCTTTTTTTGTTGTTTGCTTGATGTTGATCCTTAGGTACTTTTTTGTAGCATGGTGGCCTTCAAAACATTATCCTTTAGTTCCTTTGTAATCATCATGTCAGAATTGCTGAAGTGGATGCATAATCAAATTAGCTGCAAAATAGAATCAGCTACAAAATGTACTCAGTTGCAGAATGTGCTCAGCTGCAGAACGTATTATTATTTTTTTATTATGGAACATGAATGGAATGAGTAAATAATATGGAATTAAAGTGAAATATGACTTATGGAATGAATATGAAAATTAAATGAAAGTGGAACGAGGTGGAATTACTGTGGAGTGTGATGGAATGAAACTGAATTTGCAGATTATGAACTGCAAAATATGAATGTAGTTTTCACTACTTATTATAGAAAAGAAAATGGAAAATATATGATGTCACAAAACTCTGATTTTCATCCTGTTTTTTTGACATAAGTATGCCAATCATTGATTGGTTTTCATACTTGTACACTTTATTATTTATTTTTTTCATTTATATATATATATATATATATATATATATATATATATATATATATATATATATATATATATATATATATACTTTTTTTATAAAATGTAGGAAAAATAAAAGGCAAGTTTGTGAAGAAGAAGAATTCTTCTTCTTCTTCACAAAAGGAAAATTCTTTAGCCTCTACCCATTTAGTGACATAATCAGTGCATGCCAAAATATACTTCTTTTGTGTAGATGGAGGATTGATAGGTCTGACAAAATCCAAGGCCCATTTTTCAAAAGGTTCAATGAGTACCTCAGATTGCAATGTAATTTCACTTGAAGGAACAGGTTTCCCTACCCTTTGGCAACTGTCAAACCTTTTGACATATTCTTTCACATCTTTGAAGAAGGGTGGCCAATAATATCCTAAATGAGGGATTTTATAGGTTGTCCTCTTGTCAGCCAAATGTCTACCACAAGGTTCATCACATGCTTTAATAATTTCAGGCATTTCATATTCTTGAACACATCTTCTGATAATGAGATCTGGACTTGTCTTATACAATTCATTAGTAATCCATGAGTATCTTGGACTTAATTGAATGATTTTTCTTTTCTCTCTAGAATGCAAATGTGAAGGTAATTTTCCTGTAACTAAGTAATTGGAAATATCTGTTGACCAAGGGTTTCAAGTAGTTACTACAAAAGGATATTCATCAGGAAATTTATCTTCAACTAGAGTGTCATCTTTGATATTTTGAATTCTAGATAGGAAATCATCAACTGTGTTTTGTTTTCTAGGCCTATCTAGAATAGTAATGTTGAATTCTTGTAGGAGAAATAACCATATTGTAACTTCGCCATTACTAATAGATTTATTCATTAAATACCTAATTTTAGAGTGATCTGTATGGACAAAGGTTTGATAGCCTGTTACGTAATGTCTGAATTTATTGATAGAATGAACAACAACTAAGAATTCCTTTTTAGTTACAATGTAATTCAACTCTATGGGAGTCAAATTATTGCTTGTGTAATATATGGCATAGGGGATCAAGTATTTTTGTCCTAACACAACTCCTAGAGTTGTGTCTGAGGCATCTGTTGAAATGTGAAAAGGTAGTTTCCAGTTAGGCCCTCTTAAGATGGGTGCTTCTGAAATTTTTTCTTTTAAAATTTCAAATTCTAACTGGCATACACGATTCCAACTAAACTCAAAATATTTGGTGAGTAGTTTGAAGAGTGGGGATGCTATTTTGGTGAGATTTTCTATAAATCTTCTATAATACACTGTAATTCCTAGAAAAATTCTAACATCCTTTTGGAAAATTGGAATTGATAACTTAGAGGTGACTTCAACTTTAGATTTATCAAATTTAATTCCATATCCTAAAATGTGATGTCCTAAAAGAATCCCTTCAACAAAAATCATGAAACATTTTTCATGACTTAGAGAGAGGTTTTCTTCCTTACATATTTTAAGAACCTTTTCCAAGTTTTATAATGCTTCTTCAAATGTATTACCATAAGCTGTAAAGTCATCCATATACACTTCTACACAATCATGTATTAGATTAGAAAAAAATCCCTAGTACTTCCCTTTGGAACGTTGCAGGTGCATTGCACAATCCAAAAGGAAGTACTTTGTAGGAATAAGTCCCCCATGGATAGGTAAATGTGATTTTGTCTTGATCTTCGGGTGCAGCTTAAATTTGATTGTAACTAGTGAAACCATCCAGGAATGAGAAATAATTTTTACCTAATAATGTATCTAACACTAGAGCTATAAAAGGCGAAGGAAAATGATCTTTAAGGGTAGCTTTATTTAATTCTCTATAATCAATGCATACCCGCAATTTACCATTCTTTTTGGACACAATCACTAAAGGAGAAACCCATTGACTGTCTGAAATTGGATAGATGAAGTTTTCATTTAACAACTTTTGCAGCTCTTCTTTCACAATTTCCCTAAGATTTGGATTCATCCTTCTTTGAGGTTGTCTAATAGGTTTGCAATTTTTCTCAATGTAAATGTGATGTATACAAGTCTTAGGACTAATTGCTTTCATGTCAGTGTATTCCCATGCATATGAAGATGAGTGTTGTCGCAATGCTTTGATTAACTTCTCTTGTTGTAGTTTTTCCAAGTTATTGTTTATGTTCAATGTTTTCCCCAGAAATATTTTAATTGTAGAGCTACCAAATTCTTCCATAGAGTAAAGAGACATATGCCTAGATGATAAATATTCAATATTGGATTTTTCTTGAAATTGATCATGTTCATATTCAGGAGATGATTCATAATTTTCTATTGTATTTAAGATTTGGATATCTTCACTAATGTTGGAAATAGTAAAGAGAGTATATATATCTTCTTCATCATAAATCCATTCTTTGTCATCAAACTCTGTGATTTTTCTTGTTGGAGGATACAAAGTGAATTTATTAGTTGAATTACCATGATAAATATAAATGTCACCAGATCTACATCTAATGAAAGCATCAGCTATAGCCAACCAAGGTCTTCCTAGTATGAGTGGGTGTCCTCCTAGACTGTTCTTAGGGGTTAAAATCATAAAATAAATAGGGTACTCCCAAGAATCTAAAGACACTAAAATATCTTCTAACACAACATCTGGTTTGATTACAGATCTATCTGCTAATTGCAGTAATGTTGGTGTATAAAGAAGATTAGGAAGTTTGAGTTCTTCCATGGTCTTTTTGATCATGATGTTTATTGTTCCTTCTAAACCAATTAATGTATTTGGAATTTGAAATCCATTGATACGTGTTTTTACAACTGGACTTCTTGGATCTAAATATTTTTTAACGGAACATTTTCCCATCATTATGTCTACTATTTTTCCTATAAGTTGGATTCTTTTTATTTCTTTTTTTTTTCCCTGTTTCTTCATACTCAACCCCTCTATTGTTTTAGATAAAATTGGAATTTCCTTGATGGGAATATTTTTCAGTTCATCTAGGAAATCATAGTTAGGAAGCATAATATGCTTTTCTACTCCTCTATCAATTTGTAATCTCTCAGGAAAAGGAAGAGTAGAAGTAGATACTGATGGTTGCTCTATGATAGGAGTTGATTTTTTTTTTCTTTTCATTTTTAAAATTTTCTTTTTGAAGAGCTACTGCTTCTTCAAAGCATTTATTGAGGTGTAGAGAATCTTCCTTAGAATTTTCTTATTCTTGAATGACTATAGAAGGCTTTCTCTTTTTGAATATCCTACCAGATATTAGTTGGACATCATAAAGATCTAGAGGAGTAATAATATAGGTTATAAATTGCTGACCTTCTATCATATAAGTATTCTGAGGAATTTTATTATTGGGGTTTGGCATTGGTTCAGCACGTAACTGATTTTATCTTTGAGGGAATGGTAGTGAGAGTTGTTGATTTTGGTTTTGGTTTTGGATTTTAGGTTGTTGATTTTGTTGAGGAATTTGTTGGGAAGCATAATTTGGATACGATGGAGGATATTGATAGTATTGAGATAATATTCCATATGGATTTTGAATTCCTTGAGCCCAAGGTTGTTGCCAAGAATTCCAATTTGGTGGGGGTTGAGTATACATTTGGCTGTTAAACCCTTGAGTTTGTGTCCCATGCCATGGTATTATAGAGACAAAACAAAGATATTATGTAGGATTTTATGTTGTTTCTTCTTGAAAAATAGCCTTAAGACCAGGAATTGAAGGACAATTCTTAGTCTCATGACTTTCTAAGAAAATCATACAGGTTTCTATGACATTTTCTTTAAGAGGAAATTCTCTCAAAGCATGTTTCTTTCTGCATTGTGGAAAAAATTAGCTAAAGCATCAGTCTCATCTTTCCGCTTCTTTGGTAACTTAAGGGTGTCTATTTTTTCACTAAGACTCCCTAAAATTTCTGTTTTGAATTCATCAAGCATGTTTCCAATTTCTTCCCTACTCACTGTTCTAGATGTAGATTTGTTTACCCTAGCAAGAACAAGATCTCTTGGACCTTTCAAAAAAAATTATTTCCCTCTTGAGATATTAATACATAGTTCCCCAATATCCGGTAATGGAAGTTGAGATATGTTAACCTTCCCCATCATGTTAAGGATATCTATACATTCATCTCTAATTTTTTTCAACAAAAGAGCTTTTAGAGTGTCTTGATCTAGAGTTTCCATTTTTTCTCTTTTTATGTTGTATTTGAATCGTTCAAGTAAATCCTCCAAATTTTCATCCTATTCTTGCATCATTTCAAACACTTCTTCCTTCTGATTAATAGGTATGCAATAATCCAAATATATTTCTAGAAATTCTCTCTTCATATCATTCCATGTCCTAATAGACCTAGTGATTAGATTCATGAACCATTTTAGAGCTACTCCTTTCAATGTTGAAGGAAAAAAATTTGAGTTTTTTAGCATCTTGTATATAATAATAAGTTTTGCACAAGACTTAAAATTCAAATAAAAAGGTTTCAGGGTCTTCACTTTTTAAGACATGAAAGTTTGGGAGGACAAAAGAATAGATATTTTTCATGGTAGTATTTGTCACTTCATCTATTATAGGGAATCCAAAAGAACTCTCAGTTCCTCTATTTCCCCTACCTCTACCTCCTTCTGCATTTCCTCTACCTATTCCTCTATCTCCTCCTCTACCTTTACCTCCTACAAATAGTACATTTTCTCCATTAAAAATTTCTCCTTCTCCCTCTCCTCCTTCTTATCCTCTTCCTACCATGATATATTCTTCAGAGCTGATATAACATTCAGCCTACAGGGTTAACTGCTCCTCTGGTTCCTTTATCAATGTTATGTTGAAGAAAGGTTCTTCTTCTTCCTCTTCACTAGGGGTTTTTAACTCTTCATCTAGTATATGTTCCCCTGTAGAAGTGAAAAATTTTATTCCTTATGTTGGAGTCCTAGGATCTTCTTCCCCTAAGATTGTCTTACTGGATGAAGTAGGAGATCCTCCTAACTAGATATCTGATCTTATAACCTCTAGAAGTTTATGGCCAGTAAAATAGGGGATATGAGTTTGAGATGGTGATGTACTACTTCTTGTTCTTGGTGGAGTGAGTGGTGTTGTGGGGATTAATATTCTGCCTCTAGCTATGAATCTTCCCCAAGAGTCTCTTTCTCTACACATATCATTATTTTTTTGGATGTAAGAAATAAGGCTACTGTTGGGAGGTATAAATTCTAGATTTACACCCACATTTAAATTGTCAACCCAGGGGAACATAAGACTTAGAGATGTAGCACAATATATGCCAAAATACGGCCTCGGGGATTTATCCAATCAAAACCCTAGATCTAATTCGAAAAGGATATCATGCGGGAAAATAAACAAGACATTTTAGGAGAACATAATGCAAATTAATAATGTATGTAGGAAAAGGGTGAAAAAAATCTTAATCAAGTACAACTACACTTGCAAATATAAAAGCATGAAATAAATAACTATTTAAAAACTATACTTAAAATTCTTCTTCAAGATTTGTACTTAAAATGGTGCTTTAAAATTAGTTCTTAAAATGTTGCTTGCAAATAATATTGATGGAAGGAAATCATAGGTGTATGAAATATTCAACGCAAACTGGGCGAGGATATTTTCGAGAGTACTCTTGGAAACTTTAACTATGCTCGAAATATATTTAAAGTAATCTTGGTATTTAAATAAACGTGATCTCCTTACAATTCCAAGATTAATTCATAAAACAATTTAAATTATTTATAAGTGCCCAATAATATAAATAATGAATTACATGAAAACCTTATTGATTTTATCCTCATCTTGAATATTTGTAGCTCAAAATATAGATTTTGGGAAAATGATAAAATGAGAAGCATTTGTTAATTGATAGTCTTTTTTTTATCTAATTAATTGAGCAAAAGTATACCTAAAATAATAGTTACATCAAGTTCATCAAACCTATGTAATTAGATTTCGTAAAGGAAATATGTGGAATGAAATTGCAGTGTTCAATTTAAATTGATTGGAGATATCCTCAAAAAGTCTTACTGGACATTTTGTGAACTCGGAAGCCTCCCCATGCTAATTCTGGCATTTAAATTACAATAATGAATTTTGAAAATTCCAAGATTAGAAACATTTATGAATGCCTAATTAAATGAGAGTTTTGAATGATTACCTTACAATTATTATCTCTGTTATGAATCTCTGCACTTGTCAATCTAGTTCACTAGATAATAAATTGAATACAGCAAACTAAGACACAAACAAATAAATTCTTACTAACTAAATACACTTATAAATAAATCATTGAATTCATAAATCAAACCTATAGTAATTAAATAGAAAGACATAAAAGAGATCTACATGAAATGAAATTGTAGATCAGAATGTAAATCAAGCTCACATGATGCCGAATAAAAATTCAGTGAAGAAATAAATAAATCCTAAGGCATCTAAGTAGTGAGCTAATTATGGGCCCAATCACGCAGCTTCTGTAAAATTAAATCAAAACAACACCTTCAGAGATTAAAAGAGCTGAAAAAAATATAATTTAAATGCAGATTTCTATCGCTACAATAATTGAATTATGCAAATGCTACATCTTATCATATTACACAAATTCTACAAATGTCGGGATCGAGTACATAGCTTTGCGTTCCTTTGCAATCCCAAGATTACTCCCATCCTCTGACTTCCTACTGTTATATTCCTCTATTAATCTACCTTCGCTTCCCTTGCCTCCTCTACGTGTACATAATAATATTTTTTTATAGTTGTAGTGCTGCTCCTAATTTAATGGATCGATGGTTATAAAAAATACAAATTGAGGATTCTTTTTGTTAATACAATTCAGAGCAATTATATTTTCTTCCAAATTTGAATTGAGGATCAGCTTCTATTCAATCCTCACGCACTACTAGAAGAGGCAATAGAACAATTGTATGAGGTCTTCCATCCTCCAACACTGACTCACAATACGTATAAATGATGGACAGAAAGTTGGACTTCACCCACTATATGAAAATTGTGACAAAGTAGAAAATCTTAGCGGTGGTGAATGTTTCCTTTGTCGATGAATTGAGCTTCCATTCGATCCATTATTTGCACAAAGTTTCAACAGTATCTCTTCTTATGACCAATAAATAGAACACAAAGGAGTTTTGGCAATATACAAATGTTGTTGGATAGCTCGGATCAAATTTTGGACATGAGGTTGGAATCCACACATATATACAGTTTAAAGTTGCGCTCTATGCCTCACGTGCTGCCAGAAGTGATGGAACTTTATTCTTAATTCTTGATCGCTATCAAAATGAATAGCATCCACTCTATAGGCCCAACCTATGCTACATATATATACAATGTCATCATGTTTATTATGAGGGTAAAGTCGACGAGAAATAAGATTGATTTTAGCATTCAATTCTCTGGTTTGAAGTTGTCAACAAAAACTGTTTTGAAAAAACCAGACCCTAATTGACACAATGCGTTCACGTTCAGAAATGGTTTTCAGTGGAATATTCCACCAAGCATAACTCATTCATGAAGCTGAATTTTTCGAAAGAGTTTTTGGGTTACATTAAAAATGGTTCTCTGAAAAAAACCTAAGTCTCTAAATTCAGAGATTATGCTCCATTGGGTCACAAAATTGATATTTTCACCTACAATAATCTCGTACTCAACTACCCAGCTTCTTCTTTTATTCATGGATCCGTATTTGAACGTAGTCTTGTACTAGACTTATTCACCTGCCACCAAGGAGGAATTTATTAATAAAAACTAGACACAAAACACTCGTTAATTTAACTAATAAGAATAATTCATAAATTAATATCTATCGTCTCTAAATGCCTCTAATCATTAGCTTAAAAGTAAAAAAAACACCAGGTACAAGCATCTAATTATGCAATAAATATCATGAAAATTTGGGCAAAAGTCTGGCTCAACATCCCCCAATGCTGAGCTTCTTACACGTCCTCGTGCAAGCCAAACCATTAAACTAAAAAAATTATAAAAGAAGGTAGGGGAAATGCTTGAAGATCATGCTTTCGATAAGTGTGTCATCAAATATTTCAGCAAGGAAGCAGAGAGATGCCTGATATTGTAATGCCTTCATTAGCCTACAATGTAACTATTACAATGCCTACCAACCACGTTACATGATCAATTGTAGGAATGTAACAAGATCAGGTACAATAACTAGACATTATAGAGAAAAGAGTGTTGCACATACCTGTTACCTTGTCCCTTGTTTTGTCTCTGCCCAAAGTCTTATGATGAAAATCAAATTCTTGCTGAGGAGGTGCAATTTAAAAAAAAAAAAATACCGCAAGTTTCATACACCCATTATAGCAATCTTGTACCTAGTTCATGTAGCATGTATTTAGAGGCAACTACAATCAATACACATTGTTGTCAATCAACATCTTGTGAGTAGTCATCATTGAACAATTCTTCACTCTAATAAAAATGAGTTATAGTGCCAGAGAAGGGAAATAAAAGTAAATTAATATGACACTTTCTTGGACAAGTCAACAACCTCTTTATTGAACACTCTAAATGTCATTATCACACGGATTCAAAACTTCATTAATCAAGTACAAAGAATAACCTTCACTAAGGGTACCACATCATTAAAGATTCTTTATATTTGAAGAGTAGAACTCAAGGAAGTATGTTCAAATCATATTAAAACCATTTTCCAAGAAAAAGGATGAGTTTTAGGGAAAGAGAAGTATATCCAAGAAATTCATAGTATGCAATTAACTTTAATACCATAGACATGGCCCTGATTCCCGTAGGTGTCCATAACCTCAACAGGGATGTCTTTTGACCCAGCGAAATGTCTGTGTCCCAGTTACTAGATATGGATTCAGAGTTAGCTTACTTAACTTTTTTCATGAAGGCCACTATCCTGGCTTGCTGATGGCAGTGCCACTCACAAGAACTAACATGGATGAACAAGCCGGCTCGTGATGAAACATCCTATCTTCTAGCTTTTTGGCGGAAATCCATTACTCTGGCTTGGTGACCAGCAGCAACAATGTCATGCACGTTAGGCCTCATGATCGTGGTAGGTCAGCTCATCACGAGACCTCATATCCTCCCCTCAATCTTTTGTAAGATTTGATTTTGACTAACCTTAAAGTTTACTTAATAAGTGGGGAGATAGATCTACTCCTTAAGAGTACGGGATGGCGTGAAAAGTTCTTAATGAATAATCATTACTGGCTAGTTCCTATACCTTAAAAACTTATTAAAAATATCCCAGATAATGACTGAAAGATTCTTGGAGTCAATAATGCTAGCTTTCGAATGACAACTCATTATGAAATTTACTAGTGTGGTCCACCATAGGGGGCTCTCCAATAGTAACTTCTATGGGAAACTGAAAAATATATATCCTAGACAAAAACTTCTTAGAGTGATTAATCATGTTTATTTTTGCAAAATCGCGAGGTATTAGAGTGAATTTTACTCAACAAGGTTTGTCACAAATGTGTGTGTTAAAAACTAATGTGGATCAATAGTAATTTCAATGGCTATGATTTGAAATTAAAAACGCTAATAGCATTATAAAAGCTTTATTAATTTATTCTCCTACCCTACTCTACCCTAAAAAGCATAAGACTCCTAATTTTAAGTATAGGATTACTTCCAATGCATCCAGGTGTGCAACATAAGGATAATTATGCTCTTGTTAAAATTTGAAAAATATATGTAAGAAAATACCAAAACATGAGGTATCAGCACCACTAACTCCTGTGATGCTACAAATTGTCGAATGATAAATGAGGAGTGGATACTGACAGTCATTTCGAAAGAATATTCTATGGGATCCATATACTCTTGGTCACTTGATTCATGAGTAACATTCAGTCCATCATGAAAATCCTCCACATTTCTTTGTTTATCCTCTAAAGTAAAGGTCGGATCAGATAAATGTTCCACTTCTAATGGCTCGTCCTCATCATCCATGATCCACAGCTTCTTGGTCTCCTTAGGAATATACATTTCACTGATTGATGCCAAAATATGATCCTTTTGTGAAGTAGAGACTCCAACTTCTTCTATAATTTGAGATAAATCTTGAAATAACATCACGCTTCCTGAAATTTTCTACCTAGCTGGAAAGCATCAAACTTGAAATCTTCGTTTACGGGCAACCGAACTTTGGATTGACCCCAAGAAAAAGTAGATGTGTGGCTCTTCACTCACGTCTTACCATCATATTCGCCCTCTAGTTTCCCTACAAAGGTAAAAGGGAAAAACAAATCAACTTTAATTCTAGTAAAGAAAACAATCCATACTTTACAGGAAAGAAAATCACACTTTGCAGAAATTGAATAATCTAGATTGCAGAAAATAAAGTTACCTAATAAAATAAATTACTCCTAAAACTCAATTGTAGTAAAAGAAACAAAAATCACTTACAGTAAACAAAATCACTCATTTGGGGAATGGAAAACCTGGCTTGGGAGCTTTCTAGCAATATCTTCCAGTATGCTTCAGAAAGCAAGGGTAATCTCATTAATCTAAAAATTTGATTACGAAAGAAATGGAAAAATCATATGAAATAATAAGGCCTTATCCTACAACGCCTCCCTGACAACGTCGCCAAAATGTTGGGACGTATAAATGCTAGATTTACACCCACATCTAGATTTTCAACCCAGGGGAACGTACGGCTTAGAGACATAGCACAATATATGCTAGAATACGGCCTTGGGGATTTTTTCCAATCAAAACCCTAGATATAATTCGAAAAGGAAATCATGCGGGAAAAGAAACAAGACATTCAAGAGAACAGAATGCAAATTAATAATCTATGTAGGAAAATGGTGCAAAACTTCTTAATCAACTACAACTACACTTGAAAATATGAAAGCATGAAATAAATAACTATTTAAAATCTATACTGAAAATGCTTCTTCAATATTTGTACTTAAAATGATGCTTTAAAATCGATACTTAAAATGTTTCTTGCAAATACTATTCATGGAAGGAAATCATAGGTGTATGAAGTATTCAATTGAAACTGAGTGAGGATATTTTCGAGAGTACTCTTGGACACTTTAATTATGCTCAAAATATATTTAAACTAATCTTGGTATTTAAATAAACGTGATCTCCTTACAATTATAAGATTAATTCATAAAACAATTTAAATTATTTATAAGTGCCCAATAATATAAATAACGAATTAGATAAAAACCTCGTTGATTTTATCCTTGTCTTGAATCCCTGTAACTCAAAATATAGATTTTGGAAAAATGAGAAAATGAGAAGAATTTGCTAATTGATAGTCTATTTTTAATCTAATTAATTGAGCAAAAGTAGATCCTAAAATAATAGTGACATTAAGTTCACCAAACCTATGTAATTAAATATCGTAAAGGAAATATGTGGAATGAAATTGCAGTGTTCAGTTTAAATTGATCGAAAATTGTCATGTCTCCCTATTCACAACATTTTTTATTTTTTTTCATATGAACTTATTTCACACAATGATAAAATATCCTAAAATGCTCTCATATAATGTTCCTCATATTTATGGAAGGACTATATACTTGAATCCTCTTTAACCTAACTTTCTCCTTTTCTCGTTTCTTCTACGAGATTTCTTAGGTGTATACATTTTGTTGTTTATATATATATTAAAAGTTGTATGTAAGTATGGTCTAAACCACAATAAGAGTGCTTCATTATAGCTCTAGAGCCATTACGTTGTCAATTTGTAATGCGCAATGAGCGTTCTCACTTACCTCTTGGTTTCACGCGACCTTAAGCATCTTGGCGTTATTAAATGATATACCATAGTAATGGAAATCGTCATAAGGGTTGATTGTCTGCAGATGTTGTTGGTCCATTTGATTTTGACACATTAATTTGGGCGTACACTTGTATCTTTGGCGTGGATTCATCTGCAGGGTTCCCGCCTCCACTTCTACGTTTCTGTGTTGATGATTGTCCTTTGTAGTCGATTTTACATATGTTTCTATCCTCTTCATTTATGACATTTATTCCTGGGTGTAACTCTTCGTCAGCCTCCGTTTTCCATTATCGATTTCCCCACTGTGAATCATCGATCCGTTGAACATTGTTTCAATGCATGACACTTGTAGGGTAAGGATGCATGAGGGTTTCGCTCCGACTTATGGTTCTTTGTGTTTACATACTGTGGCACATGATTCATTTTCCTTTCTCCTGTGTGGTCTTTGCTCTGGTCGTATGCTCTGAGGTTGTTCATCTGGCATCCATGGAACTCTCTACGAGCTCTCCCACAACGCAGACTTATACGATTACGACTCCTTCCTCTCGTGGTAAGTTTTACCTCAGATACATCATTTTTCTTTCGTTATAAGGTGTACGCTCTTGCAGAGCCGAGCTTGGGATTTAAATTTATGCCTATTTATCTTCGCACAGAATGCATTTGAGTTTATATGGTTGTTTTTTTTTCTTCTATAGTTAGGTAGAAGGTTTTGCATTGAAATCCACATGTGAACGTTTCCATGGTTTTGAAGTTCATATCGTTCCTCCATATTGTTTTCTAGCTTTCTCTATGCTCTGCATTTCTAATACTAGATCGATTCGTTGATTTAACCAATTGCCCTGTGCTTTTACCTTCTCATCTTGATTAAGGAAATCATTCAATTTTTCTAGACTCGGCATTTCCATCGTCAGCGTGGCGAACGATTCCTATTCATAGGTAATTTCTCCTTGGTTCATTTTTCTATAGCCACACTGAATATCAACAATTTTACTCAAGGTTTAAGGCAGATTAATTTCTTTTGATTTTCTCAGGCGTTAGTTTACCTCGGCGTAGGATTTTGACCAGACCAGGTAAACTATTTATTCTTGCATTCAAGGTATTACTTTGTGCATCTTCGAAGATTTCGTAACACAAAATTAAATTTAGTTTTCGTGCTTATGTCTTATACAGGTATTGTCACTTGTAACTCTTCTCACGAACTTGTTTCTCCCACCTATTCGCCTTCTTCAGGTAGGTGAACTGAATTGTAATTTTTTCCTATGACATACTAGGTCCTCAGCCTCCTCGTAGGTCATGCAAGGGTTTTTGGAGTTTATAATTCGTACTCAGCCCTTGCCTATGTTTTATTGGAAATTTTATAAGTTTTTCATAATAATGTTTTTATGAATATTATACTCGTTTACACCAGGAATTGTTGATGGCATTACGATAGTGGCTTGATAAATTAACTTATGGTGTTATTTCCTTGACTTGCAAGGTCGTTTCAGATGTATTGTATATTGAGGATGAGTTCGCACGGGTCTCCGTTCCAGGAGTGTTGATTTTAGTATTGATTTCTATGCTCCTTTTTGGGACTGTGGTGACGTATTTTTTTGTTATGACTACAGAATGATGCCACTAATTACACATACTGTGTATTCATGTCATATATAAATTTTGTGTGCTAATATTGCTCCTTCCCTAGCAGTTTTCCTAACGCACTTTTAAAACTGACTACAAATTTTCCTGGAAATTAAAATTTTTCTCCTCTCCCTTTATCTTTTCCGCTAAATGATGCACAGATAGTAAGAGCTTGGCTTCCTAGAAAAATTATGAATTTTAACAGTTAGCTGATACTATGCTTATTTCAGAGTCTACTTTCAGTTTCCAGAATTTCCTTCACCCCTATTTGGTTACTCTATAACATACTCATGCAGTGTCTTAAATACCCCTCATGTATTAACTAGAGTATAGAGATAAAATTTGATGTATACAGGATGTGGGTCTTCAAATTTGTTCAACCATATGCTTAAATTGTTGAAATTATGACAGGAGGTGTTGTCACTGACACACTCCAGATTTTTTCTAAATTGTTTTTCAATAACCTCTTTCATTTACATATATTATAACCACACATGAGTATCTGTCTTGATGCTGGTATATATATATACATATATAATGTCACCTATTTAAGTTGCATGTTACAGTTCAGCTTTCTGACACAGGGTTTTGGCCTATTAGTTGGCAGTCTCTAAATGAGTTTTATCTTTAAATGTCTAGATGCTTATCATGCATATGTATAACAGTAACATAGTAGTAAATGACAGTTTTCCTTTCTCACTATTGCTATCCATAATACAAATCAAATATATATATTTACAAGCAACTCGTAGATTTTTGTTAAATACACCCATTTCTATGAAGCTTTATAGAGGAATGCTCTACTTGTTTCCTCACTGCGCATTCTTCTTTCTTATAATAACCCTAGTCATTTTATTACTGATTTGGTGTTAATGTTCTGCATACTGTAATCCACTTTATACTTGCACTGGTATACACTTTTTTGATTAATGCATTTCTCACAGTGAATAAATTCCAGAGTATGTTTAGTTTCATTCATGCCTATTTCCTATGGGATTTTCATACTTTCTCTTCCTATATGTAACAGATATCTTATAAATATCAGAAGCAGATAAAAGTAAATCACTAATTTATCTGTGGACTAACATGCATCCTCAGATTTAAACCAACATTGGTTTAAAGACTCTGCTGGATTCTCCTCATAGATTTTTGTTCCTCCAGCTCTACAGAATTGAGAGGGTTTATTCCTTCTAAACAATTATGTTAAATGTAGGAACTAACAAATACAATAATTTAATAAACAATTTTATATAACCATTTTGAACAGGAATATATACTAAACACCATTCAGAAACTTAGAGACATACCACTACTGCAATTGACAAACCTCCCAACCTTAGAGTTCTTCTGTCTCCCAGAACTCACCCCCGAGCTGAGATCCTCTCCTAGAATAGACCAACCTCTAAGCTGTTCAGGAATAGCTTATTTAAGCTTTTTCTCCCCAAATCGTGTTTCTAATTCTGCGTCCAGAATTACAGGATGCTTTTATTCCTATTTTCCTAGGCTTCCCTTAATTAGGGACTTTTAAAGCTGCTTTTTGCTTTTCCATCTTTTTACCTCTTCCCAACTACTCGCCACCTCATTGGGGAAAATCTAGATTTTTCCTCAAAAAGCTAAATTAGAAAGAAATTCTTTCAAGGATTTTTGAAAGATTTTTGGGGAAAATATTTGCCTCTTTCCATCCTCATGGATTTGGCAACTGATCTCATAATTCTCATTTGGTCAATTTGCACAGAATTATTTTATTTAATTTTCCATAATTAAATACTTAATTACATCCACAAAATACTTATGCATTGGGGTCCGCTCCCGTTTGGATTAAAGTTCAAATGTCTAGCGTTTAGGAACATAAAACTAGGGGTGTTACATATTCCCCCTCTGAAAGCAAACACCATCCTCGGTGTTGATAACTAACTACTAGAGTTCATTTTTTCAAATAAAAATGGATATTTTTCCATCTTCTCAACTTCTCTTTCCCAGGTAGCTTATTCAGCAGTAAAGTGCTTCCACTACACCTTTACTCTTGCTACTGTTTGATTCCTCAATTCAATTTATTCCCGCACCAACATTTGAAGCAGCTCTGGAAGGAACTCCCCTTCTGGTTCCACCTGTATCACATTCCAATCAACAATGTGAGAAGCATCATGTACATATCTTTTTAATAATGAAACATGAAACACATCATGAACTCTAACATGGGGCGGTAAGGCGAGCTTATAAGCCACTGGTCCCACCCTTTCCAACACCTCAAAAGGCCCACAATATCTAGGAGCCAATTTTGCACAACTTCCAATATAAAATGTGTTCTTTTTGGGTTTTATACGCAAATACACATGCTCCCCCACTTTGAATTCTCAATGTACCCTCTTCTTATCAGCATAGTTTTTCTATCTATCTTGTGCGGTCTTGATGTTTCTTTGTAGTTTTTTAACAATTCTTTCCATCTCTTGTAAAGCATCTAGTCCCAACATTAACTTATCCTCAGGTTGACTCCAACTCAAAGGAGTACGACATTTCCTTCCATAGAGTGCTTTGAAGGGACTCATTATGATGGAGGATTGATAGCTGTTATTGTAGGAAAATTCTGCTAAATGCAAGTAGTCTTTCCATTTTGATGGCCTATCCATCACATAAATTCTCAACATATCCTCCAAAATCTGATGTGTTCTTTCTATCTGACCATCGGTTTGAAGGTGATAGGCAGTGCTGAAGTTCAGCTTAGAGCCCATGCCCCCAAATAGCCCTTTCCAAAAAGCTGCTATGAATTTAGAATCTCTATATGAAACAATCATCTTTAGGACCCCATGTAACCTTACTATCTCTTTTAGGAATACATCTGCTACCTGGCCTATCCCGAAAGTAGATTTTATAGGTATAAAGTGTGCAGCTTTTGTTAAGGTGTCTACTACTACAATAACTAAGTCATGCTGGTACTTGGTTCTAGGTAACCCTGTTATGAAATCTATAGAAATTGTATCCCATTTCCATTATGCAACTGGCAAGGGATTTAATAGTCCAGCTGGGTGTTGATGTTCAACTTTGACTAGTTGGCATTCCATGCACCTAGCTAAATATTCTGCTACCTCTTTTTTCATTCCTGGCCAAAGAAAATTCTTTTTTAGGGCTATAAACATTTTCTGATATCCAGGATGCCCTACATATGGTTGTTTGTGATATTCATCTAAGATTTATTTTTGCAAAGTTAATACATTGGGGATATACAATCTATTTTTGTAGCAGATCAACCCTTCTTGGTTTTGAGTGTATTCAGCCATCTCCTTCTTTAGTAATTTCACCTGTAGTGTCTCATAATTTGGATCCTGGTCTGCTACCTTTTTCACTAGATCTCCTAAATCAAAATTGGCACTGCTTCCAATGCTGTTTATGTTTTGGCAAGCATTTCTGCTCAGTGCATCAGCAATTTTATTTTCTTTCCCTCTGATATGTTTTATGTCCATATAAAATTCACTCAGAAATGACAACCATCTGGCTTGTCGGGCATTCAAATCAGTTTGGGAAAAGAAATACTTAAGAATAATATGATCTGTCATTAATGTAAATTTCTTTGCAAGAAGATAGTGTCGCCACATTTTCAAGGCATGGATTACAGTAGCCAATTCCAAATCATAAGCACTATAGTTCTGTTCATGTGTCTTAAGTTTCCTAGACTCATATGCAATAACTGAATTTTCTTGCAACAGGACTCCTCCCAACCCCTCTCTACAGGCATCCGTACATACAACAAATTCTTTATCAGGATCTGCAATCTTCAATATAGGGGCTGTAGTGAGTTTTAATTTTAATTGTTCAAAACTATTTTGGAATTTTTCATTCCACTCAAACTTGACCCCCTTTCTTTGTAGTGAGGTTATGGGATAGGCTATGGTAGAAAATATGTCCACAAATCTGCGATAATAACCTGCAATCCCCATGAATGATCTCACTGCTGACACATCAGTTGGCACCGGCCATTCTCTAATAGCCTTTATCTTCTCAAGGTCAAAAACCAACCCTTGTTCAGAAATAATATGACCCAAGTATTGGATCTTGTCTTTATAGAATTCACCTTTACTGAACTTGGCATATAACTAGTTTTCTTTCAAAGTTTGAAACATTATTCTCAAGTGCTCTTTGTGCTCCTCCTCACTTTTTGAATAAACTAAAATATCGTCTATGAACACTAGTACAAAATTATCCAAGTACTTATTTAAAACATTGTTCATTAAGCACATAAAGGTGGGAGTGGCATTTGTCAAACCGAAAGGTTGGACTACAAATTCGTAATGACCATGCCTAGTTCAAAAAGTTGTTTTTCTAATGTCTTCCTCTTTAATTCTGAGCTGGTGATAACCAGTCCTTATATCAATCTTAGAAAATACTGAGGCTCCTCATACTTGATCAAAAAGATCATCAGTTCTGGGCAATGGGTATCTGTGCATAATTGTCAACTTATTCAGTTGACGGTAGTCAATGAACATTCTAAAAGTTCCATCCATATTTTTCACGAACAACACAGGTGCTCCCCAAGGTGACACACTGGGTCTAATATACCCTTTATCCAACAACTCTTGCAACTGCATTTTCAGTTCCATGAATTCATGGGGGCTCATCCGATAAGGGGCTCTGGAACTAGGTGTTTCTCCAGGCACCAAATCGATCGAAAAAATAAATCTCTCTTCTAGGGGGAAAATGAGGAATGAGATTTGGAAAAAATTCCTTAAACTCTCTTACCATTAGCAGTGTATCCAACTGATTTTCTTCAGGTTGTTGTCCTAATTCTTCAACGTGGACAACATATACTTGATATCCCTTCCTAGCTATCCTTTTTAACCGCAAAGATGATATTTGTCTGACAGAAAATGGTTTTGGTTTTCCTTTGAGTATAAAGGGCCTTCCTTCCTCATCTATGCCTTGCAAAGTTTTATCCCAACAGTTCATCATAACTTTTCTCTTTTCTAACCAGTCCATTCCTATCAACATGTCATATGAACATAAGGGAATAATGTTTAATTTTACTTCTCTCTAAACATCATTCAATTTAATTGCTGTTTGAGGTAACTTATGAGTCACTTTTCGCTTGGTGCCAGTGGCTAGCTGGACCAACCAGGACTGTTGAAATTTTTCAGTTTTGAGATTGCATTTCTCTACAAATTGTGGACTAATGTAACTCAAAGAAGCACCTGGATCAATTAAAATTGTAAAATATTGGTCAACAATCTTACCTTCTATTTCAACCATGGTAGCTTGACGTTCTTCTTGTCGATTTTCCAAGGCTGCACTGATATTGGGTATATTTATTTCTATGTCATTCACTGTGGTAGCTTCTCAATCCCTCATAATCATCTAAATGTTTCGGTGTGGACAATCCCTCAACAGATGAGGTTCTCCACAACCCCAACATTTCAACGGCTCCCTTATTTTAACTGTGCCTTCCTTCTTATTTTCTCCATCTAGTTGTTTGGAACCAACTTGGGACTGAGCAGTTTGGCTTTCTTTTGGTTTATTAAACTTTTTCCGCTGATGATCCCTACCCAAAATTCTTCAAGTAAGCTTGTTTCCGTTTCTTTCTCTTGATTTCACTTATGTTTATCCATCCTTTTCCATGCTCACCCTTTCCCTTAAACTACTGGTACCATAATCTAGATTTTATTACTACTTCGTCCATATTTTTCGAGTTATCAAACTCTATCTTCTCTTTGTATACAGCAAGTAAACAATTCAAAAACCTTTGCAACTTTTCCTTCTCTTCCAGAATGTAAGGGACATATCTTAACAGATTTGTAAACTTAGTGACAAAATCATCAATAGTGAGTTGTCCCCGTCTAAGTTCATGAAATTCCTTCGCTTTATCATCATAATAACGTTCGTTTAAATAGCGATTTTTAAACTTGACTTGGAAATATTCCCAAGTCATAGTTTTTTCTTTAATGGCGTGGACCATTTTCGTCTCCTCCCACCATAAGGTAGCCTTACCTTGTAGCTGGTAGACAACTAATCTGGCATTTAGATTGCTTTCATATTCATAGACCTGGAAATACTTGATCATGTTCAACAGCCAGGCTTCAGCATCTTCCTCCTTCTCCCCATCATAGGAGGGAGGTTTGATCTTCCGGAATTCCCCCTGTAATTCCTTTTTCTGCTTATACTGATGCCTAGTAGCATCATCTTCCTCAGAATCATCATTCTTCCTCTTTTCGGAACCTTCACCCTCTTGGCTGTTCCGCGAAGTTAATTCTCTGATGAGTTTTTCCTGCTTCTCACTGGCTAATGACAATCTGTCATTCTGGATTTTTAGCTCAGCCATTTCTTGTTGCAACCTGTGCAACATAGCCATCACTGGAGCGTTGGGATCTGGTGTATTATCTTCCTCACGCAGATCAACATAAATTTCATCACTTCTAGCCATTGGAATTTTTTGTTTCAGCACCACACTATACACTAAACAACACATATCAGTAATAAAATAAAAATAAAATTCAACAATAAATAATTTATACAGTGAGCACACAACAATAGTGAGCACAACAAATACAGCCCAGTTTTATGTAACATGAGCTCTGATACCATTTGTCATGTCTCCCTCTTCACAATTTTTTTTTTTTTTTTATGAACTTATTTCACACAATGATAAAATATCCTAAAATGCTCTCATATAACGTTCCTCATATTTATGGAAGGACTATATACTTGAATCCTCTTTAACCTAACTTTCTCCTTTTCTCGTTTCTTCTACGAGATTTATTAGGTGTATACGTTTTATTGTTTATATATATATTAAAATTCGTATGTAAGTATGGTCTAAACCATAATAAGAGTGCTTCGTTATAGCTGTAGAGCCATTACGTTGTCAATTTGTAATGTGCAATGAGCGTTCTCACTTACCTCTTGGTTTCACGTGACCTTAAGCATCTTGGCGTTATTAAATAATATACCATAGTAATGGCAATCGTTGCAAGGGTTGATTGTCTGCAGATGGTTTTGGTACATTTTATTTCGCGACATTAATTTGGTCATACACTTGTATCGTTGGCGTGCATTCATTTGCAGGGTTCCCGCCTCCACTTCTACGTTTCCGTGTTCATGATTGTCCTTTGTAGTCGATTTAACATACGTTTCTATCCTCTTCATTTATGACATTTATTCCTGGGTGTAACTCTTCGTCGGCCTCCATTTGCCATTATCGATTTCCCGACTGTGAATCATCGATCCGTTGAATGTTGTTTCGATGCATGACACTTGTAGGGTCAAGATGCACGAGGGTTTCGCTCCGACTTATGGTTGTTTGTGTTTACATACTGTGGCACATGATTAATTTTCCTTTCTCCTGCGTGGTCTTTGCTCTGGTCATATGCTATGAGGTTCTTCCTCTGGCGTCCATGGAACTCTCTACGAGCTCTCCCACAACGCAGAATTATACGATTACGACTCCTTCTTCTCGTGGTAAGTTTTACCTCAGATACATAATTTTTCTTTCATTATAAGGCATACACTCTTGCAGATTCGAGTTTGGGATTTAATTGTATGCCTATTTCTCTTTACACAGAATGCATTTGAGTTTATATGGTTGTTTTTTTTTCTTCTATAGTTAGGTAGAAGGTTTTGCATTGAAATCCACATGCGAACATTTCCATGGTTTTAAAGTTCATATCGTTCCTCCATATCGTTTGCTAGCTTTGTCTATGCTCTGCGTTTGTAATACCAGATCGATTCGTTGATTTAACCAATTGCCCTGTGCTTTTACCTTCTCGTCTTGATTAAGGAAATCATTCAAATTTTCTGGACTCGGCATTTCCATCGTCGGCGTGGCGAAGGATTCCTATTCACAGGTAATTTCTCCTTGGTTCATTTTTCTATAGTCGCACTGAATATCAAAAGTTTTCCTCAAGGTTTAACGAAGATTCATTTCTTTTGATTTTCTCAGGCGTCAGTTTACCTCGGTGTAGGATTTTGACCAGAGCAGGTAAACTATTTTTTCTTGCGTTCAGGATATTACTTTGTGCATCTTGGAAGATTTCGTAACACAGAATTAAAATTTAGTTTTCATGCTTATGTCTTATACAGGTATTGTCACTTGTAACTCTGCTCACGAACTTGTTTCTCCCACCTATTCGCCTTCTTCGGGTAGGTGAACTAAATTGTAATTTTTTCTTATGACATACCAGGTCCTCGCCCTCCTCGTAGGTCATGCGAGGGTTTTTGGAGTTTACAATTCATACTCAGCCTTCGCCTGTGTTTTATTGGAAATTTTATAAGTTTTCATAATATTTCTTTTATGACTATTATACTCGTTTACACCAGGAATTGGTGATTTCGTTACGACAGTGGCCTGATAAATTAACTTATGGTGTTATTTCCTTGACCTTCAAAGTCGTTTCAGATGTATTGTATAATGAGGATGAGTTCGCACGGGTCTCTGTGCTAGGAGTGTTGATTTTAGTATTGATTTATATGCTCATTTTTGGGACTGTGGTGACGTATTTTTTTGTTATGACTATAGAATGATGCCACTAATTACACATACTGTGTATTCATGTCATATATAAATTCTGTCTGCTAATGCTGCTCCTTCCCTAATAGTTTTCCTAACGCACTCTTAAAACTGACTACAAATTTTCCTGGCAATTAAAATTTTTCTCTTCTCCCTTTATCTTTTCCACTAAATGATGCACAGTTAGTAAGAGCTTGGCTTCCTGGAAAAATTATGAATTTTAGCAGTTAGCTGATACTATGTTTATTTAAGAGTCTACTTTCAGTTTCCAAAATTTCCTTCACTCCTGTTTGGTTACTCTATAACATACTCATGCAGTGTCTTAAATACCCCTCATGTATTAACCAAAGTATAGAGATAAAATTTGATGTATACAGGATGTGGGTCTTCACATTTGTTCAACCATATGCTTACATTGTTGAAATTATGACAGGAGGTGTTGTCACTGACACACTCCAGATTTTTTCTAAATTGTTTTTCAATAACCTCTTTCATTTACATATATATAACCACACATGAGTATCTGTCTTGATGCTGGTATATATATATAATGTCACCTATTTATGTTACATGTTACATTTCAGCTTTCTGACAAAAGGTTTTGGCCTATTAGTTGGCAGTCTGTAAATGAGTTTTATCTTTAAATGTCTAGATGCTTATCATGCATATGTATAACAGTAACATAGTAGTAAATGACAGTTTTCCTTTCTCACTATTTCTATCCATAATATAGATCAAATATATCTATTTACAAGTAATTGGTAGATTTTTGTTAAATACACCCATTTGTATGTGGCTTTATAGAGGAATGCTCTACTTGTTTCCTCACTGTGCATTCTGCTTTCTCATAATAACCCTAGTCATTTTATTACTGATTTTGTGTTAATGTTCTGCATACTGTAATCCACTTTATAATTTCACTGGTATACACTTTTTTGATTAATGCATTTCTCACAGTGAATAAATTCCAGAGTATCTTTAGTTTCAGTCATGCCTATTTCCTATGGGATTTTCATACTTTCTCTTCCTATATGTAACAAATATCTTATAAATCTCAGAAGTAGATAAAATTAAATCACTAATTTATTTGTGGACTAACATGCATCCTCAGATTTAAACCAACATTTGTTTAAAGACTCTGTTGGATTCTCCCCACAGATTTTTGTTCCTCCAGCTCTATAGAATTGAGAGGGTTTATTCCTTCTAAACAATTTTGTTAAATGTAGGAACTAACAAATACAATAATTTAATAAACAATTTTATATAACCATTTTGAACAGGAATATATACTAAACACCATTCAGAAACTTAGAGACATACGACTGCTGCAATTGACCAACCTCCCAACCTTAGATTTCTTCTATCTCCCAGAACTCACGCCCGAGCTGAGATCCTCTCCTAGAACAGACCAACCTCTAATCTATGCAGGAATAGCTTATTTAAGCTTTTGCTCCCGAAAGCTTGTTTCTAATTCTGCGTCCAGAATTACAGGATGCTTTTATTCCTGTTTGCCTAGGCTTCCCTTAATTAGGGACTTTTAAAGCTGCTTTCTGCTTTTCCAGCTTTTTACCTCTTCCCAACTACTCTCCACCTCATTCGTGAAAATATATATTTTTCCTCAAAAATCTAAATTAGAAATAAATTCTTTCAAGGATTTTTGTAATATTTTTGGGGAAAATATTTGCCTCTTTCCATCCTCATGGATTTGGCAAGTGATCTCATAATTCTCATTTGGTCAATTTGTACAGAATTATTTTATTTAATTTTCCATAATTAAATACTTAATTACATCCACAAAATACTTATCCATTGGGGTCCACTCCCCTTTGGATTAAAGTTCAAATGTCTAGCATGCAGGAACATAAAACTAGGGGTGTTACAAATATATTCTCAAAAAGTCTTACTAGACATTTTGTGAACTCGAAAGCCTCCTCATTTTAATTCTGGCATTTAAATTACAATGATGAATGTTGAAAATTTCAAGATTAGAAACATTTATGAATTCCCAATTAAATGAGAGTTTTCAATAATTACATTACAATTATTATCTCCATTGTGAATCTCTGCACTTGACAATCTAGTTCGTTAAATAATAAATTGAATACAACAAAATGAGACACATAAATAAAGATATGCTTACTAACTAAATACACTCAGAAATAAATCATTGAATTCATAAATCAAACCTGTAGTAATTAAATAGCAAAACATAGAAGAGATCTATATGAAATGAAATTGCAGATTAGAATGTAAATCATGCTCACACGATGCCAGAATAAAATGAAGTGAAGAAATAAATAAATCATAAGGCATCTAAGCAGTGAGCTAATTGATGAGCCTGATCACCCAGCTCTTGTAAAATTAAATCAAAACACCATATTCAGAAATTAAAAGAGTTGAAACAAATATATTTTAAATGCAGATTCTATTGCTACAACAATTGAATTATGCAAATACTACATCATATCAGATTACACAAACTCTACAAATGTCAGTATCTAGTACATAGCTTTTGTTTCCTTTGCAATCCTAAGTTTACTCCCATCCTTTGCCTTCCTACTGCTATATTCCTCTACTACTCTACCTTCGTTTCCCTCACCTCCTCTATGTGTGCACAATTTTTTTTTTATAGCAGCAGTGTTGCTCCTAATTTAATGGATAGATGGTTATAAAAAATGAAAATTGAGGATTATTTTGGTTAATAAAAATAAGAGCAATCAGATTTTCTTCCAAATTTGAATTGAGTATAGACTTCTATTCAATCCTTACGCACTGTTGTCAGAGGCAATTGAACAATTGAATGAGGTGTTCAATCCTTCAACGCCGACTCACAATATGTCTAAATGATGGACACAAAGCTAGACTTCACCCACTATATGCAAATTGTGACAAAGTAGAAAATCATAGTTGTGGTGAATGTTGCGTTTTTCGATGTATTGAGCTTCCCTTCGATCCATTAGTTGCACAAAGTTTCAATGTTATCTCTTCTTATGAATAATAAATAGAACACAAAGGAGTTTTGGAAATATACAAATGATGTGGGATAGCGCGGGTCAAATTTCGGAAGTTGCGCTCTCTGCCTCACGTGCTACCAGGAGTAATGGACATTTGTTCCTAAGTCTTGATCTCTACGAAAAATGAATAACATACACTCTATAGTTCCAACTTCTGCTACATATATATAAAATGTCTTCAAGTTTATTATGACGATAAATTCGAGGAGAAATAAGATTGATTTTAGCACTCAATTCTTTGGTTTGAAGTTGTCAACGAAAACCGTTCTCCAAAACTAGACCCGAATTTACTCAATATGTTCACGTTCAGAAATGGTTTTTAGTGGAATATTCCCCAGATCATAACTCCTTCAGGAAGCCAAATGTTTCCAAACGGTTTCTGGGTTATATTGAACATGGTACTATGAACAAAACCCGTGTCTTAGAATTTACAAATTATGCTCCATTTGGTCTTAGAATTGATTTTTTCACCTACAACAATCTCGTACTCAACTACCCAGCTGCTGCTTTTATGCATGGATCCGTATTTGAACATAGTCTTTTAATAGAGTTATTCACCTGCCACCAAGGAGGAATTTATTAATAAAATTTGCACACAAAACACTTGTCAATTTAACTAATAAGAGGAATTCATAAATTAATATCTATCGTCTCTAAATGCCTCTAATCATCTACTTAAAAGGACAAAAATTCCAAGTACAAGCATCTAATTATGCGATAAATATCATGAAAATTTGGGCAAAAGTGTGACTCAACATCCCCCCATGCTCAACTTCTTTCACATCCTCGTGCAAGCCAAACCTTTAAACTATAAAACTTATAAAAGAAGGTAGGGGAAATTCTTGAAGATCACAATTCCGATAAGTGTGTCATCAAAGATTTCAGCAAGCAAGGACGAAGATGCTTGATATTTTAATGCCTTCATTAGCCTACAACGTAACTATTACAATGCCTACCAACCACGTTACAGTATCAATTGTAGGAATGTAACAAGATTAGGTACAACAAGTAGATATTACAGAGAAAAGAGTGTTGCACATACCTATTACCTTATCCCTTTTTTTGTTTCTACCCAAAGTCTTATGATGAAAATCAAATTCTTGTTGAGAAGGCGCAATTTAAAAAAAAAGAATACTGCAAGTTTCATGCACCCATTATAGCAATCTTGTACCTAGGTCATGTAGCATGTATTTAGAGGCAACTAAAATCAATACACATTGTAGTCAACCAACATCTTGTGAGTAGTCATCATTGAGTAATTCTTCACTCCAATGAAAATGAGTTATAGTGCCAGAGAAGGGAAATAAAAGTAAATTAATATGACACTTTCTTGGGCTAGTTAACAACCTCTTTATTGAACACTTTAAATGTCATTTTCATCCAGATTCAAAACTGCATTTCCTCTTAATCAAGTATAAAGAAAAACCTTCACTAAGGGTACGACATCATTAAAGATTCTCTATTTTTGAGGAGTAGAACTCAAGGCACTATGTTCAAATCATATTAAAACCATTGTCCAAGAAAAAAGATGAGTTTTGGGGAAAGAGAAGGATAACCAAGAAATTCATAGTATGCAATTAACTTTAATACCACAGACATGGCCCTGCTGCCCGTAGGTGTCCATAACCTTGACAAGGATGTCTTTTGTCCCAGCGAAATGTCTGTCTCCCACTTACTAGATATGGATTCAGAGTTAGCTTATTTAAATTTTTTCATGAAGGCCACTGTCTTGGCTTGCTGATGGTAGTGCCACTCACAAGAAGTAACATGGATGATCAGGCCGACTCCTGATGAGACCTCCTATCTTCCAGCTTTTTAGCTGAAAGCCATTACTCTTGCTTGGTAACGAGCAGCAACAGTGTCATGCATGCTAGGTCTCATGATCGTCGTAGGTCGGCTCATCACGAGACCTCCTATCCTCCCCTAAATATTTTATAAGCTATGATTATGATTAACCTTAGAAGTTACTTAATAAGTGGGGAGACAGATCTACTCCTTAAGAGTACGGGATGGCGTGAAATTTTTTTAATGACTAATCATTACTGGCTAGTTCCTCTACCTTAAAAACATATTAAAAGTATCCCAAATAATGACTGCAAGATTCTTTGAGTCAATAATGCTATCTTTCGAATGATAGCTCATTATGATCTTTACTAGAGTGGTCCACCATAGGGGGCTCTCCAATAGTACCTTCTAAGGGAAACTGAAAATATATATCCTATATGACAACTTATTAGAATGATTAATCATGGTTATTTTTGCAAAATCATGACGTATTAGAGTGAATTGTAGTCAACAATATTTGTCACAAATGTGTGTGTTAAAAACTAATGTGGATCAATAGTAATTTCAATGGCTATTATTTAAAATTCAAAACCTTAATAGCATTATAACAGCTTTATTCATTTATTGTCCTGCCCTACCCTAACCTAAAAAGAATAAGACTCCAAAGTTTAATTATAGGAGTAATTCCAATGCATCCAGGTGTGCAACAGAATGATAATTATTCTCATGTTCAAATTTGAAAAATATATGCAAGAAAATACCAGAACATGAGGTACCATCTCCACTAACTCATGTGATGCTACAAATTGTCAAATGATAAATGAGTAGTGGATAATGACAGTCATTTGGAACCAAGATTATATGGGATACATATACTCTTGGTCACTTGATTCATTAGTAACAATCATTCCATCATGTAAATCCTCAACATTTATTTGTTTATCGTCTAAAGTGAATGTCAGATCAGATAGATGTTCCGCATCTAATGGCACATCCTCATCATGCATGATCCATAGTTTCTTGGTCTCCTTAGGAATATCTTCTGGATGTTCGTGAGTATTCTCTTCTAGAGGAATAGAACTTTTCCGATTGATGCAAAAATATGATCTTTTTGTGAAGTAGAGACTCCAGCTTCTGCTAGAATTTGAGATAAATATTGAAATAACATCATACTTCCTTACATTTTCTTTCTAGCCGGAAAGCGTCAAACTTGAAATATTCATTCATGGGTAACCAAAATTTTGAGCGACCCAAAGCAAAAGTGGATGTGTGGATCTTCACTCACGTCTTACCGTCATCTCCGCCCTCTAGTTTCCCTGCAGAGGTAACAGAGAAAAATAAATCAACTTCAATTGCAGTAAAGAAAACAATCCATACTTTGGAGGAAATGAAATCACACTTTGCAGAAATTGAATCATCTAGATTGCGGAAAATAAAGTTACCTAATAAAATAAATTACTCCTAAAACTCAATTGCAGTAAAAGAAACAAAACTCACTTTCCGTAGATAAAATCACTCATTTACGGAAAGGAAAACCTGACTTATGATTTTTCTGGCAATATCGTCCAGTATGCTTTAGCAAGCAAGGGGGATCTCATTAATCTAAAAATTTGATTACGAAAGAAAGGGAAAAATTATAACAAATAATGAGGCCTTATCCTACAACGCCTCCCTGGCAACGATGACAAAATGTTGGGAGGTATAAATGCTAGATTTACACCCACATTTAAATTGTCAACCCGGGGGAATGTAGGACTTAGAGACATAGCACAATATATGCAAGAATATGGCCTCAGGGATTTTTCAAATCAAAACCCTAGATCTAGTTTGAAAAATAAATCATGAGGGAAAAGAAGCAAGACATTTCAAGACAAAAAAAATGCAAATTAATAATCTATGCAGGAAAAGGGTGCAAAAATTCTTAATCAACTACAACTATGCTTGCAAATATGAAAGCATGAAATAAATAACAATTGAAAATCTATACTTAAAATTCTTCTTCAATATTTTTACTTAAAATGTCGCTTTAAAATCGGTACTTAAAATGTTTCTTGCAAATACTATTGATGGAAGGAAATCATAGGTGTATGAAATATTCAATGCAAACTGAGCGAGGATATTTTTGGGAGTTCTCTTGGACACTTTAATTATGCTCCAAATATATTTAAACTAATCTTGGTATCTAAATAAACGTGATCTCCTTACAATTCCAAGATTAATTCATAAAACAATTTAAATTATTTATAAGTGCCCAATAATATAAATAATGAATTAGATGAAAACCTTGTTGATTTTATCCTCGTCTTGAATCCTTGTAGCTCAAAATATATATTTCAGAAAAATGAGAAAATGAGAAGCATTTGTTAATTGATAGTCTATTTTTAATCTAATTAATTGAGAAAATGTAAATCCTAAAATAATAGTGAAATTAAGTTCATCAAACCGATGTAATTAAATTTTGTAAAGGAAATATGTGGAATGAAATTGCAGTGTTCAATTTAAATTGATCAGAGGTATCATCAAAAAGTCTTACTAGACATTTTCTGTACTCGAAATCCTCCTCATGCTAATTCTAGCATTTAAATTACAATGATGAATGTTGAAAATTCCAAGATTAGAAACATTTATGAATGCCCAATTAAATGAGAGTTTTCAATGATTACATTACAATTATTATCTCCGTCGTGAATCTCTGATCTTAACAATATAGTTCATTAGATAACAAATTGAATACAACAAAAATGAGACACATAAATAAAGAAATGCTTACTAACTAAATACACATAAATAAATCATTTAATTCATAAATCAAATCTGTAGTCATTAAATAAAAAAACATAAAAGAGATCTATATGAAATAAAATTGTAGATCAGAATGTAAATCACACTCACACGATGTTGGAATAAAATGTAGATAAGGAATAAATAAATCCTAAGGCATCTAAGCAGTGAGATGACTAATGGGCCCGACCACCCAACTCCTATAAGATTAAATCAAAACACCATCTTCAGAAATTAAAAGAGCTAAAAAAATATAATTTAAATGCATATTTCTATTGCTACAACAATTGAATTATGCAAATACTACATCATATGAGATTAAACAAATTCTACAAATGCCAGGATCCAGTACATAGCTTTGCGTTCCTCTACAATCCCAAGCTTACTCTCATCCTTTTGCCTTCCTAGTGCTATATTCCTCTACTACTCTACCTTCACTTCCCTCACCTCCTCTATGTGTGCACAACAATATTTTTTTATAGCAGCAGTGCTAGTCCTATTTTAATTGATCGATGGTTATAAAAAAGACAAATTGAGGATTCTTTTGGTTAATAAAAATCAGGGCAATTAGATTCTCTTCCAAATTTGAATTTAGGATCGGCTTCTATACAATCGTCATGCACTACTGGCAGAGGCAATCGAACAATTGAATGAGGTGTTCAATCCTTCAACATTGACTCGCGATACGTCTAAATGATGGACAAAAAGCTGGACTTCACCCACTATATGCAAATTGTGACAAAGTAGAAAATCATAGTTGTAGTGAATGCATCCTTTTTTGATGAATTGAGCTTCCCTTTAATCCATTAGTTGCAAAAAGTTTCAACGGTAACTTTTATTATGACCAATAAATATAACATATAGGAGTTTTGGCAATATACAAATGATGTGGGATAGCTCGGATCAAATTTTGGACATGAGTTTGAGATCCACATGGATATATAGTTTGAAGTTATGCTCTATGCCTCATGTGCTGCTAGGAGTGATGGACCTTTGTTCTTAAGTATTGATCTCTACCAGAAATGAATAGCATACGCTCTATAGGCCCAACCTCTGCTATATATATATATACAATGCCTTCAAGTTTTTTGTGAGGGTAAAGTTGAGGAGAAATAATATTTATTTCAGCACTCAATTCTCTGGTTTTAACTTGTCAACCAAAACCATTCTGCAAAAACCAGACCCAAATTGACTCAATACGTTCACGTTCATAAATGGTTTTTAGTGGAATATTCCTCGATGATAACTCCTTCATGAAGCTGAATTTTTCCAAATAGCTTCTGGGTTAAATTAAACATGGTGCTATGAACAAAACCCACGTTTGATAATTTAGATATTATGCTCCATTTTGTCATAAAATTGATATTTTCACCTACAAAAATCTTTTACTCAAGTACCCAGCTGCTTTTTTTATGAATAGATCCATATTTGAACCTAGTATTGTATTAGACTTATTCACCTGCCACCAAGGAGGAATTTATTAATAAAATTTACACAGAAAACACTCTTCAATTTAACTAATAAGAAGAATTCATAAATTAATATCTATTGTCTCTAAATGCCTCTAATCATCAACTTAAAAGGACAAAAACATTAGGTACAAGCATCTAATTATGTGATAAATATCGTGAAAATTTGGGCAAAAGTGCAGCTCAACAGCTACCTAGTTACACTTCCCCGGCAACAATTCCAAAATTTTTAGTCAATTTAGTGTCCTAAATTGGTGCCATTAAATATCAACCAGGGCTAGTAAACTAAAGAGGTGTGATGCGCTATATGTGCTTAAGCAACCTATTCCCTCAATGTTTTATGTTTTATGTTGTTTTTTGGGGGGGTTTGTTCTTTGTGATCTAAGAATGGTTAATGTAAAATTATGAAAATACTTAAGTGCATCTAATGTAATTTAGAAGGAAGAAAAGGAAGTGTACCAAAACTAATCTAATTTTCATGAAAACAAACAAAAAACGGAGGGCTAGTTAAGACTTATTTTGGGAATCAAAGAATCTACCTAATATGTTGATTAGTCCTAATCCATCGATTTATTTGTAAAACTAAGATTGATAATTACAATGCCTATCGTAAATGAAAACAGAAAATGAAAAACTATTGTACCTTTGGTTACTCCAACATTCAATTATTAGCCATGACCCTATTGAGATGGAGTTGAGCAATTTCCTATACTTTAGTCTTCTAAGGTCCTAGAACGGAAAGCAAAGAATGCAAATGAAAATATTTAAGGTGTGTATAGTTACTCCCAATATTCAATTTGTAAAAAGTTATCTTCTTAAAGTAATGTTAGGTAACTAATTACACCTGTTGAACTAGAGAACCAAGAAAAATCTACAAATGGATAACTCAGAAACTTCATTTCATTAATCATTCAACCATCCCATATTTAAACATGATCAAATCAATTTTTCCTGGAGTGATTTTTAGGAAGATAATTTTTTGCAATTAAGTGAGGGTCTTGAAATTAAAATCATGTAAGATTTAACTAAAATCAACTAATGTATAATTTACCTTTCTGCAACATTCAAATGTAAAGTATTTAACCTCTTGAGATACCTTCAGGAAAATCAATTATGCCTTAGTCTTTGGAAATAAAATGAAAATGACAAAGATAAATTCAACTACTATATGTGTGATATATTTAACCACTTAATGTAGGATTATTCACTTAATATATGATTAGTATATTGAAAGTTTCTTTCATAAAAATCTGTTGACACAACAATTGACAACTTTGTTCCAATGGAAATAAAATATAGGAACATTAAAGATAAAAAACTGTGGTTTCTTAGCACTTCAATCCTTAGTTCAATTTTGAAATCAGAGTTTCTATTTCCATGAAATGTCAAGGAAGAGTAAGTCTGCACGATTGTAATATATCATTAATCTATTTGAAAACTAGAAATGAAGCATAAACATAAATTGCTGAAACAGATTAAAGAAAATCTAACTAGAAAGCACAATAAAAAGCCTCCTTCAGAAGAAAGGGCCCTCTGCAACTAATATGGTTGAGCTCCTAGCTAGTTAAAGGTGCAATCAAACAATTATTGGAAAATTGAACTTCTTTATTATGATGAAAAAAAAGTCTGGAAACAGAGTATCCACTTAGAAATATGAACTGTACTGAACAATCTCTTGTTTCTATGGAACCAATATTTAAAGAGAAACTACATAACTAATTACGAGTTAAACTAGCTACAAGTTTCTAACTCGAATTGCAACAGAAATAGAATTTTTGGACTCATGATTTTCTACGGAGAGAAAATCATGAGTCCTACTGCTACAGGCAATGTACTTTGACTTGTATCTTTGACCATGAGTTTAGGCTCCTTTTTATGTCGATATGGATCAAGTGAGTAGGATAGAATCGATGTAGGCATGATTCTAGAAACACCCATGTAGCCCAATTCCTCAAATGATACCTACAACCTGCTAAACCATAATACTGGCTACTGCACATTTAGTTGTAGAATGGGCTGCTTTCTGTAGCTAAATTGAAAAATCTTATCCAAATAGAAAAATCATGAAAATATAATTTTTCAATCATTTAAATGCATCCTTAAGGTAAAACATAGCATTCTTCATTGATTAGTGTTTGTGATCTTATGGAAAAATGATGGAATGAGGTGAGAAAAACTGTCATGGAGAGGGTAATCTTGAGGTTCAACATTGACCATTGCTGGCCACGATAGATATTATAAACCCAAGGGGTTAATACTAAAAACCCAAGGGAATAATATAAAACGAAGTTATATAAACACTAAGATAATTATTTTAAACCCTTAAATAAACATGGTTGATCATGTTTTATTTTCATATTGAAACAATATTTTTGAAGATGCGATATTGGACCATGCTCAAACATTGTTGAACCCTAGATTAATAAGCCCAAGAGATTGATATTATAAACCCAGTGGAATTTTTTTAAACCCAAGGCTTTCATATTATAAATCTAAGGTATATAAACCCTACGATAATTATTATAAACCCTAAAATAAAAAAATTTGAGCATCGTTTCCAATGGTTGATTTTCATATTCATACAATCCTTATCAGAATGTGACATTTTACCATGGTTAATCAAGCTTTACCATAATTGATTTTCATATGGATACAATATTTTTCACAATGCAATGTTAGGCCATGGTTTACCATGCTTGTTTTTCATGTTGAGACAATCTTTGTCAGAATGCGACAGTGGACCATGGTTGACCATGATTGACTGTGGTTGATCATGATTCATTTTATAAATAATGGTTTACCATCATTGACTATGGTTTCCTATGGCTGACCACGATTGATATTATAAACCAAGGGATTAAAACTTAAAAGCCATGGGAATAATATTTAATCCTAGGAATATGAACCCTTAGATTAATAAACCTATCTAATTGGTATTAAGACATGGTTGACCTTGGTTGATTTTCATATGCAGACATTCATTGTAACAATGTGACATTGGAGCATGGTTGACCATGGTTTTCAATGATTTATTTTCATGTGAAGACAATATTTGTCACAATATGATGTTGAACCATGGTTAATTGTTTATTTAATTTAACTATCTTAAATTGATTACATAAATTATCGATGAGTATTTGTAATCTTGTGAAGTTCAAGTGCACTATCTATGGTAGAAACCTTTCTTACTTGTTTTAATATGATGATTTTATATGTGAAGATCGTTTTTGAAGATGTCCTAAAAGAATTTAAGAAACATAACTATAAATCATTAGAAAACTAAATCCAAGTCTAAATATGCCCGTAAAGTCTTTTAAAAGAATATTAACTAATTTATCTATTACTAGCCAATAATGAATTTGAGAAAACTTTAAAATTATTGAAAAAAGGCAACATTAATACTTTTGTGTCTTTTTGGAAATTTTATGTGAATTGAACTTGAATAAAGGAATCATTTGGAAAATATTTCTAACTTAATATTAAGAAATAAGACTATTTAAACATAGAAAAAGAATTTAATTGAAAAATAAAAAAGGAAATTCTAGAATATGTCTCTCAAAAGAAAAACTAATTTATAACAAATCACTTATGCATAAAATAATCTATGTTTATCTGTGTTATGACTACTCAAAAAATGAAACTACATCAAATGATAGAAAAAAATTACTTTAACATGTATTCTAACAAAATGAAATTCCGGAAATGATTATAGGATCTAACAGAATGCCAAAATTAAGCCAAGCACCTATATTACAAAATTCTAGAAATGCCAATATTAACTAACGTAATGAAAATGATAAACAAAACATATATACTACAAAATTCTGGAAATAATTGCAATTTATAACATGAAAAATGAGATCAAAAGCAAGAAATATATATACTCTACGAAATCCAGTGAAAACACAATGAGAAATAAAGACGAGGCTATGAATAACATCTAATTGAAAAGAAAAAAACATAAATAAAACAGAACTTCTTCTACCCTCCAAAATAGATGGCTTCAATTCCAAACATTAATAAATATGCATTGAAACTCTAGAACGCTTCTTCATTCAATTTGGAAATATAATAGAGTTCAAATGAGATTACAGTCACTCAATAATTCGCACTAAAAATACAATTACTAGCCTGATATTTATAAAAGCTTATAATTAACTGCCTTCAGGCTTTTATGCCTACATGAACTAGAAAATTTTATCTCAAAGTATAAAATAGAAAATAGAATTTTTTTTCTTCACAATTTGTTACGCGGAAGAGAAAATCGTGAAGCATGATGGCTTCAGACTCCTCAGTCGCTTGATTCAGCACCTGGCTGACCGCTCCTTTAACCACATATCTAGGAATTTTCCTTCTTGATTTGGGCTATACAGATAGGATAAGATCCATGATAAGGTTATTTTTCATCTTCCCATATATTTCTTTGCTCCATTAATACCTCAGAATCTATCGAACCATGGCAGTGGCTACAGAAACATCAATCAGTTGCAGAATTGCATTATTTCCGTAGATAATGCAGTTTTAGTCTAATAGTAAGGGACAATTCAAAATATGAAAAATATGTCATCATAATGCTTTACCAAGTCAATATTGCAGTATAATACTTGTTTGAACTAATGATGGTGACAAAAACAAGGAAAATGAGTAAAAGGAGTGTCACAATTGAAGCAGTCTTGACGCTCTACATTAAGCATGCTTGATTTTCATTTTGATACGATATTTATTACAATCCGACATTGGATCATGGATGAAAATAATTGACAATGTTAAACCATGGTTGACCATGATCAACCATGATTGGTCATGATTGATATTATAAACCTAATGGATTATTATGAAAAACCAAAGGGATTAACACTAAACACCTAAGGTATTATAACCCAATGCAATAATATATACCCAATATATATAAACACAAAGATAAATATTTTAAAACCTTAAATAAATGTGGTTGACCATGGTTGACCATGGTTGGTTTTCATATTAAGAAAATCTTTGTCATAATATGATGCTGGACTATGATCAACCATGGTTGAACCCTTAGATTAATAAACCCATGGGGTTTATATTATAAACATAATGGAAAAGTATTAAACCCAAGGAATTAATATTATAAATACAAGGTATATATACCCTAAGATAAATATTATAAACCCTAAAGTAAACTTCATTTACCATGGTTGATACTGGTTGATTTTAATATTGATACAATCCTTTTCATAATGTGATGTTTGACCAAGGTTGATCATGCTTCACCATGATTTATTTTCATAGTGAGACAATATCTACCATAATGCAACACCATGGGGGAACATGTTTATTTTTCATATTAAGATAATCATTGTCACAATGTGACCATATACCATCGTTGACCATGATTGATTTTGTAAAGTATGGTTGACAATCATTGACCATGGCTGACCAAGATTGATATTATAAACTTAAGGGATTAATAATTTAAACCCATGAAAATAATATGAAACCCTAGGAATATGAACTCTTATATTAATAATCCCAAGGAATTGCTATTTAGACATGGTTAAAAATGGTCGATTTTTATATTGAGACAATCCTTGTCACAATGAGATGTTGGACCATGGTTGACCATGGTTTTCCATGACAGGTTTTCGAATCAAGAAAATATTTTCAACAATATGATGTTTCACCATGGTTACCATACTTGATTTTTATATTTATAGAATCTTTATCATAATACAACATTGCATCATGGTTGACCATCATTGACCATGATTGACCATGGTTGGCCATGATTGATATTATAAACCTTAGATATTAATACCAAAAAACCAAGGGATTATAACCCAATGGAATAATATAAACCCAAGGTATAGAAACACTAAGATAAATATTATAAATCCTTAAATAAAGGTCGTTGGCCATGGTTAACCATGGTTTATTTTCATATTGAGACAATATTTGTCACAATGAGGTGTTGGACCATGTTCGACCATGGTTGAACCCTTAGATTAATAAACCAAAGGGATTGATATTATAAACCCAAGGGAAAAATATTAAACCCGAGGCGTTAGTATTATAAATCGAAGGTATATAAACCCTACCATAATTTCTTTAAAACCCTAAAATAAAAATGATTGACCATGGTTGATAATGGTTGATTTCAATAGTGAGACATTATTTGTCACAACATGACATTTGACCATGCTTCAAATGCTTGACCATGAGTGATTTTCATATGGAGACAATATTCTTCACAATCCAATGTTGTACCATTGTTAACCATGTTTTTTTTCCTTATGGAGATTATATTTGTCGCAATGTGACAATGGACCATGGTTGACCATGATTGACCATGGTCGACCAATGTTGGCCATCATTAACAATGATTTCGCATGGTTTACTATGATTCATATTATAAATCCAAGGGATTAGTTCTTCAAACCCATGGGAATAATTTTAATCCCTCTAAATATCAACCCTTAGATTAATAAACCCAAGGAATTGGTATTCAGACATGGTTGGCAATGGTATATTTTCATATTGAGACAATCCTTTTCACAATGTGACATTTGAACATGGTTGATAATGTTTTTCCATGATTTATTTTCATATCAAGATAAAATTTGTCGAAATATGACGTTGGACCATGGTTGACCATCGTTAACAATAATTGGCCTTCATTGACCATGTTTGACTTCAATATTAATATAATATTTGTGAAAATGTTATGTTTGAGCATGCTTGACAATGGTTCAACCCTTAAATTAATAATTCAAGGGATTTATATTTTGAAACCAAGGGAAAAATATTAAACCGAATGTATTAATATTATAAATCCAAGGTATATAAACCTTAATACAAATATTATAAACCTAAAATAAAAATGGTTTATTATGGTTGATAATGGTTGATTTTCATATTGGGACAATCCTTGTCACTATGTGACATTTGACCATCGTTGACCATGATTAATTTTCATATCGAGACAATATTTGTCATAATGGAATGTTGGACCATGGTTCACCATGTTTATTTTTCATATTGAGACAATCTTTGTCACAATGCGACAATGTACCATGGTTGACCATCATTGACCATGGCTGCCCATGGTTGATGATAATTGATAACATAAACTCAATGTATTAATAGTTAAAACGTAAGGGGATAATATTAAACCCAAGGAATATGAACGCATAAAATAATAAAAGCAAGGAATTTTTATCGAGACATGGTTGACCATTGTTTATTTTCATATTGAGATAATCATTGTCACAATGCGACGTTGGACCATGGTTTTCCATGGTTTTCCATTATTGGTTTACATATCAGAATAATCTTTGTCATAATATGACATTGGACCATGATGGACCATGCTTCATTTAAATATTAAGACAACATTTGCCACAATCTGACATTAGATGATGACCATGGTCAACCATCATTGACCATAATTGACCATGATTGACAATGGTTTACCATTATTGATATTATAAACCCAAGGGAGTAATACTAAAAACACAAAGGATTGTAACCCAAGGGAATAATATAAACTAAGGATATATAAATGCTAAGATAAATATTATAAACCCTTAAATAACCATGGCTCACCATGGTTCAATTTTATATTGAGACAATATTTTTCATAATGCGATGTTGGACTATGGTCGACAATGGTTAAACCCTTCGACAAATAACCCAAGTTATTGATATTATAATGCCAAGGTATATAATCCATAAGATAAATATTGTAAAGCCTAAAATAAACGTGGTTGACGATGGTTCATAGTAGCTTAATTTCATATTGAGACGATCCTTATCACAATGGGACGTTTGACCATGGTTTACCATGCTTCGCCATGATTTATTTTCATATCAAGACAATATTTCTCACAATCCAATGTTATACCATGGTTGACCATGATTGACCTTGGATGACCATGATTGATTTTGTAAATCATGGTTGACCATCATTGACCAACGTTGCCCATGGTTGACCATTATTGATATTATAAACCTAAGGAATTAATACTTAAAACTGATGGGAATAATATTAAACCCTAGGAATATGAACCCTTATATTAATAAACGCAATGGATTAGTGTTGATACATGGTTGACCATGGGTGATTTTAATATTGAGAAAATTCTTGTCATAATTCAAAGTTGGACTATGGTTGACCATGGTTTGCCATGATTGATTTTCATATGAAGACAATATTTGCAACAATATAATGTTGGACCATGGTTGACCATGCTTGATTTTCATCTTGACACAATCTTTGTCACAATCTAACATTGAATCATGGCTAACCATAATTGATCATCGTCAACTGTGGTTGACCATAATTAACCATGGTTGACCTTGATTTACCATGATTGACCATGATGTCTATTATAAACCCATGGGATTAATACTAAAAACCCAAGGGATTATAACCCAATGGAATAATATAAACTGAAGGTATATCAACGTAGAGATAAATATTATAAACCCTTAAATAAACATAGTCGACCATGGTTTATTTTCATATTTAGACAATATTTGTCACAATGCGATGTTGGACCATGCTCGACCATGGTTGAACGCTTACATTAATAAACCCAAGGGATTGATATTATAAATGAAAGGGAAAAATATTAAAGCCAAGGCATTAATATTATAAAGGGAATGTATATAAACTCTAACATAAATATTATAAACCCTAAAATAAACATGGTTGACCATGGTTGAGAATGGTTTATTTCTATATTGAGACAATCCTTGTCACAATGCAATGTTTTACCATGGTTGACATGGTTGACCATGATTGATTTTGATATGGAGATAATCTTTGTAAAAATCGAGCATTGGACCATTATTGGCCATGCTTGTTTTTCATATTGAGACAATCTTTGTGACAATGCGAAACTAGACTATGGTTTACCATGATTTATTTTATAAAGCATGGCTAACCATAGTTGACCATCATTGACCATTCTTGACCATCGTTTCCCATGATTGACCATGATTGATATGATAAACATAAGGGATTAATATTATCAATCGTGATTGACCATCATTGAGCATGGTTGACCATGATTGATAATATAAACCCACGGGAATAATAAACAAATGAATTAATACAAAAAACCCCAAGGATTATATTAACCACTAGATTAATAAACCTAAGGGATTGATATTGAGGTATGGTTGACCATGGTTGACTTTCATATTCAGACAAATTTGTTGACCATGGTTAATCTTGAGACATTCTGTGTCACAATGCGATGTTGGACCATGGTTGACGAGCCAAGAAACCCATGATACAAACAAGATAGTGGAAAATGAAAACCAAAATTAAACACAACCAATGAAAGAAGGAATAAAATAAAATGTATATATAAAGTGGTGTAGTGAGTACGTTTCAAGTGGATGCATGTTAACGTTAACACAAAAAGATGAAGATCGTATGGTTTTTAGATTTTCTTTGGAATCACAGCCAACTTCTTTCACGAGGTTTGTTAGTCGCCTACGTGAAATATGTTGTGTAAGTGGACCTATTTAATTTACCCATAAATAATGCATTGGATTGTTAGTTTCCCACGATGAACCCTTGGTTACCAATGAAGACAAAAATGTAGAGAGCAGGCTTGAGTGTAGGATAAGATTGCTTATATTTAACCGTAGGCTAAGATGTATTTTCCAATTTATCAATTCTCAAAGAACAAATTTAATGTTGTGTATTGATGGAAACCAAAATGTTATTAACAACTTACTAGGAAAACGCTGGTGGAAGACTACATTACGATTGAGAGTCACCATAAGTTTAGGTTCACTAATCCTCTAAAAAAATATCTAAATTTGAATGTTGAAACAATTGCTATTGAAGAAAAATAAGCGCGATCATACCATTCACATACTTCTAGATTCCAATTACAGCACCAAGGCTCCATTCCAGTTACAGTACCAAGGCTCCAGAGATTTTATTAAATTATTTATTATTTTTTTATAATATAGGAACTTCAAAAATAATATTATCAAAAGGAAAAAGAATTTGATCAAAAATTTCTAACATGTGCGAACTAAATTCTTAACGATGGGAATCACTTTTTCCCCTTCTATTTTTTTTCTTTTCAACAACTTGCTTTGACGCTTAATTGTCACTCCAGAAATGAAATCATATTAGAGTTCAAAACATTGGTTCTGAAAGGATAGATTAGGAAATACATCAAAGGATAGTTCTTCACAGACGTTTCTTATAATCAAAAGAAAACAATAAGAGGAAAACACATACGAAGCGGATTGCGTGGGAGGCCATTTACCTCGTCGAATTTTAAATAAAAGTACGAATATTTAAAAACTTTATGCAGTATATAGAATATCTAATAAACAGATATCTATTAAAAAACGTTTTTACCTTGGACAATATCAATAAATTAAAATATCATTTTGAAGCACTAATACCATCATATTTTTCTAACCTATTAACTATAATTTGAACACAAATGACAGAAATTTACGTATATATTTACGTATATATTTTCATATATAAATGAATACATTTATATACAATTATATGATAAAGTAAACTATATTTGTCGCCATACGATCTTTGTCACTATAAAAATTTGTTCAAATGTAATAAAATTCCAGCTAAAGCTATTTATCATAAATATTTTTAATAGTGTTGTAGATTTTATCGGCTAATATACATTTTCTTAATGTAATAAATGGAACATGGCAGATAGTATTCAAATTTCATGGTCTACCCTAATTGAATTAAACAAAACAACGTATAGCAAGTGAGACAAAGCTCACACAATACTTTACATTAGCTCAAAGTCAACATTACAAATTTATAGCAGTTGCACTCACCTAATCTACCTACGATTGAGGAAACCATCTTGAATTGGTGGAATTAAACTTTAAATAGAAAAAATTTGTTCACCAAACCATAACCAAATCTATTCTGCATTATTCTAAATTATTCTCACATCCTCCCTTAATGGAGAAATAGATTTTCTACAATACCTAATTTACTTCTAAAAACTTCAAACTTGAGTTTGCCAAGAGGCTTAGTAAAAATATCAGCCATATTATCCTTGGTATTACAAAATATTAAATCAATTTCATTTGACTCAATCTTCTCTCAGACAAAGTGGTATTGCAACTCAACGTGTTTTGTTCTGGTATGGTATATTGGATTATGTACTAATTTGATACCACTTTTATTATCACAATTGATTCATGTTGAACCACTTTGCACCTCTTCAAGATTTGCAAGAATTCTCTACAACCGAACAACTTCACAGGTGGCATTGGTCAAATATTTGTACTCAGATTTTGTTGATGATAAAGAAACAGTTGGTTGTTTCTTACTACTCCATGACACAACCCCTGATCCTATGTGAAATGCATAGCCAGAGGTAGATCGTATGTCATCAGGATTTCCTGCCCAATCTGAATCAGAAAAACCTATCAGTGCAACATCAGATTCATCAGTATACATAATGTCTAAATTGATTGTTCCTTTTAAGTATCAGAGAACTTTCTTTGCAGCATTCCAATGATTTCCTAAAGGCTTAGCCATGAATCGACTAAAGATACTGACTGAGTATACAATGTCTGGTCTGGTAGTGGTGAGATAGTTCAGTATTCCCACTAACTGACGATATAAAGTTCCATTGGCCTCTTTAGTTCCATCTTCTTTGTACAACTTTTCATTCTGTTCTAAGGGAGTTGACATAGCTTTGCAATCACTCATATTGAAATTTTTAAGAATTTCCTTTGTGTATTTCCTTTGAGTGATCAATGTTTTAGCAGGCTCTCTCCATACCTCAATTCCTAAATAGTAATGCAATTCACCTAGATCTTTCATTTCAAATTCCTGAGACAACTAAATTTTAATTTCTTAAATTAACTTGTAAGCACTACCTGTGATAGTGAGATCATCCACATACAAAGATAGTAAAGCAACATTTCCTTCTTCATCTTTCTTAACATACAAGTCAGGATCATTTTTTCTTTTCAAAAACCCATTCTAAAGAAAGAAGGTATCAATATTTACATACCATCATCTCGGCACCTGTTTCAAACCATATAAGGCTTTTCTTAACCTGCAGACTAGATGCTCCCGTCCCTGTTTTAAAAACCCTTCAAGTTGAACCAGATAAATGTCTTCCTTTAAATCACCATTTAGAAAAGAGGATTTGACATCCAATTGATGTATATTCCAATTATGTTTTGTAGCTAAGGCAATAAATAATCTAATTGTATTCAATTTAGCTACTGGTGCAAAAGTATCTTCATAATCAATTCCCTCATGTTCAGCATATCCTTTTGCAACTAATCTCGCCTTAAATTTATCAATGCTACCATCTTCTTTAAATTTAGAATCATACAACCATTTGCTTCCAATTAGAACTTTGTTTTTAGGGAGTTCAACTAATTCCCATGTTTTATTTTTCATAAGAGAGGCATATTCATCATTCATGGCATTTCTCCATTGTTCATGCTCTTTAGCTTGTTCATAATCAATTGGTTCTTCAACATTCATGATATTAGACATCAAGGCGTAATCTCTATACCTTACAAGAAGCTGGGTTTTTTAGGTTGACCTTCTTGGTGCTACAATACCTGTTGGAGTTCCATCCATGATTCTGCAGCTTCGAGGTGAATCTTCCTCTCGTGATGTATCATTTCTACTAGATGTGCTCATGCTACTCTCATTCTGATCTTTAACATGTACCTCTACCTATTTCTGTTCCTGTTTAACCAAAGTATCAATTTTGACATGATCATCATTAGATATATGTCATGCATCATTATTTGTATCACTTTTATCAGCATTGTCATGAAACACCACATCTCGACTAATAATGCAGAAATATATTTGGTTATGGTTTGGTGAACGAAAGTAAGACACATCCTGATTCTTATGTTAAGAGAAATATTAAATGTGATTATTGTGGAAAAACTGGACATATAGCTAAAGATTGCTATATAAGAAAGAATCCTGAATCAAATCAAAGACATAGAAGGCATAATGAAAATTTCATGAAAATAGACACTTCAGTTACTGATGGATTTAAAAATATTAAGTTGTTTCTTTCTGATGCTGCATTGTCTACTAAAATTGATGATGAGAATGCTTGGTTCATAGATTCTAGTGCATTAGCACATATGACTTGTAATAAAGAATGGTATGATAAATATTACGAGAAAACTGATGGCACACACATTTACCTAGCAGATAAAGGTCACTTAAAGTCCAAAGCTATGGTGTAATAAGTGTGTACTTACCTAATGGACAAATGAGATAGATTCATGATGTGATGTATGTTCTTGTTATCAAAAAGAATTTGATATCTATTTCAACTATCACTAATAATAATTTAAAAGTGGAATTTGGTAAATTGGGGTGTATTGTGAAAGATGTTCAAGACCACTATAGGGTTGTTTCCACAGGTACCAGGGTTGGAGGATTGTATAAATTGGATGTGACGATGAAGCGTCATGTTGCATTGACATCCAAAGAAACCTCAACAGCAGAGTTATGGCATCACAGGTATGGGCACCTAAATTACAATGATTTATCGTTGCTGCAAAGAAAAACAATGGTTGAAGTTCTTCCTGTTATGAAGTGTGAACATTTACCATGTGAAGCTTGTGCACTTGTTAAGCAGCATAGTGAGGAGTTTCCCATTCATACCGAGAAACGAAAATATGATATACTTGAATTAATTCACACTGATGTATGTGGACCTATGCAAACTAGGTCACTTGGTGGTGCTTCCTACTTTGTTATTTTTATTGATGATAGATCTAGGTATACCTGGGTCTATTTCATTCAAAGAAAAAGTGATATATTTGAGTATTTTAAAGAATTTTGAACTATGATTGAAAAACAAACAGGAAAGTACATTAAAATACTTAGATCTGATGAAGGTGGTGAATATAAGTCAGGCGCATTTAAGAGCTATTGTAAATTTCATGGAATCCAACAACAGTTCACAGTACCTCATACCCCTCAGCAAAATGATGTTGCTAAGAGATGGAATAGAACACCGGTGGAGTGTGCTCGCAGTATGCTCCAAGGTAAAGACATTTATAATGGTTTTTGGGCGGAAGCCATTAATATTGATGTTTATTTGAAGAATCGAAGTCCCACTAAGCAATTTTCTTTTCAAACTCCTTTTGAGATTCTTCATGGTTATAAACCTGATGTCAGTCATTCAAGAGTCTTTGGATGTACTGCATTTGCACATATTCCTAAGGCTAACAAAAAAAATCTCTGATAACAAATTAAATTAAACAAAACAATGCACAGCAAGTGGGACAAAGCTCACACAATACTTGACATTAGCTCAAAGTCAACATTACAAATTTATAGCACTTGCACTCACCTAATCTACCTAAGATTGAGGCAACCATCCCGAACTGGAGGAACTAAACTCTAAATAAAAAACTTTTTTTCACCAAACCATAACCAAATCTATTTCTACATTATTCTACATTATTTTCACAACCCTATCTAATAAAATAAAATTAATTAGTAAATTATTAATCAAACGCAAATGTAAACTTTATTTTTGTGTTCATCTATTAATTTAAAAACAATTTGATATATGATGTTGTAAATTTAAGGATATCTTGGCAGGTTGAGAGACCGCGACAGTATATTATTTTTCAGCAGTTCTGACGAATTCATCCTCTTCAAGAGCTTTTAGAAACATTACTTTTTTATCAATGAAATATTAACTAGCTCGACAAGAGGAAACCAAGGATGTCTCTCACCTTGAATGAAATGTTTCTGTCATCATAGATGAAATATCAGATACACATTATGTTTCATTAATCAAATATATATATATATATATGTGTGTGTGTGTGTGTGTGTGTGTGTGTGTGTGTGTGTGTGTGGAATAGTTTGGGAAGCTATACTAGACACACAATAAGTTAGTCGAGGAAATATCTAAACCTCACAACAAACTAGGAATTTAGTTTTAGCTAACCTATGGAATAGGAACAGATTCTATACATAGAGAGAATCACAACTAAAGACAAGTAGGAATTACACATTCCAACACACCTCCTTAATGACTACATGTCTCATTATCCATCTGGAAATCTACAACCGGTCTTGTTTGGTAATTACACTGGTTTTGTTTGGTAATTACACTTTGTATCTTGTTCATGCGATTGTTGATGTCCATATAAAGGAAAAACCATCTACCGAAATGCATGGGTTCCTAACAACTGCAACTGCCAGTATACTAGGAAGTCCTGCACATACATGGTTCATCCAACCTCTCGAGCCCTCTGATGTTTGGAAATGATGCAAAATTGAGCAGCAATGCAAGGAGTTTGACTCCCCATCTCCCCTTTACAAAATCACCCTGTCATCCTTCTACTATCTCTTCTTAGAAGGCATTAGTGTGGGAAGAGGTGAAACTTAAAGTTCGAACATATTTGCTTTGATGCCAAGATGAAATCTTAGATACACATTATGTTTCATTAATCAAATAAAGTTACATATATACATGAGGTATAATCTCAAGATAGGGAAGTTATCACGAAATATCTCAACCTCACACCAAACTAGGAACTTACTTTTAGCTAACCTATGGAATAGGAACAGGATCTATACATAGAGAAAATCACAACTAAAGACAAGTAGGAATTACACGTTCCAACAATCATCACAGACAACAAGATTTTTTACGATCAGAACAAGTGTTGAGTTCGATTGAAGGAATTGTACATCATTTCTCATAAACATTTTTTAAAAAATGTAGTCTAATACTTAACTTGCTTAACGAAATCATTATCAATTAAATGTTCGGGGATGGAATTTTACTGACAAATGGGAATATCACTGTGTGCTTCAGCAAATGAAAAATCGACTATGTAGATTGGAATATAAATATATTTCTTCTTTGAAACTGATTTTCCATGCACCTGAAACACCCGATTCCTATTTCTATGAGAATAATTTGATCTTCATATCTTAATGAGATGAGTATAGATATTATATATTAAGATATTTCAGAGTGGAATGATGAATATTTATATTAAGATATTTTAGAGTGGAAAAAAAAAATCCATTTGGGGCTACCATGGAGAATACAAAAACAATGAAAACCTAAATTAAAGCACAACTAGCCAAGCTACCGATGAAAGAAAGACGGTGGTGGAAAATGTTGGTTCTCCATCATTCGCTTCTCCACATCATAGTAAAAAATAATTATACCCCCTCGCTCCTCTGCCTCCCCATTATTAACCTACTCCTTATTGCGATAAAGTTGAGTCCAGTATACGCACTAAACTGGCCGTAATTTTCAACTCCCCCATTCCTCACAGATTGGTAGTGTGACAGATTGTTTGAGCATTAGGTGGAATGTGACTGTAAGATGGACAATCCAACAGATTTTTTTTCATCTTCAACATTTTTGGGACTATTGTATTTTGCAAACTCTTTGAAGGCGTGATGTTTTGGCAATTGAAAAATCACTAGAAATAGTTCTCATTTTAGAAATGTTAATTTTTTTTTTTTTTAATTCTAGAGATGATTTATGTTTTTGAAATTGGGATTAATCACTTTTTTATAATATCTTAATTACATATTTTTATCAAGCACTTTATTTTTCTAAATTTTTTCTTATGCTTGGAAGTAATAATATTTTTAATGATATGTGAACTCTACAACATGATCTTCTCTTATATTATAAAAAGGTCTAGTCAAGACTAGATATCCTTATTCCAACCTCAATCTATTAGTAGGTGAGCTTTCCGCTAAAATTATAAGTAATTTTATGATACCTCTTTACATCGATGTTGTATAACCCTTTTCTCAATGTTATAATTTTAGACGAATTTATGAAAGGAATCAATTGATAGATATTTGTATGAAGAAACTTCCTCCAATGAGCTTTAGCCCCTCACACACACATATATATAGCTATCTCCATGCTTTAGTCAGACACACACACATATAGCCATCATAAACCTAGATTATCAACTGTGGAGAGAGAACAAATATCCTAAGTTGCAAATTTATTTCACAGTGAAAAAAAAAAAAATCGTCTTGATAGATTCGTTCATTTTCCTAACTTGATAGATATTTTGCTAGGATGGATCTATGCTATTTATATGTGTGCTTTACTGTTGTAAACTCTTTAGTAAGTATAAAAAGAATTGCATGTCTCGTTGAAATTTTAATTACTTTATATAATATATATATAGTTAACATTGAAATATTTTACTTAACATCAACATTGAAATATTTTATTTTTGAGAGTGATTGTCCATAATAAAATGTTTTTTTTATATGAGTATATTTTTAAATATATCTCTCCATTTGGATGGAAGTAGAAAGCATATATATATATATATATATATATATATATATATATATATATATATATATATATATATTCTCTTAAATGTTATATGTTAACTCCATATTAAACATTGGAGGGATTTCACATCTGCCTCGTACCCTAAATTAGAAATATCTCTCTATATATAGAGAGATATTACTTAATATACATATTGAAATACACATCTCCGCCATATTGAGAAGTATGAAGTAATTGAATTCTTTAACTTTCAAATATTTTTTCTTTCTTTTTAAAAAAAATAAAATTATTTTATATAAGGTGGACATTGAAATATTTTGTTAACATGAATATTCAAATATTTTATTCATGTTTATTTCTAGTGCACAATATATGAAGAAACTACATATTTAACTCATATTGGAAAGCAAAAATATATTTTTTTTCTAGTTTCATTTTTTTTATAAAATTGATATAAAATTATGTTATTTAATATATCAATTTTAATATATTATAATTTATTATAAATATAAACTATTAATTTAAAAATTTGAATATATTAAATATAATCGTGGTAATCAGATTTTTTTTTAATTTTTTTGGATTTGCAAATTAGCTAATTCAAATTTATAGAATCACAAAGCTAAAATAATTAAAAAATTATTAAAATATTAAAATAATAAATTATGTCGGATGAAATGAATGGAGCTCTGCTAGGATTTTCTTATCTTCTACATCGCTAAAACCCTAACAACCTCATAGATTCACTCAACCCTGTCTGCGCTCTCCCAAATCGCACACAGGGATTCGGCACTTAGCCATGGCTACAGATTCGGGGGGAGGTAGTCAGCCTCCCCCTACAACCGGGGAAGGTTTCAAAGAGATCCCTGACCAAGGAAAATACGCCACTGACAAGGAACAGGGGAGGGAAGCTCCTCAAACGCCAGCTACGGAGAAACGACCAGATGCATCTATCGCCACCTCTTCCACATGCAAACCTATCGCACCAGAAAGACCCAAAATCGATCTTCCAAGCCATCGTATAAACACTTAGATCTAGTACATGAGGGACCATTCTCTCATCGGGAAATTCATTGGAATCTGGCCAACTAAAAAGGCGTTGCAACGGTGGATTTCTTCCAAATGGAAGCCCAAGGGACATGTCACTCTCTAGCTTGGACGAAAAGGCTTCTTTACCGCCATTTTTAACTGCATTAAGGATCGAAAAATAGTCATGAACAGAGGACCTTACTTCTTTAACTTAGTAGGGCTATATCTCAAAAACTGGGTGGAGAGATTCAACCCAGACAAAGAAAACTTCAACTGGGCTCCTATATGGATTCGCCTATACTTGCTGCTGCTCGAGTATTGGGATGAAGAATCACTCCAAGAAATTGGCAGGGGATTGGGAGAGTTCATAAAAATAGCCGAAGAAACCAAGCTTCGAAGATATACCTCACATGTGAGAATTTGTGTATACATGCACTTGGACAAAGCCCTACCAGATGCGGTAAGTCTGTTTCATGATGATTTTGAATGGGTGCAACCTTTAGACTCTGAACATGTTCCATTCAAATGTCATAGATGTCATGCTCATGGGCACCTATTCAGATATTGCCCACTCAACACTCAATCTCTAAGAAAAGAAGAAAAAGATAAGGTGGAACCAGATGGATTCACTAAAGTTCCCTCTCGCAGGAAGCACAGCAAGAATCCTCGGCGACGAGAAAGAAACCCAGCCCTTATTCCAACACCCCTTCTACCAGTAATAGCTTTGTCGTTCTCTCCAACTCTGACCCGTCAACTGAAACCACTCCCGTTTCTCCTGATCCCACCCTCAAGCCCTCCGCTCCCTCGGGCATAATCAACCTCTCCAACCTCAAGCTGACTTAGAGTGAAACGCTTTTCTTTGATTCTTCCAAGCCCAAATCCCCCCATGCAACTGAGCTCCTAACCTGTAACCCTATCATCATGGACATTGATGGTCCATCTCCCAACCCTACCAATTCCAGCAAGGAGAATCCTGAAAGTGGCTAGTCGAGTCTCTTGGAAAAAGACTCAGAAGGCATTGAATTTCGGGAGCTTGACATTCTAGGGCTGGAGGATGCCTATAGAAGAAAGGAGTTTGATAAAATCAATCCTTGGAAAATTGACACGCTCGAAGTAGTCCTAACCAAAGTTCAACATCAAAAGAAGCTGGGCATTCAGCTGGGCAGTCATTGGGATAGCCTAAAAGTCATAAAAGAGTCCAAGAAACAAGGTTGGAAACAAGATTGGCAGCACACCATCACTTTAGGGGAGATGTTGGTGGAGTCCGGACGATACCCCAAGTTAACCTAGTTCTTCAAGCCACTTGCAAATAGTTCTCCATGAAGCTCATTTCATGGAATGTTAGAGGGATCAACAGCTCGGGGAAATACAGAATGATCAAGAACATGATTAAGAAAGAAAGACCACAAATCCTCTTTCTTAGAGGAACCAAATGTAAGAGTGTTTCACTAGGCTCAATTCTGTCTAAAGCCTGGCCCAGCTGTCATTTAGTTGTAGTGGATGCCTCAGGCTCTTCAAGTGGACTCGCGATCACTTGGGATACTCAGTCCATAATGCTTTCAAATTTCCATGTAGCACACAACCTCATTCAAGATACTTTCCATCCTATTGGAACAAATATACATGGGCATATTTCAAATTTCTATTTTCCCCAGGACCATGCTAGCAAAATAGCGCTTCTGAACACTATGGAAGTCCTAAACCACAACAGAACTCATCCTCTTTGGATTGTAGGAGGGGACTTCAATATGATTACTAGATTGGAAGAAAATATAGGAGGAAGACCAAGACTAGAACCAGAAAGCTCCCATTTCAAGGATTTTATCAACAACAGCTGGCTCATTGACCTTCCTTTCTCAAATGGCATCTTTACATGGAACAAAAGAAGAACGGGAAGTCAATAAATTGCCTCAAAGTTGGATCTTTTTCTTATTTCGTACAATGCCATTCGCTTGGGGGGGGACCTCTCAGCCTCCACATTACCCCTTGTGGGCTCAGACCATTGGCCCATTTCACTCCAGTGGCAGAGCATTTCCACACATTTAAAAACACCCTTCAAATTTGAAGCCTTTTGGCTATCTCACCCTTCCTTCAAATCTATGGTCCACTCTGCTTGGACAGGTTTTGCTCCACCAAAAGGGTCGAAAATGTTCCAATTTCAGCAAAAGCTCAAGCACCTCAAACTTCGAATCAAAGAATGGAACCTTTCGGTATTTGGGAGTATTTTTCAGGAGAAAAAGGCTCTCGAGCACGAAATGGAAGAAATACAACAAAAAATTATCAAGGAAGGCCTATCTGAAATTCTAGCTTCCAAAGAATAGGACCTACAAAAGAAGCTAGAAGCTCGACACAAGCAAGAGGAAATACTTTGGAGGAAAAAATCGAGAATAAGATGGCTAAAGGAAGGCGAACGAAATACAAAATTCTTCCACAGCTCAACAGTTCAAAGAAGAATCCAAAATCGCATTAATCATATTACCAACCAGGAAGGAGAACAATTTGAGCAACATGAAGAAATTGAGCAAGTGCTTCTGGAACACTTCAAAGGCATACAACAAGAGCTCCCTATAGATAGGCAACCTGCCATTGACAAAATAACTCAGTTGATCCCCAAGCTGGTAACGGAAGAGCATAATCAGATGCTAATGCACCCATTCACCCTTTTGGAGGTCGAAATAGCAATGGCACAATCTAAGGAAGGCAAAGCTCCTAGACCTGATGCCTTCACTTCTAATTTTTCCACCATTTCTGGGATCTGATCAAAACGAAAGTCTAGCAGCTTGTGGAGGAATAAAGAGCCACTCACTGGCTTCTCCCAACACTCAATGCTAATTTCATCGCGTTGGTTCCAAAAGAAGAGCAACCAAGCACACCTACAAAATACCAACCCATCGCTCTTTGTAATGTGATCTACAAGGTTATCTCCAAAGTTATAGCCAATCGGCTCAAGACCCTTCTTCAGCTTTTAATCTTGCCAGAGCAGACTGGCTATGTAGAAGGATGAAAAATTCGGGATGGCATCATCCTAACCCACGAAGTCATCCACTCCTTAAAGGTTGCCAATAAAGCAGGTATGCTTCTTAAAATTGATCTTTCTAAAGCTTTTGACAAATTATGTTGGCGTTACATTCAACAAATTTTGAGTGCTTTTGGTTTTGATCAGATGTGGATAAGATGGATTATGAATCTCATCTCTTGAACCTTTATTCCATTCTTATCAAGGGCATCCCATCCGCCCCTTACACCCCTTCTAGAGGCATTAGGCAGGGGGATCCTTTATCTCCTTTTATCTTTGTTCTCATGACTGAAGGCCTCATCAGATTGATTCACCATGCAGTCCGCCCCTAGCAACTTTGAAGAATCTCTCTTCATGAATCCCCTGCTACTACACACCAAAAATTTTTGGATGACAACATGCTCTTTGGACATCCTTCTATCCAAGAAGCCCAATATTTTAAATCTATTCTGAACCTCTTCTCTAAAGCCTCTGGTATGTCAATCAATGATGCCAAATCACAAATTTTCTTTTTCAACACTCCTCCTCAAACCCAAGGCAATATTTCTCGTATCTTGGGGTTCTCTATTTCTTCCCTCCCTACCAATTATCTAGGCGCACCCCTCATTGATTATGCCTTAAAACACTCTACCTGGAACCTTCTCTTGGAAAAAATGGAAGCTCGGCTCTCCTCTTAGACCTTTAGAGCTCTTAATCTGGAAAGTACGCTCACTCTCATCAAAGCTGTCTTACAATCCATGCCCCTCTATCTCTTCTCTGTTCTTGCCGCTCCGAAATGGGTACTCAAACAGATCAAGACTTTGCAAAGCAAGTTCCTCTGGCGGTCATCAGGCCAGAATTGTAAATGGGCCTTAGTCAACTAGAACACGGTTTGCACTCCAAAAGAAGCAGGAGGCCTTAGACTCGAAAATTCCATACATAGCAATGAAGTAATTGGAGCTCGCATATGGTGGAAGTGGCTCTCAAATCCACACACGCCATGGGCCAAACTATGCACAGCCAAATACGCCAACAACAGACCCCCTGAAGATCTGATAAGGTTCTCCCCAGAAAATGTTGGATCCCTTATCTAGAATGCAGCCAAGCAACATTATGCTCTTATTCAGCAACATACTTCTGGGAAGTTCGTAATGGTAATACAGCCAGATTCTGGGTGGACTCCTGACAGCAAAATCCAAAGCTGGTAGAAACTCTCTTCTACCCCAATCGTAGCAACATTTCCAGTCCGGAGGAAGAAAAGGTTAGCCAATTCTGGCTAACCGCGAGTTGCAGCGAATACAGGCAATAGAAGCTCCCACTTCATATAGCTCCTCATGCTCAAGAGGCCAACTGGGAAGCCCTTAGTGAAGAGCTTCAACGCAGGAAAATCAGATGCTCGGAGGAACAAAATATTCTCAGATGGGGTTACACCACAAGGGGAATGTTCTCAACTAAGGAGGCCTATTCCCTAATGCATATGATACCTCTTCCTCGTGACCCACTTTGGAAATTAATCTGGGCTCCTGATATTTCGCCAAAATTCTCCAATTTTCTCTCGTTACTCATTCACAAAAAAATACTTACTTGGGACAACCTGATTAAAAAAGGCTTTATCGGTCCCTCTCAATGTCCCAACTGAAATCAAAGCAGCGAAACGGTCCAACACCTCATGATTTCCTGCACTCTGGCCAACACTCTCTGGGAGAAAATCTATTTTCGATGTCAAAGAAAAAAGCTGGATGGAGACTTAATCAATATCATTCGAAACTGGCCCAAGCATCCCTATAGCAGTGTGCTCCTCAACACCCCTTGGAAACTAATCCCTGTTTTACTTTTATGGTCTCTTTGGAAAGAGAGAAACAAGAGAATATTCAAGAGTCAATCCACCCCTTGTAAATCCTCTGGATAAACTTCAGCAATAATCTCCATGAATCACTTGCTCTCCACTCCTGGCAGGAAGAAGATCTTCCAAAACAACCAAAGGAAATCACCATATGGCAAAATTGGCAACTCAAAATCATGACCACTCCCAGTCCTATCAGTCGTAATACTCCTGACATCCCATTACATTGGATTCCTCCACCCTCCAGGATAGTCAAGTTGAACTTCGATGGAGCATCAAGAGGCAATCTAGGTCAAGCCGGATTTGGTGGCATCTTCAGAAACTCAAAGGGGGACACCCTAGCTATACATTATGGCGCCATAGGTTGGGACACCAATAATTCAGCTGAACTGGAAGGGCTTTGGCAAGGGCTTCGTCTCATTCAACTCTATAACTTTTCTCTCACCATCATTGAAGGGGATTCTCAGATTCTCATCAATATAGCCAATCAACTTCTTCAAGGTACCAACTCTGCAAAAGTAACCACAAGTTGGCGAATGGCAACCAGAATTGAAAGGATAAGCAATTGGCTGAAATAAAATCAAGCAATCTCCTTCACCCATCTAAAAAGGGAAGGTAACAAAGTTGCAGATCTCCTAGCCAATCTAGGAGCAGACAGTACCAATACTCTCAATCATGGCCCCCTTAATATTATCCATGAAAGAGATTTGCTGCAGAACTGCACTATGCTGGTGCATAATGATCACAAAACTGCGGATGCGGATGAACGCCTTCATTGATGGGACAACAGTCCCTGGGTGTCTCCCAATGGAGCTCACGTGGGGTGGCCATATGGCCCTCTGCAGCTCCACCATTGTCGCATTAATGTTGCCAACTTGCTCCGCATTAATTCACACAGGCTGGCTCCTTCATTATCTTCCTCCGCTCAACTGGTTAGCAATGGCGTTCATCTTGGATAGTTTGGATTGTTTCTGTGTTGAATGCAATTCTCTGCCTCCCCTGTGGAGCGCCTGGCCACCTGCGTGTGGTGAGGCAAGCACTTGCACCGAGACTGGGCGATGCTGTTCTCTCCTCAGTTGTATAGAGATGCTGTCGGGTTTTCACCTCACCCAGGGCGCCCTCTACTATTCGAATTTCCATCTACATGCTCAGTTTGTTAACTCCTGTGGGCTCCCTATGCTTTCCACGTGCTCTTCTCACCTCCGGCTCTTCCAGCGCTCCTCTGCGGACATGTCACGGCTCCGACAAAATATGAGATGCCCTCGCGGTGTCAGTCGAGGTCGGGTGGTTTGCTCATGGCCTTCCACCAGCTCAGATACTGAAACTGCCTCTGAGGACACTGTATGGGGTCGATATCCGGACAGCCGAAGCCAAAGGGGACATGGCCGCCACCTTGGAAATGTTAGTTTCGACCAGCATTCCATGCCTCCTTCTGTCGACCCACCTAGACATGTCTCCCCTGCCTCTCACGCATTTGTCAGTCACTCCATCCGCCAATCCTCCCAGGGAGCAGAGTTTCTCTTTGAATGCTCTCTTAACCAGCCCATTGTCGCTGCTTTTGTAACTATAACCCTGAGAGAAGAGTTGCCTGCGACTGGCCCTATTCATTCGTCACTCAGTGTCAACCCCTCACCATCTAAGAGTAAAGCCCTGGACCTAGATGCACCCTCTGATCCTGTGCACTCCAACTTGGGCAAAGAACCCATGCAGGTGGAGGTCCCCAACAAGAGCAGCGCGCCAGAGGAAGGAGATGAAGCTACAAGGGACAAGTATTGGTGCAGAATTGTGGAGGAACCGCCCTCCCCAGCTCGTGAGCACTGAATCTCGCTCCTCTCGGCTTGCCATGGTACAATTGCTCAATCGTTCTGGAAGAATTTTTGATTTTCTTTGTTTCTCATCAGCTCAAACAACTGATTGTTACTCTAGTCTAGTTTTTCATGCTATGTTTAACATTATGAACAATGAGTCGGTTTCCCTATCAAGGGCGAAAAAACTCTTTCCAAAAGAACCGGTTTCCCTTCCAGGGCAGTTCAGTATTTTTGATAAGCTTGGACATCAAGCCCAATTTTCAGATTTCCATAGCTAAAATTGTGGCTGTTTTGTATGTTTTATAAATAGAATTAGTATTACTTAGAAAAAAAATAATAATAATAAAAAATTAAGTGAAGAAAAAAATACTTCAAATTTATCCACAATTAACCTACTCAATAATAAATATATATATGAAGCTCAATTAATACCGTAGAGTAGATATGGTATATTTACTTCACCCACAACATTTTATTAATATCACAACTATGTGAATTAATACCGTATAGTAGATATGGGAGATTTACTTTACTTCACGCACAACATTTTATTACTATCGCGACTATGTTGTTAACAATTGTTAATATTAACACGCTAATTTGTTATTATATTTCATATCCACGACAATGATTCATCAATCGACTGTAAAATAGTGTCATCAAATACATAGAGTTCATGCCGGTTCTATTATCAACTATTAATAACATAGAGTTCATAGCTAATTTGATTTCAATCAGTAACTTCCGGCCTATAACATCAAGTCACCCATTAAGATAGTTATATACCATTAAGATAAATTAGGCGAGTTTACCAATACTCGTTTACGATTTTGTTAACTTGAATGGAATTCGTCATTAACAATAATTCATAATTATCTTATACAGTAAATCAGAATATGAAATGGTGTAGCTTTTAAAATATTGTATATTTTGTCAATGAGTCTATACGAATTGTAATAGAGTTTGCTCTTGTGGATTTTGGTAATGTTATATAAATTAATTATAGAATAAAAATATGATCTAATTATTTTATTATTTATATTTTAGAATAATAAATTTGAGTTATGAAATGTGTAGACATAGATGATATTTTGGATATTTAAAATTTATTTATTTGTTAGAAAATACATTATAAACATAAATAAATAAATAACCAATAAAAAAATCAAAACATTAAATTTTATTTTATATCAAAAAATATATTTTAATTCTTTATATATATTTAATTTTATATTATAGTTAAATATATTTTTCATTTTTAATTTTATTTTTACTCTTTGTTTTAAATTGAATTTATTTAATTTTGCTAGAGCATATAACATCTTCAATTTAAGTCTTTAAAGATGTAGACATATTGTATTTTTTTCCTGTGTTGTTAACTGATTTATATTATAAACAAAATGGAAAAATATTAAACCCAAGGCATTAATATTATGAATCCAAGGTATATATACCCTAAGATAAATATTATAAACCTTAAAGTAAACATGGTTTACCATGGTTGATAATGGCTGATTTTAATATTAATACAATCCTTTTCATAATGTGATATTTGACCTTGGTTGATCATGTCTCGCCATGATTTATTTTCATATGGAGACAATATCTACCACAATGCAACATTCGACCATGGGGAAACATGTTTTTTTTTCATATTAAGACAATCTTTGTCACAATGTGACCATCGACCATTGTTGACCATGATTGATCATGGTTCACCAAGGTTGATTTTATAAATTATGGTTGACAATCATTGACCATGCTTGACCATGCTTGATATTATAAACTTAAGGGATTAATAATTAAGACCCATGGGAATAATATGAAACCCTAGGAATATGAACCCTTAGATTAATAAGCCCAAGGAATTAGTATTGAGACATGGTTGAAAATGGTCGATTTTTATATTGCGACAATCCTTGTCAAAATGCGATGTTGGACCATGTTTGACCACAGTTTTCCATGACTTATTTTAAAATCAAGAAAATATTTGCAACAATATGACGTTTGACCATGGTTACCATACTTGATTTTCATATTTATATAATTTTATCACAATCCAGCGTTGCATCATGGTTGACCATCATTGACCATCGTCAACCATGGTTGACCCTAATTGACAATGATTAACAATTGTTGGCCATAATTGATATTATAAACCTGAGGTATTAATACTAAAAACCAAGGGATTATAACCCAACGAAATAATATAAACCCAGGGTATATAAACCCTAAGATAAATATTATAAACCCTTAAATAAATGTCGTTGACCATGGTTAACCATGGTTTATTTTCATATTGAGACAATCTTTGTTAGAACGTGGTGTTGGACCATGCTCGACCATGGTTGAACCCTTAGATTCATAAACCAAAGGGATTGATATTATAAACATGTTGAGGTGCATCTTTGTCCAAATTTTTATGGTTTTTTATCAAATAATTTTATGATTGTACCTAGTATTTTGATCTGTTTTATATTATTAAGTTGATGATTAGAGGCATTTAGAATTAAATTATAAATTCTTGTTATTAATTAAATTCAATAAGTGTTTTATATAATAATATCATTAATAATAGGTTTGCTTGATGACAGGAGAATAATTTGAGCACCAACAGTACTGGAATGCCTCTTGAAATACTTTTGAGTATGGGTTCATGCATAGAAGCAACACCATATTTGAGTACGGATTCAGGAACACTACACATTTCAAATCTCGTCGAAACCTTCAATTGGCTAGATAATGCACTCATGGGTTATGCAACAAACACCATCATAAATATCTATGCTTTTGAAATCTCAGCCATCAATGAATTATCAACATCACGATCATGAAATTTGTAGCAAGTCTACAAATTATAGTTTCAGAATAAATTCATGAAACCCTTTCTATACAAACGGTGCTAGTATATTCTCTATCCTTGGCAAAACCAAGCTTATGGTTCATGAAAGGTGGATTGTTATTTAATTTTAAGAATGTTTGATAATATTTCTAGCATCAGCAAATGGGAAGTGTATTGTAGTCTTTATGATGGGAAACTTTCTCCTATTGTAGAGGGTATTGAGGCATGCCGTAACTCCTTGGGCTTGAAGTATATTTTCTTAAAGTGATTTGGTGCTATCAATATTTCTATAGTTCTCATTCATGATGGAATTAACTTTGATCAAATAGAGGCTCATTCAGTTATTTTCGTCGACATTGAAATCACAAGACAAGAGCATTGTTGACTCTAATGGTGTAGCTTCTTAACACAATGGTGTTAGTATAAATCTATTGGTGAATATTCAAGAGGCCACGCCACTACTAAACATCACATTTACAGATGGAGACCAATCGATAAGCTTAAGTGAATATTGCAGAATTATGGTTGAAAATTAAAGCTCCAAATAGTAATCCCACTATTGCTACTGGGGTCTCAACGAATTCAAAACTGTAAAGCAATTTTATTAACTTAGTCGAAGATAGATATTTTATGATGTTGTTTTTCATTTACATCGCTGCCTAGCCTATTCACCAATGAGAAATACGAGGATTTGAAAATAAATATGGAAGTTATGAATGCATATTCATAAAACCCTAGCCATATGCTTTTTGATTTCAATATCTCATGCTGAATGATTTTCTGACATCTAGAAGTTTGTATTCTGGAATGTGGCCCTTGTACCATGATTTTTTATTGCCTATTTTCTAGTAAGTGATTCAATTATATAACTTATTTTCAAAAATATCGATGATATGGATTCCAACTTACATTTCCTTTGACCAAGATTGTTATCTACAAACATCTCACTGCAGATTTCTCTTCAGCTAGCAACATCAATGCCTTAATCCAGCAAATGCGTCCTGCATCAAATCGCATTGCTCCTGTGGGTGATATAGCTCAATCTTATAACCATTCGATCGGTTTCATTTCCCCTCATAAAAAATACCATTGCTGAAGAACGACAACAACAACACTAATATGGAAGCCTATTAAATACACAAAGTGGTTCGAGTATTGTGATGTCAAAATAAGGGATATTTGTTGATGACCAAGTGTTGGATATAGTCAGTGTTTCAACCATAACTTAATTTTAGCTATAATTAAGGGATCTCATGGGATTTTTCTTCTAAAATACTGTGTCCATTCAATGTGGAGTCCAGCAACATCATCGTTCCTTATTTCAACATTTTTTTGTCAACTTAATTTTATTCTTGGCAAATTGCTAGAACCGACAATCTCCAATCCTATATTCTAACTGAATAACTAGAATCCTATATTGTAATTTGATGGTTATATAACAAATGAAGAATATACTATCGGTGCAGAGGAATTAGTTAATCCATCATTTAGAGAGCAGAATTCTCATATGAAAAATCGATTCTCTCAGATGTAAAATCGACTTTCTCAAATGTAGACACCGCGCAGATCAAGGTAGTCCATCAATTAGATAGAGGGAAGCTGAGATTGATAGGAATAAAATAGGAATGAGAATGTACTTGGTCAAAGAGGTCAAATTTCAAAAATGTAGATCCGACATTGAATTTTCTAGAATTATAATGGGGTAGCAACAACTAGTGTAATTTTTAATAGACATTTAAGATGATGTTTTGATTGAATTCAATAAATTCTAGTTCTGGCAACTGTTTTTATTTTAGTACTGTAATTTTATTTATTTCTCAGCGTTGAGTTATTTTAGGACTTCCTCGAAGGAGTGGCAAGGATCCACTGCAACCTGGAGTCGAGTCCCTCGTTCTTCATAGATTTAGGAATTGTGCGTTGGTGTAATTTGTATAATTATATTTTTGTTTTGAAATTTTTTTTTTAATATCTTAGATTTTCTAATTCTGCACTTAGATCATTATTTTGTTTTCCAATTTCTGAGTTTGATTCAGTAGTGAGAATAGATTGTAATGCTTCAATTTTGAATAAGTAACATTGCCATTTAGAATGGTAATTCAAGGATTTATTTGTTCATGCATAGCGATACTTCACTTAATAATTAAATTTCATTTTAAATTATAATTATTCCTATTTTCGTAGTGTAATAATTTCTTTATAAGAGCAAGTTTGAGTGTGGATTTAACTATGCAGGTAGCAGTGATTTAGTTTTCATTATTAATTTACATGATTTTGATTTATTTTTCATTATGAGTTGCATGCTTTCGAAGAGTGAGCTTGTTTTTGAATAATTTCTTTCACTTAGATTAAAATATTTGAATTAAAGGTTCTCATTGATTATTTTTAATGTGATTTTTAATAGGATTTTTAAGTGTTATTTTACATGAAATGAAATGGTTTCTTCTAGCAATAGTTAGAACTAGCTTTTGTTAATTTGAATATCGAGTTTTTTTTAGAAATAGTTATAGTTAGTTTAAGGTGTGAATTTATAATGTTTGTGATTTTTTCTTATCTCAAGTTTAGTTTGAAGTGTTAGTTTCAAGTTAGTGAAAGGAGCAAATAGGTTAAGGTTTTCAGATATCATAGGAGATTTAAAAAGTAGAATTTGAGTGTGAGAATGTAACATGATTGAGGATTTATTTGTATTTCCTTACAATTTAATTGTAGTATGGAGTTTGCTTGATGTAATTAGTTAAGTAGGTTTCCTTTTAAAGATTGTTTATTTTCCAGCAAAGGTGTGTTTAATTTTAGTGCCTAGTTTATCATTAAAAAGGAATATATTTATACTCTAATGAGTAACCTGAGCTAATACGTAGTAAAAAATTCGTTTACAACTCCTGGATTGATAATTAATATTGAGAGGTTTAATCTGACAATTAAACTGACAAAAACAATTTGCGCCGTTGCCGAGTAGTTGTATTTTCGCTCAAGTACAATTTTGTCACAGAGCTTCAAGGATATTGCAGAGTAGTCAGATGGCGGAGAGTGTATAGTAAGACGTGATTGAAGAGCCACACATCGACTATTGTGGGGTTGCTCGAAAGTCTGGCCATCTTGCTTATCTTTTGAACATTTATTTCCTTTCTTGTAGAAGCAGGCTTTTGACATTTAATTTCCAAATTGCTTTGCTTTCAATAGATTAAATATTTCTTTGATTTAGTGTTTTCCCCAATATTTCGTTCCCTTCCTTTTATGTAAGTGTGGTTATATTTTTTTTAGCCAACATCTTTTAAATTCATTTATCTTCGGAATCCAATCTTCAACATTATATCATTTTTGGGGTAATGTAAGAACCCTTGTGTACTAATCACGTGATGGCAGAATGTATCGGTTGGCTTGTTGAAAACAAAAAAATGGTATTCTGAGGAATCATTCAATGAGGAGCTTTCATGCTAGTACAGAGACAGACAAGTCATCCCATGAAGAATTCACAAGTGCGGAATTTAACAGCTTGCTTGAACATAAATTCAATATAATTAAACCTTTGATTTTGAAATTGGATGATTTGTAGGAACAAGAGAAGGATGAAGAACCATTGCTTATCCTATGTGCCAACTTTCAAAAGAAGTACTGCCTTGGAAATTTTCCACTTATTGGTCTAATAGTTTGCGAAATTTATGAGGATGGTGATGCAACTGAACACTGCCCATCACTGCCACGATTACGAAAGCTACACAGGGAATAAAGTAAGGAATCGAATCAACTACTAGGTATAACTCAAAACCCAACACCATTTGATACTTGGAATAATGATTATTTTCCTGACCAGGTTCCTTAACATGTTTATAATGCAACATCTTCATGGAAGAATTTTAATCCTCCTCCAATTGAATATCCTACTTCATGGCCATAGTGGCCCTCGCCTTGGTCCTCATCCTCGACCCAGATATCTCCATGACCTCAAGAATCATTTGGATCCTTCTCTCTAGGGAAATATCCCATGCAAATTCAATCATATGAACACCTACAACAACTGCAATTTCTTTCCAACACACCATTAATTTATCTTCCCCCATGGTCCCAACAGTATGTGCAAACATACCGTAACCCTAATCCATACCCTCATCCATACCCTAGTCTTAATTCAAACCCTAATCCATACCCTAGCCCTAATTCATACCCTAGTCCTTATTCAAACCCTAATCCATACCCTAACCCTAGTCCATACCCTAGACCTAAACCTAGCCCTAATATAAAACCGAGACCTAACCCTAGTTCAAAGCCTAACCCCAATCCAAATTCAAATCATAGTCCAAGCCTTAACAAAAACCCTACCCCAAACCACATCCTAAACCCTATTCTAAACCATGAGGTTGCACAACATTTTCAACTACCTATTCTTTCTGTTGATTCCCATGTTGAACAAAATGCTACATCTTCCATGTTGGGAAAAGGAATGAATCCAGAAACTTCCCCCATTATTGTAGAACATTCACCCTAGAAATATGTAATTCAAAGACCATTAGAGGAGAAATATTTCGTTGGAACTTGTTCTGAAAATGTTGTTGAAACTCTACACCCTAGAATCTCTCTCAACCATTCTTGTCAATGTGAAAATCATGTATTTGAGCCTGAACTTGAGGGATTTATCTTTTGTCTTTCACCAAATCCTTTGTAACTTCAAGAAAGTGAATATGAAACTATGGAAGATTTTCATCAGTTGGAGAATCATAAATATGTGGATTCCATTGAATCCTGGTTTCAAGCAGTCATCAAGCCATCTTATTTCATCAGCATTAAGAAACTCTTGGTACCATATCAGTTAAGGAAACTAGTTTCGCATGCTATTGTATGCCTTTAAGTCTATTCTTTAAAACTAAGTTTGAGTACAATAAGCATTTTGTTACGCACATGGCTTCATTGGAAGTACTCCTATACTTAAAAAGGGACTCTTTCACCTCTTAGAGTAAAGTAGGGTAAGAGAATAAATGAATAAAGCTGTTATAATGCTATTAAGGTTTTGAATTTTAAATCATGGCTGTTAAAACTACTTTTGATCCACATTAGTTGTTAACACACACATTTGTGACAAATATTGTTGAGTATAATTCACTCTGATACCTTATCATTTTGCAAAAGTAACCATGATTAATCACTCTAATAAGTTGTCATCTCGAATATATATTTTCAGTTTCCTTTAGAAGGTACTATTGGAAAACCCCTATGGTGGACCACTCTTGTTAAGATCATAATTAGCTATTCATGAGAACACTAGCATTCTTAACTCAAAGAACCTTTAAGTCATTGTTTGGGGATATCTTTAATAAGTCTTTAGGGTAGAGGAATTAGCCAGCAATGATTAGTCATTAAAAATTTTCACGCCATCCTGTACTCTTAAGGAGTAGATCTATCTCCCCACTTATTAAGTAACCTTTAAGGTTAATCATAATCAGAGCTTACAAAGATTTAGCGAAGGAAAGGAGGTCCCGTGATGAGCCGACCTACCATGATCATGAGACCTAGCATGCATGACATTACTGATCCTGGTCACCAAGCCAGAGTAATGGCTTTCAGCCAAAATTCTGGAAGACAGAAGGTCTCATCACAAGCTAACCTGTTCATCCATGTTACCTCTTGTGAGTGGCACTGCCATTAGCTGCTTACGAAGCCAGGACAGTGGCCTTCATCTAAAGAGGCAAATAAGATAACTCTAAATCTGTATTTAGTATGTGGGATACTGACATTTCACTAAGTTAAAAGACATCCCTGTCAAGGTTATGGACACCTGCGGGAAGCAGGGTCATGTCTATGGTATTAAAGTTAACTACATACTATGATTTTCTTGGTTATCCTTCTGTTTCCCTAAGACTCATCATTTTTCTTAATCAATGGTTTTAAGACAATTTGGACATGATTCTTTGAGTTCTAACTTTTAAAAATCAAGAATATTTGAATGACATGGTACGCTTAGTGAAGGTAATCCTTTATACTTGATTAAGAGGAAATTTATTTTTGAATCGGGATAACAACAGAATTTAGAGCGTTCAATAAAGAGGTTGCTGATTGGTATCATAACTCACTTTAATTCTCATTTTACTTAGAGTGATGAAATACTCAATGATGACTACTCACAAGGTGTTGGTTTTTGACAATGCGTATTAATTATAGTTTCGTCTGCATGACCTAGGTACGAGATTGTTATAGTAGGTGCATAAATCTTCTGTTATTATTTTTGAAACTGCACTTTTTCAACAAAATTTTGTTTTTATCATAAGACTTTGGGAAAAAACAACACATGGGACAAGGTAGCAGGCGTGTGCCATACTCCTCTTCTATAATGTATACTTGTTGTACCTTATCTTGTTACATTCCTACAATTTATGATTTCATTAGAACTATAACGTCGTTTTGGTTAGCATTACATGCGAATGAAGGCATTTCAATATTAGGTATCTTCATCATTACTTGCTAAAATCATTGGTGACATTTTCCCTGCCTTATTTCATCGTCTTATAGTTTTGCCTTGCATGAGGACGTGTAAGAAGTTCAGCGTGGGGGGATGTTCAGCTGCATCTTTGTCCAATTTTTTATGGTTTTTTATCAAATAATTTTGTGGTTGTACCTAGTATTTTGATCTATTTTATATTATTAAGTTGATGATTAGAGGCATTTAGAATTAAATTATAAATTCTTGTTATTAATTAAATTGAATAAGTGTTTTGTATAATAAGATCATTAATAATAGGTTTTCATGATGGTAGGATAATAAGTTGAGCACTAATAGTATTGGAATGCTTCTTGAAATACATTTGAGTATGGGTTCCTGCACAGAAGCAACACCATATTTATGTACGAATTCAATAACACTGCACACTACAAAGCTTGTCGAAATCTTTAATTGGCCAGATAATGCACTCATGGGTGATGCAACAAATGCCATCATAAAGATCTATGCTTTTGAAATCTCAACCATCGATGAATTATCAACATCACGATCACGAAATCTGAAGCAAGTCTACAAATTATAGTTTCAGAATATATTCATGAAACCTTTTTGATACAAATAGTGCTGGAATATTCTCTATCCTTGGCAAAATCGAGCTTATCGTTCAAGGACGGTGGATCCTCCAGTTTCAAGAATGTTTGATAATATTTCTAGCATCAGCAAAAGGGAAGTGTATTGTAGTCTTTATGATGGGACACTTTCTCCTATTGTAGAGGGTATTGAGGCATGCCACAACTCCTTGGGCTTGAAGTAAATTTTCTTAAAGTGCTTTGGTGCTATCAATATTTATACAGTGCTCACTGATGATGGAATTCGCTTTTATCAAATAGAGGTTCATTCAGCTATTTCCGTCGACATTGAAATCACAAGCCAAGAGTGTTTTTGACTCTAATGGTGTAGCTATTTAACACAATGGTCTTACTATAAATCTATTGGTGAAAATTCAAAAGGCCATGCTGCTTCTAAACACCACATTTATAGATGGACACCAATGGCTAAGCTTATGTAAATATTGCATAATTATGGTTAAAAATTCAAGCTCTGAATAGTATTCCCACTATTGCTACTGGGGTCTCATCAATTCCTAAACTTCAAAGAAATTTTATTAACTTAAGCGAAGATAGATATTGTATGCGGTTGTTTTTCATTTATGTCATTGCCTAGCCTTTTCGCCAATGAGAAATCCGAGGATTTGAAAATAAATATGGAAGTTATGAAGCCATATTCATAAGAACCCAAGCATATTCTTTCTGATTTCAATATCTCATGTTGAATGATTTTCTGAGATCTAGAAGTTTATATTCTGGAACGTGGCCCTCGTACCATGATTTTTTATTGCCTATTTTCCAGTCAGTGATTCGATTATATAACTTATTTTCAAAAATCTCGATGATATGGATTCCAACTTACTTTTCCTTTTACCAATATTGTTATATACAAACATGTCATCGCATATTTCTCTTCATGCTAGCTACATTAATGGCTTAATCCAGAAAATGCCTCCTACATCCAATCACATTGCTCCTGTGGGTGATATATCTCAATATTCTAAACAATCGATCAGTTTCATTTCCCCTCATAAAAAATACCATTGCTGAAGAATGAAAAAAATGTCACTAATCTAGAAGCTTGTTAAATACACAAAGTGGTTCGAGTATTGTGATGTCAAAATAAGGGATATTTGTTGATGACCAAGTGCTAGATATACTTAGGGGTTCGACTATAGCTTAATTTTCACTACAACTAATCTATCTCGTGGGATTTTTCTTCTACGGCTAAAATATTGTGCCCATTTAATGTGGAGTCCAACAACATCATCGTTCCTTATTTCGACATTCTATTGTCAACTTAATTTTATTCTTGGCAAATTGCTAGAATCGGCAATCTCGAATCCTATATTCTAATTGACTAATTAGAATCCCAGATTGTAAATCGATGGTTATATAAGAAATGAGGAATAGATTATCAGTGGAGAAGAATTATTTAATCTGTCATTTAGAGAGAAAAAATCTCATATGCATAATCGATTCTCTTAGATGTAAACTTGACCTTCTTATATGTAGACAGGGAACAGATGAAGGTAGTTTGTCAATTACATAGAGGGAAGCTGATATCTATAGAAATAAAACAATAATGATAATGTAATTGGTAGCAGAGGTCGAATTTCAGAAATGCAGATCCGACATTGAATTTTCCAGAATTTTAATGGGACAGCAACAACAGGTGTAATTTTTCATTGACATTTAAAATGATGTTTTGATTGAATTCAATAAATTCTAGCTCTGGCAATTGTTTTTATGTCAGTACTATAAATTTATTTATTTCTAAGTGTTGAGTTAGTTCAGGTCTTGCTCCAGGGAGTGGCAAGGATCCACTACAACTTGGAGTCCAGTCCCTTGTTCTTCATAGATTTAGGAACTGTGCTTTAGTGTAATTTGAATAATTATATCTTTGTTTTGAAATTGTTTTTTTAATATCTTAGATTTTCTAATTCTGCACTTAGCACATTATTTTGTTTTCCAATTTCTGAGTTTGATTGAGTAGTGAGAATAGATTGTAATGCTTCAATTTTGAATAAGTAACATTGCCATTTAGAATGGTAATTCAAGGATTTATTTGTTCATGCATAGCGATACTTCGCTTAATAATTAAATTTCATTTTAAATTACAATTATTCATGTTTTTGTAGTGTAATGATTTCTTTATAAGCGCAAGTTTGAGTGTGGATTTAATTGTGCAGGTAGCAGTGATTGATTTTTCATTATTGATTTACATGATTTTGATTAGATTAAAATCTTTGAATTAAAAGTTCTCATTGATTTTTCGCTTAGATTAAAATATTTGAATTAAAAGTTCTCATTGATTATTTGTAATGTGATTTTTAATAGGATTTTTAAGTGTTATTTTACATGAAGTGAAATGCTTTCTTCTAGCAATAGTTAGAACTGGCTTTTGTTAATTTGAATATCGAGTTGGTTTTTAGGAATAGTTATAGTTAGTTTAAGGTGTGAATTTATAATATGTGTCATTTTTGCTTATCTCAAGTTTAGTTTCAAGTGTTAGTTTCGAGTTAGTGAAAGGAACAAATAGGTTAAGGTTTTCGAGATATCATAGGAGATTTTAAGAAGGAGAATCTGAGTGTGAGAACGTTACACGATTGAGGATTTCTTTGTATTTCCTTACAGTTTAATTACAGTATGGATTTTTCTTGATACAATTAGTTAAGTAGGTTTCCTTTTCAAGATTTTTTATTTGCTAGAAAAGGTGTGTTTCATTTCAGTTCCTATTTTATCATTAGAAAGGTATATATATATATATACTCTGATTAGTAAGTTGAGCCAATACACAGTACAACTCGCGTTTGCGACTCCCAAATTGATAATTAATATTTAGAGGTTTAATCTGACAATTAAAATGACCAACAAAACCCAAGGGAGAAATATTAAACCCAAGGCGTTTGTATTATAAATTGATGGTAGATAAACCCTAACATAATTTCTTTAAAACCTAAAATAAACATGATTGACCATGGTTGATAATGGTTGATTTCAATATTGAGACAATCCTTGTCACAATAAGGCATTTGACCATGCTTCACAATGCTTGACCATGATTGATGGTCATATGGATACAATATTTGTCACAATCCAACGTTGTACCATTGTTAACCATTTTTTTTTCATATGGAGATAATACTTGTCACAATGCGATAGTGGACCATGGTTGACCATGATTGACCATGGTCGACCAACGTTAGCCATCATTGACCATGATTTCCCATGGTTTACTATAATATCTATTATAAATATGAGGGATAAATTCTTAAAACCCGTGGGAATAATTTTAATTGCTCAACATATCAACCCTTAGATTAATAAACCCGAGGAATATGTATTCAGACATGGTTGACCTGTGAGGATATTTTGACACGTAGGAAATAGTAAAGAATAACTTAGTCTAGTGTAGATTTAGGTAAATTGTGTTTCTTTACCATGTACATTTGTAAATTATAATTTGATGGTCACGATTTGTAGTGATCTGACAGTTATCTCTCACCTCGGTATTAACAGTACTTGATCCGTGGCTTAACACCTGATTGGTCCATGATCTCTATCTAAAGAACATGGAGGGTCATTTTTCCTGGAACCGTTTATGAGAGAAACATATGTAACTTTTATTTTTATATTAACAAATTCCCTGAAGTGGCCGCGTTGGCTCAGGGCATGGATTGTTTCCCTCTTTGAGGGTTTTAACCACATGATTATACTGGTGTACTAATTTGTGATCTATTTATAAGCAATGACCTTTGGTTCTTGATCTACAAAACTTACCTAGTAAATTCCTACATCGTATTAGAGCTATTTTGAGGGTTGCGTCCATTTTTTATCAAAATCAGAAGGCGTTTTGACTACCTATGAATGTAATTTTGTAGATCTACTATTTTTGAAAAATTTTGGGCTTGGAGAACTTTTCGGTTGTGTCCGGAGCATCTGTTATAGTAAGGAATGCCTTTCGTTTCGTGCGAAAAGGTTTCCGGATGCCCAAGCTATGTCAGTTTAGATATGGAGGTACAAAGCATCTATTTTGATGTTATATTTGTTAATAGTTCTGCTTATTTCAGTTTTTTTCTGCTTATTTTCGGTGTTAAGGTTTTATTTATTTGTTGGATCTATAGCCTCTTCTCTTTATATGCTCTTTGCTGTGTTCTCCGTGCGATCTCGGAAAATCAGAAACAGAAAAAGGGATTTTCTTTTGCTACGTATGCTCTTTCCCCACATCTTTGTGCAATCTCAGGAAATTAGAAATAGTGAAAAAGTGATAATTTCTGGTAAGGCTAACTGAAAATCTAACATTTTGCTGTAAGGCTTTACATTTCATTCTTTTTGGCTCAGTTTTTTGTTTTTTTGTGGAGGAAAAGGCACACACCAAAGAGTAAATAAAAAAAATAAAAATAAAAATAAAAACAAAAAATAAAAAAACCGCTTCCTCCTTTCATACGATAACGTGATCATTTTACTATCTCACTTGGTGAGGGGTTAGTTTATTAGAATAGAGGTCTTGGGTTCAATTCTCCTTCTCAAGCTTCTTTTGTAAAAAAATTTTGTTAAAAGGGGCAATTTTCTTTTTTTTAAGTCACACTTCATCCCGTTCCTATAACTATTCCTCATCTACAACTCAGATTTTTCAAAAGGCATAACTTCTTCATCCGGAAGCCATTTTTAGAGCCACTTTTTTTTAAACGGCCTAATTTTTCTAGATCTTTCCATTGGAGTAGTTAGCTTCAGCTTTTCTTAGCTTCAGTTAAAAAAAAAATAAGGGAAATTTCATGCCCATTTATTATTAACAGCACCAATTTTTTCTGATGGCTACCTCACATGGTAGATATACTTAGAAGTAAAGGGCTTTATAGAATATCCATAGGACAAGAAACTAAACCTTCCAAAGATGATAAAGCTGCTAAATGGGAAAATAAACAATATCAAGCACAAGGGTTGATAGGAATGTCCATTGGTCAAGATCTTTGATTTCATATCCTTGACATTGACACCCGTGATGAGGCCCTAGAAAAGATAAAAATTGTTTTCGGTGTTCAAAATCAAATCCGAGCCCACTAGTTTGAAAATGAGTTGCTTACTTTGGACCCCAGTAATTTCTCCTCCATTGATGATTTTTTGTCCAAATTTGAGACCCTAAGAATTATTTTATAAGGTTGTAAGATCAAAAAGGACGATGGTAGCCTCATATATTGCATTCTAGCTAAGCTTGATCCTGTATACTCTGTATTTGTTTCTACCTTCCATTTCACTAGAGAAGCCATTATTTCTTCAGGAACCACCTACAGGAATCCCTCTTTTGATGCCTTTTGTGATTCTTTGATAAGATAACAAGAAAAAATTTTACACCTTGGTCTTATTACTGTTGGAAATGCTTCTAATAAAGCCTTAGCAGCCCAACAATAACCATATCAAAATAATCCCAAGAAGAAGTATCCTAAAAAATATGGTCCTAAACCGAACAAGGGCCCTAAGAAATTTCAGCAACAAACTCAAAAATTAAATCACCAAAATAATAAGGAAAATAAAAACAAAGGGAAGAAGACAGATAGACATTGCAACTTTTGCAATCGGGATGGCCATATAGAGTCAAAATGTTTTAAGAAGATGGAAGCTTTAGAAGCAACAATGAAGAAGCACAACATCAATTTGGAGCAGTCTTCACCTTCATCTTCAGGCATGGCACTTTCTTCTTGTGGTTTTCAAGCATCAAGATTTGGTTATGCATTAAATGTATCTTCTTCTTCTCCTTCTTATGAATGGCTCATTGATTCTGGAGCTTCTTATCACATGGATAAAAATAAATCCATGTTTTCTTCTTTAAATGATTGTAAAGCAAACATATTTATGTTGGTGATGATAGATCTCTTAGTGTTGTATAATCTGGATCCATTCATCTAGATAATGGTCAGTTTAATGATGCACTATGTGTTCCTACCTTGTCATGCAATATTCTATCTGTTTATCATATAACTCATTCAGGTGAAGGAAAAATAGTAGCATCACCTCATGATGTTATAATCAAGGACCTCAAAGATCCTAAACATATTTTCGCTACTGGCGTTGTTGATGATTCCAAAAGGTTGCATAAGTTTGACAACTTTGGGTCATTATCTCTTCCCTCTGTTTTTGTTGCTCATAATGATGATGCGATAAAACTTTGGCATGAGCGATTTGGTCACTTAAACTATCGCTCTCTTAAAACTCTATGTAAGGAAAATATGGTGACGAGCCTTCCTATGGTATCTTTTCGAGATGGTGTTTGCTCCGAATGTGTACTCGGAAAAAATCATCGAGATAGTTTTGAGAAACGTGCCTCTTTGCATGCTTCAACCCCTATGCAGCTTGTGCACAATGATTTATGTGGTCCACTTCCTGTTGTTTCTTTCTCTGGTTGCAAGTACTTCTTAACCTCGATTGATGATTTTTCCAGACGCACTTGGGTATATTTCTTAAAACTCAAGAGTGAATTTTTTAACATGTTCTTGGCCTTTAAGGCCTTTGTTGAGAAATAATCTGGACATCAAATTCTTGAGTTAAGATCAGACAATGGCAGAGAATATGTTAACAACAAATTTATCAACTTCTACACTGAGCATGGCATTCAATTGCAACATATTGTTCCATATACTCCACAAAAAAATGGTGTAGCTAAAAGGAAGAATCACACCTTAAAATAAATGGCTAATTGTATTCTTCAATCTAAAGGACTTGGTCTCAATTTTTTGGCAGAAGCCATTAACTATGCAAATTATATAGTAAATTTCACTCCTACTAAGGTTTTGAAAGAATATAACTCCAGAAGAAGCTTGGAGCCCAATCAAACCAGATGTAAGTCACTTTCGTGTTCTTGGAAGTGATGCTTTGGCCCATATTCGAGATGCAAAACATAAAGCCTTAGAACCTAAGAGTGAAAAATGTATTTTTGTTGGATATTCTAAAGATGTCAAAGGATATAGACTTCTTCAGCCAAAATCAAAAAATATAATCATTAGAAGAGATGTCAAGTTTGATGAAAATATATTGGCCTATGAGCCTATTTCGGCGGGTGTGCCACCTTTCACCTGCGAGCCTGATTTGGCATATGTGCCACCTCCCTCTCTCTCTTCTATTTTTAATAGCATTCCTTCTAGTTCAGATGATGACAATGAGGGTGAAAATCCTCCTCCAGCTCGTGAAATTGTTCCTTATACTCCACCGCTTCCAATATGGGTCCCCCCTACTCGGGATGCAGCAGGTTCTCTTGCAGGTGACCCTACCGATCGACGACGTACACGTTCTCAGTTCAAAATAACCTCTTCCTTATTAGCTCAAGTTCCAGAAAATCTTGATCTAGAAACCTTTGAAGAAGCCTCCAGTCATCTAGATTGGGATGAAGCTATGAATGAAGAGTATCGTTCCTTATTCGCGAACAATACTTGGGATCTTGTTCCTCTTCCAAAAGGAAGAAAAATTGTCAGATGCAGATGGGTTTACAAAAAAAAGTTTGGACCAGATGGAAAAGTGGATAGACATAAAGCTTTCCTTTTCGCTAAAGTTTTTTCACAAGTTGAAGGCATTGACTATACTAAAATCTTCTCCCTTGTTGCCAAAATGAATTCTATCCACATTTTTCTTTCCGTTGTTGCCTCCTTTAAATGGTAAGTCCATCATATGGATGTTAAATCCACCTTCTTACATGGAGATTTACATGAAGAAATATACATGGAACAACCCTCTGGCTTTATCCAAAAAGACTCCAGCCTTGTTTGTTTCCTTAGGAAGTCTCTATATGGTCTCAAACAAGCTTCTCGGTCTTGGTATGCCAAAATGGATAGATTTCTCTTAGATAATGGCTTTTCTAGGTGTCATTCTGACAACACTGTCTACACCAAGAAAGTGGTTAATTCCTTCACCATCCTTGTTCTTTATGTTGATGATATTATCCTTACTGGTAGTGATCCAAACCGTATAAATGATGTGAAGTTGAGCCTCAAAAAGAAGTTTGAAATGACAGACTTAGGACACTTGCATTATTTCCTTGGTCTTCAAGTCTTGCAATCCAAGGAAGGCATTACCCTCTCTCAGTACAAGTATGTCTATGATCGTCTACACCACTTTCACATGTAAGACTGTAAGCCTACCCCTTCTCCCTTTTATTCTAGAGTCAAGCTTTCAGTCAATTGTACTACCCCTGAAGTTGATGCTACCTTATACCGTCAACTTGTTTGTAAACTTTTGTATCTAACCCATACCTGTCTTGACCTTTCCTTTGTTGTTGGTCTTGTTGCTCGGTTTATGCACCAACCTCATGAAAGTCACTGGAAAGCAACTAAAATAATACTTCGATATATTCGAGGTACAGTTAAGTTTCGGATTCATTACAGTGCAGGAGCATCTCCATTGTTGATTGGTTTCACTTATTCTGATTGGGCTAGTGACCCTGATGATCGAAATTCTACTACAGGATATGTATTCACTCTTGTTTCAAGACCTATTACTTGGTCATGTAAGAAACAAAGTTCTATCTCTCTTTCTTCAGCAGAAGAAGAGTATCGTGGTGCAGTTGAAGCCAGCAAGGAAGCCATGTGGCTTTGTCAAATCCTGTCTGAATTTGGTCCCCATCACCAGCATCCAACTACACTTTGGTGTGATAATCAGACTGCCATTATGCTATGAAAAGATCCAGTTCAGCATTAGTGTATGAAACACATTGAAATCCATATACACTTGATCAGAAATCTCATTCATGATCGTGTTCTTGAAGTGAAGTACTGTCCAACCAATGATCAAGTAGCCGATATTTTTACAAAGGCTCTCACAGAAGTGAAGTTTACCAAAATTCCATCCATGCTTGGAGTTCAGGAAAGCTTTCATCAAGGGGAGATAGTCTCTAATGCCTCCTTCCTTCTCCTATTGTGTCACTTTTGTAAATCCTTCAATCCTATGCCAATTTGTTCTTAAGGGGGGATGTTAGGATATTTCGACACATAGGAAATAGGCTCCTTTTGTGTCACCTTTATAAATCCTTCAATCGTATCCCAAGTTGTTCTTAAGGAGGGATGTTATGATATTCTGAAACATAGGAAATAGTCACGAATAAATTAGTCTAGTGTAGAGTTAGGTAAAGTGTCTTTCTTTACCATGTACATTTGTAACTTATAATTCGACGGTCATGATTTGTAGTGATCCGATGGTTATCTCTCACCTCAGTAATAATGACACTTGATCCGTGGCTTAACACCCAATTGGTCCATGATCTGTATTTAAAACTTATGGAGGGTCATCTATCCAGTAACCATTTATGAGAGAAACATATGTAACTTTTCTTTTTATATTAATGAATTCCTTGAAATGGCCACGTTTGCTCAGGGCGTGGTCTGTTTCCCTCTTTGAGGGCTTTAACCACGTGATTATACTGGTGTATTGATTTGTGATCTGTTTGTCAGAGGTTTCCTTTGGTTCTTGATCTATGGAACTTACCCTGTAAATTCCTACATGACCATGGTATATTTTCATATTGAGACAATCCTTGTCACAATGTGACATTGGATCATGGTGGACAATGATTTTTCGATGATTGGTTTTCATATCAAGATAATATTTCTCACAATATGACGTTGGACAATGGTTGATCATAATTGATTTTCATATTCAGGCAATCCTTGTCACAATCTAACGTTGGTTCATGGTTGACCATCGTTGACCATAATTGACCATTGTTTATGATTGTTCAAAATAATTGACCTTGATTGACCATAGCTGGACATGATCTATATTATAAAGCCAAGGGATTAATACTAAAATCGCAAGCGAATATAACGCTATGGAATAATATAAACCAAAGGTATATAAATGCTAAGATATATATTATAAACCCTTAAATAAATGTGGTTGAAAATGGTTGACCATGGTTGATTTTAATATTAATATAATCTTTGTGAAAATGTGATGTTTGACCATGCTTGACCATGGTTCAACCCTTAAATTAATAACTCAAGGGATTTATATTGTGAACCCAAGGGAAAACTATTAAACCGAAGGTATTAATATTTTAAATCATAAGTATATAAACCTTAAGACACATATTATAAACCCTAAAATAAACATGGTTGATAATGGTTGATTTTCATATTGGTACAATCATGGTCACTATGTTACATCTCACTATCATTTACCATGACTAATTTTCATATCGAGACAATCTTTGTCATAATGGAATGTTGGACCATTGTTCACCATGTTTATTTTTCGTATTGAGACAATCTTTGTCACAATGTGGCAATGTACCATGGTTGACCATGATTGATTTTATAAAGTATTGTTGACCATCATTGACCATGGTTTTCCATGGTTGACCATAATTGATATTATAAACCCAAGGCGATAATATTAAACCCGAGAAATATTAACCCATAGAGTAATAAAACCAAGGAATTTTTATCAAGACATGGTTAACCATTGTTTATTTTCATATTGGGACAATAATTCTCACAATGCGACGTTGGACCATGGTTGACAATGGTTTCATTATTGATTTCCATATCAGAATAATATTTTTCATCATATGACGTTGGACCATGATTGACCATGCTTGATTTAAAAATTGAGACAATCTTAGCCACAATCTGACATTGGATGACGACTAACTAGCATTGACCATGTTCAACCATTGTTTATCATAATTGACCATGGTAGACCATGATGGACCATGGTTGGCGATGATTGATATTATAAACCCAAGGGATTAATAATAAAAACACAAAGGATTATAACCAAAGAGAATAATATAAACCCACAATATATTAACGCTAAGGTAACTATTATAAACCTTTAAAGAACCATGGCTGACCATGTTTGGATTTTATATTGAGACAACATTTGTCATAATGCGATGCTGTATTATGGTAAAAAATGGTTGAACCCTTATATTAATAACCCAAGGGATTGATATTACAAAGCCAAGGTATATAAACCATAAGGTAAATATAGTAAACCCTAAAATAAATGTGGTTGACCATGGTTGACGGTGGTTTATTTTCATATTCAGAGAATCCTTGTCACAATGTGACATTTGAATATGGTTTACCATGCTTCACCATGATTGATTTTCATATCAAGACAATATTTTTCATAATGAAATGTTAGATCGTGGTTGACCATGTTTGTTTTTTATATTAAGACAATATTTGTCGCAATGCAACAATGGAACATGGTTGACCATTATTGACCATGGATGACCATGATTGATGTTGTAAATCATGGTTAACCATCATTGACCACTGTTTCCCATGGTTGACCATTATTGATATTATAAACCCAAGGAATTAATACTTAATACCCATGGGAATAATATTAAATAGTAGGAATATGAACCATTATATTAATAAACACAATGGATTGCTATTGAGACATGGTTGACCATCGATGATTTTAATATTGAGACAATGCTTGTCATGATGCAACATTGGACCATGGTTGACCGTGGGTGATTTTAATATTCAGACAATCCTGGTCAAAATGGAACGTTGGACCATGGTTGACCGTGCTTGATTTTCATCTTGACACAATATTTGTCACAATCCAACATTGGATCATGGCTAACCATCATTAATCATGGTCAACCATGCTTGACCATAATTAAGCACGGTTGACATTGATTTACCATGATTGACCATGATTGACCATGATGTATATTATAAACCCAAGAGATTAATAGTAAAAACCCAAGGAATTATAACCCAATGGAATAATATAAACCCAAGGTATATCAACGTAGAGATAGATATTATAAACCCTTAAATAAACATAGTTGACCATGGTTTATTTCATATTTAGACAATGTTTGTCACAATGCGATGTTGGACCATGCTCGACCATGGTTGAACCCTTATATTAATAAACCCAAGGGATTGATATTATAAGCCCAAAGGAAAAATATTAAAACCAAAGCATTAGTATTATAAAGCCAATGTATATAAACTCTAACATAAATATTATAAACCCTAAAATAAACATGGTTGACCATGGTTGAGAATGGTTTATTTCCAGACGAGACAATAGTTTTAACAATCCAATGTTTTACCATGGTTGACATGGTTGACCATGATTGACTTTGGTATGAAGAGAACCTTTGTAACAACGCAACGTTGTACCATTATTGACCATGTTTTTTTTTCATATTGTGACAATCCTTGTCACAATGCGAAACTAGAGTATGGTTTACCATGATTGATTTTATAAAGCATGGTTAACCATGGTTGACCGTCATTGACCATTATTGACCATCATTTTCGATGATTAGCCATGATTGATATTATAAACCTAAGGGATTAATACTTAAAACCCATGAGAATAATAATAACCCTCGGAATATGAATCCTTATATTAATAAACCAAAGGAATTTGTATTGAGACATGGTTAACAATGGTTGATTTTCATATTGGGATAATCCTTGTCACAATATTTCATATGGAGACAATATTTGTCTCAATGTGACGTTGGACCATGGTTGAGCATGTTTTATTTCATATTCAGACTATTTTTGTCACAATGTGACATCGTATAATGGTCGACCATGATCGATTTTATAAAACATGGATTCCAAGGGTTGACCATCATTTAGTATGGTTGACTATGATTGATAATATAAACCCAAGGGAATAATAAAACAAAGGGATTAATAGAAAAAAATCAAAGGATTATATTAACCCTTAGATTGATAAACCCAAGGATTATATTAACTGTTATATTAATAAACCTAAAGGATTGATATTGATATATGGTTGACCATGGTTGATTTTCATATTGAGACAATGTTGTTGACCATGGTTAATTTTGAGACAATCCTTGTCACAATGAGATGTTGGACCATGGTTAACAAGCCAAGAAACCAATGATACAAATAAGGTAGTGGAAAATGAAAACCAAAATTAAACACAACCAATCAAAGAAGGAATAAAAGGAAATGGATATATACATCAAGACATTTCAAGCGGATGCACGTTAAGGTTAACACAAAAAGATGAAGATCGCCTGGATTTTAGATTTTGTTTGGAAACATAGCCAACTTCTTTCACAAGGTTTGTTAGTCACCTATGTGAAACATTGTGTGTAAGTGGACCTATTTAATTTATCCATAAATAATACATTGGATTGTTAGTTTCGCACGATGTACCCTCTGTTATTAATGAAAAAAAAAATGTAGAGAGAAGACTTGAGTCTAGGATAAGATTGCTTATATTTAACCATAGGCTAAGATGTATTTTCCAATTTATCAATTTTCAAAGAACAAATTTAATTTTGTATATTGATGGAAACCAAAATGTTACTAACAACTTACTAGGAAAATGCTGGTGCAAGACTTCATTACAATGCAGAGTCACCATAAGTTTAGGTTCACTAAACCTCTAAAAAAAGATCTAAATTTGAATGTTGAAACAATTGTTATTGAAGAAAAATAAGCACGATCTTACCATTCACATACTTCTAGATTTCAGTTACAGCACCAACGCTCCAATCCAGTTACAGTACCAACGCTCGAGAGATTTTATTAAATTATTTATTAATTTTTTTATAATATAGGAACTTCCAAAATAATATTGTCTAAAAGAAAAAGGATTTGATCAAAAATTTGTAATATGTGTGAACTAAATTCTTAACGATGGGAACCACTTTTTCCCCTTCTATTTCTTTTCTTTTCAACAACTTGCTTTGATGCTTAATTGTGACTATAAAAATGAAATCATATTAGAGTTGAAAACATGGTTCTCGAAGGATAGATTAGGGAATACATCTAAGGATATTTCTTCACAAGCCTTTCTTATAATCGAAAGCAAACAATAAGAGGCAAATGTTGGAATTTCTGGATAATTCTGAACACACAGAGGAATAAAAATAATTCCTCTTCCACAACACAAAGATAAAATAAAAATGAAATTTCGGACAAAGAGAGATGAAATGAAAATCCTATTTCATAAAACTGCTAAACTATTACAAAATCAGATTCTTCAGAACTATGATGTTCTGGATTCACAACGGAAAATGTTCTAGCTGCTTCACACACACACAATGCTTCAATTTTTTTCTTGTCTGTATCTCTATTTCTATTCACTGCTACTCACACAGTGCTCTCTGTCCTTTTCAGCCTTCGGGCAAATAACAATGCAATCAGACTATCTTTACAATGTGCTCATGTCATATTTATATAACATTACAATATGTATACATTATAAATATTTCATATTTATAATATATATATATATCAAAATATAGTTAACCAAAGTTTAAAAACAAATGTACAACAATAAATAAGATTAACCCGACATTACAAAATTCTAAAACATAATGCAACAAATTAAATCATAACATTAAAACAAGCTTTATGCATTTCATATTCCACTTTCTGGGGTTATCAAACTTTCCTAGGGGTCTTTTCCTTATCCCGCCAGAGATGCTTTGGTGGGTCCAGAGAGGAGATGACATCACTCATTCCGGTGGGTCATCTTCCTCCTTCGTTGAAAATGCTTTCTATCCCCTGAAATGGTGCTTGCTCACTGTGTATTTAATATGGTTGGTGGATAATTGATTGCTGGTGGTTGCTGTAGATAAGATTGTGGTTACGTGAAGACCAGAACTGAAGATTTCCACCGCCTTTTCTGTCTTTTAGATCCCATCAAAAATTTATACCACCGTCCTTCAAACTCTCATCAACGTTTAATTCTTCTATCCATCTACTCCACACAACAGTTGGAATTTGATGCCGGAGCATCTAACATAGAGTAGACGAAAGATGGCTTATTTGTCTCACTGTTACACGTGTTTGTGGATAGTTTATTAAAGCTATATTTCATTTTCTTTTATTATTTGTTATCTGGAAGAGAACAGTAGGATTAGGGAAGTAAAATGTTTTTTTAGTTTAATTATAAGTTTATTTTATAAATCTGGCAATGTAGTTAGATAGTGCGGTTCTTAGTTCAACCGAAAAACAAATAGAACAATCACCTACAGTCATTTAAATAGCAGAAAGTGACATACTGTAAGTTTCGATTTTCCATGAGAGAGAGAAAATACAAAAACAGAATTGGAAAACCATCTGCAACTAGAAATTCTTTCAGCCAGGTTGTCATTTTACATCAGATTATTGCAAAATGAATTTTTATTCCCCTACTATTATATGTGCAACATTTTAATTTGAGAACGAAAACAGAATTAAGTTGAATGCAAACAGAACTGAGTTAGGAAAAGAGGCACTGTGTCCAACTAGAAGAAACCCCTTCATGCTATTAACAAGGTTACGAAGATAGTGGAAAATTTTACACAGACAAAAGTGTGGAGTTTTTTTTTTCTTATAACGAAACTGAACGAGCAAGCATTCGTAGACAATGTCAGGTAAGTTCGCATACACATAACAAATTTGAAGTTTTGTTACTAGTTATTTCTGAAATAGTCATTTGAAAAGTCTGCAAAAGTCCTCGAAACTGTCTAGAAGTGAGATAGAATATTTGGACATATAATCGAATGAGGGTTTGAAACCAAACACAATACAACCACTGCAAAAAAGCGAAGCCCCAAAGAACATTTGTATCATTAATAATTTATAGTGAGATGTCTAACAACAAACCGAAGTTTGGCAACGAAAAATATAAACCCTAAGCTACAAAAACACAGTAAATGGAGTCGACCCTACCCATAGGGTTTCAGCGTTGAAGGAAGGGCTGCCAGACTTGCAAACTGGGAAGGGGGCCTACAACACACACAACCGTTCGATTATTAGAATCCTATGGCGTTTTTATTTATGTGCAGTCAAGTTAACAGGAACGAGTGTGCAAACTAAACTGTCGAAACATAGAGGAGCTTACCAGAGAGTTTAGGGGTTGAGCAGAGACGAACACCCCAGGTTTTGAACCGATAGAACCTGCTCACAAAGTAGCCAGAACAATTAGAGTCTCAAACAAAAGCTGAAAGGTGTAAAACAGGGAAAGGGTTAAATACCCGTGTCTTCTTTAAGCTGTAGGCGGCCACAGGAGTTCTTGACGGCCCAAACCTGGAGAGAATTTGACAACAAACCATCATATAATTAGAAGACAGAAGCGAGAAAGAGCATGCAACTGTGAAAACCAACTGGAATAACAGGAAAACCACCGCCGGAGAGATTACCCTACAAACAGGTGACGAGTTTCCATTTCAGGGTTTGCAAATAATTAGTGTTTGAAGAAAGCCGCGCAACGAAAACAGAACAGGATCTGTTTGACAGAAGGGAGAACACATTTCCTCGCACAGAGACGCAGAGAAGCATTGGTGAAACCCTCGAGAAGTTCTGAAAAGTCTATGGAGGTCGAAAAACCCTCCTCGTAGCTGCGCTGGCGAAAAAAAATACCAAACACAGTCGAAGTGTCGATACATAACGCGAGGGTATGGAGCAGAAGTCGGGGTAAGATTCAGTTAATACACCAGCTCACAAGGACAGATACGAAGTTACGGAGGTGATTTTTCAAAATAGTCGAAAAATGCACATGTATAACAAAAAAACATTATCGAATCCGTTGTGTCACATTACCAATTATCCGCTTTGATGTATTGCCAATGACCTGGCAGAGTTTTAATCAAATACATTTGCAATATTAAAGTTTGATTTCAAAAATTGGGCGTAGCCACGTGTAAACGAGGGCTGGGTGCCATCAGAATTAATTTTCCAACAGCAAACACATACGAAGCCGATGCGTGGGATGCCATTTTCGTCGTTGAATTTTAAATAAAAGTACGAAGATTTAAAAACTTTATGCAGTATATAGAATATCTAATAAATAGATATCCATTCAATAGAGTAAAACAGAGTAAAATAAAATCCTATTAATAAAGTAAAATATAATTTGTAAGCACTAATACCATCATATTTTTCTAACCTATTAACTATTATTTGAACACAAATGACAGAAATTTGCGTATATATTTTCATGTATAAATGAATACATTTATATACAATAATATGATAAAGTAAACTATATTTGTGGCCATACGATCTTTGTCACTATAGAAATGGGTTCAAATGTAATAAAATGCCACCTAAAGCTATTTATCTTAACATATTTATAATAGTGTTGGAGAGCTTATCGGCTAATATACATTTTCTTAATGTAATAAAAGGAACATGGCAGATAGCATTCAAATTTCATGGTGTACCTTATCTAATAAAAGAAAATGAATTAATAAATTATCAATCAAACACAAATGTAAACTTGTTTTTTTTTGTTCATCTATTAATTTAAAAAAAATTGGATATATGATGTAAATTTAAGGATATCTTGGCAGGTTGAGAGACCGCGGCAGTATATTCTGTTTGAGCAATTGTAACGAATTCATCCTGTTCCGGAGCTTTCAGAAACATTAATTATTTATTCGTGAAAGATTAACTAATCGAGGAGAGGAAACCAAGGATGTCTCTCACCTTGAATGAAATGTTTCTGTCATCATCACAGGCAGCTAGATTTTTTACGATCAGAACAAGTCTTGTGTTTGATTGAAGGAATTATACATCTTTTCTCAGAAACGTTTTTCAAAAAATGTCGTTTAATACTTAACTTGCTTAACGAAATTATTGTCAATTAAATGTTCGGGGATGGCATTTTACTGAAAAGTGGGCATATCACTGTGTGCCTCAGCGAATGAAAAATCGACTATGTAGATTGGAATAGAAATATATTTCTTCTTCGAAACCGATTTTCCATGCACCTGAAACACCCGATTCCTATTTCTGTGAGAATAATTTGATCTGCATATATTAATGAGATGAATATTGATATTATACATTAAGATATCTTAGAGTGGAAAAAAAAAAATCCATTTGGCACTAGCATGGAGAATATAAAAACAATGAAAACCTAAATTGAAGCACAACCAGCCAAGCTACCGATGAAAGAAAGAAGGTGGTGGAAAATGTTGGTTCTCCATCGTTCGCTCCTCCATAGCGTAGTCAAAAATCATTCTCCCCCCTCGCTCCTTATTGCAACAAAGTCGAGTCCAGCATACGCACTGAGCCGCCCTTGATTTTCCACTCCCCCTTTCCCCACAGATTGGTAGTGTGACACATTGTTTGAACATTAGGTGGAATGCGACTGTGAGATGGACAATCGAGCAGATCTTTTTTCATCTTCAACATTTCTGGGCTACTGTATTTTGCAAACTCTTTCATGGCATTGTGCAAACTCATTCATGGCATGGTGTTTTGGGAATTGAAAAATCACTTGATTTTTTTCTTAACTCAAGTCAATAGCTAGAAATGATTTATGTTTTTGAAATTGGGATTGATCACTTTTTATAATATCTTAATTATATTTTTTTCTCTAGCAATTTATTTCTTCAAATTTTTTCCTTATTTTTGGAAGTAATAACATTTTTAATGATATATAGACTCTACAACGTAATATTCTTCTTAGAAATAGTTTTATGATACCTCTTTATATAGATGTTGTATAATTTCTTCTTATACATCAGATACTTAATTATCAATATGGTTTCAACAGGGGGATTATTTCCTTAAGCATGACTATATGTTTTAAATATACTACAACCCCAAACACGATATCCATATAAAATAGTAAGAGTTACAAGGGTCTCAAATATGAGATTCTTATAATTCCAAAACCAAATATGTGCCAACCAACAATTGATTTCAAGCCCATAGTAAGCTTTCCAATGTCCTTTTATCCTTTTCTCAAAGTTATAATTTTAGATGAACTTATGAAGTGAATTAATTCATAGATATTTGTATGAAGAAACTTCCTCCAATGAGCTTTAGTCTCACACACACATACATATAGCCATCTAGGTGCTTTAGTCGCACACACATACACATACAACCATCATAAACCTAGATTATCAACTGTGGAGAGAGAACAAATATCCTAAGTTGCAAGTTAATTCACAAGGAAAAAAAAAAAAGGAATTTGCATCTTGAGAGATTTGATCATTTTCCTAACTTGATAGATATTGGGTTAGGATGGATCTATGCTAGTTATATGTGTGTTTTACTGTTGTAAACTCTTTGGTCGGTATAGAAAGAGTTGCAGGTCTCCTTGAAATTTTAAATACTTTATATAATATATATAAATAGTTGACATTGAAATATTTTACTTAGCATTAACATTGAAATGTTTTATTTATGAGCTAGGCTGTCCATAATAAAATGATTTTTTGATATGAGTATGTTTTTAAATATATCTCTCCATTTAGGTGGAAGTAGAAAGCATATATACATCGAATAAGATCTCTCTCTCTCTCTCTATAGATATATATATATATATATATATATATATATATATATATATATATATGCTTTTAAATTTATATGTTAACTCCATATTAAACATTGGAGGGATTACACATCTCCCTCATACCGTAAATTAAAAATCTTTCTCTCTCTATATAAATATATTACTTAATATACATATTGAAATACACATAGAAATACACATCTCCACTATATTAAGAAGTATGAAGTAATTGAATTTTTTATATAATGTGGACATTGAAATATTTTGTTAACATGAATATTCAAATATTTTATTCATGTTTATTCCTAATGCACAATATATGAAGAAATTATATATTTAACTCATAATGTAAAATAAAAATATAAAAAGTTTTTCTAGTTTCAATTTATTTTGAAAATTGATATAAAATTATGTTATTTAATATAGGAATCTTAATATATTCTAATTTATTATAAATACAAATTTTTAAGTTAAAATTTTGGCTATATTACATATAATTGTGTAATTGTGATAAATCAGATTTTTAAATTTTTTTTAGATTTAAAAATAACTATTCCAACTTTATAGAATCATAAACCCAAGTTTATAGAACCATAAACCTAAAATAATCAAGAAATATATTAAAATGTTAAAAAAATAAATTAACTCAACAAAAATTATATCAGAAGCTCAATTCATACCATATATTAGATATGGTAGATTTACTTTACTTCACCCACAACATTTTATTAGTATCACAACTATGTCAATTAATACCGTATAGTGGATATGGGAGATTTACCTTACTTCACCGACAACATTTTATTACTATCACAACTATGTTTTTAAGAACTGTTAATATTAACCTGCTAATTTGTTATTCTATTGCATATCCACGACAATGATTCATCAATCGACTGTAAAATAGTGTCATCAAATACATAGAGTTCATGCCGATTTTATTATCAACTATTATTACATGCTATCTGATTTCAATCAATAACTTCCGGCCTATAACATCAAGTCACCCATTAAGATAGTTATATTACAATTAAGATAAATTATGCGAGTTTACCTATACTCTTTTACTATTTTGTAAACTTGAATGGAATTTGTCATCAACAATAATTCATAATTATCTTAGACAGTAAATCAGAATATGAAATGCTGTAGCTTTTAAAATATTGTATATTTTGTCTATCAGTCTATATAAATTGTAATGGAGTTTGCCCTTATGGATTTTGGTAATGTTATATAAATTAATTATAGAATAAAAATATGATCTAATTATCTTATGTATTTAGTTTAAAGATATATATTCTAGAATAATAAATTCGAGTTATGAAATTTGTTGAGATGGATGATACTTTGGATATTTCGAATTTATTTATTTGTTAGAAAATACATTATAAACATAATCCGATCTGAGTTGTTATGGATCCACGTTGACCAACTCAAGAAGAGAGAGCGCACAATCCCTGCATTATTGAAATCGTTCCTAAACTTACTTTACAGTGCAAGACAGTTTTCAAGATTTTTAATAACGCAGGGGCTGTATTCTGTCTTCCCATATGGATTTGGGCAAAGACCACAATAATGAAACCGTAATGAAAACCATAGGAAAGAAAACCATTGATGATTAAGGGAGCGCAGAGTCCCTATCAGCTTACCACAATTTTGGAAAGCAAGTAATCATAGATGGTGATATATCAATTAATCAAAAAGCACGAAAGAACACAAATGAAAAGGAACAACCACACGAGAGTACATGAGGTTTCATCATATTTATAGGGTGAGGGAGGGGTTTCCTGTAATAGTAACGAAATGAATTTCATGCCTGTAATAGTAGGAAAAGCAAGGAAAAGAGAGTGGAGTGACTTCTACCAAAACATGCACGGCCATGCCTGTGGAGAAAACGCTCGGAGTATGCTTTAGATTCTCCAATATCCAATCTCCATGAAGAGGACAGAAATACTCCATAACAACACCTAAAATTCTGCGTCATGGTGTCGGAATGGAGTAGACAACTCAAAATTCGATGCCGTAATTATTCGATGCCGTAATTATTATCTTATATGTCCGAGGACTGACAGCTGCCGAGAAAAAAGGAGCTGTCTTATCATCGGAATCTGTCATCGGACGTATTGGAGTACATTCAAATGGAAATTTTTAAACAGTATTTTTGTTCGTATTTAGCCAGAATTTTAATTAGTCCGGTTGCCATGCTTTGATTCGGAAGAATTTAGGAATAGTGTTTATCGTCTAAAGAATTAAGCGATAGTGATTTGACAATATTATTCTTTTGTCGTATACATTATGTAATTGATGTTCTATTTGGAAATGTTGTCAGCATCCTTTGTGATTGTAATCTCCATTCTTGTAGTGGGCTTACAAATTCTCAACATTACATAAATTAAATGACTCTTTAATGTTTTAATAAATATAGATGTCTATGAATCATTGAATTTATATGATTGTGTGAGTTTATGTCAAGGTTTTAATTTAGTGATACAAATTTTTATTACATTTTTTTTTTAAATTTTAATGAAAAAGTATTTATAACTTTTCAAATAAGATTATACTTGGGATATCAAACATGTGTTTGTATTATATTTAAAAGAATAATAAATTCGCCAAAAAAAATTTTATCAGTCTTTATAACTTTTCAAATAGGATTATGCTCGGGATATCAAACATGTGTTTGTAGGATATCTAAAAGAATAAGAATCCATGAAAAAATTAATTTATTATCTTGTCATTTTTAAATGAACAGTTAAAAAAAATATTTTTTTCAAACTTACTTTAAAGACACAAGAATAAGGAATTACATCTATCAAATTAATCTATAGCATTCGTCTTTAATTGAAAAAGAATCATAGGAGAAGACAAAATGAATAAAAGAAAATTCGAGTCTAGACTCCATAGCTTCCACCTCTTCGCTATCAATGAACTCATCAACTCCAAAAGACCAAGTCAATAGAGGGAGTGCTTCCTTTGACAACTTATCTTATTCCTTATTACATTCCTCGATAAAATGATAAATTGAGAGCCACTAACAATTTTGAACGAGATATTGAATGCCCTACAATAATCCTTTCAATCTAACATTTTCTACCACCACTTTATTGAATTCTCAATCTATACCTAACTTAGGGTCACCCATAGCATGTAACATACCTCAATGTCATACAAAAAAAAATCTTAATGTTATCATTTTCTAATAAAGTAACAACCTTTTACTTCATCCTTCCTTGTAATAGGAACATGCCATAGAAGTAATACTTTACTGTAAAATAGTGTTTCCTTTTGTCAATCGAATGTTTTCATAAATCTTGGATCTTATAGTCAAATTTTCCTCATATATTTCATGGTTAGACTTCTTTGAGTATAGTCCTTAGAATAATGGGTTTTCTTTCATCTTGATATATTCACAAACTGTATGCTAATTTGGACATCCTTTATATTACTCTTTATATTACTCTTTTCAAAGTGATTTAATGTTTTTTCATTAACCCTTTTTATTTTCTCTCTACTTAAGTCCTAAACATTTTATTTTTTATAGTAACAAAATTTTATGTGCTTAATTACTACCTTTTATAGATATACGGTTTACACCTTATAACGATATCACAGGTTGGATCTAATTTCACTGTAGTTTAATAATGTTGTCATATAAAAAAATCACTCATTCAACTACCATTACCATCATTAATTCATAGTCTTGATTGACACATATAAAACTTACGTCTCAACTATAACAACTTTCGTTGAAACCTCTCACATAATTTCACTGCTTAACTATATAGGTTATGCAAATATTGTTTCAATATGGATCTTGGCCCACAGTATACATTTCACACCATGTTCAAATAGCCACATAATCGCGACCCACATGATCTCACATGGACTCTTGGGTGGTTAAACAATCAACAATTGAAATTTGGGGATTTCTATTCTATGGCAGGGAATGGTTAGGATTTAATAAAAATGGGTAACCCTATCCTCGCCATTTTCACTCTACCTCATTGGTTCTATTCACTCTACCAGAGCGCCACTCTATTATTACGCAAGGTGTCGTATTTTTGGGATAGACTCTTTTGCATATGGCCACCATTGCACTTGTAATATTTTGGATATGACGCTTGTAATCGCTATAGGAATTTTTTGAGGCTTTTTTTATCGTATAAGAAACTCGTAAAATTGTATGGAATTGGTGCCAATATTCTTATTTCCACTCACTTCCCGCAAGGTTTCTCACATTAATGTTTATATTCACGGGTTTCCCTCAATATTGAATGCTTTAGTTTGGATTCTAAAACCGCTAGTTACAGTATGAAGCCTTTTGAGAATTTTCCCATCTTATCTAGGTAGTAGTGACCCAACATTGTTGTTCATTGCATTTTTCTAGTGAATATTTGTTGTCAAAATACTATGGTATATACTAGTATATCCCCTTACCTTGGTACAGGTTTGCGATTCATAGTGTTCCTTTAAATTCGTTTATGCATCGGCGTCACAAATTCTGTGTAAGAGTCAATTTATTTTTCTACTTTGGTATTTATTTTATGTAAGTCACGCTGGTCTCTACGACTATATTTATTGGAATATGGTAGGGTTTTATACCCGACCAGCCATTCACTTTTCAATTTTTGTAAGATATTTTTGTTTACAATATGAGCGTGCGGGTTTAAATTATTTCTAGTTTGAGATTCCCTAATAATTTTTTCAGTGGTTAATTTTAAAGAATCCCTCTTTGGTGCAATGGTAACAATAACTACTAGAGAGAAGTGCTCAACGATTTTGGTAATTAAAGGACATAAAATGCACTGATGAAATAGAACATCAACTTTTGAAAATATATATTCAAAGGAAGATCGGGCAGCAAATCGAAAAAATAGAGAGAGAGAGATTGCGTAATATTCTAGATTAGTTTAGGGTGGTTGGTTTTGGGAATGTCACATTGTGCATTCCAAACAGGAAAGGGTGTATCCTAATGCTTGAGACTGGGAAATGCGTAGTTCATCTTAGGCAACGACTGTGAGAGAGAGGGCATTGTGTAGTCTCAGTGGCCAAGGGTGTAGAATGAGTTGTGGTACTTCAAAATGCATAGCTGGGCTAGCCTATATTGCACATTGTGGAGTCTCAGAGGCCAAGCTTGTAACTTGAGCCTCAAACTTATGCAATTGTGAGTTGGGCAAGCTGAAAAATAGACAAGGGAAAGTGATTCTCCTAGTGAACGTGTGGGAGAGAATCAGATATTAGTGATTATGTCAGTTTCAGCGCATATCCAAGTAAGTATAAATGAATCGATGTAAATTAAGTGCATAAACTTAACCAATCGAAGGAAAATCAAATATGTCAGGAGAGTTTCCACAATGACAACAATCGATTCAATAACAATAAAATCAATGTGACACTTGTGAAAGGAAAACGAAAACTTGAAATAACACATCTACAAGGTAATATAAGTTAAAATTCCATAAACCATCAGGAGAAACAAGTGAAACAACACTCGTATAAGTAAACTGAAAAAAAGTGACAGAAAAAACAAAAAAAGACAACAAAAGAAAAAGTCACGAGGAAAAGTGATCATAGGTACACCAAAGGCTCCTTGATCTCCTCAAGGATGTTATAGATCCAAAATGAAATGTCTGAATGAGCTATAGATGTGTCAATTAGATATATTTGAGTGAATTAGGCTTTATGACGTGCATGCCAAAAGTCAAGGAAAAAGCTACACTTGGCGGAAATATTTAAAAATAGCGACTGTCAGGAAAGATTGTGCAATTTTGGAAAACCCATAAACTTTTTGGCTTATTGCATTGCACATTTTTTGTCCTCGAGGGAAGCATTTCACAATTTCTGGGCTCAGTGTTGGGCTTCCATTCATGAATGTGCAGTTTCTAAGCTCAAGGTAGAGCTTCTAGTCAAGATTTCACAGTTCCAATCATCAAATCTTGCCCTCATGGATTGTGCAGTTTTTCGAGTCAAGCCCAAAATTGTTATAAGTCCAAGTAAATATTCTAGCTAATGACTTTAAAGATCATCTAAGTGAGTAAAAAAGCAAAAAAACACATATGAAATGCATGAGTCTCAATCAAAGGATGAATACTTGACTACAGTAAAAGATAAGCTCCTCTTCATAAAAAGGAAGTGTCCAAAATCAAAGCATAGGAAAATTTTCTAAGGGTGGCTGTAGTCACTACAACATGACCCAAGATATTAAAAGGCTCCAAAGGTTCTATCCAAACTGATAGCCTCTTGGGACCCAATTTGTTACAGGGCTCTAGATACCTCTGTCTGAACCCACAACCTCTAGGGGCTCAAGGTGTTACACAGCTCTAGGGATCCTATCTCAACATAGAGCCTCAAGGAACCCCAAGACATTACAAGGCTCCAGAGACTAGAATTCAACCCATATCCTCTAAGAATATTGAATAGATACCCATATCTTCTCTTAAGTGCTTCCTTCCAAAATAATTTTCTAGAAGTTACCTCTCTTTGTCTTCTCGACCTGCCTCCAAAGACCAGGTCTTCGCTGCACTACCGAGAGGATTTTGGGTCCTCCTTTCTCAACCTTCCTCCCAACACCATGTCTCCATTGTTCTTCTTGTGAAGAGTTTGCGTCCTCCCTTCTCATATTTTTTCTTCTAGTTTTGGTCAAAATTTCTGCTCCCTTTAATTTGATATCCTTATTTCTTGCAACCCTACATAAATATGTGTCCTTTTTGCTTGTTGTATCTTATCAAGAAATAATAAGCATCAATACTTTCATTCAGGCCATTTAATTTCAAGAGCCAGTTCATTAACACCTAGAATTATCTAGTCATCAATGACTTCCTTTTCAACGAGGTTTCTCCTAGGCACAATAAAAATCTCAAGATCCAAATTAGCAATTATCCAACCCAAGCTATGGAATAAATGTCCTGGAGACTCGGTCACATTGTTTTTGATTTAAAACATTTCCTAATATTTAAATCATATTTATAATGTGGTTCATATGAGAACCTTGGGTGGGTTTATCACAATATACATTAGTAGGACTATGGACATGTGATTGATGGAGAAGTGTCCTAATATAGTCCTCAAAGTACATAAATGATACATAAATCCATGTGACAACTTCAGAGAGATAATATATAAGAGTTGGATGTCCCTAACCTAGGGTCTTCAACATATTAACCTCGATGGTACGAATATACATTATTTGAATATATGAGATGAGGCTAAGAATGGTTGAAACCACCTGATTACCAGCTAATGAGGTAAAGTATTAACAAACATGAGGGAATCCACTAATGAGGAAAATGGATCCCAAGGTACCTAGTACAATCCACCAAGAGTGAATAGATGAGATAATGTAAAACATCAGTGAACTCGACGAATAAGGAGAAAATAATTTAAACCCGCTCTCGATCGTAAGGAAGCCTACCACTGAGGTCTGCAATCTCTAACGGACTACTGGTTCCTAGACCAAGCTCCTAGATAATGAATTGATGTTGACAAGAGAAGGTTTGTTGAAAGAAGGTGTTGATGTATCTCCCATCAATCGACACTTAACATAGTAGGATGATTTTATGTATGGATGAAGTCATGAGATGATGAAGTAGAAATTACAAAAGTATTTCTGACTCAAAAAGGTCAACAGGCTATTGCAAGTAGCTGATAGAGGCTAATACTTTCCTTGAACACATAGAGAAATGATAAAAGAGTGACTTGGAAGCATTGCTAATGAGAAACATTTGATAGCATGCAATGATCCAGGAGGCATCGAAGAATGCTCCATATGTCTGGAAGAGTAACTAGTCAAAGGAGTAGATAGACACATATCTATGGTACAACTCGTATGAAAGCTAAAATAAATCTATGCGATAATGAAGTAGACATGTGTCATGTTCAAGGGGAACACAGTTGATGTTTCCTTTTCATAACTAATGAAAATGAATGTCCCCTTCCCTTTCTCTTTCAAGTTCCCTTTTCGTAAAGCTATTCCCCCAAGCGTGAAGAAGAGATAAAATTATATAAAGGAGAACCTTCTAGCCATATTAAACAAGAGTATTCCTTTTTCATAACTAGTCTATCCTGGATGGTTAAAGTTATACTGGTTAGATGACCCTTCAAGTACTTTAACGAGTGTGAAGAAGAAAATTTCACTCGACAATATTTTCTAAATTAAGGAGTTTAAAAATAGCTTAAAGGAATCTCCTCTTCGAGGAAAGAGTGGTATAGGGGATATGAACTTGTTCTGGTGATGATGGAACTCCTCGAGACATAAATAGGACAAGATATTGGCTAACTGGACCACTCATCGCAACGGTTCATCGAAAATAGGGTAAAACACCAAGTGAAAGTAAATGATAGGCCAAGAATATGATGACAATGGAGGAGAGAAACCAAGGTTCATGTTGTAAAAATAGGCCGATAAAAATTTCGATCACTAGGGATAAAAGTGGTGGAATCCTCCTAATGGATACCTTGAAGTATGAGGAAGAAGAGAACATGATGCTAAGATTCAAGTCAATTATAAAGTCTATGTGTCTTCTTAGTGGAAATCCTAGAATTTCTTACAAAAAAACATCTTTAAATTATTTTATTACAACCAATTTTCCTATAGTTTTATTTTCCAGTTTTTAAGTTGTTTCTTCAATCTAGACAACAAATAGTTTACAACCTTTTTAGGGGCTTCTTTTCAACTGTAAGAATTAAAGTTTAGTAGTGAATATAGGCATGGATATGCTTTTAATTAACATTTCATTCCCTTTATCATCTCCATAGGTATCAATGTTTTTCTAAAAAATTTATGAAAACTATGCTTTCCTCCAACCAATCCATTCCTATCACTGGGTTGTAGGAACCTAAAGGAATTATATTCAAACTTAAGGAAATTTTGCATCCATTTAGCTATATAAGACAATATTTTACCCAAATTGTTACTTTTCACTTTGTGCCAATAGCTAATTGCACTAACCATGAATTTTTAAATTATTCATCATTTAGTTTTCATGTTCGCAAGATTTGTTGACTAATATAACTAAGACAACATCCTGGATATACTAATAGGAATACAGGTTGGTCTAGTATAATACCTTAAATTTCAATTATGGTTGATTGATTCTTTGTGGTGCATGGTAAAATCCACAGTCCCCTTTTACTCCTATTTTCTACCTCAATTAACATGTGTAAGGTGCCTTCAATTTCATTTCCCAAGCAACCCCACAATCTGGGCAAACTCACGCCATTTCTAACTTCTGAGTTGGCAATTTTAAATAAACAGATTTGGGTTATTTTAATATCTCAATTCAGAGAATTGAGATATTAATTCAACAATTCCTTTATGGTTATAAGCCCCATATCCACTTACATTAGAGCCCTTTCAACTATCTTACCTGAGGTTTTTTCACAACCGAGATCCCTTCTCAATATGCCTTATAGAGACAAATCGAGTTTTTAGCTCTAACCTCCGCCTGCATATATATTAAACCAGAATACTAGAATAACAAGACCTTTAGTAATTAAAATCAAATAATTGAGACTACATATCCCTTTTATATAACCCTTGGTCCTTTAATTATAAAGGCGCTTCAACCATAATTGGAACTCAACTTACAAAAGAAGGTTAGACCAACCCGACCATAACATACGATATAGTAACATTGTTCGAACCTTTGAGCAGATACTCTAGCATTTGATTATTTATTCCCTTGAAATGTAATTGAACTAATGTTCAACCCAAGTCTTGACAAATTAAATCAATTAACTTCTGGCGTGAACATTAATCAATGCATTGTTACTTCGGGTCCACCATAAATGCACCATTTCCTTTTGCGTTACTTCCAATGCAACTTAATTGCGTGAACACCGTCGATCTATCACTCTGTGGATCAGACAGACCAAGGAGGCATTGCATTTTTTTTTAAAGTTCAGACATGAACACGTCTATTTTACGCTATGTAAGCGGTATTTCAAACCCGCTCAATTCCACGTGTCAACCGCCGGAATAGATCGCGTTTGTTTGACAATTCCTATTTACCACTCTTACAATCGTGTGATCCAGTAGGTATTCAAATTGCATAAGATCGGTATCGATGAATATAATCACAATTCCGACGCAGACTTATAACAACAGCACAGGGATTCCAAACCGGTCAAAACCCTCCACAACTAGAGTTTCTGGGAGCGTCTAACTCAACGAAGTTCCAGGAACCAAATGGATTCTCCACCGAGAATTCAAACAACCTATATACACATAAACCTATCACAGGTTTTCTTATTGCCACAGAAATTCAATTACACACCTTCTGCCCATTATGAAACTTAACACACAGGCCTGATTTCATGATATCGAACTGCAGTTTCCCCTAGCCTATCAAAGACTTGCATAAACGCCATTAACCCATCAATAAATCAGCGCTAGAACTTTAATTCAACAAGTTATGCTCATTCAACAAACATCAGATCCTCGACCTAAATGTCTCTTCCCTCCAATGATACAAACAATACATTGACCCCAACGACAAAGCATGTATCACACTGTCTCTTGTGCAATAGTCTATAAAGCGTAAACCATTCATGCAGTTAACTATAGAGATTGAGAACATTCTTCATGCAGGGTTTAAGTCCAACAAATGCACATACGATACTGAACAGTTTCTTCCATTATATATATTTGAAATTACAAACAAAAATCCTTCTGTTCAGCCAAATCTTCAATCCTAATGGGCTCCTACTCTCCTACTCTGCCTCTTCATCCTTCTAATCGTAAGCAGCTCTATGCAATTCTCTTTGCAGTAATTTTTTAATGCCTTCAAGGCTTATTTTTTTTATACAACTACTACAAATGAATCGATTCGGATTCTTTGATGACTCAAAAAAACTCTGTAATTTCCTATAGTCTAAAATTACACTAATTCCTAAACCAAAACTGGCTATTCCTTCATGTGCCCACTAATCATTCGGGCAGTTACATTTTCTCCAGATTTAACTAAAAATCACTCAAATGAAATTAATCACATAGGAAATTAAAACAAGAGACCCCCCTATGTTTATTTACATACAAAATATTATCTTGGGCCTAATGCCCCTACATCAGACTCCTCAGGTTAAAATGGTTCATGATCTCCTGATCATGTGCTTTCATCTTGGTCTTCCTGGATCGCACACTTTGTTCTGCAACTGGTCATCTGTTGCAGTGTCCTTCTTTTCTATGCCTCCTTTCTTCCATACTTTATGCTGTAGCTTTCCACTGGCTACACTTTTACATCCTCTTTCTGTCTTTTTGCTGCTGCTGCTTATTTTTTTTCTTGCTGCTTCCTTCTTTTGAGACACTCTCACCATCAGTCTTCTTACAAATTCAATTTCTTTGTCTAAAATGTCCTCTAATTGCTGGACACTGGTTCTCCTTGATTTATGAACTTCTACCTCTGTTTATTGAGTTCTTAAGTGTTGAACTCTTAATTTTGATTCTGCTTGTTGCATTCTTATTTCTTCAGTTCTTACTGCTGCCCTATTCGCCACCCAATCATCCATACCCTCTTGCTCTCTGAAACAGTAAAATTCTTCGTGATTGTCACCCATGACAAATTCTCTATCCTCATCTCCTTTCTTCTTCTGGACCAAACATGCCTTAGTCCTTCCATCAGTTCCTCCAATCAGGAAACAAACATGAAACTTATGAAATCTTTGAGTTTATTTCTCCTCTTCTGGCAACACTTCAGCTTGTTGCTTAAACATTTTCTCCAGCAACACTCCAAGCTGCTGTTCTGGAATTCCACACTCTTTTCTGGATGTTTTTTGCAAAAATTTTAGCCACCTCCTTTGGCCAAACACATCATCAATATGTTGCAACTCAGTTTCAGCATCTTCCTCTTGTGCCTTCGCAATATTTAGCAATTTCCTCCCTTCTTCTTGAATTATTTCAAGCTCTTTAAGTGTTGTATTTCCATCTTCTATCAGAGTAAAAATCTGATTTTCTATTTCTGTATCAGCCCCAAAATTCGGCCATACAGTCTTCTCTCCAATATTCTCTTGGCTATTCGAACAAGCCAAGTTTTCCTTATCACCTACAAAAATAATAAGTTCATTTGCAAGAGGCATGATAGCCTCACCTTCCTCCTTCTGCAACAATTCATTACCCTTCAAAACAACTCCAAAATATGGATTGTTTTCTGCCATGCCTGTCAACACAACCAGTTTGTCAAATTTTAATTCACAAGACCCAATGGTATTAATTGATGATTCAATCACCAATTCTTATCTGCTACCAACAACAACAAATTTCTGCATATGAGACATCACTGTCTCATCTTCATTCTTCAGCTCCTCATCTTCATTCCGCAATTCCCAATTCTGAAATTGAGGTTTCCTCTCATGCACAGGATCCTGTTGCTCCAACATTCTCTCTAGTAGCTCAAATTCTTCATTCCATGGCTTAAAATCTCCCACAGAATTCTTCTCATCCTTCAATTGACTGCCCAATGCTACCAACCTGTCTCCATCACCAACAGGATCTGCATTCGTCAAACAATTATCATAACAAAATTCATAAGGCCTCAGAGCCTTTCTCTCCTCTGCCAGCATTTCAGTATGTTGTCTCAAATTTCGTTTCTCTTCAATCAACACATCAGTATTTTGATTCCAACTCTTCAAACAATTCTTTAGACTATCATCTAGTCTCCCTTTTGCATCATCCTCTGCAAGGATGTCTCTCTGCTGTAGTTCATAAAAATGAACTTTCTCCTTATCATTCATCTTTTCCCTTACAATCTCAACACCTTTTTTCTGTGCTGATGTCCTCTATTCTGGAGCACTCAATTTGTGCCACAATCCTAGAATCTCATCTGAGAAAAAATCTTCACAATCTTCGCTATCTTTTGTTTTCACTATCTCCTCAGCCTTCATCGGAATATAATTTTGATCTTCCATCTCTGTAATAACTTCATCTATGTGTCCATCACTTTTCATTTGGCCATTTTATAAAAACAGTCTACCATTATCATCATCAATGATAATTTCATGACCATCATACACAACTGTCATGTCTTCATCGAAGAAATCTCTTTTATAAAACAAGGAATTAATGAATTCCTTCTGCTGCAATAATTCAATCCGCTCTTCATCTGAAAGATACTAATCATACTCTACTTGGCAACAATCAGCTTCATTTAACACAGCTTCATCACATGAGTTGTCTTCATCAATACCTGCATTCATGCACAACTTGTTAGTTTTAAAAACATAAGACCCCATGGTCTCATTTGATGAATCAATCATCAACTCTTCTTGTTGTCCCAAGTCTTCTATGCTCTCTAGAGATTATTCAATGGTCTCTTCTTCAAATTCCTCAAGCTATTCAACCTCCAGATTCTGTAAAATATCATAAACTAAATCTCCTCTGCTTCCAATATGTTGGAAAGCATAATCTTTCTCCAACTGTGCATGGACATCTTCAAAACATCTGGCTATTCCATTTTCCTTATTAGTGAAAACATCAGCAGTTTGTTTTCTCTCACCTATTGTTCCTACAAACATAAAAAATATGTCAGATGTAAGGCTCTTGGACCCCTTGTTCCCACTTGAAGCTTCAGTCTTCAAGTCCTTCTCCAGATGCTCAATCATTCTGAGTATTTTCTCCTTCAGCTGAGCATTTGTCATTTGCTCCTTCTTTCTTTGTGGCCTCTACCACTTTACCTTTTTCTTCATGAGCCACCCAACTCTTTGGCTTTCCTCTATAGTCCTCTCTGGTTCATAAAGCTGCTTACTGATCTCAGCTATCTCTTTCCAATATTCTTCATTAGTGAGTTTCTTCCTCATGCTAACTGCTTTGGCATCTTCCCTCACTCTTCTGTTGTGGCCTTTCTCAGAACCTCTGCAATATCTACTGTGGCTATCATTAGCCATCCTCTCTTCCAGGATTTCTTTACCCACAAGCTACACTAAGCCTCTGCAACAACAAGCTCTCTTGCTGCAACTTACCTCACCAATCCCTTCCTCCAGATCCAGCTTTTGGCAAGTACTGGTCCCCTCTCTGTTGGAACCTTCTGAGCATTCTCTTCTGCTCCCTAGGCTTCACTCTACAACTTCCTTCAAGAACACCTCTATTCTTCCTTCATCCAACCTCATTTGTGAATCCTACAGGTTCTGCCACACTCTTTCTGCATTCAGAATCCCTTGCTGGACTCTTCTATCACTGCTCTCAAAGTGGTGACCTGCTTTCTACTGAGATTCCTTCCTCAACTTCTTGCACTCTACATTCTTCAAACAATATCCTCTAACGAGAGTCAAATAAGGCTCATCAACTCACCTCCCAAGATCCCTGAATGATCTTGCTTCTTTTCTCACTTGCACTGCATCTCTACCTGCTACAATCTTCAAGAATCTTTGTCTTCAACTCTAGATTATGCTCATATAGAGACCTTCACTACATGTCAAATGAAATCTACAAATTTTCTGTTAAACAAAATTAAAAATCAACTTTTCTTTCCTGTTCAGTACAATTTCAAAAATCAATTTTCAAAGAGCTAATTCAATTCAAGCTCTGATACCACTTTGGTGCAGGGTAAAACCCACACTCCCCATTTACTCCTATTTTCTACCTCAATTACTCTATGTAAGGTGCCTTCAATTTCATTTCCCAAGCAACCCCACAGTCTGGGAAAACTCATGCCATTTCTAACTTCTGAGTTGGAAATTTTAAATAAACAAATCTGGGTTATTTTAATATCTCAATTCAGAGAATTGAGATATTAATTAAACAATTCCTTTATGGTTATAATCCCCATATCCACTTACATTCGAGCCCTTTCAACTATCTTACTCGAGGTTATTTCACAACCGAGATCCCTTCTCAATATGCCTTATAGAGACAAATCGGGCTTTTAGCTCTAACCTCTGCCTGCATATATATTAAACCTGAATACCCGAATAAAAAGACCTTTAGTAATTAAAATGAAATAATTGAGACTACGTCTCCATTTTATATAACCCTTGGTCCTTTAATTATAAAGGCGCTTCAACCATAATTGGAACCGAACTTTGGAAAGAAGGTTAGACCAACCCGACCATAGCATACGATATAATAACATTGTTCGAACCTTTGAGCAGATACTCCAGTGTTTGATTATTTATTCCCTTGAAATGTAATTGAACCAACGTTCAACCCAAGTCTCGACAAATTAAATCAATCAACTTCTGGCATGAACATTAATGAATGCATTGTTACTTTGGGTCCACCATAAACACACCATTTCATTTTGCGTTACTGCCCATGCAACTTAATTACGTGAATACAATCGATCAATAACTCTGTGAATCAGAAAGACCTGGGAGGCATCACGTTTTTTTTCTAAAGGCCAGACATTAACACTTCTATTTTACGCGATGTAAGTGGTATTTCAAACCCGCTCAATTCCACGTGTCAACTGCCGGAGTAGATCGCGTTTTTTTTTACAATTCTTATTTACCACTCTTACGATCGCACGATCCAGTAGGTATTCAAATTGTAGTTTTACTGTTCATACACCCTCACGGTTCTGCTTTACTCCTTGTTTCAAGGTTCCTCCTGTCCTAACTCTTCACACAAAAATTAGGCTTACTCAACATTCAATCTATAACATTCTATGCCCTACGGATTTTGCATAAGACCGGTATGGATGAATATAATCACGATTCCGACGCAGACTTATAACAACAGCACAGGGATTCCAAACCAGTCAAAACCCTCCACAACTAGAGTTTCTAGGAGCGTCTAACTCAACGGAGTTCTAGGAACTGAATGGATTCTCCACCGAGAATTAAAACAACCTATATATACATAAACCTATTACAGGTTTTCTTATTGCCACAAAAATTCAATTACACACCTTCTGCCCGTTATGAGACTTAACACACAGGCCCAATTTCACGATATCCAATCCTAGTGTCACACCTCCAAATTTCACCCCAAAAAAAAATTTCTTTGCGAGTACAAACTAGTGAGCCTAGGGTTATTTTGACATATCAATCCCATCATTATGACAGTTTACATTTCATATGTTCAATAACACCCTCTGTCACTATTTCTCGTTATATTGTTATTTTGATTATAAGTAGAGAGATGGTGTATCTGTACCACACTCTCCATTCGTTTAATGGTCAGATCTTCCATTTAAATTATTATTATTATCCTCTATCGTATCCCATATGAACTATAAGCATCTGTTATATAAGTTTCGTGGTAAGGGTTGTGGCCCATGGCAATTGCAACCTTTCATATAGCCATAATCACGATGGTCACGTTATATGTATATATAGTGATAGCCTTATCATAAAATTCGAAAAGTATATTATGATGAATGGATTTTACTATGCGCTTGGTTTGATATGACTACTCATATGAGTACCTCAGATTTTTGAATCGATTTAAGATATGTATTGTACTGGCCTCGGTTTTTAAATCTGAACATAGCGCTCCTTATTATTTCGGATTGGACTTCTATGATCTCGTCATGGTAAAAATCTGATCCACGTCAGGCGTTGGGTTGATTAACAGAGCATTGCATTGTATTATGCCTATTCGTTGGCTTACGTGGACTCACCACGTAGCTGGCACAACTCAACCTGCGTGGTAATCGACACCCACATCGATGCCTGAACCGGACATACAAAATTCAATTCTCATCAGCGTCCATAAATTTGGATACGACTGTATTAACTCTCCAGGCTGCCCTCGATCCGTGGCTTACTGTTCGGATGCTTTCCAAGTGGACGACGGCGATCGTCTTCAGTTATGGTTCATGTGGTTACCGAAGGCTTATATAAGTTTAGAGTGGAGAGTTTAGTCGGTTTCCGCGCTCTTCGTTCGCAGGTCCCTTCCATGACTGAGCCATGCTACTTCTGCCGAGGGTTCCGACTCTCCTTTGGCGAGAGAAGATATGGCGCCTCTCCTCGTCAATGCGCAGATAGGTAATCTCCCCCACGCACATCTGAATTTTATTGCAGAAGTGAATTTTTCATACTTAGGTTACAAGGGCCATACGCTTGACGTTGAATATATATATTTTTTTCTTTGAATAATCAATCAGGTGAATGCGTCTGGTTTGTTTTTAGATGCTCCAGGTCTCCGTCCCGCGCATGGTGTAATTGGTTCATAATTTCGGAGTTACATCAACCCTTCTCTGGTTATATTTAAAATTCGACTACTTGGTACGATAACCCCTGCGTCGCCTTTCCTCCAGCGAACGCCTCCTGTTCCATGGAGCTGAACGAGGTATGTTAATTAATCTTGCCATTCCAGCGTATAATTATTGGTTTCATAGTTTTATTCTCGAAGATAATTTATCTTAATCCCTCTCTGTGGAATGGTTGAGGACAGGGCTCGACGCGTCTGAAGGTTTACCTTCCACAGGTACTAGTTTTAATACCGAGATTATTTTATCTATGTGCTCGTTTATCTCTGATGGCGCAATGACTAACTGGGTTTGGGTCGTTTCTATTTTCTACAGGTAAATCCAAAGGATTCCAGCGTGCTTATGACAGTAGAGAGTGACCCTTTTAAATCGTGTGGATGCTAACTCGGTCTCGTGGCCCTCCAGGTCGGTATATGTATGGGGTTCCTCCCCTCCTTGCGCGTTACCTCTTGAGCGTCGAAACACTGCTTCTATGGTGATGTTGTGCAAGGTTGCATACGGAACGAAACTCACTCTTCGAGTCAGGGTTTTCGTTTCCATCTTATTAGTGTGGTCATCCTTGGATGGCGCTTGTCTAAATTCATTCTGTGAGATGGGGGTTTCGATTTTTGTACCCCAGCCTAATAGGCTCAGTATCTCTTTTGAATTTTTGGACAGTTATATACTTCTTATTTTCGTAGGTTGAACTTTTATATACTCAGCCACCATTTTAAATGTACAGAGACAGTATAAATAATGCTTATAATTTCAGACCATGGCGTTTGGCTTTGTTGAATTTGCTCGTCTGAACTTATTTTGTTTTCTGGAAATGCTACTGACATTCCAGATTTCTTAAGGGCATCCATTAGAATTTACAGGTTGTTATATATGATATTTATCTATTCCTCTGATGTATTTGGTTCACTACTTTCTGTGTAGAGTCTATATTTGGGTATTTATAATGTAATTACAGTTGCCTCTGCTCCTGGTTACACTGAACTGGTCTTATACCTGACTGTCTAGACATATGAACAGCTCACTGAATCTTTATGAGACCAGTCCTGTTTATCTATAGATGATTAGTAGGTCTGAAAGTCTATGAGTTATAATATCCCCTTTTTCAAAGGTATGCAAGCATAAATCTATTCTCTAGTTTCTTCTTATTTTCTTGTAATTAGTTACAGCTAGTACCTATATGTATGTCTGATGATAGCTGAATTCTGAAGAACTGGTAATGGGATTTGAACTCTTCTTGCCTTTCTCATAGTCAAGGAAGTCTTTTGGTTAAATAAATGCTAATGTGTATACTGTTGCAATTTATTTACTTCTTACTCCTATGCTCCTCAACTGCTTGCTCATAATTTCTGTATTCTATGTATTACTTCTCAGTAATATAATATTAGAATAAGTCCATGAGACCATTGTCTGGTCCTTTTTCCTATTCATTTGTTTATGAATATCTACTACTTTCCTGTACTTAGAGTAAGGGCTTATGGACTGTCTTTGTTGTCTAAGCTAATTTGATTTCCTGCAAATATAATGAAGTATTCGACTGAACCTGAGGTCAGTCTGTTGAGTTTCTCCTTCTTTTCTGTCATAGATAGTATACTTTATAACTAATATCATGCTATTGTTCTAGTGTACTATAGCTAATTTCATTTCTCTCTATGATAGCTGATATAAAATTCTACTTAGGAACAGAAGCAGATTAAATAAAATTCCACAGTCTTTCATGAACAAAACAAGATTTCCTCAGATTTAGACCCACCCTGGTCTAAACACTCTGTGGAATTCCACTTTACAGGTCTTTCTTCTACAACTATACGGGATGACCATGTTTCTGCCTGGGAACTACATCCTGTTAAATGTAGACTAGTAATAGGAACAAACCTAGAATAAATTTGTTTTTATATGTAGCCAATTCATACTATAGAAAACAATAAGACAAGTTTTTTTTTCAGAGATATACCACTTGTGCAATAGACCAACCTCCCAACCTTAGAGCTCTTTTGTCTCCCAGAACTCACCCCCGAGCTGAGATCACCTCCTGTAGCAGATTAACCTCTAATCTGTACAAGAGCAGCTTATTTAAGCTATTGTTCCCCAAAGCATGTTTATAATTCTGCGTCCAGAATCTCAGGATGCTTTTCTTCCTGTTTGCCTAGGCTTCCCACTTAGGGATTCTTTAAAGTTGTTTTATGCTTTTCCTCAGCTTTTCTAGCTTTTTACCTCTTCCCAACTACTCTCCTCATCATTGGGGAAATTCAGATTTTTCCTCAAAAATCTAAATTTAAAACTTACTATCTTCTAAGGATTTTTTTTTTGGAAGATTGTGGGGACATATTTTCCTCATCCATCCTCACAGATTTAGCAAGTGATCTCATCATCTCATTTTTGGTCAATTTGAACCACAATACTTTATTCATTTCCTAAATCAAATGTTTAATTACATTCACAAATATAATTATCCTTTGGGGTCCACTCCCCTTAGGATGTAAAGTTCAAGTATCTAACTTTAAAATGCAATCACATAAATTTGGGGTGTTACACCTAGTTGTCCCTAGCCTATTAAAGGCTTGCATAAACACCATTAACCCATCAATAAATCAACACCATAACTTTAATTCAACAAGTTATGCTCATTCAACAAACATCAGATCCTTGACCTGAATGTCTCTTCTCTCCAATGATACAAACAATACATTGACCCCAAAGACAAAGCATGTATCACACTGTCTCTTATGCAACAGTCTATAAAGTATAAACTATTCATGTCATTAACTATAGAGATTGAGAACATTCTTCATGCAGGGTTTAAGTCAAACAAATGCACATACAATACTGAACAGTTTCTTCCATTATATATATTTGAAATTACTTACAAAAAGCCTTCTGTTCAGCCAGATCTTCAATCCCAATGGCCTCCTACTCTCCTACTTTTCCTCTTCGGCCTTCTAACCCTAAGAAGCTCTATGCAGTTCTCTTTGCAGGACTTTTTTAATGCCTTTGAGGCTTTTTTTTTATACAATTACTACAAATGAATCGATTCGGATTCTTCGATGACTCAACAAAACTCTGTAATTTCCTACAGTCTAAAATTAGACTAAGCCCTAAACAAAAAATGGATATCCCTTAATGTGCCCACTAATCATTCGGGAAGTTACATTTGCTCCAGATTTGACTAAAAATTACTCAAATGATATTAATCACATAGGAAATTAAAACAAGAGACCCCCCTATGTTTATTTACATACAAAATATTGTCTTGGGCCTAATGCCCCTGTATCACTTTGCTTTCCTGTCCTCTAATGTAGCATTTATCTTTGGTATTATTATGGCGATGTCATTTACTTTAGTTTCCTCATGTACAATGTGTAGTGCTTGAAAAAATGTAGTGTTTTATGGACAATTCCTCAACAAATGGGGTTCTGTGCAGCCCCATAATTTTAAAGGTTCTTATTTTCTTCCACCAATAATCACCTTATTATTCAGATGAATTTTTTTAGTACTAGTCTGAGACATTGCAGGTTGTTGCATGTTATGTTGGCTGAACCTTTGCCACTAATTGCCTCTCCCAAAATTCTTTATAATAGAGGATTTTTGCTTATTCGCCCCACTTGTAAATTAATTTTTTTTTACTAGACCATCATTTTTAACCTTAACTATTTTTTCAAACTTTTGATAACAAATTCATTTTTTTATTACAACTTTGTTAATGGTCTTATGATTGATACATTAAATCCCTTCTTTGTAAGAGAGTGGAAGATAATTTAAAAGTCATTGTAGTATCACCTTATTCTCCTTTATGTAGTAGAAATAAAATAGTAGGTTTGTAAAATCTATTCTAAACTCATCCATAATCATTTGTATGAACTTTAAGTCATGTATTTGCGTAGCATAATCATCGTAATATCTTCCATTTAAACATTTTTATTTGAACTTTTTCTGAAATTGTTTTGAGGAGATTGTTTTTCATGAAGACAATGCGTTATTTTTGCTTCTTCCCATAATAATGCATGCTTTTCTGCAGTTCATATACCACCAATCTGTATTTTCATTTTTTGTCATATTTATATACCTAAAAATACCTAGTACTACTTAACAATCATTCTTCTACATATTCTTATTTCTCTCCATCATAGGTCGGTGGTATTACCTTTTTAAAATATCCCCATAGTTCTTTTCTCATTTTATTCTTGTATTTAGATTATTTCATAGATGGTTTATTAGAATATGCTTCACTTTCATATTATTCATTTTTAGTTTCAGATTTATCAGATTCATGTTCAACATTTTTCATGTTTAAGGGATCTTCCTAATTCCCTTCTATCTATGTATCAAGAGGCTCGTGAAATGACAATTTACTCATTTCTTTTATGAAATTTTAGTTCTCCACACTTGCTTTGGAGAATAGTTGATGACTAGCTCTGATGTTTTCCAACTCATGTCTTAAATCTCTTACAACATCTAGAAATTGAGTTTTTAGTGGTGTATTTTCCCCTCTTAACTTAACCCAAACCTCTCCTCATTCACCAAGAGGTTGGTTAGAGGATTTTGAACTTTCTTTGTTGCTTAATATTGTACCCTATTGCATAAAAAATAAGTCGCATTAGTTTTCCAAAAAATAACATTTACTACAACTCACTTTTCGCTATGGTTTAAACCTTTGGCCCAATATTTGAAACTACATCTCTCATACCATATGTAACATACCTCAATTTCATACAATTTTTTTTCTTAATTGTATAGTTCACTAATAAAATAACAATTTTTATATCATCCTTAACCCGTAATAGGAATATGCAACGAAAGTAATACTTTATTGTACAATATATATATATATATATATATATATATATTTTCAATTAAATATTTTCAGAAATATTGACTCTTATGAGTCATATTTTCTTCATGTATTCTATGGCTAAAATCATTTCACTACATTCCCTAGAATAATGAGGTTTCCTTCATATTTGTATATTATCATAGTAAATACTAATTTGGACATCCTTCATAGGGCTATTTTAAAAGTGAGTTAATGTTTTTTAATTAACCCATTTTTATTTTATTCTTATTGAAGTCCTACATATTATCAAATTATATATAGCAAGATGAGTTTGTGTGCTTAATTACTAGCATTTTATAGATGTAAGGTTTACACATTATAATGATATCATACATTAGACCCAATTTCAATGGTTTAATAATGTTGTCATATAACAACCCACTTATTCAGCTACTAATACTATTAATAATCCATAGTATTAGTCGGCACATATGAAACTTAGGTCTGCACTATAATTTATTTCCTTAAATCATATCACATAAATTCTTTCCCTAAATACAGGGGATATATGAATATGATTTCAATATGGATCTTGGCCCACACTATACACTTGACATCGTGTTGAAATAGCAACATAATCATGACCCGCGTGATCTCACATGGACTCTTCAGAAGTTACACAATTGACAATTGATATTTCAGGCTTTTGATCGTATGGAAATTAATGATAAAACTATCCTCTCCATCAACTTGGAATTTGGATTTCTCAGTACCTGTCACAGAATTATTTTTAATGTTTTGAGTCACTATGATTCTTTTCAAGAAATTTTATGTTTAAAATTTTTCCTCTTATAAGTGATGTTATCATAATAAATTAACCCTTCATCAATAAAATTTTCATTAAAATAACATAGTTATATTAAAAATTTACATATATTTATTATAACTAAAAAAACCAAAATTACTATAACACACAAATGACTTATTAACTCTTGATAAAACAAACCCACTACCAAATAAAACAAACAATAAAACCTGCCTTGATTGGATTATGTTACCCCAAAATCTGGTAATTTTACTTTCTGTTGACCTATTGGATGATGTAATTCTACACTCTTAAATTTAAAATTGCAGCACAGAAGGGTTTGAGAGGGTGATTTAAATGGCATCTGCATATTTCGCTGAAGGTTATTGGATAGAGCAAGGAATAAGTACAATGGAACGGTTGTGGAAAGCTTGCGCTTATCGTAATTCTTTTCAGTGTAAAATGTTGCAGTGTTACCTTAATTTCAGGTTGTATATTAGAAGGTATTTGATACAACCATTCAATAGAATTGTGAATAATAAATATTTTCAAAAATTAATATATGGTTAAATTCAGACATAAATTAAAATAATAAATATAATTACATCACATTTTCTATTTTCAAAAACACATTTAAAAATTTGAAATTTGTTAACACCCCCAAATCACATATCAAATTTAAACATCCATATTCATAAAATTCTCTTTGAAATGATATTTGAAATATCCAGAATCATACTCAAATTACTTTTTTAATTTCAAAAATCCTAAAAGAAACATGAATGCATGCAGAGAAATTAAGGATTACATTCTTAATGCATAGAAATTAAAGATTGCATTATGAATAGAAAGACATCAAAGTGTTCGATCACCGTAGTTTTGGTTTACAGGGCGATTAATTATTTAAACTTTTAAAATTGACATATATTCAAATTAAAAAAAACTTGGAGATTGTATCTTACTTACTATTATTTACATCAATCCAATATTTCTATGTGAATCCCTAAAATTAGATCAACATTTTCTCAGCTCTCTCTACAATATTAATATGAGTCCACTTCTTAATCCTAAGTTGCAGATTCTAAAATGTAGTATTCTCAAGGAGATCTCAATGCGCTGCAATTTCTTCAAAAAGAAAAAACAAGTTCAGAAACCAAACTTCCACGAATAAAAGAAAAACCAGATCAACATTTTGTCAGCTCTCTGGACAATATTGATATGAGCCCACTGCTAAATCTTGACCTCCAGATTCTAAAACGTAGTATTCTTAAAGAGATCTCAATGCGCTTCAATTTCTTCTGAAAGAAAATACAAGTTCATAAACCAAGATTCCATGAATAAAAGCAAATCGAGTAGATCTCACTGCAATTTTTCCAAAAGAACATAAAAGTTCACAAGCCAAACTTTGAGGGATAAAAGAAACTGAATCCTTTAGTTGAAGCAAAGACTCTTATGATACAAGCAGGGTTGGAATTCAAATTTCACAGTACCTGCCACAGAATTTTTTTGAATTTTTAGGTGATTATGATTCTTTTCGAGAAACATTATGTTTAAATTTTTTTTCATTATTAGTGATGTTCTCATAATAAATTAACCCTTCATTAATAAAAGTTTCATTAAAATAATATAGATATATTGAAATATTTCATATATTTATTATAGATAAAAAAATCTAAAATTACTATAACACACAAATGACTTAATAAACTTGATAAAACAAACCCCACTCCCAAATAAAACAAACAATAAAACATGCCTTAATTGGATTATGTTATCCCAACATCTAGTAATTTTACTTTCTGCTGACCTGTTGGATGATGTAATTCTACACTCTTAAATTTAAAATCGTAGCACAGAAGGGTTTGAGACAGTGATTTAAAGGGCATCTGCATATTGCACTGAGCAAGGAATAACTACAGTGGAAAGGTTGTGGAAAGGTTGCGCTTATCGTAATTCTTTTCATTGTAAAATGTTGTAGTGTTATCTTAATTTCAGGTTCTACATTGGAAGGTATTTGATATAACCGTTCAATAGAATTGAGAATAATTAATATTTTTGAAAATTAATATATGGTTAAATTTAGACATAAATTAAAATAATAAATAAAATTATATGACATTTTCTATCTTCAGAAACACATTTGAAATGTTGGTATTTGTTAACATCCCTAAATAACATTGCAAGAGCACCTCAACCCAAATATAAGAGGATTGCACGACAAAGTATTCATGAAAAAATAATCAATGCTATCATATTAAATTTTACAAGGACTAATTTCCAATTTCCAAGCTTACATTTTACAAGTGAAATATCAAATTTAAACATCCATATTCATAAAATTATCTTTGAAATGATATTTGAAATATCCATAATCAGACTCAAATTACTGTTTTAATTCTAAAATCCTCAAAGAAACAGGAATGCATGTAGATACATTAAAGATTACATTCTCAATGCATAGAAATTAAAGATTGCATTCTAAATAGAAAGACATAAAAGTGTTGGATCGCCATAGGTTTGGTTTACAAGGCGACTAATTCTTTAAAATTTTGAAATTGAGATATATTCAAATTTAAAAAAACCTGGAGATTGTATCTTACTTATTATTATTTACAACAATCCAATATTGCTATGTGAATCCCTAAACTTGGATTATATCAGCATTTGCTCCAAATCAACATTTTCTCAGTTCTCCGAACAATATTGATATGATCCCACTGTTAAATCCTGAGCTGCAAATTCTAAAATGTTGTATTCTCAAGGAGATCTCAATGCCCTGCAATTTCTTCCAAAAGAAAAAACAAGTTCAGAAACCAAGATTCCACGAACAAAAGCAAAACCAAATCAACATTTTCTCAGCTCTCTGGACAATATTGATATGAGCCCACTGCTAAACCTTGACCTGCAGATTCTAAAACGTAGTATTCTAAAAGAGATCTCAATGTGCTGCAATTTCTTTCGAAAGAAAAGACAAGTTCAGAAACTAAGCTTCCATGAATAAAAGCAAAACCGAATTGATCTCAGTGCAATTTTTCCAAAAGAACAAACAAGTTCACAAGCCAAACTTTGAGGGATAAAAGAAAATGAATCCTTTAGTTGAAGCAAAGACTCGTATGATACAAGTAAGGATATAAAATTCCTGCGTCAAGGGTGCGAGATTAGATGTTCGTTGGCTTTATTCTTTTTGGGACAATTTCTCTTAATTGGTAGCGCAAAGCAAGTTTAACTATCAATTTTTAGTGAATGTAGAAGGGTAACTTTCCATTAATGTTTGAAGACATATTTCCAAGTTGCAGTTTCAGAGAAGAATTAAATATAAGAAAAATGTGGTAAATTGAAAAGTTTAAGAAAAAGTTGATAATTGGAAAATAAATATATAAGAACATTTTTGAATTTTTTTTAAACATAAAAATTATGTTTTCCTTATTTCTTAACACGTCGGAGAAAACAGGCATCAACATATTTCAGCGTACAAATACAGGAAAAATTCCCTATGACGGGCAAAATGCCTGTCATATTCCATCACTGGATACAAGTAAGCATCTAAAATTCCTGTGTTAAGGGTGCGAGATTAGAAGTTCGTTGGCTTTATTCTTTTTTGGGGTAGTATTTCTTAATTGGTAGCTCAAAGCAAGTTTCACTATCAATTTTTTGTGAATGAAGAAGGGTAACTTTCTGTTAATGTATGAATACATATTTGCAAGTTGCAGTTTCACAGAAGAATTAAATTTAAGAAAAATGTGGTAAATTAAAAATTTTAAGAAAAAGTTGATAATTGGAAAATAAAGGCATAAGAACATTTTTGAATTTTTTTTAAACATCAAAATTGCATTTTCCATCTTTCTTAGCACGTCGGAGAAAACATGCATCAACATATTTTAGCGTGAAAATACAGACAAAATACCCTATAATGAGCAAAATGGCCGTTAAATTCCATCACTACTCCCCCTTCTCACTCTACCTCATTTGCTTTTTTCTCTCCACTAGAGCACTTCTCTACTATTATGCAAGGTTTCTTGTTCTTGGGATGGATTATTGGGCATATGTCCTCCATTACACTTGTAAAACTTTGGATATGACACTAGTAACTAGCACAATCACATTTACCAATGTGGTTGATATACATCAATAGGTGTATATGAAATATATTTACAACCACATTCACTAGTGTGTTTGATATACACCTATAGGCATATATCCACCACCCACCACATGTATTTTACGAAAACAATCATCATATATTTATGAATATAATTACCAATATATTTTATATATCTACTTGTAATATATTAATAATATAAACTATATTCATACTATATATTGAACTAATATATATATATATATTAAGGGATATAATATTTTATTATTTGATAATAAAATGTTATTAAATTTTTTCAATACATTAATAGTTATAACTCAAACTATACTAAAATTAAAATATAACATAATACTAGTATTTTATTGCTATTTATAATAAGTACATATCTCTTACCAATATATCAAGGTAATATTAATATTATAAGCCAAAGGAACTATTAATCCCAAGGGTCTAATATTATAAACCCAAGGAATTGGTGAACCCAAGGGAAAAATATTAAAAAGCTAACACTTCAGTAAGCCCAAGGGGTCCATATTAAAAAGAGAAAAGATTAATAAAGCCTAGGAATTAACATTTTAAATAAAAATGAATGATAAAAACACATGATTATTAATATTATAAACTGAAGAGAACAATCAACTTTAGGGGTTTTTAATATTATAAACCCAATGAAATAAAAAACTAAATGACTAATATATGCAATGGATTGATATTAAAAACCCAAGGGATTAATAAGGCCAAGAGATTAATATTATAAACCAAAAGAACCAATAAGAGCAAGGGATTAATATTATAAACCAAAGGAATCGGTGAACCCAAGGGATAAATATTAAAAACCTATGGGATCAATAAGGCCAATGGATCAATATTAAAAACACAAAATATTAATAAACCCTAAGAATAAAGTTTCTAAACTAAAAAACATAAGAAATTAATAAACCCTAATAAATAATATTTTTAGTTAAATATATTAATAAACCCATGACATTATTAATATTATAAACCAAAATAAGTAATAAACCCAAGGGTTTAATGTTATAAACCAAACTAATTGGTGAATCCAATGGATAAATATTAATATTATAAACCAGGAAATTAATAAACCCTAATAAGAAGTATTTTAAACTCAATAGATTAATAAACCCTAAGAATTAATATTTTTAACTCAAGATATTTTAAGACCCAAGGATGGCTTCATATTATAAATGAAAATAACTAATAAACCCAAGGGTTCTATATTAGAAACCCAAGGGATAAATATTAAAAACCTAAGGGATCAATAAGGTGAAGGGATCAATATGAAGAACAGAAGATATTAATAAAGCCTACAAATTAATATCTTAAATAAAAAGGTTTCATAAACTCACATGATTATTAATATTATAAACTGAGGGGGGGAATATTAAACCTAAGAGATCAATATTATAAACCTCAAGTATAGAAAAACCTTTATATAAATATTATAAATCGTAACATAAACATGATTGAGCATGCTTGATTTAAACATTGAGACAATTGTTGTCACAATGCGACGTTGGACCAAGAATGACCATGGTTTGCCATGGTTGATTTTCATATTGATATAATCTTTGTGACAATGTGATATTCGACCATGGAAGACCTTGATGGACTATGACTAACTATGATTAACAATGGTAGCCCATAGCTGATTTTCATATTAAGACAATGTTTTTCATAATTTGAGATTGGACCATGCATTAATATTAAAGTAAACGAATAATATTTAATGCCTAATATTACCAACCCAAAGATTTAGAAAACTCAAAGGATTAATAGACCTTAAGAATTAATATCTTAAACTCAAAACCTAAGGATTAATAATTTAAACTCTATATTAATAAACCGAATGGATTATTAATATTATAAACCAAAAGAACTAATAAACCCAAGGGTTTAATATTATAAACCAAAGGAATTGGTGAACCGAAGGGATAAATATTAATATTATAAACCATGAAATTAATAAATCATAAGAATTAATAATTTAAACTCAAGAGATTAATAAACCCTAAGAATGAATATTTTATACTCGAGATTAATAAACTCAATGGGTTATTACTATTATAAACCAAAATAGGTAATAAAACCCAAGTGTTTAATATCACAAACCAAAGGAATTGGTTAACCCAAAGGATAAATATTAAAGACCTAATATATCAATAAAACCTAAGAATCAATATTATGAACCAAAATATTATAATACGTGTTTTTATAAACTCTAATATTAAACACAATATTATAAACCCTAATATTAAACCCAAATATTATAAACCCAATATCAAACCCTAATTCTAAACCTTATATATCATAATCTATATTATAACCCAACATATTACGCCATAATGTAAATCGTAATATAAAAACTGAAAAGATTAATAAACCCAAGGGATTTTTAATATTATAAATCGAAAGAGATAATAAACACAAGGGTTTAATATTATAAACCAAAGGAATCGGTGAACCAAAGGATAAGTATAAAAAACCTACAGGACCAATAAGGCCAATGGATCAATATTAAAAACAAAAAAAGATTAATAAACCCTAAGAATAAAAATTTTAAACTCAAAAACCTAATAAATTACTAAACTCTAATAATTAATATTTTAAATTAAATAGATTAATAAACCAAAGAAATTATTAACATTATAAGTAAAAAGAAGTAATAAACCCAAGGGATAAATATTAATATTATAAACAAAGAAATTAATAAACCCTAATAATTAATATTTTAAACTCAAGAGATTGTTAAACCCTAACAATTGATATTTTAAACTCAAGAGATTAATAAACTCAAGGGTTTATTAATCTTATAAACAAAAAGAACTAATAACCCCAACGGTTATCAACATTAGGGATATTTAATATTATAAACGCAATGAATTAAAAAACTAAATCATTAATATACCCAATGGATTATATTAAAAACCCAAGGGATTAATAAGGCCAAGGGATTAATACTAAAAAGACACGAAATTAATAAACCCTACGAATTAAACATTGAGATAATTGTTGTCACAATGCGACGTTGGCTGAAGAATGACCATGGTTGATTTTTATATTGGGACAATCTTTGTCACAATGTGACATTCGACCATGGATGACCTTTATTGAGTACGACGAACTATGTTTTACAATGATAACTCATGGTTGATTTTTATATTGAGAACATTTTTTTCATATGTAACATTTGACCATGCATTAATATTAAAGTGTACAACTAATATTTAATGCCTAGTATTACCAAGCCAATGAACTAGAAAACTCAAGGGATTAATAAACCATAATAATTAATATCTTAAATTCAAAACCTAAGAAATGAATAAACCCTAATAATTAATCATTTAAACTCAAGATATTAATAAACCAAAGGGATTATTAATATTATAAACCAAAATAAATAATAAATCCAAAGGGTTAATATTATAAACCAAAGGAATTGGTGAACCGAAGGGGTAAATATTAATATTATAAACCGAGAAATTAATAAAGCGTATGAATTAACATTTTAAACTCAAGAGATTAATAAACCTTAAGAATTAATATTTTAAACTGAAAAGATTAATAAATGCAAGGGCTTATTAAAATTATAAACCAAACGCTAATAAACCCAATGGTTTAATATTACAAACCAAAAGAATTGGCGAACCCAAGAGATAAATATTAAATACACAAAGGATAAATAAGGCCAAGGGATCAATATTAAAAACACAAGAGATCAATAAATCCAAATAATAAATATTATGAACCAAAATATTATAATCCCCAATGTTATAAAATCTAAATATTAATAAGAATATTATAAACCCTAATATTAAACCCACATTAATATATACAAACCTAACAATTAATATATTATCAATTATTAATAGGATATTTATTAATATATCTATAAGCCCTAATATTAAACCCACATTTATATGACATATATAATATTATGTATATATTAGACAAAAGGATTTATTATATTAATACGAGAACATTTATATTTTATATAAATGTTTTAATTAATATATTGCCAAATATTTTAATTTATGTTCTTAAACATTTTATTGTCTTTATTATTGTTATCGATGTTTCATATAATGTTACAAATTAATTAATTAAGATTAAAATTAGTTAATGTTAATGTTTTAATTAATTAATATTAATGAATTATTATTTTAATTATTTAACTAATTAATATTTTATTAAATGAGGACTACTTTGATTGAATAAGGTCGATTATTGTGAAATAAATTACACATATTGTTGATTTAGATGTGGTAGTATTTGACTATATTTGACTAATGTCATTACCTATTTATAATTATATATTAATTATGTATTAATGTTTTAATTACTATATCAACATATTAATGATAATAGATTGGTAAATTAACGTTATTATTAATTAACATTAATTCATTTTTTTTAACATGTTTAAATTAATGACATTAAACATTTTAAAATAAATGTTTTAATCAATATATTGTCAAAACTTTTAATTAACGTTTTTAACTTAAAAACATTTAAGTACAATTCCAACATCTTATTATTATTATTATTAAGCAAATCCAAATATATTTATGTTTAGATATATTTGAATAATATAGTTAAGTATAATAATTATGTATTAATGATTTAATTAATATATAAATGTAATAATGTAATATAATACTTATTTAATTTTATTATTAATCAATATTAATATATTTGTTACATATTTTTGAATCAATGTTTAATGTTATAAAACATTTTTATATAAAAGTTTTAATTGCATATTGTAAAATGTTTTAATTAATGAATTAATTAATGTGTTTTAATTGAGGATTGCATTATAGTCAAATACAAAAAATATAGGGTTCAGAAAGTCTTAATGTGATTAAATTTGGTTTTAGTAATGTGGGTAACTATTATATATTAAGTAATAATGTTTTAATTAATATATCAATACATTAATTTTAATAAATAAATCAATTAATATTAAAATATTTGTAATCATATTTAAATTATTTTAATTAATTAAGTAAATGAATGAAATGGGTTAATTAAGTAATTAAATTAATCATTTTAAATTTGTTTCATTAATCATTGTAGATTTGTTTCTGTACATGGATAGGTTATAGAAGGAATTCGAAATGGTTAGCATGGAGCTTTCAATAACCCATGAACAACAATTTCTTTTAAAGTAATAAAACAAATAATAATAAATAAATCCAAGAGAGCGAAAATAATTTAATAAAATAATATTTTTTTCTTTATAGTAAACTATGAGCACGCATACATTTGAATAGCATGCATGTGAACAACGAGTGTAATGGAGTGGAGTAAAATTTTTTAAATGCCCACTTGCCAAGTGGTTGAAAGAGGTATAAGTTTCACAATGCAAAGAGTCAAAATTATCCCACGTTGCAATGCAATGTTTTATAAGTTTTTTTTTTTCTAATTTCATTTCTAACTATGTAGCATATGTGGTTATCAACAACCGACACAATAAATTTTTAATCTTGTTTTGTAAAAAATTAGTTTAAGTATGGTTTAAACATGAGATTTAGATATGCAAGGAAGTTATCACTTTTAATTAGATTCATTGATGGAATGGAAACAACGAAAATATACTGGCATCATCCAATTTACGCCATACGATCAAAAAAATTAATTAGAAAAATGATTAATATAGCAAGTTCCAACAAAGAAAACACCTATCAACAAGATGCTTTTTATAAATATTTTTACCACATCAATGATTAGTAAAATTGTTTGAATTGTTCTTAATATTTTTATTTTCATTTTGAAATTTTCTCATATTAATGTTTATATTCATATGTTTCCATCGAGATGGAAGGATTTCGTTTGGATTCTCACACTGGTAGTTACATGATGAACACTTTTAAGATTTTTCCCATTTTCTCTACGCGGTAACAAACCAACAATTATTTTTTGTATTTTTCCAGTGAGTATTTGTTGTCAAAAGATGATGGCATAAACTAATAAATCCCATTACCTTGTTATAGGTTTGAAACTTGGAGAATTCCTTCAGATTCCTTTGTGTGAGCGTAAAAAATATTGGGTAAGAGTTAAGCTACCTTTCTACCATCATATTTATTTTATCTAAGTCACATTGGTCTCTAGGAATAGATTTATTGGCATAGGGTAGGTTTTATACCCGATCATCCTTTCTCTTATCAATTTTTGTATTATATATTCTTTTATAATGAGAGAACGTTTAATTTATTTCCATTTTAATAATCTAATAATTCCCTTCCTATATAGTTTAATTTCCTTTCTATATATTTTCCATGCCACTACTCATAATGGCCAAGGATTGAAAATATTTTTAATATGGTTTCTTTTAACTTTTGGGTTTCACCGTTCATAATTTTTTCTCATAGTTACGTCTTTCTTTCATATATTTTGGTTTCTTCCTCAAAGTTATATTAGCATATAGATCCTGTGTCATCGCTGTTGTCGATATGAAGGTATTGCAACTCTACTTATCACGTATATAGTTTCACTTGAATTATTATATGGTTTTGTGCATAATTTCATAATTTGGTTAGACCATTCTAATGAGTGTCCAAGATTCCAAATCTAATAAAAAAAATACTGGTTACATGGCTTTCATATGAAATAATAGTTTGTTAAATTTCACAAGGGCATCTTGCACATACAAAGAATAATTTTCAACTTTATGGTTCTTAAAGGTCAACATAACTCAATTTTCCCATTTATCTTTCACTTCTTGATGGTGTATCGATACAAATAGGCTTTATTAGTCATAACCCAAATCAAGGATTTCTGTGGTTATTGTATGTTCAACCCCACAGGGTTTATATGGATTGGCCTTAGGGGATTTAGTGAAACATGATTTTCCCTTAAATAAATTTAAGCCCTGTAACTATGTAAAGTTACTACTTATTGATTTTTTTATAATACTCCTTGTTTAATCTTGTTTTAAATGAATACCCGTAGCAGACTTGAATGTATACTTCCCTTTTGATTATATTAAAAAGGATTTCTCCTTTACACTTTTCACCATGTTGATGCTATATATTTCTTGTAAAAATTGTATAGACTATTTGTGAAATTTCATGTCACATTTTTTCTCCAAATTTCCTTATTTAACTGTAACCACATTCATGGTTTCCTTTATTTAGTATTATTGAAATATGTATATAGTTATTCTACCACGACTCACTATTATACATCTTGTATGAACCTCTATGGCAATTCAAATGAAAACTTGTTATATATAACTTAATTCAAATAATCATGTATGTAATATTATTGATTTTGATAGTTACTCGACTTCTTGTGGATTTCTTAATTTGCTAATAAATTTTTCTAATTTGATTATACAATTGTCTTTCATAATCTAGACTCTTTTACAGTATTTTTTATGAGAAGAAATATTTGTCTAGGTATTATATTGTAATTTATTCTATATGCTTCGTGACTTTACTTAAAGCTTATCTATTAAAACCTGCATCACTCTATTCAATTATTAAGTAAAGTTCATATTTCATTTGCTGTTAATTCTAGCATTATACTTCATTTTATGAATAATGGAAGCCTATCATAATCTAGATTATGCATAACCAATAATATATTTTAGGGAACTATACAATAATTTTATAGGTGCATGCATATAATGATGCATTATACTCCACTACCATTTCAACTCGACTCAAAAAAAGAAATTTGTTTTTAATTTACAAGAATAAGATGCATATTCCTTGTTTCCTTATTTACATTATCTACCTTAAGAAAACGTTAAAGACATTTCCATAGTATTACTATGATAATATGACATTCATCTATATAAACTAAAAGTATTACAATGTATTATATATATTTTTATAACATTCAGTGAATGAACCTTACTTATTTGTCTCAGTAAATGAGAGAAAGTGTACACAAAATTATTTATTATTTTCTAGTAATTCTTTCTGTGTATATATAATATACTAGGATTATGCATGTGAAATAGAATTAATATTAATAAATAAACATATTGTAGGTAGTACATAGTTTTCTTCTTCTCTCCAGCATAATTTAATATAATTACTGTGATTTAGAGTATCAAGTTCACACAATGACCATATATTTTCTGAAATCAATAGCTTAGGAAATATTATATCTATGCATGCAATTTTTTTTTTATGTAGCTGGGCCCATAATTCAAGACTCAATTTAATAATTTAACTATCACATGATTAAAAAAAAAATTAATCATTATGTAGAAGATAAATACATTTTCCTCTAACTGTTATTAAAAGTTTTGGGAATATTAAGGAAAAGGGAAAGTCCCACCTAACCATGAACTATCTGCAATAGTTGCCCGTGAGCTTAAAACTTGTTCCTTTCATGAATCAACTCGTCTTAGGTTCCTAAGATATTTTACTTATAGATTAATCCCAACAAACATTTCCCTACCTGCAACCTTCTTTAAGAGTCTCTGTCCATTAATTGCCTAAGGTTTTTTTTAATTTAAGAAGAAAAAAATATTTTTCTTTAAAGCCTGTATTTCTCTCTTGTTATGTTGTATTCTAATTTTCACCCAACTTAATATTTATCTTCATATAGGTGATTAACATAATATTTCTCTCCCATTATGTTAATACATTTAACACCTTTCTCCTAATTATTTTTAGGAGACTTTTTGAGAAGGACCACCATGTGGAATTTAACAACTAATAACATTTTGTACATTAGAAATACATATCTAATACTATAGTGCTATTTATTCAATATTTTCAAACATTTAATTTAATAATTTAATAAATAAAATAGAATTACATCATCACATAATGTCCATGCTCTCTTCAATAGCGATTAAATATAAATTAAAATTTAAATTTAAAGATATCTATGTCTGTAAAAAAAACATAAGGATGTTACATCATATGGGGTTTTAATATACCCATCCTACTTACAAAGTGAAACTTCTCCCATAGACTTGAAAATTTGACTTTTGAGTTGGATCCCCTTCTTGCTGAACATCTAAAATTAAATCTCTAGATAGCTCCATCAAAAAAACCTCATGGGATAATCAATATCAGGCATGATTGAAACACTTTACTTAGGAACTTTGGAATATATTTTGTATTGGTGGGTCATATTTTTAATTATATCCACAGTAATCTCTTATGAGATACCTTCAATTAAAAGAGTTGACATGGGAATCTCACTAAATGATATTCATCATTGTAATACCCCTAGTGTGTTTCTTTAAAGGCATGACTATTTTTAGTGTTTAAATTATTTGGAAATTAATGGTTATGAATGCCAAGATTGAATTATTGGATTATGTAATTAAATTATATTTTATTACACTAATAAATGATATTTCTTGGGGATGTTCTGGAAAGAGTGCTTGAGTATTAGAGACTTTTTGGAAATCTATAAAAAAATGTTAGTGGTTAACTCTAGATGGTGGACCTTTCCAAAATTTCTCCTAAAAATATAGAGAAAAATGTTAAATAAATTAACATAATGGGAAAGAAATATTATGCCAAATACTTAGCTAAAAATAAATTCGAAATTAATTGAAAAGTAAAATAAAAGATAACGAGATAACGTCACTCTTTAAAAAAAGAAATATTGTTCTTAAATTAAAATATAACGTCTAATTAACTAAGATAGGTAAACCTTTGAAGTAGAATGTTCCTAAAAGAAAATATACTAGGATGATCTATAAGAGAACCACCGAGGAACACAAAAAGGGGTGATTTCTGAAGGTAATAACGTATGATCTCGGGGTAATTGTTAGATAAAATTCATGGTTAGATGGAACTTTCTTTACTCCTAAGTATTCTCCAAGAAGTTAATTAAATTGTACAATCGTGAATATTGTTATGATGATGGTTTAGAATGAATGATTTATTAAATAATAAATTTCATGGGAGATAAGTTGAAAATAATTAATATTATTTTATATTAATGGAGAAATGGTTACAAAATTTGTAACGTATCTCCTTAGTTTAGGATTAGTTCCTACAATTTAGGAGTTTGTTTGTAACTTCCTAATTCCTAGTGTTGTACTTAATGATGTAATTCCTCATTCACGAATGTAGAGTAAACTCAGAGTGTTCTCTCTGTTTGAGTGCAGTCTCCAGGTGTAGTACTCACCTGTGAGTTGCAACTCCTTCTTTTTCAATTCAGTGTCATTTTTATCTTGGTATCAGAGCACAGAGTAGGGACAGCCTTAATTTTTTTTTTGGATGCATCATTGATTACAGAACCGTAGTGGCGGAAGAGATGACAGAAGTTTTCGTAGATTCAGGTGGACTGCAGTAACACCTGAAACACAGGTCTCAGATGACCGATCATCTCTTAGCGGGAGAAAGGATTGGCGTGGTTTTGAGGGAGATAAGCCCGCCAGCGCGCCAGAATAGGCTATTGGCGCAGAAGTACACGCAAAAGGCACGCCAGGGCTGGTACTTGCACGCATTTTGATTTGGGCGCGGATTTTTTCGCATCAAAGAAGCGCCAGCCTCTTTCTCTTTCGGAAGGTCTGCAATTGTTTTTGCAGATCGGCCCTGCCCGGTGGTGACACATTGAAGTTCCTGATTTGCTCGGAGGCAGCAGATCGGACTTGCCCGGTGGTGGCACATTGAAGTTCCTGATTTACTCGGAGGCAGTAGATCGAACTTGCCCGCTGGTGGCACATTGAAGTTCCTGATTTGCTCGGTGGCAGCAGATCGGACTTGCTCAGTGGTGGCACATTGAAGCTCCTGATTTTCTCGGTGGCAGCAGATCGGATTTTCCCGGTGGTGGCACATTGAAGGTACAATTTTTTTTTTTGGAAAACAGTGGTCAGGATCTGGTATGTGGTGATTTTTTTTTTTTTAGTGTGTCCTGCAATTATTCAGTTGGGTAGAATTATTCATCAGAGGATCAGAAATTTTATCAGTCCAATATGAATAACAGTATAGAATCGTATCTCCATGAGTCTGGCAAACTCGATGGATCGAATTTCTCCAACTGGAAATTCAAGATACAGACTTTACTTGAAAGCGCAAATGCGTGGTCGATCGTTACAGGAAGTGAGCTGAGACGAGGATCAGCTGCACAAGAACAAGACTGGGATAAAAGGGAGACAAAAGCAAAGGTCATATTGAAGATGTCCGTCAAGGACAATATTATCCCGCATATTAGAGACTGTAAATCGGCCACTGACATTTGGACGATGATTAAAAACCTATACCAGACGCAGAATACAAACCGTGTCTTGTCACTCAAAGGCAAGTTGTTTGCGATGAAGATGGAGGAGAATGAGTCCGCTGCTGGATTCATTGCGAGAGTCAAAGACCTGAAGGACAGATTGGGAGATATCGGAGAGAAATTTTCCGATTCGGATCTGGTCACGATCACATTGAATGGAATGACAGATGAATATCAGATGTTCATCACTGGACTGGCAGCAAGGGAGAAAGCCCCTGCGTTTGAAGAGATGACAGGGATTCTGCTACAGGAAGAAGAGCGATGACAAAATTTGAAATCGCAGAGCAATGACCTTGCTCTGATGGCGAAAAGGAGACAATATAGAGGGAAGCAGCCACAGCAGCAACAGCAACCACAGCAGCAGCAGAGAGGAGCCAACACATTTCAGAAGAGACCGTTTAAAGGTATGTCTGCTAATAATTTTCCCAGCAAGAAATTTTTTTACTGTGGAAAACCTGGTCATCAGATTAAAGAGTGTAATAAGAGGCAGGCAGACGAACCAAGAAATAAACATAGAAAGCACAGAGGATACTTCATTGAGGAAGATGAGGATCATAGCCATGAACTTCGACTATTTACAGCTGATTGTGCTCTTTCAGCTTCAAAGGGAGATGAGGATGACATATGGTATGTCGAATCTGGTGCATCCTCACATATGACAGGTAAGAAGGAATGGTTTGAATGTCTTGAAGAAACTTCATGTGGGTCGAAAATTTATTTAGGGGATGATAGTGGATATGAGATCAAAGGATATGGTGACATTCCGGTAAAATTACCTAGCGGTAACATTAGACATCTTAAAAATGTATTGTATGTACCCGGAATTAAGAAAAATTTGATCTCTGTCTCAATGATTACTGATCAGGACATGCAAGTTCAATTCTTTAAGACTAACTGTGTCATAAAGGATAGCCAGATGGAAACAGTTGCAACAGGAGTGTGCGTGGGGAGCTTGTACAGATTAGACGTGAAAAGTATGACAAATCAAGCAATGGTTGCAACTGGATCGACAGCTGAAGATCTCTGGCATCAAAGATTTGGCCATCTTAATCTGCAAGACCTCATCTTACTTCAGAGAAAATGTATGGTTGATGGACTCCCTGTTTTCCATAATGTTAAGTTGGATTGTGATGGATGTGCATTAGGGAAAATGCATAGAGAAGAGTTCCCTTTGCATGTTAATGGAAAAGAAAGAGATATCTTAGAACTGGTGCATACAGATATATGCGGACCTATGAAGACTAGGTCATTAGGAGGTGCATATTATTTTCTCTTATTTACAGATGATTGCACTAGGTTCTCATGGATATACTTTCTGAGTAAAAAGAGTCAAGCCTTTCAGTATTTTAAAGAGTTTAAATCTATGGTAGAAAACCAGACAAGAAAAAGGATAAAAATTCTCCGCTCAGATCAAGGGGGAGAATACAAGTTGGGAGAATTCATGAATTTCTGCAAGAAGCATGGGATTGTTCAACAGTTCACAGTGCCCCACACTCCTCAGCAGAATGGAGTGGCAGAACAAAAGAACAGAACTCTTGTGGAGTGCGCAAGGAGCATGCTTCAAGGTAAGGGTCTATCAAATGGTTTTTGGGCAGAAGTTATTAACACTGCTGTCTACTTAAAGAATAGGAGTCCTACTAAATGTCTAGGCTTCAAAACCCCGTTTGAAGCATTGTTTGGATTCAAACCAGAAGTGAGTCATTTAAGAATATTTGGGTCAAAAGCTTATGCTCATATACCTAAGGCAGATAGGAAGAAGTTAGATCCAAAAGCCTTGAAATGTATCTTTGTTGGATATGGCACTGAGTTCAAGGCATATAAGTTATTTAATCCTGTGACTCATAAGGTTTTTGCAAGCAGAGATGTCATATTTCATGAACAGGTTGTAGAAGGAAAGGATGACTCTAACAGTGATTGGCACATTACATTGCTAATGGAAGAAAATAGTGAGGATGATGAAGTGCAGGAGCAGAAACAAGAAGAAGAAGTAACAGGTAATGTAAGCAATGATGCAAGTCCGGAGAAGGCTGAAATAGACAGATTTGAGGTAAGTCCCCTACCAAGGAGATCAAGTAGGAAGACTCAATTACCATCTAAATTGAAAGACTATGCATTAATGTCAAAGATTTTAAACATTGTAGAACCTGCAAATTATGAAGAAGCAAGTAAATCTGATTCATGGAGGGCTGCAATGCATGAGGAAATAGAATCAATAAACAGAAGCCATACTTGGGATTTGGTTGAATTGCCTGAAGGTAAAACCCCCATAGGATGCAAATCGCTGTATAAACCTAAAATAAATGCAGATGGGAGTATAGAAAAACTTAAAGCTAGACTGGTAGCAAAGGGTTACTCACAGCAAGAGGGAATAGATTTCGATGACACCTTTGCTCCTGTAGCCAAATTAAACACCATTAGAATGCTAATTTCCTTAGCAAAAAAACATAAATGGCAGCTACACCAGCTAGATGTTAAGTCTGCATTTCTGAATGGTGACTTGAAAGAAGAAATTTATTTAGTTCAGCCTGAATGTTTTGTGAAAAAGGGGCAGGAACATCTTGTTTGTAAATTGAAAAAGGCACTTTATGGTTTAAAACAAGCACCCAGGTCGTGGTATGAGAAGATTGACTCATTTTTTGTACATCATGGCTTTCATAGGAGCTTGAATGATCCAAATATGTATACCAAGTTCAATAAACAGAGGCAAATTATTTTGATTTCTTTGTATGTAGATGATATGATCATAACAGGGGATGCTAACAATCTGATCAAAGAAATCAAACAGCAGATGTCACAAGTGTTTGAGATGAAAGATCTCGGAAATCTACATTACTGCTTGGGATTGGAGATATGGAAAGATTCTGGACAGACTTTTCTTATACAAGGGAAGTATGCCAGAAGCTTGCTGGAAAGGTTCAAAATGGAGCAGTGCAGATCAGCAGCTACACCATTGCAGCAGAACTTAAAGTGGAGCAGTGACGATGGCACTAAAGCGGTGGATGCCACTATGTATAGACAGCTAGTTGGTAGTTTGATATATCTTACTACAACTAGACCAGATTTGGCATACTCTGTTAGTACATTGAGCCAGTTCATGTCAAAACCACTCAAAAGTCACTGGATCGCAACAAAAAGTGTGTTGAGGTATCTTAGTGGTACTAGTAATTATGGTATTTTGTACACTGACACTTCTGATGTTACTCTAGCAGGTTTTTCAGATTCAGATTGGGCAGGTAACTTGGATGATCGAAGGTCTATCACAGGTTACGCTTTTAGCATTGGATCCGGGGTCATAGCATGGAACAGCAAAAAGAAAAGCACTGTAGCCTTATCTTCATGTGAAGTTGAGTACCAAGCATTGTGTGTAGCCACATGTGAAGCTATCTGGTTGAGAAGACTTCTCAACGATGCAGGAGAAGAACAGAAAGAATCAACTATCATCAAAACTGACAACCAGAGTACCATCAAGCTTGTATACAATCCAGTCTTTCATAAAAATACCAAGCACATCGATACTCAGTTCCATTTTGTTCGAGAGAAACTACAGTCAAAAGAGATATTTGTTGAATATTGTAAAACTTGTGACAATATGGCTGATATATTTATAAGCCTCTTGGGCGTGTAAAGTTTGAATTGTTTAGAAGGATGCTAGGAGTTCAGGATAATCCTTTCTCCATTAAGGGTGGGAGTTGAAAATAATTAATATTATTTTATATTAATGGAGAAATGGTTACACAAGTTGTAACGTATCTCCTTAGTTTAGGATTAGTTCCTACAATTTAGGAGTTTGTTTGTAACTTCCTAATTCCTAGTGTTGTACTTAATGATGTAATTCCCCATTCATGAATGTAGAGTAAACTCAAAGTGTTCTCTCTGTTTGAGTGCAGTCTCCAAGTGCAGTACTCACCTGTGAGCTACAACTCCTTCTTTTTCAATTCAGTGTCATTTTTATCTAGATAAAATATGAATACATAGATATATTGACCTACTTAATTAAGAACGTGGATACTCTATGTGTACTTATTTTTGTGAAGAGCTATCGTATCATAGAATAAGCATTTTAATTACACATGATACCATATTGTGTTTGGAAAGGAAAACTAATAATTGTTATAATAGTAAATTAATGGGTCCTTAATATGACGTTCATGGGTTCTTTTAGAATCGCAAGGACAACTAACTTCAAAACCACTACGTTTTCAGGGATAAGTTTTATTTGTAAAAATATCGTACGTCTGAGGTCACATGAACCATATGAACTTGTCATATGCTCGAATATCACCAGTCTTGAATACCCAACCCTCAGATTAGTTTCTTGAAGTAAGCACTTTATCATTACAGTGATATTTTCTTTAATATATCAACAGATCATGACATTTCACTTCTTTTATTCAGGCATTTTGCAGGTGAAGGCTTGATCCAGATGCATACTATGCTCGTTTGTTCGTAGGAGGCGGTGGTGAATCCTTTGATCTTCATAGTTATGCAAAGGATATGGGGTTGTATGGGGATCATGTGGCTGCTCTTATAATAATGAGAAATAAATTCAAAACCACTATGTTTTCATGCATATGTTTTATTTGTAAAAATATTGTATATCTCAGCTGACATAAATTTTCTCAACTTGTCATATTCTTGAATATCACCACTCTTGAATATCCACCTCTCATTTTAGTGTCCTGAAGTCAGGAATTTATCATTACATCATTACAGTGGTCTTTTATTTAATATATTTTAAATATTTTGAATCATGTTCGTTTCAAGTTTTGTTTAATATATTTTAAATATTTTTAATCTCGTTCTTTCAGTTTTGGTGCTTTCATTGTGTCAACGATTCTCAAGGATAGGGAAGTGTTTGATATCTACATTTTCTTTAGCGTGTCCAAGATATAAGTTTCACTGCTTAATCTCTTCTTTATGTTAACAATATTGTATATAATGCATGAAGCTCTATTTTTATTACAATTGGACTATTAAATTGAAAAAATGGCATATTGCATTATTAGTATGCACCATTAACTCTATGATACTCTGAAGCGTAACAGTGAAATTATGCACTTTCCATTACAAACCTTTTAACTGTATAACTAGTATATTCACATCACAACCTAAAATATGTTTTTAATATAACAATTAATATTTAAAATCAAGGTACATTTTCTTCAGTTTAGCGGTCCTATCAAGGTTACTTTTCACCTTTCTGGGTAATTTCAAGTATTTATTTTATTTATTTATTTATTAGGAATCAATCACGTTCTAAGAAGACACGATTAGATTGCTGTTACTATCTTCAAACCTTGACACTGAATTGGCTTGTTTTACCATCAACTTAGAAATCATCGTCTTAAAGATTCGAACCAATCTTGAGATCGTCGGTAAGTAAATCATTGGAAAAGTGATAAACCATGTTTTTTCTTCAAGTCAAGAGTAACGATCTGGTGTGCATATTTTCCGGATTTGATGATGGTAATAATATTTTCCTTTCTAATGATTGATGTGATATTTAGAAGTCCTTAGTCTTATCAAACGGTGACCTATATCATTTAACTGATTTAACCGAGTGGAGGTTTAGATAGCTAGTTCGATCGTGTGAACGTGGATTCAAGTAATATGACCATTTGAAATTCAATATTTGTGAGGAGTTTGGGTTTGAGGAATACAGGTATGATAGCAAAGGCTTCCATCCAACAACACTAAGAGAGATCTGCTAGGAGTAAGGAGATCCGATAGAATTGAGAAATTTGGTAGTAGTAAGGAGATCGAGTAGCGTTGAGGAATATTTTGCTAAGGTAAGATTTTGAATTTTTTCTATAGGAAGTTAAACCTTTAGGAATGTATGCTTGTCTTAATGACATTATAGTATAGATATCGTTAGTCACACAGGAGAGAGCAATAATCATATGTAGACATAAAGTCTATTATGATATTTGGATGAGAAACGTTTAGAAATATCTTTTTTTATTTTAAACTGCAGTTTCAGTATGGTTGAATTGAAAAGTAAGGATCTTATAGTCCAACCGAAATCTAATAGTCAAGATGAAATATTTTCTGTTAGGCGTTACAAGAACCTTGAGTTCCCTGTAACTACATGATGATGGAGGTGTTGATGGAAAACAAATATTGTTGGTTTCTTTAATAGCTCCATCCAAACATCATTTGATCATCTACTTTTTTAATATTGGGAAAGAAAATGGATAACAGTTTCACATAAATTTTAAATATTTATTTATTGATTTTTTATCTTAAAGTTTAGGAAGAAAAATACAATTATTTAAAATAGTTGATTATTATGTAAATAGTATATTTACCTTAGTTTACTTTAATCTATCTTAAGTTAACAATTTTTTCTTTAATTAATAGGAATAAGATATAAACAAATATAATTATGAGGAGTTACTTATCACCTTATTTATATCTTCCTTTCATCAACACTTATGTAACAATAAAATTATAAATGTGTAGACTTACTCAGAAAATATATGTAAATGATTGTGTTTAAAAAAAATATTATTTTATCCACTTCACATCTCAATTTATGATTTGTTACCTTCCTGTTAACTATTATTAATTTACCATTGACTAATATAAATTATTTTAATGCAATTTTTTCTCAAAATATTATTTCAAACTTTAAATTATAATTTTTAATGCAATTTTTCCCAAAATATGATTTATAACTTCGGTGAAAAGTACTCAACTTTCCATCCACACTTATTACCCTCTAAACTTAATATAAAAAACATTAAAAAACATTTTATTTTCTTAAACGTTTTCTATTATGACTCGTATTACTTTTCTCACCCTCACTCGAAATTTAACACCATTTGATATATCATAAATATTTAATTAGAAAATAAATGTATACTCTTGTAATATGATGTACTTCCCATTATATACACATTTTTACTATTCTCTTTTCCCTTTAATGTTATAGATGCAATTTTAAACCCTTGTAAATTGCGTAAAATTTTAACATCATTTGATATAACATAAATATTTAATTAAAAACTAAATATATACTCTTGTAATGAGGTATTTTCCATTATATGCATATTTTTACTATACTCTCTTCCCTTTTTTTTTAATGTTATACATGCAATTTTAAACCCCTAAATTCTAAATTGTGTAAAATTATATATTTTTAATATATTCAGTTCTTAATGTTTCTTTTTACAATATCTTGTAGGTGTTGATCGTTGCTGGATGCCGTTAATGAAATCATGAAGAAAAATAATAAAAAATAATTACACACTTTTGTGACTAATATCACATTGTTAAAGCATAACAATAATATGATATTTAAATATTATGAAAAAGAAATGTAAATGAATAGTTATTTATGAAATAGGTAGTGCTATTATTCTATATCTATTCATGAGTATAACTAAAAATATATATATGTTCATCTTATCTCATCTATAGTATAACTAATATATATATATATATATATATATATATATATATATATATATATATATATATATATATATATATATATATATATTATATACTAAAAATAATCATATATCTATTACAATACTATTTTATATAATTAAAACTAATTATTATAGAATTATAGTAATAATTGTTATGTAATTTCATATTTATTACTTTATATTATAAATTATATCTATTATACTAACACAATCACATTAAAAAAAATATTAATATGATTGTTATAAGCTCAGGACTTCATAAATATATAGCAATAAAAATAATAACACAAAAAAAAACTATCGCAATTAAAATATTATTATTATCATTATAATTAATAATAATTATTTCTTTATTTATTTATAATAATTATTATTTAATATTAAATTTTATTTATTATTATTTAAAAATATGAACGTATGTAATATAAATATAATATTATGAAATTATGTAATATAAATGCGAACCCTAGGAATGTAAACCTTTAGATTAATAAACTCTATGAATTGATATTATAAAACTCAAGAGAATAATAAACCTAAGGGTGTAATACTAAAACCCCAAGGGATTATAAACCCAAAGGAATAATATTAACCCAAAGGATTATTACTATAAACCCTAGGGTTTATTTCTCTTGGCCTTTTAGTATTAATCTCTTGGGTTTATTATTCCCTTGGGTTTATAATATCAGTCCCTTGGGTATATTAATATGACTGTTAATATTCTTAGGGTATACAATTATTCATAGCTTTATAATATCAATCCATTAGGTTGAATAGAAATCAAGGTCAACCAAAGGTTTGTATACCTTAGATTTATAATATTAGTCCTTTGAATTTATAATGGATGAAGTTTTAGTATAGACCCTTACATTTATCATTCCCTTTGATTTATAATATCAATCTCTTTCATTTAATAATGTAATCCTTCATATTCCTATCATTTAATAGTAAAACCATAAGAGATTCTAAACCAAAAGAAAAAATATTAATCCAAATGATAATAAACCCAATGGATTAATAGTGAAAACCCAAGGAATTATTAACCAAATGGAATAATATTAAACCCTATGGATTAATATCTTAAATCCAATGTATACAAAACCTAATAAAAATATTATAATCCCTAAAATTAACATTGTTGACCATGGTTTATTTTCATTTTGAGAGAATCCTTCTCACAGTGCGACGTTGGATCATGTTTAAGCATGGTCAATCATCATTATTCTAGGGTTTATAATATTTATCTTAGGGTTTATAATATTAATTCCTTTGGGTTTATAATCTGTTTGGTGTAATACTAAAAATTGAAATAATTATAATGCTTAGGAATTATTATTAAACCCTAGGGATTAATATTAATTACAACCCTATACATAATAATACATACTAGGAATATCAACCCTTAGATTAATAAACTCAAGGAATTGCTATTATAAACTGAAGATAATCCTACAATTAAGGGGTTAATACTAAAACCCCAAGTGATTATAAAACCAAGGGAATTATATTAACCGAACGGATAATAACCCCAAGGGATTAATAATAAAAACCCTGGGCTTATATTCCCTTGGGTTTTTTGTATTACTAGGGTTTATATTCCCTTGGGTTTTTAGTATTAGTCCCTTGGTTTTATTATTCCCTTGGGTTTATAAACCATGTGAAAAATATTATACCTAAGGGAATACAAGTTATAGGGTTTTTAATATTAATCGCTTGGGTTTACTATCCCTTGGGTTAATATTATTCCCTTGGGTTTATAACCCCTTGGGGTTTTATTATTAACCCTCTGGTTTTATTATTCTTTTGGGGTTATAATATCAATCCCTTGTGTTTATATTTTGGGGGTATAACATTATTCATAGGGTTTGTAGTTAATATTAATTACTAGGGTTTAATATTATTCCCTAGGGTTAACAACTCCTTGGGTTTTTAGTTTTAAAGGAAAGGGATTATAAACCAAAAGGAATAAAATGAAACACAAAAAATTTATATGATAAACCCAAGGTATATAAACCATACAATATTAAATACCCTTGAATGAAGAAGGTTGACCATGGCCAAACATGCTCCAACATCACAGTGTGAAAACTATTGTCTCAAACTGAAAATCAACCATTGTAAACCATGGTAAGCCATATTTATTTTAATTTTTATATACCTTTGGTTTATAATATTAATCCCTAGGGTTTGATATTATTCTCCTGTGTTTATATTTACTTGGGCTTTTAGTAATAATCTCATGGGTTTATTATCCCTTAAGTTAATATTGTTCCCTTGGGGTTTTAGTATTATACCCTAAGAATATGAACCCTTAGATTAATAGACCCAATGAATTTATATTATAAACCTAAGGGAATCATAAACCCAATAGATTAATACAAAAACCCCAAGGTATTAGAAATCGAAGGGACTAATATTATTAAACCTAAGGGGATAGTATTATAAATCCAATGTATATAAACCCTTAGTTGACCATTATTTATATTGAACCTAAGGGATTAATATTATAAACCTATGAATAATATTATTCTCTAAGAATATGAACCCTTAGATTAATATCCACAAGGGATTGATATTATAAAATGAAGAGAATAATAAACTCAAGGAGTTAGTATTAAAAACCCAAGGGAATATAAACCCTAAGGTTTATAGTAATAATTCATACAGTTTATTATCCATGGGGTTAATATTATCTCCTTGGGCTTATAGTCACTTGGAATTTTATTATTAACCTGTGGGATTTTATTATTAACCCCTAGGGTTTATTATTAATCCCTTGAGTTGATAATATTATTCCCTTCAAATATTATCGGAATCATTTTTCGATAGGTTCAGAAAATTCAGAATCTTACTCAACCAAACAAATCCCTATTTTCCATAACGATGCTCTAGGATGGAGCCTCCCCTATGGAAAACTAGGGTTTCTACAACCTTTCAATGGGAGTCATAAGGGCTATCCTTATCTCTCACGGTGGCACCACGTGATCCTCACAACGCTTGCTCTCAACCTGAATATGATCTCTGTTAATGGTTTCCCCGATGGGAGGGGCGAGTATACCTCAACCTCCTGAAAGATCTAACACCACAAATACAGCTTCAAATGCTCAGGTCACATCCTCTGACTATGCAGGGACGCAGGTCAATCCAAATCTTGAGCATACTAACCAACCAGAGATCCATAATGTGAATACGGAGTAGAAACAATCCTCCTCTGCCACATGCATTTCGATTTCTAATGAATGCCCAAAAATTGACCTTCCAAGTCATCGAATCAACGTAAAGATACAATACATGAAAGACCATGCCCTTATTGGCAAATTTATAGGCTTTTGACCTACATAGGAAGCTCTCCAAGGCTGGATTTCTTCAAAATGGAAACCAAAGGGACATGTTACTCTTAAATTGGGACAAAAGGGCTTCTTTAATGCCATATTCAACTGTATCAAGGACAAAAACCACATATTATATGGTGGTCCTTATTTCTTCAACTCAACAAGCTTGTATCTCAGAGATTGGGTCGAAATATTTAACCCAAACAAGCAAGTCTTCAACTGGGCAGCAATATCGATCAGACTATACTCACCACCATTGGAGTACTGGGATTAGGACTCCCTAAAAGACATCGGCAATGGACTGGGAGAGTTCATCAAGTTCTCCAAAGAAACCAAACTTAGAACATACATGTCTTATGGAAGGATCTGTTTATACATGCATCTAGCTAAAGCCCTAATATATTTGGTAAGTCTCTTTCATGATGATTTGAATCGGTTCAAACCATAGATTATGAGCATGTCCCTTTCCCATGCCGAAAATTCCATGAACATGGCCATCTGTTCAGGGATTTCCCCTTAAACTAGCCTCCTAAACCTACCCCTGCCACTGAAAATACTAACATTGAGGGCTTCACCAAAGTCCCCATCTGCAGAAATCACACTAAGAGAACCAACACTATCCCCAAAGTCCCCCCAACCCCTCCCACTAGTAAACACTTTGATATCCTTGCTAAAAAACCAATATTAGAAGGAGAATCCTCGCACCCCTCATCTGATATGCCTAATCTAGCATTCCGGACCCCTCCATTACTCCTTTGATCAATCCCATCCCCCCTTAATCTCACTCTAATCCTCAGGATTCCACCCCTCATCCAAGAAAATACAAGGCTCTTGTCATTTGGAATCCCAATCAAATGGAGATCGAGGGCAATGTTGAGATTTCCCCTTAGAAAGAAGAATCTACAGCAGTAATGAACCAGCCTACTCATATGGATGAAGAACTAGAGGGTAATGATCTAGGAGATCTGGACATCTTAGCTCTGGAGTTGGCATGTAAAAAAAAGGATTATGACAATATACCTGCCTGGAAGATTCACAACCTATAAGTAGTACTCTTTCGAGCGCAGCAATGTCAATCCTTGGGCATTAAACTAGGGAGCGATTGGGATGGAAAAAATATTTTCAAAGAATCAAATAAAAGAGGGAAAAAAACAGATTTAAAAAGAGAAATCATTGTAGGAGAAATTCTTGTCAAATCTAGGTGATATCCTAAGTTGACCAAGTTCTTCTCGTCGATCTCCAATAGTTCTCAATGAAGCTCACTTCATGGAACATTTGAGGGCTCAATAGCCCCGCCAAGCATAGAATGTTCAAGAACATGATTAATCAAGAAAGACCGTTTGTATTATTTATGTAGGAAACTAAATGTACCAGTAATACCCTTGACTCCATCATCACCAAGATATGGTACCATTCCACTACCATAGCTGTTGATGCATCTAGTGCCTTGAGTTGCCTAGCCATAGCTTGGGATCCACGATTCATTTCCCTCTATGAAATTCATGTTTCTGATAATTTCAAACAAGAATTCTTCCACTTGATAGGTTCCAATATCCATGGTCACCTCTCCAATGTGTACGTCCCTCAAGACCCTCTTTAGAAACTAGCCTAGCTCAACACCTTGGACATCCTGAATTCCACTAGAAGCCATCCACTTTGGATTGTTGGCGGTGACTTCAACATGATCACTAAGCTCGAGGGAAAATGGGAGGCAGATCCAGGCTTGAAATGGATAGTCTTAGCTTCTAATAATTCATTCTAATAAATCATCTCATTGATCTTCCCTTCTCCAATAGAATGCACACTTGCAACAACAAAAGCACAGGCTCACAGAAGATAGCCTCAAGATTGGATTGCTTTTCCATGTGAGACAATGTAATTCATTTGGGAGCCGACATCCACTCCTCAATAATTCCTTTGGCTGGTTCAGATCATTAGCCCATCCTCTTACAATGGTCATGCCCAAGTGAAACTAACAATCGACCATTCCATTTTGAACTCTTATGGTTTACTCACCTGGACTTCAAAGATTTAGCTACCACTTGTTGGAGTAGATTTACACCACCTACCGGCTCCAAAATGTTTCAATTCCAGCAAAAACTCAAAAATATTAAGTATACACTCAAGAAATGGAATCACTCCACCTTTGGTAATATCTTCCAGCATCAGAAGGAACTGGAGCAACAAATTTCTAATTTATAGTTGGACATCATCAAAGAGGGCAAATCAGATTCACTAGCATATTAGGAACATATCCTTCCTACCAAACTTGATGAGAGACAGATGCAAGAGGAAATTCTATGGAAACAGAAGTCAAGGATCCGTTGGCTCAAAGAATGGGAGAATACTACTAAATTCTTCCATCACTCCACCATCTAGTGACGAATGCACAATAGAATTTCACTTCTCAACAATGGTCAAAGGGATCAGCTAGAGGAACATGAAGACATAGAAAAATAACTCCTTAGTCATTTCAAGCATATCCTTCAGGAGAATCTAGGCTGCAGGAAAAAATCAATCAACAAGATTACCCAGCACATCCCCAAGCTCATAAATGAGGATCAAATTCAGATGTTACTTAAACCTGTCTCCCTCCAAGAGGTGGAACAGGCTATGGCTCAGCTCAAATATGGCAAGGCTCCTAGTCCTAATGACTTAACCTCCAATTTCTTCCACTACTTTTGGGAACACATCAAAATGCAGGTCTAGGACATAGTGGAGGAATCTAGAAGTATGCATTGGATTCTTCCATATCTCAATGAAAATTTTCTATCACTCATCCCCAAAGAAGAGCACTCTGTCACTCCAGAAAAGTACTGGACAATCGCTTTGTGCAATTTCATCTACAAGCTGATCTAAAAATTCATCGCCAACAGGATCAAACCCCTTCTTCCTATGTTCATCTCCCCATAACAGACAGGATATGTGTGTGGTTCCAATTGATGATGTCAATTAGAGTTTAATTTAATGTCAACCTGGGAAGGTAAACTTAGAAGTGCTTATCTAAAATATATAGATCTAGAAAGATTCCTAATTTGTCCAAGATCTTAAAGTCCCCTTACAAGAACATATTCATTAAGATCTCTTTCAATAACTAATCAAACCTAGATCTAATAATTGTTTGAGATCTATAGTTCTCTTACAAGAACATATTCTACAAGATCTCTTCCAACATTAGAACATCTAATAAGAACTTAGAAGCTGAAATGAAATAAACCTAGATCTAATAATTGTATGAGGTCTTACAGTTCTCTTACAAGAACTCTTTCAAATAAGACTCTTCGAATATTAGAACATTTAACAAAAATTAAAATATTAAATGAAACAAACCTAAATCTAATAATTGGATGAGATCTTATGGTTCTCTTACAAAACCACTTTCAAATAAAATCCTTCCAATATTAGAACATTTAACAAAACTTAAAAGCTGAAATCAAACAAAAACATAAAATAAATCATACCTAAAATAAACAAATAAGCATGCAAGTGAGGCCATGGGGGCCCTCCATAACTCCACAAGCACACCACTTTAATGGAGACTCAGATGTAGAGGCAAAATCGAAGTATGAATCCTTTATTTGAAAATCTCCATTACAAACCAACTCTAAGCTTCTAAGATTACATACTCCAAAATTCTAAGATTACAAAACTTCAAGATTACAATATTACAAAAACTTCAACATTACAAATGGAGGATATTGTAATCCTATTTATACAATGGGATGAGTAACAAACTCATAATGATTATCCACTAATCTCTCTTTTAGTTCCATACATCTCTCAACCATCTAGACACATAACCCCTTTTGTCCTTGATCTTCTCCGTGAGGTTTATCTTCTCAAATTCGAATTTGATCCTTCAAGACCACATAAAGGTGTCTTGGAAGCTTCCTTGGGACCTACACATGTCACAAAAACAACCCACTTTCCATATATAATGTAAAATATATTATTTTCTAATATTTAATCAAGAATTTCTCTCAAAAATGCTTAAAAATAAATAATATTTGGAAAATATAAATTAGACCCATTAATGGTGAATAATAGGGAAAATGAAGTGACATGGTGGTGAATAATGGGCAATAAAATGGAAGCATAGGTGAAAAATGTATGGTAATGAGTGACATTTTGAAACCCAAACATACTCCCCAACTGAAGCTCTTGCATGTCCTCATGCAAGCTACTACAATGACTTGTTTAATTTGATTCTTGGATGAGCTTCCTTTTACAAGATGTTTGGTTCTTGTGTAACAAACATCTTTCAATCACGAACTTCCTTTTAACTTTGCACATCTGTAACAAGCATCTTTCAATCATGAACTTCCTTTTTAACTTTGCACATCTTTGGATAACTTTTATTTTTGCAAAGCATTTGCATCTTTTAATGATTGGTTATTATGTTACAATCATTATTTACTTTGTTGATATCTCTGTTTAATGATTGGTTCTTGTGTTACAATCATTATTTACTTTGTTGAGATCGATCATTTCAAGAAGTCATTTAATATGCTCATCATTTTTAAGATGCCATTTAATATGCTCATCATTTTGTAGTAGTTTTATTGTGGGAAAACTATGTGGGTTAAGATGTAATATGAATGAAGGAAAAAAAATGAAGTGTGAAGTGTGAAATTCCCCCCTCCCCAACTGATGGTTTTTGGCAATTTTTTTTAATGAGAAAGGGAATAGTGAAATAGTGGAATATTTTCCAAACATCATTATTTTAGCATCTAAAAAGAATTTCAAGATTAAAGGTTAGAAAACATCATACCTTACTTACCTATAGAAGTCGATGAATCATGCATGTTTAGTTGCTACAATTTTGATCTGAAGCTTCTTCTGCAAGTTGTGGATGAAAGATGGATCTGTATTGTCGTATCTGCTGCTGGATAGTCTGATGAATTTGATGAGTCTGTTGAATATGGCTGAAAATGTATAAGGCTTGGAAGGTATAAAAAATATATAAGTTACATTTTCCTCCCCCCAGCCTTATTTATTGACTTGTCCTCAAGTCATGACAAACTGAAAAACAATGAAAGAAAGTCTTCAACGCTCGATGGCACAGATCTTACTATGTTATTAAATGTGCTGGTGTCGAACATAGCAAGAAGTTGTTGGCTTAGTGGCCATTAATGAATGCCACTAGTCAACACGAGAGCTCCCACTATTGATTCCAATGGGAGTCAAGATGCCTAACACATCTTTGTAGGTACGAATATGTTTGTTGTGGTCGAGTCACCTACAAGATCCAACGAACAACGGATATTAATGTACTCCCATTTTTCATTGGCAAGAGTACTTGCCATTAGGGCATGCAAGCCTCTAGGTGTTTTTACAAAGATAATTAGACTCTAGGACTTTGACTCAATGATATACATAGAAGCAGTGTTTTATTAGCGGAAATGAAAGGGAAAGGAAATGACAAGGAAAATTAGAATGACAATAAGCTTGTAAGTGAGCTTCTTGGTTTTATTTTGTGAGTTAGGAATGGATGAATGGAAATGCATGGTGAATGATTAAGAACTCTTGCTGTGAAAAATGGACATGGAAATGGTATGCTTTATGGATTGACAATTGGTGGAATTCAAAATCTTTTGCAAAAAGGGAGGTGCAATGTAGTGGTTGTGGATATGGATTTGTCTTTAGAATTTTTCATGAATTTAGTCTTTGGAAGACCAATTGTCGTCACAATGTAATCTCCTTAATGATCACTTGATTATCCTGTAACCTGTAAAAAAACTTGGCAGAAAGAAACATAAGTGTTTTCAAGAAGGAATGCACATTTCCTTCATGATTCTTACGCAAAAAAAAATTCATACCAAATAAAACAGATTAAGGACGATCAAATTGTTGAAGTTGACTTAATCATGATATTAATATCAATCCATTTTTTTAAAATAACCATGAAAAGTAATACTCCCTGTTATGCTCAGCAAAAAGATTGGCATTTGAAAGATCTGTTGTGTTCTGCATATTAGTATGTCACATAAAAGTATTCAACAGAAAGATGTTATGATTTTAATGTCATCTTGAAGCTATCGAAACAATATAATTATCCTCCAAATGTTTGATAAATCGATCCTCAAAATTTGTTTCCAAGTGTTCCATTATTTATTTTCAAACCTGCGTGAATTTTGTGGAAATTTTTTTAATTTTTTTTTTAATTTTGCACTTTGTACCAACTCTTGCACTTTCAATCAGTTCGTGTAATTCTCATGATTCTCTAAATTTGCATACCACTAGAATTTTGTTTTATAAAATGCCAATATCCTTCATATGCCAATGTTCACCCTTTAAATCCTTCATAACAACACAACATTGATAACAGACATAACAATGAACAATATATTAATACAATAACATAACAAATTACAAACCTAACAACAATTATATACAACAAATTAAATTAAATATAACAAATAACAAGAAATTATAACTATATTAATTAATGGAATTATAATAACATATTAATATAATTAATACAATTAATATATTAATATAATTTTTATAACAAACATTAATTAATAATTAAATATCATAACAAACAAAGATATACAACAAATCATAATTACAATTATATTAACCTAACAACATAACAAATATTAAATACAACAAAATTAAAAATATATATATAAATGACAACAAATTACAATTAACACAATTATAATAACATATTAATATATTAATACAATTAATATATTAATATATTAATTATAACAACATATTAATATATTAATATATTAATTATAACAACATATTAATATATTAATACAATTAATATATTAATGCAACAATTAATTAACATAACAAATATCATATACAACGAATTTGAAAAATAAAAAAAATAACAAATCACAATAAATTAATACAATTACAACAATATAACAAATATGAACAAATTACAATTATATCAATTAATACAATAACAACATATTAATATATATTAACATATTAATGCAATTAATACCATTATTATATATTAATATAAAAATATAACAAACATAACAAACGTAAGAAGATATAACTAATCAAATTAAAAAAATCAAAACACACACAAAACCAGACGTAAAATGTGTGAAATAGCGGCATATGGAGGATAATGCACATCACTCTCTCTGTTGCGACGGCAAACATAGCGCCGCCCGTGGACTTCGTGTTCGGAGACTCGTTGGGGAGGAAAAATTGAGGCTTTTTTTACAGAATTCTGTCTGGAAAGAGCTATCCTGTAGGTTCACATAGGTTCCAAAGACGGTATGATGCAGACGGTGAAACTAACCAACAAAGCTCCAACTGCAGATTTGATAGGGCCAAAGAAAGGAAAAATGATTGCAAAGAACCAGATTGGAATCACTACCGGTAGCCTTGCCAGTGCCCGAAGAAAAATGTTGTTGGTATCATGTATTCCTATGACTTTTTCTCAAACAAAGTAGAGAGGGGTGTATGCAAAGCCAAAGGTAATGAACGAAAACATAAGAATGACAGCAATGTCACGGAAAACTGACTTGGGGAGCAAAGCGAAAGCATTTGCATGATTCAAGAGCTCATCTCCAAAAGCCCAGTAAACCGATATTGCAGATGGCAGCGTTAATGTGAATACATAGAGAGTAGCCAAAAGATAGATATACTTGAATTTCTGAGGCTTTCACATGGCATGCATTATTTCAACTGTGACTGCATGACCCCACTAAATTCTGGACTCGGCTGAAAACCGAGTCGATGGTGTTCGGTTCTTCTTCATCATCTTTCTAGTGGTGATGTGAGTGGTGCCTGTGGAATATCATGAACAGATCAAGGTTGATACGAAAGCATATTTTTAGAAATTATGCCTACGCTTATTTTTAGAAATTGAATCAATTTCTATCCCTAAATATTAGCGATACATTTTCTAGAAATAGCAATTCGGATTTGGATTAATTGACTTCATACAACTGGATGCCACCATTACTAAAAACGAGCGATCTCTCTCATCGTTATCTAAAAATTTATTCTTCGCCATTGCAAGTCTCAATTTCTCAGTCATGGAAGCGAATGGTTGTTATACAAAACCTTACACTATTGACTGCATAATTATAGCTCTAGGCCAGACCATGAGCATTCTCATGAAAACCGATCAGCATGTGGGAAGGTATATCATGGCTGCCAGATCTTATGTAACGGAAATCGTACCCTTCGACGGGACGACAGCTACAAAAATCATGGAATACAAGCTGCCTGCGCGTGCGAGGGTTTTTGAAGAAGGCATGAATCAGAAATGAGCATGAGAATGTCAAAAGAAAATTGTTGCAGAATCATTTTTAATACTTTTGTTTCCAACCTTGTAAAATTCGGACGTAGGAATATCCTTAGACCAATTCCAAATGACATGAAGGTTAATGGATGCTTTGCGGCTTTTGCAACCAAATCGTGATAGGTTGTTATTATTTTCGAGTGTATGGCATTTTTTCCTTATTTTATGTTTTTGTTTGTGTGTTGGTTGGTTTTTTGGTTTTTTTTTTTTGTTTTTTTTTGTTTTTTTTTTGTTTTTTTGCTTTCTCGAGTGTTTGTTTTGTTTAAAGTTTTGTTTTTTTTTTTTAAATTTCATTTTTTTGTGTTTTATTTGTTGTATTAGTTTGAATTTTTATTTATTTATTTATTTTTAATCTAAAAAATAAAATAGAATTGAATCCTGTTTAAAAAAAAAAATGTTAGTTTTCAAAAATAATTTTTTTTTTTTTTTTTTTTTTTTTTTTAATAATAATATATATATATATATATATATACTATTATTATTTTGTGGGAAATTTTTTTTTTCTTTTTTTAAACTAAAATTTAAAAAGACTAAGTTTTATCTAAAATGTTTTTTAAGATGATTTTTCACTAATTCACAAAATTCTTTATTGTTATATCGCAGATTAATTTTCCAGCAAGAGTTTTTTTTAATTTGAATAAATGGATAGATTTTCTGATCTTCCTGATTGCATGAAACGCAGGAAGAGAGCATACTAATCTTCTTGATTTATTTTTATTTATGCAGGTTAGCGTGGATACAATCAAGATCTGATTAAACCTCGCATTATCTACACTCTTTCTGCAATGTCGCGGGGGCGTTTAGACTCTCGGAAGACAAAGCTTTCCGATAATCAGGCTCCTGGCTCACCCGTGATACAGAAACAAGACATAGAAATGCGAATTTATTCATTTATTCATGATGATATAAAAGAAAATTCTAACGAGAATGACTTCTAACAACTTTTAATGACTTCTAATGACTTCGAATGACTTCTAATGAGATCTCATTTTTTTTTTCTAATCTATTCTACATTAACTTGAAAGATGTTTTATTTTCTAAGTAAAAGAATGCTTCCAATGAAGCCATCTACGGACTAAAAATTAGAACATGCTCACATCAAGATTTAAAATTTTTACGTTATGTTTTACAAGTATGTGAGATTCATGTCTTAGAGTTGGCACTACAAGAAAAAAGCACATTGGTGAGGGTCATGCTTGTGACGGACCTTTAAGGTCCGTCACCAATGTCACATATGGTGACGGCCTTTAAAAACCCGTCACTGTAAGTGTATATAGTGATGGTCCTTTATGGTCCGTCACCAAAGACATTTTCAATGACACTTTTGGTGAGGGTTGTTAAAGGCCCATCACTAATTCTCTCTTTGGTGACACTTCTAGTGACGAACTTTTAATGACCCTCACCAATGCTCTTTTTGTTACTTTTGGTGACGGTCAAAAAATGTCCGTCATATCATTAAAAAACCATCACTGTAAGTGTATATAGTGATGGTCCTTTATGGTCCGTCACCAAAGACATTTTGAATGACACTTTTGGTGAGGGTCGTTAAAGGCCCATCACTAATTCTCTCTTTGGTGACACTTCTAGTGATGAAGTTTTAATGACCCTCACCAATGCTCATTTTGTTACTTTTGGTGACGGTCAAAAAATGGCTGTCATCATTGATCATTCCAATGAGTTTTTGATGACGCTATGTACCTGTTAATATATTTTTTTGTCAAAAGTTAACGATTAATACCATTATTGTGGAGTATTTTTTATAATATGTCCAAAGCCATAGTGGTTAGGGTCAGTGAATTTTTTAGAAGTAATTAGTGTGTATCATTTCCCTCAAGTAATAACTAGTCAAATAGAGATTTCCTAGTCAACATATGATTCATACATATTAAGTTTATTATCTAGAAAATTCCCTTTAGATAAAGTTCCACTATTGTGTGTAGGAAATATATTATTTAATACATAATCGAGATTTGACAATTATATTAATGAGAAAGACCTAACGATCCTCACCAATTTGGGCACGCCTTAAATTAATGCTTTGGCACACATTAACATTTCTTAGCACCCCACATGTATTGGAACATCTTTGTACCTAGAACATCTTGTGATGACACTTACGCCCAAGCACATGGTGACATGCGCTAGAACAACATCGTACTCTGCTAACATGTGTTGGCATGCTGCATATAGTCCCTAACATGCCTTGGAACACCTTGGTTGAATGCATTGACATACATTAGCACTTGGCACACAATGCCACTTGGCATGTATTAGGACCTGTTATTAGTGTGTTTAGCATGCCCCTTTTCAAAAACATAAAGTCCTGACTTATTAACCCTCTTATTGGTTCTTCCTTTTGTTGCCTTGACACATATTGACATACCCTGGTCCCCTGCACCACATCCTTAGCACCCAGCATGTATTGGCATATCTTGGCACTATTAATTGGCACATGATATAATTAGCACGCCCTGGAACTCCCAAGCACACTTTGGTAATTCTTGACATGCCTTGATATTCCCTAGCATGCCTTACCAATGCTTAGCATACCTTGTCAGTCCCTCCTTGGCATGACAACTAACACTCATTAACACTAGTCTCTGGCGCATGTTCCTCATATTCATTAACTTTCATGAATTTTTACTTAGTGCTCCCTTAATGTTTTTTCCTAGCAATCCTTAACACTCATGAAAATGCATTATCACTCTCTAGCACACTTTAGCACTCTTCAACATTCCCTTCCACTTCATAACATGCATAACACTAGTTCCTGACACATATTGGCGCTTGGCACGTGTTGGTGCTTGGAAAGTCTTAGCATGTGTGGGATACGTTGAGATGCCTTGGTATGATTTGGCATGGTTTAATATTAAATTTATTTGTGATTATCAGTTGTTGGAAAGTAGATGAGAAGCAACAAATGAATACTTGGCACTTAGAATGCACTAAGACTTTGCACTTGGCACCTATTGTTGCCTAGTGTTGGTGTGCCTAGCATGCCCCTCTTGGAAAAGGTAAATTGATGACTTATTACCCTCTTATGTGTTCATTTCCTTGTAGTTTAAATTTTTCCTCCCTTTTGTTGTCTTGACATTCCCTGACATGCATTGACACACCCTTGCACATCTTGGCATGCCTTATCACTTAGCACATATTAGCATGTTTGACATGTATTCCCACTATCTGGCACATCAAGGGGGTGAAGAGAGATGTAGTCCTAAAGTAGGTCGAGTACGAGGGCGAGTAAGGGTTGCTAAAGGGAGGTCATGATAATCCTCCAAGAGAAAGATCATCATGTGAGTGTTCAAAAGAATGTTACATACCTTAAGGGTCGGTTTGCGCTAGGAAGTAGGATGGCATATTGTTGGTTCTCTTCTGGCAGATCGAGCTTAAGAGAGGTTTCTCATGAGAATCTGGGCATGTGATTTCAATGGTGTCTTTGTGTGAAGGCCACATCAAATTCTGAAATATTGGAATTTGCAACAAGAAACAGTGAGATTGGAAACCAGAAAGGACAAAAAAAAATGCACCCACACTGGTGAGGAATTTTGATGCACCAGGAGTGAGGAATGTGGGGCGTCTAATTTATTTTTCCCTTAAATAAATTGGACAATAAAGTGTAATTTCATCTCATAACAACTTGTGTTAGTTAATTAAGTCATGATGACCGAGTTAGCTCAAGAAATTCAAGTACTTGAGGGTCTAAGATGAGGCATCTAGAGGGATTCTAATATTTTCTGGGTCCAATTGAAATTGATGCATTAGTGGGGTGCAAGTGTAATTAACTCAATTAAATGCGTTAAAATCAGTTTAACTGGTTCTAACTAAGTTATGAGCTAGCGAGAGGTCCAGTAAATTAAATTAGATTTAATTCACAATGAGTGATCAATCATATAACTGATAATTCGCTATTAATAGTTGTATGCATGTCAATTTCGAGGAATACCCAGTTGAGACAAAGGTTAAAGGGAACATAACTATCAGTTGTATTCAGAGAAAATTTCCCATGTGAAATTATAAAGTCATTGGGATTCCATAATGGATTGTGCAATCAAGGAAGATTGATTTTCCTAATTAATAAGCGGTTAATTCCCTAGCTAGGATTGTATGAGCAAGGCAGGCTGAAGTAAGGATCAAAATTGGCTAAGTACTAGACCGAGTTTGCCTAGATCAACGGGAGACAATTGACAGAGTGTCGGAGAATCTCATGAGAGATTAAGCATTAATGTTTTGTTTCATGATTCCTTGACTGAATACACAATAGAGATAGAGGGCCTTTGAGTAGTTTCTTTCCCCAAATACATCATGCCGTTCTGTGATTGATAATTTATTTCTCTTACTTATATGTGATTGTGCGATCGTGTTTTGTTTCTGCAAATTGTAGGAAGGATTCAATATCTTGTTTTAGTATATTACAAGATTAGATTGAATCTTGTTGGTTAGATTTTCTACATGGTATTAGAGCAGAATTTTTCTAGGCGGTGAGTTTGCATAGAATATTTGAATATTTTGGTGTAAAATTTTCAAAAAAAAATAGGCTATTTGCATTCCTTGCGAAAATCTACCGAAATAGAAAAAAAAATCGGTCAAATCGGAGCTCGGATGAGGGAGATATCATCGATCTAAAATCAACTCTTTTTTAGAAACTTTTTGTAACGTCGGGACAATTACATTGTGCGCGAGTCAAGAACCTATATGTAATTGAGGTACCAGATGCATGCAAAGCTTTGAGGAGAAAGGCAGAATTTAGAGACTTGGTGGTTTAAAGGGAGCATAAATACCTCTTAACATGAATCTTCATGAGAATCGGTCTCAGAAGGTTGTGGAGTAGTTGCCACAATTGGAGAAGCAGAGAGGAGACTGAGTGGAAGCATCCACTCAAGCAGAGACCTCCATGAGGGGGAAATTTCGAGCCAGATGGGAAGAGGGAGCAGCCATACCTGGAGGTGTAAGCTGGTGGAGTGATGTGTAGACATAATCCCAAGATAAGAAATTTGGGCAAGGTCCATTGAGATGGCGTGTGATCTCATGGATCGAACCTGGCTACGAGGAGCCACAGTACAATAGTAGTAGGAAGGATCGGTTAAATTGATGTAGTCAGATGTCAGCAAGACAAAAATCAGAGTCAGATGTCAAATAGTACTGGATCACAAATTAGAGTTAGCAATAGTTCAAAGGGCACGGATGCAGATGTCAGCAGCAGCGCAGAGAATCTAGTACTAGACAGATGCAGTAGCTAGCAGCAGTCAGAAGATTCTGATGACAGATGCATTATACTGAGTAAGTTGTTCGGAGGCTATTTAGTTTTAGGACTTGCAGGTGCAAACAACACTAGAGAAGTGTAGCATGCAGAACATTCCAAAAGTACGAATGGAGATAGATTGAATTCCTTTCTTGTTGAGAGGGAGTATTGAAATTGGAAACTAGAAAGGACAAAAAAAAATGCACCCACACTAGTGAGGAATTTTGATGTACTAGGAGTGAGGAATGTGAGGCGTATAATTTATTTTTCCCTTAAATAAATTGGACAATAAATTGTAATTTCGTCTCATAACAACTTGTGTCAGTTAACTAAGTCATGATGATTGAGTTAGCTCAAGAAATTCGATTTAAGGTGATCGAGGTGGATATTGGTATCTACCAGCCTATTCCACTTGGGCCCTAGCCATTGTCTCTTTCAATTTTTCAATTTCCTTAATTATAGCACAGTTTACTATTTTTGTCATTTTTTCAGGTCCTGAACTTCCGGAGCCAGTTTGAGGCCCCAAACGACGTTTTTTGGGCAAGAAAGGTTTAGCGATTTCATAGAAATCGCATTAGCAGTTGTAGTCCTCGAAGAGATCTTTCTAACAAGGTATCATGTGCATCAAACGAAGATCATATGACCAAGTTACGACCCTGGAAAGTTGGCTGCCCAACTAACCCCAACGGGGCCCATAAACTCTTGGTGTTACATCTCCTCGGGTTAGGGTTTTGATTGTTTAGAATTTTATCTTATTTTTAAATAATAAAAAAGACCCTTCATCCTTATTGTAACACAGTTCAGAGGAACATAACTATCAGTTGTATTTATAGAAAATTTCCCATGTGCAATTATAAAGTCATTGGGATGCCATGATGGATTGTGCAATCAAATAAGGTTGATTTTCCTAATTAATATGGAGATAATTCCATAGGAATTGCGTGAGCAAGGCAGGCTGAGAATTGGCTAAGTATTAGACCGATTTTTCCTAGATCAGCAGGAGACAATTGGCAGAGTGTTTGAGAATCTCAAGAGAGATTAAGCGTTGTATTGTTTCATGATTCCTTGACTTAATACAAAATAGAGATAGAGGGTTTTGAGCAGTTGCTTCCCCAGATACATCTTGTGTTGTGCAATTGATAACTTGTTTCTCTTACTTATATGTGATTGTGTGATCGTGTGTTGTTTCCACAAATTGTAGGAAGGATTCAATATCTTGTTTTAGTACATTACAAGATTAGATTGAATCCCGTTGGTTAGATTTTCTACATGAAATAGAAGAGAGGGTTGATACCATCTTGCCTTGTGGTGGTTAGTAGGTTGCAAGGTCTGTGATAAAGACCAACATAAATGGAGGAGGGCTTGCACTGTAATTTAGAGCCATAATAGAAGTCGACACAGGTGTAATATTGACTGATTTAACCCTAGTTTGAGGGTCGACATTGAGATCTGAAGTTCATGTCAAGATTCAGTCAAAGAAATGCCCAGAATCTATGGATCCATATGATCTAGGTCGAGTCTCTTATGGAGGCAAGAGTCATGTTTTTTCTATGTGTGGATAGGGTTTGTTCTACAACAATTAGAAGTACATAAGTATAATGCCCTAGTTAGGACAGTTTCCTAGCATGTTTAGTTCATAAGGTATGCCCTTAAGACTGTGACAAATTTGTGTAGAAGAAGACAGGTTGTGACCCTTAGAGCGAGTTTTATTTCTGCAATAAAGACCACAGATATGGAAGATGGTTTGCAGATTTAGTATGTGTGGAGACAATAGATCCAAAGGAGGGTGGAACCTGAGCATAAGATTGAGCATGCAGAAGAAATGTGCCATATGGAGAATGGATTGACATGCAGAGGAGTTGATTTTGGTGGACTTTCCATAGAGTTTTAGACAAATATCTGAAGAAACCTATAAAAAATTAGTAAATGGACTGTTAGTGGCTGATTTTTGACCCCATTTCAGTCATCTACAGATTGTTAGAAGTATGATAAGAGGAGTAATTCATATCTGTTCGTAGATTGGACAACAAAGATCAAATTGTTGATACACAAGAACAGTGATCTTGAGAGGACTCAAACCCTTGTTAGGTGGTAGATTTGAAGAGCCCTAGATGAAGACAATATTGTGGGGCCCTAGATCAGTAAAAAAAATTGATTGTGGTTGGGCAGATTGATGGTAGTTCAAGTACAGTTGGAGGGTTGTTAGATTACCGTCAAAGAAGAGCCCTAACTCTTGTTTTGGTGAAGGACAACAAAATTGGTAGAAGCGTAGGTGTATAGGGCCTAAGGATGTGCAGACTTTCAAGGACTAAAGTAATAGTCAAGTGGGCGAACCAACTAGCCCTAGTTCACTATATTGTAGAGGATTGATTCAGAGAGAAGAAGGGCAGCCTCCATAGTCCTGGACTTCTCATCTTGGAGTTGTAATATGGCAAAAGTGGGCATACGAAAGAGTTGTTCACAAATGGAATTGTGAACAACTTGTTACCACTCAAACTAGTAGTGGACCTAAAAGGTGTTCCTAAGAGGGCAATTGCTAGGACAAGGGAAACGATGGAGGCTTAACCCATTGTCACCACAACTAAGGCTCCGTGCTCTTCACGGAATTTCACTGATGGGTGGAGTCTCGGTAGTTTAGGAAGTCACTTGTAGAGTATTGGTCAATGAATAGGTGGGAAGTGACCCTCGAAACCCTTTCTCTAAGATAAAATAAAGAGTGGGACTTGCTTTCCTTCTAAGCAAGTGAATTTATCTTCTAGGGAGAGAAGAGGGGGATTGAAGGGTTGAGGGAGAAGAAAAGGACTTATGAAGGAAGTTCTCAATACCTAAAATCCTTTGGGAACTTGGATTCCCAAATGGTCCTTGATGAAAGGCCTTTGACACCAAATGGGACCACACGGGGCCAAGTGGACCCAGCCCAGGTTCGGGGATGGAATTTAGCAACCAATGATGTTCCTATACTGGAAAGGTTAGGGGAAAGGATCAGACAAGAGTTTTTACTTCGATAGGTCAAATTCATCCTACTAGGTTCTATCCTTGGGACCACCTAGGAAAAACTTGATCCTAGAGCTAGGGCTTGAGGTATCTGAATATTCCACCGTCGGAATTGGCCCAAGTTTTGAGGAGAGTGAGGGTACCCAACAATGCAGCTGCCTCTAGGAGATAGAAGTTTTCCTCTAGCTAGATTCCTAGGAAATTGTTGCCCTAGGTGACCTAATGGGGTTAGACCTAGGGAATGTGAAAATTTTCTTTAACTCTAAATCTTCAAATTCATCAAATTATATCCTGTATTCAAACCTGATCCTCTATGTTAGCCATTCTGAAGATAAGGCTAAGAACTTACTATAGAACCATAACCTACGTGTAGTGATCTTATTCTGTGAGCAGACAACCTACTTTCAAGAAGACACAGAAAGGTAAACACTCTCTACCAAGATTTTCCATACAGCCTAGGTTGAGCAACCACATAGACATCAGCAATTTTTTTCTCTTCAGATTTGTGACTTAGAAGAGCTTTGTTTGACCACCTCTGGGTTGCTCCCAGAGTCACCCAAGAAAGCCCTCTTAGCATCATCCTCTTTCTGTAGTACCTAATTAGTAATCTAATTAACCATAACAGTTTCTTGATCATGTAGGTATTTCAAATATATTTCCAATAAGCATAAATTTTTCATGTTAAACAATCACGTCAAAAGACTTTAGACTATGATGCAAAAAATACAAAGAAACCTCACCAACACTCAAAGGACAAACAAATTCAAACCTCTACAAAGTATAAATAGATATCTGATAAAATTCATTCCACCACAAAAATGTGCTTAACTAAAGAAAATTCTAATTACTGTTCTTTCAAGACAAAGCTTTCAAGGGCGGTGATGTTATAAACATACCCCTAACACCTCGTGAACAATCAATGTGTATAAGTAGACCATCATAAGGCTAATTTTAAACATCATTATTATCATTTTATAAATCATTTTTATCAAATCAACAAGAAGCAAGCAACAATTGCATTCAGTTCCACTGAAGCAAAGTATATGGCAGTTTCATATTCTTATTATGAAGCTATCTAGATTTTCAACTTGATTGTAGAGTCAACCAATCACTTGTTGAAGCCCAATATTGTCTCTTGTGAGAATCAAAGTTACATCAAGCTCTATGAAAATCCAATGTGTCATAACCATTTCAAACACATTGATATTCAATACAATTCCTAAGATTCCAAGTTCATTAGGGAGTTGGTAGTGTTGAACCACATTCTGACAAAGTTGCATATGGTTAATAGTTTGACAAAGCTCCTAACAAAGGGGAAGTTGCACATGGTTAATGCTAGTCATATCTGTAGAAGGAATATTATAAGCATAATTTACTAGAAAAACAAAAGAACATTATCAAAGGAATAGTCATGAGAATGCAGGTTGCACAAAGGATATCTACATGTACAGGATTTTCTAGAAGTTTAAAAACCAGCCCAAGGAAAGGAAATCAAGGGAAGGGCTTGCTGCTTCATCAAAGCACTGGTCCTAATATTTTCCTAACAGAAAAAGAAAAAAAATGCAGCAAACCAGAATTTTCCTGCTATGAAATGACGGAAATATTGCAGACTGGACACTTGTTTTTCTAAAGCAACCACTGCTTGATGCAGGCCTGGTGATAACTGTGAATGCACTTTAAACTTCCCAGCTCATATCTTTCTAAATACTCTTCTTGTACAAACAATTCATACCATCATTTTCATACTCTGATTTACCATCATTAGCAAGGGTTTCCATATGTTTTTGAATCTGAAGAGGGAGAAAATTTTACACTTTAAAACTACCAACTAAACCTATAAATCTACAAACAGATTTTAAAGTCCAAGCCTGCTTCATTCTTTGATAATCTTACTGATTACTCTCTTTTTCAGTGATGTTTTCATTATGCCTTGAAAAATATAAGGTAACTTGGTGTGAAATTGTAAATTGATAATTCTAGCGGGCAGCATTTCAAGACTTATGGACAAGAAGTGGACATATATTAGTTACTGCATTCAAAGAAAAGTCCTCCCCACAGATATTATAAATACCTGGAAAATGCTACATTTGACTTCAATATCCATACTCTGAGAAGCATACTCTGTTTTTGAGGAGTACAAGCTTTTCTCTAAACACTTGGAAATAGTCTCCTCACTAAGTCATGTGCTAACATCCTTACGATGTACGATGTATTTCTCTAGTTTTTTTATTAAAAACAATAGAGATTTATGCAAATAAGTGTGCATTCACATTATTTGTGAATGCATTCACATTATTCACAATAGAGATTTATGCTGATTGGATATTATTTGTGCTAATCACATTTTATATTAATGTTAGCAGCATAGTAAGAAGCATAAAAGAGAGGCAGAAATTTGATTGTGTGCCATGTTAGGTTCTGGAAATGCTATAACATGTGAGAAGCAATGAACCAAAACCTCTCATTGCAATTATGAACCAAAACATAGTGCCATAACACTTACCTTATGTGACCCTGAAATATTGATTTGTGCATCAAATTTGTGGACATTAGTACATATAGACAGTGAACCTATCTACCCTACATTGATATGACCTTGAAATTTGAGTATACTTGACTGAGATATCATATTTGACAAAGTTTGATACATTGACATATTGCCACGATGTATTGGTCTTAACATTGACACATTCAACCTCCATTGACATTGAAATTACACATAGACCACAATGTAAGACAAACCTTTGGCATTTAGACTTCACAAGTGTTTTGGGCATTGATATGTTGACCTCAGGTTAGTAGCAGTATCCAATGTCCTTGAGCTAGTTCATCCTACATCTTAAATCTTAGACCCTAAAACTTTAAATGCATTATACCAAAATATTGACATATTGCCACGATGTATTGGTCTTAACATTGACACATTCAACCTCCATTGACATTGAAATTACACATAGACCACAATGTAAGATAGACCTTTGGCATTTAGACTTCACAAGTGTTTTGGGCATTGATATGTTGACCTCAGGTTAGTAGCAATATCCAATGTCCTTGAGCTAGTTCATCCTACATCTTAAATCTTAGACCCTAAAACTTTAAATGCATTATACCAAAATGTGAAGGCTTTAAACCTTGAACCCTACTTATTAAGAAATCTGAACACTAAAATACCCTTTAAAGCCCCAAAATCCGTGATGGACATTGGTTAAAATGTCCTCAAGAGATATCCAACCTGTCTACAAGGGTAGTTATGCACACAGATATTCATAAATAGCCCATTGTAAGTTCACATTCGATACTATGACCCAATTACCTTTTGAAAATGACTAAAAGCATTGCAGTATGCTTAAATAGCCCATTGGACGTGCACATTCCATACTATGACCCAATTAGCTTTTAAAAATGATTCTAAGCATTGTAGTATGCTTTAAGAAATGACCTTTTGAAAACGATTGTAAAAAAATGGTGAAACACTTTAGGAGCTTTTGGCATTATAGATAAACTGTACTTAAGGACTCTTTGATATCTCTTGGAAATACAAGAGAAATGATTCTGAGAATCATTGCAGTATGCGTTAACTGGTATTTTGAAAATGATTCTAACAAAAAAGGTAGCAAACTTGAGGAAGTTTTGGCATTAGAGATAAACTCCACTGAAGGACTCGAGATATATCTTAGAAAAATAAATTTGTTCCAAATTACTAGGAGGCTGTTGGAAATGCTTTTGCAGCTTCACGTACATTCAAGTTCCATATATCAATTAGGGGCCATGGTCTGATCTACACTTTGACAGAGGCAAACTTCATTTCACTATATCTATATCGCAAGGAGATGCAAGTTTTTTGTGGGAAAGGGATTTGAAGATTTTTTATCGTCTGTGAAAGTAATAGACCTCATTGAAATCTACCATATGTGCACTCCATATTGCTGCATCTAGAGTTGATTTCCTCCATAGGAAGTCTAATACGAGTCAAGTTGTCTTTGTGGCATAACTAATAATATATGAAAGGAATAGTTTTCATGTAATAGTATTGACTAACAAGCATTCATTGCAGGCATATTAACATTCACCCCTTGAAAAAATTCATTCTTTAAATTTGCCAATCACTTTAGTTATTCAGATGAATCTTCCATTGGAATTGGTCAATAATTTCACAGAAAATATGGGAAAAAATAGCAATAGGATTAATAAAAGCTGCATTTTTTTCTTGCTTGAGGCTTTACTGATAAATGCTATTAAAACTAAGTATCAAAATGCACTGCAGATTGAATCCTTACTGCAGTTCAAACACTGTCATCCACTGCAATATGTGGCATCATCTATTCTATTTTCGGAGGTCAGCCTTTGTTAATTCTTGGGGTGGCTGAACCTACTGTGCTTATGTATACATTCATGTACAACTTTGCCAAAGATAGAGAAGACTTAGGCCCAAAGTTGTTTCTGGCTTGGACAGGGTGGTATGTACTTCAAATTTGATCACCTTGTGTCAACAAGTTACAAATTCATTCTAAATTGCAATAGTAGAATGTTTGATACCTACAGTACAATGTATTTCTGTAGTATTTTTATTAAGAACAGTACATATTTATGCAAATAAGTGTGCATTCACATTAAATAACTACAAGTACTCTGCTGATTATACACAGGGTATGTGTGTGGACTGCATTCTTGTTGGTTTTGCTGGCCATTCTGGGTGCATGCTCAGATGTAGAAGTTGATAAAGGATTCTGCATGCATGCTCATAACGGATACTTTTATTTGAATACCTTCTAGAAGACTTTAGAAAAAGGGTGTAGAAGTTGATAGGTTTAGTTTGATAGATGCCAACTTAAATCCGACTTAATTCTACCTCCAAAGAAAGAGGGTGATAGCGATACGGGAGGTGAGATTGTGTAGGAGTGTTCAATGGGATTTTTCCTTCAAAATGGAGGAGACAACAGTCTGATATTGTACCAACAGAGGTACTAAAATCTGAAAAATGAATTGAAGTTGAAGGCATGGAACATAACGTTGTTACCATCCTAAAATATCAAGTTGTAAAATTTTAAACTTCCATATTGAGGGGGGTGAAATTTAGGTATAAGTGAATTGTCCATCAGGTACTGTTTGTAATTAATCTTGCTAATGATGCTCATTAAGATCTAGGGATGTCGTCCATGTATGGTCTTGAGACAGCTAAGTTCATTATTTGAATTTCTGAATAAATGTCATTTATCAAGAGAACCATCAGACTCTTCCAATTGTGCTTCACAAATTTATCTTTTAAGGTTTGAAACTTTGAGTTCGATATAACATTCATATTGAATTTACCTTTATTCATGGTGCTTCTCATGAACAAAACATTTTCTTGTATTTATTTCTTTTGTGTCTACCTATACAAAGGAGGTGTTCGATAATGCTTGCACTAATTTTCTACATTGGGTTTACCATCTGATCTGTTGAGATTTCTTATATCTTTTACATGTAGCTGAACGTTTTGTGGTTTTACTAGTTTATTGAGAGGCATCAAAGAAGTTTTGGCATTAGAGATAAACTCCACTGAAGGACTCGAGATATATCTTAGAAAAATATTTTTTTTCTAAATTACTAGGAGGCTATTGGAAAGGCTTTTGCAGCTTCACGTACATTCAAGTTCCATATATCAATTAGGGGCCTTGGTCTGATCTACACTTTGACAGAGGCAAACTTCATTTCACTATATCTATATCGCAAGGAGATGCAAGTTTTTTCAGTGAGGGGTTTCATCAATCAGTTTGTAGATACATGGCTGTAGGTTAATTTTATTGCCTTTAAATAATAACAGAGATATACAGTGATATGAAGAGGCTGAATAAACTCCAAACCAGCGACCCTAATATATATATTTTGCATTTAGAAAGAGAACACAGTGACTGATAATTTGTAGCAGCAAGGAAATATCACATGTATAAATTGTCCAAGACCTGGAAACATTATGAGAATGCTCCAGAACAGCTCATATTGAATGGACATTAAATGTAAAGGGCACATATACTGCTGATATAACATCAACAACAATTTGAAAGATATTTAAATATGTCCACTACTGATATCAGAACTTAAAAATGCCCCAGGCTGTAGGATAAAGGCACAAGGAACCAATTGTATACTCAGCCTTCAAGGACTCTTGTCTTTGTCTCCTTGGTAATGGAAATCAGTCTTCTAAAATGAAGATATACCGGCAACAATACCCCTAAGAAAGAAACTCGATTTCTGAGATTTAAGGCAGGGATAACCTCTGTAAAATATATCCTCAATCCACGGGAAATGTATGACAGCTCTGTCCTCAAGCAGGGATAGTCGTCCTCCACAATGTGTGGGTCCTGGGTCTGCAAATAAACACAACCAGCCACACTTACGGTGGCTCGCAGCCCTCCTCAAAGGATATTCTCTGCAATGTTTTAAAACTCTGACTCGGGTTCAGAACTAGCCGAGGGTCAACTCCGACTCCGACTCAGTATTTACTATCAACTCGGCTGGTTTGATTTCAATGACTCGGTATTTGTAAAAAATACATTAAATATTTATTTTTTTATAAAAAAACATAATTTTAAATATTTTCATTCATGTTTCCAAACACAAAGCATTAGAATATAGAGAGAAGACAACACATGAAAAAAGTAGGCTCCTGAATATATCAAAATGGCACCCAGTGCACTATCCAATACATTTAATATATAGAGATCAGAAGAAAAACACAACCGAGGCTCTAAATGGCCTCACTGAAAAATCAATAGTTGTTCATTTCACTAGTTGTTCTCTACAAGAAAAGTGAGAAGTAGAAAGAGCTTCATTAATGGGATTAAATACCATCACCCTAGTTTTACTAACTTTAGCACCAGGTGTCTAATATCACAAAACCAACCTAAGGAGTCAACCTGACACTAAAATCTTCCTAGGGATGAGGCCAAAAGAACTGCTTGATCTGCAAAGGGGAGCAGTGACATCAAAACATGATGAGGAATCACACTCTCATTAGCATATGCAAGCTCCTTAAGGACTTGTTCCAGCTTATCAATTTAGATTCCAAAGTGTAAGAGAGAGTGCATATGTGCCTGATAAGCCAAATGTGTGCTTCCTTGAGCATCAAAAACAAAGGAATAAGAAAAATATCAAAATGAAGAAAGAAGTTGGCAAATATCTATCATTAGCAAGTGCGGGATGGATAATTTAAATGGTTTCATAGTTGTTTAAGCCTTAATTGAAAGGGATTTTGGCTATCATCAAAAATCACAGAAAGCTTGCAACCATTACACAACATTTACAAAGCATGATAAGACAGTATATATCTAGCGTGATAAGGTTTATATATCCAGCTTACAAACAATAACCAAACAGTAGCAAGAACATTGCAGTACATTTGATGTAAAAAACATATAGCTTAGAGAAGTATAATAGTAATCATGTATCCAACATCTTAACCATGATATTAATCACAAGTAAGCTATCACAATCTACGTCCAGAATCCTCAAATGTTTGGGATAGTAATTTACCAATTCATTGTTCTCTCTCAATCATTTATCAATTCAATGTCACTACTCTTCCAACATATAAAAGTGTTAAGTGCATCTGCTAAATAGTCGCATTGACTACTTCTACGTTTAAGCTTAATTTCACAATCTGAATCAACCAAGATTGATTGTGGGCACACAAAATAATATCCTTCTCCTAATACTTCTCCATTGGGCATGAAAAAATTTGGTTCAGTGTTTTTTATGTAACCCTTTGCAACCTTCAATTGACCATTAAAATATGTAAGTGAACATTTTTTCCCGTTCAATCCTGTGACAGAATCCGGGAGCTGGAGGCAGCCAGAAGGAAAATTCTCCAAGTAAAGGAGTAAAGATGGCGTTTAAAGAGCAGGGCTATCTGGCTTCAAGCGGGGGATGAAAACACAAAATTTTTTCAGCATTATGCTAAAGGGAGGAAAAATTTAATTACCATTTGGGAAATGCCAAAAGAAAATGGCGAAAAGGCTTAGTCCTTTGAAGAGCTTGCCTCCCTTGGCGTTGCTTTCTTCAAAGACCTCTTTAAGGCCCCTGCAAAAGCTTCAATTGCTGAAGTTATAAGAGTAGCCCAATTTTTCCCAAGGTTCATTGAAGATGAAGGAAATGATCTTCTGATGGCACTGGTCTCCAAGGATGAAGTGGAATCTACCCTAAAATCGATGCAAAAAGAGAAAAGTCCAGGACCGGATGGCTGGACTATGGAATTTTTTCTCCACTTTTTTTATTTTCTGGGTGATGACCTGACAGCGGTGGTGGAAGAATCTAGGGTCTCAGGCCTGGTCTACCAGCCTCTCAATGCTACTTTTCTGACCCTCATCCCTAAGTCGGACCACCCTACCTCTTTGAATGACTTTCGCCCCATCTCACTCTGCACATGCTTATACAAGGTTATTGCAAATATTGTTGCCTCTAGGCTGAAACCTTTCCTCTCCAAAAGAATCTCTGTGGAACAGTTTGGTTTTTTGGATGGGAGACAAATCCACGAGGCTGTTGGTGTTGCCCAGGAAACCCTTCACAGTCTAAAAAGAAGCCGGAAAAAAGGGGCCATCATTAAAATTGATCTCTCTAAGGCCTACGACAAAATCAGTTGGATGTATCTAAGGCTTCTCCTAACTCATCTGGGGTTCAGATACGACTTTGTAAGGCGGATCATGGCGTGTGTTACCTCTACTTCGATTGCAGTTCTGATAAATGGTGCTGCTTCGGACTTCTTCAACCCGCAAAGGGGACTACGCCAGGGATGCCCTCTCTCTCCCTTACTGTTCCTGCTAGCAGCTGAAGGTTTAAGTTTATTGATCAAAGCAGCAAAGAGACAGGGTGATATGAAAGGGATTGAAGTTGGGCTGAACCTATGGGTGACCCATATCCTTTTTGTTGACGACATTCTCATTCTTAGTGATGGGAGCCGGGAGGACTGCTACTGTCTTAAAAGGCTCTTAGACCTTTTCTTAAAAGCCACGGGTCTGGTCATAAATGATCAGAAATCTTCGGTCACTACAGCAGGGCTCTCCCCTCTCGAAGTAAACAGAGTAAAGGAGATACTCACGTTTGAATTAAAGTCCCTTCAGGATCTGTTCAAATACCTTGGCTTTAAGCTGAAACCTGACTCATATAGGGCTCAAGACTGGAATTGGCTCCTGGCGAAAATTGAGGACAGAATGAAACATTGGAGTTTTAAATGGCTGTCAAGGGCAGGCAGGCTTGTGTTGATTAAATCTGTGGTTTTGGCTATTCCAGTTTACTGGGCTAGTCTTATTTGGGTGCCTAAATGCATTTTGTTAAAAATAAACAAAATCTGTAGCAGATTCTTATGGGCGGGCCAAAAGAAGGATTATGTCTCTCCTTGGGTTGCCTGGGATAAAATTGTCCGACCCAAAAAATGGGGGGGGTGGGGGATAAAGGATTTGTTCCCTTTCTCTCATTTTTAGTTGCTAAACTAGCGTGGAGGCTGATTGTTTCAGATAACCTTTGGACTGTTGTGACTCGGAGGAAGTATATTGACCCAGTCTCGCCTCTAGAATGGATAAGACAGCCTTTCAAATCAACAAGGAATTCCTCTGTGGTATGGAAAGCTTTGGTGGCAGCTGTACAGATTATTGAAAAAGGCTTGGCTTGGAAAGTGGGTGACGGTAGCTCCATAAGGTTAGGCAGGGACCCATGGGTGGGCTGCTCGGACTCCTTTGCACTTTCAAGAGACCTGCTCGAACATTTAAATAACAGAGGCTTTTTCTCTCTCAGTCAAATTTCTGATAATGCAAACTCATCAATCTGGAGGCAGGAGTGGCTTTCAGTGGATGCTCTTTCTTAATGGTCCAGCTCCCCTAGGATTCCCACAACACCATTGTCGAACTCTTACACTTATGGAAGAAGAATTACCCCTGGTAGCGCAAGAAGAACAATGTGGCAAGACGAGTCTGGAATGCTCTCCCTTATACTATGCTATGGCGCATATGGCTAGCATGCAATCAAACAATCTTCAGAGACAAAAAAATCGAAATTAGGAAGCTATATAACAAGGCAAGAGGACTCGCTTTGGAAACTATAGCTGTCAAGTGTCAAAGGAGCATTGACACTGCTGGTCTCTTTGTTGAAGAACAGAATTATATAGGATGTCTGCTCGATCAAAGCAACAGGGGCCAATATTATGGCCAAAATAGAAACGACACCAACAGTAACCAAATCTCTAACAGCAGTTGGAAAATTAGAATGAAGGATAAGGAGTTTGCAGGCTGGATAAGAAGCTGTAGCACGCACTATCTATTCTTTGATGGAGCCTCCAAGTCTAATCCTGGCAAGGCTGGGGCAGGCGGAATTATTTGTAATGCCAACGGAGACATCATCCTTGTTTACGAATGGGGATTAGGCCCCCTTTCCAATAACAGAGCTGAAGCCCTCGCTCTATACGAAGGCCTCCTTCAGCTCCAAGTTCTCGGCATTCGCACAGCAACAGTGATTGGAGATTCGAAAATCATCATCAGCTTAATGGTCCACAATCGGACAGCCTCCAATTTAGCTCTCCAGCAAATAATAAATCGATGCCATGTACTCACCCAGCTAATGCAAGAAACTCGATTTATTCATGTCCTTCGCTCCCTCAATAAGGAGGTCGATGCACAAGCAAACAGGGCTTGTTCCAAACCTCTCGGCAGCCTCAAATGCAATGCTTTCGAGTCTTTCTATTTTCTACCATGAACAGGACAAATTCTCTTAGATTTCCTGCAGAGGCATTTGTTGTTTTCACGCCCAAGAGTTCGATGGCAACTAGGAATTTTTTTGGAAACATTGAGCCCAGTTTCAGCACAGTGAATACAGGATCTACAAGCCTTGAAGGCATATTATTGCAGGATTTACAGGCACTAAAGACAACCTCTCTTTAACATGTTTTACAAATGTATTTTTTTATTATCACAGTTTGTCCGAATCTACACTAGATCAGCTCTTACAACAGCCAAGCATAATCAGAGTGCAGGGGAAGCTGGCCTTACTGATGTCCCTCTCTATCTCTTTTTTCAAACATATTTCCCTGTAACAATGGAGCCTAGACTCCCAAATTTTTCTTTTTGAATACAAACAGCAACCGATTATGTCAAAAAAAAAAACAAGGATTTATTCAAATGTTAAAGCAGTGTAGAGCATTATACTGTGAAAAACATCGTTTTACGGGTCGACAGATGCAGATCTTATACTATGAATCTTGAGTGATCCTCCTATATATAATTATGAGCTGAAACATAAAGAGGTGGACAATTTATATGACATAATCTGCCATTACTTGCAGGTTTAAATTAGTCAAAATAAGTGTGATGAAGATGAATCATTTTTGGCTTATAAAAGGTCTATTTGCTATATCGGAACCTCCTCCAGTAAGGCAGACACCATATAGGACTGGTTATATGACACAACTTCAGAATTGACATCAGAAATGATATGATTTTCACCCCAAAATGTTGGTTGAAATTGGGACAAAACAGGGACAAATTATATATGGTTCATCTTGAAGTTTCAGTTGATCAGTATCGCAGATATATAATTTAGGGACTTAAAGAATTTTATAAATTAACACAAGTCCATCTGTTGACAATAATCTATAGTGATTTGCAATTCTTCTAGTTACTTTCTATGCCAAATAAATTCTGAAACTAATGAAGATAATGTCATAATAAAAGTGCTAACATAAAAACATAATAGTAAACCAACATAATATTCATCAAAAATTGAAAACGCAGTATTATAACCGAACAAAACCCCAAAAAAACTTATATTGGGAAATCTGTATTGATCATTAAAACATACTTCTATGAAAATATTGAACATCTGCAAGGTGAAGGAATAATATGCATGCTGATTCGGAAATCTTGTGACTGAAAATATTGGTATTCTCACATTAAAAGACACTATATTGAATTTTCTTTCGAAATAAAACTTCGAAAACAGCGTTTTGGCAGGTTGAATGAAATCTGTTGTCACCGATATAGAAGTCTCAAATTGCAGAGCAATGCTATGGTTCAACGCTAACATTTCTGGCAGAGACAACCAGCATAACATTTTCTTGCAAGTCTCAATTTTTTTTTAATTTTTGATTAGGAAACATAGGTAATTTGATTCTGCATTATTGTGAGAATGTAATCAAACGATGGAATGATATCTTGGCAGCAAACATAAATTAAGTGATGTGATTATCTTTTGGGCATACCAAAAACCATTACAAACTCTCACATGAGGAAACGCCTAAAATTGTCACTGCAATATGCCTCAAATCCTTTCGATCAGATGTCATATATTCGACTGGTCACAATGAAGGGCCACAGAATTTGCCTAAGCCGCAAAAATTTAATAAACTGACGATCGCTAGCTAGATCCAGACCTTTGTTATATTTATCCACCACCAGAAACATGTAGCAAGATCCTGTGCCCGCATCAGAGCAAGCAGAGGTGGAGGCAGGCGGTAATGCGGGAATAGCCACCGATCATAGACAATTCCTATAGCCTTTACATTACCAGCCGGTCCTACTCCAGTCAGAGCCATTGAAAAAATTGTCATTTTCTTTATTCATCAGTCTGGATGACTTTTCATTGAGATTATGCAAACGAACGTATTCATCTGTATGAGTCCTTTAGAACTACTAACTGTGGTTTTGATGGAAGGGATTAGCATGCAACACTGGCAATTTGCTGTGTTCGCTGAGGAACTGCTAACTGTGGTTTTGATGGAAGGGATTAGCATGCAAACATCTAAAATTGTGGAGGCAATCTAGAATTAAATGTAGATCACGTGGTTTTGCCTCATAAAAACGGTGAAGGCCATCAAGAATTAAAGCACATGTAGCGTAGCCAAACATGCATTGAAGATAGATGTCACCAATGTGATTCGGGACCAATGTCACCAGAACAATAAAAAGGTTGACGAACCCAAAAAAAACTGATTCAAAAAAATAGATTTATCTGCCTAAATATACATGCACACCTGCTTCAGGGGAAGAAAAAAAAAACAGCTAAAACGTCCAAAATCACAAAAAAAAATAACTTAAAATAATTCATTATTATAAAACATAAATTTACCTTTTTTCATTTCTTCTTCTTGTAGTCATGGCGGGCTGACTTCAATAGTGACTCCAATTGTATCTAAAGTACACTCAAATGAATAGGAATGAGTTCTATTCTCAGTTTAAATAGTAAAAAACCCTAAAAATATTGGTGGGAAATCTAAATCTTAATAAAAATGGTGGGAAATCTAAAAATAGCAAGAAATCTAAATAGTGATTTCATTGGATAAGAATGAGTTATATTCTCAATTTAAACAAAATGGAAATTAGAAACTCTTAAAAATATTGGTGGGAAATCTAATTCATAATTTCATTGAATAGTAATGAGTTTTATTCTCAATTTAAACCAAATTATTAAAAAAAGGTAGGAAACTCCAGAAAACATTAGTGTAAAATCTAAATCCTAATAAATATGGTAGGAATTCTAAATCTTTTTTACTCTTATGACATTCTTGAGATGTTTCCACTTGTGCAATTGTGCTTCCAAATATGTGAACTCAACAATAAAACACACCTTAAAATACATGAATCTTGTCTCTCAATGTGTGAAAGAAAAGGTAAACCAACTAGCTATGACGTTCTTCTTTTATAAATGAGACCCTCGACTATGCCATGAAATCCTCCAAAATCTTTTTAAAGCATGGGAGCTCCTCTTCATGCACGAATCTAGTGGAATATGACAAGTTATCCAAAATTAATCCAAATATGTGATTTGTGCCTTAGGAAATGTGAATTAAGGTACCCTCGGTGGAAAAACATGCATAAATATTTGTTGCTTGGTGCCTTTAAATGTGAGATGTTGCCACTTGTCAATTGTGCCTCTTCTTGATGATGAAACCGACACCCTAGTTTTGTAAGGATCACTAAGTGTCATTTTGTGTCAACCCAAGGTCGTTTCCATTGTCACCTTAGCAACGAATCCTCTCACTTTAGATTAATTATTGAATCTTAGGGGTGTCCTAAAGCACAAATTTATGGGGGGCTCTTTTATGTGACTAGATCACTAGCTAGCATTGAAAACCATCTTTACATTGTATGGTTCAACATCTTGATGATTCCTGTCCTATTGACCACAAATTTTGTATTCATTATTGCTTTCATCACAACACCTACAATAGATATTGATGGTGTTCATAAGCATATTCATAGTTGTGATAAGTGGATTAGGGGCTTCCTTATCACAACCCATAACCCCAAATACGTTTACTCCCTTACCCAAGGGGGCCCAAGGGTGTACTTGTAGGGGCATTGAAACCAAATTTGGGGGATCATAACATTAGGAAAAGTGGAATGGCATAACCAAAGAGTTCCTTTTTGGGGGGGGCGGGGGGGAAATCTTATGGTGTCTTGAACGGGCCAAGGGGACACAAGGGTAGCATGTATGTGTAGAAGTCAGAGGTGCAAGCATGGTTTGCTAGGATCTATAATCCTAGCATTAGAGAATGAGAAGGGGGCTTAGGACCTAATTTCATAGGACCTAGGGGACCTAGAGGGAAGGCAGCGAGAGAAATTGATAGGGGAACCCAAAATAATGGTGATAAGGGTATACTCCGGATGCGGATGTGGTGGCAGTCTGATGGGACTTTGGCCCCTGCGCAGCGCCCAAAGGAGCTCGCATGGGATGCCCACATGGCCTCCTACATCAGCCTTAATGACGTTATTAATATGCCTCCTCGGGCTGTCAATCCGCCGCTTAACTGCTCTTCGATGCCTCTGTATATGGCGGTTCTTCTGATCTCTGTTCTCATTATGGAACGTGAGCACGATAGTAGCAGCTGTGGGAGAGCTCTGACTCCCCTTCGTGCTGAATGCCCTCCTGGCTTTGACGACTCCAGCATTAAAACTCAAACAGGGCGTCGATGCAGTCTTCTGGCCTGCTTGGAGATTCTCCCTGGAATTCACTTCTCCAATAGCCCCTTCTGCAGTGTTACTTCTCCGCTTGGCATCTCTGTAGAGCTCATAGAAGGCTCAGACATTCCTGCTGGTGTTCAATTGCCTCCCCTCAGTTGTCGTCCCTCTGCTCTCAGGGCCTCTGTTACTTTTGACGTCTCACCATTCTTGCGCCACCTTTGCCCTACTCCCTTCTCCATGCCTTGTCTCTGACCGCAGATGCGCCGTCGGCGTGGAATCAGCTGGGGTCAAGCCTCCTTTAATCCACCCTCGCCCTCCTCTAATTTGGGTTCCTCATCTGCTAGTGAAGAGCCTGTCCTTCCTCCTGCTTCGCGCAGAGGCAAGGTCAGAGGTCGAGGGCGCATTCAAGATTCCAGCCACGTTGGCCCTTCTGCTCCTTTTTCAAATTCTAACCCTCCTGGCAGAGTGCATTCGGGGTCCACCATAAGGCAAACCTCTCAGCATGCAGAGCTTCGTTTTCACTGTACCTCTGTTCATTCCATTATCACTGCCTTCATTATCGTCTCCCTCCGCGAGGAAATTCCTCATCAGGCCCCTGCCCACCCTGCATCTCCCTCGTCTCCTCGCGCCCCTCACTCCACTGGCAGAGAGAGTCTCCCGGATTCCTCTACTCTCCCATCTCAAGCTGTGCTGAATAATGATGCTGAGGACCCGGACCTGAAGGATGGCAGCCAAGCTGGCATGGCTGACAGCAGTAATGACTACGAATATGGTTGCAGGATCGTTGAGGAGCCGATGTCTCCAAAGCATGAAGGGTGAGCCGATGTGCGCAGACTTCATTTTCTCCAGGTTTCTTTGCTCAATCACTGTTGGAGCTTTTTTTCTTTTTAGTTTTAGAGCACAGCTGGAATGGCTGATAGACATTTTCAGTTTATATATTTATGTCTCTATGGTTTGTATAAATTCAAGGCCGGTTTCCCTACCATGGGCGGCCCAGACTATGATGTTAACAGGATCGGTTTCCCATTATGGGCGATCCAGACTTTTTATGAACAACATGCTTATCAAGCCCAGCTGTCTGGCTTTCACAGCAGATGCTGAGGCAGTCTTGTACTAGTACTCTTTACACTTAATAGAATTAGTCTCACTTAGAAAAAAAAAATGCTGATAAGGGTATAGTTCCCTAACCACTTCCCTCTGAACAACTCTGAATTTCTGAGAGTCGCAAGGGTTAGGGATGTTTTCAAAGATGGCTGCCCCTTCTGTTGCCAGTTTACCGATAGGGAAAAGAGTATCTTTGAAGATGAACTAAGTTCTTGCAATCCACATTCCCCAGGCAATCGAGAGGGGCATAGTTCTAACTTTGTCATTAGGAGATTCCTGCCACCATATTTTCCATGCTTCTGAGAGCAGCTGGCCTTCCTATCTCTGAGGAATATTTGTCATCTTCAGTGTTTCATTCCAAAGGCTGATGGTAAAGGGGCAAGAAAGAAAAATGTGTTGCACTGATTTTTCATTGTCTTCGCACAGAGAGCACCACCCTGGACCAATTTTCCATTTTTTTTGAAGGAAATCCCAGGTGGGGACTTTCTTCTGAAGAATACACCAGAAAAACAATCTTGTCTTAGCCGGCTCTTTTAGCTTCCACAATGGTTTTGACCACTAGACAGGATCCTCCCACCCATTCTGAGACATCAACCAAGCATAACCCAGCGTAGGGGTATACATACAAGTCTGAGAGTGCACCCACCGCAACTGAGACATCAACCAAGCATAACCCAGCTTAGGGGTATACATACAAGTCTGAGAGTGATTGAGCACCCTAATGATATTAAGGTGCTCAATCACGTCTCTCGAGAGAACAAAAGAACCCATACAGCCCACCTAAGAATCTCGATCCAGTCTGACCAATCTCCCATTCCCAACATTCTAGGCCAAACCTTGTTCGATAATTTTTACAACTGCCACCAAATCCTTCCAGAATTGCCATCACCACAGATTTGATTAGAACCAACCTCCCTACTCTAGACATCCATTTGAAACTCCAGTGATTCATCCTATTCTCAATTTTAGCTAAGAGCCATTTCCAATCCTGAATCCGATAATTATCCGGCTTAAGAAAGAAGCCCAGATACTTAAAGGAGTCCTATAGAGTTTTAACTTCAAAGTGAAGGTAGTCTTTTATTCTATCCACTTCCACCCTTGAGAGCCCTACAGTGGTCAGGGAAGATTTTTGGCCATTTATACTTAGTCCAGTCGCTTTTAGAAAAATTTCTAAGATATTCTTTAAACACCGACAGTCTTCTATACTCCCGCTACTAAACAGTAAGATGTCATCTACATAGAGGATATGGGTTACCTAGATATTGACCGCTACTTCAATACCTTTGAGCTCCCCTCTGAAGCCAAGATGTGTCAACTGTAAGAGTCTTAAAAACATCCAATTGATCCTATCATAGGCTCCCTTAGAGAGGTCAATTTTTACTATAGCTCCTTTTTTCCCACTCTTTTTGAGGCTGTGGAGGGTTTCTTGAGCTACCCCCACTGCTTCATGGATTTTCCTTCCATCCAAAAAATCAAATTTCTCTGCAGAAAGGGTTTAAATAATTTAAAGAAGAGCAGGGTTAAGGAGATAAGAGCGGGAGTGCAGTCCCGGTTACTTAAAACCTTTTTTCCAAAATTTCCTACTATGTTTCTGGCATACTTTTTCCCTGTCCTATTGACCACAAATTTTTTATTCATTATTGCTTTCATCACAACACCTACAATAGATATTGATGGTGTTCATAAACCTATTTCTAGTTGTGATAAGTGGATTAGGGGCTCCCTTATCACAACCCATAACCCCTAATACGTTTACTCCCTTAATACCCAATCCATATTTCTTTAACCCCTACACTCATAAATCATAACCCATAAACCCCTTCATTCATTAAATCTTATGACATTAACCCCTAACCTATATTAATCCATGAACCTCCTAAGCCATAAATCCTTATCCTCTTAACCCGTGACCCTTAACCCCTAAACACCTTAACTACTAACCCCTTAACCACTAATAGCTAAATCTCCTAAATATTGAGTCCTTAACTGCTAAATCCTCTGACCCAAAATCCCTTTGGCCCTTGACGCTTGACCCTTGAAGCCCTTAACCACTAAGTATCGAAAGTTGAAAACAACACCCCAAACCAGCAAATTGACCTCCTAGGAGAATCCTTCGTCTCTAATTGAGCATATTAGAAACATTAATTGATTCTTAGAGAACTAGGTACTAGTTACGAGGATATGTGTTTGTGGGTAATGCCAATATTATCATGTATACCAAATGTAGACAATTGGATAATTTGCAAAGCCTCGATTTGAATTACTCACAATATCTACACTTCATCACGTTGAGATGGAGCTTGTAGTGTTCTCTCACATAAGGAGTTGTAAATGAAAAGGAACAAGCTCCTATTACATGGAGGGTTTAAAGAGTTTAAAGAAGAGCAGGGTTAAGGAGACAAGAGCGGTAGCACAGTCCGGGTTACTTAAAACCTTTTTTCCAAAATTTCCTACTATGTTTCTGGCATACTTTTTCCCTATCCTATTGACCACAAATTTTGTATTCATTATTGCTTTCATCACAACACCTACTACAATAGATATATATGATGTTCATAAGCCTATTTATAGTTGTGATAAGTGGATTAGGGGCTCCCTTATCACAACCCATAACCCCTAATACGTTTACGCCCTTAGCCAAGGGGGCCCAAGGGTGTACTTGTAGGGGCATTGAGACCAAATTTGGGGGGTCATAACATTAGGAAAAGTGGAATGACATAACAAAAAAGTTTATGGGGGGGGGTATCTTATGGTGTCTTGAACAGGCCAAGGGGACACAAGGGTAGCATGTATGCGTAGAAGTCAGAGGTGCAAGCATGGTTTACTAAGATCTATAATCCTAGCATTATAGAATGAGAAGGGGGCTTAGGACCTAATTTCATAGGGCCTAGGGGACCTAGAGGGAAGGCAACGAGAGAAATTGATAAGGGAACCCAAAATAATGGTGATAAGGGGATTAGGAGTCCAATTATCACAAAACATAAGCCCTTAACCCATAACCACTAAATTCCCTACCCCCTTAACCCCCAATCCATATTCCCTTAACCCCTGCACTCATAAAGCATAACCCATATACCCCTTCATTCATTAAATCTTATGACATTAACCCGTAACCTATATTAATCCATGAACCTCCTAAGCCATAAATCCTTATCCTCTTAACCTGTGACCATTAACCCCTAACCCTTCACCCCTAAACACCTTAACTACTAACCCCTTAACTACTAAAAGTACAACACCCCAAACCAGCAAATTGACCTCCCAGGAGAATCCTTCATCTCTAACTGAGCATATTAGAAACATTAATTTTTTCTTAGAGAACTAGGTACTAGTTACGAGGATATATGTTTGTGGGTAATGCCATTATTATCATGTATACCAAATGTAGACAATTGAATAATTCGCAAAGCCTCGTTTTGAATTACTCACAATATCTACACTTCATCATGTTGAGATGGAGCTTGCAGTGTTCTCTCACATAAGGAGTTGTAAACGAAAAGGAGCAAGCTCTCATTAGAGGGCTTTTCTGTGTGGGAGTGTTGGAGGCAGAGTGGTTTCTGGTATTCCATCTAGTTTTTTCACAAATTTTGTCATAGTTGGGCGTGATCGTGGAGGTCTCAATGAGGAAACCAAAGAGACAAAAGCGACTACAGATTCGTCATGAGGAGGTTGCGCATCATTTTGAGGAGCAATAGGGGGTGGTTCCCTATCGAGATCGAACTCTGGGGGGCATGGTAGCGGAGGGAAAAGTTAGAATTTCAAACACCAGCCTAGATCAAGTAGCACGCACGAGCTCCCGTGTAAAAACTATATTCCCTAATATAGTTTTTATTAATGCTCTAATTAAACTAACATTATTACTTTATAAGTCTTCAACATCATTAAATATTAAATATAGCTTCTATTTGAATTTAACCTCTGTTCTTGAAATAAAAATAAAACTTAATGAAAACCAAAAATACTAGATGACCACAAAAATACTAAATGACCTCCTTTTACTCAAATAAAAATAAAACTTAATAAAAACCAAAACCAACATAGCAATTGCTTTATAATTTTTTACTATCTATTAAAATCTAACTTGGCCGCTAGTCTAAACTCTAGTAAATGGACCTCTTAAAATTTATTCCTAGATGTGAAATGACCTCTTTTGCTCAAATAAAAATACTAGATGACCTCCTTTTGCTGAAATAAAATTAAAAATTTATGAAAATCAAAACGACTATTGCAATTGTTTTGGTATCTCTAAAAATTTAATTTTTGGGCGGCTTCTTAAACTTTAATTTCGGGCGGCTTCTTAAAATTTAATTTCGGCGGCTTCTGAAACTATAATTTCGGGCGGCTATTTTCCCTTGGCCAGGTTCGGGACAGAGTTAGGTGATTTTGGCGCAGATGCCATACCCTTCTATGCTTCGCTGCACTCTAGATTCGACTATATTCTTAACGCGATTTTATTATATCAGATCTGGTTTAACTCTTTTTCCAGCTTTAATTGAGATATTATTCTCCTGATTTGGGGGTTTCTCTGCAATTCGGAACAGAAAACATGTGGTCTGTTGCCAGCATATGGAGATAGAATTGCAATCTTCGACAACTCAAAGAGGGAGAGTGTGTATTGATAAGTTCTAAAGGTATTTTCCTGATATCTATGACTTTCATTGTTAAAATTTCAATAGATTTAAACTTGTATACCGAATTATGTAGAAGGCAGCAGTAGGGTTAACAAGATTTTATAAAATCAATCATATTTTTTTTTTTGGTTAGCAAGACCAGGCACTCCTTAGAGCTGCTCTCATACGCTGATTGTCCCTTACTTTTGTTGTAGGAATTAGTCCTTACGGCCCCTCCAACAAGCCTCATACAAACATGCGTTATCTCTATAATAACTATAGTGCCTGAGACTCTCTTAAACAATAAATATGCCACCCCTTTTGGTACCAAAACAACCCTACTATCAACATATTTACAGCTACTCCTCAGCCCTGTTATATCTTCTAATCTAACCTCAAAACAGTCATTTCAGGCTTCAGTCTTCTCTTCTTCAAGCTGTGGCTTACATCAAAAGGTGTTTTACTCCTAAATATGTTTGCTTGGATCTTATCTTAGCCTCCCTCACCTTCTATTTATACGCAATATAAAGGCTTCATTTGGGTGTCCACATTGGCTTGACAAGTTGTCACATGGCTTATTAACATCAAGCCAACCTAGACTCTTCTTTATCTGAACCTTTTGCTCCTTGATCTAGACACCCACAACTCCCTATGAGTTGCTTCGCTAACCACACTCTGATTCACTATCCCTTAAAGTAGCTCAAATACTCTCTGATACCATGTTGCTTTTCCACGATCTTGGGTCTAGGATAGTGTCTTAAAATCTTTCACGCTACCAAACCAATAATCACAATGATACTATCTTGCACAACAAAATATAAAAAACAGTAAATCTACTAATGCACAAAATATAGAAAACTTCTTACAATTTTTAACCCAACTTTGTTATATTAATCAACATATGATACAACAGTCTAGGGCTCCCATACCAAGGATAATGGCCTTCATACACCCATTGATACAAGATACAAAACTGGGTTTGGTGTCAGTCCATCGATAACCAATCTACCCTCAACAAGATACTCTGACCATGTCGCTGTCACATTCTCTCTCAGATCTTCTCGGTCATGCCCTGTACCAGCTCGGTCCTTCGGCTCCCGATCTGTAGCTCTTGACTCTATCACTGCTCCAAGTCCATCTAGCCACTAAATCTTGGCTACCAATCTGCTCACTAGTTGTGCCTTGTTCCATCAAGGGCACAACACATCGAGACTCCTATCGAATTGTTCACAACTTCGTTTGTGAACAATTCTCAATCTTCTCATTGCTGCTCCTCAGTTACTTAGGGACTTCAAACCACTACGGTCTTCCTATGCTGCACCGATGAAGGCCAACATAGGGCATGAAGGGCTACCACCTATCGCTACAAGATGTCTATATCCCACAATGAACATAGGCTAGGAGGACTGCCCATCATTTGATGTAGAAGTTCTCCACACACAAGTCTAGGGCTACACAAGTGACAAAACTGCTCCTAGTTGATCAGACCCTTGACCTCTAGCAACCACCGAGGTCCATGAAGTTGGTGCACACCAGGCCCCAACATGGGTACTATCACACTGTCCTCCAACATACCATAAATGCACAATCCACGTTCACACTTGGCCCACTCTCACGTTGCCCTCTAGCAGACCACGAGTGACCAATACTTGTTGTAGCATCTACCTCTAGCTAGGGCATCCTCACACTTAGGAAATCCTCCTCGTGGCTACCACGAGACTTCTCTAACAGTCCTGTCCTAGGACACCCATTACTTCATTGCGAGATCTGGTCCTAGTTGGGGTTTCTTAACACCCAAGAGAAACCCAACACATGGCTCCCACAGGTTGCATATGAATTTGATCCTATCATCAATCATTACACTGGTTAGGGCTTCTAACCAACACATTAGCCCTCCCTTCTTCGCTTCCGCAGGATGTACTAAAATGTTCCAATTGTCCAAACTAGGACCAACAATTTAACACAAAAACATACCTTCTCATGTGTTGGTACCTTGTTGTATTCTACAATCCAGTTAGGGCTTAGCGACAATCCATGTCAGCCCTCTCAACACTTGCTAACAATCATTTCTATCAATGTGGCTTGCCTTCACCCTAGAGTTTCTCCCCTACGCTGATTGTCTCTTAGTTATGTTGTAGGAACTAGGGCATCATTCAATTCTGAGTACACAAAACTCCCAGGCCATTAGGCCTTCTATGACATTCTGATATGTTGCCTTGTTGACTAGACAAACTTGCTAGACAGTTCCTGAACAGTTGAAGCTTGCATGACAAGTTTTGTTTTCTGGTTTGAGCGTTGCTAGACATACAATTTGTGCAATCTACAGATTTGTTCTGCATGCCCGGAATAATATCTTCTTTGCAACAGAAAGGCGTGCAATCCATAGTAGGTATTTGATACATACCTTGTCAAAACATGGACTGTCCTTTGTGCCAACGACTCCCTAATATAGTAGCATACGCTTCCATTCTATCAGCGTACCAATTTCAGATATCTCCAGTCATGCTGCCCTCATCAGAATACTTACTAATGATCTAATCATGAATTTCCAAGTGTGTCCACCTTCTGTTGTACAAGGTCGTTTATGACAACAAGTCCAAGTCACATTGTCACCTTCGCACATCATAAAGATGACAAGCACATGATCCAAACACTGCCCTATAAATCATGGACCCAACACACCTCCACAAGACACTACTGTAATACAGTTTTCACTGTTAGATAGGGCACGTACTGCAGCCCTAGTTTCATCACACAGTCAGCAAACAAACCCTTCTACGGTTGCGGTTTACCTAGGAGGGGTTCCTTCAATGCCATACTGCCTCCTTAGGTTGCTATCCACTCTTTGAAAACCCTAATTTGACCGACCTGTGTGCTATGCCCTGTGGCCTAGCACCAAAACTTCAAATCATGCCCAAGTCTGCTCAGAGAAGGCGACTTCCTTTTGCTGTCCTTCAGGACCTTCAAACAATATTTAAACCCTTAAATATGCCCAGACATTGCTTCAGATCTAGTGGCTGTCCTCCTGTGACAGCGGTCTTCTTCCTTGGCTTCCACATGCTGCTAGATAACTGATGCAAATCTGACCCTAAACTAGGATCCAACATACATCAAGATGCACCCAAAATGCATACTTCAGCTCCCTTTTTTAGGGTCTGCTCCATGCTGCAAATCTGGACTGGTTAGGGCACGAACCATAGTCCATAACACACTTTAATTTTGGCCCATAAATGCTCCTTAGAGCTGCGTCTATCTCTTCCTTGAAGGTCATGACACTTAGCTGTAGGTCTGAGCTGTTTCTAGTCCTTAAGCAGTCCTTGAACTTCCTTAATCTCTGTGGCAGGCTTCAGTGAAACCTCACAGGCCTTCGACACTCTTGTTTATAGACAAACCACCCATCAAATAGTCCATAGAGACGTCTTTCCTACCTCGACCCTCTGAAAATTCCATCGGCCCTCCTAAATTGACCCTAAAACAATCATCTATGCCTCCCTGTTCTTGAACTTCATTTGTTGTAGCTAAGACAGAGACTTAGTCTCTCCTCCATGAGCTATTCACTGGTGATTATGTTGCACAATGGATCAATAGATCGGATATTTGCAATTCAACACAAATTGGGCATTGTTTTCCCCATAAAGCTCTGATACCATGTTAATTTCTGAACATATTCTATGCCATTTCAGATTAGGGCACACAATACTAAAGGAGATAGAACATATTAATAGATCGATGGAAGACAAGCCAAAACATAGATAATGAATGGTGGCGTTATGACGATCAACAGGATGCTTCTACCAGAAAAGTCTCCAATAGGTCATTCAACCAAGCATGTCACACATAACCCTAGAACAACCCAAACAAATAACACTCCATAAATACGCAGCACCAAGAACGCAACTCCATTGCTATCAAGAGAGAAGAAAATCAAAGTGGAATAAATTCAAAGTCCCTCTTAATTAGGGACCTCCAACAACAATGGTGAGACACCTAGTTGCTCATGAAGAATCCCTGTCCTCGATGTCATGGATTTCGATATTGAGGAATCTCCAACCTTTTAGCTTTATAGGGCACAGATCATCCATCACTTTCATCCTGAGTCATGTTATCTATTAGAAATTGATTCATCAAACTTCCTTATCTGGTCCACTGTTATGCCATGCTGCTTTCCTTGGAGAACTCCACCAAGGGTCGAGCCCTCCAATCTGTATCCAAACTCATCAGAGACAACGTGGCTGGTCTGCGTGAAAGTGCATCAGCTACCACGTTGTTCTTCCCCTTGACATACTCAATGTCAAAGTCATAAGCCTGGATCTTGCTGATCCACTTCTGCTGCCTCTCCGTAGCTGTTTCTGCTCCAAAAAGAACCTGAGGCTGTTGTCATCAGTCCTCACCTTGAACCTGTTACCCATATAGGATACAACCACTCATGAGGAAGGAGCTTCCAGCTCTCATAGGCTATAGGGTGGCCTCCCTGCATCAAAACTGCACCGATCCCCTCTCCCGATGCATCACACTCCAAAACAAAAGGCTGTGTAAAATTTGGCAACGCAAGCACTGGGCAGCTGCTCATAACCTCCTTGAGCCTGTTAAAGGCCCGTTGTACTGTATCTATCCAACTGAATGCCCCCTTCTTCATCAAATCTGTAAGGGGCGCAACAAGCTGAGATAAACTCTTGACGAACTTCCTGTAATAAGTGCAGATACCAACAAATCCTCGAAGTTCCGTCACATTTCTCGGCTCTGGCCAATCTCTGATGGCCCTGATCTTTTCCTCGTGGACCCTCACATTGTCCACTCCTATGATGTGACCCAAATACAACATCTCCGTCAACCCAAACTCACACTTGGAGAGCTTAGCATAGAATTGTTGCTCCTCCAAGATATGCAGCACTGCCTCTATATGCTGGAGATGCTCCTCCCAAGTCCTGCTATATATCAGTATATCATCGAAAAAGACCAACATAAACTTCCTCAGATGACTACGGAAGATATGGTTCATGCATGACTGGAAAGTAGTTGGGGCATTGGTTAGCCTGAAAGGCATAACCAAGAACTCAAAGTGGCCATAATGGCACCTGAAAGCGGTCTTGGGAATGTCCTGTTCTCTCACGCAAATTTGGTGGTACCCGGATCTCAAGTCGATCTTTGATAAGAACTGTGCTCCTCTCAACTCATCCATCAGCTCATCTATCTGCAGTATGGGGTACCTGTTCTTCATGGTCTTCTTATTCAGGGCCCTATAATCAATGCACATTCTCAATGTGTCGTCCTTCTTCTTCACCAACACCACCGAAGAAGCAAAAGGACTAGTGCTAGGCCGAATATGTCCAAGAGCCAACAACTTCTATATGGCCTGCTCAATCTCATCCCGATAGGCTTTGGGGTGCCTATAGGGTGTGGTAATAATGGCCTGGATGCCCTGCTTTAGCTCAATAGTGTGCTCAAACCTCTGATCTGGTGGTTGTCCCGGCGGTATCTCCCCAAACACCGTATCATATCTGTCAAGGATGGCTCGTATATCTAGATGAACTGTCTGCTCGGTAGTCCCTGTCTCTGATGCCCGCAACTCAACCGCCCACTCTATGTCTCCCTTCCGGAAGTCTAACTCCATCCGGTGAGCTGAAACAGTTTGGGGTGGGTAAGTGTGCATCCCACGTATCTCTGATGCTTCCCGGTCTTCTTATCATCCCAGTCCATCTCCAAGGCCTCCCAATCTGTGGTGACCTTCCCCAAATTAATCAACCATTGAACACTGAGAATCCATCGAAGCTTTCTGTCGGTATGCCTCTCCGCTCAACCATCTGTGCATCGATGAAGTTGTGGGTTTCCCCACTGTCTACCAAAACCGAAACTCGCTGCCCCCGTACTGTCCCTCGGACACGCAGCGTCAAATACTTGTGTACTCCTCGCAATGCTGCAAGGGTTCCCCATGTGGGTGCAAAAGATGCACCTCCTGCTCCTGGAGGTGGAGGTGGTAAATGGTCTTGCGCTGTCTGATTGTCTCTTGCCTCTCCATCCTCATACTCATCCTCTTCCCCGCTGCTCTCGGAGAAGATCTCGATTAGATTTGCTTTGCCCGCAGCACATCTGTGTCCTGGTGCCCACGACTCCTGACAGGTAAAGCACAACCTCTTCTTCTTCAACTCCCTCTTGGCATCATCATCTAGCTATACCCTACCCTGATTCCCCTTTGGAGGCGGAATCCTCACATCCTTTCCCTTTGGTTGGAAAGCCTGTCTCTGGGGGTAAGGTGTCCTAGTCTTGGGTAAGGCATCCTGCAAATCACGGGTCCTGCCAATGGCATCCTGGAGTGTGGCTGGTCTAGTGGATCTGATTAGACCCCAAAGTGGCTCTGCTAACCCCTCAATAAACATGTAGATCATCTGTGTTGCGGATAGATCTGGCACCATCACTGAAACCCTCAGGAAATCTGCAATATACATCTCCGGGCTCCCAGTCTATTTGAGCCTCGTCAACTCAACAAAATGCTCCTCTGGATCCCTCCGGTCAAATCTCTCTATCAGTCTCCGGGTGAACTTGACATATGTGGTCACTGTCGAATGCCCGAGTGTCACCATCCCATGGAACCACCAGTCCTGGGCCTCACCATCCAAATGCAACATAGCCACCTTGATGGCCTCCAACTCTGCCATTTGGTTAAGCTGGAAATATATATCCAGCTTCTCCACCCAAGACTTTGTCGAACTGTTTGATGAGCCATAAAACGTTGGCAAATGGAATCGGCTCGCTGTATGTTGTGTGTCCCCATCATGATAATGCCGGTGCTCTCTGTGATGATCACCGGGTCTGCTGTACCACTGGAGCTGAAAAAAATGTCTAAATGAAAGGGCATCCCTGAACTCCTGCCCATATGTCTGGTACTCAGCAAAATAGTCACCCATGTGACCAGGCTCTGGCTCATGCTATACTCCTGCCCCTGTGTCTGCACCCAGAAAGGTGGGCATAGTGGAACGTGTGGGTGCATGTGATGCCTGGTGTGGAGTGGCATCCCGCTCCGGCAAATGATGGGATGTGCCTGACCCCTCGCCAACATGGAAACCCCTTGGGGTTTCACACTGTCTAGCCTCCACAACAGTGAATCTCTGACCCATCACCTCAATCTGTCTCGCAAGATCCTGCACTGATTTGAGGAGTGCCTCCCCAAACTATTTTGCCTCACTATCATCTACCATTGGCTTTTTTTGTTCTGCGTCCACCACCCTAGCACAGTCACCCTCTCTGTAGGTGTTCTCCAACCTATGCTCAATATCTTTGTAGTTCCTACCTCTGTAGCAGATGTAGGGTTTCTGCCCCGGTGTCATAGACAACTAGCTCCACAGGCTGAGCTAGATCTATGCTTTGATACCACTGTAATATCCCATTTCAGAGATATCTCTAAAACACAAGAAAATTCCAACCAGAGATGGACTGGGAGGGCATTTACCAAATATTTCACCTCTGAAAAGAGGGTGAGATATGGAGGCTATCTGGCCCTTTCCAGACTCTGTCTAAGAGTATGGGGAAAACACACCAAGTGGTATAGTACTGGAAAGCTCAAGGAGAAAAATAACTGTAGTGCAAGCATACAATAGCATATATATATAGAACACAAACATATACTCAAGAAATGCAAAGAGAATGCTGGGCCATTTTATTATGCTGAGAAATATAAGTGAGTACAATAGGTGATCAGAGTGATGGCACCTAGACTTGCTCAAGGCAAGCGAAGAAATACTCTCAGAATGTTGATGGAATGGCTGCTCTCTGATCTGCGTCCTAGCTGCTAGAAAACTGCCTTGTAGCTGCTACTGCTGGAACAATATGAGTATCTGGGGCTGCTCCCCTACTCGAAATAAGCTGAAACTCTGGAATCATCCTCTACTCAGCAAACCCAGAAAAACCCAGAGAGCATTTCTGGAATGACCGACCCTCGAAAATCACCCCCTTGAGGATCTACGCTATCCTCCAAGGCTCTGCGCTGAGGCTGAATGGAAACCACCAAAACACGGCCACAAACTCTGCCAAAATCCTCCCACAGGAAAGGGCTGGCCCCTTACTCAATCTCCAAGCTCAAAACCTCCGAAAGAAACCCAATCTAGAGCTCCCCAGAAATGGACTGCGTCCTCCCTCTCAGGACTGTGCAGTCTATGGATGCACTGCTCCTTTGAAAAATCCAAACTCCAACCCTCTTGCAAAATACTGATGGGACAACCTCACCCGAGCAGGCACTCAAATTCCCCCGGGGCTGAGGATGAGATCTTCGAACGGAGACACTCGGTGCACTAAACAGTGCTGCAGACTAGCTAAACAACCATCATGCTCAAGAAGTCGAAATGAATAGCTCAATATCATAAACATCGAATGACCAAAATGAGGAGGCTCTCCCTCTATATAGTGTTAGCCTCTCTCAAACCCTAAGGCTCACCTCCTCCAACGTATCCTCCCTTTGCCACGTGCTCCATCTTGGCCTGCACAGTCCCTCCATGTGGTCTACGTGGGCCCCCTCTCTACGTGGTCTCTTGGCCCCCTTGGCTCACTTAAGTTACAACGTGTGTCTACTAGGGAGCGCACTTTTTATTTTTTGAGTGAGTTATGTCCCCCTCTACTCACTTTTATTTATAATCTAACTACATAAGGTAAAATTGACCAAAATAGAATATTCCAATTAGCCATTGCTAATTGGGAATATTACATTTATACTTCATTGTTCCTTCACCGAGTCCCTTCTTTGATGATTGTAATAGAGATCGAGCCCATCACTTTTCTCTATCCGAAAGATATTTGAGTTGTTGTTGACTGTGATCTAATCCTTAAGTGCCACTTAATATGCCCTCCTTTGACTGCCACCTTAGCTCTGATACCATGTTGAGAATCTTGTAGGGCTGTAGTCTAATAAAATTCTCTTCATGCTAATTTCTTGTGATCTTGTTTATGTACATTCTTCTTTAATCTTTCATCAAGTCAATTATCAAATTACTCAGTGAAATGTATAGAGAGAGAATTATTTTTCACTTGTAACTGAATTTCTTGATAATTAGTTAACTAATCTATCTTCAGTTCACTTTTTATCTATCTTTAGTATCAACTAACTTATATAGCTCTTTGCAGACGCAATTTCAAAGGACCTTGGAACATATTATCAAATGGACAAAAGAAATTGGATGAAATTGAAAAATAGTTGTAGTTTAGTTTGTATATTTTATTATTCATCGTGATATGTGAAAAATGTATAAGTGGTAACTTTTTCTCAATTAAATTTATATGACTTGTAAATTGGTTATTTGTAGAACACTAAAAGAATATAGAGATGGGGTTGAGGAATTATTAAAGTTTTCCGAGGAGCAATCAAGGAATAAGATGTCCACAAAATGTCCATGTAATAAATGTGGCATAGTGAAAGTACAAACATTTGATAAAGTACGAGAGCACTTGATTTGTGATGGTATAATCGAAAAATATAACATTTGGTATTTCCATGGAGAGAGCATTCCCATTCAGGTATCTTGAATTTTTTTTGAATTGATCTAGTTTTACTCTTATATGTTTTACAATAAAGATATCACTTATTTTTATATGTGCAAACTTCAATTTTTTTTCTTTGTTTCCTTTAGATTCCATCTATTATTGGCAAGGACAGGCAACATTCTGAAAATGAGCCACATGAAGTTCTCGACCATATTTCATCTCAACTGGTAAGCCATTTCATATTAGTCAAGGGTCCTATTTGACTAGGTTGACCAAATGCTATTGATTCTAATTTTCATAAAAGCCATAAAATTATTAACATAAATTTTGATTTTCTTATTAATAGGGTTATGAACATGTTGTGGAACGTGATTATGATAATCAAGGTGATGAGCATGAAACATTGTTTAGGAACGATAGCGAACCTCTAATTGATGATGATGATGATGATGCAACCATTGTCGGTGATCAAATGCTTGAAATAGTGAATGATGCCAATCGATGTCTTAATCAAAACATCAATGAGAGTTGTGATAATGAGGGGTTGGCATCAACAAATGTACTAAATGAATTTAATGAATATAAGAAGCTTATCGAAGATGCCAAGAGGCCATTGTACCCAGGTTGTGTTGACTTCACAAAACTGTCAGCCACTGTAGAATTCTACAATCTGAAAGTGAAGAGTGGATGGTCTGATACAAGTTTTGACCAAATGTTAAAATTGCAAAAAAAGGTGCTTCCTAAAGATAACACATTTCCATATTCTGCATATGCTGCAAAAAAGCTGATAAAATCATTGGGGTTAAACTATGATATGATACACGCATGTCCAAATGATTGCATTTTATATCGAGGAAGATATGAAAGTAAAGATCAATGCCCAACATGTGGAAAATCTCGATGGAAGGTGGATGCTCAATCTCAAAAGGTGCGGAAAGGTGTTCCAGCCAAGGTGTTAAGATATTTTCCCATAGCACCAAGGCTAAAAAGAATGTATAGGTATGATCTTGAACACTATAATTTTATTCAAGTTTTCCCCTTTTTGTATTATCTTTACCATTTGTCATAGTGTTATTATATGATAATACTTTATATAAATCATTTTTTTTTCTTCATTATAGCTCTACAGATATGTCACAAAAAATGAGGTGGCATCATGAGAATGCAAGCAATGATGGTCAAATGCGCCATCCTATTGATAGCCCAGCATGGAAAACTATTGATGAAAAATGGCGTATTTTTTCTAGCAAACCTCGCAATGTACGACTTGCAATGGCAGTGGATGGATTTAATCCTTTTGGAGACTTGAGTAGCACATACAGTGTTTGTCCTGTAGTGTTAGTTACATACAACCTTCCACCATGGTTGTGCACAAAAAGGAATTTTTGTATGCTAACATTGTTAATACCTGGTCCCAAGCAACCAAGAAATGACATTGATGTGTATTTGGAACCCTTGGTAGATGAACTAAAGGAACTATGGGACCAAGGGGTATGGACATATGATGCTTATAGTAAGACATCATTTAGCATGAAGGCAATTCTTATGTGGGTGATCCATGATTTTCCTGCTTATGGGAATATGGCTGGTTGCACAACAAAAGGCTATAATGCATGTCCCATATGTGGGAGGAACACAGAATCAGAGTACCTCAGTTGTAGCAGGAAATGTGTGTACATGGGACATAGGAGATTTCTTCCTCAACGTCATAAGTTTCGCTCACAAAAGGCACTGTTTAATGGAAAGGAGGAGCATCGTTATGCCCCTCCAATTGTGAAAGTGTCAGATATTTTTAAGGAAACAAAGGGAAAGGAAGCAATATGGGGGAAGATTGAATCAAATAAAAGAAAAAGAAACAGTAAAACAGGTGAAAAAACTGATGTTGTGGTGTGGAAGAAACAATCAATACTATTCAATCTACCATATTGGGAGGTATGTAGACCCATGATCAACCATGCCTAATTATTGGACACAACTTGCTTAGTTGACCTCATTGTGATTAGATGTCTTGGTTGAATTGACTGTTTATCTTTTTGTCCATATTAAATATTGTTCTGATATTCTTGATGTGTTGGAATGCAGAAAATCCTAATACGCCACAATTTAGATGTAATGCATGTGGAGAATAATGTGTGTGAAAGCATTTTTGGAACCCTTCTGGATATAAAAGGGAAGTCCAAAGATGGGAAAAAATCACGTGATGACTTGCAAAAAATGGGCTTGAGGAAATCACTATGGCCAGAAGTTAAAGGACAGAAAATATTCCTTCCACCTGCACCACATACTCTTTCAAAGAAAGAGAAACATACCCTATGTCATGTTCTTTTCATGTTAAAGGTGCCAGACGGTTACAGCTCTAATCCAAAAAATCATATATCTATGGAAGAGCTTAAGTTCCATGGTATGAAAGCACATGATTGCCATGTTCTAATGCAACAAATCCTCCCAGTGGCTTTGCGTCATGTGTTACCAATTGTTGTCCGAAAGACGCTTTGCAAGCTTTGTTACTTTTATAGGAAAATCTGTGCAAAATCAGTTTCAGTAGAGAGTCTTGATAAGCTGGAAAATGATATTGTGGAGACATTGTGCTTTCTTGAAAAGTACTTCACTCCTTCATTCTTTGATATAATGTTGCATTTGAATGTACATTTGGTACGTGAGCTTCGATATTGTGGGCCAGTTGCATATAGATGGATGTACCCCTTTGAGAGGTACGTGAAACTTTACTTTTTATCAAGACAACACATATTTTTTTTTAAAGATTTTGACATTACTTAATTTGTTTGTTTGTTAATTTTGTAGGAACATGAAAGTATATAAGAGTTATGTTAAGAAGAAAAATAGGCCTGAAGGATGCATTGCTGAAAGCTATATTGTGGAGGAATCAATAAAGTTTTGTGGAGGATACTTTAAAGGTATGGAAGCTATTGGATCCACACATGGTCGAAATGAAGTGTGGGATGAGGAAGTTGAAGAAGTTATCCTTGATGGAAAGCCATTATCTGCTCCAATTCCTTCGGAATTGGATGGCATTAGTTGGGAACAAGCCCATAGGTGGGTTCTATTTCACACAAACGAAGTTGATCCATGGATAGAGTAAGTTACATATTTGGCCTGTAATTTTTTTGTTTGTTTGTTTAAGGTTTTTTTTTTTCCCCAGAGAAAAAAGCGTAATTTTATTACTTCAGTTGAGTACAAAATTACAATGAGAATCACATGTACTATGTGTTCTATGAAGACAAACCCAAGATTTTGTATACAAAAAGCATTTACAGAGAAGAAAAAAACATTCCTGTTCTGAATCAAAATCTGTCTTTAACCCTATTCGAATGGAGAATCTGTTGTTCATATTTTAAAATGTATGAGTTGTTGCTATCTCCTTTTAAAACAGTCCAGCAAGAAAACATGCTGAAGTAGAACTACCTAGAAGAGAAAAAATTTAAGAACACCCAGCCAATCAAAGCCCACAGTCAAAGGACCAATAGGTTGCTCCAATAGTTAAATATGCCTCACAAAATAATTCTGTAATAGACATATGACTGTGTATGTCATATTAAAGTGGGACATATGACTGTGTATGTCATATTAAAATAGCACTGCACAGGTAATAGACATATGACTGTGTATGTCGTATTAAAATGGGACCAGCCCGCTGTAGTAATCCTTCAGTCACGAAGACTAGGCAGAATAACTTTTTTGTGCAACCACCATCCCAGAAATAAAGTTTTGATAACGTTCTCCAAGCGAAAAAAAAAAAAACCCCACAACAAAGCACATCAAAACACTACCACAGCAAATAAGGTGTTCCATAGTTGTCATGGTAGAAAAGGTGTTCCAGCCCACAGCAAAGCACAACCACGAGACTGCATCCCCAGATGGTTTGTTTGTTTAAGGTTGTTTAAGGTTTAAGATATTTGACCTTTAATTTTTTTATATTTAATCAAAACACATTAACCACCATATTTATTGTCCATAATTGTTGAATTAGGATGCACAAAATGGAGATTGCCAACTCAATTACCCAAACGAAAAAAGATGAATCTCTATTGCAGAAACTCCACAGCCATAAATTTACTAGCTGGTTAAAACAACAGGTAAGTACATTATTTATATTATAAGTGTACTTAAAAATCATTACATTGGAATATTATTATGCAGGAAATTAAATATTTTTTTTAGAGGTTTAATGTATGAATTCTAACTACATTTAAAAATCTAAAACTATACAGGTGGAGGGAGATGGAAATGTGTCTGATACACTTAAATGGCTAGCGCGTGGTCCTAGGAAATTCGTGAATAAGTACAAGGGATACCTAACCAATGGTTATAGATTCCATACAAAAAGCATGGAGAATGAGAGAACCACCCAAAATAGTGGCGTGTGTATGGAAGCTCAAACAATGATGAGGTCAAGTTCCAAAGATGCAAACCCTATACTTCAAACCACAACATTTTATGAAGTGGTAGAAGAAATAATTACATTGGACTATTTTTGTATGGAGTACACATTGTTCAAATGTAATTGGATTGATGTATACAATAAGAGAGGGATCAAAACTGATGATTTGGGTTTTACAATGGTGAATATGAAGAAATTTTTAAGCCAAAATCATTGGCAAGATGATCCATTTATTCTAGCATCGCAAGCTAAACAAGTATTCTATGTACAAGATCCAGTTGAGACTGACTGGTATGTAGTGTTAACATGTCCTCCAAAAGGATTGAGAAATAATGCATCATATGAACCTAAGTATGCAGATTTGTCACATGTTGTGGACTTTCAAGACACAAAATGTGTAATTGAAGAAGATATAGCTGATGTCGATGTCAACGTTGACGTGAACGTGGATTATGTCCGTTCAGATTGTGAAGGAATATGGTTGAACCTTAAGAAATAAAACATATTGATTTTTCTATTTTCTTTCAAGAACTCCAAAATTGATATTTGGTTATGAAGAGAGATTCCTTTGTTTCTTATCTATAAAATGTTTTAGGCCCATTTAGTAGATATATTTTTAGTCCCTGCCAATGATAGTGACTATTGTTTTCGGATTGCACCATTAATCTTGTCCATACAAAAAATTGAACACATAAAAATTTGATATGTGTGAAGTTTCTGTAATTTTTATATTTTTTAAGATTGAAATGAGAATTTTCTATATTATTATTAGATCATAGCCCTAGAAATTACTCATTTAAAAGAACCCAGAAAATACAAATTTCTTGCGCACATGCCATTTTTTAGCCTTTTTTAGCGACTGTTGGTTTCAAAACGAACTATTCGGTTGTGGGTTGCAAAACAAACTATGGAGAAAAAGGATCATAAAGAATCTGAGCATATTACTGGACGGTCAATTGGAGGATTCCTTAGCTTAAGCATAGTTAAGCTAATCATTTTGCATTTTCCTCCATGCAGGTCAGCAAAAACCAGGATGAACATTTACAAAAACGTAAGTGCCATTCTCACATCTCAGTTTCTTTGCAACCAGTGTTGTAGGATAATATCTACCTTTAATCTTAATATTTCTTGTTTTATTTCCTAAAGGTTCTAGCTTTAAGAGACTGTATAAGCTAATAATTCTGCATTTTCCTCCTAGTCCTTGAGATAATACTAACTGGTATTCCATCTCCATTCTTGGTGTTTACTAGTGCTTTAAAATATTACATTGACATTCTAATCTACTGGGGATTTATAATTGTAATTCAGATCTTCTTGTGCTTCTTTATGTATTGTCCATCCGTGCAGTGATTGTTTTTCTCCAATTGATAAATTGCTTCTTCCAGCAGTTAAAAAATAAATATGACTGTAAACTTGCCATTCAAGTATAATTGTTTATTTCCTTGGAAACTATGTAGGTGCTTGATAAGGATGGTGACTTTCTTTAAAAAGGTAACCTGGAAAGTGGTGCAAGCTGGTCAGTGGAATTGGGTCGTCAAACTATGGGGTGCCCTATCATAGTGGAGAACAGGAGTCAGCCCCAAGAATCGCTTATAGAGGTCAGTTAAATTGTTAGATTAACAGGGTTTTTATATGCACTAAATAATTCAATTTTGTTATTTTGAGACATGGTTTAAATTCGTCATGCTATCTTCTGTTGGTTTTTAGTAGGGGTTGTGTGACACATGTGGGAAGCTAACCTTATGAAGACTTTGCTGGTTGAAGCATCCTGCTGATCGCTGTAATGCCACTGTTCTTTATCTCTGTTTTGGCTTGTCTTTGATTGATCTATTGGTATGTTCTATTTGTATCTTACTTTCATTGAGCCCTAGAAGTTGAAAGTATATTTGAATCTAGCATAAAACATCTTCAGAAATTTACATGGTATCAGAGCTAAGGGGAAGACAAAGTCCAATCTATGTTGAGGGACAGCTAGTAAAGTGCGGATCTGTTGAAGGGATGTTTTGAAGGCTAAAAGACAGATTTGTAGGGCTATTCCAGGGCCGAGATTGCTGGGCATATAGGCTGAGGAGAAGAGGGACACAACGCTGGCGTTTGTGCTAGGCCGCAGGCCTTAGCACACAATTGGAGCTGTGTAGAAGGACTAGCCTCTCTAGAAGACATCATGGACAGGAGAAGGCTCCCCAAGAGATGTCGTAACCCTTTGAGGGCTTGTTCAGAGGTCTGTTTCAGGAACTGGATTACTGTGAACGGAGGCCGAGGCAGCTCCCTAGAGTGCCAAGTCAAATTAAAAGTTGCTTCAGCCTACGTAGAAGTGTCGTGGATGCAAGAAATGATAGCATGAGCCAGGCTACTTCAGTTAGGTCGCAGGCCTCTTTGTGAATTGAATTCATCGACGGTGAAATATAATCGCCGTCAGAATCTGGCACGTATGGATGACCACAGTTTTCTGGGAAACTTTAAATGCAGAGCTCCCTGTCAAATATCAAAACGTAAATTGGCACCGTGAATGGTTTTTGGCACCGTCAGAATCTGTGACGGACAATCAGTGCCAACCATAACATGTATCGATGGGAGGATTGAAAATAATGACAACAGTAAAGTTTAAGTGAGATCAACTACATATGCAATGTTGGATGGAGTGGGGGATGACTGTATACAGAAAGAAGTGAAAAATAATGAATGTCATGCATGATGTTTCGGATGAGTTGAAGCTAATCTTACCAAAGTTTTTGAAAGATACTATGCTTTCTTTTTTTGTTATTTTGTTATCGATAGCTCATTTAGTTTAAGAGATTTCAGTGTTGTGGACTTCATCATTTTCCCTTACAAGGCTTCCTTGCAACCTAATATTGGCAAATACCATTATGGTTCTGATTGTTGTCTTATCAATTCTTACATAGTTGCTATTTGTTATCATGTTGCATCTGGAACTGGATGACCAATTTGGGTAGATCCTGTGGATGAAGAATCTTGTTGGTTGCCTTTCTGATTTTACATTTTTCTATTTTATATCTTTCCTTCAACAGCTAATAGTTCATTTTCTTCTGGATAATCTTTTCCGTGATAGTTTTATTCTGCTGAACAACTTTCCTTTCAACTTGTAAGGTTTGTGGTTTGAAATCCTTGAAATATACACCAACTGTTTAGATAAACTATGAAATGGTTGCGAAGAGTTTCAGTTAATATACTTCTGCAACAATTATGCATGCTTGCTCCTGCAGCCTTGTACCGCTTAGGCTTACAAGAGATATTTAACTACTTGAAGCTAGACCTTATCATTACTTTTGATTTTTC